>JAULUF010000007.1:18905000-21762500 GCA_031834385.1 Semotilus atromaculatus
GACTCTGAGGACAAACGTCTTTCAAATGTAGATAAGCAAATATCAATAATATACAGTATTATTGTGGACAAATATACATTATTGACCCATATTATGTCGTTAATGGCCTTCCAAATATGCAAATATGCTTGAGCTTACGTTTACCACAACTGATGTGGGATTTGATGAATGTGAATAAAAGTCAACATTTGATCTATTGTTCATATAAAGTGATCGCTCTTCAGCGATCGAAGTTTCATTTTTGCGTGAACTATCCCTTTAAACCATGTATATCTTCTGTGAAAGTCTCAGGACCATAAAATGTTCGTCCCGTCATTGCATTCAGTACGACCTACCTGTCAATGTATTTTCATACCTCTGCACAGCACAAACAAACACCAGGCACATTTGACAGTTCCTCCTGAACCAAAAGGCTATGCTGTGTTCACGCTATGTCGTAACCGTAATTAAGAAACAGCAACTCGTGACAAGCTGAACGTATGCATTTTTGGCAACACTATCAACACTGAAATTAATCTGCAGTCAGGGGTCACAAGTCTGAGCTCTGTAAGTTGTTTACGTTCATTATTATTGAAATGTTATATGCAGAGACAAGGTAATGTAATGCAGTCTCTAGTCTCATGACACTTTGCAGAATATGCTCTAGCTGTGTGTGTTCGTGTTTTGAAGGAGGCATGGCTTTGGAGATGCTCTGAAGTGAGCAATAGATTCATGTTTTTGATGAAAATTGACAAAAGGAAATGAAGGGATTTGTGTATTTTGACTTTTAACTAAGCAGTGGCCCCTTCAACGGGCAAAACAAAAAGAGCAGTGGATGAATAATAATACTCCCCTCTCTCTCTCTCTCTCTCTCTCTCTCTCTCTCTCTCTCTCTCTCTCTCATGGACTGTATTAGAGTCAGTCACAATTAAGAGAAAACACAATTCATCACCAGCAGTGTTTTTCTATTGGTCATAGTGCAATCATTAGACAAAAATGATCCGCACACTCTTCCCATCTCAACCTCCACTCATATTGCATCCATGAGATAAAAGTCATCTGTGTCCAATTTTTCATCTGTGTCATTTTCATCTCTCCCCAGATATTGGATGTGTGGGGCTTGAAGCATTTGGTTCTCATTTGGGGTTGAGGCCACAATTTGGGGCACAGTTTGGTCTCCATGGCGATATGGTTGTTGATGTTGGTGTGTGGCCCACGGGTGGCATTCCATTATTCCTCTAGTGCAGTTAAGAAGTCTGGAGTCTTCAGTGATTTGAATGATAAAACGATTTATAAACATTTTTAACAGTTAAGAGCTATTACATAAATATCAACACATGCTGGATGGTGACACAGGTTAAAGAAAGTCTTGTTTATTTTGTTGTGGTTTTTTCTCCCTTTTACAATAAAGTTCAGTTTGTTGCAGGAATAGTTAACCTGACAAACAACAATTATATCATCCATTGGAACACTGATGGATCATACTCACCATTATGTCACTCTAATCTTGTTTAACTGGAACACAGAATAACATATTGTGAAGAATGCTTCAGCTGCATATTATGCATATTAAAGGGTTAGTTCACCCAAAAATGAAAATTCTGTCAGTAATTACTCACCCTCATGTTGTTCCAACCCCGTAATACTTTCGTTCATCTTCGGAACACGAATTAAGATATTTTTGATTAAATCTGAGAGCTGGATCAGTCCTCCATAGGCTTCTAAGGGATTGAAACTTGTTCCCCCCGAAAAGTTATTAAAGACATTGTTAAAATAGTCCAAGTGACTACAGTGGCTCAATCTTAAGTTTATCAAGCGACAAGAATACTTTTTGTGTGCAAAAACAAACAAAAATAATGACTTTATTTCAACTATTCATTTCCATCTCTGTTGGCCTCGTCAGTAGGGCTACGTCACACGTAGGGTCCCTATTGGCCGACGCTGGTCATGTGTGTGATGCGTGTGACGTCCACCACAGAAGCGATACGTAGAGGCCGACCGAGATGGAAATGAATAGTTGAATAAAGTCAATATTTTTTTATTTATTTTTTTGCGCACAAAAAGTATTCTCATCGCTTTATAAACTTAAGATTGAGCCACTGTAGTCACTTGGATTATTTTTACGATGGTGTGTGTGTGTGTGTGTGTGTGTGTGTGTGTGTGTGTGTGTGTGTGTGTGTGTGTGTGTGTGTGTGTGTGTGTGTGTGTGTGTGTGTGTGTGTGTGTGTGTGTGTGTGTGTGTGTGTGTGTGTGTGTGTGTGCGCGTGCGTGCGTGCGTGTGTGTTCGCACGCAAAGAAAGAAAGAAAGACATGAGGGTGATTAAATTATGTCAGAATTTTCTATTCTTTTTAACATTTGTATCGTGACCTAACAATAAAGAAACATGTTTACAGCATTTGTTAATTTAAATGTATAAATATAATATTGTTCAATGTTCATTCATGCAAAAAACAAATATTAAACATAACCTAGATTAACAAATGCTAAAAAAAAAAATATATATATTTCTCACTGTTAGCTCAATATACCTAATGCATTAAGTGAACTTTACTGTAAAAAGTTGTTTATGAAGAAAAATACAAAAGCATGTTTCGATACATTATCAAACACAAATGTATGGGAGAATAAATGAACCCATATATGTATGCATGCATATAGACTTTTAGGATATGTATGATGCATTACATAAGAATATACACGTGCACTATGTGCAGATGTGTGTATTTGAGTGTTGGTTTGTGTTGGCACACAATCATGACAGAGCAGTTTCATTATATTTGGTATAATTTTATGGCTATAGATTTCAGCGCTGGAGACTCTCCAGTGTTTCCAGCCATAAATACCGAGCTCCTTCTCCCTCTTTGGCCAAATATACAGCCACCCCAGTGCTGTCATCAAAATAGAGTTGGCGACTCAGCTAAATTAAATGCGTTTTATTGATACTGCCATATTTAATGCTGTATATTTAAACTCTCATGTGGCAAATTGGCCAGCTGTTGGAGTGGGACTGAACTGAGACCCTACCACACATCTGTGGAGATTTCAGCATGTAGAAAAGTCTTTGCCAAGGGTTTATAGAATCTCAGGTGCAGGTGTCAAACTGTAAACTAAACCATATTCATTTCTTTATTTATGGGACCATCAATGCAACAAAGAACCCAAAGTGATATTCACAGAAAATACTCATCATACCTCCCCTTATTTGCTTGCAAAAATTTTTTTTTATTAATTTCATATTTGTGAAATGTTATTACTGTATGTTCCTGCCTGACCACACATAAAGGCTAATACATTTTATTTTTTAAAACTATGTTTAAAGCGGTATGGAGTTTAGATAAGGATCAAGAATATAGTTTGGAATATAAAATATTGCTTCATGGACTAAAACATCCTGTAGTTAGATCCTGGTCAAGGCCACATTCTATGTCTTTATTCAGTACATTATTCATATTCCACTTTATATATATTCCACTTGAAAATGTTAAGTAGTTCAACTGTGAATATCAACAATGGGCCTCAACCTCAAAGTCAGGCCTTTACCTCACTCTCTCTTGAAACATCACCTAAACCCAAATAAACTCTGATGACCTACATTGAGTCATTGTTGTTTAAGACAAAAAGCCTGTTCCATTATCGAGTAAATTCATCATAGTACTTTTTCTTTCCTGGAATTTATTGTGACTTGACCATTTTATCATCATCATTATAATCTGGGAGAATTTTTGTGTATTTTTTTTAAGTTGATAAACAATTTGACACATTACATTACAAGTAATATTACTCTGGAAAAAAACCTTTATGGAAACTTTCCATAAATATCACAGTCGGTTGATCAAGTATACTCTTATTGGGAAGGTGATGTCATACTGAATGTCCATTACCCCACACTGGTCAGTGTTGGCAAGTTTAAAATGATGTCACCACTTTCCATTTCTCTCAGGGCTGTTTTTTTCTGTAACACTCTAGTTTAGGGTTGAATTCTCACTATTAACTTTGCTTATTATTATGCGTATTACTATGATTTATTTGCTTATTAGTACTTACAAAGCACATATCAATGCTTTATTCTGCATGACCATATTCCATATTCCACATCCCTTAATTCTACCCAATACCTAAACTTAACAACTACCTATTAATAAGCAGTAATTAGGAGTTTATTGAGGTAAAGTCATAGTTAATAGTTAGTTATTAGTGAGAATTGGATAATCTGAAGTGTGACCATTATTATGATTTAAATGGGCCATTTCCATTCCTTTTTATATTTTAGGATTTTTACAAAACAATGTACTTTGAATTAGGAGCAGTTTACGCGACACAGTTTTCAACTAAAAGCGGAAAACTTTTTATGCGTTTTGGTCGCTCATTTAAACAACAACGCCGTTTGAGGGCCCTGAAAACCCAAGCTTTGAAAACGGGTTTCAAAGTGCACGTTTTTGAAAACAATACCTCTATCGTCTCCATGTACACAACAAAACGCAAATTTGTGAAAACGGTGACATCATGTGCGTGAGCATTACTTTGTTTTTATTGGAAGAAAAGACCCACTAATTGGAAGAAATGTGTTGCCCAGTGAATATTTTAAATAAGCACACAAACAAACTCCCAAAAGATTACAAGAATTTATTTGGTATATACAGAGCATACATACAGCATGCATATTTACACCACATTGTATTTACAAACACTACAAGGTTTCACATACCATTGGAGAAAAAAACAAACAAATACAAAATATTCATGAATAGTGTGTAGTTTCAGAGCAAGACAGCCTGAAAATGTTGAAGTCTAATTCTGATAGGTTCACATTTATATCTTTCAGACTTTCCTCTTTTGTCGGAAAGCCCAGTGACTGATACGTTGTGAACTGCCACATCAAGATCCACACAATATGTACAGTAACATATTCTTGATGTCAAGACAATGAAACCTTATACACACAGACACACACTCAAATGAGGTAGATAAACAAGAAAGACAGCACAATCAAATTCACCATTCAACGTACAGGAAAACCACCGTGTCGAACACAGCAGTGTGAACTTACATTTTAGAATAAAAAAGTTGATCTCAAGACAGAGTGTTTACTGGAATGAGAGAAAGACCTTTTGATAAAAGGCCTCTGTTACAGCCATTTAATGACTCTTGATTACACCTATAGAGATTCAAACTCTGTTAGACATGACAGCATTGTTTTAAACATTCCCAAAAGACACAATTTAACAAGGACTATACATATAAACATTCATTTAAACCCACATAAAGTTACAGAGCTATAGTGTGACCAAACACACGCAGACACTTAAATGGTGAAGAGCTTAAAAGAGAGATAAAAACATTTGTGTCATCAAAATATATTTTGTATTCCAAATAATAGTGTTCTCATATAAAAAATATATCTATAATAAAATCTTATTTTATATGACTATGTCAGGAGAATGTAAGTGAATGCAGCTCACTTCAGCATTATGGACTATGTTTAGATTTAGAGAAAACACACAAAAACGTATAGAAATATGCCCACAAAAATTCACAGTATGCAGATAGAATTATAGGGTGGCTCTATGTGTATATATATATATCTCTGGAAAAATACAACTATACACAAATAAATGTTTAAATTCTTACTCTCTTTTCTCTTACAGGAGACATTTACACATGTTTACAATGAAACTAAGGTTTGAAATAAAGTACATTCTATAGGTACAGTCTGTAGCAAGCAACACAAACCAAAAAAAAAGCAACATTAGATACTAAAAACAACCAAACAAACGACTATGCACAGGTTTGGCAGATTTTCACATCAGAGAGTATACACTGTGCTTAAAGCAAAGCAAACACCACTTCCCTTCTTGCCTCATTTTATCTCTGAAATTAAGCATATACTCAAAGTTAAGGCACTTATAATGTATTGACATTCATGTAAAGTTTTGACGGTGGGATTACTCTGGCTTTGCATTCATACATTTCTTGCACTTCATAAGTGCATCTGTATGATTGTTTAAAATCAATCCCAAAATGTTAACTTCACATACACAGCAGAAATAAAGTAATCATTTTTCTTTGTTGAGAAAAGTTGATTCTGTGTTGACTTTAGTGGCAGGTTAGTACCTAAACATATAGACCGCAGATGCTGCTGTAACCCAAAAAGACTGGAAAGTAAATGCCCATTCTTTGGTCTCAGATTTTCTTTAGCGAAGAGACTGTTTAAATCATTCTCAACAAATACTCATTTTGATTTACTTGATGTACTTTAAGGACGAAATATAAAAATATAACAGTCTGCCGTTTGCTGAAATCATTATCTTTTATACTAATGTTGAATAATAATGCCCAGCATTTAAAAATTACATTCTATAAAATATATAAGTCAATTTTTTATTCATAAAATTCTTATTATCTGTAATTATCTGTACAGAGACTTTAATAGTGGCTGTCAAAAAACAAAATATGGGAGGGAAAAGTTATTTTTTGTTATTGTTATTTTACAACTATCTTTTAACGGCCAAATCTGGGAAAGAGCTTATGCATGTATATATGTAAAATTAATTTATATTAGCCTTTATGATTGTGTAATTTTAAAATGATCTTCTTAATGATGTAAAAACATTTGTTAAATATTTGGTTTTAGTTAAAGCTTTTTTAATGGGAGTTATTTCCACTTTAAATTTCTATGCATTCCATTTAATATTCACAGAATATACATTATTTTACAATATGCCAAACACTCCTGAAGACAGCTGGTCTTAAATAAAACTATAAACCATAATGTAGAATTAAATGACTGGCATCTGGGTATTGAAAGTCAGATATGGACAAACTGATTATTAAAATCTTTAAATATATTTCTCTTGTCAAATATCATATGTATGCTCGATGGGGAAAGGCACTGAATATTGTTTAGGCGCAGACAGAACCCTTGCGTAACCTCGCTGAGTACTAACTGTTCCTCTGGACGGCCTTCATGGCATAATAGCTGGTGTAAACAGCCGTTGTTATTTTCACGCTGTTCCAAACCATATAAGGCAAAACAACACTCTCTTGTGGGGTTCAAGAAAAAAAAAGCAACATTTAAAAACCGTCTGGGATCTTGATTTAGTTTTTTCCCTCACCTCTAAATGTAGCTTATTTCATCCGGTTGTATATTCACCCTAATCATTTCAGTTCAGATACTGAAAATAATAAGGCATTGTGTTCTCCAGCTATGCTACTTAATCACGTATTCTTCCATTCTTCTACGAAACATAATAGCAATGTAAGCAGCATTCGGTCCAGCTGCTCTATGCATTACTGCTGCTTGAACACGGCGTGCTCTGTGTGCTGCCGATACTGTGAGCCGCACTGCTGTTCTCAGACACCGGCTGGGACTTAGGCACCTGCTGCCTCGCTCCTGGGCCACCTGAAGAGGGAGATTGATAAAGAACACGTTAAGATTACTGTGGGATTGCAAATCTGTTAAGAATCTGTTTAAAGGGATACTTCACCTCTGGAAAGATGAATGTGTATTTAAAATGGGTCATTTGTGTAGAAGAAATGTGAAATTATTTTTAAATTTTGAGCTTTCTAGACTGAGAAAAGCCAGAAAATTTATTTTTGGCTTATGTGGATGAAAGACAACAACTCCCAGAATGCACTTGCTTCGCTGCCCTAGGAGGCCACGCCTACTGGTAACAGAGCGCAGTTAAACAACAAGGCTAGGCTACTAGTGAGTCTCCGTGATCATGCCCGGGACTCGGCTTTTGCGTTCTACAGTCGCCATTTATTACAGTGAAGAAAATAAGTATTTGAACACCCTGCTATTTTGCAAGTTCTCCCACTTAGAAATCATGGAGGGGTCTGAAATTGTCATCGTAGGTGCATGTCCTCTGTAAGAGACATAATCTAAATAAAAAAATCCAGAAATCACAATGTATGATTTTTTAACTATTTATTTGTAAGATACAGCTGCAAATAAGTATTTGAACACCTGAGAAAATCAATGTTAATATTTGGTACAGTAGCCTTTGTTTGCAATTACAGAGGTCAAACGTTTCCTGTAGTTTTTCACCAGGTTTGCACACACTGCAGGAGGGATTTTGGCCCACTCCTCCACACAGATCTTCTCTACATCAGTCAGGATTCTGGGCTGTCGCTGAGAAACACGGAGTTTGAGCTCCCTCCAAAGATTCTCTATTGGGTTTAGGTCTGGAGACTGGCTAGGCCACGCCAGAACCTTGATATGCTTCTTACAGAGCCACTCCTTGGTTATCCTGGCTGTGTGCTTCAGGTCATTGTCATGTTGGAAGACCCAGCCTCGACCCATCTTCAATGCTCTAACTGAGGGAAGGAGGTTGTTCCCCAAAATCTCGCAATACATGGCCCCGGTCATCCTCTCCTTAATACAGTGCAGTCGCCCTGTCCCATGTGCAGAAAAACACCCCCAAAACATGATGCTACCACCCCCATGCTTCACAGTAGGGATGGTGTTCTTGGGATGGTACTCATCATTCTTCTTCCTCCAAACACGGTTAGTGGAATTATGACCAAAAAGTTCTATTTTGGTCTCATCTGACCACATGACTTTCTCCCATGACTCCTCTGGATCATCCAAATGGTCATTGGCAAACTTAAGACGGGCCTTGACATGTGCTGGTTTAAGCAGGGGAACCTTCCGTGCCATGCATGATTTCAAACCATGACGTCTTAGTGTATTACCAACAGTAACCTTGGAAACGGTGGTCCCAGCTCTTTTCAGGTCATTGACCAGCTCCTCCCGTGTTGTTCTGGGCTGATTTCTCACCTTTCTTAGGATCATTGAGACCCCACGAGGTGAGATCTTGCATGGAGCCCCAGTCCGAGGGAGATTGACAGTCATGTTTAGCTTCTTCCATTTTCTAATGATTGCTCCAACAGTGGACCTTTTTTCACCAAGCTGCTTGGTAATTTCCCCGTAGCCCTTTCCAGCCTTGTGGAGGTGTACAATTTTGCCTCTAGTGTCTTTGGACAGCTCTTTGGTCTTGGCCATGTTAGTAGTTGGATTCTTAATGATTGTATGGGGTGGACAGGGGTCTTTATGCAGCTAACGACTTCTAACAGGTGCATCTAATTTAGGATAATAAATGGAGTGGAGGTGGACCTTTTAAAGGCAGACTAACAGGTCTTTGAGGGTCAGAATTCTAGCTGATAGACAGGTGTTCAAATACTTATTTGCAGCTGTATCTTACAAATAAATAGTTAAAAAATCATACATTGTGATTTCTGGATTTTTTTTTTTTGATTATGTCTCTCACAGTCTCTCACAGTGGACATGCACCTACGATGACAATTTCAGACCCCTCCATGATTTCTAAGTGGGAGAACTTGCAAAATAGCAGGGTGTTCAAATACTTATTTTCTTCACTGTATGTTTACTGTGGCGAGCAGGACAAGACTGAGGGCCGCGAGAGAACGGCGCGAGGCCGGTGGCGTGATTACTGATGAGCGACACCTGTGAGACGCACCTGTCTCGTCCCTCTCACGGAGGAGCGAGAATTTTCTTAGCAATGTTAAAACGCACATCAACCGATCACTTGTTTAGCGTTCATGTAAACATTACATTCAGATTCATCAATCGGAATGAATTCAGTTAGATTGAGACAAAAAAATGTGCATGTAAACAATAAATGGCGACTGCAGAAAGCAAAAGCTGAATCTCAGACATTTTAGACTATCTCGACAGCTGGATGTATGGTAACCCGTAACCCCTACTACTCAGCTTTCTCCCACTAAGCTTTCTCCACAGAACAAGAGCCTGCTAGCTTAGCTTCCAAAAAAAAGATGGCTGACACTATGTGTATATTCTGTGAGTAAGATCCCACCCTCTATGGGCGAGTTGAGAACATGCGGGACAGCCCCTACTACTGGCTGTAGTCTTTAGCCTCCGGCCAAAAAATCCTCAGATGACGCAAAATGACGATGGAAAGCACGGTAATTCGAAAATTCTACAGGTTTTCTACTAATACAAAGCTTAATGCTAAATCCTGAAGTATCCCTTTAAGATCTGATGATCCTATGCCCTGACATAACACCACGTGAAAAACGAAGGTGAAGTACATTGTATTTAGCATTTAAGGGTCAAGATGATGCCGTGATATCATTTGTCTTTAATGATTGGAGCCCCTGTCTCATTCTCTAAATAGTTATGCTGATTGGATTAGGACGGTGACACTCTAGAGTCTGGGGTGGGTTTCTATAACTGTATACTTCATTTGCATGCTTTGTTTAAGGTCGCCATCCAGGTGCTTTGTCTCCATTTCTAAGGACTGCCTCGCTCAAATGTACATACTGTAAACTAGGGGTGTAACGATACTCTCATACTGAACTCACGATACGATATTATTGCGATACTCCAAGAGATATGGTAAAAGGTTAACAAAAAAACGTACGGTTGATAAAAATGCTAAATTTGGGTATAAATGAATAGGCTTGGACTTGTTGGTGATAACTCAATTCACAGGACAATGGTGACACCAGCATAACAATATTAATGATTCTGAAGCTGAAAATACTGAATTATTTTAGACGAATATGCTTGCATAATTCACCTAATTCAATGACTAGATATATTTAAAGTAATGTAGGCCACGTTTTTCTGGTAACACAAGACATTTGGCATTATCAGGACCTACAAATATCCCCCCCATTCCACTATTATACATTATATTCAACATTATATATATATAGTAGTTTAATGTAGTACTAACACAAACTCACACAGTCATTTT
This sequence comes from Semotilus atromaculatus, assembly GCA_031834385.1. NCBI lineage: Eukaryota > Metazoa > Chordata > Actinopteri > Cypriniformes > Leuciscidae > Semotilus > Semotilus atromaculatus. The sequence continues at coordinate 18,915,723 of JAULUF010000007.1, forward strand.
TATTTTGGGTGAACTATACACAATAAATATTGTCACTATCCACGATACATATTGTTGCATTTTTGTATTGTGATACATTGTGACACGATATACTGTATTGTTACACCCCTAATATAAACAACAATGTATCACCGCCTTAAGCCTTGTTCACACCGCCAGCAACAAAACGATACGGTCTCATTCATTTTCAATGGAGCGCTGGTGACTTCCGGCGAGACGAGCGACAGTGATCGTTGGTGACGGAATGTAGGCTTGCCAAGCGACACGAGACCTGACAAAAGTTGCAAAATTTTAACTTCATCCAAATGAGCAGTGAATTTCACGAGCGACAACCAATAGGAGTGAAGACTGTGGAGTTCACGTCGCCGTCTCGAGTGCAGGCAAGACAGGACAGAGTTCTGGAGCAATTTCACTGTTTTAAATTATTTGACTGTAACCACATATATGGATACAATAAAATGATGTCAGTGAGTTTGATTCATACATTGATAGTTCGTGTGTTGTTAATAATATGATGCAGTACAGTGAGCAGTTTAGCGCTGCTGCAGTTCATTTTACAGTTTCCCCTGCATTGTGTTGATTATTAGGGACAAGATTCACTTCTTATTTGTCAAATTCGAATGACGTTTTATTCGTTGATTTATGATTTAATGCGCTGAGCACTGCTGTAGTTTAATATCATGGCACTCTCCAACAGCAGATACTTTTAATTCATTTAAGTCTAATTCCTAGTCACATTAGAATGATATCTTAGTTTTATATATCATTTGTCACCAGCAGCCATATCACCCTGTAGCCCAAGACTGGTTGTCCACTGAAGCTAAGCAGGGCTGAGCCTGGTTAGTACCTGGATGGGAGACCTCATGAGAAAGCCAGGTTGCTGCTGGAAGAGGTGTTATGAGGCCAGCAGGGGGTGCTCTCCCTGTGGTCTGTGTGGGTCCTAACGCCCCATTATAGTGATGGGGACACTATACTGTCAAAGAGCACCGTCCTTCGGATGAGACGTTAAACCGAGGTCCTGACTCTCTGTGGTCAGTAAAAATCCCAGGATGTCTTTCGAAAGAGTAGGGGTGTAACCCCGGCATCCTGGTCAAATCTGCCCATTGGCCTCTTTCCATCATGGCCTCCTAATCATCCCCGTATACTGATTGGCTTCATCACTCTGTCTCCTCTCCACCAGTAAGCTGGTGTGTGGTGGGCGTACTGGCGCAATATGGCTGCCGTCGCATCATCCAGGTGGATGCTGCACATTGGTGGTGGTTGAGGAGATTCCCCCCTTCCTTGTAAAGCGCTTTGAGGTCCCAGATAAAGCGCTATATAAATGTAACAAATTATTATTATTATTATTATTATTTGTGACTGAATTTTCTAAAGATATGGCTAGACGCAGTCCACCGGTAACATTAGAGTGACAGCACTAGGCCCACAAGCGTCTTCACGGTACAGAGACTAGCGACATAGGCGGTGTGAATGAGACTTTAGTTGGACTTGACTTGGACAACATGTTCTCAATAAAAAATCCTGCTGAAGATACACTGAGTCTCCAGATCTTTGCTTCTGAGTTTCCTACAAGGCTTTGAGGGACACTCGTTTTCTGGATGTCATGAATCTATTACTCGCACTAAATGCGACTTTCTGTGATTCAGGTCTTTCAGAATGGCAGAAGTTGTTAACCCCGAAGTCATGAAAGCATAAAGTTGTCAGGCACAGACACAACATTTATTTTATAAATTTTTTTCTTTTTTTTCTGTCACAGTAAGTGGTTTGGCTGGTGTACTTGGAGTACATTCATTCTGACCTTTCCATTTCACAAAAGTTTTTTCATAGTGGAAAAAGGATCAGAATTGAAATCTTCTACACACAAAGGAAAAAAAATCTTGGAGAACAGTTTTGGAGAACACAAAATGGGCACCATTCAGCACTGATTTTTACTCACATTTGGCTCTTGGTGAGTGTTCTATCTCATTCTTCTGTCTTTGACTTCATTGACTGTTGTTCTAGATAGACTTAAACATTCAGAGGACTCAGCCCTTGATTTGAGTTTTTATCAAATTCCAGGTTTGCTTTACATACTTGGCATTTGACTAATACACCAATATTAATTAAGCACTCTGCTCTCTTACACTACATATATCTGAATTCTATGAAAAAAACGTCTGTAAATAATTTCCACCAACCCAGCATTGTAAATTGTGAGTGTGTTTATGTATGTGTGTGGCTCTCTTCTCAGCTCAACTGGACGTGTCTCTGTTTCCCTGTTTTAGGCCCCTCTGCTGCTAATATGTGCCAGAGATGTTCTGCCAAGAGCTCCAGCTAAAAACAGTCTATTTCCTCATACAGCGCTGTGTACTAGCCTCTCGCTTATCTGCCTCCGTACATCTCACTTACACATCATCTTGCGGACATACACAGTGACGGCACACAGACTAACAAGTAACAACACACGTTGATTTTGGTTAAATGAAACCGTGCTCTGAACAAGGATGCATTTTGTTGTATGTTTGAGAAAGAGTTTGATGGCAGCTTGTTGACCACTTCCAGTCGACCGTGTCATTTCGTTGTGTAACTCCCACTCTGTGCGCACAGGGACAACGTCCTTAACCTATCAGTGTGATCTACGACAGGGATGGTGACAGGATTACAGGAGCTGTTTTTTAAACTACCCCCCGCAACATTCCACACGTAGCTTTCCCTAAAATAGTAAGCATCCCTAATGTATGGAACAATTATGTAGCCTACTCATAATCATTCACATTACTCTTTTAGTGTGAAAGTAAAGTAAATTATTGTTAATAACAAAGTACATTTTTTATAAGTAAAAAAGTCAAACTCAAATTTATCTAAATCATTTTAGTTGATTGAAATGAAGCTGAAATAAAACATAAATATTAGACGAACAATTCAATATTTTTTAAGTTATAAGAACTGTAAATATGTTGAAGTATGAAAAGTACTGAAAATAAAACTGAAATAAAAATAAATTAAATAGAAAAATAAAATAATAACAATGACAAAACAACATAAGATTAAAAAATATATATTTATATATTTTTTTGTAAAAATGTTAAATAAAAATAAAATTAATATTAATAAAAATTTATAAATATATATTAGATGTATACATTAAGCTGTTTTCTAGGGAGTAGAAGAAATATGCAGTTAATTAATAACATTAAAGTAAATAATTTACATTTAATATTTTAATCACTTTTTGGCAGATTTAGCAAACAACATGTTTTCTTTAGAACAATAGACAAATTAGGGGTTATTAGCATCAAAAAGTATTTGAACCCCAGTTATGCACTAATACACTACACTATACAGTACATTGTATTATTTGTTATTTTTTTGTGAACCAAAGTATCATACTGGGGAAAAAACTGAATCATTCTGTGTATCTAACTGACAGACAGAGCAATATAGGATTTTGCCTTTAATTTCACCAAAGCCTTTATGTGGCATTTTCCTACACTTCACAGTTAAGAAAAGCACCACAGTTTTTTTTTATATTTTTCATCTTTTAGCTTTTTTTTAAGATGCCCTGAGTCAACAATTTAGGCTGTTCCAAACATGAAAAGCACTTGGGATTAATGTCAGTATAAAAAAATTTATTCCATGCAGGGCTATTTTAGTAATAAGTTTAAATATTTTACAATATTGTGGTTAAAGTAATCAATGTCATTATGAGAAACACATGGCTGGAATGATCAGAGCTTAGTACGCCAGAACTAAAAAACAAAACAAAAAAACAAAAAAAAAACATTAATTTCAACATCGTACACCTGTTTCTGACAAGAAAAAGTCACAGTTAAATTAACTTAGAGGGTAGTCAAATGAAACACTGAGTCTTACCAGTAACGCATAAAAAGTGACCCTGATTTAAGGTGCAAGCATAAACTGGCAAATAATAACAAACTCGGTCTCTGGGGTTACCTGATCTAAACTCTTCAGTCTCACGTAACAATAACAATGAGCAGGAACACAGCTGGATAATGTCATCCCAACTGAATACCACAGGCAATATTAATAAAAATGATACTGATTTATGTTTTTGAACAAACTCTAGAATAAAAATGAAAGCTAATAAAAGCTAAACATGACTCCTTTTATGTCAAGACACGGATATATCCAAGATACACATGTTCAAAAAATAGGAATAGCTCAAAACCAGAATGGCTTTGATCTTCAGTCAACATACTGATACTCATTGGCCTATGCACCTACAGATTCTGGAACAGTGTTTAGAATGAGAATCCCTTCAAATGTGTGCCATAAAACGGTAGCAGGTCAATGGCACTGAGGACATAAACCAGAGGCCAGACTAAGGGTGAATGCAAATGGGCGGAAATGGGGGCTAAGAAAGAGCATGCGCTTCCTCTGAAGGGTCAACAGAGGTCGTCGGCCTGGCGACAACAGGGCAAGGCAGGGAGGAGGGGTGGACTGAATCTTGGCATTCAGCTGGAGGATTGTATATGTATTTTCCTGTGAGGCCTGGAGACACCCTCATGGATAGGGGGAATTCCAGTCCCTTTTGGGCTATTGTACCCAAAATACTGTCGACCATCCAGCAGCCCCCCCCCCCCAATGCTTGAAAGAACGGAAAAGACAGATGCGCTTCTGCTGACGAACGGGATATATTTACGGGCAGGGAGTCAATATGCTATTGTTAATATATTGCTGTTAACAGAACTGGCAAGCCCTTCCGACGATCAAAAATGAGCATGTTTCCTTGCATTCTGACAATATGATAAATTACATGATGCATAACTCTCTCAATACTAATTAGCTTGAGGCAGGGAATGAGAACAGGGGTCAGATGAGTTCAAGGGTGTTCTGATGTGAATATGCAGGGATATTTTCTCACCTGTATGTGAGTAGATGAACCAGAGAGCTCCAGTCAGAAGGGCTCCGATCACAAAGGCAGCAAAAGCGATGCCCACCACAGTCGGGGTGTCCAACACATATATGATGTCTGTGAGAAAGAAGTCAAAATATAGATTAAACAGATTTATAGTCTGTTAAGCATGTAACAGTTCAGATTTTTCACTCTGTGGCCAGGGTTACAGTTCAGTTTGGTAAATATTTGGTACATCGCAATTTGGAGTGCATCAATTTGGAAAATGTAAGGAATGTGAGTAAACCAATCCAATTACTGATATTTATTTTTCAAATAAACTTTTTCACTCCACGTTTCCATGCATTCAGACATATGCTGCAGAAACATGGATAGTATAGTAAAATTACAGACAATTATTAAAACGTTTTTTTTTATATATATATACTTTTTTTACATATACTTTAACTCAGAACCTGAGTTAACAAATGTCGGATAGCCAGTAATTTATTCATTCATTTGAATAAGGACTGTTTACTATTTTCTTTTAAGAGCTTCTTTACAGCAGAATTGAATTGTGTTTGCATCATTGAATCATTCTTTTCCTGTAAAGCTGCTTTGAAACGATCTATATTGTATGAAGTGCTATATAAATAAAGGTGACTTGACTTGATATTTTACTTTAATTGCATTATTTTAGTGTCATGTGTGTTACCCAGAAGATATTTTGTCTTTGTGTGTATGACCCTCTGCATATACAGTACAAGCATTGTCCATGTTTTATGAACAGCCCACTTACGATGAACATTGATCCCTTTTCGGAATCAAACACTGCGTCTTGGATCGACAATATGGGGAATGCCATCAGTGTGACAGGTGTCTCTACACATTGTGTATAGAGACGAAAATGAATTTGGCAGACAATAGTCCATGACCCCACTACCAGAGTGCACCAGATGTATAAGAGGGTGCCTGCAATAGACACCATCAAATCTTTGTCTTTAGGAGACTCTTGTTTGTATGCGCGTGCAAGACAACCGGCATGGGTGGAGCAAGTTTGACTCCGATGAAGCTGTATGTGCTCATTATGATTCATTTGCGAGCCTGGCTAAAAGAGACTGGTCAGAAGCTTTTCATTCCATGATTCTCACCTGAGGGGAGAGGAGTCTGCATTTGCACGAACACGTTCGGCTCTCGATGCAGTTGAAGGCACTCATAGCGATGCATTCATGGTAGCAGACTGTTCTCGCTTCATTCACAATTGAGCTACTCAGCTTGCAAGTGTAACAGCCGGATCATATTAAAGACTTGGACCAGGGGCTGTTTTCCTGAGTCTCGGAGCCATGCCACACAACGGTTTTGAACCTCTGGGCTACCAAATAAACTGCCGCTGCCATTGATCAACCCATGGTGGCCAAGGAGAGGCATCTGTGGTTGAACTTTGCAGACATCAAAGAGAAGGAGAAATACTTTCTCATTAATGTGCAAGTCTTGCCCTCTGAACTTTTGGCACATCCATAGGTTTAGAGAGGAGAGGTTGGCAGCTTTCAGGGGATACATACCGTGCTGGTCTAAGTCTTCGCCTAATACCTTTGGGGGACCTGGTCTGTCACAGTCTAAGAACTGGAGGGAGGGCTGGAGGGTGAGCGTGGCCACTCGTACTCCTCCGGTGAGGAGTAGAGCACAGAGGAGGCAGGACACTAGGAGGAAATAATTAAAAAGGAAGCAATTTTTTTAAACCAGACTGAATCGCTGTTGGGGTTTTAAAGTAGGGTCCTCCACTCCCTGTTGGAGCCTTACCTGGTCCTGTACAACCTAACAAGTAGGAATTGATCTGCCTTTTAGCAGTTCTTCTTGTTATCAGGCCCCTTTGTCAGGTGCTCGGAGTCTTGGGACCCTGGACAGGTCCGGGCAACTCTACACTCCCCTATGGTCTGGGTTTTAAAGTAGGGTCCTCTATTCCATGTAGCCTTAACCGATCCCCTAGAACCTGGCAAGTAGAGGTTAATTTGCCTTCTGGCAGCTCTTCTTGTTATCAGGCACCTTAGGTGATAACCTGATAACACCTAAGGTAGGTAGTAGATTTGAAGCTCCCTAGGATTCCTAGAGGATAGAGTTCTATGTAGCAAGGAGGGTGAATAGTTATTCTAAATGAAAACACAGGCACAGCTAATGAGGCAGGCATTCCCTCAACATGGCAGAGAGGATATTTGTTCCCCATAGCATCAATCCAAGATGCAGTGTTGAGTTCCACTTCGAAAGAGAACATTCTGTGAAAAGGTGACACTGTGTCTCGTTACCATGCCTCGGATTTACCTGCCCGTCTCATAAAAAAAAAAAAAAGAGTTCTCTCTTATACGGGCAGGTGCTCCGGGAGTGACACCATGGATTGTCGTTCATCAATTACATTTTCGTATGTATACACGTGCTTCAGACAGTGGTCACACTGATGGCATTCCAAATTTCATCGTTCCAAGATGGAGTGTCTCGTTCCCCTTCTCAGGGAACCATTATTACATTTGTAAACTGAGACTTCATTATGTGGCCATATGGTCGTTATCAGTACATTTTAAAATCTGAGGTAAAAGTTGCCTTTGGTTGCTTGGTATATTAACATCATATTACTTGATGAAACACGATTATAAGTTAAAGTATACAAGCACAAATATCTTGTAATACCTGAAAAATTGCTACTGTCTTCTTTACATTGAATTTCTGGCTGCCACAGCTGCTTTTTTTTAACCATAAACATTTCACTTCTAATGTCTGTATTTTAACTCAGGATTCTGTACATGATGCAGTTCATGAGGTTTACATGCTATGTGGTGCCAGTGTTGATCATGTATAAAGTAAGAGCACATGCTTGGTATGGGATTTGCAGTGGCATCCGAGAGCAAGCCAAGCATCTGAGAGTTTCCTTGGACGCGCGCCACAGGCTGAATGACTTTCAGAGCTCTAATTAGCTCTAATGATCACTGATCACACAGCACAATAGACCCTGTGTGGCCACCAGCTTCATAGCCCATCTGGTCTAGCGCCAAAATCCCAAGCACAATAGAGGCTATTCTCAGAGAGAGCACCTTCAGATTTTCATCCCCTCTGACAGACTGATGACAGACTATCACTGGAGCGCTCTGTTAAAACAAGAGCGAGTGCTATGTAACAGCTCCCACCTCAGGCTTTTACCCTTTACCCCAAATCACCACCAGAAACCAACCCCTATCTGTGCAGGGCAGCTCAAAAATATAAAGCTTGTCATCAACACTTCTGTCTATGTACTGTACATGTTTTGAGGCCTAAGCAAAGGGTAGAGAGAAACAGTAAAGTTAAACATAATAAAACACTAAAGTTCAAAAGTTTGCAGTTGGTGAGATATGTATCTTATGCTCACCAAAGCTGCATTTATTTGATTAAAAAAAATAAGAAAATAAGAAACGAAAAAGCTAAGAACAGCAATATTGGGAAATATTGGAATTAAACTATTTTCTGTTTTAATATATTACAAAGCTATTTATTCTTGTGATGGAAAAGCTTAACTTTCAGCATTAAAACAGTTTTGATGAATAGAAAGTTCAAAACTTTGAAATAGAAATATTTTGTAACATAATACATGAACAGCAATATTGGGAAATATTGGAATTAAACTATTTTCTGTTTTAATATATTACAAAGCTATTTATTCTTGTGATGGAAAAGCTTAACTTTCAGCATTAAAACAGTTTTGATGAATAGAAAGTTCAAAACTTTGAAATAGAAATATTTTGTAACATAATACATGAACAGCAATATTGGGAAATATTGGAATTAAACTATTTTCTGTTTTAATATATTACAAAGCTATTTATTCTTGTGATGGAAAAGCTTAACTTTCAGCATTAAAACAGTTTTGATGAATAGAAAGTTCAAAACTTTGAAATAGAAATATTTTGTAACATAATACATGAACAGCAATATTGGGAAATATTGGAATTAAACTATTTTCTGTTTTAATATATTACAAAGCTATTTATTCTTGTGATGGAAAAGCTTAACTTTCAGCATTAAAACAGTTTTGATGATGAATGGAAAGTTCAAAACTTTGAAATAGAAATCTTTTGTAACATAATACATGTCTTTATTGGTCACCTTTAAACAATATAATTTAAATGCATTTTTCTGTGAAGTATTAATCTGAATATGAAGTATTCATTTCTTTTAAAAAAGCACACTTACTTATTAACTTTTAAATGGTAGCATATCTGATAAATGTCTTTTTTCCCATGCAATGGTACATGTAAAGATTTTTTTATATATATAAAAAATTTAATGAGGTCCAATGTTGTTTGGACTCCATTGACTATCAAAATATCTTCTTTTGTGTTCCATAGAATACAGAAAATCGACGTAAATGATGACAGAACTATATTTTTGGGTAAACTATAGAAATTATTACTGTATTTATGGCTTACAAGAGGAAGCGAAACAGAACAGAGAACAAAACCTTGTACGATTAGAGGATTCCTGGGAGAAGCTATGTCAGCTCGAAGCAAAGGATGTGGTTTGCTCCACCGTTGCCATAGGTTTGTCTGAACTACTCCACCCACAAACCCTGTGAAGTATCTCGGAGGGAAGTACCGGTAAATGAACTAGCCCTAATGACTTGGACAACATTACATGTAGTCACCACCGCCCAATATCTCCTCCCGGGGTGTCAGAGCATTTTTGTGCTGTTCTTTACTTCGCCCTTTTAGGGCTAGCTGGGTTTCTCAAAGGAAGTATGAACACAAGAACAATACTCTTGTGTGTATTTTTTGGACAAGCATTGGACAAACTTCAACAAGATGATGTGTTTGCCTGATTCAGCAGTAAAGAGCACAGTAAAAAGTCAAAATCCCACTCATTTTATTCCATAATGAAATAATTGAAGCAAAACATAAATCTTTGAAGAAAGACCTACCATGAGTACCCAGACTCTCTAAACTCTGCAGATTGTGGGCAGTCTGAGTTAACAGATTTTGCTGAAAATCGCATGGTTTATGATAGGCAGAGAATAAATTTTTTTAGCTTCAGATTATGAATATGTCCAGTTAGAGGATATCATACATGTTTGATATTTTGTAATTATTTTAAAAAGCATTTTCATTTGTTTTCATTTGTCATGCATTCCCTAGTAAAGTTGTGTGTTCGGGAATAACTTTTAAGTCTAGTGTGTGATCCTCAGTCATTTACAGTATTTTTCTTTCAGTAATAAGTCTGCAACTGTGTGATTATCAGCACACCAAATTAAAATAAAAACATTTACAAAAATTCAATGTGAGGTTGTACCTCTGCTTTAGACCAAAAAAGGTAGGGAGGTATTGATGTTCTCTGATCATGAATCTTTTTTCGGATGGCAATGTTTTGTTCTGCCATGTTTTTCTCAAGCATGGCACTCTCATAAACTGCCCTCTTTGATTTGTAGATTAAGCCAAACATTTTGGGATCCTGTCCAGAGCGGCGCTTTGAGCCTTTTCGAAACCCTTTTTGCTTTTCTGCCATGTCTGTACAAGAGTCGTCTTTATGTTCAAAATGAGACGAAAAGCCTGTTTTCATTACTTTTATGGCATATCTACTTAAGTTTACTTGAGTTTACTTAATTCAAACCTGACATTGGCAACACAAACAAGCTTGTTTATCAAGAGTGAGGCCACACTGGATTCACACTGAATTCACAAACAATCTGGATTCACTCCACATTTCCCAGGTATGTGTCATCTGCTTTCTTTGGAACAGAATTTTTATTTTGTTGAAAGAACTAAACCTACATAAAACTTGACTTGAGGCAATAAAATCCCAGCTTGCATCCTTCAGGAGTGGCAATCATTTACTTAATCAAGTGTGACTAATAGATGCATGCTCCATTTGCTACAAGCAGCACAGCAACATTGTGTTATTAAACCGGAATGATTTTCATTAGAGTTGCAAGTCAGTAAAGTTGATTCACTCCAACCACAATAGGTGCAATAGTGCCAAGGGGATGCAGGGAACAGAACCAATCAGTCATGGTCAAATTAAGTTGCTTTGTAAAAAAACGTTTAGACAACACCCTGCTGTCCTCTTCTATACCACACAGTCCATCTATGGCAAATGCAGACTGCAGGTACAGTATATAGTGCATAAACCCCCCTTTCTTTATCACGGTCAAGTTTCTTCCTTATCTTCATACTCTCCTTTTTCCCACTCTCTGAATCTCTTTCTCTCTCTGTACAAAAAGGGGAGGCCTTAAATAATGTTTAAGTGAAAACAAATGCTATCCAGAATTGGAAAGCTGGTCTTTTTCCTCTCATCTGATGCATCTATGAGTCCCTTGTCCCACATCTCTAATGAATCACACACTTTAAAACCAAACCATATTGAAAGCACAATAAACACACACATGCAAATGCACACATACTCAACTCAAATGCCATATACTAAAAGACTCCAGATGGGTGTAATGTGCCACAAAGTGAGACAAGACAGGAACTCTGACCTGTGATTTGAGTGACTGACACATATACAACCTCAGAAACACACATTTTGCCATGATGCTCCATATATACCGGTCACAGCAAGATGTTCTTCAGAATATCTAAGGCTAAGATATTAAATTCAGTAAAAAAATCAAAAACAGCTTCTATAATACTGAAACAAGAATTGGCCGAAAAAAAAAAATCAAAAAAGGTGCACCTTTAATGTCTAAAGTTGAATGTTGTATTGACTTGTGATCTTTACCTAGATGTGGTGGAATTTTCTCCTCAGGGACCTTAACAGTGACAGGTGTGTTGTCGGAGATGACCACCATTGGCTTGGTGATGGTTTTGGTGTTCATCATCATGAGTAGGATGTTGTCCAAACTGAGGGAAGTGCAGGCTTCATCCGGTAACATACACTACAAAGAAAAAAAGCAGAAATTTTAGAATAAGATCCAACTGTAATCATTGGCATATGGGCACCACAATCCTCAAAAAAACAGCATGAACCTCCCTGATGAGATAAAAGAGCACTTCCTTTATTATGAGGAGAGGGAAGATTTTGGAGTCTGTTGCAGCTTGGCAAACAGAGAAAACAGATATTATGAATGCATAAAAAGGATGTTATTCATTATATATCATATATTAACATTCATTTATTTTCCCTTTCAAAAGGTACATCTTTGTATCTTATTTACCCCTAAAGGCTACCTTGAAGCAGTTGGAAAGTTTTTCTAACCCTTTATTAAATGTATCTGTTATGTTTTGTCAAATTCTTAAAATTCCATTAATATAATTATTAATGTAATAAGTAAAGCAATACATTAAACTAAATCAGTAATTGCAATTAAATTAAATCTTTATCAACAAAAGCCATCTCTGCACTGCAGTGGTACAAGCTGCATCTAGATGTATTTAAACGTTGTTTAATGCTGCTCAGAGGTGGCATTAATGCAATTACAATGGTATAAATAATGTTATGAGAATGTTTTCATTAAAACAGTTCAATAGAGAAATATGAAATTATGCTAACAGTATTTTTAAATATTAAACTAAAACCGACAGTAGGTGGTGGCAAGTCACGTCTTAATGAGTAAGTCATAGAGCCATTCATTCATTCAATAACGAAACATGTCTGTATTTATCAATTGGTCATTGAATCATTGACTCTCCCGATTCATTCAACGCCGCAGATTTGTTCACTAAAGAAACACCGATGTGTGTTGGTTGGAGATGCAATAGTTGCAAAAAGAGCAAACAATATTGATAATGCTCTGTTAAAATGTACGCTACTTAATATTATCTTTTTGTCTGTTGAACTGTTGTATAAATTCAGTGACACATTTGCAATCGTGTTGATTTTCGGGGGAAAAAATATTACTGCTCAGGGTATTATTGCTTTTCGAATCGAAGAGAGTTTGAGTCTTAAAATCTCTATGCACAATCTGTGTCTATATTTATTCTTCACCTTTATTTGTACTGCTTGTGTGGATACAGTCAGTTTTGACCGTAAAAGATAAGGTTGGATATCATGCATTTTACCATTTACAACACTACCATGTTTCCTGTTATTACACTAGAAGCAGAATTTTGCCTTTTAGAAACACATGCTCAGTTATTTTAAGGTGGTAGAACCACTGCCTTAAAGGTTAATTACCTTTTTTTTTTCTGAGAGTGTAGCAACCAATACTATTTGTTGCAACACATTACTGATTTGTTATCAAGTGGTCCGAAACACTCTCACAGTAAACCTATTTGACCATCCATATTGTTAAGCCATGTGATGTTTAAAATTTTCACTTTGTTCTTCATCAGCATGGATTAGTGTATATTTCAAGCCATTAAAGCCATCCCATTCGTAGAAGAATTTGTGCCTGAGCCAAACTGAACACACACTCTTCGAAGACAAAGCACATATAATTTCATACACAGTTTATACGGTTTGACGCGTCACATCTCTTATCCTCATCCAGATTATAACTAAACTGTAAACATCTACAGCCAAACAAGGAGTCACTTTCAAGATCATGTTAGGTGAGACATAAACAACCTTAACGTGCAATATGATGATTAGAGTGGCTGAAAATGCAGGAGATTAAAATGATTATGACTAGAAGTGAGGGAGGAAGGGAATTTGAAAAAGGACAGTGAAAGTTGGAGATTTGTTTTTCCTCTGTGGACGGTAACTGACGCAACCTGATTCATGCATCCCACACTCAGAGAGAGTGGATTGATGCTAGCAGCTGGCATAGAGCGACCCGTGCCAAGGCAATGAATCAAAAAGCAACTCTTAGGATGGACAGCAAAGTCAAACAAATTATATAAATGAATTAAAGAGTGTTCATGTTATCCATATAATATGTTCTACGGTCAATAAGTTATCTGCGTTCCTGTACTCTCTCTCTGACTTAATTAGATAACCCTGTGGAGTCTAAAATAAAAAGCATACACAATGCAGCTAATTTTGATTCTATAAATGATAATAGAATGATTTTCAGTCTGATTGTGTGAAAGCTAACACACCTGCAGTTTATATGAATCAGCTTCAATTGATTAGTACTGGAGTTACATAGTTTTAGTAATTGGAACTGTGTTATCATAGAGTCATCTATAAAGATCTTTATAAATAATACAAAGAAATGAGGGAATAATGTGTGTATGCTGAAAGCAAAGATAAACGCAGTGTTCCAAAACCTAATATGCTGCCGCACTGCCTACTGCCAAAAAAGGAAACTTCCTTCTAAGGCAACATCATAACTGAAATGGAACTTCATGAGGAACCCATTTGGAAGGTTCTATATAGCAGTTCATACAGGATTTTAGGATCCAGGATCCAGGATACAAGATCAAAATCATTTTGCAGTTTGGATTATTTGTCTTATTTCCACAATTTTGCTTGCCACAAAACAAAAACAAAAGTTAACCAGAGGGCGGCAAACATTTGAAAACTTTTGAAAACCCTTAAAAAATCCATAACTCTGAATGCAAACAAATCATTATACGTTTAACTGAATTACAGTAAAACTGAATTAGAGTCTTTCGTAAAATGAGCAGGGATGGATAGGCCACAACTTATTTCAGGATTTCATGTACAGGCAACTACTTTTAGTGTTACTATTAATACTAATAAATACATAATGATTATTGGTGTTTTTATTACTGCAAATCAACACAAAGAAAATGCATAGAACCATCCAAACTTAATTAAAAATATAGTTTGATTTTAGCATGTGGCTAAGCAATACTCAAATAAGCATACTACACATAGTACACCGCATTATTGGGTGGTTTCAATTATATTACACCATTTTCAATTATATTTTTCAGTAATGAAAAATATTGAGTTTCTTTTTTCACAATATTGCCTTCGCTGTGAACGATACACGTGATGATGCTTTAGAATTTACGAAAACAAGGTACAGTGTATCTTAGAAGGCAGTATAATGTCACTGCCCAACTTTTTAAACAGCATTTGCATTATGAACACACCTAATGTACAGTGTGACGCCCTTAAAATACTGCCAACAAAGGCAGCTCACTAGATCTTGGAACAGAACTGATATGTTAGATGATGGTTTCTACCTCTAGCAGGTTCATCTCCTGGTCATTTCTTCTGGAGCAGAGGGACATCTCACAGTGCAGGAAGAGCAATGACACGTTGAACTTTGATCTGTAGGTGAAACTGAAGCGTTTTTTGTCCATCTGGGCATGAGGGATGGGGAAATCGCTTTGCTGAGGGTAATAGAGAACAGAGTCGTCCTTGGGACATATGTTCTCTATGACAACGTAGTCTGACGGCATGAGAGGATTGGATTCTGGAGATATGAAACAGGTCTGGATCATGAACCCAAGGTTAAGGTCGGCTTTTGTGGCGGAAATCTGCAGAGAAAGGTCACATGTCTCTATTAATAAAGGAAAAGTCATTTTTCTGTGAGACAAAATATGCATCTGCTGCAAACAATAAAAGATAGAGACAGCAAGACAAAGAGAGAAAGAAAAGCTGCTTTCTTTATCTTGATTAATACAACTTTTTGACAATTGTTCATAAATATGATCAAACGTGATTTACATCGTATGAGATGGATCAGCAGAGTGATGCTTAGATGCTATATATTATGTCTAGTACTCTGCAAGACACACTCAGTCTATCTTTTTTGATCGGTCTTTGTGATTTTTTTCCCCCACAAACTATCTCAGGCATCGCTTCAAATACGCAAATAACGCACAGAGGTGCATTTGTTTTAACACGGCACACTGTCTAAAGAAACATTGTCAAAGTGTTCACCGTTCCAAGAATCACAGAATTCTGACGTCAGATTTCTGTGCCTAGAATAAATCTTTGAGGATCATTCAGTTGTAATAGTTTGGCCATCTGATGTTGTAAAAGCACGCATTACAGACGAGAGCTGCCACGAAAAACATCGCATCCCATTTCCTCAATATAACTGTGCCAAAGGGGTGTCAAACTCAGGAAAGTGGCCAAATCATTTCAGGGAGGCAGACTATGATTCTCGAACAATAATGCGAAAGATGCAGAAATAATATTGACATTTAATGACAGGCTGTCACACAAAAAAAATTACTCGCTAGATTTCTAAAGGCGTAAATTAGCTTTGTCTGAGAACAGTCCAAAATTGAAGTCATATTCCACTCAATATTCATATTCATATTCAAATTGAGGAACACATTTGGTTAAAAGATAAGGGAGAACCAATAGCATCACTGATGTTAAGCCTTGTTGCACAAATGGGCTCAGAAGACTTGGATTTACAGTCAGTGATCACTGTCTAAAATGTGGAAAAAGCTGGAATCTACATTTCGAACCACATGAACATCAGGAATTTTATTATTGGGTGAACCCTTTGATACGAATAGACTGCTAAAAATCCTATTGCAAAATAGTATTGTTTAATTTTCCAAATAAAATAACAACAAAAATCTGTGAAACAATGATAGATTTACTTGAGAAACAAGCTTGTCTTTTTGTGGTTTGACAGCTTAACTAAAGTTTATGCTACATATAGGGAAATTGCATGATGTACTGTACATTGCCCTTTATGTTGTTTCATACACCATACTTTAAAATCGTCCATGCCACTTTGCTCATTCTGTAGAGTGATTAGATTCACTGTTATTGTTCTGCCACCTTGAACTCAAGCTAGCATGCAGTGTGGCACTTCTTTTTCCGAGTGTAATTGGCTATATTAGTGTATTTTCAACTCACTGGCAGACTTGTATAACCAAATTAAAACAAATGAGAGATTAATTAAAAAAACATACGAAAAAAACTCATTAAGAAAAAAGAGATTAATTAAAAACTTTTTTTTGCAAGGCCCAAAAAGAGTGTGGACCCTCTTTGTGATCTGCTGTCTGATTGATACAGCAGATCCTCCATTGATGTGGCTACAAATCAAGAACAATCTGCACTGATCTGATGTTTTCACATGGCATATGAGGTAGACCTTCAGTGGAACACATTTAATCAAAGACTCTAACCGTGGAAGAGAAAGAGTTAAAAACGGGGACCTGAGCATTCCACTCTGAGATAAAATATTGTCAGCCTTGCCCCCTTGAAACCCCACTGATTAATGGCAATATGACATGCTCCCGGACCAGACAAAATGTACACACACACTCACAGCAGACTGCTGACTTCTTTCACAGCGATTGACAGAGAGACATCTAAACACACGTGTGTACTTTTGCAGCTGTAAATGCTCACATACTGTACTCAGGACAATGTCTGATCAGACAGACAGACACCAGGCGCTTATGGTATTAGAAACATGAAACCCTACACAATGAGAACCACATATTATGGTTAAAGGGTAAAAGCAGATCTTGTATTTCAAGAGCTTTTGGCAGTGACTATATTTGTGTATATGGTTTCTCATTCAATTACTAAATTAGATTTCTAATGTGGTTACAACACTGGAAATGGTTTTATTGAACCCCAAAGGAATCTTTTCCATAATAACGCACACACACAATATATGTATTGCACAATGTAATGCCCACGGATTCCACATGTACACTACTGGGTTTTGTTTTTTTAAATAATACTATTATTCAGCAGAGATGGATTAAACTGATCTGATCAAACGTGACAGTAGAGGCTTTTACATTGTTACAAAAGCAATTATGTGGAGTTCCTTTGGTGAACTTTCTATTAATCAACGAATCCTGAGACCAAATACAATTCTATTTTTACACTAATTATGTAATGTTGTATTTATTAAAACCAAGTATACATTTCAAATTTCTTTTTAAGTCAACTTATTTTCAGCAGTCATCAAGCTTGTACACACCGATCACAGATAAAGATGTAGCCTACATTTAATTTCACCAAGGTGATTGCTCACTAAAAACCCCCACAGTCATCTTGTTTTGAGTCCATTTCAAGTTTGATTTTAAAGTGACATAAACCGGTGATATCTAAATGCTTCCCATTAACGCCATCATTGTCTTCATTCATGCCGATTCGAGAACGTGCACAAAACCAAAAATATCCAATCATATCGAGATAGAGGCTTTGCCTCATCTCATGTGACTTTTCCCCATTCATTCTCAATTACCACCCACTGAACCCACTGCACACTTTAGGGGTTCTGTTTAAACTCAACGGGCTCAGAGGGGGCACGAGAGACGTGGTGTCCTTGCTTACCTCCACATAGATGGGCCTGTTCTCAGTGATGGTGAGGAATGACTGAGTGATGGGGAAGTGGAAGGGATTGTTATACAGCTCCATGTTAAAGGTAACATTGTCTAGAGAATCTACAACGAAATCATCAGATCCAATATCAACTGGGGTGCCCTGGTTCTTACGGTATGTGCAGTTGAACTAAGGACAGAGAAACAAAGAATTGGAAAATATTAATATGCATCTTGCAATAATACAAAAAATTACCATTCAATATATAATTTAAGAGAATATAATATTATGATATGTAGCACAGAGAAATTTGTGTTACATATTATATAATGCATTAACCGATGCATTGATGGTTATGACTACATAGATGAATTAACTGTATTTTAGGATTTCTAATCAGACATCAGTTATAATATTCGCCTCATCTGATTTGAGAGTCACAGTGAGAGGAAGATTTTTAGAGAAGAATTACTTAAAATTTGGTCTTTTCCTCATACAAATATATTGTTTGTATGAGGACACAATACATTGTTTGTATATATTGTAAATGTATTGTTCCTATTCCGGTAGTACCATTTATAAATAATATAGTTTGACATGTAAATATCATACCAAGATAGTCGCACGAGGTCCACTTTCTGGTAAAATTCTTCCAGTCACCTCCGGATCTCCTGGTAATACAACATCTCCTGACTCCAGATCTTCATCATCAACCGGCCAGCCACTTCCATCCTTCTGTTCCGATTGGCTAATAACAATCTGCCAATCACAGACACACTTAGTTCATGACTTCTCAGGCAATAAGGTAAGGTAAACCCAACAATGTCCTAACAATTATACAATTTCCTTTACAAAACTTTTCTTAGAAATGACATTGCTTCACTCTGGTGCACAAAGATACAGTCAGAGATAATCGAAATCTATACTTGCCAAAGTTCTGCCAAAACAGATGAGAAAACTGGATTTAATACATGGGAATGCACAATTTCAGCAATGTAACTCCCAAAGCAGATGAACTAAAAAAAAAAAAAACCTCTCATTTCTTCTCATCGGAAAAAACACGGCAATCCATTCACATTATAATATGAGAATCGCCTCCTTGAGCTCAGGACAGATTATGGGATCAAAGGTGAAAGAGGCCTGTGAACATTGTCTAATGGAGGTGAAATTGATTCACACAAGACTTGCCAATTTGTCATAGGATTGTCGTTCCAACAACATCCTCCTTTGATGCTCGATGGATCTCGCTCTGTGAGCCAGTACTGTGCTCTGACCATACGGGTCACATCATTTTAATTGCCCTTGAGGCTCAGAGTTCAGAGTAAAAGATACATATTTGGGATGTTGCCCAGTTTTTTTTTTATGGGTTCAAGGCTAAAAGTGTTTTTAGGAATGTCCGCAGGATATTATCGCAAAAAAATCTGTGTGGAATTGAATCATCCCTGCTGGGTGAAAACACACATGAGGGACCAGGAAACACAGAAAACAGATACAGCGTGTTGGAGGGGACACTTCAACTGACCCTTGGACTAGATTACACATCTGTTATTATTGATTGTATATTGGCTTTAGTACTCACTGAATTGATATAGAGGACCACTGTGCTGGGGTGGGAGGGGATTTTGGTGGTTTGGCAGCCAGACAGGGGCGTCTCCAGTATATAGTGGGTGGTGTTGGAGGTTGCTTTGCATTGGGAGTCCTGAAGAGTGATATTGGGTTTTCCAAAACCATTGGCCTGTGAGGACATTAGGAAAACATGACTTCACAGGAAAAATCTCGACCTCTGATAACATATCAAACGAGATCTATTATCCATCCTCAAGATACTGCTTTCTAAATCTATTGTGCTTTCGTGATCTATTGTGTGACTTCTTGTGTAAAACTACGTTTTACAGTGACAAACAAGACTTGCAAGCTGGTCTAACTTTGCAAAAGCATTTTGATTGTGGAATGAGGGTTTTCTCTTTCTCTGAAGTGGTCTATTACACCACTTCTGGTTTCTGAAGTCAGTGCATATGGCCCACACATTCTGGGAATATTCACACTGCATCAGCTTGAAGGAAAAACAAGGCGTCTCTCACACAGAGAGTTCTTACCAGTGTTAGGGAAGCTACTTTGAAACAGTAGTTTATAGTTTAACTATACTCAAGCTACCCTTTTAAACAAGTAGTTGGCTACACTACAAACTACTAATAAAACAACCAAAGGATACAAAAATACATCAACAGATTTTCATTGAAAGGATTTTAAAAAATAAATGTATAATTGTATTGTATTTTTAACCATGTACCATGGTTTCCACAAAAATATTAGGCAGCACAACTGTTTTAAACATTGCTAATAAGAAGAAATGTTTCTTGAGCATCAAATCAGCATATTAGAATGATTTCTGAAGGATCATATGACTGAAGATTGGAGTAATGATGCTGAAAATCACATGTAAATTACATTACAAAATATATTCAAATAGAAAGCAGTTATTTTAAATAATAATATTTCAAAATACGCCGTCTTGAAAAACATAACAGACATAAGAGCTACTTAAAAATGTAGTTGTGTTAGTAGTCCCACTACTTTTACTTAGTTACTCTGCAATACTCATCCAATATTTGCGTGTACAAAAGGTTGTGCACTTTTCACTTGTGTTTCCTACCTGTAGAGTTTCCTTGTCAATGCTGACCACCATTTTGTTCTTCTCACACTGCACACTGAATCCTACATTTGGAGATCCCTGATGCTCCTCGGGACCCCCAGCATGATAGACTCGCTCATGAAGAGATGGCATCGGAGGTGGAAATGACAGGCCCTGCTCCATGGATGGCAGAAAGGGGAACGGGAACCCGGTCCGTGGAGGGGAATCCCGGGCGCTGGGCTTTGGAAGTGGGTTGATATTGCGGAGAATGGACAGCTCAGGTGGGAACATTCCCTCATCAATGTTCCCTAGATCTGGAAGTGATCAAGAAAGAAGAGATTTAAACATAAATCTGCCTGACAACTTCTTGGTAATGTAGATGCAAGAAGATCACACACAAAGCAAACACAGTTAGAACCAACTGACATTAACTGTATGTATTATTTTTTATCAGTACTGAAAAAAAAAAAAACCTCCAGTAAAAAAAAAAGGATTTTTGTCTTGTTTTCCAGTACAATATTGTATTATGAGATTTACTTAGGAACCAAAAAGAATTGCTTATGAAGAAACAAATTATTGGCTTGTTTACACCTGGTCACTTCATGCGTTTTCTCTGATCTATCCGATTTGTTCAAACGGTTACATTTACACTTGGCCACATAAACGTGTCTTTGCAAAACGAATATAAATCTGATCCAATGTCAACAAAAGCAACAGATATTTCCTTTGCGGCAGTTTGAGCGTTGGCTTGCTGAAGAGATGCTCAGTTACACATATGTGTTTATGCGTGTTGCAGTAATGCTGTCATATCTGGCTATAACGTCATATAGCCTATAAAAAGCTCTCACACGAGTGAGTGAGTGAGTGAGTGAGTGAGTGTGAGTGAGTGTGAGTGAGTGAGTGAGAGTGAGTGAATGAATGAATGAATGAGTGAGTGTTTGGGAGGGCAATTACACATGGTCTTTTTATGACCGGATAACTATCCAATCAGAGAAAACGCATGAAGTCATCAGATGTAAACAAGCCTTATCTTTGTGGGTATTGAATTTTTATAATTTTTTTTGCTGTGTAATCAATTAATTAAGCTTATTTTTATTTTAAATGAATTACGCTTATTGTAACTATTTTAAGTCGATATTATTAATATCTTCGGTTGTTGCTCTTGCCTTGTTCTCTGAGGCGCAGTTTGAAGTGGTTGGCGACAGGGGTGTTGGTGTAGGAAGTGACGGGGTTGAATCCGTTTTCCTCTGCCCACTGGATCAGAGCCTGAGATCCGGTGGGCAGCTTCTGTTTGACCGTCTTTGATACCTGCATCAGGCTTTCAGTGTCATCATTCAGGCCGACAGTATCTGACGTCTGAGAAGGACAAAGGGAAATAATAAGAACACACGTTCACTTCACATGCAGAAACAGAGGAATGGAGTCAAACGTGTTCATTCTTTACTATAGTTCAGAACAGAAAAAAATAATAGTCAGAAATGAAATAAAATGATATCTACTTCTGTTCAAGTCTATTTTTTTCTGAGACACATTTCACAACTCTCTTTAACTATACGCCAAGGTTCTTGTTTTCACTGACAGCATATTCTTATTTTAAGGTATATAATGAACACTCAGCAACCTCCAAATTGAAGTACAGAAAAAGGCTAAACAAAAAAATTTGCAAATTGCATGCATGTTTTAAATCAAATTTCCAGAACTATAGACTGAT
This sequence comes from Semotilus atromaculatus, assembly GCA_031834385.1. Lineage (NCBI taxonomy): Eukaryota > Metazoa > Chordata > Actinopteri > Cypriniformes > Leuciscidae > Semotilus > Semotilus atromaculatus. The sequence continues at coordinate 18,938,022 of JAULUF010000007.1, forward strand.
CCTCAAGAACTATGGTATGATCCTGATATCAGGACTCAAATGCCAAACAACTTTGACCTTTTCAGCATAAACTTACCAACAGAAGTAATTCATAATCTTGTTTTATGTCGAATATTAAACAAAAGTAAAAATAAATAAATAAAAAAACACCAAAAGTTTTGATGGTTTTACAGAGAGATTGAGACCTTACCTCATCTCATAAATACTCCTGTGTCATGAGTTTATAGACAAAAAATAAGATTGTTAATAAATAATAATAAAAAGTGCAAAATGCAGTCTCATGGTCAGTAAGAAAGGCTTTTTTTTGTCAAATGAAAATCACATGCCATTGGCAAGTATGACAAAAAAAAGTTTATTTTGACATATCATCATTATATATATATATATATATTTATAGTTTGAGTTGTAGTCGGTCAAATTACATAGGAATTCAAATTTAGCTTCAGTTTGTTCTCTATTGGGTGTGAAGAACAGATGTTCCTCATTCCTAGCCGTGTTTCCCAACAAATGCCTCACCAGGAGGGACAATGAGCTTCAGCCAATATGCCAACAGTAGCAGGGCTTTGATTTTACAAGGCTGTGGATCGTATCACACACATAACTTACGCATTAACATTCACCTACACTCTTAAACACTGTAACTGATTCACTTGGACACGGACAAGTGCAACACATTCATGGCGACAGATGCGTTACACACACTTAGACATTCATATTAAAATTCTCTAATGAACTTTATGACTCTTTGATTGTCAATGCCAGAACACCATAGCATAATGCACGACCACTCCTAATAGCTTGATCAACATACTTGTGCATATACTGTAGAACAAGGATCTCAATATATCTATATCATATATTATACATACGTCCATATATGTTTTCAAAAATGTGTACTTTATAAGAATTTCAACTTAATTTTACTTATTATTATTTATTTATTTGACCAGGAAGGTCCCAGTGAAATACAATAACTCTTCTACCAGGGAGTCCTGGTCAATGCATTATGAAACTATTCATAATGTACAAGTTAATGCATTATATATTTTCATAAATAATTGTAATCAAAGGTAAAATGCTTTCAAATATTGTTACATCTGAATTTGGTTGTTTGTCATGTTTTAATTCATTACTTTTATATAATGCATTATTCATTAAGGATTTAGCAAAACATGCTGCTATTTATGAAGAAATTATAATCTCTTAGTCTGTTTGACATGATTTCTTTTTAAATTAGCATTTAAAAAAAAAATCTATTTAGGTGAAGAAATTTCAATTTAATGGCAATGAAAAGGTTATTAGTCAGTAATTGAAATGCCTTATTTTCACTAATGTCATTTGAATCAATTCATTGGTATTTAACAAATGTAACTGTCTTTTGCTGAAAAACCAGCTAAGTCAATGTGTGCTTTTGTGCAAAAATTATGCAAGTGACTTCCATGTCCGTTTCTGTAAGAGTTTTACAGCAGCTCAAGGAACACTGCTGTGTTTACTTGCGAAATCCTGTCATTGACACTGTAAATTGTCTACCGTACTTGTCACATTTTCTGTCAGTATGTTTAGTCACCTGTTTTCCTGTGTTCCTTTGTTTTCCTTTTCCCATCACTAATTAGTTGTCATGGTCACTCATTTACAGTCACACCTGTTAGTATTTGAGTTAATCATTAATGTGTATTCAAGTTCCTCGTTTCCTTTCTTTCGTCGTCGAGTATTGTTTGTGCTATGCACACTGTTTGTTTGTGTTTCTTCACTTGGATTATAAACTACATTTATATTGCAATTCCAGTACTATTTTGGTGATTATCTTTGTGTATGCAGTGAGATATTGTAGTTGTATACAAAGTACTGTACTCTACATTACACTTTTCCAGCTTTCCAAAAACATATATAAAGGATCATATAAACACCTTAAAACTCTTAAACTAATGTGACTTATCCTAACGACAGTGTGGATTTTTTCCTTATAAGCAGCACATAAAAACGCACAAATATTTAGCAATAAATTACACACAATGTGCGCAAGTCGCTCTCCAAGAGCTGTGCAGTGTAGTGACAGTTTCAGTGGTGTGAATGTTATGCTGTGCTATCTGAAACCAGCAGACAGACGCTCTCATAATTCATATTCTGAAGTGCCAGGCCAATGCTACAATAAAAACACTCCAAAGGCTCTGGCTGAAGAAAAACTCACTACACCCCTCCTTCTGTTTTTACTCCATCTCATAACAGGCCTCCAGATTACACAACTCATTGGATCAACCTGCTATCCTTTGCTCAGCCTTTTCACCCAGTTTGAAGAGTAAGCATTACGTGTAGTTTAATGACAAAAATAACAAAAACATACTGTTCAAATTTTTGGGATCATCACTATGATTGTTGTTTTGTTTTGTTTTTAAGAAGAATTTGATACTTTTATTTAGCAAGGACATATTCACTTGATTGAAAAATAAATAACAAAAATTTAATTGTTCTTTAAACTTAATTTTCATAATCCTGAAAAAATACACTGTATTGCGACGCTTAATTAAGCAGTTTTTAACCGTGATAATAATAATAATAAAAGGTTTGTTGAGTACTGAATTAGCATGTTAGAATGATTTCTGAAGGATCATGTGACACTGAAGACACTGAAGTGGAGTAATGGCTGCTGAAACTTCAGCTTTACAATCACAGGAATAAATCAATTAGAAAATACTTTGAAATAAGTACAGCATTACAGTTTGAAATAAGTGAATACTTATTTCAAACTAATAATATTTCACAAAATTACCATTTCTGGCTGCAATTAAACATTAAATAAAAAAATAAAAAATTAGCGAACATAAGAATGGTTCCAAAAACTTTTTTTTTTCATATTGCATGCGGCTAAAAAATTTAAACATCATACCACAATGTCCAGTTTGCCGATGATACTGTGGGCTTTGATTACCCAATTCACTGACTTCTCACATTTCAGAAGCAACACAATGTCACGATGGAGTGGGGCGTCACCATCCAGCGGCCTTAAATCCACGATCACATCCACTTGGAATGCACTACTCAGAGAGAGAGAGAGAGAGAGAGGGAGAGAGGGGGGGAGAGAGAGAGAGAGAGAGAGAGAGAGAGAGAAAAAGAGAAAGAGAAAGAGAGAGAGAGAGAGAGAGAGAGAGAGAGAGAGAGAGAGAAAGAGAAAGAGAAAGAGAGAGAGAGAGAGAGAGAGAGAGAGAGAGAGAGAGAGAGAGAGAGAGAGAGAGAGAGAGAGAGAGAGAGAGAGAGAGAGAGAGAGAGAGAGAGGCCATAAGAATCTTGGAAAATTTAAACTTCAGCTTTAACATGCTTTCCGTCTGGCCAATTGATTAAAAAACTGGATCGTTTCCTAGAAAACAAAGCTGGACACATGTGAAACAGACCACATAACGCAGTGCTGGGATCTATCATTATACTTGCATATCTTTAAATCTGTTTTTCATTTTTTAAGTCACTATTAGGCAACAGTGAGTGATATTGTTGTGGGCGGATACAGTTTTACCCTGCAGAGTCTTCCAATATCAACAATACCCAAGTTCCTGCCTATTTCCAAATAAACTGTACAAAACCGGAGGAAACACAATGACAACCTAAAATGACAAATACAGAGAGACAAGCACGTATATTTACACACGAAAGCAAACACACCCATCCATGAACACTCATATGTATATATGTGTATTAAATCCCATCACATAGAGCCTCTTTCACCTAGATACTATCATATAGAGACTGTGTCTGTTCCCCGAATTTGGAAATCCAAAAAACGTCAGGTTAAAAATGTAATTGGTGTTCAACAAATAAAAAACAGATGAGCATATAATACAGATGAGCAAATGATAAAGCTTGGGTTGCTGAATATTCGATCCCTTACTTCAAAATCGCTCATAGTTAATTATATGATTTCAGATTATAATCTAGATGTGCTGTGTTTGACAGAAACCTGGCTAAAACCAAACGATTACATTACTTTAAATGAGTCAACCCCACGAGATTACTGTTATAAACATGAACCTCGTCTGAAAGGCAAAGGGTTGTTGCTGTAATTTATAGTAATATTTTAAAAACCACTAAGAAATCTAGTTTTAAATATACTTCTTTTGAAGTGTTGGTGCTTAATGTAAAAATATATAGAGTAAACGATAAATCACGTTAGAGAATTATGCTCGCTACTGTATACAGGCCACCAGGGCACCATAAAGAGAGGCATTGCTGCCTAGTAAACATTGTATACATTTTAAAATATTGTTGATTACTTACAAAGTACTAAATGGTAGTACAAAGTACTTAGCTCTGCAGTACTAGAATGAGCTCTTAACGCATTATAGTCCTTCACGTCTATTGCGATCTCAAAATGAACTAGCTACGTTGCCTTTATTTATAGATTTTATACAGTGTATGAAAGTTATTTTTTACAAAAAAAAAGCATTTTAGCTTGAGGTGCGTTCACGCCATGTTGTTATTACCGTAATTACAAGATTTCAACTTGTAAAAAGCGATTACGTCCTCGTACAGCTCGTATTTACAGCTTGTAAAATGGGAATTTTCGGAGAGCTCACACCTGTACCACGCGACCGCTGTAAAACTTGATCGCTACAGATTCATTTAACCGTTGATAGTGTTGCCATAAAAAATGCATAATTTCCAGTCCGAAGACATGAAACGCTCCGAATAGAAAGTCATGTTCTGTCATCTCGAGACTACGGTAACTACAACATGGCATGAATGCAGCATTTGTCACAAGCTGGTTTGATTCTTTTCTCGTCCACCACATGACCAACTGAGCTGAACAAATGTTCACTATCTCATGCAGGGAGCACACAGGTATACGCTCACGCAGCTTCAGCAAGCACAGGAAAGTGGCTCTTATTTATATGGCAGCAGACGAATGCCTGTTTGCTTCTTGGTGTCTGCATCTGTTTGGCATCGACACTTTTAAATTACTCATCATGGTCTTTCGGGTGACTTTTATTTTGTGCTTTGCAGACATTACAGCTTCGTATTTCCACACAGCAACATTTTGGTAAATTATTCCAGTGCAGTTTGTGTGCATGGGTGTACTTCTGGAACACAGATCAGGCAAAATAAAATGCAACGACTGGTCGACCAGTACATCTCTTAATCGTTCCTTGCTGTTTTACTTTCTTTGAAGGAAATTGATAAATAAATAAAATCCTAACTGACCCCAAACTTTTGAACAATAGTGTACATTTCCCATCATTCTCAGCATTTAATGCACTTTTGTTTAATTAATACCAAGCTCAGTCATGAAACCGTGATGCTGATTGGCTGTCTCGTCGCCGGTTTTGCAGCCAATCAACTGCCTCTTCCTAACTTCACTCGCTTTTATTTCGCAGTCCAACTAAATGGAGCTCAGTTCTGCACACTATGTCTATAGCCACACCTCCTTCCCCAGCACCATCTGTCTAGATCTGCCATGGCGTTCAGCTTTGTCTTACACCAGAACGTTTTACTATCATACACTCTTAGAGTTTAGCAGCACATAATGCACATTCTTTGCTTTTAATTTTGCTTTACAAGCTCTAAAAAAGCGGTCTTTTAAAGAGAAAATAATATAAATAAAGACTATAATTAAATAATGTGAATATGACTGTATTGTACCTCTGTATTACAGAAACTTCCAGAAACTTTTACATAAATGTCTTAATCCTTGACTTGTACAACAGTCTTTTCCTTACCTGCTGGAGTTTGGTGCCTGGAGCTCAATGATGTGGACCTCCTGGTCATGATCAGGACCTGAGAGAACACACCCTGTGGATGGCTGGGGCTGGACGTAGCTGGCCAGGTAGTTCAGAGACAGGAACTTGTTATCAATCTTACAGGTCTCGGAGAAGACGGGGTCTGAAACAATAAGAAATGTTTAGGCCAAGGGCTGATAGAAACTTTAAAGACAAAGAAAAGTTCGACTGACAAAAGATAATTAACCAACATTTAGTTACAGTCCTGTAATCTGATATTTAGTATAAAAGCACTGGAACGTTTCGCTGTTTGTATCACTTGACTTGTCTGTGTTTCAGACCACTGTACATGAGCAGTAATGGAAGCAGACTGGAATTACGGTAAACATGTTTTAGGAGTGGCCCAAGATTTTTTTAATGATTTGGAAAGCCTCTTATACTCACCAAAACTGCATTTATTTGATCAAAAATACAATAAAACAGTAATATAGGAAATGATTACTGTCATGATCCCAGCCTGTGTGCCCTGTTTTGTGTGAGGACTTTTTGTGTTATTTCCTGTCTTGTGCCATGTTTTGTAGTTTTTTCCATGTTGAATAGTCTCCCAAGGTGTGTCTTGTTAGTTCCCTTGGTTACTCTCATGTGTTCCTATTGTGGTCGGTCAGTTGTTGTTTGCTGCAATATGCTCCTGTCCAGAGTTTCTCTGTTTGTCCTGGATTCCTTGGTTTGTTTTGTTAATAAAGTAGTTATTGCATGTGGATTCTCTCTCCGCTTCATCCCTGCCTCTGCGTTACATTTACAATTAAAAATAACCATTTTCTATATTATTATATTTTCAAATTTAAAAGCTGCATTTTAGGCAGGCATTACTCTAGTCTTCAGTGTCACATGATTCTAATTCTAGTATACTAAATTTGGTGCTCAGGAAACTTTTCTTATTATCAATTTCGAAAACAGTTGTGATGCTTAACATTTTTGTGCAAACTATGATAATAAAACATTCATTGACAAAACTGTCAGTAAAAATTGGAACTGTCAAAGTAGGGAGAGACTTCTGACCAACCAATAGGACATGGTTATCAGTCGATGTTTATAATCTTGAAAATGGCCAAAATACTGGCACTTTAGTCACTTATATAAATTAAAACCATCATCATTCAATCAAAAACACAGCCTGACCTGATCTGTCCTGTTGCAGATTAATTACTTCCTAAAAAAAAAAATCCTCTATACTCTTGAACACTGTTTTCTTTGCTCCTCCACAAAAGAGATGACGGCTCTTCTCTTTGCCCCAGAGAAACAGAAGACAGATGCTTCCTTATTTGGCCATTAAGTTTTTGGACAAAGCGCAAGTGTGATGAGTGTCAACTCCTCATGAAAGGCTGGCATCTCTTAAATATCTGTTCTTCCTGGCTCTTTGAGGTGCTGGGGGAAAGAGGGTTGCCTGTTCTCTACAGCAAACAGATCGGAAGCATGTCCGCTCTCATGCGGAGCTACAAAGGGTTGAGATAGAGTAGAAGGCCAGAACTCTCCTGTAGAGGTAAACACAGCCTTTTGAGTCACTGCCAAACCTCAAACTCAAACACCGCTGGGCCAAATGTTTTACGGGATTGACTGAAACAAGCTCAGAGACTGGAAAGCGTACTTTGAATGATGCAGTCATTACTTTCTTCTAGTGCTGGAATCTTGTGTTCTTTTACGGACTGAAACATGAGCACCAGCAGTTAAACCGGGCAACCTGACAGCTGATAGATGCTGAAGTCAGACGTGTTGCTGGTTTGGTCTTAGAACTCAGCGGGGGAAACACGATGGAGCCCTGGGTGAAACACACAGCCGGATCTGTCCTTTTCTTCTTTCTTTAAACAATCCCTGCGGCTTGCTGCGCTAATGGCGTGTATTTGCAAGTATCTGTTTCTGCTTTCTCTGTTTCATGCTCTCAACGAGTAAACAACAAACTATTTGAATGTGGCAGCCCTGTCTGACTCAAACATCATATCAAAGTCCAAGCGTCAGTTTCAAGTTAAATCCCCCTAAACCGTTTCCGTTGAAAAGAAGCCAATTTCCCGCCCTACGGCTCATGTCACTGGGCAGATGGCTAAGATACTTTCTTAGCAGAATCTTGCAAGGCTTCCTGGTACTGCTATAAATTTGGACTTTCTGTTTTGGGCTCTATTTTCTTTTATGCTTCTTCTATACCCTTCCTGCCAAACTTTCCTTTTGCTCATTCCCTTTTTCCTCCAGGTTTGCTATTCTCCCTCATCCTTCGCTTTTTAAAAAGGACTGTTGTGAAAGGCTTCAGATTTGGCAAAGGGCCCGTACGCACAAGCTGGCAGTCAGGGCTTTCATCTGAAACTCTTCCCGTATGTTTACTTGGCCTTTCCATCATTTCTCTATCTCGAAGCTGCTTATGAGCCTGACATGCAAGCAAATCAATTGATTACGAATGAAAGACAGAGAAAGCCCACAGATTTTGCCATGTTATATTTAAATGAAACCGAATGTTGCCCAGTGGAAATTAGAATGACTTGAGGTGGCTTCACTGGGATTTGCTTTATTACCCATGGGTCCAGTTACTAAACACAGTCAATAGGCTCCATTGAGAGTGAATTAGCATGTGCAGGGCCATGATTGAAGTACAGAGGCGGCAGAAAGTAATGGAACATTTATTTTAGGCCAAATAAACTTAAACTAAATAAATGTTTGTTTTTATTAACAAAAAAAATACTGATTAAAAAAAAAAGTGTCAGGTGATCAGAAAAAATATTAATAACAGTTATTTAAAAAATACGTTTTGAGTGATAGGTAAAACACTGTGCATTCTCACACTGTAAAAAAAATAGTTGGATTAACTTAAAAAAGTAAGTTACCTGGTTGCCTTAAAATTTTTAGTTCATTGAAATTAAAAATTTGAGTTAATACAACAAAGGAGATTGGTTTAATAAATAGAAACTCAAAATATTATGCTATCTGAACTACATTAATTATCTAAGTTGATTTGACTAAATATAAAAAGTTGTGAAAACAAATCATCAAAATAAATTTTTACAGTGCAGAGATACATACCCTCTCCAACCTTGATGTAGATGTCATGGGCCATCTTGAGCTCGCTGAAAGAGGTAACAGCATGGTAGCGTTGATGGGCCCAGGAAAGCAGGTGTTCATTGCCATGCGGAAGATTTTCCATCTTCACCTCACATGACTCAGAGAAATTTCCTGCCTCAAAATGCACTTCAGATCCCTCTGCAACCTAAGACAAAATCAACAAAATAAAACAGTTAATGTATTTTCTATCACAGTGTTGTTAAATTCTTAATTCTGATTGGTTAATAGATTCATTTTTCAATAACTAAACAAGTATGCAGTAGTTCCAGGTTTGATAACTCCAGTTCCATATCACTTTGACTAGTAATTGTGGCTTTTGTCAACACAATAATTCATAAGTACACATGATTTCTAACAATCGTATTACAAAGAGAAATTGGCAGTTTTTTTCTGTTGGAGCTACCCTGATGTACAAAACAAACCCCTTTTGTTAACTGGTGGAGCGTTTTTTCCCCCTTGACAGTTCAAGAAACAAAGATCTCTCTGTCGATGAAGACAGGCCCATAAAACTCAGAGCTGTATTGATATGCACATCCCATTTCACAAGGAGAAAATCTGAGGTAATAAAGTTTAAGGGCAAGACTACAGATTAGGAGAGGAAAGGAAAAAGAGTAACACAACAGGCCTTTCCAAAATGAAACCTTCCACACGATCTTTGCCAAAACACATCTTTAACACTCTGTCCTGATGGCTTTCTGAAAACCTCTTTGAATGTGTGCTGTGCACCATATTTTTACACATGGTCCTCTAACACAATAAGGTGTCGGCTTTCCACTGTTTATATAACACACTGCTGTGCATCAGAGGAGATGGGCAGGAGGCAGAATAGAGAGCTAACAGCTGAGATTAGCCTTATAGACAACATATGTACACACTTTCACACATGCAAAAGCAATGCAGACCATCAAAGTCAGACTTTAGGGGGATCCAATACTTTGTCATGCAGTATGCAGACTCAGCGGAGTGCGCATATTGAACCTATAATAGTACATCTGTACAAAATAGTACAAAATATTAATGTTAATATGCCAAAAATGTTGCATTCTATGGTTTCAAATGGTTAGCATTAATAAAGTTAGGATAATGCATACTTAAAAAAAGTATGGTAGGTAGCATACAGTCAGTTTAATTTTAAGTGTCATTAATATAACTTTAATGTTTAGTAGACAGTGGTTGCTTACATGCACAGACATTTTGTCTATGTGAATAAATTAAAACTGACTGCAGATTGCAAAAATGCTGTTTATATGTACAGATCTGCATCACATGTATTCTGCATACAATATCTGTGCATGTGAAGATCGGATAAAAGTATGTAGCAAAGATTGGTGGGAGAGAGATGTCCAGCTGGAATTCACAGTTTTGGAATTTACAGATTCAGGATAACATGCCATGTTTTTTTTGTGCTATGGATTTTATTAAAGAAAACATGGCTCTTGCAGAAAATACAATAAGAGCCCATCTACCCCAATAATAAATGTTTTATGTTTATTGATAAAAACACAATAAAAAGTGCTTAATTATTCTGCAAAGAAACACACTGCCTTGTGCATATATGCAAGTAGAAACCAGTTGAATTTTAAGGTTTACACAGCAATTGACCGTTCGCAAAACCCCGCCCTCAAACGGTCCTCGTCCAATCATAGCTCAGCAACTGTAACTAAGGAGAAGGACCCCCGTCAAACGTTGCAATTTCAGCAAGATGGTGAAACGATGCGCCTATGGCACCTGCAAGTCTGACACCAGGTACCCCAAAGTAGTAAAGTTAGAACATTAGATACTTTATTATTCCGTAGGAAATTCAGGCAGCTTGTAAGGTAGCTGTTAGCATGTCAAGCACATATTGCTATCGACACAGATAATTTAGCAAGAGGTTGATGGTCACTGGGGGCTATAAAATCTGTAAAACTGAGCTTAACAGTTGTATTTCCATCTAGCATTGTTACCGAAAGCAGTGCATAACATTTCACCAACAAATCAACACGTTGCCATCTGTAAAGTCATAACATACTAAGCTAACTGGCAAGCGCTAACCATGTTGCTATCCATACCGAGATAGCAAGGGGTTGATGGCGTTTTGCTCTCCGGTGGTGGTTGCCAGTGGATCGGCAACTTCTAGCTATCTGGCATACTGTGTATTAAGGTCCCAATAGGCGATTATGAACTTATTGTATTTTAATCTTTCAAGTTCCTAACCCGACAAGAAAACATCTAACTTCGGAGGCAGTCGAAAACCACCAACAGAACTTTTTTTTTTTTGCAGAAAAAACTGCTTTCAAAAAGTTGTTTTGAAGAAATGTATGGTAATGGTAGTTATCCTTAGTTTACTTTTTGAGCTGAAACCCACTTAAGTCTTGTGTTGTGTGCACACCACACGCATGGCTATGTGTCTGGCTCTGGTTCTCAATTGTTTGACGGGCGTAGTAACAATAACTAGGGGGCGTGGCTTTTGCGAACGGTCAATTGTTCTTTAGTGTAACAAATTATTTTCAAATATGCTTCTTCCGAATATGCTTCTTCAAATCACATAAAAGTTTCGAATCCAAATCACGATTTCTCTGGTGTTTTTATTGTAGTACTTTTAATTGTGATTGAGCTATCATTAAAATTATAAACGGATTATAATTCTACATGCAAACATAATAAGAGTAGTGTTAGTCTTGTAGTTGTAGGACAGGAAGAATAACACAGTATGTACACTTCACAGCTGTCATAGCAACTCTGAGGAGTCTTGTCAGCTTCTGCCAGCTAACCTTTCATCCAGGATACTCTAAATACGTGTTATGTGCTTGATTTCCTTCAAATGCTATGTTTAAAGAATGAGTTGCAAATTATAGAAATTACAGAGAGTTAAAGCCAGCTTTAATGTGAGCAAAAGATGTAAGTAACATGGCCAAGAGGTAAGAAAAAGTAAATATGAAAAATACAAAGTTTCATTTGATTACTGGCAAATGTGTTTACGCTCTTGCAAATGTATAAAGCATTGCGTTGTGAGTTTCTCTGCGTGTCGTCTTGCTTGACTTGGGCGGGCTTTGCTCTGAAAGTCCTCCCTTTTGGCTCCAAATGGACCCAGGGTCCACATGCTCCATTTCAGAGAGATAAACATTCACATATGTTGAAAAACTCGCCGTACAGCTCCACACAGCCAAGCACACGGTCTAGACAGTCCAGACTCATTACATTTCCATGCTTGTGAGTTTTTTTTCCATTCATTTCTCTTTCTCATTCTCCCAAAGGTGTTATTTCTATTCTCAGTGGGCTCTGTGCTGGCAACCCCAATTAAACCATTATATCACACCACAGCTTTGATGGACCCCATACGAGCTGCGCAGAGAGCCAGACAGCCAATCTAAACTACAGCCAGAGACCTGTGTACTATTGCGGTGACAGACAGAAGAGGTGGAGTGAGGGAGAGGGAGAGATGAAGAGAGGTATATGACGTGCTGAATGAGCTGAGATCTGTCCTGGTGCACGACCCAGCACCATGAGGAACATCTGCTTGACCTCTGGACGGCTCCCCAGGCAAACGCCCCATCCTTGCCAGGAGTAATAAATTTCAAAAAGAAAAAGAAAAAACATGAGAAAGGCATAGAGGCCATCGAAGAATTTTGGTCTCGGTTGAAGGTTATTTTTAGGGTTCCTCCGTATTGTAGACCGTGTGTAAAACTGTTCAGTTTTTCTTATAAACCAATATTGAGGGTTTGACAATTTAAATTCAATTGATACCAAAATCAATTACAGTGGAGGGACCTGCCAATTTTAGGTGTATGAAGTTGAAATACACAATCATTCAAAAGTCTGGGGTCAGTTAGTCTCTTATGCTCGCCAAGGCTGCATTTATTTGATACAAATTCAGTAAAAAAAAAGAACAGTAATATTGTGAACTAATGTAGAAAACAAATGGCTAACACTTTACTTAAAGCCTTTATGTATAATGCATTATAAAAGTATTTTTAATGCATTAATTATGCCTTGTAATGCACCATATAGTGCATTTATTGGTCTCATGAATAATTGTAATCACAGTTATAATACATTATACACCTTAGAAAGTTCTTTAGAAAGGGAGAGGAGAGGAGAGGAGAGGAGAGGAGAGGAGAGGAGAGGAGAGGAGAGGAGAGGAGAGGAGAGGAGAGGAGAGGAGAGGAGAGGAGAGGAGAGGAGAGGAGAGGAGAGGAGAGGAGAGGAGAGGAGAGGAGAGGAGAGGAGAGGAGAGGAGAGGAGAGGAGAGGGGTTGGGGCTTCTGTTGGCAAGCCCGACTAAGCACAGAGGAGTTTATCGATTTAATTGCGGGAATAAGGCTGTAATTAGTCTCGAGGAATTAGAAGGAAAAGCCTAAAAACTAAATTAGCTCCAGGCTTTGGGAAGAGTTTCAAACCTCAAGAATTTCTAAACGGAATATGAAAGCAATAAACCCACTCTGGAGTTCAGCCAGACCCCTAGCCCCCAAACCCAAACCATCTTCATCCTTTCCAAAGCCATCAAACTTAATGGCAGCATACAGATGGGCATACATGTTTTTAAAAGATTATGGCATATAATAAAACACGAGTCTACATTTTTGTAAAGACATCAAAAGTACTAGTTATATGACTGTCATCAGATCTCTAAAGAAATTAAACAGGGCATCCAACAATGCATCCTACTAGGGTTGTCAAAAGTACCGGTACTTTGGTACTGAATTTTGAAAATATGACTATACCAGCATTTCTGTAGTACTGGTATTCAAGTCAAGTCACCTTAATTTATATAACGCTTTTTACAATATACATTTTTTTTAAAGCAGCTTTACAGTGAAGAAACTACAGGTAGTACAGAGTAGGCTACCGGATATATTCGGTACCGGCGGACAGGCGGCTGCTTTCAGTCGTTGCAGGGCTCCACAAAAAGACTATTTAAATATAAAAACCTGGATGTTCTGCACAACTCTTTGTGAATGGCGCAGACACGCGGTTTCAATTACCACACACACAGACACACACCACTGAAGCACTTGTGACGTTCGCTGTGTTATCAGCCTCTTTCACCTCACTATATGAGGACAGGAATGCATGAAAAAACTTCATCTCCAGAGCCGCTCTGGGTCTGATTCACTTCATGAGAATTTTACCTTTTCATTTGAAAAAAAAACTATCATCATATCATAGAACACCCACAGAAACTCTTCACGGCAACCCGTCGAAATAAAAGTTTGGTTTACCTTGAAGAAATTGACAGAAATACTACTGCTGTACAGTAGATTTAGCTATGTCTCAATGTAATAATAATAATAATAATAATAATAATAATAACAACAATAACACTAATAATGATAATAATTATGGGGGGGGGGGGGGGGGGGCATGTGGCCTTCAAATGTTTATATGTATTATTTACTTACAATGATTACCATCATAAATAATAAACTCATTGAATTTAATTTAAACTTTTTTTCAAATAGTTCAATAAAAATTGTTAAATAGTTCCAAAAGATTTTGCTGTGTACCGAAATTGGTACAGAGAACCATACAATTTTAATGGTATTGGTACCGACCACTGGAATCTTGGTATCGTGACAACCCTACATCCTACACAAGCAAAAAAATAAACCAAAAAAAACCCCATAATTTTAGGATCGCTCAGTGCAGGGTTTCTCTCAACAGTAAGAAAAGGAAAATTTGGAGTGGATCCCAAGTCATTACAACACATTTTGGGAGAGAAAAATGTCACTCCACCTAACTCACACAATCGACTCCTGGTGACATGCAAAGCTTGATACTTTGACTTCTTTTGAACGATTTTTGTTGGCAGAGAAAGAATATACAAACTAATGTGCAAAATGCTGAAATGTGAGTGAGGCAATATTAATATGAACTTCTTGTTTATATAATTGTTGTATAAAAGAAGGACATAAATGTACAACAGTAGAAACTTGGCATAATCATGTAAATACCATGGTACAAATATATGACACAGACATTCAGAACCATAAAATATATTAGTACCATAAAAAAGTACCATAGTATTGCCTGCTATAGAAAAGAAATATGCTTGACTATGCAAATCTTGTACCTGAAAATGATGCACAATGTACATAAAAAAAAAAACAATTGTGGCAATAATGACTTCAGAGAGATTACAGAGTGAAAGTTAAGTAAGAACACAGGACAGTTACTATAAAACAGAGAACAATTAAAAGGCAAGTTTCTCTTTAACAGTGTGTCTTGTGAATGATGTGGTAAGTGTCAGTAAAGTGTGCTGAAAGCTGCTGCTCACCTTTATTGAGCATAATCAGTGGTGTGTGTTAACAGCAGGATCTCTAAGTGGCAGGCAGTTACTTCAGGCTGTAAACCCTCATCTCAATCCAAATTACAAGTCAGTTTTTATGTCTGCATCTATGTGAAACGGTTTCGAGGGTAAATAAGGAAAGGAAAAGAAAACCCTCTTAATTTTTGTTCTTTTGTTCTGTCTGTTAGGTTATTATTATATTTGCTATCCCTAACCCCTTTTCATCAGAACATCCCAAACGTAGCTTGTGCTTTTAATTTAATTGGAAAAAAATGTTTTATACAAGCAATGCATATAACGTATTTGTTTAAATACTTTAAAAAAAATCTTAAGTGAGAGAGCATCTTAAGGGCAAAAGCATTGGAAGTCCTTAAATGGATATGGTTTGGGTGTGTACTATTCCAATTACAAACTGTGTTAACACAGCCCCTCATTTAGTATTCCAGATAAAAATTAGAGGGTAAGAACCTATTTATATGTGTATGCACCTGTTCCGGAAGACATTTTAGCGTGGTAACATTTTCTGAACACGGACACCAAGAACATTGGCATGCAATTATTAGTAAACATGACCTGTTGTTGAGTGATACTGCACAGCTTTCCACTGAACCTATCCATAAAAGATGCCAAAAGGCAAAAAAAAGAAAAAGTCATAAATACATTTTCCATCCACTGCAAAGTGTCTTTATTGGAGCAGTCTCAATTGAAAAGAATGACGTTTCCCTCAGTGTCTTGAGTGTCATCATTTCTGTCCTGCTCTTCTCACAGTCACAATAACCCGTCTGGAACATTTCAGCAGGCTTAGCCCTGCATAAATCGTCCTGTTTATGACTTATCTGTCAGTAAACAGGTCCAGATTGGAGCTTAGCCCTGGGTTTGCTCAGAGATATGAGCTAATGTCCATGCTCTGCTCTCGGGAGTCTGACTCCGTCTGAGTCTGTGTTCAGGCCCATAGGATCACTGAAAGACCCCGTGAGGTAACCTGACGAATTCAGAAATGTCATACAGAGTTGCTGAGTCTTACACAACCCAACCAAATATCACACCATCCAGCCAAACCAAAATGTTTTATCTATTTCTTCTGAGAAAGCAAGAACAGCTTGACATCTGGCATTTGTTGATCCAAGGGTTTGAAAAATTGGGTTATGAAATTTTTCACCCCACTGTTGCCATGGTTTTCGCACTGGTTTTGTAATGGTACCTACGTTTACGCCTCAGCCAAAGAAGGCAACATATGCACCATTTCCATCACACCTGTGTTGTCCGATTAACATCTGTCCTCCAACTAGTAAACTACATGCATAGTTCACTGGATTTCCTGCACCTTCTGCCTATCAGGATCTACATACAGTATTACAACCATATGTTAAGGGGGGGAAAAAAGAGACGGCATGCCAAATGGTTTATATCAATTATAAGCACACACTAATCTCCAAAACGTTCACAATGAAACACCCTCTACTTGAGAGAGCACAAATATCTGTGGGAGATGATGAAGTGCTCAAAACAGGCGTGAGAGAGGAGGAAAGAGATGCGACGTGAGCTCCTGCGATGGGGAAAAACAAACGTGCCATGACGTGCTGAAGAGGTGAAGGCAGCAAATAAATTTGTGGGTGATTTGTTCTGCTTACTCCAGAAAGCTAATCAAGTTCCTTGCAACGTTCCATGGTCGTTTTCCTGTGAGCTGTAGAGAGAGACTGTCATGGAACAAACAACACCATCTGTCTGCAAGCGCCACAGAAGAGCGTTCCTGTAGATCAACCTCCATCGCAAAACCAATACTGGTCCCGCAATGGTTTCAATTAAAAATCAGAGGGAGAGGGAGACTGTTTTTGCTAACCTCCCAAGGCAATAAAAATCAGGAAAACAGCCACTTGGCAAATACAGAAAGAGCAACAAATTTACAACAGCCAAACTTTTTTTTTAATGTTGCACCATCAATTATTTCAGAAAAGCTTGCCAGATCGAAAACAGTCCCCAAAAACACAGACCCTGCTGAAGATCACAGATTAGATCAGAACGAGTGTCCAGGCTGGTTAGTTCTGGTTTGGAACTGGTCTAGTTAGTGGATCATCAGCTGTTGTTCACCAGAAAAAACTTTCTTTTTGGTCAAAGCAACTTTCTGCTGACCCAAAAAGCTAAGCACCCCGTGCTGGTCACAAACAATGGAAGTTCAACATATGCCAACTATTCTGGTCTTCTTCAGACCTCTCTTGACAAAAACAATTTTTGGAGATCATTCTTATATACAAGTATCTACCCATAGCCCCCTTCGGACTCTTTCACGACTGGTGGAAGATTGGCAATGGCTTCACAGGGATTGTGTTTTACAATGAGATGTTTGGATTTCAGGGCTTTTGTTTTAGGGCGGGTGGTGAAAGCAGCCAACACCAGCTTTCTGCTCAGACTCCAGGACTCCCATCTGCCTCTTTGGACCTCCAAGTGCTGGAACCCGGAAACAAGGGTTGGCAGGGCTAATCCACAGACAACCAGCCTTATAAAGCCATTACTCAACTGTAAAAATATAGGGCCAACATTGAGGGACTGAGAGGTAGAAACTTGCTTCCAGGGTCAATGATAAATAACAGTGTACAAAATAAAGAGATGGAAAAATGTCAAAACATAGGCCTAGTTTAAAATAGATGAATCAAGTTCTTAGAAATGTATTATTTGTTTTCATGTTGGTTCTGAAAAAAAAAAAGTGCCTGCCATTTTCATCAAAAGTTAATGTAATGTGATGTGGTGTAACCATCAAGTAAAGATTAATAATATATTTTCTTTAAAATATTTATATATATTTTACTTTGCTTTTTTTCTCTAATAATTAAAAATAAAAATAAAAATGCTGCTAACCTTAAGGTGTTTTTTATTATTATTATAATATTAGGACAGCTGTAACACCATGTTTAACTTTATTCTGTGAAAAAAATATCTAAATTAATTTTACAATTTAGAAATTTGAAAGATGTTCATCATAGAACAGGTTTATGGAAGTCATTGTATGAATGCACTTTGTATGATCTTTCTTTAAATATAAAAAAATTAACAGATCTAGCCAAAAAAAAAAAAGAAAGAAAAAAAGATTATCATGTCATTGACCCTAGAGTAATTGGGTTAAACTAGCCTGGTTGATTTGTGCCTAGACGAGCAGATGTAAACCCTCTGCTTCCTCTCCAACCATGTTTGTAAGTTTTAAACAAAATCGCACATGACTTGGCTAAGATGCTACTTAAGCCATCTGCTGCAGCTATGTGCTGGAACTGAGATCAGTTCACGGAGCATTGAGCCGGAAATAGTTCCGCATTAAACAGGGTGTGTGTGTGAGTTTAAAAGAGCTGTGCTACGAAATGATGAATTCTGTCAGTGTGTCAGGATGCCTGGTAAGGAGGTTCTTGTAGTAAAAAAAAAGAACAAGAAAAAAACGGAGAAAAAAAAACGTGAGCTCATTGGCTTGGCTGATCTCACACTAACTGTGAAGGCTGTATGTGTATTCAGATGATGTCACCATTAGACATGGGCTAATAAAATCAAAGCCAATAGCAAAAGGAAGACGTGAGGTGAGGGATGAAGGTACGTGCTGACAGCTCAACAATGGGATCACGTCTCTGTTTTTTCACAGTCCTGACTCATTATTGAGATGTTCCAGTGGAGAAAGAGGGCTTGAGGAGTATTCCCATTTGCATCAAAAGGGCCAACAGATTACATCATCAGCTCACACAAGGCACCAGCATTTATGTGCTATCAGTCGAAACTAATGGTCAGTTGACTTTTCAATATGGCTGAAGTTGATGCTAATCCAGTATGTAGAGTGCAGGGTGGCCAATATAATAAATATATAAATAGACACTGTGTTTATTTTTAATTTAAATAGACCCCTGGCCAGTTGTCACCATATTCCTCTGAAATGCTCACACCGGTTGTGTGATAATACAATTATTTTAAGGATTTGAGGATAATGAGGATTTATATATATTTTTTTATTTTGGTGATAACTCTCAAACTCACTATGCGTATTGCCTGTTGCAATTTTTTTTTTTTTTTTTTTTAAAGTTAACTTATACACTCACCGGCCACTTTATTAGGTACCCCATGCTAGTAACGGGTTGGACCCCCTTTTGCCTTCAGAACTGCCTCAATTCTTCGTGGCATAGATTCAACAAGGTGCTGGAAGCATTCCTCAGGGAGTTTGGTCCATATTGACATGATGGCATCACACAGTTGCCGCAGATTTGTCGGCTGCACATCCATGATGCGAATCTCCCGTTCCACCACATCCCAAAGATGCTCTATTGGATTGAGATCTGGTGACTGTGGAGGCCATTTGAGTACAGCGAACTCATTGTCATGTTCAAGAAACCAGTCTGAGATGATTCCAGCTTTATGACATGGCGCATTATCCTGCTGAAAGTAGCCATCAGAAGTTGGGTACATTGTGGTCATAAAGGGATGGACATGGTCAGCAACAATACTCAGGTAGGCTGTGGCGTTGCAACGATGCTCAATTGGTACCAAGGGGCCCAAAGAGTGCCAAGAAAATATTCCCCACACCATGACACCACCACCACCAGCCTGAACCGTTGATACAAGGCAGGATGGATCCATGCTTTCATGTTGTAGACGCCAAATTCTGACCCTACCATCCGAATGTCGCAGCAGAAATCGAGACTCATCAGACCAGGCAACGTTTTTCCAATCTTCTATTGTCCAATTTCGATGAGCTTGTGCAAATTGTAGCCTCAGTTTCCTGTTCTTAGCTGAAAGGAGTGGCACCCGGTATGGTCTTCTGCTGCTGTAGCCCATCTGCCTCAAAGTTCGACGTACTGTGCGTTCAGAGATGCTCTTCTGCCCACCTTGGTTGTAACGGGTGGTTATTTGAGTCACTGTTGCCCTTCTATCAGCTCGAACCAGTCTGGCCATTCTCCTCTGACCTCTGGCATCAACAAGGCATTTCCGCCCACAGAACTGCCGCTCACTGGATGTTTTTTCTTTTTCGGACCATTCTCTGTAAACCCTAGAGATGGTTGTGCGTGAAAATCCCAGTAGATTAGCAGTTTCTGAAATACTCAGACCAGCCCTTCTGGCACCAACAATCATGCCACGTTCAAAGTCACTCAAATCACCTTTCTTCCCCATACTGATGCTCGGTTTGAACTGCAGGAGATTGTCTTGACCATGTCTACATGCCTAAATGCACTGAGTTGCCGCCATGTGATTGGCTGCTTAGAAATTAAGTGTTAACGAACAGTTGGACAGGTGTACCTAATAAAGTGGCCGGTGAGTGTACAGTACTATAGAAGAAGACACAGTAAGCTAGGCTGAATTTAGGCAGAGTTTACTTTTTTCCCAATGAGGGAAGAGGTGAGAGGATCAGGGTATGCAACTGAAATTTGAGTAACTCAACTTTCATTTATCAAGTCAATTATTGGTTGTGAGCACTTTGAGTGTTTGTCTTGATGTAACTGTATCTACCTGCTAAAGTATCTGTCATAAACACAATGTTTACCCTTTCTCGTAATGCTAGGGCACATAGCCCTCTTTATTAGCACTGCATACGAAGCTAGACATTTAAAAGAGTGTTTACTTGCTAATAAACATCCAAGGATGACCTCAGCACATTCTCCTCTAGAATAAATTTTTGGCCATAGTCATCTGCATGAAATTACATGAAGCTGACATGAGAATACATTCTGTCTCTACAGTAAATAACTCAATTTGCAGTCTAGCTAAATATAATTTTTTTCTCATCCATAACCTCAAAATTATCTGTAACCCGAGCCTTGGTTACAAATAAAAAAAACATGGTCCGCTGTGGTTCTGTTTCATTCTTCATTCTGTCATTCTGTTTCATCTCATTTTGTGCCATGCAACAAGTGAAATATGTTGACGGGCAGTTTTACTGAATAAATAGTCCCTTCCCACAGCCAGGTGATGAATGACAACTACAGCGCTCTGAATTCTGCAGGAAAGACCGAATCTAACATGGTAAAAGTGGACTGACTCACACAAAGAGAATGCAGGGTGTAGTAGAGTTGGACATCTCTCTTTGGCCACTAAAGGAGTTATGAAGATATTATTATGCTTGTCAGTATGCATGTTTAAGAAAGTCCCTTACATAGACAAAGAAAAAAGCATGTATTTTATTTGCACATACAGAGTCTCTATACATCCGCATGTACAGCACAAGCAGGAGAGTAGAACTTATCTACACACATGGAAATCATAGTGGCTCTCGGCACTACATTCCTCTGGAATGCTATGGTTTTAAAACACATTTGAAAATGATTATTGCATAGAACCGCTAGCTACATAAAGGTATTTATAGTGTACATAAGGCAGGAAGAGTGTGTGACAGAGTTAAACCAGTGAGGACTATTATTTGCTCTCATTTCATTGTGATTTTCTCATGTGATAAGAACATGATGGGAAATTAGCACCCGCTACCAGCCAAATTTGGGTATTTTGGAGCATAATTTATTTACCAGCAACTGTGGTGGGTGACCTGTCTCGAATTGGACTTCACAAAGAATTCTTAGTAACAACGGCATGCACATGTATACGTTTCTGAGAGCAGAATTGTGTATTATATGTTATTTTAAATGTATCTCAGGTCCATGAAAAAGAACACTAATATGCCCCATGTTCACTTTATATGCGTAATTCCAAATAATTTTGTTCGTTATGGCTAATTCACACAGCACCACAAGACACACTGATCTAACAAAATCCAACGAATGTGTCTGTTGGTGCAGTGTGAATTAGTCTTTATATATGTTCAAACTAGTAAATTAACAACACTCGCAAAACATTATTGGGTGCAGGCAGCCATAGATAAGAGCAGTGCCGTTATTGTTAACATTATTCTTATTAGATGTTCAAATTGTGAGAGACCACAATTTTATTTTGTGATTTAACACGCAATGTGACGAAGACAGCACACCACACACTAACAGATTCTATTCAAAAACAACCAGAGTCCCGACAGTGAACATGCGAATTCTAGCAAAATCTCTCATGGTCAAACGTGACTTCAGAGTAAACAAACATGGCAGACGAGGGGAAACCAGAAATGTCGAATATAGAGTTTGGACTTCTTTTTACTGAAAAATTAGAGTTTGGATTAAGTCATGTTATGGTTCCGTCTTCCATCAGCTTGCCTTCTGATATTGTTTCGCTCCACGTGACAATCTACAGAGTGTGTGTGTGTTTGTCCTCAGGGTTCACCCTACACAACAGGATCATAAACATTCAACATGATGGATATTTCCGGTTTAAAATCGGTGCGGCCCTGACTTTCTTCCGAGCAGATTCAATCATTATTAACACACTTCACAACAGGAAAATCTGATGAGATAATCTGTAGAACCATCAAGATAATCGGGACTTTACCTAGGATTGTCGGAAGAGGAGAATTGAGCCCAAAATCAGCCCGATTATAGGTGGGTGCCTTAAAACTAAATCTATCAAAAATAATTTTCATTAATTGAAATAAAACTGAAAAATATATAAATATTAGATGACAATTAAACTCAAATGACCTAAAAAAAAAACATCTGGAATGTTAACTGAAAAAAAATAAGTTGCAGACTAAAATTACGAAAACTAAACCTGACATAAAAATGTCAGGGTTCTGCCCTGGCAGCTTTGTCTGTGTTTTTGTTTCATGTCTCTATGTTTGTGTTGTGCTTGTTTATGTCAGGCTTGTGCAAAATTCTGAATTTCAAAATTGGCCTGCATTCAATTCATGAATTGGAATATGAATTGAATTGACTCCGCCCCACAGGAAGTTGAATTTGAATTGGAATTGGAATGACAGGAAGGGGAATTAAATTCATGGCAATTCAAAGAAATTCCACACAGTCACACAACAGAAGGAATGTGATGAATCTCACATACATTCAGTGTTAGTAAGGTTCAGGAAATGTAATTGCGGACTGTTATAAGTTACCCATTATAAATGTGGCTTGGGTTATTTTATTTTGATTACTTTATCAATGCAAATCAATTTCCTTTTAATTTGATTAGTAACTAATTGAATTACACATTTTACCTCAGTAACACAAATAAATACAATTACATTCATTTTGTAATTTAATAACATAATTGCATTACACGTGACTAGTCACTCCTCAACCCTGCATATTTTGTTCTAAAATATAGATGATAAAATTCTTGAAATAAATTACCCCCTCAATGTTTTTTAATTAGTTTTGTTCCAATTTTCATTTCAAAGTAATCAAATAACACAAAGTGCATAATGCAATCATATCTGACATATACTGTAAAGCTTCACTGTTAAACACTTCATTTAAAATATGTATTTGGATTTCTTTGAATTTTTATTGAATTGCAATTCTGCTTCCTTTAATTCAAATTTGAATTGTAATTCTAGATCCTGTTTTTGACATCAATTCATATTCAAGAATTGAATTGGAATTAAGGAGTCATTCTCAATTCAATTCTGAATTGTGCACAAGCCTGGTTTGTGTTGGCCATGTGCTCCTCTGTTCCAGCCTCCTTGTTTCCCTGTACCACTCTTGTCTGTGAGTGTGTTCACCTGTTCCTCATGTTCTCTGCCCCCTTGTTTGAGTCCTCGTTTACCTGAGTGTGTTCACCTGTTCCTTGTCTGAGTGTGCTCACCTGTTCCTCTTGTTCTTAGTGCCCTTTATATGTGTGCTCTTTCCCTCATGTGTTGCCAGTTTGTTAGATGGTGTGCTACATAGTTTGTTTCTTGTTACTGAAGTCTATAGTGTTTTATTTGTAGAAGTTTTTTAGTGCTTTAGTTCTGCCATCGGTCTTGTCTGCTGTGTCTCTAGTGGTGGGCAGATCGAGGCTTTGTGAAGCAATGAAACAGTTGAACCAAATGGTCCATATTGTTTCGAGGCTTCGAATCACTCCGACACCCGTTTCCACGGTGACACCTAGTGGTCACTTGCAGGTGTTGATCTGAAACAACCTTGACAACCAGCCATTAAAAAAAAAAAAAAAAAATATTATTGTATTTTCTAATATGTGAAGCTTGTAACCTGTAGGCCATAATGTTATTTTGGTCATGACATGAAAAATTAATAGCTATTAATAAAAGAAATCAAGCCATAATGTCTCACTTTCTTATAGATTTTTATTTAAAAAAAAAAATTTCTCTATAAATATTAATATGAATCTATCTATCTATTAATCTATCCGTCTATATTTCTATCTATGCATCTATTAATGTGTCACTATGTACTCTCTGTCTCTAGCCTATCAGTCAATGTGTACATTTAAATGTAAGCCTAAATATAACTAAACAAATCGCACTATAAATGTCACTATATCACCAAAAATCCGCTATCTCAAAATCAAACTCCTCTCACAAAAACCCACGAGGTCAATATGCGTTGATTTCACTTTTATACAGATGTGCGATTGTGTGGTCTGTTTCCGACCGTGTCAATCAAACGCTGATTCGGCGGATCACACCTGATGAAACACTTAGTGAAACACTTCGAGGCTTCGTTTGGCTATAGTCACGTGACATGGGTGTTTTGAATCACGCTTCGAATCAGTGTTTCGAAACATCTGCGCTTCGGGATCTCGCAAAGCTTCGGAACGACTGTTTCGCGTCAGCCATCCCTAGTCTCTAGTTCCAGTCCTGTCCTGCTAGCAGAGCGTCCCTGGCTGCTTACACTCTTTGCTTTGGAGCAAGCCTGGTGCTGAGCCTGAGATCCCTGAGTGTTTTGCTGTTGTACTTGAAGTTCCTGTCTGGCTATTGCTATATTCTCAGGTCTCATTCTGCTCTGCCATTCCTACTCTCCAGCCTACAGTCATCTTGTGCTAGATACAACTGCTGCTCGGCTACATACAACGGCTGTGTCTCATCCCTGCCTGTTGTCTGGACTGCTCACCTCTCCCACCACATCCTGTCTACTGTTTGTCAATAAACCTGTAAACAATCATTCTGCATTTGAGTCCTCCTTCATAGACCCGTGACAAAAAATAAGTTAAGGCTAAATAGAAACATATACTAATAAAAAATGACTAAATTACTCAAACTAAAACTGACATAAAACAAAAAACTAAATAAAAAGCTCATTAAAACTATGAATAAATTCTACAATAGTATATAAATAACATGAAATTAACACTGAATAAGAGAAGAACATCCTATCGCTGGAAAAAAATCCATTACAAAAGTCCATTTCCCATTTACTGAAAAATGAACTAATTCAATAGCAATGTTAATGATCAGAGATCCTTCCCAGCCCAGTTTGATTTTCTCATAAAGCCTGACTAAATGTGGTTGACTATTCAGTGGGTGCCCCCCCACCCCCACCACACACACACACACACACACACACACACACACACACACACACACACACACACACCCAACCCCGAGCTCCTCCAGCTCTCCTCTGAGCTCCCTCAGCGCAAAGAGGAACTCCCTGGATCTTGTCATCTTGTTATTTTGGGGTGAAGAGGAGTGAAGTAACTCTGCTCTGTTTCATAGGATGGCTGGAAAACAATAATGTTGTCAGGGAGAATCGTTGTTGCTGATCTCATTTGGTCCTTAATTTACTTGTGTGTAATGTTGCTTCGAACAAAAAGGCGTTTCAATGGTTTCCATGAATAAACAACTCCATGACAACCAAAATAGATTCTTTTGTTTTGTTTTTTTGTTTTTCCTGGCTGTGAATGTCCTCTGCTGTGCATTAAATACTAAAGGGTTTGGATTTAAAAAGGGTGTGTAGAGATGGATTCTGATTATGTTCCAGGCGAGATGTTTTGAAAGCACACAAAAAGAAATGAAAAATCTCAAAGGAGATCTTTTTAGTATCTCAATAGTTTGTCCTATAGTAGATAACAATAGGCCTCATTCATAAAACTCATGAATGAATTTGTATAAATCGTTTGTAAGAGCATTATAAGGTACACTGTCTTAAGCAGTGATATAGATATAATGGACATGAATGTATGGGAAAAATGAAAAAACTTAATCTAGATTTATTCCATTGATGATGTGATTTAATGAGTTAATTAAAGTGATAATGTAACAAAAATGGTGACAGGTCATTTTTTTCTGTATTGTGAGGTACAACCGAGTAAAACGGATTATCAAAAAAAAAAAAAAAAAATTGTTGGGCGGGGAGTTCTATTAATCGGTTGTTGAATGGAAGGGGCAGATCTGAATGTGACATTGCAGTCAACTGTTAGTAAGGGGCAGAATTTACGCGGACATTGGAAATGATTGGAAAATTCTGCCACACGTCACTAGAAAGAAGTCTGTAGTTTTACTGGAATATCGAGTTATCGCACATTAAGTCATTGTTGATAATAAATTCAGAAGCATGATTAGGGAGGGAAAATTCAAAATCTAATCTGATTCCAGATTCTGAAAGTACTGATTATATGAAGCCTAAACGACGCAATCCAATTGCACCGTTCAGAACGCCACCACGATAATGTCAACGGAGCTACCGCAAGTATAATTGTATAATGTTTTTGCCTTGATGACATATGCCAGCTTTCTTTTTAGATACATGTCAAAAGAGCTTTTTAGCATAAACATGCAGTCTACAATGTGCAGTTTGTAAGGCATGACGCGCAAATAAATAGACGTATGTTCATATGACGTTAAACATATTCAAGCATTTACATTCTTATTTCTTCCTTTTGATTGGATAGTTTCAGGTCTACACCACCCCCTTTCAATCGGAGTGTAATCTCATTCGGATCGATTGAAGTGTTTACATGAAGGCTTTTCAGTTCGATTGAGCCATCAATCCGATTATAAACAGATTATTTGGGTGCATATAAACATAGCTATTGAGGGGACACATCCATTCCCAAAACTATGCAGATGGGTTCCCCAAGAAATTGTTCAGCTTGTGTTTCATAAATGAGGCTCTCCTGCTGCTCAGATTTTTCTACTGAAAGCGTCCAGTCGTCTCACACGTGTCTCTCTAGAGTTTCAGTAGAGATCTCTGCAGACTTTTAAATTTGCCAAGATATAAAATTCTGCTAATCCAAAGTCAGAGACCTCAACATGAACATGTCTCATGAATGTTTTCCCAGACCAAATAATCTGAGCCATGCTATTCACATTAATAACTCTACACTCTTACTCTATGTCAGCAATTGTCCCATTTGTGTCAATAGTTTTAAATAAAAAGTGTATGCGTATCTGAGAACTCTAAGTCTCGTGAGCTATGAAAGAGCACCCACTGAGCAATAAGTGTTTCTGTGGCAAAAGTGATGGTTAAAGCAGTGGGAAACAGAGCGAAGCCACAAGCATCTCGACACCAAACATCCTTTAGGCAGCGTGGTGGACATCCACAGCAGTCAATATAAACCTGTGAGCCTGTGCCAGATGCAATTACACAAGCCTCTGTCTGAAAGATGGTTGTGTTGGCATGGGGTGTGTTTACGTGTGTATATGTGTGCGTGTGAGCGTGTTTGTGTTTCCTCTGGGTACACACACCTGAATGCATCTTTGAGCGACTAAGACCTCTGCTGACAGGAGAGTGGAGAAGTTTGTTTGAGGAAGGTAAGACGAGCCAAAGAGTGCGTAAATGAATTGTGTGTTTAAAGATGCTTGTTGATTTGGAATGAATGAGAATCTGAATATTCATTACTGAGGAAATGTAGGTGGAGTTGGCTCAGAAGCAGTGCTGGGGAGGAAGGAGAGAGAGACAGGGCGGTGATAGAGAGATGGTTTGAGAGTCATAAAGCAGCTCAGACTCACATGGAAGATGCGTTTGACCCCTGAGACCAGTTTCTCTGTCCGAAGCTTCCAGAGGACGGGCTGAGGGGAGTTCAGCACAAAGACCAGTGGTTTTTGGTGCATTTGCAGGGACTGGATGGGCCGCAGATGTAACGCCACCTGAACACAGCAAAGAAAGGGGTCAAATGAGAGCGAGAGAGAAGGGAAAAGACATGAAATGCATAGAGTGCTGAAGACAATGAAGACTTTCACTAAAGACAGGAAGGACACATGGAGCTCTGAACTGTATACATTCCACAGAGCTTCTGCTGCTAGAAGGAATTCTCAGACATTTTCGGCCTTTTTAAAGTACAACATTTTGGTTCATCTACAAAGATTTTAGGGAATTCAGTGACACTTTTTAATATTTAACATTTGTGAAATGAAAATTGTATATATAATTTTGAAAAACTGCAAACATAAGTCATTATCTTTTGCAATAAATACAATGTTTTATTTAATTGCCTGTTGCCTTTGGCTTGCTCAGTTGGGGATATTCAAATTAAATAACCAATCATTAATACCATTGATCAGCCCTACCAAACATGGATGTCTTTTTTCCAGTAATAAACAAACATTATTATGTTGTTTTGATTGATACTGTGAAGCTGCTTTGATACAATCTGTATTGTGAAAAGCGCTATATAAATATATTTGACTTGACTTGACTTGACTTGACTTAATAAAAAAATTATTCAATACAATTTTTAGAAACCAATTAATGAAAATGATGGAAACTAAAATGTATTTATTTGTATAAATCAACATGCATTTCTAAAAACATGCATTTAAAAATAGAGTTTTAAAATATGTTTCATTTTCTTCATCTGGTCACTCTAATTTGTCATCGACTCGCAAACACTGAGGTCACCTTTGCTCTTGGGTCACATTGTAGCCTACATCTCAAATAATATTTTAAGCACAACTAAAGCTGCTTATATTTATATATGGGATTATCCTATGACTAACAAAGCTTTTATTTATATCATAAATAAAATCCTGCAACAACAGTTGAAAAAGAAATCGTCCCCTCGACTCTATTTGCATTTATGGTGACCCCCACGACGTGAGCTTGCGGGACCAATGATGAGAACCTCACTGTCATAAAAACCTATCATTTCTCAAAATGTCTCTCCTGTCCTCTTTTCTCCTGTTGCATTCTGTTGTTATTGCAGTAATGTTAGTGCCAAAAACATGACTACAGAAGCACTGTGTTACTCCTTATCAGTGTGTGCTATTTATGTCTCCACCCCACTGATAATCGCACAGCGACTGAGAAAGCCTTGTTTTTCTTTGGAAGGCCACAATATGTGGCCACACTGGTATTTGAACTTTCACACACAAGCTCTTTTGTTAAAAAAAAAAAAAGATGGTGATAGTAATGGAGCGAGAGGAGAGAGAAATATAGAGCTAAACAGCATGGATCGGTCAATTAATGAGGTTTAAGAGTTTATATAGATTTGTTTCAATTTTTGGTCTTAGCTTTACTTTCAGCTTATTTACACAAGTTTATTTTCGGAGAGTAAAATGGTACAGATATTTAGCCTATTTATTTGTAACATGACTTAATGGCTACACAATCACAGACTCTGGGTTATTTTTAAATGCTGGTGCACGAATGCAGATTAAGGCATTTAAAATGCATTTGAAATAATTATTAGTCTTATTAGTGGGTAAAAACTACAATATATATATATATTGCATTTCCCAACATAGAGAGAAAAAAGAGACAAAGAAAGCTGTGGATTTGGATGCTGTCATTTCAAATATTCAGAAATCTGTTTCAGATTCTATGGAGACATTTAGCCGGTGTTTTGTTGCATTATACCCGGTCTCACAGCTTCTGACGGGGCCCACTGGGCCAAATATAACCTGCTGATTTAGGGCCTGCAGTGGGGTCGAAACCAAACTCCATTCCAGACATGGTTTGTTTAACTACCTCTCAACACTGACCTGACAAACAAGCACTGCCTCATCACCTTTAGAGCTTTATTACTCACCCTCTTCATCCATCAGGCACGGACCGATTACCAATTTTCTATTCACAATCTTTCAAAATAAAAATAAAAATTAAATATTTAAAATGTCGGTTTGTTCCTTACACAAAGCTTTAATACTGCTTCAAAAGATCACAATTTTGACACATTTTATGATCTTGTGTGTTCTTTGGAAGCTTGGAAGTTGCATTCATTGTATTTGCATGGAATGAGTGAACAGTATTCTTCAATATTTCTCCTGGAATTACATGATGCTGGTAAATAAGTAAATGATGACAGACTTTATTATCATTATTATTATTTTGAGGTGAACCATTATTTTAAACTCTGAGGTCACCATGTATATTTCATATAGTTTGAAACAGTTTTTCTTGTGGTCAACAAACTCATGTAGTCAAAATGTCAAATTGCAGAATCATTTATATTTATGTCTGGAATTATATTATGGTGAGTACATGATGATAGATTTTTTTTTCTTTTGGAGTGAACCATTCTTTCAAACTTTCAAAGGACATCCATGATACTTTCTAATATAGTTTGAAATTGCTTTCACAGTTGGCCCTTTCTCAGGCTAATACTATTACACACTTGAGAACATATTCCCACGACTACATCAGAACAGCCAGTGTCAAATTATTGACTTAACAGATTAGTCAGTTAAGCAATCAGACACTGTAAACTTAATTTGGAAATGGTATTATCTTAGATCCAGTCAAAACACATCTACAAAGACGTTGCTTTGATGCTTAGTGTGCAAGATAAGGAAAAGTTCAATTGAACTGCATATGAAAACTTTATTAATTTATTTATAATTATTTTTAACTGAAACATTGAATAATTTTATTTTTACTCTTGAGTGCAACATTCAGACCCAGAAGGTCATGTCCAACCAAACCATTTCTTATAACTTAGATTTATGTTTATGGCGGAAACCAAACTTTTTGTTGAAATGCCTTAAGACCCCATTTATTTACTGTACATTATATTGGGTAACTCAGGGTAGCTCAATCGACATGTCCTAAATGAGACACTTGATGTGGACATGGGGCCTTATGGCTTTCTCTTGTGTGCATCTATCCACAAGATCACAGGCTGTCACATTTTCATATTATGGTGCAAATGGTGCTCAATAGCGCCCTCTATGTAGCCACAATGTGCTCTTGATCCGCCTTTCGCAAAGCTAAATTACTAAATTGTAAACTTGATATAGTAATTTACTGTACATTACTGTGTATGACTCTGGGCAACAGAGACCTCATCTGCATGGTAAAATGGACATATCCCAAATGGAACACCTGATGTGGATATGCCACATTTTCATCATACGGTTAAAAAGGTCCTCAATAGCACCCTCTATGTAGTTGCAATGTGCCCTCGATACACCTTTCTGGCGACACTTTGTTAGGGCAGAGGATGCCATCTGGGACAAGATCAGTGTATACCTAGTCCAAAAAACTGAATTACAAAAGAGCAATAAACCTTGCCATTTCACGATGAGGAAGCAGATGTGTTCTTGGATTGAACTGTGATGTGTTTACGTGCTGCCCTAAATGACAATGACATCTTGAGCTCTGACTAATGTTTGGAGCTGCGTAATGAGCATCTCCAACGCATATTTGAGCCTACAGGGAGGACGCTGGAGTAATTAAGAGTGTTTAGCAACGAGCGAAATAAAAGTGTGGCAATAATCCTAACAGTGGGGCCTTTGGAGAGCAGAGAATGGAAGATATTACAGAGTGCTTATCACAAAGGGCACAGAGCAAACTCAGGCGCACAAGCAAGAGACCCTCACTATTCATTCCACTGGGTTTTTTTTTCCGCTCACTTGCCTTCCTAATGTCTGTACTCAGTGGAAAATTTTCAATAAGCATCCAATAGGCCTATCTACCCAAGCCTCCCGCTTGGCTCAGTCTGAGCAGACGTTCACAAACAAATCCTACCAGCATGGAAAGATTTTGAGTGGGGAGGAAAAAACTAAACTGATAAATGGATCAATTTGCTGAAAAATTAAAGGAGTTATTCACCCCAAAATGAAAATTCTGTCACCATTTACTCATCTTCATTTTGTTCTTAACCCATAAGACTTTAATTCATCTTTGAAACACAAACCTAAGAGATGTCTCTCCCTCCAAAGAAAGTTTATTACATAAAAATGTTGATGCTTCAAAAAGTGCACAGAGACTGTAAAAGAAATGCATTTCAATCAAGTGGTTTAATCCATGCTTTCTGAAGTGACATGATTACTTTATGTTATGAACAGATTTATGTCAGGATTTTATTCAAATATAAACATTGATAAATGTACAAACCTAAAGCAAATATGGTAAGCAAGAGCTCAAACATGCTAGATGTGCGAACCATTGAGGTTTGTTCTTGCGCGTCAAGCACAGCAACCTGTGTTTCGAAGAAAAATAAGTCTTACGGGTTTGGGAAAGACATGAGTGAATAAATTATGCCAATTTTCAATTTGGAGTGAACTATGGTTTTCAGCAAGAAACAGAGAAAGAAATGGGAAGAAAGTTTTGTCTGAATAAAGGGATGCAGGGAGTTATAAGGAAGCAAGCACAAACTCTCCTGGTTGTAAAAATCGTGGAATTTCAGAATCAGACAGAAACAATTCCAAAAAAGTGAGTCATTAAGAGGAGGCACAAACACAGTCATGCTGCCGTTCCAAAACTGCTCCAAGGTGAGAAGCAAATTACCATGGCTAGGCATGAGCTAAAAACCCAGCTCTCCAGGGTGAGCTCACATGCTCCGCATCACACATTGGCAATGCTGGGAATTGGGAGCGTTGATTAGTCCCACATTGCACAGGTTCTGTGAAACTCCATCTGTGATGCTGTAATGCATGCACTACACTGAATAATACAACATGGTTTACAAAGGATTTCTACAGTAATAGAATATCACATACGTTCATAAAGAAATGAGTTCATCCTTATATATTGCTTGTACAGACATGCACACACACATATCTCTTTCCACTGACAAGGTGCCACTGAAATAAAGGTTTTTAAAAAAAAATTGTATACCTGCTGGTCCTCAACCAGCTACAACTCATTTTAGTTAGTTGTTCCTAACTAACGTTAGAAAGCTGCGAAGTTGCATTCATCTGCCTCCATTTTTGGTGCAATGCCCACATCTAAAAATCCAATCAACAACTGATGGATAGAACGAGGTGACTGGCAGATTGTAGTAACATAATCGATTAGGTCCTCATTGTCAAGTCAGCGGAAATATGAGACGATCCCCCGGTCGAATACTGGCTATGGCACCAGCAACAGCACAATTGCAGTGGAAAACGCATAACAGCCTTCTTCTGTCTCAGTGTCACCACTGGAACTACCGCTGAATTGCAAAGAGAGTTGTTAAACTGACCAAATCCCGGCCTCAGAAGAACGGACTGGTTGAAATGATCATGTTTCAAGAGATAAAAAGTACCGGTAAGGCATGGCCAGTGTGAAGTACAGAGTATGAGTCTGGACCTGATTTCACAGGTCACTGCACTAACCGCTGTCTGATGGTGTTGCATGGGCCTGTCCGGCCAGATTGAGTTACAAAGAAACTACAGACTCTGATAGGAGACAGCTGCACCTCCCCGTACAAACCCACCCCACAGGCTAGCATCACTGCAGGGGGTGATGGGAAACCGATCACACCATGTCATTTAACACACCAGCAACCTATCATTCAAATCAACAAATCAACCTCAGTGAGAACAAACAGTGTCAGCAAGACACTACAGTTTCTGTGCGGAGACCATGCTGTTCCTGTCTATTTGTTTGTGAAACCTTTATAATTCCTGCTTTCTTGTGCAAAGCAATAATTAATCAACTCCTAGTCAACTCCTTATGTACCGTAAATCTTTCTCTTTTATTGCTGACAGCAATTCCTTGCTCAGAGGGAAGGGTGTTGACTCTATTGACAGAGCTTGTTATGTGACTGATAGTCCTCCCAAACTTTTAGTTCACTAAACATCCTCTAATTAGATGCCAAATAATGCAAGATAAGCAAAACATTAAGCCTTGATGAACATAACATTCACAGCGTTCACTTGGGTCATGTGAAGTTTCGGGTAATGGGAGTTGTATGTGGGAAACGGCAGCAGGGCTATTAAAGAAGATGATGGACAAATGATATGAAATAATTCATGGAGAAATGGGGAAACTGAGAAAAAGTTGGTTGATCAGATAACTAGTCCCTTTTAGGGATGTCAAATGTACTGGTACGTTGCTACAAATTTGGGACTAAAATACAAATAAATAGCCTACTACAATAACAGTCTTTCTACAGTTTGGTCAATATAAAGTACCAATTAGGCAGAGATTTTACCTTTTATTTAACACAATCTTTAACCATTACTTGAATAAGAGAAGGATTTACTTATTTGAATTAGAGTTACTTACTGTAATTGCTTAAAGAATGTGACCATACTTGTTTTTTACTGTGGTATCGAAATTGTTCTTGAGAATTTGCACTGCCATTGACCTTAATTGTGATTTTATTTCTTGCAATTGGAACTTTATAAATCACAACTGCGACTTTATTTCTTACAATATGACTTTATATCTCAAAATTGCATTTTTTTCTTGCAAATATGGCAAGGTATAAAGAAAAATAAGCTTGATGATACTGCCCCAGTGACAAGCTGTTTTTGATATTTTTGTATATATACTGTATCTGAATTGTTATTGCAATCTATTTTAAACTGTATCTCAGATGTGGAAACAGTCTTCCATATTTAACTGCACAAATTCACAAAGGCAGTTTTAACTACATGCAAAAAGAAAAACATTAGATCTCAAAAACAACTCTTTCAGTTATTTATAAAGTTTGCTTTCTCGAAATAATGCAATGTTTGCACATTCTCTGTGACTGTCAGAGCAACACACTTAACTTTGCTTAGCAAAGCAGAGATTTGTGCTGTCAAGAGATTTTCTTGATAATTTGATAAAATCGCTGCCATGTGTCTGTACATGATCTTCGCTACGACTCAGTTTGACTGCACTCTGTTTGAAACAATGTAGAGCTGTGTAAGTTTTCGGTACTGTTATAAACGCAAATCTTTGTGTGTGTTGTGCATCTTGGTTCTTTCTGCATGGCTGAAGAAGAATAAATGAGGTAAAGATTGAAGGTCAGATCAATCTGTTGTGTGCTGTTATCACCACTGCTCAGTGATCTGTGACCTCAACCTAAAGCCCATTTAGTGCGCTGTGATGTCTATCTGCCGGTATCTAAGCGTGCAAACACAGAGATATGTCTACCTCATCAGCCTTCTGTGCAGACACACCAGAGCACGTGGGTAACCGATAGCCATCACGCTGTGTTTGTGTGTGCTTGTATGAATTTAGGGGCAAGTTTGGAAGATAAATCTGATATCCCTAAGCCTATGTGTGTTATGTGCACAAACACACACTTGACCTCATTAAAGAGAACAGACAGGTTCTGCTTTATGATGAACATGCACTTTTTTTGTCTCAGTTTTTTTTGCGCAGGGGTGAATTTACCAAACAGTTGCCAAAGACCCATTATAGATTTGCTATAATAAAAAATAAAAAAAGCAAAAACTTCTATTTTCTTATTTGCAGGCAGCCCTTTCTTGGGTGAACCAAATTTTGTATATGTTTTATCTTCAAATAACAGTAATGCTTTTAAATGTGAAATATCTAAAAATAATTCTCGTCAAGATATATTTACATGAGACAAGATAAAAATAAAATATAGTAGGACTTGTTTTTAGAGAATATATAGTGTATACATGCAGTGTGTATTTGAGTTTAGTGTACTTTGTCTTACTGCACTAATTTTCTCACTTGTTTTAAGTATAAACAAGTTACAATAGACGTGACAAAACAAGTAGGGGAGAGCCGGGACGGTTGAAACACTTTTCAGATAAACGTCGTTTTCTAAGATAAGGTTACAGATAGATTTTTGTTTGTTTTTGTAATTAACAACTCACATATGTGTTCTCTTAGTATTATGTGTTATTCGGTACAAATATAGAATGATTTAAGTAAAAATTTACTTTGAACGGGAGTTGTGCTTTGTTTCAATCGTCCCGCCTGAGCGGGACGGTTGCAACACAGGGGTGGGACGGATGAAACATTACAGTTTAAACGGCAACTATTCATCTAATGCTTGTTTTTATGAACAATACCTAACAAGTTAATTATGTACATAATTGTTACAAACATGTTTTGTAATTTATTTTAATTTAAAGGTTCATATGAACCATTTTTGTTCTGTCGCCCAATAAACAATAGGCGATAAGGCGTGCGCATTTTGTGTGATCTTTCTAATATGCTATTTTGACGAATCCGTTTACAATTCATATTCTTAAATTTCTTCCTTATATCATATTGAGTGTTTGCTAGGTGAATAGCTGTTATTATGAAGAAATAGTGTGACCACATCAAAAACAGCGTCTTTCCTATAACCAAATTGATCTGGCAGGAGGCGCTGTCGGGACGGTTGAAACACTTGTTTCATCCGTCCCGACAGCGCCTGCTGCCAGTTAAACCCGTTTTACACTTAAACTAAAAAACTCTGATATTACACACTTAAGGATGTGTTGCAGTACTAATACACCTTCCATATTATTATTACAATGGCACATGTAAACATAAATACAACTTGTCAGTTAAAAAAAAGTACCGCACGAAAGAATTCACTAACCGCACTCAAAAACAGCTTTCCGCCTCTAACTTTAAAACGGCTTGACGTAAATAAGAAATGTTTTCGTGGGTCTGATGGGCATTACGTGCTGTACGTGATGACGAAATTTTACGTAATTGATGTGAGTTGTTTTCAAGGAAATCTCTCTGTTTCATCCGTCCCGCGTTTCAATCGTCCCGGCTCTCCTACATATATATATTCAATATATTCATATAAGTACATCATCTTTAATGGATTTTTGAATATGTCTAATGTAAAACTTAAAATATCTTTAAAAATAACAGCATTCATTGAGAAGTATTTATACATTTATTTAAAATGCATCTTTTTATTTTTTTAATTTATTTAATTTGTTTGAAGTGCACAAAACCAAGCACTTTTAGCAAGGCGCAAACAAGGTGCTACAACCACAGAATGCAGACACTAAAATGACGAAACGACAAAAAAAAAAAAGTATATTTTTTTCCTATTTTTCCTATTTACATTCCCTAACCTAAATTCGAAAAATACTTCATCCATGACTATAAATATAACAGATGTTAAGATTTGTTTTTAGAGATATTTTCAACAGTGTAGAGCGAGTGTATTTTGAGTGCACTGTCTTACTACAATATTTTTTAATGTCGGCATGAAATCAAAATTGACCCTATTTACTTTGTTAGTGTACATTACTAGTCTGGTAAACAAATCATCCGTGGATTGATTTAGAAAATAATAATTTGTCTGTTATCTTTGATTATAATCTGAAAATGAATGGCCTTCTCTGGCCTGGGTAGAACTTTCCCTCCAGCTGTCAGTCTGCAGCGAACTTTGACAGCGAGCTGAATGGAACGCCCACTTGTCTAAATCCAATCAATTCCCAGCAGGAAAAAACAAGCCACATCCTCTATTTTTCTATTTTACATTTATAAAATATGTCATAATACTTTGATTGCATAAAAAGATGTGACAAAATATACAAAATACACTTAGGTAAGATACAATATCGTCACCTTCCTAAAATAATTGGCTAAGTCATTTTTTGACAAAAATGATTTTTTTGCACAAGTCATCTTCTCATGATGCTTGCCACCTCTGGTAAAATTGCCCACATCCTCAGTTGAACAGATCATGCAATGCTATCCCTATAGTATAATGGCCTATGTCAAAAGTGTGACTTAGGCGGTTTTATTTTGCCTAAGTCAAAAGACAATGAGACGTAGGCAATTTTACAAGCTTTTCAAGATGGCAGTTGCATCAAGAACACCACAAATCTACTCGGCCTCTGAAGTTAGGTTCCGTTTTTTGTGTTTTCTGAGAAACCTGAAAAAATGACTTGGGCAATTATTTTAGGAAGGTGACGATATGTGAGTTCATATGTTCATTTAAGGGTTTTTATATATTTGTTACTGTAAAACATCAAATATTTTAGACAATTAACAGAAAGATGCCTTAAATTCATTAAGAAGCCTTTTTTTGCAGTGCACAAATCTCAGCACTATTTACATTGTGCGACAACCAAACATTGTGTTGTTACTGCAGAATGTGAATAATATGATAAATTAAAAATACACACAAAATATCTTTTTTTGTTTTTTGATTGTTTTATCAACTTACGTTAAAATAAAGGTGAATAGCATTAGATTCAATTGGCAATCGTTGAGATAGATTCTCAGGCTGGAGGTGGCAATGTTTCCTCTGTCCCCTTCACCTCTTCAAAATCTCCTGTTTGGGTTTGCGAGGCTCCAGCCTCTCTATCTAAGAATTCCACCTGATAAAACAATCATCCGCTCTGCCTCACGCTGAGCCGCGGCCAAGAGCTGGTGTTTGATGTTTAACTTTCGCTAAATTGATTAGACAAAGATGGCCTGTGAGTTAGATTAAACTGGCTTGACTTTGTTTATTTTCAGCCATGCTGTGGAATCACACACTCAGCGAGGGATAAGAGTAGGGTTGGGTACCGAAACTCGGTTCCAATAGGGAACCGGTTCCGACGTAAACGGTAGTAACCAGACCGAATAAGAACGACAATTTCGGTGCCTGATTTCGGTGCCTGTAAAACATCTCGCGGCACGAATGATCCAATAGCCTACATATAAATAAAACATCTCTAGTTAACCAGCAGAGCATCCATTTCGTTCGTTTGTTAAATAAGAGGCGATCTAGCACTGAAATGTGTTTTTTAAATCAAGTGATCAAAGTCCTCTTTGCCTCTGCGATCAGTGGCGCAGATGGCTCGCGCACCCAGCATTGTCTTCACTCGGACGCGCGCTTCAATCGAGACTCTCTATTCGTTCCAGTGAACTCACAAAATATAATTCACAAAAACGTGTCCCTGCTTGATATACAACCACTGATGAGCATAATTGGTTTTGATGAGAACAAAAAAAAAAGAAAAAAAACTGTACGAATGCGGATTACAACTCAGATCCTCTGACACGCTTGACGAAAGTTCAAGTTCAGCAGCTGCCAGTGTCTCTATAGCACGCAGTGTGTTTATCGTGCAATTTATATGCGAAAATTAGATTTTATGTGCATATGATAGGCTACGAGGTTTTCGCGTGCATTTGATGCGCACTTCATTGCGTGTAATACACACGCATCCCACACCACTAATTCTACCCAAAGCCAAATGTATTATACACACGCACCCCACACCACTACTAAACATATAACCAACCCATGCGTATCCTATGCACGTAAAAACTAATTTTCGCGTATAAATTACACGATAAACACACTGCGTGCTTGAGACGATCTAGTAGTGCGATCGGGTTGCGACATCACAGACGATGATAACAGCAGCCGTTCCTCTTCGGACAAGTATATTAGGCCTATTTTAATGCCAACTGCAAACCTTGCATATCAAGTAGGCTAGCAAACACAGTTGCCATTAAACAGCGAGTGTGACAACGTGTGCAAAATGTTTTAACAAAGTTCCAACACTTCTTTATACGAGGCTATAGGCTACTGTGTGTGTTAAATATTTCTGCTCAGTGTCAGATATTTCTCTGCTTGAAGTAGTCATAATATGTGAAGACAAAATGTTGATCTTAACTTAAGTATTTTACATCAGTAGCCTATTAAACGGCGCAATTTTTCATTTAATCAGAAAATCTTTAAATAGCCTATTTAAGTTAATATTGTGTCCAGTTTGGCCCTGTAAATAAAAGGGTATTATTTTTTGACAAAGTGTGTGCGGTTTCGTTTTCTTAGGTATCGGAACAAGAACCGTTTAAGCACCGGAACCGTTTAAAAAATACCGAGTAGGTACTGGTATCGGATAAAACCCAACCGATACCCAACCCTAGATAAGAGACACGGTCTATCCGCTGTTTGCTCTCATGTTGCTGAGAGAAAATTACGCCTGTTTGTCAAAAGCTAGAATGTGGTTATTTTTGTGACACAAACAGTTTTGACAAGGGAAATGCCACACCCTATAAATGTTTGATAAGTCCCATGGCTCTGCACTGTACCGGATGGTGAAAGACCAAAAGTATAACAATACTGGTTTGCATAGATAAGTAGACCACAACTAATACCAAATATACTACAAGATTTTCACCTGTTGTCAAGTTAATATATAGATAACGTCTCGGGTTACGACTGTAACCCTTGTTCCCTGAGAAGGGAACGAGACACTGCGTCGTCGTCGTGACGACACTTTGGGGAATGTAATGCCCACTATGCCACACCGAAATCACGCCCACCCTAGTGTGATGCGGGGAGACCAGGCACACTTAGGACGCGAGCACTCTGGCGCCAGGCGTCACGGGGAGTTGCAGACTGTAGAAACGTATGAAGGTGTGCGGGGTGGCCCACCCGGCCGCCTCGCAGATCTCCTGAAGCGAGGCGCCAGAAAGGAGGGCCACCGAGGAGGCCATGCCCCTGGTGGAATGATCCCTCACGGCCATAGGTGAAGGCAAGTTGCGCACCTGATAAGCCGCGGCTATAGC
Organism: Semotilus atromaculatus; assembly: GCA_031834385.1. Taxonomy (NCBI): domain Eukaryota; kingdom Metazoa; phylum Chordata; class Actinopteri; order Cypriniformes; family Leuciscidae; genus Semotilus; species Semotilus atromaculatus. Next base: position 18,978,442 of record JAULUF010000007.1, read on the forward strand.
CTGGACAATCCAATTACTGATTGTCTGTTTAGATGCAGGCAGCCCTTTCTTGGGTGAACCAAAGCACACCAACAACTGGTCTGACTTCCTCCACTGAGAAGACTTCTCCAAATAAACCCTTAGGGCTCTGACTGGGCAGAGCAAGTGAAGTCTCCTCTCTTCCGCCGTCCCATGAGGTGGAGGATGGAAGGCCTGAATAACCACTGACCGTGGCGCACTAGACGGCACCTTGGGCATATAGCCCGGTCTTGGATGCAAGATGGCCTTAACCCCGCCAGGGGCAAACTCCAGGCAAGTTGGCGTTATAGCCAAGGCCTGGAGATCCCCCACTCTCCTCAGAGAGGTGATGGCAAGGAGAAAGGCCACCTTGAAGGTAAGGTTCTTTGCCTCAGCCGACTCCAGTGGCTCGAAGGGGGCCTCAGCCAACCCTTCAAGAACCACCGCCAGGTCCCAGGTTGGGATTCTGGAGTGAGCCGCAGGCCTCATCCTCCGAGCCCCACGGAGGAAACGTACAACCATATGATGCTTTCCCAAAGGCTCAACACCTATAGGTGAGTGGAAAGCCACAATGGCAGCCACATACACCTTAAGTGTGGATGGGGAAAGAACGGCGGAGAAACGATCTTGGAGGAACTCCAGCACTGAAGCCACTGGGCAGTTAACTGGGTCCACCTCATGCTCTCTACACCAAGTGAAAAAGACATTCCACTTCAGGTTGTACAGGGTCTCGACAACATCTGCTGACAGGCCAGCCTCTAGGTACCGAGCCCCCTCAGAGGTTCCACAGTTCTGGCCGGGGGTGGAATATTGTGCCCCCTGCCTGCGACAGCAGATCCCTCCTCAGAGGGACCTGCCACGGGAGGCCGTCCAGCAGTGCTACAATGTCCGAGAACCATACCCGGGTCGGCCAACAGGGTGCTACTAAAAGTAGGCTGATCCCCTCCTGGCGGACTCGCTCCAGGACTCCCGGGAGCAGAGCGATCGGGGGAAATGCGTACAGATGCGTGGCCTCGGCCACGTCTGCGTCATGGCGTCCAGCCCCAACGGAGCTGGATACCTGAGAGAGAACCACAGTGGACAGTGGGATGTCTCTTGAGACACGAACAGATCCACTTACACTGGGCCGAATCTCACGCCCATGGCCTCCACCACCTGAGGGTGGAGTCGCCACACCCCGGGCCTCAGCCCCTGCCTCGACAGAACATTCGCTCTCTGATTTTGGTCCCCAGGGACATACATCACTCTGAGAGACGACAGTTTCCCCTGGGACCACAGAAGGATCTGGTGTGCCAGTCTGCATAGAGGGCGCGACCTCAGACCCCCCTGATGATTCAGATACGCGACTACAGATGTGTTGTCCGAGCGTATCAAAACATGGTGGCCGCGGAGGTCCGGGAAAAAAACTCCTCAGAGCTTTGTAGACCGCCAGCATTCCCAGGCAGTTGATGTGCCAAGAAGAATGCCGGGTCTCCCACAGACCTCTCGGAAAGCGGCCGTCCATGACCGCGCCCCAACCAGTGAGGGAGGCATCTGTTGAAACGGTTTTCCGGCAACATGATGCTCCCAGCACCGGTCCCTGGGACAGGAACCAAGGTTTCCTCCATATGACGAGGGAACGAAGGCATCTGCGCGTTACCCTGATCATACGGAATGGATTTCCCCTCAGGGAAAACCCCTTGGCTCTCAACCACCACTGCAGGGGTCTCATGTGTAGCAGGCCAAAAGGTATGACATTGGATGCTGCTGCCATAAGCCCCAGCTGTCTCTGAAACTGCTTTACAGTGAGGTTGTGGCCTAGCTTCACTCTGGAGACCATTGCCCATATGTGACCCTGGACCACAAAACCAGTCGTAAGTCGCACGGGTATATTTTTAGCAACAGCCAACAATACATTGTATGGGTCAAAATGATCGATTTTTCTTTTATGCCAAAATCATTAGTATATTCAGTAAAGATCATGTTCCATTAAGATATTTTGTAAATTTCCTACCGTAAATATATATAAAAAATATTTTTGTGAGTGGATGCAGCAAAATCGCGCAAAAAAAGTCAGAAAACACGCCTAAAAAACTTCGCTCGCTGCTAAGTTTGGTATCGTTGTCAAACTTAGATTTCCCACTTTCGGTTTCATAACTCTCCACAACGTCATTAGAGCAGTAAGCCAATAGAGAGCGTTAAAACAAAACTTTCTCATGTAAAAAAAAACAGTTTTCTTCTTAGCAACGGCCTGCTACAGCGCCTCTCATTGGCTGGCGACTTCTTCGCGTGCACAGTGTACACAATCCGCAATGGTTACGGTGCAAGCCATGGATTCTGAGATAGCGCGTTTGCTCAATTTAAACTTTAATGACAGCAATAATGTAACGAACATAGTAAATTATTTTTTCGAAAATGATTGGGAAGATGATACAGAATGTCCAGAGACCGGCTTGGCAAAGGATATGCCCTGGAAGACGACGAATTCGATCAATGTGTGGATCTTTTCAATTGTATTATGTTCCTGGTGAAATGTGATGCGATCTGGTAAATGCCACACATGGTGAAATTTGACATAGCCTATTACAGGTTTTGATAATCTGTTTTCCAAATCTGTTTTTATTTCTTTCATTGATTAAAATGACGATTTTTTCTCACTCTCCGTGCGTGTTCTTAAAGTGAAAGACAGTCTTTTCAGCTTGCCACTATAAATCGCAATTTTTCTGCACTAAACTTGTACATTTTCCCAAGATATATTCAAAGAGGATAGACAAGATGTTATAGAATAATAATTTAATGAAAACCCAATTTTGACAAAAAAACTGACATTCGATCTATTTTTAGACCTTACTGAAACCGTACCAGCGCGACAGCAGATGGGTTTGCCTAGATCGCATTACAAATAGGCTATTTTAATGAGATTTTTTGTGTGTATAAAGGTTTAGTTGTGGTAAATCAATGGTGTAAATTTTATTTATTTCCCTTCATTAGTAATATGCATAGCTAAGGACTTCATTTGGACAACTTTAAAGGCGATTTTCTCAATATTTAGATTTTTTGCCCCATCAGATTCCAGATTTTCAAAAGGTTGTATTTCGGCCAAATATTGTCATATCCTAACAAACCATACATCAATGGAAAGCTATCATGTGATGTATAAATCTCAATTTAAAGAAAATGACCCATAAGACTGGTTTTGTGGTCCAGGGTCACATATGGATTCTACGCGCACAGGAGACAACTGTGCCCGCATCGTCGTTGAGTCCCATACAACTCCCAGGAACATAGTCCTCTGGGAGGGCGTCAACACACTCTTTTTTGTGTTGAGTCTCAGCCCCAGGCACCTGATATGGGACAGAACGACATCTCGATGCCGAACTGCCATTTCGCGCGACTTGGCCAATATTAGCCAGTCGTCTATATAATTGAGTATACGGATGCCCTGGAGTCTCAGTGGAGCCAGCGCTGCATCCATGCACTTGGTGAAGGTGCGAGGGGAAAGAGCTAGGCTGAAGGGAAGAACCCGATATTGGTACGCTTCGCCCCCGAAAGCGAACCTCAGGAACTTCCTGTGAAATGGAAGGATGGAGATATGGAAGTACGCTTCCTTCAGATCTATCGTGATGAACCAGTCCTCGAACTGGATCTGACTCACGATGGCTGGAATTGTGAGCATCTTGAACCTGAATCAAGTGCCTGAGATCTATTATTGGACGCAACCCCCCATCCTTCTTGGGAACTATGAAGTACTGGCTGTAGAACCCGGACTCCCTGTCTGGCAGAGGAACATATTCTATGGCCTCCTTGACCAACAGGGATTGAACTTCCTGTTCCATGACCCGAACCTGCTCTGGGCCGACCACAGTCCAGACCACCCCGTTGAACTTCAGGGGAGGGGATCTGAACTGTAGTCTGTAACCCAGCTCTACAGTACGTAGGGCCCACGCAGATATATTCGGAAGGCATGACCATGCGCCGAGATAATCTACTAAGGGAACCAGCCTCTCGAGGCTGGCCTCGGGTGTTAACCGAGACTCGTTCCCGACCCCCTGAAGCGGCTGACCGGCAGGGAGCAGAATGATCGAGAATGATTTTCGGTGTGCGTAAGCGTTCGCTGCCCAGCCACAGGTCTTACTAGAGGTGGCTGAGGCGGCGCGCGTGCGCGGGAAATCAGTGAGGCCCGTAGTGTACTGGACGGCGGGAACACAGCACGGGTGGCGATACTCTTTTTGTGTTTGACGATGCGAGGAGCTGGCAGGATCGACTGCCGTCGACTGCTTTTTCATCTCCTGAAACCTCTCAACTACGGATCCAACCGCTCCACCGAAGAGGCCAGAAGGCACAATCGGGAGTCAAGAAGGAAATGTTTTTCTTTCTCCTTCATCCCCGATAAATTTAGCCAGAGATGTCTCTCTACACACACCATACCAGCCATGGAGCGGCCGATGGCACGGGCCGTCTCCTTGGTGATGCGGAGAGACAGGTCGGTGGCTTTCCTCAGCTCTAAGATATCATTTGGAGAGGGACCCTCGCCCTCATCTAGCTCCTTAAGGAGGTCAGCCTGATAGGCCTGCAAGACCGCCATAGTGTGCAAGCAACTACCAGCCCTCCCAGCCGCCATGTAAGCTCTGCCCATCAGCAAAGATGTATCGCGACATGGCTTGGTGGGTAGTACCGGGGCTTTGAGGGAAGATGCAGCCTCGGGAGAAAGGTAGCTCGCGAGAGCCTCCTCCACCCGAGGAATTTTCCCATAGCCATGCTCAGCCACCCCCAGCACATTAGAAAAATCGAGCACAGGGGGGTTGAGACCGGCGCTTAAAAAAAACTTTCATCCAGCTTACTGGGCAGCCGGATTACTGGTTCCTCCTGTGGCCAATCTAAATTTAATTTGGCCACAGCGTGGGTTAAAATCTCCACTTGCTCCTCTTGAGCGGCTGTGTGAAGCGATAGATTGAGCTCCACATCACCCGCCCCGATGCTTAAAACATCTGATTCCTCGGAACCAGATAACAAAAGCATCTGTTCCCCCACCTCGTGGGAACAAGCCGCATCCACACGGGGCGGGAGAACATCTGAATCTTCAGACGAGGATCGAGAAGACGCCGAAGCAGTCCCGTGTCCCGCTGAAAGATCCATCTGTGAGCCCCACGATCTGCGGCGCCGCAGACGCGGGTCCAGAACCGCGGGGCTCGCGAGCCTGGCCGCTTATTTCATCAAACACGGCCAGGCACGAGCGCAACACTCTGAGCGGCAGCTTATCACACTCGCTACAAGCGGCTCCCTCGAGAGCCGCTCTAGCGTGCTGCGCGCCCAGGCAATACACACACAGCTGATGTGTGTCCGTGCCCGTAATATAGCGTGGACACGGATGCACACACCGTCTGAACTGCTCGCTAGACATTTTCTCTTGCTTTCTTTTTTGTGACAGACAACAGTAAATAAGACACAAATCACACAGAGCGCTTTAGCTGAAGAGCAAAAAAGCTAATGTGTGTGCGTCTTGGGCGTCCCTTTGTATCTTCCGGTTATGCCGTCATCTACTACGGCATGACCCAGCACCAATCAGGATTGGACAGATTTCATTCATGCTTCAGATGCCCTACGCTAGGGCCATTCCCCAAAGTGTCGTCACAACGACGACGCAGTGGGAGTTCCCTCGATGGGGAACTTGAGTTCTGACCACAAATATCTTTATCTAACTGTTTTTATTACTGGTATTTATTCACCTGTACAATTGTTTACTATTTTTAAAGATATTCTTATCTTTTTTGCCTCTCCTGATACATGCATTTGGCTTTTTTTTGCCCTTGCTAGCTTCCTTTAATCTGGTGGTTCTCAACTGGTGGGTCAAGAACCAAATCTTTTGCTATCCTTCTTTTAGAATCAGCATCAGCCATTGAAAACCCCATACCTGTCAACCAGTTTAAGACTGAAAAACAATAGGCTTTTTCAACTTTTAGAAGGGAGGCAAATAATGTTAGCCGTCATTGTTTTTTGTTGTTAATGTTAACCCATAGACTTGGATCAACACAAATTTCCACAAATTCATCTGTGGCTTGTAAAAATGAGACAAAAACCTGCAGTTTGCATGACATGCCTTCATGAATAGATTCAAATGTTCAGGGTCAATATGTTTTTGTTTTTTTTGTATTGATACTTTAGCATTAATTCGATCAAAAGTGACTGTAAAGACTTTTAAAAAGATTTTATTTCTTCTTTTGAACTTCCTAATCATCAATCTTGAGAAAAAAATATTACATTATTACTTTTCACAAAAATATTACAGCTAATAGTATCAATGGGTCTCATTCACTAATAATTGTGTGCATTATTTTGTATTTGTACGCACAGGAGAACTTCTCACGAAAAATATCTGCCTAATTCACAATACGTTCGTACAAACATTTGTTCTTAAAATCGTTAGTACGGACAATTCACGCACAAATGTGTGCATACACACATGCTTAGTATGAGACCCAATGATGAGAAATGTTTCTAAAACAAAAAATTAGAGATCGACCGATTTATCGGTTTCCCGATATTTTTCCCGATATTTAAGCATTTTCCCATAATCGGGTATCGGTTTTGTAATATCGGATTCGCCGATACACGGCGGCATCTTGTGGCCGTTTTGAGAATTCCGCCATTGCAGCCCGCGTCTGAGGAGATCAGTCAACAACAACTCTGTGCACAAGTAAAGTATATGTTCTACTTGCTTTGCTTTAATTATTTAACATAACAGACATGCAGAAATAAGTTTTGAGACATAAATGCCTGATATACTGGTAGTTTATTTATGCAGCTTGGTTCTACAATTGAGACGAACTCATGGAGTCACATAGCATAATCCGTCATGTAATGCCCCAATAAAGACGTAACTTTACATGAATTAAATGAAACAGACATGAATGACTGCATGTTGAAAATAAAAGCGCTGAATTTAACTATCTATCTGTTGTATTTACTCACCATTAGTCTCGGAAAAAAAAGTTTGTTTATGTTGCTGAGCACTCACTGGGTTGATGATCAGATGCTCAAACCGGCCACTGAATGAAACTTTTGACAAGATTATCTTGTTTAAACACCCTAGATTATATTATAATTTACTACACAGTGATTATTTCGCTAATACACATCTAAATATACCGCTTTGTGGAAATTAATTATCTGCACGCGCGATCGCGGAAATTAATTATTTATTATCTGCAGTGGCGGTCTTAACATAGAGGCATAGGTAGGCGGCTGCTTGGGGCCCCCTAAAAGCGGTCGTAATAGGGGGCCCCCAACCAACCTAAAAAAAAAATTTAAAAAGGAAAAAGCCCCCTTATCATCATGAACACTTCAAAAGCATGGTAAATGTTATTAATATTCTTAAGAAATACGTTGAAACAAAGTAGTAGGCTAGTTAAAATGTCCAGTTCATGGTTATCTGTCCCTACACACCCCCTACTTTCACAATGAAATGGACTAGTCCATAACGGTGCGCAGCGCGAAAGATAAACACAGTGACAGGACTGTATACATTTCGGTTGTAGGCTACTGTATCTTTCAACACACGTTACACACCTATTGATCATTCGTGTTTATTTAGCCTACTATTAACTAGGCTAGTAAAGAGAGATGATCGGTTCACGTGCCATTTGAACTGAGGCGCTACAGCGATCTGTCACAAAAAAGCACCAAAACGGTATTTATTGTTTGAATTTCGTAATAAATTGACAGAATCTGAGAGCTGAGAATTTGTTCCATATCAAAAGTAACCTTCGCTGTCTAGTCTGTCGGTGTCAGTGTCCTGTTTGCTTCGCGATTTTTCTCTTTGTGAGAAAATGGACGTGTGGCGTGAGAGTGTGTGAAAATGGTCAATTGCGTGAGTCTCACGGTCAATGCGAAATTATACATAGCCTACTGTAATATCGACCAATCAGTATTTTTCAACAGCGGAAAGAGGACAATAAAATAGCTGGAGTAACGTTAGACTACAATGTCACATAAAGTTATTACCTCAGTAAAGCCATTTAATGACCACGTAAGTTGGCTAGAATTTTTATTTTATAATATATTTAGTATTAGTATAAATTAGTATTTTGCACTATAAATATGTGCACTATATTACATATTTATTATTTTACTTATATCATTAAAATATTATAAAGTTGTTGTAATGAAAACCGCACTAGGCCTATATTTAATTTGAGTTGTTATTTTTAACCTTTAATAAATACCAGCTGACAGCTCTGTAGTCTATGTTTACAGCTTTAGGTGAGATTTTCTTTCTTGAGAAAATCTACTGTAGCCTACCTAATATGTTAGCCTGACTACGTCAGACTTCCTACTTCCGCTAATTTCATTTCGCTCCTGTCTACGAAGCAAAGTGAAGTAGCAGAGTCTGGTATTACCAGGCTACTAATATGTATCCAAATTGAATCAAGATCGGAATAATACCACAAGAATAAAATTGAAATTGTAAATTTTCCTCTCCAACCTTTACTTTACCATAGATTAGCTTTACCTGCCTATCCACCATTCAGTCAGTAATTTTTTTTTTCTTCGTTCTCTTTTAAAGATCGGATGGGGGGCCCCCATACATACCTTTGCCTTGGGCCCCCAATGTGCTAAATCCGCCACTGATTATCTGCACGCGCGATCGCAGGTTGAGTAGCCTATAAGCTATAGTTCTGTGTAAATGCATAGATAAACAGCACTTTGTCAGAAAGCATTTCATGATCTAGACCGACAAAAATATTATTAATTAATAACATATTAGTTTAAAAAAAGTTATGATGATGATGCTTGCTATGCTGTTTTGTTTGTTACTTTCCTGACAATGTTATATTCCAGCTATTATTATTCAGTGAATTAATATTACCCAGTGAATTATTCCTCACTCTTTAAACCTATTAAACGGCACATAAACCTTCTAAAACTGTTTAAAATGAATTACATTTCTGCAAAGGTGATATGACTCCCCTGTCAATTACTTTCTCCATTTGAAAACATTAGACTTTTAACATTTATTTAGCCTATTGTTAACATTGTTGCTGCTGATGTTTATAAATTATATGTATAATTTAGATATAAATTATATAATGTAATAATATAAATGTTTTTATTGTAATTTGAAGATTTAATTTAACATGAAGGACTAATTAAATTTTCCCCACAATATGTTAGAATAATTTTTTTGCTTTATTTTCTACCTAATCAAAGCTTTTATTTTTAATCAAAGACAGTAGTGCACTTTATTTTTTGAACCTAGACCCCTCTATTTATTTGTGTATAAATATAACGTTTTTTTTTTTTTTTTATGCAAGGAGGGAGTGATTGTTATAAATAAAATGGTTTGTTCAGTTCATTTGTGTTGTAATAATTGTGTTAAAAACAGAAGTATAACAGTAAATAAATATCGGTTCTGCATATCGGTTATCGGGCACATAAACATGCAAATAATCGGTATCGGTATCGGTTAAAAAAATCAATATCGGTCGATCACTACAAAAAATCATATTAAACATGTTCTGAAAGATCATAACACTAAAGACCGGAATACTGGCTGCTGAAAATTTTGCTTTACCATAACAGGAATAAATAACATTTTAAAATACACTGAAATAAACCGTTTTTATATGTAATAATATTTCACAATATTCACAATATATACTGTTTTTACTAAATTTTTGATCAACTGAATGCGGCCTTGTCGAGCATAACATAGGCCTACTTATTTACACAACAACATATGGTAGTGTATGGGTTAAATTTGCAACTCTGCAAAACCATTTGAGAACCACTGCTCCAATCTCCTCCAGCTGGTATATTTATTCACATTCTGAGTAGTGCGTCTAATCTAGTGTAAATGTGCCATAGAGTAATTCTTCTCTTATCGGCCTACAGAGTTCCTCCCCAGAACACACTATACTTATAGCCCTTATCACATCTACTGCCACAGAATGAATGCTTTGTTCCCCTCTCTTTGAGACGCACCATCCATCCACACGCACACATATAGGCTTGCCAGCAGAGGGAAAGGTTCTGCCACTTTGATACTTAGGTCACTGCAGAGACTGATGAGATCATATGCAGTTTTGTCCATTGAGATGAAGGAGTGAGTTAACTTGGAACTAAAGGATTACCGCCCAAGCGGCCCATGTCAAAACACGGCCATTCTCTGCCGCCTGCCGCAAGGGTATCAGACTACCACCTTCCAGCCAGGCCTTTGTGGAGGTGGCAGTGATGGAGGGAGCAGATTGCAGGCTTGAAAGGGCTTCTCTGACTGGGCTGGTTTGCTGTCTGTAGCAGCGCTTTCAATGCAAGTGTGTTTGAAGTCGAGAGAATCCGTCTCCCTGAACCCTTTAGATAAGGACACTGAGATCCATGGAAATATCTCTTACGTCTCAGCTCTCACAGCACGGAAAAAACTGTCTTGATGTACAGGGCTGCAGGGATGGTCACAGACACGGCTCTTAATCAAAAGCACAGAAGCAAGACTCCTTAATGAGTCAGGATCTTACTGCTCTACCAAAAGAACATTCCACTGCATCATCTAACGTCATCCTAACCTATATTCCCAGAAAAGACAATGTGTCGTAACTAATGCATTCCGATTAAAACCCCAAGACAACGTCCATTGTATTTGGCCAAAAGCTGACAAAATCTTTTAGGGCTAAATATTTTAAATGGTGAATGCCGATATCTTAAAATAAAAACAAAAAAAAACAATGTATGATTATTTAAATTGAATTGTTACGTGTGTGTGTGTGTGTGTGTGTGTGTAAGTTTAATAAAATGTTTATTTTATTTTAATTAATAATTATTCTTTTCATAATTCATATTTGTTTTACCTTATATTTATTAACATAATTTGAAATAATTTGACAATTTATCAACTAATAAATAATTGGAAAATAAATAATAAAATCAACCAAAAATATTTTGAACTTGATTCTTTTTTAAAAGACAATAATTGGGAAAAAGCTTACAAATATTGGGCGACCACAGCTGAATTTAGCTGATTTGATATAAACTGAAGGTTATTGGCTGGTTAAAAAAAAGAAAGGACAAGTTATATGATATGTCCTGACAAATTCCTGTTTCAATAGAAAATACTCCAACACAGGAAAGAACTAAGATGGTCAGACTCTCTTGGGGTCTCTAAAGAGTTTTTTTTTTTTTTTTTTTGCACTTTATCCTTGTTTGACCGGTATCTAGCACGAAGGCACAAAAATGTACTAGGGAGAGAGGGAATGTAATCCAGGGCATGTCGCAGGCAGAACTCAAACTTGAATCTCCCGCAGGTGCACCATCGCTCAATATGGCCACTGCACCACAGCTGACAAATACTTAATGGGGTAAAAAAATTGTGCATTATTCACAAATAAAAAAAATTACTGAAGCGATAGAAAGTACTGTTATATTTTCAGTGAGAGTGATGAGGAAGTGAAAGCAGTATGCATAGTCACTGCTAGGTGTTCAGTTTCACTTAATTACCCAGTGATGCGGTTCAGTTTGGACCAGTGCCATGGCCATTACAGAGCAAATCGCAGCTGTGCACTTCTCTCTATTATTGAGAGGATAACACAGCCTGTCTACAGTAACACTATACAACACACTGGCACAGGGAAAAGAGAGAGGAACAGGAAACAGTTCCTTATGATTTGTGCAGTAAAATGGAAATGTGTGTGTGTGACGGCAGCAGAAGGAGGGAGGGTGTGCTTGGGAAATATTGCACACAAGGATGTTAGTTCAATGTGCATAAGAGGGCAGCACTGACACCTTGCAGCTGCTGTCTATGTGAGTGGTAATGTATTTCTGTGCAATATACAATAAACAATTGTTAATATCATATTGTTTCGAAAAAAATAAAATTCTGAGGTCCACTTTTAATTTTAGTCAAGGTTTTTGTGCCAAAAATCAGAAATAATTACATTTTACGTGGTAATGGTAATATTGTGAGATATTGATACAGAACATATTTTAAAATGTAATTTATTCCTGCAGCCATTTCTCCAGTCTTCAGTGTCACATGATCCTTCAGAAATCATTGCTGATTTGCTGCTCAATTTTTATTGGTACTCAATTATTAATAATGGTTATTATTACTGTTGAAAACTGCTCATTAATAACTAAGCAGTTTGATGCTTAATATTTCTGTGGAAACTGTGATACATATTTTCAGGATTCTTTGATGAATAAGTTCAAAAGAACACTTTTTACCTTTTACAACATTATAAATGTCTTTACTGTAACTTTTGGTCAATTTAATGCGTCCTTGCTGAATAAAAGTCTTACTTAACCCAAACAGCTGCCATTAAAACGTTATTGAGTAAGACTTCAAGCTTTAGTTGCACCAGTTCTTGAATAAAGTACAAATTTCCCAAAATTAATACTTAAAGACCGCAATGAGGTACAATTACTATGTACTTGAGTTTTGACTATGACCCCAAAACACTCTTCCTCACAATTCAGACCCAGTGTGTTCACCTCTAGCTGACAGAGTTAAGCCTGTGAGGGGACACGGAGGACTTGGAGCGTTCAGAGACTAACCTTGCCGTAATTGCTGACTGACCGGCTGCATTCATGCTGACTCCGTAAACAAGCATCCAAGACCCAGTCCAAAACAAACAGGAGAATGGCCGCTTCAAACAAATTGAGATGAATTTATGAACTCTGTGACCTGACTTACATTCCAAGAGGTTGCATGACAAACAGCTTGCAAAATTCACACAATATGAAGGGCAAGTGACGCTGTTATTTCTAACAGGATGATGTTAGAAAGACATGTGCATATTTGCTCAGTTTCTGAACTGAGAGGGACAAATATAAATGAACACAGGATCCATCATTATAACAGAGCACTAAGTCATGGCTTATCATTATTTAAAATATTGCAATACATTTAGGCCTTATTTCACAAACAGGGCTTAGATTAAGCCAGGATCGGCCTTAGTTCAATTAGGACATTTAAGTAGTTTTTATAAACATGCCTTAGAAAAACACATTACTTGTGTACATCTTGAGACAAAACAATGGCACTGACATATTTTAAGATATGTCAGTGCATGTAGCTTTCAGATAAAACAGTTCAAACATGCATTTTATTCTGGGACTAGGTTCAAGCCTTGTCTGTTAGGTTAGTATAGTTGTTTGTAATAAATCCAGAAATGCTGATTATAAAATGAAATTTTATAAAAACTGAATTTTATTCAGTACTGAGAACTATCGATAAAAAAATAGATCAGTAATTAAAAATTGATACATTTTTACCCAATATTTGTCACTATATCAGCACACTAGGACTAGTCCCAGACTAAAATGCATTATTGCTGTTTTAACTGAAAGCAACTTGCACTGAGATATCGTAAAATATGCCCGTGCCATTGTTTTGTCTCAAGATGCACACCAGTAATGTTTCATCTACTTAAGAGAACAGACGCAAATGTGTGGGGAAATCCATTTGATTGTAGTTTAAATGAGAATTATACCATGGTTTGGGTGAATACTCGATTCTGATTGGCTGCAGGGTGTCCATTAAAAAGTGATAGAGGACACCTAGTAAAGGAGTTCTGGTGAAATTGACTGTTTACCATTCGAAATTAATAAATAAATGCGCTGGCTACATCAGCTGTGAGTAACCATAGCAACAGGCAGTCAAAGTATCCGTTTACAATTTATTATAATTATCAAAACAAACATCTAGTTAGCCGTTATACATAGCCGTTATAAAACGGTTAGTTCGAATCCTTGATTCTGATTGGTCAAGAGCTGTGCTTTATTCACGATAAAACACGGCTACGACCGCTTCACCCAACGGTTCTATTTATCACTGCGCCCATAGCAACACCCTTAGCAACCACACAACTCAACATAAACAAAGAAAAAAGCTTAAGAATTAAAAAGGCTAAAATGTTTAAAGTAAATTTCGATTTACTGGGTGGCATGACGATGGATAAGTGGTTTGAGGAACAATTTGGAGAGACTTCTACAAATACGAACCGTCATGCTGAAGTGCTGAAATGTAACATTGATACATTCGAGAAGACTCGTAATGAAAAAAATACCGTGCAGCAAACCCAATGGGCAGTGAAATGCTTCGGTGACTGGTGTAGTGAAAAGGGTTACAGCATAGATTATAAACAAATCACCAAGACGGAACTCAACGCACTTCTCCGTGACTTCTACGGAACTGTCAGAAGCTCCAAAGGAGAACAATATGGGATCAGTAGCTATGTAGCGTTACGCGCGGGTCTGAACAGATTCCTCAATGATCCACCTTTGAGTTTGTCCTGGTCTCTTATGAGAGACAGCGAATTCACCTCATCCAATAATGTTTTCGTTGGAGTGGTAAAGACAATGAGAAGAGAGGGTCGTGATAAAACGGAGCATCACACATCGATTTCTGCTGAAGATTTCAGCACCATAAAACTGTCCGATGCGCTTAATCCCAACACACCTGAAGGACTCGTAAACAAAGTCTGGTTTGACGTGCAGTTACACTTCGGACGTAGAGGAAAAGAGGGGAACCGAGAACTCATTCCAGACTCATTCCGCATTTTAACAGACGAAAATGGTCTGAAGTATGTCACAATGAGCTTCAATGAAGAAACAAAAAACCATAAGGACCCACATGACCGAAATAAGGATAGCAGGCGTGGCTTCATGTTCCAACAAACTGGGAACCCGCTTTGTCCCGTTGCCTCTCTAGAGAAGTACTTTTCTCTTCTGCCATCTAACCCTCCCGCTTTTTACCTTCACCCAAAAAAGCAAAACCTCTCTAAATGTGTTTGGTACGTAGATCACGCACGCAGCGGCACATAAATCATAAGCTATTTTATAATTAGGACCGCGTTAAATATCACCACAGAGGAGCCGATTGAAATGAGACAAATATTTAATGCGTGCACAATAAACGGAGATGTTCAAATAAATATAAATAAACAACAATAAATAAAGTATCTCTTGTTAGGCAGCATTTTAGAAACTAAATTAATAACTAGATTAAAGACCGTTAGCCTATCTATCAAAATATGTGCCCTTGTGTTTTTATTTTATTTGTTATTTTGCTGAGAGATAAGCTATTTGTGTGAGGAAATTTCAAAAAGGAAATGTCACAAATTTTGTGTTGTAAAAAATAAAAAGAATAAGACAAAGTTTGCGAATGGTTTGTTGTTTTTATTTGAGCTTTCCTGCATAGGTACACATTGGAATGTTGCTCTTCACAGTCAGGGACTATATTTTTCTAGCGGAAGGAATGTTTTTATTGATTTAACTACACGAAAGTTGCACTAATACATTGTTTTTTAATTTAATATTGTGTGGAAACCGTTTTATAAAAGCAATAAGATACTCGAGGCAAGTGCTGTATCGTGAATAAGTAACGGCTCAAGGGGTTGCAGGCACTCCGCTTCGCGTCGTGCCTAACAACGCCCTTGAGCCGTTACTTATTCACGATACAGCACAGCCTCTCGTACCTTATTGCTTACTAATACAACAATGAGCGACTTCATTATTTCTTTCAACCTTTTTGGAGAATTTGACAACTTTGATGACTGGGATGCTGCAGAAGAAAGAAAAGTTGTAAATAAAACAGAGAAAAGTAAGTTAGTTAAACTGAAGGGTTCTACGAGCTGAGCGGACTTCGGTTGCTAAATAAACCGTCAGGCGTAACCAGGGAAACCAAGTTATTGTTTGTAAAAATTTTAGATTTCGATTGTAAAACTAATTAAAATATAAACTAATGTTTTAAAAATGTGTTATTTGGCAAGTGACCATAAGCGGGTCGAGGTGTCCATTGTCGAGGTACCGTCCTCGCCGTCGTCCATTAATATCTGACATCTGGACACCTCGTCGGGCATTAACCCTTACATAATTGTAGTGCTCTAGTCAACTGCTGTAGAGTAAATGTCAGTATAAAGTTAGACCTGGTGAATGCTGTTTACAGGTTTCATAGAAAAAGATGTGAGCGGATGTAGGCCAAATTAGTTGCGGGAAGAGTGGCTTGGTGGAAATAACTGATGATGGAACAAAACTTTGTGACATTTACAATTATAAACCCACCAGAGGTGTAGCATGCAAACTCAAAATACATCAGTTACATCACTGTACAGTTCTGATATAAAGAATATTTTTGAAAAAAGTTTTTTTTAGAGAAAAGTTCTGCTAAGCAAGAAAACAAATTTGAGGGAACATTGGTCAGACCAACTATATCAGGTTGTATCAATTCATTACCTTTGCAAATCAGAGCAAATCTTAATGCTGCATAGTGTATCACGGACAAGTTCCACTAGTTGGTGGAACCGGGATGGCCAGTAACCCTATCGCCCCACTAGGTTTTCAACATTGTATTTAGGAGCAGTAAATCAGGGCTTTGCTGAATTGTTTATGTCTTGGGATCTGATCCATCTGTCGTTGAAGGCCGGTGGCGCCTGGGCACATGAAACATGACCCTCCTACAGTCTCCATGCTGGATTAGAACTGAAGGACAGTGTGTGTATGTGTATGTGTGTGTGTGTTTCTGAGAAAAAAAGAGAGAAGGAAGGTTTTGGTTGTGCGTTTAGCGATTTAAGTGTGAGTGTGAGTGTGTGAATCCAGAAGGCCACATCTGTGCCAATGCCCCAGGTAGGTGGTTGTTCATTTCAAGGCTCATTGTGATTCAACCAGATGCCCTTGGGTGCTTATCTTTCTCCATTTAAGAAGCAGGGCCAAACTCTCTCTCTCACAGCCATGACCCCACAAACTGGCCTCAGCCCCTTCCAAACCTCCTCTGTGCTGCCAAGGAGTCACGGACAGGCAGATTTATCTGTCCTCCAACCATCCAGCCAGGGACCACACAGGTGAACAAGGCCTGAGAGACACTGAGCTGGGTGTCCGGACAGAGTTGAGTTTCGCCAATACATAAAATCTCTTAAATATAACTGGTGAGGAAAGTTTTGGAGTGCCGGGAAAGCCAGCACTCCTTCATTAGCACAGTGAAGCAAGCAAACGAATACTGTACACGCTGAGCACACGGCCCCGCAGAAAAATGGAGAACATCTGGAAGCAGTCCAAAAAAAATAGTCAAGAGGGGTAAACCATATGAAATGCGGCGCTCTCGGCTGCATAAACGTGTCAAAGACAAATAGACTTGCATGACATTAGGACACTTTTAAAGTCCGCAATCCCAAAGGAAGGAAGACAATGCCCGGGCTCAGCATTCTGTGTGATTAGCAAGACAATGCTTTTTTTTTTATCTTGCAGAGAACCACAATGGACAAAAACATGAACTTCAACCACAGTGAGAAACAGATATTAAGTGAATGAGAGTCTTCTGAGAATTTCACCATTACAATGACCCTACAGTTCCCCTTTGGGTGTTATTGTTTACTGGTTTCTGAGCCACACAAGCTGAATTCGAGACCAGTAACTGGAGTCGTGGTTTTTAAAAGAAACATCCGACCGCAAAGGGCACTTTGGACACATGGCAACAGTGTGAAAAAAAAAATAAACTACACAAAAAAAACAATGTATTTGCTTAATCTGTACTTTTGACTTCCGTCATAATCATACTCAAACCAAGATAGGTTATTTGGAGAGAAAAAAAAATGGTATTGGAAAAAAAATATATTAAGCTTTGTTTTCAAAGAAAACATTTATATTTATAAAACTATTATTTTATATTTTAGTTATTTAATTATTAGAGTTATTAAAAATAAAGAGTGTTAGTTGAGAGAAAAGGTAATCTAAATATAAAAACTGGGGAAATGTGCATGCAATGAATACAATAAATAAATATCACACATTAAATATCCTACTATATATATTAGTTGATACAGATCAATAATAATAAAAACTCAAATATTGACCAATATCCAATATGGTACTGTTATATTGTGAATTCCTACTAAATATGAAGTATTAAGTACATTTATGTTGTTTTATGGATGTTTACACATTTATTACTAAAAAATATTTATTTTTTTAAACACAGATAAGACAAACATCAAAATCAGTGTGCATGCGTTAACAACCAGGTCCTGCATTTTCCAAATATGTGTGTTGATTATGATTATATGATTATATTCTGATCCATAGTCTTTTAGGTATTTAAAAATCACCAGTCTGGATGTGTCTACATCAACAGCTGTCATTATACTTTTGTTCAGTGAATCCTTAATCTTCTCTTCCGATCACGGAGCACAATATCTGGATATATCCGATCTTTGAAAGATCTGTGGCTTGGAATGCAGTGAGAGGAACGGTGTTATCTTCCTGTGTTTGTAGACAAAACTCACCTCATATAAGGCTTAAGGGGAAAGCTTAAAATCCGCTCATATGCACGGTGCAAGAAGAGCACGTTCTGTTCATTTTTGTGATGGTATACTTTCTCTAGTTTAATGTAAAGAGATCATTTTAAGTATAGCACTTTTTTCATGTGTAGGTTGAGTTTGTCTTTATTTTTGCCATTTCGTTTGGTGCCACTAGTGGCGCTGCAATTACATCTCCACATGCTTTTTACATATTTTAGGAAGCTACATGGAAACTTGCAATTCTATTTTGTTGCATTTGTACTTGCCAAGCTAGTCGCAGCGTTTGCTTTGTATTATTCATGTTATCCATATCCTATTCTCCCTTTTTCCACTAAAATGAAGAAAAAAAATGACATAATAAATCTGCATAAGGAAAATGAACCAAGACATATTGCAGTCATGACTCCAACAAGGCCCTAGAATGTGCTGAGTAAACACAGTCTTGGCCTCCATTCAATTGTTAACCAGTTTGCAAATAGCACACAAAAAAGGCAAATCTGTTACCAAGATACTGATACAAAACCACAACAATAGCATCATAGGGAATTGAGCTCTTTAGCCATTTGCCAACATAAACGAAGTGCTAAAGGCACAATAGCATAGCAGAAAATGACATGTATCATTCATCATCGGCAGAGCTCCAGTCCGCTTTCCGCTGTAGGCTGCTGGAATCCTGATGGCTAGTTGAGACATGTTGATTTTCACACATCTCCAGGACATGGTTTCAGGCCACTGCAAAGTCCCGACAAAGCACATTTAGAGGATGAGATCCAATAGCAGAACCTGTGACTCATGGTGCTCGTGCACAGAGGAGTCATGCTATCAGACGTGCTGGTGTTTATCCATGACCTGCTGTTTGGATCAATCGTCTAGAGACGCTTACACACTCTGAAATCCTGCTGAAAAAGCTGGTCTCTCGGGCTGGACTAGTTTGTTGGTTTTAAAACAGTTTTGGGCACTGTTCACACTGACCCAACCAGCTCCAGCTGTTTCTTGGTGATCAAGAAACATTTATTATTATTAGAAAGTTGAAAACTGTTTAATATTTTAATATTGTTTTTTATTTTTTTTTATTTATTATAGAATAGAATAGGTTGGCATTGGCAATAATTAAAATCAAATGAATTAATTCATAAAAATTCTTACATAAAGCCCTTTTTCATTTTAAACATTTCATTTTAGTGGCTTAATGTGAGATATATTACACATACAGTATGTGTCATCACGGAGTTCTGGAGATAAACTTGATCCATGTTACAGTAGCTAGACGCTAATAAAGTTACTGGCAGATAGCTTTATTTTATTTACTCACCATTGCATTTGCTTGGTTTTTAGACACTGGATATACAGAAAATAAAGACTGAAAACCTTGATTGAGACAATTTGAGCAAGAGACTGTGGACTGTAATGCATTTCAGCAAGCAACTGGCAAAAAAGTCGAGTGAATTGTGCCTATAAAAGCATTTATTTTGTTTATCAAACACTTGAATCTTCTGTTTGCAAATGACTTTGGGATTGACAACTTGCAAACAAAAGAAGCTCTTTCTCTCTCTCTCGCTCGCTCACTCACTTCATGTTGCTTACTCTTCTGAGATATGTCAGATAGCATTCCTCAGGCTTTTGTTTCACATACTGAAGCCACCAACAACAATTTGATCTCTCTGGCACGGATGTTTACAGCGGTCCGTTCTTGTGCTTTGGCCAGTGCGCTTTTCTTCTGCTTCCTGTCTGTCAGGGTGGAGGGAACAACAGCGATCCTGATTACAATGCATGAGGGCACACAGTACATGGTATTGATATGAGCGGCAGTCTAATGGAGCGCACAGAGTAAAATCCAAGTGGGCTTTGAACCCTGGCAGGGGTGAAGAAGAGAGCCTTTTGTCTGCGCCGACCCAGTTGAGTGATACTTGCTCCCTGATGCAAAAAACACACAACAGTGAAAGCGAGGCGGTTTAAAGCCATCATTGTCTGTGTCGGCAGGGACCAATATTCTATTTCAATAGAGCTGTGAGCCCAAGCCTCACAAAGTCCAGAGGGGGAAAAAAAAGCCTTTCTCGATCCGCGTGGCTGATAGCGCCCGACAACTGCATCCATTTGCACTCTTTCTGTATTTCTTTCTTCTTCTGGCCCCTCTCACTGCCTCTTTCTTCCTCCCTTTTCGCTCACAAAAGTCCAGACGGAGCCTCAAAAATGTACCGCAAACTTTCCTGAGGCCCAATGGCGTTGTTTTTGGTGATATGTGAGGACTGAAAACTTGAAGGCCAATCTATCTCCAAGTACATATTTTCTTTCCATACTCACATTGGTTACTAATGAGAATAAAAATAAAAAACGCACAACTTGGGCAGGAAGGGTTCATATCACAATCGTTTTTGTGCATGTGCTTAAAGCACTATGCTCTAATTACAGAAATGATAACGCAAACATGAGATTGTACCGTCTCGCTGCGAACATCTAGAGTCAGCAATGCTCTCGGCCAAAAAGTTCTTCCAGCAATTACAACATCAATTCATACTCAAACTCTGGACGCACCCCACGCTGTTTCTACAGCACCCCCACCAACTAACAACTTAACAATCCAGCCAACTCACCTCACCTCAGCCAAGTTCAAAATCAAAGTATGTTTATAACCACTTCATCATTGCAAGTTAAACTTACAAGAAACAGCTCTGCCATGAAGCCATTGAAACAACTCTAGGTTTACCAGGTTTAGTGGTTTGATGTTTCATAAAAGGGAAATTGCTGTTTGAACAATCTAAAATAGTGCTCACAAGGGGTCCTTAACATCCCTTTTGTCAGACAACATTTCTGCTGGTCTGTGTTTAAGTCTGCATGAAAATACAAATCAGTACTATACAAACAGTGCAAATCAGAGTTGGGAAAGCTACTTTTGAACATCTAGATTGCGAAGTAACAATCTCATCTCAATTTAATATGGTTTAAATGTAGTCAAGCTACCCACTAATAAACTACAGTTTAAAATAAAAAACAGTTATTTTCAATTGTAATAGTAATTCACAAGATTACTGTTTTTACTGTTTGTCAGCAATAAGGTACGAGAGGCTGTGCTGTATCGTGAATAAGTCACGGCTGAAGGGTGTTGTTAGGTACTTGCAAAGTGTCTGCAACCCCTTCAGCCGTGACTTATTCACGACACAGAAGTCCCCTTTCAAAGCCTACAGCGAACGTCCGGTTTGGACTACATCCCTCTACTTCCTTTTTTAATGACGTAACTAGAACAGTTTTTTGACTAATCTCCGCTCAGAGGAATACATAAAAAAAGGGGGTGTGGTCTTGTTGCGCTCCCATGGAGAAGAGGAAGAGTTTCCTTTGTAGAGTGTGTTTGTCGCTATGTCGTCGAGACGCTGTTATTTTCATGCCGGAGTCAATTCACATTTTTACAATAACAATCAGTGCATGCATCTCCAATTTATGGTAAGAGGCGTGACCTTTCCGGGCAACGTGCGATAAGCTGCTGTCCAATCACAACACAGGAACCGCTGGCACAATCCGAACTCCTTATGTATTTCTGAAGGAGGGACTTAATAGAACAAGGAACTCATCGGCTCGTTTTTTGGAGAGTGAAAACAGCGGTATACAGATAAGTAAACTGTGTGAAAAAAAACTGTTTTTTTACATGCAAAACATGAACACATGTTATATTGCACACTGTAAACACAATCAAAGCTTCAAAAAAACATGAAGAACGGGACCTTTAACATGCAAACAGTGCGAATGGACCGATTACTCGATTGAATCAGACTCCCCAGTGCAACATATGAGAAACAACACAATAAAATGGCATGATACAGTGAAGTAACAATTTATCACACAAAATATATAGTAATTGGAAAAAAATTGCTTACTGGAAGAACTACACAACTCTGAAAATGCGCTACTGAGAAAAAATTTTCATTACCCTTAGTGTCAACACTGCAGCTAAATATAGCATCAATGCATTTTTAAGTTAATTGATTTAATAAATGCAATAATAAGTGTCACTAGTAAAGTTAGCCTAAACATGTATTTATATAATAACAACGCAACTTTGTAATTTTGTGGTAACTGCTGTCACAAGAGATAGTTAATACTAAAACTTAACTTGACTGTAATTATGTTTGGGGTTTGTTCGATTCACATTTTTATTTACTGAGAGTACATTTGAGGTCATGCCATTTTTTGATAGCATACATCCCTCTCGTGTTCAAATGCTTAATTATGA
Source organism: Semotilus atromaculatus (assembly GCA_031834385.1). Classification (NCBI taxonomy): domain Eukaryota; kingdom Metazoa; phylum Chordata; class Actinopteri; order Cypriniformes; family Leuciscidae; genus Semotilus; species Semotilus atromaculatus. The sequence continues at coordinate 19,000,918 of JAULUF010000007.1, forward strand.
CTTAACTGAAATGAGCTAATCGATGCATATGAAACAGGCTTAGTGCACATAAGGATCCGTTGAAGCATTTGAGGCCAAGTAGTGAAGGAACCTAACCGTACCTCTGCTGGTTTCTCTCTGGCTCCTTGTACATTGCCTTTTCGTAGGTTGATGATGTGCACCTCTTGAGGAAGACTGGTGGTTCCTCGGCTAGCGCAGCCAGATAGGGCAGTAAAACTCTTTAACATGGCCTGAACCGGGTGACCCACCCCAACTGGCAAAAGTTCACAAGGGCTCCGAGACAATGGACCTGCAAATAATAGAAAACATGGCGTGAACACACATTCTAAATACACGTTCTGCCTCATTATTCTGAAAACATGGTGTTTTACTTATATACATTGTTTGACTGTTTAAATTTGAGTACAGGCTTTTACATAGAACTCTGTAAAGTCACTTCAAATCCATGCCATAAGTCTGCAGAAGATCAAAGCATCCCATATGGCTATGTTTAAGCCAGTTATAATAAAAACCCTTAGCAACAAACCTGCACAATTAAAAATAAACAAAGTGTTTTTGTATTGCTGTTCTGTCATTTTTAAATGATAAGGGTCAACCATTACGCAACCATGTAAATAGACAAAACAGACAATTAAATAAGTACAGAGAAAATGGATGATGTGGTACAACCATAAAAAAAAATTACAGCAATATCATAATTTGGCAAATTTTGGTACCTGCCCCAGCATAACAATGTGCTTTAATTAAGCAGAGTTTAGAACATGAGATTGTTTACAAATAGGTTTACATATCCTACATCATAATAATTTATATATTATATACATTAACAAATTATAAATAAATTACATCCATATGGGTTTGTCATCCAAGCTTTTTATGGTGGAATTTGGTTTGCACTGAATTTCACTACATTGTAAAAGGTAATGCTATAGAAAATATCAATTTGCTTACATGATATGCAGGTAAAATAATAATAATAATAATAATAAATAAATAAATCTTATTATTTATTATAATTAAACATTATGAATGATTATTTATGTATAATGTGTTTATTAATTTATATCGTTTTTATTCATTTAAAAGTAATATATTTTATTTACTATTGCATTCTGATTAACATATATACACAAAATACAAAAATGCTATACTAAATAAAAAAATATGTATAAATTAAAATAAAATTAAAACTTTTAAAATTATTTACATTATTAATAATAGTAACAACAAAATATATTGTATATATATATATATATATATATATATTTTTTTTATTTTTTTTTTTTATATATCAATTAATAAATAAATAATGAATAAATAATGTGTATAATTATATATTAATTCATTATTATTATTATTCATAATAATAAAGATTATATACAAGTCACAAACACACAAGCGTGCACACAGCATACTTCCTGCTCATTACCAAGACTCTTTCTATCCTCCTGTCCTCTTTAATACTCTCTCTACAGTTTTCTCTCTCTCTCTCTCTCTCTCTCCCTAAATGGGAAGATTTGCCCTCTTAATCACTTTCACAAAGCAAAAAGGCTTCACACGTTAGTCCCCTCCTATGTCAGAGACTCCTTTAATTGGCCCACATCCGAGGAGGTCAGTGAGCCTTTTACCACAGAAACTAAGCAACCAGTGATGTGTTTGTACCGTAGAATTGGAACGGACACACGCTCTGAGCCATGACCTTGAAACACAACAGAAAAAGAGATCATGGAATAATGAGGAGGAAAAACAAGCACTGTGTGAAGATAACAGCACCTAATGATACTGTTCAGCCATCGGTGATGAATGTTAAACAGGACCCTCTTGGCAGATACATCGAAATGATGGCGAAAGGTTCAAGGTGCAGTTCTGTCTCGAATGGTCACAAGACTTGTCTGGTCTAATTCACCGCAGGTCATTAGATCTCCATTTATGTTTAGGTTGTGCTTTAATAAGTTGTGCACCTTCCAGCTGAAGGTCAGCTTTAACAACAGACATGCCAAATGGCAGAAAGATCACAAGGGAGGTTGAATGAAGAATGTTTCTCTCGAGCTCAGAGGGTAATCAGCTACCATATCTAGTAGATGAGAAGGGTGTGTGTGTGTGTGTGTGTGTGTGTGTGGACAGAGGTCCCTACAGCTAGGCTTATGTCTCTCCTGCCAAGAGAAAGCGAAGGCATGGGATGATTGCATTTACCCATCAGCCGATAAAGCTCAGGACAACCTGGGCAGATGAGCAGACTCAGACAGTAAAGCCAGTTTGTCTCCAATGAGTCTCAAAGGAAAAAAAAAAGATACAGTGGGGAAACTTTTCATTTGAATTCATTTCACCTGTGACATTTCTGTCACATTGTGACCAATTCTGTTGATTGAAAAAAAAAAAGAAAAAAAAATGTATCGCAGGTTTCTGTATGACAAAACATAACATTTTGTAATCAGCGTATCTTCGAATGAATGTGGTATAGCAACATACAGGTGAAACTCGAAAAATTAGAATATCGTGGAAAAGTTTATGTATTTCAGTAATTCTAATAAAAGGTGAAATCAATAGATTTAGTATATATAACTATATACATATGCATGATTAAAACATTTGGTTATTTACAGTTACAGTTTTTACAACAAAAAAAACATAAATTGACATTCCCACAATTCTGTTTGACACCACTCAAACACGTTTACGTTTTTCATCAAATAACGGTTTTCTTAATAGTTTGTTCTTATAAGTTATGTACATTAGGGTTTTATGTTACATCTTATTTTATATAATAAGTAAATAAATATCTTATATAATAACTTCTTATTAATGTTTGTAATGTAATGTTTTTTGTTAATGTGTATGACACTATGCACCTAGTACCCCAACTTGTGAAATATACGTTCTATTTTTGTCATTTTACTGTAAATTTATGGTCATTCTGTAAAACTTCAAATGTTGCAACTGTATTTTTTACAGTAAAGTTATACTAACCACAGCTGCAAGATTTTTTTTTTTTTTCTTACCGTAAATAGAGGAGAAGTCATAATCGATGTAGTATGTCTAAATACATGCATACTAATAGAGCATACCTTTGAACTTGTAAGAAGTATGCTCTAACATTCTTGCAAATGCATTACTTTGAGTAGCACACAGTCTCGGATGCAACATTTGAGTGGCTGGCTGACTATCCAAAATTAGATTTTGCAGATTTCATCAGAGACAGCCATTTTAGCAGGCAATATGCACAAGGATAAGATTTCAGTTCAGAGTGGCAGAAGATAGCCAGAAAATCATCTATAATCTGAACACTGAATCATCATACAGCAGTGGAATAGTTATTGCAGCAGTGGGGAACTGCCCACTAACCCTGAATGTAGCCAATCATTCTTTGAGCTGACTGACTGTTTTTTTTTTTTAGAAATGGTCACTTTAATGCACTCATTCCTCGACCACACTGAGTGACACATGTAAACGTACAAAGTATTTTCCTGAGGAAGTAAGCTCCCGTGAAAGAGCTTGAGGTTAAGGTCTGTCTTTCTCTCTGTGTCCACACCATGACCTCACATTTCAGCTCCGACGCAACAAACACACAACCACACAACCACACTGCGATAATGATCAGAAAAACATTTGGAAACTATTATAGTGTGTGAGACAGGGAGATAGAAAGATTCCTCTCTTCAAACTGTCTTATGTATGTCTTCAGAGAAAGTGTTATGCAAAGGCCGATTTTAGCTGTTCATCCAAAAATGAAGATTTGCCAATATTTTGTGCTCTATTTGAAGTTCCAAATCCGTATTACATTCTTTCTTGCATATAACACAAATCATACATTACCCATAATGTGATTAAGGTGTTTACATGCCTGTTTATTGTGATTAAAATCGGCATACGCCACATAGTTTATTGTGAATATGGTCACTACGATTATATAGAATATCATAATCACTCTTTTCCATATATTTTAAGTAAATAAAGACAGGGGCCTCCATAATAACAAAAAGTACCACAAAAGAATTACAAAAATGGCCCATAGGACTTATGCACTATATTCCAAATCTTCAGAAATCTTATTTTTTTCCTTTTTTATCCTCAGTATTCCACAGCAGAAAAAAAGTCACATTGGTTTGGAATGACATTACATTATCCAAATAATATCAGAATCAAGATATTTAGGTAAATTCCTATATCTCTGCCATTGCCATTTGGGGCTCAATCAAAAGTGACAAAGAATTTATCATATTTATTTCACATGGATATAGTTATTTTGTTCTTTTGGTAATAATATGTACAATATTACAGATGTTACTGTATATTTTTTTATCAATTAAATGCAGCCGGTGAGCATAGACTTCTTTCAAAACCATTAAAAAAAAAATCTTACAGACCTTTTGACCAGTAAGGTATTTGTAGTAGTGATGACAGAAATGCTTGCATTCAAGGCTCAGATGACCTCTGAATTTCTACAGGCTCTATCAATCTCACGCAACCCTTGACGTCATCTCGTAAGTACGCATAGAAACTGCGCTTTGATGTGCTCTTATAAAAAAGCCATTTTGGGAAAACAAGTAGATCAAGAATGAAAGGTTTTAAAATCACAGATAAAGAGGTTAACAGTCACTTGTGTGACTTCAATACTCCATCCTCCTCCACTACCTCCCTCTTCCTCCCAGCGGGACAGAGTTTGTTGCCTGTCTAACTGACGGCATCACGCCTTCGTCCCTCACCAAAGGCTGAGATCACTCAAACTCACTTTTTCCTTCACAGAGTGAACAGAGGAATAACAAGCACCAGCCAGCCAGAGTCTGGAAGACGGCCAAAAGATTACAGCTCTTATTGGGCAGCCATGTTGTTTCTTTATTTAACTGCTTGGGGAAAAGGGCCCACAAGACAAAGTGCTTCGGGGAAGAAAATACGGATGATTTGGAGAATAATAGAGGGAAGCCGAGCATTTTTGTTGTGTGATTCTCCAACAATAATGGAATTGAAATCAGGGGCCATAAACAAAAATCCCCATGTTCCCATGAAGAAAAAAATTAACCTGAATGCTTTCAATACATTCATTTTGTGTATATTTCAAGAGAGATATTTATTTTAAAAATAGGTCTTCTGTGGGAGAGATTAATCTAAGTTGATGAGGTACGATTATTCTTTCAAATTATCTGAAAAAACACTACATTTGTTGAGGAATATAAAACATAAAATAGAATTAGCTAATATGTGCCATCCTTGGTTTCCTGTTGAGCTTTTGAAGACAAAAAGAAGCATTTAGTCCACCACAAGACCAATAATAGTTATGAAAACATTTCATTACATTTTCTTAACTGGGCCAAATGGACTGTCCTCTCACATCTAGAAAGAAGACCAAAGCCGTCTGAGGCTCCCAGCATATTAGGGACTTTAAGCAACAGCTGCTGATGGAACGGCAACGGCAGTCGGAAGTAAACGGTTAACTGCCGTAGCTAAATAACACAAAAATCACTAAGCAACAGGAAAGAGTACGGCGTAGGGGATAATTTAATAATTTGACAAAATACAAATAAAGAAAGTGATTTTAAAAAGCAGGAGAGGGTTGCTTTGGACATTTAATGACATATATAGGCTAGGCTAAACAATTTCAATGCCACATACTATAAAACATAACATTATCTTTCTTAATCTTTCACGTAGTAACGACGACGGCAAATCAGCTGTTCTCCCGTAGTGGACGGTTACAGTAGAACGTCGCGAGGTAGCAGTTAAAGTCGCGCGTGCGCAATAGAACGCCAGAATGCCGTTGCCGTTCCACCAGAGGCTGTTGCTTAAAGTCCCTAATAGGGATTATAATGATTTCTGTGACACTAAAGAATGGATTAATAGCTTATTTCCAATTTTAACAATATCATTTTTTTTTTCAATTTATTTATTATTACTGTTTCAAATGCAGTCTTGGTGAACACCTAAAACAGACACGTGCTTGCGCTACTTCTAAAACGAAGGACAAATGGATTTGCAATGATTGCTGTCGCATACAGTGTGGACAGCTTCTAGCTGTTGCGGCGCAACAAAAGCTGTGTCCGGTGTAGACACAGTGTAAGAGACAAAAGTAATCGGCTTGTCCATTAATAAGACATCGCTATCGCGTCTCAGAGTGGGTGTTGATTTCTTCAGTTAAAAAAACAAACAAAAAAAAACTGTACGTTTTTATGAAATGTGGTGGAGTAAAAAGTACGATGTTATACTTTGAAACATAGCGAAGTCAGAATAATAAAATAATAACAAAATAATAATAAAAAAAGTTGTGCAAATGTGCAACCGTATTGGCTCTGTTAACTTGAAGGCAGGACATGTATTACTAGTGATGTAGTACTCGAGTCAGACCGGTCTCGAGACCTATTTCTGCTTTCTCGGACTCATTCCTTCAAAGACTCGGTCTTGACTCGGACTCGACCATTCAAAGACTCGGTCTTGACTCGGACTCGACCCTTCAAAGACTCGGTCTTGACTCGGACTCGACCATTCAAAGACTCGGTCTTGACTCGGACTCGACCCTTCAAAGACTCGGTCTTGACTCGGACTCGACCATTCAAAGACTCAGTCTTGACTCGGACTCGACCCTTCAAAGACTCGGTCTTGACTCGGACTCGACCATTCAAAGACTCGGTCTTGACTCGGACTCGACCCTTCAAAGACTCGGTCTTGACTCGGACTCATTCCTTCAAAGACTCGGTCTTGACTCGGACTCGACCATTCAAAGACTCGGTCTTGACTCGGACTCAACCATTCAAAGACTCGGTCTTGACTCGGACTCATTCCTTCAAAGACTCGGTCTTGACTCGGACTCGACCATTCAAAGACTCGGTCTTGACTCGGACTCGACCATTCAAAGACTCTGTCTTGACTCGGACTCGACCCTTCAAAGACTCGGTCTTGACTCGGACTCGACCATTCAAAGACTCGGTCTTGACTCGGACTCGACCCTTCAAAGACTCGGTCTTGACTCGGACTCGACCATTCAAAGACTCGGTCTTGACTCGGACTCGACCCTTCAAAGACTCGGTCTTGACTCGGACTCGACCATTCAAAGACTCGGTCTTGACTCGGACTCGACCCTTCAAAGACTCGGTCTTGACTCTGACTCATTCCTTCAAAGACTCGGTCTTGACTCGGACTCGACCATTCAAAGACTCGGTCTTGACTCGGACTCGACCATTCAAAGACTCGGTCTTGACTCGGACTCAACCATTCAAAGACTCGGTCTTGACTCGGACTCATTCCTTCAAAGACTCGGTCTTGACTCGGACTCGACCATTCAAAGACTCGGTCTTGACTCGGACTCGACCATTCAAAGACTCGGTCTTGACTCGGACTCGACCATTCAAAGACTCTGTCTTGACTCGGACTCGACCCTTCAAAGACTCGGTCTTGACTCGGACTCATTCCTTCAAAGACTCGGTCTTGACTCGGACTCGACCATTCAAAGACTCGGTCTTGACTCGGACTCGACCATTCAAAGACTCGGTCTTGACTCGGACTCAACCATTCAAAGACTCGGTCTTGACTCGGACTCATTCCTTCAAAGACTCGGCCTTGACTCGGACTCGACCATTCAAAGACTCGGTCTTGACTCGGACTCGACCATTCAAAGACTCGGTCTTGACTCGGACTCAACCATTCAAAGACTCGGTCTTGACTCGGACTCGGACCACAGTGGGAGAAGGACTCGTAATTTCAGACTGAGTCCTCGAGATTTTTTTTTGCACTCGGGGGATATTAAATCATTAATATCAAAACTGACATGTCCAGACAAAATCTCGACTCGGACTTGCTTCCTCAAAGACTCGGTCTTGACTAACGCCCGTTTCATACAGTACGTATGCGAGGTGCGTATACGGTACAGCAGCAGCACGCGCTATAGAGCTTTCATGCTGCGTTTGCAGTGTGCAACTGATCCGCGGCTGTAGGCTACCACAAACACAAACAAGCATATTTACTCACTATTTGTATTTCAAATTCAGAAGTTATCAGCAACTTTTATTTTAAAAAAGTTGTCACCAGTGCGATTCTCTTTGTACACACACGCTACACAATTTAATAGACGTTAGAGGTCGACCGATTCATCGGATTTGCCGATTAATCGGCACCGATAGTTGATTGGTGGAACTATCGTTATCGGCAAAAATCCATACCGATAGTTTTTCCTGGTTGCGTCCGTTGCTGGAGCGGCTGAGAAGTGCGCGCTGTCATTCATTAACAGTACTAGAGAGCAGAGAAGGGTCTACTGGCATCATGCAGTACAAGAGTGGCCTCTAGAGGTGTAATACACTATCACTCATGCCTCGTGTTTATTTCGACGCGTGACGCTGCGCGCTGCACTGAGAGCACACGCTGCATGCGTGGAGTGCCTGACATCAGATGCGCGTTTAAAGCACCGACAGCGAAAAGGTATTCATACAGTACATTTTGTCATATCATTATAAAGTGATTAACTTGTTGACTAGATGCTGCATTAGTAGAGAAAGAACCGCATGTTTGTTTGCCTTCGAGGCTGAGAGGACGCTAACATTAGTACCTCAAGCGGTTAAAACACGGACAAAAACAAACCTAAGTCCGACTCCGACCCGAATGTTTAATGTCACAATTGTTACCATATATTTGCATTAGATTATTACGTTATACGGCTGCTGGTCACTTTTATGCATTCATTATGCAGCGTTGCATATTTAAAGCTAGACGTAAAATAGTAAACTGATAGGCTATGTTCAATATACAGCCGACAGAAACATATAAACAAATCAGAAAAGCATTTGATTCGTGTTCAAAAAGAACTGATAAAAACATTTCAGTGTTTGAAGTGGAAAAACTTTTTAAAGCAAGATTCTGTGACGTTTACCGTCATCAATAGCAACGCATTAACAGCGCACATCCATGTATCACAACGGACGCGCGCTCTCATTTCATCCAAATGCAACTTGCTGTCTTGCGTCTGCGTTTTTGATTGTCTTTAACATGAAATCAGAGTTGATTTATTGTTTACAGAGTTTGATAATGTTGTAATCATCTTGTATTGGATGAGTTAAACAGTTAAATTTTGAATGTAACTGTTTTTTTTAACTTACATTTTTATTAATTCTTGACTGAGCAATGTAACTGGTTTTATTTGTTATTTAGAGTATTACTTTTTGTTTCAGTTGGAATTAATGTCTTTATTGACTTCAATATTTATTCATATTTATATATTTATTTAATTTAGCATGTTTTCATGGTTCATACAGTTTATATATATAAATATATATATATATAGAGGCCTGTATATAAAGTTCAGCACTGTTTTACTTGGAGTGTTATGTTTAAGCAATAAGGTTCCAGAGGCTGTGCTGTATCGTGAATAATTGTTTTTATCCAGTATCAATTTTAAAAACTATCGGTTGATTAATCGGTTATCGGCAAGTACGGCCCAACCTAGCTATCGTTATCGGTAAAATCCACTATCGGTCGACCTCTAATAGACGTATTCACGTTTAAACACAATTTAAACAACGAATTATTCAATGCATTACTTCTATATAGATTATATATTAAGTTGCTCAAGCAAGGTAACATACTGAACCATATGTAGGCTACTTATATTAAAATCGCAAACATTTTAAATTAAAACTTAAAATTGACAAAAACAGCAGACTCCTTTTCTTTTGCATAATTTAAATCTTTATACAATAAATCTTGCATCACAAAGAACCTTTTTTCCACCTCCACGAATGAGACGAGTGTCGTTCATTATGTCGCCTTGCAGTTTTCAAAGTAAAAAGATGACTATGAAAAATAGTAGTATTTAATTAAATACATTTATGATGAAATTACTACATTTTCATATCAATTTGTGTTCATTTTGACCACAAACTATGCGCTGTCACTTTAATTCAGCGCGTGCAGCACAGCAGAAATAGACTCGGTGCGGAAACGATCGCTGCACTGCTGTATACGCACCGCACCTGGAACGGATCGCTGGACCGCACCCGCGTGCAGTGTGAAAGCTCTAACCTGTTAACATGGGTACAGAAAAAAATATGCACCGCATACGCACTGCAAACGGAGTATGTGTGAAACGAGCGTCAGACTCGATTGTATTTGAAAAACAATGGACTCGGACTCGACCCTTCAAAGACTCGGGCTTGACTCGGACTCGACTGTATTTGAAAACCAACGGACTCAGTCTCGACTCGGACTCGGCCCTTCAAAGACTCGGGCTTGACTCGGACTCGACTGTATTTGAAAACCAACGGACTCGGTCTTGACTCGGACTCGGCCCTTCAAAGACTCGGACTTGACTCGGACTCGACTGTATTTGAAAACCAACGGACTCGGTCTCGACTCGGACTCGGCCCTTCAAAGACTCGGGCTTGACTCGGACTCGACTGTATTTGAAAACCAACGGACTCGGTCTCGACCCTTCAAAGACTCGGTCTTGACTCGGACTCGGCATAGGCGGTCTCGTCCCCATCACTATTTATTACTAAAGTTTCTTTCGATTTCTCCTATTCATTTTCCTACAAGTGGTGCATCTTGTACCCCTTTTACTGTTTCTGGTCATAATTTATCGGTTTATGAAAGCTAATTGAAATTGAAATCGAAATCTAAATTGAAATCTTTTCACTCATTCAGTGAGAATCATCTACATATCTCCATGTTTTTCCCCCTTTGTCTGTGTGTCTGTGCTCCCTCTTTCAGCGAGCAGAGGACAAACTGGTCCTATCTGGCAGCTGTTAAGGTCTATGGTTGTCTGCAAGCTCCAGGCCGGACACCTACAGAAATACAAGAGTGAGAGACACTGTTGTACAGTTCAGCAGGCCTAAAGGCTTGAAAAGCAGCCCAGCACTCTCGCACCTTAAAGAAGCTCAGCTTCAAATCCCAACACTTCAGATACACCTCTGATCTTTCTTCTAATGTCGTATTCTACCAGCTCTGCACTTTCATTCTTGGTTCCTCCAAAGACTTCTTCTTTACGCTCATGGAGGTTTTGTTGCCTTGTGTAACCTCTTTGAGGGGTTTTAGGTCTGACACCCTGTAAAGCTACTTTGTGATAATGTATATGTGTCCAAAAAGTGCTAAAAGGTAAAAAATGTAAGTTGTTATATCATGAAAAATTTTATTATCCTTGATCTTGCGAAATAAAAGTTCATTGTACTATGAAAACATTATCAAACTTTGAGAGCTCAAAACTCCCTCACGAGTTCCAAAAGACCATAAAGTGGAAATTAGGGGTGGGCGACACAGTTAACTGGTAAAGTTTTGTCATACTATTTTAATGGAAATCACATTTTTGGTCATAACTCCCCAAAAATATAACACTATTTCTAAATAAATAATTAAAGAAATGTACCTTAATATATTGTAAAAGCAATATTTTTTTAAAAGAACAATTAAGATGTGTACACTCATATGTATTCAAGGTGTAAGGTAAATATATAATTGCTAGATGGTTACATGTGAGCTTTTTTAAAAATGTCTTTATCATGATGAACACTCTTATTTGTCACTGACTCAATGGGAGCCATTAACACCATAAACGATATTTACTTCCAACAAATGCCTTTTCTAGCTCCAGATGAACTGTGTAATGTAAACACATACCGTGCTGCAAAAAAAACATTGTGACAACCTGCCAAAGCCTCTGCTGCCTTGCAAAGACAAATATGTTACTAACGCCCACATGCACCTGTTTCATTGATGCTCAGTGACAAACCCACACCACATCTGTAACTGGGTCTACACCATACATTTCTGACAACACACACACACAGCTCCCTGCCATTTACAGTAAATTCTCTTCTATCTCCACCAGCATCATTATCTGGCTTACTTGCAAAAATATTGCATCTGCACCTCTTAACAGAGAAACCACACACACACACATCCTGTCACACATTCTGAGGTGGGGAAATACAAAGTGTCCAAACTCACACTTGCCAATTAAAATGACCTGAATGGCAGGTTGTGGGTAAAACCAAAAAAAAATTCCCACACTGTTCTGTTCAAATGAGACGATACAGCAGAAAATAGAGATGATAGCGCAGAGTGTGTACAAAAGTAAGAGTGTAAGAGTGTGTCCACACAAGCAGTGCACGTGTATGCCACCCCCGTTGAGCTCATACAGAGAGAAGCGTCGATGCATGACTTTCCGGAGCTTTACGTGGGACCACATGTTTGAGCTTCCATACTGTACAACACAGAAACTATTCAGAGTGCTCACTGAGAGGGAAAAAGTTAAAGATGAGAAAAGAAGAACCCCTGCATCTGATGAGGCTCAAAAAACTTTTTGCTGCTCTTGAGAACTTTACAGGAATAGTTCACACCAAAATGAAAGCTCTGTCAAACAACACTGGACCCCACTGACTTTATTTTGGTAAGAAAGCGCATTTTTGAAAATATCTTCTTTGTGATCCAGAGTAGAAAGATAGTTATACATAGTGTTGGGAATCGAAAATCGATTTCAATTCTGGATTCGGATAATTAAGGTCAGGAATCAATAGTCATAAAATAAAAAAATGTATTCCTCTAATCAATTCCTTAGTGTGCATTTTAATATGACTTTAAACCATTCAAACACAAGAAGACCTGCTGTTTTCTGTGCTGCTCTCACATACAAAAAGTGAGCACAGAAATCCGCCTCTAATTCTGAATAGTGTGCAATACTAAAGTTCTCTTCCCCATCTTTTTGCACTATACACAAATACACACAAAAATATGTCAAAATATCCTCATAAACACAGTTGGCTCTTTCTTAAGTGAACGTAAAGTTTATGTCTTAAGTTGACAAAGACAACGCATAGCAGTATATTGGACTCTTAAAGTGACAGCAGCCTAATAGTCCTGCTGCGTCATATAATAACGTTAATAAAACAATCAATTTCAGACCAGTTTTATGAACTCAATAAAGTGATTCTTTGAAAGGATTTAACTGAAGTAGTTTTTCAGTAAATAACTACATTAAATTTCAATTCTAAGCAATAACACAAAGTTATTGTATGACTGTTAGCAAAGCGCAGAGTAGCCCTGACAACTCTTTTATGGTGCTTTTGCATCATTTTTTAAGCTTTAAAGCTTCAGTCCCCATTTATTGTAATTTGGCAGAAATGAGCAACCAGCACAGTCTTCAAAGTTTCATATAGGTTTGGAACAATACATGGGGGAGTAAATAAAGACTTCCCTCTGGCATTTCCCTCTCACTTCACTTTTAATTCACCACAGTTTGCTTTTATGTCCTCGGATCTTCTAAGAATTATTTTTGCTTTCACACAGATTAAATCTTCAGGGTAAAACAACAGAAAGTTATCTCAAACCGCAGACAATCAAAGCAGTTTTTGAGCATTATTGAATTTAGAGAGTGAGTGAAACATGGCTAAGGTCATATGGAGAGGCAGGAAATGCTCTTCTAGAAATTCAAAACAAGAACATTTCTGGCATTGAGGGTACTCAAATGACTTCTAAAGTGCCCACTTAAAATGAAGCTAGAAACTTCCAAGAAAAATACTTGATTCATAGAAACTTTTGGTAAAAGGCCAAGGGCCTGGATTTGGGCACAGGAAGTGATGTCAGTCCCTCTTTGCCAGAAAAACCAAATCTGGTACAGCTTTTCTAAAGAGAAGCAAACAAACCCTCTAACTCAACATACACAAAATTACAATGTAATCTTTTCAGTCTCATTGTACCTGGATGTGAAAAAAGAAAAAGAAAAAAAAACACAATATATGGTCAGATTCAGAATACGTGTTTTTTAACATATTATGAATGATTCTGTGCACATTATTTAAAAAAAAAAGTTTAACTACATATGAAGAGTTCAGATGCAAAAGCCTCTAAGTGCCATTTGAAATTTTCTTCTAGAATGAAGATTTTTATCAAGCTTGTATATTTAAGTTCAGTAATTTCACTTAAATGGGTATGAAGATTACCTGTTAATTGTCATTTAAGTGAAATTACTGAACTTAAATATACAAGCTTGATAAAAATGATCATTCTAGAAGAAAATTTCAAATGGCACTTAGAGGCTTTTGCATCTGAGCTCTTCATATGTTGTCAGTCATCTTATATTAATAATCATGTTATTACTATGTAACTAATGTAATATCTATGTAATAACTAGTCTTCTAAATATCCACCTGTATTTTTCAGCCTGTCAATTTTTTACAATCCAATCAATTTACAATAGCCAATTCCCACCCAACATGTACTCTCATTGAATATCCTCTTCCACTTCAAAATTATTAAATTAATAAAGTAAAATTGTTTATGAGCAGAATTTAACATTAAATACATCATCAGTATTTTCAGACACACCTTGAAGAGAAACAATGTTCCTTCCAACCATGCTGAGCTATGTTACATAACCTGAAACCTGATCATGTGCAGCAAAGCTATCAAGAATATGTTTTTAATTAAACTAAACCACCGTAAATCTAGTCTCATGACAGTAAATGGGAACAGAGGAGGATGTAGGCTCTGAGGGGTCACAGATTCAGCATGGTGGACTCTATCTACATAAACCATAAGGAAACGAATATTTGTTCTCATATAGAATGAGGGATTAAGGCCAATCCTCAAAACCTTCTGCCTCTTTGCTGCTCTATGAAATTCCCAGGATCTGTGAACACAATATTCTCCGTGCTTGTCTTTTATCTGTAATCACTAGACCTACGCTGCTTATCCTACAGTAACTCACTCCCATTCCAGCCAGAGGCCACAAATACAGGAAGCCAATGTACTCCTTAGCAGGGAATAGAGGGAGTTAAGTTCATCTGTCGGTGGATGAAATATGGTTACACAGAATGCCACTGGGGAGCAACATGTAGGTGAAGAGAGGGGTAGAGAATATGGACGAAAGACACAAAAAGGTAGCAGATGTCATAAACTTCAACATTAGAGTGATGTTAAACCAGCATCTATCAAATGCCAGAAGAAGCTATTTTAACATTAAGTGTTTGGTTTTAAACAACTAAATTCTCAGTTACAGTTCTTTTTTGAAAACATGAGGGCATGAAATACATTCATGTCTAGGAGAGTAAAGGGCTGATCAAGGTATGGCAATGACTTTGTCTCAAAACCTACTGATATGCTAAATGCCTACATATGCATCTAGGGTCCAATTTTATTTTTATTTTCCAAATTAATTTATGTTCCTTATAAAGTTACTGACCAACTGGCAAGTTTGGCACTTGATGAGTGTTAATTTTGGAACCCTTTGACCCATCTAGCATACTGTAAAGGAACTGCAAGTGACAGATTTAAGATACACTTCACCGGTGACATTGGTAATAGTCACTTATGTGGCGTATAAATAGAAAACATCTTTTGAACCATACACAACACTTGTTCACACTACACAACTAGGTTTCTTGTCATCTGTCATCGTCTTCATTGCAGTGTGCATACTACACAACACAACACAACACTGACAAGGTGCACAAACTACAACACATTTGGTAAAGAGGCAGTCCCGACCAACAGCGGAAAATTTTCTCCCAGAAATTCATGCAAGTGACTATGA
Organism: Semotilus atromaculatus; assembly: GCA_031834385.1. Classification (NCBI taxonomy): domain Eukaryota; kingdom Metazoa; phylum Chordata; class Actinopteri; order Cypriniformes; family Leuciscidae; genus Semotilus; species Semotilus atromaculatus. The sequence goes on from JAULUF010000007.1 coordinate 19,016,417, forward strand.
GATTTTCCTTTTTTTACCATCTGCACTGTGATTGGCTGGATTATTTCCACCTTGTCACTGCATTGCACACACTACAAGATCACGAGGCGATAATATCAAACTGGTTAGAAAACATCACACCGTCTGTGACTGCTTGATACAGGAGAACGCAACAAACACAGATTTGGCCGTGATTCGGAGCTTTGTCGCAGACCTTGGAAATCTGTCTACGACAGCCAAAAGTTGTGTAGTGTGAGCTTGCCTTGAACTAAATCCTTCAGAATGAGCAACCCTTTGTTCCATGTCCAAATATGTTACCAGGTGTATTTTTGTGTATGGATAAAGAGCTGTAAATCAGTGTCGGGGCAAAAGGTTCAGGGACAATCGTGGCATTGAACCTCATTGATGGGGACACATCTTTCATTTCTCAGGAAGAAGGAGAGAGAGAGGAAGAGGCAGCTCCGGGGTTAGAGTAAAATTCATGGTCACCATTACTAGTCTAGAGAGACTACTCTTCTCTCTCTCTCTAGCTCTCTCTCCCTCTCTCTCTCTCATATATCAGTACTCCTAAGGTAGGTATAAATCAATGGTCTTTGAAGTAAAAGATGACATGGCCATTTCCCAGAGGACAGGAGAAGAAAAGAGGAGAGGAAGACTCTGAAAAAACAGGTCGACAGCTGCTCCATACAGCCCTGCACATGTGTGTGCATGACCGGCTTTAATGTCCGACCTGCTGAAACATACAGTCTGACTGCAGACACACACGTAAAGAAACAGGAATGTATGCATCATACATCAACATGCACATGACAAGGGAGATAGAGAGCAGCTTAGCTAACATACATTACAACGGCAAGAGCATAAGCAAGATGCATCCAACTCATTATCATGGCAAATCTTAACTATTGTACGTTTTGGCAAACTAGGCAAACACTAACCTTTGTTTAAAAAAAAAATTTTTTTTAAAGGGCACAGTTGTTTAGTGTAAAGGGAATAACTCCACAACTATGTGACAATTGTAATAAAAAAAAAAAATATAAAAAAAAAAATTATATATATATATATATATATACACTCACCTAAAGGATTATTAGGAACACAATACTAATACGGTGTTTGACCCCCTTTCGCCTTCAGAACTGCCTTAATTGTACGTGGCATTGATTCAACAAGGTGCTGAAAGCATTCTTTAGAAATGTTGACCCATATTGATAGGATAGCATCTTGCAGTTGATGGAGATTAGTGGGATGCACATCCAGGGCACGAAGCTCCCGTTCCACCACATCCCAAAGATGCTCTATTGGGTTGAGATCTGGTCACTGTGGGTGCCATTTTAGTACAGTGAACTCATTGTCATGTTCAAGAAACCAATTTGAAATGATTCGAGCTTTATGACATGGTGCATTATCCTGCTGGAAGTAGCCATCAGAGGATGGGTACATGGTGGCCATAAAGGGATGGACATGGTCAGAAACAATGCTCAGGTAGGCCGTGGCATTTAAACGATGCCCAATTGGCACTAAAGGGCCTAAAGTGTGCCAAGAAAACATCTCCCACACCATTACACCACCACCACCAGCCTGCACAGTGGTAACAAGGCATGATGGATACATGTTCTCGTTCTGTTTACGCCAAATTCTGACTCTACTATCTGAATGTCTCAACAGAAATCGAGACTCATCAGACCAGGCAACATTTTTCCAATCTTCAACTGTCCAATTTTGGTGAGCTCTTGTAAATTGTAGCCTCTTTTTCCTATTTGTAGTGGAGATGAGTGGTACCCGGTGGGGTCTTCTGCTGTTGTAGCCCATCCGCCTCAAGGTTGTGCGTGTTGTGGCTTTACAAATGCTTTGCTGCATACCTCGGTTGTAACGAGTGGTTATTTCAGTCAAAGTTGCTCTTCTATCAGCTTGAATCAGTCGGCCCATTCTCCTCTGGCCTCTAGCATCAACATGGCATTTTCGGCCACAGGACTGCCGCATACTGGATGTTTTTCCCTTTTCACACCATTCTTTGTAAACCCTAGAAATGGTTGTGCGTGAAAATCCCAGTAACTGAGCAGATTGTGAAATACTCAGACCGGCCCGTCTGGCACCAACAATCATGCCACGCTCAAAATTGCTTAAATCACCTTTCTTTCCCATTCTGACATTCAGTTTGGAGTTCAGGAGATTGTCTTGACCAGGACCACACCCCTAAATGCATTGAACCAACTGCCATGTGATTGGTTGATTAGATAATTGCATTAATGAGAAATTTATCAGGTGTTCCTCATAATCCTTTAGGTGAGTGTATTTATATTTATTATGATGACTTTTCATAGACTGAACGTCTGGGTCTGTGCACAACAAGTGCAAAGCAATTAAAGCTTAATTACATTAATTGCAATTAGTCATTTGAAAAGTGGCAAAAATAAATGAAGGCATGGTTAAAAATTTCCAAGACAATAGTAATGTCTTGAAATCTGTTAAATATCAACCCTTAAAGTTGATATGAAGAAGCAGACAAATACAAAGGATTGCAATAGATCACCAAGATCAACAGAGAAAGACAATAACAGACACACAATCTCTCTTAGAATGTAATTGATTTGGCAGTCACATGATCAAAATCAATAGTTAATCAATCAAAAGCACTATGGAACAGCAGGACATTCATGGCGTTTGATTGGTAGAAAATCGTCCTCCATTCAGTCAGGCAGGGAAGAGTGCTTTTCAATGATACTTGTACAGCTTGTTCCCTGTAGTGCCTCTTACCGTAATGGCAAACTAAACATTCCTCTGACCTCACTGCTTTGTCAGCATAAGAACAGCACAGCACAACTACTCAACTACTGGCTGACTCCTCGAAAATGAGGTGCACAAAGGGGAACGTGCCTTCTCACTAGTTTTTAACAGATACTTTTTATTTTTTCAATCAGAAAACAGTCCCTGTTTGAGGGCCTTGGACCTACTTCAGTATAGTTTTCTTGTTTTAATGTACAATGAATTCAAGCCAAGACTAAATTTCTTCATAAAGAAGTTCATGAATGAGTAAATCTCATCAGTAATGTTCACAAAGAAACACATGCACACACGTAGAAGAGTCTCTTCTGTAAGAGCACCTGAATAAACTTGAGGCAACTGTTGTCTGTAGCACATAAACAGGGAAAGAGAGGGTCCAATATCAGAGTAAACACTCCAAGTCCTGTGGCTATTTGGACAGCGATTATTCTTCCCTCCATGGCAGCTCTTCTACTAGGACTCTCCTCAGATAAACAAAAACGTCATGTTTCTCGAGTCATCGGTGAGAGCCGCCACATCCTCTCTGAAGGTATGCTCCAAACCTTCCAAATCTGTACAATTTTAACAAAAAATGAAAGGTAAAACATGGATTCTTTTATAAAAAAAATGTGTTGAATGAATTGATTGAGGAATACTAATGCCTGGTTCAGATTACACGATTTTAGCCCGATTTTGTCACGATCCGTTTGACGTAGGGTGTCGTGGGGATTCGTAAACGATTCAGGACGCAAGATTCGATCGTATCATCTCGTATAGTGTGTCATAGTGGGCGACAACCTACGTCGCGTCTGCGATGCTTCACGACATCATGACAAAAGCATGACTAGCATGTTTAATTTTTTTAACGGTCGTCCACGACGGGTTCCGTCACATGTATGAGGTTTTAACAATCTGTTTTTGTAATATGTTATCGTTGTGGCAAGCTAGCAACATTATTTTACTTGTACTACTGGCTATAAGTAAAAATATATAAGAAAACAATATTTTACCTCAAGTTCTCTTTGGAGGATTGACAGCCCATACTGTCCTGTTCGAGCAATCCAGAAACGTGTCCATAGTCGGGTTTTCTTTCTTTTGTTACGTTTTTCTGAACACAGGACAGCCAATACAACACTCACCGCTTCATCCATTGTTTGTTTACGTTCGTTTCCGAAAATCACTCTAGTTTCGCCTTCTCGATGACATCACACGCGTCGTTAAAGACGGCACGCAATGACTGGTCAGGAAGCAACGTGTATTCTGACATGTTTCTTGTCCACGACACGACAAGATTTTAGGAGTCAAAATCACGTAATCTGACACAGTGACTATCGTAACAGACAAAAAAATCGTGTAATCTGAACCAGGCATAAGAAGGTCTATTTTAAAAAAAAATTATGAGGACGAGGGTAATGAATGATGTCCTGGATCACTAAAGACCCGAGGTATGCGTTTAAGGGTTAATATATATTCATATTTTTGTTTTCAGCTACTAATAAGAGAGTTCTGTGACTATTTAGATTTTCTCACAAAATCAGCACGGAAAATGCAAAACAACAACAACAACAAAAATTAGCATCCGTATGGGTCTGGTCATTCGTTTGAGAAGTTCATCTTGACTCCTTCAAAATGGCTCAAGCTAAACAGGCTTATCGGAGAATGTGTGTTATACATTTTAAATTATCTACAAATTGGATATTGGATTTGGGTGTAGTAACCCAAAGATAAAAAAAAAATACATATGAAAATCTATAGAAGTGTTTTTTGACCTGTCTCAATGATTTATGGCACCAATGACTAGGGTGACCACCTGCTAATAAGCCCAAGGGGGGACAAGGGGTATGTTTCTGAGGGACAATGTGGGACACTGCCTGGCGCGGCGGTGCCCGCACCCCACGGGCAGACTCACTGATAGTGGTTGTTTACCCATTTCTAGCACATACCACCTTACATGGTATATTAATAATGCCCTAAACATGTGTAATTGCTGATGTATGCTCATGAATAGGCCAACCAATGTGTATTTTTTTTCTAAATAAAGATGCAAAATATTTTGAACATTAGTGAATTTAATTGATTGATTTACTTTAGCTATTTCATTTTATTTATTTTTTCATTACAATTTATTCACTTTAAATAAATTATAATATAAAATTATAGGATTAACAGGAATTATAGTTGCTCAACACCTCAGGAACAGTTAAAAAAAAAAATAGTCCCTCTCGGTATCTCCCTCAACACCTTTCAGCAACAAATATTAATTTCCCCAGTCTTTCTTGTACCCACACCTTTTCTTTTTAATTGATGATGGTGGTGCGGTGCCTCGACTTCATTCTCTTTCTCCATTTTTCGAATTGGAAAGCGTGCATCTAATTCCCAGTGTGTCTGGTGTGCACATGCGTGCGCTGTCATGACAACAACGTAAAAAGTTGACAACAACCTAGTCAGCAGTTCAACTGATGGGTGGGTCACGTAGGTGTGGCAACAGTAGCGTGCTGAACTGTCAAGTAATGTTCGTTTGGCTGCCTGGGGCTCGAGGATATAGAGCGACCAACTTTTTTTTTTAGCAAGCATTTATTATGCGTGACACGGTCTCAATTTGCGGGACGCATGAATTGGGCTTCAAACGCTGTGCGCGCACGCGCTACGTGGGACGGGTGGTCAACCTACCAATGACAAACCTGCCAGAGTGGGCACACAGGAAATAAAGACTGTTCTGTAAGTGTGAGTCAGGAAGGGCAAGCTGAGCATGAGCATGTTGAATCAGTGTTTCACAAGGTGTAAAACATTCAGAGGGCATACCATCAGCCCTTTTAAGGTCAGAGGGCAGGCTGTCAATAGAAGACAAGTCAAAAGCCAGTCCTCCTCCTTCCAAGCACATAACAGTCTTTGGTACTCAGCAGAAAAAGGTACAAAGGGTTGGATGAAGTGTGAAGTGTTAAAGTCAGGATGACATATAGGCCCTGTCCCAAATGGCACCCTAAACTCTTCCTACGAGTCCATAATTTATCGACGTAACGCTGAGGAATGATCAGCTAGATTTCAGATCAGCTTGAAATTTTGGTTTGGATTATGTTGTATTATTTATCTGTGACTACAGGACATGGGCTGCAAACTGGGGCTTTTTTTTTTAACAATATAATTTTTAACATACTGCTATGTTAGGCAGTTGTATGTTATGTTACGTATGTTAGCTAGGGTGGTATAGGTGATCGCTAAACTGTTGTTAACTTGTCCAAGTGGTCACTTCAAAGTCACATTGGAAAAAAACATGCCTTTTTTTGCACAATTTTGCAAAATTCCAAAAAACGTACATATAATTTAATTAACACTAGAGGCAGTAAAACAACAACTTTTATTCACTTTTACAACATTTCAATTAATAAAGACCTAGTTTAGCACGGTTCCTTGCACAATATGCTTTAACCATAGTGTAGGATTTGCAGTCTAATACATTTTGATGTTTGCATCACATAACCAGCTCCATATACATTTTTATGACATTTGGTACAGCGTTGCACTTGCGATGCAAAGCTTCCGAGAACGAGTCGAGTTAAACACGAGTCTCACTAAAAGAGCTAAAAGAATTGCAGAAGCAAGCTAAAATGCCATGGTTATTCAACAAATGCGTTTTTATCTCACATTTGCTTTTGGTAACACTAAGGTTTAGGGTAGGGTGTACTGTAAGTGGTCTGTTATTTTTTAACGCAATAGAGCATTACCTTTTAGTGCTACTTACAATATCAGACACGTAATTTCTGAACTGCCATGGTATGCACAACAACCAATGTAATAAAATCCTGCACTGAAGTCTTAACACTTTAGGAGTTTGTTCAAATATCTGACCCGAATATGCTTCCCTTATCAAGCATTTCCTGCACAGATCAATGAGTCCTGGATTTTCTATCTTTGAGATTTTTTTCAGAAACATACCTTAAAAGGTAGGAACGAGAAAAAGGGAAAGTAAGAAGAAAGGGAAAATCGAGCCACAGCACAGTAAATATTACAGGACCCTCGTCTGAGCGCGAGACTCCTCATAACCTATGCTGAGGTGCAGAGAGAATTAAGCTCAGTAAACAGTATGTATTGGACTGGATCGAATGGGGGGAAAATGTATCCAAAGTTAAATATGCATGCAAAGTTGTGGATAATAAACTTCATTATGATAATGTATCACATACACCTGTGCAATATACTATAGCTTTGTTCATTATTTTAAAAGAATTATGTAAGGGTTATGTAAACTCATTAGACAGATCAAATAACATGTTTTGTTTTTAATACATCTGTTTGACAAAACAGATATTTACATATATATTCTGCAAATATAAAATAATCATTTATTTTAGACAGTAATCCTGTCCAAAAGTGTACATACCCTGAAGCAGTGCTTCTCAACCACGAGGCCTCAGCAAACTTCCACTCAGGCTCAAGACAATTTAACATGATTTAAAATAAGATAGAACAATTAAACTCTGCAAAAACAACGAAATATTGAAAATGCATAATTTTAAGTTTAATTTCTAGACCTGCAAAACAGTCAGGTACATTTTTATAATGACTATAATTTTTTTTCTCCTTATGCCGAGCTCTAAATTCTTAAAAATAGTTATCCTTAATATTTATTCAGTAGATCATGAACAACTGGAGCAGTCATGTAAATTCATTGGTTAAAAAGCGTGTGACTCCTGAATAACAATCAAAATTCAGCCACTATGTCTGGACTTCAAATAGTACTGAGGACAAAATACAATAAATATATTATTCAGATTTCATCTGCCAGTTTTATGTATTTGTTTTTCCCACAACCAGCACAAAAGGAGTTAACTGTAGCGATACGATTCTTCTCGTCTTTTTCAATGAATTCACGGCACGCTCCCTAGACCTCTCCAAATCTTGTGGCCTGTGTTTTGCGTTTTCTTTTCTTTTTTCCAGCACTCACAATGAAACACAATGGAAAATGCAGGGTCACCCCAGCTGTTCTCCATTAGGTTTCTGGCTGAGGTTGTCTACACACTCACTTACTGGCATAACGGTTGTGGTGGAGGGGAAAGAGATAGAGAGAGAGAGAGAGAGAGAGAGAGACAGTATCAGACCGACTCGAAGAGATTGCGAGCCGTGGTGTAGATTGCAGTAACCTGTAATTAAACCAATGGCGGGTTGCTGTTGCTATGTAAACATCCCTACACCTCTCCCTCGTGCCAGCACAAGAGCAGTGAAGGAGTCTGGTTACTAACACTTAAATCACCGTGCAACATCTGGTTTAGGAAGGAGATCTCTCTCGCTCTCGTTCCTTCCAGTTTGGAGCAGAGTGTGGAGTCGTGTGGTGGTTTGGATCTCACTGCCTCCACTGCACCACGGCTCAGATTGCAGCGGTTGCGCAATACAATTTGGAGGCCCTCATATACACACACACACACAGACGTACGCACATTCAGACGTAGTCCGTCACACAAACCATAAAACAGCACATAGATCATTTGACCTCAAACATTTGGAGAGGCACTATTATAGTCTGTCTGATTCTGTGCCTGGTTCTTAATAGAGGAAAAGCAGACAAGTCATTTTAAATGAGAATATGAAAATAAAATGTTGTTTGGGGTTGTTTCTTAGAGCAAGAGACTAAACAAACATGTCAATGCAGGGCTCAACAATAAGGATTTTTTTTTCTCCATAAATTTTACCTGCCTTGCCAACATTTTAAATTGGTTGACCAATAGTGGTAAACTTAATTACATTTTTACATTAAAATGGAATTTTATTAAATTCTACTATACATAATACTTCTGTTAAAAAAAGTGACAGTAAAGACCTTTACATTGTTACAAAAAAAGTATATTTCAAATAAATGCTTTTCTTTTGAGCTTTCTATTAATCAAATAATCCTGAAAAAAGATGATCACAGTTACCACAAAAAAATATTAAGCAGCACTGTTTGCAACATTGATAATAAGAAGTGTTAATTGAGTACCAAATCAGCATATTAGAAAGATTTCAGAAGGATGACTTGTGATCATTTCTAAAGAATCATGAAGAGTAATAGCAATTGATTAGTCAGCTTTGCTATGACAGGAATAAATTACATTTGAGAAGGTTTATTCAGTGTTTAGGGTCATTTATCTCCATAAAGCAGAGCTTTTATTGTTTTAAAATGAGGATGAAGGACTGATCCCCTTTAAAGCGTGTCATTAAGCTGAATATAACTGCAGGTCTATTTCTGTAAACTCACCTTTCAGCACTAATTCTATATGTCTTTGTCACATGACAGAATGGAAGGATAGACTAACAATCTGTACATGGCCTACAGGCATGACAAGACTGTCACTCATTCCTGTGAGCTGTGGGAGGGTAAAAACGATGGAGCGCTGAGGGGAAAGTGAGGCATTTCACCCGTGTACATGAGCCAACGCGTGTTCCTGCAGCCGCCCCACAGGCCACACGCTCGGCCCTCGGCGTAACCAGCATCCTGCAAGAGCTGTTTTTGGCAAGTGCTGCAAATTAATATCTGGCAGGATTTCTGCTCCATTCTCCACTTCACCAGTGAAACTTGAGGGCTTCCAAAAGCCTTGCCATCCCATAATAACAGACCGTACTGAGAATATATAGCTTGGCAAAATGAGAGACCAAAAAAAGGCAACTCAGATGTACAAAAAGTGCTTAGAAAGGAATGTCTGACAAATGAAGGGATGAAAAGAGGCAGTGAGAGAGAGAGAGAAAATGTATTGAAGAACAGACAGCTTATTTAAAAATACTTATTAAACAGAAAATGACAATTCTAACATCATATATTCAACCTTTCAAATTTGTGTACTTCTTCTCCACCAACAGAGATATTTAACAGTTGATCTTTTCCCATACAATGAAAGTGGATGGGACCAGTGAAGGGGGTGGATTGGAATCCACTGCTGCTTCAATGTAATGAGTGATTATAATCAAGGTATTAATCAATCTTTTTCCTTCTAATATCAAATGAGTTGAATGACTTCTCTGGAGATTTTACTTTGTTATAGAAGTTACCAGTGTGATTACTGAAATGTTCTTTTCATGTATTCTCTAACTTCTGTATTTGATATCTGAATGCAGTAACGGTGCTTGCTTATTTAGCCCGGCTTCCTGAAATGAAACATCATGGTTGGACTTGGTTTATGTTTGAGAAAGGTATTCTACGTGTTAAAACATATAGGGGTCATTGAAGCCTATAGTTTAAGGGACCATTTCTTTGTTAAAGCCTTACTTTCCAGTTAGACTGAGGTCTAGCTATCCTTGAGAGAAAGAACGCATTATCTTGATGTTTTGAGATGACTCTCCTGTTTATAGTTAGAGCCTGGCCAAATTCAACCTTGGAAAAGCTGTGTGTGTGTGTGTGTGTGTGTGTGTGTGTGTGCGTGTGTGTGTGTGTGTGTGTGTGTGTGTGTGTGTGTGTGTGTGTTAGTCTTCTTGGTTACAGGTTAAGGAACCACTGGCATTATTGGAGATTGACTGATTTGTTGTTCTGGACATGTTGGCGCCCAGGGAACCCAAATCTGCGACCTGGAAAGTCACGATGTGCTTAACTTCAGAGGTCTGAGTGTCAGCTGCATAATCGATGGAGATATGTCAATCTGTATATGTGTGGAAAATTACTATGTTTATCTATTTCTTAGCCAATGAGAATCATTCAACCTGTAAGCAATGACGTAGCTTAGACCTTGGAAATGGTATAACTGCTGTGATCTTTGTAACTGTAAGCGGGGCGGCCTACGAACTCCTGTGTGAGTCTTGAAGCTGACTTCTGCTGATGAAACTGCAAACTATCTTCAGTAAAACTTTTCTTAATTTTTTTATAATTCTGACTCCGGGTCTTCATTCTTCATATCTGGTTCTGGGTCTTTGACTGTATCACCCCTTACACCAGAATGGCACTATACAAGTTCTTCATATGACCTGTGAGCATCCTCTAAGAGAGCTTCATATGAACAAACAGAAATGTAAGTTGCTATTCCCTTTAATCTTGCCTTGAAAGTCTTGTGTGACAGCCAAGGCTGAATGACATGCGATGCGGGTGAGTAAATATGACAGAATTACAATTTTTGGTGTAACTATTTAAAGTTGAACATATTAATCAGACTATTTCAACCTTATTCAAAATCTTAAAGCCTGTGTTTCATTCACCGCTTCGGCCATTCACAGCGGCATCGTAACGACTCTTTAGTTCACTTTCAGGCAATGATGAGAGGGACAAAGTTTGCCAATTCATGCCATTTTACTCATTCTTGCAAGGTAAAGTCGGAGTTGCAGTTCACGATAACAACCGGGTGGATTGACTTAAATAAACGAACAGAAAAGCAACACAGAAACTTTCTTGCACAGCACAGCGAGAATATTCAAGTCCCGCACGAGCATGCTTGATATGAACTACACTACCCATGATGCACTTCGCTAATGACTACAACACCTGTGGTTATTGATTTTAAGCGATAACCCTTATTTTCCTTATTAACCCTTATTTTAGAGACACCGACACATCATTGAAGTATTATAGTGTACTGCCACATCACAACCTGTGACGTGGACACGATGTAGATTTGAAATCCAGAGGACGAAAATTTTTCCAGGGGAAAAACTCAAAATTAACCCGTTTTCCCTTACAATTATATCTAACATATGCTAACACTGTCTCCAATGATGTTCAACACAACACACATTCCTCTGTTACTCAACACACAAAACCTCTGAAAATTTAGTTTAGGGTTTAATGACCTTTTAAATGTGAGTCTCATTAACTTGTGCTCATTACATATAGACCAAAAAATAATACGTCACCTGTGAAAGTCACGTCACATAAGACTGAACCATCCTGGGACACAGTGCGACAGATCTTCTTCACTCAAAAAGGTCTCAGAAGACATCGAGATGTTCATATATCACACCTCTATCATCTCTAGAATCAGATGACTACAGCTGAACACAGGTTATGACTGGAAGTGATTTGAAGTCCATGTGGAAAGGGCTCAGGGCTGCAGACACTCTGATGCTGCAGATTAGATAATGTCCTAGTTTTTTTAGAAAACAAGAGACTTCAGGGAGGCCGCTATGCTCTAAAACAAAAGGAAAAAAATAGAGTACAAGGAAGATATTGAGCATGCCCAGATATGACAGCCATAAAGTTTGTTTAGACTCCAATTTGATCAAAATCAACATCACCCAAAACAAGGGTTTGGAACAGCTTTGTCAACAATAAAAAAAATGTATAATAATTAAAATAAGGCAGAGCCTCAATAAATGTGCTCCAGGTAAATGTGCCAACATGTCTGAGGAAGACTCTAGAAGCAAAGATATAGTGCAAAGCAAAAATGCTCGCTCAAGAGTATTAAAGGAAAGGGTAGGTAGGATTGTGTTCTGGCCAAATTTCACTAAACTCAAGGGACATTCTGACACAGTAGCCTTTGTCCTCCTGCTTTACCATCACTAACAGGAACCGTTCCGCTTTGAGCATCTTGAGACTCGGGTCAAACATCTCGCTTTACCAGCCGTGTTGATGGAGGTGTTTGTCCTATGTTAGTGTTAAGCTGACCCACAATTCAGATAACATTATTAAAAAGTCCTCTACTTTCTTAGCTTATTTATATATGGCATAATTCTCACCTCTGAGAATTCTATACTTTTATAACCCTTTGACATCAGCTTTCTGACAGCTGTATACTTCATATAATTAGTAGGGTTGGTGAATTTAACACATCGACTTTTTGATGTACAAGAAAAAAAAAAGTGTAAAAACCATAGATTTGATCATGCCCCCTCCACAATAAATGAATGTCTTTCCATCAAATATTTACACTACTACTTTCCTTTCTTTTTTTTCTCCAGAAGAAAAGCATTTGGTTTGAGTGACAGAGAAATCGCAAAACAGCTGAGAATGGCCAGTGGGATCTGTTACCAACAAAGAGACATTCGACAGAACAAGTGGAAGTAAAATCATAGAACGGTGTGAAATACATGCACTCTAAAGTCATAACACACATTCCGACAACCCAGACTTGATGACTGTCATAATTTTGTCTGTTCCTTCTGTTTGTTTGGTTGCTGCCATATTGTTTTCTTTCCCTTTTTCTCTTGGCATGCAACTTTCTGTCAGGCTGTTGTGCCAGAGGGGAACAAATCATCACTCTTCTGAAGAGACTGAGCCAAAGCCCTGATCAATCACACAGATAGAGCTGCATGAGTCGGGTTAGAGGACGCATAGCTGACGTGCGGCACTGGTGTTTCGGGCTGAGAGATTGAGGCTGTCAGCACTTTCTTAATGCAAATCCCCCCGGCCTTTGCTCTCTGACAGCAAGATCTAGAAGACTCATGCTGGGAGGAACCGGGGAAATTCCGAACACAGGGGGCGAATCGTGATTGCCTGACAAAACAGGCAACACTGCCTCACTCTGTCAAGACAATGAGCGCCGAGGCACAGCTTATCGAGAACACGCCCTGCGAAGAGTCCCGGCAAAGAACATGCCCTGTTTTCTGTGTTACACTAGATGCATGCACGCTTACGGTCAATTATAGTGTTATTTCATCATATTATTGATGAATATGTTGGTTAATGACCCTTCATATCATTAACCAACGCTGTGTCCTTGATTTCGTAATCAATGAGGAAGCAAGCACATCATAATAATTAAACCGAAGAGCTAGTAACACATCACATACATTTACATTGATCAGGTACACTACCTTTCACAAGTCTGGGGTCGGAATACAGTTTCAATTAAATTGATCAAAAGTGATAGTAAGGCATTTATAATGTCACAAAATATTTTAAATAAATTCGGTTATTTTTACGCACGCACACACTCTCAATTCTTTTACTTAAATGAAAAGTTCGATTTTTGCAATTTTTTTTGAATGAAAGATCAAAAGGATAAATAACGCAGATTTATTTTTACAGCCATCTTTGATCATATTTACCAAGGATGCCAATAATTCTGACCACAATTGTAGCTACATGAAAAAGAAAATATTAATTTTAATGGAACAAACGTTTGAAGGTACCTTTAATCGCCCCCATAAAGGGATAGTTCACTCAAAAATGAAAATTCTGTCATCAAGTTGTTTCAAACCTGTATGAAGTTCTTTCTCCTGCTGAACACAAAAGAAGATATTTACAAGAATGTCAGTACCCAAACAGTTAATGGGCCCCATTGACTTCCATAGTATTTTTTCCATATTATAGTAGTCAATGGGGCCCGTCAACTGTTTGGTTACCCATATTCTTCAAAATATCTTCTTTTGTGTTCATCATAACCCAAAAGAAAGAACTTCACACAGGTTTGGAACAACATTTTTGGGTGAACTTCCTCTTTGAGCACTGACGCTTGTCCCCGTCACAGTCACCCCACAATGCACGCTAAGCATGTTAAAGTGTCTGACATGTCATATTTTGCCTAACTAACTTTCCCAGACTAACTTTTTGTCAAAAAAGGCAGATGGGGTCCATTTGGCACTGCTTGGTGACCAGAAATGTACACTTTACCTATAAACACACACTTTAAAACATCCAAATTAGCCAAGGGAGCTTGAGCTCTGGTATTCACTTCATCATGAGCCATTACATAGCAGCACTTTTGAAAGATGTTTAAAACACCCCATCATAAATTCTCAGCCTTTCCTTCATCTTCATAAGGCAAACGGAACATATGATAAAGATGGCTCATGCAACATCATGCCACATTCACTCACTCTTGACCTGTTATTCCAGAAGCCCAGGAGAGAGATGATGGGTTACAAGGATAACAGTGCTTACCTGCAGAGGCCAAGCTGCTGAGGGTCAAAAACAGGATGGCGGAGGGGTCTATGTGTGCCGTTAGCCGCATGGCTGGAAGAGAACGCTTTCCTGAAGCCAGACGTGGCAGAAACAGAAGCAGCTGGGTGTCTTCTTAAATGGTCCCCACACACTCTATAGAATGAGAGAGAGAAAGATGTCAGTCAGTGACCAAGCAGCAGGGTATTAGGGTCACATCCTGTGGGCTTAGATGGGATGAGACAGCAGGGCTCTGGTTGATGTGACGGCGCTGTTATTCGCAACCCACTAATTAAGCCTCATGTGAACGGTGGGAATGAGGAGAACAAGCGATGGTTCATCATCTAACAACTATAACTGCTGTATGAAAAAAGGCCCGTTTCAAATGGATAACAAGACAATAAAAGAAATGCAGAAGTGAAGATAGCAGTCCGATTAGACACCTGGAGTTTGCCTTTAAGAGCATTAACAGACGACAGCTAATTAACACGACCACAAATGAACCTGAGAGATGAAGAAGCAACCCAAGTTCACTGCAGGGTGGGCTAATGCCAACACATGCCACATCAATAGAGTTTAAATACAACATGCATTATCCACACACGAAGCTTCACTTACTCTACAACCTGACAAAACGGCACAGTAATAAACTTACCATCTGCATCGTGACAGATATTGAGTCATCAAATTAAAAACCTTTCAAACAAATCTACACTGGCATTTAAACATTTACGTCTGCCCAGAGAGCCTGAAATGTCACATCAGACTCGATTCAGTTTGATTAATTGCATTCTGACAAAATGAATAGTTTCGTTTTCCATGGCCATCGTCCCAAATCTGAGATAGAGATTCAGGGTTTTTGGAGTAAATAATGGTGATTTTAAGTTCAAATCAAGTCCTTCTGAAGGCAAACATCAGCAAAAACATATCCTAAAAGCAATTTCCAAATGTTTTTAGACTGTTTAGTATATGACAACACTTTACTGTACATTAAGGTGACATATATTACTAGTTACTTAATACTTACTATATGGTAATAACAGTGAATGCATAAAAATGATGCAGTGATGCATAATTACATGTAACTAACCCTAAACCCAACACTAACCTAAACCTAGTAAGTACATGTAGCCTAGTTCATTACTAAGTATTTATTGTAATTACACTGTAACAACATCACATTAAATTGTCATATTTCTAAGAATTTATACTTCGTCGCAGGTCGCACAACACGCCAGTTTCGACATGAATGCATCTCTGCTGTTTTTTTCATCAGCTCGTAAAGATTACCTATAATGAAAGTAGCAGATTTTAAGAGGCATACATAACCATGCCACACATTGTGCAAAGATTCGCATACACAGGCCAATAACACTTTATTATCCTGACCAAACAGCATCACAGGTTTGTCACGCTAGTTTACAGAAGCATTTCACTAATGGGTTTAGCAGTTACATTCAGAGCAAGCATCCAACCGTGCAGCAACGGGTGAGGCACGGTCCCTGAACCCACCACCACATGCTACTAAAGTGCATTATTATGGGGAATCAATGTGTCAAATTTACACAAAGATGCACAGTGGCACAGGTGGATTAAAACCTCAAATGTCAATCAAAACATCAATGGTTAAGAACAACCACATGCTACACCGGGAGGGGGTGTCCCCAAGAGAAGAATAACGAAAGCCACAGCTTCATCAGTATCTGAAACTGTCACTAGCTCACTCTCTCTGCTTCCTTCCTTCTCCTTCTTTCTGCCTTTTACTCATTCGCTCTCAGTAAGGTGAGGAGAGCTCGCTCTCTCACTCTCTCTCTCTCTCGGCAAACAGCTGCAGGAACAAAGAGCCATTCACACACGGGCAGCTGCTGAGGCTGGGAAGTCATTTTGGAGGATCTCAACAAATATTGCACTTCCAGCACAGGGGCCCCAAGCCAGTGCCCTCTGCTTTTGATTCGATGCCCCCCTCTCTTGCCATTCTCACACTAATGGTAGGAGCATTTTGGGATTCCTGAGATCAAAGAGGACATCATCAAGGGCAAAACAAAGTAAAACAAAAATCAAAGCAAAAACAAACAAACAAACAAAAAAACAAATAAATTTTTTTTTTGTTTTTTTTAACTATTTTTTTTTTAATGGGTCAAAACAAAATAAAACTAACATCTAAAAACACCAAACAAGAGTTCTTTAAAAACAAATTGCCTAGTTGGGGCAAAACAAAACATATAAAAAAATTAAACAGAAAAAATACAAAATAAATACAAACAAAAAAACAACAACAATATTTTTTTAGCTGTCCTATATAGCCTAGTTAAATAAATACATAAATGAATAGCTAGCTAGCTTAACGGGAAATCATTTTCTCCAGGGATGGTTAGAGCAAAACAAAAAACTAAACTAAACTTGAACTTTCTTAGCATGTCAACCAAAAGCAGATCAGTGAAGAAGCAAACTTAAACCATAAACGTGGGCAGGTCGACTCTATATAACTTGATTGGTTGTGGTTAGATATAAAATAAGTGTATTTGTTTCAGTTTAGAGACCGATCACCTCATATGACTCCCGCTAAAAGACTGTGTCTCTCCCTCTATTTCTCGGCAAAAAGATATAGTACAATAACATTCAGAAATAGTCTGGAAAAGTCATTAGCAAATTCAAGGCAGCAGACCCCAGACTGAACATAAGAAGTAGCTACTCCACAATATTACTGTGTAGGTGGAGTGTCGAACACCATATGGTTTAATACGCAGCCTCGGTCTGACCTCAAAGAGTCGCTTCACTCTGGAGGAAGAAGCGTGCCTTAAAACTATATCCATATTCAGTTCAAAATGAGAAACTGACTTAATGAAAGATACAAATCATTCACAATCAAAGAATCAGTTGATCATATTCGGTTTCTTGTGGAAACGTAGGCCTATATTCTGTATAAAATCAAGGGCAAACTGTTCCCGCCAATCTATCCAATGTCAAAAACGATGCTTTAAAAAGCGCATGAAATGGTTTGATGAATGCATTTAATGAATTTCCTTTGTTAATGCATTTCCTGCTGAAACAATAAGTTGGGATGACAAATTTCAAATGGCTTCCTTTTTTTTTTAAGTTTCCAATAGACTTAGAGATAGTTCACCAACAAAATTACATTTCTCATGTTTTGTTAAATACAAGTTTGTAATTAAATGTTCCTCATTTAATTACAAACTTGTATGACTTTTTTGTTTACCAATGGTTTTCAACATGATAGGCTATTTTCTACAAGGTGGGAAATGCTCATTCAGTACTCTTAAAATAACGTTCCAAAATGGGGTTTTCACAACGACACTATAGAAGAAACATTCTGGGTTCCCCAAAGAACCTTTCATTGAACAGTTCTTATGCAGACAATTTTTCTTTTAGTGTAAAGAACATTTAAATAATCCAAAGAACCTTTTTCCACTACAAGGAATCTTTTCTGCAATGGAAAGGTTCCATGGATGTTAAAATTACTTCATGGAATCATATATGCCAATAAAGAACCTTAAGCTTTTTAAAAAACTTTTGCAGATAATTTACTCACCCCCATGTCATCCAAGATGTCCATGTCTTTCTTTCTTGAGTCGAAAAGAAATTAAGGTTTTTGATGAAAACATTCTAGGATTTTTCTCCATATAGCCTAATGGACTTTACTGGTAGCCAAACCGTCCAAGGTCCAAATGACAGTTTCAGTGCAGCTTCAAATGGATTTAAACGACAACAGACGATGCATAAGGGTCTTATCTAGCAAAACGATCGGTTATTTCTAAAATAAATAAAAAAGTTTAAGTTTTATTAGCACAAATGCTCGGCTTGCTCTGTTCTCCTGTTCGAACTCGTTCATCAAATGAACAAATCTTTTTTTGAGTCATTTCATTCATTCAACAAACAAAATGAACGAAATGACTCGAAAAAAAGATTCGTTCATTTTGATGAACGAGTTCGAACAGGAGAGTCACGACCGCGGATCACAGAACAGAGCAAGGCATAAAACTTCGTTTTTTATTTATTTATTTTAGAAATAACCGATCGTTTTGCTAAATAAGACCCTTATGCATCGTCTGTTGTCGTTTAAATCCATTTGAAGCTGCACTGAAACTGTCATTTGGACCTTGGACGGTTTGGCCACCAGTAAAGTCCATTATATGAGAAAAATCCTAGATCGTTTTCATCAAAAACCTTAATTTCTTTTCGACTCAAGAAAGAAAGACATGGACATCTTGGATGACATGGGGGTGAGTAAATTATCAGCAAAAGTTTTTTTTAAAAGTGAACTAATCCTTTAAGAGTGTAAAGACAGATTTGTATTCACCCTTCCAAACAAGGTGATTTATCAATATTTATGATCCATTTTCTCCAAAAAAGAGAACATTTTTGTAATTTCCAAACTTTAAAAGTACACAGGTTTACAGACAACGTAAACAGACATGGACTAAAAGTAAAAAATATAGGCTATATATTTCACGAGGTCTTTACGGTATGTTTGACCGTGTCCTTCTGAAAACCATCTCAGCATGAGAGGATAGACCAGAATACATCATGACCTCTAGAGAATAACACCACAACTATTTCCAGCCATGTAAAAATAAAACATAACTCACTCCAGCCTACATTGTCCAAGCTAAAAAACATGGCATGAGTTTCTATGAAAATGTGGGTACCTGAGTGTGAGTGCATCATATAGGGCCACTATGGTAGTGGAGGCCTCCCGAAAGCAATAATGATGTCCAACACAGGCCTTTTGGCTCCCTGCTAATGAATCTTATTTGGATTGAGTCATTCAGCCTAAACAGAGTGTGGTTTCCCGTTTGCGTAAGTCAACGGTGACGGGAGACTCTTTGACATGTTTATAATGGAAGATGTGCTCGTCGGCCCAAATGGATCCTCTCCGTGTTGGCTGCGAGCGTAGCCACGTGTCAAACAGTGACACACTAGGGACATGAAGTGGCCAGCTGCACTAAAACAAAACCACAACCTCCAACAGTGATACAAATTGATCAGTCTAATCGGCTCACTGGGCCAATTCCACATCTTTAGCGCCGGACACATTCATTCACACAGCATGCACACAAACACACACTAAATCACACCTCAGGGCGGCCGCTAACACCACAGAGCACACACTTACACACACACTTGTTAGGAACATCTGCAGATCTGCGTATATGTAACCTTTATATGTGAGTCACATCAGAGCATGCAAAGTAACACATATACACTTGCACCAACATGAATTTTTACTCATACGCCTCTAGTTATGAATCACTGGCTCAACTCACAGAAGAACGGCAATGTGACAAAGAGAGTTAAGAGAAGAAAAAGTTGTGCAAATGCATCATCTCTAAATCTACTCAGCTATGTGCAGTGAATTTAGTTCCCTCCAAAAAGCACTGAACTTTCTCTGTCTCCCTCTATCTTTGAGACTAGAAAGTTGGGAGTGAGTGATCGCAAACCCTGAGGACCCGAATCAACATGTCACAGGGGTCTTGAATCAGATAACGGTCACAGGCTCTGTTGTCCTCATGAAACCACTTTCACTCGTCTACACCTCATCTCCACTACACTAATCACTATATGAACAGTCTTAACGTACTTTCCCATGGAACTCACAGCCCAGAAACCCTTGTTTTCTCACGCAAGACACTTGCAGAGATCATCTAATGTCTGACAGGCATGAAAAGCCTGACCGGGACCCAGAACAAATCCCCCTGAGGAGATCAGCCACGCACCAATAATGAAAGTGACTTACAGCGAACGGACTCAACTAAAGATATTTTTATTATAAATTTGTAACTAGTAAACACGAGTAGGTTATGGATTAGGTTATAAAATATTTAATTAAGACACTCTGCCAAACTGATAAGGTGAAAACTGTCTCTCTGATAAACACAGAAGGGCGTCCATTGTTTCATGGTTAGAGAATGTTTAATACTAGTTTAATAAATACTAATGCTATGTTTAATAAAAAGCAAAGCTATACTGATAAACGAATGTATGAGAGCAGAAAGATAGATAGATCATGTCAAGTCAAGACACATTTATTATAACACTTGATACAAAACAGATTGTTTTTAAGCAGCTTCGAAATAAACAGGTCGGAGTAATAAACAGGAATATAACAGAATCAATAATGCAAACTTCATAAAATAGGAGATAATTCAAATTCTACTATACAGCTCTACAAAGTCTTGATTTGATTTTGATTTGTTGCACGTTATTAGACGTCATGACCAAAAGATATGGGAAGCGGTTTGTCCTCCCTATTAAAAGTTGACATAAAAACGAACTACTTTAGGTGCATTTTGTTATTTGCATTGTTTTATTTGTTGTCAGCGACTGCCACCCAGTCAGAACACATTTTATTCTGCAGTTATGAACCACTAGTCTATAATTCTACATCTGCTGAAAATGATCAACAATGCAAGAACGTCTCTGCTGTTCATTTTCATTCTATAGAAGACAACCACCATGCACACAGCCAAATGATGACACAAGACATCATATTTATGAGTATTTCTTGTTGTTTAAGTATCACTAGTATCAACTTCATTGACAGAAATCCAAGAAAGTTACCTTGAATTTTTGTGATGTTTTACATAATACCATTCCAAATTGTGCAATATTGGATAAATAAATAAATAAATAAATTGTGTAACAGGCCTGCTTGAGAATTTCACAATACCTGCAACTAATAAATGGAAGAGGCTTTTGTCTTTACATGCACTGAAAGAGATTCATGACTGTACCTCCAGTGTTATGTGAACTATGTAGATTAATTTGATTAAATTAAATTCCTGTGCAGGGCAGTCCACTCATCCTGAAAAAGAGTCAGGCTTGAAGTTAATGGACAAAAAAAGTTTTTCTGTGTTGGACAACAACACACAGTAGTTCAGCTGTCAGATGGCACCACAAGCACATCAAGTTTCACAGCTGACCACATCACAACATCTGCAGAGCTCATGCAGACTTACAAAACTTTTTAGAGGTCAGTTGTTGTTTTTAAACACATTTTACAATCACATTGAATTCTAATGGGCTTCTTTAATTTTGGAATTCTTTCAATCTTGCACTTGAAGAACGTCACTTTGTATAGAAGACAACAACTTCATAGATTATAGTAGAAGAGTTCTGGTTTTGTCTCGTCGCGAGACTCAGACTCAACATGCTGCTCTGAAACGTGCATGCGCGTCTATGGAACGAGCATGCGACTGTAAACATGCTACAAAACAATATTTTTACAAGGACGCTAAACTGGTCGTGCAATAATCCTGATACAATGTATACGTCAAAACGAAAGCAACGATAGAAACAAAGTGACATACCAGCGAATCTTCAGTTATGCTGAGGAAAACTTTCTTATGGAGTTCACGGTAACGTTTCCTTCGGCCGATAGTAAAAGGACCTGCGCAAAATCTTCTGTCAGGATAGTGATTAACCGTGCGACAAACACCCCGATTTTCGGGATGACAAAGCCTGTGACAGATCTCAAAAAGTTTTAAATACCTCTCCCGCTTTCTGTGTGTCTGTGTGTGTTTCAGTGGGAGGAGCCAGTAGGAGGAGGCTGCGATTCATATCTATCAAGAATAAGAGGATGAAGTGGGCTTGAAAACCCATCAACTTCCGCAGCCATGATGACACATGAACGTACTTTTAAAATAATAATAATAATAATAATAATAATACATATTGTTGTTGTTGTTGTTGTTATTGTTATTATTATTATTATAAGTATTGTTATTATTGCTATATGAAATTATAGGATAGTTTACAGTATTAAAAAAGATCCATGTATTTTTTTTATTTTTAAATATAGGCCTAATAGCAGACATCTTTTTAATATTTCCTTTATTAGCATTTTAAGTACTTAATTTTTACACAGCATATTCCATGAAGTCTCTCCAATTAAAATGAGGTCATAAAAATGATAATAAAGCGTAGTGTTAGAAAAAAGCTGTTTAAATTAGTTTGAAATGGAGTCTAATATCTCACAACTTGCTGGCTCCCACCTAGCATCTGCACTAACAAGCTTTTACCTATTTTACGCTTAGGGATATAATGCCGAAAATGTCTCTTTCTATTATGTGGAGGTGTCAGACTGTACGACTGAATATTAATCTACATAGTAATACTTCCACATTAGGCTACTTTATACAGTAGCTATTAAGACCGAATGAGGCAAACTCACGTTCTTCCAAATTTTTCCAAGAAAAAAAGTATTTTGTGTTAAAGGTGCAATAGGTAATTCTCTGCAGAAACATTTTTGTTATAATGGTTGAAAATCTCCACATATCTTGACAGCAATCACTATGAAAATGTAAAATGTTTGTTCAACAAACACCATGTTCGTTCAATCATTGAATTCGGTCCAAATGAAATGAAAGCGTGCGTTCCCTATCAGTCAACGTGTGTTTGCATAGCAATGCACAGCCTGTCCATGCAGACACACAGAGCGAGAATGGCAGGCAAACAGTTGTTTACGTTCATTATTTTAGTACTGTCACTGTACTGTAAAGTTTTCTCACCAATAATTTTTTATTTATTTTTATTTTACTTGTTTATTTAACAGGGACAATACTGGCATTATTACACATAGACATTTTTGTTCTGTTGAGCAATGTTTTACAATTGAATGAACACTATAAGGTTATTCTTTTATTATTTCTACTTTTTTCATTTGAAAGCCCTATATCCATGTGTGAGATGTTTCACTTTATACCTCATTTAAATAGGACTATTTCCCTTAAAGGGATACTTCACCTCTGGAAAGATTAATGTGTATTTAAAATGGGTAATTTATGTAGAAGAAATGTGAAATTATTTTTGTCTAGTCTGAGAAAAGACAGAAAATTTATTTTTTATTTATTTTTACTCCCAGAATGCACTTGCTTCGCTGCCCTAGGAGGCCACGCCAACTGGTAACAGAGCGCAGTTAAACAACAAGGCTAGGCTACTAGTGAGTCTCCGTGACGAGTCTGCCCGGGTTTTCGAGATCGCCAAAAATGTCCAGGATTCGGCTTTTGTGTTCTACAGTCGCCATTCATCATGTTTACTGTGGCGAGCAGGACGAGACTGAGGGCCGCGGGAGAACGCCGCGAGGCCGGTGGCGTGATTACTGATGAGCGACACCTGTGAGACGCACTGGTCCCATCTTATCTCTCACGGAGGAGTGGGAATTTCCCATACTACTGGCTGTGTCTTTAGCCTCTGGCCAAAAAAATCCTCCGATGACGCAAAATGATGATTTTTGCGTCATCGGAGGATTTTTTCCAGGCAAAAAAATACATAAATCTCTCGTCTCAGGGGGATATGAATGTGGAAAGCATAGTAATTTGAAAATACTACAGGTTTTCTACTAATACAAAGCTTAATGCTAAATCCTGAAGTATCCCTTTAAAGTCCCCATGAATTCAAAATTGACCATACTTACTTTGTTTGCCTAAATTGATCGTTTTGTGGTGAACAATTAATCCATGCAAGTCAATCACACAAAAAAAAATTTTGTCTTCGTAATCTTTAATCAAAGTCTGTAAATGCCCCTCCCCTCTGCCTTGGAGGACCTTCCCTGATTACGTAGGTTTGACGGTTTGGGTGTCTGCTTAACATCCGTAACCACGCCCCTCCAACTGACAGTAGACAGGCTACTAGAAACACCTACTTTTCTAGATCCAATCAGGTGCTAGTTGGAAAAAAAGCCACTTGCCTCATTTAGTATTCCGTTTCTCTCGGAAATACGTCACAACACTGGAGAAAAGTCGTTTGCAACTTCCGGTTCACGGTGACTTTAAAAGTTTGAGCTATAGGCAGCGATATATGTTTCTGGTGGGAGCCACTCCATCCCAGTCCCCAGCTCTCCTTGCGATGGTGCGCTTGATGTGTATGTCTCGCGAAGAGAAAAAACATGGACTAACATAGTCAGAGTTTGTGTGTAAAACTGGGCAAGGCTTAGCCTTCTCCTGGCCACAGACTTGAGACTGGCGTAACCACTGATCTAGGATCAGTTTTCTCTGAAATAAGAGCATTTTGGTGAAAAAGATTTAGCAAACTATCCAGTGCCTATCTGTGTTTGCACTCTAAAGAGTGTCAAAGGTTTCTACACTCAAAAAAAATTTGTTGGGTTGGTTTAACCCAATTTTGGGTCAATACACTTAAAATTATTTTGTGGTGAAGTAAATCAGAAAGAAACAATGTAATTTATATGAAAAAGTTAGTTCAAGCAAGAATAAAAAAACTAAGTAAATTCTATATTAGTACTCAAAGTGTGTAGAAATTAAACATTAAACATAAAGCAGAAATTAAACATTTCTGATACTGCATGGTGTTGCCATCATGCACTGAAGTAATAGTTCAAATCATTGATGTATAGTTAAATATTATGTTATATTTTATGAGTGAAATAAAATGTATTACAGAGTCTTCAATGAAATAGATATTACTGACTTTTACTAGCCAAGTTAAAATTACTCATTTCCTTTGTTACTTTCGTTAACTTAGTTAAAGGTGCATTGCGCAACTTTTCATGTTAAAAATACCTGTTTTTCTATCCTATACATGCCTGATGGGCTGAATGAGCCCTTCTCTGCTCACTGAGATTGCCTCTATAATGCTGTACAGTAAAATATATAAGAGGGATTCGGGCTCGAATTTGAGACTGGGCGTGACGTCATGCGCGTTCACGCTCACCAGGCTATGTCTCGCAGGTTTGTGTATAAGCCGCCATTCTCCGCATCAGCGAAGACAACGTGTGCGTCAAAGGTAGGAGATGGATTCAAAGAGACCGGCTTGTAGTTCATTCCAAACCCCAACGCAAACTCCACGTAAAGAAAAAAAAAGGGAAAATTTGGTCTAGTGCCACCACTCTGGTTGCAGTTTTGCTTGTCGCCAGAAGGGGCGTAGTTCTGCAAAAACTCAGAGACTTGCGTTTTGCACCTTTAAGTAGAGTTTACTTAATTCCATATTTTACTTATTTACATATTTTAAAAATACGTGCAAAAACTTGCCATTTTTTTTTACTTTTTTTTTCAGTGTAGGACAAACCCAAGTGTTGGGTT
This sequence comes from Semotilus atromaculatus, assembly GCA_031834385.1. Taxonomy (NCBI): domain Eukaryota; kingdom Metazoa; phylum Chordata; class Actinopteri; order Cypriniformes; family Leuciscidae; genus Semotilus; species Semotilus atromaculatus. Next base: position 19,041,980 of record JAULUF010000007.1, read on the forward strand.
ACATTTTTTATCCAATGTTTGGGTTTGTACATATTTGACCCAAATTTGGGTCAAACAACCCCATCATTTTTTAGAGTGTAATTACAAAGTGTTTTGCAGCATTGAGCAATGAAGCCAATAGATTACCAACCAAAATAAAGCACAAATTATTTCCATTAGTGTTGTCGTGAGTCGCTCTCTCGCTGATTATGATTTTTTCTCGCTGAAAAAAATGTAATGGTACCCAATGTTAGATCCACAAATTAGAGAGGTTCTTGAATCTCAATTATTTGACTGGATAAAATTAATGAATTTCATTCATTTCCATGTGTGCTTGAGACCCCATCAATCAGTTTGACCTCATAAACTAATCTAAGGTATAGTGATGTCAATGTAATCTACACCAAGCCCTATCGAATAGATTCAAAATTATCTAAACGTATTTTCAAAAATATATAGAATTAACTAAAAAAGATTCTGAAACAACTCTGCCTCATTTTCATACACTCAGATTTTTTTTACATACAAAAGCTATCACTGAGACGGTACCCTTTCTAATTTGAACCATTTAGGCACTAATACACTTTCGCATCTATACCTTTAAGGTACTAATATGCACCCTTATAGGGTTAAATACAAAGTTTTTGCCCCAGTGACAGCTTTTTGTTCCTTTTTTTTCTGAGAGTGTATAAATTCAAATCAGAATTTAGCTGATATGCAGCAATTCAAGACTTTATGAAAAATAATGTTTTCATGAATTAAGATTCGGTGTGAAATTCAAACTAATATCTTTCACCAGACCAGGTTTTTTTTGTTTCTCTGATATAGATATATAACTAAATCAGATATTCCGCTGTAGTATGTGTTTTATCTTATCTTAAATGATTTAGTGATGATAGCAGTAGGTTATCACTCTGTCATTGCCAACTGATTTGATTCAAGGCAAAAAACAGGCTTAGACAGGCCTTCCCTTATATGGACTTACACCTCTTTCTGGACCAAAAGCTGCCTTTAGTTTACTGAAGAGTTGTTGATTGTTGGATTAACTAAGCCATTGATGATCAACAATTAACTGCCATAAAAGAAGAATTGTATTGACCTGTTGTTATTTACAATTGCATTTGGTCAGCTGCATACATAATAGTTTTAAACATGAACAAAGGAAAAATGCAAGATTCTTTGTATGGTTGTCTGCGAGTTAAACTCCTGTACAGATGTATGTTTGTGTGTATTTGTCTTTGCAGGATTTTTTTGTTTACTTTTTATTTTTTATTTATTTTTTTTGCCTCTGCCTCCTCCCCTGGCTTGTTTTCCCGAACAAACAGACTTATGCTGTCTGACTGAAATGTTCCGCTCCGCTCTAAAGGAAATGGAAATGCATTACCATTGCTTACAGTGTAAATGTCAGAGTCGTGATTTGCCACTAATGAGACAGCACCCTTACAAGATTGAAAACTTTGATTTTGAGCTTCTTGCTGTCTTGAAAACAGTGATATGCTGCTTTTGAGTGTCAATGAAGATGTACTCAGAAGCTTCATGTCATTTTTCACTTCTCATGCATATGTATGCCTTAGAACCAGGCCTACTCAAAGCATCCGCACAGACAGGGAGAGAGACGTGACAAAATCTAGTCCTGAACATGAATCTCTGCCCTAATTCTTTGATTTCCTTTGTTTTGCTTGCATACGTGATCTTTGTCAAACCCTTTGCATTAAATTGTTCTTTAAAAAATGAAAAGAAAATAAGAAAACCATCTGTAGATTTCGTTTTTAACGCAATACAACCAATGCATTGTAAAGCCTATGACAATGCACTGGTTGTATTGCATTTAAAAATGGAATGGCTCACCATATCTTCTACATACTTTAATAGCTGCAAAGACACATCCCTTCTCCCGTCTTGAGAAGTGACCCATGACATGGGGAATGCCGGGCACTGAACTCTTGACCTTGGAGCCTCATGGTATGATGAAGCCTTTCATCTGAAGTATGAGCAAATACAGGGGATGTTTATGTATAGTTACTTCAGATTCCCTTAAAGTTTTCTTAAGACAAAAATGAGAATAAAAAAACAAACATGAATCAACACATTTGACATAGGCTTAAGTTATATAGCTCTCACTATTTATAAAAGCAAAGATAAACAGAGGCCAGTGTTCACCCAATATATATATATATATATATATATATATATATATATATATATATATATATATATATATATATATATATATATTTACCTTTTGGTAAATGTGTCATTACCATGTAAGCTTATGCAGCACTACAAACTAGGAAACATAATGGAAGTTTTTTTTAAAACCCAAAATTAGTCATTTGCTGCCCTCTTGTGGAAGGTTTATTTTGAATCATGTTTTTAATTTAGTGAAATGAAAAAATAGTTCATCCAAAAGGAAAATTCTGTCATCCCTTTCTCACTCCCAAGTTGTTCCAATCAAATCCTTATGATTTTTCTTTCTTTTTTTGAAATACAATATAATAATGTTCTCAGTCACCATTTACTTTCATTGATCAAAGATGCAATGAAAGTGAATAGTGACTGAGGCTGTCATTCTATACCTAATAAAAGTATTCTCTGAGAAGGAAAAGGGCTTGTAGCAACAAGAGGCTGCAAATTTTAATTTTTGGGCAAACTTATATTTAAAACAATTAATAAAATATATTCAAACCTGCACTCTTCCATAACAGTAGGCCCTAATGTTCCTTAATGATCAATTACAATATGTTGACAAAAATGTATATAATTTAGAGAATGTAGGCAACACATTGTTTGAATAATGCTTCCCAACACTATCATGCATGTAATTTAAACTAAACTTTCAACCACCAACTATTAAAAAATTTTCCAACAATGGCACAAACCGCGTAGGCCTATCTCTCCAATCATATTTGTATGCATGCGTATAGGGATCTTCGCCGTGACGTCACGATGCGGTTACATGCGCTCTGGTTGGCAAAAAGAAAAGTAATGGCTTGCTGCACAGCGCAAACACAGAAGACAAATGGTTGTATCGTGCTGTGAGATCGGCTGTGTTAACAGGTTCGATAAGAGTAACCTTCTACCGCGTACCTAAACAGCTTGAATCAAGAAGATAGCTGTGGATTTCTGCAATTAGGCGTCTAGAATGGGTACACATTTAAACCCAGATATCACCATGATAGGCTAAGTACTGAGTTGATTACATCAAGACAAACAAAAAATGTATTACAAGTTTTTTTTTAATTGTTTGTTATTAACATTTGTTATTAACATTATTAACATTTGTTGTTAACAGTTATTAACATTATTAACATTTGTTGTTAACATAGAAACGGTGCCTAATCTAATCTCGTATGTACTAATTTGCATAAATACCCAAACAGATCTAAACATTGGGTATAGCCAGGTGAAAATGTCTTGTTGAATCTTGTTGACACTTTACAGTAAAATACCTAATGTTAAGGTCTGAACGGAACCCATTCAGGCTACCCATGAACATTAATACATGGAGGCTGGAAGAAGTACTTTAGAAACCAAACCAGCCTTTATTAATTTGTATTTGTATAAGACAAAAGGGTAAAATAAAAAGTGGCTGGATCAAAAAATCGAATTACGTACACAATGCACGACTAGAGAATTTCATCTTCATTCTCTTCACAGGCCATCTGCATTGAGTTTGGTTCTTTCTGCCAACCAGTTCGCGGCCACGCCCATATCGTGACGTCACATTTGACTCCGGCGAACATCCCTATTGCGTGGGACATGTCCCCACCACTTTTTCCCAGAGTCGACATGGTCCCCACCATTTTTTGAAACACCTCGCGATTTCCAGTGAAATCACAAACCCTGCTCTTGATATACAATCACAAAAGACATCTTTGGTTTCAAATGAGAAAAAAATAATAAACAAGAGGACTGAGAGAACACGGACCTCGCACGCTTAATAAAAATTATACTACCAGTTGTAACGGCCACCTAGTGTTAAATAGTGTTTATTATATGAATGTTTATATGCCTTTAAGATGACTACTTCTATGGGGTACGTTATTGTATGCGCGCTGTTCTGTTGTGAGCGCGCACGCAGAGAGAGAGAGTGAGAATGCTCGCGAAAGGAGGAAGATGACCGCTCTATCGCTGACTGCTGGTTCACTTATGTGTTTTACTATGTTCACTTCTACTTTGATTTGTGACGTGTTTTCAGAGTATTTTCTTTTCCCTGTTAACTGTCGCTCTTTGACATGTATGTGAAGAGTGGGCTTAACTGAAAGGAAACTATAAAAAACTCGTGGGACAACCAGTTCGTTTTTGCACTGTTTTTTCCTACTCTTTATATCTGGGCAGACTTCCAAACTCTGACGGACGTTACAAAGTCCATATGACAAATATAGTGCAATATATTTATTGACTACCAGAGCCCGTCTACGGAGAGGCTGGACACTTCCTATTAAAGGTGGGGTATGTGATTCTCTTTTTTGTCCATTTTTTCAAAATTACTTGAAATCCTATTCCTAACCCACTTAAGGCCATTGAGTTAGAAGCACTAAAATGAAAATTAAGCAATTTAATCATCTGTGGAACAGGCAGGACTCGAAAAACTCCAGCCAATCATTTCCAAGACCACCTAGAATCATTGGACAGTAAGTCCGTCAATCAAACGGTCATACGATACCCCCCTCCCCCCATCCCCCTCGTGCGAATCAGAGACAGAGTTGGAGAAAATAGTTCTAATAGTTGGTGATTTCAATATACATGTAGATAATGAAAATGATGCATTGGGATTGGCATTTAAAGACATTGTGAACTCAATTGGAGTTTGACAACACGTGTCAGGACCTACTCATTGTCGTAATCATACTCTAGATCTAATACTATCACATGGAATAGATGTTGATGCTGTTGAAATTCTGCAGCAGAGCGATGACATCTCAGATCATTATCTAGTCTCATGCAAATTACATTTAGCAAAGGCTGCAAAGCCGACTCCGTGTTATAAATATGTTAGACCTATAACTTCTGCCACTAAAGATTGCTTTATCAATAATCTTCCTAATCAGTTTCATCATCTCAGCATCCTAGATAGCTTAGAAGAACTTGATATTGCAACAGAAACTTTTAACTCTCTCTTTTCCAGCACTTTAGATGCAGTTGCTCCGTTGCGCTTAAAGATGATTAAAGAAAATAGTCCAACGTCATGGTACAATGATCACACTCAGGCCCTTAAGAGAGCAGCCAGAAAAACGGAGCGCAAATGGAAGAAAACAAAACTAGAGGTATTTCGGGTTTCATGGAAAGAGAGCTCGATTGCTTACAGAGAGGCCTTAAAAGCTGCTAGATCTGCTTATTTTTTCAACCCTATTAGAAGAAAATAAACATAATCCTAGGTATTTATTTGAAACAGTGGCTAAACTAACGAAAAAGAAAGCTTCAAGCCCAGAAGTGTCCAAGCAACACAGCAGTAATGACTTTATGAACTTCTTCACTTATAAGATTGATAATATCAGGGACAAAATTATAACTATGCAACCGTCTACAACAGTATCGGATCAGGGAATGCATTATAAGCTCCAAGGAAACATTTTATTCATTTGTTGCTATAGCATATAGTTATATGTAATAATTTTGTAAACTCGTTAATTCATCTAAATTGACAACTTGTATGTTAGACCATATACCGACTAAGCTACTGAAGGAGATGCTTCCAGATGTCATAGACCCTCTTCTTAATATCATTAATTCGTCTTAGTCTCTAGGATGCGTACCAAAAACCTTTAAGCTGGCTATGATAAAACCGCTTGTTAAAAAAACGCAACTTGATCATACAAAATCAGTCAATTACAGGCCGATCTCGAATCTACCTTTTCTGTCAAACATATTAGAAAAAACAGTATCATCACAACTGTGTTCCTTTCTCGAAAGAAATGATATCTGCGAGGATTTTCAGTCCGGATTTAAACCGTACCATAGTACCGAGACAGCTCTCGTTAGAGTCACAAATGATTTGCTTTTATCATCCGATCGTGGTTGTATATCTCTATTAGTGTTACTTGATCTTAGTAGGGTTGGGTATCGTTTGAATTTGAACGATTCCGATTCTGATTCCTTGTTTCGATTCCGGTTCCTAACGATTCTCGATTCCGATTCTTTTAAGAGGCAGGGTCAAAAAAGTTTAGGATATTTTAAATGAGCTAGCTAACCAACGGTCTTTCTGAAGGAAATAGTCTGACCTTCTCCATCAATTTTAAAGGGGTCATGACATGGTTTTTTGTTTTGTTTTATTATGTTCCCTTAGGTGCAATTATAGTATTACTATAGTTTTTTGTAAAAAACATTGACATTTTCCCACCCTGTTTCTCACCTCTGATTCAAACAGTCTGTTTTGGGGGTGTTTCCCCTTTAAGACTTCAGTGTTAACGCCTATACTGTTTTTTTTTTATTTAATTTTTTTATTGAAATTTTTCTTATCACAATGAACAATAAAGACGTCTGACAAAAGGAAAAATATGACATCCTCAAAATTTACAATATAAATCTTATTGTATAATAAACTAAGAATCACACCTCCTGCAAATCATCTGAAAATACATTTTCTATACTGTTCATATGACAAGGGAGAACAAACTAGGTTGAAAGAACTCAAAACAATAAAAATAAACTAAAACAAAATAATAACATAACCAAAAAAAGGGACTCAGCTCATCTGAAGTGTTATTAAACGAAAACGATTATACAGTTTTTTCGCCTGGGCATTCTCAACCTTTATAAGACAGTTTTGCAAAAGTTCATTTTTAAATGCAGACCATGTGGGGGAGGACTTGCAAATCGACATTTATGTATATAATATTTTGTAGCTATAATTAGATTATTGACCAAAAAATCATCATTTTTATTTTGTAGAATTACACCCATCTGAATATTTTGATATGAAAAGAAATCTATGTTTAAACGCCTATACTGTTATGATAGACCTTATTCAGACCAGCGCCATGACAGGTATGAAAGTGAGGCTGTGAGGGATAGACTTACTGTGTTTTCAATGGGATCCGCTGTAAAAAGCTGTGTAAAGCTCCTAGATCACTTATAATTTTAAACAGATCATATTGTCTGGATTATTTGGTCTACTGGAATTTCTCAGAAACATATTTTTGCATGGTTTCGTCAGCAGAACAATCCACAAACACATTTAATAGCAGTACAACCCACTGAAGAGATGGAGGTCTATCCCTCACACACTGTTAGACTTTTCAAGGTTTTTTTACAGTAACTTACTGGCAACACTGTTGCCAGTAAGTTACTGTAATTACGATTTACAGTACATAACCATATTTCAGTTTTACAGTATAACTACATGGTACTGTAATTGTGTAATACAGTGCATTACTGTAAAATCAGGCTAATCAGTACACTACTGTAATTATTTTTTATTTGTACTAAATATAAATTAGATTTCATAATTTTGATATAGAATTAGTTTTTATTTTTATCCTACATAAGTACTACTGACATTCAAATCAATTAGACAAAATTATTACAAAATACAATTTTTTTTATTTAAAACATTTCATATACATCACAAAATAAACAGTCTGCCAATGCTGGAAATGATGTTAAATTTTTACACATTAATGGGTGGGTTTAGGTTTTGTGTTAATTTTAACAAAGTAAATATGTCAGAAAGGTTAACACAAAAATGTGTATACATGTTAAATTAACACATTATGTGCTGTTCTTCACTGCACACATTGTTTAAAAAAAGTACATAAAATCCTAAACAAAACGTTAGCATTTTACAAAATTATTGTAGAGGCATTGGTTGTTTAGCTTATACAATTATTATAATGAAATATCAAGCATTACATTCATAAAACTGCAGAATATAAATACATTAAGCAGTCAAACAGGAAATGTCTAACACAGGCCAAAACACAGTTCTTTTCACAATACATGACATATAACCACACCTTCAAAATAATTATTTCCAAAAATTTGTTGGATTCATGTACACTGGTGGCCAAAATAAGTATTTAATGGCACTTTTCCACTGCATGGTACGGTACGGCTCGGTTCGGTGGAAAAAGCAACCAAGCTAAAGCGAACCGAACCGTGCCGTACCTAGTCGAGTCGTACCATGCAGTGGAAAAGTGCCATAAGTGTCCTGATGTTCTGAAAGAAGTCTCTTTGATGCTCAAAAAACATTTCTTATTATTATCAATGTCTGACTGTCTACTCCTCCATCTTTTCCACAGCATAGGAGTAAAAGTCATCATCAAAATAATCTTTAAAAAGCCAACAAAATGTTTTTGTCCACCTTTGTGAATAAATGAACTTATCCAAAGATTGGTTCCTGTTCAGAACTTGACTGACAACATCAGAATGTTCCCTGGTCTGTACGCATGTCCACAAACTCAAATGTACTCAGTCCTTCAGAGGAGATCCCGATTCCAACACTATATAAAACAAGAGAGAAAGAGAGAGAGAGAGAGAGAGAGAGAGGAGAGAAAATTCTATATTATTATTTTATTTTTTTTACATTTTTATTATTATTTTTACTAAAACTTAAGAATATATAATTGCATTTTCAAACATTTCAGATGGACTAAATTAAATTATGCCAGATTGTAATACTTACATATCCTAAATTCTGTCCAAGAATAATAATAATAATAATAATAATAATTCATTACATTTATATAGCGCTTTTCTAGACACTCAAAGCGCTTTACATAGATGGGGGGAATCTCCTCAACCACCACCAATGTGCAGCATCCACCTGGATGATGCGACGGCAGCCATAGTGCGCCAGTACGCCCACCACACACCAGCTTACTGGTGGAGAGGAGACAGAGTGATGAAGCCAATTAGTATATATGTATATATATAGGGGTGATTAGGAGGCCATGATAGACAGAGGCCACTAGGGGCAAATTTGACCAGGATGCCGGGGTTACACCCCTACTCTTTCGAAAGACATCCTGGGATTTTTAATGACCACAGAGAGTCAGGACCTCGGTTTAACGTCTCATCCGAAGGACGGTGCTCTTTGACGGTATAGTGTCCCAATCACTATACTGGGGCGTTAGGACCCACACAGACCACAGGGTGAGCACCCCCTGGTGGCCTCACTAACACCTCTTCCAGCAGAGATCCAGAATGCAGAGATCCATATGGAGAAAGACTGAAATCGATGTTTTAGCCCATTTCAGCTTGTCTGGAGTGAAGGGGTTCCTGTTTGAGACAAAAACACAGTAAGACACATGCAATAAATCACTGAGTGATGATCGTTCTCCTCCCAGTAGTTAACTCACCCGTGCGCTGATACTAGGACCTTCCTGGTCAGGTGGGACTGCAATGGTAGAGTCTTCTTCTGCCTAATAAAATATCAAAATAATGTAACAAATATATAGCCTAACTTGAGTTGTTAAAATGCTAGATTTGGTATGAATGAAGTAAGAGTTTTACTGCAATACTTACTTGGATACATTTAATCTGGTGAGACTGAACATAGAAAATGGTCCATCTTCTGATTGGTTCATTTGCTGTGTAATAAATATAATGTTAGACTAGACATGATGCAAAGGTCACTTAGCCTATTTGATATAAAGTTAGCCAATTTTATAGAGATTTTATATAAGATATTGTATGCTACCTGCACCAGTGGCTCCAAATCACTTATCACATAATGCTAATCATTTAAGCAAACTTATGTCAAAATGATTTTCAATTACAGTTTAGGCTTACCTCAGGAATCTTTCTAGACGTCGCTGGCGCGAATTGGCGCTTTGTTGCAGTTGCCTTTTTAAACACATACAAAATTGCAGTAAATATTAAGTTCCATTAAAAAAAAAATATATATATATATAATATGTTATAGTTGGCAAACTAATGCTAAGAAAGGTGGCCGCTAGCCATAAAACATGTTACCCAACATAACGTTAGGCCTATTTTCTCAACAGTAGGCCAACATTGCTACAACCAAAACTATATAGCCTAATGTAAACTAAGCGTTGCTCCTCTAAATAACAATTTAATAATCCAATTCAATTAAATAATCCAACAAAGTATGTAAAATGAAACGTTAGCGCAGTTTACCGTGGTAAAGTTCGTTACTGCCATGTTGACGAATATGTTCAACTATAGGGAGCACAATACTGTCTATGGCACAAACCTGTCAACACAGACAGAATGTTTACCTTGCTTTCTGGTCTCTTTCTCGGTGAAGTGAATTCCGTCTCTTCCCCGGGCCAGGCACGAACGGCGCGGTCCAATAAAAGTCAGCCAGAACCCGGTGATGTTGCACTGGATGCTCCGGCGCGACACGACAAATCCCAGACAGTGTATGCGTTGTTATTTTTCTGACGTACGGTACTCCGACTCCGAGTCCATGCGCTCGCGCCATTTCTGACAAGGGACATGTTTGCATTTGCATTAATGGTCCGGTCGCTTCAATGTGTCCAATATAAAAAGCCTCTGACTGACTGTTATAACGTAGACACGGGGAGTAAGGCAAAAATTAGGAAATAAAAAGCACGATGGAATGGTGCCAGTCAGAGAGACCGTTACGTCAAATACAGTAGTATACTGCAAATTTAAAAAAATACAGTAAGTCTCTGTATACCACATACAGAGACTTACTGTATTTTTTTATTTTGCAGTATACTACTGTATTTGACGTTGGACGTCACAGAAAATTCCCATGATGCAATGGGAATTATTGTTTTACACAGTTATTTACTGTAAAGAGAAATAACAGTATAATACTGGGTGATTTAAAGTAAATAACTGTAGAAATTACAGAAAAGTCTAACAGTGCAGCCTCGCTTTCATTCCTGTTAAAAAATCAAAGATGGCGCTGCTGTGAATAAGGTCTATTGGCTAACGTCACTGCTGCTTATGCATAAATTATTAACGTGAATCATTTTGTATCACGTGTAGACTACACAGTGCTCCACCACGTGAAACTTGGAGATGGGTCTGTCTGCGGACTGCAAGAGAGGGGCGTAACTTGAAGCGGGCGTAACTGGAAGTGGGCGTAACTTGAAGTTGTCCAAATCACACAGAACCACACGATATGTCAAACTCAAAACGAGATGTTGTCGGCAAGATGCCAGCTCGTATAGAGACAACAGGAAGAATATGTTCCCGAGATAACCGTGTAAATGTAGTGTATAAGTGTATAATATAAGTCATATTGACGCTTTTTACATTGCACAAGGGCAGAGTAAAGCGTTTGGAACTTCGAGCTTGCCAATCTGTCTCGCTGAGTGTCACACGCCAGGTCATTCTACAGAAACGTCCACTTTTGGTATGGAAAGATATCTAACATTTAAACTTAGACGACATTATTAGATTACCCTTTGACTTTATGAATACATATATAAATTACAGCTTAATGGTTTTTTATATTTTTTGTGCATTTATTTACTATTAATATTGTGCAATATTAAAGGTTTTTATGAAATATTATTTAAAGGTGCCCTAGAATGTGAAATTGAATTTATTTTGGCATAGTTAAATAACAAGAGTTCAGTACATGGACATGACATACAGTGAGTCTCAAACACCATTGTTTTCTCCTTCTTACTTAAATCTCGTTTTTGAAAAACACCCCTGAAAAACAGGCGAATCTCCACATAACACCGACTGTGACGCAACAGTCGGGATCATTAATATGTACAACTCCAAATATTTGCATATGCCAGCCCATGTTCAATGACAGGCGGAACTGCGCAGCCGAAGCATGGCAGTTGTTCAGTGTTTGGATGTACAAATGAACACAAAGGTATTTAGTTCCTTCATCCGACCCTCTGAAGAAACAATGGGTTAATTTTATTTTCTCTGGAAATTTCCAAACATTTCACCGACGAGGCTGTTTCCTCAACTTGGGCCAATACAGAGCTGGCCTCGAACGTCTGAAAATATATCGATCGAGCTACCAAGCAACACTTTCTGACGTGTAATTGTTTAAGTTCAGACAGGTAATCTTTCTCTCAAAATCGTTCAATACTATATTTACATCATCGTGTTTGCATTGGTGAAAGCATTAGAGAGAGTGCATGCAGTTGCAATGATAAGATCTTTATTCTCGCGATCAACACACTGTCATCTGTTTGCTCAATGCTCATCACGGCAACATTTTATGTGATGGGAATAGATCTAAATACTTTAAAAACATCTCACGATTCGTTAATCTCGATAGCTGTAATAGTAAAAACGTATAATATCTGTAGTAAAAGTATTCGAGAGAGTTTCACATGTAATGCGTAGCTATTTCATATGCAAGCATGTCAGCCAATCACAGCAGAGGCCGGTTACACACAGCAGACACGCCCCTCCAAACAGAGCGTTTGGGCTCAGGGCAAAAATCAGGCTAGGAAAAATGGCTTTTATTTCTAAATTATGACTATTTTTGATCTAAAAAACATACTAACATTATAAGGGCAACCCAGAAACCATTATACAATATAAATAAAAGAAAAAATTCAGCACATGTAGTCAGAGTTACAGAAAAATAATAATAATAATAATGCAACAAATAACAAATTATGTTTTATTTATTTTAATCAGGTTTGTTAAAAGTGTGCTTGAATGATTTGCAATTTGCTAAAACTAAACTGTTTGAAAACCAGTTAAAATCAAGTAATGATGCAATCCTCTAAATCTTAACTAAAAGTGTAAGCAGAATTAAATTGATGTAAAATTATCATCGTCACATCATGTGATATTTTATTTAATGTGACATGTACTATATGTCATTGGTGATTCATTGTGTCACTGGTGTTACTGTGTTACTGTCTCTTTTTTCTAAGACCAAAGATCATCATTCTTCAACTATAATTAGATGAGACTAAATTGTTACATCTGGCATACAAATCTAAATGAATAGCTTTGAATAAAGTTGATCTATAAATGGGAGTCACTGGTGTTACCCATAAGAAAGGTGACACCATGTGACAGTAACATCAGTGAGAATTTTCATGAAAAATTCAATTTACAAAATGGCTGCTGCAAGGTATCAAACCACATGTTGTCAATCATGGTATAGGCCTACTAACTAAATTTAGTTTAATCCATTTGTATTATAGATTTGTACAATTACCTAACAATAAAGTAGGTCATACCAGTGAGTTCAACTAAAAGCTTCATATAAAATCATGAGATAAATGAGAAAATGTCTGATAACTGAAAAAAGACAGATGATTTACTATGGGCCTTTCTTTATAGTTATTCAGGAAATTGGAAGGAGAAAGTCAAGTGATGTCATCAGTGTGATTTTTATTTTAAAATAAGAGACGGTTATTTTTAACGGTTTAACGGTAACACCAATGACAACTCCAGTGGACCACTACTTTCATTATAAATTTTATAATATTTATTTGGCATTTTGTTTTTTTTTTATGTAATTTACACAATATTTATGATAGTTATGTATGCATTATTGTATTTTAAATGGTGGGAAACCCTGTTATTGACATACAAATAAAGCATTTTCCCTCTGTACATGACTGTGGGGACGAGCACGTCTGTGGTGCTTGGGATTCTGTATAATTAATTAAAAATCAAATATTGCCACATTGATGGCTCAAGGTGTAATTGTTCAAATTGAATATTGTTTTATTTTAAAAAATAAAGAAAATATTTACCCTAAAGTGTCTTTTAAGTGTAATATTTTTGTAAAGGCTAGGGACAGAAAAAAATGAGATTTCTATAGAATGACCCAGTAGTAGATCGCCCTGGAGTGGTCACTTTCCATTATTAAAATGTATATGTAAGATGTCACCTAATAGATGTGAATGCATAGATATCGCCTAATTTATTGTTTTTTTTAAAACCAGTTTATGACTGTTTCCTCTTTATTTTTTCTGCAGCTGTGGTGCTTTTGAGTGACAATTCCTCATTTGTCCTTTAACCCTCATTGTGTTGCCTTTCAATTAAAAGCTTTTGTTATGGATGTGCTTGTTGTTCATTTGTCTCAAAAATATCTTTAGATTTGTTTGTCAGCGGTGCATTTAGCTGTTCTTTAGTGCTGTTGATATCAGTCATCATTTTTAATCATCAGCCAAGGCATCCAATAAGACATCAAAAGATGTTTAAAATTATTTATTTAAAAATAAAATAAAAATACAGCCCAATTTCAAAAGGATATATTAGAGCTTGCTCCACACTTTAGTTGAGGTGGGAAGAATAATTGATAAAACAATAGCCTACATTGCAATATGGTTTCTTGCAATAGGCTACCTTATCAATAGGCTACCCTGGCACTAATGCAGATTGCAGCTTGCTTTACTGTATACCAGAACATGCATTTCGGTTTTTAAACAGCTAAGAGTCAGTTTAATCAACTCCAGTATGTTCTGTTTATGTTGTTAAACTCGTGCGAGAGCGATTCAAAAGCATACAGAACTGTGTTCTAATCGCTCTCGTGGTAATACACCGACCGGTATTTGCAGCGCTGCTTTAAACAGTGAGCGACTTGAAGTGGGCGTAACTTGAATGGACGTAATTTGAAGGGGTGTAATGCCGAGTTCAGACTGCACGATTTTAGCCCCGATTTTGGCTCGCCGACAAGTTTTGAGAAATCGCAGACAAATGCCCGAAATCACAGGCAAATCGGTGCTCGTTCACGCGAGTGACAATCATGCAGTGTGAATGAGCAAAGACGCGATCTGAGAGAATCACCGACGAGTCGCCGACGCCCGTGAGATATTTGGCATGCTAAATATCTGGACCTGTCGGCGATTCAAAATCCTGCAGTGTGAAAGTGTTCTGACTGAAAACTACATCGGCGATGACCGACAGCCAATGAGAGAGCAAGATACAGGACAGCGGGGAGTTCGGGAGGAGTTATAGACCAGAATATCAGTATTTTAATATTTACAATTATATCAAACAGAAACAATGTACCCACATCCATTATTTCTTTACCCCCAACTCTCTTTGTAGAACACACAATCCTTGCTCAGAGCTCAGCAAGTTGATCTCGTCTCCCAAACCATTTCCTCCTGCATAATCATTTTTTTTTCTCCTTTTCGCTGCAAATCAGCTCACAGATTGGGATCGCAAGCTTCTTCCAGGCTATAATTTTTAATACCAATTTGAGTCTCGCGCGAGAACTCCGGTCTCACGCACGTGTGATCTTGCGTTATTTTCTTATCACTTCTCGCGTTTGTTTGGTTGTGAAACGTAGTTTGCATGCCAAACAGTTGTCGGCGATTCTTCCTCTTGTAAAGTCATGCAGTGTGAAACCTCCTGTCGCCGATCCATCGTTCAGTGTGAACACAGCAGCGACTGAATGCTGGCCAAGATAGTCATGCAGTGTGAAAAGAACAGTGACCCGACTACTTTGAAAATCGTGCAGTCTGAACTCGGCATAACTTGAAGTAACTTGAAGGGGCGTAACTTGAAGTCTTGCAGATGCAGACAGACTCTATTGGAAACTTCGGTCTTCCAATCTTTTACCATCGTGTCCATTCTCAATTGATTTTGATTCATATGCGCGAGGGAGGGAGGGAGGGAGCGAGGGAGGGAGAGAGAGAGAGCAAGACAGTTTGAAGGCGCGCGCGCAGCCGGGGCTCGCTCGCTCTCTGCTCGTTCTTTCAGTAACATGCCCTGTCACACTCATCTGATCACTCACCTCAAATAAGGCTTTGGCGCGCTGCATATGCCGCAAATAAACTGCATCCAACTGCTTTCCCTGACGTCTGGATCGTTCGGCAGCGTATTCAAACATGTTGTTTGTCCACAGTAGGAACAGCACATCTGCGTGGCATCACAGTCATCTTGTAAACAGACCCACTCGCTGCACGACAACGCATGCGATGATGCGAAATGAGGCGTAGTTGTCTTGAGCTGGAGGCGGTCATATGCAAACGACTGGTACGTCACTTCGTATTGTGACATCACTAAGTTTAAAGGATCTAGAACTAGCTGTATTTAGAGCTTGATTAAATAAATGCTTTGTTTATAATGGGGAGGACGTCTTAAAGGGATAGCAGACCATGAGCGGGCTAGCTAGCAGCTCATTGGTTCGCCCACAGGGAACTGCTTAAGCCTATGAGGAGACGCGAATGAACTCTCGGCCAATGAGAGTGTGACGTGCTCTCATTGCGTCAGAACCCGCCGAGTAGGGCGTGGTCAGAGAGTATAAATATCGGCGTCATAGGCTGTAACTCTGGTTTTCATAGAATGAAGCGAGAACGCTAGTAGCACAAGCACGGCCAGGAACGCAATACTCGTTCCCTCATCTAGAGAGAACCGAGGTTACGTTAGGTAACCGATTCGTTCTCTTACGAGAGGTTCTCTCGTATTGCGTAAGCTAGCTTACGCTACGGGAACACCTGGTCAATGACGTGCATGCTAAGCATCCACTATGAGTCCCAGGGAAGACCCCGGGGAGCCCTTATGAGTGGGAATGAATACATGTACATGTGACAAAGGCCAGCATAGCGGGCCGGTGATTGTGTAGTACTTAAGCACATGATAGAGAGGGACAGAGCGAAACCGGCTGCAATAGCATCAACTATCCATCTGGATAGAGTCTGTTTCGAGGCGGCCAAACCTTTGGTGCGCCCACCGAACGAAACAAAAAGCTGCTCAGATCGTCTGACCGGAGCAGTACGAGTAATGTATAATCTCAGGGCCCTGACCGGACACAGGAGATTATAGCCAGATTCGCTATCGGATGCAGGCAGAGCCGATAGGGAAATAACTTGTGCCCTGAACGCGGTACCAATCGCTTTCGGGACATAACCATGTCTAGGTTTGAGAACGACTAATGCCTAGTTCACACTACATGATTTTGAGCCCGATTTGCAAATTGTTGAGCTCGCCGACAGGTCAGGGTGTTATCGAGTGCAAATCGCGGGTGATTAGCGCGCGATGAACGCTCTCGCCAATCTGTTAGTATGAAAGAGCCAACAACGCATCAAAGACGCTCGCAGACGCGTCGCCGAGCCCAGAAAAATATCTAGCATGCTAGATATCCAGAGCTGTCGCGCGACTCAACCTCACGTGATGTCGAGAGCTACAGCCAATCAGAGCAACTACAGATTAAACATACAAGTATGTGTAGACATAAAAATATAATTACTTATGCTTTTTGGAAGAATATCCCTGTTTGTAATCATAGGATTTACTAAAATACTTTTAGGAAAAAGGAAAGTCAACTGTATATATGCCGATGTCACAATGTTGATGTTCTGGGTGTTCTTTTTTAAAATGAAGTTGTAGTGTATATATTTTCTCAGAGCTAATCATCGCGCAAATAGTTTGCAGCACTAGTTTCTGTCTGACGCCCATACGCGAGTTGTGTTCTTCTTCCCTGGGTATTGGCGCGCGTGCTGTTTCGCGTCATTTTCGGTTCATTTTATCGCGTGATTTTTCGTGAGAAAACGTGGTTTGTGGACAAGATAGAATCATTGGGTGACAGAGTTGTTGTCAACTCGTGTAGTGCGTTACCTCCTGTTGCGGATCAATCACGTTGTGTTGTGTGGTGTGAACAGCTCAACAACTTGAACACTCCTGATTTCACAGAGAGCAAGTCATGTAGTGTGAACTGCACAGTTCAGCCCGACGTTTTAAAATCATGTAGTGTGAACTAGGCATAAGGAGTCATTGGGCCCAAACTCGAGACAGGACGCGCTAGTGGACAGCGCGTGAAGGTCTCCCACACGTTTTACTGACACGAGCGCGAGCAGAAAAACGGCTTTGAACGAAAGGTATTTGAGGTGCACGGTGTTTAGCGGTTCGAATGGGGGGGCTTTCATAGCTTCGAGAACTATGGAAAGATCCCAGATCGGCACCGAAGGGGGTGTGGGCTGCGACGGCTGCTACATACACCTTGAGAGTGGACGGGGACCTGCCCTTGTCCAACATCTCTTGGAGAAAAGCTAGCAAGGACGGAACCTCGCATGACCGTGGGTCCACATTTCTGTCGGTGCACCATTTTGAGAACACAGACCATTTAGATGCATAAAGCCTTCTCGTGGAAGCCGCTCTAGCCTGCATGATCGTGTTTAACACTCCCTCTGGCAAAGCAACGGGTAGTTGTTGATCACCCACACATGTAGCGCCCAGCGCTCTGGGTGGGGATGCCAGATCGTGCCGCGAGCTTGGGAGAGGAGATCTGCTCTGACTGGAATGGGCCACGGGGCTGTCTGTGACAGCTGAGTGAGCTCCGGAAACCAAGTCTGACCCTTCCAACGCGGAGCTATGAGGAGCACCGAGTGGCGTGTTTCCCTGATTCTCTGAAGTACCTGTGGTAGTAGAGAAACCGGAGGGAATGCATAAAGCGGGCGGCTGGGCCAGGTCTGGGCTAGCGCGTCCTCGCTCTTTGAGAAAAATAGTGGGCAGTGGGTGTTCTCTTCTGAGGCGAAGAGGTCCACCTCTGCTCTGCCGAATATTCGCCACAGTTTTTGGACTGTAAGAGTGTGCAGGGACCATTCCCCGGGGGGAATGGGGTTCCTGGACAGGCTGTCTGGGCCGTCGTTCAGATGGCCTGGCACGTGCGTCGCTCTGAGCGAGAGCAGGTGACACTGAGACCAAACTAAGATGCGTTCTGTCAGCCGGAAGAGATTCCTGGATCTGACTCCGCCCTGGCGGTTTAGATAGGAGACCACGGCTATATTATCCGAACGGATCAGCACGTGGTGACCGTGAATGCGCGGGAGAAAGCGTGTGAGCGCGTTCTCGACCGCCAACATCTCCAAACAGTTTATGTGGAGGAGGCTCTCTTGAGCTGACCAGGGGCTGAAAGCCGGTGAGCCCTCGCAGAGCGCACCCCAACCCGTGTTGGATGCGTCTGTCGAGATAACTTTTCGTCGAGAAAAGGTCCCCATGGAAATGCCCCGCTGAAACCATTTTGCCACAGTCCATGGCTGCAGAGCTGTGATACAGGTCTGCGTTACTTTTATCAGCTGGCGGCCCGTGGTCCACGCGCGGTGAGACACACGGCTCTTTAACCAGAACTGAAGCGGGCGCATGCGCAGTAACCCCAGCTAGAGCACCGCGGAGGCTGAGGCCATGTAACCCAACGTCTTCTGAAAGGTTTTCAGAGGTGTGAGTCTGTTCATTCATGAAAAGATGCGGCGAGACGCTGAACACGGCGCGCGCGCTGTGTTGACAGACGAGCCGTCATCGTGACCGAGTCTAAATCTATACCCAAGAAGGAGATAGTCTGACTGGGTTGTAGCGCGCTCTTTGTCCAATTGACAGAGAGGCCCAGAGCTTTCAGATGGTCGAGGAGAACTGTACGATGAGACAGTAGCTCTCTCTGTGATTGTGCCAAAATCAGCCAGTCGTCCAAATAGTTCAGTATTCGCAGCCCCTGACTCCGCAGGGGGGCGAGCGCCGCATCCATGCACTTCGTGAATGTACGGGGTGCTAATGATAGGCCGAACGGGAGGACGGTGTATTGATAAACCTGGCCTTCGAAGGCGAAACGTAAGAATGGCCTGTGAAGGGGATTTATCTGAATCTGAAAGTACGCATCTTTCAGATCTACTGAAATGAACCAGTCCCCCTGGCGCAAATGCGCGAGGAGTTTTCTGATAGTGAGCATTTTGAACGGTCTCTTCATGAGAACTTTGTTCAGAAATCTGAGGTCTAAGATTGGTCTGAGGCCGCCGTCTTTCTTGGGAACAAGAAAATAACGGCCGTAAAACCCCGACTCGCTCATAGACAGAGGAACTCTCTCTATAGCCCTTTTGCACAAAAGCTTTGCTATCTCTGAACGGAGCAGCGTCACTGCTTCTGGGTTCACGGTAGTTTCTAGCCGCGCCCGAAAACGTGGAGGGCGGCGGTGAAACTGTAAGCGATAGCCTAGCCTTATTGTGTTTAGTACCCACTGGGAAATTCCCGGAATAGCTTCCCACGCTTTGAAGCGTAACGCTAGGGGGTGAATGGCTACATGGTCCCCATCGCTGCACATAGCGGGCTGCGTGAGCGCGCTCATAGTATTTATGACAGCGGGACTTACACTCAGAGAGGAGTTTTTGGGCCGTGTAACAGAGTGAACAGAGGGAGGACGCGCACACGGGCTTATGCACCCCGAAATTCGAGCGGGTTGGAACCGCTTTATGAGAGTGGACTCTGTGTGAGACACGGGAACTGAAGTGCTTTTGTGTATGAGTGAACACCGTGTTGTGGGCACATTTTCTACACAAGAGGCTTTTATGCTCTTTTTGCGATTTCTCTGGGTCACCGTGAAAACGGCGTTTGTGCTCATGCAAGCGGGAAAAGAGACCGGCTTGGTAATGGCGGAATACACTGCTGTAGTAGCCGCGTGAGCGGGGACTAACAGAGGGCAAAACTTTGACGGCGGTCCGGCCGCGGCGGGAGAGCGCCGTCTTTTTCTCAGCTGTGCTAGGCAGACTTTCGGTTTATCGGGTTTCAGCGTGATCCTAGGCCGAGGCCCCCGAGGAGGCGGCGGTCTGTGGCGGCTGTCAGAGCGAGAATGAGGGCGGCTGCCCTGGCGTCGCTGAGAAGTCTGACTGTGCTGAGCTGGGCGCTGGGGTGGGGCTCGTGCAGGAGGCTGGTCACGTGAGCGGCCTGCAGAGGAGCTAGCGCGACGAGGCAGAAAGAGATTCATGGCCTGGGAGGCTTTCTGCACTTCGGAAAATCGGTCGACGATACCCGTGATAGCAGATCCGAAGAGGCCGGATGGAGAGAGCGGGGCGTTGAGAAAGGCGGCGCGCTCAGAATCTCCCATGTCGGCGAGCCACAAATGTCTCTCAGACACACAAATGGCGGCCATGCATTTCCCCAGGGCTTGCGCGGCAGATTTTGTAGCGCGAAGGGCAAGGTCCGTGGCGCTCCTCAAATCCGCGACTGGAGGGGGATTCCCTCCGCTCTCGTCCCATTCACGAAGAATGTCACCCTGTAGTATCTGAAGGACGGACATGGAGTGAAGTGCAGAGGCTGCTTGGCCGGCGGCTGAGTAAGCGCGGGCGTGAAAGCTTGAAGTCGCTCTGCAGGCTTTAGAGGGAAGCACAGGTGATGAGTGCCATCTCGCGGAGGGCGGGCACAGATGTGCGGCGACCAGGTCCCCTACAGGGGGAATGGAGAGATAGCCCTTCTCTGCGGCTCCGTCCACAACGCAAAGCGGGGTGGAAGAATCAGAGCGAGTTCTAGCAGAGAGCGGGGCGTTCCAGGACTTCGTGAGTTCCACGTGCAGTTCAGGCAGGAAGGGCGTGGCCCGCTTAGTGGCGGGAGTCGAACGCTCGCGGAAGTAGCTGCCGTCCATACGGTTGGTGGTCTGCTCGGGGGGAGGGGACCACTCGAGCCCGAGGCGTTCGACGGCCTGAGAAAGGAGGCGCATTAATTCCTCCTCAATACCAGCGCGGGTCCCGGTGGATTCTCGGGCCGAGGAGGCGTGAGAACCGGACCATTCCTCACTGTCTGAAGCGAGAAGCGAACATGTCTCCTTGATGTCCGCGGCGTCATCGGAGGCAACAGAGCGGCCACTCGGCGGCAGCTGTATGTCCGGAAGCGGCAGAGACGGAGAGCGAGGGGCGACAGGCTCCGGCGGGATGAACGCTTCAGGCTGGGGTTCCGGCGGCCTCTGAGAGCGGCGTTTCTTCTTCCGCGGTGAAGTCAGAGGCGGCGCGGAAGCATGTTTAGTGGCCTGAAGTCGAGCCCGCAGGGTCGACAACGGCATGTTTTCGCAGAGCTCGCAGCCGCCGTCGGAAAAGGCGAGCTCGGCGTGCTCCAATCCGAGGCAGAGAGCGCAGATGACGTGGCGGTCTCCACTCTCGAGGGGAGCGCGGCAAGAACCGCAGGAAATTTTTAAAGACATCTTGAAAAAGACGCTCAGCTCTTTAGGATACAATATAGGAAGCTTTGTAAAAAAGGATACAAATCCGTGGCGAAGGCGGCCGGCTTCCTCAGTCTCCCAGATGCTCGCTAAAGTTGCCTTTTCAACGACGGCGGCTTCTCTCAAGATCAGCAGATGCGTGTAGCCTCGCTGAAGAGATGAAAATCAGAGTTACAGCCTATGACGCCGATATTTATACTCTCTGACCACGCCCTACTCGGCGGGTTCTGACGCAATGAGAGCATGTCACACTCCCATTGGCCGAGAGTTCATTCGCGTCTCCTCATAGGCTTAAGCAGTTCCCTGTGGGTGAACCAATGAGCTGCTAGCTAGCCCGCTCATGGTCTGCTGCAGCTGAACTGCGTTGACAATGGATACAAAATTATAGGATAATTTTTTGGCTTCAATTTCTCAGAAAAGATGAATCTTTCCCGTAGCGTAAGCTGGCTTACGCAATACGAGAGAACCTCTCGTAAGAGAACTGCGTATCGCTTCTGTGGTGGACTTCACACGCATCACACACATGACCAGCGTCGGCCAATAGTAAGCCTGCGTGTTACATAGCACTACGCTATCACACTACGTTAACTGACGAGGCCCACAAAGAAGGAAATTAGTAGTTGAAATAAAGTCGTTATTTTTGTTTGTTTCTGCACACAAAAAGTATTCTCGTCGCTTAATAAACTGAAGATTTGAGCCACTGTCGTCACTTGGACTATTTTAACGATGTCTTTAATAACTTTTCGGGGGAACAAGTTTCAGTCCCTTAGAAAGCCTATGGAGGAGTTATCCAGCTCTCAGATTTAATCAAAAATATCTTAATTTGTGTTCCGAAGATGAACGAAAGTCTGATTACTGACAGAATTTTCATTTTTGGGTGAACTAACCCTTTAACAAAAACTCTTAGCACGTGTATTTACATATGTCAGCTGTGTTGTCGATACCTCGAGAGAAAAGAAGTGCAGAGCGCGAAAGCACCAAAGTGACTGAAGGATTGCCATAAAGCATTATCTCTGGTCGTACGATGTGTATGACGTCATTGACATTTTAAAATACTTTTTAAAGCAAATAAGTGACTCTAAAAAATCTAACACGCAGTAATGTGTAATTTCTTTGCATGTCCTTTCGAATACATTCAAATTACTAGACAACAAATTATATCCTGAGAAAAGTGGATTTTGAGGGGTATAGCTCCATAGACCTTCATTCATTCTGCCCTTGTCCTGTGAGTGCCCTCATATGGAACCAGAGTGGAACTGCAACCAGTTCAGAAGCTGGAGGTTTACTGTGAAGTTCTCCCCTTATTAGACATTATCTGACTATATGCTACACTACTAACAATAGCTTAGTATTAAAGTAGCCAGATGTAAGGATGAAACTAGCGCATTAAACAGAAGTTCTGTAAATTAAACTGTAGGCATTTGTTGAATTTGTTTTCAGGACATCGTAATGTTGTGTTCTGTTAATTTATTGTACATTTCCATCAACCCCACTAACACACACTCCTGTCCCATCCAGTAAAAAAAAAGTCACAAAAATAAAATAAAATAAAAGTTATGCCACTGCATACATGGTAGGCTACTACATTGTAGCCTATATTGAATGAGATTCTCTAGCTTGCTCCCTGTTTTGTGGCATTTAAATAAGATTAACAAAATTTTATTTCAATCGTTAAAGCAGCTGAAAAGGGGGAAAAAAACTTGTTTACAGTCTATGATATAGGCCATATGCAGGCATATATTGTGCCTGATTGATTGTTACTTGAAAAAAAAAAACACTTTGTGTTTAACAATGATAATGCCTGATTATAACTTTACTTTATTTATTAATTTATTAAAAACGGAGATTCTTAACACAAAAGACGGGAACAGCGTCAAGTGAGAAGCCAATCGCTGTCAAGAAAGTACGCATGCGCATAATTGCATATATTGTGTTCGCCTCCCCTCAGCATTGCTCAGTGCTCTTGCTCTATCATATCATAGTTCTCTGTGAGATTTTCAAGCTGCAGGGATGACCGATGTCCGACAGTTGCCAGAAGCTGACAACCAAAGCTACGGAAAAGAGCCACAATGTAACCATTTAACAGACATTAAAAGGGGGATTGAGTTATAGCAATCGACAGAATGTTCTAGAATGGTCATGTGATGTCCGGAGACCAGTTATGTCGCACTTTTTAAAAAAAATACTCTGACGTACGTGTCTGTCGTGCTCTTACATGAGTTCGTTCGTCGTCGTAAAAATAAACGTGATCAATTGTAAAACAGCGGTTCGAAGTTATTTCGGGTATAAAAAAGATTGAGGTTTCCGTGAGATACATTTTAAAGGAATATTTTCTCGGTGTTAGAGGCGCGAGGGGGAAGAAGAGAGCACGTGAGGGGTCTTGTCCAATGGGATTGGGCGCTTTCAGCAGGAGGGTATAAATACCAGGCGGTTGCCGTGAGAGACATCCGCCATTGATGACTAACCTTTCAAAGAAACTGAGTTATTTCATATATATATGATGGTAATTTGTTCTGTTGGCGTTGAAAACTAAGCTGAAAAATCCCTCAGTCGTTTTCTAAGAGGGGTTTTCGGGCGCAAATCATCAACAAGATTCTTCGATTGGTGAAGTTTTCCAGCAGAGCTCATCCTGCACTGCAGCGTCTGTCTCAGTTCGGC
Source organism: Semotilus atromaculatus (assembly GCA_031834385.1). Classification (NCBI taxonomy): domain Eukaryota; kingdom Metazoa; phylum Chordata; class Actinopteri; order Cypriniformes; family Leuciscidae; genus Semotilus; species Semotilus atromaculatus. The sequence goes on from JAULUF010000007.1 coordinate 19,066,419, forward strand.
AGTTTAAACTTTCTTTGTTGTGCCCGAGACGGAAAGGTAAAATTTTGAGTCCAAGTTGAACTAGCTTCATTTAGCTAGCGGAATGGTTAGGGGAGGGACTGTTAACTGAGCTCAATGTCAGCATCTGACGGGGCGGGGTAATGTGTGGCTAGCCGTGCTAAAGCTAGCCAGGCGCCATTTTGTAGCTCGAGGCTTGATAACTCGGTCATCGGGGAATTAATGTAAACCTGTGTCTTAATTACCGAAATTTTTATGTTATATGCTTGTATAAGTTCATAATACGTATAATTTAAGCAGAGACGACATTTCTGTGGTATTCGTATTGAGCCGGAAGTTGGTATTGCGTCATCCACAAGAAGGTCATCGGGTTTATGTAACGCATGTCCCTGTGTTGAGTAAAGGAACAAACAAAATTTTCCATATAAACACAACACGCTGCATATTTCACTCTCTGAGCATAGGGAGCTGTGTTTAGTTCAATATATTGCTGGACAATTGTGTTAACATACGAAGTCTCTTTCTGGCCTGAATAACGTTAACTTAGATGAATGTTGTTCTCATGTTTGTAGTCTCAAATATTTCCAATTGGCATGCTCTTGACCACAATAAACATACAAATTGTCACAACATCGCTACATTTGTATAGACGAATTGTAAAATTTGTTAGAAAATAACGAAACAATTATTTTTCTTCCCAATGGACAACCTTTCCTTCTCTTCTTCGCTTCCCTCCAGAAACATAAATACTCCCTTCCCAATCATAAGCAAACCAATGTGAATCTAAATGTTTTTTATAGCTTACAAAAAAATAATAAAATGGCATTTAATTTTTTTTTTCAAATTGTTTTTCTTGTATAAATAAATTTGTAAGTCCTTAGGTTTCATGTACAATGATTTTTTTCCTTTATCTAAATAAAGTACACATAATGATCAATTTTACTTTGTAAATGTTATTGAGTATGAGAAAACAAAAATATTTTACTGAGCGTGCACAATGACCTGGGGTAAGTGATGAAGAATAACCTCTGCTGCAGTTGAGCTGAATAAAGCTTGCTCAGAGACTATTAAAATAATTCTGTGACTTTTAAGCACATGTTTTTCACTTTACAAGTAAGAGTCTGAAGGTGTTTTCATTTATCGGTTTACTAATGGGTAACTTAAGTCTTGAAGAGCATTTTAAGTTGGTAAGTGAAGTGAAAATTAATTTGGGATGCATTTGCATTACTACTTGCTTTTTGTACTATTAATTTGCCTTGGAAAAATGTTGCAGTAATATACATTTCTGAGTTTCTTTTTTTTTTTTTTAGTTCATTTGAAGTTTAGTTTTTCATAAATGTCACATTAGCTATACAGCACTGGTATATATTTTTAATGTGCTGGATAATCTTATGGAAGAAAAAATGGTCAGCATGTTCAAACTTTGATTTACTGCATTTTAACTGTCAAGTTTCTGTAGGTATATTTGTTTGTTTATTTTAAAGTTATTTTGGGTGGGGTAAGACCGATCTTGTACTTCAGCTTGTAAAGATGACTTAATGTCTATTGGAGCTAAAAGGCATTGTAATATTTGTTTATTAGGCAATAGAGGGCAGTGCAAACCTGCAATAGTCCTGAGCACTGGACTTCAGTGCTGTATTTGATTAACTAGACAGTTTCAAACCTATTGCATTGACTTTGATACTTGTGTGATTCAAATAGGCTTGTTCTGATTTGTCTAGAGATAATAAACAGCAGTGCAGAATACCATGAGTATGTTGACACTGCTCTCCCTGTTTACAGCGGCACAGACAGTGGATGTGTAATGCTCGCTGAGCTGCCTAGGCGTAGCTGCGAAAACCCTTTCCATACTGGTCACCGCTCCCTGGATCAGTTCTGGCGATGTCTGCTGCGAAACCCCCACAGAATTTCACCATGAATGGGAACCCCCCTCCCCCCCAGTTCAAGAACCCCAAAAGGCCTGGACGCCTCACCAATCAGTTGCAGTATCTAGAAAAAGTGGTGATTAAGTCCCTTTGGAGACACCACTTCTCCTGGCCTTTCAGACAGCCTGTGGATGCAGTCAGACTCAATTTGCCAGTAAGTCTCGCAGTGCTTTTTTTTTTTCTTTTTTCTACAAATTTTTATTTATATCAAATGTTTGACTGATTACAGTTTGTATGTGCGAATCTTTTGTAACATGCTTTAAAATGGTATTTATATTTAATTTAGGATTATTATGCAATCATCAAGACCCCAATGGACTTGACTACCATTAGAAAGCGTCTTGAGAACAATTACTACTGGAAGGCTATGGAGTGTGTAGAAGACTTCAACACCATGTTCACAAACTGTTACGTGTACAATCGGGTGAGGACCTTGGTCTTGTTTTGTGTAAAAAAAAATTTGACATTTGGTCTCAGACATTTTGTGTATGTGTGTGGTTCCAGCCAGGAGATGATATTGTTAAGATGGCTCAAGACCTTGAGAAGTATTTTTTGGAGAAGGTGGCACAGATGCCTCAGGATGAGTTTGAGATCTCTGCTCTGACAACTAAAGCTCCTCTAAAAGGGGGAAGGAAGTCTACAACAGGTATTCTCACCCTACGATTTTTTAATTTAAATAGATTATTGCCAAATTAATATACGTTTCAGGTTTTTCCGTTGTGTTTGGCAGTTGACAGTGGAAACTAAATTTACCTTTGCATTTTTCTGCAGGGTTAAAGATGAGGCCGCAGTCTCCTGTGTCTGAGGTTGTTTTCCAGCAAACAGTGACTGTCATTCCTCCAGATGCTCTACACACAATTCCCTCTGCTCCCTTGTCTGCACAACTAACAGCCAAAGTCAGTTCCAAACCACCTGCACTCTTATCAGTATCATAAGTGTTCTTACCAAGTGAACTCCTAGAACTCAAAGCATTGTTACTCTTTGTAAGCCTCGTAATTACAGTGATTTGATAATAACATCCTATTACTTCTGAATTTCACAAACTATATGATCAAATGCAAATAATTACGAATATTTGGTGTCATTGGGTGTGTTTTATGCAAATAACCAACCTTGGGCATTAGGGATGTTACGGTGAAGTAAATAAACTTGTGACAACACTGCCATTTCCGAGAACAATGGGTGGGGGGAGGACGCTTTTCTCTTTCGCTTTCGAATTCATGATTAAATGGTCTCTGTGCATAGGGAGCAGCTTTACTGACTGTATGATTTACAAGATAAAATGTAAACAGATAAGAGATTTGTCAATGATTGCTCAGGATCTGTTGTCCATCAAATCATCTGTCATCCTCTTGAGTCATCTCCCTTTGATCTTGTCACATAAGTGAAATCTAACTCCTGCTGCACTGTGCTACTGAGTAGAGCCGATTATAATTGTAGCATCCATTGTCCAACTGAAGTAAATGGTTTTTATTTCTATTAAAAAAGCTAAACTACAGTGACTGGCCAAGTCACTTTAATCTGTGTATGGCTGAACTCTGTGTAACACAGACTACCGCAGGAAGCCTATTGGGCATGCGGTTGCTCAGTTAGAATACTCCCAATTCATTAAAGGTGTCATATGATGCTTTTTAATGTTTTTCTTTTCCCTTAATGGAAATAGTCATAGTCTATAGTCTCCCACAAAGGGATTTATTTAATCTAAAAACACTGCCCCAAACCTGCCTAAAACACCTCGATCTAAGTCCAGGTATTACTTCCTCAAACATCTGTCACATTGTGAAAGATTAGCATTATGCCAACCCAAAGGCATACAAGGCAAGGCAAGTTCATTTATATAGCACATTTCATACACTTTGGCAATTCAAAGTGCTTTACAGAAAGGAATTAAAATAATCACAAAATAAAAGCAAGGAAAATTAAACTGATTATAAAAGAAATTAAGTGATAAAATCAATTAAAAGAGTAAAAAGATGATACATAGATAAACTTCTCATCTGGCAAAACACCGGTGTATCATTTGTCACATATAATACACAAAGCAAGAAAGCGATGTTTCAGTGAATTGTCGTCATATTGCAGAGACACTGTGTGTGGATGCTAAAGCAAAATCACATAATTTGGCCTTACAAAAAATGAAATGAAAGTAGGATTCATAGGTTAAGATTTATTTATAAAGCTGTTCCTGAGCAGAACATCCTAAAAGTTTGCATTTATAAGTGCTTTTTTTTTTTTTTTTTTTTTCTGAGGGCAGCTTTCTGAACCTGGGAGAGTACAACACCAGATATACACACAGACTACACTTTGAAATGTCTCGCTCAAGTTCCGATTTATTCGCTTGATCATCTGCATTTTCAGAATACGATGAAAAGAATTTTCAGGAAACAGACAACATTATGAATGTTTTTAGAACTGCTTAAAGCCATGGAAGCTGAAACTCACGATTATGGTAAGGGTTGTTACTTTTCCTACACACGCTTGAGGCTTTTGGCCAATCACAACGCATTGGGTCTGCTGGACAGGCTAGCAAAAGCTAGCTAGCTTTGAAAGCATAAGATCTCACCCTCCCTTCAGAACGCTCTCTAAAGCCACTCCTCCTTCAGACAGGAATGAAAACTTGTCACCTTTCATTGCAATTGTCAGTTTTGAATCCAAAATAGGTCACGTGTGATTCGTGTAGATCTGACGAGTTTTTAAAATGGGAATGGCTTTATGTTTCCGTGTGTGCAACTGCTTTCAAACTCTTTTGTGTTTTTGGTTAACTCGAGTTCACTGACTACATTCTACATGCTCGCAAATCCTCTCATAATAACACCAAAGTGTAGACATGATGTAAATAAGAGATTCAATATGCAGTGTGTAGTAGATTCATTGATTTATAACAGGAGTTTCTGCTTGAGTGAGCTCAGTCAGTCGTGCTATAAAGGGAGCACGCTTTCTGTATATAATCCATTCACAATTTAAAGAAAAGTTTTGGTTGTCATGCTTTCAAGAGGATCAATATCCACATATACTGCAAATTAAATTATACGAATGATTCCACTAAATTGTTCCACTAGTCTCTCCTGAAATTGCTATGACTGACAGTGTTAACCGAAGACTTAGTGTGTGTTGTCTGAATATGTTTAGCAGCTTATAATAATAATAATAATAATTCATTACATTTATATAAGTGCTTTTCTCTGCACTCAAAGCGCTTTACATAGAAGGGGGTAATCTCCTCAACCACCACCAATGTGCAGCATCCACCTGGATGATGCGACTGCAGCCATATTGCGCAAGAACGCTCACCACACACCAGCTTATTTGTTATTGGTGTCTTATTGGTGATTAGGAGGCCATGATGGACAGAGTCCACTGGGCAAATTTGGCCAGGATGCCGGGTTACACCCGAGGGATTTTTTTGTGACCACAGAGAGTCAGGGCCTTGGTTTAACATCTCATCCGAAGGACGGTGCTCTTTTGACAGTGTAGTGTCCCCGTCATTACACTGGGGTGTTAGGAGACCACAGGGAGAGCGCCCCCTGCTGGCCTCACTAACACCTCTTCCAGCAGTAACCTGGTTTTCTCAAAAGGTCTCATCCAGGTACTAACCAGGCTCATTGCTGCTTAGCCTCAGTGGGCAACCAGTCTTGGGCTACAGGGTGATATGGCTGTTGCTAATGCCTGACTCATACTACATGAGTTTTAGACTGATTTAACCCTGTTTTTCCCCTACCGAGAATCTGACAAAAAATATTGTCGATCGGTTCCGATGTTCGGCGTATATTATCTGGTAATGTGAGGCATTCAAAGATCGAATCTTACACCTCCCGATCTGCCCCCAGACAAATTGGGCCCGCCCCGATCATATCAACCCTGTTTGATATTTAGGATTTTAAATCGGGATGAGCAAGACTGTGATTACGTCAGTACTGAAAAATGACAGAAATGTATGACATCTGATCAAATTACCTCATCTTTTCTGTCAAAACTGACTGCATTCACACAAGCAGCATGGATATGATGGGTTGCATGCAGATTATGCTGCCTTGACAAATCACACTTTACTGCCGTTCTCGACAATGTACCTTTTGTAAAAGTGGGGATTTAGCATTTACTAGCATGAAGAACAAATATAGACAAACTATGCAGAAATTGATTTAAGATTCAAACTCTCTTTGATATAAAAACATACCGTGTGAGTTCCTGTTTAATATTGATCACATTATACGAATATCCACACGATTGCAAATGTGACATTGATTTTATACAACAGTTCAACAAATGAAAAACATTAATATTAAAGGGCCCCTATCATGTATTTTTGAAAAAGACCTTTCATGTAGTGTGTAATATAGCTCTAAGTGAATGAAAACATCCTGCAAAGTTTTAAATCTGAAAGTGCACCGTATATAAAGTTATTGTCTTTCAAAAGTAAGAGTCGACTCTTGAGTCAATGAAATGAATTGTTTTTCAAACGAGTCATAAGCCGTTTTGTTGTGACGTCAAGACGAAACATTAGCCCGCCCACTTATTGGGCGCGCAGACACCAGGGAAACTTAAACCTCAAACCGGCAACTTCTTCTCAAAAATCAGAGTCAGCTAATCAGCTGTGGGCCACTATTACATAAAACTGTCTATTAATGCAGATTGTCTGCAGATTGTTTTACCAATGTTTGTTACATCAGTCATTCAGGCTAGACCTTGGCTAATGTATACCATTGCATAGCCTACATGCACTGTTATTGATACAGTTTCCACGTGTTCACCGCAATATATTAGAAACCTACTCTGTAAATAAATTAGTACAAGTAAAATAATCAGTTGATGGACATGCACTTGTTAACGCTGATGGTAAGGAATAGCAACATATAATGTAACTTACGTTACCTCAAACTGAGTAGTGAATCACTGAAACGTCCTGCTCGAGTCGTCCTTGCGATGGAGGTTCGAATGAATGGTTCTTCTAGTGTTTTTTATCATCGGACTGACGCTCGGATTGATATGGTAAAATCGACGTCATTGTTCGTTACTGTGTTGAGTTTACTGTGAAGGAAGCCTCAGGACACGCAGAGCTGTCGGTGTTAAGGCAATGTTTTTCTTTTTTTTTTTCTTTTTTTTTGACACGCGCGCTGTACGCGGTAAACCAATCACAACAGACTGAGCTGTCTGGCCAATCAGAGCAAAGTAGCTCGCGGAAAGGAGGGATTTAGAGAGATTAATTCATTTGGCGAGTCGTTTGAGAATCATAGAAAATCTGGTGATGTGTAAATGTATTTTATGAGAAAATGAAACAGTTTTTTGACGTTTGATGCATGTAAACCTGTTGTAGGAGACTCCAAAACAACATTAGGACACTTAAAAAAATCCATGATAGGGGCACTTTAAGTGATGTTCATTTTATACAAAATAATAGCTCCAACGAAAGCCACTGCAGCACACAGCAGTGTTTGTGAACAAATCTGCAGCTTTGAACAAATCATGAGTCAATGATTCATTCATAAATACAGCCACTTGCTTCGTTACTGAATGAATGACTCGATGACTCACTCATAAAGACATGTCAATGACTTGCCAGTGCCACCACCTACTGGCGGTTTAAATTTATTTAAAAGCATCACGTCTTCTTTTTACAATCATTGCATATTTTTCTATTAAACATTTATTTATTTATTTATTAAAAAAAAAAATTGATAGCATTATTTATTTTATAAATGTATCTGTAAAGGTAAAAAATGCACTGGAAAAATCGATTTAAGGGGGCAAATATTGTCCCTTACTGAAAAAGGTGTGACTGCAGAAGGATGTTAAAAGCCTCAGGGGGTACGCCACTCTAAAAAGTTTGAGAACCACTTATCTAGCACACTACCAGATAGTCATACAATAGACTGTAAAAAAAGATGGACCACGCCCCTTCACTCTCTTCCATTTGTGAAAAGTAAAGCCGCCAAAGTCCTAATACGGCGCTGACATCTTGCGCATATTTGGCACCTGATTCTGCGCAGTAGTGAACGCGAGACCCGAGTCTGCGCAGTAGTGAGTGTGAAGTGGAGCCGCAATATCAAGGTCCCGCCCCCACTCTCGCAGAAACCGTTAATACAGTTTACTGCAGAACAACTCAATATGTCAGTGTGAAATAAACAGTTATGGACATGTGGAAATTAAAGGCGAAGCTCCAATCTCCTCCTGAAAATCCCCCCAAAAAAGTCCATTGGTGCCTCAGTGACCACTTCGTTTAGAGAAGCTGTCAATCATGACGTCACTTTCCCGTTTTTATAGCATGACGTCACGTTTTTATAGCATCAAATAACTAACTATCTTCAGGATGTGCAGAGAGTTTCAACCAGTATAACAAAGAGTGTTGCCTTCCCTACCTTTAACATTATTTTATGGTTAGGAGCAAATATATGTGCATACTCATGGTAGGAATTAGCCAGGAATGTGTGAAAGTTCTCCTGCGTGTATAAATATGAATAATCCATATATGTTTGGCAAGGATTAAATGGTGGTGTAGTTATGCCTCTTTGATTCAGGAGAGAAGCAACAAAGTAGCTCTCATCTAAGTCACTTGGTGTGTGACAATTATGGAAATAGTATGCCAAAGGTGGGATAGTAGGAGAAAATATTTGAGCATTAGTTGTTTTAACTGTAATCCACATCCATCTAAATCAATGGTCTCATTTTCTTTCAGTTGAAAAATGGTGTGAAAAGAAAAGCGGACACTACGACCCCTACTGCCTCTTCCATCACCAGCTGTGAGTCATCCCCTTGTGTAACCGAACCAAAAGTCCTAAAGTTATTCTCCAGGCGAGGCAGTGGCCGACCCATCAAACCTCCCTGTAAAGACCTTCCTGAATCACCACTACAGCATCAAGTGGGCAGAAGGACAAAACTCTCTGAGAGACTCAAATACTGCTGTGCCATCCTAAAGGAGATGTTTGCCAAAAAGCATTCCGCTTATGCCTGGCCCTTTTATAAGCCTGTGGATGCTAAGTCACTGGGCCTTGATGATTATCATGAAATCATTCACCAACCCATGGATATGAGTACCATAAAAGTGAGTACCACTGTTGTGTTAATTAGGGCCGGGACTCGATTAAAAAAATTAATCTTATTAATTAGAGGCTTTGTAATTAATTAATCGCATTTTAATTGCATAAATATTTGACCTGAGAACAGTGTGAAGTAATTTTTTTCACATGGATTTTTGTATAGGCTACCATTGAATAATGACTGAATACATAAGCTTAAGCAACAAAATATTGTTTATTTTTGTTCAACCAAGTCCAGCAGACCAGTGCAATTTTTGCCATTAAATGTAGCAATAGCATATTTAGAAATATAGTAGGCCTACATTTTAGAAATTCAGGTAGCCTATAGGTAGGAAGACCTTCTGTAAACTGTTTTTTTAAGTTAAAAAAGGTTTCCATGGTGACGCGTCAGGCTTGGCACGTGATTCATCACAGCCAAAATAGCGCTGCATGACAGATGTAGCGCTTTTATTTCTAAATATTAAAAAACTTGCTTACCATGTCATCAACTTTTTTCTTTTCCGATTCTCAAATATGTGTAAGTGAGTTTGTTTTGTTGTTTAAAAAATCTTTATAAATTATCTTGATCTGTAACGTGAGATGGGCGCCGTGTTTGGGCCGCAGTTCAGAGATTCCTGTCTGTTGGATTTATTACAGCGCGTGAATTCATCAGTTTCTCCCGAAATACATGAAAGTAAGTGGCCGGTGAACTGGGAGTAGAATAGAGTTGACTTTATAGTTATTTACACTGTCTGTCTGATATGAATAAAAACCGTCTGCAAATATATTTTCTTGGGTTGTTATTGCTGCTTCTATAGACACCATTGTGTATTTTACAAACTATAAATGTGTTGTTTTGCTATAAATTATATGTAAATGTCTAAAACCTAAAATAAACATTATGTGGTTAAAAACACTGAACAGTTGTGATCGCCTATGACAAGCGCTGAGCGTGTCCGTCTTTGGCTCAGCCACAGCCGAAAGCACAGTTTGAATCTGGCGGTTATTATGTTACTTCACTGTACATTCGCTCCTCAGTGGTCAGCTGCTGCAGAGCGTGCCGACATCACAATTGCTGATAAGATATAGGAAAATATCTAGTGGAAAATGAGAATGTTATTCATCCAGTGAGAAAGTTCCGCGGTGCAAAAATAAGCGATTAAAATCAGTTATCGCGTTAATTAACGCGTTAAAGTCTGTAATTAATTAATCTCAATTAACGCGTTAAAGTCCCGGCCCTAGTGTTAATATAACTAAAATCTTTGCTCACTATTATTGTGCTATGTAATTGGCTTTTTTTTTTTTTTTTACAGAAAAAGATGGAAACCCGTGAGTACATGGATGCTTTGCAATTTGCTGCGGATATGCGACTCATGTTCTCAAACTGTTACAAATACAATCCACCAGGCCATGAGGTTGTGGGAATGGCAAGGAAACTCCAGGTGTGTCTTTTGGTGGTTTGATCATTTTTCAAAACCATTTATTGTCTTCTCTTCCTGTTTCCTTTTAGAAATGCAATATCTGCATATTGTTCTCAGGAAATTAAGTTTTTCCTCACAGGCTGAATGTTGGTCTTTTTTTCAGGATGTTTTTGAGTTTCGCTTCTCTAAAATCCCTGACGAGCCGAGGAATGCAGCCCCAACCTCGAGTCAAAACAGAGTAAAGAAGGAGAGAGCACACAGTCCTTCCAGCTCTGAGAGCAGTAACAGCGAATCATCATCTCCATCAGAAGACTCCTCAGACACAGAGGAGGATGAAGAGGAGAGAGCGCAGAGGCTGGCCAACCTGGAGGAACAGGTAAGACTTGCATGTAGACATGAGTCCTTTCATGCATGCATTTGCTGTTCCAAAACAGTTCATCATTGGCATGCTCCCTATGTGACGACTCTTGCAAAAGGTTTGTATCAACATTACGCTGCCTCCTTCAACAAATTCTATGGCAGCGTTGAATGTATCCTTGGTAGCGAAAACCGTTTCAGATGTTCTTCGCCAAGAAGCGAAAGGTGTTTATGAATATGCTTATACTGTACACTCTAAACTGAAAATTCTTCTCAAATAAGTCTGCAGAATTACAGAATCAATTTTTACTTGTGTTTAGGAGTGGACAATGTGGCAAAAAAAAAACCATAAAATTATTATTATATATATTTTTTTTATGCAGGATCACGATCCACAATCTTCATTCATAAGGGTGGGGTTTCTAAGGGTGGGTTGCACCTTTAAGAATTAAATTAAGCAAGTTTAGAGCTAATCAAGGATTTGTTGCTCTAGTGCAACAACTCAATTTAAAATAAAACCCACTTAATTTTAAACACAGATTAACAAATCAGGGAATAGAATTCTAAACTGTGATTTTTCTCCTCCATGATGGATTTGTCTATTGTAATTCATTCAATTTCCTTCTTTATTGACTACCAATCTCTCTCTGACAGAAGTAGCTCTTGCCAACAAAGGAAATAAACTTCTAAAATGTCAGCTGTCTTATAAACTGCTATTTAGAGAGACCTTTAGAATAAAGGGCTAATCAATCAGGCAATTAAAACATTGCGGAAGCATATACGGATTTTCATAAGCCTGGAAATATTCCTCACTTAATTGATACTATAAATATATGGCAGCATAACTTATGACAAAACAACCGAGGTAAGAAAAAAACACTGGCATGATTTGCTGAGTGACTATCTCTGCTCATGACAGCGGTGCCCAGTCCATTTGATCGCCGCCCAGCTGCCACACCTTTAGGGCGCTGACCTCATCGTCACCGCTGCTGTTAAATGCTAACTATATTCCTCTTCTTTTCTTTGTCCGACACCGAGGTGCACCGAGATGAGAGACGGATCCGCATCCCAGACTCAATAGCAAGCGTAAGCTTTCATGTAAAGCTAAAATTTATCCTTACAAGTTAACAAAATATGGAAGAAACAATAATGACAGACTATTTAGGCCTAAGTAGGGGTGGATCAAAATCTTATTTCACTTATTATTTTATCTTTGTTATTAAAAATGAGATCAAAGATACAAATTACAAATAAGTAAAATACAAGATACAAATCAAACAAATAATGCTCAGTCAAGGGCAATGAGTGATTTTCTTTCATTTGCTCTCGAAAGTGATAAAAATAGAGCATCACTTTTTGAAAGTAACTACTGTATCGATTAAATCGTTACACCACCAGGTGGCGACAAGTGACTGTTAAATGTATTTGTCATTGAATCATTAAAGAGATTTTTTTTTAAAAAAAGCTGATTCATCCAGTTATTAATCAAGTGAAGTATTTATGGGTGTCCCTGAATAAATAAATAAAAAATGGTTTGATTAATTTTTTCAGATTAATTAAAAAATGTTTAGTTCTATGTTAAGAATCCTGTTAACCACATCTAAGAAGTCTGTTTGATGGAAAAAAATCGTGATTTTTCAATCTATCTGGAATCGTCAGCTCTAGACCCAACCGAATGTGTTTATGTAAACCTTTAAGACGAGAAATAAAACTTAGTTCAGTACTTTCACAAGCTTCAGGTGTTGCGCTCAGAAAAAAGTAGGGGTTAAACGGATCATACGGCCAGGCGCCACAGTTCGGCATGCATGTGATTCACGGATTAATTGCAAAGTTTAACCATCATATAGTGACAGTTTATCATTTACATGTGTTTTGTGCTGTCAATTGACACATTTTTAAATCATTCCAGCACAAGAAGAGGGAAAAAAGAACTTCGTTACTCATGCACCTAATGTCCTAATGTTACCTGTCATTTGTTTATCAAACAAAAAACACAGCTTTAAAGGAACAGTCCACTTTTTTTGGAAATGGGGTCATTTGCCAACTCCCCTAGAGTTAAACAGTTGAGTTTTACTGTTTTTGAATCCATTCAGCCGATATCTGGGTCTGGCAGTAGCACTTTTAGCATAGCTTAGCATAGATCATTGAATCTGATTAGACCGTTAGCATCTCTCTCTCAAAAAAATGACTACCACAAGTGCTACCGCCAGACCCGGAGATCAGCTGAATGGATTTTTTTTTTCTTGCTGATCAGAAAAATGATCCGCTCTTTGACTCAAAAACCAAAATTAATGTTTTGTTGTTTTCGTAAGTTTTGTGGTCTGTTGGATTATCACAGAACAGTCTGTGAGTAAAGTCATTTGAAAGTTTCACTGGCAGGGCTTTAAAACGCATGCAAATAATAAACGTTTGTGTGGTAAAGAACTGCAGCTGATAGAATTTGCCCCAAAGAGAGACTGTTAGTATCATGCTACAGATGCAGATCGAAAGACATTGCTCACAATCTAAAATCGTGATATTGTGCACACACCCCTTCTGTGTATTATGCTTATTACAGTTTTGTGCTGTTAGCTTAGCTTTTGTGCTGTTTTATGTCAAACCATGTTGAAATGTAGTCTTATATGCCAATGTGAGCATTCAATATCAGACAGTTATGAAGTTTCGTGATGGTTTGGATGCATTTGTACTGTAGGCAGTGAGAGGTAGGTTGCAGGGTTTTGAACTATACATTGGGTGAATTTATTCTTTATGCCATTTCTGTTTTTACTCTCCAGCTGAAAGCAGTACGAGAGCAGCTGCAGTTACTGACCCAAACACCTCTCTTGAAACCAAAGAAAAGGGAAAAGTCCAAGAAGAAAAGGAAGAAAGAGAGAGAGTCCAGTAAGCGAAAAGGTGAAGAAACTAAGAAATCTGCAAAAATACAGAAAAGGTCCAACAGCAGCAAGTCATCAGGGTAAGAATAAGTTTTATTTGTGTGTTGTTGCGCACATCTTTCCTGGCTTTTCCACACTAAAAATAATGTATGGGATTGATTTAAAAAAAATTAAATAAATTACTCTGGCACATTATTCGCAGAAAAATCTAAATTATTTAAACTCTGTTCTCAGGCGGAAGGAGAGTAGAGCATGTGACTCCGAAGAAGAGATGAACACTGTGCCCATGTCTTATGAGGAGAAACGGCAACTGAGTCTAGACATTAACAAGCTTCCTGGGGACAAGCTTGGCAAAGTAGTAAACATCATCAAGGCTCGAGAACCCCTGCTAAGGGACACAGACCCTGAGGAGATTGAGATTGACTTTGAGACTCTTAAACCTTCAACTCTTCGAGCTCTTGAGTGCTACGTTGTAACTTGCCTTCGCAAGAAGCCGAAAGAAACAGACAGTGAGTAATATTCAGTCATTGTTAACAGCTTTTCATGCTGGGACATTTTTTTTATGGAAATCTATGTAAATGAAATGATGTGAGAAGTAGTACTATAAGCCTGCTCACACCACGTGTGATATGACTAAACATGCAAATATAAAATGTATGTTCAGAGTAGGGCTGGGCGAAATGTAAAAAATATTTTATCGATAATCGGCTTAAAAAATAGCGCGATCGTCAACCCAAGCCCCGCCCCCAACACACCCCGCCAGAGACAACACCACGGAATACACCGGTAACACAAGTCATGTTGAGTTTGGATGCACTTTATCTAATGATAGCCTGCGATTTAGTTGGTTTAATTTAATGATTGAAACGTTTGAAGTTTGACTTTGCAGTTTGAGCTTAAAAGAGCATAAAACATTAGCTTTGCTTATTTGCTAATAATTTCCTCACTGTTCTTATTGCATCTTGAAATGAATTTCGTTTCGTGAGGAGAAATGTTAAATACAACTAATGTGTAGCGCTGTTTTTAAACTTGTATTCAAACTATAATATACTTGTTATTTGTCTAAAACTAGGAATTAAAAAATAATTGTTTCGTTCTGCACGAGCAGAAACGTTTTTGTTTTTTCCTCCTCTTTTTTTGGTTTTAGAGTTCCAAGGTCACCTTATGCCGTTTACGAAATAAAAATGACTGCTTTGTTTATTTAGAAACAGAAGTCATTCAAAAATATATTTTGGGATTTTTTTTTTTTTTGTTTTGTTTTGTTTATTTATTTATTTTAATCTAAAGCGAAGTAGGCTATAACGCTCCCATAGCTATATACTGTAACGGAGTTGCCAACATTATAAGCTCCGAACACGTGCATGAGATAGCCTATTCAAAGCAACGCAATTTCTTCAACCGTTTGCAATATAACGAAATTTTAATTACAATGGTAATCTCTGAACTTTTTTGATTAGGCCTTTTTATTATGTGCAACTTGGTTATATAGGCTATTCTGCTATTTTGAATTAACAGGATATTTTGATTTTTTTAATATAAAGATCAAGAAATCCAGAAAAAATGTTTAACAAAATTACGAAATTATAAGGATAAATGATTGCATCTCAAGGTCGCATGTACACAAACTCATGTTGCAGTTGGAACAGCTCTGAACAACAGGCAAATAAAATATTAAGCTAATTAAAGTTACAAAAGTTCAGTGAGTGATTTTCTTTTTCTTTTGTTCTTTGATCAACATTAATGGTGGCAGCGAGTATAGGCTGTCATTGGACTGATTCAATGGACATAGGCCTACTGTTTTTCTTTCTCAACTGTTTAAAACTAAACCGGCTGTGTTTGCGTTTGCGGGGATATTTGAACTTGGGAAAAAAAAGGTGTGTAGGCCTACCTACTGACGTCCTTCCACGGTTGAAACAATAATTCTACGGATAATTGTGAGATATAATTCTGTGTGTATTTGTCCGTGCACTAGATGAGAGGCGGCGTCATTTTTTTGATGACGATTATCGTCTGGAAACAGACTGTTAAATTGACATCGCGATACTTGCGAGACATCGTTGATATACGATAATATCATCATATCGCCCAGCCCTAGTTCAGAGTAATGCAAAAAAATATATAATCATAAGAGAAAAAAAACTTAAATCTTTGTTGAACGGTGTTTTGGCCTCCATGTATCCTGAATTTGCACAACGAGGACTATTTTTCTGTACAAAACAGTACAATACATATTTATTAGATGCTCCGATCAGCATTTTTGATCACCAAAATCATGATCTGCCTGATTGCCGATCACAGAATGGCAGGGGAATGGGAATCTTTTATCTATAATCTAGCAGAGTTTGCACCATTTGTAGAAATGAAACTAACTATGCATTAACTGTATTAAAAATAAAAAAATAAAAAACAGTAGAAATATATAGGCTACAGTCAAGATCTTGAAGTGTTTTTTAAATTTTTTTTATTGTATTTAGAAAATGAGATAACTTAAGACTACTGTAGGCCATCTGCCCCAAATAAGGCAGAGTAACAAAATTATTCCAAACAAAGAGGGGTCAGGCAGACCAACACACATTAGATCAGCTTATTGGGATGGGATCAAGTTACACTTAGGGATACTTGGAAATTGTAGCCTCTTATACACTGACTAAATTTAATAATTGGCTGCAAAATGTAAAACTTGTTACCCCAAAACTGGCTACTGCCACAAATGACAAAACTTTTGCAAATTTTTTTCTGTTATTATGAACGTCTGTAGTTTGTAGTAGGAAAACTCGCGGCACAACTGTACCAATACAAATAAATAAATAAAACATCTCCAGTTAACTATAGCAGAGCATTAGCGCTGAAATGTGTTTATTTTTTATCAAGTGATCAAAGTGCTCGTTGCCACCGCGATCAATATCACACATACTGTGTTCTCTTGTGGCTCGCGCACAGTCTTCACTCGGACGCGCGATTCAATCTGTTTTATTGACTCTCAATTCAAATAGTCGAATCTATGTATTTATTCTCGCCGTTAGCAACGTCTTTGTTGGACACTTTGAAAAACTTCCAGACTGGAGATGGAGAACTCATGTTGCCGCTGGCAAGCCTGTGCAGGTGGGAAAAAGTCGCGTGAGTAATTTGTCACATGATTGGCTTTTTTGATCGCCGCTGTTGGGGTTCGCCGATCAAGCTATTTTTAGCCAATATCGGCCGATCATGATCGGCGTCCGATCAGTCGGAGCATCACTAATATTCATTTATTTTCCTTCTCGTTATTTGAAAAGACAAGGTTACTAGGGCTGTCAACGAATATTAAAAATGTAAAAATTCTTAATTTAAACAGAATTTGAAGGTGAAAATTAATATTCGAATGTGGAAAAACATGCCCGCAGTAGTAGAGGTGCGGCTGTCTGCTTTGCGAGTGGGGTGCTTTGCGCTGCCTGAGGGGTCTTTGTCACATTTATCGGAATTGTGTGCCTCATTTTATTTAACGTTAAACCGAAACATTACTAAAGTGTAGGCTACTGTACTGACTGAATAGATGTTGCATGAATAAGGTAGGTTAGATACAGCAGTTTCATGCACTGCAGGCTTCCACTGGTTTGATCATTTACCGTTTCATGTCAAGGAAAAGTTCCATGTTTACCACAGCTCGCTCGGAGCATTCAATGTCAGTTCTGTATACTGTAAAACTTTATTAAATGAATGTTAATAATATTTGTTTCAATCACTGAAGGAAGCCTGCTATATTTGGGACAAGAGTCGCAACCTTAAATTGCTTGCACAAAACTCTTGATCAGCACTTATGTGCACTTAACATTTGTTTATTGTTGTTCATTTAAACCGTTATGCTCAGAGAGGGCGAGAGAGAGAAGAGTACGTGCGAGCGAGAGGGGTCTGTTGTCTTGGCCATTAGTAGATTTACTTTTTTTTTGTGTAGGTAATACGTTGTCAAATATGTTTCAACTTAAATAAACTACCTATACAAGTAGTTATGTCTCTTTGTATTAATTCGTCATTGACAAAATGCGCAACCAGATGTTCGAATAGTTCGAATATGTGTTTTTTAGAGGGAATATTCAAATTTTACAATTGTGTAGAACAGCAGTGCCTCATGGTCTTCATTTTTAATTTGGTCATACATTAAAAAAACACTGTAAAAACGACTTTAAAGAAATACAAATTTATGTGTGTAAAGGGAAAAAGTTTAGCTTAAATTTATGGGTAATCTGTTTACATTTTTAGAAACAAAGTCACAAAAGAAGTCTAAAATCAAGGAAATGGATAAAGAGCTGCAGCACAAAACTGGAGAACCAAACTCCAATAAAAAGGCCAAAAGTGAGTGTATATTTTATTTATTATTTTTTATAAAAAATTTTATTGTATAAATGCAAATATAAACATGTATTTTCTCTATGCAGTTGAAACAGAAGGTGAGTTTAAAGACTCGAACCGTCCGTCTCGTCTCAGTGAAAGCAGCAGCAGCTCGTCCAGCTCTGACAGCAGTAGTAGTGACTCTAGCTCCTCTGATAGCTGTGACTCTGATTCAGGTTAGCTGCTTCACACCTACCCACCAACCCTTTTATTCACTCACTGTCTCTCAGGCCAGTCTGTGCCCCCTGCTATCTATCTGGCCACTGATGCAGAAAACAAACCAAAAATTGTAAAGCTTACTTGGACATCCTCAGTGTTATAAACTCTTCAATTTATTTCACAACTGGACAACAAAGTACATGAAACGTTATGCAGTTTTTTTTCTCTCTCTACTCAATTTAAAAAAAATGGGTGTTGTTCCTTTTTTTCACTACTTGTCCCATCTCTTTTTTTTTTGTAATAAAATTGTGCACTTTTGGCTCCAAATGATGATAAAATTATTAATCACGTAAGGGGTCCCTCACTCTTTCAGTTGTTTTTTTATTTGGGTGCTATTATTTATTTGTTGTTTTCCTGTGTCCGATGTTTTGTTGTTTTCATCACAATCACTTATTTATGTTGGTGCTGTAGTTTAAGCTTGAGACCAGTTGGATCTTAGTGTGGTGTTTTCCTGAAGTTGATTCAGCATTTAGGTTAAAAACACTTTAAAAGAAAGGCCAGTTTTCAGTTCGGCCCTTCATCAAACATACCTGAGGGCACAGTAGTTTGTGCCATGCTATTGTCCCAGCTAAGAGTTACAGCTGGTCTTTTTTAAACTGCTGCACTCATTCATTATTATGTGATTCCATTGCTTTGTAATTTCACCTTTTGTACTTGTGTGATAGGTTATGCAGAGATGTATATGTAATGATAATCTACAATAGATTGTATAAGCATACGTCAATATGTTGTATGTGAGATACTTGGATTGTAAACTATAGTTGGAACATGGAAGCTAGGACCAAAACAAGCTTGTTATAAGCAACCACTTGTCCTGTTTTAAATCTATTGCATATTTTGTAGATGTGTGCATTTTATTTACCTAAACAGGTATAAAGCTTAACCATTGAGCTTGGTGTTCGACACCCAGAGATTTAAATAAAACGCATTTTTGTAGACAACTGTTGTATATTAAGATTAGTGTTGTGATTTCTTCCCTTTTTGTCATTTCACATTTTTTTTCCACTTTTGCTCCCGTCACAAAACACTTTTCACACATTGTGCACATTTTACCTGAAAATACCCAAATTTCAACCACTTAAAATTAAACTGGTTTATTATTATTATTTGTATTTATAATTATTGTTTCTGTGATTGACACTTATAGATAGTTATTTTATTAGTGGAGGTCAAACAAACTGGGTAAATCAGCAGAAATACCCATGGGATGGGGTTGGCCTTTCCCTCAGCCACGACTGAAGTGAAATGACCTCAGTGTGCATTGTGCGTGTCTTACAGAAAAGAAAGCTAAGAGGAAGCAAAGCAAAGCCCCTGGTCATGCCAACAAAAATAAAAACAAGGTAAAAAAAACACACAAGCCAATAAGAGTCCACAACCATTATTAAATGGCCTACTCCCACTCATTGATGATGGCACATGGAGCATTTCACTTCATGTAGGGCCAGATTTTTCCTGAGTGAAATATTGCCCCATTGTCCCCCTCCCCAAACAGGCAATGCGGCAGGCCGTTGCTGAGGTAAAGGACTCTTTTTCTGCCTCAGTCGTGACGTGCCAGTCTCGCCTAGCGTCACTAGTCTCAGAGGCAGACTCCAAAGACCTGCTTGCATCACAGCAAGCAAATCATCCTGCCGAGGACACCATCACAGCATTCCCAGGTTAGGCTCAGTGCCTTTGTTCACACTTCAGTTCATGTTAATGTGTTTTCTGTGGCCACATTGCACAAAAATAATGAAATGACCTCCAAAAATGAAGACGGTTTCTTTTTTTAATGCCTCGTCCAAATCTAAAACTGCATTTGGAGACCAGATGGTTATCTGCAGCTTTGATTTTATCAGTTTAACACCTTTCTGTCCATCCCTCTGCTTCCACAACAGCGTTACACAGCCGGCTGCCGCCTCAGCCATCCAGACCTAGTGGCAAAGCTGCCCCGCTACCTCGTAAAACCTGCACTGCCCCCATACCGCTCAGCCCACCTCCAGACCAGGCTCTCAGCCCTTTACGTAACATTTCCGCCACCTCCCCCTGTAAAGACAACACAACCACCCCACCCAAAGTTTCCCACGTTTCAATCACCCCACACCCACCTGCCACACTCCTTCCAGACCCATTGTTCCCCTGTAGTCCCACGCTCAGTCCCCTTGACCCGCAGGTATCTCAGGTTGGCCCCCCATCACCTTCTGCTGCAGAGAAGCCTCCACATAAGTCTGAGCAGGAAGGTAAGAGGTCACTTGATGTGTCGACTCGACTCAACCTCCCGCCGATCTCCGTCCCTCACTCTCTTTCCCCTCGCTCTGTTAACGATGTGCATCTGCAACTTTGCAACTTTCCCCTTCCATTGTAGGTTAGCATTGTATGTTTGTCTTTTAACTGGTGGTTTGTCGTCGAGTCTTGTCATCGATTTAGTTTTTCTCTCCCAAGCTGCATGTCATTGCTGTATTCGCTTGAATGTACGTATAAAACAGGATACCATTCAAGGCAAACTCCCATCTCTCTCTGTTTATTTCTCCTCCTCAATCTTGCAGGCATCCCTCCTCTTCTGTCACCACTGACCTCACCTCCTGCAGCCATGCCTGTCACAGGATCCCAGCCTACCTCCAGCTCTCTGTTCGAGGTAATTCTCTTTCTGCTGAACATATCCATATGGAGAGACACTATTTTGTACAGTTTATCTTATTCATTTAGTTAAATTAGGTTTTAAAAAAGGCTTAAAAAAATTAAAGGCTTTAAAATATAGTGGTTTGTTGCAGACAAATTCGTAAGAAACTTTTGGTGGTAATTACGTAAATTGGGCTTTGGCTCTGCTCTTCAGCTTGAATTATGACTTGTGGCGTATGTGGTTACCAGCAAACATTTTATCACAAGTCAAAACTTCTTCTGGAAGGACATGAGGAAAATGTGCACATTTATTTTGAGCAGGTAACTGCCCTCCACTGTTTTGACTATTTTTTTTTAAACTGTTTCCAATAAATAACAAAAGCAACACTGACATTCAACAAAATGATTGCGATATATCTTACCTGTTGAGCAAGATAAAGGCCATTTCTGGCTCCGTTTTAAATCCTTGAGTTGTCGGCACCTCCTAAAATCCTGAGTTGTGCTGTGTCTTTGTTTTCCTTGGCAGCCATTCTGCTAAACATTGCTTGGCAAAATAATTGTTATAAAAAAAAGTTGTGTTGTTGTTGCTGCAATGCGTTCATTTTATGAAACGTTGGCAGTTATGTAGTAACAGTTAAAATCAGTTTAATAACCGCAATAAGTCCTCTAAAGCCGTGGTTTACAGAGTTCAGAATGCTTGCGCTGTGCCTAACAACGCCTCTTAGCTGTTCAATTCATTGTAAACTAGGTGTGGCACGGTACATGGAAAAACATCTGAAACGTTCGGTTCGATTGTCTCGGTTTAGAGCGTGTGTGCGTCGCACGGTTTGACGCATGTGCAATGTAGCCTCGTGCCTCAGTGACCTCAGACGGTGTTTATTTTTTTGCGCGAATGTCACGTGTAGAAAAGACAAGTGGGAGAGATAAGCTGTCCGGAGTTGGAGGATGCGCCAGCGTCGTATAAGTCCGGTGTGTAGGAACATTTTGGATTTCATGTTACCTATGATGACAACGGAAATAAAACAATAGATAGAACTGCGACTGTGTGCAAGGTTGATACTGTTTTGTGTTGAGCTGGTTTAACTTGTGCTTCACTTTATGATTATGACCTTTGCTATTCTTATAGCCTTATTATAGGCAATTATGTTTAAACAAATTTTGTAAGCGCTACACTGAAGTTAATGTTAAGTTACTGATAAATGCAAGTTAATTTCAATCTTTGTGTGCTAAAAAAGCACATAAGTTCCTGTAGAGATAGCAATACACATTCTCCTTTTTTTGCCAAATAAACGAAAAGCATGTCATCAATGTCTTCTCTCTTGCTGTATCAAATCTCACCTAGCTTTCCTAAGAGATGGTCCCAATAATGTGCTTAAAGTCAAGTCTAATTCAGTTTGTGCAGGATTACATGATCTAACAAGTTTTAAAAACTGTATCTGAAATTTGGGATAATTAAGCTATATATCATATGCTGAAGTACATTTCTGGAGTATACCAAAAAATAAAAACGAGAAGAACCGTACAGAACCTAAAACCGTGATACGAACCGTGTCACCCCTATTGTAAACCAAAGCTTATTGGGGCTAGCCTGGCATGCCAGACCTACATCAAGATGTTAGGTCTGGGAACTCTCCATTGACAGGGCTCAATACGAGGGGCGGGATAAACGGTTGTCTTTCAAATTCCCTCTGCACACAATAGGATAGCGCTACAACCAACCAGAGCAACGAAGATGATGACGTCTTTTAAATCTTCCTTTTTTTTTTAAATGACTCAAGTGTCGTTCTTTGTTCATGTTTTACAGAAAAGTTTAACTTAAAATCCTCCGGAGTCGCAGCCAAAGCCGAATCGAAAGACAGCTGTTCGCCAGCCATTCTTTGTTTTCAAGTAGCAGTGAACCGTCACAACTCTGTCGTCATTATGTTAAGCCCGCCCGCCGACTCTATACACAATGTGATTGGCCTGACCAGAGTTTGGTTTTTCCAGCTAAAACGTCTATGGAGAGTTGCTAGACCACACTGGCTGCGAAATAATTTTTGCTGCCGCTAGGGTGCGTCTAGATTTCTAGGCTATATTGGGGCTTATTGCTATAACCATGTCCAGTGTTTCCTCTAGGATTTTTTCCAGCTGTGGTGGCAGGCCTATTTCCACAGGGGAGGGGGCATCGCCCATGAGTTATTCCCATTGAACCTTACCCACGAATCACGAGCACTCACACACAGGCCACTTTCTGAGGAATTGAAAAATGAAAACCAACCATCTCCATCAAAATAAATTATGCAAAATATTTATTTGCAAAGATATGAAGTGACAGTTAGAGAAGGCTATATTCATACATTATGGCAAAAATACTATTATAAATTAGTTTAGTAGATAATACAGCAGGAAAAGTTATTTTAGAAAAATCTTGTCATTTTATAAAATCTGAACATTTAGTGAAAAAAAGATTAAGTGAAGAGAACAAATAAATGGTCAAATGTTCCACCTTGCTCTTTGTATTGTTACAAAATACTTTAAGGAAAAACTAGTGTGTGTATATATATATTAGGGCTGGGAATCGATAAAAAAACAACTAATTAATCTCACAATTTGCTGTGATTAATCGCAATTAATCACATTTCCCCTAATCTTGTAATCATCAATATTTAAATGTAGAATCACCTAATTAGATTAAACAACACATTAAAAAAAGAAAAATGTCCACAAAAATTTGACATAAAATAGCCCATTTTAAATTAATATTAGACATCAATATATTATATAATATATTATTTTTCATTCAGTTATATGCAACATACACAGATTTATTTTTTGACTAATTATAAAAATAAAGTAGGCCTAGTTCTACAAAGATATTATTACCAGAGCATGTGATCAGAGCAGGTAATTTTACCATTGTTCCCCAGCATGGCTATACCAGCTCAGTAGGAGGGCTCTTGCAAACAGAAGAAACAGAACTACTACTGAGAAATGTCACGTTATTTGAGCAGACTTTGCTTTTCCAGTGCGTGATCAGTACATGATCGGAGCGTTTGGGCCGCGAACAACAACGCGCCGACACACGCGCACATATGGAGCGGAAATAAGACACGCTCGTGAAGTTGCTAAACAAGCTGCGCGAGAATGAAACCTTGTCGTTTCATTGCATATTTTCGGCTTATATTTTATGCCTTTTTTCTCTTTCGGCCAAAAACCGAAAATGCCATTTTCAGCCAATAATTTTCGCGATGCGCTCTTTGATTGTTGAAGGGAGAATGACTGAGGAGAGATAAGTTTCCATTAACTTTAACTTAACGACTTAAATATTCATTAGTACCTCGCATTAAGCTGTTGAATGGCTCCGGAAACCTTGGAATATAGTGCACAAAAACCTTATGGTGCTTTACAATGTTTATTGAATTTATTGGGGCTTAACTATAACACAGTATAGTGCGCAGAATATCGGACTTCACTGAGAAGCTGCAGCCGTGGTGGGAGGATTTTGGGTGTGGCGGCCCGCCACCACAGAATGAATGTAGCGGAAACACTGATGTCATTACCAATACCATGACACATCTTGGTCACATATTGGGAAATGTAATTGAGGATTTGATTAATCTTTTTTTCCACCATTGGATGTTGTTTTCAAGGTAGCTGACATTTATTGGGCCCATGAGGAGTGGCCTATTGTAACAGTTGTTTATGGTTTGATGAAGGGACGGGACTAGACCAGTGACGGTAATAGAAGGAATGAAATCTAAAAGGTCGTCTGCAATTGTATGATAATTCAAAGTTATCGGTGTAGCTGAGAAGTGAAGCTGTCAAAGCATTGATTCTTGTTGTATCACTCGGTCAACGGCAGAGACTTTAAAGACTGAGGCTTTGTTTCTGGTAATGGTAAAATGACTTGAAAATTTGTCAAGAGCTAATGAAAATCTGCATTATGGCCAGGTGTTAATCAAAAGAAACTGTCCAGTCTTACTGCTTTTGGAGGGTTGCATAGGAATTCTGACCACATTCAAAACCTGTAGATTATTTCTTTGACAAAAGTTGTCGCTCAAATAATGGTGCAGCATTGTCTATCATTTTATCTATTTCTGGGTAGGGGTGCACGATATATCGACTCAATATCGTTATCGCGATATCACGTCGCCCGATATCATACCGTAAGTGTCGCGATATTTATGCGGTATTTTGTTTATGATGCGTCCCGTCCGAAATGCACTGTTGTATTTCCCCCGACTCATTTTCTGGTTCTCATTCTCCGTAAACAACATGAAATTGAGAGGGTTAACTTTTCATGCTACAGATTTCCCAAAATGGTCAGAGAGAACAGGGGAGAAACAATTGTTTTTCTCAATATGACTGTAGAGTCGCAACTCGCTCCAAAGCTAATCGCCGTCACTCTATCACTTCTCCCTTGCTCTACCATACAGTCCCCCCCCACACACACTTGCCGGCTCGACGCACACACCAGCGCACACATATAGCTAACACCAGGCCAGCTGGCAACTTCATGCGTTTTCTCAGATCGGATAGCTATTTGATTTATCAAACCGATTCAATTTACACCTGGTCACATAAATGTGTTTTTGCAAATCCGATCTTCAATTCCCGCGCTATTGCAGATTTTAACGTTCATGTCACCGAAAGCAGATGAGTTGCACTTGATCGTCACGTCAGCTAAAATGTAAAAATCAAATAACGCAATAACAGAGAGCAGCACAGCCCTGGTAAGATCATTTCGTTTCTTTACTTTTAATGAAGATGATTTTGTGTAAAGCGCCTGCGCCTTACTTTCACTCTGATTTGCGATAGTTTGCGCGTTGGCTTGATGAACAGATGTTCAGCTGCGGCGATGCTTGCAGTAGCGTCGTCATATCTGACTATAACATGATGTAGCCTGTAACACGTTCTCACACGTTTATTTTTTAGCGTTTTTGGGAGAATTCAATTTTACATATGTGGTTTCAACAACCAAATGCATTTACACGTCCAGTTTTCGTCTGGGTGGCGCTGCCAATAAAGCACTGCTAAAATCTGTCACAAAGAATCGGCAAAAGTAATTATTATGAATATGTAAAATATAGCAAGGAGATATTTTAATTATTTATTAATAAACAAGTGTTTTCTTTGTCAGCTGCAAAGATGAAGTTGACGATGCTGACTCGCGATCTTCGCAGTAGTGGACGCGCAGAGAGAAATGCGCATTTCATAAGGATCACATATAAGCAGAGCAGTCTGTCTGTTTTCGTTCGTTTTGAATTGTTCTGTTTAAGTAGACATGTCTGTGAGAGAGGCTTCCTTATACACTGAGTTTCGGTTCATTTATGAGACGAGCTCCAGTTCACGCGTCGGCGCCTCCGTGTCGTGATCGTCTGCTATATTCTTATTTATTAAATCCAGGCAATTGGTTGATGAAACATTGATTAAAATGAAGATACAATTAATACAAAACGAAATTCACTTTAAAGAAAGGTTTTGTGCTTTCTGTTTGATGTCTCTGTGAAAGTTTTAAAGCATATTTTAGTGCCGCTTTCAGAGCGCTCACGTCCATAGCATTCGGTTTTCCTCATATGCGAACTGAAATGAATATCAGTTCATGGTTTGTGTGTAGGCTATAAGAGAGAAAGAGAATTGAGACTTGAGATAAAATAAACTGCTTAAGTATTGTAGATATTGTAGTATTAATTTAGGCCTACATGCAGTTACACATTGTCGGTTAAAAACAAGAAAGTGGCTGGTAAAAATATTGGGTGGCTGGTAGATTTTGAAATCCACCAGCCACAGTGGCCGGTGGACAAAAAAGTTAATTTCCATCCCTGTTTTACACTGTAGTGTACATACAACCAGTAAAACATGTCCTGTTCTGTATAGGCCTACATGGTTATATTAGTGTTGGGTCCGAGTCCACCTTTGTCGAGTCCGAGTCAAGTCCAAGTCCTTAACAATCGAGTCCAAGTCCGAGTCCAAAGAGGGCCGAGTCGGACTTGAGTCCGAGTCCTTAACATCCGAGTCCGAGTCGAGTCCGGCCGAGTCCACAAAGATTTAAATTATTTGAAATTGACCTGGTTTGAATGATTTGAAAAGATGGATCTCGCAATCATAGCCACTGCTAGTAAGGAGTCAAATATGAAGAAGATGCTGGAAAAGCAAAGAATGTGCAGGAGCTGGAGGATTTTTCCTCATGAACAACCATTACAAAAAACAAAAAAACTAAAACAAAAAAAAACCAGTTGTGGATCATTCAGGTAATGACACACAATATAAAAATCAAGTAATTTGTCTTGTATTTTGTGTTTGTATTTTGTCTTGTGGACTAGGCTATTAAACATCTGTTATGTGAAAAAGCTTTTTCAGTGCAGTACTAAATAGAAAATGTTTTTATGATCCTTTCTTATAAATAAATAAAAATTACATTTTGGAGATTCTGAAAGGTGTATGTAAACTAAAGTGTAAATGTAACAAAAATCATAAAACTATTAGACGCCAAAATGTTGCTATGGTTACTATGTCAATCATCGCAATTTCATGACTCACATGACTAAAATTTTACGGATTCACTCCCACATTTCAATGAATTTATCACTCTTTATAATTTACTGTGTGAACGTAAATCGTGAACCACTGGTCCTCTAGAAGCACGAAAAACAAAACAGCGCTCCCTTTAAGCCATCACTTACTTACCGCGTTCTGCACTCTCCCTAAAACTCTCATCATAAACACTGAAGTTGTCCGCACTGCACAGTGAATCTCTCATTTATATCGCGTCTAGACTTTGTTGATTATGAGGGGATTTGCGAAAGGATAAAGCTCGTGCTGATTCTGAACATACATTTTGAGCGAATTCTTCTCCGCATGATGACTAAAACGCCTCTGATTTGCCACTGTTCATGCGCTTAATATACATGTCTGTGATTGGCTACAATGCTCAACGCGGAAACAACACAAGTAGTTTCGTTTCGTTTTTGAATAATATTGTGTCCTCCAGTGCCCGGACTCGACTGGACTCGGACATTTTTCCGAGTCTAAAATGTCCGAGTGCGTGCCAAGTCCGAGTACAAATTCATCCAAGTGCGTGACAAGTCCGAGTTCGTTCAAAATTGGACTCGAGTCCGAGTTCGAGTACCCCAACTCTAGTTATTATTATTTATTTATTCATGTTGTACCAGTCCAATATGACTGTCAGTTGAAATAAACCTTGTGTTGTAAGACAACTTGTTTTATTTGTTATGAATCTATTATGATGCGTTTTCCCATAACTTTTGTAGTTTTACATATGTTTAAAAATATCGAAATTAATACCGATATCGCAATATCCATTATCGATATCGCAATATCACTTTTTTTGTCAATATCGTGCACCCCTATTTCTGGGATACTTACCACTAAATATGACCTAACAATAAAAAATGTGGTTGGTCACTGTGTCGGTTAGGAGGAGTCCATCTGTCTAAATGGGCAGTGCTTATCCAGAGCCCTATATTAGCATCCACGCCAATGGACGCTCAAGCTCTTTTGGGTTGGGGTGTATTCTGATTAGCTGTCAATGTTATCATCAACAGTTAGGGCTGGGCGATATGGCCAAAAAATGTCAGTTCAGTCAATATTGATAATTATCACGATAAATGTCAAATCTTTATTTCTTTCAAGTTTAAAGGCAGAGTTTTGCTCCTAAGCGAGTTGTAGAAACCAGAGCGTTAATTGTGGTTTTAAACTGTCATATGTTCTGACAATAAAGAGTAAACACTTGACAAACAGGTGAATATTTCACAAATCTGAGTTAGAACATTCAAACATTTGTCATTTTTCCTTAACAAAATAAATATCTTAATTGAAGAAAATATTTATTAGTTTCTGCATGTGCTAACTTTTATTTGGTAAAATGTAATATTCTGACTTTGAGTTTTATTAAAATAAACCATTGGTCGTCCAGCATCATGCATTTAGATCATAACCACAGATAAAACCAGGCATAAATATGATTAAAAATGCTGCCCTCAAATGTTAATCTGGAACCTTGCAAACTTAAAATAAAACTGCACATTGTAATTTCTATAATTTAAGATATAGATATTATATTAATATAATTCTATAATTTGTCAGTAATACAGTAAAAATATTTTAAACAGGTTTTTTTTTTAGTTTTTTTTTTATTTCCCACGCCCCCCATGCCCCCCGTTACACCCCTAAGTTTGATGCATTGTCATAAGTAAAAACACACTGGTTTGTAACAGATAGTTTTACCATTTACTACATTTTGTTAATCTTCTAGATATTTGCCTATAGCCACTAATATAATCTCACACATATACAGTTGCAAAATAAGGTGCATATCTGTGGTTTGGACTTCCCTATTCGCATTAGAACAATCTGGTTAAGTTCGGCGTCACCATTTCTGGGTTGATCAAATCCCAACAGAAAGCCATAAACAGTACTAATATTCACATGGTATGCTGTGGTTCTACTGAAAAATCATGTTCAACCACAAGTGACTTTTTGTACTGTCTTTCTCTCTGCAGCAATGTACATTGTTGTCTCCTCTGCACGAGAGTCCATTAACAAATGTGAGGGATGAGCAGAGCAGCCCTGAGACACTGGAAGAGCCCTCTGTTCAGCTGCACAAAATGCACGGTCAGCATTTCCTCTGCCGTTTCCTCCGGAGTCCTTTCTCTTTTTCTTTTTCTCAATGGTTTCTTGAAATGAGTTATTGTCGCATTTTCTAGGAGCGAAACACGATTCCGGTGAACTATGCAAGTCTATTCAAGATGCCAAATCCTCCCTGCCTAAAAAGGTACAGATGCTTTACATGGGTACCAAGCAAAATATGCGCTCAATCTTTAGTTCTCTCTGATAACCTGGACCTATTCATATGTGTTTAAGGATATTGTCCTAAAGCATGCCGACTCCTGGACAAGCCTGGGTAAGATGGCTACTCAAACTCCTTGCCCCATCAAATCATCAAAGGAAAGTTTCCAGCAGTTTCGCAAAGTTGCCATCGAAAAAGAGGAAAGAGAGAGAGCTCGTAAACTGCAACTTGAGGCTGGGCGAGAGAAGAGCGGCACAGACAAAAGCAGGTATAAATGGAATTTTAGTTTTCAGGCAACACTGTGTATAAAGTTGTGTTATGTAAATTTCAATTTGGAGGAGTTTCAATCTCTGCCTGTTTGGCTGGAGACATGATTCCAGCTGACGACAGCTTCCCATGGCTCGGTTTCAAAACTTAGCGAGTGTGCGTAATGCATTCAAAATTTAATTTCTATTATTAATTTACACTCGTATCCCCATAGCCCACATTTGATTATTGTACGACTGTTCTCGCTGAACTAGCTGACATTGTGGTCTTTTAATGATTTCTAGTCTGACGCAGCAGCTTCAAAAGACTAAGCTAGACTGCCAGCCCTCAAAGCCAGAAGTGGAGTCAGCAGAGCTGCCTCTGATGGCAGCCATCTTGGATCCCCCCAAAGCGTCTGAGCCCTGCTCTCTTCCGCAGAGCTCTGTAGACAGAGAACGAGAGATGGCCCGCAGGAGAGAGCAGGAACGCCGCAGAAGGGAGGCTGTAAGTACTTCACACTAAGTATTTAGATACTCAATTCAAAATTTTAAATATTTAATGTATTTGAAAATATTTAATCCAAATAGTGATTAGGATATTTTATGAATCAAAGAATTTTCCTTTGTTGTTTGCTCGATTATTAAATGTATTATAACATTATTCTTATTAATAATAATAATAATAAAACCATATAAAAGCCATTCAGTGACCATAAAGATGTTAGACAGCTCTAGAGATGAGCATTTTGCTAAATGTACGCACCTTATTACATATATATTTTTTACTTTTCTTCTATATTTAATCTGTTTGTATAAATCTTTCCAGTTTTTATGACAGCCACCATTTATGACAGTCCCCCTGTGGTGAAAATCAAGTTTTTAATGTTGTTTATATGTCTATTTGGTGTTTTTAATATGAATTTGCACATGGTTTGTCTTAAAGCATAAGTCAACACCATTGCTGAATATTTTCTCAGTATTGTCTCAAAAACATGGTTTGAAATCTCTGGTGTTTCTGACGGGTCAAACTACCTTGTAACCAATCAAACCAAGTCTCTGAGCTGGTGTAAGTGAGTGGAGGGGATAATTTGCATATTCATAGAACCTCATATACTAAATGAGGCAAGGGTGTAGTTCCATTCCAGCTATTTTAAGGAATAGCTGTTTTTTTTGTAATTTTGGTGATCAAAGATGAGTTTTAAGGGGTACGGTTATTGACTACAGGGGGACTTTTAAATGTTTATTTTTCAAAAACTAATTGGAGTGGAAACATTATGTAATTCTAAAGTTAGTAACTTTTATTATTATAAAGAAAATACAAATCAGTTCATTTTAACCTTCAATATTACATTAATGTAGTGTATATTAATGTAACCAACTGAGTCCCTGTATAGTTTACAGCATTAGTTGAGAATTATATATTTTTTCTCCTTTATAAAATTTGACACGTACTGTACCTTATGTAAGGTACTTTATTCAGCTTCACGTCAGGGTCCTCATCACCCTGCCGGGGGTTTATTCTGAGATAACAACAGGCTGGATGTACATTATCCCGCTTATTACACGGCTACTTACTACATAGATCAATATTTTCTGTCTAATTATTTACTTGAGTTTAAATATTTTATTAGGTCTTTAAACACAAAGCTTCCGCGGAGAGAGCAGTTGCTATATGGACATTTAAGAGATGCGGTATACAGTCATACCACTTTTATGTGGTTTACAGTCATACCACATAACACATATTGCTTATACAGCATTTCGCCACATAAATAATTATGGAGATAAGATATAATGATTTCAGATTAAACAGTTTTAAAATCGTACCTGTTTGTATCTTATAATAATATTGCCAAAATCTCATTATAATTGCATTGAGTGTGCATTAAAACACACCCATTGATGCTATTATTGGTATTACTATAATTAAGAGTTATTTGTTGTAATGATTAATAATATAGGTAACACTTTACAATAAGGTTCATTAGTTACCATTAGTTAATGTATTAACTAACAATGAGCAATACATTTGTTTCAGTATTTGTTAAGCTTTGTTAACGTTAGGTAAAGCTGCAGTCTGTAATTTTTTTGGGTCAAAAATTATCCCAAATAAATATTTGAGCAAGTACATAGTCAGCCAGTGTTCAAAACTATCTGCTTGCCTGATCTCGATTCTAAATGGTAAGCTTGTAATAATGTTTTTAATTCCAGTGGTACTGGTGGATTGCGCGGGAAATTCGAGCATGTCTTTGCGTCATTACGTCACATCTGTACACATAAAGGAGTCTCGGCTAGTAGGCTATATTGCGTGTGAGGATGTTGGAGGTAGAGATTTATAGCCTTTTCTCACAGCACTTGATATAATTAAACGTATCAATTTGATGGCGGATCCAGAAAGGTTCAAACAACAATCGCCAGTGACAACTGGAGATTCACCCGATTGTAAAATGCAAAAGACTTTGGAGTGGCTACAGAAATAAAAAGAGACTGCAAACGGGCCCATGCGAAAACAAGGATAAATATCGGAAGGACATTAAATGTAGTCATGTAGTTGGTCAAACTTTCAAAAAGTAGAATCTGTGATTCCGAATGACAGTATCCACACCGGCGCGGCGACTGACAGCACATTCTCCTCAAAACATTGGATTCATCCGCGCTGTGCCGTGCCGAGGCACAACCCACGTAAAGTTGATAATTCGGCGAATAACTGCAATTGCAGATTTCAAACAGAGATGGTGACCAAGAGGACAAACTATTGACTGCAGCTTGAATAAAAATGCAGCTGTTAATTCCCAGTGGATTAACTAATGATAACAAATGCAACCTAGTATTTTAATAACGTATAGATTAATGTAAAGTATGTAAAGATGAATAAATATTGTTCATTCTTATTTCATGTTAACTAAGGTAGTTCACTAATGTTAACTATTGAACCTTATTGTAAAGTGTTATCGTAATATATATTCAGGTATTATATTATTTGTATTCTTATTCACCATATTATTATTCATAACGATTTAAAACCATTCTTGCTATTGTTATTACTATATGATTAAAAGTTATGTTTATCACTATAATTAATAACAAATGTTATGCAATTACAGTTATTAACTTGTATGTATTTTAATAATAATGTTTTATGATGATGTTTTGACACATTTTTCTTTTTAATGCTCTTTCTCTAGATGTCAGGAGTCATTGATATGACCATGCAGAGTGACATAATGGCCACCTTTGAGAAGAACTTGGACTGAGATGTAAACAAATAAAAAATGTGCTTGTTTGTGTTGCGCTTCTGTTCAGTGAACAGTTCAGGCCGTCTTTTCCCTTCCCATACTTGCTCCACGAGTCCTGGTGACTGAAACGGGTCTTGGTGTTTTGACAGGCAAAAAATACTGCAATACAGCTGCATCACTTTGTACTAAATTAGCTCTTGTAAAAATAAGAATACAGTAGTGGACATTGTACAATGTTGTAAGACCAATATTTGCACCATTAACAGTGTTGTGTATATTTTTTGAGTTTTGTTTTATATTTTGATGAGTTTGATGCTTGGATCCAGAAATGCCTGCACTGAAACGCTGCTGATTGTCTGAGGCAGTTTTGAAAGAGAAACATGACGTTTCACAACAGTTTTTGTTATTTTGTATTTTTGTTTATAAAGAAGAATGTTTACTTCTCTTGATTATTATTGCCATCTGAATCTTTGACACATTCCATCACCCCTTCTGCTGTATGAATATTGCATAGCTGGTCGTCTTGCGCTAGCTGTTGTCAGAACTGTAAAGGATATTCCTGTGCAGGGCCCCGTCCCTGTTTATCCTGTTAGCTAGTATTTCATATATTTGACTTAATGCAGCAATTTAAACAGAAAATGTGCTGGTTGCGTTAAACCTGTCCTGTTTAAGTTATATATACATATATATGAAAAAAAATTCTGTAGTGTCAGAAATGTAATGCAAGCATGTGTGTATAAATATTTAGCGTTTTTTTTTTTTACTGGGGGACAATTATTATTAATTTTTAAATTTTTTTTCTTCAGGTTACTGTCGTCGACGAATCAGACTTATTTAGAGGAGTTATTGCACTTCTTGTATTTCTATTTGTATCCACTTGGAAGTGCAGTGACATATGTTTCTCTCTTGGAGATGATAGGCAGTTCTCTGTGCCTAAAGTTAGTGGATTCTCCAGAGCCGTGTTGATTCCAATGTGTGATCTGGTGATTGTAACTGCACTGAAAACATGTTCAAAATAGTTTCTCTGACTATGATGGTTGTGGCAGTTTTCATCCCAAGCACTTTATTCATTACACCACCATGCTGAGGTGTCACAGGCTAGTGAGGGAAAGACATTATTTCAAAGAAATCACATTCTAGTTAAATCAATAAAAGGAAAATAAGTATTTTCATTAAAATTTGTGTTGTGGTCATTTATAATTATGTTGAAAAAATAATTATATTTGGGTTCTTGTTTCCCAGTACATATTCGTCCCCGTCATACAGTGTAATCATTATACCGTTCAAAAGTTTAGGAAATTAAAACTACTATTCTGCAAGGACATTATATGTAAATGACATTTATGTTATAAAAAAACATGTATATATCAAATCAATGTTGTTCCTCTGAACTTTTTGTTCACCAAATAATCCTGAGGAAAGGGGATTACAGTTTCTGCCACAAATATTAAAGAGCAAAGCTGTTATCAACATTGGTGGTTAATAAGAAATGCTCCATGAGCACCAAATCAGCATAATGATTTCTAAAGGATCATGTGACACTGAAGACAGGAATAAATGACATGTTATCATGTATTAAAATAGAAAAGTTATTTTAATTTAAATTCACAATGTACTGTTTTACTGATTTTTAATTTTTTTAACAACATGGGAATGAACGTTGGCTTTATCATCTGTCAAACATGAAAAGCAATTTATACATTTTCCAGATGTTTATTTTAAAACGTGTTTCAAACTAAAATATTTGTAGAGAATAGTGTTTGAACTGAACATAATTTCCTAGGTTTAGCCTAAAGGGATAGCCTAAAAATCACAAAAAAAGGGTATATAAAATTCGAAATATGGTTTAGAAATATTTAAATTAATTCAAGTATAGCCTAGTACTATTCACTGTTTACAACTTTGGTTCCTTTTCCATCGTATCAGGACCCATCCTGTTCATTTCATCAAGCAGTAATTAATAAAATGTCCTTGACGACGATATTTTATCTGTCCTAACTGTAAGTCAAAGAATAGTAAGATTGTACAACTTTTTGGCCAAAAGAATATCTGGTGGTAACACTCTACAATACGGTTCATTAGCATTAACTACCTTAATAACATGAACTTAGAATTAGCAATACTTCTACAACATTTATTCATCTTAGTTTATATTGATTTCAACATGGGCTTCATTATTAAAATCAAAAGGTTCGTCTGACTCTGCACTGTGAACTATGAACAAAAATTACGAGCAGCTTTATTATTATTATTAAAATGATATGATGATATGATATTGCTCATTGTTTGTTCATGCTAGTTAATACATTAAAAAATGTTAACTGAACCTTAATGTAAAGTTATCGAATATCTAATAGGCGGACCTAATCTACTCTCGACTATAGGCTAATCGATATTTATATGCACCATGATGATGAGGCACTGACTGTACTTGTATACTGTATCCTCGGTAAAATATAGAAAGAGATGTAAACGTCGTTTACACAGTGGGCGCGCGACTAAAACGAGATATCTTCCATCTCTCTTCTTGACGAAGCTTCTCCTCATTATTACCGGGAGCGTTCGCGAGAGTCCAGAGAACTCTGCGCGCGGACAGTCTATGAAATCGCGCTTGAGCGCGAGGTGGGCCCAGGTTGCTGCGTTTACTATAATGGAAGCCTTCTAGTTTTGTCAGTGTGTATGGGGTGTAATGGTTTAGTCCGAGGTGCAAACACCTTTGGGACTGACTGAGCATCTCTCCTGTCACGTAAGCGCGACTCCGTACAGTCTACACAGGGATCCTCCCCTGTCAGGATGCGCTCGTGACGGTGCGACAGGGCTATTACGATGCACGTCGTTTTTGAAACACGGGCAGTTGAGTAAACAAATCAATAGAAGCCGTGATCAACAAGCGTATTCCTGCAGTAATGTAAAGATGGCGAGACTGCTTCATAACTTGCTGTTGTTGACAGTCGCGCTGACGCTGAAGATCAGAGTTATGGGATACTGGTCTCTCATCTATGGATATTGCGCGCTATGCACGGGCGTAGCGCTGCTCAAACTTGGCTGGAATATCATCCTACGACCGTCAACAACCTTTCAGTGGACGGTTCGCGAGACACCCCCCGCGTGCCTGAATGACACGTCCTTGGGAACCCACTGTTATGTTAGAATCAAGGTAAGAGATTTCGTTATGGATCGGTGTAAGATGGATGCATGACAGTAGCCTACATGCAAGAATGTGTAACTTTGCCCTTCGGTGCTTCCCATAGGATTGTTTATTGCTCAGATGTTAATGTTGCAAAGTCCTCCTCAGCTATATTTCTTTTAAAAATATGAACTTTATTGTCTCAGTCGCACAGTTAGAGCTATATAAACAAGAAAAAAAATCTTGATGATAAATTTGATGACAAATTCAGTGTATTTAGATAATATTTTCAGGTTTTGTATCTTGCCAAACCTACGTTACAGTTTGAGACGTTTTTGAGAACAATGTTAAAATTGTTGAGAAACATTTGAGACATAAACTGACAGGCTATATCATCCAATGAAAATTCTGTCATATATACCCACCCTCATGTAATTCCAAACCTGTATGACTTTTGTTCATACAATGGAAGTCAATGGTAACTAAAAAAATAGTTTTAAAAAAAAAATTCGTTTGTGTTCTGCAGAAAAAAAAAGTAATGCTGGTT
The DNA here is from genome assembly GCA_031834385.1 of Semotilus atromaculatus. Lineage (NCBI taxonomy): Eukaryota > Metazoa > Chordata > Actinopteri > Cypriniformes > Leuciscidae > Semotilus > Semotilus atromaculatus. Next base: position 19,103,124 of record JAULUF010000007.1, read on the forward strand.
TGGAATGCCATGAGGGCATGATGATATAATGTTAATTTTTTTTTTGTTGTTGTTTTTTTTTATTTTATTTTTTATAAGGTATCCCTTTAAAGAGACTGTATTTGTGATTTTTGTCCTAATGGGTTTTCTCCTGGAAGAAAGCAGTGACCATCAGTGAACATAAATTCAGCACCATTTGGGCGGACAGCAGTGTGATCGGTTTCCCACAAAATAATAGTCGTTGCCTGGACTTTGCTGTCCACCCGAGTGGTGCTGAAAACATCTCCGTAGGCAGTCTCAAGATAGCTGTGATGCATATACCTGCAGAGCTTCATAGCATTCAAATGTTATTCTAATTGTATGCACCTCTAGAAAGTAGCTGATCCTGAGTATATACTGTATGTGTGACCCTTTTTGTAAACTGGTGTGCAGACATCTCTGAGGAAAAATACTGTAAAACGGACCCTGCAACTGGAGTAAGGGATTTGGTTTAGAAAAACTCTAAACTGACCTTAAATAAGTAATATCCAAAAGGGCTGGAAAATAATTCATTATTTTTTAATTATTTTAATAAATTATTTTCCAGCAGAGTTAAAAATAAGTACTTTATGTAGCAACCAGGTATTGGGTTGTTTTCTGTATTTAAACAGGAACCCACAACTTGTTTGTTTTCAAAAGAGCAATTTTGCATTGCAAACAACGTTCTCTTTAAATAGCCACACACCCCGAGGATACTATCACATGCAATTTGATGCAGGCTGTCATTTAACAGGGTATGAATTTTCTCATAAATGTCAATGGAAGATATTGCTTTAATATTAGCTGAAGCCTGTGGACAACGCTCCCTCTCTCCTGATACATTTTATGGGTCTATAAAGCAGAGAGTGATGTGAGAATGGATTTTACATCAGGATGGACATGCCCGAGTGATTAAAGAAACCGGTCAGCTTTCATGAAATACTCCGTGAACGGTGAAGAATAACTGCCTGTGGTCTCTGTGTGGTTTTAGGAGTCTGGGCTCAGATTTCACTATGTTGCTGCCGGGGAACGAGGAAAGCCACTTATGCTGTTTCTGCATGGATTTCCTGAGTTTTGGTGAGACTCAAAACACACTCGCACACACAAGGGAAACCCTTCTCTACTGGGATGCTGCCAGACACAGATCGGAAATATGTTGTTGTGGAATCAGTCCACATTATACACATGGAGTCAGAGATAATATCTGAGACACAAACCTTCCCTTTAACACATACTTCTCTCTTTTAAGACACAATGTCTAAAAATATCAACCTAATGCTATTAATATCCTCTTGAGATTCCGAGGTGTGCTGTCCCATTGTTATGAAATGTAAAACGGCTGATATATTGTATTACTGATGTATTATGATATGGAGAGTCGTGACATTCAGACTATCTTGGGACCAGTGAAGCTGTCGTTTCAGTGAGCTGCCAGACAGCTGAACTGCAGGACTGTGCCTAATTAATGTGGCATGGCTCCTTTCTGCTTCACTAGCCATTCTACTGCTCCAGAATCAGTGATGAACTCTTGGACGAGTTGAGGAGACCTGGAGGACGCCCTTTTTTCGGACTTCTGCTCCACTTTAGTTGCATTCAAAATTGCAATTTCCCTGACTTCTGAGCAATAGGGAAGTGTTGAGGTTATCATAGGGTGTGTGTGTGTGTGTGTGTGTGTGTGTGTGTGTGTGTGTGTGGGTTGGTTTATGTGATTTATGAGGACACAAATTTGTATAATGACATGTGTATTACATTGGTATTACAACTTATGGGTGGTTTATGAGGACACTTCAAAAGTCCTCATAAATCAAATGGCTTAAAAAACATAAAAACAATGTTTTATTAAAAAATGTAAAATGCAGCATGTCTCCTGTGATGGGTAGGTTTAGGGATAAGGGCAGTGTAAGGGGACAGAATATATAGTTTGTACAGTATAAAAACCATTACGCCTATGGAGAGTCCTCATAATGCTGTTGCACCAACGTGTGTGTGTGTGTGTGTGTGTGTGTGTGTGTGTGTGTGTGTGTGTTCGGTTGGGTTCTGGTCATGAGAGCTGAATCATAGGCTTCCTTCTGCTTTTCATGAACTTTCTCTCTCTCTCTCTCTCTCTCTCTCTCTCTCTCTCTCTCTCTCTCTCTCTCTCTCTCTCTCTCTCTCTCTCTCTCTCTCTCTCTTCTTCTTTAACACACAAATACCATTAAGGAGTGCTGCCAGTGTATACTAATACAATTTTTAAAAAAGTTGAGTAAGTCAAACTAATTTCAGGGTACTTTCACTCCATAAATTAGATTTTTAACAAGCCATTTCAGTTAAAGTGCTATAGGCTCCTTCAGATTTTTGGCCCAAGTGTATTTCAACACGCATAATTTTAATTTGTACTATTATTGTAGGTTGTGGCAGAAATTTTCCATTCAGGTCTAAATTTGGTCAGTCTAATAAAGTCGTCCCCTACCAGCTGTTACAAATATTCAGTTGTGTTTGTCCTTAGTTTCGTTTTCATGGACTTGTATTCATGAGTTTCCTGTGTTCCATTGTTCTTTTCCCGTTTCTCTTATGTTGTCATGGTTACTTATGTCATTAGTACATTAGTTCAGCATACTTAAAGGTGCCCTAGAATGTGAAATTGAATTTATTTTGGCATAGTTAAATAACAATATGTCAGTACATGGACATGACAATCTGGGATTTTGAAAAACACCCCTGAAAAACAGGCGAATCTCCACATAATACCGGCTGTGACGCAACAGTCGGGATCATTAATATGTACGCCTCCAAATATTTGCATATGCCAGCCCATGTTCAATGACAGGCGGAACTGCGCAGCCGAAGCATGGCAGTTGTTCAGTGTTTGGATGTACAAATGAACACAAAGGTATTTAGTTCCTTCATCCGAGCCTCTAAAGAAACAATGGGTTAATTTTATTTTCTCTGGAAATTTCCAAACATTTCACTGACGAGACTGTTTCTTCAACTTGGCCCAATACAGAGCTGGCCTCGATTGATCGAGCTACCAAGCAACACTTTCTGACGTGTAATTGTTCAAGTTCAGACAGGTAATCTTTCTCTCAAAATCGTTCAGTACTGTATTTACATCATCGTGTTTGCATTGGTGAAAGCATTAGAGAGAGTGCAGAAACTGCGTTGCAATGATAAGATCTTTATTCTCGCGATCAACACACTGTCATCTGTTTGCTCAATGCTCATCACGGCAACATTTTATGTGATGGGAATAGATCTAAATACTTTAAAAACATCTCACGATTCGTTAATCTCGATAGCTGTAATAGTAAAAAGGTATAATATCTGTAGTAAAAGTATTCGAGAGAGTTTCACATGTAATAGCGATTTCATATGCAAGCATGTCAGCCAATCACAGCAGACACGCTCCTTGAAACTAAAAATGCCTTTTATTTCTAAATTATGACTATTTTTGATCTAAAAAACATACTAACATTATAAGGGCAACCCAGAAAACATTATACAATATAAATAAAAACCATTCTAGGGCACCTTTAAGTTCAGCCTTTTCCTGTGTCTGGTCTTGTAGGCATTATTAACTTCCTGTTGTTCTCTTTTCATGCCGTTTGAACTTTATCATTCATCATTCTGTCTGACAGTGACACCACCTTGTCTTTTGCACAGAACTTACAAGATCCTTTCAAATATAAAGGCAGTTATGTTTACGTTTATGAGCTATATTTACATTAACACTATGGGGGGAAAAAATAGTAAAATATTGGAAATATTATTTTATACCTGTAATTAAATATACTTCTTTTTAGGTTTAGGTATTTTTTACCCGTTATTAGAGACTCGTTACATGTGCACAACTGTTTAAAAGGATTTATGTAAAATGTGTAAAAAACGTTTTTGAAGTATACAGTAAAAGCTGTAATATTGTAAAATATCATTAAAACAACTGTAACTGTACATTTTAATTTTAAATATTTACATTTTTATTTTTTCCTGTGATGCAAAGCTGAATTTTTAGTATCATTACTCCAGTCTTCAGTGTCACATGATCCTTCAGAAATGATTCTAAAATGCTGATTTATTGCTCAAGAAACATTTCTTATTTAACCAATGTTGAAAACTTTTGTTGCTTTTTTTGTGTAAACTGTAATTTTAGATCAATTTTAGTGCATCCTCTTATAAAAAAAAAAAGTATTAATTTATCAATTTATTAATACTTTAAAAAGTATTAAAGTATTAATTTTATAATTAATCTTTTTTTTAAATCTGACCCCAGACTTTTGAATGGTAGTGATTCAAATTGAAATATGAAACTGATTGTCAGTACAGTAAAATAGTTGTGATTATTCATTCATTCATTCACTCACTATTTTTTTTTTTTTTTTGTATTTTCTAACTTTTCCATGGACTCCCAAGCTCCCCATTGTGACTCCCTGGGACAAACTTTGAAAAGCCCTGCTCTATACTATCTTATGGATTTAACAAAAAAAAATGAAAGAGAGAGTGAGTGTTCAGACATCTCAACCTTTTGGTCTAAATTTAATAGCAAACTGTAATGCTTGTGTAACTTGTCGAAATCATACAAAACAAAAATGAACCCATGTTTTTCCAGGTTCTCCTGGCGTCACCAGCTAAGGGAATTTAAGAGTGAGTTCCGTGTCGTTGCCGTGGATATGCGAGGCTACGGGGAGTCTGACCTGCCCTCCTCCGCTGAGAGCTACCGACTGGACTACCTTGTCACCGACATCAAGGACATTGTGGAGTATCTGGGTAAGAACAGACTGCCTCCATTATCTCAGTCCTATTTCCATTTCACATTCCAGCCTGTCTAGAGGTTTTGATAAGGCTGTTGTAGTGGTGAATGCTAATAGCGCTCTTCCCAATAGTCTGTAATGTGAAGGTGACCCGTTCACAGATGTCCTTTTAGAGATGACTTTTTAGAAACGTATTGTCAGTTTAGGCTGCTTAACATTTAGTTTAATTAACGGTCTATAGATTTCAAATACAGAATTACTAGTTGAGCTACGTTACAGTGTGACACAAGGACAATCGTGGATGAGCACTGTATAGCATGTCAAATTTAAGTTCATTTGTCTGCTTGCACACAGTGGCATGTGTGTAAGCGGCTGGTGGTGTATTATGACAGGCCGTCAACGACGCGTTATTAGGATTCATGATGATGTCTTGCTCCAGGGTCTCAGCTCCTTGACATTGGAATCACTATATTGCAGACGGTGGAAACTTCCACCCTGGCTCACAGCAATGGTGTCATTCATCCTTAGTCAGTGCTTGATATGACACTAAATGAACTGCAACGTGATATTATTGCAAAAAAGAGGACAGTGTAAACCGTTTTGCTATTTAAAACATTAGGCCCAACATAATTTTTTTTGTTATATATTGTTACATAAAAAAAGAAGAAATAGTTTTTAATTAATTGATAGATTTTAATTAATTGGCTTAATTGGGGGGGATCATTGTCCGAATTATCACTATTGTGCAAAAGTGTAAAAAGTAATTTATGTTTTAATAATTTGTTCCTTCTTTTCAGGTCAATCGTGGGCACATTGTATTCATTCCCTTGTTTTAATTTAGTTAAAGGGGTCATATAATGCCATTTTTGTACAAGCTAATATGATTATTTAGGGTCTAAATTAAAAGTTTGTAATATACTTTAATTAAAAATTCTCATTAGTATTGTAAGAAAACACTTATTTTACCTGGTCAAAAACAGCTCTGTTTTCAGCACGCCGTTTCAGTGCATATGACTTTAAATGATAATGAGCTTTGCTCCCCCCGCCCCTTTGTTCTGTGCCTACACCGTTTATAACATAATAACACAATAACCATAACGCGTTGTTCATTATAAACGTGGGATTATGAATTATATTGAGAACGTCGTACATAGAAAACATGCCGTAATGTACCCTGAGTGTAAACATAGCTGCATTCATCGTGAAGCGTGCAGCTAGCGATGTGCAAAGATTAATATAAATATTAATATAAAGGTTAATAAAACGTACACTCACTTCAGTTCTTCTGGAGCAGCTGCAGGAACACGAATAGTTGGTAGCGATTCTTTTTTCAGGAGCAGCTTCCAAAACCAGCTTTATCTGACCCTCGTTTATAAAGCAGTCTGGTGTGTGAAGTGATTCGCGCAAACATGAAAGCAGTGACGTTGATCGTGGGGAATATTCACTTCGAAAACAAACTCAGCCACTGTCTTCAGCAGTTCGGATTTAGGAACATTAAAATGACTGCTGTGTTCCTTATTGCACCCAAGAACAGAACACCACTTCGCTTAGACTCCATTCTGCTCATAGACAGTGCTCCAGTTTCAACGCGGACTATGATTGACAGCTCGCTCGCTGCCTCGATCACGAGCGAGGGCGGATCTGTGTTGAAACGCTGCTGTCAATCAACAATCGTGGGAGGGGCGTGCGAGCTTGTGACGTCACAGGCTCGAACGGCTTGATTTGAGGCAGGGGAAAACATATAAGGAGATTAAAACAAAACCACTGGATGGATTTTTATCATTATATGATGTTTGTGTACAGGCACTGCCAACACACATTTCAGTGCAATCAACTTGTAAAAGTGCATGTACCATTATATGACCCCTTTAAAACATAACCACGTTTTAGCTAAAACAAGGGAACAAATTAATAATAAAATTGTCCAGGAATTAATAAGATGCAGGGACAAATTCCACTTTTTTTTTTTTTCACATCATTTTTGGGCTTTCAAATTAGAGGACAAAATTTTAGGTTGGAACTGTGGCCTAGTGGTTAGACATTATGCTATGGTGCTCAATTGGAAAATATGAGTTCGAGTTTAGCTTGTGTTATTTCCCGATCCTATTAATAAGTCCATAGGTTGCAATGCTTAATTCATGACAACAAATATGTGTCTTTTACCAACCCCTGCATGTCATGAAAATATATGAAATCATATAAAATCCCAGAAGGTTTTAACCTAAATCCCAGATATCAATTTTATTTCACAATAAAATGGTTATGGTGCTTATTTGGAAAAATATGAGTTTGAGTCATTTCTCAATCATATTCCACCTGTTTTCGCTATCATTTCCCATCTCTCACTTTTCCTATTAATTATGAGGCATACATACACAACAAACACAAACATGTCAGCTTCCTCCTTCTGATCCTCTCCTCAGGATACAACAGATGTTTTCTCGTGGGGCATGACTGGGGTGGCATCATCGCATGGCTCTGTGCAATTCACTACCCAGAAATGGTGACAAAACTCATCGTGCTGAACAGTCCTCACCCCTGTGTGTTTACTGGTAAGAGCCCTATACACCTGACATACAGACTTCCTGTTCAAATATGCCAGTTCCAGAGGCTCTGCTTTGTTTTCAGGGCTCATTAGTATGACCTGCATCATTCACAATGAAATATTGTGGTTTTGCCCAGGGAATCATGGGGCTTTGCCCTCCATCTGTCTTGTGCACTCCAGCCTGGAGGAGGAGGTAATTACAGGCTGTTTTTTTGGCAGAGACACAGGACCCTCTTATAATAACACTCAGTACCTGCCTATAGTGAAACATACACGAATACACCTTTTGGTTTTCTTGTTCTTTTGAAATGTATCTCCTCTAAATGGGGTGTCTTTAGTCTCAACCCTGTAATGCACGTTATGAAGCACGTTTGATTCAATTTTCTTACATAAACTGGATCTCATTACTGAAATCAAAAGGTATGTTGCCTAGAGACAACGCTGTGGAAAAAAAGAATCAAAGACTGATAATAAAAACTACCTGCAACATGACAGAATTACACAAAATTGGCTCCTAGCTCATTATTTAATGAAATAAAAATGTAAATACTTAAAGGTAGATATTATCTATGTAACATGTTTAACACGTAGATAATGTAAAAGACTCTAAATGTTTTACAATTAGGTTTATCTACTAACAAAAGTGAATCGAATTTTATGATGGCTGAAAAATCAATGCAATTTGCTTCTCTGAGAGCAGTTCTCCTGAGTAAAAATGTGTGTCCACCATGCCAGATTTTAAATTATTTTAAAACGACTGGCAGGATGTAGTGTGATAAAAAAAAATATCTTTACTCATTTATTTAAAATCTAAATCCAAAACCATTTCATTGCCATTTTATATATGACTCATGTGCTTACAAAAAACAAACAAAAAAAAGCTTCCCGCTTCCCACACAGAAGTCTTCCTGCCTCCTCCAGCCTATCAAACCTTGTCCCGAGCCACTCTCTGTTGTGTCGGGTCCCGCGGGAGTGCAGGTCTATACCCTGTGGCCACCCTGTACAATGGTGGGTTAAAGGGATAGTCCACCAGAAAATGAAAAATCTGTCATTATTTACTTACACTTATGTTGTTCCAAACCTGTGACTTTTTTTCTTTTCTGCAAGACACAAAAAATTCTATTTTGAAGAATGTTGGTATCCAAACAGTTTTGGTTTCCATTGAATTCCATTGTATGGACAAGTCAATGGGAACTGAAACTGGTAAGCAAGTACTTTATCTTAATTTTCTCTCTTCTCTGTCCAGATTATGCCCTTCGTCACCCCAGTCAGATGCTCAAGTCAAGTTACTACTTTTTCTTCCAGTTGCCACATTTTCCGGAGCTAATGCTCTCCATCAACGATTTCAAGGTGAGCTTGACAGAGTACAATACTGTTTAAACGTTGGGGGTCAGTAAGTTTTTTTTTAATAAAGAAATTAATAGCATACTATTCAGTAAATATGCATTAAATTGATTTAAAGTGACAGTAAAGACATTGTTACAAAAAAAAGTGTAAAATAATTCCAGAATTTTTTCCACAAAAAATATTAAGCAGCACAACAATTTTCAACTGTGATAAGTAGAAATGTTTCTTAAACAGCAAATCAGCATTTTAGAATGATTTCTGAAGGATCGTGTGACACTGAAGACTGCTTGAAATTCAGTTTTGGTGTCACATGAACAAATTTAGCTGTAAAATATATAAAAATAGAAAACAGTAAGTTATGTCACGGTTTTCATATACAAACCCAAGCGCAGACAGTATTCTATAAACAGTTTTATTGACAAACAGAAAACAAAAACCCACAAGGGGGCAAACGAACATTGACAAGGCGAAATAAACACTGACAAGACTAGACGCCGAACTTGACAATAAACTTGACTTGACAAAACACTAGACTGGATTACTCAGACAGGATACAAAACGAACAAGCACCGAGTAACAACCACAAAGAGATTATATAAGGGAGATAATCACAAGGGCACAGGTGACACTGATGAAACAATAATGACTGAACGAGGAGAACAAGGTGGCGTGGGAAAGAGACATCGCAAACAAACAGGCCATGTGTTCGCACCCAAAACATGAGTCTGTCATGATCCTGCCTCAGGACTAGAATAAAACAAGGATAGAGGACAGAATCCTGACAAGTTATTAAAATACAATATTGCTATTTTTACAAATAAAGCCTTGTGGGCATAAGAGACTACTTAAAAATCTTAGTGACTCAAAATAGTTACTTTTGTCATTATGTAATTAATGTACCGCAAACAATTTTGAGGATTTCATTTAAGGAACTATACATATGTAGCTTATAAGCTTAGAAATACTAAATTACTAGTGTGGGTTGATGCTATCTCTATTGTTTTAATTACCCATCATTCTGGATGGTTCTTCATAACTGAACAGCTTTTCGGTCCAGCATGTAAATTTGTTTGTCAGAATTACTAATACAGAGTAAATCAGTAGGCCAAGTTTATCCATCTGTCTTCAACACACACAGCTCAGTCATTATGAATCAGCTCTTTAACTAAAACTTGCATGTTTTGGATGAGAAGAAAAAAATGATCCACTCCCATTCAGGCTTATAGGGACTTCTAAAAATGCACAGAAAGCTTCATATCTGGCGAGCTGCATAGCTAAAAAAGGTAGGCCCCGCACAATTGGAGAAAATCCAATTAGCAGCTAGAGGAATCTTGAACCCAATCTAGAATCTAGAGGAATCTAGCAGCTAGAGGATTGGCTCAAAATCACTCTGGCCACTGTGCAGGACTTGTAGCCTATCTGTCATTCCCAAGATGAATTCATACTGAATTGGCTGCAAAATGAATAATAATAATAAACTAATAAATTATTGTGGTACACAACCAGGCCTTTCAGTTTTGTTATCCAAACCCTGTAAGTACATATTAGTTAAAGACACCTAATATGAAGTGGGACCAAATTATGTGACTTCTTTCTCATTGCTTGCTAATGTGGATTTACAGGCGCTGAAGAATCTATTCACCAGCCGCAGCACAGGCATCAGTTGTAAAGGCCGCTGGCTCACCACAGAAGACCTTGAAGCATACCTGTATGCCCTCTCACAGCCAGGGGCCCTTACAGGGGCCCTCAACTATTTCAGAAATGTCTTCAGGTACTTGTGTTTCTTATTTTAAAAATCTTATAACAAATTATGTCTTTTAAATGGTTTGTTGGTGTCTTTAACACGCAAAAATGCTGCTTAGTTACTGTCAGAAAATGCCGCCCTCTAGTGCCTGAAATGCATATTTGTTTTTTTTTAAATATATTATTTACTAAGCAACTTTTTTCCCTTTTTTTTTTTACTTCAGCTATTGCAGCAGTAATTCCTATAACATCATTGTTTTCTTGCTTATAAAGAAAAAATATTATATAATTATTTCAAAATGTTATACAGACATAAATGAAATCGGTATCGTCATGACAGAATGGACAGAATGGGAACTCATTTCATAAGTGCATGTGTCCCTGTCAAGAGGGAAATAGATTGATTTCATGCTCTCTGAACTGTGCATGAGCAGCCATTAACTCACTGCTGACGTAGTAATGATATTCATTCATATCGAGTTCATATCAGCAACAGATCAACTGCTGGGTGTATCTCTGAGAGTACTAAACGATCAAAATTGGTGTTTCAGTTCATATACCTCTGACATTTGTGGAAATACTCTTGCTTTAATCTGCTTGCGGAGTGCATGTGTTTGAAACATGTGAGACGTACACGCATGACTGAGCCCTCCATCTGCTCCTGAAGCACACTTTGATTATGTCTCAGGGCAGAGCTGTGCTGACTGTGTTTGTGTGTGCGAGTGGGTGTGTAGATGGGCAGGTGGGTGCTGACATACCAGTTTCTACGGAAACCAGAAACACTTAAAGTCCATATCAGAGAACTGAGGAGAGGAGCCTAAGGTGTCCAAACCATTAAACATGTATTTAACTGGTGTGTCCATGGTGGGTTTTTAGGGCTGTCAGAAAGCCGCAGGGTTCTATGGAGTCAGTTGAAACATTATAGAGAAAAAAATAAAGATTTTACAAAATGTATTTTTAAGACTGCCAATGTGGAATGATATTGATTATGAAAAACAATATACAAATATTTAGCTGAATTGAAGATAAATGGAAACATTACGATACATATTATAGAGCGTAGAAAAATAGATACAATATAAAAAGTCAGATCATATTTTCTTTGGCCTCAGTGCAGTAATAATATAAAAGCTAATTATTTAATTTAGCATAATAGCACACTTTTTCCCACGTAGTACAAATAGCCTAGGTCTTTATACATATTCTAGCTGCCTTCATATTTTAGGAAGGGGGTCTCTTGCAAGGGAATCATCATGTATTGGGATCCATACCATCAAAAAGTTAGAAAACCCATAGACTAATCTTAAAATGGCACTAATATCTGTAAATGTACTATTTATGTTACGTAACTTGGTATATTAGAAACTTGCACGACGAGGAATAATTCTAGGAAACAGCCTTTAATCACAAACATTAATGAGAACGGACAGACACTAAGGGAGAACTGAGGGTTTAAGTATACACAGACAAAGAAACCTATTAGTAAATGAACAGGGCAATGGTTAATGACATAACTAATTAAACAGAAAACATAGGAGACAGACCACACATGTAACAATTTCACGTTTACTGAAATTTGTATAAGTTACAGACTGCTTTCCCTATGATCATTCTGGCATCTGAAAATTCTCCAATAATTTATACAGCCTCAAGCCATCCTAGGAGTGTATGACTTTCAGTGTTGCCAGACGTACGATAATTATCGTATTTGTACGATAATTTTGACCTCTGTACGATGTATGATCAATAATGAAAAAAATCCCATAATGTACGATAATTTCAGAATTTTGTGACACTTCAATCGGAGGCCATTGTAATTATAGTGCTTCTAGGTGAGAGAGAGGGAGAGAGCGAGAGACCTTGCATGTGTGCATCATGAAAGCTAGTCTCCCCGTCAACAATCCAGTCAACCCCCCTTTACTCGTGTACGATAATTTTCTCCTAAATACGATCATTTTGAGCTTCTGGTACGATACTTGGATATTTCCAATCTGGCAACACTGATGACTTTCTTCTGTAAGCCAAACACAATCAGAGTTGTTACGAACCCCCAATCAAACACTTGTTAAAAGAAGTAAGCAACTTAAAAAGGACACATTAAACGAGGCGCAATCGAACCAATAACATTTATTATAGACCACAAGTAATGAATGCACACAAGCTCACGTTTCCTAACATTCGAACCAATGAAGAGAAAAATACAAATGAGATTAAATTGACCAAACCAAAACCAAGACAACTTCACAAATGTCACACTTAAAGAGAGAAGTCAACAATATATGCTTTAGATCAAAGACAACAAAAAGAACACTTAAAAAACAGCTTTTATCCAGTGACTGTCTGGGCATAGTGGTGTGCGTGGTGTTCAGCGCCGCGTGTATCAACCTGTCGTCTTATGTACTCTCTGAACTTCTCCTTAGAACTACTCCCTAGTATTTCCTCACTCCTCCTCATGTCCGCAACAACAAACCCAAAGCCAGAAGGGCCTAAGGCCTGAGCCCACTATAGACCCAGAGCCTGTCGAGTGTCCAGGTTCATGAGCTGGCCACAACATCCGTCCTGGAGCTCGAGCCTGGCCAGCGTTTGTCCTCGAGCCCTTACCTGCACTCGCCACGTACATGAAACACAACCAGAGCCGAACCCTGCCACGTCTGACAACAGGTGTGTGAGCTGGTATCAAGGTTCACCCCTGAGAGAGTGCTGGTGGAGTTGGACATCATGGAGCTGAGTTCCACTAATTTTCCTACATCTGAAGTATATTCCTCCTCATGTAAACTCCTTTATACCCTGATTCTCTGATACATACAAGCCTTGTTTCCACTTTGGTCCCATCTAGTCCAAAGTAGTTTTTGTCATTGTTTGTTAAGCCCAGTTCCAAGTGGTCTTCGTGGCCACTGAGTCAAGCCAGTACCAAGTCTCCTTTGTTGTCCAACACCAAGACACTTTCGCCATGGATGGTCCAATTCAGCCTCCCACTCTCTCCTCCTCTGGCAAAACCATCCAGTTTTTTCGGCCTTGCCTCTGCGGTCTCCTTTCAGCCTGTGGCTCCGACGTGTTGCTCGGATCCTCCTTGGGCTTCACAGTCGTCAGCTCCGCCTTGGTGCATGAATCCCTCCACTCCAGCTCCACCTCTAGCCTCCGAGCTCCCGACTCCACCTCGCCCTTCCGACCCATCAGCTCTCACCTTGGCTTATTGGCTATATAAGTTATTATTATATTATTATAGCTTTATTATTATGATTATTTTTTAAAAATATGTAATTATATGTTATTATAAATATTTTGTTAAACATCATTTTTCATAATTCGAAACTAAAATAAAAAGGTGTGACATTTCAAAGGAATGTGATTATTTCATATTTATTTTCTGAGAAGTATGGACCATGTAAGTCATCAAATGAAATTAAACAATTACTAATCAAACTGCAAAATGCTGCATTCTCAAATACATTCGTTTAATGCATTAATTGCTTCAGACAGCACTGAAAAAAACGTAGTGGCTTTTACAAATAAACCCAAGCTGTAAACTGTAGGCCCCTGAAAGTTTAATGTGCATTGATATGACGATACAACAAAACATATATATATTATATTTCTAAAGATTTTTTTTTTTAATATCTATTCGATTATTTATTTGTCTGCAACAATATAATACCTTAAACTGTCTTCATCTGTGGGATTTTCTCAGAATAACAAACTGTTTACACCAAACGCGAGTGGCGCGATGCGACTCGACAAAAGCAAATAGAACCCATTATAATAGGTAATGCTGTCTGGATGCGACACGATGGTGACACACTCCTGATGCCCCCGTTCTACATCAAGCACTCGTGCTACTTTTGATATGAACAAACAGGTTTCTGACGATAGCGTCCAGTGTGGACAGCTTCTAGCTGTTGCGTCTTGTGTAAAAACAGTGTTAATGAGTGCAATTATGTCACAATTTTGGTTCTTTGGTTCAGAGACTCTTAGTTTGAAGATTATTTTGTTCCATTTTTCCTGGTTTCCCCTTTTCCTGTTAAGTTTAGTTTAGTTTAGGAAACAGGGGTTTCCTTGGTTGTCACGGTTTTCTGTTCTCATTTGTTCCCTTGGGGTACGTTTACACGACAACGATATGCTTAAAACAGAGATGTTTTTCCTTTAAGTTGTCCGCGTACAGATTTCCATTCACAAGGATCCGCTAAAATGACTAAAAACGCTATATTCCGCTGCCAGGCCACAAGAATAGTATGAAACAGTATAGACTAAACACGTAATACGTATGTGCATGACTTTTGTTGTGTTAAAAAACGTGCACTTTGAAACTCTTTTTCAAAAGTTTGCGTTTTCAGGAACCCGAAACGCAGTTGTCATGTTAATTAACGGCCAAGATGCAAAAAGTCTTCCGTTTTAGTTAAAAAAGGGTGTCGTGTAAACAGCCCCTTAGATACTGATTATGTTCACCACCTGTTTCTTGTTCAGGTCTTATCTTATTTATCTAAAGGCCTTGTCCACACTGAGACGCATTTAGCTGTATATATGTACAAATTTTGTATCGTATCGGCATTTCGTCCAGATGGATCTGACGTTTTGGGAGCCTGACACCGCTATTTTTTTTAAACCGGGTCCCAGAGTGGATAAATCTGAAAACCGTCAGCCAATCCGTATATTTTGTGAAACGATGATGTCATCACCCCACGTGTCGACGCTAGTCAGACACCGCTACGTCACATGACAGCAACATCTGCGGACTACATGCTTGTGTCTGTGTTGCCGAAGCTAATGAGCCTCTTTTATTTGTTATTTAGTTTCATGTTTTTTTCATTTTATTTCATGTTTAAATTCTTTATTTTACTTGTTTATTTATATTTTCTTTCTTATGCTATGATGCTTGTCAGTTGTCTGATTAAGACATTTAATATTTTCTACCTGGTCATTTTATGTTTGTTTATATTGTTCAATAAAGTTATTGGTAAAAAAAAAAAAAAAAGTAGTAGAAGCTACTGAGCCTATTATTGTATACAGCGCGCAAGGTTTATGCACGCTCCAATTCTTCTGCGTTTTTAGTGTATCACTGTGGCAGAATTACAGCACCACATGCTGGTCTGGCATTGACTGTATACTACATCGTTTTGAGTCGGTTTCAGTGGTTTCGTGTGTACGCAGATATTTCTTGAGACGACGCCATGTTTACGTAATTTTATTTTAGAACGAGGAAAAAAAAAGTTTGGATAGGGAAAGCTCTGGCTTCGTGTGGATGTGGCCAAAGTCTTCATTTTGTTTCATTCTTTTTCTTGTGTTGATTATGCTGCCACGTTGTTTCCAGCCCAGCCATGACAGAGTGATTGGGAAGAGTTTAATTGGTAACACTTTACTAAGGTTTAATTTGTTAACATTAGATTACTACATTAGTTAACATGAACTAACAATACAAATATTTCTACAGCACTTATTAATCTTAATTAATGTTAATTTCAGAATTTAGTCATTCATTAGGTAGTATTTGTTTATATTATATAATGGACCTGGGCTAACATGAACCATCAATGAACAGTTAACACATATTAATAAATACTGTAGCAAATATATTGTTTGTTGTTTATGTTAATTAATGCATTAACTAACGTTAAAGAGACCTTATTGTAAAACGCTATTGATTAATAAATCATCATATCATGTAATTAATTTGACATTTAACATTTAGAACCAATTGACAGTCCTAATTTTTGTATTATTTGTATTCGGCAGTGTCCTCCCCCTGAGTCGGAGTGAGGTGAAGTCTCCTGTATTGCTGCTGTGGGGAGAGAGAGATGCCTTCCTGGAGCAGGACATGGCCGAGGCCTGCCGTCTGTACATCAGAAACCATTTCCGCCTCAACATCATCTCTGGAGCCAGTCACTGGCTGCAACAAGACCAGCCCGACATCGTCAATACACTCATATGGACTTTCATTAAGGAGGGAGAAGGCCGGAAAAACTACAGGAACTTATAATGGGGTCCTTCGTCCTCTGAGCTTGTCTGAAGAGGGGGACCAGAGAAATGCCTGTGAACAAAAACCAATGTAATGATTAATGCAATCCTCGTTTTAAATTTGATACATTTAAGAAGTTAGAAGTTAGAAGTTTCTAATTTAAGATTAGAAGCGGTAAAGAACAAAAGCACATTGTAATTGGAGGGGTTACGTAGAGAGTAGTACGTTTAATCTATTTTTCTCAAGTTTGCACATGACATTCGCCTTAAGGTTTCTTGGTGACAGTGTTTAAAAGTGTGTTGCAAAATATCTGTGAGTAAGTTGTAAAGTGTGGTGCCTTTCAACATACCATTTTGCAGCGTAAAAGTTGTGCCATGTCTTTTTGAGACCGAGCAGTGGGGTTGTCAGCCATTTGTATCATCAGTTTTGATACTCTCTAACACGTAACACAGTCTTAAGGGAGTCCTAAACCCCTCCACATTTCTATCAGGTAGTGTTGTCTTAGTGGAAAATATTGTTCCTCTTCTTTTTTGTATTTTTGACAATGTTTGGCTTAAACGTTTGAGAATGTCATTATTTTGATCCTCCTGTATGATAAAACAAAGTGATGTTTCAACATTGTACACTTTTTTTTGTATCTCTTCCTAAACACTGCATCTGAGACAATAGAACCAGCTCTGTGACATTTTGATTTTATAAGCAAATAAATAGGCCTAATAGTAGGAACTTACTCACTTGAACTCTGTTACCTTTGGTTATTGATAAGAGGGATCTACAAATGTCTTCTTGCAGAAAAAATAGGGAAGCAGTTACAAATTATTGTGGAAAGTCAAAAAGACTTGCTAGAATAATTTGTAACTGCATCAACCAAATTTTCAGAAAGCATTTCCAGAATTCATAGACACTTTAATTACATTTTAATATTTCATACTTTGTACCGCCTTGGTCAATTAAATAGGAATCATTATCATTTTTTAAAGGCTTTGTTCTTAAATTGACAGTTATATTTTCAAACTTTTTATTGTTTAATATTTTGTTAAACAACAATATTTGTTGATAGCATTAAACCAAAAATAAAAGGTGCAACCTTTTCCGTGGGGTATTACTTTATATGGAATATGTGCATATTTAACAAGATGCAGCATATTTTAAGATGTGAAATATTTCACTATACTTATTTAAGTCACTATACAGACATCCTTGTTTCAAAAGTATTTTAATCAGGCAAATTTTGATTTCAAATAAGGTAAATTAAAAAAAGGGAGGGCAGAACCTCCCTTTATTAGTTTAATGCTGCTTAACATTTGAATATGGTCAGTAAGTATAGTACATTTATTTAAGGATGTTTTTTTTTTTTTAAATCCATACTTATTCTGTAATTGGTTTATCCAACAAATCCCATTAAACATAACACATCCAAGTTATAGGGTAATGCAATAAACTCTATTCATGTTGCCAGACCAAAGTTAGCAGCAAAGCACTTCCAGTTTAATCAAATTCATAAGCAGTCTCAACTAAAATGGAAAAGAGGCCGCACTATGCATATAATGTTTATTTTTGCACAGACGCGTTTCGGCGTGTGCCTTCTTAGCGTCTGTGCAAAAATAAACATTACAGGTCCTTCTCAAAAAATGTGCATATTGTGATAAAGTTCATTATTTTCCATAATGTAATGATAAAAATTAAACTTTCATATATTTTAGATTCATTGCACACCAACTGAAATATTTCAGGTCTTTTATTGTTTTAATACTGATGATTTTGGCATACAGCTCATGAGAAATCTAAAAAAATTAGCATATTTCATCCGAACAAATAAAAGAAGTGTTTTTAATACAAAAAAAGTCAACCTTCAAATAATTATGTTCAGTTATGCACTCAATACTTGGTCGGGAATCCTTTTGCAGAAATGACTGCTTCAATGCGGTGTGGCATGGAGGCAATCAGCCTGTGGCACTGCTGAGGTGTTATGGAGGCCCAGGATGCTTCGATAGCGGCCTTAAGCTCATCCAGAGTGTTGGGTCTTGCGTCTCTCAACTTTCTCTTCACAATATCTCACAGATTCTCTATGGGGTTCAGGTCAGGAGAGTTGGCAGGCCAATTGAGCACAGTAAACCATTTACCAGTTTTGGCACTGTGAGCAGGTGCCAGGTCGTGCTGAAAAATGAAATCTTCATCTCCATAAAGCTTTTCAGCAGATGGAAGCATGAAGTGCTCAAATCTCCTGATAGCTAGCTGCATTAACCCTGCCCTTGATAAAACACAGTGGACCAACACCAGCAGCTGACATGGCACCCCAGACCATCACTGACTGTGGGTACTTGACACTGGACTTCAGGCATTTTGGCATTTCCTTCTCCCCAGTCTTCCTCCAGACTCTGGCACCTTGATTTCCGAATGACATGCAAAATTTGCTTTCATCCGAAAAAAGTACTTTGGACCACTGAGCAACAGTCCAGTGCTGCTTCTCTGTAGCCCAGGTCAGGCGCTTCTGCCGCTGTTTCTGGTTCAAAAGTGGCTTGACCTGGGGAATGCGGCACCTGTTGCCCATTTCCTGCACACGCCTGTGCACGGTGGCTCTGGATGTTTCTACTCCAGACTCAGTCCACTGCTTCCGCAGGTCCCCCAAGGTCTGGAATCGGTCCTTCTCCACAATCTTCCTCAGGCTCCTATTCTCGTTTTGCAGCGTTTTTTACCACACTTTTTCCTTACCACTGAGGTGCCTTGATACAGCACTCTGGGAACAGCCTATTTGTTCAGAAATTTCTTTCTGTGTCTTACCCTCTTGCTTGAGGGTGTCAATGATGGCCTTCTGGACAGCAGTCAGGTCGGCAGTCTTACCTATGATTGCGGTTTTGAGTAATGAAACAGGCTGGGAGTTTTTAAAAGCCTCAGGAATCTTTTGCAGGTGTTTAGAGTTAATTAGTTGATTCAGATGATTAGGTTAATAGCTCGTTTAGAGAACCTTTTCATGATATGCTAATTTCATGATATGCTAAGCTGTATGCCAAAATCATCAGTATTAAAACAATAAAAGACCTGAAATATTTCAGTTGGTGTGCAATGAATCTAAAATATATGAAAGTTTAATTTTTATCATTACATTATAGAAAATAATGAACTTTATCACAACATGCTATTTTTTTGAGAAGGACCTGTATATGCATAGTGCGGCCTCTTTTCCATTTTATGTATCTTTTAGGCCAGCACTCTTAAAAATTCATCAGTATATACATTGAGTGAAGCCTGCTCCTATCCTCACAGTCTCCACTAAATAAATCATCTACTACTGTATAAAATGTCACATTTTCTTTATTATTACTTTTTTTTTTCTTTTTTTTTTTTTTACATTTTAAAAGTGTATTATTTCTAAATATAATATAAACGGATTTCTAATAGAGGTACTAGCAAACAGTATCTTAGTTGAAGGCAGTGTTTCATTTTCTGAATAAAACTAAATGGTTACAGACTTTATTTTTCGATGCTAAACTTTAGACGTTTTAGACTAGGTTAGTGTTAGGTGTAAGTAGAATAAGTTGACATGTTGCAAAGCTGGTAGAATGTCTAAAGTGGACAATCGAAATAAAGTGTTACCAACTAAAGTAAAACCAAGAGAAAGGAGGGACTAACCAAAGCTCCTTTGCTCCATTGACGCAGCCTCTCCTCCTCTCCAACTGGGCATGGGTGCTCCCTGTGGAGAAAACAGAGCCACTGTTGCCTGTGGAAAGGAGGTGGACACGGGTACTCCCTGTGGGATAAGGGAAAGAACCAGTGTGGGGACCTGATGTGCATGGGTGCTCTGCTCCCTGTGGGAAAGAAGCTGCTGTTATTTTTCTGCTGTTATTGCCTCTCATTCTGCCTCTTCTGAAGGATAGGCCTACACGTGAAGCTACAACTGTCCCAGAAAAGTGTTTTCTGCTCTGCTATGCTTGTGGTGGATCATAGGACATTTTAATAATTATTATTAAGGCATGAAACGGAAGTTGTGATAGCCTTCTCAATCGACCACATGCACTAACTTCGTGACGCACTTCCGTTTGGAAACAATACATATCACTTATTTCCGGTTATGCTTACTTAAATGTACTTTGGTCAATGAGTTGAACAAACGCCACCTAAAATGAGTGTCTGCAATAAGATTTAATAATTTGGACATTTTTATTGACAGAAGAAGGAATATTCTGATGTTTACTGTGTGCAGAATTTTCCAAACTCATCGGAACATGAGGTTTTTATCCAAACCAAGCCAATCTGAGAAACCTGCGGCTGTTAAAAATACGCATTATTTCCCCACGGGGTGTCAGTGTTCGTCCACACTGACCGCGACACTGAAGTGTGTGTCTATGGTGAAAACAGATGAATAACATCAGTACGAACCACGAGAACATTTATTTATTTGGATTGAATATTTTAATCATTCCGTGTCATTTTTCAATGTCAATCTTTTTACTATTTACATGTTCATGCCCCAAAATGCTTACTTAATATTCAAAGAAGTTGACTGTCATTCTCCGCTGTGTGCGTTACTGTTGGAAGATTAATTAATAGCCATAGCCTATTTAACATCGTTACAGGCAGCTCGCGAGCATTCATTCAACTATTGTAAAAAAGACTAGAATCAATAAAGCACCTTGTGCTTAATGATAACAAGCTGTAAGCTTTGCCGCATACACTGATCGTGTGAATTCTGGATCACGGCAGTTACTTTAATTGCTCGCATGCCATTAATAATAAATTAAAAGCGCTGTTTTGTTATAATTTTCAGTTATAAAGGAAATAACGGAGCAGTATAAAACAACCATTCATTAAAATGCATATTCAATGTTTGTAAAGTATCTTCAGTTTTAATCGAATGAAAGGTCTTCATGGTTTTCTGTCACGTGAGCGTGGCAACTCCATGGCAGATTAGGCCATTATGATGTCAAAATCATTTAGAACGTCCGGTACATATAGACAATGCAGACATAATCGCACTTTGTAGGGAGTCGACGACTGATTGTAAGTAAGTTAAGCCTATATACTCTAAATCTGGATGTTTCTTTTAAGCATTTTTTATATGCTGTTTAGGCAAATGTCTATGTTATTACATATCAATGTATGGTTATAATTATAAGTAAGCCTATAGGCCAATTGTAATTATTATTATATTATATTATATTATATTATATTATATACATTTGTTGATAATTATAGCCTACATGAAAATGATATGTAAATATGACACACAAAACCAACAAATAATCCACTGCCGAACACTAGTGAGAATAATTCATAACACTGTTACAAAAACCTCCCTTTGGCAATCAGGAATCATTTTACAACTCATTGTCTAATACAGTATACAACATAGATGGGTGCAGATACAGTGAACAACTTAACTTCATCAAGTTAACTTCATCAACTTTGCTGTTATCTTAATTTTTAATCATTTTTGTCTCCTTTTCTTCCTCTAATGGACTGACACTGGTCTGGGCATATGACTTATTGTAAATAATAATAACAAATAAATAGATTGATACATTTAATTAATGTTATAAAACTAAGGCAATCAGCTTCCGGACCTCCTGGGTGTACTTAAGTCATCTCTTCTATTCCCTCTCTCTTTCTCTCACAGTTTTTCACAGATAGTTCACTGTTGCACACGAACAGCCATTCAGTTATACACTTTTTTTGAACAACATGTCTAGCAGCCATCAAAGCTTATCCATCAAACTGAGCATGTCCACCATGCCCACCTGTTTCACAGAAACAGAACCCTTCAGCCCCTTAGATGAGCATGATGAGCTCATCACAGCCCTCCTCACAGGGAGATGGTGGGCAATAATGGAGGTAGAGGATCTTTTACGCTCATCATTTGAGAGTAACGAGTGTGGGCTCACTTCAGGCCAGCGGGGAATAGTGGCGGCCCCACAAGGAGCCTCAGCTCCTGCTAGGTACCAGCAGGGAGAGCCTGTGCCTGCCGGGTCACCCATGCCAGACGGGTCCCCACAGGGAACACCTGTATCTAAAACATTGGTGACCACTGTGTCCTCTGAGGATGCACCTGTGCCCACCTCATTCCAAGAGGACGCACACGTGCCCACTGTTTCCCAAGAGGAATCACCTGTGTCTGCCTCTTCCCACGAGGAAACACCTGTACGCACCTCGTCCCAAGGGGAATCACCCATGCCATCTGCCTCCCCAGGGAAAGCACCTGTGCCTGCCAGGTCCCCATTCAGGAGAAAAGTGAGGATCCCAAATAACGTGCCCACAATGTCCACGGAGGAAGCACCTGTACCTGCCTCATCCCAAGAAGACGCACCCATGCCCACAGCCTGCCCTAAGGAAGCGCCAGTGCCCGCTGCCTCCCCACAGGGAGCACCTGTACCTGCCAGTCCATCATTCAGGAGAAAAGTGAGGATCCCTAATAATATGAGATTACATCCAACAAGGAATGTCATCTTGACACCTTTGCCATTAAGGCCCCCCAAGGGACCACCTACGTTTGCCAGGACACCAAAAGGAGCGCCAGTGCCCAGCACGTCTCCAGAGGAAGCACCTGTACCTGCCTCATCCCAAGAGGACGCACTCGTGCCCACAACCTCCCCAGAGGAAAAACCAGGGCCCACCACGTCCTCTGAGGAAGCACCTGTACACGGCTTGACCCAAGAGGATGAACCAATGCCAACGGCCTCCCCAGAGGAAGCACCTATGTCTGCAGCATCCCCTGAGGAAGCACTAGTGCCCCTTGCCTCCCCAGAGGGAGCACCTGTACCTGACAGGCCCCCATTCAGGAGAAAAGTGAGGATCCCTAATAACATGAGATTGCATCTGACAAGGGAGGTCATCTTGACACCTGTGCCCTTAAGGCCCCCCAAGGGACCACCTACGTTTGCCAGGACACCAAAAGAAGTGCCAGTGCCCAGCACGTCTCCAGAGGAAGCACCTGTACCTGCCAGTCCATCATTCAGGAGAAAAGTGAGGATCCCTAATAATATGAGATTACATCCAACAAGGAATGTCATCTTGACACCTTTGCCATTAAGGCCCCCCATGGGACCACCTACGTTTGCCAGGACACCAAAAGGAGCGCCAGTGCCCAGCACGTCTCCAGAGGAAGCACCTGTACCTGCCTCATCCTCAGAGGAAGTATCAGTGCCCACTGTGTCCCCTAAGGAAGCACCTGTGCCCAACTCGTCCCAAGAGGACCCACCCGTCCAAGAGAAGGCTTCCAGAAGGAAGCTCCACACTTGGTTTCCAGGCATTGAAGGTAAGAAATTTCAGCCAGGGCCACAACAACAAAATATACTGTTTTCTTTTAGATTATTAGTATATTATTTCCACCAATTGTGTATTATTTTTTATTTCACCAGTATCTGACTCTAAACCAAGTGAAGAAGAGAAGGCTGACTTAAGGAGAAAACTCAAGACTTGGTTTCCAGACCTCCGAGGTAAAAACTTCAGCCAGGGCCGCAACCACCATAGACATTAAGATTTCTCTTAAACATTTAGGATACTCGTTAATTAGGTTTTTCCCCCAGATATCAATTCTTGAACCTAAATATTTGTTCTCTCTTAATATTGATTATTTCCACCAATTGTGTCTTCTAGTATCTGACTATGAACCACGTGAAGAAGAGAAGGCTGACTTTAGGGGAAAACTCAAGACTTGGTTTCCTGACCTCCGAGGTAAAAACTTCAGCAAGGGCCGCAATCATCATAGACATTAAGATTTCTCTTAAACATTTAGGATACTCGTTAATTAGGTTCCCCCCCTCAGATATCAATTCTTGAACCTAAATATTTGTTCTCTCTTAATATTGATTATTTCCACCAATTGTGTCTTAATTATTCTTTATTCCTCTAGTATCTGACTCTGAACCACGTGAAGAAGAGAAGGCTGACTTTAGGGGAAAACTCAAGACTTGGTTTCCTGACCGCCGAGGTAAAAACTTCAGCCAGGGCCGCAACCACCATAGACATTAAGATTTCTCTTAAACATTTAGGGTACTCTTTAATTAGGTTTTTTCCCCCAGATATCAATTCTTGAACCTAAATATTTGTTCTCTCTTAATATTGATTATTTCCACCAATTGTGTCTTAATGATTCTTTATTCCTCTAGTATCTGACTCTGAACCATGTGAAGAAGAGAAGGCTCAAGACTTGGTTTCTTGCCTGCCCAGATGATGCACCTGTGCCTACCATGTCCCCTGATGAAGCAACTACAGTGAGGAAAATAAGTATTTGAACACCCTGCTATTTTGCAAGTTCTCCCACTTGGAAATCATGGAGGGGTCTGAAATTGTCATCGTAGGTGCATGTCCACTGTGAGAGACATAATCTAAAAAAAAAAATCCAGAAATCACAATGTATGATTTTTTAACTATTTATTTGTAAGATACAGCTGCAAATAAGTATTTGAACACCTGTCTATCAGCTAGAATTCTGACCCTCAAAGACCTGTTAGTCTGCCTTTAAAATGTCCACCTCCACTCCATTTATTATCCTAAATTAGATGCTACTGTTTGAGGTAGTTAGCTGCATAAAGACACCTGTCCACCCCATACAATCAGTAAGAATCCAACTACTAACATGGCCAAGACCAAAGAGCTGACCAAAGAGCTGTCCAAAGACACTAGAGACAAAATTGTACACCTCCACAAGGCTGGAAAGGGCTACGGGGAAATTGCCAAGCAGCTTGGTGAAAAAAGGTCCACTGTTAGAGCAATCATTAGAAAATGGAAGAAGCTAAACATGACTGTCAATCTCCCTCGGACTGGGGCTCCATGCAAGATCTCACCTCGTGGGGTCTCAATGATCCTAAGAAAGGTGAGAAATCAGCCCAGAACTACACGGGAGGAGCTGGTCAATGACCTGAAAAGAGCTGGGACCACCGTTTCCAAGGTTACTGTTGGTAATACACTAAGAGGTCATGGTTTGAAATCATGCATGGCACGGAAGGTTCCCCTGCTTAAACCAGCACATGTCAAGGCCTGTCTTAAGTTTGCCAGTGACCATTTGGATGATCCAGAGGAGTCATGGGAGCAAGTCATATGGTCAGATGAGACCAAAATAGATATTTTTGGTCATAATTCCACTAACCGTGTTTGGAGGAAGAAGAATGATGAGTACTATTTGGTTAAAAAATCATACATTGTGATTTCTGGACCCCCAGTCTTCAGTGTCACATGATCCTTCAGAAATCATTCTAATATGCGGATTTGCTGCTCAAGAAACATTTCTTATTTTTTATAAATGTTGAAAATAGTTGTGCTACTTAATATTTTTTTGTAAACCGTGATGTTTTTTTTTACAGGATTCTTTAATGGATAGAAAGTTTAAAGCACATTTATTTGAAACTAATTTTATATAAATATTTTGCAACATTATTTACAAACGTCTTTAATGTCACGTTTGAGCAATTTAATACATTCTTGTTGTATATCATTTATTGCCTCGTGTTAAGTCTTCGTCGTCAGTTAGGAACCTGGGTGTGCTCTTTGATGCCAATCTTTCATTTGAAAGTCACGTATCTAGTATCTGTAAAACCGCATTTTTCCATCTTAAAAATATATCTAAATTACGTCATATGCTCTCGTTGACAAATGCAGAACAATTAGTTCATGCGTTCATGACATCAAGACTAGATTATTGTAATGCTCTACTGGGTGGTTGCCCTGCACGCTTAATAAACAAACTACAGCTAGTACAAAATGCAGCAGCTCCAGTTCTTACCAGAACCAGGAAATATGACCATATTAGCCCAGTTCTGTCAACACTGCATTGGCTGCCTATTAAACATCGTATAAATTTTAAAATATTGTTGATTACTTACAATCACTAAATGGTTTAGCTCCGCAGTACTTGAGCGAGCTCTTAACGCATTATAGTCCTTCACGTCTATTGCGATCTCAGTATTGCGGCCAGTTAATAATACCTAGAATATCAAAATCGACTGCTGGCGGTATCCTTTTCCTATTTAGCACCAAAACTTTGGAATAGTCTTCCTACCATTGTCCGGTGTTGTGCCGAATTTCGACCCCCGACAAATTATTACCCCCCTAGCATTGGTAGCTTTAGGATTAGTTGTGGGGGAGGGGTTAGGATTAGGGGTGGGGTTAGGATTAGGCAATCAGGTACTGACTTCAACGAGGGGGGTAATAATTTGGCTGGGGGTCGAAATTCGGCACAACACCGGGAAGCAGACACAGTCTGTCAGTTCAAAGCTCGATTAAAGACACATCTCTTTGCCCTGGCATACACAACATTATAGACTTCTATAATTCAATGTTAGGCTGCATAGATTAGGTCAGCCGGAACTGGGAACACTTCCCTTAAATCCTGATGTACTCGTTACATCATAAGAAGAATGGCATCTACGCTAATTTGAGTGTCTTTGTTTATCCCGAGGTTTTCCCGCAGCCTGTCCAGGCTGTATCCAGATCTGACGAGGAGCTTCGCCTGGACCCGATGAGCGATGACTGTTATTCATTTTGAATAATAAATAGGCTAAATATATTTATCCACTAACCTGCAGCCCTATGTCTTCTCATTAACAGTGTTTTTCTCTTAGCCTATTTATATTTTGAGTAGGCCTACATGTTTTAATGTATTTGACTAATAAAAAGGATTGCTTGTGTGCACTGGTGCTTTATTCCAGTCTTTTTTTTACAATAGTTGAATGAATGAATGCCCGCGAGGTGCCTGTAACGATGTTAAATAGGCTACGGCTATTTAATTAATCTTCCAACAGTAACGCACACAGCGGAGAATGACGTCAACTTCTTTGAATAGTAAGTAAGCATTTAGGGCATGAACATGTAAATAGTAAAAAGATTGACATTGAAAAATGACACAGAATGATTAAAATATTCCATCCAAATAAATAAATGTTCGTGGTTCGTACTGATGTTATTCATCTGTTTTCACCATAGACAGACACACACTTCAATTTCGCGGTCAGTAGTGTGGACGAACACTGACACCCTGTGGGGAAATCATGCGTATTTTTAACAGCCGCAGCTTTCTCAGATTGGCATGGTTTGGATAAGAACTTAATGTTCCGATGAGTTTGGAAAATTCTGCACACAGTAAACATCCGAATATCCCTTCTTCTGTCAATAAAAATGTCCAAATGATTAAATCTTATTGCAGACACTCATTTTAGGTGGCGTACGTTTGTTCAACTCATTGACCAAAGTAGGCTACATTGAAAGTAAACATAACCGGAAATAAGTATGTATTGTTTCCAAACGGAAGTGCGTCACGAAGTTCAGTGCAAGTGGTCGATTGTGAAACGGCTTGTCGAAGAAGAAAAAATATAAGGCGGGATTTGATTTTGTCCATTGATAACTGATTGGATCGCTGTGGTTTTGCTGCGATCTCGAGTGACAGCTTGCCCCGCCTTCGTGCCGGTAATCACGTCATCTGCGAAGAGAAGAGAAGAGAAGAGAAGAGAAGAGAAGAGATGTTGTTTCAAGCATATCAGGGAAGGCGAAATTATTAGGTAAAGTCCCCCTGTACTGTAGTCAATAATTTTATCCCTTAGAAGAACTCATTGATCACCAAAATGACATAGGCCTATTTAAACGTTTTTTCCTTAAAAAAATGTCTTCATGCTTTAAATGATTATGCAAATTATCCCCACTTCCACTCACACAATTAGAGATAATTTGCTAATGATCACACGTTGACGTGATTAGTTAGATGAAGATGAAATAAATGGCACATGCATAAAGTAAAGATATGGAACAATGAAACTATTCTTGCAAAGATCAAGTCGATGTTTCTTAAGAACTGGCATGAAAACAGTAGCCTATTGATTATCTTTGTGATACGTTATCCATATGGGAATTCTTATTATGATTTCATGTCTAAATATATAATTTCCTTGTTATCCATAAGGAATTTCTTACGATGGTAAAAAGCAATACCAAATGGTCTTGTTCATTAATGAAATGTCATATATCATTTGAAGAGATTGATGAAGGCAAAAGTAGGCTATACGATCCAAAATGTAGCAATACAATTATAACAATGTGTTTCAGTCAAGAAAACGAATTATCCCGCGAGGAATTTTGTTTTGGAATTTCTTGATAAGAAAATATTAATTGGAAAAAAGCATGGCTTTTACGTTATAAATGTTGTATCCCCAACCAGGTGAAAGCACAATATCCCACAAACGAGATAACATATAGGCCGAGGCCTACATTTGGCAATGTTCATTTGAAATGTAATTTCTGTAAAAGTTGTACTGAGTCAATTGATCGTCTTTTCTTTGGGTGTTCCCTTATCAAAGAATTTTGGTTTGAACTGTTTAAACTCCTTGCTTCAAAACTAAAATTAGACATTGATTTAACATTGGGTGATCTAATTTGTTTTGTTTTTTTCATTGTAATCGTAAAGTAGAATATATAGGAAATATATTTATTTTATTGGCAACATATTTCATTCATAAATGCAAATATTCTCTAGTAGCCTACCCAAATTAGATAATTTTCTTTGTGACTTCAATTATTTTATGAAGACACATAAAATAATTAATAACAAAACAAGTGTCAAATTTGTGAAAATGTATTTTCACAAATTTGACACTGTTTTGTTATTAATTATTTTATGTGTCTTCATAAAATAATTAAAAATCAGAACTTGAGGATACTTGCTGTTTCTGCACAGTGCCACCCACTGGTCAGGAGATATGACAAATTAACATGTTTGCTACACATATGTTTTTAAATCGTGCATTATAAAGGGCTTTGTTAAACTTGTTGTTCTAGGTTGAACAATTATTGACATGCTTGTAAAATAAAATGCTTAGGTATATATGTATATGTATATATATATATATATATATATATATATATATATATATATATGTTTTTAATTATTAGTTCTAGATTTCTCCATATTTAACTTATGCTATAATAACATGTGTGCTCGGATAAATCATTTATAAGTAGCCTGTCCATAAAAATATGATAGGCCTAGTCCATTTTGATTTAATTGTGACTTTAAGACTAGGTCTAGATTTCTCCATAACCTATATATTTTTTATCTTATAATTTGCTTTGTTTCTTGAAAAGTTTCGTTCTATTACAGTTGGCACACATCTAATCACCTCACGCAACCTTCACCTACTTTGCATGCCATAGGCTTCACATCTGCACCGCATGGGGGCAGTAGGCTATAACAAAGTCAGAAATACTCCCAACTCCCAGACAGCACTCCTCATGTAAATTGTGAAGGTTGTGTCTATCTTTCAATGGACTGTTTAAATTTACTTTCGCTATCAGAATCATTTGTGACCGTTTAAGTGCAGATGCGGATGTTTAACTGTGAGGATGACGCGTTGTTCAGTTTGATAAAGTGTGAGGTAAGTGTCCTCATCCAGTTGTCATTGACAACACGACAGTCTCATGATGCTTTTGAAATGTCATTGTGCCTCAGTGAGGGGTCTGTTAGTTTTATCGTCTCCAGCGCGATATGAATATAATTTTTTCTTGTAGGAAAATACATATCATATGTATAATATTCATAGCGAAGTTTATCTCTTTGTGGTTAATGACAGTTTATAGGCTAACAGTTAACGTAAATGGCTAGCAGTCTGGAATGGATCCTTATACACACACACACACACCCTATATTTAAACATTTAGCACACCGGATGATATATGAAGTGATTTTGTGTAAATAGTATTATTTTATGACTGGTTTATGAAAGCACTCTTGTTTTGATTGCTCTCTGATATGACAACTCTAAGGTGTGAATGCTAACCATGCTAACAGATTAGGTTTGTCTATCTAAGCTTTATAATATAACGTTAACTTATCATGTTTTTGCGTCAGTTGAGCCTAACCTTTAATAATCAATAATTTACTTGATTATAATTGTGCATACTCACTACTGCTGACCCATGTTTGACTTGGTGGTCAAAGATCTGACAGGGGAACTGAACGTGTAACGTTAGGCGTTCAAACCCCATGTGTCAGTTCTAAATCTAAAAGCCCTGTCAATGGATAATTAACTGTTTTATATATATATATAAATATATTCCTATGTATTGTGCAACCCTTTCACTTCTTATCTCCATAATTACCATACATCAACCTCTTTTGCACATGCATACCTTATTGTCCACATAAATAATAAACAATTAAATATGATTGGGTTTAGGAAAACATGCAAAGTAAAATGTCCATATTTGCACCATACCCCTTTCTGCTTCTAAATATTAGCTTCAGAAAATCCATATTGACTGCAGCCAAACATGTTGTTTGATGTCGGTTACATTTAGGCTACTTTTACAGTATTCAACATCCTTTTTTTCTCGAGTTAGTATTGTTTCTCGGCATACTTGTACATGTAATAGTTGTTTATTTTATTAATTTGGGCTATTTCATAGCCTAGGCTAGATATTGTTTCTACATTGGAACATTGGAAATAGCTTTTTTTTTTTTTTTATATGGGGCTAGTCTTTATTTATTTTTATATTTTTTATATTACCCTTTTAGAACAAAACTAAAATGAAACAACGACAAAATATACAAACAAATAAATAAATTAAAACGCATTGATTGACCATAAAGATTGTTATTGTTAAGTGTACACTAGGACACTTTAGACAAAAGCGCCCCTCATTTATTTGTTGTAGACAAAAAGATAGTGAAGATGTGATTAGGAGACTGAATTGTGTTTCTTATTTCTCTCATTAGATGTTCGTCATGACAGAAATGTGCTGACGTTTGTGCTCAGCAGTTTGGCAATAACATGTCATCCACCGAGGCTGCCAGGGAGTTCCAAGCTAAAGAGCGCAAATGCAGAAACCAGCTGAAGAAGCGACTGGCAAATGCTTTGTCAGGAGACCTGAACCGGTAATTATCACCTTCAACATGAAAGACATTTGTTATGCTTTTTCAAAACTTGTATGACTTGCTCATAGTAGCATAGAGCATCACTGTTGTTATGACGCACTCTTAGCAACCGGTGTAGTCAAATCACGCTGACCTGCTTTTAATGTTTGCACAGCTTATGCCACTCCCTTTGCTGATTTCATACTGTATGCAAACTCTGATCATTTGTTTATGGATGCACAATATATTGGTACAAACGTCTGATATTACAGTTTTTTTCTGTCAGCATTGGATTTATTTGTGCATTCTCATTCCTCTATTTTTAGATTTATACTTTTTCCGTCATTTGGCACTCATTTAAGTTAATCTTTAAAACCACTAAAATTCAATTGTTAGTAATAATTTAAACCTTGTTGATTTGTAATCTTAAGCGAATCTCAGAATGATTATTTTTTGATACGGCGCATTAAAGGACACCTATCATGGCATTTAAAATGTTCCTAATATTGTTCTGGGAGTCCCCAACAACAGTTTTACAAGCATGAAATGACAAAAAACACTTTTGTTGTCTTATAATATGCATTTATTTTTACCTGATTTGCTCACCGACTCCCATATGAATCGTTTAGCGAGTCATTTTTCCAAACCCCGCCTTTGCGTGACGCTAATCTGCGGTGATATGTTAGCTACCATAGCCCGAAGGAGTGACACCGAGCCGACGGGGTGTCATTGGTTGTTGCGTTAAATCTTACCCAGATACAATAGTGCTATTTTCTGATTGGCTAACAACACCAGACGAACAACACCAGAGGAGACATGCTTGATTCCTGCCGGTTCCACAGTGAGAGCGGTGCGGCCAGAGTTTTGGGCGCTGCGGCATATTAAATATATTACAAATAGTTTTTCAGCGTGAGAAATACAATGTGGCGGGAGAGCGTGACAAAAGACCGAAATGAGTGACTGTCACGTTCAATGCGTGACCCTTGAGAGCCCTGCACTTCACATATTTCAATACAATTGACATTGAAGACCTAGAAGCTGCGCTGTGCGTTCACAACACAAAATAATTATTGAGCATGCTACATAAAAGCAACAATTTTTAATATTAATAATACTTACAGGTTGTGATTCGGAGGAGGAAGCTGATCCAAATAGACTTGGTACTGAGCCGTCCTTCAATATCAGCCGGCTCGCGAATCCATATTTGACAGCATTTATGTTTTTGAAGCAATCATCTTCAAAATGACGCGAACACAGCAATAACTTCGGACTATACATCTGTGGTATAGTTGCATATATGAACTGTAGCCACTGATTCTTCAAAGGCTCGTCTCTGGGCAGATGAAAAAATGTCGCTTTTGCGTCACACTACAGAACACATCGTCTCCTCGCCATGATGTTTTCAAGTTTCCCTGGCTTCTACGAGTACGAGCGCAATGAGTGGGCTTATCTTATTCAAATAACTTGTACAAGTGACGTCATAAAGTTAGAGAAAATGCATCGTTCGTCTATCGATTCATATCAGCGACTCAGAGTCGACTCTTACTTTTGAGAGACAATAACTTTGTATACGGTGAACTTTCATGTTTAAAACTTTGCAGGATGTTTTCGTTCACTTAGATCTATGTTACACACTACATGAAGGGCAATTTTCAAAAATCCATAATAGGTGCCCTTTAATATGCGGTGATGCCTTGCCTAAATTGAATTGGCATTGATTTTAGTTTGCAGTGTTTTATTTTTAATGTATTTAGACAAAATTAGAATTTGAATTGTAATATCGTCCATTTATTAAATATTGCCCATAACATGAAAATTATTATCAACTAATCTTGATATTGATATTGAATCAGTATCGGCCAGAACTGTAATGCCAGTATATCCCTGCTATTGATGTTTTGCGAGAAGAAGAAAGCAAACATATTAACTAAACGTTTAAAAGGTTATGTCCTCCTTTTCATTCCAACTTGTAGTGTGCTGTGCACTTCTGCCATCTGAAGCTTGTGGCATAACGGGAACTGTAGTTATTACTGATGGTCCACACCGCAGTTTTATTTAGCATGGAAATGCAACTCTCTTTCTCCCTCTTCTTAATCTCTCTGTGCTGTGCTCACATCGGAGGAGAGAGGACCTCAGTCACACCAATGCCCAGCACAAAGGCCTAGGGCAACAGAGGATTCTGGGTCACCCAGATTCAGCGCACTGCAGCAGAAGATGCCAAAATGATGCTGACAGTGATGTTGATGTGGATGTGAAGTTGGAGGAAGAGCCTCCATCAGTAAAGACTCTTTTAAATTTAGTGCCTCAGTGATGCTTTAGTGGTAGTTATTGTATTCTCGTGAGACACATTAGTAGTGCTGTGTGTTTTTATTGTGTAGTAAGTCAGCCTGTTTTAACGCTGAAAGCCTGTTTCAGTAAAATATTTGGCTAACTGAGATATAAAGTTTAAAACGTTTAAAAGAAATAGCGTCTCTGAGATATCGCAATTACTAGAAGTGTAAAAATCAAAAAAATATATATAAATAATAAAAAGGTAATTGCGGCTCTATATCTCACAATTGTGACTATTTCTTTTTTTTTATTGTAATTGAGAGAGACTCATAGATCTCATAGTGTGACTCAATTTCTTATTTTACACATTATCATAGGATTACCATTTTAATTTTTATTCTTATTCAAAACACTACAGACCCTTAGAAAAGCAATGTTATTTGTATGTAAATATGAAATATTGTTAGTTGGTGTTAGTCTTTCTGGGGTTCAGTCCTTTTAGTTTCCATCCCAGATCTTCAACCACTAGGCTACACTAACACATATTTTTAATATATATATATATATATATATATATATAAGGGCTGTCAAATGATTAATCACGATTAATCGCATCCAAAATAAAAGTTTGTGTTTACATAATAAATGTGTTTGTACTGTGTAAAATTATTTTGTATATATATATATACACACACGTGCATTTATATATTTAAGAAAAATGTGTTATTTATATATAAAATATTTATATTTATATATAATATAAATTATATATAAATCTATATATAGTATATACATGCAAATATTTCTTAAATATATACAAGCATGTGTATGTATTTATATATATAAAATAATTATACACAGTACAAACACATTTATTATGTAAACACAAACTTTTATTTTGGATGCGATTAATCGTGATTAATCATTTGACAGCCCTAATATATATATATATATATGTGTAGCATATAGAAAGACTCAGCAGTGTGTTGCTAAATGCAACAAAATAGTAAGAGGCAATTAGTTTGTTACAAGACAAAATGTTATTCCAGTAAAAAATAAAAAGCACAATAACAACTAACAAAAGTTTGTTAATAACCGCACTAACAAACAGAGAGAACATAGAAAAACCCCTCCTGCAATAATTGTGATCTCTTTCTGTTACAGGCTGCTGCAGGAGGAGCAGGAGACTGACGTCACTCTGTGTGTGGGTTCTGTTGTTCGGCTGAAGGCCCACAGAGCGGTGCTACTGGCCCGAGCTCCTCACCTCCTGCTGGGAACCGAACCAACTACACCTGTCATACACCTGCAGGGGATCCAACCTGCAGCCCTCAAGGACTTCATACAGTACATAATGGCATTTCTGTATTACTCTTCACAACCGACTTAATCAGTATTATTATTATAAATATTATTATTGCAGTAAAATAAAATAAATCATAGAAAATGTAAAATAAAATGTTGTTCCTGTAACTAAAAGAGTTGAGCTATACGTGTTTGTTAAAATGTCACATGTTGCTCTTACTATAACAGAAACGTGTACACAGATGACAAGTGCCTGGCAAAAGAAAGTACCGCCTTAAATATACACAACGGCCATTCGCTGGTAGTGAATGGCACTGCTGAAGACGGCCCTGATGTTGACTCTCAGGTCAGCTCTGACTCAGGTAAGGGCAACATTTCCAGTTACATTTTACTGATTTGTTTCTCTGCAGATCTATGCATAAATCTTACTGTTCTTTACTGGAGCTACATTAGTGCTGCTCTCTATTTATGAGAAGTAATAGCCACACGATTACACGTTGTGGCTTTGTTACTCATTCTGGTTAATTTCTCTTTGTTTGTCAGGTTCAGAGAATTGCGAGTCAGCATCTGGGCTTGGGGCAGATCTTTTGGCTCTGTATCACATGGCTGATATGTCTGACATCAGCATTCAGGTGGCAGATAGAGTCTTTTCAGCACACAGGTAAAATCATCATGACCAGCTTTCTGTGGCTTTTGTATAAATTTACCAATGTGCTTGTGTCTCACTTTTCTTAAATTGTTTATGTAGCAGGGTTCAGAAGCTGCAGACCATTTTGAAAACGTGGTATGTTTTTCCTTTAAACAAGGAAATAAACAGTTCTAGAATTTTGGAGCAATTTTTAAGAATGAAAAATTCTTGCATAGTAATCAAATATGCAAATTTGTGACCATTGACCATGTCAACTCGTACAAAATGTCATATTTCCATTTTTACCATTGAAACACAAGATGCTTCTTGAAACATTCTCAAATTATATTGAATTACTTGATCATCAGGTTTTACCCAAACTTGTGGAGTTCATGCAGCTTGAGTGCTGCTGTCAATAAAGCAAAAGTGGGACATACACATGTAAAAATGTAAAATCCTGACAATTGAAAATTTAATTTATATTCGAAAAGAATGCAAACAATGCAAAATAGAAGCATTTTCACTGTAGTGGTCTTAGACATTTGGCCTCTATAACATGGAGTTTCACTAATTCTAAATGTATCATTTAACCAGCTGTTCAAACATGAAATTCACTTTCTCTTTCACTATACTCTTCCAGTTTCACTTTTTGTGTGAAAATTCAACACTATGGTTTTTAATTCAAACCCAGTGATATTACAGTAGCCTCAGTAGTACTTTATGCAGAGATATCCATAATTATAACTTTATAAACTGTAATCACTATATTCCGGTAATGTCCGTCCACAAGATAAATGGTCATTTACTCGTTTACTTGTAAATTGGAGCTAAACTCTACTGGACCGTAGCCGTCCAGGACTGAGTTTGGACACCCCTGCAGTATAGCTTGATACCGATTAAAATATAAAAAAATCCCGTGTATCAGCCGATATATGGTACTGTGCATCTCTTGATATTCAGTGCTGGACGGTCTGACTTAAGTGAAACCAGCTAAAGTTGCTGTATCATAAATTCCCAGGAGGTGGCAGAATTACAGTTTCTCCTACGTGAAATTGCAAAGTCAAACCTAATCCAAAAGAAACTAACTGCATATAATCTGACATTGAAAACCAAAATACCAAAAATTATATTTTGCATACAACACACCAATTTGTAGTGGTTGCTGATGATATTAGCAGTGCGACACATGCGATCATGTTATGAAGATGAATTACAGCATTGTTGTATTTGTGTAGTTTTCTGTCATTCATTATCTTGTTAGAACCTTTGTTTGGTGCTGCAGAGGTTAGAGCAGTTGCCATGACCTGTTACTATAGCAACAGGCTCTCCGTCATCATCATCCAGGAGCTGCATCTCTGCGGGTTTAGGTTGTATGGATGGGGAGAGAGAGAGAGAGAGAGAGATCTGCAGTCCTGATCAGTATGTCAGGCTTGAGGTGACTGCTGCAGATCTGTCAGTCTCACTGCAGGATACATACACCAGATCAGCACTGGTCATTTGCACAGGCGTGCTATAGTTATGACTTAACACAGGGCTATCTTATGAATATTATAATTTAAAATCCCGGTTTTAAATAGATCATTTATTAATATGGATTTTTCTGACTTGAAAGCGAAATGATAACAGTACAATTAGAAATGCAGAATTCATTTGAACAACTTCTATGGCAAATTGAATTGCTATATTTCAACATAAAGCAACTTAAACATATTTTAGAGGGAGAAATAAATCCTATTAGCCAGTTAAAGTGCTTAATAAATAAAGTTGTGACATATTTATTTTTACAACATCATCCACAGCCGCTGACAGTCACTGACTTTTGTAGGTCAGTCGATAAATGTGTGTCATCAATTGAATACTGTATAATATATGACTGGTTGGATCTGTGGTATTTTCTCTCTTTGAATGTTAGACGTTTAGGCTTTCTTAATGCAACCAAAAAATAGAACCCAAAATAGCATGTATGTCAAAAGCAGAATTTTCTTTTATAATTTAAATGGAAAAGCAATAGAACACATAGACAATAGCACATGTGTGGACTGTATGACACATGAACGAAATGCTCTACAAATGGAGATGCTTCCTCTGAAATAGATCCATCACTGCCATCATGTGAAAGTGACCACAAAATTGACCATGACAAAAAGGCCCTTACTGTATAAGACCCCTATTAGCAGGGACATGTAGATCTGTCCGAATAATAATATGTTTTACCATTTTTTGGGTTATTCCAAAGCGTTATTCTTTGCCTCCCCCAGTCATCACTCTTAGAGCTGCAGTTTGTTCTGAGAGGAAACCAGAAGTGACACGTTGTAAAATAAGAATCTATGTATAGCGAATGTTTATGGCAGATAGAGAATAATGGGGCTGTTGGTTGAGAGAGATAAAGGAGGACTGAGAGGGAGAAGATGACGGACATAAGAGAGCATAAGACTGTAGATCATATGAAGTGTCACCAGCTGTGTCTAATGCTGCCTTCGGGGAAGTTTTTATTTGTGGCTTTGGAAATAGTAATTATGATTTGGTGCAACAAATTAAGTGCATTTAGTGTGTAATTTGTGTTATCTATGTATTTTGTCAT
This sequence comes from Semotilus atromaculatus, assembly GCA_031834385.1. Classification (NCBI taxonomy): domain Eukaryota; kingdom Metazoa; phylum Chordata; class Actinopteri; order Cypriniformes; family Leuciscidae; genus Semotilus; species Semotilus atromaculatus. Next base: position 19,141,042 of record JAULUF010000007.1, read on the forward strand.
TCTTGTTTTGCCTCAGAGAATAATGGGACATGTAGTTTGATAGCACAAGCCTGTTGCCTCATGAACCAGTTAGATTAGATAATTATTTTTGCCTTTATGCTATTTTTATACTTTTATGCTATCACATTTTTTTTAATCTGGTTATTTTAATTTGTTAAAAAGTACATACAAGTTTATTTTATAATCAACATGACGTTAATTTCTTTAATTATGAAACAAATAAAAATTGTAGCTGTAAAGCAGCTCTAAAAAGACAATAGTGTCAATATTTAGCTACATTTAGTTCACTGTTGATTTATTCAATTTAGTTAAATAACTAAAAGTATATTAAATTAAGCAATAAGCTTAATTCAGCTACAAGCAGCTTTACACACAGCAATAGTGTCATTATTCAGCTCAAGTCAGTTCAGTGTTCAATAACAGTGCTGGTATTGCAGAGTTCATCAATTATTAAACAAATTCAATTCAGCTATAAATCAGCTCTACAGAAGCCAATTGCCATTACAAAGAGTACTTTTCTAAGAACTTGGAAGATGACAGCCATCGGGATGTGTCTGTGAAGGTAACCAGCTCACTAGGTTTGAGTCAGAGCCACAGTCAGCACCATCTTCTAGAATATTCAACAAACCATTACATCTTCCTCCCTCCATTTCAAAGTCCTCTTTTTATTCTTGATTTTTTTTCTACATGCCCAAACATATCGTTCAGTGAATAACACACAAGCACACACACACATTTTTCCTGTGGCTGTTTTACAAATATCGATCCTGGGCAATGTGGCGTGAAGCGTGTGTGAGTGATAGGGGAAACTGACGTTGTCCTCATGTATGTTTTTTTCTTTTCCCACAGGGCCATTCTGTGCGCACGCTCACAGTATTTCCGAGCGATGTTGTGTGGCAGTTGGATGGAGAGTTTGCGTCAGTGTATCACTCTGCAGGGGTAGGTTATGCCGTATAACCATCAAAACGGGACAAATCACTGCAACTCATCATCTAGCCTCCAAAGACATAACACACATACACAAACACATAGTACAAATTCAAGGATCAAATACTCTGTCATGTTTAGTTTTTGTCATAATTTAAAGTTATGTAGAGGATAATGTACAGCAAGCTAGTCATTATATTAAACTCTTTGTAGCTCTGGCTGTTTCCTGTCTTATCGGTTCCGGGTATACTGTATGTGTACAGTTGTGGTCAGAATAATTGGCACCCCTGGTAAATATGATCAAAGATGGCTGTAAATATGAATCCGCATTGTTTATCCTTTTGATCTTTAATTAAAACAATTAGCAAAAATCGAACCTTTCATTGGAGTAAAATAATTGAAAGTAGGGGAAAATTCACATTATGAAATAAATGTTTTTCTCCAAAACTCCAAAACAAATTTTTTTCTAGTAAGATATCTCTGAGAGCCTGGGACTTCTTGCATTTAAGATGACAAAGCAGGGCTTTAATTTAAGAAGATCTATAGTTCAAATATTTTTCTTTTAATAATGTTTTAGATTGAACCTGTGGCCCTTGTGCTTGCAGTCCATGTCCTTTAAAAATCCATACTCTGTGTGTTAAATGAATAGGTCATGTGTGTGATCTGACTTGTCGCAGAGTTCAGCGTGAGTTTTTAGTCAGACCTTCTCCCGGAGGAGGATATTCCAGCCACCAGAAATCAATTATTCATTGCTCAGTCTGTGTCTGGGAAAACCAGGATACTGTGTGTAGTGTTTCATGCTGGGCACTTCAATCCATGATGTGTATCAAAAATAGACTTTTGTGGATTTAAGTAAGTAAGTAGACTTTACTATTACTCGTATTACTCACATTGAATAAAAATACTAGATAGAAGTAATAGATTTAATAAGTGCTGTTACTGTAATTAAAGAGTCTAACTACCGTTGGAAGGAAGGACCTCCGATAGCGCTCCTTCTTGCACTGAGGGTACACCAGTCTGTCTATTCTTAAAAAGCATTTGGCTTTTACTATACTATTGTCAAAACACAATATTGAGAAGAATAAAATACCTGATGCTGAATTTTGTGAGCTCTGTGACACACAAACGTAAATGCCCCTTTATTTTATTAAATAAATAAAACATATCTGCAAACATATTATGGAATTTTTATGCTTTAGTAGAGTAAAAAAGTTACATACAGCACCTTTAACAAAGCTAGATAAATGCTATAAAAAAAAATATTAAGTAATGTTACCATATAAACACATTAAAGGTGCAGTAAACAATTTATGGGTAACACTGTTGATATTTGAAAATCATCTCCCAAACAAACGCACCCCTACCCAAAAGAAACACTCCCCTCCCTTCATTTCTCCTCCCCCCAAAATGAACATGCTAGTATGCAACAAAGGCAACGACTAACAGCTCAAATGATTATGGATGAATCAGCTGTGATTCAACATCAACAACAGCATATTTTGGTTCTGTAAAACGTCTCGGGTTACGACTGTTACCCTTGTTTCCTGAGAAGTAGTAAAGTCATATTATTGACACTTTGGGGACGCCTCTTTGTTATTGTGTCTGAAGCATGAAGCATCTGTGAAATCAGTCCAATGACGAAACAGAACGTCACAGGCGGGTGACGTCATGATTAGGAAAGCATAAAAGCTTATCCAGTATGACTGGCGTTAGCTTCAAAAGAGCCAAAGCAAGTCAATCACAGGGATGCAGGAAGTATGACAGGGCCGATGCAGCATCTTGTTCCCTTCTCAGGGAACAAGGGTTACAGTCGTAACCTAAGATGTTCCCTTTCGAGTGAACTTGGGCTGCCTCATAGTATTGACGTTCGCTCTGGGAACGATAATACTCAAACCGCCATGCTTACAAGTACCTGTCTGTGTGAATACTGTGAGCACACCTAACACAAGAGCACATTGTGAAGTTCAAATCATAAAATCTTACAAATGTGAGCGGAGAGGACCAGCCTATGCGCCTGAAACCTCTCGATGACCGTATTCATAGCATCGCCAAAGAGGCCAGGAAAAATATTGTCTTTCTCTTTGATGTCAGACAGATGTAACCAGAGATGCATCTCTGTGGCTGCCATAGAACGGCTGATGGCTCTGGCCGTCTCTTTGGTGGCCCGGAGAGACAAAACCGGGGCCTGACGTAAATCTTTAACTGCGTAGGACCCCACCCCATTGCCTTTGTCAAGGTCTCTAAGCAGGTCCCCCTGGTACGTCTGCAAGTTGGCCATCATCTGCAGACACGCTCATCCAGTTTGTTTCTAGGATGAGCGCCCTGCTTCTCGGGTCGACCAATTCTCGGTTTAATTTAGCCACGGCACTGGTTATTACGGGAGATAGAGATGCCAATTTCTCAAAATCCTCCACTTCGATGCTCAGCACATCCAACACCTCATAGCTTGACAGCTAAAGCACCTGGCTCTCTTCCCGGGCGGAAGAAACCACAGCACAGGCAAGAGAGCGCTGGATCCCTGGAGCCCAAAGACTCTCCAAGGATCACAGATGGAGAATTGCAGAGATTAGTTGAGTCTTGGGGCTAGAAAGCTTAAAAAAAAAGAACAAGAAGTCGCAGCACAGGCTTTCGATCCCAGCAAGAGAGCACTGGATCCCTCGGTTAAAGGCAGAGAAAAGGCGGATCCATCTGCGAATCCCAATCACCGCGCTCCCTCGGCAACAGCAGGGCCAGAACCATGGGGAACGCATGCCTGAACACCCTTGCTCGCCATATTAATGTGAATTATGATTGTTCACTATATTGGGACAGACAACACTAAATAAGACATTAAGTTTCAACACGGAGCGCTTGCTGAGACACAGAAGCTAACACCGGTCATTCAGGATGTGCTTTCTTGGTCATGACGTCACCTGCCTGTGACGGTCTGTTTCGCCATTGGACTGATTGTAACTGTGGATTGAGTTTGTATTTTGTCAAAAAAATCTTAATGTGTGTCTGTTTTTTGTTTTGCTTTTGTTTTGTCCATCAATCAGTCTGGGTCCAGATGAGATGGAGATTCTGCTTCATTTCATGTACGGTGCCATCCTAGACTTCCCACCAGGAACAAATGTCAGGTAAGCATGTGATAAATAAAAAAAATCCAAATGGCTTTGTCAGATTTTGCACAAATGTTAAGATGTGTGTGTGTTTGTCTCTGATCTTAGTCAGGTTGTGTTAGCAGCAGACATGTTGGGCCTGGAGGGGCTAAAAGATGTGGCTGAGATGGTCCTGACTCGGGACTACTGCCGCTTTTTTCCCAAGGTAAGACCAAAGGGAGGAGTCACGGCTTACACATTCAGTCTATTTGAGGTGATGAGTGTAAATAGTCCTGTTAAACAGCGAGTCTTTTGTCAGATTGTGCCAATAGTACTATCATCTTGTCGTTTATTACCCTTTAGGGAAACATTATTTGATTTGTATTTGTGAGCAAGTAAAGTCTGGGCATTGGTTCAGCTTTTGTAGAGCATTTAATTTGTCAGCCAAAAGTACATGGCCCTATCCCTCTGGTGTTGCTCCAAAAGAAGAATCCTCCCATTTAAGTTCCTCAGATGCAGGTGTAACATCTTTTTTCTTTAAGCTGTTTTTCTACTTCTCTTAGAATTACTGTTCTGAAGTACTGCAGCAGACTCAACTCATATTTACACAGTAACTGCAGATCGTCGTGAACATGCGCTCTCTGATACAAAAGTAGGGGGTGGAGGCAGAGGAAGTCAGGAAGCGTTGTGTTTGACAGCCCTCTTGCAATTCGTGAAGGGCTGATTTGTTTGTGCTTTGAGTCTCTCATTCTTACTCCCACCTTTCAAAAATGCTTTGAGACCAGTCCAGTTTGTGTCCTTTCAGCCGGTAATTTCATCCTACTGTACACAGAGATGAAAGAGGAATGCATTCACTCCCCCTCCTCTTTCAAAATAATTAGCATATGTTTAAGTATCCTGAGGACTTAGTTTTCCCCCTAAAGAAATGAATAGTACTTTTGACAGATTTAGACTAGGACTGTCAATCAATTAAAATATTATATTTACACACTACTGTTAAAAAAATGTGGGGTTGCTAAGATTTTTTTAGAAGGAAGTCTCTTTATGTTCACCAAGGCTGCCTGTATTTGATCCAAAATACAGTAAAAACAGTAATGTTGTTAAATACTTCTACAATTTTAAATAACTGTTTTATTAATCTTATCTATTTCAGTAAAATTTATTTTATGCCTGGGATGATAAAGCTGAATTTTCTGCTTTTCTGATAAAGCTGAAATCCTTAATGTTCTTTTTTTACAGTTCTTATTATCTTCTTCTTCTTATTATTATTATTATCAATGTTTAAACAGTGCTGCTTAATATCTACGTAGAAACTGTGAAACTGTTGTCAGTATTTTTTAATGAATAAAAATTTCAAAAGAGCAGCATTTATTTGAAATTACTTGGGGTCTTAACTGTCTTCTTTACTACTTTAATAGTTTTTACTGTCACTTTTTAATGTGCCCTTGCTGAATAAAAGGATTAATTTCTTCAGTTTATTTCAAAGCATTTAATGCATTCTTAAATATATATATATATATATATATATATATATATATATATATAGTATATATTGCATAATATATATATTATGCAATATATACTATAGTGAGAATAATTTAATAACAAAATGACATTGCTCGCACTTTATGGACATAATGTAGTGTGTGTATACACTCACCGGCCACTTTATTAGGTACCCCATGCTAGTAACGGGTTGGACCCCCTTTTGCCTTCAGAACTGCCTCAATTCTTCGTGGCATAGATTCAACAAGGTGCTGGAAGCATTCCTCAGGGAGTTTGGTCCATATTGACATGATGGCATCACACAGTTGTCGCAGATTTGTCGGCTGCACATCCATGATGCGAATCTCCCGTTCCACCACATCCCAAAGATGCTCTATTGGATTGAGATCTGGTGACTGTGGAGGCCATTTGAGTACAGCGAACTCATTGTCATGTTCAAGAAACCAGTCTGAGATGATTCCAGCTTTATGACATGGCGCATTATCCTGCTGAAAGTAGCCATCAGAAGGTGGGTACATTGTGGTCATAAAGGGATGGACATGGTCAGCAACAATACTCAGGTAGGCTGTGGCGTTGCAACGATGCTCAATTGGTACCAAGAGGCCCAAAGAGTGCCAAGAAAATATTCCCCACACCATGACACCACCACCACCAGCCTGAACCGTTGATACAAGGCAGGATGGATCCATGCTTTCATGTTGTAGACGCCAAATTCTGACCCTACCATCCGAATGTCGCAGCAGAAATCGAGACTCATCAGACCAGGCAACGTTTTTCCAATCTTCTATTGTCCAATTTCGATGAGCTTGTGCAAATTGTAGCCTCAGTTTCCTGTTCTTAGCTGAAAGGAGTGGCACCCGGTGTGGTCTTCTGCTGCTGTAGCCCATCTGCCTCAAAGTTCGACGTACTGTGCGTTCAGAGATGCTCTTCTGCCCACCTTGGTTGTAACGGGTGGTTATTTGAGTCACTGTTGCCCTTCTATCAGCTCGAACCAGTCTGGCCATTCTCCTCTGACCTCTGGCATCAACAAGGCATTTCCGCCCACAGAACTGCCGCTCACTGGATGTTTTTTCTTTTTCGGACCATTCTCTGTAAACCCTAGAGATGGTTGTGCGTGAAAATCCCAGTAGATTAGCAGTTTCTGAAATACTCAGACCAGCCCTTCTGGCACCAACAATCATGCCACGTTCAAAGTCACTCAAATCACCTTTCTTCCCCATACTGATGCTCGGTTTGAACTGCAGGAGATTGTCTTGACCATGTCTACATGCCTAAATGCACTGAGTTGCCGCCATGTGATTGGCTGCTTAGAAATTAAGTGTTAAGGAGCAGTTGGACAGGTGTACCTAATAAAGTGGCCGGTGAGTGTATATATATATATAAATCTTATTACGTCTTAACACTTAATTCAATAATTAGGTCCATAATTCAATGGTCCAGGCTTGAATGCTTTTGATTTTATTTTACAAATTATTTATTTCTACTTTTTGCCTACTACATGTTTCAAGATGCAGGTTTCCTCTGGTGTTCACATTTACATTTATTTGATTTACAGTGATTCACTCGTGGGTGTTTTTTCACTTGTTTAGCTTTAATGACCATGCAATTTCATCATACAAAGTACCAATGGCTTTAATTCCCCCCCCCCCCCCTTATTATGAATGATTTATAAATAACCCATAAAGAGGTATTTCTTCATGATTTACTGGTAATTAGGTGCTTTTGAATAAATAATCTGTGTTATCCAAAAGTTAGCAAATTGTAGCTTTCAGGAATTTGTTCAAATTAAGAGTGATTTCAGTTGTTTAAAAGGAAAGTAAACTCACCAGTTCAGGTAGCTGACCTCTATACTGTAAATTAGAGTTCCAGGCTATTGAACCACTAAAGACCGTGAGATGAGGTGTGAATATCCCTCTTCTCATTTTCTGCAGCCTGTTGATGGAGTTCAGAGATCCATACTGGAGTGCCTTGCCATTACCCACTCTATAGGCCTGCACGATCTCTACAGCTCCTGTGTGAGGTGAGGCATTTTCTGCACTTCTATAGATGCTTCTGCTTTTAATAATGTTTTTTTTTAAATGACTTTTCTGATTTTACTGCCCCATTAGAGTTCTTTCCTCCATCTACTGTCATATGCATACTGCACAGTGCAAATGAATCACTAAATAATAAATGATTAAATTAATCAATAAATGAAACATGTTCTAAAATGCTTTCTATTTCTGAAGTTATGCTTCTGTCCAAATGTGGATATTTATTCAACATTTAAAACAAACCCAAATCTTTTCAGTTTCACATCAAATGTTAATATTTGGCATAATTGTTTGACAAAAAAAATCCAAAAGCAAACAAACATTTGACTGGAGTGGACGAGCATTTGCATCAGAAGAGCAAAGTTAAATTTTTGGTGAGTGGGTGGATTTTATCGTCAAACAATATACTGAAGGCTATTTTGCCAACTGCCTTTAAATACCAAAGACAAATAATCTTGAATATAGACTTGAATATGTGACCCTGGATAACAAAACCAGTCTTAAGTAGCATGGGTATATTTGTGGCAATAGCCAACAAAACACTGTATGGGTCAAAATTATTGATTTTTCTTTTATGCCAAAAATCATTAGGAAATTAAGTAAAGATCATGATCCATGAAGATATTTAGTAAATTTCCTACCTTAAATATATAAAAAATTTATTTTTGTAAGTGGATGCAGCACAATCGCCAATAGAAATGGAAACCTTAAAGGCGATTTTCTCAATATTTAGATTTTTTTGAACCCTCAGATTCCCGATTTCAAATAGTTGTATCTCGGCCAAATATTGTCCTATCCTAACAAACCATCATCAATGAAAAGCTTATTTATTCAGCTTTCAGATGATGTATAATTCTCAATTTTGAAAAATTAACACATAAGACTGCTTTTGTGGTCCAGGGTCACATATAATCTTTAACACCAGATTGTTGTGAACACATACAATTAACTTACAAGGAAAGAAAAAGATTGCTGTCAAGCGATTAAAATCATAGATTTTTCTGTAATTAATCATGATTAATCACACCTAATATTAAAGTTTTTCATATATTTTTATATTGTAATAATTTCACATTTAATCTCCGACTTAATGTAGAATCATAAAGACAGTATATTATTTCAGGATTTAGCATTAAGCTTTGTATTAGTAGAAAACCTGTAGTATTTTCAAATTACCGTGCTTTCCACCCTCATATCCCCCTGAGATGAGAGATTTGTATTTTTTTGTCTGGAAAAAATCCTCAGATGTAAAATGCAAAACCCAAAACCTGGACATTTTGGGCGATCTCGAAATCCTGGCCTAGACTTGTTGTTTAACTACTGCGCTCTGTTACTGGTAGGCGTGACCTCCTAGGGCAGCGAAGCAAGTACAATACATTTTCTGACTTTTCTCAGTCTAGAAAGCTCCAAATTCTAAAATAATTTCACATTTCTTCTACATAAATGACCCATTTTAAATAAACATGCATCTTTCCAGAGGTGAAGTATTCCTTTAAAATAATTGATCTAACAGGTAGGAAATATCCAGAAATTGAATAAAGTTAGCAAACAGTTCATAGTTTTCACTGCATAATTTATATTAAAGCTACTAAAGTTATACAGTTAAGAGCAGTGAGTGATTTCATTTTGTTCTTTGATTAATATTAATGACAGACTGCAGCAGGTCTATAGGCTGCTGTCACTTTAAACCTGACGCACATGACATGGAGCTGACACATCCTCTTTATGTCCATTTAAGACTTTATTTAACTAATTTAAGACTGTGCTTATGAGAATACTCGACTCATTTTGTGTGGTTTTTGTCTGTTCAGGCGCTAAAGAAAACTCAATATGCCTGGCGCGCTGTACCACACTGAGTTTTCTTTTATGTCTTATCGTGCTTGAATGATTTAAAAGCATTTGCATGAATAAGAGCGTGGTCATGTAATGTAACTCTAGCTAAGTAAAGGATGATGTAAAAACGGATGCTGTGTTAACTGCGTTAAATATTTTTAATACATTAAACTGGAAAAAATAATTGGATGCGTTAACGTTTTAATTTTGACGGCACAAAACAAAAACTTGTTGGGTCAAGCAATTTATTTGACTTGCAGTAAAATAAATGTGCTAGACACCAGACAGAAGCAGATTAGGCTGTTTATGCTCACTTGCACAGAATCATTTCTGTTTTTCTCAATACCTCAAAAAATTTTTAAAAAATTTAAACCGGCAAACCAGCAAAAAAATCTATTTTACAAAAATGTCCACCGGCTCTTTATGACCATCTTTACCAAGTTTGGATTCAATTGATTTCTTTAAATCATTAAAGATTTTTTAAGGGGGGGGCTAGGCAGCCTGGATTCCATGGACCAGATTTTCACCTCAGTGAGGGAACCAATCACAGAACGGGGAGGGAGCAGCAAGACGACACACCGAAGCAGTTTGTTTATATCTATGGATCCAACATGGCAGCAGACGCAAAGTTAACTTTCGATGCAGCCTTAGATATTGTTCTAAGTAGTTTAGAACGCAAGTTTATTTTGAAACTTTTCTGTCGCTCTACACACGTCATCTGGTATAATTGAAAGGATTGACTATGAGCTACGTACAGGCGCATTTGATATACATTCGTAGCACCCAATAAACGGCTCTGGGCATTCGTAAACCACGCCTCAAATACGAGAAAATGAACATGTGGTTCCCAGACCACATCTCAATGAGAAGAAGTCTGACATTAACCAGGCTTACTGGTAAGACAGATAGATGACAAATAGGGGTTATGTGCAACCAACTTCACTTCCGTATTCTGTAAAACAGATCGCATCGCTTCCGGTTCAGGTCTTTTGTATGTGCTTCGTGAACATTTTTGCGGTTTTACTCAAGATGAGCATAATCATTGTCCCACGCATGTGCAGATTGATATTTAAAAGTTTTTACATTTTTCTTCTTAACACTAACGTTTAGATATTTAAATAGAATAAAACGCCAATAACAAAGTGAACTAGGTAGGTTAGCTTATTACCTTAAAAATCCATAGATATCGTAGTCAGTTCTTACGGCCTTTAACACTTTCTCTGACAAGCGGATGCGATGAGAACAGGTTTCCGGTTTGGTCATGCGACGTTCAACATATACCCTATTAATGACTAGATGTCCAAAGATTCTTTGATTGACAACACGAATAGCAGGGAAAAAAATTAAATCTTTGACCTTTAATCGTTTCGTTCCATCACCATTACTTAATTATCCAACTCTGTCATTTAATTCTGTTTGCTCTAAACTCAGTGCACTGCAGTAAACCAGCTCAGGGAGGCGTGTGAATGTAGGTCGGGATTTTTCCAGTGCCTCAGAGACAGAAAGAGAGAGGCTGTGTGTGTGTGTGTGTTGTTTCTCTGATGTTTTGCCACCGCCTCTGCTGCGGGTAGGAGGGTGAAGAATCACGCATCAGGATCTGATGGTATTAGACCAGCGCAGCATTGCTGCTTTCAGTTCAGAGCCAGTCCAGAATCAGCTGAACCTACTGTCCTTGTGTTACTAACCTAGGGCTCCAGACTTACTTTTTTTACTAGGAGCGCTGTAGCCCCTTACTGAAAATACGTGTTTTCCATTACAGATTCACGTAAAACTTTTGCGATTTTTTTTATTTTTTTACTTTATATATTTTTTTTCTAAATATCTATCAAAAACTATTGCGAAATGACGGCGTTTCCAATAACCGATGTTATGCAACTAAAGCGTAATTTTTCCTCTCGCGATCAGTCATTCCAAAACTCATGGCAACGGACGTTGGTAGGTTTATATCACAGCCACCGCACTAGACATTATTATTATTATTATTATTATTATTAATAATAATGCCTAAGCGTGTTATCCAAGCATTAATGGCAAGGAAAGACCCTTAACTTATACTGTGAGCGGCACATTTGAGGTGTTTTCTCACTCATTTCTGCTCCGAGGTCTTGATTGTGGCATTTATTTTCTTTATTATGTTGACCCTGTCCTGAGGCCTTCCCATATGATAGGGCATTGGAAAAAAAAATTCAGAAAGGCCCGTAAAATAAAATGTTCAAACAAAGAGTGCAAAATTTGCAACAAGAAGTCTGTGGAGCAGTCATAGAAAGTGTAGCAATAGCAATGTCTTTAAGTTATCTGACACTAAGTGTTGGCAATGGAAATGTGTATATGTGTATATATACATATACATACACCCCCCGGCCCCCCATCCCATCACACCACCACAAATATAATCTAATTCTGTGGGAAACACTGAACCTGTTGGGAAATCGGGGGAAATCTCACAAGCACAAAATGCAGACATAGAATATGTTAATATAAGTCTTTATTAACGCATTTTAGACAAACAAAAACAGGCTTAGACAAAGTCAAAGATTGAGGCTACAATATTCATAAATAAATGTTCACAAATTCCCATGAAAGTAAAATTGAAAACTGAAACACACAGTAAACTTTTTTGTGTATTTGCGGAGCTTCCACTCCCCAGTCTTCACCTTTTCTTTTGCCGCTTCCATCTCTACCTGCAGACTGAGCTCGTGCGTCATCTTTGCGCCAGTTATTCAGCCAATAAAGTTTAGGCCTATGTATTTCATAGAAAATTGTGTCTAGTACTATATAAATTACAAAGGTTTAATTGGCATCTTTATTTCAAACGACCCGACCGGCCACGACCCGAATATCATTAAAAATATTTTTGGATGACTCGTAACCGCGGGTGACCGCAGGCACCCGCTCATTTTGGATCAACCCGCGCATCACTGATCCTTCAGGTCTACTGTCACGAACCAGTTCCCCGCCCGAATTTGAGCACAATTATTATGGCACAACAAAAGGGTTAATATAATATATTTTTATTGACACGTATACACATTTCCATTGCCAACGCTTGGTGTCAGATAACTTAAATACATTGCTATTTCTACATTGCTATACCATTGCTACACTTTTTATGACTGTTCCACAGACTTCTTGTTGCAAATTTTGCACCCTTTATTTGAAAAAAAACTTTTACGGGCCTTTCTGGCTATGGGAAGGCCTCAGGACAGGGTCCAATGATGGAGATACTCAAGCAGGCAGCCAGGTGTTCTCCTTGAAGCTGGTTTCAGAGGTCTGTTTTCACCTAAGGACAAAGCAACAAAAAAAAAAATGTACCACAAAATGCACTGAAATAAATAAAATATATAATTATTTGTTGTGCTTGTCAAATTCATGTTCTTACCCTGTTCAATTGAAATTGAAAATTGAAAATACGCTCAATGGAAACACATCAATTTCGCAAAAACTCCCGTTTATCGCAAAAAAGGTTTTACGCTCGCGTGAAGAGGTTTTTCAGGTAATTCGAAACAAATATTTAGCAAAACTGCAATGAAAACAGTTTTAGCGCATTTACAGTCACCTGACTTAGAAAGCGCGGTGTGTTTGGACAGAATACGAGACTGTCTTTATTAAGACTTTATTCTTTTATTAAATTCATAAAAGACAAAATAATTACAGGAATACTGAATTCTAAACCTCAAAGAAATGCCACAATCAAGACCTCGGAGCAGAAATGAGTGAGAAAACCCCTCATATGTGCCGCTCACAGTATAAGGGTCTTTCCTTGCCATTAATGCTTGGATAACACTCTTAGGCCTATGTCTCTTTACATTAATAATAATAATAATAATAATGTCTAGTGCGGTGGCTGTGATATATATAAACCTACCAACGACCGTTGCCATGATTTTTGGAATGACTGATTGCGAGAGGAAAAAATTAAGTTTTAGTCGCATAACATTGGTTAATGGAAACGGCATCATTTCGCAAGTGTTTTTATCGATATTTAGAAAAAAATGCTTTTTAGAAAAAATTAAGTTTTGTGCAAATCTGTAATGGAAACGCGACAGCGTTTAACATAGACTAACTTCTCAGAGTTATGTTGTGCAACAGTGTCCATTATACTAACCATTCAACTCCGGATTGATTCTGGAATCTTCCCTGGGGAATAAGCACTGGCAACAATTCGTCCTCCAACGCATGCCCATGTTTTGATTCAGATCGTGCTCGAAGATTAGGGGCTATTCGCGCCTCAGTTGTCAGTTTGTGAGAGAGGGAGGGAGCAAGCTACGTGCAGCTCTACAATAAAATACAATTTTACCCATATTAAATAGTTAAAAAATCTGAAAATCAATCCGTGGCGCTCAGCGTTGATATTGTGGCGGGCCGCCATAAATTAATGAATGTATGGGAAACCCTGGTGGTCGAATGTGAAGGAGAGCACTTGACGTTCTGACACGTAGTGGGTGGTACCACTGCCTGAATCTGTATTACAGGGTCTGCCTGCTCCTGAGGAAAACAGAACGTACCTCAGAGGATGCGAGCGGCAGGTATCAAACGCGTCGGCGGCGAGAAAGCTTAACGTGTCTCCTTCCTCCTGCGCCAGATGGTTTGAGCGAGGTTGAAAAGGAACTGCACTTCGAAACACGCTGGGCGGCGAAAGTGGCAGGGTTAGAGAAGGAGAGCAAGTGAGAGGTGGGCAGAAACGTTTGCGCGGTATGTCCCAACCTCGTAAATTGGGGGAAGCTCTCCTTTTTCTGACCTGAGGGTCAGGAACGATTCGAGGAAGCTGGAGCGGAAGGTTTGTTAGACCGCTTCAGCTCAAGACGCCTATGAGGTCGCTGGCGGGAAACGGGCGACCACGGGCTCCCCAAACAATAGCTGGTGGGGGATGAGCCGAGTCACTCCTCCTAGCGGTGAACTCCGTTCTATGAGAAGGATGTTTCCTGGGTTGAGACGGGGAGGAGTAAAATGATTCCTAACCCTCCTGGGCATAAACTGCCTGAAGGCAGCCGACTGGGATTTTGCGTCCCGAAACTTGTCAACCACAGTGTTGACTGCCTCCCCGAACAGTCCAGACTGAGAAACTGGGGCGTCCAGGAGGAAAACCTTCTCTTTGTCAAGATTGAGGCATAGGTGGCGACCAATGGCGCATGCGGTGTGCTTGGTGGCTCTTAAGGCCAGATCTGTGTCCTTACGAAGCTCTTTGACAGCTTCTGGCGTAATTCCGGTTCCCTCGTCCATCTCCTTCAAAACATCCGCCTGGTAGGCTTAGAGGATGGAAGTAGTCCTGCACGGTTTAGAGGGAAGGAGGCGAGATTTGCACGACAGAGCTAACGTGTCCCTGACTGCTGGGATGGTGGAATAGCCCTGCTCCACAGAACCAACAAGGTTGGTGAAGTCGGCGGCTGCCGCATTTGTCAGACGAGTGGAAAAAGGCTGTTTCCAGGATCTGGAGATCTCGTGATGCAGATCACTGAAAAGGGGCAGCCTTCTCCACTCTGGCCTAGAATTAGGGCCACTTAAAAATATTTTGTCGAATTTAGACGATTGTGACTCGCGGGACTCGTCAGGCCAATCGATAGCGAGCTTCTCTGTAGCGCGCGAAAGCACTTCAATAAGCTCCGTGTAGGCTGCAGTAGGCCGCGCTTCTTGAACGCTAGGCGGGAGAACGTCATCAGCTAAAGCAGGCCTGAAATCCTCGGAGTCGGACACTGCAGTGTAAATAACATCTTCCAGCCCAAAAGAAACCATCTCGCGTGCTCTCGGGCTGGGGCATACAGTACATAATCATGAGAAAACTCGACTGGAGAGGGAGGGAGAGAAAGGGCGAGGATTACTCATACTACTACTCATACTCTATATCCTCAAGCTCTACATTCGAACCCCAGGTCGCAGATCCCCGCGAGGCCTCAGCAGTCTCGGGAGCGCGATGGGGAGAAACAAATTACTCCTCAAAAACCGCGAGCCGAGAGCGGAGGGCCTGTATAATTTGGGTTAGAGTTCTCAACGGGTCGGGTCAGCCCGACAAACCCGACGGGACCCGCGGGTTCGGGTAGAAAATATAAGCAAATGACTCGGGTCGGGTCGGACCTCGGGCTTAATCTTTTCCGCTCAGTGAAAAAAAAAAATGCTGATGAAATATGACAGCAAAAAAACAGGGTCGTCCAGCCTTTTTATTATTGTGTGAAGATTTTTATTTAAGGCGTATTTATATAGCCTATTTATATATTTAAAGTTTATTGTTTCAGTTGTTTGTATTGTTAAAAGGCGTGAACATTAAAGGTTGATTTGAATTCCCGTCTGCTGGTCATGATAATACGTGTATGAAAAAAAAAAAAAAAAAAAGGCGGCGTCGGGCCGCGGGCCGGGTTTGGACAGATAATTCATGTTGATGCGTCGGGTTACATCGGGTCCGGGCTTTAAAAGCCATGGGCCGGGTCGGGTCGGGTTGCAATTTTCAGGCCTGTTGAGAACTCTAATGTGGGTGGCCATGGGGTGGCGCCCGCGCCATCAGCCAATATATTGGCGTGATTCTATAAGGGTTTCAGACAATCGGCACACACAGAGGGCGTTCCCACTTCGTCTTAAGCTACGCAGCGTTGAGTGAACCTATTATAGAGAACCTAATGTTGTGTCCAAAACGGGGACAGAGGGGACAGTTTTTTTTTCTGTATTTAGCCAGGGACAGGCAACCAAAAACGGGGACTGTTTCCTGAAACCGGGGACGTCTGGTCACCCTATGATGTGTGAAGTAGGCTATGATGGGTATTTTGCAAATCATACACTATAAATATGATAGAGAAGCAGAAAGAGATAGTGGCAGTAAAGTCAGATATTTTAATAAGTTGAAGAAACAATATATGATTATATTATATTAGAGTCTACTTGAAGCTTTTTATATTTGTCTCTCTCTGTCTCTCTCACACACGCACACACACACGTGCACACGCGCATGAAATAGAGAAGCTACCCCCAAAATACTAAGTTACAGGCTAAGCTACAAGTAGTGACCAACACTGATAATACAGTCTGTGCCGTAAAATTTGCCTGCCAATGTTATACCTGTAATATGTTTTATTTCTACAATAGCATTCTTGTGTCAGTTGTAATCTAAGTCAGTGTTATGGAATATGACTTATCAAGTCTCAGTTCATAGCCGGGTGAACACCGGCTGGTGTAGTAAACATAGCCTAGCTAGTTGGCTATGATTTCAGAACAGTAATATCAAAGATCATTGCTCCTTCTCAACTCTCTTGTAATATTTTATTCACAAAATACAACCAATAGTATTGTGCACTATATTCCAAGTCTTCTAAAGCTATACAATAGCTTTGTGAAGGGTTAGGGTTAAGGAACTTTGGTTTTTTTACTGATAACTGCATTTGTATGTCAGTAGGAATTGCTAGGAAATAATTTTTGACTTTTGCTTATTAGTATAGGATTTTAAAGAAATAATGAAAACAGCGTACGCTCATGGATGTGCGTTTCAATCCACAGATGGGTTGCTGAGCATTTCGTGAAGTGCTGGTCAGAAAGGAATTTTGCCCTCCTCCCTCCAGAACTACAGAAAGATTGCCTTAATACAGTCAGCAAAAACATGGTGTGTAAATATGTTTTCTATTTTGGTGGGGACTTATTTTGTATTTTGTGCTAATAATATTTTCTGACCCCGTAATCTTACTGTAAAACTATTTCTCACAATTACTTTTTTGCATTAAGACAATACTTCCTCATGGGAAACAACATAGACAACAATTTTTGTTCAGTCTTTCTGCTGCTGTCTGCAACTAATAGCACAAGACATTGATGAGATGAGTTGTGGCCTCTGTTTTGAGGATGGCCATTGACTAAAGAGCAATTATAGGTCATGTGTGTGTGTGCGCATGCGTGCGTGTGTGTGTGTGTGTGTGTGTGTGTGTGTGGCAAAGCCTCAAACTGCTCATTTACTTCATTCATAGTCTGGCAGTCACCTACATTTCTCACTCACTCACACAGACCTAGACCTTCAGCGGCTGCCAAGTGTAGTTGTAACATTGGGTTTTCCCTCTCCTGACTTCCAGCCTTGATGTAAACCACTGCTGAGGCATATTGGATTACACTCGGAAATTTGCTGTCACTAACAGTGCTGCCACTATGTGTCAGAAGAACTATGGAAGATGGATCTATGAATGAGAACGTGTGTTTCTGATTTCCAGACGGTGCAGAGTGTAGTATCTGTGCTGTGTGGCTCAGAGCAGCTGATCGGGAGCCTCCCAGAGGTGAAATGGGCCAAGCAGGTGCTGAGTCTGGCCAGCGAACTGCAAGAGGAGTGTCTGCAGATGATTGTCACACACCTGGCCCAAGTCACACACACCGCTGCCTTCCACGATCTCCGAAGGGTACGACCAATCAATGAAGTTTCGACATAAGATATAAGATGTCTTGTCAGATATGACCGTCAGGCGTTTACTGTTTCAGAGAGAGGAGTTTACACGTGACCCCACTGTACTGAGGAAGGTGTGCATAGCTGTGTGGGAGGGTGTTACTGTGGAGAACTGCTGTGACTTCTTTACTGCTGTCAATCGGCTGAGTGGTGACCCGAGTGAGGTAGACATAATCACAGAAGACCAAGCCAATCAGGAGGAAGTGGAGGTAAACAAAACAGGACACTAAAAGCCAGCATTTCATTTCAGGCCATTTAGTAAATTAATCATTTATTTAAACTGATCTTAACAGAGCCTTTTAATCAGTCAGTGCAATAAAGTTGAGGTCAGTTTAACACGTTAATTTAGTGTGATTTATCATATTTATTTGAATAGTAAAATGTTAAAAAATATATTATACGTATTTCTCCATCAGATTTTACATGGATATTGAGACATTATCTTTATCTAAACAAACACGCACACCAGGCCATGACTATATTGTGAATGCAGTCACAGCTAAAGGAAATTGTTAAGCTATCTTACATTATCTCTGTCAATCACATACGATTGTTGCATTTTGGCACTTTTCCATCACTTATTCACCATGGTAAAATGATACTGAATGTATGATTATATCCACACAAAGCAAATTACTGATTTTTAAAAGAAATAATTATAAAATAATTATTTTGGATATAATTATTCATAATGTTAAAAGAATAACGTTTTAGTGCAAACATATTGGTACTTTTCACCTTGCTTTTATAGTTTTGATTAAAATACATCACATACATCACACAACATATGACAGTTGCATACTGTCTAACAGCAAAAGTTCAACTATTTCGACCCACCCGAAGCTCAAATTTTATCCGAAAATGACATGTATGTTTATGGTTCGAGGAGTACCTACAACCCCTTCAGCCTTGACTATATTAAAAATATACCACAGCCCCGGATCCATTATTTTATAACAAGGTTGCATAGTTTTCATTTGTCTTAAAGCATATTAAAAACACCACAGGGGGACTTTAAACAATCAAGGATCAGAACTGTCTGTTGTATTATGGTCAATATATAAAGTAAATGTGAGGAATACATAATTAGAATTCATCTTGTATGGATTTGCATACAAAGAGGTTTACTTTTGGATTTACTTCTGGAATTACAGTATGTACTTATGTTTTTCTTCTAGAATCTCATTTCCTATTGAAACAGGATATTCAAAGTATGGTGGCACTTTGTTACATACCATTGCGTGTTACACACCAGAATTGTGGTTGGATGTTTGGATTTAAGTTGTTGTAAAAGTAAGAAGGATTTGTGACATTGACTGAAAAGAACAGCTGTTTCAGTTATTAATTTTTGAAGACAACTTATTAATTATTAACAAATTATTAATTGAAGACAACTTTTTTTTTAAAACGTTGCACTAATAAATATATTCATTAAAATGTACATGTTTATTTGAATCTTTTAACTGAAGAAGTGTTGTAGTAATTAATATACTTGATGAATAGATCCCATATGCTTCAAGTTGCCTGCAGCAAAGGGTCTGCTGAGCACTTTCCCGTGTGTTTAATGTACAAAGTGCTTCATTTGATCCTGGGATTTAAACTCGCTATAATGTTTGTGGCCATTCCTGGGCCGGATTACTGTAAAGTGACACTACAAATAGAAAAGCTCATAGTAAACAACCTCACCTCTCATGCATGGTCATGGTCTCGCTCTGTCATTTTATGTTTTTCTTTATTTCTCTCTGGCCATCACTGTCGCTTCCTGTCTCTTTGTGATTTAGTTCACATCCCAGGGGAAATAGCAGAATGGATTAGTCTGAGAAAGACCAAGAGTCATGGGTGTGGCCATGTCTAATCTGGCTCAATGTCCATTATAGAGGGAAGCAGGGAGGGGCAGGGGGAGAAATGAATTGCGGATGGAAAGACTGAGGCAGGATCTGAAAAATACAGAGGTTCTTTTTTTTTAATGAACATTCGATGCAGAAGGCGTGAACACAAGCCTCTGCTAGTGACATCATCCATGTAGCTGGAGAGGATCCTGTTAACGGTAGAGGGAGGCAACGGCAATCGTTGCCAAGACAACCAGCCTTTGAAGCAGCTGCTGATTCGCCACTCTTCTCCTGCTGTTGTATCCACCCTCCCTCCTTCGCTCTCTCTCTTTCTCTTTCTCTCTCTTTCTCTGACTTGACTCGCTCACCCTCTCTCACTCATTCTGTCCCTCTGGTAGCCATTCAAGCGTGAGCTGTGTTTGCTGCGCACGAGACTCTGGACCTTCCTGTTTCAGTCCTTCTTTGCAGTGCGGCACACTCAAGGATGGGACACTCTACAACCCAGATATCGGGAACAAATATTTGCAGGTAAGGAGGCAAATGAGAATAGGTAAGACTTTAGCAATAGCAAAGGAAAGAGGAATGGAAATTAAATGTAAATAATGTGGGAAGAGAAGTACAGAATAAGAACGTAGGAGAGAGAAGAACATAAGGCTGCACTTGTGTGGAGGAGGAAGGGGGTGTTATTTATTTATTTATTTATTTATTTATTTATTTATTTATTTATTTATTTATTTATTTGAATGGTCCAGTAACGTGATGAAGAGCCCTCCTTTGCATGGATAGTGGGTAGCCAGTGCTGGTGAGAGAAACCCTGCTGGATAACCTCCAACTCCTGTCAGTCCATCAACACAGCCATCAGAACGGATCTTTTTAATATGATTGCTTTGACCATTAAGGCTAGAATACTCCAAACACATTATTTCCAGAGGGGGCTGGGGAATAGAGTCCACAATTAGATACACTGGATTTTGTGTTGTGTTCTATTCTTCAAGTGGAAACATGCTTGTGCATAAATTATGCATTGCTTTGGGTGTCAAGATCATGCTTGCATTCTGCTTTCTAAAGATTCCACCACATATGCAAATATGGTGCCTCATCTGCAAAGCATTTGCTGTGCAACAACGAACACAAACACTCAAGCTGCATTCCATCACAGGAGATCCATGATTTGGACTGTTTTCTGGTATGACATATGTGACATATGCATATGTGAAATCAGAGCTCAGTTGTATTGCTGGGAAGAAAGGCTAGATCTTTGATTTTTTTATGATGATATTAAGGATGCTGTGGATACGCTGTGATATGATCAAAGGCTAGATCTGCGCTGTCTATCTGAGATGGAGTAGGAAATCAGTGGCTCTCTGCAGAGCTGCACTGCCTATTTTACTGATTGTGGTTGTGACTGATTGTAAGTGTGCAAGTATGTGCGTGTCTGATTGTGGAAATGTTTGTCAAATGATGATTATGCAGGAGTGGCTGTTCTAATTAAACTGAAACTGTCTGTAATCTAAAATTAGTTTTTATTTTCTTCCTCCCTCCGCCAACCCTCTCAGCTGCTTTTGATAAAGGAGACTGCAGAAGGCTTGGGAAAAAACCTGTGCTCACCAGCTCTCAGGTGATCTTTTATTCTGTTAATGGTTTTGGTGAAACTGTGAGAAATGTTTGGCTAAAGACAGATAAATTGTCACAGGTTGATTAATCAGCCAATATTTGATCATTTTGAGATTGTCTGCATCTACCAATATACAAAATGTTATTTTACTGTAAATGAAACTAATTGTATTGTGTATTAATTCGTATTATTTCAGCCAACCTACTTTCTAGATATCTGTATCAGCATCAGCCATTAAAAAAACAATATTGTTTGACCACATAAAATAATGTGATTTACTGGCATAGGCTCTGCTGTGAGTTCTGATTTTGTAAGGTTTTCTTTTACTGATAGACAAGCTGATTGAACTGACATTAAACGGGTGTTAGATGAGTGTGGCTAGACTTACCTGAGCCGCAGTTGAATGTGAGCTCACCTACACACCTAATGGTTGATTCAGGGAATATGTGCTGCAGAATTACTGATCCTGAAAACATAGTTGGATTGGATTTGAGAATTATGTTCTTTATGAGGATGTGAATATCTGTTTATTTATTTTGGTCTTATTATTGAGCTACAATAATAAATAAATAAAAATATGTAAATATGACCTAAGTGAGATGGATATGAAAGACATTGGGCTAAGGAAACAGCTGTCTTTCAGTTATGCTTTTCTTTGACTTGCAAGAATATGCTTTTTAGTCTTTAATCCAAAGGTCATGGTATAGTGCTTTGTTCCTATATGTCTGAGATTACGGTCAAATGGGTTGCTGATCTGATTAATATTGTACAAAGCCATCATAGTCTTTCATTCTCTCTCCATATCTCTCACTGCAACAGAAACCTACAAAATGCCTCTCGGGCACTTCATCTCCATGTGATAGCCCTACTCATCGTCCCATTAAGGTATCACAGGGTCCACGTGCTTCCCCTGCAAGATCTGTAGCTGCAGCATCAGGCACCATGAAGTCTGATGCTCTAGGGCCAACAGCTCACACGGTTCCTTCTGGGAAAACAAAATCTAGTAACAACACCTCACTTGGAAGCAAGAATGATAAAATCAAGCCAACTCACACGCCAGCTAAAACCAAGACTTCATCTACTGTTAAACCAGTATTGAATGGCACTGGTGGTGGTGCTCCTCGGGAGAATTCCTCCACTTCAGGTGCCCGTGGTTCACCTACAGTTAAGACGGTGCTGGACAGGAAGCCAAACCCAGGAGCAAGGCCAAAGTCTTCCTCTGCTGGGTCTGATTTCTCAACAGGCCATGCTAAAGGAGGAAAATTGCAGAAGAACACGATGTCAGGGAAAGATGTGCCTCAGGAATCAGCCAGCAATGCTCAAAATACTCCATCTAACTCTGGCAGCACCTCACCAGACAACAGTGCTGGGAGTCCTCGCAACAATGGCCACAGTACACCAACAGGTGAATTTACCTTCACACCACACACGTCCCTTAATGATACTCTACTTCATCTCGAGCTAGTCCCTTTTTTCACTGTGAAAAGTAGAGGCTTCCAGCAAAAGTGATTTTGGCCTTGCATCCAGCAAAGTCAGATTTAGTAAAACTCTCTAAACAGAAAATCAGCCCTGAAAACAGCACAATAATTAAATAAGCAAGACAGAGCTTTAGGCCCATGGAAGTCAAGAAGCTATCCTTAGTTTCTCAGATTACCTAATGTTTACTCTCCTGTCACTGTAAGTAAAAGCTACAGTATGTATGTGTAAAAGTATGTGTGCTTATGAGTTTTAATAAAAGTTAGAAAATTAGAATGGGAAAGGAAGGATAGAGAGAGAATGAATGTACTAAAGTTCTGAATCTTGAAATCCAGGGGTATCTCTCCTTTTTTCTTTGCTCATTACCTAGTGTTTGCCTGGTACTGACTCCCCTGTGAGTCAGAGAGTCTGTGCTCAGCAGAGTAGGTTTTAGCAGGGTATGCCAGAGTTAGCTTGTCATTAAGCTGCTTAGCACTTCTAAAATTGTACATGCCTGTTACCTTGCTCACAGTTCTTAAGGGATGTGGGTTTAGATAGCACAGGGATACTGCAGGATATGCCAGTGTACTAAAAGGTACAACAAATATCAAAACTTAATACATTTGAAATAAACATAATACATTTTCTTGAGTAGACCGTGTTGAGAACAGGATTGTAATTGATAATGATCTGTTTAATTAGATTAATAGGATATACATTCAAATATACGCACAAATGTTTTATATGTTGTGCTTGGAATTGTTTTTAAATGACTACATTCTAGGGTGTCATTATGCAATGCAATTTATAAAAACATTGTTTGCGTTGTTATAAAGACTGAATAATCCTTTTACATTTGTAGGTCTCAGGTCAAAACTTCAAGCCAAGGCAACAACAAAATCTCCTCTGACCAAACCTGCTAAAAAAACAGACACTGAAAAGACTAGCAGGTGAGTTGTTCTTTGAACGCAACCAGCCTGTAATCCTTACACTTTTTTTTTACTACATCTATTTCTTCCAGTGGATAGTCATTCTTTGGTCCTTCATTGTGTTGCTACAGCCCCAGTAATAAATCAAGCAAGACTAAACCTACCACAACCAGCCGTGCAGTACCTGTAAATCCTGCATCCCGCTCAGATCCAAAGAGCAAGAGCACTGTGTCAGCCCTTTCAGAGAACCACGGTAAGAAACAGTCAGGTTTCAGAATGGATCTAATGGTAAACTGTTAATAACACTATTGAGAGTATTTTCTGTTTTCTCTTTTAAACAGCTTCATCTAGACCTGGTTCAGCCCTTAGCTCTAAAAAGCCTGCCTCCCCAAGAAAAGAGGTAGAGAAAGATATATCCAAACCTTCAACTATTAAGAAGACAACAAAGGCCATCTCTGAGTCAAGGCAAAGCATTAAAGCTTCCACATCTTCCTCTAAGCAGTCGCTTGCTGCCCCAAACAAAACAGGACCTAAACAAAAGGCTCCAGAAACACTTTCAACAAAATCATCTCTAAAATCCTTAGGGGCAGTCAAAAACTCAACTCCTGCTGGCTCTAAAAAGCCAGGCACTGCTGTGAAAGATTCAATATCTAGCCCCAATCACTTAAAAAAGGTTACTCAGAAGAATCCAGCTTCTACCAAAGGTAAGACAAGAAGCAAGGAAGTAGTTGCATCTTGTCTAGAGAGTTCCAAAGTTCCTTTGTCCATGGAGCAGCATTCACTAGTCAGCCCGGCTATACTAGACCAGCCAGAAGTGGTTCCCAAGGATATATCAGCAACTTCCACTAAGATTCATGATATGGAGAAAAACAGTGATCCAGTGAGTAAATTACGTAACACAGAGGTGAAGACTCTTACTCCAGACATGCATACACATACTTATGAACAGAGTGAGGTGAGCGGGAGTAAACTGGCCACAGCCCATGCCGTTCCACCCCATACCGCTGGATCAGACCGGGGCCTCAATTCCATGAACTCCTCAAAGGATCTCCCTCCTGATACACCTTGCAGTCTAGGGAGCATTGAGACACCCCTGGACTCGTGGAATGGGCTTCATCCCCAGGTTAGCCCAGAGTCAGAGACTGGCAGTGCCACCACTTCTTCTGATGACATAAAGCCACGGTCGGAGGATTATGATGCTGGAGGCTCACAGGATGATGACTGTTGCTCTCATGAGCGTGGCAATTCAAAGTGTGGGACCATGCGTTGCCCTGACTTTCTGGGCCGCAGCAGCAGTGACACCAGCACACCTGAGGAGCTCAAGATGTACGAGAGTGGGGCTGGATTACGTGTGGAGGTACGGCTCAGAGGACGGGAGGCAGAGACTACAAGTGAAGAAGAGGTAGGGCGTCAAAGACCACGATCGTGGATTAGAAAAGATGAAGTGCCAGTGGAGGAACCACCTTGTGAAATGGATTCTTCATTTAAAAACTTGAAGAGTGTACAGGACGACCAACTTTTCTCCGCTGAGGAGGAAGAAGAAGAAGAAGAGGAGGAGGAGGAAGAAGAAGAAGAGGAAGAGACTGAAGATGAAAGATCAGAAGTTGAGGTGCTACCGAGAGGAATGGCTCCCCCCCTTAACGAGCCACCTCCACAGTTCCAAGGTATTGTCAACCTCGCTTTTGAAGATCCTGCAGACCAAGAGAATGAGCAACCAGAGTACCAGTCAGCTTCTAACTTCCGTCGCTCTGTTTTGCTCTCAGTGGATGAGTGTGAGGAGCTTGGATGCGAAGAAGGAGGCACCCAGATTCCGACAGGTGATGTCTTTGACAGTGAACCTCACAATTCTCAGACAGACTACTGCTCCCAGCAATCCACAAGCACAGTGATATCTAACCACCAAGAAAATGAACGGGAGCCCAAACCTGTGGTATTCCTGACAGAGGTCCAGGGATCTCCACAGGAGAATTTTGCATATAATCAATCAGATGCCCCTGTGCAAGATAAAGACACCAGTGACGCTCCTGCTCAGGAGCGTCCTAGTCACCTGGACCTCCGGCTGGCAGAACAGTATGGCAATCTCCAGACCAAACATGTAGACAGCAGGAAAGCTGACTTGCGGCTAGACTTACCTGAGCCGCAGCTGAATGTGAGCTCACCTGCACACTCTCCAGCAGGTAATGTATAATGTTAGAGCCCATCCCCCCTGACTGCAGTCTCAGAAACTTCCACTCAGTTTCCCATCCTGACACATTCAACTAAAAATTTCAGACAATTCTTTTTCAATGAGTTAAATCCTGATAATTCATTGATTTAGAAAGTAGCACACTACTGCCTCCCTTTTTACCTTCATTTAATCCTTTTCTTTAAATGTCTATTGTTTGCTATCTAATACTTCAAAAAGCTATAAACACAACTAAAATGCCTTCTCTGAGGCGCTATAGTAACTCAACAAACAAGTTTACAAGCGACAGTATTATATCGATATACGTGTGGTGTAGAACATCTGTTATGTGGTGTGACTGGGCAGTCTCAGTTGTACCATTGCACTTAATATATAGGCACCCAAGTCCTAAATCATTTTTGTTTGTTGGTTATTATCCATGCTGAATAGTAAGCTTCTTCCTCATAGGCCAAGTCCTTTATACGTTGACTTTTCCATAAGAGATCTTTATGCAAAAGACAAGCACCATGTGACTTGGCCTTCAAATATATAAATATATATATATGCACAAACATACAGTGAGCTAAGCTTCCTTTTAATACTGCCCATAAAGGACCACACCTTATAGAGGCCATGATGCTTTGAATGTGTTAGATAGATGCTTTTTTTACTCACTATTGATGTTGAGTGTTGCTGTCTTACTTTTCAAGACTCTGTCTGTTTAGTCATCCAAACCAGGGAATCTTGCATGCTAATGCTAGACTTTGTTATTGATTTTGTTCAAATCCCATCTATGCTTGTATCCATCTTCGTGTGTGTTATTTTTTTCTTTTATTTCTCATTCACAATATATCACACCATTTGTAGTTCTGTAGTAGTTAACCATTTTCTCAACTCTAGATTTTTACATTGTAGATTTCATTTTATTCAGTGTATTTCTGTAGAATTAGTAGTTTTTCTGTATGTTGTGTTTTTAAAGAAAACAAATCTAAAAAGGTCCTCCTTGTGTCTCTCTTTTTTCACACTTGTATTATGATTCCAATCACTGTTAATGGTTTTGCTTGAGTTTTTCTTGACAAGAAGCATAATTATCTTGAGTTTGCCAAGTAAAGCAATAAGCACTCTTTTACCAGCATGTCCCTCATATTTTTAGTATAGCTTTAAGTTAAAAATTAAGAAACAAACTAAAAAGCTCTTGTGCTTGCTTGCGTTTCAATGTGTATAGAAAATGCTCAGTTTGATCAGAACCAGAGAATTTATATATTTTGTGTGTGAACAAAACAAGTTATGCTGGAGATGCAGTGGCTGGCAAAAACATTCCTTTTACTGTTATAGCACTTGTGAACAAAAGAGACACATTCAGTGTAGCTTTTCCTCTGTGCATCACCTTTATGGCAGCTGTCCATCCTTATCCTAAATTCAGCAGTTGTTCCATGGATAACATGGAAACTTCATGGAAACTCAAGAGTTGCTCCATGGAAAACTTTGGATTTGCACATCTGCTTTATTGTAATGCATGCATCAGTGAATCAAATCTTGATAAATGACAATTAAAAAGTGATTACTGCCTAAGACAGAATTTATTTTTTCATCTATTTAGTCTTTAAAAAGATTCGTACTTGAGCTTGCGTTAACTGCATCACGGAGGACACAGTTGCACTAGGGGTGATTCTGTACATCATGTGGAGCTAGAAACAACGCACGTCTTCAAGAAAATGTTTTGTTTTGTTTTTAAAGCCCACATACGGATAAAACACTTGGTCATTGTGCAGTATTGTCAATTATTTTTAGGGGACATTGATGGTTGTGACACATTGGATCAAACCTGCACAAATGACCGGCGGTCGTCTAAAGCCCTGTCCCCCATTTACGAGATGGACCTGGGAGAAGCCCTCGAACAAAGAATGGACGCAGACAAGAGCAATGATCCCCAACAGGAGGAGTCACATTGGAATGGTAAAGAAGTAGAGACAGTGGACAATGAAGTCGGAAAGTTTGCAGAGAAAGACTGGAGTCTGCTTCGACAGCTACTGTCTGACCAAGAGTCCAATCTGGGCATCATAAACTCAGTCCCAGAGGATTTAAATCTTGCACAGTACCTGATAAAGCAGACGTTGTCCTTGTCTCGAGACTGCTTGAATGAACAGGACTATTTGTATCACGAAAAGGACACATTTAAGCGCTGGGCCGAGCTTATTTCTCCACTGGAGGACTCCACCACCAGCATCACTGTGACCAGTTTCTCCCCCGAGGACGCTGCCTCACCACAGGGCGAGTGGACTATTGTGGAGCTGGAAACGCATCACTGATGGCATCCTGGACTGGATTACAGCCAATGTTTTGATAGGACTCTTTGGATTATGGCATCCTTTCCTCCTTTCTGTGCTTCTTATTTTGTTTTGAGGAGAAAGACAGATCGGGTGCAGCTTAAGTTGAGCGAAGTTACATGGCATTTTGTACTCATTGCAGAGGTACTAATGACCTCACTGCAGTTGTTTTGCATGTGGGCAATTTTCTAAGTTATATTGTTTACTTGATGGGTGTTGCTTGAATCTTTGTAGAATACCAAAAAATGCATTTTCTTGTTGCTCTTTTTGTCTCTGAATGATGACGCTTCTAAAATGTATTGAACAGAGTGTAGAGAGTATGTAAGTGGTTCTGGTTTACATTTGTTGTTTTAAAACAATAAAAGCCGTGTTGTTTGAATTTTGTTGCTTTTTTCCTTGAAAGGTAATAGATTGATTCAATTTTAGGGCCCGAGCACTGATGGTGAGGACCCTATTGGAATTGCTCTGTTTATATTACTTATATCTGTCTATATCGTTTTAGATAGAAAAACAATCATTTAGACTATTTAAATGGTGAATAAATTATTTTTTTTAATGTTTTTTTATAAATGATCGTTGCTACAAACAGAAAACTAAATTGGAATGATATCTGGTTGTATGTTAGCCTGATGTTCGTCCCTCTCAGGATGTTCAAACAATGACAATGAGACCCCAGACAATGAAATGGGATTTTGTAGCACAATGATGTTTTTTTTATTCTTTTTTTTTAACAAATATATTATCACTCACTTTATTAATGTTTTTACTCTACATTTGTGCAGTGTTGGGGGGATTTAATGTACTTTGTACATTTATATGAATAAGTAAATAATATTTGTTTAAATAGGATGAATGGGGAAATCTATACTTATAAATCTATATATATTTGTCAAATAAAAAAACTAAATCAGCCACAACACAAATACACAGAAGTGAAGTGGCAACCATATAGCACATCCACAATGGGGAATGCTCATGCTCATTAACCGCTCCACCAAAAATCAGCCATAGACATAAATGGGAAACCATAATAAATGGCTTTTGTTACATAATTTCTCCAAAAAAAAAAAAATGGAGCCGCCACCCCCATCTAATTCCCCCAAACCCACAAAATCACTCAAAAGAAATGAAAAATGGTCTGCATAAGTAGCTCTCTTTTAAGGTGGGGTATGTGATTCTCTTTTTGTCCATTTTTTCAAAATCACTTGAAATCCTATTCATAACCCAACCACTGAGTTAGAAGCACTGAAATGAAAATTAATCAATTTAATCATCTGTGGAACGGGCAGGACTCGAAAAACTCCAGCCAATCATTTCCAAGACCACCTAGAATCATTGGACAGTAAGTCCATCAATCAAATGGTCATACTATCCAAAATCACATACTCCACCTTTAATTTGTCATAAATAAATGTGACACACCAACACATCCACATGAACAAATGCAAACACACACAAAACATTAATTGCAAAACATTTTAATATATATATACACTCACCGGCCACTTTATTAGGTACACCTGTCCAACTGCTCCTTAACACTTAATTTCTAAGCAGCCAATCACATGGCGGCAACTCAGTGCATTTAGGCATGTAGACATGGTCAAGACAATCTCCTGCAGTTCAAACCGAGCATCAGTATGGGGAAGAAAGGTGATTTGAGTGACTTTGAACGTGGCATGATTGTTGGTGCCAGAAGGGCTGGTCTGAGTATTTCAGAAACTGCTAATCTACTGGGATTTTCACGCACAACCATCTCTAGGGTTTACAGAGAATGGTCCGAAAAATAAAAAACATCCAGTGAGCGGCAGTTCTGTGGGCGGAAATGCCTTGTTGATGAGGAGAATGGCCAGACTGGTTCGAGCTGATAGATGGGCAACAGTGACTCACCCGTTACAACCAAGGTGGGCAGAAGAGCATCTCTGAACGCACAGTACGTCGAACTTTGAGGCAGATGGGCTACAGCAGCAGAAGACCACACCAGGTGCCACTCCTTTCAGCTAAGAACAGGAAACTGAGGCTACAATTTGCACAAGCTCATCGAAATTGGACAATAGAAGATTGGAAAAACGTTGCCTGGTCTGATGAGTCTCGATTTCTGCTGCGACATTCGGATGGTAGGGTCAGAATTTGGCGTCTACAACATGAAAGCATGGATCCATCCTGCCTTGTATCAACGGTTCAGGCTGGTGGTGGTGGTGTCATGGTGTGGGGAATATTTTCTTGGCACTCTTTGGGCCCCTTGGTACCAATTGAGCATCGTTGCAACGCCACAGCCTACCTGAGTATTGTTTCTGACCATGTCCATCCCTTTATGACCACAATGTACCCAACTTCTGATGGCTACTTTCAGCAGGATAATGCGCCATGTCATAAAGCTGGAATCATCTCAGACTGGTTTCTTGAACATGACAATGAGTTCGCTGTACTCAAATGGCCTCCACAGTCACCAGATCTCAATCCAATAGAGCATCTTTGGGATGTGGTGGAACGGGAGATTCGCATCA
Organism: Semotilus atromaculatus; assembly: GCA_031834385.1. Lineage (NCBI taxonomy): Eukaryota > Metazoa > Chordata > Actinopteri > Cypriniformes > Leuciscidae > Semotilus > Semotilus atromaculatus. The sequence continues at coordinate 19,171,645 of JAULUF010000007.1, forward strand.
TGGATGTGCAGCCGACAAATCTGCGGCAACTGTGTGATGCCATCATGTCAATATGGACCAAACTCCCTGAGGAATGCTTCCAGCACCTTGTTGAATCTATGCCACGAAGAATTGAGGCAGTTCTGAAGGCAAAAGGGGGTCCAACCCGTTACTAGCATGGGGTACCTAATAAAGTGGCCGGTGAGTGTGTGTGTATATATATATATATATATATATATATATATATATATATATATATATATATATATATATATATATATATATATATATATATATATTGTTATAATAGTTGTTTTAGAATGTCTAAACAAATCTAAAAGACAAAAAAAAAAACTTTATGAAAATATGTATACCCAGGAGAAAATAGCAAATGAGGCATTGCTTAAGCATCTGTAGTTGAAATGTCATGTTATTTTAAATTCAAAAGTGTTTGTTCTCCAGTTGATGGCAGCAATATTCTATTAAACCATGGCACATTGTCCATATTATCTCCATGAATGAAAATGAGAAATTCTTTATGGTGAATTTTACATAAAATATTTTTATAGATATTTTTATCTAAAAAAAAAAAGTTTTTATTTATTTATATAGCCTACCTTTTCTTTTTTTTTTTTTAAATACCTTAAATCCCCCCAACACTGCACAAATGTAGAGTAAAAACATTAATACAGTGAGTGATATTACATTTGTTTGTTTTTTTTGTTTTTTACATTAGGCTACATTATGTTACAAAATCACATTGTATTGCATGGTCTGAACTGCACTGCAGACCCCAGCATCCTGAATGTAGCCTACATTAAAAACGAATAGCGCATAAGGATTAAAAGCTGTGATTACACAAACATCTGGACTATAACCACTCAAAAGAGTATAGCAATGACGCTTTTTACCTTATTTATTGAATCAAAAATAAACTGTAGCTACCACCTTTAGGTTATGGGAAAGAGTTGGAAATAAATCTGCAGTTATATTCCGTGACATCAAATAAAAGCACGTCTTAAAACAGCCAATGCTTCAAAACCTTACTTTGTCACTTTGAACATGAAAATGGCATTTTGAGGCCGGTGTATTTCTGTATCTCTTGGATAGTTAGGCTAAATCAGGGCACTGGACAATGAGGACAAAAAAAAAAAAGATGAGTCTGTTCTCCATTGCTCAGATTAGCTGACTGTGACAGATGAAGCGCTGAAGGGAAAATCATTCTGTGTCCTTGCAGAGGAAAAGTAAAAGTGTGTCAATAAACGAAACATCAAACATGGTGTTCGACTACACAGATAATTAGGTACTCACAACATAAGCAGGTCAGAGGGAGACTTGCTGGACTGTCTCCTACAGAATTTGTTCATGTGCTTTTGTCTAAAATTTGCATAAATTTGCAAAAACACTGCTGAAACTGGACAAGCTGTAGGCAGTTCCTTACTGTAAATAGACACAAATCAGCAGAAAGCATTCTTATTCACTTTTCGACTGGCGCAGGATATTATATTATATTATATTATATTATATTATATTATATTATATTATATTATATTTCAAACATGCAATGTTTTTAACGGGTCCATTTTATGATTAACATTACAATTACCTTAGCCTACATATCTGGTCTTATCTCTTTGTCTCCACCTAGTGGAGTTATTTACTACTAACAGTTATAGAGGAAGGCCACAAGAATGGAATCTTGTGACAAATAGTTTGAGAAAAATGCTCGGATTATACACTGGTAATGGGGGGGAAATCCATGTGCTTCTCCAAAATCTAGTGTAATGACTCAAAACAAAGTTATTGTGTTAGGAGATCCATGGATCCAAGGTTCTTTTTAGAAGAATATGCAGAATGTAAAAAAAATATATAGCCTATATATGCTTTTGGTGAGAGTAGCAGAGCTTATGCTCAGTGGAATCGTTCAGTCACAGTGGATTCAGTGTAAAAACTGGATGTTCTTATTGTACAACAATAGAATTTAAAGTTTTGCTGATCAACTTTTTATGGATTATTTTCTCCTGAAAGAACTTAGATTTATAATTTAATGTAATGTCGCCTCCCTAATATGACAATGAGACAGAGCCCCATAGCAGCCGCAACGCAACTGAGGAGGCTGATGGTGCAAGTTACATAATCTCCATCTCATCTGTTCTTTTGTAAAACACAGTAATCCTCTTTAAGACTGCGACACCCGCTGCCGTTCGGCTAAACCCATTTGTCTTTTTAATTGCATGTGAAGTTTCTGAAGTCCACATTGTTTCTCAGTCAGGAGGAATTGAGTCGGAAGCAGATGTAGTGAAGCTCGGGTTCGGATCAGCTGCAGTCTAGAGCTCGAGACGAATAAAGTGCACATCCTTATTTATCCCTCATATCCTGTGAGTGAAATAGTCAGAAAGTTCACAAAATGCCCCCCAAAAAAGAAACCAGCCCATAAAGCATTCAATCTCTTTCAGAGAATCACATTTCAGCTGTGATATTCTTGACAAGGATGAGAAGTGTGTTACAGGTGCAATGGAGAGACTTTCATATATTGGACACATACCGTTTAGATTGGTCAGTCAAAGTTAAACTCCAAGATGATATTTATTTGTCTATCTTTTTTTCTATGACTACAACATCTCAAAATGTTTTGCCTTGTATGTGCAGCCACGTTTAACTAGAACTTGATATTACAATGTTATCAAGAGTAAATAAAGGCAGCATTTTACAGGGAAGCACAAGCCTGAGGCCCTGAGTCTAAATTTGCCTATTTTTCTTTAATCATAGATCTCATTTGTGATGGCATAATGCTCCATGTGTTCAGCTGAAAAGTCAAGTGGGTTCAGAGGGTGTTATGAAATTAATAAAAATGTTCGTTGGTTCATTCTCTTAGCATTTTCTTAGGTTAGCTTATGGACAACAATAACAATATCATCACCAATATACAATATATATAAGGAAATTAATCTGAATGGTTTTGGCTTTAAAGGTAAATCTGTGTCAATGTTTGTTTGAGTCACAGAAGTTACAAGCTCAACCACAATTGCAGTTCATATCAGGAAGCTAGAAGAACTCAGCTCTGGCTGGCCTGAAATAATTTGACTATTTTATATTTGACTCAAATATAGTGTTTGTGTGTGTGCGTGTGAGTGTGTGTATCAAATGTTTCATAAAATTACTTATTCTCTCATTCATTTATTTGTATATAAATATATATATTTTTTTTATTTATTAATGAGGTCACAGTAAACCCCAGTATTGTTCACATTTTGTTGGAATTTCTTGGAATTCACTTGCTTGATTTTTAGTATTGTATTAGTATATTTTGAATTAGCTTTTATATCTATATTTTCTGATTTATTTAAATTTCAGTGTAAGTTTTATTACACTAAGTAAGTTTCACTATAGCTAACTAATTCTTTCTATTTCAGTTTTAGTTTCAGTCATTTTAGTACTTAATTTTGCCCATATTTTATTGTCTAATTTTCATTCAAGCTTTTCATCTAATATTTATATTTAATTTAATTTCAGCTTTATTTCAATTACCAAAAATTGTTTTAGTTTTAGTTAACAAAAACCCTGTCTTTGACACTCACATTGACAAAAGTATGGCAGAGCTCCATAAATCCCTGAATCAAACTGTATTATTTAGCCATTACTTACATAATTAAGCCTATAAAGTGCTCATGCTGTCCCAGATACTGAAATTCTTGTCCCAGCATGTGAGGACACCCATCCTTTGTCTCATGCTATCAACAGTGTTCGTGATTCATCACAAGACTGTTTCATTACACTGTCCTCAAAAAGAGATCGAATATAGAAGGAAGCACGACAGAGCCAGGGCTTCTTTGATAAATAGCCTATGGTTAAGGACATTTATTTGTTGTTCATATTGACATGAAAAGCTGCTGTGCTCTGTGCTGTGGTGCCCTCGGGTAGACAAGAGAGACTTAAAGTCCTTAAGTGTGTTCAGATCTTCATAAGAACTGAGAGATACACCTGCACTGTATATTTAAAGATTTTAAAATCCTCATTAAATTAGGATGATCTTTTTTGAGAACAGACAAAAGGCCTGTTTTTTCTTCTGTTCATGATGTCTGACAGGCACGCGTTCCTGGGTCAGCATATTTGTTGATCCTGCAACATTATTGTCAGAAAATGTAATCCTAACCATATCCCTACCCCCATACCTAACCCATATCCATAATTTATCCCTAAATTCAAAGGGAAATGATAAGTGTAGAAGCACATAACCTTGCAGTTGTAAGCCTAAACTTGACATAAACTGTAAACTTATCCCTCAAACCTGATTGGTTGATTGGAATGTTGTTCCGGGACCATGTTGCACTTGGTGAAATCCGGTTCTGCTTAGAGTTTATGATCAATAAACGGTAGAGGAAGAAATGTCTTTGAAAGTTTGGAGAAGCGCTGAGCAAGTGAGTCTCTCGCATTACATGTCAATCATTGCCTCCTGGTAGTTGACATGTAACAGGAGCATTTATTGAGCAAAAGTGTTTTTAATGTTGAGTTAACCAGAATGCCTTGTATTGTCCATCAGTGTGTGGTGAAGTGTAAAAGGCCGTGTTGCTGAAGGCTGTGAATCAGGCTGGTCTCATGACAGCCACAACTCTCTGTTCACTCTTTGTTTGTTTGCCTTCAGGCTAAATTTGCTCTCCATAACAAGTATAAAAGAACACCATCTTCTCCTTCCTATCAAAGAGGATAATTATAGTTACAGAACTGCCACGGATGATATAGAAGACTTTAGATGAACTAAAAGACAGGGGAAATAAGCAAGCATTAGAAGAAAAAAAATGCAATGGGAAACTATCAAAGAAACCAGAATGACAAGGTCGTGTTTGGTTGAACAGCATAGCTTTGTTTTTCTCGTAAAAGTAAAGTAGCAGGAAAATCCGGTTTAATATAGGTCACAATTTCGTTCGAATCCATCTGGAATCTTCTTCTTCTTTCTGTAAGCATTGTGGAGAGGATGAGTAAGTGTAAGAAAGAGTTGAGTGAGAAAGAGAGAGAGCGGTTGCTCATCCGCAGGGCCAGCGGAGCCAACGCCTCTCAGCTGGCTCATATGGAGAAGATGCTGCAAGAAACCAAAGGCCTGCTGGAGAAGAAGACAGAGACCGATTCAGAAAGCAAAGCATGTGGTGACACTATGGGTATGTGTTTATGGATATCTCACCGATCTATGTAGAATGATGAGATATGTCATTCTATAAAGATCAGTGGGATATCTTCAAATGGAATGTCTGTGAATGTGAACCTTCCATTACTAAGTCAAAATAATGTACCTTGTTTTACAGTATAAATATGTAGATATCGTTAAAACAAGATGCATTTTCTTGAATTTCAATGATTATGATTATGGTAATTCAAAGTGCTTTACACAGAAAGGAATTAAAATAAGCACAAAATAAAAGCAAGGAAAATGAAAAGAGTTGTAAAAGGAATTAAAAGAGTAAAAAGATGATAGATAAACTTCTCATCTGGCAAAACACAGATGTATTATATATTTCATGGCTTCCCATATTACTTTATATACAAAAATACTTTTTCAGAAATATCTAGTGTCTTAAAACAAGATCATATTTCAACATTGTAAAATAATCAGACCAGTTTTGGGAAAATATATCTTGAATTTATTGTTCTTATCCAATTGACTTTTTTTTTCTTCTCTTTTCAAACATAAAACTTCTAAACACACTTTCTTTCAATAAGACAAAAACACAAATAGGCTAAATAAGAAAATCAAATGAATTCAAAACGTTACCCTCATGCCAGTAAACACATCATCAGAGAAGAGATGTCGCTGCGAGAGAGAGGGGACGATATTCCATTAAAAAAATAAGAATTGTCCATTTTGATTTCATGGTGACTTTAGCTGGACATTTTGAATGCTTTCATCACTTACTGGAAATGTAGGAAACATTTTTATTAGCTGGATAGCTACTTTTTAAAAAGGCTATATTCATAACACTGACTGTTTTTGCTCTGGTCTTAGTGTCAGATCTGGAGCAGAAGGTCCAGCGCAGCAAGCGAGACCGCCGTAATTCCCTCCACCGCACACAGCTGCTGGAGAGTCAGATGAAGACGGTTCGAGGTGAGCTCGTGGGCACGCTGGACCACCTGGAGGAACTGCGCAACATACTGCGACGCTCACAGCAGAAATCAGAAGAGCGGGAAGCAGCCATGCAAAAACTTGCTGCAGGGCTGAGGTGAGAAATCGACCGTCCACCTTCAGTCCATCTCATCGTGAAGACTTGAGGAAACCACTGTTCATTTTCCCATTGGTTCACACATTCCTGCAACCAGATGCTGTTGTAATATCTCTGTTGGATAATTAAAGCATGCCACAATTATTTAAAAGGAATGTGTTTACCCTCCAAAGATAGACCCATTTTGGTTGTCAAGAACTCGGATGTCTGACATCCTGTTTTCACTGAAATGCAGCCTTAAACCATCATTTATCATTTAAGTATAGACATCCACTGAATGCCATGTTAACTTGTCAAATCAATTTCACACCCTGTCACATTTTATTGTGCTTATTAACTGTATGATGGCTTCAGGAAAGTGCTTTTTGTTTTAGTTTATGTCTACAGGACTTGTTTTGTAAGACAACAGATTGCCTTCAACTACAATGTCTTATAGCGTTGAGTTGTTTTTATATGTGGTATAAGGAAAGCATTTCTTGATATGAATGCCTTAGTCACCTATATATTCATAGCTGCTTTTGCCTTTTATTTGATTTATTATAAGGTTATTCCTGTGAACTTTCACATGATCTGCAATGTTACACATGCTGTTTCAACATTTAGCACCAATTCAGTAATGCAGGTGAACTTTAAAGGCTGTGTGTGTTCATGATTTTGTTCATTAAAATATTGAAATGTCCTCCAGGTTGTACTTTATGAAAAGAAAACAGAAACATTATATCCATTTCAGTTGTGGATTTCCTCCCCATATCCTAAAGATATTTTTCATGTTGCTTTCGGGAGCTTCAGTATAAGATTCAATCCTAAATCTACTTTTTAGATCCTCTGCTTTGACTGAAGTTCACTCATACTTTATGGCCTCATTCCACTCTTGCTTGAGAGGTATAACACCACTGACCTGTCCTCACTTTGCCTTGTGTTGAAAGGCCAATGGTACTTTTCCCCTCATTAAAAATGTTTTACACATAAAGAAATGTACTTTTTGTAAAACATATTTAAAATCTAGTAGGCCTACACTCACTTGTAGAGGTTGCCAGTAATTACTTCAGTCATCAGTGGCTTAATACATTTTGCACAGAGCGGGTAACCTCATGGGGGTCGACATGTTGAGACCAGCAGAACAGCTCTGCTGGTGGAACTGAATTAATCTGGGTTGACTTTGAAAAGTGCATATGGTGTTGGTATCTGAAAACTATTGCTTTTGCATGATACATCCACACCACTAGGTGCCAGTATACATCCAAGTAGATTGCCATATGGACAATGTAAACAAAAACATGTCTATATTACTTTATCACACATGGGCCTGGTTTCACAGACAGGGCATATAAGCCTGGGTTTTGGCCTTAGTTCAATTAGGACATTTTTTTATAAACGTGCCTTAAAAACAATAAATTTGGTATGAATCTCGAGGCAAAACAGGCACTGACATATTTTAAGATATGTCACTGCAAGTTTCTTTCAGTTAAAACAGCTCAAACATGCATTTTAGGCTGGGAGCAGATTTAAGCCTTGTCTGTGAAATCAGGCTAGTTTAATGCCCAACACAAACCAATTACAAAAATCACTAAAAATACGATCCTAAACATTTCCTATATAGGCCTACATACTAAATTTAAATGTATGAATGAAAAAAAAAGTCAGCCACTTCCAACATTTTTGATAATTTTCGCACAAAAATGTAATGGCCCCCAGAATATTTTGTTGCATGAATATCTGAACATGCAATAGGTCTATATCAAAAGATAGAGCCACTGCTTAAAAAAAGTTGTAGCCTATTCTTTCTTTTATATCAACACTTGAATGTGGGTAAGTTTAATTAAAAAAGCAATATTTTTGAACAAAAAGCTGAGAACAAAAAAAAAAGCGCGTTTTTTTCAAAGATTACAACGTGCATAATCAATACTTTTATGCTTGTTTCTGCTCCTTTTGCCTGTTTTTACTCTTTCAAAATATGCGTAATAGCGCCCGCTACCGTATAACAGTGAAATGTCGGTCAATGGCAGGGAAGTGTTTCGTCAATAGCGGGGAAAGAGCTAAGTATTGATGTCATTACAAACCATTTTCTTGTAGAGACATCAATAAATCCCTATGCAATACTGAACACTGAACAGTGACACGGAAAAGATTAATTAGTTTTCGAGCTGGAGCTGGCAAGTTTTAGAAGTTGGTGGTCAATAACTGCAACCAGAAAGTGAGTTTTAAATCAAATAAGAAAAATAAATATATAAATAAAATTAATTCAAGGTATGTTCTCAAGATTCAACAGTTCTACGTTATATTTATTTGTGTATATTTATTTTTTAATTGTTGAAAACTTGCATGTAATTTGTGCTCAGATAGGGTCCGCAGTGTATAATCAATAAATATTGATTATACACTGCGGACCCTATTTATTTTTCTCTTTTGTACAATTCTCATTGGTGAGTACACATTTCTTTATAAAAAATGTATTTAGTTCATTTGAATTTTGGATGTTATTCTTGGAAGAGTATAGTGAAAAAGGATTTTGAAAGAGTGATGATTTGTAAGGTCATGTGCTGGGCACTGCATGGGCAGTGAGATCATAGACTGGTAAATCCAAGTTATCTTCTGGGTTACATAAATTGAATCTTTAGTATTACATAAATTGCATTATGGCTATTTCAGCTTCCCTCTGGCAGGTCATTATGAATCTCAGAATATCAACTTATCTGCTGATAAGCATCAACAGTAGCCTATAACTCTGGATGGCCTGTGAGGGAATATCATCATATATATTCTTAATATATACTAAAATCTCAGGTGCTTTATTCAAACCAAACTCTCTAATTACATTATAAACCCTGTCAGGTCACTGCTTAGAGAATGGAATATTACAATACTGGAAACTTTGGGTCATTCTCAGGTAACGTGCCACTTGTGCCCATTTTGTTTATTATTATTATTATTATTTGTAATTATAATGGTGATGAAATGAAATTGTCCGATATTATATATAAAAAAAATCTTTGAGAAGCATGGTTTTGGTGTTGTTCACCTTAAATAAATGTATACTGGCCAGCAGGGCGGCAATGTTCAGTTTGGCCTTGTCCTACTGAGAGCTAGGAGGTTGATCACCCTCTATCATTCCCATCTTTCAGTTTCCTATAAGAATAACTTTAATTCTTACACTGATTAAAACATTCTCACTCTTATAGAGCATTTTTTTCTGATTAAAACAACTTCACTTCAGACTTGCAATATTGTCTCAGACTAATAATTTTACCAATTCTGAATAATCTTTGTTAATATTTTAGTAATGAAAAAATATTAAAACATTTCTTCTGATCTCTTCTGTCTTAATTGCAAATCAATCGCTATGCTTTTAAACCAATTTTAAAGAAAAATAATAATAATGGGTTTATTCATTTTTTGCATGTGCTTTGTGCTACTCATACCACTGTCTCCATTAAATGTTTTATGGTCATCATTGTCATAATAATGTTATAAATACTTGTTTGTGCTTAGATGAAAGGTCTACACATTTTTTTTTTTTACAATTTCTAGACTATTAAGAACCTCACTCATCCAAAGCCTCCATGCACTTTTAGCAGCACCAGCCACCACTATTCATGCTGATACATGTTCAAAACCATGCAGGAAACTTGCAGGAATTTTTTCAGAGGAGGTGTGCACTAAAATATATCTCATATGCAACACTGCAGTGCACCGAAATGTTGTGTAATTTGCTGTATTTAATGTGAATGTGCTGAAGGACTCAGATTGAGTGTATAAGTGTTCAGAAATGTATAGTCATGAAAGTGTACTATCTTTAAGCACAATTAGGGGACCTTTTATTTTATTAATGTTGTATTATGTGCTAGTACACACACAAATAAATTGAAGAAATTGAAGACTAAAACTTTCTTCACATTCTAATAGTAATCAATAATAGAAGTGGTCTTAACCCTGGAGAACCCAAGAACCCTGTTCTTCTTTGGAAAATTATGAACTATTCATTAAATTACTGCTATAAATTCACAGAACTCCAAAATATCCCCTTTTTCAATTTTAACCCTTTATTCCCTAATTTAGGATCAGGGCCAAATTTGACCCTGGGCTTTAGGCGTATCATTAAAAAAATTACAATAACAAACACTGTCAATGCAAACTATTTTAAATTTAGGAAAATAATCAGTCAACCACACAGCTACATTTAACAATGTTTTTTTTTTTTTTTTGCTTTTTTTTTTTTTTTGCTTTTTTTTTTGCATGTTAGAACTGGATTTCAAATGTACAAACACTTTGGCCAATGGAAACGAGAACCAAAATCACTACCTGAAAAAAACTAACACCATGGGTCTTTGCTTATCCAAAAATCTGTTCTGCTAGAGAGAGGAACTCACACTAGACATTGTGATAGTCTTTGAAACTATTTCTTTTTTTTGTTGATGCGGAGAGGAACTGCACATTTTTCACAGTGCATTTCAGTTTTGCACACAGCACATCGACGGCGATTTTCCTCCTTGACAGGCCAATGGGCGATTTGGTCGAAACGAACATCTGCACTCTGATAAACTCGATCACTGAAGTGTCTACACATTTCCCATGCTTTTGAACACTGTGTTGATTGGTATACTCAACAATGTTTTCCAACATATCAAGGGAAACAAAGCGTTAAAAGTAAACCAGTGGTGGTTCTGTCGTGGCATCCTGGTACGACTCAACCTGTTCACCTTGAAAGTTCACGTCAGGCAACTCAAAGCCTTTCTTTCGCCAACTGTAAGTTTTTGCGGCACGATTTGGCTCCATCTGTGGGCTAGCAGTCTCGGCAAACGGCACATCTTCATCACTGGACGAGTCATTGGACGGGTCACTGTCTTGGGCAGAAGATTCACCACCATCACTTTCATGCGGTTGAAACAATTCATCAGAATCCCTAGCGTTGTCCAATTCAGGGCCAAAGTCACTATCATCAGCTTCAAGTTGCTCCAATACTTGTATGACAGTGATCTTTCTCTGTTGCTTTCCCTGTCCTGAAAAGGGAGCGGCCATACTCCCTGAAAAGATATACTACTTTATTAGTCTCTGGCCCTGTACTACTGAGGTAACTTAGTCAAATACATTATACAAATGAAATTATTTCAAGGCTTTAACCAAATACAGGACTGTCATCATGACACCATGACTGACACTCCATCAAAGTCACTCAAAGAACCAAAGGGTCATTTTTGACCCGACATTCGTTTAACTCATACACCCAGAGGGTCAGAGTCGCAAATTTATCCAAAAAGAATATAAAACGTACTTCTAGGCATTCTGCAAGCTAATACTAAATAGATGAACAAAAAATACACAATTTTACCAACTGCTGGTTTGCTGAGAAGACGATTTTGTTTGAATAGGTTTCCAGCTCAACAAAACAGCATGTGGTCAGCCATCTTGTTACTACCACTCTGGCACTTGTGAGTTCAATCTTCATCCACTAGGTGTCTCTATGCAGGGGCCAGAAGTGGCACTCTGGGCTTTTGAAGTTAAATTTGACAAAAAATGTTTTTGTTTGTTAATTTTGGGTAGCAGCAATTAAAGGGGTCATGACATGTTTTTTTTGTTTTGTTTTATTATGTTCCCTTAGGTGCAATTATAGTATTACTATAGTTTTTTTGGTAACACTTTATTTGAAGGGGTGTGCATAAGACTGACATGACACTGTCATAAACATGACATAACACCTGTCATGAACATGAAGGAGTCTTTATGACTGTTAAGTATCATTCGGTAAATTATGACACTTTTAATGCAAAGTTGACATAGTTTAAAATGTCTTTGTTATGACAACTTGACATTACCCAAGACAAAAATGTCTTGATTATGACAACTTGACATTAACAAAGACAGAAATGTCTTTGTTATGACAACTTGACATTAACCAAGAAATCATAACCTGTCAACCTGTCACAACTTTGGCCGTTATGACACCATTATAACTGTGTCATGAATATTTTACTTTTCCTCATGTAGAGTGGAACACATTGTACTAGTTATAAAGATGTCATTAAGGGTTATTACACTGTCAAATGCTTTAAGTTTGATAATTAGACCTGTTATGACATATTTGTGACAGGTTGACAGGTTATGATTTCTTGGTTAATGTCAAGTTGTCATAACAAAGACATTTCTGTCTTTGTTAATGTCAAGTTGTCTTAATCAAGACATTTTTGTCTTGGGTAATGTCAAGTTGTCATAACAAAGACATTTTTGTCTTTGTTAATGTCAAGTTGTCATAACAAAGACATTTTAAACAATGTCAACTTTGCATTAAAAGTGTCATAATTTACCGAATGACACTTAAAGACAACAGTCATAAACATTCATAAAGACTCCTTCATGTTCATGACAGGTGTTATGTCATGTTTATGACAGTGTCATGTCAGTCTTATGCACACCCCTTCAAATAAAGTGTTACCGTTTTTTTTACAAAAAACTTTAAAAATGTAGTGATTTGTGACCTGATTCAAACAGTCTGTTTTGGGGGCGTTTCCCCTTTAAGACTTCAGTGTTAACACCCACTGTTATGATTGGCTAATGTCAGTGCTGCTTAATTATTAACTTTAATCATTTTGTATCACATGTAGACTACACAATGCTCCACCACGTGAAACTTCGGTCTTCCAATCTTTTACCATCATGTCAATTCTCAATTGATTTTGATTCATATGCGCGAGGGAGGGAGAGAGAGAGAGAGAGAGAGAGAGAGAGAGAGAGAGAGAGAGAGAGAGACAGTTTGAAGGCGCGCGCGCGGCCGGGGCTCGCTCGCTCTCTGCTCGTTCTTTCAGTAACATTCCCTGTTACACTCATCTCACTCCCCGTTCAAATAAGGCTTTGGCGCGCTGCATATGCTGCAAATAAACTGCATCCGACTGCTTTCCCTGACGTCTGGATCGTTCGGCAGCGTATTCAAACACTCAAGCAGGAACAGCACATCTGACTGCGTGGCATAGCAATCTTCTTGTAAACAGACCCACTCGCTGCACGTCGAATCGTCGACTGAACACATGTGGGCGCGAGCCGCACGACAACGATGCGAAATGAGGCGTAGTTGTCTTGCGCTGGAGGCGGTCATATGCAAACGACTGGTACTTCGCACCGTGACGTCACTTCTAACCAGGCACGTGCAGAGGGGGGGGCTTTGGGTGCTCGAGCCCCTGCCCTTTTTCAAAATTAATCGAAAGTGCCCCTCTCAAACAAATAATGATAATATTGTTTTCAATAAAACAAAATGCATTTAATTATAATTAACATGACAATGTGTACAAAACTAAAATAGCCTAAATTCACGTTTATTTTTACGTTTCTGTCAGTCTGAGGTGCCGTTGCCATGACTCGTTGCTATGGGTTGCGTCACTTGCGTGTCTTGCTTCGGACTCGACTGAAGAGGTCAGTCTACGGTTTCGAGGGTCTAAAACTGCGGAGGACGGCAGGCGCGCGCAACCGTAGCAAAAGTTATGCGTTTTAACACGAAAATGCACTAGTGTAAACGACAACGTAGGTATTCCGCAGTCTGATGAGGAACCGAACTGATGCGCTCGAGCCAAAATATATGGTTCTTTCAGTGAGTAAAGTTATCTAGGCTCGACGCCGGCAGGAAAAAATTAACCAAACCATTTTTAAACTTCTTTTTTTTTCTTCCAATAATCAAAGGTAGTGTATTATTTTTTAAATCCACATATTACATATTTTAAAATATTACATAATTCATTGATGACTGTTTGTAATACACCGACCAATCGTCACCTGGCACAAAAAGTTCAAATTTCATTGGACAATGTGAAGTGGAGCGGCAATTTTCTAGTCATTCAGAAATCGTTTAAAAATTACAATCGAATTTACATTTATGAAGCGATCTGGTTCTGCGTCATTGAAACAATGGATGTTAATTGACTACAAAGCACTGCACAAAACCAGCACCAAAAGTCGCTTTAATCGTAAGTAGTATTCAAGTCATGTATTTAGCATATGTAAATTATATTGATACACCGTTTACCATTTGAAAACTATCATAACTTAGTTGATTCAAATTAATGAAGCCCAGGAGCCACCTACAGGCCTATGATGTGAAGTGTTGGCTGACAACAAACACGTGAAATGGTGATTTTTTGATAATAGTACAAAACCGGTCAAAAATTTACACATTACAATTTTTTTATGTTTTTTAAAGAAGCCTCTTATGCGCTTCAAGCCTGCATTTATTTGATTGAAAATACAGAAAACAATTATTAAAATTTAAAATAATGGTTTTCTATTTTAAAATAGGCCTACTTAAAAAAATATCACTTATCTCTGATGCAAAGCTGAATTTTCAGCATCATTACTAACCCTAACTTCAGTTTCACATGTTCCTTCAGAAATCATTCTAATATGCTGATTTATTATTATCAATGTTGGAAACAGTTGTGGTGCTCAATGTTTTTTTGATTAATAAAAAGTTAAAAAGAACAGCATTTAATTCAAATAGAAATTATTTTGTAAGTCTTTACTATCCTTGCTGAATAAAAGAAAGAAAGAAAATTACTGACCCCAAACTTTTGAACAGTAGGCTATAGTGGATATTGGTTCAACATATTTCTATTAGAGATAAATGCTGTTCTTTTTGTAACTTTTAAACTCAGAATCCTAAAAAAAGTATCAAAGGTTATAGGTTACTATGTCTATTAAAATAGAAAACCATTATTTTAGATTTTAGGAATATTTCACAATATTACTGTTTGTTTTTTTCTTAAAAAAAATGAACTACAAAATGTAGCCTTGATCAATTTTTCAATAAGATACTTCTTTCTAAAACATTAAAAATAGTAATGTTTCCAAGCTTATATATATATATATATATATATATATATATATATATATATATATATATATATATATATAATGCATAAATATATATATGCATGCCCCTTTTTTACATTTGAGCCCCTGCCCTTGAGGAACTCTCTGCACGTCCCTGCTTCTAACCATGGATCCAGAACGAGCTGTATTTAGAGCTTGATTAAATAAATGCTTCGTTTATAATGGGGAGGACGTCTTAAGCTATGAAACTTGCAGGAAGTTTTAATAGTACATAGATCTCTTATACCAAAAGATCAAGGCAAATTTGGTTTCTCATGTCATGACCCCTTTAACAGCGGCCAAATTTGCCCCTGTGGATTCTCCAGGTAATATTAGGCTATATATTTTTTTTTTAAAAAGGCTCAGGACCAAATAATGGTCACCATTGCATTTGAATGTCCTACCTGCCTGCCAACCTGTATTCCCATACCTCCACACACCCTGCTTGCACAGTATACTTGTGTTTAAAAGTGTAATTCCACAATTTATATTTTAAAAAATCCTGTCATCACTGGCTCGCAATGAATCCTGGGGTATGCAAGGCCGCGAAGAATCCATCTACTGTATCCTTCATCACACATTTGTAGGCTTTGTTTGAAGGAGCCTTCGAATTGACCGTTCACAAAGACCCACCCACCTTAGTTACTGTCGCTATATCCGACAAGCTACGCTGCTCTCACGCCACACCATGTTCTCACGCAGTGAAAAATACATCAAGGAGCAGAGAGGAGACTGACAACATGCTGACAGACAGGACAGACCAGGTTACTTTTCGGTTACTTTTGATATTAAACATATTAAACAAAGTCTCACCTTTCAAATTAAGCCATTTTTTAAAAAGAAATTTAAACATTAAATACCGTTTTGTGGCTCTTTAATGTGTCGCGACAGATCGCTGTAGAGCATCAGAGCTGCTCGTGAACCGATCATCTCTTCCTTCTAGTTCATTTATAGCATCAAATGAACATAAGAAGGAATGTTGTTTTAACCGCGGAAAGGCGTCAGTACATTCCGTTTTTCAAGTTCAAATCCTCCCATGTTAATCTACTAACTCCTGACTGCTTTGTCGGACAAAATGGCGGATGGCGAAGTATGATTGGTCAGATCACCTGTCAATCAAGCTCTTTCACTTAGAGCTATATTACACTACATGAAAGGTCATTTTCAAAAATCCATGATAGGGGCACTTTAAGGAAAAACCTGTGCATGTGTGTCCTACTTCATACATCCACTAAAATTACCTTAGGCCAGTTAGGGATGTTGCAAAAAAAAAAAAAAAAAAAAGTCTAAGAATGATTAGATCTTTGTTTGCATTTGTATGAGCATGTTTATTGTTTGACTTTGTATTTCTACTTATATTCAGGACACAGAATTAATGTGATGTGGTTTTAAATGTCCAAGACAACTATAAATTTTAGACCCAAGACATTTTGGTTATGTGGTTTCATATGATCGCAATCAGGCCATTGTTGCATGTTTTCTTCAAAATAGACATAATTGTTCTTTTGAAATACAAGAAAAGAGATGTAGGATCACAGGTCGTGTGTGTCTCTCAGATTAGCATCAAAACTAACCACACAATCTGTCATAGAGTATGAGCAGCCTTTTCCCAGCCCTTTTAATAACTGTTTACATTTAATTAGATGGTTTGCTTTTTCATTAACAGACTGCATTCCTATGACACATCTGAGTCAAAAAGATTGCGCCTTTGCTGTATCAGACAGCGTCTAAACTTTGGAACAGTTTGCCTAAACATAGTAGAGACGATGCTACCGTCCAGAATTTTAAAGTATAACTCAAAACACATCTTTGTTCAATAGCTTTTAATCAGTGACAATCTTGTTAAGTGTTGCTTGTGTGATGCTTGTTTTTATTGTGTGACATTGTAAAGCACATTGGTAAACTTGTTTTATGAGTACATTCTTGTTTTGTTGACAAAATACAGCATAAATAACAGTCCCACTTTATATTAAGTGGCTTTAAGTACTATGTACTTACATTGAAGTTACTACTTTGATGCAATGGACTTATTATGTACATACATGTTTTTACATTGTACTTATATTTTGAAAATACCTGCATGTAATTACAACTGTACTTAATTGATGAAATTACATTTGTAATTACACAGTTGACCCTTCCCTTACACCTTAACCTACCCTTATACCGACCCATACCACCACACCTGTTTGCTTCTGATTGCTCGATTGCTTCTGGCTGCCTGCTGTGAGTTTGTTTGCGTCGTGGCTGTCTAAGCCTCGTATTAGCATCGTATTTCTTTCTGTTTTTCCGTATTTCTTTCTTTTATCCTGCTTTGAACCATCATTTACCTCATAATTACAACTCGGACTGTTGAGCAGACCGTCTCAAGCGTGACCCAACACTGGGCCGTTACACCTGTGGGTCACGGCTGAGCGAGTCTTCTTTACACTCATAAAGTGTTTTTCTCGAACATTTTCTCGTCTATCGTGCGTCTACATTACACCCGTACCACTAAAAAGACGGATTATACCAAAGACTTCAGTCATAAATTAGTATTAATATTAATAGCATCACTGGTTGCATCGTTGCTAACTTACTGTCCATCTGTTAAAATGGCGAATATATCAGATGTATATCTACCTTTTGGTGCAGATGAGAACAGATTTGAGATGCTCGCGGTGCAGTCTGAATTAGAAGCTGTTGAGAAACAGATCCGTGACCTTTTAGAGAGACAAGCTGAGCTGAGAGACCGGCGTTTAGCTCTTGAAACATCACGCACCGATGCACACGGATCGGTGATTAACGTTAGTAACCCGCTGACCCTCGCCGCGTCTACTCCGTGCGTTTCTCAGCACTGGTCCCGAGCGTCCAGGTCCCGATCAGCCATGGTTTCATTCACTCCGGCTCCGACACAACACCACGAAGCCTGAGTGGTTCCGCGGAAGCCGCGAGCCAGGACCAGAATCTTTTCGCCCCTTTCGGTTTTCGAGATCTCCACTCAGAACCGCTTCTCCTCTCTTCGCGAAACGGAACGCGATGCTGTGATCATCGGCGATTCCACCGTCCGACACGTCCACGCTACGTTAGGTAAAAGTAAGGTGCACAGTCATTGCTTTCCTGGTGCTCGTGTTCTTGATATCGCTGCGCGGGTACCTGAGATCTTGAACGGTGACGAGCGCGTCGGAGCTGTTGTGTTGCACGGGGGAGCTAACGACACTAGGCTGCGACAGACAGAGGTTCTGAAGAAAGACTTCAGGAGCCTGATCGAAACGGTTCGCAGCGCATCGCCTGAAACAACGATCATTGTGTCTGGACCGCTTCCCACGTACCGACGAGGGCATGAAAAGTTCAGTAGATTATTCGCGCTAAATGAATGGTTAATGTCATGGTGCAATGAGCAGAAACTGCTCTTTGTAAATAATTGGAATCTGTTCTGGGAGCGACCGAGGCTCTTCCGCGCTGATGGCTTACACCCAAGTAGAATCGGGGCAGATCTTCTGTCGGATAACATCTCTAAGATGTTAAACACCGTTTGACTAGTAACCAAAAATCCAAATCACAGTCTCTGCTGCACCAATTTAATTTATATTAATACTAGTGTAGAACATTGCATAGAAACTGTGTCTATTCCTCATTTACTGAGATCAAATAATAAATCTACTGCGGGATCTAGAAAAAATCTAATTGTTATTAAAACAAAAAAACACGCTATTAGTGAACAAAAACAATTTCTAAAGCTAGGTCTTCTTAACATTAGATCGCTCACACCTAAGGCGGTTATTGTAAATGAAATGGTCACAGATAATAATTTCGATGTACTGTGCCTTACTGAAACCTGGCTTAAACCAAATGATTATTTCGGTCTAAATGAGTCTACTCCGCCAGGATACTGTTATAAGCATGAGCCCCGTCTAATCGGTCGTGGCGGCGGTGTTGCAACAATCTACAGGGATATCCTTAATGTTACTCAGAAAACTCGTCATAGGTTTAATTCGTTTGAAGTACTTGTGCTAAATGTTACGCTCTTAGATGTAAGAAAAAAATCCCTATTATCTCTAGCCTTGGCTACCGTATATAGACCTCCAGGGCCTTACACTGTTTTCCTAAAAGAGTTTGCAGATTTCCTCTCAGATCTATTGGTCAACGTCGATAAAGCATTAATTGTTGGAGATTTTAACATACACATCGATAATTCAAATGATGCGTTAGGGGCTGCGTTTACAGATTTATTAAACTCCTTCGGGGTCAAGCAAAACGTCACCAGACCAACTCATCGTCTTAATCATACACTCGATTTAATTATATCATATGGAACCGATCCAACCGATATAGATATCATTCCACAAAGTGATGATGTCACTGACCATTACATGGTAACTTGCATATTACGTACGTCTGTAATAGGCTATGTCATGCTGCGCCATGTTATCGACCAGGCAGAACAATCCTTCCATCCACCATAGATAATTTCTCAAATAGCTTATCTGATCTGTCTCAGCTGCGGCCTGAACCCAAACGAACAGATGAACTAGACGAACTAACTAGCACTATGAGCACCATTCTCTCTAGAACATTGGATATTGTTGCACCCATTAGATTAAAAAAGGTCAGAGAGAAAAGTATAGCACCATGGTACAATAATACTACGCATGCTCTAAAGAGAGAAACCCGTAATTTAGAGCGTAAATGGAAACAAACTAATTTAGTGGTCTTTAGAATCGCGTGGAAAGACAGTATGTCACGTTATAAAAAGGCCCTAAAAGCGGCCAGGGCTGAGCACCTACGCAAACTAATAGAAAACAACCAAAACAATCCAAGGTTTTTATTTAACACCGTGGCTAGACTAACAATTAAACAGACGTCGTCTGAACAAAATACCTCGTTACAGTTTAGTAGTAATGATTTCATCAGAACCACAATTGTAAATGTTCAATCCTTGCTCCCGCCTTATGATTCGGCCACAATTGTCGCTCCGCAAGAGCAATTACAATGCTTTACAACTATAGAACAAAAAGAGTTAAACAAACTTATCACTTCATCTAAAACAACAACATGTTTATTAGATCCTATACCAACTAAACTACTGAAAGAAGTGTTACCTATAGTGGAAGAGCCTCTTCTCAATATTATTAACTCATCTTTATCTTTAGGTCATGTTCCAAGAACGTTCAAGCTGGCAGTTATAAAACCTCTTATTAAGAAACCACAATTAGATCCAAATAACCTAGTAAATTACAGACCCATTTCAAATCTTCCATTTATGTCTAAAATATTAGAAAAAGTTGTGTCCGCTCAACTCGGCTCTTTCTTACAAGAAAACGACATCTATGAAAAGTTTCAGTCTGGATTCAGACCGCATCATAGCACTGAAACTGCGCTGGTTAGAATAACAAATGATTTACTTTTAGCTTCGGACCAAGGCTGTATCTCAATACTAGTTTTACTTGATCTTAGTGCAGCGTTCGATACTATAGATCACACAATACTCCTAGATCGACTACAAAATTATACTGGTATTCAAGGACAAGCATTAAGCTGGTTCAGGTCATACTTATCCGACCGCTACCATTTTGTCTATTTAAATGGAGAAAAATCGATCATAACTTCGGCAAACTATGGAGTGCCACAGGGATCTGTGTTAGGCCCTCTATTATTCTCAATATATATGCTGCCACTTGGTAATATTATAAGGAAACATGGAATTAGTTTCCATTGTTACGCCGATGACACTCAAATATATTTCATCACGGCCAGATGAATACGCTAAATTATCCAAATTGACAGACTGTGTTAAAGATATAAAAGATTGGATGACGCGTAATTTTCTTTTATTAAATCCAGACAAGACAGAAGTAATACTTATCGGTTCTAAAAACCGTCCACAAAACCTCTCACAACACTACTTTAACATAGTAGGATGCCCTGTTACTTTATCCTCTACTGTAAAAGACCTGGGTGTTATATTAGACTGCAACCTGTCTTTTGAAAAGCATATTTCATGTTACAAAAACAGCCTTTTTCCACCTTAGAAACATTGCTAAACTACGTAATATGCTATCAGTCTCTGATGCAGAAAAGTTAGTTCATGCATTCATGACCTCGAGACTAGATTATTGTAATGCTTTATTAGCTGGTTGTCCTGCATCCTCAATAAACAAGCTACAGTTAGTCCAAAATGCAGCCGCTAGAGTTCTTACTAGATCAAGAAAATATGATCATATAACACCGATTTTATCATCACTTCATTGGTTTTCCATTACTGATTACAGCGTATTATCTGTTCACACATGTTCAAATGGCGGTCGTGTGAGTGAGACGTGGCATTAGTATGGATATGCCGTGAAGTCTGGTGGCATTAGTAAGGCTGTTCCGTAAGATCCAAGAGTCAGCAACAGGAAATGAAAGTGCTGGAGCATCTGTTGGACATTCCGCACATGTGTTGCTCCCAAATCTCTCTGAGATCCACATTCACAAGGACACAGAGCACTTGAAAACTCTACAGGTTAACCGTTATTTATTTGGATCGATATAGGGAGGGTCATTGCTGTCTTGTATTTGAGCTAAAATTTCTTTTACATGAGATGGACAATACTATCAAATCCAACAGTGGCAGACGGGGCGGGGGGGTGGAGGGGTGACAGGGAGCCAGGGTAAATTTCCATTGGCCCAGGAACAAATGTAGCGATGCAGAGAGAATAAACGTTTTCTTCAGGGATTCACATCCAATCCTTTCGAAAGCTTTTATGAAATTGGACATTTAGTCGCTTCACCGGACAGTTTATGATATAATGATGATCTGAAACTGGTACATCTAACAAGATTTTTGATTATTTTGAAATAGCATCCATCAGACTTTGTTTGGAATTGTTGGATAATCGTATATAAAGCCTGATCCACATTCCTGATGGCACGCTCTGCTCACACTCCTCCGGTCTGAAGACAATAGCATTATATCCCTGCCTTTTGTTGCATGTGGGCACCGGAGCACAGTTTTGTATTTGTGAATATGTGCGTGAAAGGGGTTTGTGTAAGTTTTGACAACTGGAGTGTGTTACTGATCACTTCAGGAGGTGTGTGTGTGTGCCAATGTCTTAGTGTATACATGCACATGTGTGCAAGCATGTGTACAGGTATGTACTTCTGTGTGTGCGTGATCTTGTATGAAGGGCGAGTGTGTTTGAAGGGCAGACAATAGCAGAAAATGCTGAGGTTGCGGTGAGGGGCTTAGGGATTCTGCAGCCCTCCCCTCCAGTGTTTAGTCATGAGAGGGTCCGGCCCATGCAGGTGCACACATTCCTCTGCTAAACAGCCATGTGAAAAGTGCCAAAAAACAGGACAGATGCAGACAAATCTGATCCACCAAATCACTTTTTGCCATCACAGTGGGATCCACAAGTCCAAAAGTTTGAAGACACTTTGAAAATCTGGGATTAAAAATCTAATAATATCTAAAAATAAAAAGAATGGGTGTCATTCACTAATATCTGTGTAGATTATTCATACACACATTCATTTGCTGTATACGAATAGGAGAGCTTCTCATGAAAAAGCCTAATTCACATTAGTGTTGTGTGCACGATACTGGAATTTCTACCTTTGATACAATACCATACAAAAGTTCAGCAACATTAAGGACACATGCAATTTGGCAGATTTCACAGATATTATATTCCACACAATTTCTATTTCTATCATACCATTGTACTAAAAGGCTATATATGTTTTAAATTATTAAAATATTAGGTTACACTCTACACTGTTATGTTTCTTAATGTAGTAATTAGCGCAATATCGTACAGGTATAAATTATTTTTAATTCATTATTAAATGGTTTAATTAAGGTGCTAATTGTGCTAGCATGCTAGTTTTCATGACAGAGTGCAAGATAAATCTCATTACTGGAGCTGCCAGTTTGCTACGTTTCAAATGGTTTCAATTTAAACAGCAAGCACCAACTACGCAAAAGCGAGGAGTGTCCTCGTTCTTATTCATTCCTTCAGTGAACTAAATTAGTGGAGTAATGTAGGGAATAGGGAATGAGGTATAGCCGGCGATTTCGAACACAGCTCTAGTGTGTGCCAGTTTGTTCCCTAAGTTACTGATTATGTTTACTAGCTGTTAATTTTGTTTCCTCATTACCACTCATTACCATTTCTGTATTTAAGCCCTTAGTTCTCCTCATTGTTTTGCTTGCATTGTTTAGCTTGCCTCTGTTGAAAATGAGATAATGATATTGAGGGAATGCTCTCATAATATTTGTTCATCAAATGCTTTCGCTTCAAATCTGCTAAATCCCAGCATTATTCCGTTCGTTGGCAAACCGTTAAATGCCACTAACCTTTGTCAGCAAAAGCCCATAAGTCCACAAAACCAATCAGAAGACGCAAATCGGATCATAATATTTCAAGTTATACTACAGGGCTGTTGAATGCTAGATTCTGATTGGTTGAGAACGTTCTAAGGTGTGCAATTATTTTCAGGGAAACGCACGGCTAAAGTAGTTCCAGCAGGTCTTGACCGCATTACAGTTCCATATCACTTCGCGTAGTCAACTGTAATAACGGAAAATAGGATACAATTCATAACAAGAAAAACATGTAGCCACATGCGCTTGATCTGCCATTTTCGATGTCTAACTTCACAATAATTGGAAACATGCAGTTTAATTTTAATAAATAAAGTATAGTCCTATCTATAATCAATAGAAAATTAAACTGAATAGCCTAGGCCTAGCCTATAATAAATTGATAGTCCTGCTGCACGGGTTTTCGTAATTATTGCAGATAATAGGCTATAACAAATAAATGATTATTGATAGGCCTATACTTGTTAAAAGGACTTTGTGTTTCATTTATTAGGCTAGTCTACTGTCAATATTAGAAAAAAAAACAAAAAACATGAACGAACTAATTAAAACGAATTTAATTAATAAATAAATAATAATATTGACGCACATAGCCTATGCTTCTCTCCCTCTCTCTCTCTCTCTCTCTCTCTCTCTCTCTCTCTCTCTCTCTCTCTCTCTCTAATAACTGCATAAAGCCGGGGACACACTTATAGGCCTACTGTAAGGCCCTTTATGAATGTAATTTATTATGATTGATCATGCCCAAACGCGCGTGTTCAGCGCGTTCAGTCTGTGATCGCAGTCTGGGTTTAACATCTGCTGCAGTCAATGGAAACAGTCAAAGAATGTTTCAGCCAGTCGTTGAGTGATAGCAGAGAAGCAGACTAATGCTGGGGACACCTCCGTTACTAACTCTAAAATGACGTTTTGGAATTAGCAACGGAGGCATGGGATTAGATGCGCAGGAAATTAGTTCTACATACAAGAGCGTTTTAATGACAAAAACTTTAAAAAACGTCTTGAAATACATCATTTGAACAATGTTTCGAGGTGTGGTAACTGTAGTATAAGCGGAATAATTGACTTCAGGCCGTTGAATTATTATAAAAATAATGCACACCGAGGTGTAACGGCCACTCCGCTTCGCGTCGTGACCGCATTACCACCTCGGGTGTGCATTATTTTTATAATAATTCAACGGCCTGTCGTCAATTATTCCTTACATGAATGATGGTGTGTGTGAGTAAATAAAATTGTCAGTGGCAATAATGACAGCATTCTGTGAGTAGCATGAAAACACAACAATGCCTCTGACAGAAACGGACATAACCTACATTAAAGAACAGCTACGACACGGACGTGGATCAGGCTCTTCGTTGCTGAATTCTGCTTTCATCATTTGCAATGTTTCAGTGGCATCTTTAGTGATTTTGCGACTGTTTACTATGTATTGTTGTCCCAAGAGTTGGGCTTAGAGGTTTTTGCAAAAAAAAGCTAACAAGGACTTAGCTGGTTTTGCAGCAATCAAATTAGTTAAATAACAATTAATCGACTAAAGGGACTTTTTTTTTTAATAAAGGCATTCATTGGCTGACTATTTACCTTTAGTGAAATTACTGAACCTAAACATAGGAGCCTGATTAAAAAATTCTTATTTAAAATAAAAAAATGTCAGACGGACTTAGAGGTTTTGGCATCTGAAGCCTTCATATCGAATTATCTTCCGTCATGTTTACTGACCAGCAAATTGTAACAGTAACAAGGACATCTTCCATTTAAAGGAGAACTCCGGGCAATTTTTAAGTTAATATTGATCGTTAGACCTTTGTGAGTACTGTCTATAGAAAAAAAAACGAACCGGATTGGTGCTTGCGACCCGGAGCTGCGACAGCGAATGCCCAGAGCTCCCATAAATGCCTCTTAACAGACACAAAATGCAATTAAAATGTCTGTCCAACATGAACAGGGGCCTTACCTGTGAAAGGTGGGAGGAGCGAGACTTCAGCGCGAGACTACAGCTTGCCGTCTAAAACACTATTTAGGTGAATTTAAACCATGGCTAAGTTGCTAAACGCAACTCGGTCACAGGTAAGGCCCCTGTTCATGTTGGACAGACATTTTAATTGCATTTTGTGTCTGTTAAGAGGCACAAAAACGCTCTTTATGTTATGCCCCCATAGCTGCCGTTTTAGCTGAGTGGGAGCTCTGGGCAAAAGCTGTCGCAGCTCTGCGTCGCAAGCACCAATCCGGTTCGTTTTTTTTTTCTATAGACAGTACTCACAAAGGTCTAACGATCAAGATTAACTTAAAAATTGCCCGGAGTTTTCCTTTAAGTGTAACCAAAGGTAACACTTTATTTTACAGTGTCCTTGTTACATACATGTAGGCAACTATAAATTATGCATAATTACATGCAACTAACCCTAAACCAAACCCTAATCCTAAACCTAAGCCTAAAGTAAGCACCTGTTATTAATAATTATTACTCAGTACTTATGGGCTACATTTATTATTACACTGTAACACAGACACGTTAAAATAAAGTGTAACCTAACCAAATATGATTACAAAAGTCTGCTATTCATTGATACAATGTGCAACATAATGTAGCCTATAAAAGTGCAGTTATACCTGTAGGTTTACTTTTATTTAATATGCTGCAACAGCTCTGTTTACACCCTCTGTTGTAGTCAATGGAAACGTTTGTTTGTGCCTGTGGTTAGAGTAAAGAGTTTGTATCATTGCAGTACCAGCTTCAAGAGACACATTACAGCTTCCTTAAACAGGATGTTATAAAGATAAGTTACAGAGAGTCTAAAAAGGGTCTTATATTTATCACTTCAGGGTAGGGGTTTTGTTTTGTGGTTCTGCATACTCTAGCTGTATTTCAACATTTAAATATTAAGAAATAAGGGACACAAAGTTTATTTGTTTATTCTCTCACCTTTATTTTAAGGTGATGTCATTACAGTGTAATTACACAGATAGGTACTGAGTAATATTAATTAATGTACTTACAATGGGTTAAGGTTGTGGTATGGTTTAGGGTTATAGCTTTTGCATAATTTACTGTTATTACAGTAAAACATGTAACTATGTCACCTTACCTCTGTATTCAATACCATTTTAAAATCTATATAAAAAACATGCTCATGTGAACAGGTTAAACCACTGTAGTCACTATTTCATTAATGTCGCTTTTTGGGCCTTGAAAGTGACAATTATGTTGAGTCTATGGCGTGGGGGGTGGGGGGTTTGGAACAATATGAGTGTGAGTAATTAGGCAAGGCAAGGCAAGGCAAGTTTATTTATATAGCACATTTCATACACAATGGTAATTCAAAGTGCTTTACATAGAAGAAATTAAAATTAATGACAGAATTAAAAAAAATTGGGTGAACCATCCCTTTAAAGTGTGTGTACAATTACAAATTTAATGGAAACCAGTTAGGAAGTGTTCAATAGTTGTAGAGCTCTAGCAAAAAAGGTATTTTTCAGTCTTGTGGTACAAGAGTAAATTGTCCTATATCCCATACCCGAAGGGAGGAGATCATAGAGGTAGTGTGCAGGGTGAGTTGGATCTCTAATAATTTTGGAGGTTCTGCTCTGACATCTGGACCAATAAATGTCCTCAACTGTGTGCCAATGATATTTTGTGCCACTTTGGTAACTCGTTGCAGAGCCCTCTGTTCCTCTCTTGTACAACTACCATACAGGATGTAATGCAATATATCAGTACACTTTCCGCTGCTCATCCATATTAGTTCACAAGATGTTTCTGAGGCAATCTTGCTTTCTTTAATCACCTCATCATGTAAAGAAATACAATGAAAATAAAGATGTTGATGCGCCTTTCCAATAACAGTGTGTAGTCCAAGAAAAATCATCTGTAATGTTCAACCTCAAGAATTTAAAAGAGGTGAATCTCTCCACAGCCACTCCATTTATGAACACAGGACTCAGATCATGCTGTCAGATTTTGTAGTTCGTCCCTATGCATACTCATCATTGTTCGTGATCAAGCCAATGATTGTTATATCATCTGCAAATTTTACAATGGTGTTTGTTACATGGGCATGTAGGCAGTCATGAGTGAAGAGTGCATATAACAGAGGACTCAACACACATCCCTGTGGAACACCAGTATTCAAGGTAAGACTTGAGGAAGTGTACTTTCTTAGTCTGACATTCTGTATCAAATATACAGTATGTATTTAAACCTTTGCATGTTTGAAGTTATTTCCTGTATATTAAAGTATTTCTGTTATGGAAAACAGCCATAGACAGTTTGAGGAAACACCACTACAAGACTAACTTTAGCACAGAGTCTGTGACTCTGACTCACTCTGACTCACTCACTCCTCTCCAGATCACGCCACTCCTCCTGTTATTCTCTCATTTCAGTGCTCATGTCAGACCTTCATGTTTTAAATCCACAGGCCTTCGAGCTAATCTTTAGGCAGATTTTACCTTGAGCTTTCCGAGACTCAAGAGATACGCCTATGATTTCTTTACCCTTCACTTTATAGAATGCCTGAGAAATATTATTGGTAGCTTTAGGCCATGGTGGATCTGGGTGGATCTGATGAGAATATTAAATAGAAAGCTTGGGCACTCATTGGTGTCTTGATGGAATATTTCAGATTCTCTAGAATATTACAGTAAATATTACAGGCTTTTTGTTTCTGCCAGCTTCTGTGAGAAAGATTCTCGGGTCTGCAGGTGTAGCAGAGCTCAGAGAAAGCCTTGAGATTGTAATGACATTGGAGAGCCATGAGGGCTGGGTGGAGGAGCGTAGGCAAATGCAAGATCAGGGTAGGGCGGTGCATATAGTCAGAGAGCATTACGGTGAGAATGACTGACGTGGGGAAAAGGGAATTGTTAGCTGTACTGTGAATTTAAGGTGCATGAAGCACAAACAAGTAGACCTGACTGGAGCTATAATTACATGAAAGGTGTGGACTCACTTTCACTGGTGAGAGAATGCCATCTCACTGGAAATATGTGTTGTGAGCTTAACCTTAAACGTGGGAACAATGCTTCACATTAACTACCAACTGCAAAAATAATGTTGAATGATACTGTACAATGAACACCTAAAGCATTATGTCAATAAAATAAAAGGAAAATAGAAGAGGTGAACACCTTTCTTTGAGCTTTGCATGCACTTGACATGTGTCTTTACACAGCATTTGATACATTTACAATTCCATACCTCAAACCGGATGACATGAATCACACATTCAAATAATAACAGTACATTACATTAATTTTGCATTGGTAACATTATGAATAATGCATTTGACATTGACATGGAATGCACAAGATAAAATAAAATAAAACTTTGAACTTTATCTTTGCTTATGTTATGGTGATGAGCCATAAAGTATGGAACATCTGACCACATTTTTTTCAAACCGGCATTTTGGAAAATATTGTATTATTATTATTAATAATAAAAGATACCAGTCATACCCCAAAATATATACACTACACAAATATATCCCCTTTAATATTCACATCTATTTAAACCTAAAATCTAAATGTATCCTATATTGACGTTTTTTAACTGCCTGATGCACCCACCACCACATATAATAGGCTAGTTTTTAATAATGCATTTAATTGTATGTGTAATGAATGTTGCACTGTTCTGTGTCTATAGGCCTATAAGAAGAAAGAATAAGGCGTAATGCTGGATTATGGTGTGATTTGGTTTGGGGGGAGTGAGATGACTTCGTGCCATAAAGTTGCATAATGTGGGTTTAGAGTTTAGCCTAAGGGGGAGAGAAACAGAGAGTGTCATTGGCTGAGGACTCGCATCTGCCTCTCCCCTAAACATACAGCAGATCATTTAAAGTCGGCTTGCATCCATTGAAACTTGTGAAACTGAATCTGGACTAAACCAGGAGCAGCTTCTCAAACCAGATCTACTTCATCGCCTTCTGTGCATTTTCTTGACCAGGAAGGTAAGAGAACCGAACAACCATCACGTTTAGCCTAGGCTACTTTATTGAGTATCCGAAAAACAGCTGAGTTCAGAATTAACTATGCATTTATCTGGGTTATCACTTTATATATACTAAACTTTATGGATTCTTTATGGGGTGTTTCACGGTTGCGGATTTTATTGCTTTGTTTGCATTTTTTACCCTACGCGGATCCCCGTTTTTATGACGGAAAGTGAATCACAGGAAATAACAGTTTCATTATAAATGCCGACGTGGAGTTCTGCAGACCGCTTTTATACTCATGGTCACTCTTTATCTATATTTACAATAAATATATAGTTGCCATTATTCCTTTGTAGCTAATTTGCAGGCATCTTTGATTATGCGCGGAACTTTTCCAGAATAAATAATACAACTTTTATAAATAAAATAAAAATACACTTGTATTTGCTAAATGTGCAGGTAAACTTTTAATTTAAAATATATATATAGTCTAATAGTTCTTATTCAACTCATTTGTTTATTCAAAATCCCGACTAGTAGGCTACTTTAATATGTGGGCGTCTCCATTCGGACACACCCTTATAATATGTGGTAACCTTTTTTTACAGTCTATGGTGGTAACCATACTTTCCATTATACAACATGTGAATTAAATTATTCAAATAAATTAATAATCGTGGCTACGTTGTATTAGAAACGCAATAGATAAACATATTGGGTAAACAAAAAAGTCACCAATTATGCAATAAAACTTTAAGAGTTTTGACTTTATCTAATTAGATTCAAAGTGGTTGAAAAAGTGCAATGAACTTATAACTGCAGGGTTTATATTTGCACCATGTTGCTTTGTTCATGTCACCTCTAATAGTTTATGGATAATTTCCAGTTTTTTAGTTTCCTTTAACACTTCATCTGTAACTGGGAGATCTAAAGCCCATGCAAAATGTATGTTTTGCACCAAACGTTTCCTGGTAAAGTCAAAGAAACTGGGCATGCATGTCTACCCACAGCTGTAATAATGCAGCATGACTCATTTGTTGGCTGCCTCACCCTGCTGGGCTGCACACAACTTGTACTTCAACTGAGTACATCCAGTCTACAGTTGATCACATCTTTTTTTCATGCAACTGATAATATACACATTCTCACATTGTCCTCTGAGAATAAATGCACCTGATGCACCCTTCATGACTCTCAGTGAGTCTATTATTTTTACCATGTGCATGCACACATTTGCCTTATATTTATATAAAATACATATATTGAATTAAATGGATGTTTAGATTCATTTTCCTATAGAGTATGTATTAGATGAATGTTGACTTTGGTCTGATATGAGTAAAGAATAAGGACTCTTGCTATTCCAGTTTTTTCTTTAATAAGATCCACTGTGCATTTATTTGGTCACCCTCCCTGTATTTATCAACTTCAGACCATTAGGTCTTAGAATTGTTTGGATTTTCAAAAAAATAGTCCAGTCATAGTCCAGCCCCAACATTCTTGTTCCGGTATTTTCCAGGAATCATGGTTTTCCACAAGGAGTTCCAGACTGCAGGTAAAGCTGCTGGCCTGCAGATTTGGAGAATAGAGAAGATGGACCTGAAACCGGTCCCCAAACAGCTCCAAGGAAACTTCTACACTGGAGATGCCTATGTTGTCCTTTACACCACTGCTGCTCCGTCTTACAATGTCCATATGTGGTTGGGTGAGTAGAAGTTACCACATTTAATCATTTAAACCTTTGCCAAATCTCTAATATGTCAACAACAAAAAAAACCTGTTCCTTTGCAAGGACATGGCACATGTTTTTTTTGTTTTTTTTATCAGAAATGTAAGCTGATACAGCAAACACCTTGACGCTGTTTTTAGTTTGGTTATTTGTCTGTGTCTGTTTAAACTACAGGTGATGAATGCTCTCAGGATGAAGGTGGAGCTGCCGCCATCTTTGCTATGCAGCTGGACGATCATCTGGGTGGAGCACCAGTCCAGTACCGTGAGGTTCAGAACAATGAGTCTGTCACCTTCCTTGGCTACTTTAAAACTGGAATTAAGTACAAGGTAATAACCCTTGCAGATAGCTGACTGGAAAAAAAATTTTTTTGCTGATGAATCTGACAAAATGGGGTCATTTTGGTAACATGCTTCATTTTAAATTCAGAGCTCCAATTAAACTCAACCTTTTTCTCATAGTATTATGGTGTTTTTGCCAAAAATATGCTGCCAGAAGAATATAATTTAATCTATGCTAACATCACTATACTGTATATTACATTTTAGTAATAAATAATAAATCCTCTTCGACGGAAAGGTAATTAATGTCAATGGGTTTGTAAGAAAATCCTATATTGATGGACCACTAATCCAAAAAATAATGTGGATGCATCAACATCAATGTCTATGGTGGCAACGGCTCTGAGTAATAGTGAATGAATAATGTTCATTTTTATTTTTTTACAGATAAGAAATTTGTTTATGTTGGTGGATCACACAAACCACATTCAAATCAATAGTGGAAACTTTCTATACAATTTTCCCTTGCAAATATCTGGCATATTATTAAATAAGAATTGACTTTCATAGAGTATTGCTTTGATAAATAATTCTCTGCTCCCTTTTACATATGTGACATTTTCCCTTTCAGATTAAGTGCATTTTACTTTTCGCTGTAATGCCATCTGCAATTTATTTTCTGTGTATTATGAGAATTTTTTTATTGTAATGTAACAGGCACGAGACATGTTGGTGTATTTTGTTCAATGGTACATTGTCTTTTTTCCCTTCACAGCAAGGTGGTGTGGCCTCTGGGTTCCAGCATGTGGTGACCAATGATATGAACGTGAAGCGCGTGCTTCACATTAAAGGACGACGTGCCATTCGTGCCACTGAGGTGAACATGTCCTGGGCCAGCTTCAATCACGGCGACTGCTTCATCGTTGATCTCGGCAAGGTAAGAAATACATGGCGTGAAGTGATTAATAAATCTCTTTAGTGCTGTCCTTTTGAGAAATCCAAAATTCACAACCTCACAAATCATATTATGATTTTCCTAGGACATCTACCAATGGTGTGGGAGTGAGTGCAACCGTTTTGAGCGGTTGAAAGCCTCCGAGGTGGCAATTGGGATTCGTGATAATGAGAGAAATGGGCGCGCCAGTCTGCAAATGGTTGAGGACGGTTCTGAGCCAGAGGCTATCCTTAGCGTAAGTCTTATCATCTTCTACAAAATGAAAAAACTATGCACCATTATGTTGCAAGTTTAAACATGCAGTAAGAAGAATGAGTATATGCTGTGGCAGGAAGTCAAGACATAATTAACATGGTCAATCACGGCTCAGAGTCTTTATTTAATGGACCTTCTTGATCAGTTTGTTCTAGTTTTTTTAATTGTAAACTAAGGATACTGGGGACTATGAACTGATAGAACATCTCTTTCAGACTACTGCTCACTTTGAAAGAGTTTTAAGTCGGCATGCAATGGAAATTCACATCGATTTTATAAATGCATGTTATTAATCTTTTTTTTATTCATCCATATTATGTAATTTTTTAAACAATTGTTTGACCTTTTTAAAGTTTTTAATCACGAGTGCCGAACTTACCAAGGGACAAGGTTTGTCTGGTTATTTGGCATGATCTAGTTACAGCATCTACCAGCCTCTATCATATTGTTCCAAAAAACAGGAGTTCTGAGCAACTGTCATTGAAATGAATGTGAATGCTACCAGATAGTTTTCTCCAAATATCATAGACCATCTTTGTAGCTACAGAAACAGGCTTCAGTAATACAAAAAAGACATAGACACAACAGAGACATTGGATAAATTACAACAGAAAGAATCTGTAAACATTCACATGGCAGACACTTTTACAGGATATTCAAGTTGCAAGCATTGTCTGGGAATTTAACTCATGACCTTAGCATTGCTAGCCTAGCACCATGATCTAGTGCAGGGGTTTTCAAAGTGGGGGCCGCCAGGGGGTGCCGCAGTAAGTTGGAAGTACAAAGTACAAATATTTATATTATTATGAGTATTATGATATGAAATAGCTTTATAAAAATTTGTCGCATAGTCTATCTGAACATTATACTTTTAATGCTAATGTTAGAGATGCACCAATTGATTGGCTGGTGACCAGAATTGGACGATTTTCACGTGATCGGCCATGACCGCCGCCGACCGGCCGGTCAGTCTGACATGTTTGATAAAAAAAAAAATAAAAAAAAAAATAATATTTGTGTGTGCTGTAAAGTGGTTAGGAAAAATGAAATCTGTATCGGCAGGTCAAACTCAATGAAAAATCGAAAGCTGCCTAGAAAATTGTAATCGGTTCATCTCTGTGAAGATCTCGGTAATCTTTCTGATTGGCTGGTATCAAACACCATCACATAATCTGATGTTCACCTAGATCTTTTATTTATTTATTTCTACATTTGCCATAGTACTGTCGATGGGTTCAATAACACATCCTGCAAAAGGGGGCCTTAGCCAGAACCTAGTGGTATTTGGGGGGCCTTGTCATGGAAAAGTTTGGGAACCCCTGGTCTAGTGTGTAAGGTACAGAAACAAAAAGAAAGCTGGAATAAGTTTGTCACAGTAAAAATGAGTTAACAGTAAATAAGGGAATTAGTGTTGCAGCCAGCAAAGAATACCAGTTCATCTGGTTTTGATTTTGACTTCTTGCCTGAGGTTCTGCACTGTGGTCTTTTTTATGTCCTGGGTTGACCTCTGCCATGGAGAAAACTGTGGAAACTCCTATGTTGTATTTGTTTATTTTTAGGCTCTTGGGCCCAAGCCCAACATCCCAGCAGGAAGTCCTGACGATGAGACGACTGACAGAAGCAATCAGAAAAAGGCCTCACTCTACATGGTACATTTATGTATTATGCACATATCAGAGTTACCATGACCACTGTATTATGCTAACTGTGTAGTATTCATGGCATTTTATAAATGCATGCATTTGTGTGTTTTGTCTGGGTTAGGTATCTGATGCTGCAGGCTCTATGAAGACAACTCTGGTGGCCCAGAGCAGCCCTTTCAAACAGGAGATGCTCAATCCCACCGAGTGCTCCATCCTGGACAATGGAGGGGACGGCAAGATCTTTCTTTGGAAAGGTATGGTCAACTTTTATTTCGATGTCCTTATATTACATATACTGTATAATTAAAGCTGCAGGGTGGAAGATATAGGCTACCTTAGATGGCTGCTTATGACTTTATCACAGTTTCATCTATTTGAACCTTTCAGGACCGAGTGCAAACACTGAAGAACGTAAGGCAGCCATGAAGGTCGCAGAGCAGTTTGTCAAAGACAAGAACTACCCCAAAAACACACAGGTATCAGACTCTAGCCTATTAATGGAAGTAGATGAAATAGAAGCCAAATTCTAACCAGTCTATCTTAACTTTTTGTGATCAGATCCAGGTTATGCCAGCTGGAGGTGAGACCACACTGTTCAAACAGTTCTTCAGTAACTGGAAGGATAAGGATCAAACCACAGGTCCAGGCCAGGCCTACAGCATTGGCCGCATTGCCCGTGTTCCGCAGGTTCCCTTTGACGCCTCCAGTCTGCACTCCAACCAAAAAATGGCTTCCCAGCACGGTATGGTGGATGACGGCTCTGGCAAGATTCAGGTAAAAATATTCACGCACGATAACCAGCGCACGATAACATTGTTTATTATAAGCACGCAGTGATTGGCTGTTTTTATTGTTCATCAGCTGGAAAAAATAAT
Source organism: Semotilus atromaculatus (assembly GCA_031834385.1). Lineage (NCBI taxonomy): Eukaryota > Metazoa > Chordata > Actinopteri > Cypriniformes > Leuciscidae > Semotilus > Semotilus atromaculatus. The sequence continues at coordinate 19,206,701 of JAULUF010000007.1, forward strand.
TTTCCAACCATTTTGTTTCTCTTGTGCTGTTATCGTTGTAATTGTGGTCTGGACTTTGCTATTCTTTTATATTTAGAACGGATTTTAAAACTACATCTTTATTGTTGTAGTTATCGTCTTTGGTGTGAACGAGCCTTCAGTGTTTTTGAGCCTCAGGAATTGACTCAGGAGTTGCTAATTGGTTTTAGAATCATGTTTTCAATTTAAAGGTGCAGTCACATTATAGGAATTTTGTGGGCATAAATGTCCATTGTTCACTAACAATAGTGTAGCAATGTGTGAAGCACAGCTCACACAGAAGTCACTTTCTAACCAGGCAACTTTCTGGTAGTGAACGCAGCAAATTCACATAGCACAGATTTCTATTGAAATTATTTGATTTCCACCATGAAAATTTGCCAAATAACGGTCAATGTGACTATCTTTGGTTAACATTGCTTGAAGAGACATTAAAGTAATTTGTCCTATACTGCAAATATGTTGCTGCACACAAATATTAAATTATTATTGATAAATAACACAGCCGTTCTAAAACTTAAGTATCAATCTGTTAGCCTAAATTGCTAATGCTGTTATAGCATTTGTTTAAAGTTAACTACAAACTGATAAATGAAGCTCTATTCTAAAGACTCATTTCGATGGGCTGAACTATAATTGCTTAACATTCAAGATTGCTGTTGATTTTATTGTAAACTACCAAACTGCAATTGAAGTCCATTGCTCTGGACCTCGGCAGGTGTGGCGGGTCGAGGGTGGGGATAGAGTTCCTCTGGACCCTTCTAGCTATGGGCAGTTCTATGGAGGAGACTGTTACCTGATTCTCTACACCTATCTCCAAGGAAGCAGAGAGCAACACATTATCTACACCTGGTAAGTCAAGACAGTCACTGGATGAGATGCCGGAACGTACTCCTTAACCACCCGATTAGCAAATATTTACCCAATCAAGTCAATATTTAGTATTCTAATTCGATTTATTGATTTTCATATCAGGCAAGGACTGAAGTGTACACAAGATGAGCTGGCTGCCTCAGCTTTTCTAACTGTCAAGCTGGATGATTCCATGGGCGGTTCGCCTGTTCAGGTACTACCAAACTCAGGCCTAATTTCTTGAGTCTGGTCATTATTCCACGCTTTTATATATATGATATATATATATTCACACACTTCCCTTCAAAAGTCTGGGGTTGTTAGGATTGTTTTAAAATATTTTTTAAATAAGTCTCTTATGCTGAACAGTGCTTCATTTGATCTAGCATACAGTAAAACAGTAATATTGTGAAATATTATAATTTAAAGTTTATAATTTGTGTTTTCTATTTAATATATTTTAAAATGTAATTTGTTTCTGTGATGGCAAAGCGGAATTTGTATCATTACTTCAGTCTTCAGTCTCATATGATCCTTCAGAAATCATTTTAATCTGGTGATTTGATGCTCAAGAAACATTTCTTATTATCACTGTTCAAAACATTTATGATACTTAATATTTTTGAGGAAACTGATACATGTAATTGAAACAAGCATTGATGCTTTTAATGAGGTCAAAGTTCAAATAAACAGCATTTATTTGAAATATAAATCTTTTGTAACATCATAAAACTCTTTACTGTTACTTTTGTTCAATTTAATATCTGCTTGCTGAAAAAATTTATTAATTTTTCTTTAAAAATAAATCTTACTGACCCCAAACATTTGAACACCAGTGCATATTGGTTATTATAATTTTATATTAATTTGCTATCATCTAATGCTCACTTAAAGGTAATCTTTAAAAATAATTAACTAATAATATTGGTCAAACTGCAAGAAATTGTAATGTAATGGCAGTACATGAAATGCTGCAATCAATAACTCAGGATCAGATTACCGTGGCAGATGTCATTGTAATCTTAAATATTTTTCAAATAAATTATGCATCTCTACTTTCCATTTTTATAAAGGATTTCTTTTTTTTTCCAAGGAAATAAATTGGTCTACTTGATTTAGAATTCACGGTTATGTCGCCCTGCAGGTGCGTGTCACTCAGGGCCAGGAACCGGCCCATTTGATGAGTCTGTTCAAGGGGAAACCCATGATCATCCACTTGGGTGGGACTTCACGTAAAGGTGGTCAGAGTCGGGCTAGCAACACTCGCCTCTTCCACATCCGTCAGAGCTCTACCCGTGCAACACGCGCTGTGGAGGTTGGTAATGGCAGCGAACAAATGTGGACACAGTCAGGAATGAATGACCATCAGGCAATAATCTTCCTCTCTTTCTTCTCACCCAGGTGGAACCTTCTGCATCTAAACTGAACACTAATGATGTGTTTGTGCTGAAGTTTCCTGATGGCCTGTTTCTGTGGAAAGGAGTGGCCGCTTCAGAGGAAGAAATGGCTGCTGCAAAATGCATCTGCAGCTTCCTTGGAGGCAGTATTACGGAAATTTCCGAGGGCAAAGAGCCGAGTGAGTGTCTGCTTTTTATAAATGTCACATTTCCTGTTACTTTGAACTGATTGGTCCATTTTATCTGTCTCTTTGCTCCTCTCAGCTGCGTTTTGGTCTGCTTTGGGTGGAAAGAAGGACTATCAGACCTCCAAAAGTCTGCAGAAGAGTGTTAAACCTCCTCGTCTGTTTGGCTGCTCCAACAAGACTGGACGTCTAATTGTGAGTTAACATTGAATTTGAAACTAATTCAGATTTCTTTGTTAAATGATTGCACAAACTTTACTATACCTCTCCTTTTCCATTTTTAGGCTGAGGAAGTTCCTGGAGACTTCACCCAGTCTGATTTGGCCACTGATGATGTCATGCTTCTGGATACCTGGGATCAGGTTAGCATTTGAAATACTGATGACTTAAAGTCAACATGAAATTATGTTTAAAACACACATTTCTTCTGTAATCTGACAAATTTCTGAGTGAAACAGGATATCCAAACAGAAAAAGCAGGATGAGAATAGATTTTATCCATAATCATTTGACTGGTTCTTGAAAAGTGGGCGTTAAACCGCAAAAGAGCACAGAATGAATTTCCGTTATAGGCCTTAATCAGTGTAGTGCCATATTTAGTTTTTGACAGGAAGGAAATCGAGGCTGTGAGGGATAGAAGTACAGTGCGTTCAGTGGATTTTAATGTTGAACACCAACATACAGATTGTTAAGCTGACAAAACAAATTTCCCAAAAAGTTGTGAAAATTATATGTACAGTGGAAAATTATTATTCAGTGAATGCCATTGTAAAGACTGTAAGCCTATCTCTCACAGCCTCATTTTCCTCCGTGTTAAATTTAATATGGTGTCTAATGTGACTAAGGTATATTGCTGAACTTGAAATATAAGCTTAATTTTTTTAATCTTCTTCCCTTAGATCTTTCTTTGGATTGGTAATGATGCCAACGAGGTGGAGCGGACTGGATCAGATCAAATAGGTAAGTTAATATGCTGAAGCACTTAATAATCCCTTCATACCTATGAAAATGACAATTATATCATTAGGAAACCTCAGATAAGGCACCAAAAACCAAAATCTCAACTGGAACAGTACATGTGTACCAATAATGGAGGATTAAGTTTGGTTTAGCATTGGCACTGAATGTAATTCCTGATTGTTAAATGTCATAAAATGTTTCTTTGCCATCAGCAAAAGAATATGTGGATTCTGACCCCTCTGGTCGCCGTGGCACCCCAATCATCACTATAAAGCAAGGCTTTGAGCCCCCAACCTTCACTGGCTGGTTCCAGGCTTGGGACTCAAAGATGTGGGACACAGACCCACTGGATCGCATCCGTGCTCGTTTCTAAAACACATCAATCATTACATACTTTTGCATAGCTTCCAGAATACTCACCTTGTGTGTTTCATGCAGTGGTGGCCTGGAAGGGATACGGAAGGAACACAATATGCAAAGATACTGCATGATAAACTACAATGTACCGTATTTTGCTACTATTAACGACTTTTTGCCTTGTTATTTCTGTGCCTTGACTTTGCCTTGTTAGACATTTAAACTCTTTTATATATCTTTTTTTATATAATTCTGTATTGAAGTGATGTTTTCAACCACATGGTCATTATGATTTTTTGGTTGATTTTGTTATGATTGAATTTGGATTATTAAAAACTGTACTAAAAAATAAAAAGTGTATGGATAATGCCTCACAAATATGCAGACTGAAATATAATCTGAGAATATATTGTAGTTGCTAAAAATATTTGAATGTACCTCTGCAATTATTCTGATTCCCAGTATATAATAAAAAAAAACTTCAAAATACAATTGAGTTATGTGTTTGTTAATGTTGGCATTGTTTGAAAGGTTAATTATACACTACTGTTCAAAACGTTTGGGGTTTGTAAGATTTTTTCTAATGTCACAGTTGGTTGAAGCAAGGAAAAGTAGTTAAGGCAGGATCTAAACGCAGCCACTTTAGTTAACAATAAACTAAAACAATAAACAAGCAAAAACTTGAACACAGGAGAAAACAACTAACTAAAAATAAATCAGAATGGACGAAGAATGACTCAAACTAAGAGCTCTAAATACACAGAGAAACTAAAATGGCTAAAAGGAACAGGTGAATGAATTCAAACAGTTGCTATGGCAACAAATGAGAACATTCTAGAAAACATGGAAACAAAGAAAACACAGGAAATAGTGTTACTAAAAATAAACATGAACGGACTAAACTCTAAACAAGGAACAGGTGAATCAAATCAATCAAACAATAAGTCATTATGACAATACAGTCATGACAAAATTATAGAAGCCATGGAAACAAAAAAGAAAAACACAGGAAACTAAGAGTTCTCTTACAAGAGGTTCTCTCGTATTGCGTAAGTTAGCGACAAGCCAGCTTAGGACAGCGCCTGAAGAAGCCGGCCGTCTTCGCCGCCTTCAGCCACCCGTGCGAGCTACGCTATCCGGCGACGTATCCTTTTTCTCGTTTCGAAGTGCATGGCTCTCGCCCCCTTGAGAAATCAGGGCTTGTGAATTATGAACTATCTGGACGATTGGCTGATTCTGGCACAGTCAGAGATAGAACTTTTATCTCACAGAACAGTGCTCCAGTCATCTGGAAAGCCTGGGTCTCATGGTCAACTGGACCAAGAGCTCATTACTGCCCAGCCAGTCAATTTCAGACTCTGTGGCTATGACGGCTCGTTTATCGACATGTTCGACACCTAGCAGCCCAGCATCAGCATCAGCACCAGCATCCGCGTCTTTCCAGAAGGGCAGCATCGTTCCTCTGAAGACATTTCAGAGGATGCTGGGCTGTATGGCCTCAGCTGTAGCAGTGCTCCAGCTGGGCTTACTGCGCATGCTGGCTGAACGCTCGAGCGTCTCGCCGAGCTTGGGCCTCCGGCTGCGAACGAATCAGAGTGACTCAGACCTGCATTACGGCTCTGCAGCCCTGGTTGGCGGCTGACTGGTATCAGCGGGGAGTGATGATGGGAGCTGTCTCATATCGAAAGGTCCACCTTTTGCCAGTCATTTGCCAGTCCACCTGAACGATTATCCAGGGACAACGTTCCCCCAGGGGAATGGTCCCTGCACCCCCAAACAGTCCAGCAGAAACTATGGTGCATTTTCAGCAAAGCGGAAGTCGACCCTTTTTGCGTCAAAAGACGGGAAAGCATACAGCGGGCGGCTGGGCCAGGTTCTGGTCTCACTGTTGCCACAGGTAATCAAGAGAATCAGGGAAACGTGCCACTCTGTGCTCCTTATAGTCCCGCGTTGGGAGAATCAGACTTGGTTCCCAGAGCTGATGCGGCTGTCACAAACAGCCCCGTGGCTGATCCCGGTGAGGACAGATCTCCTCTCTCAAACTCGCGGCTCGATCTGGCATCTCCATCCAGAGCGCTGGTCTCTGCATACATGGTTGATCAACGGATACCATGATTACGCAGTCTAGAGCTCCCTCTACTAGAAAGCTTTACACGTCTAAATGGTCTGTGTTCTCCAAATGGTGCACCTACAAAAATCTAGACCCACGAACGTGTGGGGTCTCGTGGCTACTTAGTTTCCTTCGTTCAAATCTGGATGATTGGCTGATTCTGGCACAGTCAGAGATAGAACTTGTTGGATAAGGGGAGGTCCCCATCCACGCTTAAAGTCTATGTGGCGGCCGTTGCAGCGTTCGCAGTGTCGACGCACGGCCGATCACTAGGAAGGAACGAGCTTGTCATCCGCTTCCTTAGAGGAGCCAGGAGGATGAATCCCCCGCGCCCCCCGTCGGATCCTATGTGGGATCTTTCTTTGGTCCTCGAGGCCCTGAAAGCATATCCCTTTGAACCGTTAGATTCCGTGGATCTAAAGTACCTATCACTCAAAACCGTTTTTCTGACTGCTCTATCGTCAGTCAAACGTGTGGGGGACTTACACGCGCTGTCTGTCAGCGCTGCGTGTCTTGAGTTCAGACCGAATGACTCTAAAGTCATCCTCAAACCTAGACATGGCTATGTCCCTAAAGTGATTGGCACTCCTTTCAGAGCACAGGTCATTTCTCTATCGGCTCTGCCAGCACCCGATAGCGAAAGCGATGTTAATCTCCTCTGCCCGGTCAGGGCGCTGAGGGTTTACACTGCGCGCTCCGCCCATTTCAGGCGCTCGGAGTAGCTTTTCGTTTCGTTTGGTGGGCGCACCAAAGGTCTCGCCGCCTCAAAACAAAGCCTGTCCAGATGGATAGTGGCTATCGCAGCTGCTTATGCGTCAAAAGGTCTGCAATGCCCTTTGGGCATCAGGGCTCATTCCACTGGAGGCATGGCCTCATCGTAGGCGTGGTCCAGCAGAATTTCCCTGGGATTCCCTGGGACTCATGTAGTGGATGCTTGGCGCGCACAGCGTTGACAAAGCTAATTTACGCAATACGAGAGAACCTCTCGTAAGAGAACGTATCGGTTACCTAACGTAACCTCGGTTCTCTCTAGAAGAGGGAACGAGTATTGCATAACCTGCCATGCTCGCGCCATGAGCGACTTTCGCTTCAGTCGATGAAAACCAGGGAAATAGCCTCCGAGCCCCGCTTATATACGCTAAGCCATGCCCATTCCGGCGGGCTGTGACGCGATGAGGGCGCGATCGCCTTTCATTGGACGTGACGTCACGCCGAGCTCAGTGGTAGGGTGCTGCAGTTGCCGCAGGGCAGCCAATGAGCACGCTAGATAGCCTGCTTTAGGTCTGCTAGCTGCTGCACTGCGTTGACAATGGATACAAAAATTAAGGATAATTTTTTTTTTGGCTTCAATATCTCGAAAAGATTCATCTTTCCCGTAGCGTACGCTAACTTACGTAGCGTAAGCTTACTTACGTTCCCTCTTCTAGCCCTCTGGGCTTCTTCGTAAATGGGTTACACTTAGCTTCCTCCCGGTCAAAAACGGACGAAGCCTTAAAATTTAACTTTACTTCTTCCCAGGATAACCATTCAAATATATTTTTGTTCTATAATATTTTCTGATTATTATTTTGAATTTTTTATGATACTTTGCATTAATTATATAATTTTTATGAGCAATTTTTTCCATTAGAATTAATATACATATTTTTATTTTATATATATATATTTTTTTTTCAATAAATACAACATTTCACATCAAAATAGAGTGTCAGCTTAATAAAAAAAAATAATTCAAGTAGAAGAGCGCCACCTAGTGGCTTTAAAAATAGTTACATGTGTGCAATGTCCTGTACAGCCTGTAGGCTGCCTATAGCTTCCTATATAAATACATAGAAAGGCTTTTTGATTCTTTTTGTTGGTTTAGACATGATTTCTCAATCTTATTCGTTTTTTTTATTTAAATATACATTTAGATATTCTAAAAGACGAATTATTTATTTTTTTTAACAAATTTTTTAAGATAAGTATTAGGTTTTGCGTTATGATTACAATCAAACTATAGCATTTGGTTAGAAAGGGAACACAATGCAAACATTTTTGTTACTCAGTATTTGATCATTCAAATAATTTAACAAAAAAAGGGATGGTTAGTGATAATTCAAAACACTTCATACAGACATTTTGCAATAAATTGGTATTTTTTATTAATTTTAATTCAATAAGTAGTAATAACTTCAGAAGGGAACAGCAATTGTGATGAACGTAAATAAACAAAATAAATAACAGCAAACAATCATTTACTAGGTTAAAAAATAAAATGTTAATAATAATAATAATAATAACAATAATAAACATTATTTTAACTATATACATACAAACTGTAATTATTTTATTTATTGTTGAATATGGAATAGATATCAGGAACTCATTCTAAAATAAAAACAAACAATAATCATCAAACAGTAAATTGATTTTTTTTTAAAGTACGGTAATAATAATAATAATACAGATTATTTGAACTATATACATACAAACGTGTGCATTTTTTGCAGAAACTGCTGGTTTTTATATCTTCCGGCCAGCACATTTGGCACCTTTTTCTTTTTTCGATCACACTGAGGGCCCTCCTCCTCTGAATCATCCTCTGATGGCTGATGATCCTCTATCACCTGAAAATCTGGGTCAACCTCTAAATCATCCTCTGTGCCTGAAGTGTCATCTACTTCACTAAAGGCTTCGTTGTCACTTTCCTGAAGCAAAAATTGCAGGGTCTCTTGAGCTGTAAATCTCCTTGACATTTTTGCTGAAGAATGAATTGAGCTGTGGTAGCAGGCTGAGGGGAAAGTGATCAATTTATAAACAAATACTCTGATTGGGCTGGTGGTTACCGGGGGGGGGGGGGCAATCTTGATTCTTTGATCTAACCTGTAGCCACGGTAGCAGGCAGGGGAGAACATGTAATGTTTTGTAAACAAATACTGTGACTGGCCAGGAGAGAGAGAGAGAGAGAGTGTGTGTGTGTGTGTGTGTGTGTATGCGTGTCTGTATGTCTGTGTCTGTAAAAGAGAGGATAATAATCTCTTTTGGATTTTAATTTATTCATGATTTATTGATTTTATTTCAACAAATGCAGTTTCTCTGTGTGTGTGTGTGTGTGTGTGTGTGTGTGTGTGTGTGTGTGTGTGTGTGTGTGTGTGTGTGTGTGTGTGTAAAAAAAAGCAAGATTTTTTTTCATTAATTGATTTTATTTTGCATTTTCTATAAATTTGCTGTTGCAGACTTGCCTTCTCTCTCACTATCTCTCTCTCTCGTTCTCTCTCTCTCTCTGTGTGTGTGTGTGCATTTGAGTGAGATGTTTTTTTCATTTATTGATTTTATTTTGCATTTTCAAAAAATTCTTGCCAGTTTATCTGTGTGTGTGTGTGTGTTGCATTTGAGTGACACTCTTTTGTATTTTTTATTTATAAATTTTTGCATATTCTCAAATATATGCAAAAATTGCTGTTGCAGTCTTACCAGTTAATCTCTCTCTCTCTCTCTCTCTCTCTCTCTCTCTCTCTGTGTGTGTGTGTGTGCGTGTGGGGTGATCTTATTTGCACTCTTGATGTTCTAGAGTGTCACCCCTTCATTGCTGTACACTTTTTTTCGGCACAGTTGCTGATCTGTAGCTTGTACCAGCAAAAGTTTCTCTGAGTTTTCCTATTTTTTCGTATTTCCCATTAATTTCCTTTGTCGGTCATTTTTGACCGGGAGGAAGCTAAGTGTGACTTTTTTTTTTACGACCCTTTAACAAATCAGAATCATCTCCTTGATTTTTTTGTGTGTTCATATAGGTAATACATGAAAAGTCACCAAGTTTCAGCCCGATCCGATCAAGCAAAAAAATTTAACATTTCAAAACGTAACAGTTTTCGGTCATTTTTGACCGAAGAAGCCCAGAGGGCTAGAGAGAACCGAGGTTACGTTAGGTAACCGATACAAAGCAAACTGAACATTATAGAATGAAAGAAAAAATTAATTAATACTTTTATTTAGCAAGGATGCATTAAATTGACCAAAAGTGAAAGTAAAAACTTTTACATTGTTGCATAAAGTTTCTATTTTAAATTAATGCTATTTGATTTGAACTTTCTATTTATTCATAGCCTGACGTGTGGGGCTGTAGCGATACTCTAATCTCACGATACGATACACGATATTCAGCTCACGATACGATATATATCACGATATTCAGCCATCGATTCGACATAATTCCATACGCTTACATCATTTTCTGAAAGATTTAAATGGGACAGAGTGATTTTGGTGACATCTTGTGAGTGTTTCATTTACTTGGATTGAATTAATTGAACTGAAAACTAAAAAAATCAATTACACAATATATGTCTCTGACTGGGCAGAGAGTCTACAGCTTGCAAATGCAGGACAAAATGAATCAAAGATGTGTTGAGAAAATTAGTTCCATTTATTGAAACTTAGCTTATAAGCCTTTGAAAAGTAAATAAAGTGCAGTATCGCAATTAACAATGGAGAGTTAAAAAGTGCATCAAGTGGCCTGTTCTGAACAGTTTCTTTGACAGCCTTTTTAGCTTGACACTGAACATATGAGGTAGCCAGTCTAGCCACCAGTAAACATAGTACAATGGCTTCTCCAAAACATCCAATAATTCAAGTCACTAAGAAGAACATTTAAACATTTAACTTAAAATGTACCCGTCTTAGCCGAGTAGTTTCAGGCCTGTAGGCCTACAAGTATGTGAGGTAGCCAGTGTAGCCAGCAGAAAAGAAAAATAAACCATGGCAGCCAATAATTCAAGGTGACATATGCAAGGTGCGCGAGGTCCAGCCGTCACGTGTGCCCTTGTCTGAGCGTTCAGACTGCAAACCTTGGTGAAACCCTGTTCGCGGGTTGGAATAGGATAGTGGGGCTCCATCGCATTCAATCACCATGGCCGGCGTTTTCCAGTCTTATTGTTACGTATTGTCCACCATATGTCTAGACCGGAGTGACACGTGGGTCATTCTGCTGAGTCTTTATGCAGTGGATTAGCAAGAGGATGTTTTAGCTCATCTCTCAAGCTCCCAATCATTCTGTCTCTTTAGTTCATCTCTCAAGCTCCCAATCATTCTGTCTCTTTATCTCCTTTCCATTTATTCTTAGCTGTCTTTTACTTTCTGTTCTTTGTCTTACCGCATTGTCAGAGAAAGCGACATTTTTGTTGCAGCCATGAATCAAAAGGTTGTTCTGATCACTGGTTGTTCTTCTGGGATTGGATTGGCACTTGCTGTTCGTATTGCCAGAGATGAGAAGAAGAGGTTTATGGGTAAGACCAGCATTTAAAATACATACAAATATTGTGAACGTAGGCTAGGTTATAGAAGTATAATAGTGGTGTAGATCAAGAACAGTTGTGAAATGTAGCTTTTGTATTGCACAAATACTGTTAAAAAAACTAAAAAAAATGTACATACATATTTACTATTTCTGTAACCTTTTTTACACATTATCAAAAAATAAATGTCAAAAACCTACATACATCATATATATTTTCCACTGTTAATGGTTAAAGACAATTTACCATTAACAAAAGGAGTGCTTTTGTTACCCCACGCTAGGTACAACTGTAACACTGCCCTGGGACAGTTGTAGGATTCTTAGAGTGCCAAATTAGAGGTCTACATTTAAGTGAAATATACTGACACATTTTATACTAAATCGTTGTAATGTATGCATATGTATCAGTTCAGTATTTTTGTGAATTAATTATTTATAATCCTAATTCTTTTTAGTGGTGAAACAACAGTGTTACAACTTTTCTCACTGATCACCTTGGATGTTTGCCTGATTTTCTCAGCAAAGCACTCTAGCATATCCCAAAACTGTTACCCTCGTTTTAGTTCAAATTAAATGTACTGTAAGCTATATGTTTGAGCCTTGGAAGTGTATGCCACAGAGAGGAAACTTAAACAGGGAAACTTAGGAGGAGGCAGCATGTCATACTTTGGGACGCACATTGGAGATCAAGCTGTCATTATATCATTCTCATGTGAAAGTGCACACAGATTATGTCAGTTTGAACTTGCATGAGAAAGGAAATATTCACAAGGTTACAACAACTGTGCTCTGTTTGCTTGATATGCTGAGAAATTGCATTAAAAAATTTTCTCATAATATTTCTTCATGTGTAACTTGTGGATTGTCCTCAATAAATGAACTTGGCTTGAAGATTTTCTTAAAGTAAGTAGCTAAGCTTTAATCTATTAGTAATTTAATGATGACTGTGTTCCCCATCTGTTACCTGCAATCACGTAGACTGGTCAGTGCAAATGTTAGCAGACTATAGTTTAAAGGGAAGTTAAGCTAAATGTTTTGACTTCGGCAGTGTATGCCACCATGAGGAACCTGGCTAAAGGAGAAGCTTTGGTGGAGGCAGCGGGTCGTACTTTGGGACGCACACTGGAGATCAAGCAGCTCGACGTGTGTGACGAGAACTCTATCAAAGCCTGTGTCAACAGCCTGCCCATGCGTAGAGTCGACATTCTCAGTAAGATTTTATGAGATGTACTTCTTACATAAAAACACAAATACTTCATTGTTATTTTCCTTTGTTTCAGTGCTCTAAACAATATTATCTTGTATATTTATGTACACAATATAGTAGCGGCCATTGCATTTGGTAGCTCTACTGATATTAATAGTAGGAAGTACTATACTAATGTTTCTAATTGGATGGATCAGAGACAGCATATGGAGCCCTACACATGACATTCAGTGGAAAAAACAAGAATTTTTTCCCACAAATTATAATTTGTTCTTTTATTTTATGGGCAGTTTACACGAGACGTTTTTATCTAAAAATGGAAAAAAAAATTATGCATATTAGCCCTTCATTTACAAGACAACGGCATATTGGGGGCCTGAAAATGCAAGTTTTTGAAAACGATCCTGTTAATGTATATGTGTAAACGACAAAAACGTGAATTTGTGAAAAAGGTGATGTCATGTGCATGCATATTACGTGACATCACCAACTACTGGCCTGGCATGCATATTGCAGCGTTTTTTGTTATTTTCATGGATTCTTGTGAACAGGATCGTTTTGAGAACATTGTCATGTGTACGGGAAAAACACAAAGGAAAAACTTTTACGTTTTCAGAATATTGATGTTGTGTAAACGTATCCTTAGATAAATTGTGGCCAAGTTGTACTAATTTGTTCCCTCATTTTAGTTCAATCATGGTCACAATTTAACTAAATTAAAATGAGTGAACTAATTAGTACAACATGGGCATGATTTACCTAAAACAAAGGAACGAATGGAACAAATGTGGCCCGATTGACCTAAAGTGAGGGAATAAATTAATACAACATAGCCACTAATTAATATAGATTTCCCCCCCCCCCCGTGCATGTCATGTGTGCGGCTCCATAAGGAGGACATGGACATAATCTTAATGCTATACATGGTCGCTGCAGGTATGGAAGTAAGTTAAAAGAGCCAATCTGGAACCAGCACACAGCATAAAACAGTGTGGATTCTTTGAGGCATGGATTTGAACATTTCTTAGATATTCTGGTCCATGTTGACTTTATAACATCATGCATTTGATGTAAATTTGGCCATTAAGAGTACATTGAACCTAGTGTCATGTTTGTGGAATCAACTTCAGTTTCCTGTTCCGACAAGAAAAGCAAATTTGGGCTTCTGTTGCTATAGCCCGCCCATCTAAAGGTTCAACATTTTGCATTCAACGCTGCTACTCTGACATTTCCATCACCTTTAATCTGTCTCGCCATTCAGCTCTGAGATCTCTCACAAAGTATTTTCACCCACTCAATTGCTGCTTACAGGATTACTTTTGAACTGTGCATGAAGATCCCAGCAGTTTATGAGATGAGATTTACATCACTTACATCAGATTTCTTTGTCAATCTGATGTTTGAACAACAGAGAAACCTCTTAACCATATTTACACAATTAGTAGATTACACATTTGCATTAGGGTGTACTGATTTACCAAATAAAGTGTGTTTTTAAGACCACTGAAAAAAACAGTAAGGAATATACACACTCGAGGGTTATTTACAAAGTGCTTTTGTATTCAAGGCTTATGAAAACCTAATGATTTGTTTAATCAATGTTTAATACTGAATCAGTATTGTTGTTCCCACACCTCTGTTCTCTGCGTTTCAGTTAGTAATGCTGGAATGGGAATAATTGGCCCCATTGAGTGCCAGACCATTGATGAGATGAAAACTGTCATGGACACCAACTTCTTTGGGCTTGTGCGACTCATGAAGGAGGTTTTGCCTGATATGAAGAAGAGAAAAAGTGGCCACATAGTGGTCATCAGCAGTGTCATGGGGATTCAGGGTGAGCCTTATATTTGCGTCTGAGCTCTTTACACCAGTATGTGAGAGAACAAACTTTGGATACTTAAAGGATTAACAACAATGACTTAAAGAAGATCTGAGAGGATTCAACAGGATTTTGCCATCTCTAATCACTGTCGTGTTCATGTACACAGGTATTTTGTTTAATGACATTTATGCTGCTTCCAAGTTTGCTGTTGAAGGGTTCTGTGAGAGTCTGGCAGTTCAAGCTCTGAGATTCAATCTAAAGTAAGTGATCATATGTAGGTCCAAGCCCTGAATGGCCCCAAATCCCCCCAACTACCGAGGAGTACATTTATTGTTAACACTTTATTTGTATGGTTCCTTTAGAACATTCTGTTGACTTTAGTGCTGCCACTAACAACTAATCTTTTGAGAAATGTTTCGATTAGTCAACTAATCAAAAAAAAACTATATATAATGTCACCTGTGCCATAAACAATATAAATAACTTAAATGTTACCAAATAAATGAATAAATGAAATGCCTTAAATTAATACATTATTAGCTGTAAATTTTTATATGTACATTTCTGAAATGCATAACTGATAACATCACTCTAAATTGTAAAGTAGATGCATGCATTTTATGTAAATCTGCTTTGAAACTATGTATTGTGAAAAGCGCTAAACAAATAAATTTGAATTGAATTTGAATTGAATTGACAGAGTCTGGACTAGCCTACTACGCTTATCTTAGCTCCCCCCCCCCCGCTTAGCTCTGCCTAATAATGAATCATGCTGATAGCAGGCAGGCTCGCAGCTGCTCGCTTGCGTGCATGGTGGGGTTTAAAACATAAACATTACTGCCAAAGTAACGTGTTTAACATCCAAAGACAGTCATTACTTCTCAAGAGTTAATAAACAGTACAGACTAGCTTGCCATTTCATTAATAATCATATAGGCTACTTATGTTGTCTTTTCCATTTCTGTGGGCACATCTTCAAGAACTCCTGTGTTTCTCCTTTTTGGGTGCTTGAGCATCGTGGTTGTGCAAAAGACAGTGAGGTTTGACAGTACAGACCACTCTTTTGTTACCAGCTGGCCTGAAATACTCCCATACTTTGGAAGCTTTTGGTCTAGAGCTAATTCTTGGACTTGATTCGGAGGACTCACCTGCCTCCGCCATTTTTCATATCAAAGCAGTGAAGGCGGGGGAGGGGGAAGAAAGAGGATAGCAGATTATCCAGCGCACAGCACACAGGTGTGTGGAGGTGAATTACAGTGAGCCGTTTGAGAAGGGAGAATATCTGTTAACACTTTTATTGTGATGGTCCTCCAACAGACATTCAACTGACTATAAGTAACTTACTGCAAGTACGTCAACTCATTCTAACCCTACCAGTCTACTAATACTCTGTTAATAATGGGAGTTAGTAGACATGTAGGTGCAACGTTACCTATAGTTAACAGAATGTGTTAAAGGGACCATTGAAATGAAACCCATTTATTAATTTAGAAAACACCAAAACAAGCAATATTCATAGTATACAATACCAGGTTTATAAAACTAAACACGCTAAAACAGAGTAACACACATCCATACATCCAAAATAACATGTAACTACTAATAACATGTGAGCTAGAATCAACTTACTGT
This sequence comes from Semotilus atromaculatus, assembly GCA_031834385.1. Classification (NCBI taxonomy): domain Eukaryota; kingdom Metazoa; phylum Chordata; class Actinopteri; order Cypriniformes; family Leuciscidae; genus Semotilus; species Semotilus atromaculatus. The sequence goes on from JAULUF010000007.1 coordinate 19,222,516, forward strand.
TCCCCTAATTCATTCAGATCTCCAAAATCTCATCAAAATTTGAAACTAACAACAAAGAGTGTCTACTGTACTTTTGTGAAAGCTGGCCACAAGTTTGGGCTCTTATCAAATAATTGCTATAAAATTGTGTAGAACAGTGCACGTGTGCCTGGTGTTCTGAATGTTTGTGTGAACAAACATTGACAAAACTCTGACACTTTTGTTCTACTTTTGTTCTCAGTAGCTACACATTACCTAATTTTTTTATGGCAGTTTTGTGTGACTGGAACTTTTTTTACATTTCCTACTTTAAGAAAGCTCAGTTCTAGAGTTCATGATAATATATTGATGCAGTAATTTACAAACTTCTGATGTGTTTTGAAACCATTGAATGCCTTTGCCGTCACATTTAAGTTTTCATTGTATGTCTATTTTATTTGCATCTGTGCAGTATCAGCCTGATTGAACCAGGACCTGTCGTCACAGAGTTTGAGCGTAAGGTGTATGAGGAAGGCTTGAAGATAGACCTCTCCAAAGCTGATAAAGTGACTGCAGATATGTTCCAAAACATCTACTTGAAGAATTACAGCCAGATATTTGAAAGTCTTGGACAAACACCAGAGGTTGTTGCAGAGGTACTTGGACAACACTTCCAAAAAGTTTCATGCAGCAATCTATGATTAGATGTTTTTCTCTCTCTCTGAATTACTAATAGTCCATACTGTATGTCATTTCTTCTCTAACCAGCACACATTCAAAATGATTACCATGGAGAACCCACCATTTCGCCATCAGACTAATACTCTGTACACACCCATGACCACCCTGAAATATGCAGATCCAAACGGTGACCTTCCCATTGAAACCTTCTACAAGATGGTGTTTGAACATGACAAGGTGTTCAATGCAAGTCTCAATTTCCTCAAGCTTCTGCGCTGGAGAAGCCGTAAGAGCTTCTCTTTGGAAAAATAAAAGACTGTCTCTTGACTTACAACTGAGGAATACAAAAAGCGGTTCATCTTAAAGAGGCAATAAACATGAGAAGTGCTAGTAAAGTTTCATTCATCGCTCAGGATTGTACAAACTAGAATAGGAGGGATTAAGAAATAGTAAGAGCAAAGGAATAAAGTGACATTGATAGTGAAATAGAATTTATTTATTTATTTTTAGCTGGCTGCAGTCAAGGGAGTGAAGGCCCTGATCTTCCTGATGTTGTACATTGCAAACCTGCATGATTATGCTGTTGTAGCAATGTGGTCTTTGAAGGTCAGCTGGTCATCAAAAATGACCCCAAGATTCCTTGCTGAACTTAATGGGATTATTATTGCAGAATTTAGCTGAATGGTTCCCCATAATAAGAATATCTCTGGATAAACCCTCCTGGATGGGACACCCCTGTTATGCAGCCATATTATCTTTGCGCGCAAAGACTGTTTTCTGTCATCACACACTACCAGACTTTCAAGTATAGTTTCAAACACTCACACAGAAATGTGTGCTTCCTTACTAGAAAACAAATAACAAATGAAAAAAAAAATACAAAATGAAAAAACCTGTCCCCATCATACACAATGTGATTTTTTGTGTGCAAAATCTGTCAAATCTGACAATTTGCATTGCCTACTTGCTCCGACTTTCGACATGTAGCATCCACGTGTTCATGAAACCAGAGCAGAAATCTGGGCAAAAGTTGTGTAGTGTATTCCAGCCTTAACTCCAGACTGCATTTCAATTAATAACCGCATACATGCAACAAGGTAATCAACAGAGAGTTGTGGATTTATTTGATGGTAACCACTGGTGGATAAATTACTTGAAAGCCACACTTGAATAAAAGTATAGATATCTTACCAGAAAGACTTTGGTAGAAGTTAAAGGGCACATTATGCCCCTTTTTACAAGATATCAAATAAGCTTCTGATGTCCCCTGAGTGTATATGTGAAGTTTTAGCTCAAAATACCCCACAGATCAGTTTTTGTAGGGTGTTAAAATTGTCACTTTTTGAGGATGTGCAAAAACTTTTTTTGTGTGTGTGTATCCCTTTAAATGCAAATGAGCTGCTGCTGCTCCCGGATACTATTGGTGCTCCCACGCCCCCTTTCAAGAAGAGGGTTGGGCTTCAAGAGCTTGTGCAACAAACAAACAGGGGTGCGTCTCCCAAAAGCATCGTTAGCCAACTATGGTTGCAAGCTCTGTCGTTATCAGCATAGTTTAACAAGGCGGATAGTGCTCTAGTAGCCTATAAGAACAAACCTATGATTGAATCTAGAAGTAAAGCAAAATAACTGAGAAAAATGAGCAATAGTCATCAGATGCCATGCCTGTAATTTATAGCAAAACATTTAGCATTAATTCGATCTCAAACAGATTCAATAAAAGTTGTTATTACTCCACCACCTGCGTGGCATCTTTGCCCAACGTGGTTGAAAGACCAATTTGCGACACTAGGTTTCGGGAAATAGTCGTGACTAGCTAGTTGATTTCTTCAACAATGCATTGTACTATTAGCCTGACGTCGTCATACTCAGATTCTAGTCAGAATGTGTGTCTGATACTGCTCCATTGGGCTGTGATCATGGGGTACTGTACCTGAACTTTACCAGGAAAAAAAATATGCTTCTGCACTCAATTGGATAGACCGCATCCCATATGAAGGACGGGAAAAACATATTTCCGATTGACAAATGCTTTGATCGTGGTTCTCTGTTCCTCTTATAAAATGAATGCGCTGTCTAGATCTTCCATAACAGACGGTTCAATCTACACATCTAAATTCTCTAGCGGCAGTCATTCTTTGTAAACAAATTCAACCCAAGCGCTCTTTGGTGACGTGGATGACTACGTTACTGTTGATCATCTGTCCATCATCGTATAAATCCAATTTGACAATTTGATTGGTCCGAACAGCTTTGGTTCGGGCATACTTGCTTCACAACAGATCAAGTCCAGATCGAACTTCCCACCCTCAAATGTTGTGGGAGGGGCTAAGTTCGGCTGGCATCCGGGCTATCGTAGCTACTATGGTAGTTAAGCAGCGAGTTACGTCGTTGTACGGGAAACTTAACCCTGGAAAATCTCATGCACACTGAAATGTCAGTCTGACGTTAATGCCTACAAAGCCAGAGAATATGCTGTATGGAGATAGAAAAGGTAGGCCTATAGTTTAGTTTAATTAGGGATATAACTTATGTTGTCACCTTGCTTTTTTCACCAAGCCTGTTGTAGTGGACTGCGTTAGAATGATGGCCAAAACTTTACTGATAAAGTTTATTGTACATCCCACAAAAGATGAAGCGTTTCAGCGTTTCAAAAGATGAAGCGCTGCAGTTTTCACTCCAGAAAATCACTGTAAGAGCTGAATAAAACAGTAGCCTACAAGAAGTGCGCATTAAAATCTTATCCATAACCTCTCTCTCCCTTTCATTATCATTAACATACACAGCGAATTACACAGAAACACTCGTTACAACTAACAGTAAACAAATATATACAGACTTTATGCCTTTTCGGAGGGTGTTTAATAAACTGGTAAACTTCAATCCGTAAAACAACTCAGATGAACTGTAATAAAGTGTGTGCTCTTGTGTGTGCTTCTTTCATTACTGCCGTGACCAGTAATGTTTGGCCTATCGCTCAAGAGACTGTAAGCTGGATCACGAACATTTTGTACTGATCCATCCTCCTTGAGTAACAACTTTTTAGCAAAATCTAGTCCCTTTCTATTGACCCTCGTTCACAAAGCAGTCTGGTGTAAAATGATTTGCACAAACATAAACGCATTCAGGTATATGGGGCACATTCTCTTTAAAAATAAATTGAATCCACTGCGTCTTCAGCGGCTCTGATGTCAGGAGTATATGAATACTGCTAGGCAGTGGCGGTTCTACATTGAATTACACCCTGGGCGAGACCCCCTTCGAGCGAAATATGGCAAAAAGATAAATTACTGACATTTACAATGCGCATTAGCTTATCTTTTAATAGTAAAATTCGGTCCAATTTTCCCATGGCGTCTGTCGTTGCTATGCAACCATGCACTGTGCTCTCGACAACGACAAATAAGTTTTAATAGCTAATGGATTTCCACTAGAGTGCGGATCGGGCCGAATTTTTCTGTCCGAGCCCGGCCCGCGTCCGACAGAGCAGTAACCGAGCCCGACCCGAGCCCGACAGGCATAAAGATATTTATGTCCGAGCCCGACCCGAGACCGACAGTTAAAATCCCATTTTTTTCTCATACTAATGACACATGTACGTTTGTTTGTGTGGAAAGCCCGCTTTTTATTAAGCAAATGTAGGAAGGCATTCGGAAATGTCAACAGGACGAGCACATCAGCGCGTAACTTACGCAGAAACAAGCGCACTTAACACAGGCGCGCATGCACGTCTTTCGTTGTCACGGCTACGTAAACAAATTTCTGCACACAGGAAGACAGATGTTATGGTAATATTTTACATGTATTTTAATCACAAAAACGAACGTTTGCATCAAGTGAAAGCATCAGGCACATTTGCTACCTACATAAGCTGTTTTAAATAAAAAATGTTCAATGCCTTATCGCGCTGATGTGACCGAGCCCGACCCAAACCCGAACATAATTTCTAAATATCTGTCCGAACCCGGCCCGGCCCGTCGGGTACCGGCGGGTCCCGTCGGGCTCGGGTCGGGTATCCATCCTCTAATTTCCACCACAGAGAAACGCTTGTTGTAGCTCTGCTACAAGATTTATTTATGGTGAAGAGAAAAACACCCACGTGTTTGGTTGCACCTCCATCCTGAAAAAATTAGCATGCCGCTTCAATTATGAGCGTGCGACCCGTGCACCTACATTTGATATAACGAACTCGAGCGCGCAAATTACGCGATATGTGAAAGGCCCCTTGGTGAGCTACCTCCTAAACCACTTGACATAGCTTCTGTGCAGGGCACCTTCTCAACAAGCAGGGGCGTCATTGCCAATAATTTAATTGAAATTATATAAAATAGAAAACCGCTTCCCTGCGCAGAGGATCATTTTTTTTTAACTGCTTCTGCGGCCCCCCATGTGACATGAAAAAATGCTATGTACACTCTTACATCCAACAACAAAACACCTAATGCCGAGTTCAGACTGCACGATTTTCAAAGTAGTCGGGTCACTGTTCTTTTCACACTGCATGACTATCTTGGCCAGCATTCAGTCGCTGCTGTGTTCACACTGAACGATGGATCGGCGACAGGAGGTTTCACACTGCATGACTACACTGCATGACTAAATTTCTTACAATAGGAAGAATCGCCGACAACTGATTGGCACGCAAACTACGTTTCACAACCAAACACACGCGAGAAGTGATAAGAAAATAACGCAAGATCACGCGTGCGTGAGACCGGAGTTCTCGCACGAGACTCAAATTGTTATTAAAAATTATAGCCAGCAAGAAGCTTGCGATCCCAATCTGTGAGCTGATTTGCAGCGAAAAGGAGAAAACAAATAAGATTATGCAGGAGGAAATGGTTGGGGAGACGAGATCAACTTGCTGAGCTCTGAGCAAGGATTGTGTGTTCTACAAAGAGAGTTGGGGGTAAAGAAATAATTTTGCAATGTGCTGCTGGTCAAGCAAAATGTAGGCTACTTTGTTTCTGTTTGATATAATTGTAAATATCTATTAAAATACTGATATTCTGGTCTATAACTCCTCCCAGAACTCCCAGCTGCTCTGTATCTTGCTCTCTCATTGGCTGTCGGTCATCACCGATGTAGTTTTCAGTCAGAACACTTTTCACACAGCAGGATTTTGAATCGCCAACTCGTCAGTGATTCTCTCAGATCGCGTCTTTGCTCATTCACACTGCATGATTGTCACTCGTGTGAACGAGCACCGATTTGCCTGTGATTTCGGCATTTGTCTGCGATTTCTCAAAACCTATCGGCGAGCCAAAATCGGGGCTAAAATCGTGCAGTCTGAACTCGGCATAAGTTGCTAACGAGACATTCTTGTCGCTACAGCTGCTCCGGTGTCGAAACAATGGTGGACTGTGTACAGCTCACTCAGGGCAGGTCTGTATTAAAACGGCAGTCTCCGTCAACAGTTGTGGGAGGGGCCTGTGCAAACAAAGTGACGACACTTTGCCCATAGGGTGGTTGTGTCCTGTTAGGATGCGGTTACAACCACTGCCGCCTTGTGTCGGAAAGCCTCAACAGCCATGTGTCGGATGGTTGTATACAGTTACCCTGAGTTGTAACGTGAATTTGTTTTGCCGACAGGCCCTGGAAAAAATAGAACGAGTTGAGTACAACGTAGGTAATCATTAAAGTCCAAGTGAATGTATCATGACAGCCGTCTCTGCACACGCGCTCCAAAAAAAGTTCAACAAAACAAATCATCAAACATAATACCTTTGAATGTTGTCAATGTTTAATTGTCATTTTTTATTTATTTAAAGGGGTCATGACATGAGAAACCAAATTTGCCTTGATCTATTGGTATATAAGAGATATATGTACTACTAAAACTTCCTGCAAGTTTCATAGCCTAAGATGTCCTCCCCATTATAAACAAAACATTTATTTAATCAAGCTCTAAATACAGCTCGTTGTGGATCCATGGTATGAAGTGACATCACGGTACGAAGTGATGTACCAGTCATCTGCATATGACCGCCTCCAGCGCAAGACAACTACGCCTCATTTCGCATTATCGCATCGTTGTCATGTCCACATGTGTTCAGTCGACATGCAGCGAGTGGGTCTGTTTACAAGATTGCGATGCCACGCAGATGTGCTGTTCCTGGCTGTGGACAAACAACATGTTTGAATACACTGCCGAACGATCCAGACGTCAGGGAAAGCAGTTGGATGCAGTTTATTTGCAGCATATGCAACCCGCCAAAGCCTTATTTGATCGGAGAGTGATGTAGATGAGGGTGACAGGGTGCATGTTACTGAAAGAACGAGAGAGAGCCCCGGCCGCGCGCGCGCCTTCAAACCACCTTGCTCTCTCTCTCTCCTTCCCTCGCGCATATGAATCAAAATCAATTGAGAATTGACACGATGGTAAAAGATCGGAAGACCGACGTTTCATGTGGCGGAGCATTGTGTAGCCTGCATGTGATACAAAATAAAAAATTTTGCCATATCAATGCTGCATCTTCAAATATGGCCTGTACATGCATTTTGTCCGTGGTACACCCTATAATTTCATTGAAATTAGTTAAATAATGTTCAACTGTTAGCAAATGATAGGATAATAATGGAACAATAACCCGTTTTCAAGTGTCTCGGCCCTCGGGTTACAAATGACATTAATTCAAAATAGTTTCACACTTTACATGTGGACACGGACTGATCCATTCTTAGTTGTCGCGATGGTTCATTTTCTTCTGATACCTCATCTGATTCTGGCTCAAACATATAGGGTTGTATAATTTCAAGAGCCATCGCCTCGCTCGCACCAATCGGCAGCACCCGCTACTATAAACAGTTCCGTGGAATCCGCACATGTTCTGACTAGGGGGCGATAATAATTTATGCATAAGCACTGACGTTAGCCAATCATAACAGTGGGCTTTAACACTGAACTCTTAAAGGGGAAACACCTCCAAAACAGACTGTTTGAATCAGAGGGTGAGAAACAGGGTGGGAAAAGGTCATAAATCACAAAAAAAAATTATTAGTTTTTGTCCAAAAACTATAGTAATACTATAATTGCACATAAGGGAACATAATAAAACAAAACAAAAAACCATGTCATGACCCCTTTAAATATTACATTCTTTTTGTTCACTGCATTTGTTTTAATTTGACTGAAACAAAGAGTATTATGTCTTATTTTGTTTGGTAACCTAATGTTCAGGGTTTGTAGATCTTTAAAATAATAAAGATTTTCAAAATCATGAGAGAATCGAATTAGTCTCATGAAATAGAATTAGTACGTCCCAAATCGTAGTATGTTGAAATGAGTGTTCCAAAGAGACCCGGATGGTCTACTATTTCCGGCCAGAATCCGAAGTGCAGATCGATGCACACTCTAACGGCTGATATTGCCCACAACCCATCGCGCGCTGGACGTTGGGTTTCCCCAACGATTTTATTCACGCTGCTAGGCAGTCTCGACACCATGGACTAAATTTTGCCCTCAGATAGGGAACCAATCACAGAACGGGGAGGGAATAGCAAGGCGATGACGAAGTCTATGCGACACACCGAAGCAGTTTGTTTATATCTATGGATCCAACACGGCAGCAGACGCGATGTTAACTTTCAAGTTTATTTAGAAAAAATAGCAACTTTTGGCGTTAAACCATTTCATAACCAAGAAGGATGTTTTTTCCCTGCTACCAACAGGCTGGCAAAAGCCTCATATATCAACTAACGTTAGCCCCGTTAGTGGCTATGGCAATGGGACTTAGGCTAGCGAGACCCCCGTCGTTATGGTTGTCTCCCCAAAATTTCTGCGTTTACACTTGGCATTAACATGCGATCACCATGATCCGATCAAGCAGATCAGGACACGGTGTGTTTACATTTGTTCACAATAAGTAGCCCCTGTATCTGGATAACCGATCGGATTTCTGTTTCTGCATAATATTTAAATTAGGTCTGTAGCACGACACCAGATTAAGAGTAGCCTAAAGATGATACAAATTAAGCAGTCCCAATTGCTTTCACTCACTCACTTTACTTTCCTATGCAATCTCCAGTCTTAATTCAAATTACGTTTTTTTAATGAAGGAATATTTCCAGAGCTGATCATACAAAAATAACTGGGTTGATCATGTTAGTCACATCCCAGCAAACAAATTTAGGTTCTGGGAACGTTCTGGGAACGTTAGTTTTTGGTTCCCAGAATGTTCCTAGAACTTTCCCTTAAGGTTAGGGGAAACGTTCCCGGAACGTTCTCCTTACGTTATAAAAATGGAACCTAAAAATAACCTACATGGAACGTTCCTAAAACGTTCTTGTTTGGTTCCCAAAAAAATAACCACATGGGACCATTTGGGAACGTTAGGGGAACGTTCTGTGTTTGCTGTCGATCATCGGGGTTTAAGGTTATAGCGTGCAATGGCTATATTAACAGAAATGGGAGATTAATAAACATGCTGAAACAATAAAAACATTCAACATTTAAAACATTAAGAAATAAAAAGCGTATTCCCTTTATTCCTGTGGCAAAGCAGCGCACGCTCTTCATCTCATGACTGATCACAGCTGTGATATAGGCTATTGTACAGGCGGGTTAGTTAAATGTTGCACAATTAAAATGAAAAAAGGACACACACAGTATCATGTAAGTATAAACTGTTTAAAATATTGAGGTTTTTTTGTAAGGTTCAAATAAGTTTAATTTCTTGTCTAAACTGCGTTTTTACATACGTCATCTGGTATAATTGAAACCATTGGCTATGATCTACGTACAGGGGCATTTGATAGACATTCGTAGCACCCAATAAAACGGCTCTGGGCATTCGTAAACCACGCCTCAAATACGAGAAAATGAACATGTGGTTTCCAGACCACGTATCATTCTCAATGATACGTGGTCTGGAGTTAGCCAGGCTACCAGAATTAAGGAAAACACTGGACTTTTTAGGACAGCCTTATCATTGTTATCAACCAGTGTACTTGCAATAGCCTGGTGCATTTCTGACAATGCTTTGTCATTAAGATAGCTTCCATAGCTTGAGTCTGTCTTTAGATGTTTGAAAGAAGGACAATCCATCTCCTTCATAAATTTCACAAAATTATGAAATTTTGAATTTGCCAGTTCATTTTCTGCAAGGAAGTAAGCAGTTTTAAGTAACCCCTTCAACTCCTCTTCTCCCTGCAGCTGTGCAGTTTGGATAGCATTAGCCATAGCATTTTTTGATGTTTCTGCTTCTTTTTTTTCTTTTTAAAGCTGCTGTATGGCCAGTTCCATTGGCATGTCTAATTAATGTAGATGTTTTGTAGCAGTGGCTGGTAAATTGTGGACTGCTGTACATCTTACAAACTGAGCAGCTCATTATCCCATTGTTTATTTCTAGCCAAGGGTAAATTTTTAACCAGTTCGTTTGAAATTTATCCTTTGACTGCTTCACCTCGATTTTTTTGTGGATCTTCGGTTTGGCTGCTTGTCGGCCTTTCGTTGTCGGACACTTTTTTCTTTGGATCGTGATCTGCATCATCCGAACTTGTCTTTCGCTTCAGCCAGTGGTCTATATTTAAACTATGCTAACCGAACAATTCATTGCCTGTGGCCGTGTTTGTGCGCGCGGGAAATATGCTGTGCATAACAATAGAAAACAAGGAGAAACGCGCAATCACATGCTCAAACAATCAACAACGTCACTCTAGATGTGTAAAAACAAGTGGAAAGCGCGGGTGCGCCGCTGTCTCCTTTCCACAAGCGCTTGCTATGCAACCATGAACTGCGCTCTCCATGATGACAAGGAAGTATCAGCAAAAGATTAATGATTTCTAGCCCTTGCATTAGCTCTACTACTAGATATATTTATGGAGATGAAAAAGAATAAGCCCGAAATTCAAGCCCTGGAAAAATAATGCCGCTTTTCCATTACCAGTACCAGCTTAACTCGACTCGACTCGCTTTTCGCTCCATTTTCCATTGCAGATAGTACCTACACAATAGTACGCAGGAAACTGCCGTGACGTAATCTTCTACGTGACACACACTCCTTGTTTGACCATGGCGTATTCTTCAGAGTTGCCATAATAATATTAGTAATGGTTATATCACGCAATCTCTGGCCAAACTATTTTAAAGCAACACCAAGTAACTTTTCCTCTGCGGTCGCCCTACTGGTTGGAAGCGGAATTGTCCATTACCGCTATCGTAAATAATTTAGCCTACCGCAGCCTACTGTCGCACGCACGCTCCTTGTTTATCCAGCACCGGCGTTGGAATGAACGATGTCCACAGACAAGGTAGAGTATGATGCATGATTTCATGAAAGTATGATGTATTGCGACATCAGAAATGAAGAAAAACAAAATAATGACTACTTGACGTAAAGCAAGTCAAATTTGTAGTTGTCTTATGTCTCATTAGAACTACAGAAACGATAAAGATCTGGCAATCTTACATAGCATGGTTATAGCAGATAAAGGACCGCAAAGCGGAGGCATAAGTGCCTTTCACCCTGTTACGACTTGATGAAACACTGAAACGATTTTGGAAACATTATTTTAAAGTAAAAAATCGTACTTAGTGTTGCTTTAAAATGGCGGGGTTATTCAGGATACTCCATCTGGCGTGCAATGATAATGAATTGAATACTGACGATTCTCTCTGACCAATCAGCAGTCTGCCGTGTTTACACGTCACATTTTAGTATCGCCTCAGCTCGCTCAGAACCTCGCGAATGTCTATCAAATGCCCCTGTACGTAGATCATAGCCAATGGTTTCAATTATACCAGATGACGTAAAAACGCAGTTTAGACAAGAAATTAAACTTATTTGAACCTTACAAAAAAACCTCAATATTTTAAACAGTTTATACTTACATAATACTGTGTGTGTCCTTTTTTCATTTTAATTGTGCAACATTATCTGAATGAGGCGATCGCCTATAGGCAACAATAGACCTTATTCAGACCAGCGCCATGACAGGTATGAAAGTGAGGCTGTGAGGGATAGACTTACTGTGTTTTCAATGGGATCAAATGTAAAAAGCTGTGTAAAGCTCCTAGATCACTTATAATTTTAAACAGATCATATTGTCTGGATTTTTCGGTCTACTGGAATTTCTCAGAAACATATTTTTGCATGGTTTCGTCAGCAGAACAATCCACAAACACATTTAATAGCAGTACAACCCACTGAAGAGATGGAGGTCTATCCCTCACAGCCTCGCTTTCATTCCTGTTCAAAATCAAAGATGGCGCTGCTGTGAATAAGGTCTATATATCACAGCTGTGATCAGTCATGAGATGAAGAGCGTGCGATGCTTTGCCACACAGGAATAAAGGGAATACGCTTTTTATTTCTTAATGTTTTAAATGTTGAATGTTTTTTCAGCATGTTTATTAATCTCCAATTTCTGTTAATATAGCCATTGCACGCTATAACCTTAAACCCGGATGATCGATGATGTGACTAACATGATCAACCCAGTTATTTTTGTATGATCAGCTCTGGAAATATTCCTTCATTCAAAAAAAGTAATTTGAATTAAGACTGGAGATTGCAAAGGAAAGTAAAGTGAGTGAGTGAAAGCAATCGGGACTGCAATTTGTATATAATCTTTAGGCTACTCTTAATCTGGTGTCGTGCTACAGACCTAATTTAAATATTATGCAGAAACAGAAATCCGATCGGTTATCCAGATACAACAAGGGCTACTTATTGTGAACAAATGTAAACACACCGTGTCCTGATCTGCTTGATCGGATCATGGTGATCGCATGTTAATTCCAAGTGTAAACGCAGAAATTTTGGGGAGACAACCATAACGACGGGGGTCTCGCTAGCCTAAGTCCCATTGCCATAGCCACTAACGGGGCTAACGTTAGTTGATATATGAGGCTTTTGCCAAAGCCTGTTGGTAGCAGGGAAAAAACATCCTTCTTGGTTATGAAATGGTTTAACGCCAAAAGTTGCTATTTTTTCTAAATAAACTTGAAAGTTAACATCGCGTCTGCTGCCGTGTTGGATCCATACATATAAACAAATTGCTTCGGTGTGTCGCATAGACTTCGTCATCGCCTTGCTATTCCCTCCCCGTTCTGTGATTGGTTCCCTATCTGAGGGCAAAATTTTGTCCATGGTGTCCATACTGCCTAGCAGCGTGAATAAAACCGCGCTGCGCACAAGGCAGGATGGGGAAACCCAGGCTATAATTCTGGATGAGCCCACAGACATAAGCAACAGCAAACAGCTGATTACCTATGTTCGGTACATACAACAAAATTCAAACAAAATTGTTCAGAAACTCTTAAATTGTGGATGGAAAAGCTGACACAATTGTGGATGATGTGAAACAACTGTTAATAGAGAAGAATTTAGATGGAAGAAAACTTGTAGCAGTTTGTACAGATGGTGCTGCTGTTATGATAGGATGCCGTAAAGGAGTTGTTCAAAAACTCAGAGAGGAATACAATTCTGAATTGGTAGGAGTGCACTGTACAGCTCACCGTCTCGCTCTCTCTGCAAGTGATGCTGTAGTGTAACCAACCGGACACTAGAGGGCACTCCTGTTCAGTTAAGGTTAAGGAGGACGAGCTGGAGGAGAAAGAATAAAATTAATGTTCAGTAACTGAGCTGTTTGCGTGTCCTGATGTTTCATCTCAAAGATTGACATATTAACGTCCGTTACATGGTGTCAGAAGTGATTTTCACAACCTGAAAAGAAGGAAACAAAGAAGTGAGAAGAGAGAGCGATGTTGTACACGGACTGCTAGAAACAAAGAAAATTGAAACAGTGCACGAGCGCGATTGAGAACTGGTCTGTGAAGAGAAAAGAAAAGGAACAGCGGATTAGTGCGCACGAGATTAAGAGTGAGTGAACACAGTCAAAATATGGATCAGATATTTTCGCTGACACCTCCGGGAAGTTTCAATTTCGACGAGCCCAGTTCATGGCCACAGTGGATGCGTCGCTTTGAGCGATTCAGAGTAGCATCGGGCCTTGCAGAAAAACCCTCCGCCTACCAGGTAAACTCTCTTCTTTACATTATGGGGGAGAAAAGTGACGACATATTAAATACGTTACCCCTAAGCGAGGAAGAGAAAAAGAGTTATGAAGAAGTCAAGAAGGCTTTAAGTGAGCACTTTATTGGCAGACATAATGTTATTTATGAGAGAGCGAAATTCAACAGCAGATTTCAACAGCCTGGTGAGTCAGCAGAGAGTTTTATAACGGACGTGTATAAGCTCGCAGAACACTGCAGATATGGCGACCTCCATGAGGAAATGATCAGAGACCGTATTGTAGTGGGCATAAGAGATGCAAAGCTATCAGAAAGACTGCAACTAGATCCAAATTTGACATTGGATAAAACAATAACTCAGGTCAGACAAAATGAGGAAATAAAACGTCAGCAGCCGATAATAAGACGAGAAAAGTCAGAAGTGAAAGAAGTGAATGTTGATGCAGTCGTGACAAAGAGAACATCTAAAGCAAGAATGACATCGCAAAAAGCAGAGGAGACAGTTCAGAGAACGCAAGGTTTTTATAATGCAGCTCATAAAATAAAACGGATTCCTGTAAGAGATGCGGAAAAAGTCCACAGCACCCGTGGAAATCGTGTCCAGCCAGAGAATCGGAATGCAGAAAATGTAGAAAGAAAGGTCATTTTGCTGCAGTATGCCGGTCAGTTCAAAGACTTGAAGCGATAGTTGACAGTTCATATGATGAGTCTGCTTTCTTGGGAACGATCCAGACCCAAAAACAAGAGAACATGTGGCAACAGAAAATCCTGGTGAATAATGAACCAATCACCTTTAAAATAGATACAGGTGCAGCAGTTACAGCGATTCCAGCATCTATGTATTCAGCTGAAAAGCAAGGGAAACTCAAAGATTCTAAAAAGATGATCTTGGGACCTAACAGTACTCCTTTAAAAGTAATGGGTACGTTTAGCGCATGGATGCAGAAGGATAAAAGGAGAATCCAGCAGGATATATATGTTGTAACGGATTTAGTGATGCCGCTGCTGGGACTGCCTGCAATCCAAAGCTTACAGTTACTCCAACAGGTAGCCAACGTACACGAACCTGGAGAGCAGTACAAGGCAATGTTCCCGAAAGTGTTCTCGGGACTCGGAAAATTACATACTGCCAGCTGTGGATGAGACTTTAGCGCAGCTAGAGGGAGCAGCGGTGTTTTCGAAATTAGATGCCACATCTGGGTTCTGGCAAATACCCTTACATGAAGACTCCGAGCCACTAACAACATTCATTACACCCTTTGGGAGATACTGCTTCCGGCGTCTTCCTTTTGGGATATCTTCGGCCCCGGAGCATTTCCAGCTCAGAATCTCACAGATCATTGCAGGAACGACTGGAGCTCTTTGCCATGCAGATGATGTCCTTGTGTTTGGAAAAGAAAAAAAAGAACACAATGAGAGACTGTGTGAGGTGCTGAAGAAGTTTGAAAAAGCAGGACTGACGCTGAATGATAAGTGTGTCTTCGCTGTCGATAGAGTGAAGTTCCTAGGCCATACAATAAGCGCTCAAGGGATCGAAGCAGACAAGGACAAGATTAAAGCCATTCTCAACATGCCTGAGCCAGAGAATGTGGAAGGAGTGAGACGTTTCATGGGAATGGTTAACTACGTCGGGAAGTTTTCACCTCATCTGCCGACTCTCACAAAGCCACTGAGAGACCTGTTAAGGAATGACAGCACCTGGACATGGGGTGCACAGCAGAAAGAAGCATTTGCAAAGGTAAAGGAAGAACTCAGCTCACCAGCTATACTGGCACAATATAGTCCGAACAACGAGACTGTAGTTTCAGCCGATGCGTCATCCTATGGTCTTGGCGGGGTGCTCATGCAGAAACAAAAAAATGGTGATTGGAGGCCTGTTGTATATATCTCCAGAAGTCTAACACCCACAGAGACACGATATGCACAAATTGAAAAAGAAAGTCTTGCGACAACATGGGCATGTGAACGACTCAGTGCATATTTGCTTGGATTGGAATTTACGGTGCATACCGACCACAAACCCCTAATTTCCCTGTTGGGCAACAGATCAATTGATGACTTACCTCCAAGAATTCTTCGGTTCAGACTGAGGCTGCTCAGATACAAGTACAACATCACGTATGTCCCAGGAAAACAACTGGTCACGGCAGATGCGTTGTCACGAGCACCATCAGGACCTGAAAAATCAACAGAAAACAAAACATTGGAGGATGAGTGCAGAGTTTTTGTGGATCTCATAGTTCAACAAATCCCTGCAACAAAAACAAAACTGAAACAGATTCAGGAAATACAGAAAGAGGATCTAACCTGCCAACAGCTAAAACAGTATACGCAAAAAGGATGGCCAGGACATCAGAAAACGGTGCCGGAACATCTCGTGCCATACTGGTCTCATAGAGCAGATATCCATGTAGCGAATGGGATCCTAATGAAAGGAGAACGGATTCTGATTCCAAAACCCATGCGGAGAGAGATGCTCGAAAGACTCCATCAAGGTCACCAAGGAATGACGAAGTGCATTGCAAGGGCACAGCAATCTATATGGTGGCCAGGTGTTATAAGGGACATAAGAGAGCTAGTGGAGAGATGCGACATCTGCTGTCAGCATTCACAGCATAAAACGGAGCAATTGATGCCAACACCTTTACCAGCGAGACCCTGGCAACGAGTCGCAGCTGATATCTGTCAATGGGAAGGAGGCCATTATCTGGTAGTGGTTGACTATTTCTCGAGATACATCGAGGTTGCAAACTTGCCAAAACTCATAACAGCAACAACAGTGGAGAGGCTGAAGGTTATTTTTGCAAGGTTTGGGATCCCTGAAACACTGGTGACAGATAACGGTCCACAGTTCGCATCTTGTGAGTTTGCAGAGTTTTCCCGAGACTATGACTTTGAACATGTCACAAGCAGTCCACGATTCCCTCAGAGCAACGGAGAGGCAGAGCGAGCGGTGCGTACAGTAAAACAAATGCTGAGAAAGAACCAAGACCCTCAGAGAGCTCTTCTGGCCTACAGATCGACTCCATCTCACCTGCAGAACTCCTGATGGGGAGGAGAATAAGGTCAACGGTCCCAGTTCCACCTAAATCTCTCACACCAAGATGGCCTGACCTGAAAGTGTTCAGAAGGAAAGATAGGATGTTAAAAGAGAAACAACAGGAAACATTCAGATCTAGACACAGAGCGAAAAATCAGGTGGAAAAAAATCATCGATCGTATCAGGTGGAAACTGAGATGGGAACACTGAGAAGGAATAGAGCTCATCTTACTGTTCTTCCAGAACCAACTCAGCAAGTTGTCAATGGTACAGTGACAAGGTCGGGTAGAATTTCCCGTCCACCAGAAAGAATGGACTTATAAGAGGAATTAGCATAGGAAGACCTGCTGTCAAGAAAAAGGGCAGAATAATCCCTTCAGCAGAGTCGGGAATGACCAGGCAGTCTACCCTGGCTTCCAGCTTAGGAAAGAAATAACAATGTTATATGTTATTGAGATGTTTGTACCCTGAGAAAAGAAAATATACAGCATGGGAATATAAGTATGTAGAATAATAACAAGAGGTGTTCAGACTAAAAGGGGGATGTAGTGTAACCAACCGGACACTAGAGGGCACTCCTGTTCAGTTAAGGTTAAGGAGGACGAGCTGGAGGAGAAAGAATGAAATGAATGTTCAGTAACTGAGCTGTTTGCGTGTCCTGATGTTTCATCTCAAAGATTGACATATTAACGTCTGTTACAGATGCAGCCAGATCCGTTGAACAGGTGAAAAAGTTTCAGCAAGATTTAAGAGCAATTTTTGTGTTTTTCAGCAACTCTGCTGTCAGAAGCAACAAACTTCATGAATTGCAAAGACAACTAGATGAGCAACAACTGAAATTTACCCAGCCCCACACAGTGAGATAGCTGTCAATTCACAGTGCAGTATCGGTGGTATGTAGATCCCTGAAAGCCCTAAGAGATGTCCTGGAACACATGGCTGCCTCCAACAGTCTGGACTGGGGTAAAACCAAAGGGTTATTGATTTCTGTTCTGCAGTTCAACTTTGTGGCACTGTGTCACATGATGAAGGATGTGCTTACACATATAGTCCTTCTTTATAAGCATTTTCAAAGGGAAAACTTCCACAGTCCAACCAATGACCCAGGGTACCAAAGAATCACTGAGACAATTAATAACTCATCCTGGTCCAGCAGAACAAGAATTCTTCAGCTGTCTTGAGGGAAACCAATTTAAAGGAGACAAACTTTTTGAATTCCATACTCAAAAGCCAGCCTTTGATAACACGAAGTGCAGGTATGTTGGATCTTTGATTGATGAAATTGACAGAAGATTCCCTGCTGACACAATCAGTCTTCTTTCATGGTTCACCATTTTGGAGCCAAAAAAGGCCACCGCTGCCAAACAGTCTTCAGAGAATTTCAGTCTCTATGGTGTAGAGAAATTAAACGATCTGCTGAAACACTTCTCATCCAATGTGAAAATGCAGGAAGCTCATCAGGAGTTCACAAACCTGAAGCAAGTCATGGTCTCTTGTGATTCATATACTTCATTGTCCTTTCAGCAGTTTGCAGAGACTATGTTAAGTGTGTCTCTATCTCTTAAACTTGCTACTCTTTGAGCTAGACAGTTTTAGAAAATAAAAACATTTCTACAAACAGTTTTTTTAGTATCAGTTGGTTTCTCAATCTGTCTAGAAACCTTCCCTTAAGTTGGCTGTGATGATTTGAATTGAATAATATATATATATTTTGCCATTTTTATCTGACAGTCCAAGAAAACGGTAATTTCCATCACATAGCAAAACGTGTTTTGAAGAGAAAATAATTAAATATCTTCTGTTATAAATATATTTGATTAAACAGCACACACATCTCTGATCAAATTTGTAATTTATTTATTTTTCATAAATGTAACTGTAAAGATTTTACAACGTTTACACTAAACACACCTAAAACTGGAACATTTCATTTACTTATCATAGTTCAAAATCATGTATTTCTCAAAGTGTATACACATGCCTTACCCCTAACTGCACAATTATCAACACCACTGAATATAGTTGGTTTGATTGTATGTTTTTATATGTTTTACTTTAAAATATGTGTTGTGGTGGAAATGACATGGCGTGGCGGAAGAGACGGTGTGTGGCGGAAATGACATAGATAGGCAACTTCCAATTAAAAACTATTTTTCTACTGCTCTATGTGGTGAACCAGAGCAAATCAATAAGCAACAGCATTAGTGAACAAAAACATATCAATATTTTTAAATGAAAAACAATGAAAAAACATGAATGTGTGTTAAAAATCAGCAAATCATTTCCTCACTGTTTTCTACATCCTGAACTAGGACAAACTAGTACAAACTAGAGCAAACCCTTTATGTCATCATTACCTTAATGTAACCTTAATATAACCAGTTGAATAACAGATAAAATAGGCAATATTTTTAAATCAAAAACTTATATGGTTATATGATATGCCTACAGTGATGTGAATAAGTTTAGCTTATTTAGCATATCCAGTAATGCTTAAGGCATTAAGATCAATTTCCAAAAGATGATTTTTTTTTTCTTTTTTTTTCTCTTTTTAGGCAACTTTAGCATGGGTGTCTAAACTTATTCACATCCCTGTATGCTGAACCAGAGTAAACACTCTGTACTTAAAACTTTACTGACATGTGTGTTATGTCGTAAATCCATGTACTGTCAAACGTAATCATGTGGAATAACAACTCTAATCTGACTAAATAGACATTGTATTTGCTAAATACTGTATCTCTTAAACTTGCATGGCCAGAGGTTCAGTTAGCCTATGTTTCACCTCATTTTCTCTTATTTACCAACAATATTGTAACAATAAATATTTCCTTACTACCTTAACTTAATTAATTATACGTTTTTTTTTTTTTTTACTTTAAAGTTTTAGTATAATAGCCCAAATAATTTGCTGTTTAGCACAAACAATGTAATTTCCACCACAACCTGTCTTTACCACCACAATGAACACCGTGGTGGAAATGACTGTGGTGGAATTGGAAATGACATTTCCCCCCTTTCCCTCTAAAATATCATGCTATGCTATGTTAGCCTGCTAATATTAGTTTTAGAGTTAGCATTAAATATACACAATTACACATTATTAAATTAAATTGATCCAGTTATTTTTGCGTCCATGTGAAATATGAGCAGTTTGGAAATGACGACCAATAAACATACTCTCAGTTTTGGTCATATTTACCTTGATTTTTCTTCTTTTCATTACTCCCTGAAGAGGTCACCCTTTCACCCAGCCATGTGTTCCATGATATACGTTTTTTTTCTTCTTCCGTGATAGACGTGTTCCACTCTTTTTTACAGCGGAGTTTCTGTTGCTATGGTTACTAAGTATACAGACCTAAAGCAATGATCCCAGGATTCTATGTTGACCAGTGTGGTGGAAATGACAGTGAACCCAAGGGACAAGGTTTCTATGAGAAATGTGAGAAAATTTTAACAAGAATATGAGAAAATGTTAATAAATATTGCAATATATAATATGTATAATTGAAACAGACATTATTTTATCATTTGTACTTGAAATCTACAATATTTAAATATTTAATTTAGAATGAAGCGAGGTTGAGAGTACAAAGTCTGGCTTAGGGACAGAGGGAAAACAGTAAAAAACATGCATAAAAGGCCTCATATTATATAATAAAAAGAATGATTGAGCCATGATACATTTTTTTATAAGTACCCATTAGGGTGAAGTAAATGTGACAAAAACAAAAAAGAACAAATGTTTTTTAGATTTTATTATTTCATCCAGGGACAAGAAAAGTACCATAGTTCAAGAATCACCATATATATAATATAATAGGCTATATATTTTTTAGGCTATATTATATATATAGGCCTAATATATTATTCCTTACTTTCAGTTTATATCCAATTAAATGAAGTGGACGATTCATGTAGTGTACATCATAAATGAAACTAATAAGATATTTTAACAACTGTTGAGGAGCTATTGAGGCCTACGAATTTTAACATGTGTCAGGCAAAGGAAACGGTAACATGAGAATTTTACAGTTTGCTCTTTGTTATTTTTAGTTATTTACCTATAGCGACTAATGAATTGGAAGTCTCACACATTCACAGAAAATAGCTTACTTCTGCATTGCAAAATAACCTTGTTGTTTTACACATCAGTCCTGTTTAGCCGATTCTTATCTAGAATAAGCTGCAGTATGGAGCGGACCATACATCTGTTGATGTGAATTCAAAGGTCTGGCTATGTGATGTTCAAATCTGACCATCCAGCTGTATTTGGGCCACTCACAAAAAACAAAACAAAAAAAACAATTTTTTTCACTTTTCTCCATAATGGCTTGACACGAGTGCCCTGAGTACTACAATTTGAATTTAATGCAAATTGCCTGACTGGCTGTGGTCTGTTCTTTTTTTTTTTTTTTTTTTGTAAGATTTTTATAGGCAGAAGTAAAACATCATGTTGCTATTAGATTCCAAGCACTCAATGGGGCCAACTCAGAGGGGGAAAAGGAAATGAAATAAAAGGTAAGGAAAATGTAAAACACAAATGTAATCACTGCACCACCTTGTGGCCAGGTCTCTTAAAAACTGCCCTGCATATAATGTCATGTTATTCATTCACCATATATATATATATATATATATATATATATATATATATATATATATATATATATATATATATATATATAAGACATCCAGTGCTTCTACCAAGGAAAAACATCGAAAGCATCAAATCAATATTGAAAATCACACAGTTGAGCATTTATGAGGAGCACTATGTATAATTAGTGCCCCTCATGACCTAAACTTGAGGGAATTTTGGGTTCCTTTTGTCTGTGTGTAACTATAGCTACTATTGTATTACAATAATATAATATCATAAATGTATATTATACACAATATGCATAGCCTACAGTAAAATAAGATGGAGGAGAAAAAGAAAACCACAACATAATTCCTACAACCCTGCTTGGACTCCAACTATGTAACCAAAATGACTTTTCCAAAATCTTGAGCTCGAAATTTTAATTCGAGATTACATTCCTTAATTTCCGTTGCTTACAGTAGGCGGCAGTATCGCGCAATCCCGCGGAACAATAACAAGCAGAAGAATCACCGGATATCCGGAAGTGTTGCATTGTGGGGTGTATTTCGTTGGTTGCTAACCGAATGGTTGAAGTAATGAATTAAGAGCTTTGGGTGTTAAAAATTTCTGCACCGTGCTTTAGCTGAACAAGCGCGGCGTTTATTGGTTTACCCGGGCAGCTTGAGAATGAACGATCGGAGTTGAATCATGATTATAAAGGCGCACAGGAACAGCAGCAGCACTGATGTGTGGATGTGGAGAGTCAGCGTAAACTGATCAACCGAAAGGTACTGACTCCTCTCATCCTCGAAACACTTACACTTTCTCCCTGCATTTGAATTCAAAAATATATTCAAAATTGCATTCTGTCGGACAGTGTTTTACCGAGCTGCTATAAGAACGCCGACCAGATCATTTGAATCTCCACACAAAGCCGTTGCTGTGGGTGTATCATCATTAACATCACATTAAACCTCCTCGCCTGGTTTCGACTCCCTTTAAACTCTGAAGCATCTCGGCAGCTCATCCCTCATGGCCTCTTCATCGGGGAACGACGATGACCTTACGATCCCGAGGGCGGCGATCAATAAAATGATTAAAGAAACGCTTCCCAATGTGCGAGTAGCGAACGATGCCAGAGAGCTGGTGGTGAACTGCTGCACAGAGTTCATTCACCTCGTCTCATCAGAGGCCAACGAGATCTGCAATAAATCAGAGAAGAAGACTATATCCCCTGAACATGTTATAAACGGTGAGGATAGTACTTCTTGATGAGGTCACTAGCTAATTTTTCATTTTGGAATAGGGTTTTATTCAGAGTTTGTACAGTAAACTGGAGTTAAAGAGTTAGTTCGCTCAAAAAAAAATTTATTTGCTCTCATACACCCTCACCTGTATTTGTTGCTTGCTTCTGTTGAACACAAAACGAGATGTTTGTCCGAATTATAGTGTCTGACAACCCCAGTGCATCATTTCCAAGCAAATCTTGTTCAAAACATCTTAAAGGGATAGCCTAGTTGTCCCAAAAAGATCAGTTTTGTCATTAGTTACTCACCTTCACGTTGTTTTAAACCTGTATGGGTTTCTTCTGTTGAACACACAAGAAGATATTTTAAAGAATGTTGGTTACCAGACTTTTGACGGTACCCGCGTTGACTTCCTTGACTACTTTTGTGTTCAACAGAAGAAAGAAACTCCTACGGGTTTGGAACAACTTGAGGGTGAGGAAATACTGACAATTTCATTTTTGGGTGAACTATCCCTTTAAGCAAGACTAAATCATTCTACTGGTCTTAGCTGCTCTCCCAATGTTGTCAGTTGTTCAGGCTTTTAAAGGTCTCTTCTTGGCTTTTGGCTATAAAATGAAAGTCAATTGCGTTCAATGTTTTGGACAACAGTGACTTAAATTGTTAATTTTTTTACACAGTTCTGCAAAATATAGGCCTAGTTTCACAGACAGGGCTTAGATTAAGCCAGGATTAAACGTACCTTAGAAAAAATCATTACTGGTGTGCATCTTGAGACAAAAACAATGGCACTGACATGTCAGTTAAAACAGCTCAAACATGCATTTTAGTCTGGAACTGGGCTTAAGCCTTGTCTGTGAAACCGGGGGTCTTTAAATAATAGTAATAGAAAGTAAGTCATACCCATGTTACTCCAAACCTGTAAATAAAGAAATAATGCAATTTTCATTTGAGCGATCTATCCCTTTAAATGTTTGATCTAATGCACTATGGTGGGTTTGAACCTACAATATTTTAATTAACAGCTGAGATATTGGACTAGGCTGCATTAATATACACAAGATTCAGTATTAAATTCACATTTCTACAACGTGTGGATAGATATAATTGTCTTACTGTCATGAAAAAGATTTACAGCATTAAGATTCTTCTTCACTGGCGGTTGTGCATTTAACTTCAAACTTGTACATCTCTCCTAAAATCCAAACGTAATCGTGAATGCTGCTTTTTGGTTTTTCTCCAGCACTTGAAAGTCTAGGTTTTGGTTCATACATCGCAGAAGTAAAAGACGTTCTGCAGGAGTGTAAAACTGTAGCACTTAAGCGGAGAAAAGCCAGCTCCCGACTAGAGAACCTTGGCATTCCCGAGGAAGAACTTCTACGTCAACAGCAGGAATTATTTGCCAAGGTAAAGATCCTGGAAGAGCTTGAATTATTCATGAAATGGAACTTTTCACAGTTTGTTCCCATCCTTGTAACTAGATGAAGTGTCTGTTCTGATGAGTTGTGCTGTCTTCCAGGCACGGCAGCAGCAGGCTGAGTTAGCACAGCAGGAGTGGTTACAGATGCAGCAGGCCGCCCAGCAGGCACAGTTAGCGGCGGCTTCAGCCAGTTCCGCTCAGCAGGCCGGATCTTCCCAGGATGAAGATGAAGAGGACGACATGTGAATCCCGGCAGGCTTTCTCTGAAGCACACAGATAGATTGACAAATATATATATTTACAGACATGTACGGTCTCACCCCCCCCCCACCACACACACCACACACACCCACACACACACACACACACACACACACACACACGCAGACAAACACACACACACTGTCCTCCGTAAACCTTAGCAGAGAAGGACTTCTGCAGTGTTGTCTCCTATATGAACTTTTAAATCCCAGATAAACAGTATAAATTCATACTGACGGTTCAGGGGCGGTCGTGGGTGCTCTCCTGTGATTTGTTGCTACGTTTGCCTCGATTCACTTGTTAACTAGAATTATTTACTCTTGAAAATCCCTCTTTTCTTTCTCATTTGCTCCTGATTTAATTGAAGGCAGTTGTCATCGTTTCACCATATGTGTGTGGGAAGGATGCTAAGTCATGTGACGTGGCAGTGATGTAAGACGCACCATGTTAATTGTCATTGGTTAAATTCAGGAGCTGCTGTTTTGAGTGGCTGCGTCCTGTTTTAGGCGATTTGCGTATTTCTCTTATATTTGTCTTTGTTATATAGTTTGAAGAGACACAATTGGGGAACATTTTTGGAAAGTGACTTTTACAGCCATTCATCCCCGCTTCCGTATTTCTCTTTGTTCTGCTGAGTGAGATCAGAGAACGAGATTTGTAATGTAGGATGTTGCTTTTTGGTTCATTTTAGTTCGAGTGAGGATAACGATTGTGTAGATAAGCTTTTACCTGCCCTGTGTTCAGAACAGTATTCAAAGGAAAAGATTTACATGTGCAGAATAAAATCTGTCTCATAGTACCAAAGATAGAAGAAACTATAAAAAAAAATTCAGTCACCAGATAGACTTTGGAAATTTGCTCATGGTATTTGCTCTCTGTATGATTTGAATGCTTTGGTGCAGATTGCGCTGAACGCTCTAACTTACACTTTGTACAATGTTTTGATAGCAGATTTTTTTTACAGGTGCAATGTGTAAAAGTGGAGTTGTGAATGTGTGGTTAATTCATATCTTGTGATGACTGGTAAGGTGTAGTTGAGAAGCGTATTCACATGCCTTTGCAAAAGCTGTATTCTCTAAGCAATAAAGTCAACCCGTTTTATAGACAGCCTGTGTTCTTTTTTTTTTTTTTTGATTAATGGAAAGTTTTAAAGTGGGCATGAAATGGAAGTTACGATTGTGTTTTCTTGTGACATGTATATTAGTGAAACGACTTCTCTCAAACAAGAAAAATGTCAGGTGGGACTTGATTTTGTCCATCGGGAGTTGATTGGATGATTGCGGTTTGCGTGACAGGTTGTCTCGCCCTTGCGCCAATAAACGCGTCATCAGAGAAGAGATGAGGGTTTAAGATTCTGAGGGCACTTGAACTAAAAAAGAAAAGAAATGCATGGATAAATTAATTATGATTAATTGACAATTGATTTAATGGTGCATATTAAAATAAAAATCAATTACAATTTTTTTTAAGTATTCATCACAGACAGCAACATAGTGTCGCCCAGTTCCAACACAGATCTGGTACACTTTGAATCCACATGTACCAGATCTGCCCCAGATCTGGGCCGACACTAGTATGTTGCTGTCTGGGATGATGGTAATTACCAGAATGTTTTTTTTAAATGACAAATTAAAATATGAACTATGTATAACCCAAGAAAAAGTGCAGAAAATTGTGAACGTTTCTATGACTGAACCTTGTAGTATTTGAACTGGGTGGTGGTTGTATTATTATGGTGCATCTAACTGACAGATGGCGCTCCTGCAGCAGTAAAAGAGACGAGACTCTTACTATGGCGTAGGCTTTGATATATAAATATTAATTACGCTAGGTGACGTTCTCTCAGTAGCCCAGAGTGATTTGTTAAATCATTTGATCTTGAATATGAACGGGTTACATGAGTGGACGCTCCCGGAAGGTGATCAGGAACGTCGTATGACCTAATTAATATTCATAAGCTCTGCCTCTGCCATAGTAGAATTGGTAAATCCCCGCTGTGGACGTGTAGAGAAACTGTTGCGCTGAGTCCTCCACCGTTCCCACCATTCCGCTTTATTTACGCCTACAGAAGTGAAAGGTCGATCGGTTTCTGAGTTTGGCTGGATCAAATAAACAGAGGCAGAGCATTCAAATAGATTAAAAGAGCAACTGTTCTGAGATAAGTTATTGCAAGGAGAACTTTATATACTTGTGAAGAATTGCCATCGACAGATCGGTCTGGTTCGGCATTCACGTTTTTTCCTCATACTACCGAGCCGAGGTACGGTAAGTGTCAAACTGACCGCATGTATACTATGTATATAGGTGTTTATATGTGTACTAACTACATCACTCTCATAAAGTGTTAAATCTGTTCAGAGGTAAACAATCATATAAATGTTTAGCCTATAAACACAGTTGCACGGTTGATTTTGACCTGACTGGCTTTAGTCAACATTTTATGTTAA
Organism: Semotilus atromaculatus; assembly: GCA_031834385.1. NCBI lineage: Eukaryota > Metazoa > Chordata > Actinopteri > Cypriniformes > Leuciscidae > Semotilus > Semotilus atromaculatus. The sequence continues at coordinate 19,249,128 of JAULUF010000007.1, forward strand.
CTTACCTGCCTATTATTAATAGATGCTCTAACTACGTTCCTATGTAATGATGTCATTGCTTCATGTTCAACAATGAGAAAATATTATTGCTGTTAACGTGTGGTGCATTTATTTATTTGGCATGGATGTGTTGCCAAATTGAATCGTATACATTAAGAACGATACGTTTTTTGTCAGTTTAAGATCAGCTTGTGTCCTCACTGACATAGCTGCTGTCTTTAGACACAGTATATCTAGTAATATTCTATTGTTTTTGCTATGGGATGAATGATCAGTGTTTGATCATATCACATAAAATTCAACAACATTCTGTTCATGTTATCCAGAGGAAATGTCATTATGACTGACATGAACCAGATATGTAAACTTGCTGTAAAGGACTTTGTACATTGATCTGTTAAATGCAGGCAGTACATTTCAGTTTGGACATGAATCAGTGGTCTGGGTATTCTCATAGCAAGAAAAAAAGAAAAGAAAAAAGGACTTGGTGTGGACAGCTGAGCCTGTTCTGTTATTTTTTGGAAACTTTGATACGAGATACTATTTTTATATATTGTATTTACATACCATTTGTAACTGTCTCATGAATGTTTCTAGTCTGTTGATCCTGTGAAGTATGTGTTTTTGTTTTTGTTTTGTTTTTAATCTTAAATCTTTACTAGTATTTTTGCTTAATTCACTTATTGCCCTTTCAGGCTGAATTTATTTAATGAAAATAAAATGTTCATTTATAGTTAATTTTTTTCTTGTCATTGTTTATTGACACTTAGGCTATGTCTTTCCAAACCTGTATGACTTTCTGTCTTCTGTGGAACACAAAATATATTTTGAAGAACTCTTTAAGGCTTTTCACTTTTTTCTAAACCCTCCCTGAGTGACCAAAATCCTAGGTTATCTTGTTTCACGTTTCACCCTGTTTATAATTTACCCGGGGTTAACAAATAACAATTAATCCTGGGTATTCATCATAAGATGACATATTTCACACTGTACTGTTCCTATATTTGCGGTGCACTAAAAGGTTATTTCAAGTGCTTCATATAGAACATTTTAGAGGTTCTCATCATTGGATCATTTTATGGATTTAGTTTTAATTAATTGATATAAATTCATTTTCACTGAAAAGCTTTAAACATACTTTATCACTTCAAATTTTTTTATTAACTTGTTAAACATGAAATAATTATGCAATCATTTAAGACATTTCTATATAGAATCTTTTTGTCATAAAGCGTTCTTTGAACCCTTACTCTAGGGTTCTATAAATAGGAGTTGATTGATTGACGAATGTAGCACACAACCTGTTTACTCTAAGCATCGCGCATCTTCATATTGGCGGGGACTACCAAGTTTTTCCTGAATGGACTTTCAGACTGGTAAGAAATGAAACCCTCTCCTCTTCACTGCAATTGACGGTCAAATGCTGAAGCGTACTGTTTATCATGCAGCATTTCTGTGACTGTATAAAGCACCTAAACCTGAGTCACGTAATTGGGTGTCTTTTATCTAACCATAACATACATATATACTACATGAAGTGTGGTAACTGATGTAATCTGATTTATGTAATCAGATTGCAAAAATGTAATTCTTGTAAATTACTCATTATCATAACTTAAAATACTCATAATCATATTTTTTTATTGATAACATGATTACCTAATATTCACAAAATGTCAGTAAATTATTCAGAATTTATTTATTTTCCCTAATTCCTTTTCCTTCTACACACACAGTTTGGCCACTAGTCAGGCAACTAAAATATTTTTTTGTTGATTGTTTTTTTTATTTTGATTGTTATTTATTTTCTCTTTTTTAATTAAAAAATTTAAGCCTTTCATAAATTAATGAACCCCCTGCAGTTCCTTCACAAAGCATAATACTAAGCAGGGATTCATAACCCCAGCAAAAAAGTGCTAACATCTTCTAAATTAGTGTGAAACATTCTACCTGGGGTTAAAAGCAGGGTTTTGAATGATTAAAGACCTTGTTTTATTTTTTTTACCTTACATTGAAAGTCAGTAGGGTCCAAAACAACATTGGACCCCATTGAATTTTCATTGTATGTAAGAAAATATTCAGGGAAAACTTAGATTAAGAATATCTTCTTTTGTGTTCTGCAGAAGACAGAAATTCATACAGGTTTGGAGTAGGGATGTGCACGAATAATCGAATTTTCGAATATTCGATCTGTAATTATTATTCGAAAAATAAAATACTATTCGAATTTTATCGAATTTATGAAGCCGTAGCCTAAATGCTTTGCTGGACGTAAATGCAGTGAATCCCTGATAAATCCCAAGCACTAACTCGCAGTTATAATTAAATCCTCTGGGTGGCGCTGTGGCGCGTGTTTAACAAGTTGTTTGTATTTGATCACAGAATGTCGTCGTCTGCCTCGCGAAGTTTGGAATTAGACTAGTTCAAAATTATGTTACTAAATGATCTTACAGAATGGAATTACTTTTGATCAAATGAATTAATTAATCTGAGTTATAATATCATCAACACAAAGAGAAATCACATGAAATCCAAACAGCAGGCGACTGAGGAAAGACAGCTGTCCATCACTGCATTACGACTGCAGTCTGCAGGTAAGCGCAGCTGTAGCGCGAGTGATCCGAGATGATAACTTATCTAATAGCAAAATTATTATTTTTTAGACATACTTCCCTTAAGTTTCATTGAGGGAGACATGTTTAAGAACAGAAAACGCAAAGTGCTGCTAGAAACTTAGAACACCGTGGCCGTTATCTTTGTGTCACTGAATCTGTCAGTGCTGCGCGTTTTCTCACTCGAGCATAAAAGTCAGCTTGCCTTTCAGCATAAACGTAGGCTACGTCAGCATAAACATAAACTTGACATAAACGTGAAACAATATAAACACGATAATCATGCTGACTCGAGTGTACGTGTACGTTCTGTTCGATATCTGGCGCAGTAACGTTAGATGCTACTCTGCTTTATTAGGCGTTTTTTTCCCGCTCGCGCTGCTTGAGCTTAAATCCTTTTGTTCTTTATATTTTGTTTACACATAGGCCAACTGTTAATGTTTTCAACTAAAAGAAAACTTTAACATATATTGTAAGCTTGTTGTGTATTTTGCCTAATCGTAAGCTTGTTAAGAAATGGTGACAAAAACTTTAAAAAAAAACTTCACTTAAAAAATAACGTCTTTTTCGTTAAAGGTCATTTAAATAGGCTAAACGAATATTCGAATATTCGATTTTTATGAGCCCGAATATTCGAATGCAATATTTTTGAAAAATGCCCATCCCTAGTTTGGAGCAACATGATGTTGAGTAAATCATGATCAAATTTTCATATTGGGGCGAACTATTACTTAGAAGGAGGGTGTCACTAGCGGTTCCAAATACTGCATTTTTGGTTTCAATTCAACAGGTTTCTTGAGCACTTCCCCCTTCTGTCACTGATTGCTCAAACATGTAGTCCCGCACCAAAGTCGTGCCATTGTTTGAGTCCGTGTTATGTAGTTGTGTATAGGGGTCAACGTTTGGCTGGTTACAGATTTAAGCAATTTGAAAAGCTATTTTAACAGATACCTTTCTCCAGGCATCAAAGACCTTCTTGGAGGATTTCTATAAAAACGTTATTTTTTCAATTCCTGAGATAGTGTCTGTCTAGTCACCTTATTCTCGGTGGAGACTTTAATTGCTGTCTTGATCCCTCACCCGATCACTCATCCAATAAGCCTCTCTCTCCATCTAAATCATCTAAAGTTATTCAACTGTTTATGGAGCAGTATGCAGTCTCAGATGTATGGCGCTTCTTCAATCCAAGTGATGAGCAGTTTTCTTTTTTCTCTCCCGTACATGGTACTTTTACTCGAATTTACCTTTTTCTTATTGACAACAAGATGCTCTCTTCTGTTAACACTTGTTTCTACAGTCCTATAGTTATTTCAGATCATGCTACTATCATAGTGGATATCTAATTTCCTGGTGTGTCCTTTACACGATTCCCATGGAACTTTAACTCGTTTCTACTTACTGACCTGGATTTGATTAAATTCATTGGTAGGCGCATTGATCTTTTCATTTCCACTAATGTTAATTATTTACGTGGAGAGATAGTTTCTTACTCTGCCTTTCGGAAAAAGTTCACTGTTGAAAAGAGTATCTCTATCTCTAGGGAAGTGGCTGACCTGCAGTCCAGATGTGTGGACGCACCTGAACCTGAACTAATCAAAGAATTGCTTACTAAAAAGTCTGAATTTGATATTTTGGCTGCCGACGGGGCAATAGAAGCATTACTTAAGTTTCGTCATAGTTATTATGAGTCTGGAGATAAGCCAGGTAAAATACTGGCTCACCAAATCCGACAATCTGCCCAACATATCTTACAAATTAATACTTTCAATGGCACAACTATTGACCCTCAAACTATTAATGACCAATTCAGGAATTTTTATGCTTTGTTATACACTTCTGAGTGTTCATCTGAAGAGGTTCAGTTGGACAGTTTCCTTAGGCCCCTGAATATTCCTTCCATTGACGCCGAGACATCATCTAGGATGGATGACCTTTTTACTGTAGATGAAATTAAAGATGCGTTACATTCGATGCAGAATGGGAAATGTCCAGGGCCTGATGGTCTTCCTACTGAATTTTTTAAGGCGTTTGCAGATAAACTTTCCCCACTGCTAAATATGTTTAACGAATCTTTGCAATGCGGCATACTCCCTCCTACTTTAAGACAGGCCACCATTTCACTTTTATTGAAGAAAGGTTCTTTGTTATGTGGAGATGTTAAAATATTAGCTAAGATGCTGGCAAGGCGTCTTGAGGCTGTTTTGCCTTCAATCATTTCTACAGACCAAACTGGGTTTGTCAAGGGTAGGCACTCTTTTCATAATGTCAGGCGTCTATTTAATATATATTGCACTCTCCCTCAACATCTTCCACCCCTGAGTTGGTTATTTCGATGGACGCAGAGAAGGCATTTTACCTGGCCTTATTTGTTCTATACATTAGAAAGGTTTGGATTTGGCTGTAAATTTATCTCGTGGATTAAACTTCTTTATGCTTCTCCTTTGGCTTGTGTCTGCACAAACAATGATTATTCTGATTATTTCCCCTTGGACGTGGTACTCGGCAGGGATGTCCACTTTCCCCGTTATTGTTCGCCATTGTTATCGAAACATTGGCAGTGGCCCTAAGGTCTAGTCAGATGATGGGCATAATAAGAGGGGACTGTGCACAAATTGTCTTTATATGCTGACGACCTCTTACTTTTCGTCTATGAACCAGACAGATCTATACCCCAAGTTTTAGCTTTACTGAAGGAATTTGGGCAGGTTTTGGGGTATAAATTGAATCTTCATAAGAGTGAACTCTTGCCTATAAATTCCACAGCCGTAGCTTACCCTCTTTCAAAATTGCCATTTAAGACATCATTAGATCAATTAAATTATTTGGGCATCTGCGTGACCAAGAATTACTCTGATCTGTTTAACTGTAATTCCTCTCCTTTGTTGGATCGACTGACTGAAGATCTTCATCGTTGGTCTCTATTGCCTCTTTCTCTTGCGGGTAGGATAAATTGTATTAAAATGAATGTACTGCCTAAATTTCTATATCTTTTTCAATGCATACCAGTTTTTATTGCCAAGCGTTTCTTTCACTCTTTAGATAGCTCTATTTCTCAATTTATTTGGAATGGTCAAACTCACAGAAAGGCATCCACCCTGGTTGAGGATTGAGGAGGCTGCATGTGGCAGCTCTTCGCTTATTTCTCTTCTGTGTCTTCCTCTCTCGTTTTCACCTTTAACCTTCTCCAGTAATGTTATAGTTAAAAATTGTTTTAAGATCCGGTGTCAACTTAAGCGCCATTTTACTTTACTGTCAACACCTCTTATATGCCCAGTGCACTTTAACCCCCTCTTTCCTCCCTCTTGCATTGATAAGTCTTTTGCGGCCTGGGTGGACCACGTGATAATTTCTATTAAGCATCTTTACATTGATGGTACATTCGCTTCCTTTGAACAATTGATTCAAGATTTTAACTTACCAAGGTTCCACTTTTTCAGATACTTGCAAGTCCGGGACTTTGTCTGTAAGCATTTTCCGGGGTTCCCCTTGATCCTACCCTCCACCTTTGTCGATACCATATCAAATATTAATCCTTATCGAAGAGGGGCCATCTCCACGATATATAACACCTTTTTCACATGTAACCCCTTGGCTTCTGATAGTCTGCGGATTACTTGGGCTAGGGATCTTAATATAGAGATAGAGACAGAGACATGGCAGTCGATTTTGAAACGTGTTCACACATCATCTGTTTGTGCTCGCCTCAAAGTTTTACAGTGTAAAGTTGTTCACAGAGTACACTGGTCTAAAAGTAAATTAGCCCGCTTGTTCCCTGACATTGATCCAAGCTGTGACAAGTGTCATCTACAACCGGCTAATTTAGCTCACGTGTTCTGGACTTGTCCTGCTTTATCTTTTTTCTGGGAGTCTGTTTTTGACTCGCTTTCAACTATCACTTCCGTTAATATCCATCCCTCTCCGCTAATCGGCTTGTTTGGAGTACTACCTCCTGATTATTCGTTGCCGTCTCATTTTGCTGAGCTGGTAGCATTTTTTACGCTGCTAGCGAGACGTTGTATTTTGATGAACTGGAAGGGTCCCCACGCTCCTTCTCGTACTTGGTGGATAAAAGGTTCCTTATTTTTTGCTAAATTGTAAAAAATTTAAACACTGCCTTCGTGGTTCCATGGTTAAATTTTCAAGAATTTGGTTACCCTTTTTAGAGCATGTTAAATCTCTGCACCTGGATGGAGTCCCACATTTTTTTTTATTGGAGTGTTTGTCTCTGTTGTTGTGAAAAATTCATAAATCATATATAAAAGACCTTCTTGGTTGGGAACCTCAAACAGAGACACTCGATGAACACTTAAGCCGCGTTTCCACCACAGGAAATTTCACCAGGAACTAGGGACTACGGGGTGGTATTCGGTGTGTTTCAACCGCAGGGACCAGGGTCTAATTTAAGTTCTGGATAAAAATTCCCCCCTCAGAAAGTCCCTGCTTGCGAGGTAGTAATTTTTCAAAGTTCAGGAACTTTCGGGTGTGGGACTTGGGCTCTGAACATGCTGATTGGTTGAGTTCACACAGTATTTTGATTGGTTGACTCCATGCAGAATTTTATTGCAACCACCATTTTTAAAAGTCTGTTACGGTGCGTGCAGTAAGAGTTGTTTTGCTATTCGAATCAACAATGGAGTTTAAAAAATACGTCAGATGGACCGACGACTAGGTTCAGTCTTTATTAAGCTTATATGCAGATGACGAAATCCAGCAGGAACTGGAAAGTCGCTTGCAGTCCTACGTCACCGGCTAATTTGCATACACTTTACAGTACGCAGGCAGCAACAGGTCTGGGGAAAAAAAGACCACCCCCCCCAAAAAAACAATGGTAGGGGAAACACTGTTTGTTATGGCAGAATGCACACAACTAAATTCAATTGGAATCAATAGCACCCGGTGGCTATTTTTGGTATTACTAAACAAAATCTCATGGGAACTTCAATGTTTGTGATATCAACTTCAAATTTGGAACACAACTTGGTTAGATATATGGCTTTGATTTTATAGTAATTTTATAGTAAAACATTTTTAAAATATATATTTTATATAAAAGAAAAAAATATGAAGTACAGTATATTTGAATTACTGTAAATGTAAACTTCCATAACTTTTCCATACTTCAATTTTTTTAACTTGGGTCTATATTCCAAAGCATTCTTGAGTTACAACCATTTAAGTTTGAATAGTGCATTTTAATGTCCATTATCAAAAAGGGGGGTGACAGCTAAGAGGTTCTCTCAATTAATTACACAAAAATAAAGTTTCTTAAACTCTTGTTCTAGAAAATGAAGAACAAAGAAATGTGCATCGGATGCACTTTTTTAAATGTTTTTAATTAATTTATGAAGCCACTGCCAACTTTATCGTTATGTTGCATAATGCCATCATATTCTGTGTATGCAATTCGCTTAACTGCGCTGTAAATAGAAAACCTTGACAATATTGGTATTTACGACATTGTGGTGGCGTTCAAGTGCGTTCAACTCGTAAATACGATCTATACGAGATGACTTGAATGCACCATTACTTTGCATCAAGTTTGTGTACCTTCTGCCCATGTTCTCTGTACCTGTGTGAGTTACAATAGTAATTGTTTGTATTGGAGCTTTTTGCCTCTGTCTTCTTCAGCCTACTGTCAGGGTTGTTGGTGCAGGTAGCTGAAGACGAGGACACGGTAACTGCAGTTTAGGAGATTTATTTTACAAACTTAAACTTCCAAAAACAAACAGGAACAAAAGAACAAAACTCCAGGACTTCAAAAACACACAACCATACATCGACGACGACCAACAAACACTGAGGGAAAACACAGGCTTATGCCGCGTTCCAGGCAACCTGTAACCCGTGTTTTTCCAACCTTATACCCGTGACGTCAGAGCTCGTAACTGGGAGTACATCGATCTAGTACGAGTTCACGGGTGGGAAGTCAAGGGTTTGACTGCCGTTCCAGTGCACTTTCACGGGTTATGCCTGGTTCAGATTACACGATTTTAGCCCGATTTTGGCACGATCCGTTTGACGTAGGGTGTCGTGAGGATTCGTAAATGACAACGGGCGTCGGGAGGCAAGATTCGATCGTATCATCTCGTATAGTGTGTCATAGTGGGCGACAACCTACGTCGCGTCTGCGATGCTTCACGACATCACGACAAAAAGACTAGCATGTTTAATTTTTTCAACGGTCGTCCACGACGGGTTCCGTCACATGTATGAGGTTTTAACCGTCTGTTTTTGTAATATGTTATCGTTGTGGCAAGCTAGCAACATTATTTTACTTGTACTACTGGCTAAAAGTAAAAATGTATAAGAAAACAATATTTTACCTCAAGTTCTCTTTGGAGCATTGACAGCCCATACCAGGCACGGCGCCAGGATTCCAGGTTTGGATGGGCCAGACCAATTGTGGGTAAAAAAAACGTTATCCAATCACTGTTTAACCTAATAAAAATTACTGACTAATATACTGTTATATTATCTGTACTTATACATAATATAGATTTTAGTAGCTTGATGCTCTTTAAATATTTTGTTGCATTGTTAAAAAGTTTCGGTGCATAGGAGTCAGGACGGACCTATGGGATGGACCTATCCGAGATCGCTCTCCTTGGTTCTGACCAAAGAAGAGCGCTTTGGAATCTCCATTACGCATCATACCTGGGCTGCGTTTCCCGATAAAATAAATTATATCTTTATAAAAGATATAAAGATGTTCTTTATAAAAGAAGCACTTAAAAAATTGTTGAAATTGCATTTATTAGGACTCATGGGATATTATAAAAAAATAATCTAAACTATAATAGCCTATATTTAGACTGTAAAAGAGGTCAGGAATGTAATATTTGCCCAAAACATATAGGCATATTTAGTTCTGCTCGTATAACATGAGACCGAATATTTCACAATTCTTCTTAATTGTTTTCAACAATAGCCTACATTACAGATCACCAACCCTGCCCGACAATTTCAATCAATACTCGGGAACAGAACTTGTTCATTAACAACGTCATATTTGTTAAACTATTATAATGTTATTTTTTTCCACATCTATGTTGATTATGGAAAGTGACAGCATGAGTAAGATATGATGTGCAATAGCCTATATCGAGAGACATGGTCAGACATGATTTTGGCCACATAATTAAGTTTTGTCTTGTAGAAAGCCTTTCTTTAAAGTGAATTTCGTTTTGTATAAATTATATCTTAATTTTAATAATTTTTTCATCAACCAATTGCCTGGATTTAATAAATAAGAAGTAGGCTAAATATACAATAATAATCATGATATAGAGGCGCGGGCGCCGTCCCAGCACGTGAACTGGAGCTCATCTCATCATAAATTAACCGAGACTCAGCGCATGCCTCACATAGCCTATGCAAAATATATCTATATAGAAAGCTTGAAATGTCTTTAGACGAAACAATTAAAACGAAAATAAATAGGATACTCTCTGATTATGTAATCCATAGGCATACGTGCATTCTCTCTATAGGCGCGTTCACTACAGAGATGCTGCTCGTCAATTTCATCTTTGCAGACACTGACACAGAAGACAGTTTATTAATACAAATAAAATACAAATTTAGATTTTTTAATAAATGTATTTAATTTCACCCCATACTGTCCTCCTCGATCAATCCAGGAACGTGTCCATTGTCGGGTTTTCTTTCTTCTTTTTTTGTACGTTTTTCTGAACACAGGACAGCCAATACAATACTCGCCGTCGTTAAAGACGGCACGCGATGACTGGTCAGGAAGCAACGTGTAGTCTGACATGTTTCTTGTCCACGACACGACAAGATTTTAGGAGTTAAAATCGCGTAATCTGACACAGTGACTATCGTAACAGACAAAAAAATCGTGTAATCTGAACCTGGCATTACAGGTTGGAAAAACACGGGTTACAGGTTGCCTGGAACGCGGCATATAATGAACGGGGACTAATGGGTTAATTAACTGAACACATGTGAAGATACTGAACACAAACGAGGAGCGGGAAAAACTAACAGGACTAAACCAAAAATCACAATGACAGGGGGAAAACAAGATCACAAAACATAACAGAACACATCAAAAATGTGACACCTACACCACACCATGACAGGTTGTCACTCCACTAAATTACTTAACTCTGAATTGACAAACAAATTTTGCTGCAGTGTGTATGTGGCTGTATGACTAAGCAATGAGGTTTAGGTTGCTACAAGTTCTGTGTGAAGTTAACTCATGTTTACTGGAAGTCTATTTGTGACTAATAGTTAGTTATGTGTGACTTATGATTAGGTCACAGTGTAGAAGGTGTTAACAGAAAGTTACACTTGGCTCCTCAAAAAAGGTTAATTTTCCACGTCTTTATTGTAATGTCTGAAGATAAATACACATAAGGATAAATAACATTACTTAGTTAATAACATAATATTCAGGTTTAATCTTAGACGGTGGGATACCATCACTTGCTTAGACTAACGCACTAACCTGTCCTTAACCTGTTTTTTTCCCGTGTCTTCTTGTGAGTGAGAATGCTAACCTACTAATCATTTGGAGACTTTTTTTGATTTCATACTTTGGTAGCGCACTCATGATTAGACACTGTACGTTTAATTCAGTTACACAAATAACTGTTAACAGCATGTAAAATCCACAAGATCTTGCTTATTTTTAATCCCCCAAACGGTATAGGGGTCATTTAAAAGTATATTTACATTACACCATAGTATAGGACAATCACAATACATTTGTCCTAATTTCTTCACTTGCATGAAATAAACCCTTGAGCTTTTATTTTGGAGAAAACACCAGAACACCATGCTGATCGCTTGAGCAAAGTGCGCACTTTTCTTTAAACACGCAGCACAAACAGAATGCCTATATTCTTTATATACTCTATTTCTTTATATACTCTTTATAAACTTATACTTTTAAGTCTTGTGCTGTTTTATAAGGGCACAAAGCTATATCACGGATTTGATTTTAGTTTGTTGGCAAAATATAACGCTAGAAACCTTTATGTTAGGCAATCAATTTTACATCTCATATGTGTTGGGAAAAGGGAGAAGAGCGAGTTTGGCAAAAGGGGGATTCGAACACGGGTCGAATGCGTCAAAAGCTACTCACGCCCTACGACCTATGCCACTGTAGATATTTAGTGGTGTATATTGCACTTAGTGCAAATATACGCTCCGTAATTGGAAATGTACAAAAAGAAGGATTTTTTTTCTTCCACTTGCTTGGGTCCCATAATGCCCATTGGATAATCTGAGTGCCCCAGGGCACTCGCCCAATCCCGTCTATGGATAATCTGGCCCTGTTAGGGACTTAAAAATAGACTTAGTTAGTTTTTGAAGCAGCCATCAGGAGTGTTAGTTGTCTCTAGTGATGCTTGTGATTGCCGTGTGGAGACACTGTTTGCTATTTGAATTTAATTCATTGAATCATTTTAATCCCAGTGGCATAACACAAAAAAAATATTAAAATTACATTGGTATTACATTGAGAACAATGTGTCAGTATACAGGGACAATACACAGTAATGGATATATTCTATATTTTATATTTATTTAGACATGCACTGGTACACATTTTATTTAGACATGCACTGGTATTCTGTAATATAGTTTATACACTTCAAAATATGGCAATAGTTAATTATTATGCTTAATTTAAAGATGGCCATTAATTATTCTGCTATTCATTTATACCTTCATTAGTAAATGTGTCACTTGAAATTCCAGTCTTTGTATTTTCAACTGTTTATAAATAATATGGATTTATTCAATGTTCATTTTGTGTCTTAAATTTACATTAGGCCTATTGTTTTCTTTTTTTAATTTAATTTTAGATTTTTTATAGTCAAAATACATTAGAAAACTGCACTCTTTATAGGACGTGCATTTAGTGCATGGACAGAGTAAGGCAAGTAGGGCTGCAACAAACGATTATTTTGATAATCGATTAATCTAACGATTATTAGAACGATTAATCGACTAATCGCCGATTATTCCGCCTACTAATCAGTAAGTTTGGAATTATTCAGCTTTTTCAATTAGTTAAAACATTGAGTTATACATATTCTAACTAGGGGTGGAATGGTACACAGAGGTCACGGCTCGGTACGGTTTCGGTACAATGGAGTAAAAAAGTAAAACAAAAATGCAGAAGGCATTTTCATAAATATCTTAAGCCTTGTATTTTTCGAATAAGTTTTATTAATAAAGGCATAGAACCAGTTTATTTGTAATGCACTGACAATAGTTTTATTTACAAAAAGACCTTGTGATATGTTTGGTAATTGTACCTGAATTAATTTAAAATTAATTAGCTATATTTCAGATCAATATATTTGTTTTCCTTAATTTTAATTAACCCTAACTTTATTCTCATCTGAATTATAAATTATTGATTTCCGTATAAAATAAAAACACATTTGATTTTATTTTTTTAATCAATGTAGAATGTGTAACTTAAAAATAAACAGATTAGTGCTCCGACTCAGAGGACAAGAAATGAAAACCAATACGATATGATGACTGTCCAAAAGATGGAACCCACAGACTGTTTTGAAATGGGGTTGGATAAATGTTTTGCTTTTAAAACAGAGAGTGTGTGTGTGTGTGTGTGTGGTTACTTAGGTGACAGTTGTAGGTTACAGTTTGACAAGAGTTTAGAGTGTGACAAAAGCACAATGTTGTGTTTTATTGCGAGTGTAGACAAATATAAGTTAACACTTTGCTGTTTGAATGATGTCCTTTGAACAAAATGACGGAGTATGTTTTTATGTTTCCACTGTTCGATCGCGGCTCTCTCTCTCACACACACACACACACACACACACACACACACACACACACACACACACACACACACACACACACACACACACACAGTTAGATCGCGCCCGCGCCTCTCTCTCTCTCACAGATCGATCGCGCCGCCCGCGCCTCTCTCTCTCTCTCTCTCTCTCACAGTTCGATCGCGCCGCCCGCGCCTCTCTCTCTCTCTCTCACAGTTCGATCGCGCCGCCCGCGCCTCTCTCTCTCTCTCTCTCGCGCGCGCGCACATACACACACACTCCAGCGTTGCAATCTTGACATCGCAGCCTGTTCATTATGCTGCGGTCACATCGTAGCGGTCAAATAGCGATATTGCAGGCCCTTACATTAGGTCACGTGAGATCAAACGACTACTCGACAACAAAGAAATTTGTCGACAATTTTTTATTGTCGACGTTGTCGACAATGTCGACTAATCGTTTCAGCCCTAAAGGCAAGTGTTTGAAACATACAGTGAAGAAAATAAGTATTTGAACACCCTGCTATTTTGCAAGTTCTCCCACTTAGAAATCATGGAGGGGTCTGAAATTGTCATCGTAGGTGCATGTCCACTGTGAGAGACATAATCTAAAAAAAAAAAAATCCAGAAATCACAATGTATGATTTTTTAACTATTTATTTGTAAGATACAGCTGCAAATAAGTATTTGAACACCTGAGAAAATCAATGTTAATATTTGGTACAGTAGCCTTTGTTTGCAATTACAGAGGTCAAACGTTTCCTGTAGTTTTTCACCAGGTTTGCACACACTGCAGGAGGGATTTTGGCCCACTCCTCCACACAGATCTTCTCTAGATCAATCAGGTTTCTGGGCTATCGCTGAGAAACACGGAGTTTGAGCTCCCTCCAAAGATTCTCTATTGGGTTTAGGTCTGGAGACTCGCTAGGCCACGCCAGAACCTTGATATGCTTCTTACAGAGCCACTCCTTGGTTATCGTGGCTGTGTGCTAGGAAGACCCAGCCTCGACCCATCTTCAATGCTCTAACTGAGGGAAGGAGGTTGTTCCCCAAAATCTCGCAATACATGGCCCCGGTCATCCTCTCCTTAATACAGTGCAGTCGCCCTGTCCCATGTGCAGAAAAACACCCCCAAAGCATGATGCTACCACCCCCATGCTTCACAGTAGGGATGGTGTTCTTGGGATGGTACTCATCATTCTTCTTCCTCCAAACACAGTTAATGGAATTATGACCAAAAAGTTCTATTTTGGTCTCATCTGACCACATGACTTTCTCCCATGACTCCTCTGGATCATCCAAATGGTCATTGGCAAACTTAAGACAGGCCTTGACATGTGCTGATTTAAGCAGGGGAACCTTCCGTGCCATGCATGGTTTCAAACCATGACGTCTTAGTATATAACCAACAGTAACCTTGGAAACGGTGGTCCCAGCTCTTTTCAGGTCATTGACCAGCTCCTCCCGTGTAGTTCTGGGCTGATTTCTCACCTTTCTTAGGATCATTGAGACCCCACGAGGTGAGATCTTGCATGGAGACCCAGTCCGAGGGAGATTGACAGTCATGTTTAGCTTCTTCCATTTTCTAATGATTGCTCCAACAGTGGACCTTTTTTCACCAAGCTGCTTGGCAATTTCCCGTAGCCCTTTCCAGCCTTGTGGAGGTGTACAATTTTGTCTCTAGTGTCTTTGGACAGCTCTTTGGTCTTGGCCATGTTAGTAGTTGGATTCTTACTGATTGTATGGGGTGGACAGGGGTCTTTATGCAGCTAACGACCTCAAACAGGAGCATCTAATTTAGGATAATAAATGGAGTGGTGGTGGACATTTTAAAGGCAGACTAACAGGTCTTTGAGGGTCATTCTAGCTGATAGACAGGTGTTCAAATACTTATTTGCAGCTGTATCTTACAAATAAATAGTTAAAAAATCATACATTGTGATTTCTGGATTTTTTTTTTTAGATTATGTCTCTCACAGTGGACATGCACCTACGATGACAATTTCAGACCCCTCCATGATTTCTAAGTGGGAGAACTTGCTAAATAGCAGGGTGTTCAAATACTTATTTTCTTCACTGTAGCATGTGCACAGTGCAGTTTAATGATAAAAGTTTCCCCTTGTTGTTAAAATGATTGTACAAATAAAACTGTTAGCTCAGATATCCAGACAATTATAAACAATACTGAAATAAGAGTGCATGGTTTATCTGTCAATTAGATGCGCCTGAGAGTTGATGGACAACATTAATGAAGAGTGTTCCACCCATAAAACACTGTAAATGTACTCTGAAGCTGATGAGAGATGTTGACGATTGCACTATGGAAAGTGTAAAGTTAAGCCTCTGTTAAACTTCTTCCGTGTTGTCATTACCTTTAACTTAGGGCTAACTAGGGCTGTCAATAGATTAAAATTTGTAATCACGATTCATCGCACTGGACCGCCTTGGGATGGAGTCTCCACTCTCCCGGAAGCGCAAGCTGTTGTGAGTGCTTGTCGGCTACACGATTGAGAATGCCCAGAATATTAATGGCTGCCTCTGACTCCATAGGAGGAGATGGCGGGTGAGTCGCGACATGCGACGGGAGCATAGACCACCTTGATGATTGATGTCCGCAGTGCTGTCCGTACAGACCAGTACGTGCTTGCCTAGTAGCGGTGATTTGAAGCGGCCCAATGCAAGACATACTGCTAGCAACTCGAGGCAGTTGATGTGCCAATGCAGTTGGGGTCCCTGTCCAAACGCCCGAGACTGCATGCCCGTTGTACGTGGCACCCCAGCTGTTGGTGGAGGCATCTGTGGAGACAACTGCATGCTCTTAGAGTTCTAGGGGAACTCTTGCCCATAGAAATGCAGAAAATAGAAAAGGTTTGGTGACAGGCAGGGGTGGTTGTCGTGATTGTGAATGTGACTGACCAATGTGGGGTAAAATGAAGTTCAAAATACCTTTGTAGCGGTAATGTTAGCAAACATCCCAATGCCTCCCCATTAATTTGGATTAATCATACTACATTTTCAAATGGACCTGAGTTGTTCTTCAGCCCACCAACCAATTCTGGTGCCAAATGATTGAGATCCATGCCGCAAACTCTAAAGCCCTCAAAGCCTTCAATTTCCTGGACTGTCTGTCATGTAAATGAATGAATGAATGAAGATGCTTCAGATTACAGTCAATTCAATTAAAAGATTATTTTTCTCAGTGGAATTGTGCTGCTGAATGCAACACCAGGAAACCCCATTTGGTTTTCTTCTGCCGTTCTGGTACCAGTGCGCATTGGCTTAGAGGATTGAAGGTAAAACTATCAGAGAGTACTGTACCTCACTTATTGACTCACTTCATTTCAGTAATCTCCCAGAAGGCTGTGCTGTACTCAGTCTGGTTGAGGCACTGATGATTGCGCCCTGCAAGGCACTTATAGTATCACACCCATTTAAAAGCTCAAACTCCCTATAGCAATTTGGAACTAGATTTCAAAGCATTTTCAAAAAGTAACTTTCCCTTCCTGCCTCCATATTTACCACAGTAGACTTTATTTTATTGGTCATTGTAGTAAACTTATGATTACTTAACCACACCTGCCAGTTTTCAAGTGTGGGTACTCTATGTCCATCAAACAAAATGATGAGTCAGCTCACTTGCTGATGTAACTATTGCAAATATGGGTAACTGTTTTTTTCAAAAGGCATATGTTTAGTTGTTTATAGGGTCTACCACAGAGTCTAAATCAGCGCTTACATTTTACATTTTTTTATTACTGGTTTTGAGAACTCTCTGGACCTACTATCATAATTACATGTATAACACCACTTTATCATGATGTTGTAAATTTGCCAAAAAAGAATGTTTGTATGTCACAGAGGGTTCATAAAGTTTGACAGACAATGGCAGATAACAACAAGGCTTATCAGCGAAGCGATTAGTTTAGCTTGCAAGTCATTTATCTATTGAAGGTCAATTGTGTTTACAAATGCTGATTACCAAATCAAACCTAATTGTCTAAACCCCACAGAATCCCTTTCACTTACAAGACATGGAGCCTCAGAAGAGGGTAAATGCAGTATTTATTGAGGTCACACACTGACGTACACACACACACACACCAGATGCTCTTGTCATCTGAGATGTCAAGTTGCGGATTTCCGAGCTTCTTGCAGGGAGCCTATTAGTTAACTCGAGGCAAGGGGGGGTTCACCTGCACCCGAAAGGTATATTTTGTGTGACATTGGATCACTGGAACTCCTCCCCTATTAATATATGTTTTCTAACTTTTGTATTTTTACAGTCTGTAAGATGTCTAATTAACAAATGTTGATGATCCCCACCTGAAATATTGTCACATGTACGTCTTTTCTGGCTATATTGGTTGCCACCCTGGATTTCCAAAAAAGCAAAAAAGAACATTTACATAATGTCTTAACTGTACATTATGTAATGACAAATGTCTTTTTCAAACGGTTATATATTTGTAATGCTTTAGGTGTCTGATAAACATATTCCCCACTTTAAAATATTGTGCCAAGTTTTTAATTTAGATGAATCAATTTGAAACTTGAAGAGCAATAAGTGTGGTCGAAAGTCAATAACACTGAAGGCCATCAGAAAGTCCAGACTTAGCAAGCCCAAAATAATAATAAAAAGCTGTTTGGAGAAATCTGTATCACAGATCCACACTGTATCAGTGCCAGCCCATCTTCCCACCTTCTAACAGCCAACGTTGATGACAATCTGTGAAACGGAAAATGATTGATGATAATCTGGGAAATTAAAACTGATGCATGCTAATCATCCTCAAAAAAGGGAAGGGAGATATCGACTATGAGTCTGAAAAAAATATTCTCCTCTACCAAGTTTGAAGCTGCCTTGAAGACATTAGGGAAAAAGAAAGTATACTATAATAGCTAATTGGCTAGTTGGTGATCATTGGTAATCATGCCCAAGTCAAAGTCTAAGAAAGTCCAAGAAGGACCATGATCTTTTGATTTGACACCATCATCTCTCTTGGATTTCTTTGTAGCAAGATTGAACTCTTCAGAGTTCAGACTTGCTACAAAGAAATCCAAGAGAGATGATGGTGTCAAATCAAAAGATCATGGTCCTGAAAATTTTATTTTACATGTACATGGCTTTGAGCATGCAGATTTCACACCACTTAGTAAAATTAAAGGGTCTGCTACTGACAAGCTGGCTCTGCCACACAGCATTCGTGATAGACGTCTCCAAGAAGCTCTTGATTCACCGTTTAGCATGAGAGTCTTGTAGGTGCCAATTTAGAAACAACTGGCTATCATCAAGCCTGCTACCAAAAGTTTACAAAGAACCAGGGACACTTACAGGAAAAACCTACTGTGACATCTCAGCAAGCTTCAACATCACGCTCACCACGTAAATGTGGGTCCTCCTCAACTAAGCAGCTGTTCCCCCCAGAGTGTATCTTCTGTGGAAAGCTGGAAGTGAAAGTATTGGGAAAGACGACCTATGCATCAAGTTCCCAGTATATAAGGTTAAGGACGGAGCATTGAAGGAGCCTACAGTACATGGAAACAGATTACGCTTCAAGCCTTTAAACTTGGACTTCACCGTCTACATCGCGTGGTGCAAGGTGAGGACCTTTTTGCGAGAGAAGCAAATTACCATCAGTCATGTCGCAAGTCATTCAACCTGAAATGTGCAAAGCATATCACATCCCAAGGTAAAGCCCTTGCTACCAACCCTGTCAGTGAAACAGAGCAGACTACCATGGCTGCTGCACATCAGATGTCATTTAATGCTGTACTTGATGTCATTCAAGATCAAGTGATAAGACAGAACAGGATTGTGCGGCTTGCATCACTGCGTCTTGCCTACACCCAAGAGTTGGAGAGAAATGGCTTCCCCAATCCCAAGTACAGAAGTGAGAAACTGAAGAGAAAACTTGAGAAGCATGAGGGGATTGGCATTTCTATGGTCACAGCAGATTTGAAGGGTTGTATCAACCATAGCTTGATATTCAGTGCTTGCTTATCCATCTCAGATGCAGTGAGAAATGCATATAAGATGGGAAGCACGGACAAGTATGAAGATGTGGCCCTTCTTCTTCGTGGGACAATCAAGAAGACATACAGAGAGTCAAATTCTCTTCCTTGGCATCGCACAGCTGATGATCTGGTCATGTCCTTGGATGACCTCCTCCCATCTAATCTCATGAGGTTCCTGACCCTCATGATTTCTGGTGATACTGACTTGGAGAAGAGTGAGAAGACAAGACACCTTGTGCTGTCAATAAGTCAGGTATGACAACTCTCCACTTTGATATATTTTTTGCCTTTTAATATTGCATATGTTTTATTTTGTGTACACTATAGTTGCTTGAACACTTAAATGCTAATTGATTTCTTTTTATTATTTCAGGACATCTGCCATGCTGTGACAAAGGGAGAGTGGAAGTTGCCTAAGCATTATGAGGTGCCCCTAGGGACATTATTCAGAATTACCATGCATATACATGTACTTTTCCTCTCACATACACATATGAAACCAAATTCATTCACATACTATAATGAAATGCTCACACACATACAAGTGAAATGCTTTTACAAATACAACTGAAACACTCTCATACATACAACTGAAAATATTACGCTCACACACACAACTGAAACGCTCACACACACACAACTGAAACGCTCTCATACATACAACTGAAAATATTACGCTCACACACACAACTGAAACACTCACACACACACAACTGAAATGCTCACACACATACAAGTGAAATGCTTTTACAAACACAACTGAAACGCTCTCATACATACAACTGAAAACATCACACTCACACACACAACTGAAACACTCTCACACACACAACTGAAATGCTCACACACATACAACTGAAATGCTTTTACAAACACAACTGAAACGCTCTCATACATACAACTGAAAATATTATGCTCACACACACAACTGAAACGCTCACACACACACAACTGAAATGCTCACACACATACAAGTGAAATGTTTTCACACACACAACTGAAATGCTCACACACACACAACTGAAATGCTCACACACATACATGTGAAATGCTTTTACAAACACAACTGAAACGCTCTCACTCACACAACTGAAAATTATTTCAGTATGTTGTATGCAAGCATTTCAGTTGAAACGGAAGGTGGTTAAAGTCCCCGCCCACTCCAGCAGGGTTGCCAGATATGCCAGCAAGTTTTTCCAGCCCAAAACCGCGAGAATGTTTGTTTCTCGTTTAAACACAGTGAAATCATTAACAAGCTTTAAAATTACCCATTGGTCCTTGTGCTTTTTCCTTTTTTAACCCGTAATTGAAAAAGAAAAGTGAACGGGCGTTGTAGGCCCTTTTTTTAATGCAAAGTTGAACACAATTTAAATTTGAACTGTATCCAAATGCTGCGCAAAAAAAAACATAAATATTTAAGTATTTTCTGATTTTTGTATATGATAATGGGGGGGGGAGAGCAAGGAGACGAACGACAGTTTTTGAAATGTTTTTGTTTTATAAAGAAATAAATTTTTTGTTTATTATATTATACTGAGCTTTTTCCTCCCAATAATTGACTTTAAAGATACGTAAATGTCGTTTTTTAGAAAATGCAAGAAATTATCCATTTTGAAAAATAAAGTTCTGCATTTTATTTGCGTTGACCCGGAACATTTAGATAATTATTGCATTTTGTTTAAACTTTATTTTTCAAAATGGATAATTTTCTAAAAAACGACATTTACTTGTATCTTTAAAGTCAATTATTGGGAGGAAAAGGCTCAGTATAATATAATAAGCACAAAAAAACGTTAAAATGTTAGGTTAGGATATAAAAAATAAAACATGAATACATTATTTTATGATAATCATATTACTGTCTTAAGTGAACTAATTTAGGCTATAGTTATAACCGCAAATAATATTTTATTTATTATCATTATTATTATTGTTATATTTAGACCAGAAGATGGGTTTATCCAAAAAAAGGAACAAAGCAATTCGTCAAAGTCAGTCATAATACAGGTTAGACAACAATAATACATGGGTAAGATTATCACACATAAACACAACGGGGATTTTGACGCATAAGTGTTTGTAGGAGTGTTGAGCGCGCACTGCATGGCACAGGGGCGCGGGCGCGAACACTTGCGTTTTCTTATCAACAGTGGAAACAACTCTATCTTTTCTGGTCATACAGAAAATAATAATACATCATTCGCGACTAGCCTACTTATTAAAATTTGTAAAATAAAAGAAAACAAACAGGCGCGCTTTCATGATCTCCGTGAACTGATCGCGTCTCAAAGCTGAACTGAAACAAAATATATGTAGGCCAAAGCTTGAAATGTCCACTTTTAAAGAACCAATTCGAATCGAAAGCTTATGTAAATATGAATTTCTCTCTAAAGGTGCATCCGCTTTAGAGCGGAGATATTTCCAGCCGAGACTAATTTCGAAAACACTAGTTTATTAATAAACAATTAAAATGCCTCGTTATTTTTTCAGATTATAAATCACCGATAGCCTAAATCACCTCTCTGTATGGTTCGAGAGTAGGCCATTCAGCACTGCGGGAGAAATATTATTTCCCGGTTTGGCCTCTTAGAAAACGAGCAAAATCTATTTTTTCCCCATATTAATTTAATAAAGGGCAAAAGGTCATATACAAAAATCAGAAAATACTTAAATATTTATGTTTTTTTTTTGCGCAGCATTTGGATACAGTTCAAATTTAAATTGTGTTCAACTTTGCATTAAAAAAAGGGCCTACAACGCCCGTTCACTTTTCTTTTTCAATTACGGGTTAAAAAAGGAAAAAGCACAAGGACCAATGGGTAATTTTAAAGCTTGTTAATGATTTCACTGTGTTTAAACGAGAAACAAACATTCTCGCGGTTTTGGGCTGGAAAAACTTGCTGGCATATCTGGCAACCCTGCTGGAGTGGGCGGGGACTTTAACCACCTTCCGTTTCAACTGAAATGAGCTTCCGTTTCAACTGAAATGCTTGCATACAACATACTGAAATGCTTGCATACAACATACTGAAATAATTTTCAGTTGTGTGAGTGAGAGCGTTTCAGTTGTGTTTGTAAAAGCATTTCACATGTATGTGTGTGAGCATTTCAGTTGTGTGTGTGTGAGCATTTCAGTTGTGTGTGTGAAAGCATTTCACTTGTATGTGTGTGAGCATTTCAGTTGTGTGTGTGTGAGCGTTTCAGTTGTGTGTGTGAGCATAATATTTTCAGTTGTATGTATGAGAGCGTTTCAGTTGTGTTTGTAAAAGCATTTCAGTTGTATGTGTGTGAGCATTTCAGTTGTGTGTGTGAGAGTGTTTCAGTTGTGTTTGTAAAAGCATTTCAGTTGTATGTGTGTGAGCATTTCAGTTGTGTGTGTGAGAGTGTTTCAGTTGTGTGTGTGAGCGTGATGTTTTCAGTTGTATGTATGAGAGCGTTTCAGTTGTGTTTGTAAAAGCATTTCACTTGTATGTGTGTGAGCATTTCAGTTGTGTGTGTGTGAGTGTTTCAGTTGTGTGTGTGAGCGTAATATTTTCAGTTGTATGTATGAGAGCGTTTCAGTTGTGTGTGTGTGAGCGTTTCAGTTGTGTGTGTGAGCGTAATATTTTCAGTTGTATGTATGAGAGTGTTTCAGTTGTATTTGTAAAAGCATTTCACTTGTATGTGTGTGAGCATTTCATTATAGTATGTGAATGAATTTGGTTTCATATGTGTATGTGAGAGGAAAAGTACATGTATATGCATGGTAATTCTGAATAATGTCCCTAGGGGTACCTCATACAACCTGGTCCCACACATCAACCGTGTGAACCACCATCTGGCCATCTACAAGAGAGCAGCCACACCAATATTCTGGTGTCCCAAGTCCCATGATCCTGGCCAAGCCTGGGAAAAGACTGAAGAGGGTAGCCTGGAACCAGTGTGGTCTTGTGGACCTATCCTCCCCACTTCACTCACTGACTTGCTGGAGGAAACAGTCGAGGAGATGGATGGAGATGGTGAAGAAGACGACAATGAATAGACATCATTGCCCTTGACCTTTTGACCTTTGATTAGAATAACTTTTTTTCTATTTCAGTTTATTCTAATGGGGATTTGTTATACCCTATATATACACATATTTGACTATATGAGTGGTTTTCTGTTTTGTTTCAATAAATATAATACCAATAATAACGGTTTGAATAGTAACTCCTTATTATGGGAGATGTTCATTTGGACCAACATGTGACAATATTTCAAGTAGGAATCATCAGCATTTGGTTATTAGACATCATACAGACTATAAAAATACAAAAGTTAGAAAACATACATCAATAGGGTCCATAGGGGAGGAGTTCCAATGATCATATGTCACCGATTTTTTTATTTTTTGCGTTTATTTAATGCACCATACATCATCTAATAATGACAATCCTCATATCTATCAATACCTAATGCAAAGACGAAGATAAAATGGGGTGGATTGTGTCTGTAGGATGTATTGTTCAGATTCTATGTAGATTTTTCACAGCCGAAAATCAAGCACGGACACAAAAGATGGTACAAAAAAATCACATATGGGACAATAATTTGCGTGGGGAACATCAAATTTCCTTTACTTGACACCTTAACGGTTACAAAAAAACTATTGACAAGGAGGTAAATGGACTGCAGGATTTACTTGTATAATGATGCACAGGTTCACTTGCCGAGAGCTGCTTAAATAGGTGTCGGCAGATGAATGCTGTGGTCATGTTATTGCCTTCATGGAAAGACAGAAAAATAAGAACCCTGTATAAACTCTCCGACTAGGGCAGTAACCGGTTGCCTAGAAACTGTAAAACACAGTAGGTAATAAAGAAACAGAATAGGTTCAGCACCTAAACCAAAACAGCACACACCATGATGTTTGGGTGTAGATGAGTGTCTTTTGACTTTGAGACAAACATGATCAAGATTAAAGTGTTGAAGAATGAGAGATTGTGAATGTGCTTTGAAAATAGAGATAGTACACACTAACTCCATAATGTTTATTAATAGATTTTATACTTCTGTTTATACTTATGCCTTGATTTTCCTCTAAACGAGTGCAGTATCTGAGCTTGTGTTTTGTGTAAGCGTGACTGTGAATGACCTCAGTTCTCACTGTCTGCAAGGCCTTATCTACTGTCACAGTGTTGTGTTGTGACAACTAGATTACGCAAATTGTACATAGAGGGAAAACGAGTCCTGAATGAATTTCAATGGATTTTAAGCTAACAAAAAAAGCATGATAGTGATTTATAGTCACATTAAATCAGCAGGGAGACATAGTATTTGGACTTTGCTTCTACTTTATGACTTCTTGTTTTATTAAGCCATTTCATCTAGAGTGCTTTCTGTCCCCCCACCTCTTGTCTCCATGGTGAGTTTCCTGCTTTGTTGCCTAGCGATCTATAAACCTAGAATTGTCCGCAGCCCCCTGTCTAAAGTTTCTCTGTAGAGCCACACTCTCAGTTTTATATTGCTGTTGTAGTACTTACTACAATTAGTGTGTTTACTGCCAGCATTCAGA
Source organism: Semotilus atromaculatus (assembly GCA_031834385.1). Classification (NCBI taxonomy): domain Eukaryota; kingdom Metazoa; phylum Chordata; class Actinopteri; order Cypriniformes; family Leuciscidae; genus Semotilus; species Semotilus atromaculatus. The sequence continues at coordinate 19,274,077 of JAULUF010000007.1, forward strand.
CTTGGCTATTACAAGCTTGTACATCTCGGCTGTGAAATGACAACAGATTTACTGCAAAGATCAATCTAAAGGTGCAGTAAGCGATTTTTGAAAAACACTGTTGAAAAGTGGATCGGTCCAAGCACCAAAACACACTTGTTGCCAATCAGCAGTAAGGGGATCATACTTTTACACACAGAATTTGTGTGTAATGTTGCTGTTTGAGCATAAAAAAGATCTGCAAGGTTACAAAGCGTAAACTCCACTAAACGTAAACTCGTCAAGTCCACTCCAAAGGGAGATATTTTATTTAACAGAATCCACTTCTCAATAACTTTTTCTGGGCTTTGTGAAGTCATAATGTTACTCATTTAAATGATCCCCTCCAACGAAATACGGCAAAAAAAATTGTTAGGCCTGGTTGAGCTGCGTTAGAGAAGACAGAGAACGTAAACTACTATGTGCTACGATGTAAACAAAGAGCAAAGGTGTTTGCCTTGCCTGCTAGCCAACATTAGTGTTGATATAGGGTTTACTGTAGCTTCTGTAAGCTCTCGCTTTTGTAAGGCTGTTCACCGGCCCTTAGGAAAATTAACCTTAGTTTGTGATCATATCTAAATGTATCGTATCATACTTGTATCGTATCAATGTGATTGTATCATACATGTATCTAAAATGTATAAGAAAATACAAAAAACAAACACACATACCACTCTGAAATGTTCTGTGAAATCTCTGCTTGCAAAGTCTGTCCATGAAATCCATTCTGAGTGATCCTCTTGTTTGTTAACATTCTTAAGACTGAATCAGGCTTGAATTGGTTTGAAATTGACGGCATCCTATAGACATCAATATAGAGAAGGGGCATTTCCCGAACACACGATAAGCGGTGTCAATCACATACTGGACCAGATAAACAATTACAGCACATCTTGTATTTCGGAAGGAGGGGCTTCTTCGAAACTGGAACTAAACTGGACGTTCGGGCAAGACTGGGGAGAGAGGAGCTGTAAAATATGTGACAAATAATGTGTGTTTTTTTAACAATAAAGCATGAAAGCTTATTCTAGTACACCCCAGAAACAAAATCAAGACTTTGTGGTAGGGCATATTAGGACCCCTTTAATATCGGGAAGCTTTCAAAAAGCTATATCTCCTCAATCAATCGCTATAACCCCTCAATCAATCACATTTGTAATATATTAGTTACTTGGACTATCGTGTTATGTAGGGAGCTGTTTATGAAAACTGTGTTTGTTTTTTTAGGTTGGAAGGGATGACTTTGCCATCGAAGGAGTTGAGGAGCTAAATAACAATTAGACATTCGACCTGAATTATCATAGTAACACAAATTGCTTTCACTTATTGATGACATCATACCCTCGGGCGGCAGGCACAGCAGATTCCGCCCAAGTCGTTGCCTGTGTTTCATAGCGTGTACGTGAATGTGGGGGCGGAGGCATCAAAATGGGGTGTGATCAACAGTGTTTACCAGAAATTGCTTACTACAACTTAAATGGAGTCAGTAACATGATGCTTTTTTTCTTTTTGTCTATATTTATGAAATTATTCAAAAATGTATACATACACTGGCCCCTTTCACACAGTCTTTACTGGTAAATTACTGGTAACTTACCATCAAGAAATTGTAAGTTGCAAAATGTTATGTAATACAATGCCCCAAAAACTTAATATTTTATATTTAACAAAAATAATATTTATGAACTAATAAATCATGATATTTATATATATGAAGAGTTCAGATGCAAAAGCTATGGAAGCCCGTTTCCGCCACGTTGAGTAAAAAAATATAATTCTGTAAGTCATAATAATGAGAAAGTTTCTCATAATAATGACTTAATATCTCATTATATTGAGAAACTTTCTCATAATTATGACTTAATATCTCATTATATTGAGAAACTTTCTCATAATAATGACTTAAGTATCTCATAATAATGAGAAACTTTCTCGTAATTATGACTTAGCATCTCGTAATAATGAGAAACTTTCTCATAATAATGACTTAACATCTCATAATAATGAGAAACTTTCTCGTAATAATAACTTAACATCTCGTAATAATGAGAAACTTTCTCGTAATAATGAGAAACTTTCTCGTAATAATGAGAAACTTTCTCGTAATAATGACTTATTTTTCGCACTTCTACGCATGCGCAAAGCAGTGGAGCAGAAGGGAGTGCCACGCTAGCGACATCCGCTGGTCAAAGCCGTGTAAATGCATCACAGCAAACATGGCACGCTCTGCAGTGAATAACAATAATGATAAATTACTGTATCAGTATATGAGATGGGCTTCCATACTAGATAGTCTTTTATTCATTTGTATTATTCATTTGTATGTTTGTGTTTGTGTATGAACAAGCAGCAACAGAAAAGGGTGATCCGTGGATTTCAAATAGACGGAGGAATGATAATACAGGCAGCACACCTTTCCAAATCTGTTAAAGAACGCTTTATCTGGAAATCTGTGTTCACCATATTTTCAAGCAGTTTTGTTTTTCCATAAGGGTCCGTTCATACAGAATGCGCCTTTTCATTGCGTTTCTAGGCAAACGCGCACTAGACGGACGTCACGCTCGCGTCTCGCGCATGACATGCCGTTCTAAAAACGCGGCGCTCAAATTGAAAAGAGGTTCAGCTTTTAAAAACACGCCTCTCAAGACCTTGCATTTTCCCCCCATTCCTCTGCCTAATGTGTAAATGTCCCAAAAGTCATAAAAGTACGGTATTGATATCTCTTCCAGGTGAACCTGCACATCCTACACGCATCCGCAAAATAGCCTACGCGTTATATTAACACAATATACCCATATATTTTATGAAGATGTCTCACTTAAACTTAACGAATAAATGTAATATTCCATTTTTAATCTGATAGTTTTGTAAGTTAAAGTAACCCAATTTCCACCGGTGTGCACGAGCAGGCGTCCTTCGTTACCATGGTAACAGCCCTGCTTCTACATTCCGCTTTCACACTTTTTGTGCGCATGGAAAAGTATGGAAGATATACTGATGATATTCAATTGATGTTATTTAATGATACTACAGATTGCACTTCGTAGATCACACTGACTTTAATGAAAACAACTGTTTCGCAGAGCGTGCCATGTTTGCTGTGATTTACACGGCTTTGACCAGCGGATGTCGCTAGCGTGGCACTCCCTTCTGCTCCACTGCTTTAGGCATGCGTAGAAGTGCGATAAATAAGTCATTATTACGAGAAAGTTTCTCATTATTACGAGATACTAAGTCATTATTACGAGATACTAAGTCATTATTACGAGAAAGTTTCTCATTATTATGAGATGTTAAGTCATTATTACGAGAAAGTTTCTCATTATTATGAGATGCTAAGTCATTATTACGAGAAAGTTTCTCATTATTATGAGATGTTAAGTCATTATTACGAGAAAGTTTCTCATTATTACGAGATGCTAAGTCATTATTACGAGAAAGTTTCTCATTATTATGAGATACTTAAGTCATTATTATGAGAAAGTTTCTCAATATAATGAGATATTAAGTCATAATTATGAGAAACTTTCTCATTATAATGAAATACTAAGTCATTATTATGAGAAACTTTCTCAATATAATGAGATATTAAGTCATTATTATGAGAAACTTTCTCATTATTATGACTTACAGAATTATATTTTTTTTACTCAACGTGGCGGAAACGGGCTTCCATAAAAAGCCTCTAAGTGCCATTTGAAATTTTCTTCTAGAATGATGATTTTTATCAAGCTTGTATATTTAAGTTCAGTAATTTCACTTAAATGACAATTAATAGGTAATCTTCATTGCCATTTAAGTGAAATTACTGAACTTAAATCTTGATAAAAATCATCATTCTAGAAGAAAATTTCAAATGGCACTTAGAGGCTTTTGCATCTGAACTCTTCATATACATACATACACACACACACACAAAGTTATGTCATGAAACTATATGTTACAGGTCCTTACCTCAATATGCTTGTAATCACATAATTCTATAGTCCAGGTGTTAGTCTGTATTTTACTTTATCTGTACTTTATCTCTGTGTTAGAAAGCCATTTTAAACCATGATTAACTATTCTAGATCAAGGCCTCTTGACTTAATTTAAACCCTGTCTGGGAAACTGCCCCTTTAAGTGGGCTATAAAAAAAGTTTTATTTAATTGTTGATTTATGTTTTTTAAAACTCTTGCGCAGAGTGTGCTCTGTAAAAAAACTGCAAGGAATTAACAGGATTAAATAGTATTACTGTACAATAACTTATCCCGTAGTCAGAATTTACAGTTAAATTAATGCATGCTGGGTCATTTTCTTACAAATTACTGTTCATCAACAGCAAAATTATGCTGACATCACAGTAATTTACTGCTTGTTTTACTGTGAATTCACATTATACGTTTTAATTCATTAAGTTGTCTTTATACCAATGTAAGAAATTATATTGTTTAATACTGTAATTGTTTTGAAGGCACCATAATGGTGATTAGTGTTCCATTTGCTTGGGATCTTGGACCTTTAACACTTGGAATATATTCATATTCAAATTTCTAGACAAATCAGAAATGTGACAAATGAGAACATTTGTTAAAACAATGACAATATAGAATATAAAATAAGCAAATTGGCTGATTTTAAGTTAGTCAAACTATATTATTGTGTTATTTCAGCATAAAGAATATATTATCTCAAATTCATTGTTGTTTGAAAGGTGTGAAATCTGAAAAGTGTGATATTTCGCAACAATTGTGGCTCAACAAATAATGATAATAAAAAACAAAATATATATAAATTCGGACCATTACAAAATAAACAAAGTTTATTGTTTTATGTTAACTGCTAAAAGTGAAAATAAGGAAAATATATATTTATTGTTTTAAGAGGTTTTTTTTCCATGATGGTAATATCACATTTTATCAAAAAAATTATATGTTTTTGTTCTTGAAAATGGTATGAATTATTTTGAAAACCTTGTGAATAATGTCTGTATTTGTATCAGAGATGAGCTTGTATGTAAAGCAGCCCTTACATGGGAATAAAACTGGGAAGATGATGTCTGTTGCCAGGCAAAGCCTAAATTGACCCTGCAGCTGTTTACAAGAGACTGTAATAAACTGAACATATCGATTAGAGTTGCTCTTTGTCTATACTATATACCAGTTTGAGATACAGGTCTCATTCTCAGATGTACACTCAAAGACTTCAGTTCATTCGCTAACCTCCTGATGCATGTTGCTCAAAAAACTGGAAATCACTTTCAATCTGGCAAGTTGGCTGATTGAATGTCAATATTGGCTGACCATATGTAACTTCCAGAAGTAGGCTAAGGGAACAGGATTCTTTTTTCAGTGCATCTGAGGCTGAAGATTGGGCCATCGCTGATTTCCATGACAGTTGAAATCATGTAAAATATAAATAAGACGGTATGTTTAGAAACATTAGAGGAAATAAAGACCATAGGGATTTCCCCCCTAAAACGTTTATCTGGTTTGTCACGCTTCTACTGCCATTTTGTCACGAATGGCAAGCCTTAGAGCTTAGAATGGTTTCACTAAAATGTGGTCAGATCTTCCTGATAATATCCAATCTGATGATCAATCAGAGCCAAATAATCAGGGTTTCCCTCTCTTTCTGAGTGTTATATCCACCTGGAATTTTTTTATTGTTAAATCTACCATTCACAATGATATCTATCCAAAGATGTTAAAAATTGCTTTGTCTGTTCCTTTTGGACATTCAGAGACATCCATTTTCAATCCTTCAATGAAGACTCATTTATTTGACCGAAAATTTTAATATATAGGCCTACGAGAGATTTTAGGCCAAAAAAAACCTGTTTGGTATTTTAAAGTCCCCCTATAGTCAAGAATGAATTAGCCTACCGGTTGGTACATCTGCTGTTATTAGAGCCCTCTCCCCAGCAAGTGTGTATGTATGGTGATGAAATCTCCCACTGGGGAACACTGACACCTACTGGGATGAAGACAGCACTGCATGCAATTACACAGTGATATACTGGTATAAAGATTTTCAAGCTCTTTCCGAGCAAACCTGGACAGTTTAATTAAACACACTGTGGAGATATATATATATATATATATATATCCACAGTGTGTTTAATGTATTAATAGGCTGATTTAGTAAAATCGCGTTGTAAAGAGTAGAATATGTGTTGAAATAAATGTTATAAGAAATGCTTATTTGTGACTGATTTCACAAATTCTTTGCTGCACACCTCGGTTGTAACGAGTGGTTATTTCAGTCAAAGTTGCTCTTCTATCAGCTTGAATCAGTCGGCCCATTCTCCTCTGACCTCTAGCATCAACAAGGCATTTTCGCCCACAGGACTGCCGCATACTTTGTTTTTCCCTTTTCACACAATTCTTTGTAAACCCTAGAAATGGTTGTGCGTGAAAATCCCAGTAACTGAGCAGATTGTGAAATACTCAGACCGGCCCGTCTGGCACCAACAACCATGCCACGGTCAAAATTGCTTAAATCACCTTTCTTTCCCATTCTGACATTCAGTTTGGAGTTAAGGAGATTGTCTTGACCAGGACCACACCCCTAAATGTATTGAAGCAACTGCCATGTGATTGGTTGATTAGATAATTGCATTAATGAGAAATTGAACAGGTGTTCCTAATAATCCTTTAGGTGAGTGTATATATATGTATATATATACACACACACACACGCACACACACAGTGAAAATCACTATAATGAGTTTAGAATTTAAATAGTTTATTTTCAAGTAGATGCATCAAACATTACTTTAATTGGGGGTAAAAGCAAATAGGCTATTTGACAAGTAATCGTTTAATAATTTAATTTGGCTTTAGCTATGTCCATATAAAAGACAATTATTTAATTAAGCTACCTTTTTATTTTAGGAAGGGAAATTTAACATCTTCTCGCAGGATCATGAGGATCTGTGCTGTGGCTTTTCTTTTTTTTTTTTTTATTCCTCTGGGACAGTTCCTGCTACGTGTACAGGTCCTGTGACAGATATGATTGCTTTAGCTACAGTAGGAATTTGATTTTCACTGATTTACTTGGCATTGGTTAAGCTATGTTGTTGTGACACCACTTTCTTCACTAGGGGGAGCCACTGAACTATTGAACAGTTGTATGCTCCTTCAACAACACAAAGTTTCAATGAACAAATTAGACTGGACACTTTTATTAATACTGAGCCCCATATGGACATGTATGTATTATATTGGACTATGCTCTTCTCCAGCTGTCCTCCTCCACTTCTCACAGTGGAATAGTGTTTTTTTTTTCAGAGTAACGGCCCTGTTGTGGGCTCCTTAAAATGGTTTAAACAAAGTCGTGTTTGTGAAAATCTCAAGTTTCACTGTCAAAACTAGCCTAGTGTTGTAATAACATACTCAGCATAGCAGTGAAGGCAGGTCAGGTGCTTATATAGTTACTCAGAACACAGCCATAGTTCATGTGAATAAAAGTGCATTAGTTAAATGCTTAAACAGAATGGAGGCTGGAATGCATAAAGTGTAATACAATCTGTGATGGAGTGTCATATTGAGCTACTTTCGAGGAGGGAGGCTCTTGGCCGAGAAAGGTTGTTTTCACCCCTGCTGGAGGAAGTGTGGGAAAAATTCCTTTCTCTTGCAGGACAACAAGAGCAGCAGGTTTTAGTTTCAGTCTTTCTTTTGTGTGGATCGATGGCTCACTCTCTCAGAGCTCATAACCGTGTGCTCTCTTGGCTGGTGGGCTGGTGGGCTTGATACGCTATATCTAACGGACACGGTGGATGTCAGTATATCCATCGGTGGGAAATAGTGTAAGTGTATGAGAACTGAAAGGAACGCTGGGTGTCCCGCAGCTTTTTTTTACGCTGAATGTGTGGATAGGAATGAATCTGTGCACCTGCAGGAGACATATGCGCATCACTAAATGCATTTGCACAAGTTTATTTTGTCTTTTAGGATTATACAAATTGCCTTCTAGCAAGATGTGAACAAACAGTGTTGTTATTGTTAACCAAAACCCTTAAAAAACATTTTCATAATTTTTTTAAAATAATAATAATAGTATAATAATAATAATAATACATAAATAAATATATATATACAGTATATATATTTAAACTGAAAATAAACTGAAATAAAGTTAAATGACTAAAACTGAAATGACAAAATGACAAAAGCACAAAACTAAATTACTGGAACAAACTAAAATTAAAATGACAACTGAAAATATAAAAATAAAAACTAATACTATAAAAGACTAAAATTATACTGGATGTTAAAAAGTGAGAAATTACACATTTAGCCTGCATTACCTCGTGATTTCTTTATTATAGGCCCTTCCCATTCAAGGCATTCTCTACCTTCCTGTTTCACAAACACACATATATGGGCATTGCATTAAATGGATGTGGTTGAGTTCCGTCTGCCATTCTTTTAGCTCCCCCTCCACAAATACATAGACTCGCACTCTCCCACATCCTCCACACACAGACACACTCGCTCAACATCCGCGCAAACTGTCCTGAAGTGCAGACAGGCGTGGCCTGGCAGGAAGTGATGTTACTTGGCTTTGTAGGACTGGTCTTTTTGATCATGTGTGTTGTAGTGTGCCCCACAGGAAAATGAGGAAGTTCTTCGTTTTGGATTTGTTGTTCTCTCTGTCTGTTAGTGCGGGTGCTGACCACAGATAACTTTGTAGTTGCTTGTTAACAGAATATGCATGAAGTTCCTTGTTCCTGTGTGTGTGTGTGTATGGGGGGGGGGGACTTCTTACAAGAGTAGTAAAACCTGAAATCAGCTGCAGTGTGAAGATGAGCCAACAGTTCCAGTTATCTAAAACTATTAAAAATCACATTCGTCAAATAAAATAAATAAAATAAAATATAAATATTAAATGACATTTTTAAACTTTAAAGACTCAAGAAATGTTTTCTTGGCAATTGTAATAAAATAAGATGAAGTTCTAAAATTACAAAACAAACCGGATGTAAAAATGACCAAAGCACACAAAAGAATGAACAAATCTTGAAAATATAAACTGTACAATAAAACTGAAAATATAAAAATAAAAGCGATTCAAAATATTAACAAATATAAAATAAAACTAAAATAACAGCCCCCAAATATGATGATCATATTATAGATTTATATAGTAAAGATCTATATATACTGTGTGAGAAAAATATGTTACTTTTTGAATATTATAAAGATAAGTCATTTATTTCTAAAAATATATATAAAGTTGTTTTATATTGTATTTTTACTCACAATTAAGAGTAATACAATATAATCTTCAGTAAAAATATTTTTTTTAATAATTATATAAAACATTGACTTTTAATAATTATTTCATAATTACATTATATTTCTTTTTTTCTCTGTCAAATTTCCAGTGACCCAATTGCTGCCCCCTGGGGATCTTTGGAACCCAGTTTAAAAACCTTTGGCATAAGTAATGTCAGCAAAAAAAAACATTGTTTTAGAGGAAGTGCAAGACAAACAATGTCCCACTGATGAATTAATTGTTGTAAGACCAAGTTTCATTTTAACTTAACTGAAAATATAAAAATGCAAAACAGCTACTTTCAGGATTAACTTTAGGGGATAGAAAATATCACAAGCTCATTATTAAAACAACAGAAACATTGGACAGTCTCTTTTCTGATAGTGAATCAAATGTGTTGGTTTATGCTTGTAGGATCATCATGCCAACTGTTGCACCTGGTGACTTGTAGTGCAGGTTCCTGCTTGTGACTTCATTTGTGGAAAAATATGGAGAAAACATCCGGAAGAGCCAGTGAAAAACAAAGGAACTGAATGTTACAGCAGAGAGAATACAGGCTCTACCTGTATGTCTGCTCCCTGAATCAGTCATATACAGTTCTGCACACCGTAGCTATGTTCCAAAACCTAGTGAACTATCTACTGTACCTTGGCAGCATTTTAAGGCATCTTAGACATGTTCCTGATGTAATTACTGTTCTAAAATGGTTAATTGTGCTGACTGTGCAAGATACATTGTCAGCATTAAAATGATCCTTTGTGGATAAGGCATTTTCTGAATTCAAATAGTTAATTATGATTTCGTTCCTTCGTACAACGTCAAGTCACCTTTATTTATATATTGCTTTATACAACACATATTGTTTCATTAAGCAGGGATAACAGAAAAATTATGCATTTCGGCTGTTCAGCTGAAGTTGGTTCAGTGTTGATTCAGTGCCGTTGTAAAGATCATCAATTATTAAATTAGTTTAATTTAATGTATAAAGCAGTTATGCAACAAACAAAAAAAGTAATCATCCAGATCAGTTCTCATACAACAGCATCAGTGTCATGGGTCTGGTTGCAGCAGAGAGGAAACAGGATCTATATGCAGAGTAATGGTGTCTTTATTACAAATAAACTAACAGAAATGCTTGGGACTCTTTAGAACTTTAAAACAGGAACAGAACAACCAGCCAGAATAGCAACAACTAACAAGGACTAAACTCAGGCTTAAATACACAGGCAAACAAGAGAAACTAAAGAGACTGATTAACAAGACACACCTGAACTCAACTAACACAATCAGTAACCAAGGATACAAACAGGCAGGGGATGGAGACTGAACTAATTAACTGGTAGAAGATTAATGCCGCGTTCCAGGCAACCTGTAACTCGTGTTTTTACAACTCGTAACTGGGAGTACATCGATCTAGTACGAGTTCACGGGTGGGAAGTCACGGGTTTGACTGCCGTTCCAGTGCACTTTCACGGGTATAAGGTTGGAAAAACACGGGTTACAGGTTGCCTGGAACGTGGCATAAGTTAGAAAAAGAAGAAAACTCAGACAGGAACTGAACAGAAAAAAAAAAATGGTCAAAAACTACCTCTAAACATGAACAAATAAATTCAAGTCTTGACTGTCAGATTAATAATATATTTGAATATTAAGAGCCAGATTTACTAAACAGGGCAAATTAGCTTGAGAGCACAATCCCATAAAATCACGGATGGGAGTGAAAAGTTCTGCGTGTGATCTACTGACGACGCACATATTAAAGACCACAGATGCAGCTGGATCATTTCCATAATGACCAGCGCTACCTACCAAGAACGGCGCAAATTAGCGTCTGGTTTAAGACATGCTTTTCTGTCAATAATGGTGCAAATACCACTAAATTGACTAGCGCAAACCTTAGTAAATCTGCTGCGTTTAGGGCCAGCTGGAGTTTGTTTATTAACCGTGCAGGGCAACCACCTAGTAGAGCATTACAATAATCCTTGTATAAATAATCCAAAAAACACACCCAAAATAACATTAATGCATTCACAGATCTCCCTCATGGCTGAATCTGTTGGATGTTTTGTGTGGTCTCCTGTCAGCAGTCAGATTTGTTTAACAGTAATAGGGTCTGATAAGAGTGTCTGAATCCTGTGTTGTTGTGTTCCTTCTGCTGCTCTCTCCTCTGGGAAAAGGGCCAATTCAAATCTTACAGTCATTAATTGACTAGCAGGAGACAGGAAGTGCTCTGTATGAGTGTAATGTCCACCCTTTGAGTCAAAATCAGGGCTTGGACATCTGACTGTTGAGGGGCTTTTTTTTTTCCTTTTTTTTTGCAGAAGCGTGTGGTAAGATTATCTGTGGAGTATCAGAGCACTGTGTGTGGGTTACCTGGCCCCTGTCACACTGGCCTATTTCACCTCCTTTAAGTAGGTCATCTCAGATCACATTCCTGGCTTTCTTTCTCACACTGACAATGCATGTCAATCGTGGGATCCAGTGCGTTCATCATTTTTGTTCTGTTTATGTGTGTTTTTAAAGAGTATGCATGTGTTTAATTAAAGGATTGTCATAAATACGCTTTTATTCTTTAACTTAATTTATTTCACCCCTTTGCAGAATAGGGGTGTTGATAATCGTGATATTTAAAATGAATAGTAAATAGGGCTGGTGGTATATCGAGTTTGTACGATATATCGAGATATTTTTCGTAAACGATACTGAATGATGCAATACCGTTTATATCGAAATACAGTAGTTTGAAATAATAAAATATCCAAAGATCACTTACACAGTGTGATAAATTTCCTGCAGTTGTGTACTTACAATATCCCAAAATTCTCCAAAAGATTTTTTATTTCAGAGAAATTCCAATTTTAAATAAGTTGGATTTTTAAAACAATAAAAAAAAAATATTGCCTATCAATGACACAATATCCGCGCTATCCCCGGTTTCTGCTCGTACTGCCATAGCCATGACGTAACCATGGCGACAGACGTGGAAAACTGCGTAGTGTGTAACATTTAGCGGCACGCTGTTCTTGTTTTGTTCAAACATTATAGACCATGGCAAGCAGACTTTGGGACAAAAAAGTAGAACTAAAATGAGGATCAATATCGGCGTGGCATTTTCGAGATGCCGAGAGCTCCATGTCCACGACTAACTTTGAGCAACACGGGTCTTGCACATACTTTATTAGACAGGTGAGCGAATGTACATAAAACAAATCAATGTTATATAGCTCAACATGATGAAATGTTTGAATATGATCAGTATGTTGTTCTAATGTTGATCTAGCTTACTGCTAGTTTCATTTAGCAAACAAACTAACACATAGAATAACATTATAACTTTCAACACACTCAAATGCTGTTTAGTATGATAGTGTAACGTTAGACCAAGTGAAACAGCGCTGCGTTACCTCACAAGTTTAATTAGTCTAATAAACTGACCTGTGTGAGTAATTCAGCACTTGCGGATAGTTCTGTTGAATGAAATGTCCTTATCCCTTTATATCCGCGGGACTCGCGTGTGATATCTGTCTCTTATTAGCAATCACAACCTGCTTCATACCACTGTAATGTTAAAAAACATGAAGGTTTTCACTCATCCATAAACATTATTGGATCCATCAGTTTGACAGCAAGTCCCATCATTCAGCGTATCACTGCGTCATAAACATACGCCTTTGTTATTGTAAGAGGTTAGACCACAAGCGCCGGAAAAAAATTACATATTGTACCAATTAGCGGGAAATGTTACATTAATCTGTTAACTCTTTCCCTGCCATTGACGTAATTTTCCGGCTTTCCATGTTTTCACATACGGTAGGGGGCGCTATTACACATCTTCTGAAAGTGTACTAAATCTCCAGATCAAAACACATGGGAAGAAGATGCAGTAGCGTTCTCATTTGCATATTGGTCATAGAAATTCATAGAGATTTGGGGTGTGTGCTCTTTTGATTCAGACTAGTTAGCAACAACTTTGCAACACCCTAGTGACCACCCTTACGAACATTGCAATCACATAGGGTCATGTTAAAAGCTGACTAGTTCCTTTCCAAAAAAGCCTACCTATAGAAATTACACCCTTCACCATAATGCACGTGTATGTAGTCTGGAACCATTTCCAGCAACCTCAGCTTCAGCAGTCTGCAGGATGTGAGGCGATATGTTCAATGATGATCTCACAGGACAGCGGGATGTGTCCCATCCCTCTGTGGCCTCACAGGAAAAGTCTACATGCCTGAAATTCTGTTCGCAGTCTGCCTTTCATGCCATTTTTGTCCCCTCTTTTTTGTTTTGTTTTTGAGGTTCATTTGAAGCCATGTCTCTTGGCAGACAGAGGAAAAGGAAATATTTGCCTGGCCATAAATAAGTAGAGTTTAATTGCAGCGGCAGTGGTTGTCGCTGGGCAGAGATTATTGATGTGTTTGAAAGTAGATGGAGGCAGCTTTACCGGCCCTCTCAACCCCACTGTCTAATGACTGTTAAATATTCCGGTTTTCTACAAGTAAAGCTCTCTCTCCTTTCTGCTTTCATAATTTCTTACACCTGCACACTTAAAGCGCATTATATCGTTGTTATTTTAATCTTGTATTAATCTTGCATCGCGCTGCCTAAGTTAATCAGGTTCATCTACATAAGTGTTTCTCAAATGGGAGTTTGTGAATTGATGAAAATCAAATACTGAATTAAATCAAATTAAAGTAAACAAATGGGACAGTACAATAAATAAATTACAATAAATTTAAGTAAAAATGTAATATTTTTAATTTAGGAAGCATATAGTCTGTTGGAAGCATATGTGTTTTATTGTGCGAAAGAAGAGGCGAAAATTGGGACTCGCACGCTGCTTACCCTTTTTCTGTGTTTTATTTCCTTTTTCATGTTTACTTGCACTTGAACGGACACATACACACAACATTATGTCAAAATACCCGTCTCGGCAACGGCAAGTATTCATGGTTATAAGTGAACAGTTGAGAAAGAAACAGGATGTGTGTCAGAATATATTCGGTCCATGCATTCTGTCTTTAAGTGACGGCAGTCTTATATTCCCTCTGTTGTCTGTGTTGTCTAATAAAAAAATAAAAAAATACAGCTTTAACAAAGATGAACGTATAGTTAATTTCTACAGTAAACAAATAGTGTTATAGTGAGGAGAGCAGTCTCTTGTGATGATGACAGATTGTAGGATAAGAGTGCCGCGTAAAGTGCGAGTACCAAGTTGTGCTGTGCGATATACCGGTTCATTCCGAATTACGGTCTTTATTTTTGTTATGCTATTAATTTTTAATATACCGCAATACCGGTGTATGTTGCTTTAACAACGTTGGGAACGCAGCGCGACAGTGTTTGAGGGTCTTTTCACTGTTGCACTGTGGTGATGCACAGCTGCATGTGTTACTATGTGTTACTAAGTGTGACGGTGAAGATGGATAGATGCTATTTTTCAATTGAATCTTTCTTTATGTTCCCTGATAAAGCAGCGTTTATGAGCGCTGCTGCTTTGTGTACAACCGTTACTGTGGGAACCGCTATTTCTGCCGCACCTACAGCTCCTCCTGCTGGACCTCTTTGTAAACAGCCTTGCAAACCTGTATTAAAGGGCCCCTATCATGGATTGGATTTTTGAAAATGACATAGCATCATGTCGAGGAGACGCTGTGCTCTACAATGTGACGGTAAAGAATTTTTTTTCCACTGCCCAAGGACGAGTATTTGAAGAATCTGTGGTTAAAATTAATCTTTACCATGATACTACAGCAGTATAATCCTAAACTTTTCCTGTTACCTTTATTTTACTGACAACTACTTCTCAAATATCGGAGTCAGCTAATCAGCTGTGGGCCACTATTACATAAAACTCTGTCTATTAATGCAGATTGTCTGTCGTTCTCACTACTTTGAGGAAAGATTAAGCATGGAGCAAGATTTGTTTTACCAATGTTTATGTTACATCAGTCATTCACGCTCGGCTAATGTATACATTGCATAGCTTACATGCTATTGATATAGGCCTAGTTTCCACGAGTTCACCGCAATATATTAAAAACATACTCGGTAAATAAATTAGTACAAGTAAAATAATCGGTTGATGGACATACACTTGTTAAAGCTGCCGTCGGCAACTTTTTTTTTTATCATATTCAGCGAATTCGACACTATATTCCGACAGAACAACATAAATAAAGTGGTTTTAGAAAAAAACCCGAGCTTCTAACTCCACCTGGAGCGTGTTATTTGTTTTGC
The DNA here is from genome assembly GCA_031834385.1 of Semotilus atromaculatus. Taxonomy (NCBI): domain Eukaryota; kingdom Metazoa; phylum Chordata; class Actinopteri; order Cypriniformes; family Leuciscidae; genus Semotilus; species Semotilus atromaculatus. Next base: position 19,289,598 of record JAULUF010000007.1, read on the forward strand.
AGAAATCCACCGCTCCCGGTTCATTGTGTCCAATCAGCGCAGGGGGGTGTGAGATATGACTGTCAATCATAAGTCGTGCACGCACACGTCAATCACATGCACACGCCTGAAGTTCGCGCAGTAGCGAAGAGTGATGGCACACTGACGAGCACGAACTCTGTGGGAGGGTATTCGTTGATAGTGGGGGAGGGGCATGAGAGGTTGTAAACATTCAAAGTTTTGCCTAAGTCCACTCGATCAGCCAGAGTTGCCGACGGCAGCTTTAATGCTGATGGTAAGGAATAGCAACATCTCATAATGTACGTTACCTCAAACTGAGTAGTGACTCACTGAAACGTCCTGCTCGAGTCGTCCTTTGTGATGGAGGTTCGGGTTGAATGTATGGTTCTTCTTCTAGTGTTTCATCATTGGACTCGCGCTCGGATTGATATGGTAAAATCGACGTCATTGTTCGTTACTGTGTTTAGTTTACGTTGTAGGAAGCCTCAGGACACGCAGAGTTGTTGGTGTTATGGCAATGAGAATATTTGTTTTCTACGCGTGCTGTACGTGGTAAACCAATCACAACAGACTGAGCTGTCTGGCCAATCAGAGCAGAGTTGCGGAAAGGAGGGATTTAGAGAGATTGATTCATTTGGCGAGTCGTTTGAGAATCATTGAAAATCTGGTGATGTGCAAATGTATATTATGAGAAAATGAAACGTTTGATTGAACGTTTTTTGACGTTTGATGCATGCAAACCTGTTGTAGGAGACTCCAAAACAACATTAGGAAACTTTAAAATATAATAATAGGGGCCCTTTAACTAGTGTGGATTTTTTTCTACAATATTTACTCATGACAGTAAAATAGGGCATTCTAAGTCAATCTACTGCATTATTTCCTATCTCAGTCAGTAGAAAATGTGGTTTTAACCAAATCTTCCTTGAAAAAATAATAATATCATCATATACTATGAAACCAGTATAATTTTGAAAAATACTGTGATATGGATTTTTGGTCATACCACTCAGCATACCAAGCAGCATCTCCAGGTGCTCCCTTGAGAACCAGACCAAAAAAGGTATAGTGCACAGGTATGTGCACCCTATTTGTATTGTGTTCCCTTTCAGTCGAGAACGTCAGACGTAGGCTCCCTAGCGTGATCCCCATTCAGTCGACGTCGACTACGTCCTCCGTTCCCTCCTTCAGGGAATGGTGGGTTGCATACGCAACCAGGACGTTCTCTCTTGCTTTAGTTTGTATTATCCTCATTTTAAGTCACTTTTGATAAAGTCATAAATAAATGTATTAATTTAATGCAAATGGTTAGCTATGAATTATGAGTACCTTTAAGCTTAACAGTCTGCGATTTCAAAGGAGCTTCCCATCAGTGCTGAGAATGGTCATGTGGGTGTAATGTGCTGTTGCATGTGTGCAGTTGTGTATGTTTAGTCTGTGGGAATCACAGGCAGTTTAGACACTGCTTTTCCTGTCGGATAAACCTCGTCTCCAAACATGCACATTAAGATCATTAGGACACAGACCTCTAGGTTACAAACACATGGGTGTTTCTCTTCTTTAAATAATCAGCAAAGCTTATGAACAACTTACAGCTGACTTGGTTCAAATGATTGTGCTATTTGTGGTTCCAATGCACTGTCTGTCCATGTGTGTGTTGGACAAGTACATTCTATACACAAAACTTTTCTTAGAACTCCCTCAGTGTTTACATGAACAATCTGTCATTGATATGAATCCTTATCTTATCAGACTCATTAATATTTATGAGTGCACATAATGTACATTCTCAGAGGCTCCCAGAGTGGGTGAGTGACATATATCACTCATCACTCATTTTACCTAATTTAAAATGAAGTTAAAGGAATAACGGTTAAAGTTAAGCTCAATTGTAAGCATTTCTTGCGAACTGAATTTCCAAAAAGAAATATCTGAGTTACTATGGAGCAGTGCATGTGGAAGAAAAAAATAGATATGCCTATCATGGCCACAAATAAAGGATTCTCTCCCAATGATTTGTTAATTTATGGCCATGTTTTAGTAATTTGTTCATTTTAGTTAAATCTAAAGTTTTCTTCGTAGTAAACAACATTGTGCTACAAATGCTATTGATTGAGCAGCTTAAGTTGTATTGAACCTGGGATATTCCTCTAACCAGATTTAGGGTTGATGTCAAATGCACATTTGTGCTTTGTTACTTTTGTTATTGGCAATAACCTTCAGTCAGTGATGCATAAGGCTGCATGGACTGATTGATAAGGCATGGACTGATTGATAAGGCTGCTTGCCTTGTTTTTTTTGGGGGGGGGGGGGACTTCCTCCCAAGGTTTTCTTGTATAAAGGAGAGAGGGAGGGAGGAACATTAAAAATGAACAAGAGAGAGAGAGGAGGGACCTTCCCATGAGCCGTCTGACGCCGTGCTGTCTCTCTAGGGGTCGTATTAGCGCTGGCCCCCCACTGAGATTGCACATTCCACCTGCAGGTCAAGAGAACGGCCTCCAGACCACAGCAGGACCCGTAGTTGCTCACACACATTTACAAACATACACTCACTCCTACCTTGTCCTGTCCTCCCACCAGAGCAAGGCAGACGACCCCATGTGCACGACCCTAATGGAAAAAAAATTTAGTCGTGAAGGACGCGTCTGAGTACAGAATAAGGTTGTTGTCTGATTTTATAATCTTTGTATTTGATTTTCATGCACATGGCCCTGGTCTTTACATTTGACCCTGCTGCACTTGCTCTATCTTAACAGTCATCCTTTTCTGGGTTTTTCAGTTCAGTTGTAGCCTATTTTAATTGGCTCAGGCTGAATGCACGACCATCACATCCTCTTTATAGACAACCATTTCTCTGAAATGCCCCCTTTGCTTTTCCTTTATTTAACGGACATGTTATTGCTCAACAACACCACAAGCAGCTCCCCTCTTGTCCTTGGCCCTGCAGGCGCTATTTTTATTTTCCTTCAGGTATAGGCTTATCCTTTTCCACCTGTTCAGAGAAATCTTTCAATTTCAGTTCGTTAGAAACGGTGCTTGACTTCCAAGAATCAAGGGAGGAACTGAACTGAACTGACACCCAACGCCTGGATTCCAGTTAAGCATTAACTCTGACTTTTCTGCAGCCTTCTCAAGATTGCAGCTGTGCACAGAGGCCAGAGATGCACAGTGTGTAGAGCATTAGTGTGCGAGAAACAATATTGCAAAACAATATGCAAGAAACAACATGAAAGAAGTCTACATAATTAGGGTTGTACGATATATATTATCAGCCGATATTGGACATTTTTTAATGTTATCTCTAGCAAATCTCCATTTTTCAAACTGTAATGTTGTGATGCCTTTTCACACGGATTTACAACAGTTAGTTGTAGAATATAGTGGGGTTTTTTTTAAATTGTCATTTGTATAGAATTCAATATAGGCCATTTATCTGTTATCAGATATAACATACATAATAATAATAATTATCGAACAGAATAACTGTGCATACTGACCTGCAACTAACCACCATTTTGATAATTGATTGTTTATTTAACAAATCAGATATTCTGAAACTCATTCAATGCTCCCCTTCAAACACTTTTAAAGTCAAAAAAGTTTAAGTCTATATGTTATTTTGTGTGCAAAATGGTTTAAAACATGTGTGTGTGTATATAAAATATAATTTGAAAAAATATAACACTAAGAGGTAGAATGTTTGCAGGAACAAACACATCCTCCTCTAAACACACATCTATATTCACATTACTTCTACTTTTATGAAGTAATGTAAGGCCCTACTCTTTATTTTTTTATAAAGTAATCATTACCATTAAATGAGTTGAGTTCATATGAAATATTTTGCAAATAGGACTTAACATTTTAATTAAGGTTCATTTAAAACCTAGATTTGATGTAAGACAAAAAAAATAATTGCATGTGAAAATATAAAACAAAATATTTTGTTTTAAATTTGTTGATGACCACAAAATGTATCAACTCATTTGCTGTTAAGATGCACATTCGTGCAAAATGCTGGCTTTATTTGAATATAAGAGTCAATTGTACAAGTAAATGCACCGTGCATTAGGTTTTCTGTTATATAATCTTATGTATGCAAGTGTTTCTGTGTTCTTTGTACTGCACTAAGGAGGTGACTAACTGTACAGGAATGTGTTCTCTGGTCAGGTGCCTTCTCATCAACCATCAACAGCTTACTTTCCCCGTGCTACTTCTTCCTACCCGCTGAGGTCAGCCTGACCCTGGCACATACACACATGCATTGGAATCTCTTCCTTGTACACACTCTGTGTCCTCTCTCTCTCTTTCTCTCTCTCTATTACTGGCCAAGCAGGGACAGTGTGCAGTCATTTAGGCAAGAGCTTAATCAATTATCAATCATTAATCAATAATTCACCTTTATGTCATTCCAAACTTGTTTGAGTTTCTTTCTTCTGTTGAACAACAGAAATTTTTTTTTTTTAAAGAATTTTGGTACCCATACAATTGACGGTAGCCATTGACTTCTGTAGTAGAAAAAAATACCATGGAAGTCAATAGCTACTGTCAACTGTGTGTTTGACAACGGTCAGCAGAAGAAAGTAACTCATTCAGGTTTGGAACAACGTGAGTGTAAGTAAATAATGGCAGAATTAAAATGTTTGGGTGAATTATCACTTTAGTGAGGAACACTCATTATGCTACAGTGATGTCATCCTTATGTTTTTCCTCCAGAAAATGCTCTTTCCCTCTAGAGAAACAAAGAGTCAGTTTTCTCAATGAGTCTCGTTGAAATATAAAATAAATGCAGTAAAGGGTGATTCAGTTTGTTGTGCAAGTTTCCCACAGATATTTAATGTTTTGCGAGAACAATTGTCCCACTCATCTCCATTTAGAAGGTTTTACTTTTCAGAATGTCCCTGTGTTTCCTAAAATAGGTGCAATGTTAATATATTTTAATGTTAAAAATGGACACAATCACTCTTAATTATATGTCTAATATGCCCAAAATGGCTTTGTATTTAGACTAGTTTTCCTAATAACTTTTGAGTTACAGTTCTTATCACTTGACGTCTGTGATTTCATGTACCAATTCGGTCTGGACTAACATCTCTGTGCATCTCTGAGGGAGTGTGTGTTTTCTAGATGTGGGCTTTACAGAAGGTCATGTGCTGTTCATGCGTCCCATATATTTATTTTAATTATATTATTATTTATTAATTGTTGATATGATTTTAATTTATCATAAACAAAAAACATTTAAAAAAAACTTCAGAAGTTTATAGCAGTGACTGTTTATAATAAACTTGCATAAGTGAACAGAGAAATCCAGACAACTATCTTACTCTTACCTGACACTGATATGAAAATGGGTAGATATTATTGTCGGTTGCTTACAATTTCTATCGCTAAATATTGCCAATTTTATTTAAAATAAATTTTAAATTCAAATAAATTAATAATAAAATAATTTGAATTTTTTATTTAAAAAAAACAAGAAAAGAAAAAGTTTTCAAATATAAAATTTTTGCACAGGACTTTTGTTCAGCAACAAAATACAGTATGTTGACCCAGGAATGCATCTAACGCAGCAAAATTCGCCAGACCACCTTTTACCGTACAAATTTTACCGTACAAATGTTTTGTCATCTTAACAACACGAGCAGAGCTGTGTCAATAATCTAAAATATTGAGGGGGTCAATTTGTATTATTGGATGTCTATGATGGTTATGGCCCTGGATGAGACATGTTACTGTACTTACTCTTGTTTCCTTGTGTACAGTAACAGTCCAGATAATAACTGTTTGTTAGTGTGCGCGTAGCATATGAAAGAGATTGATTGTTAATGTGGAAAAAAACTGCATGGAAAGTTTGCTTGTGTCAGAAGCCATGCCCAGAACAAAATATATTACTCCCAAATCAGGAGATATAATGCAGCGCTCAATGATAAGGACGTCCCGGGCGAGCGTGAGAGAGTTTGGGGCAAATTGACTGAACTGTCAGCTGCTCTATCGGGCTAGTGCTGCATTGTCACTGGCTTGCCTTCATTGGACATATGCCTTGAACTTAAATGTTTAATTTTATGTGATATATTGAATATTGTTGTTGTGAATTCTGCTGATTTAAATGTCACAAAGGGTACATTATCTAGCTGACTCATAGATGAGTTTAAAATTAGAAGATTGATTTATGATAGTTCTGAAAGCAGCATTTAAAACATATTGAACAAATCACAATATGCCATTGCTTTCCAAAAGTATAGTGTAGTTGTAATTTATAGCTTAATGGAGTTGTATTTTAATTTAATTTCTAGCTGTTTTGACAATTACACATTTTTTTGTTATTTGTTATATATCTTGTTTTTGTCATGAAAAATAGGTTTAATGTAAAACATTCCTTAAATGATTGATTGATTGATGGATGGATTGGCCAGTTTAAATATGCGAAGGTTATTGGTGAGCCATGCATGATGGCATTCTCAATTATATTTTATCTAAGAACCTTTATCTGGACAAGAAAATTACTGACGTACATGATAATTACAGTGTTATAAAATAAAAATAATTTAAAATAATCCTAGAATAACATAGATGGACCCTGTTCTGCAGAGTTTAGCTCCAACCCAAATCAAAGTCACCCGCACAAGCTAATCAATGTCTTCAGGATTACCAGAAATGTTGAGTTTTTCGTGGTTGGAGCTAAACAGTACAGTGACCCTCCAAGAGCGAAGTTGCTCATCCCTGCTCTATAGCATAGTTCACTCAGATAATTGAGTCTTAGAAGAAATTCATAAGAATTGTGATCATCTGAAATCTTTGACTTATGATTGCATACTTTAATATTTTGGCAAATTTGAGACAAGTTTGTTATAATGTTAAAATTTCTTTAAAAATTCTGGAGACACATGTGAGATTAATATGGTCTTTTACTACAAGAGGCTTGGCCCCCATAACGTCATTGCTGTCTTGGAGAACCGATTGAGATATAAAGATATTAAACATTTGTGATTTTCTTTTTCTTTGTGGGTGTGTATAAGAGACTGTCGCCATCTAAAAGATAACAAGAGCATATAATCTCACAGTGTACATGTGACACCATGTTTCAGAGATAAGAACGTACTTTTTCAATGTAAAAATCAGTCTCTCTCTGTGTGTGTGTGTGTGTGTGTGTGTGTGTCTGTGGAACTGCACCTCACATTCCTGGCTCATACCATCACTTTGCTTTTGTGCCTGCTGTCAATTCCACCATTCTCAAAATTCTGCACTGTTTGGTTGTCGTAAATGTTTCCTGTTTCCTGAGAAACAGCAAAATAGTTGTAGGAATATGGGTGGGTTGATTAAAGAAGTAAATCAGGGGGATTTTAGGAGATATAAATATTACTTTGCTTTATTACATCAGTATTATTCTTTGATGTTCCTGGCACATAGCTGGAGAGTAAACATAGATTTGCATGGAAATGTGACGTCATAGCATACAAGTCACTCACGCACAGATTGAGAATACTAAGTAGACTTATGCATGTTTGCCTTTTTTAATGCAGTTTGGCAATAGTCATACTTGCAGCATGCACAAATTAGTAAGTACATGTTGTTAGCAGAAATGTTGCTAAATCTCAGGCGATGGAATGACTGTACACAACTGTTATTATGGTGCCGATTTATTTATTTTTGTCATGAATGTGAGCTGCTATTCTGAATGCAACAGAGAAGATTTTTAAATAGAAAGAAGGTAAAATGTGACTTAACAACCTTGCCACGCATCCTTGATAGAGCAGTTTCAGGAACACACCCAAAGCTTTACTGAACTATACAATTTCTTGATCCCGGGCTGCTTTCGCTTACGTTATGAGGCATTGTGCTTTCGTACATACGCACACACTGCCTGCGCATTTACAAATCTTTACTTTGCTCTTTTACTGTGTCTCTTTGCTGAGGGATTTGTGTATTTGCATAGAGATACTGAGAATGAATAAAATTTACATGCAAAGATGGATGGCAACATATGCACTTGTTTCTAATGATGTTTTTTTTATATAAAGGAAATAAAAGCATTGTAAGTCATGTGATTGTAAGTCAGGGTTTAGAGATTGGTCATGTACAATGGCATCAAAAAAGGTATGTATCATTGAATTACATTACAGCAAGAGTCACAAGTGTAACATTCAAGCATAACTTGTTAGGGTGGAAAAAAATTTCTGATATCATAATGAAGAATTTTTTTTTAACATATTAAAATGATAATATATATATATATTAAGAAAAGCAGTGTAGCAGGTTTGTTTAAATAGTGTACATATTTGAAAAACTTTTGTGTACAAAAATAAAATAACATTAATGTAATGCAACCAACATGCAGAAACAAAACAGGAAAAACATATTGTAGAAAGGACTCCAATTATCTTTGCCATAAGGTCAATGAAATGTCAGATGGGTTAGTTCACGTTGTAAAATGTCATATAGTACAACACCTAAAAAATTTGAATGAAATTTTTGAATGAATAAATTATGATGATTGTTACAAAATACAGTATATATTACCTTGTGGAAATGTGGAAAATAATGATTGATAATGTTAAAAGAGGTTCAAGTAAAATTTATTAATTACTTGATGGTTACACCACATGACATTTTTAAATTGAAACTTTTCCTAAAAAATGGTATAAAGGTTTTTCAAATCCATAATATATAACCAATACAAATACTAGTTACATGTTCTTACAATGTGCATTTTGAAAAATGTTTTTTTTTTTTTTGCTTTTCTTGGGCACTCTTATTTGTCATTGACCCAGTTGCAAAAATGTCTCAAAGGTTAGTGTGGCGATGCCATTTGGTTGGATGTTTTATCTCATGGAATTGCATGTATACATTTTAAGTGTGTCTTATGTGTCTAAACACTAACTGAGGTCACAGTATGTGTTAATGTGAGGAACCGTGAGTTTGAAACCGGATTATTTTGAAATGAGCTCAGTCTGGCCTGGACCCTATGGAATGGATTCGTTGGCAGGACCTAAATGTATTTGCTCAAGCAGCACTAAAATAGCCTAACTCGGTGCTCAGGGCTCCAGGAAGTGGTGTGTGAAGTGAAAAAAATGGGATTGAGCTTTTGTCAGCATGAGCCCCTCCTCTGTTGACCCTGGGGAGAGTACTGTGGCCAAACCACTCCGCTCGAGCGTAAGATACACGCTCTTCCTGTTGCAGCTTTCCTGTGTGGAGGATTGCCGGGGTGCCTCTGTTCTGTCCCTCATATTTACTGCACTGAGAAATGATGACATTACCTCCCGCTGTCTTGGTGTGTTGGACGGTTGATGGACGTCAGAGTTGCGTCTATACTGTTGCGCAGTAGGAAACACAGGGTTGAGCAGCTTAACATGAAATACTCCAGATAATCATTGGCTCTTCCACAGTCTTTACGCAACTATCTAGGAGCATGTTCCAGTAAATGACAGTGGTGATTTGGTTTTGTTGTAAAGCTTGAATTAAAGGGACAGTTCAACCTAAAATAAAGTTGTCATTATGTACTACCGTCATGTCATTCCAGATCTTTCTTAATAATAATAACAATAATGAATTTTATTTGTAAAGCACTTTTCATAAAAGAATCTCAAAGTGCTACATAAACCACATAAAACTAATTAAAATTGGGGGAAAAAAAGCCTAAGAACAACTTAAAGCTGCTGTCCGCAACTTTTTTAAGTTAAAAATAATCCAAAATAATTATTTTAAAAAAAACATCTTCAGCCAGTGTTCAAATCTATCTGCTTGCCATAGCTAGATTCAAAACGGTTAGCTTGTAATAATGATTTTAATTCCAGTGGTACTGGTGGGTTTCCGCGGGAAATTCGAGCATGTCTTTGCGTCATTACGTCACATCCGTACACATAGTGAAGGTGTTTCGGCTCGCCGGCTATACTGCGCGTGAGGAGATGTAGAGATGTATAGGCTTTTCTCGCAGCACTTTACATAATTCAAGATCCAAACAACAATCATCAGTGTCAACTGGAGATTCACCAGTTATGAAACCCAAAAGACTTCGTACTTCGGATTTAAGGTGGCTAGAGAAAGAGAAAGAAATTAACTGTCTCATGCGAACACAAGGATTTAAACATCGAAGGTGCGTGAACTGCGTGTTTGGAAGGGGTTCAAAACGGAAGAAGAGACGGCTTTTTTTGCTTAACAAGTAAGACATTTCAATAATACCACTGTTTTCTTAATTCACACAGTTATGGAGTTTCCTTGTTGTGCCTTTCTCGTTTAGCTATTATGGAGAATATGAATTCTGAACTACACAGGTAATAAAACACATTAAATGCAACGTTAGTCACGCAATGCTGATGTTGTTAACATGAACAATTTGAGAACAAAGTAGGCTATAATTTGCACGGTTACTGTAAATCGCGTTGATTAAATCTAACGATCGCTTAACATGTCGAATGCTTTTTCCCCCTTAGTTGATCAGAACAAAAATGGATGTTACTTACTTTTTCAGAAGATATTTTCCGGTGAAAATTCTTATGTTAGTCAAACTTTCAAAATGTGAATCTGTGATTCTGAATGCCAGTATCCACACAGCGCGGTGATTGACCGCACTCGCCTCAAAACATTGTGTTCATCCGCGCTGTTTCATGCCGATTTACAACCCACGTAAAGTTGATAATTCCGCAAATAACTGCAATTGCAGATTTCGAACAGAGATGGTGACAAAGAGGAAAAACTACGGACTGTAGCTTTAAGTACGCCGGCCTGAACAAAACAGTTTTAAGCTCTTTTTTAAAAATGTCCACAGACTGAGGTTTTCGCAGATGTTCAGGGAGGGAATTCCAGATATGAGGGGCAGCAGAGCCAAAAGCTCAGTCTCCCATGGTGCGGAGTCTTGAGCGTGGCTGATGGAGGAGGTTTGTGCTTTGGGACCGGAGGGTACGGGTGGACAAATGAGGGGTAAGGAGGGCTTTGAGGTATTGCGGGGCATTGTTGCAAAGGTGGGTAATGAGGGCAATCTTGTATTCAATTCTTAAGGTTATAGGGAGCCAGTGTAGGTTCTGAAGAATGGGAGTGATGTGTTCGTATTTGCGGGTTTTCATCAGAGTTCGGGCAGCACAGTTCTGAATGAATTGAAGTTTTTGAAGGTGTTTTTTTGATATACCGATAAGCAGGATGTTACAGTAATCAAGCCTGGAGGAAATTAAGGCATGGACGAGTTTTGAAATGTTTTTGATATGAAAATAGCAGGTTTTGTACAGATGTGATTTGCATAGGTCAGTTGAGGGTCCAGCTTCACACCGAGGTTGGTAACAATAGTTGAGAGGGGGATATCTTGACCGGAGAAAGAGATAGTGGTAATGGGTGATGACTGGACCTGATGAGGAGTGCCGATTTGTATGGCCTCAGTTTTTGAGCTTTTTAACAGGAGAAAATTATGACTCATCCATGCCCTAATCTCCTCCAGGCAGATAGAGAGGGCTAGAGATGATGGTGGAGAGGAAACATAAGATGATAGGGGAGCAGATAATGAAGAAAGGACCGGAGTAGAACATGGGTTTGAGTCGGTCCACAGGTATAACTGCGTGTCATCAGCATAACAATGCAACACATTCTTTCATGCAACACAACTGAAAATATTTAGCAGGATTGCAAGGGTACAGGAGCAGTTGGGATTCAAAAAAATAACGTTTGCATGAATGTTAACGCCCTTATTTCTTCCTTCTCGCCATGTCATAATTACTATGACAACCCGGGAACATTCTACTTATAGCTGTTCACGTCCTCGAATTTGAGTAATCTATATACAAAACAAAATACAACAGGTAATAGTCCAGTCGTTATGCAAATACCTTGTTAATAAACCTATAGTTTGGAGTAAGACCTAATAGTACATCATTTATTTTCAGATTATTCTTGCATTATTAAGACATTAACAATAGTCAATTATAGGAATTTTTAAACAGAAATGTTACTAAATAAATGCTGAACTACATTTTACCACTGCCATTTTGATAGTTTTCGTTAAATGTTGCAGGGGACTAGTACATGTCAGAGCTTTCCAAAATTTAGTTTACAGGTTAAATCATATCATGTGACCGATCTTAAATCGTGCGTGTGAATGTTTTGAACTGAATGGAAATGCAAATGAGGGCCAGTAAACTATGTTTATTTGAAAAACAAATTTTACTTTCATTTTCATATTCTATGTAGTTTTTTTTTTTTTTTGGGGTATTATAGGTTTGCATTTTTTCCATACTTGTTTAACTTGCTGCATACTTGAGTGTTGTTACTCAGCAGTAGCTGTGATTCAGCGATTATTTTTCTTCCAAGAGATAAATGTAGCAGAGTTCATCGTAAGCAACATTTTCTGAGCAGGTCAATGAGTGTTTGAGAGTTTGAGGAACTGGAATCCTTATATTTGCTGCTATCATTTCTGGTAATCTTAATGCAATTCTTCTTGTGTTTTTAAAACTGAAGTACGTATGCAACCACAACTTCCTTATTGTTTGTATGCAGAGATCACAGAAAATAAGGATTTGCTTTGATAGCATGAACCATGAAATGACTTTGAAAAAGGAAAGTGTCTGTTGTGCATAATTGAAGAACAGAGCCCGACAGACTGCTCGTCTTCATGTCTGGTATGTGTTATCACAACTTATCAGGTTCATAAAGGTGAGTCAGTGCTGCACAGTGAACATTTCGTTTGTACAGAGAAAGAAGAAAGCCTTTCTACTTTCTCGCCACACACAGAGCCCCTATTACTCTCCACGATAAAACACCTTAAGAGAGACCGTGACAAAAACTGTCCTACATTGTGATCTGCTCATACAGGCGAAGATGAGCGTGCGCACTGTCATAAAAGATGACCTCCACATGACTCTCTTCTCCTCTTTCATCTCCTCAAAGATGCACTTATACAATACATGACAGTAGGGTGAAGAAAAGGTGATAGGCCACCAGCAGCTTTGAGAATACTGAGTGATTTCAAGTGTTTATGTCTTTGTCAGTGCACTTAACACAGTGACAGTGAGGACAAAAGCTGCTGATGCCATGAAAGAGCAAAAAGAAACTCAGAGTCCATTTAGCATGTTCCTGGGTGTGTTTTTCTGTTTCCTTTGTGGTGCATATCAATATGATTCGTGTGGAGATGAGCTTTAATGACGTTATTGGGTAAATATTATTGCAAAAGAACATATAATTTCCACTGTTTATTCATTAGAACAGAGGCATCCAATCCGGTTCTTGTAGACTTTAGCTCCAACCCCATTAGACAGCTGAACCACCTAATCAATTTCTTCAGGATAGTTTAAAGGGATAGTTCACCCAAAAATGAAAATTCTGTCATCATTTACTCACCCCCAGGTTTTTCTAACCTGTATAGATTTCTTTGTTCTGTTGAACACAAAGGAAGATATTTTGAAGAATGTTACTGAACAGTTCTGGGGCACCATTGAATTCCAAAGTATTTTTTTGCCCTATAAGTCAATGGTGCCCCAAAGTGGCCTGGTTATCCTTTCTTTAAAAATATCATTCCTTTGTGTTCAGCATATGAAATAAATTCATAACAGTTTGAAACAACTTGAGGGTGACTAAATGATGACAGAATTTTTATTTTTGGGTGAACTATCCCTTGAAGCTTCTAAAGCCCTATTCGCACTGGATTAGTATTACCTGGTGACCTCTAGTCATTTGTAATAATTCCGGAGGTTGTCTGTGATCTTAATCCTGTGCGAATCGGACATGTCTGTAATTTTTAAAGTAAAAATTCCCCCGCAAATTACCTACCATATTTCGCCGAACACCGAGGAAATACTTTCCTGTGGAAATATTAGTCCTGTGCGAATCGCCGTCTCTGTGATTTGGCAGGGTCATTTTTCAAGGTTTTTGTTTCCTGTACGCTTTTTTATCCAGCTTTCATGAAGAATGGAGGCTGCATTGGATTGTTTTTATAGTATTTTGGGTGCTGGGTCATATCGCTATACCATACAATTAGCAGAAAGAGAAAGCTGAAAACCATCAGAAAAGCAAAAACAAAAATGTTTAGATGAAGATGAATGACATGTATAGCAGCATCTGGTAAAGAACATTCTTCTGTTTATGATGGTATATCATACAGCTAGACCTATAATAATGACTAGACATTTCCAAGCAATAGCCTATTGACATCATATCCGAGAGATAAGTCAGTAAATTAGAGTAAAATCACAGGCTTCGCTTATCTCGAGCGAATGCGCCACACGAAATTCAGATGTGGTTGGGTAATTTCTAATTCACACGAGGTCCCCAGATAATACTAATCCCATGCGAATAGGGCTTAAGCTGAACTAGACATTCGGATGTTCTACATCTGCCATGTTGTCACTGTCATGTGACCTACCAGCACTTTTCACTGACATTCACAACTCCTCTCCTGTGACCTCATGGTATGGCAAAGTGTTCATCATGTAAAGTCAAGTCACCTTTATTTATATAGCGCTTTACAATAAAAAAAAATTCCAAAGCAGCTTCACAGTGATAAAAGATGATGCATTTCAGCTGTTATTCAGCTGAAGTCAGTTCAGTGTTGATTCAGTTCTGTTGTAAAGATCATCAATTATTAAATTAGTTCATATATGGCCAGATTTACTAACAGCTTGCGCTAGCACAAACCCCTCTTTTGGCGTTAAAAAACTACTGTCAGGATTAACTAGACACGCAGTAAAAAATTTGTGCTGAAAACGTGTGGACACAATATTTTTTGCGGCTGACTGTAACAATGTTCGTTGTGGGAAGAAGGAGGCGGGAACCGGCGAACATTCAACAAACTTTAATAAATAAATAAACAAATACAAAAACGAAAGTAAAAGACTGCAGCCCCTCACGGACAACTGCTGTCATATAATAAAACAAAACACAACATAACACCGGCCTGTTCCTCTCTCGATCACTGTAGTCGCTCCTCCTTTTATGCTTCCGCTCCTCCGTGAGAGATATGAGACCGTTGCGTCTCACAGGTGTCGCTCAGTAACAAGCGGCAACATTCTAATCTGATAAATGAAGCCTACCCGGAAGTGCGAAAACCTGCAATACATTGAAAATCCGCTAGGGGCGGGTCCCAAAAGGGAGCAAATGTCCATAGACCCCATGTTAAAATGTCCGTTTTCCCAGTATAAATTCATGTTTTTACAGGTTGGTCCCATGAACTTTTATTGTATTTTTTGATAGGTTCCGAGTGCCTGACAACTGTGAGGGGGGTGAATTTTTTTCTAACTCGTTAGTTTAGATCGTATTTAGATAAAACATGTATGACAAATAAGGGCGTGGTTAACTTTGATTGACAGCGTGATTGACAGCGGATAACGGACTGCGCCGAGTGGAATTCCTGATATTTGACGTCTCGGCCATGATCTGACACAACACATCATACCACCTCTGTATTCTTTCTGAACATTTGTATTGAAATACCGTACATAAAATGGGTTGCTCTGCTATAAACTGCGCTAACCGACACTGTAGGAGTAATTCGCTCCATTTTTTTCCGGTAAGTGACATTCCACTACTATTTCACGTAGTTAGCAGTATTTAGCATCAGTGTTTGTGGGCAGTGGCACTGCAACAGTTAGCATTAAATCGGGCGCGATCGAACCGTGTGTGTGTGTATGTGGCGCGGGCGCGATCGAACAATCAGTGGAAACATAAAAACATACTCCGTCATTTTCGTTCATACAGGACATCATTCAATCTGCAAAGTGTTTACTTATATTTGTGTGTACACTCGCAATAGTAATGTTACAGATAGCTGAGGCTGCTTGACTGAACAGGCGCGTCCACCTTGACGGAAGGTGGGCGGGGTTAGGCTTTCCCAAGATTTTCAAACATGGCGCCGCCCATACCCCCCATAAACGGCTTCCAAACCGTTATTCAGAAAGTCAATGGGTGACGTCACAGACGCTTTGTCCATATTTTTTACAGTCTATGCTCAGTAATCACGCCACCGGCCTCGCGTCATTCTCTCACGCCCCTCGGCCTCATCCTGCTCGCCACACTGACCTTATTGCATATGCAGTTGTTGGAGTTTCCATTTCAGACGCAAAATTTATGGGAGGAGAGTATTTAAATGAATCAAGCAAGGTGATTTACTAAGGTCACCATAAAAGACCTACAGAAGAAGAAGAAGCTTTACTGTCAAACCTTCGTTGTCAGTTAGGAACCTGTGTGTGCTCTTTGATACCAATCTTTCATTTGAAAGTCACGTTTCTAGTATCTGTAAATCCTCATTCTTCCATCTTAAAAATATCGTAATCTAAATTACGTCATATGCTCCAATGACAAATCCGGAACAATTAGTGAATGCGTTCATGACGTCAAAACTAAATTATTGTAATGCTGGTCCAAAATGCAGCAGCTCTTACTAGAACGAGGAAGTATGACCATATTAGCCCGCTTCTGTCAACACTGCATTGGCTCCCTATTAAACATGGTTAATATTAATTAACGCTATTAAACAACGCTAATATTAGTCTCTCTGTTTATCCTGAGGATTACTGCAGTCCGCCGGATCTAGACCGTATCCAGATTTGATGAAGGACCTGCGCCTGGACACAATGACAACGCTGTTAGAACGGTGTTGTGTTAACAACCCCAAAGTTAACTATGATCTTTGCAACGGAAGTGAATCGATCAAAACTAACTTTAGCTGGACAGTAACTTTATTCTATTCTAGAGCTGCTGTAAAGCCAAAACAATGTCTGTTACTTTAATTTCCTATTATCAATGTAAAGCTGCTTTGAAACAGTCCATATTGTTAAAAGCGCTATATAAATTAAGGTGACTTGATTTGACTTGACTACTAAGGTTTGTGCTAGTCAATTTAGTGGTATTTCCGCCATTAATTACCCCCCAAAAAAGTTTGTGTTAAATCAGATTCTAATTTGCGCTGCTCTCATTAGATTGTGTTGGTCATTATGGAAAGATCAGGCTGCGTTTGTGTTCTTTAATGTGAGAGTCGTAACACAGACGCAGCCTGATCTTTCCATAATGACCAATGCAATCTACCAGTTAGTGCCTGGTTTAAGACCTGCTGTTTTTGGGCATTAAATAATGGCGCAAACACCGATAAATTGATGAGCACAAACCTTAGTAAATCACCTTGCGTAATTCATTTAAATACTCTTCTCACACAAATTTTGCGTCTGAAAGGGAAACTCCCACAAATGCATAAGCAATATGGTCTGCCGCAAAAATAAATGTCCACGCCTTTTCAGCGCTAATTTTTCACTGTGCATCTTCTGTCCTGTATCCTGTAAGTCCTGACAGTAGGTTTTTTTACGCTAAAAGAGGGTTTGCACTGGCGCAAGCTGTTAGTAAATCTGACCCTTGGTGTGGAACAGGCCTTAAAGTGAAAAAATGCTACACAAGGCTATTTGAGGCCACTTCAAGGTGCACGAACACCCTCAACCCATTTTACCAGCATTTCATGCCAGATTGTCTCGCTCAATAGTCTAGGTCTAAAAGCAAACAGACTTCTGGAGCAGGTCTGTGTTCTCTCCCCCACCCATCTCTCTTTATGCCATTCTGGTGTATTAATAGAAGCAGATGGTGGTTTCATTCATTGATGTTGCATCTGGTTGTTCCTGACTGAACTCTCCCTACTGTGCTGCCCCATTTCCTGTCCCGCCATACCTCAGAAGGGCCGCCCATCCCAAATGCAAACATCCTTCCTCGCCGCTCAGTTGATGGCGATTCTCTCTTTTGGCCCCTCATTCTGCTGTGCAGATGTGGCGAGATGCTCATACACTTGAAAGTGAAGCTGGTGTCTCTGAAGTTTCTCACCTGTCCCGTCTGCATTGCATCGGGCAGAGTTGTGTGCAGACCAGCTCAAGGAATGTGTGAAGAGTTGTTATTGAGAAGTTATTAAGGGACAATTCCAGGTCCGGTACAAGTTAAAACTCGATCGACAACATTCTGTGGCACAGTATTATTTAAAACCAGAATTAATTTATACTTTTTTAACAAAAGCAAAAATTTGTGTTGAAACATTGAAACATTGTATCGAATCAAGAGATGAATAATGTATGCATATTAACATGATTTTAGTCTGAAAATAAACACCTATTAACCATTTGTGTTATGTTGTCCAATGTTACAGCTTCTTTAAAATGTCAACACAGAAACATAACCAACAGAAGATTTAATGTTCTTTGGAGAAATTATAAGCTTCACATTTCTGCTTTCTTCCAAACATGAGCCCCATTTATTTATATTGTAAGTGTCATATTGTAACCTACATTTTTTTACTTTTATTTAAGAAAATGATGGACAAGTCGAAGGTATTTTTTGTGGCCACACATATTCTTTTGCCACAAATGTTGTCATTCAGCATTGTCATTGTCAATCTTCTTTGCAAATGAACCTGATGGTTGAAGTATAGCCATATGCCTGTGCCCTGTGAACCATATAAGATCAGATCACATGTGATTTTGCTATTTATTTTAATCACAGTTGCTCTAAATAGCAGTGTTATTCACAGATCTACAATTTCTTGACAATTTATCTGTTCATATTCAATATCTGTACAGTATTCAAGCCACTGCTGTAAGTTTTTGTAAGAACAGAACAATTAATGAGCCACACCTGTTAGTAAATGTGGTAGGCAATTATTTATAACCTTATTGGATGTATGCATCATCTTATGTCAAATTTTACATTTAATCAACAAATTAAATTAGAATACTAAGATCCTAGGGAGCTGTTACAAATCAACTGAAATTAGTATCAACAAAATCCATCATTACACTGCAGAAGCTGCATCTGAAATGGCATTTAGATACACAGACTGTTCAATGCAGCTCATGGGTGACTAGATGGCTCTAGATAGATTGCATGAATAATGCTATGAGATTTATTTTTCTGTGTCATCAGTAACAGGAAGTAAATGCAGTTCCCAAACACTGGCAGTGTGAACAATAAAAAAAAAAAAAAAAAACAGCCATATATTGTCTCAATTAGACATGATGACATTGCCATACTGTATATTAGCCGTTGGAGCCTTACTCTCCCGGATGTTTCAGGGATGTAGGTGTGCATTTGCATTTCACCTCTTGTCTTCATTCCTTCAGTCCGAGACACTCTGGAGACATGGGAAAAACTATCAGTGTGACTCAATGTCTGTAAATAAAACAACCTTTGTTGAGCACCTATACTTTACACCTCTAAGGAATTCACTCAGCAATCTGTCATCTTTTGTCTGTCATAATCAAGTATCTTAATGTCTTCTTATCTATAGAATTACCTTCATAGTCAGCGCTAAAGCGTTTGCTGCAGTTTGCCAATTTTATGTGGGCGGGGATCTTTTTTGTGACTCCCAGCTCTCCATTCAAACAAACACATGCACGTACGCCTCTGTCAACACTCCTCACCCCTTCTTTCTCTTCCTAAACCCCTGCATCACTGTGAAAGAGGCTGTCTCCCTTCTTCCCCATGCTTCATGGCTGTCTGATAACATCAGGCTCTCTGAGATTAGCTCCCATGAGGGTTCTGTTAAACTGGTTACCTCTGCCTACTATGTTTTGCTGTCTAGCCCATAAGCTATCTCCTACTTTACAAGCTGGAGTGTGGCGGTTCTTTGATAGAACCGTCTTCATTGTCCTTTCTGTGCACTGTGCGTCCAGGACTCAACGGCCTTATTGTGTTACAGCAGCACAATGCACAATTTTAAGCACAACCGTCACTTAGCAATCAGGCCGTGTGAAGGAGAGATAACAGACCTGCCAAAAGAACATAGTGGGACAGGGGATAAAAAATAGCTTGTTCTTCTTAGAACTTTGTAACCCACGCCGCCACCCAGTCATTAAGGAACACAGTGCTCAATTGATGTTCATCTTAAGACGCTATGTTCAGAATGCTGAGGACTTCTGGATTCTGTCCTAGCGATGGTGGTCCAGTCAGACTTGGGCTGTCACTGTGGTCAAGGGCTCTCGTGAGGTACGACCAGCCGACAAATTCCTTTCTGAGCATTGGAAACGCAGCTGTATACATAATTCTCCTCAAGTCTTGTACAAAAAAATAAAATAAAATAAAAACCTGCTAGTCCTTCATGTGCATTTGAATAATGTTAATGTGAAAGGAGTACTGTAGTGTACACACCAAGAAATTGTGCGGCAAAGAGCACGTAGTAGTACTGCATTTTGAAAAAAAATGTCATGCTTAAATTCAATGGGGGTTGTTATTAGTGCTGCTTAGCATCATTATGCTCATAATAATATATATATATATATATATATATATATATAATTTGAAACCGTGATTTCCCCTCCGGAAATATATATGTATATTCTGTATTTCAAAAGATTTTTAGGTGAACTATCCCTTTAATGTTGATTCATTAAACAACTTCATTCAGCGGTGACCAATTCAGTTCGATAACTAATCGGACACAATTAATTAATTTATGAACATTTATGCCACAACATTTGTGGCATAATTAAGTCTAGCAATTAATTAATAGTAACCTACTGTAAATCAGACTATAATAGTCCCATTGTATGTGTTTTTGTATGCTGTCCACAAGGTTTAATAAGAAATGTGTTTTCTTGCCCTTGCTTGCCATAATTTCTTTTTATTTAATTACATTCGGTTCCTTAAATCACGCAGGTTATTAAGAAGATGCTATTACTTTTGTGATTTCGGATTTAAACAGACCCAAGCCATTTTTGAAACTTGGTTGTGATTTTTTGGACTAACGATAGTTAGCAACCACCTAGCAAGGCCCTAGCAACCACCCATAATACCGTTGTAACCACATCAACCCTTATTAACCATGTAGACGACCCTAGCATTGCGGCGACACACGTGTTCTTCAGAAAATAAAAAAATTAAATTTTCAATTTGTAAAACAGATTTGAAAGTCATTTCCCACTCCCTGTGCCGCCGCTGTGGTGGTCTCAGTATGCCAGCACACTGTTATTCCTGGAGTGCTACATCAGAGGCTGGGCCGGTGGCTGGAGCCGTCTGGTTCTGGCTGAGATCCAGCAGGCAACAGCAGCGCCAGAGCGGGAGGGAGGAGCGGGCCCGTCTGCGGAGGTGTGGGTGGCCCAGTGGGCAGCTCAGTCAGAAGCAGTATTGCTCTGGGCCCCAAGGTGGTCTGTACCCTGCCTTTTGGTGGTCTTACTTAGTTTCCTCTTCTTGTTGTTTGTTAGTGATTCAGCTTGAGTCACACACTTCAAAGCCGGTTACAGTCCCCTCTCGTTTTCTCCTTTCACTCACTGTCTCTCACACTCTTTCTACACGTTTACAAGACAAACAAACATCCTGACCCGTCCTGACCTCCACATCTGTCTATAGATGAACCAGCTATCTGCTTTTCATTCAGTCTTTATTGTGTCTTTTCATCCTACCTCATTACGAATGTTTAGTGAGAATATTCAGTGCGACAAATATGTCATTTGGAATAAAGGGCTGTTAATGCACCTGTTCAGAAAGACACAAACATATTTGCATGACATCAATGGGAAGGATTTTTTGTTGTTGTTGTTATTCTAATAGGGCTGCATGATTCATGGAAAAAAATTAAGTGTTCGTGCTGCCTTAATTTTTAAGTTTTGTCAACTCAAATATTCAAGTTGTCACTTAGTACAACTTCACATTTCAAGTTGACTAAATTTACAATTGTAAGGCAGCATTAACACTTACTTTTTCAGCCCATCTTGCATTTGTTTTCTGCATTGGTCTGAACAGACAAATTGCATGCCAAACATTTGTGTTGGTGTGAACAGGCCTTCACTCTTGAAATGTCACAGTTGTTTTTGGAGGCAGGGTCACAGTGAGGGCAGAGGGGAGAGATTTAACAAAAGACTGAAGGGTGCGGCGTCAGCCTGAGCTTTTGGAGTGTGCTTGACTCTTGGGTCTCTCTCTAAAGCTGTAATTACAGTTGAGACATCCAGATGAGCGTGCAGCACAGCTTAGTGCACTTCAAGTGTCCTCTCTCCTCAGCAGCCAGCGTTACTGGCCGGAATCCTATGTCCACTCCACATTTAAGCCAGCGGTTTGCCTGCTGGATGATTCAAAGTCCCTGTTGCGTAGACAGCAGAGAGCATACGCTAACAGCACTATAGTGATGGTAATATCACATACCGACTTCCCAGAACAGAAAGGACAAGTTCTAGAGCAAAAGAAAAGTTTTATCGGGGCGAACATGAGAGGAATAAATGAAATCCCGTGGGTCAGGATATGCAGTTATTAGCGAGCCCTTTCTCTGCTGAGCCCAGGCACACAGACGCCCCCGCTTCCTGTTCCTTTTCTATTTATACATTCATACACATCTTTAATCATTTATAGTGCAGGGAGAAGAGTGAGTGGGTTAATGAAACGGATGTGGGCTCTTGGAAGGCTTGCTTGGCGCTGGTTTTGACGGTTAATCATATTGTAATCTTGATTCTGTCTCCACACGTGAGAACCTCTGCTTGGATGGTGTGAGTGGATGAGAACAACAATCGAGCTAAAGTGCAGAGGTCACCAGTGTGCGAGTAGTGAATGGAGTTTGATTGGCACAGCTCTTGAGCCATGTCTGTCTGCGTCAAAGTTCTTCTCTCTGTGCTGCGTCTGCAGAAAATGTACTCGTTGTCCCTAAGAAGCCTCTCTAAGTGAATGAACCGTTACCTCACAGGAACACTGTGCCCTTTCACAGAGCTGCATTCTTACTCAACCTTGACTGGGATTAAATGAACAAAATCTGTCCTTGGACAAATCATATTGTCTAGGTCTTTTAGTTTCAGACTTTAAAAGAGAAGAATTATTGTTTTAGTCCGAATTAAATCTTTTAAAGCGCATGCAAACATACAGTTCTGGCTTATTACAGTTCGTACTAACCACAATTATCATCATTGTTTATTTAATTATTCAAATCCAGGGGTTGTTTCTTTTAATTACAAATGTATGCTGTATACACTGATAAAGACAGAGACATACACAAAATGTACTTGTAGCTCAATTGTAACTTGTATAAATTGTATGCATGCATTGTTAATCAAATTAGTCATTTTGCATCTTTAAACAAAAGACATGCATGCCAACAGTTTAACCTGTTTGATTTGAGCAATTCTAAAATCTAAAATTAGCAACCTGGGATGCTTTATTGTCCTGACAATGTCATCATTAGTAAACTGCTATCGGTAGAGGCGTCATGTTTTGTCTATACTTGTTTAGCTGCAGCTAAGTAGTTTGTTTTCTGGACTAATGCATGGATGGCCCCTTGACCTCAGTGCTTGTGTTAGAAACTACAGCCTCTGTCTCACACTAATTATGTCACTACATTAACAAGTAGTTGTTATCCAAACCTCTTAACCCCTAGCTATGTCTGGTGTGCGACCAGATAAGGTCACCTCCCAACACAGACCTCCATGTAGAGATAGCAGCCCTGTGCCGGTGGAACGGGAGACAGCCATACACTCTTCCTCTGAATTCTTGATAAAGCTGTGTCTGGGCTTCTCAGGAAGTAGGATATAAGAGTTTGTTGTGCTAGAGATTATGCAGCTGACCATGTAGCAATATGGAAGCCACTCTAATAAACATTTCCCCTGTTGTCAAATCTGACACTTACACTGTGTCTTCATCAGACATGAACAGAGAAAACAAAAACACTTACATAATTATCAATGGCTCTGTTTACAGTGAAAGCTAAAAGACCTGCTGCATGTTGCAGATGATATGATAGCAAAATATATTTTTGACAACAAAAAGATACACTGCTCTTGAATCAAAATACTTTACAAATTTAAAAACACTACATTTTTTTTGTTGCATGTTCTACATGTTGCATGTTCTTAGTAGTAATAACAGAAAAGTATGCATAATTACATGCAACAAACCTTAAACCAAACCCTATTCCTAACCCTAACCATCTAGCAAGTACATGTTGTTAGTTAATATTACTCAGTAATTAAATATATAATTAGACTGAATCAATGACACCTTAAAGTCCTCATGAAATCAAAATGTTTGTTTTTTGGCTTTTAGTATATGTTAGCCTTACTATTATCTATAAAGTAGTGTGCTCCAAAACAATGACAGAATTCACATTTAGAGTATATAAGCACTCAAGACGTACAGTCTCTCACTTCTGCCAATATGGACAAATGATTTTGATGACATCACTCTGCACTTCAGCTTCTCATCAGATTTTCTGTCCAATCAAATGCTCTCTAGAATCTTAAGCATCTCGCATTATAAATAAACACTGAAGCTGCAGCTAAAATTGCTCACTTTTTGCATCACATTTACTATTTTCTACATTGTGAATGGTACATAACGCACTATATAGGGGATAGGGAACAATCCAGACAGTGTAAATATGCTTTCAGAGTGGGGTGAAAAAGGTGCTTTGGGGTGAAAAAGGCTTTACCAAGCTGTGATATAAACAAAACGCTATTGGTCTTCCTGTTTCAATGAGAACTACGTCAACACATTGAATAATACTGCACTCTTCGAGGCACTTCAATCTTAAAATTAAGTGTAACCTGTTTTTTGTAAAATGTATATATATATATATATATATATATATATATATATATATATATATATATATATATATTATTATTATTAATTTTATAAGTTATTTGATTTTATATTTATATTCCTTTTTATTGTTATTATTATTATTGGTCAGCTTTCTCACTGAGAGCTAACCCCCCTCTCTATATCTCCTGATCAATGAGAGACCACCTGCCTGCACTCACACCATTTCCTTTTCTGCCATTTGTATTGCACAACTCCTTCTGTTTGTGCGACTGCAACGCTGACTCTGTCTCTCTGTGCCTGTGCATCATTGCGCATGATGAGTTGGCAGAGTAACCGGTGACGATGGTTTACGGAAAGAGTGCTCTGCAGGAACAGTCAGTAGCTGCAGAAAATGAGCTGCTGGCAGCATGGGATCTTCTGTTTTCTGTTCACACACAGCTTGCTTTGGTTCTCCCTCCTGCGGTCGTAAAGCAACACCGAGGCTGCAGACCCAGTGAAAAAGCCCCTCGCTGGGGGTTTGACGCACTAAACACCCCCACCCACTGCAGGAGTCAAAGGGGCCCTCGGTGCCTCCTCAGAGAGATATATGTGTTAACATGCATGTGCATACAGACAAATTTCCGAGAATTCTGCTGTATAGTTCATGAATCATGGGACTCATTGGAAACAAAGCAGAGTGCATGTCAATATCAACTTTTTTTTTTTCAATCCAGGTCTGTGAAGATTATCAAAGATGTCGTCTAAGCAAAGCTCTAATAATATAGCCCAGGCCAGAAGAACTGTTCAACAGCTACGGATAGAAGCTAACATAGAGAGAATAAAGGTAAATTAATTGTTCAATATCATTAAATAAAAGTGCTGCTGTGGCATAACATGGTGCCATTAAATATTTGAATACCATTCATTACACAGTAAGTTAAACCTTTGGACACACTTGGTTTAATTTGTTTCTCAGGATGCTAAAGATGCTGTGAAATGGTTAATAAATTGTGCCTTTGCATGATTTTTACAAAATTTCAATTAAATAAAAATAAATAAATAAATAAAGTTGGGAAAATATGGAATAAATGGCATACTAAACGCACTTCACGAGATGGCTGAGAAAATTTGTATTCAGAGCTTTAAATCTAGAAACAGGATGGTTTCATATTTAATTCATTTAATTCATATTTAATTTTTTTGAGAATTTTCTCAAAAGAAAATTCCTGTACTTTCATGTGTGTTATTTTTAGGGCTGTCTGTTTAATATTTTATCGTATTTTATTGAACACATATATGTAAAAAAAAATATATATATATATATTATATATATATTACATATGTTTAATATATACTATTTTATTTATTTATTTTGCTAGGGAATTGGATAACCCCTTGTCCCCTTCCCATTAGTTTGACTAAATGTAATAATTTGATAAAAGTTTTGAAATATTGACACGTCATTGCATGGACAAAAAACATTTTCTTCTTTTGTGTTTTTCAGAAGAACAAAAGTCATATAATTGACAGAATTTAATTTTTTTTATATATAAACTACCAATGAAATCTGTATGCACTTCTTTCTTCTTTGAAACGGAAAAATATATATTTTGAAAAATGACTTAGTGTTTTTTTGTAATACAATAAAAGTCAATGGGATTCAGTATTGTCTTGGACACCATGCACTGATGTTCATTGCATGGACAAAATTGTGGGAATAATATCTTTTTGCATTTTACATATGAACAAAAGTCATATAATTGACAGAATTTTCAAATTTGAATGAACTATCACTTCAATGACTAATTAATAGTTAATTTACTTGTACACAAATTTCTCAAATGTCACATTGTGTCTCTTCTCTGCAGGTGTCTAAAGCTTCTGCAGACCTCATGCATTACTGCAGCGAACATGCCAAGTATGACCCTCTGCTTATGGGTATCCCAACTTCAGAAAACCCTTTTAAAGATAAAAAGCCCTGCACTATATTGTAGTGGGATGCTTGAACTCTTGATGTGTGTTTTGATGTTCCTTTTATTGTTATTTTTTAGAGAGATAATATGATCTTCAAACATCCATTCCCTATTTGCCTTAAAGTGAACTAAACCCCAAGCCATTATTTGATTGTATCCACAAACCTCCTGACTAGAAATGTTCATGTTGTCTATGAAAAGGAGAGTCAAAGCACCTAGTAAACAAATAATTTGTGGCGCAAAGACAAAACCAACCCATGAATGAATTTTTAGCTTTAGGGCACAGCACAGATGACTTGTTTGCTTTGTGATGGAGTCCACTGATGTGGTTGTGTCTCCTGCAAATAAAGGGTGAGGTCAGAGTGGGCGCTAGTATCACAAAGCACAGGAAACGATCATTTAATGACTGCAGTCTGTAATATATATCTGCAGATAAGCAGAGCCTTTTCTGCAGTGCTTTTGACCATATCTGATGCTTTTAAAGGTGTCCAGTCACAGGGAGTGTGGAGGGTTGATGTGAGGGGTGAAATGTCAGCATCATGAATGTGTGCTTGTGTGCTTGTGCTCATTGGAGGAGGAAACAGGTGTCTTTGGAGGCGTCACATTGACGCAATGCTGGTCCGGCCCTCCCTCATTAACTCACTCTTTGAACAATGGAGTGATACAAAGCTAACTGCTCCTGTCAAAACACTGCACACAACGTTGTGCCCTTTTCTTTTTCTCTTTTTCTCCAGGGGAGCTGTGTTTCAAAAGTTCAACAACTGCCTAAACTTTCAGATCAGCATTTTAAGAGTAACCTAATACAAAGTGTTGTGTTCATGTGGAAATGTTCTTTATTCCAGCCAGACAAAATGTGGGTAACATTTTACAATAAGGTTCAATTCATTGATTACTTCAACTTGTTAAAAATGTATAATACACTACTGTTCAAAAGTTTAGGGTCAGTAAGAAAAACTTCTATTAAGCAAGGATGCATTCAATTGATTTAAACAAAAATCTGTTTCTAATTAACTTTCTATTCCTAAAAGAATCCTGGAAAAAAATATGGTTTCCACTGAAATGTTTAGCGATACACAACTGTTTTTAAACTCTGATAATAAGAACTGTTACTTGAGCACCAAATCAAAGCTGATTTTTGATGTAACCACTGCAGAAAATTTAGCTTTGCCATCACACTTAACACATTGTTTTTTAAAATATACTTAAATAGAAAACTGTTATTTTAAATTGTAATAATATTTCACAGTATATCCTGTTTTCTTAAAGGTGGGGTATGTGATTCTCTTTTTTGTCCATTTTTTTCAAAATCACTTGAAATCCTATTCATAACCCACTTACAGCCACTGAGTTAGAAGCACTGAAATTAAAATTAAGCAATTTAATCATCTGTGGAACGGGCAGGACTCGAAAAACTCCAGCCAATCATTTCCAAGACCACCTAGAATCATTGGACAGTAAGTCCGTCAATCAAACGGTCGTACCATACCCCCCTCCCCCATCACCCTCACGCGAATCAGGGCCAGCGTTGGAGGAAAGAAGGTAGGACCATTTGAGTTGTGTATTTTCAAAATCTGCCGGCCGTTTTGCAAATCACATACCCCACCTTTAATTATAATTTTTTTAAATATTCATTACTCACCCTCATGCCGTTCCAAACCCGTGAGACTTTCGTTCACCTTAGAAACACAGATGAAAATGTTTTAAATTAAACCTGAGATTTCTGTCCCTTAGTTGAAAGTCTACACAACTACTACTTTGTCACTTAAAAAAGTTCAGAAAGAGATTGTAAAACTAATCCGTATGATTCGAGTGATTTAGTCCAAATTTTGTGAAGAGATTCGATCGCTTTATATGATGAACAGATTTAATTTATGCTTTTATTCACATATAAACATTGATCAGCGAACATAAAAAGAAGCTCAACCGTACAGGACGCACAAGAGCAAACCTCTTTGGTTCTTGTGGAAGCTCGAATGTGCTGTGTAGCACTGAACCTCATTGGTTCTTGCAGAAGTTCAAATGTGCTGCGTAACACATGAGAATGAACCTCAAATGTGCTGTGTAACACACAAGAATGAATCTCATTGGTTCTTGCAGTTCAAATGTGCTGTGTAACATGAGAATGAACCTCATTGGTTCTTGCAGAAGTTCAAATGTGCTGCGTAACACATGAGAATGAACCTCAAATGTGCTGTGTAACACACGAGAATGAACCTCATTGGTTCTTGCAGAAGTTCAAATGTGCTGTGCAACACACGAGAATAAACCTCATTGGTTCTCGCATGTCAAGCAAGCATGCTTGAGCTTCCGTTTACCATTACTTATGTGTGTTGATTATTTATATATGAATAAAAGTCTAAATGTATATATATATATAAATATATATGCCATCTTTTTTTCTTTTTTATTGTAAATTATTACCAAAATGTGTTTGTTTTACCCATTTCACAGAAAACCATTCTTTAAAAAACGTTTGAAAAACTTCTGAATTTGCATTAGGATACTTTGACTCTTGTTATTGCCCTGTGTATAGATACAGTAGCAACACTTTATTGCAGATCATGGTACATAATATATTGTAACCCTTTAATGATTATTTACAAGATGCCTTATACCTTAATGTATGCATTTCTTCTGATTGTTTCTTTATTAAGTCAAACTTTTAATGTCATTGTGCCATCTCATTCTGGGATCTAACCAGCAATAGAAACTCACGTAGGTTCGCATATATATGATTTTTCTGTACACACCGAGCACACAATGATTTCTCTGATTGTTGTGATTTTTGTGACTGTTATATTCATGCATTTTGACATCATTCCATGTTTACAACTCCTGTACCTTTTTTTGTAAAACTCTTGTGAATTGCCATGCATATAATGAGAGTGAGTGTGTAATGCTTTCATGACACAGCTGCCAGAAAACAACTTCACCAGACCAGCAGAACCAGCCTTACTGAAGTATTCCTGACTTGTTCACTGTGTCGAGACAACAGCCAGAGTTAAACTACTGTGAACTAGTGGCGCTGCTGTCCCACAGACATCTTCACTGTGTCTTCATCATTACACATCTGTGTCATCAGTCTGCATATATACCCAGGCCGACATCTGATCCTTGCCTGTGCAACAATGATTTATCATGCAACTGAACTTTCAACTGTGCTAAACCACAATTTTATGTGAACAACAGTATGCTTTGAATGGCAATTCCAGCCTTGCTTTCTCGTTGAGTGATGCTTTTAAAGTGACATTTTTGCAATGTTGCCCAAAAGTAGTTTTGAGTTTTCACAGTGGCCTGTTGTTATTTGGACAATTGGGTTTTTCCTGATGCAGTGGTCATTTCTAAAGGTGCTTTTGTATTGTAAATATGACATGCACAAGCTTTTCGATCTGCCTTCTTATCTCTTTTTGCCTTTGAAAAATATATATCTTTTTTTATATGAAGAGCATTCATGATTTTCCATCTCCCTTTCATTGTGCAGAATTCCAGAACTGTGTCCCAATATATTGGGTTGTAGATGTTGTCTTTTTCCAACAAAATATAGTTTTATTCTCAGACTTGTTGTCTTTATGCATGTTCTCTTCTAAGTCCAGTATTAAATTTACATTTAGTAATTTAATTTGCATTGCACTTTTCACAATACATATTGTTTCAAAGCAGCTTCACAAAAAAAATGCATGTTTCAATGTTACACTCATATTTAGCAAATGATAATACAAGCAGAAACAATTATTACAAAGTTACTGTATATTGATTCAAGTCACCTTTATTTATATAGTGTTTTTTACAATGCAGGTTGTTTCAAAGCAGCTTTACAGTGATAATGCAACAAAGTTTGTTTCGGCTTTACAGCAGATCTAGAAGAAAATAGTGTCATAGTCCAGCTTAAGTAAGTTTCTGTTGTAAAAAAGTTACGTTTTGGGATCAATAAGAAACTGATATTTTTATCCGGCAAGGACACATTGAATTGTTCAAAAGTGAAAAATTATTACAAAAAAATGTTTTAATAAATGCTGTTCTTTTGAACTTTCAGTTTATAAGAAAATCCTGAAAAAAATATTGTCATGGTTTCCACAAAAATATTAAGCAGCATAACTGTTTTCAACATTGATAGTAATAATAATGTTAGCAACAAATCAGTATTGGAATGTTCTCTGTGACACTGAAAAGTAATGGCTTTTTAATTGTAATAATACTTCACAGTATTTCTATTTTTACTCTGTTTTGGATGCAGGCTGCATTTATTTGATCCGATCAAATAAATGCAGCCTTGATGCATTTTAATAACTGCATAAAGGCAATCAAATCAACTAATCTGTCGCACTCAAAATCACACCCTTTAAAAAAGTAGTTTTCTCGTATTATCAAGTTTGTTTGTTTATTGTCACTATCAGTAGAGTATAATGTGTATGTAATAACTGCCTTATGTTTTCCCACAGCAGCCAGGTGTTCATGGTCTCACTTCTCCCACTTGCTCTAATTTCTCTGATATGGTTTTATTTGGGTCTCTGCTCCAGGTCCAAGCCTTGTTGCTATGCAATGATAGTAGAGCTCCTCTCATACCCACTACACTCAGAAACAGGTCAGACTGTATTTACTGCCCTATATTGATGTAATCAGTGGAGCTTTTTGTGGTTAATTAATGAACTGGCTTTGTTTTGGTCAATTTTAGTGATGAGTTACATGTCATCTCGGTGGAAAGGCTCCAGGATAAACCCTGTAATCCTGTATAAGGAAAACAAGGAGCCATTTGTTTGTTATTATTCAGCTATACCAGAGCTTTCCGAGACCATGGGTGTCCATTAATGAATATAGGACGTTAATACTTGGCTTGGTTTTTCAGGATTTTTGCCTGTGTAATAGTATTTCTCTCCTGAGGTTAAAACAGTTAATCTCACCACTGCAGAACCAACGCATCCTCATCCCAAGGCGTCATATTCTGACACTTTGACAAAGCGTCTAAATCCAACGCCCATGGAACCCTTTAGCGTCAATATAACACGCAGAGAGATGGGTAGGTTTAGGTATGGTGTAGGGTTAGGGTTAGACCGCTAGGAGGCGCCTTCTGACCCATATATATCGGCGTCTCATATTGACGCTAAAGGGTGCCATGCGCGTTCGATATAGACGCTTTGGCAAAAGCGTCATTATATTACGCCTTGGGATGAGAACGGGCTGGCAGAACCTAGTATGGTCAGACTTTAGTTTAGGGTCCAGTTCTCACTATTAATTAATTAATTATTAATTAATTAATTACGACTTTTTCCTCAATAAACTTCCTGGTTGCGTATGCAACCCACCGTTCCCTGAAGGAGGGAACGGAGGACGTAGTCGACGTCACCTGAATGGGGATCACGCTAGGGAGCCTGTCTTCGTACTACTATTTAATCAAGCCAATTCAACATTGGTGTGCGTAATTACATTAATTATAAATAAGGAAGTGGACGCATGCACCAGTTGCTTTTTCGCTGAGGAGTCGATCAAGCAAAACACCCCCCCCCCCCCCCCCATTTCAGTCGAGAACGTCAGACATAGTCGACGGCGAAACTAGTGAAAACGCCACTAGTGCCTAACCAGAGCCACCTGATCCCCCAGATTTAAGGAGACGGGACAAGGCTTAGGCCAGGGAAGTCATTGCTGTTCCCGCAGGATCACTGGGAAAGCGTTCCCTGTACATGGAAGAAAGGGACGCTGCGGAAGCCACATCCTGCCACATGAGGTAACATGTGGATATACACATATGAACTGGGTGGATGACCAGTACAACATATGGAATGTCACTGTGGTGGCTCCAGCCTATGACGGGGGGAGACTCAACCAGACAGTGACGGCAGAGGGAAGACACGGGCTTGCCCCAGGGAGCCGTACCGTGGAAGAATACACATATGGGATCACCGAAGGGATCACAACATATAGACCCTGCCTAATACAGGTTCCATCAGTGAATACGAGTGATAGGCCTGGCTTCGGACGTTCCGCCACGTCCGTAGCCGAAGGATATGGAGGAACTCGACAGGGTTCAGCTAATAAGGAGAACTTTACTGCAGCAAGACTTGCGCAATTATCCAGTCCATAGGAGGGGAATGGCGCAGAAAGCCGACACTTCGAACCGGGCTCACGGTGAAACTGGCTTCATAAGAAGGGATCCCACAGAAAGCAGCGGTTCGACTAAAGGTGTCGCCCAACCCCCAACTCTACAATATCTGTCAGCCAAGCACGCTGTGTCAACGCCTAGGCAGGAGCACACACTCACTTCAGTGGAGCTCACCACCTAAGTGAACACGTGCATCTCGGAATTTTACCAAGATGAAGGCAACCACTAATTTAGTGGGCTAACCTCACTTGGAAACAGCCTGATTTCCTTAACAGACAAGAGCTGGTCTGAGGTCCTAAGCTTAAGCTCTGTGCACGTACAACCGCAATACAATAAACGAACGGAGAGAGAAGCCAGGGGTGGGTCTGCCTCCTCCGGGGCAGTGCTTGCAGGCTCACTACCTGGTCCCACCTTTAGGGAGAGGTAGGAACCTTGAGCACATATCCAGCCCGGTCTCTCAGCTTGTGAGAGTTAGCCAGCCCGAATTCTATGCACAACTCATTGACCGAAAGCGAGCAAGTCCTTACCCTCTAGTAGAAACCATGCGAGCAGGAGAACTGTTTCTTTAAAACAGAATTTTTAACTCACTGCCTGCAGTGGCTCAGGGGCGGTCTCTGCAGTGCAGTAACACCAGAGATAAGGCCCAAGAGGATAAAGAGGGGCGCAAGGGGATTAATTTCCCTTGCTCCCCTCAGGAACCTGACGATCAGGACGTGCTTCCCATGCTACTGCATCATGATGTGCGTCAAAAATAGAGGCAACATCATTTTGAGGGTGGAGGACACAGCCCTCACTCCAACCCATCTTGCAGGAAAGAGAGCACTGAAATGACCGAACGCTTTCAGGATCTCCTCACGGAGAGAAGACTCACTCAACGAATAGGTTCCACTTCTATTTCCACTTCTACGTCCGCATCCAAATTTAGGACCGGCCTGAAATCCTCCGGGGGTCAAATACGGGTTCCTTCATGCCCCATCCCTGAGAATGTTTTCAGGGGAAGTCAGGAAGGGCTGTCGAGGGGAGAACTAGGTCTGGTTGGGCCAATAAGGGGCAACTATCAAGACCTGATCCACTCCTGACCTATCACAGTATGTGCAAGCGACATGAGCGCACAAGACAGGAGCCTTACTCAACACTAGATGTGAAGAATATCACTGAGCTTTAGGAGCATCTCTGCTCAACACCTGAGTGTGATGGAATACACTGAGCTACAGGAGCATCCTTGCTCAACACTTGAGTGTGATAAAAATCACTGAACTTGAGGGCGCCAAGCGACAATGAATCGCATAGCCGCTTTAGAAGGCTCACTGGGGAACGCATTTCTGTGGGGACTGAGTGTTTGGCGGCAGGCCAGGGTGCTTTCACGCGGAGCGGCCGCTCTGCCACGGTCACCTTGGGACCCGGCTGTGAAGTCAGTGCTGAAGCGGTATTCATACGGAGAAAGCCGAGCGGCTGCATCTAACATATGCCCCAGGAGCCTCTGAAGAGCACTAACCTTCCACACACTCTTCTTTAGAGATGCGGTGGCAGAATCCATCTCCAAACTAGAAAAGAGATCCTCAGTCCGTGGACGAGTTTACTCTTTCCCAGTTGACCTGAGGACCCAACTGGCTATGAGCACTTGACAGGTAGGACTTTGGACTGATACTTCACACCTTTCTGACGCACAAACACAGGATGGCCTGTGGTGCGGAAGGATAGAGATCTGAAGTACATGTCTCTCAGGTCGAAACCTGCAGACCAATTTTGGGAACAGAGCATTTGGAAATGCATCTCTGTGTAACTAATTGAACGGTGGCTTCCGAAAAAGGAAGAGGCTACATCGCATCTTTCGCCAGTAGACTGCGATGGGCGCACACAAGACAGTAGCACTGCTCAACACTTAGGTGTGACAAAAGTCAATATTTTTAGGAGCATATTTGCTCAACACCTTGGTGTGATGAATATCACTGAGCTTGGGCGGAAGTCTGTAGCGAAAGGGAATCGCAAGCCGAGTCTGATGGTATAGTTTGCCCTCTGGACCGGTTTGAGAAGCGTTTTTGGCTTCCACGAACCGGGCCAGGGACCACAGACGTACCCGAGGTGGGGCAGCAAAGTGGAGGACAGGGACCCGGCTCGGAAGGCCTGAAGGCGGCCCGAAGTAAGGTTTGAGTGTGGTGCAAACATGAGGGGGCTGAGGGGTGCAAGGCTTTACAGGGTCACACACCGCCAGACTTGCCCTCTTGGGACCCAGGAACAGAGGAATTAGATTTTTCTTTGAAGTGTGGGTACCGCTTGCTCCGCTCTTTTTGGGAACAAGCGGTGAAACAGACACACACACCAACGAAGACTCCATCCAGCCCTCACCTGGGGGGAGGGAGTGGATTGGTGACCAACTCCAAAAGCATCCTCCTCCATCCCTGAGTGACCCGCTCAGGAATGCTTACGCTGTCGCTTGCCACCTGGCTTGGCAGCGCCTGGAGCTGGCTGGGCATCCCTACTGCGGCCGGCTCCATGCTGAGGCCTGGCTGGAGGCTGCTGTGGAGGCCCAGCAAGAGCAGTGACAGGAGAACGCCCTCGTGACGAGCAGGCGGAGGAACTTCCACCGGCGGCGGGGTGAAAGCAGCAGCGGGCCACCTGTGCAGGATGTGCTGGATGCCCTCCGTCTGCGCTTGGGCGGCAGAGAACTGTTAGGCGCAGTTCTCTGTCGTGTCACCAACCAGGCTGAGCCAACAATGGCGCTCCTGAACCACTAATGTGGACATCGCCAGACCGATCACGCACGCCACAATACTCATGCCCTGGAGGGCAACCTATGAACGCACGGTCTGGTCTACCCTTGTGCATGTCCATGAGAGCCCTGGCCTGATAAACCTGTAGCAACGTCATGGCACGCAAAAGAGGAGGTGGCTTGCCCACAGGCTTTTTAAGTCCCGCCCGTCAGACGAAAACGCATGCCTTAGGGGGGAGACATGGATCCCCCTAAAAGCAGCGGCCGCCGGACACAGGTACACAGGTGCATGCAATGTTGAATTGGCTCGATTAAATAGTAGTACGAAGAAGACAGGCTCCCTAGCGTGATCCCCATTCAGTGGACATCGACTACGTCTGATGTTCTCGACTGAAAGGGAACTCATAATTATTAATAGTAAGGTAGTTGTTAAATTTAGGTATTAGGATTAAGGGATGTGGAATATGGTCATGCAGAATAAAGCATTAATATGTGCTTTATACATACTAATAAACAGCCAATATCCTAGTAATATGCATGCTAATAAGCAACTACTAAATAGTGAGAATTGGACCCTAAACTAAAGTGTCACCATTTGAACAAACTAAAGGCACGAAACATGACAATGATGTACTAAAACCAGAATTTTATTTTCCTTTATGATTTTCGTGTACAGACGACAATATGTCAAATGTGTCAAAAACATCCCCGTTCACACGGATCCGGGAAAAAAACTAAAAACCCTGTATTAGTCATGCCAGACCAGTATTTAGCGATGTTACTTTGTAAAGAAACTCTACAAGCCTATAGACTGATCAAGTAATACGCGTGACATAACCATTTGCACAAATTCGCTTTTTTGTAGTTTACACAGAGATAATAATGGTATCGGTTTCAAAATCTTTCACTTTGAAATCCTTTTTCAAAAATTTTCATTTTCAGGCCCCTAAAACGCGGTTGGTGTATAAATGAAAGGCCAAAATGCATAAAAAAGTGTTCCGTTTTTAGTTGAAAATGGTGTCTTGTAAGCAGCCCCTATAAGGGCACTAAATAATGAGGAACTCAACAAGAAACAGGTGAACAACATAATTAGCACGGAAACAAACTAGTGACAAGAACAAAAGAAAACAGGAATGAAACACTACTGTTCAAAAGTTTGGGGTCAGTAAGATTTTTAATTCCCCTTATGCTCACCAAGGCTGCATTTATTTAATCAAAAATAAAGAAAAAACCCAGTAAAACTGACATATTATTACAGTTTTAAATAACTGAATAATATATATATATAATATATTCAATAATATAATATGTTTTTTATAATATATATATATATAAAAAAAAAGTATTCCTGTGATGGATAAGCTGATTTTTTTTTAAAGTTTTCAGTATCACATGATCCTTCAGAAACCAATCTAATGCTGATTTGGTGCTCAAGAAACATTTCTTATTATTGTCAATTTTGAAAACACTTGTGCTGCTTGATTTCTTTTTTTTTTTCAGGATGCTTTGATTAATAGAAAAGAACTAGAAAAAAAAATAGAAAAGACTTTTGATCAATTTATTGCATACTTATTGAATAAAATTATTAATTTCCTCTAAAAAAGTATAGTGTAATCATGCATTATTTTGCAAGTAAAGGATTCATTGCAATAGCTTTTTACCCCTCTGAGTAAATTGTTTGATCTGTGGCACTGCAGTCAGTCCCTTCCCAACATTTGCATTCCTCATGCGTGGGAACAGCCAACGTCTCACTCCCATCTATAAAATCATGTCCCCAAACGCATAAAGCTGGAGTTTCCCAGCTCTAGGCACTTTAAGAGAGAAAGTACCACTGTGTCACACCATTTACCTGCGCATACCTGTATTTAGCAGGATGAGGTTAATGGAAGGCCAGGTGGTAGAAACTCCAAAGGTCACTGCAGCAGGGGCATAATGTCAGCCCTGTTTACTTCAGCCTAGTACAGAAATATCCCTCCCAAAATGGTCAGTCTGGCTCTCTGATGGGGCTTTTGCATCACAGTTGCGTGTGTAGTTAAGTGTAGTAAAGATCCAAGTGTAGCTTCAAATGTATTTCTACAAATAACTGCATCCCCCTCCTTTTTTGTTGCCAAAGACTCCCCTTTCCAGGAACTCTAGGTGTAAAGACTCATTTATTCTACGGTATGTGAGGAAATACAGGATTTTTTTTTTATTTCATAGTTGTCAGTATAATTATTCTGCTCAATAAATTGAATGATTTCTGACCTTTAGAAAACAGAATGGTCATAAATGTAAAATCTTAGTTAATTTCAACATTTATACATTTTTTAAATCAAAAGTTGTTCAAATTTTATCAATAGTAATTGCACTGTGAACTAACAAGAAAAACAACAAACATTGAAGAATTTTATTTTTAATTTTATTTGTAAAATTTTATTTAAATTAATTTTTTTTAGAATTTTATTTTTAGCTATTTTTAAGATAACTATAACAAAGATTATTAAATGCTGCAAATACAGTATATTGCTTGTTGTTGTTCGTTATCTAATGCATTTACTAATGTTAACAAATGGGACCTCATTCTAAAGTTACTGATTAACGTTAAGTGAGTTAGATGATAACAAAGATCATCTAAATGGGGAAATGAACACGCACAATTAAATACCCAATAAATAAAAATAAACAAAAAATACTATTGATGGATGACTGATATGTTCCCATGTCTTGCATCCATAGTTTAAGGGAACATAAAGAACACTGAGTATCAGTTTCCTGTTTGAAAATATGGCCTAATGACCCAGTTCCTTTGAACAAAAAGTTGCAATACTGTTTCCCAACATCAGCTGCTTAAGAGCAATGCAGCTTTAGCTGGAAATGAAACAACAGTTTACAGTGGTATTCAATATTAGGGTCTTTCCAGCCTTCTCTCTCTTTGTTCTGTCTCATTCTTGCAGTTTACTCAGCAAAAGGAACAGAGGGCTATTTTTAGTTGTCAGCTCTCCTGCTGCAGCCTTGAATAGCCTTGCCTCGTTCTATTTTGTTTGTTCATTTTCATTGTGCACATTTTAACTCTGCCATCGTTTTGCATGTCCCCCACCCCTTCTGTATGCTCATGCTGTCAGGTATGATTCACTCTC
Source organism: Semotilus atromaculatus (assembly GCA_031834385.1). Classification (NCBI taxonomy): domain Eukaryota; kingdom Metazoa; phylum Chordata; class Actinopteri; order Cypriniformes; family Leuciscidae; genus Semotilus; species Semotilus atromaculatus. Next base: position 19,327,923 of record JAULUF010000007.1, read on the forward strand.
CCAGTGCTAGTTCTATTTCTGGCTTGGTCAGGGCCCGGATTATCTTGTTTTGTGTAAAGACACAAGGCTGTGATGACCCGACGTCATGCGTCTCCCAGCTGCCGTAGTGAACGTAATGGAATTCTCTGTCCCGCCTACTAGTGGAAATACTTTTTTTTTTAGCAATACAATAGAATAAAGCTGTTGGACGGTTTTCAAAATGCTGTTGACAAAATAAAGCCCAATGACACTTCAAAACTGCCCTCCACAACATCAAAATGTACCTGCCACCTGGAGCATTTAGGAAACGGCATTTGAATGACCAAATTTAGTTGCAAAGTCATAAAATTGTTTTTTAGTGCAAATAAATGTCCTTTTTTTTTTTTTTTTGTACTGTAGGAATACACATAATTAAATTCTGCCTGATTCTGACTTCCGACAAGTCAATATTTTATTTTATGGCTGATGATAAAAAAAAACCTTAAAAAATATTACAATTCTAGTTTTTTCTAAAGCAACTAATTTATAGCTAAATCAATAAAGACTGTTTTATATTGCCTTTTAAATAATAATACTGGACATCATAAGTAATGAGCTTAAAATAAAATAAAAATTCCAAAACATCATGCACCCAGTTTACAGGAACATCTCGTGACCGGTTTGTACTGATATTTAATTTAAATAGCTTTAAAAAAATTCTGCACAATTTCTAAAGAATAAAATATTAAAAACTAAAACCAGTCCTTTCAAATGCTACAAGGGTTGATGCATCTGAACATTTTAATGTAACGTATGCAAAAGAAAATGTCATTTTAAGATTTGCTAAAGATTATTTTAGTGTTGTTACAAAGCTAATCTAAATGTAAAAATAGTGGCATTGAGCATGCACAATTAAATATCCAAAATAATCTGATACATATAAATATCAGTCGGTAACCGATATGGTATACCAACATATTGTGCATAACTAGTTCAATGAACTCACAGACAATAGAAACACTGCCAAAGACATACATGGGTCAGACATTTTATTTTTAACAATATCTGAGGATGAAAGCAACAATATAAATACAATTAATAAATTAACAGTTTAAAATACAGAGAACATATTCCAGTATAGTTAAAATGAAAACGAGGAACTCATTTATATCTAAATCAATAAAGAATGTTGTATATTCCCTTTTAAATAATTATAATACAGGACAGCATTAAATCCTAAGTTGTCTTTAAATGCCCAACATTTAACAGTCCATCTGATATGCGACAGTCTGATCACATTTCATTGAGTAGATTCCAGTTGGTCTCTCGGCTCACTCCTAGACCTCTAATCCAGCATGTGTGATTCAGTTTCCTGTACAGTCTCGTTTCCCGGCAAACTGTTGGACTTGTCATTCCCTGGCAGCACTGCGAACATAGTGCTGAGTCATTCTTCCTGCTCTGAGGTGAAACCATGAATCCACCGTCCAGCATGACACACAAAATCCACACTTCTGATCATTGGGTTTGCTGGAATACACATTTCATCCATTGAATTTCATTAATCCCCCTCATGTCTCATTCTCAATGGCATTAAGCTTCATCCAGAGCACGAATCTAGTGCAGTAGCCCGTAAAAGCAGTGACATTGTTTGTCCACTTCTGTTCATCGTTCGGGGAGATTGATAACTGGCACCCACTGGTCCAAACCCCGGCTGTCTCTGCAGAATCGATTTAGTTTGCTGAGGGCTGGATCCTTCCACGTGGATGACTGCGGATTCTGTGAAGGAAAAATAGAAACATTCTGAGTGAGGTGCACTGGTATTTCGCATGTATTATAGATCAATTCAGTAGGTCTGCATTGCAAGAGCATGGCGGTAAGTGATTTTAACAGCTGCTGTTAACTGACAAGCACTTGTTTTCAAAGGGCCTCTCTCTAATTTGTTAAAGATGGTCACTTCACAGAGCTTTTTCTTCCAGGAAACCGTGTTTGCAGAAATGCCCCACGGTTGCACAGGAAGTTCTGCGAATACTAAAGGCGGCCACAGAAGTTCAGCACTGCTATTAGATCACTCTGAAGAGCTGCCAGTTTACTGCAGCTCCAGACCGGCTGGAATTCCACATCACAGACACTCTGAACGGATCATTGAACTTTAAACTACTTCAGGCGTGCCGTTCTCAAAGAGTTCAACTAATCCTTTCCTGGCAGTTAATATGAATATGCATGAACAATTCTGTAGCTGTGATCGAAGCAACTGTGTGCGAGCAATAAACTGATACAAGGAGTATGAAATGACACATACGGTGACTAACACACAGTGTAGGTCCATCGACTCTCCTCCCGGTTTCACACCCTCCAGGATCTCTGCCAGACGTCTCATGTTGTTCACTCGCAAGATATTGATGTCATTCTCGCAACAGAAGGCTTGGATCAAGGTGAAGTGAATCTGGAGCGCGACATCTTTCACATCCTCCTCATCTGTGGCCAGCAGACATAAGACCACGTTGTCTGGGTCTCTGCGAAAATGTCAATGCAAGTACATTTAAAAATGTGCAAAAGCAGAAACAAAATTTTAATCTTAAGGTGCGATCACATTAACAAAATTCCGTCAGCAAAAAAGATCTAATGTCTATTGTCAATAGTGAGGCACAGATTTTTTGTGTGTGTGTGAAATAACCCAGGTATGGTTTGGATGGAAAGGGTCTTCCAATGATCACTTACACATTAAGTGACTTCGCTGCCTCATAAACTCCCACAGTGATGCATCCCTGAGGTAATGCAGCAGTCAGAACCTCTTCCAGTGCCTTTTCAACCGTGTCCATTCTAAGAGACGATTTTAAAAAAACACATCAGCTTTAACTTACAGGACGAATACGAACTGAACAATACAATTCTCACGGTTTGCAAAAGAATAGAGGAAATCTGATCAATGTCACACATGTTTGGTCGAACTTCTGCAGGAGTTGCAGAAAATAAGCATTTAAGAAAGAAAGAGACAAATGTGCAATGACAGACGCGTTCGGTAATAAGCAGATCACCACACTAAGAAAAAAAAAATCGGGAAATTATCTGATCTTCGTGATCTTTCAACGGCACAAACGGACAACAGGCGCGGTCAAACTAATATGCAACAACACCTGTGAGTTTTATATGAAAATACCTTTCCGTTGCGTTGTCTCCACACGGTTCTTCAAAAGTCATATTGCACATTAGAAACGGATATCCTTTAAGTATGTGCTCTCTGTTCGTTAGGTAATCCTGTGAGATCCAGACAGGAATATGCAGCTCGTGCAGAGTGGAGTGCTAAATGACACTCACACGATACGTGAGACAGACAGTAGAGTACTCTACTCGCTCCGGTCTCATTTACATACCGTCCCTGATTGGTCGGCTCACATGGACGCGCACACATGAACACGGAGAGCCAAAACTGTTTACATACAGTTAAATTAAATACAGTTGCAATTAAAACCGCTAAATATATATTCTAAATATAGATTATATGCTTGCAAAATATGTTTTAGTCAATCACTTAAGAATATACTAACACAACAAAATAAATAATGTTTCTTCAGGCCAACATAATCTTTCTAAAACGTCGAAATTTGAGTGATCATCAACGTTACTAATGTGACATCTGGTGGCGGATTAGTGAAGTCTTCGAATTTATTGTTTAACTTAAATTTTTGAAATGTTCTTGTTTTTCTAAATTATAGTTTTTAAAAAGGTGAATAAGGTTAAAAAATCTAAAATCTAAATATGGACATTTAGTATAATTGTGCTAGTTTAGTTAAATAAACTTAAAAAACACACACATTTAATGCATATAGCATGTATTGCAGGTAGCACGAAATTGTTTGTATATAAATATGCATAAAAACAGTGGTTCTCAACCTTTCTCCAGTAGCACCTCATTGCAGTACACGAGATCCAGGGGGCGGAGTCGGATCCAGATATAAGGGGTGGAGTTGGGTAGGTTTAGGGATCAGGGGGTGGAGCTGGGTAGGTTTGTATATGTAAGGTGGGAGGAGTTGGATCTGGATCCGACTCCTCCCCGTGGATTTCATGTTCTGCAGTGAGGACCATCTCCCTTTTTTGGGCCAGCGCCCCCTCCTATCCAATATCCAGGTTAATTAAAGCGGTAAAGTTTGCACGTTGGTTTTATGAAGAAGCAACTTACATTAACCTTACTTTCGAAAAATAAATAAATACAATCATGATATTTCATGAAAAATTATGTGGTTTTATGAAGAAGCAACTTAAATTAACCTTACTTTCGAAAAATAAATAAATACAATCATGATATTTCATGAAAAATTATGTTAGAATTGTGTTAGAAATGACCTTGGTATCAGCTTGTTTTCATCAATGGTATAATTAATAGCATTACAATTAATTTGGTTAGTCGTGATTCATTTGTGTTCATAATCAGTAAAAAAAAAAAAAATCTTCTAAGAAACAAATATGATTAATTAAACTAAATTATTATTGCATTATTTTGTTTAACTATCTTGAAACTATCCAAGCAGCGTTTTGCGCTTAGATGTGATAGCGGAATTAATACATTACCAATGTGATTACAGAATATATTAAAATTATTCATCAAATTGTAATTTTCTCATTCTCAAAATGTGCGTTATATTTAAACTCGTGAACACCCCCCTTTTACACCTGAACGTGAACGCAACGCCCCCCTTTCAAAAACCTTGCTTCCCACGCACCCGTTGTTCTCTGAACGCCCCCGTTGAGAACCACTAGCATAAAACTTCCCTGCTAAGAAAGAATGTAAGAAAGAATCTAAGATCTAAGGAAGAATATAAAATCTGTACCAACTGTTTATAGTGCTTGCTTGGGTCCTTAACGAGAACCGTAACAAATGCAGTGAATTTTGTTAACTGACCAACACGTGACCAGTATACATTAACTTACTCAGTTTCAGTACGAACATTATCTATTTACCTAAATAAAATTTCTAAACAATCACTTTAGAAGCGGTTGAAAAAAAATTCACAATCGTTTTTCTTTATTACTTTAAATGAATTACTGTAGTGACATTTTCCCTTCACAACATGGCAGTGATCTCCTACCGTTGGGTAATTGTTTCTCCGAGGTGTGTCCGATCAGCTCCAGCGTCTGTGCGCGATGGTTCCGCACGACGTGGCAACTTCAAATATTCCTAATATGGGAGTGAGTGCAGAAAAGCTCGGGAGCCTGTCAAAGCTGTGTATGCAAACATACTGTAAGTCCAGCTTTGATTTATTTCGCATTTACTGTTATTTTATCTGTATAGAATATATATATATATATTATGTTTAAGCGCATTTTAATGCTTTTTACACAGATGTATGGCCTGTAATGTATTTAGAGGAATTATGAATAAAAAGTCGACGTCCAGCTGTTGCTTAGCTGACAACAGCTGTTTAGAATAGCCACAAAGAGATGCACCAGAAATAAGGTGTATTTTGACTACCTTTTCATTTTAGGGGTCCGAAGGGCAAAGAAAGATTTTGAGAGTAAGGCAGGTCCATGAGTCATCTTTGTGTTGTGCTTTGAAATGATGTGGCATGTGCACTTTGAAACTGTGACAGGACACAGTACACAGTCAACTGCGAAAGTCTATGGAAAACATCTCAAATAGAAACATGTGAGTTATTTGAAATTTGATTTTAAGATAAATGTTTCTGCAATACTATTGTCAGTTGTTAAATGATTATTAAAAATTAATTAGATCTTACACTACGTTCCTTTTTATGTGCATGACAATTACAATCAAGTTTTTCGAACCCACTTTATATTGTCTCTTTAACGGCTATTAACATTTAAATCAATAATTTGATGCACTTATTGCATAAATACATGGTTTTACATGTTACTTTTTAAAATGACCTGCACCCGTAATGAATTACTGTAATAACATAGACACTGTTGACCCTTCCATTACACCGTGACCTGGCTAAACTAACCACTAAGCCCGTCCTTAACCTCTACCTGTCTTCCACCTCAATAGCGTGTTTTGCAATAGAACATGAACTCAATTAGTACATTGTATGAAACAAAACAACATTTTGCCTTAAAACAGCTTATAAAGTGGAATCCTGCCCTGGTAAAATACAAAATGTAATATACGCTTTGTACTGATCTCATACTGATGTCTTTAGGTATATCATACGTTACCACTAAAACACTTACAGAATTGAAAACAAAGGTTGTTTTTGATTTACTGCTCCCTTCCTGATAAGTAGCCTCTATCTATGCTCACTGATAGCATTTGACTTAGTGTGTATACAGCAGATTAAATCCTCCTCTCTTCTCACTAATAACTGACATTTGTCTTTGCAAGTGCTGTTTTCTTTAGGTTTATCCGGCATTGCGTCGTGTGATGGAGCCCAGAGGGCAAGGCTGGCATATGCCAGGCCACCAGTACCAGTTTAGTGAGAGAGACGACCACTACAGAATCAGATCCTCCCAACAAGCACCGTATTACTACCCACCTACAGACCCAAGAGGGAGAGAACGACAGTGGCCCCATGTGGATCCTCGATATGGAAGCTACATGGCCAGTCCTCCTCCTAAACCAGAGTATATTCCTGGATATAGCAGCAGTTATGCATCAAACCAACCTTTGCACTTCAGACCTCATTCCAGGTAAGATTATCAATCATGCAGCAAAATCAATATTTCTTTTTTCAGTAAACATGAATGTCCTTGAAACAAATTTAAATGTACTTGAGAAGCAAGACACTGAGCATAAACCTCAATGCACTTCGATTTTAAGCTCAATTCACAGATTCATAAATAGCTAAGGCAATTGAGAGATTGTAAGTTTACAGTAAGAGAAAAGAAACATTCTATAATATGAAGTTAAAATAAACTAAACGTGAAAAATAAACGTGTCTTAATAATGAATAATATTTATGTAATTTTGCTTCTCAGTTAAATTTCTTATGTACATTTATCTTGTTTTAAGAATGTTACCTGAAATCAAGACAAAAATATAGATTAAGAAATATTTTCAGTACCTCTTATTTTGAATACACACTTCCATCAAAGGTTTGTAGTACAATTTAAAAAAATTCACTCATATTGAGCAAGGATGCATTCAATTTATTAAAAGTGACCGTACCTTTTTTACAGTAAAAAAAAAAAAATCGATTTTAAACAAATCCTGTTCTTCTGAAATTTCTTTCATCAAAGAATCCTGATTTTTTTTTTACTGTATATCCTGGTTTGCACAAAAAATAAATAAATTTTAAAACACTTTAAGTTCGCTTAAAAATGAACATTTTCAGATGATGTACTCACTCCAAGGCCATCCAAGAATATGCATATGACTTTCTTTCCTCAGCCAAAGAGAAATTAAGGTTTTGGAGAAAAACGTTCTCGGATTTTTCCCCATCTAATGCAAGTGAATGGTGCCCAACATAGGTATATAGTTTTTAACTACAAATGCTCACCTTGGTCCAACTCTGCGAAGCGCATTCACGGTTGAGTTCACGACCTTTTGCATAATGTCCGCACATTGGGAAGGCCACGCAGGCTACGTCACTAGGTGGCAAGAGGAGTTTACATCCAGAATACACACATGAACAATAAACTGAAACAAATACTAATAAATAGCAATGAACGTTTGTTTTGGTCAGCGCTCCTTCTTCACACTTGTAAACAATTCTTGTCGCCTATGTCATGCATGACCTTCCCATTGTCCATACATCATATGCATATGTCAATATAGACATTTTTTTTTTCAGAAAATTACTGAGCGTTTTGCTTGAGAATACCCTTATTCGTTGGCTGGGGTTGTGTGTGGAGCCCTTTGAAGTTGCCTAAAAATGGATTTTGGACCATCAAAAATTGTCTAGGTTTGGCACTTGCATTAGATAGAGAACAATTCTGGAATGTTTTCCTCTAACACCTTAATTTCGGTTTGGCTGAAGAAAGAAAGTATATATAACTTGGATGGCCTTGTGGTGAGTAAATTTGGAACGAACTATTCCTTTAAGCAGCAACTCTTTTCAACATTGATAAAGAAATGGAAATTAAAATAGAAAACAGTTATTTTAAACTATAATAATATTTCACGGTGTTATTTTATTTTTACTCTATGTTTGAATATTACAACAAAATATAACTGACCCAATCTTTTAAACAGCATTAAACATGAATATATTGAAAGACCTGACACCTTGTTATTATTTGTTCCTGAATGAGCGCAGGTCTAATATCCCAGGTCTAATTGCTAGTATCTGTTCAGACAGGAATATGACTACCCCTCTTCCAGCTACTGGCCTTACAGAGAAGACAACGGGTATTATGATTATCATGGTTATCACAGACCACAGTACAGCTCCCCAGGTACATAATATTCAATCACAGGCCCTCAGTTTTTAATTATCTGCAAAATTGAATCTAATGTTCACCTCATTGCTGTTTTGTAGATGGTGGTGGCTGGAGCCAGACAGATGGTTGGAGAACAGAGGGCTATCAGGGCAGAGGATTACAGCAGGAGTCTGCAAGAGCTTCATACATAGATCAGCAGGGGTCTGTTGACTTTGTCATGCCTGAAATGTTTTTTCAGTGATTTTGTAAAAACAAAAAATATATATATTTTAAGTGATTTGAGACATTTTATTTGACAGCTATAGCCTTAGAACAGACACTCAATATGGTGTCTCAGAGAGACAGCACAGAGACAGTATGGAAAATGGAGATGGAACTGGAGAGGTTTGTTTCCAGGAAGTACTTTTCATAAGACTTTAGTATAAAATCTTTATACATGTAAGACAGCATTACAATATACATTACCTTTCAAATTATTTTATTATTTATTGACCCTAAACTTCTCAATGGTAGTGTATGATGGCCCTCAGGCTGTTTTATTTTTTCTTTAGGTGTATGGTAGTGGAGCTCTTGCCAGCTCTAAAGCATCAGGCCTGTCCTCGAGCAGCTATGAGCTCAGCCAGTACATCAATGGAGCTGAACAGAGTGAACCAGATCTCATATCTCACACAGGTTTGTCAGAACTATAGTCTTCCTTTAATGCTTAATGTTGCACAGCAAATGTGTGATTAAGTTTCCTTTATACAGCAGTTAGTTCTAATCCTTGAATCTGATTGGTCACTGCACTCAGAATGGCTGTTATTTATTTGGTAATTTGATTTAGATGCTGTACCCATGGAGGTAGTCCCACTAAAGTTCTGCATCCCTCATGTGGCAGTGAGTTTTGGCCCTGCAGGTCAGCTGGTATGGGTCAGTCCAGCCCTTGCCTCTGAGGGTGAGCCTGCTCAAGTGGAGCTCCACAGCTTGGAGGTTAGAAAGACACGGTACAAACATCTTTTAAGATATGATATGAAATATTATGGTGGAATAAATATGTTCTTTAATGATTTCAGGTAATTCTCTGTGACACACAAGAACAGCAGAATATGAGAGACTATCCTGGACCACTGGCTAGGTATGTTTCAAAATATCCCTCTCACAAAAATACTTCAAGTGGCAAGACATTAATCCAGTCTGAAAACTTTGTATAAGTGCAATATAAAATATATAAATATTGCTAGGTCATCATTAAACCAAATTCTGTATTAACCTTATTGGCTAGAGGTCATGTTTAAAGACCCTCACTGATTCCTATAGAGTGCAACAATGCCTGTCCATGACCCGGCCTTGTGCCAAAAGTTTTTTCGCATTCATTTTTCTCGTAGGGATTTTAAAGTGCACCTATTATGCTATTTTAAAGGTTCCTAATTTTGTTGTGGAGGTCTCCTACATTAGATTTACATGCATCAAAGATAAAAAAACACTTGAATTTTCTCATAATATACATTGTACTGATCAAGGATTCACCCTCTAAACCCCTCCTTATCCTAATTTTGCCTACTCTACTCTGAATGTTCAGATGGCCCAGTCGGAAAGTTTATATCTCATACATTCTTTCCGTACTAGTAACTTTTTTTCTTAGACAAGTGAATGACCAATTTACTTGTTCGAAAGCACACATGGCTTAATGTCGAGCCCTGTGGAGGATGGTTAGAAGGATATATTTTGTACACTGAATGAAGGGTAAGTTTTTGAAATGCTGTCTACTAAAATAGATTGCTGCTTTTCCTCTTCTCTTGTGAAGGGAGGATTTGCATAAGGTTGATGCTATTAACTTTGCCCTGCAAATGTCAGAGGAATGTCTGAAGGATGAAAAATTAGAAGATGCCACTTCTGCTGCCCTCTTGTGGCATCTCCTAATACTGCTATGCAGACAGAATGGAGTAAGTCCTAATACTTATTACAGTACATTAATGTTACTATTACTAAGCCACTGTAGAATCATTCTGAAGACCATTCTTTTCAGCTTTGTTTGTGAGGTCTGATTGCCCATTTTGCACTGTTAATTTGAGTATGCGTTGGTGTTATGCAGAGAATTATGGGTTCAGATGTTGCAGAACTGCTGATGAGGGACTCCATGAGTACGTGTGGTGAGCTTGCAGATGGAGAAAGCCTCATTGACCTTAACGAAACACCCACACCAGGAAAAGAGACCCTCAATATTGCTGACCTTCTCACTGGATACCCCCCAACTGACAAAGAGGCGACAGAGCAAAACCTTCAGAATTACACAAAATTATTGCTGTCTGGCAGGAAGAAGGTTAATTTTAGTGAATAATATTTTTCTCAATTATTATTCTATTTTTATGTTAATGACCCTGTGACATTTTTTGACCAATGCATTTTTTTTTCTTTGTTGACATTTTCTGTTAAAAATGAACATTAGGTTGGGACATAAAGATGGACTTCTTCATATTTTTTAAAAGCCAATATCCAAAAATATTTCCATGCCACTGTGAAGATAAATAGTCAATATTTGTTCCTATTTTGTGCCTTGACTTTTGTAAATATCTTTTCAGATCTCAAATGTCTGATCTTTTCTCCCCTCACTAAAGGAGGCGCTGGAGTCAGCCATGCAGAGTGGACTTTGGGGACATGCCCTATTTCTGGCCAGCAAAATGGACATCAGATCCTACAACACGGTGCTGAGCAGGTTTGTAAAAGATGACTCTGCCATCTACCCTTGCATTTTAGCAGTAACCACTTCCCATCAATAACTGGCACAGTCAGTCATGTTTTCAAATAGAACGCATGCCTGAATAATCATGATCCATCAATCAGTGCAATGTCTCTATAAAATACATTTTAATTGAAATTACACATTTTACAGTCTTTAAACATCCTGGTATGAGGTCTGATCAAATAAACAGCAAGTGAAGATTTATATTCATACAACCGGACAGTTGCCTGTTATCTTTTTCATTTATTAGCTTATCTTGATATATGCCTCATGAAGATTAACATTAACTGATAGCTATCCCAGTTTTATTCCATAGTGAAATATGCTAAATACATTTGTCATGGTCTAATATGTTTAGCGCAACTGGCTCACCTTTACAGGGACTCACCCTGCACTAGAGGTCGACCGATAGTGGATTTTACCGATAACGATAGCTAGGTTGGGCCGCACTTGCCGATAACCGATTAATCAACCGATAGTTTTTAAAATGTAAACTGGTTAAAAACAAACATAACACTCTATGTGTAAGTAAAACAGTGCTGAACTTTATTATTTTTAAAAAACTGTATGAACCATGAAAACATGCTAAATGAAATAAATATGAATAAATATTGAAGTAAAAAAAAGACTTTAATCCAAAGTGAAACAAAAAGTAATACTCTAAATAACAAATAAAACCAGTTGCATTCAAAATGTAACTTTTTAACTGTTACATCCATTTTGTACAGCATACAAAACTCATCCAGACAAGATCATTACTACAATATTATCAAACTCTGTAAACAATAAATCAACTCTGATTTCATTTTCAATACAATCAAAAACGGAGACGCAAGACGGCAAGTTGTATTTGAATGAAATGAGAGCGTGCGTCCGTTGTGATAGATGGATGTGCGCTGTTATAATGCATTGCATTATAAGGAAATGCCACAGAATCTTGCTTTAAAAAGTTTTTCACTGTTCAAACAAGTTCAAATGCTGAAATGTTTTCAGCGTGAGCATCAGTTCTTTTTGAACACGAATCGAATGCTTTTCTGATTTGTTATGTTTCTGTACGCTTCAGTTTGCTATTTGCTATTTTACATCTAGCTTTAAATATGCAACTTCGCTGCATAATGAATGCATAAAAGTGACCAGCTGTATATAAACTAATGCAAATAGATGGTGACATTAACTATTCGGGTCGGACTTAGGTTTATTTTTGTCAGTGTTTTAACCGCTTGAGGTAGCCTACTACTAATGTTAGCGTCCTCTCAGCCTCCTCGAAGGCAAACAAACATACTGTTGTGCGGTTCTTTCTCTACTAATGCAGCATCTAGTTAAATTAATCACTTTATAATATGACATGACTAAATGTACTGTATGAATACCTTTTCGCTGTCGGTGCTTTAAACGCGCATCTGATGTCAGCGCTGTCCAAGCGTGTGCTCTCAGTGCAGCGCGCAGCGTCACATGTCAAAATAAACAACACTATCAGTGATAGTTTGTATTACACCTCTAGAGGGCGCTCTTGTACTGCATAATGCCAGCAGACCCTTCTCTGCTCTCTCGTACTGTGTAATGTATGACAGCGCACACTTCTCAGCCGCTCCAGCAACGGACGCAACCAGGAAAAATTATCGGTATGGATTTTTGCCGATAACGATAGTTCCACCAATCAACTATCGGTGCCGATTAATCAGCAAAACCGATGAATCGGTCGACCTCTACCCTGCACCATCTGTGAGACAGTGACATCGCTGTTCCCTCTTCCTCTCTCTAGACACCTTCCTCCATCTTAGTTGAGTTTAGGGCTTCTGCGGGTTATCAAATGGGCACCCCCTTCTTCAATGTTTCATCGATTTAAGCACATGGCATCTGGTGGGGTTGGTGGTGGGGACTCGACGGTAGACGGGACCCGTCCTAGTTCCGACCCCGCTCTCCACCTTCAAACTCAAGATGTTCTTAGCCCTTCCCCATGTTGGGTCTGCCACCTCTCTATCTGTTTTATCCATATCCACCGGGATGCTAATGTCAATTCCAAGCAGTCCAAGGGACCTCTAAACCAACCTCCACCGGCAGGTTCCAAGCCTTCCATCTTTTCCTTTGGAGAATCACAGCCTGATATTTCATAAGATTACACTTGTGTGCCTCTTCCATCCTCTCTTCCCAGTGTACTGTCAGCTCAATAAGTACCACCTTCTTTGTACTATTCGACCAGAGCAAAATGTCTGGTCTGAGACTAGTATGGATTATTTCTTCTGGGAATTTGAGTTGCTTCTTAAGGCCTGCCCGCGTCTCCCAGTTGTTTTGCGTGGCCAGACCTCCTTTACTCCTTATCTCTGTTGCCACGCTCTCCCCAAACCTAAGGAAATCTGAATGAAACAAGGCCCCATAAAGAAGTTGTTTTAGCTTCTGGTCATGTCGTCTCCGAAATTTCCCAGCTACCAAACTTGACCTGCACAAGGAGAAGACATGCTCAAGATTAGCTGGCCTTTCCTCTTCTTCTTTCAACCTCCCTTTGCACCATACCACGCTGGTCCCTCGCATTCACCTGCTTCCAGCTTGCCCTGGTCGAGCAACCTAGCCCTTACATTCCCAGGGCCACTAAGTTATGTCAGCATGATGCAGGTGCTCCTCCACCTCCTTCAATGCTCTGCTAGCTAACCACTTGCGAACTTGTTCTTGGACTGTTGGAATGATGTCCTCTTTGATATATATATATATATACAGGGGCGTAGCAAGCTTTTCAAAAGTGTGGGGGATGCATGTGGTCAGGGCTGTAAAACTATGTTGTGTGGACCTCTGTCTAGGGGGGTTCGGGGGCATGTTCCCCCGAAAGAAAATTTTGTACATTTTTAAGGTTAAATGCATCAATCTGGTGCACTTTGAGAGCTCAAAATTAAGAGAGCTCAAACATCTTTTTAGTTATGATGTAGAGTCTCAGTCTACATTACATTATCACTGGTGTTTTAGAATGCCAAACATTTATTATAATAATATAATAATGATTTATATAATTATTCCTATGATGGAAAATCCATATAGCCTGCCCTATATATGTAGGCTACCTACTGTATAAATGAAAATGAATATTTCAAAAGTATATTTTATATGACGCTATAGAATAGAAAAATTGCAATACTTTTGTCCTAATTTCTTCACTTGCAAGAAATAAACCCTTGAGTTTTTATCTTGGAGAAAACACCAGATCACCATGTTGATCGCATGAGCAAAATGCGCACTTTCCTTTAAATCACGCAGCACAAACAGAATGCCTACTTAAAGTCTTGTGCTGTTTAGTCTAAAAAAATGAAATATAATACCGAAAACACTCGACATGTCAACAAAACATAAACACAACATCTTCCCAAACACATATCAAGCTTATTTAAAAACCTTGAAAGCATAAACACTCATTCAAAGTACCTGGAAAAGGGAGATTTAAATAACCATAAGTTCCCGCCTCCTCAGCACGAGCTGACCGGTAAATCACACCAAGAGAGGCGGGACTTAAGGCAGAACAGCCAATCATCAGCTGGTCACACTCAAAGCCGGTGTCATGTTCGAGAGGGAGGGGGAGAGGAGGAGCCGCAGCGAGCGCAGACACAGAGCGGCCAGAGAAACGGAGGAGCGACTGTAGTGAGGCGTTTGTGCAAAACTGCGGAAAAACTGCAGAAAAAGTGCGGGTTGAACCCTCTCACCGGGAAAAGCACCCACATCCCCCACGGGTGCGACGCCCCATATATATACACTCACCGGCCACTTTATTAGGTACACCTGTCCAACTGCTCGTTAACACTTAATTTCTAAGCAGCCAATCACATGGCGGCAACTCAGTGCATTTAGGCATGTAGACATGGTCAAGACAATCTTCTGCAGTTCAAACCGAGCATCAGTATGGGGAAGAAAGGTGATTTGAGTGACTTTGAACATGGCATGATTGTTGGTGCCAGAAGGGCTGGTCTGAGTATTTCAGAAACTGCTAATCTACTGGGATTTTCACGCACAACCATCTCTAGGGTTTACAGAGAATGGTCCGAAAAAGAAAAAACATCCAGTGAGCGGCAGTTCTGTGGGCGGAAATGCCTTGTTGATGCCAGAGGTCAGAGGAGAATGGCCAGACTGGTTCGAACTGATAGAAGGGCAACAGTGACTCAAATAACCACCCGTTACAACCAAGGTGGGCAGAAGAGCATCTCTGAACGCACAGTACGTCGAACTTTGAGGCAGATGGGCTACAGCAGCAGAAGACCACACCGGGTGCCACTCCTTTCAGCTAAGAACAGGAAACTGAGGCTACAATTTGCACAAGCTCATCGAAATTGGACAATAGAAGATTGGAAAAACGTTGCCTGGTCTGATGAGTCTCGATTTCTGCTGCGACATTCGGATGGTAGGGTCAGAATTTGGCGTCTACAACATGAAAGCATGGATCCATCCTGCCTTGTATCAACGGTTCAGGCTGGTGGTGGTGGTGTCATGGTGTGGGGAATATTTTCTTGGCACTCTTTGGGCCCCTTGGTACCAATTGAGCATCGTTGCAACGCCACAGCCTACCTGAGTATTGTTGCTGACCATGTCCATCCCTTTATGACCACAATGTACCCAACTTCTGATGGCTACTTTCAGCAGGATAATGCGCCATGTCATAAAGCTGGAATCATCTCAGACTGGTTTCTTGAACATGACAATGAGTTCGCTGTACTCAAATGGCCTCCACAGTCACCAGATCTCAATCCAATAGAGCATCTTTGGGATGTGGTGGAACGGGAGATTCGCATCATGGATGTGCAGCCGACAAATCTGCGGCAACTGTGTGATGCCATCATGTCAATATGGACCAAACTCCCTGAGGAATGCTTCCAGCACCTTGTTGAATCTATGCCACGAAGAATTGAGGCAGTTCTGAAGGCAAAAGGGGGTCCAACCCGTTACTAGCATGGGGTACCTAATAAAGTGGCCGGTGAGTGTATATATATATATATGTGTGTGTGTGTACGTGTGTGTGTGTATATATATATATATATATATATATATATATATATATATATATATATATATATATATATATATATATATATATATATATATATATATACATATTTTCTTTAAGGCTTGCACCTTGTAACCTATTTCAAGGTTTGCGTTCTCGAGCCACCAGTCACTGTTGTTGTGCGAATGAGCGGGCCGGAGCGCGCTAAGGGTTTACTGTTAGAACGGTGTCGTGTTAACGGCTCCTAAGTTAATAACTAATGATCTTTACAACGGAAGTGAATAGATCTAAACTAAGTTTAGCTGGACAATAACTTTATTCTAGAGCTAGAGCTTCTTGAAGCCAAAATAATTTCTGTTACTTTAATTTCCTATTATCACTGTAAAGCTGTGTTGAAACAGTCCATATTGTTAAAAGCGCTATATAAATGAAGGTGACTTGACTTTGATCTTAAAGTGAAACCAATCCTGGACTTGCCCCCTCCTCAACACCAAACTTCTGGAATTTGCAAGTTTGAACTCCATTCTTGCCCAATCTGCGGGCTCAACCAAGTCCTCTAGTGCCCATCTCCCTTCGGGTACTGATCTTACCGTGATGGCCAAATCATCCATGAAAGCCTGTTGGGTGCCATCTGCAAGTACTGCACCCCAATGTAACTTCTCGACTGACTTGACAAGGAGGTTCACTGCTGCTGAGAACAGAATGACTGAGATTTTACACCCACTGACAATGCCCACCTCTAGCCTCTGCCAGTCTGTGGTAAAGGTACCGCAGTTAAAACGCATGTTAACCTTACTGAAGTAGCACTGCAAGAGATTTTGGAAGCGCTCTGGGACATGGTAGGATTCAGTGTTAGTTCCACTAACTTGTGGAGTATCGTTCTATAGGCGTTGGTCAGAACAAGCCACAGAACTGCTAGGTCGCCTAACCCCGAAAAGCACTCTTTTTGAACTGACGTGTCCATATACTCATTGTCCAAGATAGAGTGGTCAGCCACAACAACAAAAAAAAAAACATTTTACCCTCCACATCATCTCCTGAGCCTTTCATAATGCTTGTACACCTTGTACGTTATACCATTTGGTCCTGGAGCTGATGTTCCTCTGGCTATCTTAAGAAGGTGGTTGATATCCTGCTAACTTGGTTTCTCTAGTCCAAAAAGGATAACTGGTTCCGCCGGTTTAATGAGTTTCTTCATCTCTTTCAAGCTGTCCTCCCTTCTATTGTCACTATAAACTAGACAGAGATGTTCTTACGCCTCTTCCTTTGTTGCTTCTAACTCTCCTGATCTTTTGCTACCCAGAAGTTTTGACAAGTACTTGAATGGATTCCTGAGCTCTCAATGGGTTTCCTTAAATAGTCTCAAATTTCAGTGAATGCTGCCTTCTCTTCTGTTGCTTGACGGAAAGCCTTTCTTAGCATCCAAAGATCACCTCTTATGTTCGCAATCTCCTTAAGCCTGTAGGTAGGTTGCGAGCACTTCATCTTTGTCTGGTGTATCTTCAGATCCCTCTCGTTTTTGCGTACCTTGCCACATTACAGACTCGGAATACATCGCTTGGCTCTTCAATCGTCGATTGTCTATCCTGGTTGGTCATAACTGTGGTCTTTCTTGTGGGTCGATCATCCTTCCCCGCTCTCGACCGACCCCGGGGGTATCTTATAACTTTCCATAGCGATCAATGTTCCTTCTCATGGAGAATGTGCTTCAGCCTGCCAAGCACCCCTGCTCTGGTCTTTCCTAACGTTTGCGGTCTTTCCCAGCTGTCACTGTTCTTCCTAGCTGTCTTTCCTAGCTGTCACTGGGTCTGCCAGAAAGAAGAATGCAAAATATGATTGAGTTTATTGCAACTGGCTCACCTTAACATCGTTGAGCCAGTGACATCGGTGAGGATACCAGCGAAAGGGTATGGTTTCAGTTCTGAGTGGGAATTGCCTGAAAGATTGCCTGTCACCTCCCTGTAATGTTTCAACTGCTTTCAATTATGGATATTTCTTTTATATTCATTTATGGGCTGTTTTTTGTTAATAAGGTTGCATTTTCATTTGTTGATATGTATGTTATGAACTTACCGACTAATACGTTTGCACATAATTATGTCACAGAATAGCAGTAGAGAATCATTGATCGACCGGCCAGGGACTGGAATCAGCCACTTTTACGCAAGCTCGACTTGGACAGGTGACTGGTCGGTCAGTTTCACGTCTTTTGATCAGTACTGATCCGTTTTGTTGGCAGCGGTGCTGGCAATAACGTCACAGCCGTATATAAACATGTTGTTAGCATGGAAGTCTTCACTGTGAGTAAAGAAAACAACAAAGTTCCAATTTGTAATAAAGGCCAAAGCCGTAAACCGTGGGGGAACCACCACGAATACGTTCAGAGCAACAAACTTAATTAGACACTAGTGTTGTCAAAAATATAGAAATTGTGATACGTACCGATACTGAATTATCTGAAACCATTCCAATACACCTTTTCTGTAGTATCGATACACCAATACCAGCTGTGCGTTCTCGCTCTCTTCTCTCCAACGGCGAAGTACGGAGGCGCTCAACAATCTACAAACAATCTACATTGTTAAAAGCGCTAGATAAATGAAGATGAAGTGACACCCCCGCCTCCTCTCACTTACTTGTCTCATTCGCTCCGGTTAAATAGTACTTGTATTGCACATGACTAATTCTTGCAGGTTTCATGCTCACACCAAAAGTAATAATCACATAAGTAATAATCACACCACTGAACTATATAAGTGGTGTGCACATAAAGCCGCCTCTCAAACAGCTTGAGTTGCAAGTACCAAAATGAGTTGATTACCATGCACTTAAACAACGAGATACAGACAAAATGATGTCAAAATTATTGCATGTTACACCCAAAACACACCCATAAGAGATGTACCCATACTCACTAAGAGAATAGGAACAACCCTTTTAGACCATGCGCAAGGTCGTTAAAATAGGGCCCTTTAAGTAACAACAGTCTCTGCTCTCTGCTTTTGACTGAATAACTTTTGTAACTTTAATTGTAAGCATTAATCTGTGTTTAATTTTTACAATGAAGACTATCCAGTGTTATTTTACATTTGATAACATTAATTTATGTAGTATTTCTTACCTGATTTTACTGCTAGACCCACCTGAAAAACATATTTGTGCTGTTGTTTGCAATTTGCTTATTTGTTCTTATTGTATTACTGACTTTTTACTTTAAGAGCAAATTTTTGTTTGTATATGCTGTTAATTTATATTTCTAAGAAAGAAAATCGGAATCTGCAAAAATCGGAATCAGCAGGTCACACTTACAAAATAATTGCAATCGGTGCATCTCTATATAGCAGACTGAATATGTGTTTGACAGATTTACAGGCAGTCTGGCTCCGAGTGACCCACTGCAAACTGTCTTCCAGCTGCTCTCTGGGAGGATTCCCGCGGTTTCCATGGTAATCTACATTCTGTCCTGACTTAGTTTATAGTTAATAAATATCTTTAACTTTTTATTATTCTTTTTTATTTCAATTTTAATTTTAGTTATCAAGTTAAACTGTGAAATGTTGCTACTAGCAACTAGTAAAAAAAAAGTAATAAAATATATTTTATTTTTAGTTAATATTTATTTTAACTACAATTTAGTAACAATTTTAATAGTAACAATTTTATTTTAATGATTTTAGTTTCAGTGTAATACTATCACTGGCTAGATTTTCCCAAAGCTATGGAATGGATTTGAAATACACTACCATTCAAAGTTTTAGGGTCAGGAAGGTTTTTTTGCATTGGATGCAAGGATGCATTACATTGATATGATATTGAAAATGTGTATATATATATATATATATATATATATATATATATATATATATATATATATATATATATATATATATATCAAAGTTTCTCTTAGGATATGTTTCAGTGAAAAATAATAGAATATGGATTTGGAATGACATGATGGTTTCATTCAATTTAAATTTTGAAAAAAATTTTTCTTTAACCAGAAGTGCAAAACTGAAACCTCCAGTCACACCTCATGTAAAACCTTTTCTTTTCCTCTAAATCATCCTCTTGACCTTCTCTTCTAAATGTTTTCTTGATGCTCTCCTCTCCTTTTTGCAGTCCTGGAGTTGTGAGAAGTGGGGAGAGTGGAAACCACACTTGGCTGTTATGCTGTCCAATGAGACAGCAGACCCAATCATACATCACAGGTCCATCATCACCATGGGTGATACCCTAGGTAATGTCCAGTCCAGTTTCTAGAACTAACCATTATTGTATGTTCTCTCATATTTTGGCGTAATATAAAATTATTCTTAAAGGTGCCCTAGAATGGTTTTTATTTTTATTGTATAATGTTTTCTGGGTTGCCCTTATAATGTTAGTATGTTTTTTAAATAAAAAATAGTCATAATTTAGAAATAAAAGGCATTTTTCCTAGCCTGATTTTAGCCCTGAGCCCAAACGCTCTGTTTGAAGGGGCGTGTCTGCTGTGTGTAACCGGCCTCTGCTGTGACATGCTTGCATATGAAATAGCTACGTGTGAAACTCTCTTGAATACTTTTACTACAAATATTATACGTTTTTACTATTACAGCTATCGAGATTAACGAATCGTGAGATGTTTTTAAAGTATTTAGATCTATTCCCATCACATAAAATGTTGCTGTGATGAGCATTGAGCAAACAGATGACAGTGTGTTGATCGTGAAAATAAAGATCATCTTATTGCAACGCAGTTTCTGCACTCTCTCTAATGCTTTCACCAATGCAAACACGATGATGTAAATATAGTATTGAACGATTTTGAGAGAAAGATTACCTGTCTGAACTTGAACAATTACACATTCAGAAAGTGTTGCTTGATAGCTCGATCGATCGAGGCCAGCTCTGTATTGGCCCAAGTTGAGGAAACAGTCTCGACTGTGAAATGTTTGGAAATTTCCAGAGAAAATACAATTAACCCATTGTTTCTTCAGAGGCTCGGATGAAGGAACTAAATACCTTTGTGTTCATTTGTACATCCAAACACTGAACAACTGCCATGCTTCGGCTGCGCAGTTCCGCCTGTCATTGAACATGGGCTGGCATATGCACATTTTTGGAGTCGTACATATTAATGATCCCGACTGTTGCGTTACAGTCTGTTTTATGTGGAGAGTCGCCTGTTTTTCAGGGGTGTTTTTCAAAAACGAGATTTAAAGGTTGTATCAGTGATTTCAGGCCCAAAAATAAATGTCTAATCTTTCCTAACGATCCGGTAGCTGCCCGCCCCATAAGCAGGGTTTCAAAAAACGCGTCTCTGTAGGCAGCCTAGGCTCTGAGATCTGAACACAAAAACAACTGGGTACAACCACACCGACAGTTCTGCGTGTCCTGAGGCTTCCTACACTGTAAACTAAACACAGTAACGAACAATGATGTCGATTTTACCATATTAATGCGAGCGCGAGTCCGGTGATGAAATATTAGAAGAACTAGTTATTCAACCTCCATCGCAAGGACGACTCGATAATAGTGGCCCACAGCTGATCAGCAGAAGTATTTCAGTTAGACAGTGATAATGAGAGTTAGTCAGTTAGCAGGAGACCTACACAATATAAAACTCAAAACTAAGTATTTTGAACACCATCTTTCAAGAGCACGCGGTTTGTGAATCCTGCATTGAACTCCCGAGATTTGAGAAGCAGTCGTCTATAATATAAAATAAAGGGAACACAGAAATAGTTTAGGATTATACTGCTGTGATAATCTTGGTAAAGATGAATTTTAACCACTGATTCTTCACATGCTCATCTTTGGGGAGTGAAAAATAAGTGGCTTTACCTTCACATCATGCACAGCGCCATCTTCTCGACATGATGCTGTCCAGTTCAGAAATCAGTTCCAGTTTGAGGTTTAAGTTTCCCTGCGAGTGCGCGCACAATAACTGGGCGCGGCCAATATGCTAATGTTTCGGATCTACGTCACTACAAACCGGCTAATGACTCGTTTCAAAAACAATTCATTTCATAGACTCAGAGTCGACTCTCACTTTTGAAAGACAATAACTTTATATACGGTGCACTTTCATATATAAAACTTTGCAGGATGTTTTCATTCACTTAGAGCTATATTACACACTACACGAACAGTCATTTTCAAAAATCCATGATAGGGGCCCTTTAAAATAGATCTTGATTTTAAATATGTTTTCTTCTCAGCCTCCAGGGATATGCTGTATGCCTCCCAAATCTGCTACCTCATAGCCCAATGTCCATTTGGCTGGTACAAAAACAGTTCAGAGCGCCTGGTGCTTCTGGGCAGCAAGCAAAGGTGAAGATTCAGTGTAAATGCTAACATATCTGAAGAACTGCATTCCTGACCTGAATTCAAATGGCTTTTATATTTAATCTTTTGATTGCAGTGCACAGTTTTCAAAGTTCTGTCACAACTCTGCCATTCGCTGTACTGAACTGTTTGAGTACTGTCAAAGGCTTGGAAATGCTGAATTTATCATTCCTGCTTTTCAGGTACAATTCACACATTATCTACAGAAGTGGTTCCCAAACTTTTTAGAGTGGCGTACCCCTTGAGACATTTAACATCCCTCTGTGTACCCCCTCTCTTTTACTTAGACTGCAGTCACAACGTTTCCATGAAGGGATACATTTTTATACCCCTTTATAAAGTTTTTTTTTTAAACCTTTTATTTATAAATAAATAAATTTGACTTAAAAATATCTAGGATCTGGATAACTATAGGTCACTCTTTTACACATTCTGATTACATGACTGTTTCACTTGTATATGTTGATGTACAATGGTTCAGTGGGTGATTATGTGATTTATATGTTACATAATATTGTGTTGTGCTCTGTGTAGGTGTATAAATTCCTGTATGCATGCCGGTTGCTGGATTGTGGTCTGTTTTCTCAAGCCTTCCACTACTGTGAGGTGGTGGCAAAAGCTCTGCTCAGGATAGAGGAAACCCATTTAGTGCTGCTCGAAGAGCTTATTAAAGTAACACACCTGTACATACAGTACTAAAAACTAATCCTGTAGTTTTGTTCATTTTGTGTATGCTTCGAATTAAATGTGTGTGCCTGTTTTGTGATCTGTCTGTTTACTAACACAGATGGTGGACAGACTGAAGTTCTCTGAGGCACAGCTCAGTGAGACAGGTGTCAGTCAGACTTTTCTGGACCCTGACTGGCTGGTGCAGATTCGCTGCAGACACCAGACAATGCTGGTAAACCCAATGTTTGTACACTATATATGATAGTCGTTAGTCCACTTTGAGATTTTCAGGGTTGTCTATGGGAAGACCATATTAAACTCAATGTACAGACCACACTGCCATTTTACCTTTGCATATCATATGGCTTACTGACCCTGACCGGTATTGACCTAGTATTGACATCTGTCTCGGGTAATGCGGTCACAAGTAGTCAGCAAAAACTGATAGAAGTTTACACCTATTTTTAAAGCGTCTCCTGTGACCACTTGTTATTGGATTTCAAAAAGCCCACGATTTTATGACCATATACAGTACATTAGTAAGTATTACTGCATGTTGATAACATGCAAATCAGCTCCCAAATGTACTTTTCCCAAATAAATGCATTTTAATCTCATTATATATACTAAAAATGTATATCACAAAATAATATATATATATATGAAACTATGAGAAAACATAAAACATTTAATATACATATATGAATATAATTTGATGTAAAATATAACCATGTTAACTGAATTTCACATACAAATGTGTATTCCTTACATGATTTGTACCTTTGTTTTGTGAGTTTGCTGTCTTCCACAGTGTTGTCCAGGGCACATTAGGACACATTTGTATTTATACTGCAAAGGTTATGTGGTGTCAACTGTTTATGTTTACCTCTGAACTTGGATTGAGTGAAAATGTTTTGGTCCCTGATCACAGCCGTATTTAGAGCTAACCCTCTGATCATTTGATATTCATGTAATACTGGGTATAAATAGGGCATCAGACATCCTGAAGATTCATGCAAGATGGCACTTTCCTTAATGATCCATTTGATGACCTTTACACTGGTTCCACCATCAGTGACCTATTTATTTGCTCAGGTGGGGAACTACTGTAGTGAGACATACCAGTCACCAGTCGGGGAGACTACTTGGACTCATGAGGACAGCAACAAGTGTTCAGGTTAAAAACAAATACCAGAGATGTTTGAGTATGTGACCATGAAGTTGCCCTTTGAGCCACTAGGTCACAATAAAACTACTTAGTGTTTCCGGTAATTTTAGTTTGTAAGTATGTTGCAAAAAACGTATGTGTTTTGTCTCTTGGCTTCTCTGTAGATTTTTTTGAAGATTCCCAGACTGAGGCGGTTAACCATGCTAGCACTGAAAATGAACCCTCAAACCCATCTCAATACATGATACCACACACTGATGGCCGGTTTCAGGAGTCTTACTCACCAGCGTGCCTCTATTCTGAAGAACAGGCTCCTCATAGGACTGTTGCCCCAGTGCCACTGTACCCGACCCAGCAACCGATGACACTGCCCCCAGTCTTTCCTATGGAAAAGTTTGGGCCTCCACCAGTTTCAATAGACCAAAGCCACGCTAATCTTGATAGCAGCAGTAAACATGATACCATTCACAGTCACACTGCTGCTTACACTTCGCCTCCAAAAAGCTACAGTAATACAGGTTAAGATTATTGTGTAATCAGTATATGTTTTTGGGGCTGTTTACACAACACCGTTTTCAACTAAAAACAGAAAAAAGTTTTATGCGATTTGCCCATTTATTTACATTTATTTACATGACAACGGCGTTTTGGCGGCCTGGAAATGCAAAAAGTTTTTTAAAACTATACCATTATTGTCTCCATGTAAACTACAAAAACGTGAATTTGAGAAAATAGTGACATCATGCACGTGTGTATTTTCTTTACATTGTGACAACGCCAACTACTGGCCTGACATGCATAATACATTGTTTTTAGTCATTTTGGTGGATCTGTTTGAACAGGAATCGTTTTGATAACGTTGTCGCCTGTATGCGAAAAACGTATTATTCTTCATTATGCAATGAGTATGCAGTATCATTCTTCAATGAACTCTTGAAACTAATTTGTACACTACCGTTCAAAAGTTTTAATACTTTATTACATTGATCAAAGTTGACAGTGAATACATTGATAATGTTACAAAATATTTCTATGTCAAATAAATACTGTTATTATTAACTTTCTGTAGAATCCAGAAAAAATATATCACAATTTCCACAAAAATATTAACTGTTTTTGATAATAAAAAGGAATGTTTCTTGAGGTTCAAATAACCATTTAAAATATTATTTGAAGTTATAAACAGTTATTTTAATTTGTTGTAATACTTCACAATATTACTAGTTTTACTGTGTGCTTGATCAAATAAATGTAGCCTTGGCGAGCATAAGGCACTTAAAAAAAAAAAAAAAATTAAATCTTACCGACCCCAAACTTTTGAACCGTTGTTTACATATTTGAAAAACTGATTTATAATATTTATTTTCTTAATCTTATTTTAAACATTTCTTTTCTAAGGTGGTGACTTTTCTGCTGATGCAATAATGGTGAGAAAATTAAATACAAATAGATCCATTTCAGTTCCTTTTTATTTGAAAGACTGATCAACCTTGGGAAAGTTGTCTCTGCATGAGACAAGTATTTGCACACATCACCTCTATACAGTTTATTTGTAAACGTGTGTGTGTTTCATATCTTGGTCTGTAATTGTCAATGTTTTATTTACAATTCAAGCAGGGTGCTGCTGAAAACGACACTGGAGTTGGGAGTGTTAATCAGTCTGGGACAAATCCAAGTGAGGACAACAATAGAGAGGCCAACACACTATCAGCTACGGTATACATTACATCAAATGTTTACACAATTCCTTCTTTACTTTTTGATATTTTATGTATTTATTAGTATTATTATTGTATTGTTTTATTTTTGAACAGAGCTCTAAGCCTGGATG
The DNA here is from genome assembly GCA_031834385.1 of Semotilus atromaculatus. Classification (NCBI taxonomy): domain Eukaryota; kingdom Metazoa; phylum Chordata; class Actinopteri; order Cypriniformes; family Leuciscidae; genus Semotilus; species Semotilus atromaculatus. The sequence goes on from JAULUF010000007.1 coordinate 19,353,904, forward strand.
GTTCAGTGGCTGGTTCAAGTCCAAGCCTAAAGAAGACCAAAAAGAACAAATCCCAGACCCCAATCCTACCACAAGGGTAGACACCTTTACATTTCCCATAAAGTGATTGCAAAATAACAGTCTAGGATAGTTTATGATAAAAGAAATCTAAATGAGAACAAAGTGAAAACACTGTGTTTATGACATGTTCATCCTTATTGTATAAAAGTATTCACTGTTGAGCATGTGGTGGAAAAGAGTAACTGGGAAACCCCAGTCTGCCTCATGGCAACCTTAAACTGCCATATTACATAGGTAGTATTTCAATCATTGGAACAATTCAAGCAATTAAATATATTTTTTAAAGGGGTCATATAATGATACATGCACTTTTACAAGTTGATTGTACTGAAATGTGTGTTGGCAGTGCCTGTACACAACCATCATATAATGATAAAAATCCATCCAGTGTTTTTTTTTTAATCTCCTTATATGTTTTCCCCCATCTCAAATCAAGCCGTTCCACCGTGTGACGTCACACGGCTCAGACGCCCCTCCCACGATTGTTGATTGACAGCAGCGTTTCAACACAGACCCACCCTCGCTCGTGAGCGAGCTGTCAATCATAGTCCGCGCGGACCGGCTCGGTCATTGTTGATACGCTGGAGCACTGTCTATGAGCAGAATGGCGTCTAAGCGTTTGTGGTGATCTGTTCTTGGGTGCAATAAGGAAGATAGCAGTCATTTTAATGACGCAGTGGCTGAGTTTGTTTTCGAAGGGAATATTCCCCACGATCAACGTTAATGCTTTCATGTTTGTGCGAATCATTTCACACACCAGACTGCTTTATAAACGAGGGTCAGTATAAAGCTGGTTTTGCTAAGAAGCTGCTCATGAAAAGGTTTACACTCAGGGTACATTATGGCATGTTTTCTATGTACGACGTTCTCAATATAATTCATAATCCCACGTTTATAATTCCCACGTTTATACGTTCTGGTCATTCCTAGGATATCCAGATCCACCAAAGGAGGGAGAGCATTTTCACATTTAGCTCCGAAGCTCTGGAATAGCCTTCCTGATATTGTTCGTTGCTCAGACTCGCTGTCCCAGTTTAAAACTAGACTAAAGACGCATCTATTCAGCCAGGCATTCATATACATTTTTTATCTTACAGTTACTGTAAATCCGGCCTCTAGTTCATAAACGCCAGAGGAGAACTGGCCCCCGACTGAGCCTGGGTTCTCCCAAGGTTTTTTTTTCTCCATTGGGTCATCTGATGAAGTTTTAGGACACCATTAGGTCACTTGGTTGAGTTTTTCGGTTCCTTGCCACTGTTGCCTTGCTTGATCAGTTGGGGATATTCAAATTAATTAACCAATCATTCCATTGATCAGCTCTACCAAACTTGGATGTCTTTTTTCCAGTAATAAACAAACATTGTTAAGTTGTTTTGATTGATACTGTGGGGCGGCTTTGATACGGTCTGTATTGTGAAAAGCACTATATAGATAATGAACAACACGTTATGGTTATTGTGTTATTGTGTTACAAACAGTGTACGCACAGAACAGAGGGCGGGGTGAGCAAAGCTCATTATCATTTAAAGACACATGCAAACTTAAATACAGAACTTAAACGGCGTGCTGAAAACAGAGCTGTTTTTGACCAGGTAAAATACATGTTTTCTTACAATTCTAATGAGAATTTTTAATTAAAGTATATTACAAACTTTTAATTTAGACCCTAAAGAATCATATTAGCTTGTACAAAAATGGCATTATATGACCCCTTTAAGTTCTTTTTATCTTGCATGAAATCAATATCCTTTGTTACACTTGTTATGTTGGCTTGACAATGCCAACCACCAAACTCGGGTCAGACCTGCAGACGGTTCTGATCAAGTTGCTATATCTTTTCTAAACTTACAGAACATGATAGCAACATGTTAAATCATGTTAAAACGTTAACAACATGCTAATCATACTAACAACATGTTAAATCATGGTAGCAACATGCAAATCATGTTAACTACATGTTAAATATGTTAACAACATGTTAAATATGTTAACAACATGTTAAATCATGATAGCAACTTATTTTTAAATGCTAACAACAATGCTAGCAAAATGTCAAGTTGTGTGTCAATATGCTAACCAAGCTAACAACATGATAATCATGTTAGTAAATGCTAACAATGTTAAGTCATGTTAGCACAATGCTAATTTATGGTAGCAATGTGTTCATGTTAGAGAAAATGTTAGATCATGCTAGCAACATTTTACTAACACGTATTCATGCTAGCAATGTGTCAAAAACATGCAAGCAACTTGTTAAAATCATGTTAACAACACAACAAAATGTTAATCATGCTAGTAAAATGCTAATATTTTAACAACATGCTAAGACATGCTAGCAATGTGTTAAAACATGCTAGCAAAATGTTAAAATAAGTTAGTTCTGATGTTAGCGTCATGTTAAAACATGTTAGTAACATGTTAATTCATGTCAGCAATGTTACAACATGCTAGAAATTTGCTAAAACATGCTAGAAATTTAATAAAACGTCCTAGCAATATGTTAACAACATGCTAAAACATGTTTACAACATGCTAATTAATCTCAGCAATGTCTTAAAATCTACTAGAAACATGTTATCAAAATGTAAAAATAATGCTAGACGCATATGCTACGACATGGTAACAACATAAAACATGATAAGAAGAATATAAAACTTCAGACAAGGCTTTGTACGGAGCCCGGGAAGTCACCTGTTGGGAAAAAAAATACAAATCCGTGGCGACGGTTTTGCAATCCGTCCGCTCAGTTTATAAACCGTACTCACGAATTCTCAAACTGTTCCCTCGGTTTAACAAATCGTGCCCACGGATTAATAAACCGTACCCACGAGTTTCTAATCCGCGCTCTCAGATTTGTAAACCGTGCCTTCAGTTTTTGCAATCTGTACCCACAAATTCATAAACCGTGCCCACGCTTTCGCAATCCGTTCCCACGAGTTTGTAAACTGTACTCACGGATTTGTGGCTCCTCCCCCAGTCTGTGCCGGCAGCATTGCATTGTGTTTATAAACTTTAATTTTCTAAAACTGTAAAAGGTTGTAATAGGTTATATAAAAATAATTATTATGATTATTACATTTAGGCTATATTTAGAATTTGCTTTTATCCAAAACGACTTACAAGAAAAGGAACACAGCAATTAGTCAAATGTCAGTCATAATACAGGTTAAAATAAGTTAACTTAAGACAGTAATATGTTTATCATAAAATAATTTATGAATGATTTATTTGTAGGCGAAAATTATGCAAAAAATAGGCCTATTTTATCCAAAACTGTAAAAGCCTTTGTAGCCTATAAAAATAAAGCATTGATAGGCCTACATTATTTTATGACAAACATATTACTGTATTACTTGGTGAACTCATTTTGTTATAAACTCTAATAATAATAGGCTAATTATTATTATTACATTTTAGGCTACATATTTAGAAGAGCTTTTGTCCAAAACTTACAAAAAAGGAACAAAGCAATTCGTCAAATATCAGTCATAATACAGGTTAGGCAATAATAATAAAGTGCTAAGATTATCACAAATAACCACAAGATTTTGGCGCTCATCATTCATATTAAATCGTCTATTCCAACATATTCCAGCATTATTGAGCGCGCACTGCACGGAGGCGCCGGCGAGATCACTTGCATTTTCCTATCAACATGTGGAAACAACTTAAAATACTCCATAATTTCTGGTCATACAAAAAAGAATAATACATCATTCGCAACTACTTTTATTTGTGTAAACTCATAATAACAAGAAAACTATGTGCTTTTGTAAAATAACTTTCATGGTCTCCGTGAACTGGGTCTCATACATGAACTGAAAAACAGCGTATACATCATAGACATTAGAAAAATACATAGGCTATATAAAGCTTGAAATGTACACTTGTAGCCTAAAATTTAATAATAATTATTATTATTATTATTAGAGTTTAAAACTGTAAATGAGTTTACTTAGTAATACAGTAATATGTTTATAAATAAAACATAAAATAATTTATCAATGCTTTATTGTTAGGCTATAACGCTTTTACAGTTTTGGATAAAATATATGCCTACATTTTTTGCATAATTTTTGCTTACAAATAAAGCATTCATACATTATTTTATGATAAACATATTACTGTATTACTAAGTAAACTCATTTATAATTTTAAACTCTAATAATAATAATTATAATAATAATTATTATAAAATTTTAGGCTACATATTTAGAAGACCTTTTGTCCAAAACAAGGCAATTCGGCAAATATCAGTTATAATACAGGTTAGACAATAATAATAAAGTGCTAAGATTATCACAAATAAACAAAAGATTTTGATTCAGATCATTCATATTAAATCGAATATTCCACCCCATACCCGCTACAACTGAGAATCACTTGAAGCATGTACGCAGTTAAGAAAATTTGATGTATTCATACACAACAACAATTATAATAACCTGTATTATGGCTGACATTTGACGAATTGCTCTGTTCCTTTTTTGTAAGTTGTTTAGGATAAAAGCATATTCTAATTATGTAGCCTAAATGTAATAATCATAATAATTATTTTTAATTTTATATAACCTATTACAACCTTTTACAGTTTTGGAAAATTAAAGTTTATAAACACAATGCAATGCTGCCGGCACAGACTGGGGGAGGAGCCACAAATCCGTGAGTACAGTTTACAAACTCGTGGGAACGGATTGCGAAAGCGTGGGCACGGTTTATGAATTTGTGGGTACAGATTGCAAAAACTGAAGGCACGGTTTACAAATCTGAGAGCGCGGATTAGAAACTCGTGGGTACGGTTTATTAATCCGTGGGCACGATTTGTTAAACCGAGGGAACAGTTTGAGAATTCGTGAGTACGGTTTATAAACTGAGCGGACGGATTGCAAAACCGTCGCCACGGATTTTAATTTTTTTCCAACAGGTGACTTCCCGGGCTCCGTAGTACGGTCAAGCCAACATAAAAGTTTTTCTTAACAAACTTTACTTTCTAGTTACATTTATCATAGTTACTTATACCTGATAAAGCTCCTTTCCAATGACCCTAAAAAGCATTTGCACAGTGACAGTGTTAAGCTTTGTTTTCATTGAGCCTTGTTTGCAGTCAAGTAACAAAATGTTGGTCTTTCCTGTAAGGAGTCATCAGGCAACTTTCCTTTCCCTTCTCCTCCTCCACCCATCCCAAAGGCTTCACAGCCTCAATTCAGTGGGATCAATCCCTTTTCTAGGAGTGCTGGTGAGTGAAGATCATCTGCACATCTGCCTGGTTTTGGCATCACTGACTCAGCAACTGAGCTTTGAGACTGTTGTACATTAAATGAGCATGAGCTGACAGAATCAGAATGTCCTAAATCACTGCAATATTCTGTTTAACAGCTGTTTGACAGTCATTTAAGTTATTAGTTAATGATGAACTAATAATTTACAAAACACGACATTCATAAATGATTAATATGTGATATGCTAACATTTTATTAATGTTTTAATTCAATTATAACTCGTTTATACGATTTTAGTTAATGATTATCTAATCATGTACAAAACATGACTATTATAAATTATTAATAAGACTGGTATGCTAACAATTTACAAATGTCTTGGAAGTTAACTTAATTTTTTTTTAAATCAGATCATTAGTAAATGGTTATCTAGAAGTTATTAGTTGATATTAATCACTTATAAATCACTGAAATATTTGTCAAAATTGTTTTGTATCATTTTCTCAATACACAATGGTTAATCATGAACTGATGATGAAGAAACCATTAGTAAATGATCAGTAAATTGTTTATAGATGTATGGTGAAGTTGTAATCTGGCAGAACAAACTACAAACGGTTCAACACCTGTTATAATTTTGTGTAAACGCATGAATACATAATTTACAAAGCTTCTGCATCCACTAATCTAAAGTGTAAACTTTTTAATGATTTGTAAATTTGTTGCATATAATTTGTAGATATCTCTTGCCTGTTACAAATGTATAAGTGTACAAGTCATTTACAACACTTTCTGCATCCCAATCTAAAGTGTAAACTACTCTATTTGTAGATCTTCCTTATACATTATGTACAAACTGCAATTTTTAAATGTATAATTTATTTGCCATATGCAAAGCTTCTGGTATACCTTTCAGTTACAAATCTATACAAATCCCTTATTTGATATTTAAATGAGTATATGTTACTGTTTTATAGAATAGATATCTTTGAGCCCCTTAATAACCCCTAAACTTAACGTAACCACTTTTCAGCCACTTCACAAAAATAAAAACATAATATAGTTTAATTTATAGTGAAAATTCTCTTACAATATACTATTGTATGGATCATTTTAAACTCCCTATACTTCACCCTATAACCCTAAAGATAATCATTTTGACAATAAACAGAACATAACAGGCAGATAAATGTACAGTCACAATAATTCATTTAAAATATGACAAAAAGCAGTATAAAGAATAGACAAGCAACATTACCAGTGCTCTGACAGCAAAACATAATTTTGTGTGAGTTACAGAATTGAAGCTAATCGCTGCAAACATTCCCCTGATCCGCATGTCCATCCTCCAAAGTGTCACTCTGCATCTCACTCGAACCACTTTGTAGTTTGTACTGCAATGCAAGTGCTGACTGGTGAAGGTATAGACAGCTATATTCTCTGACACACATGGAGTCTTTAAACCCTGTACATCTGCATGTGAGCTTCAGTGGAAGGTAAAACTGGTTCTGACGTTCACATTATCGCTAGATCCACACACTCCACACAGAACACAAGTCTGTGCTGAGGAGTGAAAGGATTTAACGTAACCCACTGGAACCCCCTGACTGTGAGTTATTTATAAATGTTTATCCACTTGAAAACAAATACATTACTCTTCTTAAAAATACTTCTTTAGCATACCTGCATGTTTGTGCTTTTGAACACAGACCAGATTACAACTTCACGATACATCAATAAACTATACTGATCATTTACTAATGGTCTGTTCATCTTTAGTTCAAGAATAACCATTGTTTATTGAGATAAGGATACTTAAACAATTTTGACAGATATTTCAGTGATTTAAAAATGATTAATAATATAACAACTAATGACATATTACACATCTACTAACGGTCTGATTATATCATGATTTACAATTTTTTAAGATAACTTTCAACACATTTGTAAATCGTTATTAATCATAAATGTAGTTGGGTTTTGTAAATGATAAGTTATGTAAATTATAAGTTAAATAATTAGTCTTTCTCAGTGCAGCTTTTGGCAGAATAAACAAGTTGAATATAAATTAGTAAACTAAAAAATGTTTTTTTTAATAAAATTTAAATATTTTTATTCATCAGAAAATCTGGAAAAGTAAAGATTTAGTTCTGTCAAATCAATTAATCAGATCTAACATAAAAGTTGTTCATATATATATATATATATATATATTTATTTATTTTATTTTTTATGCGTGTGTGTGTGTTTGTGTGAGAATATACAGACACATACACATATATATTTATATACATGCATACATACAGTAAATGGGTGTGCACACACACACACACACACACACACATATATATATATATATGCGTGTGTGCACACACACCCATTTACTGTATATATATATATATATATATATGTGTGTGTGTGTGTGTGTATGTGTATATTCACATAAATTATATATATATATACTCACATATATTATATAAACAAAAACTTGTATGTTAGATGCGATTAATTGACATCAGATTTGACAGCACTATAAAGATAAAAAAATTTAAAATTAAATAATAAAAATTAAAGATTACCAAAAGATGTGGAAATTCGGTTTTAAAGTTTACAAGCTCAAACAAGAGCTTTAACAAGTCTAATAGGAAGTTTGTCTCTTTGTTACAGGACAAAAATTGTCTGGACCCGTGAATCAGAATCAAGGGAACATGTCACAGGTAAAAATCCTGATAAATGTAAATATATACACCATAGCTGTCATGAAAATATTCAGGTTTTATCGTTTTGTTCATACAGTGTCCGTAATGAAGGTCTACACTGAAGAATAATCATCAGCTGTGGAACTCAAGGATGCACTTTTGGGTTCCAGCCCAGTGATTACATGACTGAGGGATCTCTCAGGCAAACCCATGCAGTTCCTCTACAGAGGGTCAGAGAAGCATCTGTATCTTCATATACAGTAACATCTGTGGTTACAGAAATATATTGAGGACATGGGGTTCTTGAAATAATATGTAAAGGGTCTGGTGTCCTTTCATCTTTGAATGGAGCCGTTGAACAGCTGAAGCACAGCTCCCTATGCTGACTCTAGGGATTTGTGTTATGCCCCGTGGGGCCGGGAACATGATGGAATGGGTGCTGAGCAAAGGTGCTGTGACCCATGGAAACATGAACTTAAACTGTCACCACAGCTGGCAATGTCAGTAAATTGTATAACACCTCCCCCACTTTCCCACCTCCGTACATGCAAAATTATTTGAATCATTTAAGTGGCTTTTCACAATTCATATGTTTGGGATAGAGAGCGGGACACTAGTGAGTATGTAGGAAATGTTGTAAATTGGACAATGAACAGGTGGTCCCTTTGGGCCACAGCCTTGATTTATCCCAGATGGAGAGATATTGATGTTTTAAGTTGTTTGCTCAATATCTCTTCCAAAACTGTATTCAAAATTGTTGTAAAACTTTCGAATAAAATCAATTGTATTTGTATACGTCAATGCATTTTATTAACGACTAAAATATACTTAGTCATATAAATTACAACTAAAAATATGGAAATATGAGCCAACATCTCTCGTTGCAAAGCAGGACAGTGGTATTTGACAAGATGAATACCATCTTCTTTTACCATGAGTGAGCAGGTCTGGGAGCAAAGCGACAAATGTAACCAGAAGTGGCACTCTGGGAATTAGGTCTCGTGTCCTAAAGAGAGACATACAGAGCCAACAACAGGAATAAATCACTATACCAACACCCTCTTATATGTCTCCAAAACCACATTTCACACATAAAAATGACATGAATCCTAAATAATACTGGATTTTATTTAGTCTGTCTGGTGTGACATTTTATAATGAAGAAAAAAAGCATTTTTATTTGTAATGGTAATGACATTCATATTCAATATTATACAACACATAATCTCATTTAAGTCAGTGATTTTAGCAGCATACAAGAAGAGGTAACAGTTTTATAATTAATTTAATTCATCATATAACATGTACCAATCTCAAAATACATGTTTCCCTGCTGCATACATTTCATACCAAAAAATAGTACTATATCACATAGTAATATCTTATAGCTTTTAACAACATATCTTGAAACTTAAAATAGCACTATGCATGTTTCACCACTGAGAATTCAACATATTCCACCTTACTTTCTGTTTCTCACACACACAGAGTCTGCCTTGGTCGACTAGAGGCCATCAAGTGCCGTTAACATGTTACAAATGGTAACACAGTGTGTTTACAGTGTTTTTTTGCTAGGAATATGTACAGTGATTTATTTGAAATCCAAGCCTTTCGACGGTGGTCCCCACCATTCCCTGCATTTGACACTTGTAAAAATAGATACGTCTTAATTCTAGCTAAATATAACTATGTTGTTGTGGCTGAATTGTGATAGATAGACAGACAGAAAGACATAGATAGATAGATAGATAGATAGATTGAAAGAGAAAGAAAGAAAATAACCCAGGTTAACTTACAATCTTCCAGTTACTTCAGTGTGAAATGGGTAGGAACGCAAGTTTTAGCATTAGCGTGGATCTGCATGTGTTCTGTGAGCAGGGAATCCTGAGGGAAAGATTTACTGCACTGTCCACATACAAAGATCATGCCTTCCCCGTGCTGCTTCTCATGCCTCTTGAGTGCTGCAAGGTTGCCAAACGACATATCGCACCGCTGACAGCGGTAAGACCGCACAGCTGTGTGAACACGCTGGTGTCGCACCAGTCGGGACGCCATGGCGAATGCAACCCCACATTCTGAGCACTTGTGCGGCCGCAATCCACTGTGCACTGTGAGATGTTCGGCGAGATTGGAGGACTTAGTGAAAGCTTTGGAGCAAATAGAGCAGGTGTAGGGACGCACTCCGCTGTGGATTTTCCTGTGCTCTGTCATGCGACTGGCCAGGGCAAACGCCTTCCCGCACTCCGGACAAACAAATGGCCTCTCGCCCAAATGCGTACGCTCGTGGCGGAGAAGAGACAGGGGTTTGTTAAAGGTTTTGCCGCATTGCTTGCAGAGGAACGGCTTGTTGTTGGTGTGCATGTTGCGCTCGTGTTTCCGCAGGTCAGAGGAGCGCACAAAGTCCTTGCCGCATTCCTCACAGATGTATGGCTTCTCTCCAGTGTGCGTTCGGATGTGTTTGCGGAAGTCAGAGGACCAAATGTAGTTTTTCTCACAAAACGGGCACTGGTAAGGTCTTTCACCCGTGTGCAGCCGCTTGTGCTGCTGAAGAGTCCCCTGGTGCGAGTAGGCCTTCCCGCACAAGTCACAAACGTGCGGTTTAAGACCGCGGTGAGTATCGATGTGGCTCAACAGGTTGCTGGACTTTTTGAAAGCCCAGTTGCAGTAAGTGCACTTGTATGGACGGTTTTCCGTGCTTCCCTCCATTCCTCTCTTCTTTATGGTCGCAAACACTACCTGATTTTTTAAAACCTGCTTCTGTGAAGATGTCAGGTTGTCCGCTACGTTTCCCTCCACCTCACATCCGTCCGCCGCAGCTTCATGCTGATTTCTTGGAACCGTTGCCAGTTCACATGGAGTAGTAAAATCCACCTCCTGTTTCACCTTCCCGTTGGTGATGCTGGTCGCTTCCAAGCACTCATGATTCAGTTGGGAATTATGGTCAGATCCACCCTCCACGTCAGCTTCATCCACTCTCCTTTCCTTTCCAGAGGACCGTTCAGAACTTTTCACATGAAGGTGGCATGAAGCTTCAGTTCTTGAATTCTTCGTAATCAATTCTTGGATTCTCGTCTTATTGTTTTTTCTTTCATCGCAACTGGTGGAAGTGCTGATATCCTCTTCAGTATGTAGATTAAGGCTCATTTTCATGGTGTCAGCAATGTTACTCTCCTTAGGCAGATAATGCCTCTTGCTGATGAGAATCTTTCTAATACTTCGTTTTGATATGTAGGCATTATCTTTTAAAGCTGCTGGATTCCACAGGTCATTCATATTAGCCATTGTAGTTTAGTGCATTGACATTTATTAGCCAATAGAAATAATCTATGTTTGCAATGCCTGCCAAAAATAATTCATAAGTTTAGTTGTCAGATTTATATACAGTATAATATCATTAAAAATACATCATTCTGATCTCAATTTTATAAAATGGATGAAATGTAGAGAATAATACTTTATACATCAAATATCAAAGTTAAATAAGTGAAATTATTATATTCTAAGAGGCTATTGTTTGCCTTATTTTAGGCTACGAATTAACTATGGATTTGAGATTAATGATGATATCCAGTATAAATTATATTAACTGGGAGACCATCCAGTAGATCACCTTGATCTTAGAGTTACGCAGTCCTGAGCCAGCAAAGAATAAGACTTTATTCTCAGCTGTCATAGTGCATAGTGTGCACTCCAAAGAAACGCTCAACTATTCTACACATGCAAAGAGCCTCTTACCTTGGCAGCAACAAGTCCACCAATGCTGATTTCAAGGAGAGCAATTAATGCACTTCCTCTTTATGGTGGATTTTAGACAGACGTTTAAGATACCATAGGAGGAGCCAGAGCACAGTTACATTTACTCCACATGGGGGAGTGCAACATATTCTGGCAGTGGTCAGCACTTTAGCAAAACCATTTGCTGTCAGGAAAGATCAGCTCAATGACCCTTTCACCCATGACAGGCGTGAGGTACAAGATATTTCCTGGGGAATAGCACATAACATACATACATAGATGTGATTACAATCCCCCAGGATTATATTTAACCACTATAGAGTACATAGCTTTTTTTGTTTGTTTTTTTGTTTTATAGTCCGTTGCAAAAGTATGATGCAAACATTCCCAATATTTTTAAAAGTACAAGCCATTTAAGTGACACGTGAAGGCCAAGTATGGTAACCCATACTCAGATTTTGTCCTCTGCATTTAACTCATCCAAGATAGTGCACACACATAAGGAGCAGTGAGTAGTGAACACACACACACACAAACACACCCAAAGCAGTGGGCAGACATTTTTGCTGTGGCGCCCAGGGAAATGCATCCAGCTTATACTATATCTCTAATAGCAGTTTCTATGTTTGATGTTCACAGGTACATTTTCACCGCAACATTATTTCTTTTACATTTTCTAAGTATGTAAGGCTGTATTTGTCTGACTGAGGAGATGTGTCCATCTTCTACATTCTTTAGTTAATTTAATTAGCATCTAAATATTTAATTATTGAGTGAGAGAATTAGGAACAGGAATAACCTGCTGATGCAAGACATAACTAACAACCTGATACCTGCAGCAGTGCATATAGATCAAAAAATTAAGAGTCAGAGGAAATATGAGAGGAAGAGAACATGCTGTAGAGCAGAGAGTACCAGACACCTGTTTGCTGCTTAAAGTTAAATCAGTGCAAATGCACTGGCAGGGGAATCCTGACAGTGAAGCTTACTCTCTACAGCAGTGTTTCCCAACCCTCACTAGAGGTCACTACTGATTTACAAGGGTTGTTTTCAATCCTGGTCCTGGAGACTCACAGCACTGCACATTTATGTCTCTCTGACAAATCTAAATTCCTATTGAACTGATGATCTATATCATAAACACACCTTCACTCTCTTCCATTGTAGTAAGGCCCTGTCCCAAATGGCACACTTCATAATGCACTTTCGGTCTTGTGGACTTAGGGTGACATTTGGGACAGGGCCTAAGTAAAGCCACCAGTGTCCCAATATTCATGAAAATGCGGACTCGTAGGAAGAATGCGAGTGCTTAGGTATCCAGTGTCCTAATATGGCGCTGACATCTTGAGTCTTGATAATAATAATAATAACTTTGTTTTGTATTGCGCTTTTAAAAGTCATTTCTCAGAGCGCTTTACATAAGCAATATTAAGAAAAAATAACAAAGGCATGATAAACAAAATACAAAACAAAGTATTTCACACAAGTTTACAAACCTTGAGTCTGCACAGTAGTGAGTGGGAAGTGGAGCCGCGATATCAAGGCCCCGCCCAAACTCCCGCAGAGTCGGTTAGTACAGTTTATGTAGGTGTTAAATAAACAGTTATGGAAATGTAGAAATTAAAGTTTAAGCATCTCCCGAAGATCCCGAAAAAAGTCAGTTGGTGCCTCAATGACTACTTCACTCAGAGACGCTGTCAATCTCGCTGTCAATCTGTCAATCATGACGTCACATCCCAGTTTTTATAGCATCAAATAACTAACAAAAAACAAACAAAAGAAACGAACACTTGAACTAACATCAGCGTGATAAAAATCTGCCTAAAATGTTACAAACCATCTTTGGAAAAAAATTATTTGAATTGTAATTTGATTGTTTAGTTTGTCTCACGTTTATTACGTTACATGGAGAAGGCGGGGTTTATAACCTATACTGCATCCAGCCACCTGGTGGCGAGATGCTTTGGCTTTACTTTTCAGGACTCATGTGGCATGCTTGATTTGAATCAGGTATGTTTAATGAGAGAGACATACAAAATATGCAGTGCTGTGTGGGTCTCCAGCATGACGGTTAGTATAACAGTTCCCTTTCATAGTCACTTCGAGTTACGTTCAATGACGACGAAATGGGGTTTCGCTTAGAAAGCCTATCAACTTCGAGTATTACAAAACGAGCCAATGGCAAAGAAATGCCATGGGTCTGCGAAATTTGCATGGCGTAACTCCGCCCCACCTCGTGGGTATAAAAGGAGGATGCCAGCAACATGCAGATATGTTTTTGCTTCGGAGTCAAGTCTATTCTTCACTCCACAAGCCATTCTGAGTTTTCACTCTTCGAGACGAGCTACTCTCGAGGTGTTGGCATGACGGCGAATTCCAGCCAGATTCACATTGCCTGCTGATCTGTGCAGTGATTGCCAGTCATGTGTTTCTCCCTGGTCACTTCAGCACCGGCTGGGTTTAATCCTCTCTATTTTGAGTTGCACGCGCGATAGATCTTTCCGACAAAACATTGAAAGATGTCTCGTCCGTGCACTTCTGGTTGCGGTCGGGTGGTTTCGTCATCTGATGGGCACAATAGCTGCTTTGTGTGTCTGGGCATTGATCATGCTAAAGCAGCTTTTGTGGATGATTCATGTTCTCATTGTGGGAACATGACCATCGTGACACTGAGGTTGAGACTCCATGAACTCACTAGAGCAAGACTGCCCTACAAAGGCAAAAGACCTTAACTCGCCAGAGTGTGAAACTGAGAAAAATGACTTTAAAGTTATCTTAATGTCCTGACAAATGAGTTATAGGTATAATATTGTAATTTTCACATTTTGTAGTGTATACCTGTATTAACCGATCTACAAAAAAAATTTGAACACAAATTTGACCTTTGACCCTTTTTCGGAAGTTACTGTATTCTGCCTTAGCATTGCCCACAAAACGACAATCGGTCATACCAAGGCAAAAGACCTTAACTTCTATTTTATAGCACAATGTTATGATAACACTTAAAATGTAAGCAATATTAACCCTATTGGACTCATGATAAAAATGGCTTCACATGTATCAACAAGAAGTTGAAGTAGTGAGAATAGTTGGAAGAGTATGAATGGTTTTAATTAACATGAATTTCATAAAACAAAGTTGATTAACACCACTAAAAGTATAAAAGATGTGGAATATTTAAAGATTTTTTGAAAATTTGATTCTAAAACTGAAGTGTGTGTGTGTGTGTGTGTGTGTGTGTGTGTGTGTGTGTGTGTGTGTCCGTCCCTTCTTCATTCTCACAGTCATTTTGCAGATGACCTATTATTAATACTAACTTTATTCTCATCTGAATTATAAATAATTTATTTCTGTATAAAATAATACTACCATTAAAATCACATTTGATTTTCTTTTTTAATCAATGTAGAATGTGTAACTTAAAAAATAAACAGAAATTAAAACCAATGCACAATGTTGTGTTTTATTGTGTGTACACAAATATAAGCAAACTCTTTGCATGATTTTTGAATCATCAGTTTGAATGATGTCCTGTATAAACAAAATTATGGAGTATGTTTTTATGTTTCCACTGTTCGATCGCGCCCGTGCCTCTCTCTCTCTCTCTCTCTCTCTCTCTCTCACACACACACACACACACACACACACACACGTGCTTGCGCACACACGCACGCACGCGCCCGGGAACCGAACTGGGTGAGGCGGGGCTTTAGTTTTTTGTTGTATTCACCTGCTACAGCGTGTGTAACATTTTTCTGTCAACTCTGCATATATCATTCGCGATGGATAGCCTATCGTTTGTCGATGGAGCGGGTTCAGACTATACTACATGATCTGACCGCATTTGTGCGTAAAGCTCTGAGGACATCAGAAATTACAGGGACTGATGGCAGCTGTACAATGTACACACGCTACATCGTAATTGAAATTTTAATGGAGAGTAAAAAAAAGGCAGAACACCGTACAATCTGAAAGGTAGGATTATTTGATAGAACACCGGCACAGTAACTTCATATTGACGCGCGGCTAAACAAAGGCAGAGTACCGTAACTCAAAATGAGCGTTCCAAAACAAAGCCAAAGAGCCGTAAATTATGTTACGGTGTTCTGCCTTAGTTTCTCATGGGCTTTTGGAAGTTACTGTTAAGACAACCCATCATTTTCTCGAAAAAACAAAAGAATTGACTCAAAATACTTATCCACATGATAAAGCAGGTCTTGAATGTGCCAAAAATCTAGCGTTCAGCGTTAGTTCAGGCAGGCCGCGTAGTCAAGCTCAGCTATCAGCTGATACCAGTCGATCAGCTGATCCAATTCATACGCCTTCAGTTCTTTCAATCAAGGGCCTATTTAAAGCCATTTTTCAGTATGTCTGCTTAGTTGCTTCCACTGCATGCTTGCAAACGTAGCTTCTCGAATACAATGAGATTACTCATATATTTTGCTGTACTCACTCAACTGCTGCTGATCATGTCTACCACCGCACTTGACGAAGATCCGTGGCAAGTTGAATCCATTGAAGAATCGCAGCATCAGTTAAATCAAGCAGAGGAAGCCTTTCAAGACGAAAGCAACGCTTCTGTCCGTCGGAGCTCTCGCCTTGCGAGTAAATCTTTTAGTCCTCCTAGCATCATTGATTGGCCACTGCCGAAGTTACTGGAAACCTTGTATAGACACGATATCCCGGCACCGACTGGAGCTACGCATAAAGAACTGTTTGCTTTGCTCTGTGAAAAAACTGACGTTCCAGCAGCAGATCTTCCTCCTCCTCCTCCATTCTCCGGCAGGAAACAGCCGCAAAAGAGAAAGAACATCGACCCTGCTTTTACTTCGTCTGATGTTGCACCCAAGCGGGCAGGTGGTCCAGCCGTCTCAAATCGAGCAGTCAACTCTTCTTCAGTCCAAAGCAATGATCCAGTGTTATCAGCATTGTCCAGCATTCAGTTTTCGCTCTCCGACATGAACTCCAGAATTCAGGCTTTGGAGTCCGGTCCATCATCTAGGTCCTCGGCAAATCTTTTCTTCTCCGGCCCGTCCTTCGAGAATTCCACTTCAGGCACGTCGCGGGCGCCCGTGTTTACACCGCAGCTGGATGATGACGTCGTCAACGCGGCGACTATTCCGCGAAGAACGATGGGAAGTGCAGTTCCCGTGTCTTCAGGCTCTCCATTCTTTCCGCCGGCTGCGGCGATTTCTCATCAGTTGAGAAGCCAAATCGTGGCAGGTAATGATGTCAATCTTGTAAAAATATTACTGTGCTCAGAAATGAGTGAGAAGCGTGTTGTTGATTGCGGCGATGTGTCCGTTATGCTTAAAGACAGCGATCCCCGGCTTTCAAAAATGTTAACACTAGCTGAATTTAACGTGGCATTTGGAGTTTACAGAGATGTCATTTGCGAAATCTATCCGTCTCGTAGAGCCGAGCTGGACACATATTTAGCAATTATTTCTGACTTGGCTTTGACTTATGGAGGAACTCTCTTCTATGACTATCACAAATCATTCTCTGCAAAAGCTGCTATGTTTATTCAACGTTTTAATCAGAGATTGGACTGGTCTGTAGTCGACTTAACCCTCATAAGTAGACATTTCACTGGTCATCAAGCTCTCTCCTGCTCGATCTGTGGCTCTCATTCTCACACTCTCAATCTATGCCCAAAATCTGTGTCTCCTCTAACTTCTAAGCCTGGTTCTCAAACTGTTGACTCGAAGGTAACACCATTCGCTACTCCTTTGTGCTATAATTTTAATGAAAATGTTTGCAAATTCTATAATTGTAAATATGTTCATGCTTGTAGTTACTGCGGGGATGGCCACCCAAAATCTGTGTGCCCGAGACGAACCCGCTTTATGAAAAAGGAGAAAAAGAAATAAAGCCATCAACCCCAGTCAATGTTCCAAAGCTGGGACAGGCACTAAAAAATCATCCCAACCGCTGCTTCGTCAATTATTTATTAACGGGACTTATTCAAGGTTTTTTTGCAGGATTGTTATGGTTGCCTAATCTTTCTTTTTCCTGTAATAATTTGCTTTCTGCTGTTAAAGAACCTGAAATTGTTGATATTTTGTTGGAAAAGGAAGTTAAGAAAGGATTCCTGATTGGGCCTTTTGAGAAGTCTCCTTTCTCAATTTGTCGGATTAATCCTATAGGGATAGCTACTCGGAAATATTCAGGGAAGAAGCGCTTAATTTTTTACTTGTCTGCCCCTCACAATGACGCCACTCAAAGTATCAACAGTCTTATTCCTTTAGCTCCGTTTTCTCTCTTTTACGCAACTGTCGACGATGCAATTAAATTCATTAAACAAGCAGGTAGGGGTGCTTGGCTCGCAAAGGCAGATATTACAGACGCCTTTAAAGTCATGCCTTTACATCCATCGCAGTGGCATTTATTTGGAATTAAATGGAGGGAAAAATTATATTTTTCGGTTAGGCTTACTTTTGGGTGTCGCAGTAGTCCAAAAATATTTGATACACTTTCAGAGGCGCTATGTTGGATTCTTCTTAATAACTGCAAAATACCGCACGTGCTCCATCTTTTAGACGATTTTCTGCTAGTAGATTATAAAAATGCAAAGCCAGAGAGATGCATTTCGGCGTTAAAACACACTTTCGCCGATTTAGGTGTTCCCCTTTCTGAGGAGAAAACTTTAGGCCCTCTTAAAGTTATTGAGTTTTTAGGCATTACATTAGATTCTAATTTAATGCAAGCCTCGTTGCCCCTTGAGAAATTAAATCGCATCAGAGAAATCATGAGAAATGCTCAGATGTCCACACGTTTTTCAAAAAGAGATTTGCTTTCTCTACTAGGCCATCTTAATTTCGCGATGCGTATAATTCCTCAAGGCAGGTCTTTTATTGCCAGACTCCTCGATCTATCCAAATCAGTTAAAAATCTTAAGGACATAGTTACCCTAGATGCAGGCTGCAGATCAGATCTCAGGTTCTGGTCTTCGCTCCTTAATAATTGGAATGGCATTTCTTTTTTTCATTATGATGATCTGGAGTCTTCTGCAGCCCTTAAATTGTACACAGATGCCGCGCCTTCTGTCGGTTTTGGGGGGGTTTTTAATGGTCAGTGGTTTGCTAGTAAATGGCCAAAGGAGCTGATATCCATGCCTAATGATAATATGTCTACCGCTCTGTTTGAATTATATCCCATTGTGATAGCTTGTATTTTGTGGGGCAAACAATGGTCCAGAAAACAAATTCTGTTTTTTTGCGATAATGAGGCAACTGTTAATATTATTAACAAGGGTCGCTCATCAGTTCCGTTTATCAACAGATTCGTCAGGCGCCTTACCTGGGTATCGGTTTTGGATAACTTCGTTTTTCGAGCTGCTCACATTCCAGGCTTAAACAATCAAGTTGCTGATTCACTTTCTCGATTTGAATTTCAGAAATTCCACCTCCTGTGTCCGGGTTCAGCATCAACCAGCTTGGTCTGCCCTCCTTTCAGCCAAACCGTAATAGATTAGACATGACCCTTCAATCTTATTTTCATTCAGCAGCTAAGTACATGCGCAGTGGTCTAGCAACATCGACATTAAAAATGTATGACACTGCTTGGTCTCATTTTAGTTCTTTTTGTGCCACCTTCTCTGTAAATGTACTTCCTGTCAATGTTTCATATGTTAGTGCTTTTATAGTTCACTGTTTTGAGTCCCGTAAAATGCAGCCTTCATCCATTAAAAGTATGATCGCCGGCATCCAATTCCACCTGCGCTGCTTGGATCCATCTACCTCCAGCTTGCTCGAGAATTCATCGATTCGTCTCCTGCTTAATGGACTTAAAAAAGAGAAGCCTAAAGGCAATGATCATCGTCTCCCTCTCACACTTCCACTTTTGAGAAAATTAATATCACACCTGAGAGCGGGATGCTTTGGGCTTTATACTGATATGATGTTAGAATCTGTTTTGCTTACTGCTTTCTATGGCTTTCTCAGAGGTGGCGAGTTCTCAACACGCACAGATTCCTTTAATCCGTCACATGACCTCACAATTTCTGATGTTTCAGTTTGTTCTCACCACTTCACCATACTTTTGAAACACTCAAAATCTGATAGGAACAGGGAAGGAGCTTTTGTTTACGTTTCTGAAACTAATTCTGCTTTTTGTCCTCTGTCTTCTATGATGGCTTATCTGAGGAGTCGTCCTCAAGCTCGTCCGGAGGACCCATTATTTGCAACGGAGGAGGGGAAGCCTATGTCCAGAGCCTGGTTTGCATCCCGCTTCCGCCTGCTTTGTCAATACTGCGGGCTTCCCCCAGGGCGGTATTCAGCTCATTCATTGCGCATAGGGGCTGCTACAACGGCTGCTTCCTCTGCTCCCGTTTCTACCCTTAAAGCTATGGGGAGATGGTCTTCGGCAGCTTATGAACGGTATCTCCGGCCAGATACTCGAGCCATCCTTGAGGCTCAGAAAGCTATGAGTGATGCTTGTGATCTGTAGTTGAAATAAATATTGCTCCAGTAATTAATTGGCTTTTAATTACAGCTTCATTTTCTCTGGCTATCTTCACGTAAATTTTTAGCTTATTCCTATAAACTAAATAAGGTTGGCTTCTTGAACGCTCATTTCGATCCTCTCCTGGCTCTTCGTTTAGCAAAAGAGCCAGGGATGATTGCCTGGTATGGTCTGTTGGGGGGATTTGTTTGCTGCTTTCCCAGTTTTAAATGGGAGATTGTCCCCAGAAGCTGCTGCTGTTACCCGACTAGCTTTCATGGAGCTCATGAAAAGGATGGGTAATTTAGAACAGAGCCATACCGCCAAATGTAACTTTATCAATCATGCAAATAAATATTTTGGAAAATAAATGTTTTTTGGTATTCTTGACTCAAGTGGTCCTGACTGAAATCTAGCGTTCAGCGTTAGTTCAGGCAGGCCGCGTAGTCAAGCTCAGCTATCAGCTGATACCAGTCGATCAGCTGATCCAATTCATACGCCTTCAGTTCTTTCAATCAAGGGCCTATTTAAAGCCATTTTTCAGTATGTCTGCTTAGTTGCTTCCACTGCATGCTTGCAACCCACCTCCTCCCCTAGCTCCTCCTTTAACTCTGTTTAACTTAATCAGTGTCATTCTGTTTTCACTGATGCATGCTCTGTTCTCAATTGGGGGATTTGTTTGCTGCTTTCCCAGTTTTAAATGGGAGATTGTCCCCAGAAGCTGCTGCTGTTACCCGACTAGCTTTCATGGAGCTCATGAAAAGGATGGGTAATTTAGAACAGAGCCATACCGCCAAATGTAACTTTATCAATCATGCAAATAAATATTTTGGAAAATAAATGTTTTTTGGTATTCTTGACTCAAGTGGTCCTGACTGAAATATAAAAAACTAATTTTCGACCAAACACGAAGTTACGGTCTTTTGCCTTTGCACGGCAGAAGAGTCCCCTCATCCACATCCCGATCTACACCCTCCTCGCGAGGTGAATGGGCCTAAGGCCCTGTCCACACAAACACGGGTATTTTCAAAAACGTAGATTTCTCTATGCGGTTTGGCCGTTCGTCCACACGCAAACGCAGGTCACTGAAACCAAACTATTTTGAAAACTCCTGCCAGGGTGAAGATTTTTAGGAACTCCGGTTGCAGTGTTGTCGTGTAGACCAGCGGTTTTCAATAGGTGAGGCGCGCCTCCCATGGGGGGCACCAAAGAGCCACAGGGGAGGCGCGACACGTGAAGAAAAAATAACTATGAATGCATCTCTATTAATATCGCAAAGTAAAATATAAAGTTCTTCGGCGTGCGGCCGTGAGGAAAAAAAAGAAAAATATTTGAGTCAATTGATTTCACATACTAATCATATGAGAGGAACGCAGCTCTAACATGTTACGAGCCTATCAGAATCAGAGCAAGGCGGGTCCTGGCAACACTGTGTGATTATACGTCACGTTAGCGTTGCCGGTGAAAGCGTGGAGCACAAGTTCATGAAGCTTGGGGATAATGTCCTACCCACGGGGGTAATTTCCTATGCTTTTCAAAAACCCGTTTGTGCCATTGCCACGGAGGAGCAGGACCGAGCCTGTGTAAAATGGCTCACTGAAAGTTCTAATGAGCAGGTATTAGTGGTTGCGGCTGTCACAGTCTTCGTCTGCACCTGTCTGTCTTAGTCAGCACCACACTACCCAGAATCCTTCTTGTCTCCACACCTGGATTCACTCCCTCACTTACCAACCTGTCCCTCGTTATCATTATCTGTGTCACCTGTCCTCACCTTGTTAGTGTTCATCAGTGTCAGTATTTAGTTTGCTTCTGTTCTGTCTGTCCTGGTCGGTTCTTGTAAATGTTTAGGTGTTTTTGTGAGTTTTCTTGCCTGTCTTCCTGCCTGTACCTGTTTGTTGTTTTGTTCATAAGTAAACCGTTTATATTGGAGCTTTTTGCCTCAGCCTGTTTTCATCCACACCACACCGTGACAGCGGCACAGTCAGCGATGAAATGCCAGAAACCAAAACAGGTGACTTTAATGTCATCATGGATGAAAAGAAAGAAAGGAGATGTGAGTTGGTTGATTCAGGAAACTGCTGCTAGGTAACTTCAGACTGTTAACGTTAGCTAAATATTTAATGCATTCATAAAACATTCTGTGTAGCTTACGAAAAAACATTATGTGTAGGCCTACCATGAAACCGAGTCCACTTTAAACCGCAGCATATTCTGTCTGCAATGGATGACAACTAGTGCTGTCAACGTTAACCCATGCAATTCATTTTTGTCCATCTTGAACGTGTTAAAATATTTATGCACGACAAGACAAAAGATAACGCGCTGTCAGTGAATGTCCTCCTGACACATTGAGCTGTATCAAGTTTTTTTTTTTTTGTATCCTCACAAGAACAGTCTTAAATTAGTTAAATCTTAATTAATCTTAAATGTAAGTAAAGAGTAGAATGAGACGTGTGAGATCCTGTCAGCAGTGGCAGATCTTAAAGTGACAGCAGACACTCATTCTCTCTGTCAGTTAAGTTAACCTAAGAACAAAGGAAACAGATTACTCCCTGCTCTTGACTAAAGAACGATAATAGATTAATCCTTATTAAAGCTACATTTCATTTATAATTTATGCAGTGCGGACTATTTTATAACCTTATTCAATTTATGTATATTTCATACCTGTTAGATAGGAGAGGTACAGGTAAATATGACATTTATTATGGGTTTAAGTGAGGATTGTTTTAAGTTAATTTAAATTAAAATTTGTGTTATTTTTTTAAGCCTAATGTTTAAAATTTGGGGAGAAAATAATTTTCATGGACACATCAGTAGTTATATTAATATCAGTGATACTGGCCTTCATTCATAAAAAGATGCAATGAACATACAGCCGTAATGCTTGAAAATAAATGTTCTGTTGAAGATAAGTCCGTCTGTGCAGTTTCTCTCCACACGTGCGTGCATGTATTAGCTTTAAAATGCATCGTTTCCTTGTCCCAAGTCAGCATTAAGGGAGGAGACAGGACCCAGCAAAAAACGTATAGTTATGTTTCAGCTGGTCGGGGTCCGAGGCTGCACCTCTGCCGCAGTGTGTGGTCTGCAAGGAGGTGCTATCAAATTATAGCATGAGACCATGCAAACTTCGGCGTCACATTGAATCTAAGCACACAAATTTAGTGAACAAGCCAGTTGAGTTTTTTGAGAAGAAGCGTGATGATTTGCAGTCACAAAAAAAGCATAATACAGTCGTTTGGCACTATTAACATGAAGGCGACAGAAGCATCTTATCGTGTCGCACTACGATTAGCGAAGGCAGGCAAACCCCATAACATCGGTGAAACATTGCTACTCATTGCATTACACATGTAAAGCATGTTTTGTTGACTTGTGGTTAGGCCTACTGATGTTCAGTGATTTTAAAAGTAGCCTTAATTAGGCCTTAATGAAGTTGGAAATGATTTGCTGTTGCAAAGAATCGTTTATGAATGCACTTTTTAAAAAAAGTTGTGGAAATAAAAATACTTCAAATGCAATATAAAAAAATATTTACATTTTATCAGTTTTTATTGAAACTCATCTTGAAACTTGCCTGGAACACACAAATGATGGCATTTACTGCAGAGGCGTGTGTGGGTTAGGACCGGCGGATGGGATTTTGGGGAAGGGGGGCTCGGCTGTCCTTACCTACTGTAAGGGGAGGCTCACATTCACCCAATTTGAAAACCCCTGGTGTAGATGTAGCGGTGTGTTATCTGCGTTGTCAATTACTAAGAATCACTCTGGAATACTGGCATTCGTCCCGTCAATCCTCTTTTATTTGCTCTGTCCTGAAGTAACAAACAGATAATGAGGACTCGTGCAGCATTTAGAGCAGCGTGCGGCAGCAATGCACGACGCGCTGTAAATGATAAAGGATAAAATTAACGTAAAGAAAACCACTTAAAGAAATAAAATAATCAACAAAACATACATGTGTCCATTACAGAGGGACTTAAAGTCACAATTACTCAAGTATAACATATGAAACAATCAGTTATAAGAAATACGGCCTTATTAAATCAGCGCATAAACTTGCGTGACCTACCACTGTGAATACTCATGCAGACTGGGAAGAAACAAAGTGCGTCACCCCCCAAATCAGCATGGCGGACGGAAAGAATAAGGAAGACCCAAAAATGGTCATGGCAAGTGGAATCACAAAATAAATATTCTTAAAGCACACCTGCTACATTCCCCCCTACCGACTTCCACTTGTACATGACAAAACAAAAGAACACAAACATAACATATCAAAATGCTACAAAGTCACCCAAAACAAAACAGGTACATATAACCACATAATAGAGGACAGTAAGAGAAACTAAATCTGTTCCACAGTACCAAGAGAAAATACTGTAAATCAAGTGACACACTAAACTCCAGTCGTAAGACTATTCTTATCAGAATTAGAAATGTAAGAGGGTTGCAAAGCCTCCAAACACTCAAAGGAATAACATGCCTGTTACATATTACATACATCTAGAGGTCATTTTCACACAGCATTTCATAAATATCGTATCTACTTTTAGATCACTCATAATTTCCCTTTCTTCGTGGTTTGAACTCAAATTTGACCTTTGACCCTTTTTCGGAAGTTACTGTATTCTGCCTTAGCATTGCCCACAAAATGACAATCGGTCATACCAAGGCAAAAGACCTTAACTTCTATTTTATAGCACAATGTTATGATAACACTTAAAATGTAAGCAATATTAACCCTATTGGACTCATGATAAAAATGGCTTCACATGTATCAACAAGAAGTTGAAGTAGTAAAAATAGTTGGAAAGTATGAATGGTTTTAATTAACATGAATTTCATAATTGTGTGTGTGTGTGTGTGTGTGTGTGTGTGTGAATCAGAGCTGTGCGAGTCTGCAGAAGAGCATGAGGCCTGATTGTTCCCCTCCCTATTCTTCATTCTCACAGTCATTTTGCAGATGACCTAACATTTATTAATACTAACTTTATTCTCATCTGAATGAAAAATAATTTATTTCTGTATAAAATAATACTACCATTAAAAACACATTTGATTTTATTTTGTAATCAATGTAGAATGTGTAACTTAAAAAAATAAAAATAAAATTTAAACCAATGCACAATGTTGTGTTTTCTTGTGAGTGTACACAAATATAAGCAAACTCTTTGCAGTTTGAATGATGTCCTGTATGCACAAAATTATGGGCTTTGTTTTTATGTTTCCACTGTTCGATCGCGCCCGCGCCTCTCTCTCTCTCACATACACACACACATGCGCTTGAGCGCACACACACAGACACGCGCGCGCACGGTAACCGAACTGGGTGAGGCGGGGCTTTAGTTCTTTGTTGTATTCATCATTTTCGACCAAACACGAAGTTACGGTCTTTTGCCTTAGCACGTCAGTGTTCATCTGCAATAAACTGGACAGAATGGGACTCAGAAAGATCAACTTCAGAAACTGGGAGATCCGACACCCACGCCACAGTTCTCTCATCTGATTCATTGACTGGCAATCTCAACTCATTTTCGCATTTTCACTCACAGATAGACTTGACTCACTCGAGGCAATATTCCAGGAAGAATCATCTTCTGATATCTTGTTCTGAAGAGGTAGGAAGTTCACTGGAATGATGAGATTTCTGTGAACAACTTTCTCAGTTCCAGTCACACAATTTCTGATACGGAATGTGTGGACCTCATTGTTCATTCCTGTCACTATGTAGATGTGACTCTTCCATCTATCAGCAGTTTTCCTCTTGCCACGCTCGCCCTTATTGGCCAACAACACTCTATCACCGATGTTCACTGGAGCACCTTTCTGCTTTTTGTTGTAGAGGTCTGCTTGCCTCTGCTGTTGTTTTGAAGCTGAACATTGGGCCACTTTCATCGCTTGTGCAAGATCATCTCGGAAAGACTGCACATACTGGTTATAGTCAACCACCTGGTCATCAAGCAGCACAGAGTCAAACATCATGTCGACGGGCAACCTGGGAGTTCTACCAAACATAAACTGGAATGGAGGGAAACTGGTTGTCTCATGTATTGTTGCATTATAGCAAAAAGTGAGAGACTTCAACATTTGAGGCCATCTGTGCTTCGCTTTAGGTGGTAAGGCACGAATCATGTTTCCCAATGTTCGGTTGAATCTCTCAACAGTCCCATTTCCCATTGGGTGGTATGGAGTCGTATGGGATTTTTGAACACCAGCAAGCTGAAGCATTTCAGAAATCAGGCTGCTTTCAAAACTGGCTCCCTGATCTGAATGTATTCGTTCAGGAAAGCTGTAAATGCAGAAAAAGTTGTCCCATAGCTGCTTCGCAACTACCTTTGCAGATTGATTAGGACAAAGGTAAGCCTGTGCCAGCTTAGTAAAATGGTCTGTCAAAACTAATACATCCAGAGACTTATTGGACGAGTCTTCAGCTGACCAAAAATCCACACAAACCAGCTCAAGTGGTCTTGATGTCCTAACACTTTCAAGCGGAGCTCTGGCGACTTGCTGACAACGCATCTTCTGCAGCATCTCACATACTCTTTTACATCCCTTTCCAACCCTTGCCAGTAGAACCGACGTCTGGTTAGGTAGAGAGTTCTGTGTTGCCCCTGGTGTCCAGCTTCATCATGTACTCCCTTGAGGACTACATCACGGAGAGCAGCAGGTACATTAAACTGAAAAGTCTTCTTCCTTGTGATGACATCTTTGGAGACTCGATATAATAAACCTGTTCTTACTGACAGTTTGTTCCAGTTTCTCAAAACTGGTTGAGAAAACATTGGTTTTCTCACCCCTGTTCATCAGGAGCAAAAACGAGGATGTCATCCAGATAGCACAACATGCTCATGAAGTTCTGATCGCCAAATATGTTCATCATCATCCTCATGAATGTCGCAGGACTATTGCATAGGCCCTGCGGAAGCCTGTTATATTCATAAAGACCAAACGGAGTAGTAAATGCTGTGAATTTTCTGTCCTCTCGTGCACTTCCACATTATAATAACCTGATGTTAAGTCCATGATTGTGGAAAAGAATGCGTTACCACCTAGCAGAGATGGGGACTCGAGTTTGAGACTCAGACTCGAGTGCGACTTAAGTCGCACACACAGTGACTTCCGACTCGACTTGAGACTCGTCCTCAAAAGACTTCAGACTCGGACTCGAGCTGCGGGACTCGTGAACAATGTTTATTTTTAGGAAACGTCTGATGAGCTCGCTGTTATTCCCCTCCCTCCGTTACCTTATCCTGTACTATCGCTATCCTGTACTACTAACCCACGTACTATCGGCAGCGCGCGCGACCACACATGAGAGGACAACAAACAAACATGTCGACTGCACCGGCCGCTGCTGTGCCATTCATTTTGAGTCTGTAGATTTCTCATAAATTCAACAAAAGTTGGCTTTGTAAATCATCCCACTGCTCTGCGATCGCTGTCTGCACCGTCATCACATACACAGCTAGAAAGCTCTCTCTCTCCTGTACAATGTTGTTGGATCCAAATATGGTCATTTCCTTTTAATCAGCAAC
Organism: Semotilus atromaculatus; assembly: GCA_031834385.1. NCBI lineage: Eukaryota > Metazoa > Chordata > Actinopteri > Cypriniformes > Leuciscidae > Semotilus > Semotilus atromaculatus. Next base: position 19,381,603 of record JAULUF010000007.1, read on the forward strand.
CAATCGTGAAAGTAAAAGGGGGGATTTAACTCTAAATGCGCAATCTCATTGGCCGATGCAAATCTTTAAAGCCCTTTTTCTCAAAATGACTTTTTTCTCATACTTCAAGTCCGAAATCTCCACTTCAGTAGCACCTATATACACCAAACTTTCCAGTCTTGTACCTAGTTATATTATGAAGACATTTACAGAGGGATTTGTAAATATATTATTTGTAGCCTGATTTATATAACTTTTTTTTTTCTAAAAACATGGCGAAAATCTATTTAAGGCTATATTGACAGTATATTCTGATTTACAGGATAACAAAAGTAGATATCCATAAATGTCCCATCTCCATCTTATATGTGAACACAATGAAAAAAGAATGACAAACAAAGTCTGTCTGACAAAAGACAAACATGTATTCTTTGGTGCAGATACCAATAAAAATACAGTTATGAAATTGAAACAGAGTTCTTAATTTGTTCAGATTGCATTGCAGTAGACCCCATACAACTGATTTTGATTCTGTACAGTATGGATGGTAGCTACAGGACATGCTCTGAATTCATTAACAATACAGTGTTAGGGACAGATCAGATGGCAAGAGAAACTTGACTTGAACTTGTGGCAAACGACTTGACTTGAACTTGCCCCTCAAAGACTTGACTTGGACTCAAGCTCAGAGACTTGAGACTTGACTTGGACTCGAGCTCAGAGACTTGAGACTTGACTTGGACTTCCAAAAAATGACTTGTGAACATCACTGCCACCTAGAGCCGCAAGTGCATCCGCTTGATGCGGAAGAGGATGTTCATCTTTGACGGTATGCGTATTCAGCCAGCGAAAGTCTGTGCACAGTCTCAGATCACCATTCCTTTTCCAGACTAACACCAAAGGCGATGCATAATCACTCATTGACTTTCTGATTATGTTACGCTCCTCCATGTCGTCCAAGGTCACTCGCAGCTTCTCATAGTGAGACGGTGACAACCTTCTGTATGGAAGCCTGAAAGGCTTAGTATCACTTAGATTCTGTGAACAAAGCCTTTGGCCCTACCACAGTCCAGTCCATGATGTGAAAATATCGACTCATACTTGATAAATAGTTCAGCCAACCTCGCTCTCCAGTGGGGTGACAAAGAATTTGAACTTATATCGACATCATGGAGTCCCAGGCTAGACAGCGTTTAGCCAGCCAGACCATGTGGCGCACAGTGTTGACTCCCAGTCTCACATTTCTCAGTACTGCATTTTGTCTGGCTTTCAGTCTCCAATTCATTACACTCCAAATCTTTCATCGGTTGATAAGACATGCCAAGACAGTCAACATCAAAGTCCTCAAGAGCCATACAGGTGTACACATCAGCCAGCTTGCAGTTGCGTTTTAGACAGACAGGTTTGTTCGACGGGTTGATAACTTTGACTGCCGTATTGCCATCCCCCCATAAGGACACAACTATCCTGCCGACCAACACATTTTTCGGTGCAGTGCGCGCTGTGCTGGGTTCCACAACAATTGTACTGCCTGCCGATAGGATTTTGTCACTAACTAACTTTCCCCACACCATGGGCCCTATCTTGCACCCGGCGCAAATGAATTTGTTCACTGACGCATGTATCATTCCTATTTTGCACCCGCGCAAAGCGGACTTTTCCCTCCACAGACACACGCCGGCAAACTAGAGAATGAACTTGTGCTCCCTGGGCGGTTCAGCGCAAAAAAGGAGGCGTGTTCCGGCGCAAAAATTCCCTGGTGCTATTTTGCAGTTCCAGAAAACAATTGCGCCACTGACCAGAAAAAACCTAGTCTAAAGTCACTGGCGTGTTGAGCGTACATTCAGATGCTATTTTAAGCGCGCATGCTTGGTCATAATACAGAGTGTGAACAACGCGCATACACTGTAGATGATTCTCTCATCTACACAGATGAATTTTCTTTTTTGCAAATGATACATTATTATAAGGAAAAATATTAAAACACGAGGGAAATCATTGTTGTCAAGTCAAGTATATTTATATAGCGCTTTTCACAATACAGATTGTATCAAAGCAGCTTCACAGTATCAATATGTTGTGTCCATGACGATGGAAAAATAGGCATAAAGCTTAGGCCTACATATTTGCCCAAATTATTATATGCATGTATAACCGAAGCTAATTTGGGTGGGTTTGTGCCATCCCCAATGTCACTTCTTTTTCTTTTACGGCCCTGACGAGAACATCGATCTCCTCGGCTGTGAACCGATTCTGAAGCGCGCCTGGTAAATGCGCCGTTATAATAGTATTGGAATAGCCATGGAACAAGCGCACCTCGTTCATCATGCTCTTAAAGGGAATGTGAGATGACGCTCTGATTGGTTTATTCCAAGTTACGCCCAAACCACACCTATGAATAATGAAGCTACTTCAGACCAACCCCTTTTAAACTTGTGTCGGGCGCAAGAGTTATTTATCCCGCCGGTAAAATTGCAACAGCGCCCAAGACCCGCCCACAAAGTTAATTGCGCTTCGCGCTTGATACTTGCGTTTCAGATCGTTGAAATAGGGCCCTATATGTTCTTTCATGGGCTCCAGAGTGACAGCATGTTTCAGCTTTACAGTCCCTACTTTATTAATTGGCTCCTTTCCATGACTCAACATTGCACAAAAGTTGAAACAAAGCTCTGGTATCAGAATCTTTGCCCTGTGAGTCAGATACCCTCCCTCAGAAATCACTTGATATCTTCATGTCATGAATGATATGTTTTATGACATTACTCCCCAAAATCAGGTCAGCATTTTGCCCATCAACAATTAAAGCTGGTACAGAGAAGGAGCAGTCGAACACTTTCATTTGTACATCACACACTCCTAGTGGGCTCGTTTTCTGACCACCACAGCCAATCAGTGTGAGCAGTGTTGGAGATATGTCATTTGAGGTAAGTACTCTTGCTTCTATGAGTTTGGACAGAGCTTGTGTACTCATAGTACAGGCCATAGACCCACTGTCAAGCATGGCTCGAAGCAAAACAACATCCTGTACCAAAACATCAGTAAAGAACAGTTCATCATTTGTGTTAAGTCTCTCAACATTTTGAAAAATCACTTTTGTCTTGTCGTCAACAGTACTGCAAAACTCAGAATATACAGATGCCAAATCGATATCCTCACTACCAGGGGACATTATGCATGGCCCACCACTAGTCCCCTCCTCATGTGGGCCATCTAGTTTCCCAACTGACCAGAGTCCAGACCGCACTGTTACACTTTTGGTTTAGGGCCGGTCCCGGCCGAACAAGCTGATGCTCTGTGGCCAGGGGCATGACAGTTAAAGCACAAGCGGTTTATTCGACAGTGTGAAAAAGTATCATGACTTGCATCTCCACATACTTCGCATGCAACGTTTTGTTTGGTTACACCACTCCGTACTTTATGTTGAGGTCTGTTCACTCTTGTCGCCTGCTGGCAAGAACCCTGATCCAAAACCCGTTCCAAAAGCCTGATCATGTGGCTCAAAGACTGATCCTGAGTACAGCGCTCAGTATCCTGAGGTGGCGCTACTGCTGCATTTTTCTCCATACCTTGAGCACACAAAATGTCGGTTGACTGGGCATGACACGCAATGCCACTCACGTGTACATTAGACTTGCGATGTAGGAGTTTTTTTTCCCTCTGATACTCATCCAGTCTAATCTGCACATCACCTGCAGTCCATTCATCCAGTGGCTTACACTTAAATATTAGAGTCAGCTCTGGATCAGGGCAGTTCCGAATAAACATTACAGTGACCTCATGCAAAGGGTCATCAAGAGTTTTTTTCCTTTCCTCTTCTCCATCACCTCTGAAGAACGGGGGCTCGTTCACATCTTGTTTAACAACTAAGCTGACTTTTGACATATCACTCATATTAATAGTTGAATCACTTTGCTTGTTTCGACCAAAACCCCCAGATTCAGAGTCTGATGTGCTTGGATGAACCTCAGGACACCCCTCCCTCTTCCCATATTCATCTGACCATTAAAACTCTTCATACTAGTTTCTGACATACTAATTAAAATACAGCTCCTGATTTTTTTTTCTCCAGTGAATATAAAATAAAAATTTACAATATAATTAACTTCAATTATCAAAATATTTCAGTCTCTTTAAAACTTCGGAAGTTTCTTGTAATCAGAGCTCTTTCAGTTCACATATCATACACAAAATGGCGAACCTCTCATCCATTCAGTCAGTTGCAGCGGCGCGCTCATTCGCCTATCACCCCGGCAACTCTTCACTCGCGTGTAACGGCCTGGTCCGTAGTCCCACGAGGAGTGAGGCAACGATCACGGCACCAGTTGTAGCGGTGTGTTATCTGCGTTGTGTAAATTACTAAGAATCACTCTGGAATTCTGGCATTCGTCCCGTCAATCCTCTTTTATTTTCTCTGTCCTGAAGTAACAAACAGATAATTATGCACGACGCGCACTGTGAATACTCATGCAGACTGGGCGAAAACTTTTACATAAACATATTTTATACAAACTCGCAATTGCATGTTATAAAGACAGAATTGTGAGATATAAACTTACTTTTCTGACTATTTTCTCTTAGAATTGTGAGTTTAGGGTCGGTAAGATTTGTTGTTGTTTTTGAAATAAGTTTTAATGCTCCCTAAGACTGCATTTATGCGATAAAAAAAATACAGGGAAAATAAACAGTATTGTAAAATGTTATTACAAATTAACATTTCTATTGTAATATATTTTAAAATGTAATTTAATTTGGTGTTTAAGAAACATTGCTTGTTATTATTGTTAAAAAAAAACAGTTGTGCGCTTAGTCCACTAATGGTTTTTGTGTAAACCGTGATAATTTTTTTAAGGATTCTTCGATGAATGGAATTGGTTCAAAAGAACAGAAGTTATTTGAAATAGAAATCTTTTTTTAACATTATAAATGTTGTTATTGTCACTTTCAACAATTGAATGCTTCTTCCTGAATAAGAATTAATTAATGTTTAGACTTGCATGTTTAAAGAATGATTCACATGATGGAGGATAAGCGAGACATGGTGGTCTGTCCCTGAACAGCATACTACATGTTGTTATATTATAATCCTGGTCAATGATGTGTTTGTTTTGACGATCAGAGTGTGATCATCACTATATTGTTCTTCTTCCTCTACTAATTAGTTAAGTTTAAGAGTTAATGATACTACTTTGAGTTACTCTCAACAGTTATAACTGTGTTGCCATAAGTGTTTTGATGACAAACATGTAATGTTGTATGGCAGAGTATGATGGATAACATATGGGGACACTGGGGTTAGATGGCCCTGGGTTAATTTCTCGTTCATTCTTAAATGTCACACAAGATAACATATATCCTGGAACAAAATATGTTGCAGCAGTGCATGTAAAATTAGCTAGCACATTAATAGTGGCTAACAGCCACCCTCCTAAGATGACACAAAACCTTTTAAAATGCACTTGTTGCACATGCATGTCATCGTGTTAATATAATACTTGAACTACTTGCTTGCTTGCCTTTTCAACAGTCCATTAAAAGCACCAGAAGCTTTAACAACAGCTGCAATTTGCTGTCGCCCATGAGCTGAGAGGATATATGCACAGTTGAAATAAGCGTTATCAATTATAGAACCTGGCCAACCAAAAGCATGTCATTGCTTTCAAATTTTCCAGAGAATAAACAATTAGAGAGCAATTTCAGATAGGCCTAATCAGTGGTTAAATTGGGCCGGGGCTCTCCGGGGCTCAGCCCCGGCACATAAGCCTGCTCGTTTGCAGTCAGTTGCCTACTGGAAATTATGTCACATACAATTTGATGAAAGTGATGCTTTTGAAAACATATTTCTGACAATAAATGAAATGGCATGTCTATTTTGTCTCGGCGGAGCTGAGATGAGAAAAATCGGAACACGGCCGTATTTTTGTTCAGCTGCTTAATCTCGTTGTCAGTCGACCATGATCGCGCACCGCTCGCGCATGCGCATCTGACACGGATAAATGTACGCAGCAATAATGAATGTTCCTGGGAGACCGTGGTTGCGCGGGATGTGGATGTTCCAGAAATGTCAAAAAAAGTGCCCTGGCCTTGAATGACAAGGTAAGGAAAATAAGACTAAATCAAAATGAAATAACCAGGACTAGGTTGACCATGTGATTTTTCTCAGGAGATGTTTTGAGCATTTTACTTCAGATACCGGATTATCAGCAAACTGCCAAGAGAATTGCTAATTTAACGTTAGCTGGCTACTTAAAATAAACTAGCAATCTATTCAGTCAGCATATTTGTATTTGATCTGTGTGAATTACAGAAATATAAGACTTGCTAGACCTAAGTTACTTTTAGCTACCAAGCTCTGTGGTTAATGAAAATTAAATCAAGCATTTATTCTCCAACTTTCAGAGATAAATTGAAATGAGTGGAGCATATTCACCCAAGAAGAGGAAACTGACTTACTTCTTCAAAAGGTGGGGTGATATTCCAGACATGTTTAGCATGACTAGCTCTGTAACATGTTGGCAGTAGAGATGGGACAGTATGAAAATGACCAAAATTATCACAGTGTTCGGTATTATTGCGGTATTTTTAAAAGTGTGTTCAATATGTTCAGAAAGCACTGACAGCCTGTCAGTGACAGGCCTACACAAGCTGAAATAGTTTCAAAAAGTGTAACAGTGCTTAATATATTACAAAAATATAGGCAATATGCTTGTAAAAACTATTGAAAACGGTCTGAAACACTGAAAGAACTTGAACCAGAGATGTCTGGCTGAGATCCAGGAAGATTTATTTACAACTCCAACGTGAAGTCAACTATGAAGTTGTATTTGACGTTACATGCGTGTGTGTGTGTGTGTGTGTGTGTGGTCGTAGTAAAGAGAGAGAATGGGAGAAGGAAGTTTGTATGAGGTGGACCTGGTCACCACAGACCCAAATCTTCTCAGCTGTTGCTACTGTCATATGCTGCACTGTCTCTCCATGTGGCACATTATGTTTGGCACATTGTATGGGTCACTATATCATAACAAGGTATTACAACGTGTAATCAAGTGATGACTGATTAGCAGTAATGTAAATGCTAAATGTCCTAATACCTGTTGCAAAGTAAATGCTCTTAACCTTGCAGTTTTTCACATATCATGTAATACTCAATTTCTCCATTTCTTTGCACAAAACTCTCCAGAAAGTGCTATTTAATGGTTTATTTTTCAAAAAAAAAATTCCCGGGGGGGCATGCCCCCGGACCCCCCTAGGGAGAGCACCCCCACATAATAAATCCCAATTTAACCCCTGGGCCTAATTGAATTTAACTCGAGGCGCCAAACCACTTTAAAATGGCATTCTGCTTTAAACAGGAGAACTGGCAACATGCCAGCTTTGCACATTCCTATTAGGCTATATAAATCGTTATGTAAAACATGTTGTAGTTTAGAATACTAATTGAAAATATAATTACATTAATTATAAAGACAAATGATTGATACGTATTAAACAAAAACATTCATTAAAACAACAAACCATATAGGCTAATATTGTGTGTGAGATTAGAATGAAATCAAAACAATAAGATAAGATAAATTAAGACATATGCCAATGTGTAGCCTACTATATTTGTCATTTATTTTCGTAACATTTCTGCTGTTTGAATCTTCTTTTTTTCATTTAAGCATGGTTTAGAATCGCATGGATCTGCTTTTTTTTTCAAGTTTGTATGTGTTTGAATGCCAGCATAAGTCTTTAGGTTATAAGGAAGAGGTCCGTTTCAGTAAAAAGAGGACATTCTGTTCTATTCGTTCATTCTCTAGTCCTGGCTTTTGTTTGTAGGCTAATCTACATTCAAACTAATGGTGTAAACAACCTGGTATACCACTTGTGTCCAGCAGAGGTCGATATTATCAAATTAATAGTACTGTAGGCTATATGTTTACCAACCCATTTCAGAGGACTTGAAGAGATGTACAAGGACAAGCATCTCATAAAACATAAACACACACACACACGCGTATGTCAATGGAAACATCTTGGAGCACTGCTTGCTGGAAGGACCTTTGTTTAGTTATCCTAGAAGGTGCTCTTTGGTTGCATTTCAAACTTGTATTTGTAGAAAAATGATGGTCCAAGGCACTTCTTCTGGTTCAAGAAAGAAGAAAACACTGCACACTGATGCACTTCGGCTGACTGGAAGAGACATACAAGCATCTTATAAAAGATAATAAACACATTTTCCTTTAACATGAAAAAAATGTTTGTCAACTTTTTTCAGTTTTTTTTTAAATGTGCAAGTAGAACACAATTATAATTTGTAAAATATGGTCCATGAAAGACAAGAAATGTTTGATTTATTTAACTGGCGTTGTTGCAGCTGACCTCGTGTTACAGCCATTCCTGTTACAGTAATAGTGGTGCACATGTGATACTATATGTAAAAAAAAATTTTCATCATGGCAAATTGTGGAGCGGAAATTATTGAATTATTTGGAAATTGTCTGTCTTTTTTTTTTTTTTTTGCAGTGTTTACTGTTACAGTGTAACAGTGTTACCCAACCTGAACGTAATTTATGGTGGAGAATAATGGGATACCCCCAAAGTGAAAGTTCTGACATAATTTATTCACCCCTGCTGTTGACTTACATGACTTACTTGTATCTTTCATTTGTCGATACAATGAAAGTCAATGGGGTCCTATGTTTTTGTCAGTTTTTGTTTGTCAGAAATATTCATACAGGTTTAAACCGATATGAGGGGTATGTGTAATATTTTAACTATTCTTAGCCTTTTTGTTTATGTACTCATTAGGCTACAGTTCTGTGACTTTGCCAAAAAGACCCACATCATTGATCATCAGTTGTGTTTTATGATGCTGACTTGCCCTTATCATCAAACTGCATAACTACAGACATCTGACCAATAAAAAAACAAAAATAAACATAGGCTTGCATTAGGACTGCTTGACCACTTAACCAACAAGAACCTTCTGCTTCGCTAAACCAGCAAAACTGTCTTTGTCAACCAGCTTCACCAGAAAAATACTTTTAAAGTCTTGATCCCCTTTGATCGCTTAAAGGGCCCTTTCAGTCATATTGCGGTCATATTTTATATTTACGAAGCTTAATTTTTATGATTTGATAAAAATGAACACAACTAATTAAAACAAATAAAATTATATATAAAAATGTGTCTTTATTTTTAGTTATGTTTATCACATGGGGACAAACACATTGTGAGATCACAGTTCTTTAATTACTTTGTCTCAGTAACTTTTCTATTTTAGACACTTTTGCAAGAATACCTTATTGGAATACCTTATTGGCCGATACCCTGTAGCTCATTTCTATAGTAGAAATGTTAACTAAAACAGAGAGATGGCTAGTTCTCTGAAAATCTTTGTGTGTTTAAATCTGTCAAGACATGTAATCTATTCTCACACAGGCAGTAGCTGTTGATCTCTGCTTATAGGCTCAGTTTACTGTGTTCTTACAGGCACATAAATAACTCAAATTATCAGGCTATTTCTTTGTCCCCTTTTGTTTACATCTAGTTTACATCAAAAAGGTTAAATGTATGTGCACAAAAACACACTTTCTTTTGCCAGTTTTGCAGTAAGGGTGTCAGCCATAAATAACATACATAAAGTATGACAGATATGACATGGACATACAGTTAACACATTGATTTATGTGGGAAAAGGCTGAACTCACGTGTCCTTTGAATGAAACGTGTCCTCTGTCAGGGGCCACAAAGTGTCCTTTCTTCATTTAGGACAATTCAGTAAATGCATATGCTTGGTGAAACCACTGTAATTCATTAACTATAGAGGACTCATGTAGCATGCCATCTCTTTTAACTCTCCCTGTTACAAGTCTGAAGACATTTTCCCATTGAGGATTACAAAAAGCAACCTTGTTTTTAAAGCGTGACCAAGACCAATGCACAGGAAAATATATATTCACATATAATTTCTGATTTAACTGTAGGGTAAAACAATATGAAATACATGCACTGTTTGAAGAGCCTTCATCAAGTTAAATTAAATAAAAATTGAATGAAACCCTAGTAAATGTTTGACGTCAGATCAGTGCCAGATTTTATTTGGGGTATGTTTAACTGATGGAAAGAAATTGGTTGCACAAGAGGTTTAATTCAAAGCATACCCATTACACTAAACCGAGACTGAGGTTTTTCTCAATGGTGCCTCACTTGTGCAAGATAATTTAGTGGAATTTTCCACAGTGTCCGAGTCAATAGAGAAAACCAGCTAAAACAAGGTTTGAATTTGCAGGATGGCTCTGCTTTTCATGGAAGCGCAGATCAAAGAAGATACTCTTGTGAAAAAGAAGTGCACTTAACAGTTTTGAATGTGCACCAATGTAGTGTACCCCAAATAAATTTTTTTTTTAAAGTCCCACTTTATATTAAAGGCACACTGTGCAGGAATTGTATCTTAATATAACAGCTTCAAAGTAATTTCGGTGGTAAACAAACTCATAATAGGGTGAATCCTCCTGGTAGTAAAGCTTGGGGGGGTCGCCGCTGGAAATACCAGCAATGCAAGTCTGAGAGGGGCGCCCCTGACAAATCTCGCGAGAATCACAACTTGCTTTACGGCAACGACGTCACTCACAACAACAACATATGAAGCACGAAGACACTTGGGCTCATTTCAGATGATGGAAAAAGCAAAGAAAACGCGGTCGGAAGAAAGTAGGAAAAGGAAAAGAGAATCTGACCGCGTGAGCAACCGGACAAGAGTCCTACTCGGTCAGGCTTTCACTCGTTGGCACGAGTTAAAAAGTAGCACTGGATGCAACAGCGATGCTGACCTGGCGATCTTGTTGATGGACTAGTAAGTAAATCTCTTACTTGTAAACTTGTTTGCGTCCTATGTTGTTGCGCTTGCTTGTAGTATGTCATTGTTTTTACGATGCTGTTCATTCATTCATTGGTGATAATTAGACCAGCCCAATAATTTCCACATATGTTTAGCTAGATTTCATTTATCAGAGCTGTTAGCAGACTTGCTAATAAACACTTGTTTCTCTTACATTTTTTATATATTTTTTTGCGTTATGTTTTATTGCCTAGCTTGCCGCACGAGCTAGTTTGCCAGCTGAACTCAGGTGTTGATTCCTGTGATTATCATGAGAACAGTTGTCAATATCTCACATAATTATCTAGTGTGAACGAGCACAATTTGCAAACTATTATGATAAATTGCAATAATCATGTCTATGTCAATGTTATGAAATAATGCGACGTACATTTAACTTTATTGATGTCATCTGGCATTTTGTAATGTTTACATTACAATCAAAAAACATAAATGAAATTATACATTAGGCCTAGACTATAGGCTATTTACTTGTGATTTAGCTGCAATCATGTAAAAACGTTATAAGCTGCCAAACACGGTAGGCTACTTTATTATTATAAAGTGACATATATAGTTATTATTATCCGATTTTGAACATCATCATTAGTTCAGTAGACTATGCAGTATGCAATAGCCCAATATTTTTATGAAATCGTGAAACATTACCTGGTCAATATATTCGGTGTCTTGTGCCTGTTCCATGACCAACGCTTCTATCCTACCGAACAGGTACGGTGTACAGGGTGGGTGTGGGGGTGGGGGGTGTATTTACGACAGTGCAAGTATTGCACAGCGACTCTAGGGGTCGCTGTTTGACAAAAACACAATTTCTGCATAGTGTGCCTTTAAGTGGCTTAAAGTACTATGTCCTTACATTGAAACTAATAATTTGATACAATGGACTTATTGTGTACATACATGTTTTTACATTGTACTTATATTTAAAAAATACATTTAAAATAAAATTACATTAATTTTAATTATATTATAGTTATATATTAGTATATATTAAATTATATTATTTCCATAATAAACACTCTTTTTAAAAGTATGCTTAAGTGTACTTCTTTTCACATAGCCAGTATAAAAGAAAATCAAAAGTTTAATTTATTATGGGGAATTACTGTGAAAATTTATTTAGAGGCCTTTGTTTAGACCTGCTTTATCAATGCACTTCCCCCATCCAAAGGCACCTTTGACCTTTTAGACACTGGGAACTCAAATGCAGCTGTGGATATAAGGGGGTTGGTGTATTCCGTCAGCTCCAAGTCAGAACATATGATGCTGACGTGTACAGAGCTGGGAAATAACTAGATAAAGCCAAGAGATCGTCAGGATCACACCTCTAAACTCAGGGGACAGGTCAAAGCTGAGCCAATAGAAAGTCTGAGCTTTCCGAGGCTGTGTGCAGGGAAAGCGTGTGATGTGGTGACTAGGTCTGAGAGTGTTCATGATGTTTATCATCTCTGGCAGATCTCCAGTGGCTGCAGAAGAGCCACCTGCTGTTGGACTGGATTTAGTTTGTACTTTTGTCCTCTGTACTTTTGTTCTCTCTGTTCAGCAGGGGTTTGACAACAGACAGCATTGTTACAACAGTATGTTCTTTGGAGTTAGCAGTTCTTTAGCTATAGGATAAAACAATATGTTTGTGACACAATTTCGGACATCCTCACTTAAAACACTGTAAGTGTGGACACTCATTATATTCTAACATTTCAAACAGTATTAAACCATCATGTTCACACAAGTGTCCTAGCAGAATAACATTTTGTTTACTGTTGTAACCTTCATTCCGAGAACGAGACATAGTGTCGATGACTGACTCTAGAGGTCATACTTGGGCGCTCCAGTCACCTCTGATACTTTGAGAAAAGGCCAATGAAAATTGGCGAGTTGAATTTTATGCTCTACTCCCCCGGACATACAGGTATAAAAGGAGCCGGGATGCATACACTCATTCAGGTTTGTGCCCCAGGAGCAGAGACAGTGTCCCAGACATTTGAACGCAACATTCCCACACTCGCAACATCCCGCAACATCACAACACTACTTTCCATGGGAATAGATCACTAAGGCTGGTCCTTTGACATTTTCTGGTTTTTCTCTCTTAAAAATTCATAGCTGTGTGGACCCGATGTAGTGCTGGAGAAACGTTAACATTTGGAGAAACATCACATGGCCCTACCTCAAGATGGAGGAACTTCTACAAGCATAGTGACTGGTGGCAGAACAAGGCTCTACACAGAGGAAGACACAGGTTTACCACTAGGGAAACTGTATCGTGGAGAATACCTCATATGGGATTACCAATCGGGAATCACTATATGGAGCACCAAGAGAATACTGGATGAACTGTCGCAACCTCCACAGGGCCAGAAAGACTAGTGGTACCCATGCAAGGTTTGTTCCAGGGCTGAATAAGCGACGGCAAATCAGTGTGATGGTTTCACACCTGGTGAACTGAATCGCATAGACACGTCTGACTGTCCTGATGAGCCTTGGCGGGTTGGGAAGTGTTAACCAGGCCTCCTAACTCTGCCTGAGTGGCACTAGACGAGCAATCATTTTTGTTGTACCTGCGGCCACGTCGCGAAGCCATGTGAGTGTTCTAAAACAATTACCTTACTCTGTAAGCCCCAACTGGAACTGGTCTTTGATGGGACTCCAACCTGTGCAAGGCTTTGTGTGAGTTGCAACAAGCTGCCGAAGAGTAACCTGGGAGCCGTAGGATCGAGATGAATTCAGGACCCTGGGGAAACTGCAGGGAAGGTAAAGCCAGATGGAGTCGAAGGGGTGGAGTAGCAGGGCGATGTCCAAACAGAGTGGAGCCGGTGGGACAAGGAGTGGAGCTGATGGGACAACACTGTCACGGGTGCAGTCAAGGTGGAGTCAACTGCTCGACGGGCAGAGTTAGAGCTATGGAGTTGAGATAGAACACAGGAGTCGACGCTCCTTGGCTGAGCTGGCGAACTAGAATTCCACGGCGGATACGAACAGGTAAGAGTCAAGAAGCCAAGAGACTGAAGGGGCAACAGCGAAGGTGGGATAGAGGGGGCAGAGGAGGTGAGAGAGGGAGGCAGAGTGGGTGTATTCTCAACGGCATAACAGTCTCTGAAGTGGCTAAGGCCAGCTGTGATGTCTTCAGCCTAATGTCAGGCTCCACTCTTCACCACAACTTTTCACAAAAACTTTTCTAAATCCCAACTTAATAGAACATAAACAATTATAGCTTGCTTAAAAACACATGAAGATAACTAAATTCAACATTTTCTCTTCCAATTAAATACCACGCAAAGCATTCTGGGAACTATAAATCTCCTTACCCCAGTAAGTAGATTTTACACAATAAAATTAAGTTGTGACAAATAATGTTGAACAAGCAGAAAACATCCTTGCTTTGAGTGAGTGCTACCATTTTAGCAGCAAAACTTAAACAAATCCACAACGAAATCCAAACAAGGAAATATAAAGACAAGAAATAAAGACAAGATTACAACAAGATGTGAGCAGCGCATCGCGACACGTCAAAAGCAAGAAACCATTACAATCAGTGATTCTACAATCAGTGACAGTAAACGGATGCCCTGTACCTGAGCACTTTTTTAGTTTTTTAGGATTATTGGGTCATCAAACATTTATAACTCTGGTTCCCCATCGTTGTCACTCCGAGTTCCGTCGGATGACGACGATTGGGGTTTCGCTTAGAAGCCTATCATCTTCGAGTATTACAAAACGAGCCAATGGCAAGAAAATGCCATGGGTCTGCGGAATTTGCATAGCGTAACTCCGCCCCACGCTGGGGGTATATAAGAAAGTACGCTGGCATAACGCAGTCATGTTTTTGCTTCGGAGCCAAGAGATCCTCTTCACTCCTGCAGCCTGAATTCTCTGAGTGTCATAGAGTATTCTTCGAGACGAGCAGCTTTCCAGTCTGTGTTGGTGTAAAGGCGATTTCAAGCGAGTTTCACATTCCTGCCTGCTGATCTGTGCAGTGGTCTGCATTCAGTGTGTGTGTTTCTCCCTGGCCGCTTCAGCACAGGCTGCTGGGCGTCCTCTCATAAAAGAGCTTGCACGTGGCATGTCTTTTCAAAGATGTCTCGCCCGTGTATTTCTGGGTGCGGTCGTTCCGTTCCATCTTCTGATGGGCATGATCGCTGCATAGCGTGTTTGGGCTTACAGAACGCTAAGGCAGCTTTCATGGATGAGTCATGTTCTCACTGTGGGAACATGACCATCGCTGAGCTGAGATCGAGACTCCGTGACCTCAGTAGAGGTAGAGTCCCCTCTGCCACACCCCAATCTGTCCCCTCCATGAGAGGCGACACTTTGGCTGGTGGCCAGGGTGATCTGAGGGTGATGGTGTCTCACTGGATTGTGGACGCCATTGCTTTGGCTTACCAGCAGCAAGGTCGACCGTGCCGTGCCCCCTTGGTGTGAAGGCACACTCCACTCGGAGTGTTGCCTCCTCTTGGGCTCTAGCGCATGGTGCCTCGTTGGCAGACATCTGCAGAGCTGCAGGCTGGACGACACCCAACACATTCGCAAGATTCTATAATCTCCGAGTGGAGCCAGTATCCTCCCATGTACTCGCTTCAACTAGCCAGTACTAGGATCAGCTCAGGTGTCTTCGCTTGCTCGCCATTCTACTCCACGGACTGGATCAGTGCGATATTCTCCTCAGGTGAGTTTCCCCGAGAAACCCTGAGTTCCTCCAGCTCTGTTGACGTTAACACCAGAGTTATGCCGCTGGCAGCTTTCGTGTTGGCCAGGTGCCCCATGTGCATGGTCCCCCCCTGGTGACCCCCACATGTGTATTTCCACTGTAAGACTCTCTGAGCATGTGTCTTTCCCTCGGCAAGCCACCTTGCCACCACTGGAGTTGAAAGATTCCACCCTGCGGGCTGGACACTCCAGTGTTCTTCCAAATGCATCCCTCCGGGTCATATGTGTATTCTGTAAGTCCTCCCTTCGGGTAGGCAGTGTGTTGCAGTGTGTTGAGATATGCTTCCCAGTGTACCTTGGTATTCCTGTGCTAAGTAGGAGTCCTTCGTCCGTGCTAAGTTTTCACGGCAGGGATCTCAGATTTACGCAGGGCACTGGAAGACAGCTGTGGCGGGATTAGACTGGTAACCCCAATCGTCGTCATCCGACGGAACTCGGAGTGACAACGATGGGGAACGTCTCGGTTACGTATGTAACCCTTGTTCCCCGAGTAGGGAACGGAGACGTTCCGTCTTATGGCCACTTCTGCTGTTCCGCTGGAAATGCCTGAGTTCAGTCTTGGCTCCTCAGCAGGAAAACATGACTGCGTTATGCCAGCGTACTTTCTTATATACCCCCAGCGTGGGGCGGAGTTACGCTATGCAAATTCCGCAGACCCATGGCATTTTCTTGCCATTGGCTCGTTTTGTAATACTTGAAGATGATAGGCTTCTAAGCGAAACCCCAATCGTCGTCATCCGACGGAACGTCTCCGTTCCCCACTCGGGGAACGAGGGTTACATACGTAACCGAGACGTTTTATATTTTTTATGTTAGAACAACCTGCTTGAAGCAGCCAAAGCTGGTCTTAGCTGGTTTAAGCTGGACTGCCAGCCTGGTAAAGCTAGTCTTTAACATAGCCAAACCCCCATTTTTCTTCTCATATGGCCAATATTTATGGAAAAATGCTCACTCCCATTCACTGGTCCTCGATTGTGTTCAAGGAGACTAAGCCTTAATAGAGGACATATATTCACTGGAATTTTCCAACGTTCCATATATTTGGGTATTTGGCATTTGCCTCAAATATCCCTCTAAGGAATAATTCATCTAAACATGAACATTCTGTCATCATTTACTCAACCTAAAAGATATTTTGAAGAAAGTTTTGGTTAATTGACTTTCATATGAAAAAAATATATATATATTTTTATATTGTTATATATTGTTATAGATAAAAATGTTATACAGGTTTGGAACAACATGACAGTGAGTAAATAATATATATATATATTTTTTTTTTTGGGTGAATTATTTGTTCCCACCTCATTGTAAATAGTTTTTTTTTGTAATTTGTTTGGAGTCAATTCATTCTTAATACCTGTTCAACAGGTTTAATTCTATAGCCCTTTAACTATCTGACACGGTTTGACGTCAGATGTTGCACCATTTGGTTTCATAAATTCAGTTCTCAGCAATTATGCATCTGCGTAAGACAAAGCAAACTGAAGGTTGAAGAGCTTAGAGCTGACTCTGGCTTTTATGAAGAAAATGACTGTATAGCACGCAGTTCTAGAGCTACCAAAGAGAGAATTAGTTTTATTAAACACGTTTTTAACAAGTGCGTTAGTGAGGCTTAAGGTAAGCAAAACTGAAGTTTGACCAGTGATGACTAAAGGTTTTATAAAGAAAGACAGTTAAAATAGAAATTTGTCATTATACCACACTGTCTTTAGATCATCATGGAAAGTGGATCTATTCCTTTTTTTAAACTTTTTAACTATTTTTAAAAAGAGTACTTATTACGGAGAGTTTAAATGAAATGAAATTAGTTGAAATCAGAAATTCAAACATTAGATTGCTTTGTTTGACCGCTTAGGACTTAAGTGCATCTTTAGATTTCATAATTACTTTGTCTTTGAAATAAGCTCAAATTGTTGTATGTACTGACAGTATTTATGGTAATCTAATATATAATGTAATTTCGATCGAAAGATGTAGGCCTATATCATGTAATTTAAATACAGTTATAAGATATAATATATTACACATTTGTAATGATGAAGTTAAAATTTAGTAGATTTAAAATAAATTAAATGTAATATCAAATAACACTACAGTTACAATCAAGTACTTTTCAAGTATTTTAGTATGGTAGTCACAAGTGTACTTCCTTAAAAAATGACAAAAGATAATTAAAACAGTGATGAAAAAAAGTAAAGTAAACATTTTACAAACCTTTTTTCTTCATAAGTTTGTTAATAAACAGTCTACTCTCATATACATTTAAGTGTCCTTTTTTTCATTATATTATTTGCAAGTTCAGTTAAAAATATACTTTTAAGATTTGAAGTGTTCTACAAGTGCATATTTCATACAGTTAAGCACACTTCTTTTTCACAACTGTTGGATACAGTGTGACCCAATGTTCATGAACTCCTGCGTGGCTTCTTTGTATTGTGTGCTTAAATAAATAGGTGTGAAGAATCGTTAAATAACAGGGATCAGTGCACAATAAGATTTCTGTGGCAGAAATAAACAAAGCAAGTCTGACGATATACCATACTCAAAATAGATAATCCATGCATACTCGAAATGACGTCACAGGAGGGCTCGAGTGGGGAGGGACCTGAGGCTATGAGGTTAAAAGTGTCAAATATTCCACCGTTTCTCCCACAAAGACTTTTATGGGGAGGGGGTGTTAGGCACACGCCTGGTGTGTTCACTATAGTCTCATGATGGAATGTGTGATATGAGGCAATGTTTTGACTGGTCACTATTGCGTCATGCCATGTAAAAATAAATAAATTTCACTGTAAAGTGGTGTGTTGTTGAAATGTTCTTTGGCTCTTGCACAGGATACAACTGACGTGTCTTTGAGTTAAGGAAAACCTGTAATGTTCAAATATTTGAACAGGGTTTTACACTAATCCTAATGCCATGTTTCCTGTTTCATATTTCAGTAATACTTTACAATAAGGTTTCGTTAGGTCACATTAGTTAACTTTAGTTAACATGAACTAATAATAAAAAAAATACTTCTACAACATGTATCAATCTTATTTAATGCGAATTTCAACACTGATTCATTATTAAAATCAGAAGTCTTATTTTTTTAACATGGATTTTTATTAACTAACATTAACAAATATTAATAAATTCTGTATAACAAATGTATTGCTCATAGTTAGTTTGTATTAGTTAAAACATGTTAACCTTATTGTAAAGTGTTCCCCATTTTTCAGTACCTAATTTTAAACTAATACCTATTTACTTAAACTAATAATAATAATATAACCCTTTGAAGTTTATTGGAATGCTATACAGTATACATATTTTTTAATGCTTAGGTTTACTGTCTGATTGTGCATTATATTATCTGATATAATTTAATCATCTGAAAGTGAGACAGAGGGCGTTTCATTGCCAGGAACTTTAGCGCTTGTGAAGCCATTACCTCACTTTTGTTTGTTGTGTAACCAGTAAACTGTATCATGGTGATTATCAAACTCATAAGATGATTAACAAACTCTTCTTTAAACATTAGGAAATGTGCTTTTATGATACAAGATTGGCATGTGGCATGAAATATACAGCATATTTGCATTAACCTTGGAAAATCAGTGATAGTGTTCAGAGGAAACTTTTAGGTTACACTTTATTTTAAGGTGATATAGTTACATGTTACTATGTGTATTTACTATAGCAATAACATTAAATTATTGCATAATTACAAACCAAACCCTGATCCTAACTTTAACTCTATAGGAAGTACATGTAGTTAATTCATATTACTCAGTGGTACTTATTTGAGTATGTACAATGTAACTACATCACCTTAAAATAAAGTGTGACCAACTTTTATTGCCCAATGGTTCCAGACTTATATCTTAAGTGACTCAATTGTGGTTTAGGATCCCTTTCGATGCGGTTCACTCGCATAATACTTTTAGCTGATGACATGAATAGGGAAAACTCCTGTTTTCTCCAAATTCTGAAGCCTGACTGGTTCACGTCTGTGCAGTTTGCCTTGCCTGTGCCTCTACGCGTTCCCTCTGGTAGCCCTGCTGCCACAGCTCATCAGTCGGTCAGGGAGGAGAAATGTTAAATTTTCCTGGTTGTACCACACTGGCAGAACCAGCCATGATTCCCAGAACTGATCCAGCTGATGCCACCACCCCCA
The DNA here is from genome assembly GCA_031834385.1 of Semotilus atromaculatus. NCBI lineage: Eukaryota > Metazoa > Chordata > Actinopteri > Cypriniformes > Leuciscidae > Semotilus > Semotilus atromaculatus. The sequence goes on from JAULUF010000007.1 coordinate 19,401,330, forward strand.
TGGCCAATACCGCTGAGAAGGGACCTTCTCTCTCAGGCGCAGGGGGCGATTTGGCACCCCCAACCCGAGTTGTTGGACCTGCATGTTTGACTCCTCGACGGGAGCCATCAGACTTCCCCCGTGGGGTCATGAGAACGATCTCAGAGGCAAGGGCCCCGTCCAAAAGATGCCTTTACACTCAGGAATGGTCCGTTTTCTCTAGCTGGTGTCTAGCTCTGAAATCAGACCCAGCTAAATACAAGATCATAACTATTCTCACATTTCTGCAAGAGCTGATGGACGGGGGGCGCGCCCCCTCCACACTCAGGCCGGCCTTTTCGGTGGTGCAGTCGAGGATTTTGCCCAACAGTTCTCGACTGCCCAGAAACAGACTGAGGCTATTAAGCACATCCTCCGCTCCTCAGTCTGTTCGCCGCCGAGGGCGCCCTCCTGCGGCTCCCGCCCCTCCCACCCAGCCCAAGCAGAAGCCTTCACCTGGGCCCGGTCGTGGAGGAAGCCGTAAGAAGGCGCCCTAGCCCTCTCCAACCCCGCCCCCCGCTAAACGCCGGGCCAAGCGGTGCTCCTGAGACGGGCTGCTTAGGGATGACGGTCATTTCTCAGGAGATGGTTGCAGGACCACTCCTTCCCCCGGTGGAGGGCCGGGGGAGAATCTTTTGTTCTCCACTCCCCGCTGCTCACCCACGGGTGGGCAGCACCCTAATGTGGTTAAAGAAAGAAATGATATGTTCACCCCTGAGCTCACAGAGTTCTCAGAAGATGCGGTGCACTGCCCCTCGGCCATGCTCCCCTCGTCCTCCTCTGTCCCAGAGCTGGTTGACAGTGCGTGCCGTCCCCAGACCGTACCGCCCTCAGTCGCCTCTGTCGCCAGACCCCTGGCAGAGCAGGCCCCCGTGGAACGTTCGTCCTTCCCTGGCCTCCTCTTTCAGGGTGTGGCTAATGATCGTGCCCCCATACCGGGCCGCTATGCCGTCCACGTCCGGGCCGGTCATTCCGCCTCGCTGCTCCACCGACGGAACGTCTGTGGTTCGCATGACCCCGCTGGTGCAGTTCTTGGGAGCTTGGTTAGAGCTCCCCCACCTGTCCCACTGGGTCACCCGAACTATCAGGCTCGGCTACGCGATTCAGTTCGCGCGGTCTCCTCCCTGCTTTAGGGGAGTCCGCTCCACTTTGGTCGGTGGCAATGCCCCCATCATTAGAGCAGAGGTTGCTACCCTACTGGCGAAGGGTGTGATCGAGACTGTCCCTCTTCTACAGCCCTTACTTCATTGTACACAGGGACCTAGTGCTCCGGCACTTAGCCCGTTTGGGCCTTCGGGTCAACTGGGAGAAGAGCAAACTTTTCCCCGTGCAGAGGATCTCTTTTCTCAGTATGGACATCGACTCGGTCGCCATGTCTGCACAGCTTACGAGCGAGCGCGCACAGTCACTGCTGACTTGTCTTCGACAGTTCGAGGGCAAGAGTGCAGTTCCACTGAAACTATTTCAGAGGCTCCTGGGGCATATGGCATCTGCAGCCGCGGCGAAGAGCTCGGCTTGCTTCAAATGAGACCACTTCAGCTCTGGCTTCGCTACTCCGACCTGCCGTCAGACCTTCACCCCATGGTCAAACCTCAGTTTCCTACGGGCCGGTGTCCCCCTGGAACGAGCTTCCCGGCATGTTGTTCATGGACATGCGGCCGTGGGCTCCTGGACAGCATGTCAATTGCCTCGAGTTGCTGGCAGTACGTCTTGCTCTGCACCGCTTTCGCGGACTGCTCAAAGGTCAACACGTACTAGTCAGATCAGACAATACCGCCACTGTAGTGTACATCAACCATCAAGGTGGTCTACGCTCCCGCCGTATGTCGCAACTCGCTCGCCACCTCCTCATATGGAGTCAGAAGCATCTGAGGTCGCTTCGAGCCGTTTACATTCCCGGAGCCCTGAACTGTGCAGCCGACGAGCTTTCGCGGCTTCAGCCCCTCCTTGGAGAATGGCGACTCCATCCCCAGTCGGTTCAGCTGATTTGGGACCAGTTCGGGGACGCACAGACAGATCTGTTTGCCTCTCACGACTCGACCCATTGCGCCCTGTTTTATTCCCTGACCGAGGGCACGCTCGGCACGGATGCACTGGTGCACAGCTGGCCGCGGGGTCGTAAATATGTGTTTCCCCCAGTGAGCCTTCTTGCGCAGACCTTGCGCAAGGTCAAGGAGGTCGAGGAGCAGGTCATTCTGGTCGCGCCGCACTGGCCCACCCGGACCTGGTTCTCCGAACTAGAACTCCTTGTGACAGCACCTCCCTGGCCAATCCCTCTGAGGAAGGACCTCCTTTCTCAGGGACGGAGCACCCTATGGCACCCTCGTCCCGATCTATGGAACCTCCACGTGTGGCTCCTGGACGGGACGAGGCAGGTTTGAGTACCCTACCACCAGCGGTGGTGGCTACCATCACTTCCGCTAGAGCGTCGTCTACCCGACACGCCTATGCGTTGAAGTGGAACCTCTTCGTTAACTGGTGCTCTTCTTGCCGAGAAGACCCCCGGAGATCCTCGATCGGTGTCGTGCTTTCCTTCCTTCAAGAAGCGTTGGAGCGAAGGCTGTCTCCCTCCACCCTCAAGGTATATGTTGCCGCTATTGCCGCACACCATGATACAGCACGACATGATCATCAGGTTCCTGAGAGGAGCGAGGAGACTGAATCCTCCTCGCCCTCCTCTCGTTCCCTCTTGGGACCTCGCAGTGGTTCTAACTGCCCTGCAGAGTGCTCCCTTTGAGACTTTGCAGTCAGTGGAGCTTAAGTTCCTGTCCATGAAGACAGCACTCCTGATTGCACTGGCCTCCATCAAGAGGGTAGGGGACCTGCACGCATTCTCCGTTGACGAAGCGTGCCTGGAATTCGGGCCAGCTTACTCTCACGTGATCCTGAGACCCCGGCCTGGATATGTGCCCAAGGTTCCCACCACTCCCTTCCAGGACCAGGTGGTGAACCTGCAAGCGCTGCCCCAGGAGGAGGCAGACCCAGCCTTGGCACTGCTCTGTCCAGTACGTGCTCTCCGCACCTATGTTGACAGAACGAAGTGTTTCAGGACCTCAGACCAGCTCTTTGTCTGTTATGGTGGGAAGCTGAAGGGAAAGGCTCTCTCCAAGCAAAGGTTGTCTCACTGGATAGTGGACGCCATTGCTTTTCCATACCAGCAGCAAGGTCGACCGTGCCCCCTTGGAGTGACTGCCCACTCCACCCGGAGTGTGGCGTCCTCTTGGGCTCTAGCGCATGGCGCCTCGCTTACAGACAACTGCAGAGCTGCAGGCTGGGCGACACCTAACACATTCGCCAGATTCTACAATCTCAGAGTGGAGCCTCTGTCCTCTCATGTACTCGCTTCAACCAGCTAGTACCGGACCGGCTCAGGTGTCTTCGCTTGCTCACCATTCTACTCCACGGACTGGATACGTGCGATATTTCCTCAGGTGAGCTTCCCCGACAAGCCCTGAGTTCCTCCAGCACTGCTGACGTCGACGCAGTGTCTATTGCCTGCGCGTTGCTACGTGCCTTCCGTGTGCATGGTCCCTTCCCTAAGCGACCCCCACATGTGTATTTCCACTGTAAGCCTCTCTGAGCATGAGTCTTTCCCTTGGCAAGCCACCTTGCCACCCCCTGGGGTTGAAATATTCCACCTGCGGCTGGACACCCCAGTGTTCTCCATATGCATCCCTCGGGTCATATGTGTATTCTCTAAGTCCCCCCCTCTGGGCTGGCATTAATTGCATATTTCCTCTGAGATATGAGATATGCTTCCCAGTGTACCTTGGTATTCCTGTGCTAAATAGAAGTCCTTCGTCCAGATTTACGCAGGGCACTGGAAGACAGCTGTGAAGGTGGCGTGATTACACTGGTAACCCCAATCGTCGTCATCCGACGGAACTCGGAGTGACAATGATGGGGAACATCTTGGTTACATATGTAATCCTCGTTCCGTCTTGCTGCCACTTCCGCTGTACCGCGGGGATCGTCTGAGTTCAGTCTTGGCTCCTCAGCGAGGAAAACTTAACCTGCATTTTGCCGGCATCCTCCTTTTATACCCACGAGGTGGGGCGGAGTTACACTATCCATTGGCTCGTTTTGTAATGCTCGAAGTTGATAGGCTTCTAAGCGAAACCCCAATCGTCGTCATCTGATGGAATGTCTCCGTTCCCCAATCGGGAAACGAGGGTTAAGCCTGTTTTATGCTTCTGCGTCGAATCATAAGAAGCATAATGAGGCCTTTATATACGTAACTGAGATGTTACGTGAGTAACCATAACGTTATGTGTCATTTCAGTACCAGCTTTGTCTGAGATGTTTCGCCTGAAGTTCTCTAGGATCTTTTACCCTTTAACATGGGTGTAAATTGTTTTGAAAGTAAATTATTAGTATATTGTAAATTGTAAGCATATTTTGCCCACGTTTGACGTACACAACTCAGCTGTTTGATTGTGTGACGTGAGCTGGCCATGTCAGCAGGATTGGTTTAATTACTACAATATGCTGGCAAACCTGTTATGCAGCTAACTCTATTTGAGGTGTCACATTATCTTGTTATCTTAAGAAAGACAGAAAGACAATGAGTGAGAAAAACACCTCAGATAGATTTTATATTTTATACGTAAAAGATTGGGGACCATTAGAGTTTTTTTTTAAAGAAATTAATTCTTTTATTTAGCAAGAATTGAGCAAGAATGAATTAAATTGGTCAAAGAGTGACAGTACACTTTTACATTGTTACAAAAAAACAAACATCTGTTTCAAATAAAATATTTTTAGATATTTAGCATAAAAGAGCATAAAATAGTTATTTTACAAACATTAAAATATATTACTGACCCCCTAACTTTTGAACGGTATAGTCTATACAATTATGAACATGTCATCTTCAGATGCAACAATTACGTTTATTGGATTCAAACTGTTCAATGTATATGGTTTTTGAGATTTATTATTTCCCAGCTGAGTACTCCTATCAAAATCATCTTCTTGTCTGTCAACAGCAGAAGCTTCTCATTCTCTCTTATCTGCTACTTGTGAGTCAAAACAGACTCTTCAAATGCAAAAAAAACTAAAATGAAAATGTGCCAAGACCGAAGTAGGTATGTGTTTGGGGAAGGAGATATGTGTTTTACAGTATGGGGAAAACCGTACCTCCTCGAAATACTGAAGCTTGATTTAAATTATGGCGTTGTTCTATGATGGCCCATGGCATTCAAGTGCGAGAACTATTGGCGGGAACTATATAATGAGCCGCTGAATGGCATTTCCTCCGAATTTTTCGAATGAATAGAGCGAATGCTCGCAAAAAAAAACCCTGAGTGTAAGTAACATGGCATGACGGTATAATGTCTCATTTCAGGGAACCAAAGTTATGTTTAGAAACCAGAGATGTTCCCTTTCGATTTTAGTCACTTCGACATTCCGGCAGAAGCTGATGCTAGGGGGAATGTATAAAATGTTGCGGTGTTACTGCAAAGAGCTGATTAGCACAAGCAAAGCTAATGAGCTTTGAAATCAAGAATGCTTATGTGTTACAACTGTTTGTTTTACAAAATGAGTTGCACAAGCATAACAGATTGATAAGCGAGCAGCGTCACTGGTGTTATGATGTTTGTCAAGCCTAGTTGAACACCGCTGTATCAGGCAAGGGGATTCGATTGAAACAGCTCCTCGACTCTATTTACTTTACATCAAATCAAGGTCAGGAATAACACAAGATTGCAGTCATTACACTTTGTTAATTAAGGTTTTTGTGTGACTGTCTAAATTAGTCCAATTTAGCGATGGCATTGCCTTGATGAGTAGCTATCAACATAGCAACCTAGCTGTTTCTGATGCCTAATTCTACAGAGGAATAAGCCACGAGAAACAGCCGTGGTCGAATATTATGTCAGAATTAAATAAACTAGAAAGTATTCTTTAATTGATTCATCTCATTATAGGCTAAGAATGTACACTTACTGATATGTTTATTCTTGATGTGAGTTTTAATTATGGATAGTTTAATGATTATGAGCACAAATATGTTAACCATGAAAACCTTACGACTGACGTAGAATAACACCATGAGTGGCGCATCCAGCTGCTACAGCAACGGTAAGAAGAAAGCGGTGAATCCTGGTTCCTAACACATGAATCAAACATGAATAATGTTAACTCAGTTAATATAGGCCAACTGAAGTAGAATAATGCTGTATGAGCAGTGCAGCCGGCCGCCACAGTGATAGCGAGAAGAAAGCAGTGAATCCTGATTCGAGTGCCATATCGGGCCCGATACCGATAATGGTATATGTGCTTCCTTACTTTACTCTGTCATTTTACTCTGTTGACAGTGTCTTTACACTTTGCACATCTGTGCACAAGCAATAGATGGTGGCATACACTGAGCCCTTAACACTGGACATGGTAAACTTAACATTTATAGTTATTACGCAGAATCACAATCTAAGCTCCTGCCAGTTAAAACATGCCAGGCTGTGTCAGGGTTACACAAGTGCAGCTAAGATTTCCACGCATCGGGCTGAACGTGTAGGGGAGGTGTTTGTGAAGAACATTTTGTTCAGTGTTTGTGCTATTTGACACCGGCATGGAGAAGATTTTAAATACAGGAAACAAGTATGGTGGATGGGTGTTGGGTCTGTGCTGGGAAAACAGGTGAGGCTCCCCATCCCCCGTGTTTACAACCTCTAGACCAGCAGCTTTTACACACTGCAGACCTGACACCACTGTGATCTGTTCTGCAGTTAAACAAGTTAGTTTTGTTGCACAGTCTACTGTTAGAGATCTTTCACAACTGTTTACATTTTTCAACCAAATGCAATCAGTATTTATAGTTGCACCATGGTTTTAATGAGTGTACATAGATTTGAGTCATTACATCCTGGTGATCAGTAAGACTTACGGCAACGTGTTAACAAGTTTAACTGAAATTTCCAAATAAATAATTAAGTGTAAATTATTAAATAAAAAATGTGTCTAATAGGTGTGTCGGGATGAAACGGAAGTTGCGATACTTTTTGACATGAAACTTGATTTCGTCCTTGCTAATTGACTAGATCATTGAAAGTTGCCATTGTAAGTTGCTGCAATTTGCAGTTAGTTGTGCAGGATATTTATTAGTCCCACCCTCCGTCAAGACATACGTCATGAAAATAACAGATGCCGTTTTCAAGGGGGAGGGGAATTTTACGTTTTTGAATAAAGATTACAAGGGCATATTACATTTAAAAAAATAAGATGTGCAAGGATAAAACATTTATAGTAAACTGCATAAAATGAGAGAGAGAAAAAGAATTGTTGATTTTTATTTCATGGTGACTTTAAATTAAAAGTTAAAATGAGAAATCTGTCATTATTTATTAACCCAGTTGCTTTTTTTTCCCGTTGCTTTTTTTTTTTTCACTGAATTTGGTTCTTTCAAGCAGCTCTGTGAAAACATCATAAAGCAGTCCACATAACTTGTGCTAATATTCCAAATCTTCTGAAGTCACTATGTGACAAACAAAATGTAAGCTGTTATACACTACTGTCCAGTACAATATTGATTCTACTGTTGTGTCCGATGTGAAAGCACGATAATAAGTGTGTTCTATTGTGTAATTATTGCTCTTCACATCACCAAACAACATTACAGTACTTGTATATAACCTCGGGTCACATCATTTTACCATGGCAAATATTTTGTGTGGGGTCCATTTTGATTTCATGGTGACTTTAATACAAGAGTGACACAATAAAAACTCTGCTATTTTGATGCTAATTCCATGTCAGGGGAGCTTCCTTGATCCCACATGCCTCTTTTTCTTTTTTTTGGGGGCCTTGACCTCGGATGTCAGCAGTTTCTTTGTTCTCATGTGGCAATGCTGGAGAATCTCAAGAAGAGTTCAAAGTATAAGGGCTGAACACCAAAATGTTTTGCCTAAATTCACCACAATTTCAAACAGCATATTTTGTAATCATTACCTTTTAATGCATCCATCAAGTTCAAGACATTAACATTACTATTTATACAACAATTTCTTTATAGCCCGGAGTTTGTTTCTTAATGTTTATTACAGACTGTATACTGTCCTTCCATTTGTAACTCTTAGTGCAACTTATTCTGGTCATTACTACTGCAAGATCAAGCCTTATTTTATTTAACATGCATTTCGTGAGCTTAGAATTATAAGGTTCTATCTCCGTTTAGGGTAGTTCTGAGATATTGAGCATCAAAGTTTTTACATCCCAGCTGGCAGAACTGTTGGAACCTTTTTATTTTATTAATAACTACTAACAAAATATTTTTTTTACAAAAATAACACCACACAGGCATTAATAAACACCTAATGGATCAGATTATGTAAAAAACTAAATTTCGCCCAAAAGTGGAGATAGAACCTTATAATTCTAAGCTCACGATTTAACATTCCCGTTTCAGTCAAACTTCACCTTTCACTCTATCTTGCTTGTGTTTCACCCAGACAGTCTGATCTCGCATAGACGTCAGGAAGCATTACAGCTGTAAAAACAATGCATTACCCTGCTGAACCAACAAACACTGTTGTACATACTTGCACAACTGCATTTTATGCAAAAGCATGTTTTCTTCATCAACAGATCAACCTTTCATACGGTAACACAACATCTGTTACTGTAAAAAAAAATTCCATATACCACTGATGGACCGTCATGGCCCTTTCATAAGAAGACTCTTTCCTCCTAAGCGCATGCTGATAATTGACACACAGCTGCAGTGGACTGGCGTTAAAGGATCTGATGGACATTTTGTCCTGTTTTATTCTCACAGCAAACTGCTTTTTCAGCTGCAAACAGCCTTGTCCTTGGCATCATATCAGCCTTTTTACCCAAACAAACACTGTTGACGATACCAAAAGGTCAGACAACACATAGTATTTTTAATTTATTTCATTAGAATTTGTTAGCTTTCCTTAGATTCTCTTCACATGCAATGATTAGATGTTTAGTCATTTCACAAATATTATCTGAGCTGTGTGCAGTTCATGTGGCGTTTAGGCTAACAGGTCTCAACAGGTTAAGCATGGTGATTCATTTATACTGTAAAAGGACATTCCTAAGATCCAATACGGATCACATTTTCAGCATTTTGGGTGATAGACTGTTAATAGATTCTTCCCTTGTATAACCTGACAATTATAGACAATCATTGGGATCTCTTGCAATGAGAGCCTGATATTGGGCAGCTTTCCATAACTGATGATGATTTCTGAATAATTTGCTCATTTTTATTTAGGTTGTTCAACCAAGCAGATGACCAGATCTTTGTTAGTGGGGGAATGTATGTCTGACCCAGATTTGTTACATAACTACCAACGCCCCACCCCCGTCCTCCACCTTAGCAGCACAAAACACACATTGTCTTGGCTCTATGGCTGCCATAGCAACTGAGCAGATTCTGCCTTTCTCACGTTTTGCCTTTTAACCAAATTAACTCACAACCTCATACTTTATTTTTATTTTTTGCACAGTTTTACTTCTTTCTCAATGTTTAAAATCTCTTGAAACTCCAGTTCCAGCTCCATCCTGCAAGAATTGGCTGGGTTTTTTGTGTTCGTGAGTTCTCAAGTAAATGGCTTTCGTGGTTGAAGGGCGAAGAGTGTAATTGCATTTCCGCCACATGGCTCTCACTGATGCCGCATGTGATTTGCACATGCAGCCAATCAGCCATGCCCTGCAACTGTCTCTTTTTGTTGTTTGTCTGTTTATGGATGCGCACGAGAGGGGTTGTCTAAAGGGAACACAATATTTAATTATCATTGCACCGCAGCTTACAACCACCAACTACCCATTAGTAAAGACACACTAAGTCGCAGAAGTTGCAAAAATCTTTAAAATCCTGCAGGGTAGAAGATGCATTCAAATGGGTCAGCACTCCTGTCACTCGCTGAGAACAGAATTCTAATAAGCCCAATCAGTGCTGATACTCATTCAGAGCATGAAGCACACTGAACACTGATTGGTGAGATTGTTCTGATCCAGGCTCGAGGCCCATGTTTGCTCTGCTGCTCACGTTGAACTGATTCACATGCACAGAGCCATTATATAATATCAACAATAGAACAATATTAATAGCAGTCACTTTTTCATGCTGCAGTTACGAATGAGTAGCCTATTACCGAACACACATTGGTATACTTTATTGTCGATATATACACAGTGTTCTGATTATTACTGTTTTCTCTGTGTTGTATACAAACTTAAAGCTGCAGTCCGTAGTTTTTCCTCTTTGTCGCCATCTCTGTTCGAAATCTGCAATTGCAGTTATTCGCGGATACTGTCAATCGTAATCACAGATTCTACTTTTTGGAAGTACGACCAACATTAAAGGGGTCATGACATGAGAAACCAAATTTGCCTTGATCTTTTGGTATTTAAGAGATCTATGTACTATTAAAACTTCCTGCAAGTTTCATAGCTTAAGATGTCCTCCCCATTATAAACGAAGCATTTATTTAATCAAGCTCTAAATACAGCTTGTTCTGGATCCATGGTATTAAGTGACGTCACGGTAAGAAGTGACGTACCAGTCGTTTGCATATGACCTGCTCCAGCGCAAGACAACTACAGGTACGCCTCATTTCGCATCATCGCATGCGTTGTCGTGCAGCGAGTGGGTCTGTTTACAAGATTACTGTGATGCCACGCAGATGTGCTGTTCCTGCTGTGGACAAACAACATGTTTGAATATGCTGCCGAACGATCCAGACGTCAGGGAAAGCAGTTGGATGCAGTTTATTTGCAGCATATGCAGCGCGCCAAAGCTTTATTTGAATGGTGAGTGATCAGATGAGTGTGACAGGGCATGTTACTGAAAGAACGAGCAGAGAGCGAGCGAGCGAGCCCCGGCCGCGCGGGCGCCTTCAAACTGTCTTGCTCTCTCTCTCTCTCTCTCAGACTCTCCCTCCCTCGCGCATATGAATCAAAATCAATTGAGAATTGACACGATGGTAAAAGATTGGAAGACCGAAGTTTCACGTGGTGGAGCAATGTGTAGTCTACATGTGATACAAAATGATTAACGTTAATAATGTATGCATAAGCAGCACTGACGTTAGCCAATCATAACAGTATAGGCGTTAACACTGAAGTCTTAAAGGAGAAACACCCCAAAACAGACTGTTTGAATCAGAGGTGAGAAACAGGGTGGGAAAATGTCATAAATCACTACATTTGAAATTTTTTTGTACAAAAAAATATAGTAATACTGTAATTGCACCTAAGGGAACATAATAAAACAAAACAAAAAACCATGTCATGACCCCTTTAAGAATTTTCACCAGAAAATGTCATCTGAACAAGTTACATCCACTTTTGTTCAGACCAACTAAGGGGAAAAAAGCATTGCAGTAAATCGCACTGATTAAATCTAACGATCGCTTATCACGTCAAACCGTGAAAATTATACATTATACAATTATACAATAAAATTATATATTGTTCTCAAATTGTTAATGTTAAATTTATCCTTGTTTTCCCATGGGCCCAGTTGCAGTCTCTTTTTTTCTGTAGCCACTCCGAAGTCCGAAGTCTTTTGCATTTTACAACGGGTGAATATCCAGTTGTCACTGGTGATTGTCGATTGAACCTTTCTGGATCTGCCATCAAATTGATATGTTGAAAAGTGCTGTGAGAAAAGGCTATAAATCTCCACCTCCAACATCCTCACACGCAATATAGCCTACTAGCCGAGACACCTTCTTTATGTGTACAGATATGACGTAATGACGCAAAGACATGCTCGAATTTCCCGCGAAAATCCACCAGTACCACTGGAATTAAAAACATTATAACAAGCTTACCATTTAGAATCGAGATAAGGCAAGCAGATAGTTTTAAACACTGGCTGGTTATGTACTTGCTCAAATATTTATTTTGGATAATTTTTAACCCAAAACTTAAGGATTGCAGCTTTAAAGTCTTGACTACACAATACAGAAACTGCTGAAGTTGTTATAATGTAACCTGACATTAAACAATCAAGCTTTACATCAAAATGTAGTTATAAAATGCAAAATGATACATGAAACAGGTACAGGTACAAAAATAACAAATCATTGTTTTGATCAACATATTATTACATATATGACATACAATTACATCTACAGTAGTGGCATAAAGTAATGTTGGACCTAAAACATTTGTTTAGCCTTTATTCAAATATTGAAAATAAATTTGTTAAAGATTTTGTATGCATATTGCTCTACCCTAGGGCCTAGGGCTGATGGTGGTCATGACAAAGGAGATGCAATTAAAAAATACTTTATATCAGGAAACTCAGGCAAACAGAAATAAAGCACCTCAACACTGACATAGTCATACAGCACTTGGCTCTGGATGGGGACAAGGAACAAAAGAATAACAAAAACATTCCAGGACAAACAATTCAGTAAATGGAAGAGTGGAGGGTGAGGGGAGCCAGGTGAAACCAGGTGGTGGTCCAGAGAACAGCCAGGATGAGGCCCCAAGGTGGAGTCTAGAACAGCCAGGACGAGGCCCCAGGGTGGAGTCTAGAACAGCCAGGACGAGGCCCCAGGGTGGAGTCTAGACCAGCCAGGACGAGGCCCCAGGGTGGAGTCTAGAACAGCCAGGACGAGGCCCCAGGGTGGAGTCTAGAACAGCCAGGACGAGGCCCCAGGGTGGAGTCTAGAACAGCCAGGACGAGGCCCCGGGGTGGAGTCTAGAACAGCCAGGACGAGGCCCCAGGGTGGAGTCTAGACCAGCCAGGACGAGGCCCCAGGGTGGAGTCTAGAACAGCCAGGACGAGGCCCCAGGGTGGAGTCTAGAACAGCCAGGACGAGGCCCCAGGGTGGAGTCTAGAACAGCCAGGACGAGGCCCCGGGGTGGAGTCTAGAACAGCCAGGACGAGGCCCCAGGGTGGAGTCTAGACCAGCCAGGACGAGGCCCCAGGGTGGAGTCTAGAACAGCCAGGACGAGGCCCCAGGGTGGAGTCTAGAACAGCCAGGACGAGGTTCCAGGGTGGAATCTAGAACAGCCAGGACGAGGCCCCGGGGTGGAGTCTAGAACAGCCAGGACGAGGCCCCGGGGTGGAGTCTAGAACAGCCAGGACGAGGCCCCAGGGTGGAGTCTAGACCAGCCAGGACGAGGCCCCAGGGTGGAGTCTAGAACAGCCAGGAAGAGGCCCCAGGGTGGAGTCTAGGGAGGGAGGAGCCATGATGGAAACTTGGCAGACAACATCCTGGGGATGACCGATGGAGATGTAGCTACTGGAGATGGTGCCCCAGGTGGAGCTCATGAGCCGAAGAGCTTGAACCTTGAAGCTCATGCGACACTGCTGGCACTGGAGACTGAGGTGGAGTTGCGGTGATGAGCTTCCAAGATGGAACCAGGAAGCCTGAAGACTGACAGACAGCAGAGTCAGGGCTGGACTGTACCAGTGAGAAACAGGAGAAATCAGAGGGGTTGGAAGAAACTGGTAAATTCCCTCCTCAAACACCACCATCAAATCCTCAATATGATTTTGAGAGGAAATGTCCATAAAGTGAAGTTCACAACGTAATTTCAGGAGGAGTGAACCCATCTAATCTTTTAATTCACTGCCGGAGCATATAAGCACCCTCTCACCTTGCTCTGGCATCAGCTGTTTTGGCATCTATCCACCTCCCCAACTCCACCAACATAATTTAGGCATCTTGCCATATTCATGATCCAAGCATAAGTAGTCCCACTGGGGGTATATCTAACCTCGAGTTGAAGCTACTTTCTTGAGCCCCTCCATTGCGGACTGCAAGCCAAATACGCTTAGCTTAAAGATTATATGGAAGAAGAGGAAAAGGAAAAGAGAGACTCCCACTTAGGAAGATACTATCTGACCAACGCAAAGCGACCACCCTTAGATTATTGGTTTTTAGATTATTGCACACACACACACACACACGCACGCACGCACGCACGCACGCACGCAACACACACACACACACACACACACACACACACACACACACACACACACACACACACACACACACACACACACACACACACTCTCACTGTACAGTCTCACTGTACTGTCTGCCCTTATTGGACAAACTGATTAGTTCAGGTGTGCCTGACACCTGAACTAATCAGTTTGTCCAATAAGGACAGACAGGAAACGAAGGACCTGCCTGAAGTTCAGGAAGTAGTGCAGCTGTGCATAGAGCCTATTAGCCTTCTGTGATCTTCAATTACGCTAGTAAAACATAATGCATGATTTTTAAACGTATACATTCTGTATCTTCGCGCCCAATAAACATCACCACTCTGAACGGGACTAAGCTGGAATATGTGGAGAATTACAAATACCTAGGGGTCTGGCTAGACCCCTCACTTTCCTTTCAAACCCACATAAATCATCTCCAGTCAAAGATCAAGTCCAGGATCGGGTTTCTATTTCGAAATAAAACTTAATTTACTCTTCCTGCAAAACAGGCCCTTGTGAAAATGACCATCACCCCAATGCTTGACTTTAGTGACGTTGTCTATAGAACTGCTTCTAATTCTTTACTCAAGAAACTAGACGTTGTTTATCACTGTGCTATTCGCTTTATAACTAAAGCCCCATATAATACCCACCACTGCACCCTTTACTCACTATTGGATGGCCTTCGTTACACAATCGGCGCCTAAATCACTGGTAGCCTATCAATTAATTTACAAGTCCATACTAGGCAAAACACCATCTTACCTAAGTACTTTAATAACCATATCAGTGCCAGTAATTAATCTGCGTTCGAGTAAATATATTTCTCTAGACTCTAGGCTACTAAAGCCCGCACCTCCTTTGGCCGCTCTTCTTTTAAATTTTCCGCTGCAAATGATTGGAACATCTTACAAAAGTCTCTTAAATTAGAATCCACTGACTGTCTCGATCGCTACTTTTAAAGTTTTACTCTCAAATTTATTGACGGACCACTGTTGATATTGATGCTCTTTGCGAACTAAGACTTATGTATTTTTGCACATTTTCAACTAAAGGGCTGTCGTTGCATTTATTTACACATTATTTACCCTGGTTGGACTGTAATATTATCCGATTGCTATTTCTTTTGTAATGTCATTTTACATTCCTAAACTATCAAGTTTTTCAATTGTTATTTTTATATATTGTCCAGTATTTTTTAACTGAATCTGAATGTTTTCCATATTCATGACTGTGTAATTGTATGTTGGGTCATGTGTAATTTTATGTCGCCTTGTACCATGCGCCTTATCTTGGCCAGGTCGCGGTTGCAACTGAGAACCTGTCAACTGATTAACCTGGTTAAATAAAGGTAATAATAATAAAGGAGTTTTGGTGAAACTGACTGTTTACCGTTCGAAATTAAGGAAGTGAGTAACCATAGCAACAGGCAGTCAAAGTATCCATTTACAATTTATTATATCAAAACAAACATCTAGTTTGAAAACGAAAGTGTAACGCCCATGGCTAGACAAGCCTAACTTACATGAAAAAAAAAAAAAAAAACGTTAACTTTCTGGCTTGTAAGTTAGCTAAACTGAAGAGTTTTACGAGCTGAGTGGACTATAAATATCTCCAGTTGCTAAATAAACCGTCATGCGTAACCATGGAAACCAAGTTATTGTTTGTAAAAACTTTAGATTTCGATTGTAAAACTAATTAAAATATAAACTAATGTTTTAAAAATTTGTTATTTGGCAAGTGACCATGGTAAAAGCGAGGTGTCCATTGTCAGGTATTAATGGACGACGGCGCGTAAGACGGTTTCCTCCGCCGAAGTCCATATACCTAGACAATGGACAACTCGAAGGGCATTAACCCTAATGTGTATCATCTCCCATCTTTGAGAAAATTCAGAGAGTGAAATCCATTACTGAGTTTTGATGTGGCTGTAGTAGTTCTCTTTGTTTTACTGTACACTCTGCTGGAACACAGTCTTCCCAGAATGTTGCCATGTTTATGTGAAATAACTTTATTTGGTTAGAAGTTGAGTGGTGTGCAGCTGTGTACATTCACAAAGGTTGCCCTTTTCATTGGAAAATTTGGTTTGGGTCATTAGTCGCCTTTATTTGTAACTATTTCTATTTTGTTTGTTTAATAGAACAGCATTAGGCTTTTTTTGTAGGCAAATTTGAAGAGTTGTACAGTTCCTGTGAACTCATTTGGACGGGTTATGGTCAGTTTATTAAACCGTGACCTAGAACACAAGTAACATGATATGAGATGAAAAACAGGCCCATTTGTTTTGGATTGCAGACTGCACAGTGGTAATCCAACAAACTATAGAGCCAGGGTATTTCTGTTTTATCTGCCAAATCACAGTCACAATCTTAACCCTCTGGTGTTGCAAAAATGACAGATGTTTTTTAATGAAATTAATATTTTAGTTTGATCATGTTTTTTAATTTAATATTTAGACTTTTTAGGGGATTTTTTGGTCCTAAATTATGTTTGCTTCCCATTCGTTTCCAATGTGGTCATTCGTTTCCGCAAACAGTACAAGTGTGACAATTTTTTTCAGGGGCATTTAACCTTTTTGAATCCTGTCAAGTCATCTCCATTTAGCGCTTTTAACAATGTAGATTGTTTCAAAGCAGCTTTACAGAGATAAACATATAATTTAAGGTAACAGAGATTGTTTTGACTTTATAGCAGTTCTTGAATAATGTTATTTTCCAGCCAAAGTTAGTTTTGATTGATTCACAATGATTCAAAATGATCATTTGTTATTAAATTAGGGGCTGCGAAGACGGCACCGTTCTCTCTAAACAGACTTCAGTGCAGAACAGTGGCGTTCACATGCGCATTAAGAATTTATTCTAAAGTTATGTGCGTTTGAATATATGGGCACAGGTTCGTAATTCCCTACAATCCATGCCTAAACAAACTACCTATAAATTTGATACAGAATTTTATTTGATCACTTTGGGGTAAGTACAGAATTTTCACAAAACGCTTTATCTGTAGAGTGGTAAAGGGATCCTCCATAGGGAGAGGCTAGTTGGCACTTCAGCACTGCATTGTCATCGGGTCCAGGCGAAGCTCCTTCATCAGATCTGGATACGGTCTGGATAACCTCGAGATAAACAAAGACACTAAAATTAGCGTAGATGCCATTCTTCTTATGATGTAACGAGTACATCAGGATTTAAGGGAAGTGTTCCCAGTTCCGGCTGACCTAATCTATGCAGCCTGACATTGAATTATAGAAGTCGATAATGTATTATGTGTATGCTAGGTCAAAGAGATGTGTCTTTTTAGTCTAGCTTTGAATTGACAGAGTGTGTCTGCTTCCCGGACAATGGTAGGAAGACTGTTCCAAAGTTTTGCTGCTAAATAGGGAAAATGATCTACTGCCAGCAGTCGATTTTGATATTCTCGGTATTATTAACTGGCCGGAATTTTGAGATAGCAATAGACGTGAAGGACTATAATGCGTTAAGAGCTCGCTCAAGTACTGCGGAGGAAAACCATTTAGTGCTTTGTAAGTAATCAGCAATATTTTAAAATGTATACAATGTTTAATAGGCAGCCAATGCAGTGTTGACAGAACCGGGCTAATATGGTCATACTTCCTGGTTCTGGTAAGAACTCGAGCTGCTGCGTTTTGAACTAGCTGTAGTTTGTTTATTAAGCATGCAGGGCAACCACCCAGTAGAGCATTACAATAATATAGCCTTGAGGTCATGAACTCATTAACTAATTGTTCCGCATTTGTCAATGAGAGCATATGGTGTAATTTAGATATATTTTTAAGATGGAAAAATGCGATTTTACAGATACAAGACACGTGACTTTCAAATGAAAGATTGGTATCAAAGAGCACACCCAGGTTCCTAACCAACGACGAAGACTTAACAGAGCAGCCATCACATGTTAGACAGTATTCTAGGTTATTACGTTTGGAAGTTTTTTGTCCAATAATTATAATTGTCTCGGTTACGTATGTAACCCTCGTTCCCCGAGTAGGGAACGGAGACGTTCCGTCGGATGACGACGATTGGGGTTTCGCTTAGAAGCCTATCATCTTCGAGTATTACAAAACGAGCCAATGGCAAGAAAATGCCATGGGTCTGCGGAATTTGCATAGCGTAACTCCGCCCCACGCTGTGGGTATATAAGGAAGTACGCTGGCATAACGCAGTCATGTTTTCCTGCTGAGGAGCCGAGACTGAACTCTGGCATTTTCCAGCGGAACAGCAGAAGTGGCCATAAGACGGAACGTCTCCATTCCCTACTCGGGGAACGAGGGTTACATACGTAACCGAGACGTTCCCCATCGTTGTCACTCCGAGTTCCGTCGGATGACGACGATTGGGGTTACCAGTCTAATCCCGCCACCTTCACATATGGAAGAACACTGGAGTGTCCAGCCGCAGGGTGGAATCTTTCAACTCCAGGGGTGGCAAGGTGGCTTGCCGAGGGAAAGACACATGCTCAGAGAGTCTTACAGTGGAAATACACATGTGGGGGTCGCCCAGGGGGGAACCATGCACATGGGGCACCTGGCCAACGCGAAAGCTGCCAGCGGCATAACTCTGGTGTTGACGTCAACAGCGCTGGAGGAACTCAGGGTTTCTCGGGGAAACTCACCTGAGGAAAATATCGAACTGATCCAGTCCGTGGAGTGGAATGACGAGCAAGCGAAGACACCTGAGCTGATCCTAGTACCGGCTAGTTGAAGCGAGTACACGAGAGGACACTGGCTCCACTCGGAGATTATAGAATCTTGCGAATGTGTTGGGTGTCGCACAGCCTGCAGCTCTGCAGATGTCTGCTAGCGAGGCGCCATGCGCTAGAGCCCAAGAGGAGGCAACACTCCGAGTGGAGTGTGCCTTCACACCAAGGGTGCACGGTCGACCTTGCTGCTGGTAAGCCAAAGCAATGGCGTCCACTATCCAGTGAGACAGCCTTTGCTTTGAGAGAGCCTTTCCCTTCAGCTTCCCACCATAACAGACAAAGAGCTGGTCTGAGGTCCTGAAACACTGCATCCTGCCTATGTAAGCGTGGAGAGCGCATACTGGACAGAGCAGTGCCAAGGCTGGGTCTGCATCCTCCGGGGGCAGCGCTTGCAGGTTTACTACCTGGTCCCGGAAGGGAGTGGTGGGAACCTTGGGCACATATCCAGGCCGGGGTCTCAGGATCACGTGAGAGTCAGCCGGCCCGAATTCCAGGCACGCATCGTCTACTGAAAATGCCTGCAGGTCCCTTACCCTCTTCACCGAGGCCAGTGCAATCAGGAGCGTTGTCTTCATTGACAGGAACTTAAGCTCCACTGATTGCAGAGGCTCAAAGGAAGCACTCTTCAGGGCAGTTAAGACCACTGAGAGGTCCCAAGAGGGTATGAGAGGAGAGCGAGGAGAATTCAGTCTCCTTGCGCCCCTCAGAAACCTGATGACCAGGTCGTGCTTCCCAATGGACTTACCTTCAATAAGGACATGATGAGCGGCAATAGCGGCCACATAGAGACTTTTAGACTTTTAGAGTGGAGGAAGACAGCCTTCTCTCCAACCCATTTTGAAGAAAGGAAAGCACAACACTGATAGGGCAAGTACTGGGGTCTTCTCGGCGAGAAGAGCACCAGGAGACTAAGAGGTTCCACTTCAACTCGTAGAGGTGTCTCGTGGACGACGCTCTCGAGGAAGTGATGGTAGCCACCACCGCTGGTGGTAGGGTACTCAAACCTGCCTCGTCCTGTCGAGAAGCCACACATGCAGGTTCCATAGATCGGGACGAGGGTGCCAAAGGGTGCCAAAGGGTGCCCCGTCTCTGAGAAAGGAGGTCCTCTCTCAGAGGGATAGGCCAGGGAGGGGCTGAAGCGAGGAGCATGAGGTCTGAGAACCAAGTCCGGGTGGGCCAATGGGGCACAACCAGAAGGACCTGCTCATCGTCATACTTGCGGAGGCCCCACGGCCAGCTGTGCGCCAGAGCGTGCGTGCCGAGCGTGCCCTCGGACAGGGAGTAAAACAGGCTGCAATGGGAAGAGTCGTGGGAGGCAAACAGATCTACCTGTGCGTTGCCGAACCGTTCCCAAATCAGCTGGACCGTGTGGGGATGGAGTCGCCATTCTCCAGAGAGTGGCTGAATCCGTGAGAGCTCGTCGGCTGCACGGTTCAGGTCTCCGGGAATGTGGATAGCACGAAGCGACCTCAGATGCTTCTGACTCCATAGAAGGAGGTGGCGAGCGAGTTGTGACATACGGCGAGACCGTAGACCACCCTGATGGTTGATGCACGCTACGGTCGCGATATTGTCCGTACGGACCAGTACATGTTGGTCTTTGAGCATGGCCTGAAAACGACGCAGAGCCAAATGTACCGTCAACAACTTGAGGCAATTGACATGCCATAGGCGCTGGGGTCCTGTCCAGGAGCCCGCGGCAGCATGTCCATTGCACATGGCCCCCCAACCCGTGGCTGAGGCATCTGTTGACACAACAATATGCCTGGAAACTTGAACTAGGGGCACTCCGGCCCGTAGAAAGTTGAGGTCCGACCACGGGAAGAAGGTTTGACGGCAGGTCGGGGTAACTGGTACCCGGAGCTTGCCCAAGAGCCATGCCCACCTCGGAACTCGGTCACGAAGCCAGTGCTGAAGCGGTCTCATATGAAGCAAACCCAGCGGAGTGGCGGCCGCTGCGGATGCCATATGCCCCAGGAGCCTCTGAAATAACTTCAGTGGAACCCGCATTCTTGCTCTGGACTTGGCGCAGGCAAGTCAGCAGTGACTGCGCGCGCTCGCTCGTAAGCTGCGCGGACATGGCGACCGAGTCTATTTCCATACCGAGAAAAGAGATCCCCTGCACGGGGCAGAGTTTGCTCTTCTCCCAGTTGACCTGAAGGCCCAGACGAGCTAGGTGCTGGAGCACTAGGTCTCTGTGTTCGCAAACCTGGTCTCGAGAGTGAGCTAAGATAAGCCAGTCGTCAAGATAATTCAGGATGCGAACCCCGTGTAACCGGAGTGACACAAGAGCTGCCTCGACGACCTTCGTAAAGACGCGAGGAGACAGAGCTAGCCCGAAAGGGAGAACCGCGTACTGGTATGCCTGTCCCTCGAAAGCAAACCGAAGAAACGGTCTGTGTCGAGGAAGAATGGAGACATGAAAGTAGGCATCCTTCAGGTCGATCGCTGCAAACCAATCGAAAATGCGTACGTATCGCGTTCCTTGGACGGGTGCTTTGGGTCACCACGCCACGTCGAAGCGCTCTGAGGGCAAAGCTGCATCGCTACAGAGCGTTCGACGGGGGGGACCCCAGTGTACCCGTGGGTCGCGGCCTCATCGAGGGCAGAGAAGGCGCATCAGAAGATGGAACGGAACGACCACACCCAGAAATACACGGGCGAGACATCTTTTAAAAGATGTGCCACGTGCAAGCTCTTTTATGAGAGGATGCTCAGCAGCCTGTGCTGAAGCGGCCAGGGAAAAACACACACACTGAATGCAAACCACTGCACAGATCAGCAGGCAGGAATGTGAAGCTCGCTGGAAAATCGCCTTTGCACCAACACAGACTGGAAAGCTGCTCGTCTCGAAGAATACTCGATGACACTCAGAGAATTCAGGCTGCAGGAGTGAAGAGGATCTCTTGGCTCCGAAGCAAATACATGACTGCGTAATGCCAGCGTACTTCCTTATATACCCACAGCGTGGGGCGGAGTTACGCTATGCAAATTCCGCATACCCATGGCATTTTCTTGCCATTGGCTCGTTTTGTAATACTCGAAGATGATAGGCTTCTAAGCAAAACCCCAATCGTCGTCATCCGACGGAAATCGGAGTGACAACGATGGGGGACTCTGTTTTTTTCAGTTTAGTAGTAGGAAATTACTAGTCATCCAATTTTTTATATCAGCAATGCATTCTGTTAATTTTGTGAATTGGTAAGTTTCGTTAGGTTTTGAAGAAATATAGAGCTGAGTATCATCGGCATAACAGTGAAAACTATTTCCATGTTTCCTAATGACATCTCCTAATGGTTGCATGTACAGAGTGAACAGCAGCAGTCCCAGTACTGAGCCTTGTGGTCACATACTGAACTTGTGATCGATGAGACATCTCTTCATTTACTGCTACAAACGGATAATGTCCTGGTTGCGTATTCAACCCACAGTTCCCTGAAGGAGGGAACGGAGGACGTAGTCGACGTCGACTGAATGGGGATCACGCTAGGGAGCCAATCGTCTTCGTGCGTGACTCGCATCACACACTCCGCCCCCGCAGCGCAGGTATAAATACGGAAGTGGATGCACGCACTAGTTGCTTTTTCACTGAGGAACGCCATCATAATTTATCACAGGTTCTTTATGGCGTCCTGGTGGCCTGTATATAGTAGCCAGCAGAATTCTCAAACGTGATTTATCGGTTACACTATATATTTTCAAATTAAGCACCAACACTTCAAAAGAAGTATATTTAAAACTACATTTCTTAGTGGTTTTGAAAATATGACTATAAATTACAGCAACACCTCCCCCTTTGTGTTTCAGACGAGGTTCATGTTTATAACTGTAATCTTGTGGGGTTGACTCATTTAAAGTAATATAATCGTTTGGTTTTAGCCAAGTTTCTGTCAATCACAGCACATCTACTGTAGGTTATAAACTGAAATCATATCATTAACAATAAGTATGGGACTGAATATTCAGCAACCCAAGCTTTATCATTTGCTCACCTGTATTATATCTGTGTATTATTTGTTGAACATCAATTCAATTTTTAACCTTAGATGGGTTTGGACGTTTTTTGGATTTCCAAATTTGGGGAACAGGCACAGAGATGATGATATCTAGGTGAAAGAGGCTCTGTGTGATGGGATTTATCTGACCTTGGTGACGCGAGGCCGCTAGCAGATGTCGGTTAAGCCTGTCTGTCTGCTTCCTGACCTGGTGCCCAATTTGTCATGTTTTATCTAGCCAAATTACTAGAGAGAAGAGCAGCACCATCCCAGGAGGGATGAATACCATCTCTTTTCAACAGGTCAGGTTTGCCCCAAAAACTTTTCCAATTGTCTATGAATTATATATTATTTTGCGGAAACCACTTAGCCATTGAGTTAACACAATCTACTAACTATCTCATCACTCCGGCGAACAGGAAGGGGGCCAGAGCAGATTACAGTGCCTGACATTGTACTTGCGAGTTCACACACCTCTTTAATGTTAATTTTGGTTATCTCCGACTGGCGGAGTCGAACATCATTAGTGCCGACATGAATAATAATCTTAGAGAATTTACGATTAGCATTAGCCAGCACTTTTAAATTTGCTTTGATGTCAGGAGCTCTGGCTCTTTGCAAACATGTGACTACGGTGGCTGGTGTCTCTATTTTCACATTCTGTGTGATTTAATCACCAATTACCAGGGCACACTCAACATAATTCTCAGTGGGTGTTTCACTGAGTGGGGCAAATCGATTTGTTATGGTAATCGGAATAGAAGAGTGTTTTTTTTATCCACGACTAGAGCGATCCCTCACTGTCACCCATCGTCCCTGCTGCGCAGGCAATAATTCAGCTGGAACCGAATCATGTTAAGAGTTCACTATGCTAGGCGTATCCAAAATAGTATCTAAAGCTCTAGGCACTCTTACTATGCTCATTTAAAGTTTGGATGCGTGTCTCTAGTTCTAAAATCTTCTCCGTCAGTCTGACAGTCTCCTTGCATTTACCACATATAAATCCTATATTACCGACAGAGAAGGCTATGCTAAACATGTGACATGAAGTTCAGGTGACAATAACAGGACAAGAGATTACTCACCGTGTTTGTTGACTGATTCTTACTCACCTGGGCTTTTTATGAACTCAAAGGCGTGCGAGATAAAATAAATAAATAAATAAATAAATAAATAAATAAATAATTGAGCGCATGGGTGGCGCATTAATAGGCTAGTGAGTTACTAGCGTGTTGTGCTAACAATAATGGAAGCTAGCAATGTCAGGTTAATCTGAGATGTTGGGTAAGCTGTATTTAGTAGTATAGAAATGATAGTAAATGATACTATCAAAACTGTCCAGAATTGTGTGTGAGTGTGTGTGTGTGTGTTTTCACATAGCAAGTGCCAAATTATTTTCTAAGTTTTGCACCATTCCGATTAATTAAATTCTAAAAAAGAAAATGACCGAACAGCACCAGATATAGCCACAACACATACTCACATGATAAAAGGTCAGGGAGCTCTGATTTCTATTTGAAGAATACTGTAAATACAAGCAATGATGAATGACATGTCTTTTGCATACCAAACAACATGTTTTCAGTTTTACACTGTCTTGTAATTTTGAGGAATTAGGTGAAAGGTATGAAAACATACAAAGACAAGGTTCCTTAAACATTTTTACTTCCCTTAATATTTCTAAGCCTACACATCCTTGTTACCTTCTGAGAACTGACATTGACATTCCTGTGAATTGCTTACCTTCTGAGCACAGACATCGTTTAATCCTATAATTGCATTTCTGGAAATCAAAACACACAAAGAGTCTTGGCAGGGTTCATAAAGAGACAATAATCTGCATACTGCCTTTCTTTACAGACCAAGCACTTATGTAAAACTGGGATTAACAATTGTTAATTTTTATTTGGAACAATCCAAAATGGTCTTCCAGCACAGTCAAATAAATGTTTTATTGTCAGTTTGTTTGGCTGTGCAATCCATGTTGCTCCGGTCCAATTTTTGATAGTACTCACATGTCTTGGACATCACAATTCAACCATCCATATATATATATTTTTTAAATAAATAGAAGTTACACATTTCATTCACAAATACCATTTGGTTCCATTCCATTTGGTTCCATTCCTTACCATTCCATAACCTCAGTGCTCCACTCTTTAAAGACTTTACCATAATTTGTGTTTAAAGAGGCTATATGGAACTTTTTCCCCCAAATAAATGTAACAATAGCCTTTTTATTTGACCATTTATGACTCAAACATCTCCTGGTGAGCATACTGACACCTTGTCCGCTCTCAGTGGGTGCACCTATAAGCCTGTATCCTATTTTTCCTATTTTCTGTCGGGTCGGATTTTTCCCGCGCTGTCTGCGGATGTGATGTCGAGCGCGTTCAAGTTAAACGTTTCAGATCACTCTGCCACCACCGCTAGTCAGCAAGTAGCCTACACTCGCAAGCAGTGCAATGGAATATATGTATTTGACTGTTCTTACCTCTGTAAACATAATGTTGACCTCCTTGGAGCAGATGACTTGTGAAGTGTGCACGTACGAGCGCGCTGCGAGAGCGAGCAGAAAGAGCAGTTCGGTTTTTTGGCCACAGGTGTCAGTCGCGAGTTTAAATTTCAGAAAAACGCATAAAGCCTCTTTAAAGCTGTTTCATATTCATGTTTAAAAAAACATGAATATAAAAGTACTGCAGGGATGGCTATTTTTTGTTGACTAAAAGCTGGCAGCATGTTCGCCCTTCTGGTTTTGTCATCAATGGGTTTTTGGTTAAATGCCTGGAAAAAAAATGTCTGTGGGTAAGACAAGCTCAAGATATTCACTTTTTTTTGTGATCAACATTTTTATTGTTTATTGAGGGGGTGAGGGGGGTGTTACAGACATATCCAAAATCATATGTGACTATGTTGAATTAAAAAAAAAATAAATAAAAAAAAAAAAAAGATAATAAAACCATCACATTGGTAAGACAACATCGAGCAACAAAAACATGTTCGGCAGGTAACATTCACAACAATGATTGTCTAGCTGTTGTCCCTGGGTCAAGATATCATCCTAGATGAGAAAGAGTTCCAAGCTTGTACAGTCTCTGGTCGCGCCTTATTGAGTCGCGCAGTTGTATCTTCAAGGTTGACAATGTTGACAAGGCTATGGATGCATAATGATTTCATACACATATCCGGAGAAAACCAGTTTTTCAAAATTGTTTTCTTTGCAGAGGTAAACCCTGCGAAAACCATATTTAACTGAATTTGCTTTAGATTTATATAAGAATTATCATTGAGGAGACAGAAACCAGGATATAGGAACATAAAAAATGTCAAGTATGTCCACTAAAACTGAGTTTACATGCAACCAGTGAATTAGTTGGTGAGCTAGGTTATTAGAAGTCATACTTAGATTGCACCATATTCTCTCCCAATCTAGGTTTACATTTAAACTCCCCAACTCCCTGTTCCATATGGATTCAATTGGTAAAGCATTGGCACTGTGCTGAATCAGTGCACTATATATTAAAGAGACAGAAATGTTGCAATCCATTGTAACATGGGATGCAAGGGGAGAGGAGAAGCCCAGGGAACTCCATATGTTTTTAATGCTAATCTTAGCTGAAAGTAAACAAAATAAGAGGACACAGGAAGGGAAAAGCGTGTTCTTAAGTCTTGAATGGAACAAAGACCATGAGTGTCATATCATATATATCACCTAATGTAGTCACTCCAAGAGATGACCAAGATGGTTGACAAACCAAATGGTTTGTTACTGCATAATAACCTCAGGTTATGCCATAGTGGCGTGTTGCGACATAATTTAGAAGGGCCACCCATCCAACGTTCTTGTTTCTTCCACACTTGCATAGAGTTTGCAATGATGGACCCAAAATTATTTTTTTATTGTTTTGTTTGTTATTCTAGAGAATAGGATGTCTTGCAGCTTGTGTGGTAATATCTTAGCAGATTCAATCAATCTCCATGCAGTGGTATACTGTGGGTCAACCCATGTGCTGAGTGCTCTGATCTGAAATGACCAATAATAGAGTTCAAAGTTTAGCCAAACCACCCAGCAATTTGGGTCGTTGCAGTGTATTCAAACGAACCCTAGGCCGAAATCATAGAAATCATGTAGTGAATGCCTTTAAAGTAATTTGGAGGGGGACAGAGTGGTAACATAAAGAAAGGGAAATTGAGACAGGGCAATTTGTTCATTTTAACTGTATTAATTCTACCTTGAAGAGACGTCTTTAGATTCCTCCATCTATGAATCTGATTTTATTTTGCTTAACATAGTGCTGAAGTTGTCTCTGGTAATTTTATGTATGTTTTTATAGATTGTAATGCCCAGCTGTAAAAGAGCTTTTGGTCTGGATATAGATGGGAATAGGAACATTTGTGTGCATATTATTTAGAGGCATAAGTGCAGATTTTGGCCAATTAATTTTGTAGCCTGACAGGCTGATAAAATGATCAAATTCCCTAATAACTGGATGAATAGAGATGTCAAAGTTATCTAAGAACAAAATTATATCATCCGCATACAGAGATGTAATATGACTATGCTGACCCATTTTCATAGGGGAAGCTGTAGATTGCCTAATTGCTTGTGCTAGAGGTTCCTGAGAAAGACAAAATAAAAGTGACGAGAGTGGACACCCCTGTCTTGTTCCACGCTGCAGGTTAAAAGGAGAAGAGATTATGTCACCTGTTAGAACTCTTGCTAAAGGCGAGTGGTATAATGCCTTGATTGATGCTATAAAATGATGCCTGTCACCAAAACGTTGCAATACTGCTCACATATATTTCCACTCTATCCTATCAAAGGCTTTCTCTGCGTCAAGTGAAAATACAGCACAAGGATTTGGGTGTGTCTCTGCCACTTCTATAATGTGTAGCAGCCTTCTCATGTTATCAGATTGACTAAAGATTGAATAACTTTTTCCAGGTGCAGAGCAAGTACTTATGCATATATCTTAAGATCACTTGTAAGTAAGGATATTGGTTTTAAAACTAGAGCACTCAAAGGGATCTTTTCCCTTTTTCAAGAGTAAGGTGATGAGTGCTGTTTTTTGGTCAGTAGCCATAAACAGTTTGTTGGGGATATTAAACAATCATGCTAAATAGGAAAAGTCTTTGTCAAATACTGAATGAGTTTTTGGAAGCTTGATGGTGATGGCATTCATTTGTGACCATGATGTAATTGCCTCAATTTACTATTTTTCTTATTGCATGTTTTGTTCATGAAAATCTTCAACATTTCTGAATTTTAAAACAATCGTTTAAAGGAACTACAGAGAAATCACATCCTAGTAAAATTCTTGGTGGTTTAATGGAAAGAGACAAGTACAATTTTTCTGAACCATGGCATCGCAAATAATAAAATGCACAACAGGCACAACCCTTTGAACAGGCAACAGTCAGAGCCATATTAGTACAAACAATGCATTTTGGTCCCTGTGATATACACTGGTGAAAAAAACAAAAAAAACAAACAACTAAAACTGACTACAATACGATTTAAAATATCTACAGTTAGTTTATAAAAACCCATGTTAAATTGTATAACATACTTAAGACAGATCAATAGACAAGAACAGCTTTAGTCAAAGGTCAAGTAGTAGAATTTAGTGATCTTGGGTGCACACTTTTCCCTCTATCAAACTAGGATTCCTACCAGAATCTGATATCAATACACCCACAAATCCATTTAAAAAGTAACTGGCAGTGAAAAAGCTAAATTTGTAGGATATAAACTGACCCAATGTACCTTTCTACAACCAACAATTAGGGAAGTGATCCATCTAGTGTCATCCCTCATTTCACATGGACTAATGATCACAAAATGCAAGCCGTCATTAAGATATTTCATTACTTAAAATGACGCTTCAGTCCAGTATTTCACTTGTATGTCATTGGCTCTTCACCCTCTTCGCTGAGCAGACATGTGCGTATCAGAGCTTCGGTGACTGCGTACGGATCGCAGTTGGCTGAGGGACGACGGTCTTCAAAGTAGCCCTTCTTTTCTTGGCCCACAGATCGTGGAATTCGTATGCTAGCACCACGGTTAGCCACTCCAGCAGAGAACTCATTGATATTGGAGGTCTCGTGATGGCCAGTCAGTCGTCTGGCATTGTCCAGCCCTCCTTTAGGATCGTAGGCACGGATATGGTACTGGTGTCTCTTGGCCAGCCTCTCAATTGACTCCTCAATATATCTAAAATGAAAATAAATGTGATTAGCATAACCAAAAAACATTTTATGTCAGCTCTCTACAGTGGTGGGGTTGGGGGAAGATGCAAGGCTTCCTTTCACACACTTACTTCAAACCCCCTTCCTCACGCATCTCCTTGGTGCTGAAGTTGGTGTGGCAGCCAGCTCCATTCCAGTTCCCTGAAATGGGCTTTGGATCAAAAGAGGCTACAACGCCAAAGTCTTCACAAACCCTGTGCAGGAGGAAGCGGGCTATCCACAAATGGTCTCCCATCTGAATGCCCTCACAAGGGCCAACTTGGAATTCCCACTGAAGAATAACAAAACAACTTCAGCAACTCATTACAATATTCAATTGAAAAATGGTTTTCTAAAAAACTTAAAACTTTACCTGTGCAGGCATGACTTCAGCATTAGTACCACAGATTTTTACTCCAGCATACAAACAGGCTCTATAATGGGCTTCTACAACATCTCGTCCATAGGCCTTATCAGCTCCCACACCACAGTAGTATGGACCTAATCAAACACATCAAATCAAATTAATTTAATTAAACCAACAGGAGTCTTCCTGCTCTTTAAAAAAAAAAGGTCCAAAACCATCCACAGGTGACATCTACCTTGAGGTCCAGGAAAGCCATTGGAGGGCCAACCAAATGGATGACCATCTGTACCAAGAATAGTGTACTCCTGTTCCATTCCAAACCAAGGATGCTGGTTCTGCACCATGCCCATGATCTTTTTACACATCTGACGAAGGTTGGTTTCTTAAGGAGCAACACAAGAAACATTAATGCAACCGTCAAACGTAATATCATCCAGTATAACCAATTATCCAATATCAATTATGGTATTGAAATCTACTCACCAGCAGGTTTGCGGTTGTATTTGAGAACGTCACACAGAACCAGTTTGTTGGGATCCTTTCTGAAAGGGTCTCTGAACATTGCTTGGGGTATCAAGTACATGTCACTGTTGGACCCCTCAGACTGATATGTGCTAGAGCCATCAAAGTTCCATTCAGGAAGCTCTACAGAGACACAATACAAATACTCATTTTTCAAACACTGATAGACTTTCAGTAAACATTCGTTTCTTTAATAAAAAAAAATAAAAAAAGTTATGATAATCTGAATTGACAATAACTACCTTCAATGGTCTTAGGTTCTGAATCTAGAGTCCTGGTCTTGCACCTCAATCCCTCCCCAGTTCCATCAATCCAGATGTACATAACCTGAACCTCATCTCCCTGAGGAAGGTCCAAGTACTGCTGTTTCACAGTTTTGCTCAGCTTGGAACTGGCTGAAGTGGCCATGGTGGTGCTATATCAAACCTATCAGGAGACAACACTGTAAATTAACTCATAGTATTCAAAAGACATATGTGTGTGTGTGTAAAATATTACATACACTTGTCATATATATTTTACACTTGGATTCATTGATGAATAAAAAAAAAGTTAAAAAGGACAACATTCAATCAAAACAGAAATCTTCTCTTTTTCCCCTTTTTATCAACACACCCTTACTGAATAAAAGTATTAGCCTGCTTTCTTTCAAAAGAAACAAAAAAAGAATAATTACTGCCCCCAAACTTTTGAACGGTATATTTCTACAAATAATTTCGGTTTTAAATAAATGCTGTTCTTTTTCATTTTTATTCATCAATGAATCCTGAAAACAAAAGCATCCCGTGTACAGGTTCCAAAAATTCCAACATTGATAATAAATCTGCATATTATGATTTCTGAAGAATCGTGTGGACACTGAAGACTGGAGTAAATGATTGATAAATTAATCTTAGCATTACAGAAATAAATTATATTTTAAAGTATTTCAAATAAATAAATTGTAATATTTTTTTTATTTCCTGTATTTTTTATTTCCTGTATTTTTGTTTACATAAATGCCGGCTTGATGAGCATAAGAGACTGCTTTTAAAAATATTACAAATAGTAAAGTTTCCAATTCCAAACTTTTGACCGGTAGAGCTCGTATAGAAATCCCAGAAACAACGTGGCCGGTGAGCCACTCGGGTCATTACGCAAGAACTCAGACAATAGAGTACCGAGCGTGAGCGACTTCGTCTATTTCCTACTGAAGTTAATATGGCCATAATGTTAATGAATAAAACGAAGCCTACGTCATTAACACAAACCACATAACGTAACAAGTATCAGTGGGAATAACTAACCGGTACAACAAACAATGTTCAACTAGGCAATTTTAATTCTTGGCATAGGCTAATAACTGATGCAACATATTGTCGTGACGGCATCGAAGCAATTCAAAAGTTACATTCAAAGCGGTTCTGGTCCTGGATAATGTTAACGTTAAAGCCCTCGATTTTAACTACGAAATCACCCATTTACACCCTCCAGATTAAAACATGCCATTTAAACATCGTTTAACCCGAATATTCACTCCTACTAGAAACACGTTATGATTATTAACGAAGATACATACCTATCAACGAGTATAAATAGTCACTAAAGGAGTGGCTGTATTTCCAGAGGGTTTTAGAAAAGGTTCCTGTCTGTTTGCCTCTCATCCTCCAAACTAACAGCATTTGCTTTGGCCGAACTTTTAAAGTGGGTTTCAGATCCTTTCGCAGCTGATTGGATAAAGAAAAACGTGATTCGAGTTTGGCTAGGTGTCGTCATATTACAGGATCATTTCATTGAACGCCATTGCAAATGGGCGGATCATCCCATTGTTTTCAGGATGTCTTTCTTAGACAAAGAACATTAAATATTCTGTTGATGTAAATAATTTTTACCTCATCTTTTAATAATTCGTTGAACGTAATGATCGTCCACTGTCCAAAACATTGTTGCTCTATCTGCAGCCAGTAAAACCAGTCTGTCGATTTCAAGAAAGAAAGAAAAAGAGGCTAAAAACAAGCACTGGTCTATCACGCACTCTAGTGGTGTTGTGGGAATAGCAAACGTGCACAGCTGAAAGTTTTGTACGTGAAATAGTATAGACGTATAGGGCCGGTTTCCCGATTAGGACTTAATTTAGAATAGTTAAAGTATAGATAGTTAAGTAGTATAGATTAGTTACACCTGGACTATGGAGTCTTGAACTAAAATAAACCAGATTAATTTAAAACCAACTGTCCTAATCTGAATTAGCATGACAAAGGTTGCCTATAAAACATGGAATGAACCAAGAAAAGCTACAAATTTCATGGAACTGAGAAGCAAATGCAAGGAAAACAATGGTGTCAGAAAAAGACTAAAAAAAACAAAAAAACATTACCAAACAAGAGAAAATTATTTTTAAGCAAGCTAAATAGCCTAAACTGCACACATCAGCTATGGAATAAAAGAAAAGAAATGCATGGAAGTCTGTTTGTAATGAATTACAACCCCATTCAAGTTGGGACATTTTGTAAAATGCAATAAAATCAAGAAACTGTGATTTGTTAACCTTTTCTTACCTGACAAAAGCACATAGAAAAGTTTTTCAATGTTTTCACTGACCAGCATAATTGTATTTTGTAAAAAAAAAAATATATATATTATTTTGATGGCTGCAACACACCCCAAAAAAGTTGGGATAGAGACTAAATAAAAGTGAAAAGATTATCCAAATTAGATTATCCAACTCTTTTGAAACAGTCCACAATGAGCAGGTGAATTGGTAATAGTTGAGTGTATCGTGTTTGGGTGTAAAAGTGATTCTCAGTCTTTTTAAGCAAAGATGGGTCATGGCTCATCATATAAGAGAATTGTCAAACAATTAAAAAATCACATTTCTCAATGCAAGATTACAAAGAATGTATGTCTTTCATCATCTTCCATACATAATATTGTCACAAAATTCAGGGAATCCAGAGAAATCTCAGTCTGTGTAGGGACAAGACAGGAGACCTCTGTTGAATGTGCGTGACCTTTGAGTCCTCAGATGGCATTGCATGAGAAACCATCATGCTACTCTGTTAAATACAGCTTTTACCAATTTTACTTAACACAGTCTGACCTTGCATCAAGAAATGCCACTTGAATCTCTGTTACACAAGGAGAAAGCTTTACATCAGTTCAGAGCTCATCTCAGATGGTCTAGAAGACAGTGGGAATGTGTGCTGTGGCCAGATGAGTCCATGTTTCAGCTTGTTTTTGGGAAAAAATGGACATTGAGTTCTCAGTCCCAAAGATGAAAGGGACCAACCAACCAGGCTTTCACCAGCGACAGGTGCTAAAGCAAACATCTGTCCTGGTATTGAGGTGCAGCGTTGCAAACGGTAACTTGCATTATTGTTAAGGTACCATTGACATGGAGGCGTATATTTGGATTGTACAGAGACATAAACTCCCATCAATATGACATCCTTCC
The DNA here is from genome assembly GCA_031834385.1 of Semotilus atromaculatus. NCBI lineage: Eukaryota > Metazoa > Chordata > Actinopteri > Cypriniformes > Leuciscidae > Semotilus > Semotilus atromaculatus. The sequence goes on from JAULUF010000007.1 coordinate 19,434,539, forward strand.
TGGGAAGCAAGACATGCAGGCCTCATTCTGCACATGTTAAAACTGAGTGTTTTCTAGACAATCTACACGTAGAAGAAATGAGCCTGATGCCTTACTGCCTGTCTCTAATGGAAGATGTATGACCCATCATGAAAAGGAAAATCAGGCAATCAGTCACTCCAACAATTAGTATCCTCAACTCCCAAATGATTAAAAAGTATAATTAAAAGGAAAGGTGAAGTGACACAGTGGTAAACATGCATCTGTCCCAACGTTTTTGTGTTGCAGCCATCAAAATAAAATAAAAATTTAATTCAGATAAAAAAACATTGGAAAACTTATCTTTGTACCTTTGTCAATTAAAAACGTTTAAATAGAATTAACAAATCACAGATTCTTGATTTTATTGCATTTTACAAAATGTCCCAACTTTTCTGGAAATGGGGTTGTATGTATATATATATATATATATATATATATGTTATGTTTCAAAGAAGGCACATGTATTACTAGTATTATATATATATATATAGCCTACTAATACATGTGCCTTCTTTGAAACACAATGTTAATCTGAAGTTAAACCTGCCTCCTGTAGGTTTAATTTAAGCCTCAATTTAGTCCTGGGGTAATTCTAATCTTCCTCCAAGAAATCAGTTTATTAAACTCTGGACTAAACTAAATCTATGACTATATAAAGCCACGACAGAGAAAGCAGATTTCTGTTAATCTGGTTTAAAGGGCCATTTTAGTCTAGGACTAGGATTAATCTCTGTCCGGGAAACTGCCCCATAGTAAATTAAAGTAAACCTCAGACTTTTGGACAACACTGTATTTCACAGGTTTTGTGTAAAACTTTGAGTAGCCTACTAGCCTAATGCTGTTTGAGTTTTTTTATCATTATTTTATTGGCTAAACAAAGTCTTGTTTGAAAATGATGTTGAAAATAATGTTAAGTTGAAGTGGTAAATTAATAGTCTTGAATCTGAATGCAAATGGCGGAAAAGAGTATGATCACTTATAATTATATAATAGTGTAAATGATGTGAAACTCTTCTAAATTATATGACGTTAAGTGTGTAATATAGAGCATATTATTATGAAACTAAAAACATGGTAGGCTAAAGGGTCAGTTGACATGCACCTAAACACGACCACAACGCAGAGTAGGCCTATAGATAATTCCCTGTGCCTCATCAACATGATGGCACAGATCCCCAGAAGAGACTACACGAACCAGACAGGTCCTCTGCCTTATGACCAGCTATGTCTCAATACTGGGGTGATTAATCTGATCTTCAAGCAGAAGGAACGGGATGAATATTTGAATGCTGTTACCCCTGATCTGAATTCTGACTATGATGCAGCCTGAATTATAATGACACTGTGTTCGTTCGTTGGCCGGAGGAGAACTTGCCACCCGACTGAGCCTGGTTTCTCCAAAGTTTTTTTTTTCTTGTGATGGCTTTTGGGTTCCTTGCTGCCTCTGGACACTTGAGCTTTCATTTGTTTCTAATGTTTTATTTTATACACAGTTAAAAAGTTGTGTTTTTTGTTTAACCCATCCGATGGGTAAGACTAATCATTTATTTTGGGGTATGATATAGCCTACACTTCGAATTTAGTGAATATTCAGGTATGCAGGCAGTGCTGGTCCTCCCTATACGCAAACTACGCAAGGTGCGTAAAGCTCCCAAACCACCTGGGGACCCCTTGATCTTAAATATCACTATGTAAACATATTTTTAATAATGTGCAAATATAAATGCAGATTTAACTTTAGCGGAGTCATGTGGAAATATCTTTTTTCTAAAAATCGGACATCATGAATTGCGGCAGATAATGACATGAGTCTTGACATATGGCTATGGCTTCGAAACAACATCTGTCCGGAGCAGAAAAAGGGGTAGGCCTATGTATTTTTGTAACATTTTAAATTCTTATTTAGTCTTGACAAACCAGTACATCTGTTAAAAAAAAAAAAAAACACTACTCCAGTCCAGATCCCCGGGTTTAATATTACTCCACAGTGTTTCGTTAGAAATGCCCCATGATGAAATGAAATTGTCTGTTTGTGTCAGTAACCTCAAAAAAAAAAAAAAAAAAAAAAAAACAGTCTCATGTTATGCATGTAACCATGGTCCCTGAGAAGGTGCACGAGATGCTGCATCCCCTAGCGGGTGCTAGGGGTAATGCAACACAATTTCCAGTCCGAAAGGTAACTTTACAAAGTTTTGTAGGACCGGTAGTTACAGGGGTAATAATCCTGGACCTACCTGGAATTAAGTGCCTTAAGTTGGGTAGGGTAGAGCAACTCTCCATAATGAATGTTGTAGTTCCCCCAGCAATTTGAGTAGAAAGTGGTCTGATCTCTTTCTTAAAGGTGACAATCAACTCCAGCTCTAAATAGTGCCTCCTCTGGACTGCTACTAGGCCTGCTATTATTACTAATTATTATTATTAATATAAAATAATATTTGTTATTTAGTTAGTTAATATTAGATATTAAAAATAATGGTGGAGGGATGTCTTTTGTAAATCACAGTCTGTAATGTCAGGAGTCCACGAACGAGGTCAAACAATAGGGATCTTCGCCGTGACGTCACGATGCGGTTACATGCGCTCTGGTTGGCAAAAAGAAAAGTAATGGCTTGCTGCGCAGCGCAAACACAGAAACACACATGGTTGTATCGTGCTGTGAGATCGGCTGTGTTAACAGGTTCGATAAGAGTAACCTTCTACCGCGTACCTAAACAGCTTGAATAAAGAAGATAGTTGTGGATTTCTGCAATTAGGCGTCTAGAATGGGTACACATTTAAACCCAGATATCACCATGATAAGTACTGAGTTGATTACATCAAGACAAACAAAAAATGTATTACAAGTTTTTTTTTTAATTGTTTGTTATTAACATTTGTTATTAACATTATTAACATTTGTTGTTAACAGTTATTAACATTATTAACATTTGTTGTTAACATAGAAACGGTGCCTAATCTAATCACGTATGTACTAATTTGCATAAATACCCAAACAGATCTAAACATTGGGTATAGCCAGGTGAAAATGTCTTGTTGAATCTTCTTGACACCTTACAGTAAAATACCTAATGTTAAGGTCTGAACGGAACCCATTCAGGCTACCCATGAACATTAATACATGGAGGCTGGAAGAAGTACTTTAGAAACCAAACCAGCCTTTATTAATTTGTATTTGTATAAGACAAAAGGGTAAAATAAAAAGTGGCTGGATCAAAAAATCAAATTACGTACACAATGCACGACTAGAGAATTTCATCTTCATTCTCTTCACAGGCCATCTGCATTGAGTTTGGTTCTTTCTGCCAACCAGTTCGCGGCCACGCCCATATCGTGACGTCACATTTGACTCCGGCGAACATCCCTATTGAGTGCTATATTATGTCCACAAGATGTCGCTCTACGCTTGACTAATTTCTTGCTTTCTAGTGAAACTAAAGCAACACATGAGATCCAGCATTTACGGTGAATCCTGAAGGATATCTGAACTATTTGTCTTAGAAACATTTACATAAGTGTTTAGTTATAGCCTACTGGACGTTTGTTTTTATTCAACTAAAGATTGTGACTAATTTATTATTGCATTTGATTGATATGATACTGGATTCAGCAGGTAGGCTACATATAGCCTCCCCCTGCGGTGCGTGCTCTCTCTCTCTCTCTCTCTCTCTCTCTCTCTCTCTCTCTCTCTCTCTCTCTCTCTCTCTCTCTCTCTCTCTCTCTCACACACACACACACACACACGCACGAGGAGTATAAGTCACTGGCCAGTGACGTAGAGCTGGATGACTCACTGCCCATCAGAAAAAGTGAGACCGTTTCCTATGACCCGATCCTAACTAACAGACAACGTAATTGTCTTCTCCATTCACACCAAACCTCATCCTAACCTCGTCTTGTCAATTCTGTGGTGAATCTTGTCGTGTAAATACCGAAACATGTTCATTTTAATAGCCTACTTGCTTTCTTACAAGGTATAAAGGCCACCCAGTTGTTTCAAATTTTAATAGGTCAAGCATTCAATAATTGCGATAGGCTAGGCTACTTCTTTTTAGATTTAATAACCTTCCACATATGTTGAAAAAGCATCAAAGAAAGGGAGTGAATCACTATTTAATGGCATTACAATCCCTGTCACCCATGCAGGCAGAAGTGTGAGGAATATGCTTCGTTAATTAATGCACAGATACTAATGAGCTAGGAGGCTAGACAGGCCAGTTTGCTGATTCTCCTCTGTGGGATTATTACCCAGTTGGGCTTCAATATGATATTGCTGTGGTTACACTGAACTCTGCCAATGCACAGTCCACAGTGGTCGCACTTACTTTAACTAACTGAAGCATTCAAGTGCAGTTAACCAAAGCCTCAGTGTCATGGTAACAATCTGAACCGAAAAATTAGAGGTGTTAGACATATTGCAAGAGGCGGGAGTTGTCGTGGTCTGTTGTTTGCTCTTCAAGGGCTTGTTCTATTGTCTTTTTTTTTCTTCCTTTTTTTTTGTGGATCTTCAGCAGTTGAACACTTTTCTTGGAAAATAGTGTAGCTACAGTGATAATCATTTGTATTTACCAGCTTTTTAATAGGAATGACTTGTAACATCAGTTGTCTATTATTTATGCACTGGTTTAAAATGCTAATGTTAATAAATCATGTGTTCACACCCTTCAATTTCCTGTGATCAGGGAAACCTGGGTGAGTCATCAGACTCTGCAATGCACCACAATAACCTATACTGAGGGAGGGTGGAGACTGATAGAAGCTTCCCATGAGAGCTTTCGTTCCACCACAGACACAAACATAAGATCAGGTGAAGACCTACGGTGCTGACTGAATAGTGGGCATTTCCGATGTGTTTTTGTTTGTTCACTAGTTTGTTTCGCTGTTGTACACAACACACACTGAATGAGCAGGCTCTCATGAAAATGCCTACATCAGCTACATCAACCAGTTGCTTCACTGTTATACATGATTATAAAGAAGGAAAGTGTCTGCATCCCAGTGTGATGTACTCATTTTTCCATGATGCCATTTTCTGTGGGAATATTATGCAGGGGACTCACTACCATTGACTGAAAAAAAAAAAAAAAAAAATTCTACATTTTTATCAAATTTGCATTTTCTTTGACAATTTTTCATCAACAAAAAAAGCACACAAGACAAAAAAAATCACTTCAGATAAGACATGGTTTCCATGGTTCTTCAATTGAGTTTGCGCTTGTTCCTAAGTTACGTTAATCATGCAGTGAAATCATTTATGTATGGATAATAGAATAATAAAAGGTACCACTTTATTTAGGGGGTCTTTAACCCGAACATGTTAGCCATGTAGGCTACTAACATTTAAATCAAGCATTTGATACAATGCACTTATTGTGTACATGCATGTTTTTTTAAATTGGACTTATATTTAAAAAATACCTGCACGTAATTACAGCTGTAATTAATTTAATTACATTTATAACACAGTTGACTCTTCTCTTAACCATTAAACCTAAACCTGTCCCTAACCTTACCCGTCTCCCACCTCAATAGCAGCAAAACTGTTTTGCAATACATCAACACAAAATACATTGTACTTATTTTGTGATGTACTAGTTATTAAAGACACCTAATATAAAATGTGACTGAATAAATAAGGTATTTAGGCAAATAGAGTACACTGCACAAGTTAAACACGACTTCTATTCTCAAAATGGAATGATTAAACACTTAAACTACCTTGGCAACCTTATATGCAGACTACCCTGGTGCTCAGTATTGCAAATGACAGATATGCATATGCATACATATTTTGTGTAATCAGGCATTTGCATGTTGTTCTGGTCTACATAATGTGAGAAAAATAAGCAGTGAGATGGATTAGTGTCTGATGACATCACCCTGAATCTGAATGAATGGATTTATCGCACTGGCCGTGTGCACTTGGACTCTTGAGTAGCCTACCTCATTGGCAGGAAGCACCCAAACAAAAACCTTGGAATGATTAATTTACAAACCACAAATCTAAGGTTTATTTTAGCCCTGAGTACAGGAGCCAGAGACATGGTTCTGTTGTGAAATGTTCAGAGCACATCTGTAAACAGCTGAACAGACTCTTTTATTTTGACATTATGTATACAGATTTTTACAGATTAACCACTGTTCTTCTTCACAATGGGTAAATGTGGTGGGTAGCTGGCTGGTCCAGGTGGGTTTGTATATCTGTGAATAGAATTTGAAGTGAAAAATATCTCAAGGACTTAAAATGAGATTTCACACATCTTACAGTGTAAGTGAATAAGACCGACGGACGTGCTGGCGTCATTAATTAGGGAGACAGACACCCTTGGGTCATTAGCATGCATATTTCACGATAGAGGGACTGGATTTATTGGAGTGTAGCCTGTCCTGTGCAAAGATCAGATATAAACGTGTGCCATTCTAAAAGATAGGATAGGGAGCCATCTGATCAAATGCCCAGCCTTTTCAGTGTGTTCATTTATCATTAACATGTATCCTTCTTATATAATTAAAATGCAAAAATCATAACCAGTGTCTGATCTAAATGAAAAACGGAAATCAGACCATTTAGAGATTCATTATTTTAAATAATAATCATGAAATAAATATTTACAGTAATACAATCAGTGACAATAACTTTTTTTAACTTAGAACAATGGTTTATATTTAATTTCTCAGGCAACTGACAGTCGGATAAGCATAACATTTGTGTGGTAAAACTATAATAGACCCCTAACAACTCGAGAAAAACTTAACACAAACAAAGAAAAACTTAACACAAGCACATCAGTATGGAATGCAATTGCTGCCAAAATAAGAAATAAATAAAGAAAAAAAGAAAAAAAGAAAAAAAAAGAACCCATACAAATATGTAAAAATAATACTAATAAAAAAGAAAAAGGCAAACAAAGGAATACATATAAAAAAAAATTTTTTTTAAAGTGGAAGTACCAACTAAGACGATGACTGGTAATAGCCGGTCAGTATTGTACAGTATTACCATCAGCTTAATGCCATCAGCGTATTCATCATTCATCATTAAAAGGATAGTTCACTTTGAAATTAATTTTTGGTATTAGGCAGTGGGCCAAGTCCGTCTATCTCGTTTAGTTTTTGATTTGATAGTTACCCAGCAGCTGTCTGGCTCATTTTTTTTATTTGTCTGTATGAATAATTCACAAAAAGATTACCGATTGTTTCCAACGCCAATTGTTGCACATTAAAGTATAAAAATAGATTTCATTTCGCTAGCTGATCACAAACGTTGGCCGGAGTGAGATCCAATCAACGCTTGTGTTACCTTGTAAAAATTTATTTGGCCAATCACGTTATTCGTTGAACCGGCGTCGCGTCAGTCTGAAACCAAATCCATGAGTCTACAACCCAACTGGAGAGGCTGGTGTGTCTTTTGCAAGTTAACGTCAAGGTAAGATTTGTTTTACAATTATTATACACCCCTATCTTAATGCTTTTCATATAAGTTGTATTTAAGACTGCAAGCTATACTTCGCCTTGATAATATACGTTGTCGTTGATGAGAACAGTAGCCACGAAAGAATGTTGGTAGTGGAGCAGTAAAGCTAACGGTATGTTGCTTAGGCTAATCCAAAATAATCATTCGGTACACATACACAACGAACTAAGCAAAGAGTATTCAAATACGGGATAATTACGGGAAAATATTTAAACGGGAAGACAGCAGGAAATAAGTCTAAATAATTTAGTTAAAGATGGCTGTTTTTGAGCTATTTAACAAAATTATTTGATCAGAAATAATCAGAACTGTAGTAGTCTTGTCAAGCTCGTTTAAGATGGTTAGCATCTTAATACAAATGTCAAGATGAAAAATGATCTAGTAATATCTCTCCACACCCAAATGACTACAGAGGTAATCGTTGACAATCATCACATCAACAGCACCATGATGGAGCAGGTCAAGATCACGGAGTTGCTTAGTATCCACATCACAGATGACCCGTCTTGATCTATCGACACCACCAACAGAACCTGGCCAAGAAAGTCCAAAAACCTCTGCACTTCCTCCCACAGTTGAGGAAGGCTCATCTCCCAAAGATCCTCTTAACTTTCTATAGGGGAATCATAGAGAGCCTCTTCCTTCCACCCCCACCCTCCAATAACCTAAGGGCAGCTGATTGACTCTTGCACAAATACACTGGTAGTTTACACTATGATGCTGCTACATTGGTTTATTTTTATTTTTATTTTTAAATTTGCCATGAACATTTGACCCCACTTACACACATATTGCTCTGCCTTTTGCTACTTGTCATGTCATCCACTTGCACTGAAATACTATATTAATTAGGGATGAGCCGCGCCTATAGAGAGAAATGCACACTTCATACAAATTGGCCTAGATAAGCAGAGAGTAACCCATTTATTTTCGTTTTAAATTGTTTTGTTTGAAAGTAGATATATTTCTCAGGCAAGTATCTTATACACTGAGTATTGGTTCATTTATGAGATGCGCTCCAGTTCACGTGATTATATTGTCTACTATATTTGCTTCTAATTTATTAATCCAGGCAATTTGTTGATGAAACATTGATTACAGTTTTTTTCAATCGCTAACAAGCGCTTACCCATACTTCAGATATTTTTTCTAAACTATTAACACAGACTCACACCTATAAAACACAATTGGCCAAATGGATAATTTTCTTCTCAAAAACACATTTGGTTAAATATACTAACTCTTCATTTCAAAATAGAACACATCTTTCTCAGCACACTCTAACTTTACCAAAACACTGGAAATCTGACTAAAAATGAAATTATTCTGTCAAAGAATAACACTTGTTTTCACTTCACAAAGTACATGCAGTCAATCAAAGTACACCAGGTTTCAAAATACTGGTACTAAAAAAAGCACAAAATTACTGTATCTAATCTCTGCGATCTTCAGGGTTTGGCCACATGTTTTCATCAACATCACATATGATGTTATCTAAGGCGATGCACCTGGGATAAAACCGCTTGGTATTGCACCTCTCACTGCATCTCTCACTGCACCTCTCACTGCACCTCTCACTGCATCTCTCACTGCATCTCTCACTGCACCTCTCACTGCTCCTGCATCTCTCACTACATCTCTCACTGCACCTGCATCTCTCACTGCATCTCTCACTGCACCTCTCACTGCACCTGCATCTCTCACTGCTCCTGCATCTCTCACTGCACCTGCATCTCTCACTGCATCTCTCACTGCACCTCTCACTGCACCTGCATCTCTCACTGCTCCTGCATCTCTCACTGCACCTGCATCTCTCACTGCATCTCTCACTGCACCTCTCACTGCTCCTGCATCTCTCACTGCACATCTCACTGCTCCTGCATCTCTCACTACATCTCTCACTGCACCTCTCACTGCACCTGCATCTCTCACTGCATCTCTCACTGCGCCTCTCACTGCATCTCTCACTGCTCCTGCATCTCTCACTGCTCCTGCATCTCTCACTGCACCTCTCACTGCACCTGCATCTCTCACTGCGCCTCTCACTGCACCTCTCACTGCACCTGCATCTCTCACTGCATCTCTCACTGCACCTCTCACTGCACCTGCATCTCTCACTGCTCCTGCATCTCTCACTGCACCTGCATCTCTCACTGCTCCTGCATCTCTCACTGCTCCTGCATCTCTCACTGCACCTGCATCTCTCACTGCTCCTGCATCTCTCACTGCATCTCTCACTGCACCTGCATCTCTCACTGCACCTGCATCTCTCACTGCTCCTGCATCTCTCACTGCATCTCTCACTGCACCTCTCACTGCTCCTGCACCTCTCACTGCTCCTGCATCTCTCACTGCACCTCTCACTGCATCTCTCACTGCATCTCTCACTGCACCTCTCACTGCTCCTGCATCTCTCACTGCACCTGCATCTCTCACTGCACCTGCATCTCTCACTGCACCTGCATCTCTCACTGCTCCTGCATCTCTCACTGCTCCTGCATCTCTCACTGCACCTGCATCTCTCACTGCTCCTGCATCTCTCACTGCATCTCTCACTGCACCTGCATCTCTCACTGCACCTGCATCTCTCACTGCATCTCTCACTGCTCCTGCATCTCTCACTGCATCTCTCACTGCACCTCTCACTGCTCCTGCATCTCTCACTGCACCTCTCACTGCTCCTGCATCTCTCACTGCACCTCTCACTGCTCCTGCATCTCTCACTGCATCTCTCACTGCTCCTGCATCTCTCACTACACCTCTCACTACATCTCTCACTGCTCCTGCATCTCTCACTGCATCTCTCACTGGGCCTGCTCTTCTCCCTGGGCCCCTTGCTCTTACTCTTCCTCGTCCATACATTACAGTCTTTGTCTTTTTCTGTTTCTGTTTCCAAAAACATCACTCCTCAAAGTCCTCCTTTTACTATATAAGTCACTATAATAGAAAAAAAATAACCCCTGCCACTGAGTCTAAGCCAGACTGGAATCAGCTGTGGTTGGCCCAGTTTACCCAACATAAATCAGCTGTGTGTCAATTATTCAATTGTTTGTTTATTATCAGCTGAAATATATAAATATATTGTTTTTGAACTGATATCATTGCAGAAGAAGGTTCTGAAGGTTTTTATTCTGTATCTAAGGTTTGGAATATTGTTTTTGGTATTGTGGGATGGAGTGTGTTAACATTCGTAAATACTACAAAAACAATCCATTATTTTGTTGGGAGGGCTTGTCTGTTAAGAAAATGTAAGCATTGTGGAGATGTGTTCACTGAGTGCATATGTGTGAAAACGACATGAAATGTGTGAATGGTATGGCCACAAAAGACCGATGCTGTGCTCATTGTGTTTAGAGTTTTGAAAATGTGACAACTGATTGGACAAACGCTTGTTAGCGACTGAAAAAAAACGGTAAAAGGAAGATACAATTTATACAAAATGAAATTCACTTTAAAAAAGGCTTTCTACAAAACAAAACTTAATAAGTGGTCTAAATCCTGTTTGACCCACTCCAAATGTTTTCCGATATATTGGGCATCTTATGATCCTATCTTACTCATCTCAAGAAATTAAATCTCATAGATGAAAAAATAAATAAAATAACATTACATTATTTTACCCCTTGATCGGCAACGGATCACTGGTGATCCTGGATTATTGTTGTTCAAAATTCATTACTCATCAAAACATCACACTCTTACTTGAGCTGGACAAACTCAGCATCATAAGAAAGGTTTAAGACTCCATCTTTGATATTTGACCACTGTTTATGATTAAACTGTTTGCAGTGACATTCATTTCTTAATTTATGCCAGGAGTGCAAAATAATTCATCTGTAACATTCTAAATATATGTTAGTTATGTGTCTATTCAGAATGACTTCTGAGCAGCAACCTTTTTATTTTGGGTATGTCATGTATGCATCACTTGCCAAAATTGGGGCTGACTAGTAAGGGGTTAAACGTACATAAATGAAACAAGTTTTTAAACTTATTTTTAAGCGTCACACCGCTCCGCTTTACTCACATGCTCTGGTGTGTAGCCTATAGATATATGCATGTGTGCGTGCATGTGGTGGAGGGGTGCATTTTCGAATATTATTTTTGCTTTAAATGCCCATCCCTAATTTAAAGGTTGTATCAGTGATTTCAGGCCCAAAAATAAATGTCTAATCTTTCCTAACGATCCGCTAGCTGCCCGCCCCATAAGCAGGCTGTCAAAAAAACGCGTCTCTGTAGGCAGCCTAGGCTCCGAGATCTGCACACAAAAAGCACAACACCCGCCCCTGTCGGTGATTGGTTGGAACTTTTTATTTTGGTTTTGGTGGTGGTTGTACCCATTTGTTTTTGTGTGCAGATTTCAGAGCCTAGGCTGCCAGAGACACGTTTTTTTGACGGCATGCTTATGGGGCGGGCAGCTAGCGGATCGTTAGGAAAGATTAGACATTTATTTTTGGGCCTCAAATCACTGATACAACCTTTAATACAGTGTACATGCTGTCTGCAATTTTAATGAATAACTGCTCCCCTACACTTCTCCATTGCAGTTTGCTGTAATGTATGTTTCTGAGACAATGAAGCACTGCTTGCTCTATTTGACATGATGCATAATAGTTTGTGCGCACATGCTCAAAAGCAATCCCTCAGAATTAACCTAATGCATCAGAATGAAATACTGTCTGGACATTGTTGTATTTATTTTATATAAAAATTATACATGATATAAACCTTCACTATTGTTAGCTGCCTTTTCTCTCTTCTTACGTGCTCTTTCAATGTGTTCTTTGTTGGTGAAGAGTATGTAGCATTCTCTATGAAATCCAACATTAGCCGGCACATCTTGGATAAGTTAAATGCTAATACGGCTTTTTCAGCTACTGTACTCTCTGTGGTTTGCAGGTTCACCCATAAGTGTGTAAATAACATTGAACAAACTTTGCCCAAGTTGTCTGGGAAAAGGGGGTTACAGGGCTTTTTACATTTGAGGTTAAATAGATAAAACACCTCATTTTTACCTCAGTATTACTGAACTACATTACTAAAATTAAATTTGTAATGATTTAAATTTAAAGCAAAATTTAAATTTCAAGAACACAGCTTCCTCACCGACAAAGATTACTTTGCCTCCGCTGTCGAATCTGTTCATTATTTGTTCAGATAATTAATCTGTTCAGAGTTTGTAAGGACATTTTGCGTCAAAGTGCATACAACAAAGTTGGAAACAATGTCCGCAGTAGTTTCAATTTTTATATTTTTAGGTCAAACCGTTCTTGTCTGTCAGTCATATAATACAGGTCTATGGTCACCACCTCAAAGAGCATGCACAGAGAAGTCCAAATTAAACATGATTTAATGACTCGTAAATGTAAGTACACATTGATGGCCTAAGACACGAAACGAGCGGTTTGTGTGAGAAAACGAACAGTATTTATATAGTTTTTACCTCGTGTAACCACAGCCACGTCCAAGTGATCTGAGGGCGCGGGCGCGGGCGCTTCGGTCTGCACAAGCGCTGGAAAGCGCCGGAAGTGATCTCTCGTAGCGTGTACGTCACTCATTGTTTACACAGAGACTTCGGAAGTGTTACCTTTCACTGTGAAGATCTAAACATATTTAGATATACAGGAAATCGCAATGGAAGACGATTTGGATATATCAACAGACAACATAGAATTTTTTTATAAAATAATAAATGCGATAATAATAAAAATACAACACATTACTCACTCTATTGACAGCGTGCCATTGGGTCCCTCTGGCCTTGGACGTCGCCTCCAGTTTATACGTGGAATGCAAAACGCCCTGGCTCAACAGCGGAGAAAACAATAGGTTACTTGCGTAACCCCTGTTCTCTGATAGCATTAAGTGAGGTGTCTCACTATGGGATACGCCCCTTCCGCGTATTTCTCAGAAGCCCTATTACATTACGCCAGCCCCAATTGGCTGGCAGACATGACGTAGTGTCTGGGAGTGGTTACCCCTCCCCTCAGTATAAGAGGAGCAACACAACGTCATTACGACATTCAAAACAAGCACACCTCTTCCTCGCTTCACACAGCAAGGAGCGTGATCTGGTGAGACACCTCACTTAATGCTATCAGAGAACCGGGGTTACGCAAGTAACCTATTGTTCTCTTTCAAGCATACGTTTCGGTGTCTCACTATGGGATATCCTAACTCCCGAATTGCCAGATAGCCTGCCTCAAAGTCTCCTGCCAACCACAGCACCGCCTCCAGGGCTGAACGAGTCATAAGTCATAATCACTCAACTCCAACACTCAATACTGCATGTGCTAAAGTTTGAGCTGTAACATCCAGTTTATAAAACCTAGCAAATGTATGCGGCGAGGACCAACTCGCCGCTTCGCAAATATCCTGTATCGTGACTCCTTTAAAGAGAGCCCACGAAGTTGACATTCCCCTGGTTGAGTGTGCATGTAAACCAGCTGGGGGCACATGACCCTTACTGGAATATGCCAATGAAATTGCCTCCACTATCCAGTGTGACAGACGCGGTTTCGTAATCGGCTTCCCCGTACGTGGTTTCATCCAAGATACAAACAGCTGATCGCTTTCCCTGAAACCTCTGGTTCTTTCCATGTAAATGCGTAAAGCACGCACTGGGCACAACTCATTTAGCTTTTGCTGTTTTGACAAAGCAAAGGGTGTTGGATAAAAAGCTCTTAACTCAAAAGGAGTGATAGCATTAACTATTTTGGGAATGAATGCAGGATTAGGTTTCAGAACTACCCCTGCATCGCCGGCATGAACTGCATACATGCTGAATGCACCGAAAGTGCGCGAATCTCACCTACTCGCTTCGCCGAAGCCAAAGCTAACAGCAGCGCTGTCTTAAACGACAATATTTTAAAGGGGTCATGACATGAGAAACCAAATTTGCCTTGATCTTTTGGTATATAAGAGATCTATGTACTATTAAAACTTCCTGCAAGTTTCATAGCTTAAGACGTCCTCCCCATTATAAACGAAGCATTTATTTAATCAAGCTCTAAATACAGCTCGTTCTGGATCCATGGTTAGAAGTGACATCACGGTGCGAAGTGACGTACCAGTCGTTTCCATATGACCGCCTCCAGCGCAAGACAACTTCGCCTCATTTCGCATCGTTGTCGTGCGGGTCCGGCGCCCACATGTGTTCCGTCGACGACTCGACGTGCAGCGGGTGGGTCTGTTTACAAGAAGATTGCTATGCCACACAGATGTGTTGTTCCTGTTTGAGTGTCTGAATACGCTGCCGAACAATCCAGACGTCAAGGAAAGCAGTCGGATGCAGTTTATTTGCAGCATATGCAGCGCGCCAAAGCCTTATTTGAATGGTGAGTGATCAGATGAGTGTGACAGGGAATGTTACTGAAAGAACGAGCAGAGAGCGAGCGAGCCCCGGCCGCGCGCGCGCCTTCAAACTGTCTCTCTCTCTCTCTCTCTCTCTCTCTCCCTCCCTCCCTCCCTCGTGCATATGAATCAAAATCAATTGAGAATGGACACGATGGAAAAAGATTGGAAGACCGAAGTTTCACGTGGTGGAGCATTGTGTAGTCTACATGTGATACAAAATGATTAACGTTAATAATTTATGCATAAGCAGCACTGACGTTAGCCAATCATAACAGTGGGTGTTAACACTGAAGTCTTAAAGGGGAAATGGCCCCAAAACAGACTGTGTGAATCAGAGGGGGAGAAACAGGGTGGGAAAAGGTCATAAATCACTACATTTTTTAAGTTTTTTGTAAAAAAAACTATAGTAATACTATAATTGCACCTAAGGGAACATAATAAAACAAAACAAAAAACCATGTCATGACCCCTTTAAAATCAATCTTGTCCAGTGGCTCAAACGGGGACATAGAGAGTGCATCAAGTACCAGTGCCAAATCCCATTAAGGGGAAAGCGGTTTTGAAACTGACAAAGTGCGCCTGATCAGGCGCCCTTCATGAACCAGCATACTAAAGGATGCTGACCAACGGTTTTATTATCAAAACGTATGTGACAAGTAGAAATAGCTGCCAAATACACTTTTATGGTTGAGAATGCTTTCCCTTGGTCTACCAAACCCTGTAGAAATGATAGAATGACTATCACAGAGCACTGAAATGAAATCTCGTGCTTGGCCGCGCACCAGCGCCCAAACACGCCCCATTTGCATTCATAGAGAGACCTAGTCTACGAAGCTCTAGCATTCTGTATCATTCTGATAACACTGTCAGATAGACCTGTTGTATTCAAATTCAACCACTCACTGGCCAGGCCCATAGTGCCAAGCGTTCTGGGTGGGGATGAAAGATCCCCCCCCCCCCCCACACTTGTGACAGTAGATCTCTGTGTAACGGGAGAGACCAAGGTTCTTTGTACAGCATATGTATGATCTCCGCCAACCAGTATTTCCCTGGCCACCTCAGAGCTATTAGTATCAGTTTTAGTCCATTCTGATCTTTCAGGGAGAAAAAACAGAGGACACTGAGCATTGTTTTTGGACGCGAAAAGATCCACTGTTGGTCTGCCGTATATTTCCCAGATCTGTTTGACCACTTGCCTGTTCAATTTCCACTCCCCGTAAAGGGGATTGCCCCTGGAAAGCAGATCCGCACCCTGGTTCATGACACCCGGTACGTGCGTTGCTCTCAGGGATGAAAGATTGGTATTGCTCCACAGAATCAGTTTGCGTGCCAGCATGTGCAAAGGAAGTGATGTGAGGCCTCCCTGTCGATTTATATAAGCCACAACTGTTGTGTTGTCCGTTCTCACGAGAACATGATGCCCTTTCAAAAAAGGGAGAAAATGCTTCAACGTCAAAAACACTGCCAGCATTTCCAGATAGTTTATGTGAAGATTGATCAGATGATGACCCCATCTTCCATTCACTGTCCTGCCCTCGTGAATGCTAGCCTGACTACGTCAGACTTCCTACTTCCGCTAATTTCATTTCGCTCCTGTAGTCAGTCTGAGATAGCAGCCTATCTTTCAGTTTTCCACCGGCCTGAAAACAGCCGGGCCAATCAACGAACAGAGGGCGGGCTGAAAGCCGTGACGTAGTCGCTAAGCGCCGAGTTTAAGATTAGGTCAGGGAAATCGAAAACGACCACGGATATGGAGACGCGGATGCAATTCGCTCTGTTGTGGAGAATATTCCCGGCATTAGCAAACTGAAGCCAGAACAAGAAGAGTGTGTATTAAACATTTTGAATGGAGGTGATGTTGTGGCCCTACTCCCTTTGGGAAAAGTTTAATTTATCAACTATTACCGATCGTCAGCGAGAAACTGGGGAGCCTTTTGACAGGTCAGTGTCTCCTTTCTTTTCCAGGTCTTAAATACAGTAAAACTTCAAATAATAGCCCAGGCTTTTATTTGCCCAAATCATCGAACTGCACCGGCTTGTATTTGAGACAGGCGTCTATGAGACAGGCCTTTATAATTTAGTGTTGAGATGTTGTTCCTAGAGTCTCTAATCTCGAAAAATCTCCAAATGCTCCACATGAAACCGCGGTCTTCCGACCTTTTACTATCTTGTCGATTGATTTTGATTAATATGTGCGAGGGAGAGAGAGTAAGACAGCGCTCGTGTTGTTTGAAGACGTGAGAGTGCGCGGGCGCGGCCGGGGCTCTCTCTCTCTCTCTCTCTCTCTCTCTCTCTCTCTCGCAGCAGTCATTCTATTACATCACTCACCGATCAAAAAAGTTGTTTACAGCCATGTTCACTCCGGTATTTCGCTCGCATCATTAAGTGTTTACAGTGGAAGTTCGATCATAGATTTGAGTTCGATGCATGATGTCTGTATTTCGATGCGGCTGTGTCGGCGCATAACATACGTCATAAACTTATCTGATTGGCTTACGGGTAACCAATGATTTTAAACTTCAGAAATCACCCCCTAGCGAGAGAGAAAACACTTCTCTATTATGCTATGCCAGACTCTGTCTACGAAGCAAAGTGAAGTAGTAGAGTCTGGTATTACCAGGCAACGTGAATGCCCCCCAGCCGGACAATGGCGCGTCCGTGGTTATGACTTTCCTGGCTTGAACCACGCCCATGGGTACCCCTTGAACCAGAAAGGTTGGGTGTCTCCACTGATGCAGTGCAAAGACTGCCTCTGACGTCACTCTCACTCTCCTTCGGGGGTGCCTTAATGGGACCAGTCTTAGAGACGCTACCCAGTGCTGAAATTCTCTCATAAACAGTCTGCCTAAGGAAATTACTATTAGGGCTGAGGCCATCAGTTCCAGTAGCCTGAGAGCATGTGCGGAATGAGACATTTCTCCCCCTCTGAAATTCGGCCAGACATCGGGTGAATTTTTCCACCCTGTCCTCTGACAGTCGCGCTCTGAAGGTCACTGAGTCCAGTGACAGCCCCAGATATGTTATAGACTGTGCGGGAATCAAAACACTCTTTTCGGTGTTCAGCCTTAAACCCTGTCTCTGTATGTGTTCCAGAAGCATGATTGTGTGATCTCTCACTTCTCACTCTGACTGAGCTATCACCAACCAGTCGTCTATGTAAGTAGCGAGACGAATGCCTTTTTCCCTGAGCGGGGTCAAAGTCGCTTCCGTACACTTTATAAATACTCTCGAACTGAGAGACATCCCAAACGGTAGGACCAGGTATTCGTTCCCCGCGGTGATGTAATGTTTTTCAAAAATTTTTGCCGCATTGTGTTTTGCAACACTTTCTGGGGGTACAGTGAAAACTTTATAGAGTTTTGAACATGAAAAGTGCTTGTGACTAGTGGGTTGGTGTGCACCACTGCACCGTGTCTTTTCCTTTTCACCGCTCTGCTTTCCCTGGCCCAACCGGGCTCTTCTTTCCCCACAGAACATCTGTGAACAGTAGAACTCGTGACTTGACGAACACTGAACGACTGAGGGTCGGGAGCAAGCAAACAGGGGGGCTGTTGACTCCCTTCCCCGGGGAAAACCTTGTCAAACGGTCTTCTTCTTCCACCTCGCTCCCTGAAGATGGGGGTGAGGATGAGGTTGAGGGGCTGCCTGGACCGTCTGAGCTGCTGCAGGCGATAGTTCTTCCTAGGCCAGGCAGCTCTCTGTTCCTGTACTCCGCTCTGACCCGCTGCATTCACGTTAGGTCTCTGCCGTTTTGGAATGCGAAAGTTGGGGGGTGGGCGGGCCGCGGCTTGTGCGAAGGTTTGACGGGGTGGCGGAGGTGGTGCAGTCTGCGTCTTCCTAGGCATACAGAGTTGCAAAGCCTCATCATCCCTCTTTTTTTCTTTGCATCTCTTTTGCATCAGTGTCAGAGCTGAGCCGAAAATGCCCTCTGCAACAACCGGTGCGTCCAGGATGGCTTCTTTTTCCCTGTCAGAGAGATTAGCCAGATTAAGCCATCGTCCTCTCTCCTGGATAACCATTGTGGCCATGGCTTTTCCAGCGGCTTGAACCGCGCATCTCTGAAGACGCAGAGAGAGATCCGTGACAACACAAATCTCTTCCCAGTGTGTCTGACCTGGCATGGTAGACACTTCGTCCTGCAGCTCCGCTTGGTACCGCTTGGAGAGATCACGTTAATAGCCCTGACAGAGAGCACGACTGCTTTATAAGCGTGTTCCGTCATGCTCGATTGGAAACGGTCAGCTTTAGATGGCAACGTCGGATTTGCAGCTGTCGTGCGCTTAAGCTGCAAGTGCGCGGCAACTAATGGCTCCATGGGGGGCATTCGGAGAAGGCCTTCCATTTCCATCCCCTACACATCTAGAACTGAGCCACCTTGCACGGGCATCTTGCTGGTAAACGGCTTGTCTTTCCACGTAACAGCGACCTCCTCCAGCAACTCTGGGAAAACAGGAAGGAGCTGTCGTGCTGCCCGTTTTGCACTCGGCAGCCTCTTTCTCTCGTACCGAGACTTTGCAGTCTCCGCTACCACGGAATATTCAGTTTCTCTGCAGCGCGTTTGCACACATCTTGCAGATCAACACTGAGAAGCGGGGAGGATGGTGCCCCGCCCGCCTCTTCCGTGGATCCCGCCGCAGCGAGGAGTTGTGCTGGGTGCGCCGGCCAGAGGAGGAATGGGGAGTCCTCGAAGTCTTCCTCGTCATCTGAGAGAAGAAAGTCCGATTGCCCCTCTTCCTCTAAATCAGCCGCGTCCTCTTCCTCGTCCGTGCTGAGCAGACTGGGAAGAGGCATGCATACGTCGAGCTGCTCACTCCAGGATAGAGCTGCCATGGTGGGCAGTTCTACAGGAATGGATACCTGCGGAGTGGCAGCTGGTGCAGGGCTAGGTGTCATGAGGGGATCCTGGCCCAACAGGCTAGCTTGGCGTGCTAACCTGCGATGAAGACTCTTCATGGTGAAGCGTGCGCAGTGTTCACATGTGCCAGGACTATCGATAGCCAATTGAACATGTTTCAGCCCGAGACATGCAGAGCAGACCTGGTGTGTGTCCTTGCATGAAATTTTATTCCCGCAGGAACAGAGTCGCACGGAATCTCCCTCACTAGACTGGGTAGTCTGCATTGCTGCAGCCATTGTAGTGTCGAACAATCCTTGCAATCGGCTGGAATGCTAATCGAAGGAGTTGGGCGAAAAAACAGAGTGGTGGCCAGTAATTCGTCCAACGGTTCATAGTAGTTTGTAGGCTTCTAGGCTTCTGGTGTGAAGCGAATAGAGGTTTTTGAATGTCGTAATGACGTTGTGTTGCTCCTCTTGTACTGAGGGGAGGGGTAGCCACTCCCAGACACTACGTCATGTCTCCGAGCCAATTGGGGCTGGCGTAATGTAATACGGCTTCTGAGGAATACGCGGAAGGGGCGTATCCCATAGTGAGACACTGAAACGTATGCTTGAAAGAAAACTCAGGATATAGTGTTGTGGCATTGCTATGTTCCATTCGTGACAACATATGCTCTCCACTTCTGTTGGCATCTCACAACACTTGCTATAGAACACCACCAATTTTTAAGAGATCTCTGTCTCCCTGAGGCTTGAAGACGTGCTGCTGCAGCGGATGCTTCCTCCATTGCTCTGAGTTCTTGATCTGTGTATTCTGGTTCAAATAAATATGGTTGTGAAAAAAATTCAACATTGTCTGTTGATATATCGAAATTGTCTTCCATTGCGATTTCCTGTATATCTAAATATGTTTAGATCTTCACAGTGAAAGGTAACACTTCTGAAATCTCTGTGTAAACAATGAGTGACGTACATGCACGAGAGATCACTTCCGGCGCTTTCCGGCGTTTGTGCAGACCGAAGCGCCCGCGCCCTCAGATCACTTGGACGTGGCTGTGGTTACAAGAGGTAAAAACTATATAAATATTGTTCGTTTTCTCACACAAACCGCTCGTTTCGTGTCTTAAGCCATCAATGTGTACTAACATTTACGAGTCATTAAATCATGTTTAATTTGGACTTCTCTGTGCATGCTCTTTGAGGTGGTGACTATAGACCTGCATTATATGACTGACAGACAAGAACGGTTTGACCTAAAAATATAAAAATTGAAACTACTGCGGAAACAAAGACACCACATCTTGGATGCCCTTGAGGTAAGCTAAAACATACCAAAAATTCATTTCAAAGTGAACTATCCCTTTAATACTTATTGTGACTTAGCAAATTATACTACATAATTATTCGTAATTATAATCATTCATGTTGGTAGCTGTAATGTAGAGCTGTACGATTAAAGGACATTGATTCGGCTGTCTATTAAATCTTTGACAAAATCACAGCAGAACATTCAGATCTGGGTTGGCGCTGCTGACCCAGAGAGAGCAGTTGTCATATGAGACAACTTCACAGTCTTTTTAACCACTCAGTTTGTGTTACACTAATTCATGATCACAGACGTCCTGATAAAAGTTTATAGTTCGGATATAAAGCACTGATGTCTGGTAGCGATCAAAATAGAGTAAATCGCCTTATGAATGTAACTTGATGCTTTAAATAAATATTGTATCAATTAAATCTTTACTCCAATAGGTGGCGACAAGTGACTGTTAAAAATTTATTTGTCATTGCATCATTCATTCAAAATATTTGTTGATTCATCCTGTAATGAAACAATTGAAGTTTTTACAAGTGAGTCATTGAATTATCCATTTAAACAAACAAAAAAAAAAAAAACATATATATTTGTTTACATTTTAACAGAAACTCTAGTAAATTACATGTTATTTTGTTTAGTTGTATATTTAGAGAATCATGATTTCTTTAAAGCAAAAAAATTAAAAGAAAATATCCAGAATCATCCAACTGTCATGTAAACATACTAAATAAAGATACTGGAGACTAGTTCCTAAAGACAACAAAAATAGTTACAGTTTTGCTCCAGCACTTTTATCTAAATAAATTTGACAGTATAGCATAGCAAGACAACCTGATGTAACCTGGTACTGAACATAACTGTACGCTCGTGCATGGACTACATCAGTGTCTAATCAAAGTAAAAGCAAAAGAGAGATGAGAGTGATATGAAAGAATGCGTCAGAGTGTAACCTGACCGTTTTAAAGGAGACGACCTCAGGGGAAACAGTTACTCTAATTGTAGCGGCAGTGTTCTATAGTACTTCAAGTCATTCAGAGACAAAGCCTTTATGTTTTTACATCTAGTCACCAGCTACTAAAGGCAGCAGATGTTTTCCAGGTGAAATTTAAAGGGAAATCCCCTCGGGCCACAGTCACATTAAAAAGGGATATCAGTTGTTTGTGGATCAGAACTGAAATGGCAACCAGTGTTGTTATAGTTAATAAAACTAAAATTATTATAAAACATATTTGTAAACTGAAATTAAGCATATGTTAAATGAAATAAAACTAAAACTAAAAACGACTAATTTCAATGAATGAAAACTATTTAGAAATATTAAAAAGCAAAAATGACAAACACATAAAAATAAATAAATAATTCAATTAAAATTCATATAAATCCGTGTATATCATTCATACATTTTCGGTTGCAATTTTGTCCAGAGACTTTACATGAAGAAAAAACAGGACAAAAAGAAATTACATAATTCAATATTAATGGCTTATAGTTTTCATATGTACAAAAGAAAAGAAAGTACAACATAATGGAAATGGAAATGTTTAACAAAAATGGAAAATGGAAGTTCAAAATGAGCTCATTTCATGTTTGAGAATCACACCATTGAGTTTAATGAGCAGATGTGAGCAGTCCGCTCAGAAGAGACAGACTGCAGTCAGGTGATTAGTGTATGAGTGACAGGACCGACCTTTAACTAGCAATAAAGACTCACGAAGACCAGAGTCAACAGGGATTTCCACTCACAATGCTCACCGCTGAGAACTGTGGGTCGCAGCAGTCTAACATTCTAATTAAAAGGCTCCTTAAAGCGATGCCTCATGATGCTTATTAATACCATAATTAATCCTGTAATAAAGTAGATAAGCGTAATTAAATTTGGGGTCAATGCTGATTAGTTGAATTATTGATAAGGTTTAGTACAGTCCTCCACTCATGCAAACAAAATCCAAACTGTTAACCATTATTCTAGGATCCACCTGGTCATAATGGCCTGGTGATCTTTTCCATTGCCATCTACAACTAAGCTCTAGGTGTGTGAATTGACTCCTGATTAACAACATTTTTAGCTACTAAACAGCCACTAAAGCGACTAAAGATTAATTGTTCTATGCGCTGGTTGCTATGGAACCTTGTCTCCACAGAGAAGAGCCCTTGACATTGTTGAAAGCACTCTACTAGAGAACATAAACAAGTGCTTTGGCACTGTGAGTGATGCTGGACTTCAAGCTGTGGATTTACAGGCTCCTGGTGTGTGAATCTGTCAGATGATGTTCAACAGAATGAAGTCTTCTTCATTTAATTCTTTTTTTTGTTTTGTTTTTTTGTGAATGCGTCTGTACACCTGTGAACATTTTTACTGAGAAAACTGTTACATTGTCAATTATGGAGATTGTTTTAACATAATAAAATAATAGTTAGTTTAATTGTTCAACATGTGGTGTAATAATCTCATTAGCCATTGAGACACTGTACAACAGGCTCTTTGGAAATGCATGCATCTATCTCTATTTTTGCAACACTCCAAAAGCGTACCTATGCATATACAATTCACTTAGTTTCCATCTGAAATTAACATAGAGGCAGTAAAATGCCAACAACTTTTATCACACAAAGTAGGGCAGATTACTGAATGATAAAGACTTATTTTCACATGGCTCCTTGCACAATAACACTATGAACTCAAAACACTTTTATCAAATGCATGGATTGTGAACTAACATATAACTGTTCCCATCACATAACCAGCTCCATATGTAAGGCTTTTCTGACATAGTAAACTTGCTTGGTAGCTCATCTGCCACAGCTTTGGGACACAAGTCATGATAAAAGAGCTAAAAGAAGCAAGCTTAAATGGCATGCTTTTGCTTCAGCAAATGCATTTTTATGCTTATGTTAACACTGTCAGTCTAGGTTTAGGTGCTACATTACTTTTAAACACAACAGAGCATTAACCTCTAGACATTTCGATTCTAAACCTCAGCAATACATACAAATGTTGCTAGATTCAAGTTCATTTTTTTAGCCCAGCTCAGTGGATATTTCACTATGAAAGTGTCGTGAAACTTGCAAGAAGCAATGTAATATAATTTTGTAGAAATGTCGCCACAGATACACCACTGGTACGAAATGTAATCTCTACTGAAACTTGAGCATTTATGGATGATGAAGTCATGTACTGCAGTGCTGTAAAAATGTCTCCTGAGGGAAAAGATAAGGGTAGGGAATGACAGCAAACCAGCTGAGCTGCTGACAGCAGGACCCTGGAGAAAATGTTCTTTGTAATACAGTGAAAGAAGAAAGGTAGAAAGCTGGCAAATGGGAGCGAAAGAATCTAAGAGATGCATGGACCGCTTTTCTTTAACAGACAACTTCATAGCTTCGTCTTTCAGAGACCTCTAGTGTTGGCTTCCATTCTTTGAGTCTCCTGATGTCATTAAAAGGTCACCCTCATCCAAGGCTCCAGAATCGCATTGTGTTCCTGCTGCCACTGCCATAAGTGTGTCTTTTACATTATAGAGCAGGTGAATCCACAGCACTCTTTCAGTAAAGTGAGGCCAGTCTTGGTTGCAAAGGGAGTCGTGTTCTGCTGGGCCCTGGGGGGTCTCCTCCCAACATCTACATAGAAGAGGTTCATAGACAAAGAGCTTATTATACACAAAGATGCAGTGAGTTTACCAAGGGAAAATGTGTAGGTTTTATCAACGTGAGGACAGATATTTCCCCACCCACCCTAAGGTATTAATAATCAAAATGTGATGGGTTTACTGTAATTATGATATTTATTTTTACCGATCAAAAGTTTGAGGGCGGTATGATTTTTTTTTTTTTTTTTGAAAGAAGTATCTTATGCTCACCAAGGGTGCATTTATTGATAAAAAATTTAAATACTGTGAAATATTATTACAATTTTAAATGACTTTTCTATTTAATACATTTTAAAGTGTTATTTAAAGCAGAATTTTCATCAGCCGTTACTCATTGTAATCATTATAATATGCAATATTTCATGTTTGGTGCTCAATAATTTCTTATAATCATCAATGTTGAAAACAGTTGTGCAGGTTTCACACATGATTTTTTTTTTCAGGGTTTTTAGATTAATAGAAAGTTCACAATAACAGTATTACATAAAGAAAGGTTGACGTTATAAATGTCTTACCATCATCTTTGGTCAATTTAATGCACTCTTGCTAAATAAAAGTATTAATTTATTTTAAGAAATCTTAGTGAACCCAAACTTCAATATTGTATGCAAATCAGATTTTTTCATAATGTTTTTAATGTAACTTTAATTTTCTTTGTCTAATGCAACATTGCCACTGTCTTAGTTTTGCCACATTGTTTTATTAAACTGGGACGATTATTGGATAACTGGGAAATCCACTTATGTAATTTTAATGAGGCGAATAAATTGTACTTGTGTACTTAAAGTGTACTTGACTATCATAAGAGTACAATTCTAATCATATAATTCATATAATTCATTCGTGTTAACAAAATGTGCTTTTCAGATTTATTATTTAGCTCTACTTGTATGCTGACCCATTCACTATAATAATCAAGCACATTTATTTCAGATTCCACAATAAACAGTAAAGGAAGAACAGGCCAATGAAGGCGTTAAATTAGCAGAATCTAAAATTGCTTATAAGTTTTATTATTATTATTATTATTATTATTATGCATTTTGTTAATTACATTTAAAAAGAAATGTTGACAGTTTGCAAGTAAGGGCTGGAAAATTGTGATTTGAGGTCTTTATGATTGACGTTATAACATATTTAATATTTTTGATTATAAATTAATTATAATTATATATTTTTTTATTATTTAATTATAAATATGATAAATATTTCAAACATAGGCGATGACAAATTAAACAGTTAGTAGTTAAAATATTCTATTCATAAACATTAAAATAAACATCACTTTGTTCAACCAAACATAAAAGAATGACTTACTCTTGGTTTGAGAGCTTTTTGGTAATTTGGACTTAAGAAACACAGCCATCTCTTTGTCCTCCTCCCGTTCCCTGCAGAGGTAACTATGACGATTATGTTGCAAAGCATTATGGGAAGACTGACTATTTCATTCATTTTTGCATGGTTTTCATGTCCTTCAGTTAGTTCAAGGTTTGATATTACTGTTGGGAAATGTAATCTAAAAATATAACATGTGCATTCATTTATCATGCATTTATGTTTCTTTATTTATTCATAGTATTCTGTCGGCTTTAAAGGCTTCTGCTTAGTGGAAGTGAATAGTTTGCATCTTGTTCCATGACTTCTATTCCAGCTTTTTAGAATTGCCTGGAAATGGACCTAACAAAGAGCCAGCAACAGGATGGTCACTGCATCTTTAACCACAGCTGGACTTCTTAACATGGTGCTGCAATATAGTAATTGTTCTTAACTAAAGAACAATTACTATATTGCAGAGCACCATGTTAAGAAGTCCAGCTGAATCTTTAGTACCCATAATAAGAATGTACTAAAACTGGAAGAATAGATGAAAATAATACATTCAATCTTTGAAGCATTTTTGGGGTCAGCTGCCTTTAAATTATGTCAATATACTATCATAATTATAGACAATCCTTACAAAAAAAAGTTTATTCAAGTGTGCTATTTGTATACTTACTATAACTAAAACTAAGAAAGTATACTTTCAGTCCACTTTTTATGTACTTCTCAGAAATATACTTTATGTACTTCTCAGAAATAAACTTACACTGCACTAAATTGCACTAAAGTAGGCTATACTTGACTTATATTGACATAAAAGTCTAATGTACTTACAGAAAGATATACTTAAAAATATAATTCAATATACTTACGAGACACTTAACAATATCTTGGCTTGTAGTTGTGTTTACTCTTTTGATTAAGTAGCCTTTTACATACTTTTTTTTGTTGAAAATATTAATTTATAGAAAACAGATATGTTCCTAATTCAGAGTATTTTTTAGTGTAGGCTAGTCTACTGGTACTGTAATTTACTTCAAATCTACAAAGAAGAATTAGAAACACGTGATATAAGATTGCTTACGTAAATGTAAAATAACGCGACCATCAAACATTAAAAAGCATATGTTCAAAACTGCCTATCGTTACAGAATGAAATATCGATCTCATGAAGAGGGAACTTCTGTGAAGCTTTGAGGGTGTTGATGGACTCGATCAGTTCCATCTGTGTTTTGATCATCGTTCTGAATCCCATCCAGACTTAGTCTTTGACAAAAATGTGATTTTCTCACCTTATTGTTTAAAATGTTGCTTTTTTAGTATAAAGCTAGAATAAAATGTTTGTTTTTTTTTAAATGGAAAAAGTTACTTTACAGTTAAAGGTATATTTAAGTATAAAAAATGAATACCTAAATAGAAACATAGTAAAATACTTAGGGCCCTATTTTAACGATCTGAAATGCAAGTATCAAGCGCGAAGCGCAAGTAACTTTGTGGGCGGGTCTTGGGCGCTGTTGCTATTTTACCGGCGGGATAAATGACTCTTGCGCCCGACGCAAGTTTAAAAGGGGTTGGTCTGAAATAGCTTCATTATTCATAGGTGTGGTTTGGGCATAACGTGAAATAAACCAATCAGAGCGTCATCCAACATACCCTTTAAGAGCAGGTGCGCATGTTGCATGGCGGATTGTTATTATTATGGCGGATGTACCAGGCCAGGAGCGGTTCACAGCCGAGACCGACGTTCTTTTCAACCTAATTTTCTGTTTTTTTTTTATCAATTACTGTTTGATATTGATTTTTCAATTTGACAAATGTAAATAAAGAAATGTCACAAATAAATACTTTTGGATATTTTGGACTCGTTCTCTCTGAATCACGAATATATGCATGTCTATATTTTTGAAATGTAGTCGAACATTAGACCGATATTAATTTGCTTTACCTTACTATAGATGACGCAGCAGCTCTTCTGCCAAATAAGCTCTCCTGTCCCGTGCTGCTGCTGGGGCATTTGGGTTAAGTGGCATCGGCACATGCAGTTCACCATCACGTCTCCTTAAGTCCTCTAATGTTTCCTCATCTATGTCAACAACACAACCTTGATTTATGGAAATGTTGTGTAAAACACAACATGCCACAAAGAATGCTGCAACTTTTTGAGGACTGTACTGTAAAGTGCCTCCTGACCTATCCAAACACCTGAAACGCATTTTCAGTATGCTGAACGTTCGTTCAATTACACAGCGTGTTTGTGTGTGTTTTCGATTAAACCGTATTTCATTCATTGTTGCTGGCATCAAAAATGGTATCATCAGCCATGTCATTACTACAATTAGCCTGAAAAATTTGGGTAAATGTGTAAGCTAGATTTAGGCCTACATTTTTTTACATCTTCATGGACACTACAATGATTTCCCTCATGTGTTAATATTGTTATAATGTATGATATGCAAAAATAAAAACTGCTGCATCTGTGTTGATGAGAGAATCAAAGTGTATGCGCGTTGTGCACCCGCTACATTATGGCCAAGCATGCGCGCTTAAAATAGCATTATGAACAATGCGCAATGCGCCACTGACTTTAGACTAGGTTTTTTCTGGTCAGTGGTGGAATTGTTTTCTGGAACTGCAAAATAGCACCAGGGATTGTTTGCGCTGGAACACGCCTCCTTTTTGCGCCGACCCGCCCAGGGAGCGCAAGTTAACTTCCTAGTTTACAGACGTACGTCTGTGGAGGGAAAAGCCCGCTTTGCGCGGGTGCAAAATAGGAATGATACATGCGTCAGTGTACAAAGTCATTTGCGCCGGGTGCAAGATAGGGCCCTTAGTGTAAAAGTAACTATAAGTATGATTTTACAAGTATACTGCAAGACAAGTATACAACTTATCTAGTTGTTTACTGAGTGTATAATTCAAAGTGTAATTTCATAAACTATAAGTATTTGAGTGTATATGTACTTGTACTTCTTGTATAGTTGCAGTACAAATGAAAAGCTTAGTTGTAAACTAGTTGTGTACTCAAAGTGTACTACTTTTACTACTAAACGATATGCGTGAGCATTCTGTCCTTTTCAGTGTTTTATCTTCCTGTTTTTGGTTCATTTACATGTATTTGGTTCGTGTTGCGATCATATATTATTCAAACCGCACCAGAGTTTGTTTGGAAAATTGGAAGCGGACTAAGATCCATCTTTTCAGCGGTCTAGGTCCGCTTGTTTGGTGCATACCAGGGTTCGGATGGCACCGTTCAGACTTATTCAAATGAACCGCAATAACAGAGCAATCACACCATGGTTCGTTTTAATCGAACCAAACATGCCAAGTGTGAACATACCCTAAAAAGTGGGCCAACTATACTTCAGTATATTTCATAAAATTAACTTGATGTATGCTTATTTTTTGTAAGGGAAGGCAAAACATAAACATATAAACAGTCCAGATTCAATCACAAATTTGTGCTTAAATTCCTGAAATCACAGCAGCATGGCTTTATTACAAATAAAATCCTATTACTTATGTACATAGAGTGTGAGTAATGTTTTTTTTTTCCCACAGGCCTTGGAATTGAGCTCAGTCAGAGATTTAATAAAGGGTGCAAATGAATTGTGTCAGCCTCCATCTTTTTCCAGCATTGCTGAAATTGGCTTACCTGAGGCGCTCAAACTCCACGTCATCTACCAGGAAGTCTCTTGCCTCCACTAATTTATGAATCTGTTTCAGAAACTCTTCCTCCTTCTGTTTGTCTTCATTAGACTTGTCATTATCTGAAAATGGATTTTAACAATTCTTACTTTAACAGAAAAAAACAACAAAACAAAATAATTTATGCAAAATGAGGTTCGGATTTAGTGGTTTAATTAGTAGTGCATGTTCCCTTTCGTTGTCACTTCGAGTTACATAGAATGACGATAAAATGGGGTTTCGCTTAGAAGCCTATCACCTTAGAGTATTAGACAACGAGCCAATGGCAAGGAAATGCCATGGGTCTGCGGAATTTGCATTGCGTAACTCCGCCCCACCTCATGGGTATATAAGGAAGTACGCTGGCAACATGCAGATATGTTTTTGCTTCGGAGCCAAGAGGTTCTCTTCACTCCTGCAGCCTGAATTCTCTCTGAGTGTCATAGTTTTCTTTGAGACGAGCAGCTATCCAGTCTGTGTTGGTGCAAAGGTGATTTACCAGCGAGTTTCACATTCCTGCCTGCTGATCTGTGCAGTGGTCAGCATCCAGCGTGTCTGTTTCTCCCTGGCCGCTTCAGCACAGGCTGCTGAGCGTCCTCTCACAAAAAGAACTTGCACGTGGCACATCTTTTTAAAGATGCTCTGCCTGTGTATTTCTGAGTGCGATAGTCTGATAGATTCAGCTGATGGGCACGAACGCTGTTTGACGTGTTTGGGCTTCGATCACGCTCAGACAGCGTTCGTGGATGCATCATGTTATCACTCTGGAACATGATCATCGCAATGTTATGGTCAAGACTCGATGACCTCACTAGAGTGAGAGTCCCCTCATCCACACCCCAATCTATTTTCTGCACGAGAGGGAATACTTTGTCTGGTGGCCAGAGTGACCAGAGGCAGCTGGTGTGTAACAAACCCGACGAATTATCCTCGGTTCACACACCCCTCCTTTACATTGCAACCCGTGTGGTTTCCAGATGAGTTTGGCTGGCGGGCCCAGCATCTCATCCAGCGCCCCGCCATATGAAATCATGTCTATCGCTGCATCACAAGATGAGCTGGAGTCCTCTGGACATGAAGGTTCGGCTGTGCATTGCCGAGTCTGATCCAGAGTTGACAGCTATGCTTTCCCGGGCCACCACGAGTATCGGGCTTGTGTGGTACCTTCCGCGCTGAAGGATGATGATTGGTATTGCAACCCCAATTCCTTTCTACCCGGACGTGCATGAAGAGGCCATGAGATCGTGAGAGTCTCCTTTGACTTTTCATGACTGCTTAACTCTGCTCTCACAGAGGCTGCGCCCAAAGGTATACTGGGTTCCCCCCATGGAGTGTTCTGTGTCGTCTGGTCACCTGGCGTGGCGACCCTAAGCATCCCTCCAATGCATCCTTATGCACGAGGGCAGGGCTGATTCAGAGCTCATCTAAGAGCTACGTGCCGCCACCGTTCTCGCTCTATGAGCGATGAAGGTGACCACATGCTCCCTGGGTCAGGTGGTGTCCACATGCGTGGTCAGACATCTCTGGCCTAACCTGGTTGATATGTGTGAGGCTGAGCGAACCTGCTTCCTCAACTCCCCCATATCCCAGGTTGGCCCCAACAGTTCTCGGCCGCCCAGAAGCAGACTGAGGCTATCAAACATATTCTGCTGCCAACCAGCCGCCTGCTCAGACGCCTCAGTCCGCTCGCCGCCAAACGCGCCCTCCTGCGACTTCCGCCCCCACCCGGCCCCAGCAGCAGCCTTTTGTTGTTGCATGAAGGCGCCCCAGTCTGCCCAGGTCCCGCAGCACGCTAAACGCCAGGCCAAGCGGCGCTTCTGACGCGGACAGCTCAGAGATGGGCTACAGTTCTGTCGAGGAGGTGGTTTTATTATTTCCTTTATTTTATCCAGGAGAATCACATTGAGATATTACTATCTCTTCTTCCAGAGAGACCTGGTCAAGACGACAGCACATTAAGTTTCACACACGAGAATCACAGTATAACAATTCCACATGGAAGCAGGGCCACTCCTTCCCCCGGTGGAGGGCCACGGGAGAACCCTTTGAGGAACTCTTGAGCCCTAATGTGGTTATTGACAGAACTAACACCCCCATCTCTGAGCTCCCAGAGTGCGCGGATGACAGTGTGTGCCCCTTACAAGCCTCGCCACTCTCGTCCCCCTCTGTCGTCAGACCCCTGTCAGAGCAGACTCCAGTGGAACGCACGTCGTTACCTGGTCTCCTCTGTGAGGACGTGGTCTACGACAGTGCCCCACACCAGGGGTCTCATTTATAAAGCAGTTTCCATGCAAAGGTTGTTATCTATAAAAAAACAAACTTGATGGGAGAATGTGCGCACCTTTAAGCAAACTTTGAGCCGTGCGTACGCAGATTCTGGAGACAAAGGGAATTGGCGACACCGATGGTGAGCTGGAGTTAAATGTCTTTTGGTCACTTTTAAACAGAAATTCTAAAGAAAATTATACATATACAGAAACATAATACAAATATGATTTCACTCACCAAGCCTATCACTTGAAGCAAATATCCATCCCTTTTTAAATGTCCGCGCCAGCGAGCGCTTTGGGCCGTTTGTGAAACGA
This sequence comes from Semotilus atromaculatus, assembly GCA_031834385.1. Taxonomy (NCBI): domain Eukaryota; kingdom Metazoa; phylum Chordata; class Actinopteri; order Cypriniformes; family Leuciscidae; genus Semotilus; species Semotilus atromaculatus. The sequence continues at coordinate 19,466,774 of JAULUF010000007.1, forward strand.
ACGCATATACAGCATATCTAACGGCAGATCTTCATTATGAGTCCTAATCATAAAAACACTGCATGTTCACAATAACAGTTTAAATAAATAATGATTTCCATTACACGAGAGTAGATGTTAAAACTTCATGCTGATTTGTACTCGGCTTTCGCCAAGATAAGCAACACTAAGACGTAGCTTTACAGTAAACTATGCTTCTCCATCCATTTACGCTTCTTTCCATATGAGGGTGTGACTCCCCTTCTGTCCGGCGTTAACGGCTGCAGTGTACTTGGCGCGTCAGCACACACGACGGCTGCAACTACAGTGTGGTCTCCCTAGTGGACCAGCACGACAACCGTCTGGATTGAGCCGAGTAGGGGACATCTCTAGGGTCTTCAAGTGGGCACCTTCCGTCCTCAGTGTTTCGTCGACTAGCCCACGACACCTCAAGAGGGCTCGACAGTGACTCTGGTGTCCCAGAGTCACCCCCCTCCGTCCCCCACTCAACTCAGCCCAGCTTACTGACCTCTACATCCCTCCTGCTGCTGAGACCTAACCACAATCTCACAATCTCTCCGCAACCCAACCATACGCGCCAACCCGATTGACTAAGGCTGTCGAGCCCCACTTTAAAGCAGTTACAGTGGCAACGGTTCCGTATGGCATACCACCTACCGCAAAACACAATATCTGCCCAACCACCCGTCATTCTATACTATACAACCTATACAAATTGTATAGTATACTATACAACCTATACTATACAACCTATACAAATAAACCAACAGACTCTTCAAGTTTTTCAAGAATTCTACGAAACCGTAGCGTGGCGGCCTGTACCTTGCCAGCTAGAATCTTTCCGTCTCAACCACAGCCAGTTGCTGCTCCTTTCTGCTGCTTCAGATAAGTTCTTTACTGTGCGACGCAACTCTTGGCCGCTGAATCCGACGTCTCTGAGGAACCGGGTTGTAGAGTGTGCCACAAAACCTCGACAACCCACTTCCACTGGATAAACCTGGACTCTCCATCCTCGCTGTTCTGCATCAGTGGCCAAATGAGCATACCGCAGTTTCTTCCTCTCATATGCCTCATCTACAGCATCCTCCCATGGCACTGTCAACTCTATCAGTTGAACAATGCGTGCTGATCCAGACCACAAAACAATGTCTGGTCGTAGGTTAGTGGTGGCAATCTCAGGTGGAAAAATAAGCCGTTGATCAAGATCAGCCAGCATCTTCCAGTCCCTAGCAGCTTCCAGTTGTCCTGGCCGAGAATTGGTGTTAACACCTTTTCTTGGTGGTTGCTCGCCTGGGCGGAGGGATGTTGTCTTCTGCGTGTAATGTTTTGCTAGAACAGGCGGCAACTTATTGGTCATACTACGCTTGCCTTCCAATGCTAAAGCCAAACATCTCAGTACTTGGTCATGGCGCCAAGTAAACCGACCTTGGCTAAGAGCCACCTTACATCCTGTCAAAATGTGCCTTAATGTGGCAGGTGATGAACACAAAGGACAAGAGGGATCCTCTCCTACCCAGAGGTTTAGGTTATGCGGTGATGGGAGAACATCATATGTTGACCTAATAAGGAAACTGATCCTACTCTCTTCCATTGACCAAAGGTCTTGCCAGCCCATTTTGCGTTGTTCCACACTCTCCCATCTCATCCACTCTCCCTGCTTGGCCTGGGAAATGGCCTTTATACTCCTCATCCTCTCCTCCTGCTTTCGCACCTCGTTGACTACCAGCTTCCTCCTTTGAGCTGGGCCTGCCTTGTGCCATTTAGGAGGAGCTAAACTGAGCCCAAAACCCCCTCTTCCATGCTGTACCTGTCCCACGATATCCCCTATTTGAAGGTCAGCCTTTGCCTCTACTACAGATTTCTTTGCTGACCACTTTCTACCAGTTTTTAACACAGGGGCTGCCTCCCTTACACATTTGTCACGTGACTCTACTAATGTCATTTCCAGTCTGACCTTGGCACACTTAAACTCCTCGGTTAAAGCAGAGACTGGCAGCTGCAATATTCCTTTACTATAAAGTCCCACTCTGCTGAGGCAGCGTGGAACTCCCAACCATTTCCTGATGTATGAACTTATTAACGCTTCCAGCTTATCCACTGTTGTCAAAGAAACCTCGTACACAGTCAGTGGCCACAGCAACCTCGGCAGTAGACCAAACTGAAAGCACCAGAGTTTTAGTTTGCCTGGTAGAGCACAGCTGTTTATGCTCTTCAACCCTTCCACTGCTTGTCGTCTAACTTCTCCCACTCGAACTGTGTCCTTTAGATCTCCATCGTACCATCTCCCAAGACTCTTCACTGGCTTCTCAGAAACTGTTGGTATTGCCTCACCATTAATGAAGAATGTTTTATCTACTACCTTTCCTTTAACTATGGAGATGCTCCTTGATTTAGAGGGCTTAAATTGCATTCGTGCCCATTCAATATTATCTGTTAACTTCCCCAATAACCGATTAGTGCAGGCTACTCTTGTAGTCATGGTTGTCATGTCGTCCATGTATGCTCTGATTGGTGGTAGACGCATCCCAGAAGCCAAGCGCTCTCCTCCTACTACCCATCTTGATGCCCTAATGATTACTTCCATTGCCATGGTAAAAGCCAGTGGAGAAATTGTGCATCCTGCCATTATTCCAACCTCTAAGCATTGCCATGCAGTGCTGAATTTTGGAGTTGAGAAACTAAATTGCAAATCTCCAAAATAGGCTTTCACTAAATTTGTTATTGACATTGGTACTCTGAAAAAATCAAATGCTGCCCAAAGAAGCTCATGTGGCACTGAACCATATGCATTAGCCAAATCCAGGAATGTCACATGGAGCTCCTTCCTCTCCTTTTTTGCTGACTGAATTCGTTGCCAGATAACATTGATGTGTTCTAAGCATCCTGAGAACCCTGGAATGCCCGCTTTTTGAACTGAAGTGTCAATGAAGCCATTCTTTAATAGGTAGGTGGACAATCTCTGGGCAATAATGCTGAAGAAAATCTTACCTTCAACGTTTAATAGTGAAATAGGACGAAACTGACTGATGCTTGTAGCATCTTTTTCTTTAGGTATAAAGACTCCACCTGCTCTGCGCCATGCTCTAGGTACAACCTGTTTTTCCCATGCCACTTTTAACAATTTCCACAGAATTCGCAGAACTCCTGAAGCACTCTTGTACACTCTGTACGGAACTCCATTAGGCCCTGGAGATGATGAAGCCCTTGCCTTTCTCACAGCCTGCTCTACCTCTTTCCACTTAGGTGCACAGACCTCCATTTGGTATTCTGGTGGGTTGATAGGTGGTTTGTCTGATGGAATTGACATATGCTCATGCCTTTTTGCATCTGTATGCGTTTCCTCCAAATATCTCTCTAGCTCAACTCTAGATGCTTTTAAAGTGCCATTCTTCTCACTGGTGAATAACTTTCACCAGTAAATAAAATAATTATTTAAACTAAGTTTTACTTCTGATATAAACATTTAGATTAAATATGCCAAATTCTCATTAAAGAAGTTAAACACTTAAACTACATGAAATCTGAAATCATGAAGTCTTGCTCAAGAATCAACACATACTGGTCCACTCGGACAATACCGCGATTGTAGCATACATCAACCATCAAGGTGGTCTACGCTCTTGCCATATGTCGTAACTCGCACGCCACCTCCTTCTATGAAGTCAGAAGCATCTGAGGTCGCTTCGTGATATGTACATTCCCGGAGACCTGAACCATGCAGCCGATGAGCTCTCATGGATTCAGCCACTCTCTGGAGATTTGGGAACAGTTCGGCGACGCACAGGTAGATCTGTTTGCCTCCCCCGACTCTTCCGCACTTGATCGATTGCTTCTGTCTGCCTCGCTGCCTGCTGTGAGTTTGTTTGCTTCGTGGCTGTCTAAGCCTCATATTTTCTTTCTGTTTTGAACCATAATTTCATGGCTGAGCGAGTCTTCTTTACACTCACTTACAAACGAACATTGTCTGTCGTGCGTCTACATTACACCCGTACCACTAAAAAGACGGATTATATCCGAGGTTCATCGCGCTGATGGCTTACACCCAAGTAGAATTGGAGCAGATCTGCTGTCGGATAACATCTCCAAGATGTTAAACACCGTTTGACTAGTAACCAAAAATCCAAATCACAGTCTCTGCTGCACCAATTTAATTGATATTAATACTAGTGTAGAACATTGCATAGAAACTGTGTCTACTCCTAGTTTACTGAGATCAAATAATAAATCTACTGCGGGATCTAGAAAAAATCTAATTGTTATTAAAACAGAAAATCTCGCTATTAGTGAACAGCCTTTTTCCACCTTAAACATTGCTAAGCTACGTAATATGCTATCAGTCTCTGATTAGGGCTGTCAACGAATATTCTAAATTCGAATATATATTCGAATAGTTTAAAAAAACAGAAATTCGAAGGTGAAAATTAATATTCGAATCATGTGGAAAAACATGCCCGCGGTAGCAGAGGCGCGGCTGTCTGCTTTGCTAGTGGCAAAATTCTGAAGCTTAAAATGTAAAACGCATTTTCCAGCTGCACAGATAGCACAGTGACTGTCTGGCTCACTCATTGGCTGTGCTGCGGCAACTGCACATCCAATGGCGCGGGCGCCTCGAACGTGTGCGCCAATGAGCTAGCATTACATCATACAGAGCCCGCCAAGGGGGTGTGGCCAGACGTCCCCGAAATAGCCATAGTAGCAGCAGTTTACCACAGCACGAGCTGCGCCTCGGAGAGTTCAATGTCGGTTCTATACTGTAAAACTTCAATTAATGTTAATAATATTTGTTTCAATCACTGAATGAAGCTATATTTAGGACAAGAGTCGCGACCTTAAATTGCTTGCACAAAACTCTTGATCAGCACTCAACATGTGTGTATTATTGTTCATTTAAACCGTTATGCGCAGAGAGCGTGAGGGCGAGAGAGAGAGAGCGCGAGACAGAGCGCGAGAGAGAGCGCGAGAGAAAGAGTGCCTGCGAGTGCGAGCGAGAGTAAGGTCTGCGGTCTTGGCCATTAGTTGATTTACTTGTTTTTGTGTAAGTTAATACGTTGTCAAATATGTTTAAACTTAAATAAGCTACCTATACAAGTAGTTGTGTCTCTTTGTATTAATTTGTCCTGTTATTGACGTAATGCGCGTCATTGACAAAATGCGCAACCAGATATTCGAATAGTTCGAATATATGTGGTTTTTTTAGAGGGAATATTCGAATGTCATTTTTGAGCAATTTTGACAGCCCTATCTCTGATGCAGAAAAGTTAGTTCATGCATTCATGACCTTGAGACTAGATTACTGTAATGCTTTATTAGCTGGTTGTCCTGCATCCTCAATAAATAAGCCACAGTTAGTCCAAAATGCAGCCGCTAGAGTTCTTACTAGATCAAGAAAATATGATCATATAACACCGATTTTATCATCACTACATTGGTTACCTATAAAGTTCCGTATTAATTACAAGGTATTGCTACTGACTTATAAAGCCCTAAATGGTTTAGCTCCAGCACAATGCGAGATTCTAGATCTCCGAGTGGAGCCAGTTTCCTCTCATGTACTCGCTTCAACTAGCCGGTAACTAGGATCCGCTCAGATGTCTTCGCTTGCTCGCCATTCCACTCCACGGACTGGATCAGTGCGATATTCTCCTGAAGTGAGTTTCCCTGAGAGACCCTGAGTTCCTCCAGCGCTGTTGACGTCAACGCCAGAGTCTATGCCTGCGGCAGCTTTCGCGTTGGCTAGGTGCCTCCATGTGCATGGTTCCCCTCTGGTGACCCCCACATGTGTATTTCCACTGTAAGACTCTTGAGCATGTGTATTTCCCTCGGCAAGCCACTTTGACACCCCCGGGGTGGAAAAATTCCACCCTGCGGGTTGGACATTCCAATGTTCTTCCATATGCATCCCTCCGGGTCATATGTGTATTAAGTTGGAGTCCTTCGTCCGTGCTAGACTCACGACAGGGAGCTCACACTTACGCAGGGCACTGGAAGACAGCCGAGGTGGTGTGATTAGACTGGGAACCCCATTTCGTCGTCATTCTACGTAACTCGAAGTGACAACAAAAAGGGAACATTTTGGTTACGTATGTAACCCTCGTTCCCTGAGTAGGGAACGTAGACTTTACGTCTCCCAGCCACTTCCGCTGTACTGCTGGAAACGCCTGAGTTCAGTCTCGGCTCCTCAGCAGGAAACATATCTGCATGTTGCCAGCGTACTTCCTTATATAACCACGAGGTGGGGCAGAGTTACGCTATGCAAATTCCGCAGACCCATGGCATTTCCTTGCCATTGGCTTGTTTTGTAATACTCGAGGGTGATAGGCTTTCGCTCAGTCATTCGACGTAATGTCTCCGTTCCCTACTCAGGGAACGAGGATTATATACGTAACCGAAATGTTTTCTTGTTGTGCTACGGGACTTTTAAATTGGTAAACTGTAAAAACAAAACCATTGATCGCTAATAAAGTTTTACTTAGTCTATTTATTTATTTTTATTTTTGATGTAATATATGCCAGAGGCATTGCCAGATCTCACCTGGGATAGACAGAAGCTTTTGAAGCTCTTTCTTCAGTCTTGTAATTTCTTTACATAACTGGATATCATCCATCCTGGAAAATAAAAGGACACGCAAACATGTTAAGTTCATACTGTTCTAAAGCATGAGAAGCATTTAAATTCTTCACTACAAACAACACCAATGAAAACCTATAAAGCAGGTAACCTGCTTCATTTCATAACATTTAATTAATTTATTTTATTTTACTCTAAATGAAAAATGTTATTTAACATCACTGAACCAACTTAAATATACTAGGTTAAACCAACAAAGCTAAATTTAAGTGTAGGATTGGGTACAGACAGAGTGGGAAACAGGAACTAAAGGAAACTGAGCAGAATGTCAAAACCAAACATAATCATAACAAACACTGTACGCTGCCTACTTTTTATTTTTTTAAATTTTTGAAAGTTAAACAGTAGGCATTATTCTACCATTAAAATTTAAACATTCGTTTTCTACACTGTTGTCACATGACCTCATGTTGAAAGTATAATTAAATGAGTTGTCAGATAGTCATAGTAATCAGTTATTTAGAATGCATTTAGTCCGTAAACCTGTTTGCTCATGTCAACATTCTTGCCAATATCACTGTATGCTATAAATCCGCATTTCACTCCCATTTTAAAGAAAATATGCAGGATCTCTCTATATCTCTCTGGTTTAGTTGAGACAGGCAGCTGAGGCTGAGCAACAATCAAACACTCGGGAAGAAATGCCCCACTGATTTTGTAATAGGCAATGCTCTTCCCAAACGATTGTGAGGGGAAACCGATATACATGCATTAGACACTCTGGCAGCATCAAAACCAAAGCATTAGCATTTTAATGAGGGGCAGCTGGCTGATTGTAGCTCTTGTTAATGGGAATAAGAAGGACGGATGACTGTAGATGTGATCTCAGATACATTTTACAAACTGCTCAAGGCTTGTGAGTTTGGCTGTTGACTATCATTTATAATTGACAAAACTGTTTTTGTTGCATTCATTAGTAGTTTACTGTCCATGTAGTCATTGTGTTTTATTATATCTGGAGTGTGAAAATGTATACTAATAAAAGAAAATTCATAATATTGTAATATTGTTCTGTTTTGGTTTTATTTTTAGTGTTTTGGTCCTGGTTGAATGTCTTCCCTTTGCTAGTTTGTCTCCATGTTTTTTTATTGAGCTAGTACATGTTTCTGGTTATGTTAATTATCCCTGTGTGTATTTAAGCCCTTACATTTGCATTTATGTTGACGTGGTTGTAATTTCTTATATTCCTGAATATTTGCTATTAAATATAAAGCTGTTTGAAATCTCCTTGGTTGTGTGATTTCTATAGCCACCAACCGAACCAAGACTGGATTTATTTTTGAGCCTTTTTTCTCCCCCTTCACTATTGACCTGCCGGACATCCAACTGCTCTGCCTGGAGCAAAAGGACCATTCACTTTTTTTCACCCCACCAGCCTCAGCGAGCGATCCAAGGCACGGTTTGAAGTGAAAAGTCCTCTGGAAGATTTTGGAGCATATGTGGAGTGGGTGCTGATGAATAGCAGATTGGCATTCGCCATCTGTCCTGCTGAGGACGACATCACCAGCCCCACTACGAACCCAGAGTCCAGCCAGCCACTGCCCACACACTGCATGGAGCTAACATTAGAGCCCCCCGCAGATGGAGACCCAGATTCTGCTGCTCTGCATGAGCCACTGCCAGAGAAGAGGACTGAGCCAACCATCGCCCAAACCCCACTTAAGAGTCTGACCAGGTGCATGAGCGGACAGCACTGTGAGTGAGTGAGTGAGTGAGTGAGTGAGCTGCAGCTGGCCTCTGCAAATATTTATGAAGATTTTATAATATTTTTTAATATTTCCCTGATTCTCCCATTCGCACTGGTCCCTCCCAGCTCTCAATCAAGTCTTCTGTGTCTCCATTGGATCCACCCAGCTCAAAGTCTCATGTGTTTCTGCTGGTTCCACAAAGCTCAAAGTCTCCTGTGTCTACAGGGTTCCACCCAGCCTCCCTCTCCCACGTCCTCTTCCAAAATCAGCCAGTCTGTCAGCCCCACCTCCACTGATTCTCTTCAGCCCCTCGACTTCTCCTCTAATACCACTCTGTTGTGTGGACCTACCTAGGTCTGCCCAGCTAAGAGGATCCCTTGGCTAACCTCCAGCCTCTGAGCCCATCAATCCACCTCTGCCTGTCAGCTCCTTCCTCTCTCGGCTCCACCTGGGACCATCGTCCTTATGGCTTCACTGGGCTCCCTCGTCCCTCCGGCTATGGCTTAGTCAGTCGTCACCCTGTCTGCGCTGCGGACTTACGGGCCTTCAGCTACGATTTGTCCCTCCACCTCTTAGGCTCTGTGGGGCTCTTCCTTCTCTCAGGCTCCAACTTGATCCATGGTCACTCAGCCACGTTCCTCCAGTGCCCTGGTTCCACCTCGAATGCTAACTGCTGCGGCTCCACCTCAGTCTCCAGAGCCATTGGTGTTGTGTGATCACTTCAGCTCTCCATCTGCACCCTGATCTCCTCTTCCATTGGCTCGATTTCAATTAGTCATCCCCCTGGTGTCATCATTTAAACCTCCACCGTGGCTTCTCCCTCCCTCAACGGCTGCACTTTGGTTGCCCGCCTGGCTTAGGGCCGATTCACATATCGCGTCTTTTTTTTTGCGCGCTCAAGTTAGTTATTTCAAATGTAGGCGCGCGGTATGCGCACTCATAATGGAAGCGACGCGGTCGCGGTGCGACGAGCTCCTTTTTTCCAAGCGCGTCCGCGCCGCATCGAGATAAAAACATCTCAACTTTCCAGAATGCCGCAAGCGCACCGTAGGTCACGTGACAAGAACCTTAACAACAATAAGCTTAGCAACGACAGACGCCTCCGGCGTGCAACCGCCCTAGCGCTTTGGAAAAAGGAGAACCTAGCGTTTTCTACGCGTTTTTAGGCGCTATATTATAGGGATGTTCGCCGGAGTCAAATGTGACGTCACGATATGGGCGTGGCCACGAACTGGTTGGCAGAAAGAACCAAACTCAATGCAGATGGCCTGTGAAGAGAATGAAGATGAAATTCTCTAGTCGTGCATTGTGTACGTAATTAGATTTTTTGATCCAGCCACTTTTTATTTTACCCTTTTGTCTTGTTTCAGCCCCAAACCCCATCTCTGCAATACAAATTAATAAAGGCTGGTTTGGTTTCTAAAGTACTTCTTCCAGCCTCCATGTATTAATGTTCATGGGTAGCCTGAATGGGTTCCGTTCAGACCTTAACATTAGGTATTTTACTGTAAGGTGTCAACAAGATTCAACAAGACATTTTCACCTGGCTATACTCACTGTTTAGATCTGTTTGGGTATTTATGCAAATTAGTACTACGTAATTAGATTATGCACCGTTTGTCTATGTTAACAACAAATGTTTATAATGTTAATAACTGTTAACAACAAATGTTAATAATGTTAATAACAAATGTTAATAACAAACAATTTAAAAAAACTTCAGAGGTGTAATCAATGATGTAATCAACTCAGTACTTATCATGGTGATATCTGGGTTTAAATGTGTACCCTATTCTAGACGCCTAATTGCAGAAATCCACAGCTATCTTCTTGATTCAAGCTGTTTAGGTAGGCTACGCGGTAGAAGGTAACTCTTATCGAACCTGTTAACACAGCCGATCACACAGCACGATACAACCATGTGTGTTTCTGTGTTTGCGCTGCGCAGCAAGCCATTACTTTTCTTTTTGCCAACCAGAGCGCATGTAACCGCGTCGTGACGTCACGGCGAAGATCCCTATATTGTGATTCACGGACCGTATATCAGTTCGGACCATCAACATCTGTGCAGCGCGAGCTCTATGAGCGCAAGCCGATCTTGATCAAGCGAACTGTTACTACACAGCGCTAAGAGATCTAGTAAAGAAAGCATTTGAATTCGGCACTGAAGTAATAACATCGCTGAGAGATCTAGTGAGAAGCGTTCACATGTCTCCGTTATTAACCGTAGATCTCTATTAGATCAAACAGCGCTGACGTGGAAACCAGGAGAAACATTGTGCCGTGAATGAACTAGTAATAGGCTTTAAATCCACAGATCAGCACCCAGATAGCACAAGTCTATTTGATGTAATATTTACATCTGGAAGACGTATTTTTAAGAGTGTTTGCTCATCAAATAGACTTGTGCTATCTGGGCAACATTCACCATGAATTTAATGTAGTAACACTAACTGTAACCAGTTTGGCTGGAATAGTGAAATGCTTTTAAGTACTTCACACATTTTTTTCCAGCACTTCAAAACTCAAATATTATATAAATATTATATAAATAGATATATATTTAAATGTTATTTTTAATGTGATGACCAAAACATTATTTATTCATCCTTCAAAAATTACCCCCATTTATAAAACTGAAAGTTTCAAGATGTAGGAAAACTCACACTTCTCCAGCCTCAGTCAAAAGGATGGACCAGTCCTTCTATATTGATGGTTTCCATATAAAGCCTTCATCACTGACTCGCAACCTCGGTGTCTTATTTGACTCAACTCTGTCTTTTGGCTCTCATATTTCTTCCATTGTTAAAAACTCTTTCTTTCATCTTCGAAATATTGCTCGTCTAAGACCATCTCTCACTTTAGCTGACGGCGAACTCTTAATTCATGCATCAATCACATCACGTCTGGATTATTGCAATGCTTTATTTCTTGGCCTTCCCAAAAAACGTATTGCAAGATTACAGTACGTCCAAAACTCAGCAGCAAGAGTTCTCACCTCCACCAGGCGTTCTGCTCACATTACTCCGGTGCTTCATGACCTTCACTGGTTACCTGTTTCATCTCGTATCCACTTTAAGGTATTGCTTTTAACATATAAGGCATTAAACGGTCTTGCACCCCCATATTTGTCTGATCTACTTTTCACCTACCGTCCTGCACGTTCTCTCAGATCGACTGAACTTGGTTTACTGTCCATCCCTCGTTTTCGATTATCTACAGTAGGTGGAAGGTCATTTAGTGTTAATGCGCCAACATTATGGAATTCACTGCCCCTTTCACTTCGAAATATTTCATCAGTGACTGCTTTCAAGACACAGTTAAAAACATATCTGTTTAACATGTACTTCGTCTAAATGTGATTATATGTGTCCTTTGTGATTGTAAAGTTGTGCGTCAGTGTTTAAATGTATTATAAAGGTACCATGTAAAGCGACCTTGAGCTTTGGAAAGGCGCTATATAAATAAAACTTCTTCTTCTTCTTCTTCTACTTCTTTAAAAATATTTTTTTCTTTTAATAAATAGGAAATTTCTCTGGCATTTCTTCCTTTTTGCTGTACCGAAAACGTACCGAACCGTGACTTTAAAAACGAGGTACGTACCGAACCGTGATTTTTGTGTACCATTACACCCCTAGCGGTATGGTTCTGTTCTGGGCAACAGAGGAGCAATAACTCAATTGAATGTATTGCAGATATCATTAATTCAAGATTTTAAGTACAACATAATTCGAGAATTTATTCTGATTCAAAGGGCACTCAAGCCCAAATACTGACTGCACGAGAGGAGAAGCTGGGGATGGAGGAGGGTAATTAGCTCCTGAGAACGCGATAGCTGCTAATAATACTGAAGGAGCTTATATTTGTGTACAGTGATAGGCATTGTATTCCTATAGGTAGACATGGATCAGCTGAGAATCAGCTGATACGAACTTGACTAACATGACCTGCCAGAACTAACGCAACGCTTAATAAATGGCACCCAGATAACTGATTCACATGCTTAGAAAGAGACTACAGAGTGAGTCTAGAAAAATTTAAGAAATCATTTGCCTGGGACACCAGTGAGTTTTACTGATCAAATGGACTTTCACACCAAGGATGTATAAAGATAACTATAACTACAAAGACACAGAGGAATTTAAGTTTTAAAGACACAGAGAATGATATCATTGGAATCACTTTCAGAACGATTCAGCTATATTAAAACGATATTTTAAAAAAATACATTGACAGCCAATCAGAATTCACCTGACTTTAAAGAGCTTGAGCATTTAAAGCAGCAGACAACATAACTGCAGTGCTGGCTGGATGCTAATATAATTATCTTTATAGTTATCATTCTTGGTGTCAACAAGCCTTAGCAGTCATTATACAAAAAGTATATGACAGAATGCTGAAACTGACTAATCAGAATGAAGTAGGGACATGTAGTAAGTATAAATACAGGGTCCAAATTTAGGTTCCATAACTTCCATATGTCTAATACAACACTGAAAATATGCCATTCAAATTCTAATTTAAACCTGAAAATACAATAACAATTTTAAGATTGAAAGAAATTTAAACCCACAAAATGTTGGGGTCTATTTGTCCCGTATTTGTCACGATGAGGTAGAAACGAGGAGGAAGCAGGATCCACATGCAGCACACTTTATTCAATAAACTGAAAACTATACAAAGACTCAGACTAGGAACAGGACTCAAGAGGCTGAACAACCAACATCGACAGTAACACACAACACTACAACATTAAGAACTCACAAAGACTGAACAAGACACAGGGCTTAAATACATACTGGACTACCGAGACAAGGGACACCTGTGAACATTTAAACAAATCAACCAATGACAACATGACACAACAGACAGGGGAACACAAGGCAAGATCACATGACTAGAACAGGGGATCACATGACAGACAAGAACCAGGAACAAGAAACAAAACCCAAACCGTGACAGTATTAATAAAGAACATACAAAACAAATCGTGGTTAATATATTGACACTTCCAGTTACTTAAAAAAAAATAAAAAAATGAAAGGCTTTGTCATAATTACAGCACAGCACACCACCATATAGCTTGAATGAGGGGTATTTGATTATTTAGAGTTCATGTCACTTCAAATGCTGCTGACATTAAAGAAAGAAAAAAAAAAAAAAAAAAAAAATGAAATTCTGACATTCATGTATGCCTACATTTTTAAATTAAACGTTTCACTGTTGGCCCTGATAACATAATGTGTAATAAAAAAGAATAAGCATTTTCACTAGTGGTTACAGATATTTGGGCCCCACAGTATATATTATAGGTATTTGCTTGTGAAAATCAGTTTACTCACATATATCTGAGCTCAGACTCCCTCCTGACCAAAATGTCTCTGATCCGTTCAATCTTACAGAGTTCCCCCTCAATGTCTCCCACTGTGGTAGTAGAGTCCGCCATTGAGACCACATCTACCTCTGTAAACACAGAAACAAGAAGATCTGGACTGAAACCACACTGATCACAACCACAAGGAGATGAATACAGCTCAAATTGCGTTCTATAGAAAATATCAGATTTAATGCAATGTCTTCACTCTCAAGATTAGCAGTGCTTGTGGAGTATTTCTGTAAAGTGAGGTACATTTGAAGATGCACCAATCAATGAACAACCACTGAGTCTCTTTAAATAAATAGCACATGTAAAGGAAGTGCAAGTGTAAATTAAACCTCTACAACTCATTGAGGTCTATCATTACTACCTTCTTCCTTTTCTTTAAGAGGTTCTTAACCTCTTAAACCTCTGCACCAATGAATCAAAGCTTTAGCAGCAGCAGAAAATTGCAGCATGTCGAGGTTACCAGCCTCGGCTGTCAAGACAACAAATTATCACTTGCAGGGGTATAGGATTCCTAGCATAACTCTTCGCCTGATCCTACAATTGGTAATGTCACTGCTACTTTCTGATGAGTGACATGGTAACCATTATAAAAGGCTGAGGCTAATATGTTCTGTCAGTTTTATATTTACATTTACAGTACACAGACACTTTAATCCAAGGCAAATTAGAATTGAGGAGAACAGAGGCAATTAAACCAACAATAGGGCAACAATATCAAAAGCATCGTAAACCTAAGTAGATTGTAGAACTATTGGCACCAATGGTCTCTACGATCAACTTAGCTCACAATGCTTTTGAGAAACGCAGCCCTGGCCAATATACAGTAGTCTTGTTTTCTAGAAAACAAATTAACAACAAATAACAAATAATTGTAGCAAGGTTAGATGTTGTGGAAAGAAGGAGGCGGGAACCGGCGAACGTTCAACACTTTTAATAATAAATAATTAAACAAATACATAAACTAAAGTAAAGATAACACATAATAAAACAAAACATTGAATAAAATAGTCCAGGCCTGGCCTCTCTCGATCTCCACTGTCGTCGCTCCTCCTTTTATGCTTCTCCGCTCCTCCATGAGAGATACGAGACCATTTTCTTATGGCCTCGTCCTGCTCGCCTTGTTATGTTGGACTGCTATTCTAAATTGAAATTTGCCTTGTGGATTAATAAAACCTGTTATACTTCATCTTCTTCGTTGTGCGTTTGTTTTGCACCACACAACCTGTGACAGAAGACTCGACCAAAAGTGAAAGTAAGCGGTTTGCCTGTTTTAGTTTGTTATGGACATCCCTGCTGTGAAGCTATTGTGCCTTGAGCAGGGAGAACTCTTCCTCGAGGCTCACCTAGAGGTTTCTTCACCTAGAATTTCCTCGATCTGGCCTACCTAACGACTTTCCAGAACAACTGCCTCATCTCGTTTCTGCTCACTAGACTGAACACATCAATTGTATGGGGCAGTTGCAGAGCAGTTGTACGGGGAGGCTCCTCGAGGGAGCTTCACTTCCTTTGTGGAGTGGGTGCTGGTATACTGTGGGTCTGCATTCTTTGTGGATGTCGTTACCTGCCCCACTCCGTGTCCAGTCAGTGCCCAGACCGGGCCCATCGGACTGTGTGGAGCAGCATAACCCCGCAGATGTCAAGCCCTTCTCTGCCATGAACTGTGGTAGGAGGTACGTGTCAAAGTAACATCCACATGGATGGTAGAACCCAAGGTTTCCCAGCAAAACATTGCCCAAAGCATCACACTGCCTCTGCCGGCTTGCCTTCTTCCCATAGTGCATCCTGGAGCCATGTGTTCCCCAGGTAAGCGATGCACACCAATCCGGCCATCCACGTGATGTATAAGAAAGCATGATTCATCAGACCAGGCCACCTCCTTTCATTGCTCCGTGGTCCAGTTCTGATGCTCACTGTTGACGTTTTTGCCGGTGGACAGGGGTCAACATGGGCACCCTGACTGGTCTGCGGCTATGCAGCCCTATATGCAACAAACTGCGATGCACTGTTTATTCTGACACCTTTCTATCAGAACCATCATTAACTTCTTGAGCAATTTGAGCTACAGTAGCTTGTCTGTTGGATCGGACCACAAAGGCCAGCCTTAGCTCCCCACACGCATCAATGAGCCTTGGCCGCCCATGAACCTGTCGCCGGTTCACCACTGTTCCTTCCTTGGACCACTTTTGATAGATATGGATCTACTGCAGACTGAGAACACCCCACAAGAGCTAAAGTTTTGGAGATGCTCTGACCCAGTCGGCTAGCCATCACAATTTGACCCTTCTCAAACACGCTCAAATCCTTATGCTTTTCTATTTTTCCTGCTTCTAAAATATCAACTTTGAGGACAAAATGTTCACTTGCTGCCTAAAATATCCCACCCACTAACAGGTGCCGTATTGAAGAGATAATCAGTGTTATTCACTTCACCCGTCAGTGGTCATAATGTTATGCCTGAACGGTATTGTTTGCAGTTATTCTTGTATTATTTAGAGTATTTATTAACATTTGAATGTGTGTGTATGTGTGTGTGTGTTTTAAACAGATTACAGATTAAACCCTTTTGGTATTACTGTACTTACTTTCTACAAGCCAGAAGTAAGAACAACATGCTATAAATTTGCATAATATAAAATTTTCCCTTTCCTATTTGGCTCACATGATCCTCTTTATTTCCAACCATCAACTTGCATCTTGAAGTACTGAGAAGACACTAACATCTAGATTACAAATGCTTGCAAAAAGAGCATTTCAAAAAGCCAAAAAAGCAAGTGGCTCCTTCATATATAAGTTAACAACAGCTCACTGAAGCATTGAGGCTTTTTATGTCAAGTTAGATAAGGAAAAATCATTAAAACGCATGCACTCTGAGTGAGAAAGCAGTAGAACAGATTTGGTACAGTACAGAAAAAAAAATTTTTGTTTGTTTTGAGATGTAAAGCATGTAAAGGAAACAAAGCCTATAAAATACAATCTGTGTCACGCTGAGACTTCCACATATGCCTTTAACTGAATTTTCTTCATAAATCATGGTCATTCATTAGGTCTTACTTAAAAAAAGCATACATTTGACAGTAGCCTATTTTTACAGTAACAATAACTAAACATTTACAAGTTTTCATCATACATGTAAGGTAACAAATTAACAGGTTTTTACTGGAGCATTTTAGTATTTTCCTGTATAAATGTAAAAATTAATAAATAATTGTTTTAAAGGCTACAGTTGCTTAGTTTACATTAGTTTACACAAAATGAAATTGTTTATTTGAGTGGACCAGAGTTGCTTTACCCAGATGATCTCCATAAGATTATTTAGCAACACTCTATTAGTAAGGTTCAGTATATCGAAGATTCTGGGAGACAGCAGAAGGTTCACTACCCTGTGCTAGAAGAGCAGAGGGGTACACACATTTAAGCAAATGTAATGAAGCCAATATAACACTGTGAACTCAGACACGGTCTTTCTTTCCCGAATCCCCTTCACACTATTTGTGACTGTGACTTCCAATGATCTTTTGTTACTAAATCCTCATTAATAGGATAATATAAATCGACACAATATCCAAAGACAAATGTAGAACATTTAAGTTATTAAAGGGATAGTTCACTTTGAAATTAATTTTTGGTATGTTTTAGCTTACCTCAAGGGCATCCAAGTAGGTGTCTTTGTTTCCGCAGTAGTTTCAATTTTGATATTTTTAGGTCAATCCGTTGTTGTCTGTCAGTCATATACACTCACCGGCCACTTTATTAGGTACCCCATGCTAGTAACGGGTTGGACCCCCTTTTGCCTTCAGAACTGCCTCAATTCTTCGTGGCATAGATTCAACAAGGTGCTGGAAGCATTCCTCAGGGAGTTTGGTCCATATTGACATGATGGCATCACACAGTTGCCGCAGATTTGTCGGCTGCACATCCATGATGCGAATCTCCCGTTCCACCACATCCCAAAGATGCTCTATTGGATTGAGATCTGGTGACTGTGGAGGCCATTTGAGTACAGCGAACTCATTGTCATGTTCAAGAAACCAGTCTGAGATGATTCCAGCTTTATGACATGGCGCATTATCCTGCTGAAAGTAGCCATCAGAAGTTGGGTACATTGTGGTCATAAAGGGATGGACATGGTCAGCAACAATACTCAGGTAGGCTGTGGCGTTGCAACGATGCTCAATTGGTACCAAGGGGCCCAAAGAGTGCCAAGAAAATATTCCCCACACCATGACACCACCACCACCAGCCTGAACCGTTGATACAAGGCAGGATGGATCCATGCTTTCATGTTGTAGACGCCAAATTCTGACCCTATCATCCGAATGTCGCAGCAGAAATCGAGACTCATCAGACCAGGCAACGTTTTTCCAATCTTCTATTGTCCAATTTCGATGAGCTTGTGCAAATTGTAGCCTCAGTTTCCTGTTCTTAGCTGAAAGGAGTGGCACCCGGTGTGGTCTTCTGCTGCTGTAGCCCATCTGCCTCAAAGTTCGACGTACTGTGCGTTCAGAGATGCTCTTCTGCCCACCTTGGTTGTAACGGGTGGTTATTTGAGTCACTGTTGCCCTTCTATCAGCTCGAACCAGTCTGGCCATTCTCCTCTGACCTCTGGCATCAACAATGCATTTCCGCCCACAGAACTGCCACTCACTGGATGTTTTTTCTTTTTCGGACCATTCTCTGTAAACCCTAGAGATGGTTGTGCGTGAAAATCCCAGTAGATTAGCAGTTTCTGAAATACTCAGACCAGCCCTTCTGGCACCAACAATCATGCCACGTTCAAAGTCACTCAAATCACCTTTCTTCCCCATACTGATGCTCGGTTTGAACTGCAGGAGATTGTCTTGACCATGTCTACATGCCTAAATGCACTGAGTTGCCGCCATGTGATTGGCTGCTTAGAAATTAAGTGTTAACGAGCAGTTGGACAGGTGTACCTAATAAAGTGGCCGGTGAGTGTAATGGAGGTCTATGGGGTCCTCCTCAAAGAGCATACACAGAGAAGTCCAAATTAAACATGATTTAATGACTCGTAAATGTAAGTACACATTGATGGCCTAAGACACGACACGAGCGGTTTGTGTGAGAAAACGAACAGTATTTATATAGTTTTTACCTCTTGTAACCACAGCCACGTCCAAGTGATCTGAGGGCGCGGGCGCTTCAGTCTGCACAAGCGCCGGAAAGCGCCGGAAGTGATCTCTCGTGCATGTACGTCACTCATTGTTTACACAGAGATTTCAGAAGTGTTACCTTTCACTGTGAAGATCTAAACATATTTAGATACAGGAAATCGCAATGGAAGACGATTTCGATATATCAACAGACAATGTTGAATTTTTTTCACAACCATATTTATTTGAACCAGAATACACAGATCAAGAACTCAGAGCAAAGCCCCCGCGCCCTCAGATCACTTGGACGTGGCTGTGGTTACAAGAGGTAAAAACGATATAAATAGGCTACAGTTCGTTTTCTCACACAAACCGCTCGTTTCGTGTCTTAGGCCATCAATGTGTACTTACATTTACGAGTCATTAAATCATGTTTAATTTGGACTTCTCTGTGCATGCTCTTCGAGGTGGTGACCATAGACCTGCATTATATGACTGACAGACAAGAACGGTTTGACCTAAAAATATCAAAATTGAAACTACTGCGGAAACAAAGACACCACATCTTGGATGCCCTTGAGGTAAGCTAAAACATACCAAAAAATTATTTCAAAGTGAACTATCCCTTTAATGGCTAAACTATAAGCTGTTTTCAGATGTCAGCATAACATCTCTTTTAACCTGAACCCAATCTCGAAATGAGCAGAAGTTCCACCTGTGGCATTCAATCTGCACAAAGTCCAATGGACAAGAAAATGGAAGTGTTCTGACAGGTTTTGATACAGTGACAGGTGTAGGAATACCTGTTTGGTCCACATCTGTTTTCCATTTCGTGCATTCCAGGGATCCATATTGACAGGATGATCTGCGCTTTTCATCCATCACGAGTCACTGAAGCCTTATCTTATACGAGTGTATAAACAAATCCTGACTTAGTTGAGATATGCAAAGCAAGAGAGCACGCTAAAATAATGCAGCGGATCCAGCGATTCTCCTTACTGAGGAAAATAGCGACTGTAGAGGATTACTCGGACATCATAACTGCTGTTGCACTGCTGTTCCTGACTTGTTGGCGACATCGTGTGGTCGTTGGAAGAACAACAACAATACCAAAGTTTTGTGCAGTATCATAATAAACGCTTCTTCTACTTCTTCTTAAAAATATATAATGTTTGTTTCTATTTTATTTGTGGTAAAAGTTTTATACATCGTAACTGTGTGAATAAATCTGGATCCAAGCTTATGGCAGGGTTTTGCAGTTTTTTCCCCCAGTCATTTGTGCTTCGTTTCTTTTTTAACATAATTGCACATTCAAATCACAACATTTACAAATACAGAGGTCAAATCAACAACTGTGCAAAATTTTGGCATGAATGAATTCCATAAAAAAAAAAAAAAAAGATATAGAGATCAATTAGTTTGGCTAATCAGATTATATTTGTTCTTCAAGAAAAAAAAAATGGAGACTGGAAGACAAAAACAAAATACTGTACAGAGAATCAGGCGAGGAAGTCAGATCAAAATATTTGCACCAATAATTATTGTTGAAAGAAATATTTTCACTCATGACCAGCTTAATGCACAACACAACCTTTCAAAGATTGAACCATTTGTGTAGGCTTTTCTACACACAAGTCACATAAACAGTAAGAACAAATTTATATTCACTATGCTTTATAATTTTAAACATAATGTTTTTGATGCTGCAAAACATGTCATTCTCATGAAACACTCCAAATGTAAATAAATATCATCATCAAATGTCATCAAATATGTAAAGAAGTGCAAATCATGGGGGTCGATTAAGGTAATGTCAGTTTATCTGAAACACTTTGTCAAATGGCATACGGTGCAGACTAACTACTGCACATAATTTCTGCATTATATTGTAATAAAAAACAATTTTCTGGTGGAAAATCCTGATGAAAGACTTGGCAAAACTTGGCGTGGAGAATTCTCTCTTTCACATGCACTTCATTTTTACACACTAAGGAACAGGTTCATTGTTAATGCAGAGAACAATGTCAAACTAGTTCAAGTAACTCTTAAGTCTTTGAGAAACTCAATACCATGACTACATTTAGTGTTAGTAAGTTAGCCGAGTTGCAGATTAAAATACTTCCTTGATTGATCAACTTGTGATGCACAAATTAAAGTACATAATGCAGTAAAACCTGCTTGCTGAAGTGTCTTAGCTGATCATTTGATCACATACAGACACTACTGAATAGTGCATTGTTTAAAACACAATATTGCAAGAGTCCAGAACTGGCCTTTATGTTTGCTATCCTGATCTTTGATAATTTAGTCGATTATTCCCGCAAACGTGTTAATGGGCAAAGGCAATTCTTTGCTCATGTATTTGCTCAGTCCAGCATCGATGTCGTCCTCTGTCATGAACTTTGACTTTAAGGATTTTTGAATACAATATCCCGGATCTTGACATGGAGAGACCTCAATGCTGTTAGAAAATATAATGAAATACAAACTAATCAATATCACTTTAAGACCAGAAAAATGCCAGTCAGTAAGAGTTTTTAATATACTTTTATTCAGCAAGGATACAATAAATTGATCAAAAGTGACAGTAAAAAGGCACTTTGTCACACACATTTATATTGCAAATAAATGTTGTTCCTCTAAACTTTGGTTTGAACCATTTCAACTTTGGTGTTTGATGTTTATTGAGCACCAAATCAAATTTAGAAAAAAGAAATTGTAATTAAATTGTAATAATACTTTATTGTAATACATTTATTGTAGTATTAATAATACTGTATTTTCAATCAAATAAATGCAGCCTTGTTGCATAAGAGACTTCTTTCAAAAATATATAAAAAAATCTTACTGACCCCAAAACTTTAAACAAAAGTGTAGGTGATGGATTAAAATTATGATAATTTAAGCAGAAAAAAGCATTGATTTCTCACCTCTCAACGTTCATAAATTTCCTTCTAAAGTCTTTGTCCAAACGCACTGTGAAAGTTGATTTGTCTGGCGTCTTCAATTTAAAATTGCATGTTCTGATCTTTGTCTCCTTATAACAAAAATAACAGCATAAATGTCCAAACTTAATCAGGTGTAATTTGCATTTCTGTAAAACACACTTCACAGTTGCAGTCCAACAATATAAAAAATCTTAGTGTTACGCTACGGTTGAGGTATGTTTGTAAACAGGTTTCTTTGCGGGGACACCGCCTTCACCTGCCATGTCTATCGGCTCGCTTTCGGGTTAAACTTTCAACGACTGCGGTATAGGTTGCCAGGTTGAGGGGACAAACGGGTTGAAATTGTATATGGTGTGTGGATTGTGTGAATATAATGCATTTCTGGCAACTAGTCAACATTAGATAAACATATTGGTCTGATTATTCATAAAGGAGTTTGGGCCATGCAAATTAGGCAAGGCACTTCTATTTATAAAGCACGTTTAAAACAGCCACTGCTGACCAAAGAATTACGGGAGTTTCCCGGGAGAAATAGCAAACCGGAGGGGTCCGGGATATAGGGCTAAAAAACGTGAGAAACAGGAGTGCCTTAGAGTATAAGAAGGGCGCCTAACAACACATCAGATTTGTATTTTCTGAAGAAAGACACACAGGCATGCCTAAAGCATGGAAAGTTGGTATCGACATCCCCATAGCTTCAGAATCTGATGCAGTGTCTCGTTTCCTTCTCAGGGAACTGGGGTTACATATGTAACCCTAAGACATTCCTTTTCGAGGGAACTCAATGCTGCGTAAGATTCTGATGCTATCGGGACGTCAATACCAACTACACTTTGCTGACCAATGCCTGCCCTCTAACTCGAAGGCCTCAGCCCTGAGCCAATAATGCGTCAGAGGGCGATTGTTACACACCTTGATGGCTCCCAGTAACTAGTATAGCAATGTAAGGAAAAGCCCTGAAATTTCTATGACCAAATATAATGAGGATCTCAAACTAGTCCGAGCCATGCTCCAGGAGAGTCTAGATCCCTAGTCTAGTAAATCAACATAGCCTTGGCCTAAGTCCATGACCCACATCTAGACCAACCATAGGCTGGGACAATGAGAAGGAGCATAACCTTGATTAATATCCAGTCTTGGAGAAGGTGACAGACAAGAGAGTATAATGACTGTTCCCTTTCGAACGGTCACTTCGTATTGCGTAGCTATACGCAGTGGGGGAAACTCCTTTTCCTCGATTTGTTTCCTAAAGAAATTTCAGAAACTTCTAGGTCTCATGGCAGCAGCATCGTCAGTACTCCGTATGGCATTACTGCACAGGCACCCGCTGCAGCACTGGCTGAAACGCTGCCAACCCATGCATGGCAGTCAGGCACCCTGCGGATCATGGTGAATCACGGTTGTTTAAGAACCCTGATTCCCTGGCGGACTCAGGACTGGTACCACGAGGGTGTGACCATTGGAGTAGTTTCCAGGAAGAGTATTTTTTACAGACGCAAGTATTTTTTACAGACGCATCCAACCTGGGTTGGGGAGCGCTACTTGAGGGCAAGCCTGCCTTCGGCCTCTGGTCGAGCATGGAGCAGAGCTTACATATCAACTGTCTGGAAATGAAAGCAGTTGGTTGGGCCCTGAATGCATTTATGTCAAACATAAAAGGTCACCACGTCTTAGTCCGCATGGACAACATGTCAGTTGTGGCCTACATAAATCGCCAGGGTGGCATCAGGTCAGGCAACCTGCATGCCATGGCGAGAGACCTCCTCTTATGGGCACAGACCAATCTGAGCTCTCTGAGAGCAGTGCATATCCCTGGCATTCAGAATTTGGGTGCGGATATGCTCTCACAGGGCAACACTCCCCTAGGCGAGTGGTCCCTGAACTCACAGACGGTCAGTCTGATATGGAGTGTGTTCGGCGAGGCTGAAATCGACCTTTTCGCCTCGAGAACCAACACCCACTGCACAGTGTTTTTCTCAAAGAGCAGGAACGTGCTGGCCCATCTCTGGCCTAACCGACCCCTTTATGCTTTTCCCCCCGTCTCGATGATTCCACAAGTCATCAAACGGGTCAGGGAGAGCGGATGCCCAGTCCTTTTGGTGGCCCCTCTCTGAAAATCCAGGCCGTGGTTTCTGGAGCTGGTTCAGCTGTCGGACACAATCCACTGGCCTGTTCCAATGAGGAAGACCTCCTCACACAGGCCAACGGGACAATATGGCATCCTCGACCCGACTTATGGGCCCTCCATGTATGGCCCATAAACGGGTACCCAGGGACCTTCCTGAGAAGATCTTAAGCACTATTTCTGAAGCTAGGGCCCCATCTACTCTACGCCTTTATGCTTTGAAGTGTTCAGGTTTTTCCAGCTGGTGCTCGAAAAATCGTTTTGACCCAGAGTCATGTGAGGTATCTGTGGTACTCTCCTTCCTGCAGGAGCTGTTGGACGCGGGCCGCTCCCCGTCCACGCTCAAGGTGTATGTGGCAGCCTTTGCAGCGTATCATACTCTGGTGGCTGGCCAATCACTAGGAAGAAACGACCTGGTAGTACGGTTTCTAAAAGGTGCTAGGAGGATTAACCCCTCCAGACCTCCTTGCGGTGAGAAATTGGGCAGTGCCTTTCCGCCACACTCACAGGCCTCAGATCTGTGTGTGGTTTCTTCCTATTACAGCACTTCTGCTCTCCACTCCTTGGAGAGGAGTCTTGAGCAGCCAGACTCGCCTTCTGCTTCTTACTCCAGGAACATCTTCCTGGTGAGGAAGTAGACGATTTAAGAGGAGACTTGACCCGGCGAGGGTTATACTTACCAAACTGTGTTCTCGCCTCTCTAAACCTGTCCACCACCATCTCACCTGGAGTGCCAAAAAGTCCAGAGGGCAATACAGGGGCATCAAGGAGGACCGTTTTTGCACTCTCCCTGATACCTGACAAATTAAGTCATAGATGCTTCTCCTTCGCCACCATAGCCATCCTAGACCAGCCAATGGAGCGGGCCACATGCTTGGTGGCACGAAGAGCTAGATCTGTGGCTATACACAGTTCAGAGACTGTACCAGCGGATCTGCCTGGTAGGCTTGCAGTACTGCCATAGTGTGCAAAGCTCGACCAGTTTAACCAGCCGCTGCATAAACTCTGCCCACCAGCCTGGATGTTGCCTGATATGGTTTGGAGGGCAAAACAGGAACCTTCAGCATAATGAGGATGTCCCCAGATGCATCCTCCTTTAACCACAGAAGAAGCAGCTGAGCGGGCTAGACTGATTTATGCTTGTCTAACCAGCATAGCCAAGCAGAGCCTCAGCATACCAGTATCCCAAGTTGACAGCCAGAACAATACTTTCCATTCTGTTCTCTCAAAAATGTTTTTAAATACACAGTTTTCTCAGTTTGTACAATGTCTAAGCCTTGGCCAGACTTACCGTGCTACTCTTTGGCTTTGTGTCATTGAAAGTGACTGTGAGACAGTTGAGATCTACAAAAGGATAGAAAAAAAAATCGTCACTGATTTAAATTTGTTTAAGTTAAAGGGATACTTCAGGATTTAGCATTAAGCTTTGTATTAGTAGAAAACCTGTAGTATTTTCGAATTACTGTGCTTTCCACCCTCATATCCCCCTGAGACGAGAGATTTATGTATTTTTTGTCTCTAAAAAATCCTCCGATGACGCAAAAATCGTCATTTTGCGTCATCTAAAGATTTTTTGGCCAGAGGCTAAAGACTACAGCCACTAGTAGGGGCTGTCCCGCATGTTCTCAACCCGCCCATAGAGGGTGGGATCTCACTCACAGAATATACACAAAAAGTGTCTTTTTTTGGATGCTAAGCTAGCAGGCTCTTGTTCTGTGGAGAAAGCTGAGTAGTAGGGGTTAGGGGTTACCATCCTCTTTTTCCCAGACATGTCCGGCCGTCGAGATCTTTCAAAATGTCCGGGATTCAGCTTTTACTTTCTGCAGTCGCCATTCACTGTTTACATACACACCTTTTGTTTCAATCTAACTGAATTCATTCCGATTGGTGAATCTGAATGTTTACATGAACGCTAAACAAGTGATCGGTTGATGTGCATTTTAACATTGCTAAGAAGATTTCCGCTTCTCCGTGAGAGATACGAGACCGGTGCGTCTCACAGGTGTCGCTCATCAGTAATCACGCCACCGACCTCGCGCCGCTCTCTCGCGGCCCTCAGTCTCGTCCTGCTCGCCACAGTAAACATAATGAATGACGATTGTTGAACACAAAAGCCGAATCCCGAATTCGGGCTCTCTCGAAATCCCGGGCAGACTCATCATGGAGACTCACTAATAGCCTAGACTTGTTGTTTAACTACTGCGCTCTGTTACCGGTAGGCATGGCCTCCTAGGGCAGCGAAGCAAGTGCATTATGGGAGTTGTTGTCTTTCATCCACATAAGCCGAAAAAAAATGTCTGGCTTTTCTCAGTCTAGAAAGCTCCTTCTACATTTCTTCTACATAAATGACCCATTTTAAAAACACATTTATCTTTCCAGAGGTGAAGTATCCCTTTAAGTTTATATAAATTGATTAACAAAAACAAATAACTTTTCATTCAAATAAATTCACCTTACCTTCAGTTTTGTTTTCTGGTATTGCTGAAATCTGGGCGCCAGTGGTTCTGAGTGAGAACCCCTTTTCAACCTCCCTGTTGCTTAGAGACACCTAAAAGGAATGTGAAGGGTTATATGAGGTCAACTAATATTTGCTGGTCATTTAATTAAAAAAAAAATCTAGAATGCCTCTGTGAAACTATAGCATGTGACTCACTGGAAAACTGAAAATCCAGGACAGTCACATTGTGTGTGACTACATGAAAGTACTGTTTAAATACTTCGATTATCATATAAGCATAGACAGCATAAGTCACACTCACTTTTAAGTAGCTAAAGGAGACCAGAGCCCCACACAGCTCAGCGGGCATCTTCTTCTGTTTGGCAGTGTCTGAGGGAAGAATGTGGTCATATTGAACGAGTAATCCACTGGCTTTTTTTTTTTTTGAGTGTCTGCCAATGACTATACTTATTCTGACTTTAGTTGCTGAATATAGTTAAAAACTTAAAAACACAAGTCTCTCACACACCTCTGTGTGCTACTTGGGCCACTTTGAAGTCTGGGAAATCCACTTCCAGGTCTGTGACAAAAACTTCTTCCAAAGGTTCTTTGGACTTTTTGGAAAAGTAAATCTGCACAAGTAGACCGGAAAATAAAAACAAGACTGTTATGTTATAGTTCTGTTATCTTCTATTCAAAACTTCAAATAACAACAGCTCTGAGCAAACTTGTGGCTCATTATGAAACAATATTGATAACTCTTTATGCTTTATCTTCTCTCATACTGCTTTCACATCCTTTATGCTTATTTTGTATTGTGTATTTACCGCAAACTGCTAAATTGCACCTGATTCTCATTGCGTCAGCTGAAAAAAAGCTGACTTCATAAAACATTACTAAGTCATTCATTCTCACCTTGATGTAGTAAATGTTGAAGTACACTGGCTGCTGTCCCATCCGGACGTAGTAAGAGATGATGTCAGCTAAGAAAAGGTCAGATTCATGTTGTTTGCCACTATTGGCCTGGAAAAGTAAAAATAAAACATGGCAGAACCATTTGCATGTAAAGTTATTTATCATTTTTGACTACATTTATTGAGAGTGATGTTATTGACTGCGGTAAGAAGTGCGGTAAATTGTATGGAAGGTGCACTTATAATTTTTGTATACTTTAAAAACTGTACTTGCAGATAATATATATATATTAATGAAATGAAAAGCCACTTCCATGACAAGTAAACTTTTAAAAGGTGCACTTCAGCCATATTTCCAAGACTATAAAAGTAGGTTACACTTTGTTTCGATGGTCCACTTTAGACATTCTACTTCAATGTCTAAAAAAGCACTCTAAAGTTCAGCTTATTGCATTTAATTTACATTTAAACTATAATACATTTTAATTTAATTTAATTTAATTTAAGATGCAATTAAGAACCCAGAAACATTACATTCAGTTTGCACTTTCAAGTATTCTTTAAAGTATAGGCTTTATTTTTATAATGAGTAGTTTTTTTTTTTTTTTAGATATAAAGCCCCGTTCACACCGCCAGCGTCACGCAGCGACAAAGCGACATGATCCCATTAATTTCAATGGAGCGCTGGTGACACGAGCGACACGAGCGACAGTGACCGTTGGCGACAGAATGTGGGCGTGTCAAGCGACAAGAGACAAGCGACAAAAGTTGAGAAATTTCAACTTTATGCAAATGAGAAGCGATTTATTAGGGACAATAAAATGTATTATTTGTCACATTTGAATGACGTTTTATAGTTATTTATGTCAGTATGAGTGAGTTTAATTTGTTGATTGATCGATCGTTAAATGATTTCCACTGAACACTGCTGTGGTAATATAAAAACACTCTCCCAACAGCATACTGTTTCTTTTGAGCCTAATTCCTAGTCAAATTATTATTAATATATTTGTATCACTTGTGATGGTATTTTGTATAGATATGGCCAGACGTGCAGTCTACCAATAACATTAGAGCGACAACACTAGGAACCCCCACACGCAACTTCACAGTACAGATAGCGAGATAGCCTACAGATGTTTAAATATGTGTTATGGGCACTGTAATATATATTTTGGATTAAATTATGTAATTTGTTCACAAATTTCTTTATATACAAAGCAATAATAACTAATTAAAACAAATGTATAAGCTAAAATGCTATGAACAATAGCTGGCTTTGCATTTATACAAAGAAATTACAGAAAAGATTCCTCATTCCATTCAGACTGGCATTACTTGCTAAAAATACATGACCCAAGAATGGCTAATATGCTACATATCTGCCTATCTTTTGACATACCGTTCTCGCAAGATCAGGAATCATCTGTCCAAGACTACAGACATTGCAGTCATACCACGGATCCACCATTCCAAGATAAGAGCCCAGAGCACAGGTGTTACTGCTTGTAGAGGGCAAGGTCTCCTAAAAGAAAAGTTATATAAGATCATGCTAGTTCTGCTAAAATGAAAGGTATTTTTAAAACTTTTTTTCCTACACTAGTAAACTATTCACAGGTATCCATCACAGTACACTAGCCACACGTGAACCTAAAGAGAAAAAGGGTATAATTCTTACCTTCACAGGGGAGGTTGCAGACGACTGCCGAGCAACAGGGATGTAGTACATCTGTAGGTTGACTTTCGTAGTAAGAAACCGTCTCCTGGCTTCCCGTTTCCTGTGAAGCAAAGTCAAACAATTGTCATAGACAGTGTTTTAGAAAAAGGAAACTTACTGATAACTTCCTCATTACAGAGAATTAAGAGGCTTCTTCAATAAACAGTAACAATAACTGTGATCTGTTTATAGGTTCTTTACTCTATAACAACCATAGAAATCAAGTCACCTTTAATCTACTACAGTATATTTGAATGCTGTTACTGTTTTAAACTATTTTTTAGGACTATTAGCATGTCCCCTTCCAGTCAAATTGTATCAAAAATATGAGGGAGAATCTAAATAACTAGTAATTCCTTCTGAAGGATTTGGTAATACTTGAGTCATTACTAGTGGGTTTCCATGATCTTCACTTTGAATTAATTATACATTATGCATTATTCATGTTAACTATGAACCAATAGTAGTTCTAATCTGACCTCTGGTTTATTGATTAGCTAATAGTGAACTACCACATTCGACAAAGCATTTTTACTTACTAATTTGTTAATTAGAGTTTGTTGTTAGTCAATGGTAATTACTAGAGTGTTAATATTGTGCTACTCATTTGTTCCTGTGTAGTTATTTATTAATGACGGAGCAGTATTCTAAAGTGTTACCGATTTTTCTTTTCTTTATCATAAGGGGCTTTCACACCGGATAGTTCTAGGAACTTATTTCTAGGAACAAGCCACCAGGGTGTTTCCCACAAAAAAATAATGGTTCCCTTAGGAACATCCTGATTGCATTCACACCGCCAGTAGGAACTCTGAAGTGACGTAAGCCACGCTTTTTGTTGTGACGCTTTTTGTTGAGCCTGAGCACACAGTGCTCTCATTCTTCGAGTTCATTAGTTAAGATCTGTCTAACAGTCCTCTCTAATACGTTATTAGATAGAAATGTTATAGACAGTATATGAAAAGGTATTAGCGAATGCCGTGTGGTTGATGTCCAGTGTTTCTAGCTGAGCACAGATACACAATCATGTTTGTGCCCTCAAAGTTTCGTTGGATTTTCTCCTTAGCGTAAATGTTAAGAGGCTCATCAATCACTGTTTTCCATGTTGGTAGAGTTAGTTTCTGGAGTAAATATAAAGGCTATAATCTGTGTGTTTACAATTTTTTTTTTTTTTAATGGTTGGTGCTGGTTTTTCGCGTTCGTTCGGCCAATCAGCGTACTCTAACGTCACTGATAGTTCCTATAGTGATGGTTTGGACCCGACTCTGAAGTAGGGGCTAAATAAGTTCCTCCAAAAGGAGTTCCTAGAACTAAAATCATTCCTAGTTCCTGAGGTGTGAACGCGCCAAAAACCGGGTACTTCCACCAATAACTACAAGATTATAGGAACTATAAAAAAAAAAAAAAAACTATAGGGTTCTAGGACCTGTGAAAAGATTCATCTGGTGCGAAAGCCCCTATAGACACTCTCATATGTCTTTGACCCAAATAATAACAAATATCACACCTAAACCAGTAGTACGCCCTGGCTAGCCTTCCCACTGCCCGGTCATCTCCCATCACCACTATTTTAGCAGTGTAATCCCGTTCTTCTTTGGGCAAGGTGGTCCCACTGTTTCCTGCTCTCCTCTGCAGTGTGCCACTGCTGCCAGCTGTGCCCGTCTCCTCCAGTGCGTCCTGCATCAGAGCCGGCTTCACCTTGATTCCTCCGCGCCGTGAGAGTCGGCCACTGGTGTGCTCAGACTTTAAGCTTCTTCCTCCAGTAAATTCCATGTCAGAAGCCTCGAGTCCCTGCATGTCACGCTCAATACCGCTGTCCGTCGACATGACAGAGTGCCGTGATATCTCTGAGTTGAGCTCTGTGTGGAGGTCCGACATATATAACTCATCTGGGTTGAGAGAGAGGTTTTCACAGTAGGATCCGGAACGGATGAATTTGGCCAGTTCTCTCCCTGTGACAGACATGATGAAAGGATATGTTGTATTTTAGTGAACAGCCTCATCTCATTAACTCTCGTGGGTTTGGATGAGTTCATGTGTGCTAGGATCTATTTTAATGTGACCTAACCCTGAAAAATTGTGTTTGTTGCACAATTCTTTTAAGACTTCCTGAAAAAACCCAAACTAATGTTTGGTGTAATAACTCACATATCTCCTTCTAGATTATCATAACGAATTTCAACAATGTCATAAACTATAAACTATGCTCAGATCCGCCAAGATACTAAAACCTACAAAAATTCAAGTTTCTTAGATTCTAAGAAATTAAAGTGGTATCTTCTGTTAAAAATGATCACAACACAACACAACACAACACAACACAACACAACACAAAACAACACAACATAATTGTATTAATGGAGAAAATATTATTTTAGAGTATTTATTTACACAAAGGGCCAATCTTGTGTGGCAAAGATAATTTACACTAACTTACATTCACATCAACAAAAGAAATCAAATCAGTAGCGGGGTCAGTGGTGGGGTCAATTTCGATTTTTACATGATTGATCTGATCCAAGTTTGAATCTGTCTTTTTCTGCTCCCATTTGTATCTCTTTTCCCATTGCATACCAGCTCGGAAAGGTGTTCATTTTAAATAATAAAAGTGTAAATAAAGCACTAACGGGTATTTAATAGCAGGAATAAAGTGTAATGGGCATTTAATAGGCCTATAATTGAAACTGGATGCGATATCCTCACATCGATCGGACAGGCCCCCACATCGACTGCAATGTGTGCAGCTCATTCTGTTACAATTCTCAAAAACGTTAGCCTGGTTAAAACCAGACCCTTCTCAGTTTAAACTGAGTTAGGGTCTGGCAAAGCTCCATAGACAAATAATTTCCAAAGGGCGTCACCAACGGACGTCCCTCAAATGCCTCTTGGCGCAATTGGATAGACCTAAAACCAATCAGAGCGATGAAGGAGATGACGTATGCAGAGGGCTCTCGCTAAGACAGTCTATGGCTAAGACCCACCCAATCGTTTAGCCACCAACGGGGCTCGTTGTTATGGGAAGGAGGCGGCGGAAACCGGCGAACATTCACACATTTTAATGACAAAATAAGACAAATACAAAGTCCCTCACGGTCGACTGCCGCCACACATAATAAAACAAAACATCAAATAAAATTCAGGCATGTCCTCTCTCGATCTTCACCGTCATCGCTCCTCCTTTTATGCTTCCGCTCCTCCGTGAGAGATGCGAGACCGGCCTCACTTACGCCGTTCTCTCACGTCCCTCGGCCTTTATGTATCATTTTTATCATTTTCCATCTTTTTTAGAAGTGAAGGCTTTGAGTGTTGTTCTTTGCTCGGGTTATAACGAAAAGGAAATTTTTTAATCGCTTAAAACAGACACGATAGCTGATTCGAACGAGTGATGTTCGACGGCGGCATCCATCTTTGTAATGTAGGCTTCAAATCCCAACGTTTCTGATTGGTGCCGCGATTTCGGCGGATTGGAAATGGGCTGGAATGAGCTCTTTGCCAGACTAACTTTCAGAGCAAATCTAAATTTGCCGGAAGTTGTCTGGGTTTTCCCAGGCTACAAAAACGTGGCTCCCTTTCTGGACTTTTGAGACACCTTTAGTGATCAGCAGGTTAAATATAGTTATAGGAAGGTGTAGGGGTGGGTTTTAGAGATAGGTCAAGTCAAGTCCAAATAAGGCAGCATTAATATATGATTTTGATAAATATGCACTGAATATGTTGTTATTACATACCATTTTATACACTGTGCAAATGGAGACAAATGCTTAGTGCAAAGAAAAGTGTACACATTACACTTGCAATACTGTCTTGTAACAGTATTAGAACAAATAGCCACTTCCAAAATATTTTAGTAAATAAATCCCACTCACAGAGCTCCTCCTCCTCCCACCACAGATGGAAACTAATCTCCGGATTGGGAAGTGGAACATCGCACAAGGAGCCATGGGACAATAGACCTGAAACCCAAAACCGTCACAATGACACCACAAACAAATCCTGCTTCCTGATCCGGCAAACACATCTGATATCAAAAGGAAAAATAACATAATATCTAGATCTTTTTTTAGAGAAGATATTTTAGAAAAAACTATTTTGGTACAGATGGAGTCTGTCAAGAGTGTTTATTTGTTTGTGAGACAGAGTATTGATAAGAATATAGAAACAGTGTATAATAGAATAGAATAGAATAGAATAGAATAGAATAGAATAGAATAGAATAGAATAGAATAGAATAGAATATTTTTGTAGTGCACCTTTGTTGGTGTCACAGAGGATCTGTGAGTATAACTCTTGTAGTTTCCGTCTGATCTGACTCTGTTCGCATCTGTTCGCATCTGTGCTCTGTTCTACTGCTGCAAGCACTTCATTGAAGTATGACTCCACGTCCTGGTCCAAGTCCTGTCATGAGCACAGACACATAGATAATCAGACACACAAACACATAGATGCACAGCATGAAATCACACATGCAGATGCACACACAACATATAGCCATAATTCAGACAGACACATATGGGATGTCCTGTGGATGTCCTGTCCTGTTGTTTTGAGTTTTCTGAAAACAAACTGCAGACAGCTGACATGAGAACAGAGACAGAGAGATGCTGACCTGCAATAAACGCTCGTCCTTTGTCTCCAACATTGTATAGCCTAACAACTAAAATTATAGAGTTTTTCAACTGTTATACAGAAGTTAAATGTAGGTACAGGCAATTTACCCTTCCTTTAGAAATAATTAATGCTTTCTCTTTGAAGAAACTTTTCAGTAAAGGGTCAGTTTTTGTGGTTCACAAACATTTGACTAGGTAAAAGTGAAATTATGTTACACCGTGTCTTAGGGTTCATTTCTCGTTCGAATTTGTGCACTCTTAACCATACTTATATTCTGTCAAGACATTAAAAGATTAAAACGTGTAGACTGTGGAGGTTTCAGTTCTATTTCTATATCAATACAATAAATATAGAAATTTACAGAGATATATTAAACATCAATGTTAGATTATAGAGCTGAGAAAATTTTGAGTTATAAAGAATAAATTATAGCAGATTTACACATTTGCTTCTATGTACAGACATACAGATATACACCAAATATTTAACAGTACACATTTAAAAGTTTGTGGTCGGTCTGATTCTTTAAATGTTTTATTGTCTCTTATGCTCAGCAAGGCTACATTTATTTGATAAAAAATACAGTAAAAAAACAGCAATATTGTGAAATCTTTTACACCTGAAAATAACTGATTTCTATTTTAACATATTTTAAAATGTAATTTATTGCTGTGATGCAAAGCTGAATTAGTGTTCAATGATTCTTCAGAAATCATTAGCTGATTTGATGCTCAAGTATAATATAATATAATAATAAAATAAAAGTATAAAATATTTCTATCAGAGTTTTAAACAGGTGTGCTGCTTAATTTATTTATTTTTTTAATTTTTTTGTGGAAACAGGGATACTTTTTTTCAGGATTCTTTGATGAATAGACCATTGAAAAGAACAACATTTATTTGAAATAGATGTTATTTGTAACAATGTATATTTTTTACAGTCACTTTTTTTACTTTACTAATTTAAAATGTGTTCACATTTTGAATGACAGTGTATTTATAAATATCATGAAAACATGGGTGTAGAATGGTTAAAAGTTGTGTTAG
Source organism: Semotilus atromaculatus (assembly GCA_031834385.1). Lineage (NCBI taxonomy): Eukaryota > Metazoa > Chordata > Actinopteri > Cypriniformes > Leuciscidae > Semotilus > Semotilus atromaculatus. Next base: position 19,501,377 of record JAULUF010000007.1, read on the forward strand.
GTGGTGCTTAGTTTGTTTTGAAATTTGAATTTTTCTGTTTTCTGTTTCTTGTTTCCCCCTTAACGTCACAATATTTTCCACTGTGCTAACCATCGCCATGATGTAATTCATTTAGTCATGAATTTAGAAAACTTGGGAAATATTTTGTGACATTCAACATGTCTTTGTTTTTACTAAAGAACATCTATTTACGACTAGATGAAGTATATTAATGTTTGTTCCCCCAGAGATGTTCAGCAAATGATGAAAAAAGTGCCAAGCTCAAGCTCATTTACAAGCTCAAGGGATTGGTATCCAAAAAAAAAAAAAAATCACATAATGTATGCACACTTATTACATTCCAACCTTCTCTGCACTTCTTCCTTCTGTGAAACAAGAAGGAAGAAGTGCATAGAGTGCTTTTTTTTTCTTCATGTAATGAATGTCAAGGGGGGGGGGTCCAATGTTATTTTATATATCACTGACTTCCATTATGGACAAAAACAGTTGAAGCATTCTTCAAAATATCTTCTTGAAAGAAAGTCACAGGATTTGAATGACGTGAAACAAGTCTTAACAGCAAGATCAATGAGAGATTTGCAACAACAACAACAACAACAAAAAAACTTTACTATGCTAGTCCAAAACTTTTCTAAATAAAATGACCAACCTGCAGTGCATCATTGAGAGAGGGTCCGTGACATTCCTCTCCTAGTATCGCCTGAATACTGTGCTGCACTACACAGCGCATCATGCTCAACGGGGTCCGGACCATTCCTTGAGCTTCAATGTCAGCCTTCAGAACAGTGCTGAGAGACTCGGAAAACACTGCAGGATCCGCAAACACAAACACCCTGAACACAGAATATAGCCATCAAAACCTCACAGTCACAATTCACAAAACATTCTGATTCACTTCTGCCTGGGCTGACGTGAGGGTTATTTGATAAAGCTTCCTGCTGACTTCAGCAGCCATATCAACCCTGTAGAATGGAAGCCATTTATTACCAGTACAAAACAATCAGCAACTGGGTTAACAGGCTTTGGAATATATAAATGCACAACATATTAAACTGATGACTTTATAATTAATGAATCTTCTAGTTTTCACCTTCTATTCCTATGTTATGTGGGGTTCTTTAGAAAAGGGCAAACCTTTGTTTTTATCCAACCAATCAAATTAGTATGGTCTTTTTTATAAAACAGCCCTGATAGTTGTTTCCTTGTTCCTTTCTAGCTTTACACATTTAGCCTTCCAAAAAACTGAAACATCTGGTAGTACAAGTTTCAACAAATAGTAAGCACAGAAACTCCACTCAGTTAACTTGAAATGTATTAGTATATAGAAACTACCCAAATATTAACAAATGCTATAAAAGTATTGTTATTTCATATTAGCTACTATTGCTCCTGTTGCATTAATGTTAAAGAAAACATGAAATCAAAATGAATAGTTCATATTTGTTTATAGAATGTTGCTATAAAAAATAAGCAAGAAAAATGCTCCAGATTAAAAAAATATATATATTTATAAAATATTTGTAAAAAAAAATATCTCCCTTCTTAAAATATGGTTTTAATAAGTGTTTAATCGTTTTTAGGGTCCCTATAGGTCAATGACCTATATATTAGCAGTTGTGTGATGATTATGATGATATAGCCCTCAAGCAAAAGGTTGCAGATAAGGAAAGGCATTGAATACACATAACAACTGTTTAAAAATAAAACTTAAGTTTTGCTACGGTATGAAAGGGACTCACCTCTCCTGCTGAGGATAGTGTTCATTTTTTAGATTTTGTTCTGCAAGTATCCTTTTCTGATACAAAAGGCCTATGAGAAAAGAAACAAGACAAACTCAAGCAAGAATCTACTTCAGACTCGTAGGGATCATCTTTTTTGTTTACAACTTGATTGACTGATAAGTCTGTTTTTTTGGCTGCAAGTCAAAGAGACTAACCTGGAACTAATCGTTCTGCTTTCATTTGCCCAGCATAACTGAAGCCCACAGTAGAGTACGGCTGAGGCAGAGTCAACAACCTCTTGCAGAAGTCATAAACTCTTTTATAGAGGTCATCAGGAATGTATACTGTCTGCAAAGAAACATATGGGTGTCATGCAGGGTGTTAGTTAAGCAGCTTTGTTGAACTGACCAAATTTAGACATGAGAATGTGTGATTTATGGTACAGAGTTTGAGACTTTTAATCATATAAAAATCACATCTGAACAATCATGTGTGCCAATGTCTATAACAGTGCTTCTTAACTGGTTAGTCTGTTCTGATGTTTGCTAAATGCAAATATAAAATGTAATCAACCATATAATCATCCACAGTTTACGATGGCTTGCATTTTATAAATAACACATAGGCCTGTATATTGTTGTAGACGTCAAAAACTGTGCCTCCAATCAAACTGTTTTAGTGCTATAAATATGTGGTAAGCACTAATACAATTAAAATGTCCTATTCATTGTGTGTCAAGGAAATTTTTTTTTTTGTTTCAGTTTAGATTCAGTTTATGGTAATAACAACACATTTCCATATTTAATTTTAATAACATAAAGGTTTGTGCGATAAACAGTTTGACTGTGTTGGATCACCACTTGATGTAAAATCTGGATTATATGGAGCAAATCCAGTTGAGAATCACTTGTAAGAAAAATAAAGGAACGTAAAAGGTTTAAAAGTATAGCCAATTTTTCTTACCTGCATCACAGCATAGATGAGTGTATTAAGCAGAGGAATGAGATTTTTCTTGCAGTCAATTCTTTCAGCCTACGTACAAAAGGGTTTCAGAAAATTATGTTTACCATCTATTCATCCGGTCATTCACAAAATTCTATAAATCCTCACAGCCGGCTGTCCTTAGTGGGTTTAAATTATGTTAATCATCATTAATTATGAGATAATGAACTAATACTAGTTAACTGTTATTATAATGAATCATCTTTCCTCTTTTTTTTTTATTCCAGCAGCAACAGATAATCAGGTGTTTCAGGCAGGTATTTCCAAGTAACCAATATTCTCATAATAAACACTATATGGTCATTTCCTAAAGTAATAGCATTCATGTTATACTCATGTTGTCACGCTTAAACTGTTGTGTCAGTCACTAAAATGGGAAATACACTGCAGCATATTAACAAGCATTATGCCATAGAAACTTGTGACTCACTCTTTCTAGTTCCTTGATGGCCACCCTCACCAGAGCCAGACTCCTGACAGAACTGGCTTGCACTTTCTTGTGTAATGTCCATCTCAGCATTCCTGCAGAATGAACAAAAATGAACTATTCAGACCAAGCTAGAATGTAGAATGTATTTGTCTGATTTTGTGTATTGATATTGTCACTCGAAACTGGCAAACGAGTTGTTCCATGATATCGATGTTTAAAAAGTAGTGTGACTTGTTGACATGAAATTTATATAGGCTAACATAAACAGATGACACTACTGATAAGATTGTAGATTGTGATTCTTAAATAAACCATTTCTTTATTTGCCATATCTGATTTACTAACAGATTGCCCCAGCTCAAATCCTCGTTTGGCGTTAAACTGTCAGGATTTACTAAAGACGCAGTAAAAAATTAGCGCTGAAAAGGAGTGGACAGAGTTATTTTTGCGGCTGACTTTATTGCATATGCATTTGTAGGCGTTTCCCTTTCAGATGACACATTTATGGGAGCATTGGGAGGAGAGTATTTAAATGAATCATACAACACGATTTACTAAGGTTTGTGTTCGTCAATTGACTGGTATTTGCGCCATTATTTACAGCCCACCCAAAAATGACAAGTGACTATAAAAAAGCATTCAGCTTTATCAGATGTTAGGCAGAATGCATAGATAAAAGCAAACAAACAAACCAACAAACCAACAAAAAATATTGCTGAGAGGGCTATGACCTTGACATACTTTGATTGGCTGAAGATAATGTGTGTGTTAAACCTAGAGATGTGTTAAAGCAGTGGTTTAGAAACACAAATAGGCCTACTGAACAAACACACTGACCATGGCGGTTATCGTTTTCTTTTCACTGAAGCTACTGGCCATCTACTGGTTCAGAGGTATGTGTGTTCTTTTAGTGAGTGTGATCTGTTAAATCCTACCTTTGTTGACAACTGGTTGCTCAGTGTCCACTTCTCTCATAATGGTTTGCAGGCTGCGGTAGACTTCGGATTCGATTGCAGCATATTCAGCTTTTTAAAGAGAAGCCAACAACATAGCATTTGAATGCTGATATGTTTATCAAATCACATGTGTGTGAGATGCACTACTGTTCAAAAGTTTCTTAAAAAAAATAAAAAATTACAACTTTTATTCAGCAAGGATGCATTAAATTGATTAAACTGTTTTCAACTGTGATAATAACAATAAGAAATGGTAATTGAGCATCAAATTAACATTTTAGACTTCTGAAGGATCATGTGACACTGAAGAATGGAGTAATCGCTGCTGAAAATTCAGCTTTACCATCACAGGAATAAATTACATTTTTAAATTTTAAACTGTAATAATAATTCACAATATTACTTGTTTTTTTACTGTATTTTTAACAAATAAATGCAGCCGTGGTGAGCATGAGAGATTTCTTAAAAAACTTTTGAATAGTAGTGTACATTTAAAATGGATACAAATGGATAATCAAATATTAACATAAAATTTCTCAAAAAGAACCCGTTCTTATTTATAATAGACTGAGTTTCTCCAAAAGGCGTAAGTCTCACCTGCCGAGTCCATAATATTAATATTGCTGGAATTTCTCCAAGATGCCATACTGTAGCTTGGTCCTTACATAATGAAGTAAAAGGAAATAATCACCACTGTGACTGCTGACAAAAAGACAAGAACAAATTATACGGATCATTATTGCATAAAATCAAGAGAAAGAACACTATACATTGAAAATTTACTAAAGAGCATTCAAGCATTCAAAAATCATAATTTACTCACACTAATGTTATTCTATTTCTTTCTTCTGCAGAACACAGAAGAACATTTTGAATAACGCTAGGGTCCATACAACATTGGACCTGACTGACTTTCATTGTATGACATTTTCCAACAAATATAGTTTTTTTGTGTGTGTGTGTTCCACAGGCAAAAGAAATGTCTACTGGTTTGGAATGACATGAGCATGAATAATTGGTTTCCTAAAATAACCCTTTAACATGCTGGTCATATCAATGTTACTCACTCTTCTATTTTCCAATTCATGATGCTGAGAGTATTCTCACTTTAATTGTGCATTTTTCAGCTTATAAACACAGTAGGTAACATCAAGTTATTTTGAGCATGATTATTTGCACTCTGTGTTAAAAGTGAACTCTTTACTGTAATTGATAGTTAAAGCTGTTTACCAAAAAGCAAACACACACACACAAGACACAACCATGACTCAGGTGCACTTTTACCCACTACTGATTACATAAGAAAATTTCACCCTCTCAGATACGGTTTACAACTGACCAGCAACGGAATCCAACTAACTGCTCCACTTCTGAGAGTCACTTTTAAGTCACAACAGAATCTACTTCCAAGAAAAAAAGAGTGAGGAAATGAAAAATCTGTGAAAAAAAACCCAAAAAAACCCAACAGTAGTACTACGATGTCCAGAAAGTCAGAACTGAACAGAAACAGAACAGAAATATAAATAACTGGAACTAAACAAAGGGGCCTTTTTCAGTGACCGACACAGCACGTAATTATGCAACTTTCCGATAGCTTGGTTTCTCAGTGCTGAACTCAGAGTCACATTTCAGGCTACCTCCAGTAAGCTGCAACTGTCTGTTAAGGAAATAAAATGTTGAAGTTCAAGAGAAAAAAAGTTTACTGACTTACCTTTCGTCCTTGTAAGTATATTAATGGACTACATCGTGTGGCACATGTATAAAAAACATGTGATGGCCAGATAGTCAGAGTGAGAGCTGTACTCTGTGTAACACTTCCTCTAACTGCTGTGGCTGTTACTGAGGACAAATGCGACTCTGACTCAAGGCTGAGTGAACGCGAGGGAGGGACAAGAAAGAGAGAGAAAGAGAGAGAGAGTTTGACAGAGGAAAGTTTAGAAGGAAGATTAGGGGGAGAAATGTGTGAAAGAAGCGTGCAGAGTGGGTGTGTGGACAAAGTGAAGGGAAAGTCCTCTGTAATATGAATGATAAATTAAGCAAATATAGCCTACTCAAACAACAACTTGAACCTGATTTTGGACAAGTTCAGGCTGAACTTTCTCATATTCAGCCAAACAATGTGATGCATGCATGTGTGGTCTGCATAAGCCTAGTGCTGCAGAACGGCATAACCAGCGTGCAAAGATTAAGCCCCTGATCCTGCACATAAAGGCATTGAACAAGTGAAGAGAAACAGGGTCAAGAGCGCTGTATCAGCACAGAAAGCAGCTCGCTGAACCACAGGCTTCCTGTCGCTCACTTGGCCCTCACAGACAGTAGATGACAGGACCTGACACACATCCTGCCCCCATAAATGTGGGGGCGGACAACACACACGGCTGGGATATTTTTAGTACCAGCCAGAAGGGGAAAAAAGTTACACTTTTACTTGTACTTTTTCGCTTTAGGTTCAGTCTTATTTGAGATGAGAACTCTCTTTAAACATATGATAACCTTATTATATGGTATTATAAACACCCTAAGGTGTGGAGATGAGGGTCAATGACAAAGGGCCAGAAGCAATACTGACCTATAATAAGGCCCGTTACAAAAACATTCTTAAAAGCTATTCTTAAGTCATTCACTCAAGTGAATTTAAATTTTCATGTATTTGTGGCTAAATTATACTGACAACAATGGGTAACATTTACAATAAGGTTCATTAATTAACATTAATTAACTAACTTAGTCAGCTGTATTATTAACTAACAATTACCAAATTAGTAAATAATGTAACAAATGTAATTGCTCATTGTTCGTTCATGCTAGTTAATACATTAACTAATGGTAACTAATGAACGTTATTGTAAAGTGTTACCCAAAAATGTCATGACAATGGCCCACATTATTCAACAACAACAAGAAAAAAACAGCCAAAATAATTCAAATACAGCAAAGAAAAAGCATAAATGCATGCAGACAAATATGTGCAAACAGTAATAAACACCATGCAAAAACATTTGAAAAAAATAACTCTGTGTAGTAACTAACTACACGCAAGATGACGTTTGACTGCTACAAGACAAAAATGAAGATAAATGAAAAATGTATGAGGAAACAGTGGCTTAATTTGTGTGTGTGCCGTGTAGCCTGTGCTATGTTAGTGAGATGGAGAAAGAATGGATGACAGGTTTATGCAAGACTGTTCGAGTGTATGTTGTGTGTGCAGTAGGCCTACCTGTATCACTGCCCACTCAAGCTTCGGTGCCGCAGACTTTCCAGTGTCTCAGGAGATGAAATATGACGGAACTCACAGCCCTGCATCTGAATAGTACCTTTTTTAGCAATTGCCTGTAGCGTTTTAATTTTGAAGTTGAGAAATGCAGACAGTCCTGTTCAAAGATTGAGCTCATTAGACACTAGAGTTCTAAGAACAACAACCACTTCCTATGCATTCTATTTTTAGCTGCTGTGCCCAGCTGTGTTACTACACAATAGTGTAGTGTAGTGTAGTGTAGACTAGTGTAATGTTAAGCAAAGTAAAACATATAGTTTATTTAATTTCATTTCATTACATTTTTAAACAGTGTCTATTATTTTAAAGAAAAATATTGTGGCATGCTTGAAATTATTCAGGTAAAAAGCTAAAACTTGCTAAAACTAAACCTTAAACACCAGATTCTGCGTGAGTTTGCACTTCCTCTGAGAACTTTGTAGGCTACCTCAGATAACTGATGCATTTCATAAGTGAAAATGCTTTGATTTAGCATTTTTCCATTTTAATATAATTGTTTTCTATTGCCAGCAAAAATAATATGACTGAAATGTTGAACTGAAGGATCAACATGAATATCGAAATGTTTTCCTCTTTACACAGCAGCATGAACTGACAACACCTGTGTGAAACCTGATGATCATGTTATCCATCATGATTTGACAATGTTCCAAAGACTTGCATGTTTCAATGAAAACAAGGAAATTCGATGTGTCTGTGGAATTTACATGGTTATCGTTACAAATTTGTTTATTTTATTGGAGACCTAATAGAAACAGTGCGATATCTTTTAAAATAGGCTACTAAAAGCTTACTGTACTTTAAAAACAACCAGTAGGAAAGAAAACAGGGACTTCTGTTCCGTCTTTGCGTCTCCACTACAAACGTCTCCCAAAACAGGATATCTCTCTGAAACACACCTTCAGATGGGAAGACAGCCTGCAGAGCTGTGGAAATCCCCACACTAGGACAGTGGTAGCACACACTTCACCCTCATAGAGAGGAAGACCCCTTCCAGTCTGCACGCGCCTCTGTGGACAATGATCTTTCTATTAGAACAGCAAGAACTGACTGAACCCATTACCAAAGCTAGCAGGAAAGTTCATACAAAAATGAATATTCGGTCATCATTTACTCACCCCTTTTGTTTTTCCAAACCTGTATGACTCTACTTATTCTGGAACACAAAAGAATATATCTTGAACAATGTCTCTGTGCTTTTTTGGGTTTACATTCTTCTCTGTGGAACAAAAAATAAAGTAAATAAAAGGGGTAACACTTACAACAAGATCCCATTAGTTAACATTAGTTCATTTTAATAATGTATTAGTAAATGTTGAAATTAACATTAACTAAAAATAATAAATGCTTTAGTATTTATTAGAAATATTTTCATTGTTAGTACATGTTACCTAAAGATAACTATAATTATAGGTTAGGTGTATAGGTTAGGAATGACATGAGGGTGAACAGATATATACTTTAGTCAACATATTATTAGTATTGAATGTCAAACAAACCCTTACAAAGCTGTTTTACAGTTATGGAGTATTAATTACTCAGATATCCTGTATTCCCTGCCAGACAATATAAGGAAGCGTTGTACAGTCAGTGATCAGCGCCTACTTCCAACATCAGCGACCTTCTTCTCGGGACTTGGGAAATGAGTTTGTGTAGGGGAAGGGAGGGCTACCTGAAATGATCTTGGTCAAATGCAATGGAGCCAAAGGCAGATATATGCACTGACATGAACATTTAGCAAACCTGCCAAAAGAAGTGTGAAGTGGGTCAGTCGCCCAATATTACAGTCACCTATTGTCTGAGATCATATAGTGGACACAGTGACATGGAAGTTGCTGTTACAAAATGATCTTATAAAATGTTTTATTCTTGTTTGGTAAGTATGTTTATCACCATGTCAATTGTTTCGACTAATACTTCTGCATGCTTAGATAGTTTACCCCCAAATTCTGTCATTATTTACTCACCTTCATTTTAGTCCACACATCCAAAACTTAACACATCATTAAGTACAAAAAGGCATTGTAAAAATGGCTCAACATGATGTTTTATTAACAAAGTTCTGGAGGAACACGTTCAAATGATCTATCCAATCAGCAGGAAAGAAGGAATATACATAGCCGACTCGCCTATGTTCCTTAACAGTTTTCTGCATCACTCCACCACCCATTCTCCTAACTATTGTCTGGTTCCTAATCCCATATGTTCATATGAATAAATAAAAGCCTGGAGAAAAAAAAAAACACTGAGACATTTCTCAAAATATCTGCATAAAATATATCCATTCAGCTTGCCTTTAAGCTAATTTTGGTATAGATCAAATAACTGAAGCAACATTGAAAACTCATCTACAGTGAGTTTTCAATGTTACCACATCTTAGTAAATAGTAAACCACATGTTTACTATATATAAAAATAGATTTTGATACGTCACAGAGTCCTTGTTAAACCTGATATATCATGGAATATCTCAGATTTAACAAGGACTCTGTGACGTATAAAAATCTATTTTTATATATATTAAACATGCTCAAAGAGAAGTTGGTTTCTTCTAGCAAAAAGATGCCTTTGGGCAGACTGAAACTATGACACTGACATACCTGAACTAAACAATGAAAAACCACAGGCAGCTGGAATGAAGTGCAGTAGGTCAATAAATCACAAAACTAACACTGCTGGCTTCAATTTCAGTCTTTCTCCACTAATTCTCTTCTACCAGTGTCTTAAGCTACGAGTAGAACCATAAACAATAGCATTTGATTTTATATGAAACCATACGTTTATCATCATAACTTTACACCCAAATTACCCAGGGATTTGGCAAAAGTGCCATTGAGAGATTTAAAATCTTTTAAAAAAATATTTAAAATTGCAGTTTTTATGTTATGGAACATCTTGAATCCTCCCTAATATCCTGCTTTTTTAATTATTTACTACCACCTTCCGCACCAGTAAAACAGGCCCGGAAACTCTGCCTGAAAACATGGGAGGAGACTATTGGATCTATTTCTAGCATCAATGTTATTGTTATTATTTGACCACACAGAGAAAAAAAAACTACATGTAAATATCGTTTCTTCCTGAAGAGGGGTGTGTGTTGCATGTGCAGGACTGAGACTACTGTGTAACTTCCTGCAAGTAAATTAGTGTAGGTTCCCCATTCCAGTCAAATGCATTCATGAAAGAGCCTTCCTGCTCTACATTAACAGACAAAAATGTATGAATTCAAAGACTCAAGTTTGTTTCAAGGTAAACAATTTTTCATTTTCAACTTTCTTTTACTGTGTATGTTGCTGTTTGAGCATGAAAAATGTCTACAAAGTTGCAAAGCACAAAGTCCACTCTAAAAGGTGTTCCCTTTCAGTTGAGAACGATGTGGTTGACGTCGACTGAATGGGAATTACGCCAGGGAGCCAATCGTCTTCGATTATTATTGAACGAGCCAATGGATTTGGCGTGCGTGACCCGCATCACACACTCCGCCCCCCGCGGCACGGGTATAAATACGAAAGTGGATGTATGCACTATAGTTGCCTTGGAGCTGATCGTTTGATGTCTCTGAAGAGTGCTGTTGTTTACAACGAGCGAGTGTGTCTGTGTTCTGGAAAACTCTCCCAGTGCTGGTGGTTTCCACAGCGCAAGTGCAGTGGTGATCGCAGGCTTTGAGCTCTCAACTGCTGTTTTAACAGCAACAAATTTCTTTGCCTTCACCCCGCCGCCAGTGGCAGTTCCTCCACCTGCTCGTTGCCGAGGGCGTTCCCCTGCCGCCGCTCTCGCTGGGCCTCCGCAGCAGCCTCCAGCCAGGCCTCAGCATGGAGCCGGCCGCAGTAGGGATGCTGGAGCATGCCCGCTCCAGGCGCTGCCAAGCCAGGTGGAAAGCATTAGCGTAAGCATTCCTGAGTGGGCCGCTCAGGGATAGAGGAGGATGCTCTTGGAGTTGGTCACCGATCCACTCCCTTCCCCCAGGTGCATGAGGGCCGGGTGGAGTCTTCGTTAGTGTGTGTTCCACCACTTGTTCCCAAAAAGAGCGGAGCAAGCGGTACCCACACTTCAAAGAAAGAGCAAATTCCTTTGTTCCTGGGTCCCAAGAGGGCAAGTCTGGCGGTGTGGAACCCTGTAAAGCCTTGTACCCCCCCTGTTCGCCAACACGGCAGCTGGTTGCGGTCCGAGGACCCGGTCATCCGCCTTCTCATACATCCCTGGCCGTCTCGTGGAGACAGACTTCTGAGCCAGGTCCCTGTCCCTGAGCTCGCTGCCCCACCTCGGGTACGTCTGTTAGGGTTGTGCTGATAGACGAAAGTATCGTGTATCGACGATAGTCAGAGATGTCGCCGATGGCTGCTGCCTTTGACGATATCAATACGATATTTGGCTCGGTTTCCCATTAATGTATTAATAATAATAATTATTAGTATTATCATTATTATAAGGTTATACTGTTATTAAATTAATATAAGGAACTACAATTAATTTGTCTTGCCTAAATTCATAACGACATCACCGACACGCGCGAGGATTGAGAACTCCTCAAAGAAAATGTGTTTAAAACCGACTACAAAACTACATCCACATCAATATTGAATTGCAAGGTGACAAATCGTCAAGAGTGCTTGTTATAACAGACGCATCATTCTAGGTGGTGTTGTTCGTCAGATTACAAAATGTTAATAATAATATCACTAAAATTATATAGACCTATAACAGTCTTTAGTTCACGAACACGGCACATAGGCCTCTCAGTCATCTGTCTGTGAAAATCAAAAGTAGCTTCAAACACTTTAAAAACAACTTGTTTAACAAGATATTCTTCAAATTTTTTCAGTCATTAATGTAGGTTCACAAGAGAAATATTAAGCCAGTAAATTAAGATAGTTGCTATACCGTATATCCATCATCGTCTCTGAGAGCATGTGGCGTTAAGCAGATGATGCCGAAAGTCCGTTTCTGCTTTCACTTTCAGGAAATAAGTGAGCGCGTTTACATGCACGTTCTTAACGCGATTATGCTGAATAAACTGACAGTGCATGTGGTCATGTAAACGCATTTAAGTAGCCTATAAACCGATCGACTCAGCTAGATTTTGGCCATTGCCCTATGATTTCTCCCGGCATTAAAACACATTGACCCGCGTTCTTTGGGCTTATTGAAGTGCGCATATAGGCATGACAGGAAAGCGTCCTTACTGTGAATTTATATGCATCCAGACAGAGAGTCGTAGGAGGAAATATATCGCAAACACTTTCTTCACCCATAAATTATAAACGCGTGTTTTCATCTCAGAAGAAGGCTATAGTCAAAATGCAGCATCTGTAACGGCATGAGGATAATATGCGTCCGTAAATTTCCCGCTAACATGTTTGAATGATCGGAGTCAGATACACTAATGAGTAGGATTATTATTTTTTTACCTCACTATACCGGGAAATAACCTGATTTAGACTATTAATAAACACTCCACCTTAGCTAGCAAAATAGAAAAATATTCTCATGTATAAAACAAAGTAATTAAACAAGCAAATTAATGAGTAGATATAATCAAATGAATAAGCCCTGCCCCCTCACGATAATATCGTGTATCGACGATCTCACAGGCTAACAATAGGACGATATGAAAATAGAGCATATCGCCCAACACTAACGTCTGTGGTCCCTGGCCCGGTTCAAGGAAGCCAAAACTGCTTCCCAAACCAGTCCAGATGGCCCCAAACTATACCATCAGACTCAGCTTGCGATTCCCTTTCACTACAGGCTTCTGCCCAAGCTCAGTGATATTCATCACACCTAAGTGTTGAGAAAATATGCTCCAAAAAATAGTGACTTTAGTCACACCTAAGTGTTGAGCAGTGCTCCTGTCTTGTGTGCGCCCATCGCAGTCTACTGGCGAAGGACGCGATGTAGCCTCTTCCTCCAGCCGATATGAAGGCCAGCTTCTAGCCCATACTTCATTGCACCCTAGAGAGGTGGGTCACGACCATCTTGGTCCTGTGTTAATTGAAATGGGCCTTTTTTGGAAGCCTCCGTTCAATTTGTTACACAGAGATGCATTTCCAAATGCTCCGTCCCCAAGATTGGTCTGCAGCTTTCGACCTGAGAGACATGTACTACAGATCTCTATCCTTCCGCACCACAGGCCATCCTGTGTTTGTGCATCCGAAAGGTGTGAAGTATGAGTACAAAGTCCTGCCTGTCAAATGCTCATAGCCAGTTGGGTTCTCAGGTCAACTGGGAAAGAGTAAACTCGTCCAGGGACTGAGGATCTCTTTTCTAGTTTGGAGATAGATTCGGCCACCACATCTCTAAAGAAGAGTGTGTGGATGGTTAGTGCTGTATACTCTTCAGAGGCTCCTGGGGCATATGTTAGATGCAGCCGCTCGGCTTTCTCCGTGTGAATATCGCTTCATTCCACTATTTCTTCACTATTTCTCAATCGGTCCGCCAACGAGCCTCACAACAGCCGTTAACTGTACTTTTCTGACATATTTTGTAAAGTAAAGTACATTTATTGTCCCCGTAAGGAAAATTTGTTTGCATGGCAATCAAGTAGGCATTTCAACATACATCATACAACAAAAGAGAACCTTTAAACATACAAAGACACATACTAATACACTTAACACATATTTCCCCATACCCCGCACTTAACTACCGATTAAATTAGGCATTCCAGACCAGCTGAGTATCCTACCAATTAAAATCACATATTTAAAAACTTAATTGCTTGAGGCACAAATGAAGATTTTGATCTGTTTTTGGTAAACAGAGGGAGGCAATATCGTTGCCCAGAAGGCAGCAGTTCAAATGAAGAGGCAAGGGGGTGCCTCTTGTCTCCCACAATGGTTTTTGCCTTGTTCATTACTCTTTCTCTGTAAATGCATTCCACACTTGGTAACTTGATTCCTAATAATTTACTGGCCATTGTTACTGTTTTTCTTACAGACTTCTTCTGTGCCTCAGTAGCATTACCAAACCAGCAGGTGATGCAGAAAGCCAAAACGCGTTCAATAAAAGAACAATAAAACATCTGCAGCATTTTGTTGTGAACATTAAAAGATGAAAGTTTCTTTAAAAAATACATTCTTTGTTGTGTCTTTGTACTGATGAGGTCAGACCACAGATCCCATTTAAGCTTATGGTCAATCACAATTCCAAGATATTTATAATTTGTAACTGATTGTATAGCCTCCCCGTTGATACAAGTTGAATTTGGTGATTGAATCATTCTAAAATCAATAAACATTTCTTTTGTTTTGGTGGTGTTTAGACGGAGGCTTGACCTTTCACACCACTTTAAGAAGTAGTCAAGAACTGGCCCACGCTCCTCCTCATCATCATATAGTAGACTTAACAAGGCAGTATCGTCTGCATACTTAATAAGGTGCCTGTTTGGTAAAGTGCTGGTACAAGAATTAGTATATAAAATAAACAATAAAGGAGATAAAACACATCCCTGAGGAGAGCCTGTGCAAGTAGACATTTTGGCAGAGAGAGAAGTTCCTGCTCTGACTTGCTGAATTCTACAACTAAGAAAATCAACAATCCATAGAATCAAGCTAGGTTCAAGTGAGAATTCTGAGACCAATCTATCCGCCAAAATACTGGGCTGGATAGTATTAAAAGCAGAGGAAAAGTCCACAAATAAAATCTTAGCATGGGTCTTTGGTTTCTCAAGGTGAGTGTGCAATAAGTGCAATAGTGTCCCAATGGCATCTTCAACTCCCCTGGAGGCCTGATTGCAAGTTGCAAGTCCATGAGGTGCTGAGTTTCAGATACAATGTACCTCTTCACTAAACGCTCAAAGCACTTCATGACCAACGATGTTAGTGCAATTGGTCGAAAGTCATTTGGACCAGTGGGTCGCTGAATTTTTGGCACTGGTATTATTATAGATGTTTTCCACAGCGTTGGGACCTTGTTAAGGTTAAAAGAAGATCTAAAGAGGTCAGTGAACACTGGTGCTAGCTGTTCAGCACAGTGTTTTATGACCCTTCCACATATGTTGTCTGGTCCTGAGCTTTTCCGAGTATTACATGGACATGGACCGTCGTCTCTCCGATAAGAAACTTCTCTATACTCACTGATGTTATTTCAACCCGTTTTGCAATAACTATGCTGAGTTATTTCAACCAGTTGTGGTCAAATATGGACAAACCCAACTGTTGGGTTTAATATTTCATTTAAAAAAATGTAAACCAATGGTTGGGTTTGTCAATATTTGACCCAAACATTGAAACAACCCAGCATTTGTTCTGCCTTTTCTGTAAAGCTGCTTTGAAACGATATGTGTGGTGGAAAGCACTATACAAATAAATGAAGAATGTGAACTTGGTTGTAAAACAAAGTGTTAGAAATTGTATTGAAAAATGGTGTAACTGTCTCCAATCAAGTAATCAATGGTTCTCTTACGAGAGGTTCTCTCGTATTGCGTAAGCTAGCTTACGCAACGGGAGAAAGATTCATCTTTTCTGAGAAACTGAAGCCAAAAAATTATCCTATAATTTGTATCCATTGTCAACGCAGTTCAGCTGCAGCAGACCATGAGCGGGCTAGCTAGCAGCTCATTGGTTCGCTCACAGGGAACTGCTTAAGCCTATGAGGAGACGCGAATGAACTCTCGGCCAATGAGAGTCAGACATGCTCTCATTGCGTCAGAGCCCGCCGAAGCGGGCGTGGACAGAGAGTATAAATAATGGCGTCGTAGGCTGTAACTCTGATTTTCATCTCTTCAGCGAGGCTACACGCATCTGCTGATCTTGAGAGAAGCCGCCGTCGTTGAAAAGGCAACTTAGCGAGCATCTGGGAGACTGAGGAAGCCGGCCGTCTTCGCCACCTTCAGCCGTCCTGCGAGCTAGCGCCATCCGACGGATTTGTATCCTTTTTACAAAAGCTTCCTATATTGTATCCTAAAGAGCTGAGCGTCTTTTTCAAGATGTCTCTAAAAATGTCCTGCGGTTCTTGCCGCGCTCCCCTCGAGGGTGGAGACCGCCACGTCATCTGCGCTCTCTGCCTCGGATTGGAGCACGCCGAGCTCGCCCTCGCCGACGGCGGCTGCGAGCTCTGCGAAAACATGCCGTTGTGGACCCTGCAGGCTCGACTTCAGGCCACTAAACATGCTTCCGTGCCGCCTCTGACTTCGCCGCGGAAGAAGAAACGCCGCTCTCAGAGGCCGCCGGAACCCCAGCCTGAAGCGTTCATCCCGCCGGAGCCTGTCGCCTCCCGCTCTCCGTCTCCGCCGCTTCCGGACATACAGCTGCCGCCGAGTGGCCGCTCTGTTGCCTCCGATGAGGCCGCGGATATCAAGGAGACATGTTCGCTTCTCGCTTCAGACAGTGAGGAATGGTCCGGTTCTCACGCCTCCTCGGCCCGAGAATCCACCGGGACCCGCGCTGGTATCGAGGAGGAATTAATGTGCCCTCCTTTCTCAGGCCGTCGAACGCCTCGTCGAATTTTTCTCAAAGAGCGAGGACGCGCTAGCCCAGACCTGGCCCAGCCGCCCGCTTTATGCATTCCCTCCGGTTTCTCTACTACCACAGGTACTTCAGAGAATCAGGGAAACACGCCACTCGGTGCTCCTCATAGCTCCGCGTTGGGAGGGTCAGACTTGGTTTCCGGAGCTCACTCATCTGTCACAGACAGCCCCGTGGCCCATTCCAGTCAGAGTAGATCTCCTCTCTCAAGCTCGCGGCACGATCTGGCATCCCCACCCAGAGCGCTGGGCGATACATGCGTGGGTAATCAACAACTACCCGTTGCTTTGCCAGAGGGAGTGTTAAACACGATCATGCAGGCTAGAGCGGCTTCTACGAGAAGGCTCTATGCGTCTAAATGGTCTGTGTTCTCAAAATGGTGCACCGACAGAAATTTGGACCCACGGTCAGGCGAGGTTCCTTCCTTGCTAGTTTTTCTCCAAGAGATGTTGGACAAGGGCAGGTCCCCATCCACTCTCAAGGTGTATGTGGCAGCCGTCGCAGCGTTCGTTGAACCCCGGCGCGGCCAGTCACTGGGCAAAGACGGCTTGGTCATCCACTTCCTCAGGGGAGCTAGAAGGATGAACCCCCCACACCCCCCTTCGGTGCCGATTTGGGACCTTTCCATAGTTCTCGAAGCTATGAAAGCCCCCCCATTCGAACCTCTAAACACCGTGGACCTCAAATACCTTTCGCTCAAGGCCGTTTTTCTGCTCGCGCTCGCATCAGTAAAACGTGTGGGAGACCTTCACGCGCTGTCCACTAGCGCTTCCTGTCTAGAGTTTGGGCCCAATGACTCCTTAGTCGTTCTCAAACCTAGACATGGTTATGTCCCAAAGGCGATTGGTACCCCGTTCAGGGCACAAGTTATTTCCCTATCGGCTCTGCCTTGCATCCGATAGCGAATCTGACTCTAATCTCCTGTGTCCGGTCAGGGCCCTGAGATTATACATTTCTCGCACTGCTCCGGTCAGACGATCTGAGCAGTTTTTTGTTTCGTTCGGCGGGCGCACCAAAGGGTTGGCCACCTCGAAACAGACCCTATCCAGATGGATAGTTGATGCCATTGCAGCCGCATACGCATCAAAAGACCTGCCATGCCCTCTGGGCATCAGGGCTCATTCCACTAGAGGCATGGCCTCATCGTGGGCATGGTCCAGCAGAATTTCCATTCATGACATTTGTGTGGCAGCAGGATGGTCTTCCCCCTCCCCCTTTGTCAGATTTTACAATCTGGAAGTTCCCGCCCTGCAGGCTAAACTACTAAGCAATTTAGTATGTTACAGCTTTTCTGGTGAGCTGCACTAAATAAGAGTTATTCACACAGACCGGTTTCCGCTCTGTTCCTCTCTATCAGGTGCCTAAGTACTACACAATCACCGGCCCACGCTGCTGGCCTTGTCACATGTACTTATATTCATTCCCACTCATATGGGTTCCCCGGGTCTCCCCTGGGACTCATAGTGGATGCTTAGCACGCACGGCGTTGACCAGGTGTTCCTGTAGCGTAAGCTAGCTTACGCAATACGAGAGAACCTCTCGTAAGAGAACGAATCGGTTACCTAACGTAATCTCGGTTCTCTCTAGATGAGGGAACGAGTATTGCGTTCCTGGCCGTGCTTGTGCTACTAGCGTTCTCGCTTCATTCTATGAAAACCAGAGTTACAGCCTACGACGCCATTATTTATACTCTCTGTCCACGCCCGCTTCGGCGGGCTCTGACGCAATGAGAGCATGTCTGACTCTCATTGGCCGAGAGTTCATTCGCGTCTCCTCATAGGCTTAAGCAGTTCCCTGTGAGCGAACCAATGAGCTGCTAGCTAGCCCGCTCATGGTCTGCTGCAGCTGAACTGCGTTGACAATGGATACAAATTATAGGATCATTTTTTGGCTTCAGTTTCTCAGAAAAGATGAATCTTTCCCCCGTAGCGTAAGCTAGCTTACGCAATACTCGTTCCCTCATCTAGAGAGAACCGAGGTTACGTTAGGTAACCGATTCGTTATATGCGCACTTGTGGTCTTTTCACTCACTTGGGCCAAATACAGGAAATACGTCACGCAAGTTAGACAAGTCAAGTGCAAAGACCACAAATGTGGGTACTGTGACAGGCCCATTGTTTTTTCCCCTGGTTCAATGCCTGGTTCTAACACATTTATAGTAAGAGGCTTGACATTTGACCGATCAGAGCACATTGAACTTATCAGAATAACCGTCTTCAAAGAAACAGCAGGAGCTTGGGCATACTACATAAGCCATTATCATGTGACCTTCTAGCATCAGTTGCATCACTTCACTGCCATTTATAAATCCTCTCCCATTGCCTCATGGGATAGTAAAGTGTTCATTGTGTAGCCTACACACTTCAGAATTTTGCCGGAAGATGGTCATCCAAGTACTTTTTGCTATTTTTCACCTATGTGTAGTATAGGGAAGTATGCGATTTCGGATGCCGTGACATGGGGTATAGACAATCCGAGAACAGCCTCTCGTCAACAGTCCTCACCTTGAAGAAGGCGAAGCAGACAAACTGCTGGGTTACATTCAGAACTAGCTTACTGTAATGAGAGTCCACTGATGGCAAGTTGAGCTGAACCCATGTGCAGTTTAATTACACAAAACACGAACAAACACAAACTAAACAAAGCCATGGCTTGAACATAAAACAAACACACCAACAGCAGCTACACGAAACAAAGCTAGCCAAGAGATATGGGAACATGAGGCCTATTTATATACACCAAGACAAATGACTAAACAAGACAAACCTGAAAGCAATGAACACAATCAGAACATATCATATGAGACTAAAGCCCTATTCACATGGGATTATTACCTGGTGACCTCTAGTCATTTGTAATAATTGCGGAGGTTGATCTTAATCCCACGCGAATCGGACATGTCTGTAATTTGTAAATTAAAAAATCACCCGCAAATGACCTACCATATTTCACCAAACACAGAGGTCCTATGGTAATATAAGTAGGGGAGCGTGGGGCACAACGTAACACGGGGCTAGATGTAACACACTTGTTTGAAATATTTCCACACATGCCAGCATGACGAAACTTGGTGTATTTACTAGTTGCCATATCAACACCATATAGAGAAAAAATTGCGCCAAAATTCTTTGTAAGATATCACTGAACATTTATTTAACCATAGCAAAATACATTTCTTACTTAAGTTAATTTTTCCCAGTTTCCCAGTTTAATTTTTAAGTTAATTTACCCCACCTATGGGGCAAGTTGTCACATTTCACATTGTATTAGACGTGGGAAATTAATGTAAAAAAAAAAAAAAAACTCTAAACCTTAAGTAAATTTACACAAACTGAAAAAGTAAAAAAGTGTTACGTTGTGCACTGCTCTCCCTATCAATGCCTAATATTATCAAATTAAGTGATAATTTCTAAATCACACGAGGTCCTTAAGCGAATAGGGTTTAAGGGTACGTTTACACAACAACGATATGCTTAAAACGGAAAAGTTATTCCTTTTAAACCCGTTTTCAAAAGTTTCCGTTTTCAACTAAAAACAGAAGATTTTTTATGCGGTTTTCGGCTGTTAATTTATATAACAAGTGCTTTTTGGGAGTTTTGGGAAACTTTTGAAAACGAGTTTCAAAGTGCAAGTTTTTGAAAAACGGTCTCCATGTAAACAACAAAAACGTGAATCTGTGAAAACGATGATGTCATGCATGCGTATTCAATCTATAGTGTTTCATCGCCATCTAATGGCCTGACAGCAGAATATAGCATTTTTAGTCGTTTTCGTGGATCCGTGTGAATGGGGATCGTTTTGACAATAGTGTCGTCTGTACATTTTTTTATTTTTATTTATTTATTTTTATTCAACAATTCCACAGTTTACATGAACATTCCTTTCCATTATATATATATAAAAAATACACTGTGCAGTTTCCAATATTGCGGGTGTTTTAACATAAAACATACACAAAGACTTACATCACATTTTGCCAGGGGTAGTACAGATTTACAAAAATATATCAAATTGTTTACATACATTCACAGTTTTTGTTGCCTTTTGATTAAGAGAAAGCTTAATCGTGTAGACATATTGCTTGACCTCATTGTTACAAGCAATACAAGATATTATGGAATGCGCAAACTTACATTTATGAATGTAGAATTTTGCCAAGAGAATAATCAGATTAATAATAAAAGTTTCATTAGGCTTAGTCTTAGTACTGTTGAGGTCATAAAGGCCAAAAAGGACATCCTTCCAAAATAATTGGAAATTTTTCTCAATTTTTTCTGCAATAAAATTACAAATGTCAGACCAGAGATTTTGGATAAAAGGGCATTGCCAAAACAAATGGGTTACTGTTTCAACACTCATAGAACAGAAAGTGCACATTACATCAATGTCTTTTTAAATTTTTTTAACAATATGATCATTAGATGGGTAAAACTTATGAATTATTTTAAATGATATTTCTCTAATTTTGTTGGTCAGCAAATATCGGTTGGGTAAGAGCCAGACCTTCCTCCAGTCAATGTTTTGCACAAATTTATTCCAGTATGGAATCACATATGGGACTGTAATAAAATCTGCTTTGAACAGGGATCTAATTATTTTATTGTTCTTACCATTATTACAAGAAAAACAAATCTTACCAACTGAAGTGTCAGTCAGTAATGATAATGTTAGTTGTTGTGTGTCCAATCTTGGTTGAGCTCTATATAACATGCAAACACCAGAAGAAATTGCTCCAAAGACTTTGGCATAATCAACAGGAGACACAGGAATTTTGTATTCTTCTAGAAACTCTTTATAAGAGTAAAGAAAACCCTCCTTGTTAAATAATTGGTCAACAAAAATAATGTTATTATTAAACCAGTAATCAATAAATAAAGATTTGTGTTTAAACAATATGTCTTTGTTGTTCCATATGTCATATTTGTTGGGTGAAAAGTTGTGTTTGAAAATAAGAGACCATGAGAGGAAGGCCTGACGGTGAAAGGCTGACATTTTTATCGGGACTTTATCGATATTATAATTACAGGTTAAGAAAAAGCTCAAACCACCCAGTTTTGACAGCAAATGACATGGTATGACATTCCAAATAGAATTAGGGTTTTTAAAGAAGTGTTTCAACCAATTTACTTTAAAAGTATTGTTAAGAGTACAGAAATCGAGTTTAATCCACCCTTTTCATAGGGATTTGTTAGAACAGACTTCTTCACATGATGAGTTCTATTTTTCCATAAGAAATTAAGAAGGAGCTTGTCAATCTCAGTAATATGTTTTTTGTCCACATGGAGAGATAGAGCTGGATATGTTAACCGTGATAAACCTTCTGCCTTAGACAGTAGGGTTCTGCCTCAGCTTTTTTCTAGTTCTTTGAATAATAGGGTCGAAATTCAATAAAATTCTTTTTTTTGGGTCCTTGGTAATTGTGATACCTAAGTGAACAAGTTCACTTTTAACTGGGATATTACAAATGGAAGATATCAAACAGTCCTTAATAGACATGATTTCACACTTATTGATATTCAGCCTTAAGCCGGAGGCCATAGAAAATTTTTCCATGGTATTTATTGCAATAGAGACTTGATTTTCATCTTTAAGTATCGTCCGCCAGTTGAGATATAATAAGCTCTCTACCTAATATCTTGATGCCGTTTATCTCACTCGATTTAATATGATCAGACAAAAGCTGGGCTACCAATAGGAAGAGGTAAGGCGAAGCCGGGCACCCTTGTCGGATGCCTCTAGAGACGTTGAACCTGGAAGACATACCACCTTTTAGTCTGATTGAGCTATTACTATTGCTATATAGACTTCTAATCGCTGAGGAAAAAAAATTACCAAAACCAAATTTTTTAAGGGACTGTAAAATGAATGGATGTTCAACGGTGTCAAAAGCTTTGTAAAAATCTACAAACAGCATGATCCCACCCTCCTCTACCAATTCTGGGTAATCTAAAATATCTAAAATGAGCCTAATGTTATTTCCTATATGCCTTTTATTCATGAAGCCTGATTGTGTTTCGTCTATGATGGAGTCCAAAACAGAACGTAATCTTCTAGCCAATAAGAGAGCTAAAATTTTATAATCGTTGTTGAGTAAACAAATTGGGCGCCAATTAACTAGAAATAATTTGTCCTTATTTGGTTTAGGAATTAAAACTGTCATTCCCTGGGTCAGAGAGGTGGGAAGGCATTCGTTTTCAATGGATTCTATGAAAACTTTCAATAAAAAAGGGGACAGTTCAGCAATAAAAGATTTATACAATTCAGAGGATAGCCCATCACATCCCGGCGATTTGTTATTTTTTAGTTGGTTTATAGCTTGCTGCACTTCTTCAAGTGATATAGGCATGTCACAGTGCTCTCTATCCATCTCACTTATCATCTTCACTGACAGGGAGTTAAGAAAATTATCAGACGCAGATGGGCTAAATTGAGAGCTATACAAGTCTTTATAAAATTTTGAACAAAACTCTGATATTTTGCGATGATCTTCAGTAATAACTCCATTAATATTCAACTTACTGATACTGTTGTTTGTGGAACGAGATCTCTCAAGACTAAAGAAATAACGAGAGTTTTGTTCACCTTCTTCTAACCACTTAGAGCGAGACCTGATAAAGGCACCCTTTGCTTTTTGCTGATACATTTCATCAAGTTTGATTTGTGAGTAAGATAACTCTTCTTTTTCCTCCTTTGTTAGGGAGTCAAATTCTCTGCAGGATAATTTTGTTATATTAGAGACAATCTTTAATTCCTCCGCTTTCCTGGCTTTGACTGTTTCAGCACCAAACTTTCTTAAAAATTTTCCTATCTCATATTTGAGCAGATCCCAGTTGAGGTGTCGTCTGTACATGGAAAACTCAAAGGAAAAACTTCTCCATTTTAAGTGTTTCGTTGTTGTGTAAACATACCCTTAAAGGTTGTATCAGTGATTTCAGGCCCAAAAATAAAAGTCTAATCTTTCCTAACGATCCGCTAGCTGCCCGCCCTATAAGCAGGCTGTCAAAAAAACGCGTCTCTGTAGGCAGCCTAGGCTCTGAGATCTGCACACAAAAACAAATGGGTACACCACCACTCAAAACCAAAATAAAGTGTTCCAACCAGTCATCGACAGGGGCAGGTGTTGTGAGGTTTTGAGCTCGTGCACGGCTGGACGCGAAGTCGGAGCAACACAGGGGCGGCCCTGTCGGTGATTGGTTGGAACTGTTTATTTTGGTTTTGAGTGGTGGTGTACCCATTTGTTTTTGTGTGCAGATTTCAGAGCCTAGGCTGCCTACAGAGACGCGTTTTTTTGACGGCATGCTTATGGGGCGGGCAGCTAGCGGATCGTTAGGAAAGATTAGACATTTATTTTTGGGCCTGAAATGACTGATACAACCTTTAAGAAAGCATGATCACATGAGGGCAAGGAATCACATGACAAACAGGAACCATGACTATGAGAATTTCAAAATAAAAGACATGAAAACATAAACTTGAAACAAAACCAATAAACAGACATTCTTTAATCAAAATCGTATTCCTCCCTTTTAATTTTGGAATAAAATGACTCAGACATGTTATTGACCGGTTTTGTAAGATGTAGGCTACCAATTTACTATTACTGTTATTTTTTTTAAAGGAATAGCCGTGAAGAATAGCAGCTGTGAGAATCCAGGGCCTGACCTCATTACAAATCCTTTCAGAATGATCTTATTTCCTATTGACAAAGGTACTATTTATCCTCTAACTTGATCATAAATGACATAATCAAATTGTATATGCACATTCAAGCTTTTACTCAATGGCTGTTTTTGTGTTTTTTTAATAGCCAGTCATCTTTGGCCAGCAGCCATATCACCCTGTAGCCCAAGACTGGTTGCCCACTGAAGCGCAGGGCTGAGCCTGGTCAGTACATATGGAGATCTCGTGGGAAAACAAGGTTGCTGCTAGAAGAGGTGTTAGTGAGGCCAGCCTGTGGTCTGTGTGGGTCCTAATGCCCCAGTAGGGATGGGGACTCCTGACAATTGCCAAAAATATAATTGTTAGTCATTATGTAACCATAAACACAGACTTGTGAGTAGTAATTTAATTTGAATGGGACTTTATTTTTTTTATTTGACATGTTACAGTGTACAAATATAAAAACAATGAATGCACCTCATGAATATACATCACAAGAAAAGTACCGCTTTAGTTCTCTGGGATGCTAGGATCACAAAATAATAACAATAAAAAAGACATTTTGCATAACAGTGTACATTTCAGTAGCACTGGTCAATCTGTACCCACAACACTCTTGCCAACACGTTATCACACCAAAATGTAGTATGGAATACACCTACACATTATTATTTAAAAACAGTCTGCCCTGAGAGTAAGTAAAATCCCTCAATTTGGTCAAAATGTTATTCTTTTATAAAAACACATACATATGTACATTGAACACCATTGCTTGATAAGCTTGTTAAAATATATACAAGTTAAGTGTTTGTAAAATAATCAGGAGAAAAAATTATTGTTTTGACAGTTATACTGATTATTTTAGATTATAAATATACACATATTGCTTTGAAAGTAAGAAAGATTTCAGTTTGTTTTACTTACAAACTGTGCCAGTATTACACAGTGTAGCTACTGACTGAATGGTCTTTGTTTTTTATTCACTAGCGTTCAGGCCTCCAGCGTTCACATGGCTAGAACTCAACAACTGCTTTATAAGGACCTCTGCTGGCCAACCGACCAAACTACAAGAAGAGGTATAAACCAGACAGGTTTCAAATGGTTTTAAAGTCATAACACCAAAAATAAAACAACACAGAGGATATACAAATATACACAAAAACAATCACTGAATACATTCGATTTTTTTAAGGACTATAATCTTAAAAGGGGCCACTGTCTCAATTCTCTGGCCAGACTGAAATAGATTAAATAAACAATTAAAAAAGGAAAGACTGTGAATGAACATTTATATATATATATATATATATATATTTCCTGAGAATTTTAATTATAGCTACATAAAATAATTACGTCATATACACAAACAAATTATTAAGTTGTCCAGAGTGCTTATTTGGATGCTGGTTAATATGTACATTAACAAGAGTATTCTGGTAGTTAGAAATCCATGCCAGTTGTGTAAGAACCAGGACAGCCCTTGTTCCAAATAAATCCAGTAATAACATCCCATTTATACCAAACCTTGGTTATGGATTACTCAGAATTTGGCTCATAACCAGATTCAGATGTTAGTCGTGAGTCCACAAAAATTGTCTCAGTTTGCCCACCGAATTATATTCAGTAGGATGTACCCTTAGAAAAAACAACTTCTGATCCGATTATACTAATCTCAGAAGTTTCAAACAAACAACCCCACATATACATAGACATGATGCTCATATAATCTAATAAAAGGGAACTTTTCCCCAAAAGTGTATCTTAGCTTTTGTCCTGAGAGTCGATATGCAAAGTTGTAGTTTGAAACTGAAAGTGGAAAACTGGTATGAATGTTTTAACCAGACTCAAGGCTTCTTAGGCCGGAGGTCTGAGTTAAAGCCTGATCTCTGAGTTTAAGGCAGAGGTCCACTGAAAGTGGCAACAGGGAGGCAAAGAAGAGAGCAGAAGGTTGGCTGCAGAGACTGGGTCTGAGAGGTGAACACCCTTCCTTTCGTCCAATCAGTTGAACTATCTGGCTTATAACAAACCGATACCTCACACCTGCAAAGAAAGAAATCATTTTGGGTTGTTTGGCATTGTAGAAGTGCTCAATGAAG
The DNA here is from genome assembly GCA_031834385.1 of Semotilus atromaculatus. Lineage (NCBI taxonomy): Eukaryota > Metazoa > Chordata > Actinopteri > Cypriniformes > Leuciscidae > Semotilus > Semotilus atromaculatus. The sequence goes on from JAULUF010000007.1 coordinate 19,527,979, forward strand.
TTTACATTCAAATACTAATATGCAGGGCCCAAAACGTAATTCCCGATGGCTGGTACATTGAAATGTTTACCGGTTGTTGGCCACACAGCTATTTTTATAACAAATATTTGTAGTGTCCCTATAGCAATAGAATTTTTTGTGACAAATAGTGATGGTCACTGACTCACTTTCAGTGACAAATACTAGTTTCCATCTCACAGTAAAACATTTCATGATTTTGTTCCTTATTTATTTTTTTCGATTTGCTGGCTTAAAGGATTAGTTCACTTTTAAAAAAACTTTTGCTGATAATTTACTCACCTCCATGTCATCCAAGATGTCCATGTCTTTCTTTCTTCAGTCGAAAAGAAATGAAGGTTTTTGATGAAAAGATTCCAGGATTTTTCTCCATATAATGGACTTCATTGGGAACCAAACAGTTCAAGGTGAAAATGACAGTTTCAGTGCAGCTTACCAGACGATAAACGATACCAGACGATGAATAAGGGTCTTATCTAGCGAAACGATCGGTCATTTCAAAAACAAATAAAAAAGTTTAAGTTTTATAAGCACAAATGCTCGCCTTGCTCTGTTCTGTGATGCGCGTTAGTGACTCATGTAATACGCAATTACGTTGAAAGGTCACGGCACGCATAGGCGGAAGTACCGAGTCAGTGTTTACAAATGTGACGAAGGAGGACCATATACACATATTCAAATGTATTTGTGTCAGTTTATCGTTTAAAATGCCCATTTCGTGTGCGTATCCTGGGTGTTTTAATATTAAAAAGGCTAAAAGAAAATTTTCGTCAGGACAGAAGCGTGACCTGTTCAACGTTATTACGTATTACGATGACGTCGCGAACGCGCATCACAGAACAGAGCAAGGCGAGCATTTGTGCTTATAAAACTTAAACTTTTTTATTTATTTTTGAAATGACCGTTCGTTTCGCTAGATAAGACCCTTATTCATCGTCTGGTATCGTTTATCGTCTGGTAAGCTGCACTGAAACTGTAATTTTCACCTTGAACTGTTTGGTTCCCATTGAAGTCCATTATATGGAGAAAAATCCTGGAATCTTTTCATCAAAAACCTTCATTTCTTTTCGACTGAAGAAAGAAAGACATGGACATCTTGGATGACATGGAGGTGAGTAAATTATCAGCAAAAGTTTTTATAAAAGTGAACTAATCCTTTAATGCAAAAAATGCTGAAACAAAATTAAGGATGAAATACTTATATTGTGAAATATTATTACAATTTTAAATAACTTTTCTCAAATGTAAAGCTGAATATTCAGCAGTCATTACTCCAGTCGTCAATGCCACATGACCCTTCAGAAATTCATGATCATAATATGCTGATTTGATTTGGTGCTTAATGTTGAAAAATTTTGAAACCATGATACATTGTTTTGCAGGTTTAACTTTCATTTTTAATCAATTTAATGCATCCTTGTTGCATATATATTTATAAAAGTATATTTAAACTAGTTAACTACATGATGTGCTGAGTAATTAATCGCAAATCAATCGCATTACTCTCATTCATTCATTCGATTTGTTAAAACGATTAAAGACATTTTTAATGCACATTTTTCTGTACTTAATTGCGGTTAATCGCACCAAACATATACGTTTATTATATATACTGTATTTTTTATATTGTAATCATTTTAAATGTAATCTCCAAATGAATGTAGAAGTCATTAACTTGTAGAAAGCCTTTATTTAAAATATTTATACCAATACTGCTACTGATGTCTCTATGAAATCGTTTTTTTTCTTAATTTTAGTCATTAATTATAGCCATTCAACATTACAGTATTATTGAAAGCTACAAATTTGAACATTAGGCTTTAATAAAAAAAAAAAACTTTTAATTTAAGTGACCTCAAAACAATCATTACACGACCAAAATTTTTTCTATTGGCCCAGTTAGACAAGATCAGATTTTTGCTTGCCCTGTCAAAACGCAAAATGTTTTTGACCCATGTAACCTTGTAAACGGTGCTTAAAAATGTTCAGGTAGGTCATTAACACGTATGATTGAATAAAGATATTAAACACTTCACAGTCCTCCCTGCATAAATTATAAATTATATAAATTAAATATAGATTAATGCTTATTAAAGCTACAAATGTTATTCAGTCTTTTTATTTTGTTCTTTGATTATCCTCAATGACAAACAGCAGCAGGTTTATTAGGCTGCTGTCACTTTAAGAGCTTCAGCACATGATGCGGAGCTCACACACATTTTCCCACAACTTTTTACATTCATTTAAGACTTCATTTAACTAATTTAACTGTGATTGTGAAGATATTTTTGCATTATTTGAAATGTTTTTGTCCATTCAAGTGATGTCTGAAGTGGCTATTGACAGGAGATTCACACAGCACTGCGTTCTCTTTTGTGTCTTATTGTGCTTGAATGGGTTAAAAGCATTTGCATGAATAAGAGCGAGATAATATTGTAAGCCAAAGGATGACAGAATAAAAAAAAAATTAAAAAACTTAAACTGAAAAAAAAAAGCTTTAAACTGAAATTAATCGCATTATTTTGACAGCACTACTATACATACATACTGGAGTGGACGCAGTAATTAAAGTAGATTACTCCAGTAAAAGTATAAATATGTAAAAGTATAAACGTACTATAAACAGATCATTGGTGATACCAATGCCAAAGTCATGGGTTTGATACACAGGGAACAGGTGTAAACACATGTCTTACTTGTCTATCTACCATTGCTGGGAAGGAAATAAATATATTTTCATTTTAGCCAAACTTTAGCATAAAAGCCAACAAAAACAAACTGTACCTGGTGACACTCTGCAAAATTTTCTTCTCATCTTGGTCCAGACAAACTGCAAAGGTGGTGTTGCAAGTTCCGCTAACCTGAACCTTATCCACTTTTACTTGTGTGGTGGTCAGTTGCTGGAATACAAACAACATTATCTGAATTAAACATTAAAACACTGTAACTGGAATCTCACAAATAACTTTAACATTCATAAACATTAAAGCAAAACTTAATCTATGCAAGAATATAAGAGCTTTGTGAATGGTGTTTAAATTAGATTTGCAAAAGGAGATATATGTGTATATTCATACTAAGTATAATCTATGCTTCATTTATTTATTCCAAACATTTGTAACAAACAGTATATTTTTAATTCAATCGATAAACAAACAAAAGTACAGTCAGTGTGTGGTGTAAGTAAACCAAAGAGTAACCACTGGCACTGTAAAAATGAAAGTGCAACTGACACCAAAAACACAAAGGTGTAAAAACAACAGCCATGTCGTGTAAACGGATACAGAAACAGGTAAATAAAAAACAAAATGTTTGCTCTTGGTAAAAAAAAAGTTGTTGTTTGTCGGCTGCTACACATTGCTGCAAAAACCACATTAGAGAGTAACTGTAGGTGTTTGCACTAAGTTTGTTTCGGGCTGTTTAAACCGCAGCTTAGTTGTCTCCCATACTTCCTTCCTGCTCACCTGATTGTAGCCTTTCTTTGATTTAGAGTTTTGTCTCTTCAGCACCTCTGTCATTGTCAAATGAAGGCACTCCATTTTAGAATCTAAAGAAAAATAAATAAATAAAGCACTTGTGATTTGGATTTACATGCTCTAACAATCAAAAATGCACACAAAAAAAAAAAAAATCATTTTTGCTGCATTTCAGTGCAGTACAAGAAAATATTCATAACTATTGGAAATATATGTACTGTAAGTGTATACACCGCAGTTAAACATGATTATTTAATAAATAAGTTAAAATAATTGATGGCTTCAACAAAAGCATATACAATTGATTAAAAACCTTGTAGCTCACAGTAGGTCTGTCTTTAAAGTTATCATTAAAAGTGAATTCCCCTATGGCGAAAATGAATGGGATTTTTACTGTGTATATACAGTGGTGCACTGCTTTTTTTATGGTGCAACAGTGATTTTACAGTTCATAAGCATATCAATTAATTTAATTCATAATTTCATTAAATTTAAATTTAAACAATTAACATTCCTAATTAAAATATGTTTTAAAAAGTTCGGTCTATACTGAGGTCAATGTTATTTTCTACCTAGTTCCTCAGGATTCCTGCAGGCTTTTAACAGGTTTATGGAGGTGCATGACTTTTCTGACATCGTCTTCTGACTTCTGCCACTGACATGTATCTGAAAGTAAAGGCAAAAAAAGAGAGAGGATAAATGAAAATGGGATTACTTGCATTAAAATAAAAAATGTATCGTCATTTAAAACTAATCAAAACACTGGAATGATTCGTCTTACTCTGTTGTAAGTCACTTCCAGTGACAAAGGAACAGCCTCACGGTCTCCATCAATGCCAAATCTCTTACTGGCAGCACCTGCAAAATAATAAAAAAGATTTGATTCTTTAGAAAAGAAGTCGAGTTAGTAACCTTAACTACAAGCAAAACACAATACAGCTATTATAACAGGATCCGAAAAGTTCTTCTTCCTATTTTTTTTAATGATGTATAAACATTTGTGATTAGTCTGAATTTAAAGCTGCTTCCGTTGGTCAAAAATATCTTCCTGGAAGTGAAGATCTGCTACTACCCAAAAAAATATTTCAGTTAATTATGCAGACAACAGCATGCTGCACAATGACAACGTGTAAAGAGCGATACACACACTAAAAGCCCTTTTGCATGACTCGTGTCAGCAATTCAATATACTGTCATGTGCCGTTCTGACCTCCATATGCACGCAGAATTATGGAAGGGTGATTGTACAGGATTGCAAGATAGCAAAGAAACAGAAGTAAACAGTGTAAACAGAGAGCACGTACATGCCAAAAAACATTATGACCAGTCACAGGTGATGCAAATAATATCATTGGTCATCTCCTAAGCAAGGTCACATTAAGGACTGGGTAGAATAGACGGTAAGCAAACAAATAAGTTCTCGTAATCAATCTGTTGAATGCAGGAGAAAATGGCAAGGCTTGTGGTCACTCCCGGTCAACAGTGGTGAGAATTTACCAACGGTGGTCCGAGGATTGACAAACCATAAACAGACAACAGGGAGTTGGGCAACCAAGGCTCACCGATGCACGAGGGCAACGCAGGCTATCCCGTCTGGTCTGAGCCAACAGAAGGTCTACTGTAGCACCAGTCGCACAAAATTTTGATGATGGCACTGGGAGGAATGTGTCACAATACACAGTGCATCACACTCTGTGTATAGGGCTGCGTAGCCGCAAACCAATTAGCTGCAGAACTAGACCTTGCAGTAGTTGAAGAAGGTGGTCTGGTCCGATGAGTCTTTTACATCACATGGACGTTTGTGCCATTTACCTGGGGAAGAGATGGAACCAGGATGCACTGTGGGACAACGACAAGCCGATAGAGGTAGGGAGTGTGATGCTCTGGGCAATGTTCTGCTGGGAAACCCTGGTTCAGACATTCATGTTCATGTAAATTTGAGACGTCACCTATTGAAACATTGTTGCAGACCATGTACACCCCTTAAAAGTGTTGCTATGGCCTCCAAATTCCCCAAATCTCAATCCAATTGAACATCTGAGGGATGTGCTGGACCAACAAGTTCAATCCACGGCGGCTCCTCCTCGCAACCTACAGGACTTGAAGTACCTCATGGTACTAGATACCACAGGACACCTTCAGGGGGTCTTTCGGAGTCTACCAATAGCATATTAAGCAGGTGGTCATAATGTTTTAGCTCATTTGTGTATGTATGCTTAGAAAGGAAAATTGTCCTGGTGATTGCTTTAATATACCCATGAAAAAAAAAAAAGCTTCTGAAAGGAAAGCATACCAAGCAAACATCAAATGACGTGAAATTGGCCATTCATAGAAACAAAGATCTGAAATTATATCTTGATGTTTGTTCACACTCACCCATGGCCTTGATGGCTCTTGTACCAGCTGTGTGGCCCAGCTCAAGGGAATGAATAAACACTTCAGTCCGTCTCTCTCCTCCAGCTAGTGTCAACTATAGTCAAGAATAGGAATTAGGAATAACACTTTTATGAAACTATTGGATTGCATTATGGTCGTAAAAGATGCAAGACAAGTTACACAATAGGCCAGAAAAGATGAATGAAATACTTTAGTCAATAGTTAACACCAAGAAACATCTAAACATTTATGTAGATGTCATAGAGCGTGTCTTAATCTCTGCAGTGAAACTAACAAATTTGAATGAATGTATAGTTTATTAAAAACAAAAAACAAAACCCATTGGAGAAAGATGCTCCACATATTGCCCGACAGGCTATAATTTAATAGATTTATAACTTAAAAGTCTATCTATTTATTAACTTTTTGTGGTAAAACTTTAAAGTCTTTGACCCGAACTGCCACAGACAGCCATGTTTTTTATTCACCTCTGCTTGGTAGAGCTGAATGAGGGCCGGGCGGGCGGCATGGCGGCAGTAATGGAGCACCAGGTCAGCAAATATCGGTAAACGCCCCTCAGCAGCTCCCTCAGACGAGTCAGAGTCAATCTTTGATGTTTGCTGTTAAGCAAAGAACATTTGATGTAAATACATTCATCAGTCATTTGATTGGCGGGGCGGGGTGGGGCATGGTGATAATCAAAACAATACAAAATACACTTTCACACACGCAAGTTCCTCATATGAATGGATTTATGGGATGTGCTTTTTTGAGTGTGCGTGTGTGACCCTTCCGAAAATTGCTTGCCATAAAATGAAAGGTTTACTGATGTTTGTTCTTCTTACTGATTATTTTTATATGAATGCATTCTCTGTTCATGTGAATGAGTTTGTGTAGACGAGAGAGTATTACCTGGCACAACACATTAACGGGCAGGTCGAGCAGGCTCAGAGTGTTACGCTCATACCAGGGATCCAGCATTCCCAGCAGATTAGCTATGTCATTAGTGCTGTCCTCCGTCCCATTCACACTGAGATCCTGTTGATAAATTAATACAAATGTTTCTGTATCAAAATTTTACATGTGAATGTCTGAACTAACAATTGAATGAAAACAAAGTCATCTTTGTCTTGACTTCAAAGTGTGTACAAGTAGTGTTGGACTTTATTAGCTTAGCTTAGACCAGGAGCAAAAATCTACATCCATATTCCTGATGAAACCTGAAGTCTAGCTGTCTTCAAACCTGGCTAAGTGTGTCTTTAAATGGTCCCAGCTGGGGGAAAAATACCCAAATTCCCACTAAAACCATCAAGAGAGACCAGAATATCTTAGCCAGGCTGGGATACCATCTAGACCCGATTAATTCTATCAGAGATGTGGTTTGATATCCAATTAAGCAATGTGGCCCATACACACTAAAAGATCTGAGAGAGATAACCACACTTAAATGTGGGAGTAAATCTCTTAAATTGAACCACATATGAAACTGTAATGATTGACGCAGTGATAATTACAGCCATGGCTTGTGGCTGCAAGCAAGAAACACGAATGGCAACAGAATAAGCAGTTTGGGTCTTTGCTACTTTTCATCATAGTGAATTTAGTAGTTGCATTTACTGCAGGGCTGGTGAGAGCTACGGAGGTGAGCAACGCACCTGGGACAAAATTTACAAAAAGAGTCAAAACACAACTGAATTGCTTGGAGAAGAGAGGCACACATCTCTGATGTACTTTTCATTAAGAACTGGTTCTGTACACACTTTGCAGATTTTAAGCAAATTCAGCTGTCACTACCTAATTTTTCATACGTGAATTTGGTGGTTGAATGTGTTGTCATGCCAGTAAAATTCTGTGTACCAAATAGGAATTAGCACTTAAGAAGAGAAGTGAAAATTTGGCAGCAGTGTGTAAGTGCCAAGGAGACATTTTAATTGTTTATTAATAAACTAGTTTTTTCTGAGTCAGTGCGGTTGCAAAGATGAAGTTGACATTGCTAACTCGACATCTCTGCAGTATAGTGTATGCGCGCACGCCTATAAGAAGAAATGCACCTTTCATTTGGATTACATAATCAGAGAGTATTGATTTCAATTTGAATTCGATTTGAATTGGATCATTTAAAAGTAAAAAAAAGCTTTCTATGCCTTGTCCATATTTCTCATGTCTGTTAGGCAAGTAGTCTCTAGGCGTAACCGGAGCAAACTAGTGTTTTTCCTTGATGCCTCGCCACAGCCAATCATGCTGCATGCTTATTGTTTTAATTATTCTTATTTCTTTTGATTATTTTCATATTCTTCTTCTATGTAAAGCACTTTGAATTACCATTGTGTATGAAAGGTGCTACATAAATAAACTTGCCTTGCCTTATTGGCTCACTGATGTTGAAGAGATTAACCCCTTATGTATATAAATTTCCTACTGCATGACAAGACATTTTTTGATACTCAATGGTAGAGGCAATTCGGTCGGTGCCTAAAAAGTATCAAACTCAAAACCCAGCCCTACACGTCACTATACGCATACCTTAGTGTACATGAAAAAACCAAAGCATCAGTGTTGTAATTTCACTCACAATGCTAGAGATGGCTGATTTCAGTGGACTTGCTGAAAGCTGCAGAGAAGAACCCGAGTTCCTCAACGAAGAGTTGGCTGGTGTTGTATCCCTCCGTACAGGCACAAAGAAAAACTTCAGCCTGAAAGCTTTGGTGAGGTGCGGACAGTCTCTTTCTGTTTTCCTTAGACTGCCATAGGCACGGGCAACCCTCCCTGCCACATGATCTGCACCAAACACCACCACTCTGAGCGTAGTGGCCCCTGTTGGCCCTTCCTCATCATCGCTACTCAGAATGGGTCTTCTCCTGTAGCAAACGTATTGCAGCTGCGAGAGGGGGGGCACTGGTAACCCAAAATCAGAGTTCCGCAGCCGCACCTGCTGTGGCAGAGAGTTGGATCTCTTTGAGCGGATTATCACTAATTCTTTAGCTTCAGGGGTGCCCAGGCTCTTGGCTCGACAGAGGGAGTTGCTGCTGCGAGGTTTGAAGAGTCGTGAGAGGCACTTGGAAAGTCGTGCGGTGGTTTTGGTCTTGGACACATATGCTGTACTCAGACTGTCCTCCTCTGCATCCTCACAGAAGTCACTGTCTGTACCCGAAGCTTGAGATGAGTATGAAAGCGTGGAGAGGGGAGAGTATTCGGAGGAAGCGACCGACACCGTGGAGAACATGGAGTCTTTGGAGGCAGTGGAAAGGGAGGAGACAGTGGAGAAGGTTGAGGCACGATAGTCAACGCAACCGTTTGATACAAACCCCTCCTCCAAGACATCATATTCATCATCTTCCACATCAACATTGTCTACATCATCCTCCTCCATGCCCTCAGATGTTTGAGATAAGGTCAATTCAGACTCTATGTCTAGAAGGTCGTTTAGAACATCTAGCAAAAAACAAGATGGAAAAATCATGATTCAGAGGGTCATTATTAGCTGGAGGATTCATTTCCAACTCATGAACCCCCTTAATGATATGTTAAACTAAATCAAAGCGACTGGAAATCAATCTTATAATGTTTAGAATTCCAAAACAGCCAAACAAATGTTTGAATAAGCAGAAAAAAAAAAAGGGATTGGCTTGAATTCTGTGTCCTACCAAAATTATCCTTGTCCCAATTGAAAGTGTAGCACTTGGCTGCTGGAAGGCTGAGCGTCTGAAGAACCCCTAGTGACACAAACACAACAAAGTCTTGCTCATTAATCACCAGCCCACTCCAAACCCAACACAACACTGTTTCCCAAGCCGAAAAATCATGCCATCAGCTTTATTGCTTCATGTTGGCCATCCATCTTGGTTAAGTTTCTAAGTGTTGGTGCCAGGTAATATGTACTACTGCTGCCCAGACAAATAGAGTAGTATGTCACCAAGCAACAACCATGAAACCCTATAGGATGTAAACCACAAATTCAAATGGCCAAAAGTATGTGGATGCCCAAATATTTCAAAACCATTGGCTTTAATAGGGAGTTTGCTATAACCGTTTCCATTCTTCTGGGAAACATGGCTACAAGGATTTGATCCTATTCAGTCAACAGAATATAAGGTGATTATGCGTGGTTTGCAGCTGAGGTTCCATTTCATCTCACAGGCGGTCAGTGGGATTGGTCTTTGCGCAAGCCAGTCATTTTCTTCCCCATCATACTCCGTAAATTGTTTCAAAATGAACCTCGCTCTTTGAACAGGCGCATTGTCATTCTGCAACAAAAAATGTTTGTTGAGATGTTGGCTGAAATAGCCACATGCTTTAAATAGAGGGTGTCCACATACTTTGGCCAGACAGTCTATGATATAGCATAATCTATGTGTGTATTATACAGTATATTTTTCTTCATTCATATCGTTGATAGCTAGTGAATGGTTATTGATTGTATAATGCATTTAAATTTAAGTTTGCTAAGGCCCCCTAGTGGGCCCCGTCCCCTGGTTGAGAACCACTGATTTAGAAAGAAAAATGGAATTTAAAAAGTATTAAGATTTCATTATGCTTAATCAGTATTACGTTGGACTCAAGTCTGTTAGCAATTCAAAGCACATTTCACTGTCTCTTTATGGTTTGTGAGGTGGGCTAGAAGTAGGAAGTGAGATTTTACCATCTGACATCGTGCCATTGAAGGCTGGTATGTCAAGTTTTTCACGCAGCGCCTCCAGGCCACTCTCCACATGTTCTCGAGCTTTAGCTATATCTGCCATGGCCGCTCCAGACTCTAGAAGGTCGCTCACTGAGGACAGCACCTGCGCCAACTTATCGTCACCAAGGCACTGAAAAGGAATCAACTTAGTCATATATCCTCATATTCAAAGTCAGAATTTGATGAATGTTTAGCAGTGTTTCAAAATGAAGTCACCCCTGATTCTAACTTCCAAGTAATCTCGCATTAAAGTGAATTTCACCTTTTGCAAGTAAAACTATTATAACAAGCTTTTCCCCTCCATTACTCCCACTCAACCTGTCTATTTCTTCTCCATTAGCCACCCACCAACACACATATGAGTCATTTGGTCACACATCCATATCAACACCCAGCCCCAGTAGATCACACATGTCCTGACTCCCACAGAGTAATACGCCCACACTTTACACACACTCAATCATAATCTGATGCAAACATTCACTCTGTATCAACTCAAGTCTTTTGGAGTCCATTAAAACAGCAAACATCTTGTCATGTGAGGTGTACCTGCAGAGCACCGCTGATGGACTGTAGTGGGTATTTAGTTCCCAGCACTGCCTGGAAGCTGTGTTTAATGAGTGTAACGCTACTCTCTCTCTGTGAGACCTCCGCTCTACTGAGCTGCTCCGCCACAGACAGGAACTCAGCAGGCACCTCAGCCGGGTTCATCAACAACACCGTACTGCAACAGAAAAAAACAGCAGAAACACTGAGCAAACACAACAGTCGTGCCCACAGATAAGCTTTATAATCATTATTTTATAGCGTATTTGATTTGAATGTAACAACAACCATGTTTAAATAACTTTATTCATAAAAAAAAGACATTTGTATGATATAAGCACATTGTTGCATGATCTTATTATGGGACAGTTGTTTATCCAGTACAGATCGCAGAGAGGACTTAGCTAAATTAAAATGCCATTATAAAAAAGTGCTGTGGTGATTCCATGGTATTATTTACACCAGGGCAGGCTCTTCAACTCCAATCCTGGAGGGCCAGTGTCCTGCAGACTTTAGTCCAAGCCCAGTTTAACCCACCTGTAAGTAATTTACTAGTAATTCTGAATACCTTAATTCATTTGTTCGTTGTGTTTGGTTAGGGTTTGAGCTAAACTCAGCTAGACACTTGCCCCAGCTACACTACCTTACAAAAGTTTGGGGTGAATTACTTTTTTTATGGGGGCGTTTACACAATACCGTTTTCAGCTAAAAACGAAAAACTTTTTATGCATTTTGGCCATACATTTACACGACAACGGCATTTTGGGGGCCTGAAAATGCACATTTTGGAAAACGGGGTTAAAAGTGCACGTTTTTGAAAACAGTATAGTCTCTGTGTAAAATACAAAAACTCGAATTTGTGAAAACGGTGACGTCTTGTGTGTGCGTATTAAGCGTTAGGTCTCCAGGCCGTACTGTTTTTTTACAAAGTGACATGTTATAATACTTTTGCTTGCAAAAGGTGAAATTCACTTTATTTAAGATTACAGTAAAATATAATTACAATTTAAAATAACTGTTTTCTATTTTAATATATTTTAAAATTTAATTTAATCCTGTGATGGCAAAGCGGATATTTTCAGCATCATCACTCTAGTCTTCAGTGTCACATGATCCTTCAGAAATTATTCTAATATGCTGATTTGGTGCTCAAGAAACATTTCTTATTTTATCAATGTTGAGAACAGTTGTGCTGTAACAATGTAATGCATCCTTTTTGAAATAAAGTTTTAATTTCTTTAAAAGAAAAACCCTCAATCTTGCCATATGACAAATAAATGATAGCCAAATCACAAATAAAATTGACTGGATGCACAATTTTTTTATTTCAACATCAAGTTTCTTCTCATCTTATCTTATTTCATATTTCATTACTTGCATTAAGTATTGTTTTCGAAACAGACATGCGACACATGACCTACCAGTAGAGAACCATTGAATTATACCATGGTACTGAATAATAAGCATATTTATATACCATAGTATTTACAAGGGTACTTCAAATAAAAAATTACCATGCTGCCCTGTCCAAAAAAAACATGGTGCATGTTTTTGTCAGTGAACACAAAGATTACATTCCACACAGAAAAGGATGTTAAGATACTCATCATGAATCTTACTTAATGTATTGTATCAATACCTGTGATATTGTGGCCAATGTCATAATGTCATGCTAAAACAGGCGTATAATATGACAATTAAATTCTGGATATCCAAGAACTGACACAGGAAGCGAGAGGTGAAGACTGCAACCACAAAGGGCTGAGCAATAACTGACACAACAGGATTTCCTCCTGCTTCTGTGGAAACACACTCACATGATCTTAGAACGCTGACTGGAGACGGCAAGGCCTTGTTCCTCTCTTACCAGTCTGTGGTACGAAATTCCTGATTCAAGCAAACAGACACAAGAACACATTATTTCATCAGATTTTAACATCATGTAACAAATTAACTTCTTAGTGAATGCACTGCCGTTAGAGTGTGCATTAAGTAATCTTTAAGGTACTACTAATGCTCTTAAAATGGAAAAACAAGTAATAATTGCTTCTTGAAACCACTGAGGGGCAGTATGTTACTTCACTATTCTTGATTAAAATGATGAATTAGCAGATTGGGACAAGGTTAACTAGCTGGTCCTTACTAAGGCAGTCAGTTGCCTGATGGTTTATCTTGTGTGTATTGATGTCAGTGTGCTACCTGGAGCTCTAAGCTCTTGATGTAGGGTGGAGAGCAGGCTACGACACACACTGCTGTAGGGTTCAGGCCACGCTAGGAAGCTATGAAACACTTCACAAGCTTCTGTCAGAATCTCTCCATTAGATGGACAAAAAGGCACCTGCAAAGAGAAAAAAAGACATATGTTATTTCATTAACATCAGATTCTGGGTAAATGAGCCCAAACTGAGAGCAATTTTTGTAAGAAAGTGGAGTCCAAAAGTCTGATTGAAAATGCTGCTGCTTTTAATTTTTCTGATTTAATACTGAATTACTACAAATCACATTAGTAGCAGAAAATTTTGAATGAAAAGCTGAAAATAAATAAATGAAATATATATATTTTTTATTAGTGATGTAAAACTGAATAGTAAATATTTCTTCATTAAGGGTTATTTTATATATTTTTTAAACTCCTTAAACTTGGTTTATTTCAAAGTTTTCATAAATAACAAATTAATATTCACACAATTTAATATCACAATTCTAGTATTAATAAGCACTGAAGCATAAAATACAATAATAAAATATTATGCCAAATAACTTAAAGGAATAGTTCACTTAAAAATGAAAATTCTGTCATAATTTACTCACCCTCAAGTTGTTTCAAACCTGTATGAATTTCTTTCTTCTGCTGAACACAAAAGAAGATATTTGGAAGAATGTTGGTAACCAAACAGTTGATGGGCCCCATTGACTTCCATAGTATTTTTTATTTTTTTTTGTACTATGGATGTCATATCAACTGTCTGGTGGTTACCGACATTCTTCAAAATATCATCTTTTGTGTGAAATATATTCATACAGGTTTGAAACAACCAAGATGAGAAGACAATAAGCTTCAAGTTTTTCTATCATTAGAGTATTAGGATAGTTGTATCACTAATACAACGAAAACACAAACAAATTCTATTAAACAGAAGTAATTCCTAGCTTCTGATTACAAGGCTTTGGTAAACTTGTTCAAGAATGATCAACTCAGTGTCCAGGACACTTTACCTGCAGGAGTGTGGACTCAAACATGAGAGCCAAGGGGGCAACAAGCTCATAATGACAGTTCTGTTGAATCTAAAACAGAAGAGAAAGATTTACAGCATCACCACGTTTACATACCACCTACAGAAAAACGCACTCTGTATACTCTGTATCTAAATAAATTTAAATAAATACATTTTGCTAAACTTAAAGGTACACTATGTAACTTTTGGCCCTCTTTGTTTAAAAAACAAAACTGCATGCATTTTGCGGAAGAACATGTTTTGGAAGAATGTTTTGGTCGTGCTTCGGCTCTGCATGACTGTGCGGGTGAATATGACCCTTCACAAATGAACTCTGAATTTGGCAATTTATCTGTTTAATAAAATACCTTACTAACCTGTTGAGTAATAAAAACATAATCTCCTCGCTTTTACAACATTTAAAGGTGCCCTAGAATGGTTTTTATTTATATTGTATAATGGTTTCTGGGTTGCCCTCATAATGTTAGTATGTTTTTTAGATAAAAAATAGTCATAATTTAGAAATAAAAGGCATTTTTCCTAGCCTGATTTTAGCCTCTGATTTGAAAGCTCTGTTTGAAGGGGCGTGTCTACTGTGTGTAACCGGTCTCTGCTGTGATTGGCTGACATGCTTGCATATGAAATAGCTACGTATTACATGTGAAACTCTCTCGAATACTTTTACTACAGATATTATACGTTTTTACTATTACAGCTATCGAGATTAACGAATCGTGAGATGTTTTTAAAGTATTTAGATCTATTCCCATCACATAAAATGTTGCCGTGATGAGCATTGAGCAAACAGATGACAGTGTGTTGATCGCGAGAATAAAGATCTTATGTATTGGCCCGCGCTGCCCAGCCTTTTTGTGTCCAATGCCAGATCGCTATGCAACAAAATGGGTGAGCTGGCGATGATTATCGAGGCAAACAGTTACACTAAAGACTGATCGCTGGTAGTAATTACAGAGACGTGGCTGCACTCTGGGATTCTGGATGAAGCTATTATACTAGCGGGTCGTACAGCACATCGGGCCGACAGAACCGGCAACTCCAGAAAGAGTAAAGGAGGGGGGCTCTGCAGCTACTCTAACAACAGCTGGAGCTCCGATGCCACAGTGACTGAAAGACACTGCTCACCAGACGTGGAGTTTGTCACACTGAGATGCCGGCCCTTCTATTTGCCGCGTGAGTTCACTGTTGTTTTTATCACGGCTGTTTATATTCCACCTAGCGCTAGTGCTAATGCAGCTATGGACATCTTGCAAACTAGTATGAATAGACTGCAATCCACCCACCCGGATGGAATCTTTATTGTGGCAGGGGACTTTAATCATGCTAACCTGTGTACTGTACTTCCCAAATTTCATCAGTATGTAACATGTCCAACCAGAGGTGATAATACTCTGGATCATATTTATAGTAATATTAGAGGGGCATACAAGGTCTCAGCTCACCCCCATTTAGGGCAGTCTGATCATCTGACCCTCTTTCTCACACCAGCATACAGACCTGTGTTTAAGAGATCCATGCACTCTGTTAAACTAACCAAACTGTGGCCTGCTAGTGCGATTCCACAATTGCAAGATTGTTTTGAGCGCACTGACTGGGCACTTTTCTCACAGCAGAGTCTTGAGGATTACACCTGCACTGTTTTGCACTACATTAAGACCTGCATTGATAATGTCACTGTTGAAAGACAGGTCAAATGTTATCAAAACAATAAACCATGGATGAACAGGGAGGTCAAGCTGCTGCTGAAAAAACGTGATAAAGCCTTTAAGTCCAGGGATATGGAATTATACAGCACCGCCAGATCCAAATTAAAGACAGGCATCAAGGAAGCAAAAGTGGCTTACAGGAGGAAGATAGAGGAGCACTTTGACGAAGGGGATCCACGGCGCGTTTGGCAGGAAATACAACACCTCACAAACTTTAAGGGTTCAAAAGACCCAAGCCCAAGTACCAGCAGCAATCTGTCCGAGGAGCTCAATCATTTCTTTGCGCGCTTTGAGGCGAATGGGACTGAATCAACATCGGCCAGACCAATAATACTCTTGCCCAAAGAAGATGGCCCAACATTCTCCTTGAGAGAAGAGGAGGTCAGGAGGGCATTTTGTGGCGTGAACCCCAGGAAGGCTGCCGGGCCCGACGGGATCCCTGGGAGAGTGTTGTTGAGGGATTGCGCAGATCAGCTGGCTGGGGTATTTACTTCCATCTTTAACCTCTCTCTGTCTACCTGTTCCATTCCCAAGTGCCTTAAATCTGCTATCATTGTGCCGATCCCGAAAAAATCAGCTGTGAGTAGCTTCAATGACTATAGACCAGTGGCTCTCCTTCCACTGTTATGAAGTGCTTTGAAAGACTGCTGCTAAAACATTTAACATCCTCCCTTCCCCCCACACTGGACCAGCACCAGTTTGCCTATAAAGCAAACAGGTCAACCGCCGATGCCATCAACACAGCCCTGCACTGTGTGCTGACCTACCTGGAACATCCTGGCACCTATGCAAGACTGTTGTTTGTGGACTTTAGTTCTGCGTTTAATTGTATCATTCCTGGAAGACTGGTGTCCAAGCTACATGGACTAGGCATCAGCACAAACATCTGCAGATGGATCAATAACTTTCTTACAGATCGTTCCCAGTCAGTTCGTCTGGGCTCGCAACTTTCACCTGTTCTCACACTGAGCACTGGGGCACCCCAGGGTTGTGTGTTGAGCCCCTTACTCTACATTTTATACACTCACGACTGCACCCCTGTTCATGAAAGTAATACTATTATCAAGTTTGCAGATGACACCACTGTAGTTGGACTTATTCACAACAATGATGAGTCCGCCTACAGGGATGAAATCCAAAAACTCTCCGCTTGGTGCTCCACCAACAATCTGTCTCTCAACGCCTCTAAGACCAAAGAGGTGGTGGTAGATTTCCGCAGGAAGAAGATTGACCTTGCCCCAGTCTACATTAATGGAGAAATTGTGGAGAGGGTTGAGGACTTCAAATTCCTTGGGACATATATTTCACAGGACATCACCTGGGCAACCAACACTACAGCCCTTGTGAAGAAAGCTCAGCAGCGACTGTACTTTCTCAGGTCACTCAACAAAATTAACCTCTCCCAGAAATTGCTTTTATCCTTTTACAACTGTTCTGTCCAAAGTATTATCTCACACGATATTCTGGTGTGGTTTAGTAGCTGCACCACTGCTGACAAAAAAAGCGCTGGACAGAGTTAGGAAATCAGCACAAAATATTATTCACATACAGCTCCCCTCACTCATGGACATATATCACACCAGATGCATGCAGCGGGCAAAAAATATAATTCAGGACTGTTCCCATCCAGGTCACGGCCTCTTTATTTTGTTGCCATCTGGAAGGCGCTACAGATCTTTCCATGGTCGCACCTCAAGACTTTTGAATAGTTTTTATCCAAATGCTATAAAATACCTGAACTCATGAGCATTTAGACTGTTCTGCATTTTTAATGACTATATTTTAGCTATTTTATCATGTTATCTGTTTTCTCTTATAATGTATTTATGGATTGATGTACTGATGTTGTTTTGTCATATTATGTGTTACCACCATGGGAAGTGCCATTTAAATTTCGTTGTTATAGGCAATGACAATAAAGGCAATAATCATTGCAACGCAGTTTCTGCACTCTCTCTAATGCTTTCACCAATACAAACACGATGATGTAAATATAGTATTGAACGATTTTGAGAGAAAGATTACCTGTCTGAACTTGAACAATTACACATCAGAAAGTGTTGCTTGGTAGCTCGATCGATATATTTTCAGACATCGAGGCCAGCTCTGTATTGGCCCAAGTTGAGGAAACAGTCTCGTCGGTGAACTAAATACCTTTGTGTTAATTAGTACATCCAAACACTGAACAACTGCCATGCTTCGGCTGCGCAGTTCCGCCTGTCACTGAACATGGGCTGGCATATGAAAATATTTGGAGTCGTACATATTAATGATCCCGACTGTTGCGTCACAGTCGGTGTTATGTGGAGATTCGCCTATTTTTCAGGGGTGTTTTTCAAAAATGAGATTTAAGTAAGAAGGAGAAAACAACGGTGTTTGAGACTCACTGTATGTCATGTCCATGTACTGAACTCTTGTTATTTAACTATGCCAAAATAAATTAAATTTCACATTCTAGGGCACCTTTAAAGGGATAGTTCACCCAAAAATGAAAAAATTAGCCCATGATTTCATGGTGTAGCGTAAAATCAGTAGTACGTCGCATTACTCGCATAAGTTGCGCTTTACAGTTAAGTCGAATCCGTATGTTCGTTTGGCCGGAAACTAGTTGGTTATTTTACTTCATAAAGTTTTAAATATGGATTTCATACACAAACTCATCGCTTCGCTTCAGGAGGCCTTTATTAACCCCCCAGAGCCGTGTGGAGCACTTTTATGATGGATAGATGCACTTTTATGGACTTCAAAACAGAAATGGCGATTCACTGCCATTATACAGCTTTGAGGAGCCAGGACATTTTTTTATATGACTCCGATTGTATTTGTCTGAAAGAAGAATGTCATATACACCTAGGATGACTTGAGGGTGAGTAAATCATGGGCTAATTTTCATTTTTGGGTCATCTTCAAAAAGTGAAGCCATTGTTGATTCTCTTTTTGCCAGCAGACTCTCCTCTTGTCTGCGTTTTTCGGGTGATTCCGAAAACCCGGAGGTTTGAGATTTAGCCTGCTCCATGTCAACCTTCTTGCTCATTGTGACAACTAACCTATGCCACTCCCACAACATATATACGTCAAAGTAGCCGGAGCATCTTTTCTCTATTTACAGATATGACGAGACACGCGCAGGTGCGTCAATTTTCACTTTCCAATGAAAACTGTCCTGTCAGGTCTAAAAAATAAACACTCAAAGTGACTCAGGGTAAGAAAAAAAAAAACATTTTGGAATAAGGACTGATAATGTACTGATTCCTTACTTAAATTTTGTTAATTTTGAACAAAAAAATAAATAAGTTACATAGTGTACCTTTAATTTAATTATAAACAACACCAATTTCTTTGCATAGATTAGATCTTATCGGTCACATCCTGCAGAGCCCACAAGGGGGTGTAGAGATCTCAACACAGAGGGCATAGATAGACAGTACACAAACGTGACAGAAACTATCACCTCTATGCGGTGATACAGCTTCACTGTTCAGTTAGCTGTGTGTTTACATGCGTACTCACCTCTCTGGCTTTTCTGAGAATTTGCTGCAGTAGAATGAGAAAGTTCTCAGGGTCTCTCTTTAACAGCTCTTCTAGACTCCAGCGGTTCATACACCAACCAGCTGCACAAACATAAGATATGCAGACATAAGAACCCTAATTGTGAAACAGGCACAAATGTGTGACTTATACTTCAAATGAAGATGATAAGTAAACAAGTCCCTCATAGCATGCATTTAACCACAGGCACTACACAACCCGAACAGCACCAAATGAGTCAAGCACATATGAAGAACACACACATCAGACAGGAAAGGACTGGTTAATTACACGATACTGAGAATCGCCCTGAAATCTCCGCTGTTTAGGGTCAACGGGTCCCCTGCTCTAAACAGTGATGTGTAGTTTTGGTTAGAATTCTGAGAAAGAACATACTCACTGCGGTGTACAAATTGAGAGCAGCAGCGTAAACAGATCATACTGGTTTAGTGATAGAACTGTGTGTAACCTCAGAACCTCATATATTTAGAACATGAACGCTTTCCTAAAGATCTGACTGATACCAATTCTACTTTATTCGAAGGACAAAATGCATCTCAGCTTCCTGCCCAACTGAAGGTGTCAAATAATACATTTCCTTTACAACAGACTCTGAGAATAACAAATTTTTTTCATGAATCTATCAACAGTGTCACACTATGTAGAATATTTTACACAAACAACATTGTAACAACGTTCATCTGTAAATGTGATGGGTGTGATCTTTTGGGTGTGAAACGAGTTTCCTGGTTCATAAAAACACCAACCAAGGCAAATACACAACTAATAAAAGATTCTATTCATGCCCTTTGAAAAACAGAGAAATAAAAACAAATGAGGCCTAATTCAACTCTCCCAAAATGATAGTATCACAGCTATGTATCATGCCATCTTTGAGGCCATTTAGTTAAAAACTGCTGAAGGTGAATGTGTAAAATAATACATTTCCTTTAGAACAGATTCTGAGAATAACATTTTTTGTGAATATCAACAGTGTCACACTACGCAGAACATTTGACACAAACAACATTATAACAACGTTTATCGGTAAATGTGATGGGTGTTATTTTTTTTTTTTGTCTTAATACAAAAAGGAGTTTCCTGGTAAATAAAAACACCAACCAAGGCAAATACACAACTAATAAAGATTCTATTCAAGACCTTTGCAAAACAGAGAAATAAAAACAAATTGGGAGAGTTGAATTAGGCCTGATATGTTAGTATATCACAGCTGTGTATTATGCCATCTTTGAGGCCATTTAGTTAAAAACTGCTTTTATAGTGGAAAAGTAGCGTTTTGTTTTGTTCACACAATTAAATGCTACAATCAGGTGCAGGTGCGGGACGTAACATATTATCCTTGCTTTATCATAAAAGTGGACCCTTTTATGATAAAGCAACAAAAATATGTTATCATATATGTTATTTATATGATATTTTAAAAGACTTCTTGACACAAAGTCATGATGATCTGCAGGGGTCCTCTCTCTATATTATCTCTTGTTTAGTTTTGTTTCTGAATGTTGGCTGCATCACATTACTTGTTTGCACCACCGATTTGATGGAAAAAAATATGAATAAGCAATGACGTGGTTATAAAAATCATTATATATATAATGATTTTGCCCAACTGCTTAATAAGGTTTTCTTTTAAAGAATCCATTATTTTAATGAGGATTTTATTCTTTCGTTATAACATCAGGATAATTGTATCGAATTGTCTATTTTTTGTACTCTATGCTTCCCCCGAAACAAAACAAAACAAAAAACAAAATTTTCATAAAAAAAAAAAAAAAAAGCCCATCATAGAAGAGGTGTATTTGTCACAATATGCACGTACTGAATCTATGTATTTTTTAATACATGATTAGACAAATGTGAAGACAAAAAAGAAGAAGATTGTTGTGTCCCTGAATTATTTGCATGAATTAGGCCTAACACTGAGAAGCCAATTTACAATTAGCCAGCAGGCCAACCCAAATGCCAAATCATGCCTATATCCCTATCAGTGAAATAAGCTCAATTGAAACCAAATGAGGAAAAAATGAGAAAGGAAGAACACGCATGTAAATTCTACAAAACAGAAGTAAAAAAAAGAAATGAAAAACAGTGATGTCAACCAACAGTGACCCATCATCATCATCAGCAGCAGAGGGTAAGTGGGGTGGCCTTACCGTTCCAGGATTGTGCCAGGCTTTCTGATGGCCGGAGTCCATCCAGGCATCTCTCCAGAGCGTGCTGGATCCGGTCCTCTGTGCACGAGGTGTGCTGCATCTTGACTGTTACTATCAAGAAACATAAGAACTAAAGTCATAAAAAGGAAGCTGCAAAACATTGCCTCCTATATCTGATCTGTAAATACAATACCAAGAAAACATGACATACAGTTTAACAGCTTCCTTATGTCCATGGAAGAATTTCATTCAGATCAGTCAAAGAAAAATGTTACGCTTTTATGCTTGAGGTTTCAGTCTGGCTCTACTGTACATCCAATAACACAGCTTGTCTAACCTAAAAGAAGTAGCAGCATGTGTAATAAAATGTCTGTCATTCCAGATAATGATATCTGCATAGACAAACACACGCATGTGTCTTTTTCAGGGAAGTAAACACACAGCATCCTTTGCATGTCTGTAAATGATATTGAGGTTTAGGAAAATGTTCTACCCGGTGTCAGAGAATTTCAAGAGAACTATCGTGTTTAGGGATTATTACGGGGATTGCCTACCGTTTGTTTTTCTTCCTGATAACATTTAAAGTTCCTGACATTTACTGTTAAAGGTATGGCACCAGCCATCTAGCAATGAACAACACTAGTATGTTGCCTGGGAACAGACAATCACAGGGACCAGTTGCATAAACATATAGCAACTAAGTTAAGACTGTGTTAAGAACTAGTCTGACCAACTAGCAATTAATTAGGGCTCTTTTCAGATTCTAATGAGACCAATCTACCTTTTTGTGTAACGGCCTTAAAAATGTACCAGTCTTGAAGAAAAAAATGAGATGACAAACTTGTAAGACAAGTCTTAGAAGTTTATGCAACCGGCCACAGGATAATAAACTATGCTGAGTTAAAAAATAATAGAAAAACCTCATTCTGTCGATTGAAATACAGGTCATGCACAGATATAGGCTACTGCAAGTTTTGAAATCAAAATAATCCTTTTGTGAGAGAAAAAAAATACCCAATTGAGCTAAAGTAGATGAGTAAAGTAATGACATTAAAACATGACAAATTTATTTATCTTCCACCTAGACTAAATTCCCTAAATGCAAATAACTACATTTTCTCCCAGTGAGTTAGTGACCAATGAAAGTTTAAAAATCGCAATAACTTGACTAGTTCAGCTAAATTTTTAAACTTTGGCTGACATAGGCAGTTTTTAAAGTGCAGCTGTGACAGAAATATAGATAGAATCCTTACAAATATTACAGAGATAGTTCACCCAAAAATTTTCATTCAGTCATCATTTAGGCCTACTCACCCTCAAGTTGTTCCAAACCTGTATATTTAATTTCTTAACCTATATAAATGTCTTTGTTCTGCTGAACACAAATGAAGATATTTTGAAGAAAGTTTGTAACCAGGCCGCTTTGAGGCACCATTGACTCCCATAACAATAGCCTACTATGGAAGTCAATTGTGCCCCAGAACTGTTCAGTCTCCCACATTCTTATCTTCCTTTGTGTACAACAGAACAAATAAATGTATACAGGTTGGCAACAACCTAAGGGTGAGTAGCCTAAATGATGACAGAACTATCCCTTTATCCATTCCACTGCGCTGCTTTCCCACTGTCTCTATGTAAACAAACAAACACTAGCAACACTCACGTGTTGGACTTTTGCCTTTCCGTAAAAACGAGCTCTCAAGTTAAACTTAAATAAACTTTCTTTTTTTAAAATTCTACTTCTTATTCTCCTATTTTTAAAAGTAAAAAAAAAAAAAACGCATGTGTGTGTGTGTGTGTGTGTGTGTGTGTGTGTGTGTGTGTGTGTGTGTGAACGGACTCGAGTTGTAATACGTGTCTGTGGATCGTTCTATAGCCCTACAAATTAAGTTTTTTAGAAAAATCAACTTGAATGTAATGTAAGTGTGGCTCTGGCTCATATCATAATACGCCGAATACACTTCACCAAAGTTTTTTGTCAAAACAAAAAATCCCCCAAACCATAAGCTAACATTCAAAGAGATATTAACTCTGAGTCATTAAACTCAACCCACAATATTTTTAGACGATAAACTAGAGTAAAGCTTTTTGCTTCACTTAGCTGCTTGTAAACACTTGTCTAACGCATACACAATACTCATCACTCACCAAACATCATTCACGTTGCATTAACACGCTAAGCGTGTGGCCCATTGAGCGTCATGCGTCATAAAGTGGATTTGCATAAACCGAGAAGCTCGCCGCACAATATAGCCCACGGGCTGTGTGCAAAAGTTCGTTGTGATACAAACTATTATACAAGGGAACCTATACGTCTACAAAAAATGACATTATGAAATAGTGAGATTATTTTAGATAATACTTAATGATTAATCGCAATGATTTATTTTGCTGTTAAAATGTGATGGATTTAAATGATGGATTAAATGTTTTTCGAGTTGATGATTTCAAAGAAGCTTTTCGAAAATGTAGAAATAAAATATGTATTAAAAACATTTAATAGGCAAACATTTAATAGCCTATGTATAATAGCTGATTTTAATTTAAGGTTTAACAACTCATGCAGTTTAAAACTTCTGAAGGTCAAATCATCACATATAGGACAGTATGTCAATTTTAGAAAAGCAGAACAGTGTTGAAAATAGATTAAGCTGATTTCCTATCTGATGTCAGGGACTTTTCTGATCTAATAAAACACAGGATGTATGTTGAGTGTGTCCATAGCTGCAAAATTCAATCATTATGCAACAGAAATCCAAATATATTTTGTGGTCACTGCTGGGGGGAATTTGCTGGTGTTAGAGAAATCAAATAAAAAAAGAGAAATCAAGAGTTTAAAACCCACATGTTGGTTTGTCAGTCATTAAGCAACTTAAGGAAACTTAAGAGAACTCAAACTTAAACTACAAAGCATAAAGCATTTTTAAAGCAAAACCAGGCTGAAAAAATGAAACCTTAAGCAGTTATAGTAGCCTAACTGGTCTCTGATTTAAGGTTATTTAAGGCAACCTGTTATTGTTACAAGCACAACAATAGGCCTGCGAGCAAAAGTGGGAACAGCTTGATGGCCTTAATGACCTTATGGAGCTCTATTAGAGCCTTACCAGATTGCCTGGAAGGAACTAATTAATCTCTGAGCTTATGATTTCCATTTCCATTATAACGGTGAACAAAAAGCTTTGTTTGCATTTGATTGATATTTTATTGACAAATTTGATAGAAAGTTGCACCTTTATTAACAGGTGTCAGGTGCAAATTAAATTACAACCCAGATGTGAAATGTAGATTACTAAGGAATTTACTAGGAATTTAATTCATGTATCAAATAATTTCTAATGTCTAATTCCTAAGTACCCACCCTGTTAAAACGTCTTTGATCTTGTTACACATTCTGTTACACATACTCAGCCTTGACTTAGACTTGACTAAGATGGAGTCAAACACAAGACTAGAATTTGAGAGGACGGGCTCCATTGCACTTTTTACTGACACAACTTTAAAGGGATAGTTCACCCAAAAATGAAAATCCTGACATTTACTCATGCTCTCAAGTTGTTTCAAACCTGTATGAATTTATTTCTTCTGCTAACACAAAGGAAGTTATTTTGAAGAATGCTGGTTCCAGACAGTTGACGGTATCCATTGACCTCCATATCCATATATTTTTCTTCCTTAATATGTCTTCAACATGTTATTTATTTCAGTGGTTCTCAGCCTTTTTGACTCAAAGATCCCCACTTTTACAATATTCTCCACTATATAGGCTAACATATAGTTATTTCTGCTGTAATTAAAACAAAGCCGCTTGTTTTCAAACTTTTACAAAAAGTGGTAGTATTGATTTATTAAAAGTATCACTCTAAAAAGTAATTCAGGGAACCTGTTACCACAACTTAAATAAATGCATGGTTGCGAGTTAAGAAAATCAAATTTATTGTTTTAATTAAACATTTTAAGTTGCAAACATTATTTTGTAGAGTTCTGTTGATCATTACAACAAATTAAAGGCACACTATGTAAGTTTTCGCTGATAGGGGTCGCTTATTTAAAACAAAGGCGTAACTGGATGACGCCTTGATTTTGCAGAATCATGGAAGTTGTTGTCTTCATCTCTACCACCGGTGGAGAATACGACAGGACTCGGGCAGAAATCATATTCATGGATGACCGGATGGATTCTTCATGGTTATACATGGATTCTTCCGGTCATGCGTATATGTGGGGTAACACAGCGCTGTTTTATCATATTAGATACATATGAATGTGTTGAAAGTTGTTATAATGCTGTGCGTTTGCTCGGCTGCGAATATATGAGACACTTGTTGCACACTGCAGATCAAGAGCTAGATCGATATTAGGTAGTAAAAATGGTACTGCACGGTAAATCAAGAAAACAAGATTTAAACAAAATGACTAACTGAGTTTAGCAATGATTCGTTTTCTGTTGATGAATTTACTGTATCCAAACAGTTGCTCATCTGTCTAATAAAACACATAATATATTAAAGAGTCTTTGGTGTTTCCATGGTTTCTACAAAATAAATCCAGAAATCGAGGGTAACTCGGTTATGATGTCATTGATAGGCAACGCACGGACACGGTCTGTGTCCTGGTTAAAATTGGTTATTTTTCTGTATTTAAACATTCTTAGAAACATTTGGGATAATGTAAGTACACAAATCAACAAAATATATAACATTGTTCTAGTGGTTTTTGGATATTTAATCCAACAATCTTACATAGTGTGCCTTTAATATCATCTGTAAACTTAAAAATTGTGTTTATGCTACAAACTCAAAGTAGATTGTTGGTTGAATGTAAATTTACTCAAAGTTGTCATAACTCAAATTTTATTTTTTTTGTTAAAAATTAATTAATTAGTTATTTTTTGTTGTTGTTGAGCAAACACATTAATTTTTAGAGTGTATGATTCATTCTGTGACTTCAGAAGTTTCAAAAACTGATTTCACTGGAAAGAGGAAAGAAGAAACATGGTATCAGTTTACATTGATTTAATCTGTTTTTAGCATTTGAATTATATGAGTTATATGGTAACACTTTACAATAAGCTTTCATAGATAACATTAGTTAACTACATTAGTTAACATGAACTAATAATGAACTGCACTACAGCATTTATTAATCTTTGTTAATGTTAATTTCAGCAGTAATACATTTTTAAAATCAAAAGTTGTATTTGTTAACATTAGTTAATGCACTGTGAAGTAACATGAACAAAAAATGAACGCTGTATTTTTATTTGCTAACGTTAACAAATATGAGCAAATACAGTGACAGATTGCTCACGGTTAGTTTGCGGTAGTTAATACATTAATTAATGTTAACAAATTAAACCTTATTGTAAAGTTTTACCTATATTATTTGGGATTATTTGTAATATTTAATAATAATCATTTATTAATGTAATATATTAATCATGCAGCCACTTTTTTCATTTTCTGATGGCCCCCAGGGTGAGAAGCACTGTTCTAGATCATTTTTACACCATTGCTCTGATTAGTGGCATAATAAAATATCAAACTGGTGCAAACAAGTGATCAGCAGCCATCAGTCAGTCAGATGCCTATAGTCCTTTGTTCGTTTTGCAACCTCTGAAAATGTGGAAGTGACCTTGTTGACACGTAAAAGGATGTGTTCACATCCTCTTATGTGAGAGGATGATTTCATCTGGGCAACACAAACACAATCCCAGCAAACTTCCTATGTGAAGCAAAGAGGCATTTAAGTTGCGCAGACTTCGAACAGAATGAGTGAAATGCAACCAGGGCCTTTGCTTGAAGTACATTATCCTGAGTCAGCAAAGGTGTGTTCAGAATTTGGATGTTTTGATTCTAAAAACAAGCATGGAATTCAGTTTTAGCCATTTTACCCAGCATTATTTGAGTGAACAAAACAACACAATACCACACACTACAACTTTTTGAGACTTTTAAACAGATGAGCATTATGAAACTGGGACAGTATGGACACTGGACAGTAAATTCCATATTTAAGATAACCTCAGATCCTAACAGCATGTCTGATGAGATGCTCTCTTCATGTCAGCTGATTCACGTTCCCACTGTGACCCAGCATGAAGGTTCATCTCAGCTAGCTCCTTCTCCTGATCATATTTCCAACAGCCCTGTACAGGAAGGTTGCTCCCGAGCTTTGCCGAGGAAACAGGTGTTGCTCCATTGTTGTGGTGCGATCGGCCGCTGTGATAGACTCCCACACCGCGAGGGGGTCGACGCTCATTGTGTGGAGTCTCTGATTGATGGGGACCAATATCCCCAATGCGCCTTCTCCTGTGAACCTAGTCTTCTCATCCACATCCCTCCCTCCCACAACAATAAGGCCAAACTCCCCCTGCCGTGATCGTTTTAGGAAATAACAGCAGTCGAACAATGGTGACAACATTCAACGGTAAGTGCTTCCTTTTTATATGCTGCCGCCGACACAGAGGCCCGGTTGAGCAGATACAGTAGGATGCAGGGGATCTATTGCAGAGCAATATTTACCAACCAGGATGCTGATTTGCTCCTGTCTAGGAGGAAATGAGGAACTCTATTCTTTCCGTTTTAGCATCTATTGGTACCTGTGGGAACTTTACACTCACCTCAGTTTGAGAGCATGTATTGAACAGTGAACTGAGGGGTAGTGTACTGTATAAAACAAGGAAACAAGCAAATTTTGTGGGGAAAAGAAATTGTCTAAATTTGTCAATTAAAATAGAATTTTGCCTAGTAATAAAATTTTCTATTGTTTGGTTTTTCCTGCTTTGCTGCTTTGAAACCATTTGAATATTTGTTAGCCTATATACATTTTGTGTACAGTAGTGGGCAAAAGTGATGGGCATTTTTTCTTTTCTACAAGTTTGATAAAACCATAAAAATACAAATAAAATATAAACATATAAAGGTATTTATCTGACAGAATTATTTCATTTCATTGCATTAACAAAAAAATGCAATATTCTTACAAAATCTTAAAAAATATATAATTTGAATAAAGTGTGAGGATGTCTGTTTTCCTACCACTTTTGGCCACTATGTCTAATGTGTACTGTATATGGTGTTTAATATCTTTTTTTTTTAATTACATATATTTAATATATTCTTTTTATTACAGAAAGAGGATGAAAAACAATTTTAGAAAGATCTGAATTCTTATTCTTATGGATGTTCTTTTTACCAAGTAAAATTATGGACATCCCCATATTGTGAAATTTACAAGTGCCCGTCTAAAGATGTAATATTGTAGTGTACCTATTTCGAATTTACGCACTATTATTGTTCTGTATCCAGTCTGTTTGAACAGAATTTCTGTGTTCTGACTTCCTTTTATCATGAATAGCCAATATGATTCAGTCATAAGTAGCTTGAGTATTTGATTCTAGTGTACCAGTGGAATATAAACATGTAGAATAAATAAAGCACATTCTATATTTGGAAAGGATCACATTTTGTCCATGCCAGGTGTGCGAGGAATATGAAATTGATTGAAAAGATATGAACCCTACTGTCATATACAAACAGGAAGAGGTTTAACACAAAACAACTTTAGCATGTCTTTCATGTCAGACATAACCAACGCCTGTGTCTGATTATAAAGGAGTTACTTTCACTTCAAATTATGACTCAAACCTAACGAATTCTGAACATAGAGAAGGTGGCTGACAAAAACATGTATTATGGCAGCCATTTAAACAGGGACAAGTGTAATGTAAGAAATGCATAATCGCTGTGCCTGAATATGGCTTTTGGGAATCTGCTTTATAACGAATACATTAGATATACATATTATCTATCATATACTATATAGTATAAGTGTGTACATACAGTGAAGAAAATAAGTATTTGAACACCCTGCTATTTTGCAAGTTCTCCCACTTAGAAATCATGGAGGGGTCTGAAATTTTCATTGTATGTGCATGTCCACTGTGAGAGACATAATCGAAAAAAAAAAAATCCAGAAATCACAATGTATGATTTTTTAACTATTTATTTGTAAGATACAGCTGCAAATAAGTATTTGAACACCTGTCTATCAGCTAGAATTCTGACCCTCAAAGACCTGTTAGTCTGCCTTTAAAATGTCCACCTCCACTCCATTTATTATCCTAAATTAGATGCACCTGTTTGAGGTCGTTAGCTGCATAAAGACCCCTGTCCACCCCATACAATCAGTAAGAATCCAACTACTAACATGGCCAAGACCAAAGAGCTGTCCAAAAGACACTAGAGACAAAATTGTACACCTCCACAAGGCTGCAAAGGGCTACAGGGAAATTGCCAACCAGCTTGGTGAAAAAAGGTCCACTGTTGGAGCAACCATTAGAAAATGGAAGAAGCTAAACATGACTGTCAATCTCCCTTGGACAAGGGCTCCATGCAAGATCTCACCTCGTGGGGTCTCAATGATCCTAAGAAAGGTGATAAATCAGCCCAGAACTACATGGGAGGAGCTGGTCAATGACCTGAAAAGAGCTGGGACCACCGTTTCCAAGGTTACTGTTGGTAATACACTAAGACGTCATGGTTTGAAATCATGCATGGCACGGAAGGTTCCCCTGCTTAAACCAGCACATGTCAAGGCCCGTCTTAAGTTTGCCAATGACCATTTGGATGATCCAGAGGAGTCATGGGAGAAAGTCATGTGGTCAGATGAGACCAAAATAGAACTTTTTGGTCATAGTTCCACTAACCGTGTTTGGAGGAAGAAGAATGATGAGTACCATCCCAAGAACACCATCCCTACTGTGAAGCATGGGGGTGGTAGCATCATGCTTTGGGGGTGTTTTTCTGCACATGGGACAGGGCGACTGCACTGTATTAAGGAGAGGATGACCGGGGCCATGTATTGCGAGATTTTGGGGAACAACCTCCTTCCCTCAGTTAGAGCATTGAAGATGGGTCGAGGCTGGGTCTTCCAACATGACAACGACCCGAAGCACACAGCCAGGATAACCAAGGAGTGGCTCTGTAAGAAGCATATCAAGGTTCTGGCGTGGCCTAGCGAGTCTCCAGACCTAAACCCAATAGAGAATCTTTGGAGGGAGCTCAAACTCCGTGTTTCTCAGCGACAGCCCAGAAACCTGACTGATCTAGAGAAGATCTGTGTGGAGGAGTGGGCCAAAATCCCTCCTGCAGTGTGTGCAAACCTGGTGAAAAACTACAGGAAACGTTTGACCTCTGTAATTGCAAACAAAGGCTACTGTACCAAATATTAACATTGATTTTCTCAGGTGTGCAAATACTTATTTGCAGCTGTATCTTACAAATAAATAGTTAAAAAATCATACATTGTGATTTCTGGATTTTTTTTTTTTTAGATTATGTCTCTCACAGTGGACATGCACCTACAATGACAATTTCAGATCCCTCCATGATTTCTAAGTGGGAGAACTTGCAAAATAGCAGGGTGTTCAAATACTTATTTTCTTCTCTGTAGATATACACAATAATACATAGAACTAATACATTCTATAACTTTCCTACAATCTGAGCACATTCAAGTTTTTGTCCAGTGACATTTTACAGGCTGACCAGAGTGTTTAAAATCAATGATACACACACTGATGATCGTCACCACTGAAACTTTCATCCAGTTTCATTTCCACAGTCTAGTTGCACAATCTTTGTCCCTCCAGCAGACTTTAGATTAAAGGGACAGTTCACCCAATCATGAAAGTTCTGTCATCATTGTTGTTCCAAACCTGTATGAATTTCTTTCTTCTGCTGAACACAAAAGAAGATATTTTGAAGAATGTCAGAGACCAAACAGTTGATGGACCCCATTGACTTCCATAGTATATTCTTCAAAATATATTATTTTATGTTCAGCAGAAGAAAGAAATTCATACATGTTTGGAACAACTTGAGGGAGAGTAAATTATGACAGAATTTTCGGCAACGCTTTAGATTACAGCCCGGAAAGTACTGCGTAATTAAAGCGATTTTAAAGTGTAACTTTCTGTAATTATAGTGTACCTATAAAGTACTTATATGTAAGTATATAAGGGAACAACATATAAAGATTGTGGAATAAAGGAGTAACAACCAGAAGAATTAAAAAAATATTTATACTGTAAATATTATAGAACGAAGGGGTACTTATTCTACTACTTATTCCCTATAAGGGAACAACATGTCAAGTTTAGGGAATAAAGGGGTAACAACCAGGAGAATAAAAATACTGTAAGTAAGAACTAAGAGGTACTTATTCTACTATTATGATACTACACACAACAGTCACATTTGGGACCAATTTAGCAAGAACATGCACTGTGTACCTTTTTGAAATTATGGTGTACTATACATATTGTATAGGCTTTTTAAAGAGTATAGGGTACATATCTATGCATCTATACAGTAAACTTTTTAACAAAAGTGCACTGAAAACTAAAACAATTGCAACTTTTGCTTAAATATTGGGGGAAATACTCTTGTTTGTAGTGGTGCTTGTTACCCTCTTGTTCCATGTAGTTGCAGGGCAAGTGTGACATTGGAGGCCATAAATTAATGTACCCTGTAATATTTAAAAAGCATACAGTTTGTATTGGTACATCATTATTACAAAAAGGTACAAAGTGTATGTTCTTGCTAAATTGCTCCCAAATGTGATTGATGTATCATAATAGTAGAATAATTACCCTTTAGTTCTATAATACTTACAGTATAAATATTTTTTTTTAATTCTCCTGGTTGTTACCCCTTTATTCCCCAAACTTTACATATTGTTCCCTTATACTTATATGCAAGTACATCATAGGTACACTATAATTACCAAAAGTTACGATGTAAATTCGTCTTAATTACGCAGTACTTTCCGGGCTGTAATCTAAAGCGTTACCGAATTTTCATTTTTAGGAACTATCCTAAAAATGAATTTAGGCTTGGCCAATGATCTGGTATGAAGAACCTGTTTTTTTTACTGAAGTGGATGTTTGTCACAAGAAATTATTTATTTATTTATTTATTTATTTATTTTATTTTAGTAATTTCTGTTGTACTGTACTGAAACATTTACAAATATGCAAAATCCATTTAAACCCACTATACTCTTAAGTTGCTGATGAATGACAAGCACATGAATGCCTAAAAAAAAACGTCCTTATGTATGTATTATTAGTTTTTGTCGGATGCTGTTTATGCATGAAAAGGAGAAGTATCTCATACTTTAAAGCTGTAGTCAACCAAAACACTGAAGGCCAGCTCTTGCAGAGTGACGAACTTTCTTTCAGAGTGCTATGCCAGCAATGACAATAAATATATAATTTGAATATTATAGACAGTATTAAATAGAAAACTAATTTGCAAGTAAAATGATTTCATGAGTAAAGTAAATACATATCCTTTTTTTCAGCAGCATGTATAAATATCAGACTCTTGAACTTAGAGGCTTTTCCTCCATCATTTTTTGAAAATATCTGTGTAGTGCATCACATGAATGCATCAAATACTATGAGTTCTTCAGTGCATCAGTCTCAGAATCCAAAGCACATTAATCTGTACTTGTGGGTCTGACTACATCTTACAACCAATCCATATACTGTACATATGTATGTATGAATAAAAATATTTTCAAATGTTGTGAGTCAATGTCATATAGACCCCCCAAATAATCTTTAATGAATCTTCTGTGAGAACTAGAACGACTTCTGTAAGTTTGTTGCTCGAATGTGATAAGATCTCAAACTTAGCTGATGTTTTGACATCTGACCGTTCACCACAGAGGAAGACAGAAAAAGATTGCTTTAAGCGCTTTAAGCACTAAAATTCTGCATTGTTTGAGTAATAGAATCATGCAAAGTAACATAACAGGAGAGCAATGCTGTCATATGCCTACATTACAGAACTGCATTATTGTGTTGCATACAGGTGGATGAATATCATTCAACAGTATACGGTTTGAGAACAGCTGTCCTGCATCACTGCACAGAATCAGTGAATAGTAAAGTTTCCATCTGACATCCTCAGCTGAGCGTCCTCTGTCTTAAAAAAAAACTCAATTTAAAGGGTCTTGGATCAACAGGGGTCTTCACTTGTGAACATTTGAGCTGGTATATGCAAAAACTGTTTCCCTTCTGATGCTGGCTATAGAAAACCATGAGCAAGCTTGAATTCACCTGCACACCGTCATGTTCAATGACTTGCACTTATCCTGAGTTTTATTCTATTCCTAGGCTATATTGAGCTCAGATTTAACCATCATGAGACAGGAATGCACCACAGGAACCACTTACCAGGAGTTGTTAGCCTCTTCCCATGATTTCTTTGCCTCTTATCAGCATGCGGGGTGAGATGCAACCGATGTCCTCGAAGCGTAATCCAGCACTTAAGATGAAAAGAGATGGAAATGTAACCACATCCTTCAGCATCAGCCTACATAGACGCTGAAACGACGG
The DNA here is from genome assembly GCA_031834385.1 of Semotilus atromaculatus. Classification (NCBI taxonomy): domain Eukaryota; kingdom Metazoa; phylum Chordata; class Actinopteri; order Cypriniformes; family Leuciscidae; genus Semotilus; species Semotilus atromaculatus. The sequence goes on from JAULUF010000007.1 coordinate 19,562,123, forward strand.
CAGCAAGAACAGGAGCAGTCTTTAGCACGACTGTGGCGCTTTACTGACACTAAACAGGAACTCAGAGAGAGAAGGTGCAGAAGAACTCAAAGAGGAAGACATGGGCTACATGTGTTCATGAGTGGGAGGAGGTTTAACTTACACACACGGCTTTTGTTCTTTGACAGATACCTTAGTTTTTATTAATGCCATAGATGGCAATTTGCCATAAAGCTGATCTTAGAAATGACAGCTTTTGTTGAGAATACTGAAAAATAATTTTGAAACTTGCATGCAGATATGTTTAAAATGTTCTCAAACATAAGAGGCCTACCCACAATATCAAAATAATTTGTTTTCTTTCTAAAATTGAACTTTAAAAAGGTAAAGGGTTCTTCTTAATGACTTTTTACAAGTTTTATTGTCTGAATAAAATAATTTGAATAATAAAATGGCATGGTGTGTTTTTTTCCAGGCTTTTCTCTAAAGTCTAACTGCCGACTCAGCCTCTCAGAGTAAGATCAAATCTTAACTTCCCCCGAGGGCAAAATTTGCATTTTATACAGTAAGAATGTCTCAGTCACTCTCTGTCGCTTCCCTTCTCAAAAATTACACAGCACACACTTAGTCAGCTGAATTGTAAGTTAGGCATCACATTGAGTGGAACTCATTGTCATTGAACATTGTGTGGTTGTTCTAAAGAAGGATAGCTGATAACCCTTCCAATCAGAAGGATCATGACAGGAAGCTCAGAATTCTAAGTTAGAATATGCAATGGTAGATCCAAAATAACAAAATATAGGCCTGTGACATTTGTTTAACGGGATATAGGTTAGGAATGGATGAGCTGTATGAAGACGAAACCTTATTTCTCTGTATTTAAAAAAGACTTGATTTGTAATTTCTTTCCAGCACTGGAATGTATGAAAAGTAAAAAGGCCCAGAAATTGGCTGGAATAATAAGAGACCTTGAGCTCTTAAAAGAGGAATAAAGAGACCCCTTTGTATTTTATTTTACTTATTTATTTTATTTTTTTATTTATTGTCTATTTTTTTGTTTTTTTTTGTACCTTAATTGATATGTGCCTTGCTTAATACTCATTTACTTGTATTCATCAATGCCATTGTAGATGTATATTCTGTCTTTGTTCTGTTCTTGGTGTTCAATAAAAATAAAATGTAAAAAAAATTTAAAAAAAAGGAATGGATGAGCTTGGCTAGGTGGAAAATGAAATACTGCCATCTAGTGGTCCAACCGCTTAGCAGACCAATAAACATAGAAAGTAGCCAGGTGTTTGTAGATTCCAGTGGTTTGGTGTTGTATGAATAAAACGGGGGAAATTAATTGGGTACAACTTATTTGTAAATGATCAAAAACCCGTAAGACATTCTGTTGAATGTGCTTTCTGAGCTTGAACTTCCCCAAATGAAAGCCAGAAATAGGTTAAGCTACGTATACGGAAAAGTCAGGCCATTCGTTTAAATGACTAAAGGCCTATTTAACGTTTATTTTAAGTAGCCTATGTTTAAGCCAATTGAACGACTTAAAGGAGTGTTTAAGTCCCCAGACAGCAAAATGTATTTGGGCCAGATTTGGGCCAGGTCTTCATTAGCATTTGGCGCAGATCCGCTAAACGGACCTGGGCCGGGCTCATTCTTTCCAACGGCCCAATACCGGAACAGGTTGGAATTACGGATCAGAGACGGATCTGGGCCAGCACTGGCCCAGTACAGTTATTAATGCCATGACATGTGGTGCAGATCTGGCCCAGATCCGTGACTCATATTTTACATCTGGGGCTCATCTGGCCCTGGTCTGTGATTCATATTTAGGCTATCAGACAATTAAGGCACAAACACACAGACAATTTGTAATTTTCAAACAACGTTTTTATTTTAAAAAGGCAATACAAACCAATATAAAATAAAATAAGATAAAAAAAAAAAACTAATGTGAACACTGCACTCTCATGTCATTTATTGTTCATTAGTTGGGTGTGACCGGGCACGACGATGGTGTACTGGTTTATCTCGGTGTCGATAGCTTTGTCAGACATGCGATTCTTCCTCACACTGCTCCTGTAAGACGTACAAAAAACACACAAAGCAAAGAAACAGTAAATATTAGATTCAATATTCAAAGTCTTTATTACATGACATATGATAATATTATAGTAAAATGCTTGCACAAAATAATAAATGTGACTAAAGTGGTGTGGAGTGAGTATAGTATTAGGTAAAAGAGTATCAAGACTCGAGAGCACCTATGTGAATTTGAGAACTTGTACAATAAATATTCATACTTGTACGTGAACATTTACACTCACAGCTCCAATGTGAAAACGGGATTTGTAAATATATTATTCCTAGTCTGATAACATTTTATTCCAAAAAACATGGCGAAAAAAACGTTAAGGTTTTTGACAGGCCTATATTCTGATTTAGCTACAGGATAACAAGATATCCATAAATCCCTCTGTAATTATTTATCAATCTAATATGTGAACGCAATGCCAATGGAAAAATAATTTTGAACCTATTGAGAAGAAAAACAATTTTTTACGATGTTTTTGCCTGCCGTGTCTCGATCGCCTTAAGAGGATTTAGGATTTCCAATTTATGTAGGCTATTAAATTATGACTGTATTACTAGCTACTATTATTGTTATTATTAATAGGGAAGGCCTTCTTTTATTGTTAAATTGATAGGCTATCATAATTAATTTGCCACGCAATAATTTAACTGCGCATAACAGGACACGCTGCGAGGATAATAATATTAGGCTAAGCTTGCTTAGGCTGAAAATTATCTTAAAACATTTAGGTCGATTATACAATGAAGTATAGGCCTAATTAAGTTATTAACGGCCTATAAATAATATGTCCGAACACTGCAATAATCAGTCAATGGAAATTAAAAACCGCTTTAGCCTAACGTTATTTCACAAACAGCTCAACATTAATAATTTGCAGGTAAGTTAGTTTGATAGCTAACGTATCGACATATGTCGCACTCTACAGCCGGTACAGTGAGAATTGATATACTGACGTTGAACTAGTTTAATGTATTTTTGGACGTGGGAACTGGGAAGAATACATTCCGCTGGTAACGTAAGTTATGGCTATGGATATGGCTATACGATTTTAACACACAATGGACACGATATTCAGCAATTTTGGTGAATAATAAGCAAATATCGCCGATTCAGCCTTAGATCGAGCCTATGTTCACTACCAGCTAACCGCCTAGGCTAACTACGTTAGCACTACCCAGCTTAACGTTATCTGACACGTCTCAGGTTGTCAGAATGTCAGTGTAAACATTTGTAAACCTTTATTTTTAATATAATTATGTAACAGACTAACATGACATCAACACCAGTTTACTTTTATAATGTACTTACTAAATTATACTTGTATAATTCACTTACCAATAGCAAAGATGGTGCAGCCTGCAGCCTTCCACTCTTGTCAGCGGGCTTATGCGGGGTGGCGCCCGCGCGTCCGGTCGGCGCAGCTCGCGCGGATCCGTTCCACACCCACCGGGCGGACTCAATTCAATTGTGGCGCGTATGGTCTACGCTACTCGCGCGGATCTGGCCCACACCCGCCGGGTATGGTCTGCGCAACTCGCGCGGATCCGGCCCACACCCGCCGGGCGGACTCAATTCAGTTGTGGCGCGTATGGTCTGCGCAGCTGCCCCGGATCGGCGCCGCACCCGCCGGACGGACTGTCACAGTCGAAGCTACAGACAAGTCTGGCGCAGAGTTGGTGCAGATCTGCATATTGAGTGCGACTGCTGCGCGGATCTGCTGATTCGAAAACGGACCTGGCACAGATGTAAATGCTGTCTGGGTCAGCTGTTTAATAATAGAAATCACTTTAAAATAACTCTGATAATATATGATATCTGGTTTTATTTACATTCACATTTATTTACATTCATATGGATAATCGATATTAATTTTCAGACATTCTGACACCCATGCTATTTGCGCATGCGTCTTCTAGTTCCAACAGCCTGGCCTGCGTTTCCAAAAAGCATTGGTAGCTACTATGGCATTGTTACCAATTTAGTTTACGATGCTTTTGAGAAACGCAGCCCTGTTCAGTTCCCATCTCGAATCAATCATCCAAATGCATGCGAAGCTTGACTGACGTCGCTAATAGAGATAACCAGAATTTGAATGACCGTTTGATTTAATTTATCATATAGAGCTGAACATTGTTATTCCTGAAATGTTTGGAGGAGCAAGTTGGAGCATTTAACCCGTGCCCTTGTTACAATTGAGACAACATTTATTTAAAATAATCAATTCTTTATACTGCACTTAGGGTGAGAATTAGCCTAGAAATCTCAGAAATAAAGGTATAAGCTGTCACTGGTGCGGTACCTTTTCAAAAGGTAGGCTACACTTTTGTTCCTTTTAGGTACTAATATGTTACTTCTAGGTACTAATATGTTCCTTTTAGGTGCTAATATGTACCATTACCAATATGCACCCTTTAGGTACAAAAGTGTACCTTTTCAAGAGGTACCGCCCCAGTGACAGCTTTTGTATCTTTTTTTCTGAGAGTGGTAGGGCCTACTACATAGTCTGGCCTAAAAGCAGTTCTAGGCTATTCCGCATTCTTAAAAATAAAGGTTATTTAGCATACTGTCATATGTAGTTCCATGAAGAACCTTAATGGAACCTGTTGCACAAAAGGTTCTTTATAGGCTACTGGAAAATGGTTCTTTACATCACGCAAAGTGAAAAAAAAAATGTTTCATAACTTTTCACTGAAAGGTTTTTTAGGGGACCAAAATTGGTTCTTCTATGGCATCACTGCGAAAATCCCCTTTTGGAACCTTTATTTTTAAGAGAATCAATCAAGAAAGAAAAAAGTCGTTTGAGTAAACCCAGAAAATGCATAAAATAGGAGGGTCTATTGTAATTACATAACCTATATTGCCTACAGATTCAGAATATTATTTCTACATATCGAAGTTATAGGTGCTATATCGCGGAATTATTAAACACCACATTCGCGAATAGAATATCCTGTTGAGGTTACTATAGCAACGGCAGACCGCTCCTGTGCTTTTCATTGGATGTGTATCCATTCAGGATGAGTAGCAGCTACATCGAAAAATATTATTGTTGTCTTTTCTTTTCTTTTCTTTTCTTTTCAGAAATACAAAATTAGCATAGGTCCATTGCAAATATATATATATATATATATATATATATATATATATATATATATATATATATATATATATATATATATATACCTATATATATAGCCTATATATATTATTATTTTTTAAACACTGGATAATGTAGCCAATATGTTACACAAATATATGCTTATAAAATAGATGCGCTGTAAAAAAAATAAATAAAATCCTAAATACAGTAGGCTAAATAATGCAACAAAAAACTTTTGGTTGGGTCTGTATAATTAAAATGTATTTAATAAAAGCAATATTTTATGGTAATTTTATGGCATAGGCTGTCCTCCTTACACAGGTAAGCGTGAGTGTATTGAGTGAGAAAGGATTTCATCAATTCTACCCCTGATCTAAGAAGTGTTACAAATCTGAAGACCTCGTGCAAACTCTGTTTAATTAGCTCATGGATAACCAAGTTACCAGGTTTAAAATCGGGGTTTGCTTTTAATAAGAGCATATGCACTGCCTAATCAGAACAGCATTTAAATGCAAAGGAAGTCATTCACTTTCGCTGCTATATATAAAAAAAGGAAACTCAATAATAAAACCAAATTTAATTTCCCAATGCACGGCACAATGATGCTCAGAAAAAAATATATATGCAAAAATAGCATTATGTTTATCTTTCTCAGCTCTATAGTTTTATGAAATAAATAGCCTACACGCCACAATTATAGAGCAAATGCATTAAATACATAAAATAACTAAATTACAAATTAAACTTCTATTCTCTTTATTTCTATTCCTCGTCTATTCTGGTTTTATTGATAATCTACCAGTGGATGTCGTTGTTCTCTCGAGTGTCACTGCTGTAGATGAATGAGCTCAAAGCTCTGCGTAAAAGACGAGTCCAACTCTGTCTCCATAGAGCAGATACATAGAGAGAGAGAGAGAGAGAGAGAGAGAGAGAGAGAGCGGGCAACGTGAGTGTCTCCTATCTCACTAGAGCTCAAACTAACGGGATCTTCTTATATCATACATGCACAGAGATTCAAGAACCAGACAAGTGAAAGCGCGAGTCCATTACTCCAGGAAAAAGAGAGCCAGCTCGAACTCAGATTGCTTTGTGACTTTCTGCTTTTGTTTGACTGAGGTACAGTGAAACTGCGGAGATTTCCTCTGCGATTTTATTTAATTGCGAAAGTGTAGGCTAAATATTGCCGGATTTTCCGCAGTGGTTTAGATCAGGTATCCAGGGGGTTGCCCATGTGTTGGAGTCAGATTCAGATTCACGTTAGTTTGTTATTTGGCACCGGTTTGATCGTGGTGTCATAGCGGCTGTGGATTGATCTCGCTCAGATTGTCAACTCATTTCCCCCCCCCCTTTACATCTGCAAACAGAGAACGCATCTTCTCATTAGGACACGGCTGTGTTTCAGCTCAGAGAGACTGAGGAAGGCGCGTGATGATGTTGAGGGTCACGGATGCTTTGGTCACTTTGGTGACTCTCTACTGTGTGGTCAACGGGACTGTCGGCGGATACGGCATGAGCATGTTCGCCGCTCAGACCTCCCCACCGGATCCGTGTTACGACGAGAACGGTCACCCCAGAAGATGCATCCCCGATTTCGTGAACGCTGCGTTCGGGAAGGAAGTGCGCGCGTCCAGCACCTGCGGCAAAACACCGAGTCGGTACTGTGTGGTGTCTGAGAAAGGGGATGAAAGGCACAGAAACTGCCACACGTGCGAGGCGTCGGACCCAAAGAAATATCACCCAACTGCTTACCTAACCGACCTGAACAATCCTCATAATCTCACCTGCTGGCAGTCGGACAATTACATTCAATATCCTCAAAACGTCACTTTAACATTATCCCTAAACAAGAAATTCGAAGTGACCTACGTGAGTTTGCAGTTCTGCTCACCCCGACCTGAGTCTATGGGTATATTTAAATCAATGGACTACGGCAAGTCCTGGGTGCCTTTCCAGTATTACTCGACCCAGTGTAGAAAGATGTTCAACAAGCCCAGCAAAGCCACGATCACTAAGCAAAATGAGCAAGAGGCTATCTGCACAGATTCTCACACCGACATGCACCCACTCTCTGGCGGCTTGATCGCGTTCAGCACCCTGGACGGGCGACCTTCCGCGCACGACTTTGACAATTCACCCGTACTCCAGGACTGGGTGACTGCCACTGACATTAAGGTTACTTTCAGCCGACTGCACACTTTCGGAGACGAAAATGAGGATGACTCGGAGCTGGCCAGAGATTCCTATTTTTACGCAGTGTCAGACCTGCAGGTCGGAGGCAGATGTAAGTGTAATGGACACGCGTCACGGTGCGTCAAAGACCGGGATGGAAACCTAGTGTGCGAGTGCAAGCACAATACTGCCGGACCAGAGTGTGACAGATGCAAACCGTTTCACTATGACCGACCCTGGCAGCGCGCAACCGCCAGAGAAGCCAACGAATGTGTCGGTAGGTCCAACTCTTTATTTCTGTGTCATCTCTGGAAAGCGCCTACGGCGAGAACATATCACCAAAGATAAATCGTCGCTCTTTCGTCGCACGTACTATTTGTTTGAGATGAGTTCGAAACCAGCCATGACTGCCTAGTGAAAAGTGCGGGTGTTTTCTTTTTAAATTCAAGCATTTCGCATCTGGGTAACTTTCAGGACCATTTGCAACAGCATATAACAATAGCCTATAGGCGACAGATTTATGGAGAAAGCACGATGATTTTGAGGAAGGAAGATAATCAAAATCTAAAATTTTTACAAGACTTGAAATAATGGTTTGAAGATAGGTAGCCTACTGTTGTCAGTCCTGAGTTAAACGAATATAAATTATTATAATCTATCATAAAAAATGTAGGAAAATAATTACTGAATGTTTAATTTCATTTTAAGGTCTGCTTTTGTAGTCTATTTTATGTACTAGGCCTATTAAATAAAAGTTTATACTAAAAATAAAACATGTGAATTTTAGAAACTTAAGTTCGCTTACGCTACACGGATACAAAATGCGTTAAAAAAAAAAAATGTATATTTTTTTTAAAAAGGAGAAAAAAAAAACAATGTGTCATTTGTCCAGTAGCTATAGCTTGGATGCGTTTTAATGTTTATTTTATAAGTATTACAAACAAGATATTTCAATACAGTTTAAAAATAATAATGTTTAAATAATATTAGTGTGTAGGCTATTATTAGTTTAGGAGAAAAAATCGTATCCGGCATCAACACGCATAAATGAAAAAAAATAAATCAATATGTAAAAAAATAAAAATAAATGGTGAACAGGTGTCTTAAAAACAAACACAGCGTTTTGTCGTCTAAAGAGCAATGTGATAAAAGTCTGCCAACAAGCCGCCTCGTGTTTTGGCCCGTGCACTCACTTTTATCACTGTCATTAAAATACATTTTCAGACATATCCAGTTAGGAATATAACTTCCATATTAGGCTTAAATTAAATTATTTTATTTCGAATTATATTACAAACAAAATACAGATAAAATGCTACAAACTATCGAATTAAGTTATATCAGCAGCTCTGGTTAGGTTCCCAACTATTTATTTACATATAATTAATAATTATAATTAATATTATTCATATTAAACATATTATTATTATTCACTCTCAGGAAAAAAAAGGGCACAAAAACAGTCACTGGAAGGGTACCCTTTGTACCTAAAGAGTGCATCTTAGCCTATCTAAATGGAAGCAAAAATATACATATTAGTAGCCTACAAATGAAACCTTCTTAAATGGTACCGTTTTTTCTGAGTGTTGTTACTGATATTTTATTAAGCATTTGTAAAAAATATATTTTGTATGCACAGATATTTGTAATACACATTACCATTGTATGATAAACCAGCTGAGGAATATGGATATTTAGCCTATTGCTAAGGCCACAAAAATAAAGAAATTAAACCATAATGCTTAATTTAATGAATGAATAATCTATAAACTAAATTAAAAGTCATAATTTGCCCTGAATTGTCTGGACACTCTTAAGCCGTCCTACATCAAGCAGAGCACCGTTAAAGCAGTCTCTTTATCAGCAGCTTGAAAGATAAGATAACTCTATGGGTTATTAAAAGTGCATATGGGTCCAGCAGATCCATATAATACCTGTAGATTAAAACATCCCTTCAAATAAAATAGGATTAATACTGACAATACCCTTTTTGCATTTCAGTGATTTCACTTTGCCTATACTGTTAAGTAGAATATCTATAAGAAAAAAAAAGCTGTGCCTCTTTGACTGTCTGCATCTTAAAACATGATGAAGAATGATAATATTTGAATACATTACATCTACTTAATGAGTCTATGTCTTTAGCAGACATAGCTTTCATTGCTGATTTTATGTCAATGTGAAAACTTAAAAAATCAGTTCAATATCAGAATGACTTAAGCAGTCTGTGTGGATTGAGGGTGGACTGTCAATTCGACAATTAAATAATGCCTGGTCCTGCATAAACAAATCTGAATCATAATAAAAAGGAGCCTGATAATCATCATCTGTCATCCATCACACATTTCGGAAGCAAATTTTACATTTTTCAATGACTGTTTTGACTCATCTTAGAAGGGAAGAGCTTGTTCTTAGTCTCCTTTCTCTAAGTAAGCACTATATGTATCTATGCACTAGAAATGTAAACAAACCAGTTTAGACGCCACTGTCAAACAGGAGACACGAATTGCTCCCCTGTATCCTTGACACTTTTATTTTTACCGGGCCTTAATGAGTGTGTCTTGCATGGGGCACAAAAGATCGTCACTCACAGCATCCATCTTGCTGTCAGTGAGCCGACGCTTTTGCTGAACATTCCTCGGCTGTGTTTTTCCTGAGCGCAGTGCCATCAGATCCAGTGCCGAAATGAAAAGAGAGTGCAAGAGAATGAAAAGGAGTGAAGAAGTGAAAAGAGAGGAGTGAAGGGGTGGGCAACGTTAAAGCAAACAGAGCTTAAACAGGAGAAGAAAGAGCCGTGTGACACCTCTGAGCGAGGGCAGAGCCCAAGGGAAAACCTTTGTGTGCGAGTGAGGGCAAAATGCAATCAAACACCTATAGAAACACTATGGCAACCTCTCATTCATAACCCAAGCCTAAATATGGAACGTATGTTGTAAATGATCTGACTGAGGGTTTGGTCCTCTTTCATCACTACTGTATGTAGGAGAAACATTCCAGCATTCTGGGAATTATTTCAGTGTAACTCTCTTTGTTGGTCTTAATATGTGTTCATGTACTAGATTGAACCCTTACTGAAAGGAAAGGAGCTCGAGTTGAACCGGGATGCTATGAATTCCATTTACTAAATATCATAAGAATATAGATATTGGATGGAATGATTTGAGAACATGAGGGAGGTTTTAAAGTGAGTGAAACATAGGACAAGAAATAGTGTTGAGAGAGAGTGTTTAATAGATAGCGATCAATAACTAGGACTGCAAAGAGACCTAGGTTTCACTTAAACTGCACTTAACTGATTGGAAAAGGAGCCGTATAACCCCCTGAGTGCTCCGTTAATGTGGCCTTAGGGTATTGATCAGATAATGCCATTGAGAAGCATAATTCCTTAATGCATTGAGCCGTAGTCTGAAGCCTGTCAAGAATACAAAATAAAGAGAAGGCGGCCATTCTGTGAAACATGCAACTCCATGCTTGGGAAAAATCTGTCAAATTACTATTATATTATTTACATACAATTAATTTTCAAATCAAGTCATATTTATGTATTTAGTCTTCATACATATTGTTTCAAAGCAGCTTCACAGTTAAACAACTGTGTTAATGTTATAAAAATCAATAAATTCAGAAAATTTTAATTTCAGCTGTAAAGCATCTACAGAAGACAAATGTCATTCTTCAGCTCAGTTTAGTTCAGTGTTGATTCAATTCAGTTCAATAATGGTCAATGTTGCAAAATTCATTTTAAGCTATATTTTCTGCATTCTTTCAAACTTAATTTCAGTTACAAGCATAGATTTAGAAGAGGATTGTCTTTTAAGCTTCACTCCCTGGACCAGATGAGGCAGCAAAAAAGTGAATGTTTTAGTAAAGAGAAGGAAATGTTTAAAAGGAATGTAATCTTGATGACAGAAGAGTTCGTGTTTAATCTCAGACTGTGGTTTTAGATGAATGAGGGATGTTTCTCTGTCCTCTATTGTTGGAAGTAAAGCATATCGCTGTCAGGATACAAATCGTTTCTCCTGTATTTCCCGCATATGCTTGTTTCTCTGTCACAAAGTTAAGTTTAACTCCCGAGCATCTCTCCGACATGCCAAACCACAAACATGGCTTCTGCCAGTTTGAACAGATTGTCTCACATAGTTACCACATGATCTCCTTGAACATTAACTATGCACTTGGAAGTGGTTTAAAGCTCTCTTGGGCCTGATTCTGAAATTCTTGACTGGCAGTGAAGGTTGATATGCTGAAGGCATGAATTAGGTGGACCCATCAGGCTAATCTCCAAGGACATTTTATTCACGTTTTAGAGGAAACAAAGTACTCTCAATTTGGTCTTCTCAAATGTAAATGAATAGTTCACTCAAAAAGTTAAATTCTGTCATCATTTACTCATCCTCATGTTGTTTTAAACTTGTATGATCTGCGGAACACAAAAGAAGATATTTGAAGAAGGTTTCAGTTGCTTTTGTCCATACAATTAGTGTGTTCAAAGTCAATGGGGTCCAAAAGTTTTAAGTTCCAAAACGGACATAAAGATAGCATAAAAGTAATCCACACAACTCCAGTGGTTTAATACACTTCATATGTTGAACAGCCAGAAATATTAAAATTCTGTCATCATTTACTCACCCTCATGTCATTCCAAACCCATAATGATTTTCTTCTTCTTCAAAACACAAATGAAACATATTTGAGGAATGTAAGAGATTTCATTGAATGTCCATTCCACTAAAACTTTGATGCTTCAAAAAGTCCAAATCCATATTGAGCAGTTTAATCCAAGTCCTCTGTAGAGACATGATGGCTTTATGAATAGACTTAATTTAACTCTGCATTTAACATTTAAAAATTGATTGACACACATAGAGCACATTAAATATGGTAAAGCTCAAACACGTGTTTTGAAAATGAACGCAAATCGGGTTTTGAACGACATGAGGGTGAGTAAATGATGTAAGAGTTTTGGGGTAAAGTATCCCTTTAAGTATAGTGATTTACTCTCAAGTCAAATAAAATCATTGATCAACTTGTGTATGCCCAAATCAAATATGGCAACATGTCAATAGCATCAAACCTCATTGGTGGTTGTACTATTATGATAAGTCAGGTGACATGCAAGTTCCATTGATGGTTATTGTCAATGACACATCAACAAATTTGGTTTGGACTCAGACTTGGTTTAAATCGCTGGAGCTGTATGGCGCTTGAAACCCCTCAGTTTTGGACCCCATTGACTTTCATTGTATGGACAAAACTGTAAGTTTGTAATGACAAATATAATGTAAATTATGACAGAATTAAAAAAAATTTGGGTGACATTGTTTAACAAAAAGCTAAAATTAAAGCTTATATTTAACAAACAACTTTTAAAAAATGGATTCAAATATATAATTCCTTTAGTTCAGTAATACAGCAGGGTGTTTGTTTCTTAGACAATCAGCCATCAGTAATCTTTGTGTTTGTGTTTTTGTCTATGTCAGTAAATGTAAAAGGCTCTAGTTAATGTTTTAGCTGCCACATGGCTTTTATAAATCAACGTCTGTAATCTTCAAAGCTGCCGATGGATCAAATAGTCCCACCTATCAAGCAAAATAGGGTGAGATGTGAGATGAGAAACCTGACGGAACTTTTGCACTTTGCTCTGCTGCATCACTATTGTACCTCACTACTGTTCAAAGGGGATGAATTACCATCATAGACATGTAGCAGTTCATTTCTCTAACCGGTGACCGCATTTCCCAGAACGCTTATCAGTGTTTACTGGTGTCCGGCTTGTTTGGTAAAGCGCAGTTGAACAAAACCTTCTCATGCACATGATTCTTGTGGAGGAATTTTGAAAAGCGTATTCATCCACTGCAAATGCATCAAACAAAAACAGCAAACACCTAGAAGTTTTGAACCACCTGTTTGTGATTGTAACAATGAACATGAATGTTTTCCACTACCAAGTGAGAAAGCTCATTAGCTCTTTCATGTTACTCCACACAGGCTGCCAGCTTTTTTGACAGGAACGGTGATCAAAAACAATGTTTTATTTTGAGAATTTGGAGTCAAGACTATGATGCAGAAGCCCAGCCTCTTCAGGAGAACCAGAGATATAAGGGTGCATTGAACTGGCTGTGGGGCAGGCAGGCTGTGTGTTTTTGAGAAGGCCCAGACCTCCTGGCGAGATCAGTGCTGGCGGAAAGCCCACGCTGAGGCTCTGCTGTAGGGGGGTGAGTATATTTCCAGAAGAGAGCCTGGCTCTAGAGCCGAACACTCTGCAGCAAACTCAACCTGATGCCTGCCAGGCTGCAGCGCACAAGGCCCAAACCAGCCATCTGCATCTCGTTTACCTAGACGCCACCACACGCACACACACGGGCTCGGAAACATAAGGGTTAGCACACATATCACGCGCACACAGGATGGTATGTGTAAAAATATGATAATGTTGCTTCTCATTGTACTAGTGGATAGTTTTGATTTCAAATTAGAGTGAATTCAAGGGCATTTGGATGCTCATAAGTGATGGAGCATTATTGTGCCCAGTTTGTGAGAGAATACTATTAAGTATATCTGATGTCATTTTCTAGGATTTAGCTTTATGGTAATTGTCAAGTTTTGAGGGAACTGGACACCATGGCTGATTATAAATGTGAGTCAAAACAATTTATTCATCAGTTTGACAATGTTTAACAATGTCCAAATTTCTGTCGTCCCATCTTACCACAAGTACATCTGTGGTCGGAGACTTTGTTTTTTTTAAATACAATGATCATGGCTTGTAATGCAAGGACACATTGACAACTGCAGGCCAATGTATAAATATATATCAGTGTATATCAGCAGGATAGAAGTACTGTATCTCAGGCAGAACAATTGCTCATGAACAGAGAAGTGTTTCAAGAGCTGAAGCCTGCTAAGCTGGCATTCAAAGTTTTTTTTTTTTTTTTATGACTCAATTCCAACTCTGAGGAGCATTGTGTCTGATGTGTTGCTATTTCTACTGCTGTTATTTTATGATGGAGTTCAGTTGGAATTTGTTGATTGTTTAATTATGAACACCTGATAATACTCACCGATTGTGTATAAGATCAGCAGTGATCCGACACACTTTTTTTTTTGCATGCAGGGATATTTTGCCTGAGATATTTTATTTAATCATGTTATGTTTATGACTTTTAAAAAGTTATTTTCACTTCCAGCTTTAATATCCAATTGCATCTATGTTGAATAACCTTATGGTATTAATTGGAATCTGGAATGGAATGGCCATCCATCCGTGTTTTGGATTCATTTTTTGGGTTTTTGTTGTTGTATTTTTTACACAGCTTGGTTTGTATTGCCGAGATTGACAAATTGGGAAATTATACATAAGCCTTACAGTTAGTCAGAAAAGACATTTATAACACAAAACTGATACCAAAATGTGACAGTATTTTGCAAATTTTTAAGAAGTAAATAAAATCAAGGTAATTCAGAGATGCAGAGTCAGATTCAGAGTCATGAACCAAACAACTTTGTTTTTTCAAAGTTTTTGTCATTTGTTAACATTGACTCTAGTTAAAGGGATAGGGACAGATCACCCATAAATGTGATTCTGTCATCATTTACTCCCCTCACAAGTTGTTCCAAACCTGTACAGTAAGTTTTTTTTTTTTTCTTGTGCTGAACACAAAAGAGGATATTTGGAAGAATATGTAACAGTTGTGGGGCACCACTGACTTCCATAGTAGAAAAATAAAATAAAATAATGGAAGTCAATGGTGCCCCACATCTGTTTGGCTACAAACATTCTTCAAGATATCATCTTTTGTGTTCAGCAGAAAAAAGAAATTCATGCAAAGTCACATACATGAGTAAATGATGACAGAATTTTGTGAACCATCCCTTTAACATGAACAAGCAATACGTTTACAGCATTATTAACATCATTATTCATTCCTTAACCATTGTTGCCCATAAAAAAAGATGTAGGCCTAGTTAATTCACCTTGTGTATGACATTTTGTCAGACAATAAAAGTTGTCACAATGAAATCATCAATTAAATAGCATACAGGTGAAACTCCAAAAATTTGAATATCGTCCAAAAGTTATAATTTTGATGATTATGGCTTACAGCTTATGAAAACCCCAAATTCAAAATCAGAGTTTTTTCTTTTGTTTGCTGTGTGTGGAACAATACGAACATATGGCATGAAAAGGGACAACATTTTTTAAATTATCACTGCATAGAACACCACTCATATACAAGACAAAACGGCATGGTTAAGACTTTATATTGGCATTTCAGTGGATTTTCTCTGCATCCCTAAGGCAAAACATTCATTTTTGAGGCTTTTGTTTGATATTACTTGTCTGATACATAATGGAACACAGATTCCCATTACAAGCCCACGAAAAGGAAACCTTGAGCTTGTTTCTGAAAGAAGGAGAATGTGAAAGTTTCAAGATGAAGACAAGTTCTTTTGAGTATTTTGTGGAAGCTGGGTTCCTTCTCTTCCAAACTTCTCCAACACACTCCAAAACT
This sequence comes from Semotilus atromaculatus, assembly GCA_031834385.1. NCBI lineage: Eukaryota > Metazoa > Chordata > Actinopteri > Cypriniformes > Leuciscidae > Semotilus > Semotilus atromaculatus. The sequence goes on from JAULUF010000007.1 coordinate 19,577,979, forward strand.
TATCATGACTTATTATGACTACATTTTTTTATTTCAGGCAGGTTCATGTTATCACTTCACAGATTCAAAGTTGTTTCTTAGGAACATGGGGAATGTCATCCTTCATTGTCTGCATTGTTAGTGTGATATAGAAATAAAGCAGTCTCCACATCACTGACGGGAACCAGCTGAGGATAAATTGGCTGACTCTCACAACACAAACATAGTGTCTCCTGTCTAGAAGTCTGATAGCGTTCACACAGAGTAAATTATACTAACTCGGATTTGTTCAATAAAAGTAATATACTGTATATATATAAAATTATTAAATTTTTATTAATTAAAATTAAAACAATATATATTTTTTTAAAGTCTGCATGAAGCAGTTTCTTCCCTATTGTGAGGAATGAAACGGCTTCTCAAACAAGAACAAATTTAGGACGGGACTTGATTGGATCACTGGATCATTGTGGTTTGCGTCTGCTGTGATCTCATGTGAGTAACAATTTGTAACTTTGCGCCAGTAAACAGATTCTTGCCAAGCCAAGAACTACAGTCTCTCTTGGCGAAAGGAGCCATAGAATGTGTACCCCTCCAAGAAAGGATGGTGGGCTGTGTCCGATTTTAGATCGAAGAGGGCTGAACCATTCTCTTCAGACACATATGGTTCACGAGTTCACACTTACAAATAAGTTAGATAGAATAAATGGTATACATATTTGGTGTGCTGTCCAGGGAGAGGGCTCCGAGCTCGGATATTGGGCCCGAACCCAGAGTACTCCCCCCGTATTGCTGGTTAGGAAGTAAGGAGTGTGGAGTGTGAGGAGACGGGGTGGAGGGATGCTGAAAAACTGTTGATGAACATGGTGAGTCAAATGAGTATATAAAGGTCTCCACTTATGCTGATTGGATAGACATGTTGATTACTGATTGTCGACAGCTGGTTGGAATGATGTGATAATTGGATCAATTATTTGAAAGTGCTCCTCCCAAGCTTTGTTAACAAAACATAATTTCAAGATGCTTACCCCAAAGTTTATCGTGTCGGAAATCCAGTTCGAGGACTGGTTTGTGACAATATATCTAAACAACTCATACTTTCACATCAAGATTCTGCCAGAACACAGGAAGTTTCTCAGGTTCACTTTCGGGGGCAAGCATACCAATATTGAGTTCTTCCATTCGGCCTAGAATCTATCTATCCCCACACACATTAACCAAGTGCATTGATGCTGCTCCGGCTCCTTCGCGACTCCACGTCATTGAGATTTTGTGCTCACCCACAGACAACACCTCGGTATCTAACATTGGATCACTGACGCAATCTCCCTTTCCTATGAGGTGCGCGGAGTGGCTTTACCTCTGGGGATTTGGGCTCACTCCACTAGGAGCGTCTTCCAAAGCTCTCGCTAGGGGTGCACCCTTGCAAGATATTTGTGCTGAGGCAGGATGGTCCTCTCCACACACATTCATCAGGTTTTATAATCTGGACACGGTTTCAACTCCAGAGTCTCAAAAATCCAGTGGCGTGGCGAAGTTGGTATTAAGTTCCCGTAGCCTCAACGTAACGTTGAGTTCCAAAAGGGAAAATCTCAGGTCATGCATGTAACCCGGTTCCCTGAAAGAAGCCGCGTCAGGCTACCACACCTCTGCCACGGCTAAGCATCGTCTTCAGACAATTAAAATCTGGCGACATGCTGGTATGATGTCTATTTATGGTTTCAGTGCTTACTATGCTACGTCGCGGCGTCATCATGTTCACAATATCCCTCATTTAAATAATTTCCACCAACACATACACAAAAAATGGGTGAGGTCTGGTTGAGTTGCGTTAGTAGTGTGTTGAAACTTGCGGTTGTGGTAAAGGCTGTGACATATCCGAAACAAGCTCGAAGCAGTTGACCAATCACAACACACTGGTCCGGAGGGGCTTTACAGAGATTGGTCAGACTGTTACAGACAGATTGGAAAGAGAGGTGCTGGAATAATGGAATAATGTAAAATGTAGTATATTAGTAAAAATATATAAAAAATAATCTAAAAAATTATGTGTATTTGAGCACTCAAGCATGAAAAAAATCTATTCTAGTAATTCCCCAAAACAAAATGAAGACTTTGAAGAAGGGCATAAGGGCACCCTGACCCCTTATGAGGGTACATTAATTTTGAAAAGATATTGATGTGCATGAATAAGTAATTTAAAATAAATACTGCAATATTAATACTTTTTTGCATAGTATTTTTTCTAATCATAAAAAAATTTTTTAAATATTATTTTTGGTCTTTTTGCCAGATTTATATTTTTGGGTGAGGAGATGAGAATAGGATGGAGAATATACCTTGCAGTGCCTGCTTGAGCATCAAACATGTGGGAAATATGTGCTAACCGCTAGGCCACTTCCCAACATAACCACCTTTTTACAGTATTCATTATAGCATTATTCACAATAACATAATTGCAACCATTGCATGTCTTTGTCTTAGGCGAGTCTTATTCATTTCTAGCTTATTGTTACAAGTTCACAGACCTGCTCAATGGCTGTGAATTTTAGCACTATAAGGATAGCTCATATATCATACAATTGTGTAATTTATTGGCTGTTACTGTGAGAGCCTGTAGGGTAAGACACAGTTGACTTCACTCTTGATGGCATTAACACCTCTCTTAAATCACAGTGCTGCAGTGCTGTTCAGACTCACCCTTGTTGATACCTGTTTCCTCTGTCAGCGCCAGCCGGCATTGTTTATAGTAGGCACAGAAGAGGATTGTCTGCTCGCCTATTGATGTCTGGCCCTCGAGGCGAAGACACAACTAAATGAATTAATTGAGCCTTTTATTCCATAGTGAAAGCTTGTGTCAACCTCTCTCAGCTGTGGTTTGGCAAAACACAGGAATACATGAGGGATGTTATGAAGATTCAGTTAGATGATTGTGAGCAATTGAGATATTTTTTCTGTTTGGCACAAAGTAATTACTTTTTACAGACGGAGACTGCAACATTTTGTCTTTCATTGTTATTGTGAATTATTTTATTACACATTTACCGGCAGTTGTTTTTTAAAGTAATTATTTGTTTTACTTATTTAGTTTGAATTACATCATCATCATATATATATATATATATACTTCATACTCTGTCACAATAGACCTGTCACTCAGTAGAACAAAATCAATGACAGTTTCTAACAGGTAACATGTACACACAAGAAAGAGTTTCTCAGCTCTATCACCACACTCTGCCAGAATAAACATCTGCCGGATATTTTCCATTTAGTCTGCCAGGAGAATGTACTGCTAAGATTACAGTCAGGGATGAAACAGTTGAATAGAGTCAGAGTGACAAGCTTATGACAAACATCTGTACCTCTATGTCTAAAACCAAATTATTGTGTATACTGTAAATTTAGCAAATATAATGTGCTTTACTGAAGAAACTGAAGAAACATCTGCTCATGTTCTGATTAAAAAATGCAATTTTAATACCCTGGAAATATATACACAACTATTAAAAGGTTTTGGGGCTGTAATTGTTGTCTATTTTAATATATTTTCAAATGTAATTTATTCCTGTATCAGTAAATAGCAGACATTACTCCAGTCTTTGGTGTCAAATGGTCCTTCAGAAATCATTCTAATATGATGCTCAAGTAACATTTTTTATTTCTGTCAGGACCACTATCATCAAAGATGATTGAAAATTAGTGAACAGTTTGGATTGGCAGTATGGTTCTGTTCTGGGCAAGAACTCCCTGTTCTCAATAATTTAATGTTTAATAATTTAACATATTTCAAGAAAAATGATTCTGAATCGAAGAGGAATATCAGAAGGCCAAGTCCTGACAGGACAAGAGGAGGAGCTGGGGATGGAGAAGGGTAATGAGCTCCTGAACAACGTGATAAAGCTGCTAATAACACTGAATGGGCCTTATAGGAATGCTGTGATAGGCATTGTATACCTATAGGTAGATGCAGATTAGCAGAGAGTCAGTTGATGCGAGCTTGACCTATGTGACCTGCCATAGCTAATGCTACACTTTATTATCAATGTTGAAAACAGTTGTGCTGCATAATTGTTTTGTGGAAACTGTGATAATGTAACGTGAAACTACCACTATTATTATTATATCATAGACAAAATCAACTATAAAAACAAAACATAAAGTATAATAGAAAAGAGAACAGGAATGAGAGCATAAAATAGAAGTATGAAATAGAATAAAAATAGATGTTTTTTTTTTTCAAACAAACAACTGCATAGATTACAGAGGTACTCCCTACTCTTTCCTTATGAGGTGAAACGCAGGTCTGCTGCCGCTCTAGATTCATGGCCCTCGTGCTGGCGGCTGTTTTGAAGCCAGTTAAAGTGTCAGTACACTGTTAACACAGATCATAAACAGAGCTGTAAACAGTGCAGAAACACTGACACATACCATGTGCACTGCTCGGCACGACCGTTTCTCTTGACATGTATTCTCTTAAACACCGTTGCCCGGGTATAGGTTCTGAATTGATGACCTCCGCTTAGGGTGGAGGGCAAGTGTTTGGGTTGGATTGTAAGCCAAACCAAACATACAGTGAAGACAAAAAGGAAATGAGCTGAGAAAGATAGAGAGAACAGGGCTTGTTCAAATGTGGTACAGTTCTACTGTGACGTTTAAAAAAAAAACATACTCTGGTATAAACTATGATTCAATTAAGCCCTGTGTTTAGATGAAATTCTGTTTACTTATTTATTCAAATATTTATTTAAATATTTGAGGTCTCAAGAGCCCAGGTACAGTGCTATTATTTTGTAAAAAACAATAATATTCCTTTTGAAATTTGGCTTATTTTCTTTTCAACTCCTTTTAATATTTCCCTTAATCAGTAGTAAGCCGATTGTTATTGACACTTTTTGTATTGAAGCTCTAACCATGTACCTGTTTTAGAAAGGTTGTTATTATTCTTTATAATGATGTTGCTTTTTTATGGGGGGGGGGGGGGGGGGGGGGGGGGGTAAACAACAGTAAACAACTGGAAGGGTGTACATGTACAGTGTTTATGTATAAACATGTATATATCTACAACATCAGTTCCATATTATATATTTCAGACTTACGGTAGTTCTATAAACGAATTGTAAGTGAATATTGAGCACAAAATATAGCCAGTTAATTTAGCTCGACAAATGAAAATAGTTCCAAAAGCAATATTTCATAACCGACGGCCTCTATGCTTGCAAACACAGACAACAGAAATATCAGCACTTTTTTGAAACATAGCATGTCCAGTGAAACTAGAGGACCAAACGAACTGCTTATAATGTTTGTATGTATAGTTTAAGTTCAATTTAGTAGTAGTCGTAGAACAGCACAGAGCTGGCAGCATACAGCATGGCCCGCAGACTTCTTCCTCTCACTGCAGAAACAACATCAATGAAAAAACAGATCCGCATCTCTCTCGCACCTTGTTTCTGGGTTACCACCTGAGGTGCGACCCCTGGCACTTGAGGTTCGATGAGTCCGGTAGGTCTGTCGACAGGACCACCAGTGGTGAGCATGAGCGCATCGTCCCCGAGGCAGCAGTTCCCGCGGCAACCGCCTCTCTGTGATTAATGGCTGTATGAAATTACGTGTTTAACTATACGCTTTGTCCCGGACCCCCTCACACACCCCAGCAGAGCTTTTGCCCTACCTCAGAGGAAAGTTATGAAGTATGTTCTGAAGGATGTAGTAGTGTAAATATACTGCAGGATTTAAGGTGAACACTAACTAATGACAGGTTTTATAAGGTGCTCTGGCAAATATTGAGATAGCGCAGGGGAGACTGGAAGATGTCGGCAGTGTGCACGTTTGATAAATTAGATAACTCTATTTGCATTTTCTACAGAGGTAAGGAGCCAAAAGCCTGCTGACCCTCTTTTGTGAGATGGTGAGTCTTTGTTTGAGGTAAACCGAGCTCTTCTTGCCTCATTTAAAGCAAATTTGTCTTTATTTACCCAAACTGTGGTACTTGAACATGACCATGTTTTGATTCGTAACTTTTCGTGGTTTGGAACTGCAGAGGCTTGTTCAAGATTCAACTATACACAGAGCCATGGCTTTAGGGTATTGACTTGGATTAATACTCGACACTATGAATGTATGTACTGGCATCAGAATGCTAAAACAAGGTTGATGGGTTAGTTTAGATAAGATTAAAGAACATCCCAGCGAACAGAAAGAATCTGTTTTTTGGACAAACCTTAGAATTCAGGCCATAAAATACCAACACAGGCTTTCGAAAAACCTGCCAGTGGCAACATTTTTGAAAAATTATTATATATTATTACATGCTTTTTGCATGTTCCAGGACAATTTCAAAGAGAAATGTCCAGTTAGAGGCACTAAAAGCTTGTTTGGTTTCATCCGACTTTATCCGTGAATCTGGAAACATTTTATTATGCTGGTTGTGGTACATATCGTGGCAGTTTGGGAATGAAATGTCCAGTGAATAGTACTAGAAGGTTTGAAAATAATCGACTATATACACTTTATATACAGGGACTATATAATTATATACATGATTATACTTTTCAGAGGGCCGACATTTCTGTATTTAAAATCCTTTTTTTTAATCGATTTCATGTAATATTCAAATTTTCTGAGATTTGGGGTTTTCAGAAGCTGTAAGCCATAATCATCTAAATTAATTAATAAATACATTTAAAAAATCAATAAATCAAATTTTTCGAGTTTCACGTATTTATAAATCAGTAATCTGCCTTCTGGGATCACAATTTGTCATTGTTTTACTGCCACTGGTGATCATTTTAGCTGGAAACATAAAATACAATAAAGCAAATCAATATTTAGGTATTCAATATGATGATTTTTTATGAATTTCAATGGATGTATTTTAGGAATGTTAATGAGCACAATTTAATAAAAACCAGACTGCCAGTTAAAGAGGGGATTGCCAGGTCATCTGAATTAACCAGACTTGATCCTACTTAATCCAGGATTCCCAAAGTCTGTGAAAAAGGCTGAGCTGTGGTCAGAAAGTGCATCTGCCCCCTGACCTCCCTGGAACACCAGGCTGTGAGAAACTAATAGGGAAAATCCAGGGATGTGTTAATGAGTTTGCCATGTACAGTACAAACACAAACAAAAGTGGTGGAAGTATAGTGCATATATTGGGCTTTGCTTTTAAAGACATGTGTATGATCTATGATGGTCCTAAATAAGAATATAGAATATTTTCCTGGAAAAATGCTATATTGCTCTAAATTGCAAATCAATGAGTACATGGACTTGCATGGACCTACTCAAAATAATGTGCAAAAACCCCATTAAATGGTGAGACAGAATGCAGTTAAAGCAAATGCACTATAGTTCATTCATAATGAATGTCCATGCCATTGAGCAGCTGGAAAGGTCCTATAAAAAGTGCAGCCATGAGTATCTCACAGTATTTCTGCCTGTATGTGTTCAACTCAAAAAAGATTAATTTTCATAATCAATGATAAATTAATTGAGTTCATTTACTTAAATGAATTCATTGATCAAGGTCTATTTTCATTCAATTTTAATTCCAGAAAAAAGGTTTTCATGCACTATAGAATTTACGATTGGAATGGAAATGATTGGAATATTTCTAATGATATTCTGAATAACACACACACACACACACAAAATAATCATTTAGCTATTGTGTTCTGCTTGCTCTGCATATTTTACTATATTTTTATTCATTTAAGCATTCATTTTCATGATGAACTGCTCTTATTGACTGTTACTGTTGCCATCTGTATATTGATTTATGTAAAAATAAAAATTGCAACTGGGCGTTATCTCGTATGGTTATGCACAGATAAAAATACATTTTTAGTGTATGTGTTTTTAGTTACAGTGGATATTTAAAATAAGGTGTCTTTGCCTCATACCAAATACTAACAAGTTATGACTCATATTAATATTAGTTCCGTGCCCATAAACATTTATTGAATTTAGGTTATAGTTCAAGGTTAATTGAACAGTTCATCTAAACAATAGTAGTTTCCAGCTTGAGCAATAGTTCCAAAGTAACTTTCCCAACAACGTTCTAAATATACAACATAACGTTTGATGAAATGAAGAAATGTGAGAAGGAGTCTGACTTGGGGTGATAAACTCATTTTTGCTCTAGCACAACCACTTATATTATTGTTCTTCATTAAAATGTGGAAAAGCAAATAAACCAAGGCCAATCATTTTTTTGCTGATAAGGAAATTGAGGTTTAAATCACTTAAGTATGTTTGTGTTATGACATGATACTCCAAGGTACTATTTCTGGCTGGAAATGAAATTGTGAAGAGGTCATTCTCAACTGCTGATTATTGTGTTTTTTTTAAAGACCACCATGCATTGCTTGCAGTGAAAAAATAGGACAGTGGTTAGACAAGGCCAGAGCAGTCATGCTTTTCCTACCAGACTATGAGGCTCCTGACACAGGCAGCTGCCACTCACAGCAGATATCTCTGGGCACCCAGTTCAGTTCATCTTAGCTTCTTTTCCAGATATTTTCACTGAGGCTCCATATGTTATGCTGTCCGGTGGACAGGGCTCTGGCTTGGGATGAAAGACATGTTTTGGATGATCAATCCGATGGCTCTCTTTATTTATTTCCTCCTGTGTGTTAAGGGCTGGAGGGAGTCCATCAGCACGAGAGAGTGTCTATCCGTAACCTCAACAAGACTGCTTCAAACATTCCTCTGAATTTTTATAAGCTAGTTTGATATGTGTAAAGGGTAGGTTACAACACACTGCAACATAAAACATTATTTTTAGCCTCTATAGATGGGATGTAGATATGTTTTAATGTGACTTTGGTGTGGATCTGAGTCTGCTTCATGTCAGAGTTTGGTTTGTTTGTTTGTTTGTCTTGTAAAATGTAAATTGTAGTGGTTAATCCAAAGTGAGACCAGTACTTAAAGAATTATTCTGGGTTTAGTACAAGTTAAGATCAAATGGAAGCATACAAAAAAAAAAAAAAGTATTGACTTCTCTTGATTTCTTTGAAGAATGCCAAAATATGGTTGAATGGGACCTAGGCGCAGTGTTGGGTAAGTTATCTAAAAAAGTACTTAATTACTAGCTTCTAATTACATCTTCAACAGTGAATAGAAGATGTACTGTACTAATTACTCTCTCTAAAAAGTGTTGAATTACATATTACTAATTACTTCATAAATCCCATATCAACCTCGACCAGTTGAACAAAACAAGGATAGACACGAAACTTCCAAAGACTTCCAAAAAAACTACATACAATTGCAATAATTACACTTGAACTGACCAAAGTGTGTAAAAGGGAGAAGGATACATTAAAAACTTACATTTTAAAATAAAATGTTGATGTTAAATCCACTATTGTTATATATACCGGCTCCGTGCAGGATTCAAACCCTAAACCTTACTCCCATTCGGGTCACGGCACCAAATGTAACCTCTCCAATTCGACCTGCCCCGAGTGATTGATGATTGTTGCTAAAGACGCAGTCTCTATAGCGTTAGTTCCATTTCATATGTATATCAGAAGTAACTGTAATTAAATTATAGAAAATTAAGAATTATCCCTTACTTTACTTTTTCAAGGGAGAAAATGATTAAGTAATTAGATTACTTAGTAATTAATTACACCCAACACGGCCTATGCGTAAATACTCATATTTGAAAATTGTTTGCTAGCCTTTTCTGTGTAAAGTTATCTTCAAAATACAACTTAATTACAACACTAAAATGACCAAAAAAAACGTTACAGTTTAAATAATAGGCGCACAGAAGACTTGTTGTAAGTTCTTATATATTATTTTAAGCTGTTTACTTCTATATTATAAGTCTTGTTATTGTTAACTAAAACTAAAACAAATACTGGTTTTCATTAAAGGTTGTATCAGTGATTTCAGGCCCAAAAAAGGCAGAAACTTAAATGATCACATTCACCTAATCTTTCTTAACGATCCGCTAGCTGCCCGCCCCATAAGCATGTCGTCCAAAAAACGCGTCTCTGTAGGCAGCCTAGGCTCTGAAATCGGCACAAAAAAACAAATGGGACAACCACTCAAAACCAAAACAAACAGTGTTTCAACCAATCACAGACAGGGGCGGGTGTTGTGAGGTTTTGAGCTCGTTCACGGCTGGACGCGAAGTCGGAGCAACACCCGCCCCTGTCAGTGATTGGTTGAAACACTGTTTGTTTTGGTTTTGAGTGGTGGTGTACCCATTTGTTTTTGTGTGCAGATTTCAGAGCCTAGGCTGCCTACAGAGACGCGGTTTTTGGACGACATGCTTATGGGGCGGGCAGCTAGCGGATCGTTAGGAAAGATTAGGTAATTGTTTTTGGGCCTGAAATGACTGATACAACCTTTAAATGAAATAAAGCATAAATAAAATATGAATATTGGATGAAGAAAAATTTGTTGCCCTGGAAACTAACTGAAATAAAATAAGTTAAAGTTGTTAAAATTTACTAAAACTAAAAAGAAAATATATTAAAGCTAAAATATAATTTGTTATATTATATACTAAAATATAATTAATTATATATATAAAAAAATGAAAACCAAAAATAGAAAAATAAAAGCTAGTTCAAAATATAAATACTATAATTTCTAGTACAGAAATAAAAAACAACAACAACTAGTTCTCAGGCCATGTTCAATCAAATTAACAAACCCAATAAAACACCGCAACTCTTTAGGAAATGACCTCAACAGTATCTCTTTTCCTCTCGGTCAAGTTTGGTAGAGATGTTTACTTCCCGGGGCACAGATGCATTTTGAGAGTGTGATAAGGATCAGCGCACATGCCGCTTTTCACAGCTCCCTGACCCTGCTGCGCTGCCTCCTCCCTGATCTCCCTTTCCCTGCAATCCTCCCGCGGCCTCACGGTAACCGTTTATTTATCTGAGAAAGTGAGCTCTGTTTCCACAGGATAGCCCTGGCTGAGATACAGTATCTGGTTTCTATAGTGATGGGTGGGAAATAGAGAGATCGCTGAGCCCCAAAAACAAACAGAGTGAGGACTAAAAAGAAGAGTGGAGTTAGATTAAAGGAGAATGGTAACAGCAGCCGTGTTTGCAGGTTTTGATGGGCCTGGTGTAGACATTTGGTCGGAAATTGCACCTCAGCTTTATTTTTCTTGGTCACCCTAACTGTACACACATATTGATATGTCACACTTATGAACTTTTATTATGCCTACAGAGATTATTATCGTACTAGTGCATCATCCCTAGACATTGAGTAAATCCAATGCTTACATCTGTTCTGCATTGAACCGGATTTCTTTAATTTACATCTTTTGTGTATGTTTCTGTTACATACGTTTTAGTTTGATAAGAGTAAGAAATTTAAACTTCAGGTGACCCTTTCTGTTTCAGTAAATAAAAAAATAAAAAAAATTAAATAAAATAAAAAGTTTGCTCTGACCTTATGTGTTTTTTCCTCCAGTTATCTAACCTTTAATCACTGGCCAAAAAAGTATTCTCCACCAGAATCTTCTGAACACACACAGTGTTATTGAACATTTACTAAGCATTTCCTATTTACATTGCAGTTCCACATCTTCACTTGATAAGAATAAGTTATAAAGTATTATTTCAAGTACTTCTTTAGAGTATGACAAAAGATTATTAAAACTTAATTATTTAACCTTAAAGTAAAACTTAGTTTATAAAGCACTTTATAATATAACGCTATTATAAAGTGCACTTTTAATAGTGTACTTAAGTGTGTGAAAAAAACATATTCATGAAAGTGTACTCTCATGAAGCACACTTAAGAGGCCTTTTATTTTATTATTATCAGCAAGTTTATTTTTATTTTTATTTGAATTACACTACAAGTGCACATTCAATACAATTAAGCACACTTTTTTTACAAGGGGTTATGATGCACAAGAATGAGGTAAAGGAATTTAGTCAGTGTGAGTTCTTGAAGTTTTAATATATTCCATCTTGTGTGTTAACTGTTAATGTTGACTATTTGATTTTTGCATTATGCACTACATTGAAGCGAAACAAAAAGCTCTGACAAAATTAGACCACTAATGTAATAAGATTTTCCTAAAAACACTATGCGTAGCATTAGCTGTGAACATCACAAATGGCGCGGTACATCTGAAGTGACGTTATCCTATCCCTCTCTTGCTTATCAATAGCACAGGAGACTAACAGAGCTTACCTACAGAGATAGCAGAGCTTACCTTTGACCTCATTCGTGTCTGGGCTAATGAAGTAATAGACGTAGGAAACCGAATCAAGAAACACAACTGAAACCATTTTCGTTTTTGTGAAACTTTTTGTTTGAAGCAGGTCAACAAATTGTATGTTCCTGAACATCATTTCATTTTAAGGTAGCTCACATTGCTTAAGGCTACCTTTTTTTCCCAGTGGGGGTCTGTTCAAGATACATTAAAATCTCATTAAGCCTTGTGGTGCAGTAATTATTATTTAATGACAGTTACAGTGTCACCGCCTGCACCTTCTGCCATTATCAGCGAGAGGCCTCTGCATTTACCCAATCCTTTGCCAGACAATAAAACCTGCACCTGCCTCTGCAGCTCACAGTTTGGCTTTGCTAATGGCTCTCAGCAGGTGGATATCTGGACAGAATGTGTCTAGTATTTCTAAGTTTGACAACAGGTGGAAAGAAGTTTTATTTTTTTTTTCTTCCTCTTAAGTTATTGTAAGTATTTCAAGGTAACAGAGCAAGTGGTTTTATATATATACTGCAATGCCAGTTGGAACTGGGACAGTATAATGGGCATTTTATTGTGGTAATTACGGATCTGGAACCTTTACAGAAACAATAACTAAATTCAATCATTGTCTGAAGTCATTTAAGTGGAACAAACCAGCTGATGAAATATGTTTCAATTTCTGACTTTCGCGATTGTTATTGTTGGATAAACTAATTTCCCCAAAAGAAAGTAATTACGATCATATTCACATTTGCCAGGCTCTCAATTTTCCCCAGTTAAATACACTTGGACCCTTCAGATAATGATGTTTAATTCTGGAATGTCATTGTGCCGCAGCAACGATAAGGGTTGAAGCACGTTATATAGGGCACATTGTTTATCAATTACTGAAAATTACCATAGAAAATGACTCTTGTTAGACTTATAAAATATGTGATAAAAATGATTTAATAGCTATGTGATTTGGTTTGACCATCTGTCTTGTGGAAGATCTCTTGAGGGAAACGCGTGGCCGGTGGCCACAGAGGTGCTTTCTTCACACGCAATTAGGCGCTCTGAAGGCTCATGCTGAGCGTCTGATTACTTTAACATGGTGAAAAACGCTGATTACACCACAATGAGCTTTTCAAGAAGGCCGCTAAGTGATTCTGGAGTCGTAGGGAGAGAATGGCGTCATCCAAAAATGGCGGAGGAGTGAGGACAACGGTTAGAAAAAGAACAATAAACATGTCATAGCAGAATGAATCGGCAACCTGGGCTTTAGATTTACAGTTTTAGGGGCTTCCTGTCTGCTCCCCGCTCACACTGGGAGAGACGGTGTGCCGAACATGTGGCAGGGAGGAGAAAAAACACAACCCGCTGTTGATGAAGGTTTGGACAACCGCCCGATCACGGGTTTAGTAGCACTTCTGAGAACAATGGAAATGGATGGAAGACAAGTTAGTCTCATTATATTTGTATTCTGGCTGTGATATGTTTCTACTATCCTGGGCATTGCACTGAGACCTCAGCGGGTGTGTGTATGTGTGGTCTGTGTGTTCATTTATCATCTTTAAATGGAAATTTTACCTTAATTTTTATAAATCAACTGGAAGTAGAGACCATACAAATCAAATATTTCCCAATTAACACTGATGAATGAACACTTTATAAGCATGTTAAGAAAAAAGTGGATTTTCATTCACATGGCTACACTCCTTAACAAGGCTGGCTACAGTGCAGAGTTTACATAGCAATATTTGTATTTTGCCTGTCGGTTTGTGGTAATATCTCCCATGAGACTCCTTCTACTAATTAGCAGCCTGTTAAAACACTTACACAGGTCAATGCACTGAGAGGGCTGAGCCTTGAAATATGTTTGAAGTGCTCCCCCTCTCACTGGCTGATGGACACAGGGGTCATTTCCAGGCAATCTGTTCCGATCGGCCAACAGACTTCCCATGGTCTTTCCAGTCCTTCATACCCTTTCTTTACCCCTGTTCCACTGCAGTCCCTCCTTGCCCAACTGAAGTCATTTTCATGCTCTATAAATTTTATTGAAAGATCTGGTGCAGTGGAGTTGTGTTCCAATAAAACAGCGTGAACGCTTGTTAACGTTGAGCGAGGACGGTAAATCGGAGAGGTGACACGCGCTAATGACATCTGCTCCAGAAGTTCTGATCTCTCTGGGACCTTCCCACCACATTGGTGTGAATGAACTTTGAGAATGTAAGTGTGTGGGGGGTAAATGAAAAAGAGAGGCTTAAAGTCCTCACACCTGATGTGATGGCCAAATTGTTGCTGCTAATGATGCTAATAGAGAGAGAAAAGGACAGATAGTCAGTCACATGAAAGGTAATCGCACTGAATGGACCCTTTTTACATTTACGGAGTTCTCAGAAGTAGAAGTTTTCAACGATTGGTAAACATCTATAGTGTAAAATACAAGAAATATAATTTTTGCATTCCTATTTGCCCCAACTGCAAAAGAAAAAAAATCATGTTAGTGTTTCAATGACTTTGTAAAGGAGAAAATAAATAAATAATGAGAGATGCATAATGTGTCACAAGGAAGAAAGATGTTAAATTTGCTGGCACTCCCTCTGCCGTTGTATTAGAAACACTCACGCAGCAGTTTAAAAAAAATATATATATAATTAAGTAGGGGGTATAATTAAGTATAAGTAAGAAAACACAAAATATAGTGTAATAGATGTACACATATTTTCTAAAAATGAAAATATAAAAACTTTCCTCGATTGGAAACGCATCATCACAGTCTGTGAAAAGGGTCCATGTAGAGTCAAAAGCAATATTCCCAGCCCATCATTCTCATTTCATTCATTTTATATATTTGTATTAAACAGTTGACATGGTCTAGCTTTATTTTTAACCTGACATTAATATTTAAAGTCGGCATGAAAGGACTCTTTTCTTCCCTATAGTGATGTATATCCCATTGAAATGGTTTCTCAAACCAGATGAAAATGTAGGATAGGATTTTGTCCAATGATGTGCATGGATTAATAATTTATAATAAATACCTCAGTATTCCATTAACAATTGGAATTGTTGATGATTTAGGTTTTTCAAATTTGTAAAGACATTGTAATAATCAGATGTGGTCCAAGCATTATCAATGAAGACCATCACTTCTTGTGCTAAACACATCATATGTGATTTCCTGGCCGTAAAGATACTTAAACCCTTAACTAAAAAGTGCCAATACCAATCGTGGTGTCCCAGAAGCCATTTCCCGAAAGCCATTTACAGAAAACGTCAGAGTTATTTGAGTTTTAGGGAACTAGCACTGCAATGCAAATACCACAGCAGGTGGTAAACTGGATGTAGACTGTGGAGTAGAGTTGCTGCCTAAGACAACAGCCGACTTCTCATACATGGGCTTTCATTTCTTGGGCGTCATCTGTCTTAAAAACTTTGCGAATCATCCTTGAATCCGGAGGGTGTGGAAACATAACCGATCCGATTCCTCCTCCACAGCATTTGGATTGAGTCACCACTGTTTTTGGGGATGGACTTTCCTTTCTGTAGTGTAAGAGCCTCTGTCTCAAAGTGCCTATATGGTATAGCAGTTTGGAAAAAAAGTAAGTTGGTTTAGTGTGTGTGGATACAGCTTACATTATGTGTCAGTAGCTCTGTTTCCATTCAAGTTGCAAACTTAATTTATGTGAAAAAATCTGAATATCCCCTAGTGAAAAATAAATACCAAAATGTATGTGAAATACATTTATTTTATATTAAGCATACTACAAATACATTTACATATTTAGGTGCTTAATATTAAGAAAAAAAGAAAGAAAGAAAGAAAGAAGTACTCCAAATAGTTAATTATAATATTTATATCAGTCTAAAGCGATATGTCAGTAAATATGTTAATGGATTTGTAATATACTTAGTATGAAATAAATGCATTTTAAATACATTTTGGTATAGTTTTTTTCACTAGGGAATAGCCTACCATGTGTTCAAAAAAACAATTTAGCCTCTTCCAGGGAAAATAGAAAAATCTAAATGGAAATTATAGAAACTTTAAAATGAACAAATTAAGGTTTAGAACAAACAACAATGTTTCCAAACACAAAAAGTCATGTGTTCATTCTCTTCTGATGCCCTCATGAAATGGATTCACCACCCCGCCACTTCAGTGTTTCAGGGAGCAGCAGTCTCCAGTAGGTGTTTTCACCTGTCTCCACCCAGCAATGTTGCTGGAGTGTGGCACCCGCCCCCTCTTACATAGGGTATTGGGACATTATAGGCTGTTAGGGTAGTCAGCCCCCCACTAGTCCCTCCGGGTCAATATGTTCAGTTGTTCCTTGCCAGAAAGCTGTTTTTCAGGGCACCGAATGGACCATTTCCTCCTCTGGAGAACGCTTGGCAGCGTGGTAACTTCTGCCAGTTGTGTCTTTGTGGAATGAAATTATATGACTCACTTCGGCAGGTTTGCTTTGGGGGCAAAGCACACCAGTATAGAGTCATACTCTCTGCCTGACCTTATCACCTCAAAATTCGACATCAAGATGCGTTTTCTCACTCATTTAAGGTGTTTAGGATTAGTCAGGACTGAGTTCTCCTGCTATTGGTTGCTCTGTTCTGGACGGCTGAATCTGGTTCTTTGACCTAATGTGTCTCCTGAAAGACTCTCCTTCGGTCCATTCTCCACTCTCTGCCCAAGATTTGGAAGCTGTGAGTCTTGCCCCTGTAGGGTACCAGCACATAGATTCTGGTCTCTCAACTGAGATTGTTGAGACCATCCTATAAGCTAGAGCTCTCTCCATGAGGAAACTTTAAGCCTTAAGGTGGCGTCTCTTGTATAATGGCATCACGTTGACCCAGTTCACTGCCCTGTTGGGCCCTTTGAGTCCTTGGAGTCAGCCTCTGAGCAGTTTCTGACTCTCAAGGTGGCTCTGTCTCTGGCATTACTTTGCTTAAAAAAATAAGAGATTTGCAGGCCCTCTCGGTTGTCTGTTGCTTAGATTGTGCCCTTGGACTGATCAAAAATGATATTGCACCTGAGGTCGGGTTACATTCCGAACATGCCTTTCTCGATTGTTCATCTGGTCGTTCTTCAAGCCTTCTCCCCTATGCCGTTTGACTTGTGGAGCAGGAGAGGCTTCACTTCGTATGTCCAGTCAGGGCACTAAGGATTCACGTTGACACCTCAGGAAGTGTGGAGTAAATCCGATCAACTGTTCCTGCTACCAAGCAGTGCTTGTAGCAATGTATTGTTGATGTTATTTATTTTGTAAACGAGGTGTGCAGTATAGCTCCACCTCTAGGCACCATTCCACTAGCCCAGTCCACTAGGGGTGTAGCATCTTCTATGAGATTAGCTGATCCTCTCTGTGTACATTCATGGGGTTCAACAGTTTGGAAATGGATTCAATGGATTCATTTGGTTTTAGTGTGGATATGAATACTACCCCAGGATCTCCTTCGGGTTGATTCTTCCTTTTGTGCTTGTGTATCCTTTTCAAAACCTGTGGATATTATGTTCCCATAGCATCAATGAGACACAGCGTCACATTGCAATAGTTTAAGCACGCCTGTGCGGCTTCTTCAGACAATTAGAATCTGGAGATTCTGTGAGGTGCTCTTTTATGGTCTTTGTGGTCCTGAACCTCCGTAGTCCAATAGGATTTAAGAGATTTCACACATGCTTCAAACACTATTTCAGAGTGAAGGTCAACTCAACACAATGACGCAGCATCTCGTTTCCATCTCCGGGAACTGGGTTACATGTAACTCTGAGACGTTTCCGTCATAGTTTATGTGGAAGTCTTTTTACTATATATTGAAAAAGATTGCCTGCAATTGTTACATGAAATAGCTATATATACTTAACACGTATACATATGCATAATGTGTTATATATGTTACATATGTGTTGTATGTAAAAAGAAAAGAAAAAAAACACCCAAAACAATTACAAAGCACATTTAGGCCTGTGATTTAGCATACAGTATTAATAAGAAACTGTAACAGCAATACAATATGACTCAGGAGGTCTTTCCTTGCCCTGAAGGGAAAGAATTATCACTGTAATTTTCTAACATGGTTATTTTCTCATAAAACTGCCACACCAACTGCTCTGCAACATTATCAATGACTTCAGTGACTAATTTGACAAGATAATGTCTTCATAAAGAGTTCCCCTTTTCTCTTCTTTGAGTGCCAAGGTAGCAACGGATGACCACATGCTATAGCTCAGATTGCCAACATTCCAAATGAATGTGATATCTGTGACAAGGAGTTGAGCAATCACTTAGTTTCACAGAACTAAGCTCAAACAGACACTGAGCCTTAATGCCTGGTGCCTTTTGACACCACTCCTTTTTGGCTTTTTGACAGTGTTTGTAGGTTCTCAGTCAGCAGGTTTTACTCAATGGACTATGGTACTATTAAGGCTACACAAGAACCATTTCAGAGAGAAGCATAAATATATTATTGTTGTTGGCAATATAACAGGACTGCTGCTAAGTTGATTTGTTTAATGCCTCAGATCTTGTGGTGAATTGCCTTTAGTCTTGTTGCTCATGATCGTAGCTCAAGAATTTTACGATGTTTAAAGCAATGAACCAAGACAGACAAGGTAATAAAATAAATTTCCTTTTAACATAAGCCTTGGACGATGGAATCATGTCCAGTGTAATACTTCATCCATTAGCATCCAAACTAACTACTTTCATGGCAAACAATCCTAGATACTGCAATTTAATTTAGCACATAGATTTTTAGAGAGGTGTCCCAGGAAATAGCTTAGTTGCCAGATGTGGGGCGCATGTGCAGTGAAATTGCAGTATTGTTGTGTAAACTCTGCTTTCTGTGCTGCCGTAGCCCGAAAGCTGGATCTTTTCTCATCTTTATGTGTCTGGATTTGCTCAGTCTGGGAATCTACATAAATCCCAGAAGGCTTTCACCAAGCTGGGATGAATAGAGGTGGCCGCTTTATTCTGCTTCTGTATAATTCTCACAATGTGAATCACACAAAACAGACATCCTCAAAAGTTCATTCAAGGCAAAGAAACAAAATGAAATATTCCCGTGTGTTTATCTCTTTTGTTTATGCCTTGCTGTTCTTTCTCTTTTTACCTTTTTTGTTCTTGCAGAATTGTATCTCTCCTTGTTATTGTTTTCTTTCTTTCTCTTCCTCCACACACACACACACACACTTATTGATGCAAAGTCATACAAAATGCCTCCGTTAGCCAGGAAATACATGCACCAACATTGACACACTACCTTTTGACACACTATTATTCCTACATCACAGCATGCAGTTGGATTATCTCTTCTGATGCAAGGGGTGGTGCACGGTTTGGAACAGCTGATCGTCCCTAACGAGGGGGCAAGCTGGCCATTAAATGGGTGTTAATACTGGAAAGTGGAGGCCATTAAGTCTTCTTTGTTGTGGTTATAAAACCCTTAGGAGCCTCTTGACCTGAAACCCTTATTAGTTTCCAAGCATTCAGATCCATCCTTCTTATCACACTGGCCCTACTTACATCTTCATAACAAAAGAACAGACAGAAAGAAAGAGAAAGAGTGAGTTAAAGATATAGAGAACATTATGTATAAATAACAAAGAGCCCCTGAAACTTAGAGTAGCTACAGCAGAAACAGAAAAAAAAAAGAAAAAAAAAAATCGGTCATAAAATTACTAATTAATCTGCTAATCAACTAATTAAACCAACTTGGACATGACGAAGTATCTAAAACTGTCTGAGAAAATACTAGACAAAACACACAAAACCAAAATATGAAAACATCTGCAAACCATTCAAAAGCAACACTGGGTCACACTTTATATTTGGTTAAACTACTATACGCAAATCAAAAAATATTAGTACAATACTTGTGTTGATGTTTTATTGAAAAACGCTGTTGCTGCTGCTGAGGTGGGAATCGGGTAAAGTTACGGACAGGTTTAGTGGTATGGGTAGGTTTAAGGGTGGGTTAAAAGGGAAGGGTCAACAGTGTAATTAGAGCTGTAATAACAAATTAATTACAGATGTAAATGCATGCAGGTAATTATAATAAGTATAATGTAAAAAACAAACAAACAAAAACAAACATGTAAGTGCATTGAATCAAATTATTGATTTAAATGTTAGTACATAGTAGTTAAACATTTAGGCCTACCTAACAAAGTGGCACCCAACACTACATCAGCGAATTTAAAAGGAAAGCTGTCTTTTTTCCTTGCTTGGTTTACTCGTTTAGGTCTAAACCTGCATGAATGTGAAAAAAAAGCACCAAACAGGCAAAAGCTCACATGAGAGAAGGAGTGCCTTAGCATCACTGTAATTGGCTGATTATCCTGCCACAACTGTGCCACAAATCAACTTGAATGTGTCACACTGATAGAATTGTATAATTTCAAAGTAAATAACTTCACCCACTCGGATATAACCACTTTTGGTAATGTAGAAACTGAAATAACCTGAAATAGAATTAAAACATGAATTAAAAGTGCACCTCATGCCTGCAAACATATAATGAATAAAGCGTTAACCTTTGGTCTGTTTACACGGGCTCACTTAATGCGTTTTGTCTAATCGGATTAAAAAAAAAAATGCATCTGGTTGTTGAAACAATGTGTATTTTACTCCTCCCAAAATGTAAAAAAAATTAACATGTGAGAGCGTGTTATAGGCTATATGACATATATGGTTATAGCCAGATATGACCGCGCTAATGCAACTATCTCTTCAGCAAGTCGATGTGCAAACTAACGCAAAATAAACAAAAAGTAAATTGCAGACGCTCAACACACAATCATCTTTCATTAAAAGTAGTGAGACTTAATGATCTTAATAGTGCAGATGCCGCTCTTTCTTGATAAATAAAATGCAGCTCTGTGACAAAGTCCTAAGTTACCCCTGATGGCTAGTGTATGCCCTGTGTTTGTTTGGTTTATATTCTTTCTATAAATGTTTGTTTCTCATTAATTGGTAACTTTTTCTAGTCTGAGGTGCACATTAGACTGATAAAAAAACACCAAGAGATTTATTTCTTTATTTTCTTTATTTGAAATTTACATAAATTAGTTTTATCCTCATTTTCAAAACTAACCTTCTGGGTTCATGTCTGCAGCATGGTTTCCGGGGGTGGGTGTTTAAGAGGACGTGCGGCCTTCCTGTTCCTCATTTTATGCCATCCCAAAGAATTCTGGGTAGTGTAGGCATAGTCCATTTCTCAATGGGAGAAGGGGGTTATTGTTTCATGTTTTATTGTGTTTATGTTCATAGTGTGTAGAAATGTATTTGTTTATTATTTGTATTACTTTCCTTGTATAATTAAGGTAAATGTATATTGAAAATTATTGTTATTTCAGTGTATTTATGTATTATGTATGTGAACATTATTTAAATTCCCTATTATTGTCAAATGGTTGGCCCTTTCAGTATAAAGGAATGTATTTTTGTCTGTTAAAACAGTTCTGGTAAGGGACCTCCGTGAGGAGAGTCGTCTTCAGTGGTTTTGTTTATGTTATTTTTGATTTTATATAATTTATTTGGAAGTCAATAAAGATTTCACTGACTGCAAGCAGTGTCTCCTGCCTTTGCTCTGGTCATGTCTTCACAAGCTCATATCTATTGATTTCATTGGTGTGAACTTTGCACATAGCGCTGGAATTTAAGATCGGATTTATATCTGTTTTGCGGAGACACGTTTATGTGGCCAAGTGTAAATTGAACCATTTTAGCAAATCTGTTTGCTATCAGATTAGAAAGGACGCATGAAGTGACCAGGAGTAAACAGCCCCCTTGATTCAGTGCATCACAGATGTTCTGCTTCTGTTCAAGGACTCTTAATTTGTTCCTTTGTTGTCATAGTTATTGATTTGGTTTCCTTTCCTTTAGTTTGTTTCTATGGTTTCTGATTTGTTAATTGATTACGTTCACATGTGTCTTGTTTGGTTCCTCATTTAGCCTTGTGTGTGTATAGTCCTCAGTTTCAGTTCTTTTTTGTCTGTTCTGGTTGTGTTAATGATTGCTTTCTGTTTCTCCAGCGTTTTCCTATTATCCTGAGTGTTTTGCTTCTTTTTTAAAGTTCGACTGCTGCAACTATAGATCCTCGTCTCCTTGCATTTGCTGTGACACAGTGAGTTTCAAATAATATTTGTGACTTGAATACCCTGTGAACATTTAAACATTAGACATTTTTAGGTTAACATTATTCACACTCTAAAATAATAGGCAAACAATAAGCTAATTAAAAAATGTTACATAAAAAATACATAAAAAATATACATTTATGTTACTTTTAATACAAAATAATATAACCTGTAATCCAAAATTATACTATTGATTTCTTGTTGATAAGTATAAGATATAATGGAATATGATACAATCATAAACATGGGGAGGGTATGGACAGGGGACGTTTCCTCATTTCAGCTCACCGCTTATTTTTCGGAGGATGGAAGGTTTTGAGAAGGAAATATTTTAGGATGAAATGTGTGTGTTGATATGATATGTTAAGCCAGCGGCTGGAAGTGTATTAAAGCATATGTTTATTCGAAAAAGGGAGTCCCTCCAAAACCTCCAAAATTCACATATTCTTAAATTCATTGCCAAAACCGAGCATGTTTTATTACTAACCATCAGCAGTCAGGCACAGCAGTGCTCTTGGGCTCCCATGTGAATGAATTTATAATTATGAAGAACCGGTGGTACATAAGTCATAATCCCAGCATTCTGCAGCCAGTGATGAATAATGCAGCAGATATCATCCCAGGAGTTGGAATGACATTAAAAGGTTATGCTGTTTGGTTGTCAATAAAAATGTACACATTTGCAGTTTATTCATTTAAATGTCAGTGTGTTTCTGATCTGGGAGTTTATGTTGATACACATAGGCTGAACCCAATTAGAGCATTTTTTAAAGTTCATCTCATAATTTAACAAGCAGCATACATATATATATATTATTTTTTTTCTTGGGGGGTGGGGGGGATGAAGGCTGCTCTTACAAAGCGAAGACAGGTTGTTGTGCGTGTTTGGGTGCATGCGCATGTGAGAGTTTTTGTCGTGTGGAGTGATTCTCTGTTTGACAGCACTCGCATTTGTGTTGAATTAGGCTAGGACTTAAAGGGCTTGAGCGAGGTCCGTTTGACTCTGGGGTTCACACACAGGTGGAAACAAAAGCTTCAACGCTCTTCAGCTCTCTCAGCATGCTGGGTGGAGAAGAGAGGCACTGCCTGAAATGTGTGTCCTGTTAGAAATATACTGTTGACGTGTGGGACGTGATCCCCCCCGCTGTTATTCTCCCGTGTGTCCACACCAGTTCGTCTGATCAAAGACTCCAGTGGTAATATGTTCTTTTCCTGGCTGCCTCAACTTCTCTAATCTTTTATTTGTTTATTTCATGCCAAGGTGATAGTTTGGAAATCTAACACTCGTTCACTCCGGGATTGGAGGAGAGGTGGTACCTCACTCTCTAAACATGTGATTTGTAAAGGTTTTCATTTTTTTTTCGGGACTCATTAAAAGCATTCCAGATTTGAGTCATGATTTGGCTAATAGCTGTTTATATTTTTAAGAGGAATTTTTAATGTTTACATTTTACTTCACAAAGGTGCAGACAGCTGTCTACATAAAGAATAAATAATCTCAGACAGGTATGTTTCTTGTCGACAAAATGACAGCGTGACTGACAAAATGTCAGGGTCTTGGGAAAACTCCAGTATTGCTTTTAATTCAACTTGATGTATTTTAAAAACATATATTTTTTGCACATGTTAAGTATTGTGTAATATGATTTTATAATTTTACATTATAAAATATGTAAATGACTCAATATTTCTGCCAAAATAATTAAATTTAGACAGTAGATAATAGATATATACACTCATTTTCTGTGTATATATTTGAAGCATATTGAAACAGTGTTTTATGTATGAGACTTCTTCATACTTTGTTCTACTATGAAAGCACTGTCTGTATCAACAGATAAGCAGAGCTCGGCACTTTATTTTACAGTGTCCTTGTTACATATGTTACTTGTAGTTACTGTGGTAATAACTAGGCTAGTTAGGCATAATTACATGCAACTAACCCTAAACCAAACCCCAATCCTAAACCTATCCCTATAGGCCAAGTATGTAGGCCAAGTTAATTATTATTACACAGTACTTAAATGCATAATTACACTGTAACACGGACACCTTATAATAAATTGTAACCCAGATATCCAACAGCCGCTTTAACTGAAACAAACAGCAAGAGTAGCATGCTGTTACAATCAGTGGTATGAAATCTGGAAAAGCAAGTCAAATTTGACAGGAGATTCAATATGAGCACAAAGAGCACAGTGTATCTTTCTTTGTTTTGTTCTCCAATAATAATGAAAACAATGTTTTCCATTATTATTAGATAAAAGTAATACATGAATTGGTTTGAGAAAAACCACGATGTGAGTGAAGTGATAATTCCCCTATGAACAAGAATTCCAGAGAGTGTGAATCAGATAATTGGCTCCAGTGTGGTCTTTATATTTTCAATACGAGAGCTGCAAATCAAACCGACACAAACAAAGCGCTTAACCATCACCAAGTGTGTCATCACACTCATGTGGCAGTCAGCCAGAGAGCCTCTAAAGACAGGAACTACAACAACAGTAGACAGAAAAGGAGAGACATCTGAAACTTTATTGATCCATGTGCTACTGTATGTATTAAAAGTAATGCTTACAGCAATGGTCTGTCTGTTTATTGAACAATTATAGATGCAATCATAATGCAAAGTCATCAAAAGTCCACAAGGCACTTTATATTAGCCTGTGCAACTATAATAAAGTGACTGCAAGTTTCAGGTACCCTTCAAGGAATACAGTTTTCACAAAAATTTTAATTCTGTCACCATTTACACACTGTCATGTTGTTACCGCATATGATTTTTTTTTTTGTATTTGATAAAAAACAAAAGGAGAAAATTTGTAGGCCTATAAAAACTATATTCCAAGTCTCATCATACAATATCAAATGGTAGCTCATGGTGAGAAACTGAAAAGCACAGGACTATCATCAAGATTTTCAGTGAAGAATTCATTAAATATCACTCTGTTTCTCAAGCAAACCAACTATATTATAATTTGTATACATTAAATATAGCCCACAAGGTAAATATACAACTTTTTTATTTTACAGTGCTTTAGCATTTTTATGAAAAGCTGAAAAATCTGAAAAGCTGAAATATCTAAAATCTTTGAAAAAAAATAAAATCAATTGAAAACAAGTAAAAAAGACTAATGAAAAAGTTATTTATTTACAGTCCCCCTTTCTTTCCTTTTGCAGTCTAGTTCACTTTAATGACATGAAAAGAAGTGATCAGTAGAGTCTTCAAATATATCCACTTTTTGTTTCATTTTCAAAAAGAAAGTCATAGGTTTAGAACAACATACGGGAGAGTAAACAATGAACGATTAAAAAAAAGAAACTTCGACTGACACTGTCAGAAGAAATATATAGCATGAAGTTTACAAGCTTCTATTTTATTGAATTTATTACTCTTAGTCTCCACGACCAAACCACTGAATAACTTTGGCTGACCACAGAACCACCATGCTAACGTTCATCATTGTCTCAGTGATGAAGAAAATGCATATGTACGTGTGGGGAAACGTTTTTGCTAGTATTGATTTAAGGCCCAGAGCAAAAAAAAGCCTTGAAATGACGCAACATCCGAAAAACGCATGTGCAGGCACACATAACCTCTTACATTCCACTTACACACACACACACACATGTCACACAACCACCCAAGCACACTCCCCATGTTTAACTTCGCTGAAAGACGACCAAACCAAAACAAGGCTGATGTGGTGATATCCAATATTTTCTCATTAAGTCTTACGGGGCTCAGGGGTTAATCGCATTACTTAAAAGGGCACACACAGATTAAAACTAAACTAGCTATGGATGGGTCCTCTTCCATGTTTGTTTAAAAGGACAGCACCCCTCGGCGTAACTCCTTCTCTGATGGGCCGGTGTTAGGTGTTGGTATTGAGTCTAGTTCGGGCTGGTGGTACCGACCCCCGGTACAGGAAAGATCTCACGCCCTAGAGTTCATGACATATGACTGGTGCTTTTTGACACTGAAGGTCAAGCCTCACACCTGAGATGGTGTCGAAACAGACAGACATCACATGCCTGAGATGTTTCTCTTCTGAAGGATGTATGAGCTGTGAATGGATTCTTTAGCTCTAAGTCACGGAATGCGGGTTTGTTTTTACCCCCATTTGATGTAGTGCACCACCATTTTGGTAACGCTTCACCAAGCGTGATGTTTCATTGATAAAAAAAAAATAAAAAAAAGTGTACAAAGGTGTAATCACCTACTTTCCTGCTGGCTTTTTAGTTTCTCTTTTTTTTATGCCTATGTTCAGTTTTAACATCAAATGTATTTAAATATGAGGTGAAAAACAGAGAAATCTGATGCTTTCAACAACCCTCACTCAAATTGCTGAATCAACATCTGTAATCTCCGAATTATGTGTAAGAGGTGAAGTCTTTTTATCTTTCCTCTGTCTGACAGGCTCTGTGAAAAAAAGGCCAATAGTGTTGAGTGCTGGACTAATATCCCTGATAACTGAGGAGAATTACCAATTGCCTCTAGTTTGACACTGTTTATACAGCTCGCTTTTACAAAGAGTGTAAGAGAGCGAGCATTAATCCACACTTACTTATTGGTATGTTCCGTCTTTTCGGGAAGAGAAGATTGCCCAAACTAATTCTGATAAACTGTGCGAGTTTAACGTTTGTTGAAGGTCAGGTTAACAAAAATCTCACCCTAATACACTCATACCTAATAAACAGGGTGATATGCTGATAACTTCAACCAAATGCATCGGCGTGGAAAAAAACATTAATCTACGTCAACTAATTCAAGCACTAACAAAGTGTTTGAGGAAATCCTCATGTTTGCGGAGGAAGGAAATGAGCGGTCGGTAGTAGAGAGGAGTCTACTGGCTCTTTAAATTGTAATGTGAGGAAGTTATTGTTGACAAACAAATGCTGAGTCCTACATTCCAAACAAATAAATAAATGGGCATTAAGTATCAATTGGAGTTGAAAATTTTTTATTATGTGAGAAGAAAAGACCACAAAATGCTATAAGAGACAATGGAAGTTTGTTTTTGTTCAAATATCAAACAAAATACAAATCTGCTACAGATAAAAAGTGAAAGAAAAAAAAATATTCTAACACATAACATCAAGCGAAGCAAAACCAAGATTCTAATGATCTCTTCTAAGAATATTCTTAACGCAGTAACAAAACCAATTAGCTTCTCTCGAAAGCTATCACCTTACACTCTTTCCTCATGGCTGTAGGTGTTTATCAACCTCTCTGAAAGCTAAGCCAAACTAAAGAGGGGAAAGAGACAAAACGCATCTGGTTTGGCTTTCTCCTCAACCCAGTCAATCAGACGAGTCATCTCACGTGCTTATCTCTGCCCGGGGTTTATCGGCTAAGTGGATGTGTAGCTACAAGTGAGAATAGCTTGTTTTGTCGGCTTCACTGATGAGGGTTTTCATCCGCTGCGAGTATTCTGCTTTCCCAGTCTAGTTGAACATCTAGCTAATCTTTCATTCTAAGACAGATGCTGTTCCACTCTGTGGTTAGGAAGTACCACCATCGGGATGAGCTTTTCCTCCCACTTCCAAAAGCGTCTGTGATCTTCTTCCGTCATACAGGGCAACATTTAAATTATGATCATGCTTTCAAGGCAGATGACACGACTAGATTAGTGAGTCTGAAAGCACTTCAAAGGTACGGGAACAAGGTGTGAGAGTGGGTTTCAGAGGGCAGAATGAATGAAAGAAGGTCAAAATGAGCAAATCTGAAGCAAAAGAAGGGAAACATAATGAATCTGACAGTGAGTTGATTGTGTGTGTGTGTGTGGGGGGGGGGGGGAACGACATAATGTACAGCCGCTTTGTATTCGCTCCCATTGAGAGGCAGCCACCCTGAATCCTGCACGCCTGTAAAAGAGCAGGTGCGAGCCGAGCGTATGCTTCGTGTTTTCATACGGACAGGGTCGTATCACAACAATCACAATCTCTAGAATGAGGAAACCAGACGAGGTAGAGCACTGGAACAGCTTTCCCCAGCTGCCCTATGTGTGTCGAGGTTGTTTTTTCATCACTGAGGGCAAGAGGAAACGGCGTGTGCCAAATACTACCAATCGCCTCACATGTTGACAGTGCAATTTCCTTTCAGCTCTTTTAGGTGCATGGTGATGCTACAACAGTGTTTTCCAGCTGTTATCCTCATAGAAAATGAACAGAAATAATTTATAATATAATAAAATAATAACCTTAAATTGAGAACGTCTAAACTATTAGTAAATAATAAATGATTATTTTATTATTTTATTATGTATATGCAATATTATGATTGCATATGCATGCGCATATGCAACTGCAACAAATTATGATCTAAGACAGCGCATGCCGCCCAATCCGTATAAAACATCACTTATTTTACCGCAGATTGTTTTAAATCATGTTATGAAGGAAGAAAGAATACAACTGAAAGGTTTTAGGGTGATGTCATTGTAATAACAGATTTTTCTCATTACTTTGGTAAAACATGCTGTTGTGATCAGTTTTCTCAGTTTTATGCCTCTCCAATAGCAATATAAGGTATTTTTGTGCCTTTGAAAAGTAATAAAATGTGGTGCCATTTTGATTTTCAGAGAAAACAACTTGGATTTTCTGTTTATCAATAAGTTCAGCAAGTCTGTAGAAATTTAAGAAGCCAGAGGCCGCATAGTGGACTGCATTTGCCTTGTTAGCAAAAGTGAATAATCCATAGCTGGAGGATAGGAAGGATCAGTTTCCACCGGGATCCAAACAAGCAGGCAGAATTAATACCAACAGTATGCCTGTTTGAAAGCAAACAAGCCGTGCATGGAGTAAGTTTCAAGAGGAGACACTTCTAGGACAGGACAAATTATCGGTCTTTATTTCCCTTCAGGCATCTTGGAAAAACTATTTCAAGTATTAACTTTTTTTGGGCAGCAAGTGGAAAATCTGTGGAGATGAGGCAAGAGTTTTTCCAAAAAAATTCACTCTTTTCTAAATTGATAGCATTGCACTCAAGTGAACAGGAAACGGACTAAGTGTCACAATATGAATGAAAATCAGATTGCTCCTTTAACTTGATTTCAAGAAAGGATATATAATCCCCAGCCAGGCAAAATGCAATATTACACATATTGTCAAAATCAAGTTATGACCCAACTCAATATTTTACAATATTACTGTTTTCACTTTGTCTAAAGACTGAAAGGATGAGATTTAGGGCCAGATTTACTTACAGCTTGAGCCAGCGCAAACCCTCTTTTGGTGTAAAAAAAACCTACTGTCAGGATTTACTTAAGACATTAAGAAATGAGCGCTGAAAAGACGTGGACACGCGTTATTTTGTTATTTTTGAGGCTGACATTATTGCATGTAGGAGTTTCCCGTTCAGACGCAAAATTTATGGGAGGAAAGTATTTAAAAGAATCAAGCAAGGTGATTTACTAAGGTTTGCGCTCATCAATTCACTGTTATTTGCGCCGGTATTTACAGTAAGTACATACATACATAGTATATAGATGCAAAACAATAATGTGAAAAAAATAAAGTGCTACCAATGCACCTCTAATATACATCTAACTGTATTCTAATAGTGTGTAGAAAGTTTTCACTATCAATATAAATTAAACATTTTCCAGATAATATTTAATAAGGTTGGCTTTTATACAAGGAAAATATGAAGCTGCCTTTATTTTAGGAAGGGGGTTTCTTACAAAGGGATAAGTGTGAAAAATTATAGGCTATTGAATCACTAAAAAAAAAAATATATACTTAAAAGCCATTTTTTTTGTGTTGGTGTAGTTACTGCGTTCACTTTTGTAAGTTGTTATGCCCTCTCATCAAAATGCTTATTTTTTCTTGAAGTCTCCTAGCATCGGACCAAATAAACACTCTGCTGAAGTTGCTCGGAGAATGTGCATCAGCTATGCCTTGCCAACAGTTGTCTGTGCTTGAACAGCCCAAAGCATTTTGGTAGGAGGGTTGGGATTTGTTGTTGAATAATACATGAGGAGGAGCCACACCAATGTCTCACCCAGGCCTAATGAAAGAGAACATATCTGCACACAAATCAGTCATGAATAAACATCAGACAGTAATTAAACTTGGTGGCAGCAACTTTCTTCATTATTAAACAAGCAGGAGCGCAGCTTCCTGTGCATGGTGAGGATTGGGAATGGAATGGTAATTGGAGAGCCTGTCTGATATTGTTTGGCATCATTGGAAAAGAGTAGGCCTGGTCAGAGAAAAAGTTTAGAAACTGACCTCATTACCAGAAGTTAATTCCCTGGCACTTCATTTGCTGCAGTTGTTAAAGACATAGCTGTCAAATTGAGGCCTGTATCTCTACTACAACATAATGATTAGAAAACTTTAGTTCATTCCTGATCTAATGACTTTTAAGCATGTGGAGTGCATACAGTTGGTATTCAACTGAACTCTGAAAAATAACTAAAATATTTGAAATAAATATAGTTATAAAAAAGTTTAATAAAGCTTTAAGTGTCTAAATCTTTAGTATATAGCTTACATTGAAACAACTGAACATAATGTCAACCTGAAGATGTGCTTCATGTGACGCTGTAAAATTAAATCTATTAAATCTAAATTAAATGTATGCATTAAAATGAACAAAAGTGACAATTAAGACATTAAGAATGTTACAAAAGATTTCAATTCCAAATAAACGTTTACATTTTTCAAAGAAGAATAATTTTATCAAAGAATCACGGTTTTTACAAAAATATTAAGCATCACAACTGTTTTTAACATTGATAATAATAAGAAATGTTACTTAAGCCCCAAATCAGCATATTAAAAATGATTTCTGAAGGATCATGTGACACTGAAAACTTGAGTAATGATGCTGAAAATTCAGCTTTGCCATCACAGGATGCCTCCACAGAACAATATTCAATAATTATTTTAACAGTTATTTGAATTGTTTTAACTTTTTTAACAGTAGTGTAGCCTACACACCTGCATTGTAACCTTTCTAAATGTTGTATTATTCTTTTACATTGGCTTTTCAGAAATCGTTCCAAAAGAGCCAGTCAAGGGACTGATGATAATCATGAAGCACCATATTTAAAAAAAAAAATTTAAGCATTATGATGTGTTGCTTACAGTACTTAAAGGGATACTTCAGGATTTAGCATTAAGCTTTGTATTAGTAGAAAACCTGTAGTATTTTCGAATTACTATGCTTTCCACCCTCATATCCCCCTGAGACTAGAGATTTATGTATTTTTTGCCTGGAAAAAATCCTCCGATGATGCAAAAATCATCATTTTGCGTCATCGGAAGATTTTTTGGCCAGAGGCTAAAGACTACAGCCAGTAGTATGGGAAATTCCCACTCCTCCATGAGAGGTAATACGGGACCAGTGCGTCTCACAGGTGTCGCTCATCAGTAATCACGCCACCGGCCTCGCGGCGTTCTCCCGCGGCCCTCAGTCTCGTCCTGCTCGCCACAGTAAACATGAGAAATGACGACTGTAGAACGCAAAAGCCGAATCCTGGACATTTTTGGCGATCTCGAAAACCCGGGCAGACTCGTCACGGAGACTCACTAGTAGCCTAGCCTTGTTTTTTAACTGCGCTCTGTTACCAGTAGGCGTGGCCTCCTAGGGCAGCGAAGCAAGTGCATTCTGGGAGTTGTTGTCTTTCATCCACATACGCCAAAAATACATTTTCTGTCTTTTCTCAGACTAGAAAGCTCCAAATTCAAAAATAATTTCTTCTACATAAATTACCCATTTTAAATACACATT
Organism: Semotilus atromaculatus; assembly: GCA_031834385.1. NCBI lineage: Eukaryota > Metazoa > Chordata > Actinopteri > Cypriniformes > Leuciscidae > Semotilus > Semotilus atromaculatus. Next base: position 19,610,019 of record JAULUF010000007.1, read on the forward strand.
CATCTTTCCAGAGGTGAAGTATCCCTTTAAATTTGCACTCAAATTGCACTCAAAAAAAAGAAAGAAAAAGAAACAAAGAAGGGAACATATTTTTGTGACTAGGCTATATTTGGATTTTCTGATTAGATTGTACTTGGCTGTGATAAAGGATATGCTGTTTAAACTTTAAACTTCTTTCATTTCCGCAGCCTGCAATTGTAACCTCCATGCAAGGCGCTGTCGTTTCAACATGGAGCTTTACAAACTCTCCGGGAGGAAAAGCGGCGGAGTCTGCCTGAACTGCCGGCACAACACGGCAGGTCGCCACTGCCACTACTGCAAAGAGGGCTACTACAGAGACATGTCGAAGCCCATCTCTCACAGAAAGGCCTGCAAAGGTATGAAGGGTACTGAATCTACACCCCATGGGCGCAAAGGGCGACTGTAGGTTTGGTCTTAAGGGCCCAAAGTCTGCAACTTATCACTAAGGAAAGCAGAAAAAGCTAACACTAAGGGATTAGCGTTTTCTACACAAATAAATTCACATAGTACCACAAAGGAACAAATTAGATGAGCCGGTGACTATTCTTAATGTTACCCCCTCAAATGAGGGAGTCAGCAGGTCCAGAGGAAGAATTCTCACATTCCTGTGCTTCTCCACCCCCATGAGACTCTGTCAGCATGCAGCCCAAGGACAGGGATGTGGGTGGGGGAGGGGTTACATCTTTCTGACATAGAGTTATTGGGATTCATTTGGGGGATGGTTTGACAGGACAAGCCAAACAAACAGAGCAGAGGTGTGAACTGATCCTTGTTACAGGTCAGATGAGTGAGGTTAGGGGGAGGACGGACAAGAAGAGAAGAGGGAAGGAGCGAGCAACTTTCTACAGGTGTGCAACTGGCCGGGGACAGCACGCTCACCTGGGAGCTGTCCAGAAGGAAAGAGACAAAAAGGCAGGGTGTTTTTGCCTAACGTTGCCTTGGGGCAAAAGGAGCAAAAGCTTTGTGAACCCAAAGCCCCCCGTCACACCTTAGCGTCTCCTCATAACAGGGTCCGTTCTGCTGCTGTCCGTGACGGCTTAGGATCATTTACTTCCAGCTTTAGCTCGGGGTAAAACTAGCTGGAAGTTAAAGACTCTGTTTTCCCAAACAGATAAATAGGTAAATAAATAAAAGCGTCCATCAATCTGACAGTCAAGACTGTGGGGAATGTTTTTGCATCATGTGAGAATGTTATACTTGAAAGCTGAACAGAAGGTGTTTGTTTTCCCGCAATACCATCGGCACGCATGAGTCCTCATTTACAACATCCACACAACAACGCATGCAATTAGCCTGATTCCTGCTGTCATATTGAGGCAATTGTGGTTGTTTTATGTAGCTTTAAACTGATAGACCTTTTATTTTGTGTTTGAATTTTTAACTTTTAATAACAATTATTTTTGTGGCGCATTTAATCTTTTTAACATTTAAATGATAATTGTTTTGCATATTTTGTAGGTTTGAATTTGATAAATATAACTAAATTACACTTTTTGTGTTTTGCATTGACACAAATTAAACACTTAAAGTGACTTTTTATGGCATATTATATTAAGAATTCTTTTGGTAACTCTTTTCAATAAGGTTCATTAGTTAACATTAGTTAGTCTATTAACTAACATGAACTAACAATGAGTAATACATTTGTTACAGTATTTATTAATCTTTTTTAACATTAGTTAATAAAAATACAGCTGTTCATTGTTTGTTCATGTTAATTCACAGTGGGTTAACATATGTTAACAAATACAACCTTTGATTTTAATAATGTATTAGTAAATGTTGAAATTAATATTAACTAAGGTAAACAAATGCTGTAGAAGTATTGTTCATTCTTAGTTCATGTTAACTTAGGTAGTTAACTAATGTTAACTAATTAACCTTATTGTAAAGTGTTGCCATTTTTTTTATATTATATTTCGAAATTTAAGCATTTTGTAAATTTGACCAATTTAACTGTTTTTGTGGTGTATTTTATATATTAGTATAATTTTTTTAAAACAGCATATTTTTAAATATTCCGATTATAAAATAATAGTTTTCATATGAAGAAATCCATCTGATTTACAGTAGGCACAGTTTTCATTAAATAAAAATAATAATAATTTAAATGCGTGTTGTTTTTAGTTCTCAGACTCACATTACACCTGATGAATATGAAAAAGATTAATGAGCATATAATAATATTCTCTGCATGGAAAGGCATTACAAAAATGCATAACCTAACCAACATATCCATTCTACCATACTACAGACTGACATTTACCCCTCTCTGGGCTCTCGTTTGATTCTCCTGTCGACTTGGAATGCAAACAGACATTCATCATCCGACTGTGTGTTTCGCTAACCCCCATGCTATGTGTCTTATTGAGGGAAGAGAACTTCTTTTTGTTTTCACTTCCTTTCTCCTGTGGACAAGACTTGATTCTTTCAGCATCCCATTACTCTCAGTGGTGAGGTTTGCTCTGTTGGGATATGTTGGCTTTGTCAAATGATGCATTTAATTGCAGAATTTTGTACACACTTTCCTAATAGTGTGCAAATGGAAAAGATGAGTCTGAAAAAGGCCAAAGGTTTAATATGTTGTTGTTCGTTCTGTTTCTGCCGTTTCGTTTTCCCCCAACCCCATTTTTGCAAGGCTCCCGTAATTAAAATCAAGGGTGAATAATCCTGCAGGTCTCTGATGACCCTGGTCCTTTTTTTCTCTAAAGTTTTATTAAAATGATCTGCTTTGCTTGGAAAGTTAATGAACTCTTCTGTTTCCCTGAGATTTGAGACAGAGGCCATGGAGGATTTCCCAGGCACTTGGAATTAGGGTCAACAAACCAAATGGAATTCACTAATAGTTCAAGGAAAACTCTTAAAAAAAACAACACACTAAAAATAGCTGCAATACTCTGCAGATTGTTACATAATTATTAATGATAGATTCAAAATATTCATGTACTACTATGAAAGATGTATTTCTGGATGGAAAAAATTGGGGGAAATCAATTCTGGATTAAAAATGCATCATTATGAACCACAGCCATTGAGAACTAATGCAGATACTTAATTGTAAGGGAGATTTGCTGAAGATGGCAATTCTTCTGCAGTTTTCGATTTTACCGAAAAGAAAAAGTTCCCAGTGCTTTGTTCACTTGAATGTTTTCTGTCTGTTTGCAATTTTTTGCCTCTCTCTATACATTTCTCATTGCTTTGGTTCTTTCGCAACAAAATCTTTGTTTACATTTTACATTGTACATTAATTTACATTGTAGAATCGTCAATTATCGTCACGTTGTGTTTATCACAGACCTTATTTCACTCATAAATTGGAAAACCACATTGGAAAATCTCGAAGGAATTAGCGGCGAATTAGTCTTCCGGGTTTTGACATCATCCTTGCACCACTCTATAGGCACACGCTCAATACTTTTCTTTGTTATTTCTCACATTGTGTATTTCAATTTTTTACGTGTTTGGATACTTATGTCAGTTCCCTTCTGGGTCTCCTACATTACGCACTCTTGAGGTCTTGAACATGGGAAAACACTGGCACTTTTCAAATGAGAAGGAGACCACCTGTTAATCTGAGCTGACTACCTCAAATCGAATGTTGCTTCATTTTAAATAGTTCTGAAAACACATTTCATCATGATTTACAAAATCTGTAACTTAAACAAGGCATTTTGTTCGTTTTAATCCTGAAATTTGCCAGAGTTAGAGCCCCTAATGTAATTACAATCAAACACTGTCCAAGTTATACAGCTGTATTAAGTTACATCAAAACAGATGTACAAAAAAAGGCATGCGTGGTAATTACAGAAAGGTGACAAATGATATGAAGCATGATATTTTATTCCCGCCAAAGAAAACATTTTCACAAGCTAAATAAGCGATGTATTGCAAGTTAATGAAAATAGGTGTAAGTATGTTGTAATATAAAGCACCTCACTACCCTCACACTCATTAATTTAATGTGTTCACCACATATTTTCTCTTTTCTTTTGACAAGTCACCACATTCTTAATCAGAGCAGTGAAATAGTGGCAACGATATACTATAACAATTTACTTCAGGAAAAACATTTACAGTATGCTGCTCTTTTACTGAGCTTCAATTCAATTTGGGCTCTTGGCTTAGTGTTCAATGCCTTCTACACAACCCATTTCTGTAGACTTGACTACATTTGTAATTTTGGAACACCTTGAAGCATTTCCAAATACAGACATTTGAGTCACAGATTTTGGATGTTCTATAAATAAATATAAATAATTAATTCCAAATGTATAATATAACAATAGGTATTTATTTAAAATATATAATGATGAATGTAAATAATAATCAGAATTCATACATTTTGTGACAAATGACTTTTTATAAAAGTGTGATTTGGTTCACAAGTAACATGTCTTGTTAAAGGGATACCCTAACATTTTGAATGTGATATTAAATCACAAAAGACTCACAGTTTTCTGTGCTGCACGCACATCCAAAGCACACTCACAGAAAAAGTGATTTTAATGTGATTTTAAGCCATTCAAGGTGCAAGAAGACTTGCTGTTTTCTGTGCTGCGCTCACATGTGTGACAGTTTAGTGGGTCCGTGCAACTCTTAAAGTGACAGCAGCCTAATATTCCTGCTGCTATAATAACTTTAATCAACCAGCAAAAGACAAAGATAAAATTCAGTTCTTGACTGAATAACCTTTGTAACTATATTTGTCATTTAGATTTATTTTTTTATAAAGTTTTTTTACATTTGATTATAGTTTCATACCTGATTTTCTTATAACACTGTTTATTTCAATTGTATTTTTGTTCAGTTGTGTTTATTTTATGCGATTGCGAGTGTTTACTTGTCTTTAATGCCTGATATTTTTAAACCATAAGCAAAAGTTCCTTCCGTAAGCGTTCTCCAGCCTGCTGATTTTTGTTCATGGTATTCAGCCACAATGAAATGTTTTGCAATAAGACTTATGATAAATGTTAATGATATCTACGTTTTTTTTTCTTTCCTCGTTGGAATCGAAATTGAGAATCGATAAGAATCGGAATCGATAAGCGGAATCAGAATAATTAAAATTCAAACTACACCCAACCCTAGTGACCATTGACTTCCATTGTAATAAAAAAAAGAAAAGACATTTCTTAAAATATCTTCTCTTTAAGCGTAACCTATGATCATGATAATAATGACAACATTGTTACAGTCGCTTTGTGTGTTTTAAACCCAGAAACAACTGCGGCGAATCATTCTAGGTAAACTGAATGAAACCGTCACATTTATTTTATACTTTCTGTGAAGTGATATTGATATATCGAAATACACTTGTTATGGGCACCTGGAACATACCCTTTAAAATTCATAAAGAACGATGCAGGAAGTCTGTATTAGGTTAGAGCTTCTAATGAGACTTCAGCCCTCTGATTTGTGGCTTCATCCTTCATAAAGCACACTGTAAACACACAAAGTGAAGGCAGCTTTGCTTTGCAAGGTGCATCGTATTCTTCTCTTTGAGTTGTTTGCTCCATAAGTTTCCTTTACTCTGCTTAGGAAACTTTTGCTTCATCATGTATCCTGCCCACTGGCGTGAGTGACTCCTTTGAACTAGATTTGATTTGTTTAATGAGGCATTTTGTTTTAATACAGTAAACCACACTTAGATCACATAAGTGTGTGGTGCTCTGCAAACTGTCAACCACGCTGGACTATTGTCACCCAATTGGGTGGGCTGTTAATAGTTCATCCATTTTTGGTTAGCTTGGAATCTAGGTTCAGTATTAGATGAAATCTTTGCGTTTATATGAATTGCTAACTCTTAAATCTAGCAAGCTACAGAGAATGACATCAGCCTCTGATGCATCCCAGGTTGAAAAGACGTTAGCCAGTCAATCTAATTGTGCCTTTAATGTGTGGTTGCCATGGGTTTATATACAAATAGACAAAATAAAAGGCTCATTTTCTCCCCATCCTCATTAGGGTTCTGGGAAAAGCTAAGAAAAGTTAGCATTGAGTACGCTAGAAGAGATTATGTTTGCAGTGAGAGCTTTGTGGTATTTGTGGTCACACTATTACACCTTCCATTTCGACATGTCTTGCATTGTCACAAAGCAGTGCTATTTTTAACCACAAATAACCTCTTCTGTTAGGGATTTGAAATTATTGTTTTGCATTACCTCACTTTTCGCATTAGATAAAAATGAAAAACAACTTCTTTTGTGGCTGGCTTCAATTAGATGAGAATGTAGTGCATAAAAATGACAAGTTTGGCAAAAAGCAGTTGTTGTGCTGGGAGTAACATCCATAATTTCATCAAATTATTATCCTAAAAAAAAAGTCTCAGGAAAAAAACACTCTAAACATAAACTTAAGCAACAACAGACACTCAAAAGATATCAGGGGGAAAAAACCCTCAATGGTGCTTAGAATGAAGCTGCTCTCATTTTCTCTTCCTTTTCTTAGCTTCAGACATTTTTTGTGGGCCAGCAGAAACTATAATCACTACAATACTGAGCCTGGGCTGAGCTGGCCCACCTCCAACAACACACAAATTACCCCACCGACTCTCAACATGATGCTTTTAATGGAGGAGAGGAGCTCAGACTTCAAACAGCAGCTTTATGGTAAACTATTGGCAGGGATCTAAACTTCTCACATTGGGCAATCTGCTCTAATAAAGCTGCCGTGTGCAGATCTCTTTCAGATGGATTAAATGCTCTGATCAAGCACTCAATTTTTGGCCTTTACTCTTTATTTGGTTTCTTCAGTTGAATATAGAGGACCGTATATAGAAAGTATAAATGTAAATGTATAATGCTTAAAAAAAACTCCAAAACATTACATTTACTCTTTGCCTTCTGAAGCCATGCAATAGGTTTGGAAAGTAAAAGTAGTGACCAATTTTCTTTCAAAATTCAACTTTTGTTTTCCACAGAAGAAAGCAATACAGGTTTGGAATGATGTGAGGTTGGTTCCTAAAAGGATATCAGAAAAAATTAAAAAATTTAAATAAAAATCCCATTCAGGCTTGTATATAAATGAACTCTCAGCTTGGTACTTCCAGACCATGGGACATGGCAGTAGTGAGAGTGAGTAGATGAGGAGAGGAAAAAGTAGATCCATATCTACTCCAGGAATCTGGTGTAGTATACACCACTTCACTCTAAGTGGACAACCACTTAAACACTCTCCAGACAGGTTGTTATCAAGCAGCAGAAGCTAAATGTTTGAGAGGCATACACCTGCACCCCATGTGTTTCACGTTGATTTACTGGTTGGCTCAGACTATTCGATTTAGACAGTCGTTGGGCATTTTCTCCTTCTCCCTGAATCCTTCTTTTCTGAAGTACCATTGGTTTAAACTGACAAAGATGTATATAAATTCACAAGCTCAGACATTTACTCACCCTTACGTAAATCCAAACCTTTATGACCTTCTTTGTTCCGTGGAGCAAAACAAGAAAACGGTATATATATTTTGAAGAATCTTCATGCAGGACTTTTCCATGCAATGAGAATAAATTATTTGTCATTATTCGCTGATACTACTTAAGCTCACTCGTCAACATTTGTATAATGTTGATTACCACATTTGTATGATGTTGATTACCATATAAAATAATTCTCGGTCATCCCGCATTTTCTTTAAAACAAAGTAAAAAGTGAGGCACTTGCGATGGAAGTGAATGGGGCCAATTTTGAAGGATTTAAATCATACATTTATAATTTAAATGTATAATTGAACCTTATAACTTTATAAAAATACTTACATTACTTTTGTTGTGTAGTATTTGAGCTGTTAAGTGGTTTAAATCTTTTTTTTTCAGGCATTTTAGGGTTTTAGGATTTAAGGCATTGCATTATCATGCCGTCAAAAAAGGGTTAATAAGCATTTTTGTCACATCATAACCATGTTAGCATGCATAGACTATATGTTGTGCTTATACTACTGAAAGAGTAATGTTTACAGATTGGCCCCATTCATTTCCATTATACTGTAAGTGCTTCAAAGTTGCCATTTATTTCTTCTTTTTTTAAAAAAACCAAAAACCTCAGCATTTAGTTAGTTTAATACTCTACTCTTGAACTGATAATTAAGAGCTCCCATTTAAAGACATCAATTTCTACAAAGAACATTTTGAAAATGACCTGCGTCACATTTGAGGCTGTGAAGCTGTTTCATTTAGTATAAGTATTAGTCAGCTGAGCTGTTTATTGAGTCTTTAAGGCTGTAGATTTGTCACGAGAGACAAAGTGTGGCTACTTTCTACATAATGACAACTCCAAAGGACAAGACATAAACTTGGCTTTGGTGACGAGAGAGTGACAAGTGACACGAGACAGACATGCAGGGAGTGGTTGTCTCTGTGTCCAGTTCCAGCCTTGGGACTGGAACTTTACTTCACTGCTCTTAGCATAGGCTTAAAAGAAATAAAGTTTAAGCGCAACTCTCTGTGCTGCATTACTCATGACATATATGAGCCAATTTACTCATTTAATGTGCAAAACATTTGACAGAGTATCACTTCTACAGTGCTGGTGGGGGAAATATTGAGTAAACGTCATTGGGATTTAAAAAAAAAGAATTTAAGAAAATGGATTTGAAAGAAGTTTTGACACAAAGGCAATACAATCAGTTCACACGGTTTAAGAAGTGTAGAGAGACGCTGAGCCATATGTTAGAGAGAGACCTCCCAAGAGGAAGGGAATGTGACAGACATTATTGGCATAGGCACGTGTTTCATTTTTCATGTTCTGATGAAAAAAGAAAGCACATGTTGTAGAAACACATTTGAAGAAAATACTTTTATTATAAGATATTTTGCCAATTTGAATTTTTATTGTTACACTGTTGCCCAAAAATTGGTTTTGGACATTTAAAAAAAAAATTACATTTAAAAATGTATATAAATGTTTTCACTATTGGCTATAACAAAGTATTTATTGCAAAGAAATATAGCAGAGAGTTTTCAAACTAAATAGTTCACAAAAAAAAAAAGTTTGTTGGCCCTGGCATGATAAAAAGTAGATATTGTGTACAAAAGTTTTGCGATATCAATGTGAACTTGATGAAAATCTTCTGGATTACTATTTTTGGATATAAAGTCTTAACTATTGTGTAATGGCGTAATGTGTGTGAAAACAGAAGTGAAGAGTAAACAGGATGGATAAAGTTTGCTACTCCTGCCTTGTAACCCCTGACAGACGCCACAAATTGGCAACGAGGATTAAGCTTTTTTGTTGTTGCTATTGTTGGTCATCAAGATGGCTATTGGTAAATGCCTTTCTCAATTTTTTCTAACCTTTCCCTAATGAGGCTGCTATTGCGTTCAGCAAATGGCTGTAGATCTTTGAGTTATTGATGCTACAGGGGACGAAAGACAGTGAACTGTACTGCTGTATTACCTCGATACACAGGGACAATTGATTTTCTACTCATTGCTAAACACTTATAAGGATGCATTGAAAGCCTATTTTGTGCCAAAAGCTAACATAGTATCTGAACGCTGTGTCTTCCGTAATCTCTGTCAGGCGCATTGCCGCTTTGCGAGAGCTTGCTGTTTCATGTGAGTTTGTTGCCAGTACTGATGAAATGATTTGCGAACAGTTAGTAGAGAATGTGCTTAGCCCACGAATACGTGAAAGACTTTTACTAGAAACTGATCTTACACTCGACAGCTGTTGTGACAGCAAGCCAGATTGAATTTGCTGCCGATCAGGCTAAATCCATTTCAAATTTCCGCCAAATTACAGCAGCAAGCAGTAAAACGCAGAACAATGGTAAACCGTCACAGATCAGCGCAATAAAACACGTAAAGGCCCGTCAAATTTAATTACAAGAAATGACTGACTACTGTACACGGAATATTCAGCTTGTACTCCTGTACTACTATTACAATCACAGTGACTATCTACTTTGGACTCACAGACTTATATGGTGGATTTGGTGGTTGACACCTGGTCTTCTGTATCTGTCCCGCCATTTCAGTAATGCTGTGCTGTCGCAACCTACAACCAGGCTGGTGTCATATTCAAAAGGCATTGGATATTTGTCAGCGAACGTTTCCCTACATGACCATTCATTTCCTGATAAATTCTTCATTGTAGACAAAGGGACACCACTGATGGGGAGGGACCTAATGTCTGGATTAAGGATTGAAAACAATCAAGTTCTGCCTCCCAATGGCCTTCCTGTGCCAGTCTTTCAGTTTCGATGTGCTAAAAACGTTATACACCACATAAAGCTTTATGAAAAATTTTGCTGTCTGCCACACTCTGTTCTCAGTGCTCTGTAAAAGGAATTATGGGGTTAGGAACGCATCAACGTCTCTGATTGGGTGTCACCAATTGACCAAAAAGTCAGGTACGATTAAGATGTGCATTGACCTCAGAGAGCCAAATAAAGCAGTGATCGTGGACTCTTTTCCATTGCCATACATGAATGAACTACTCTCTGCTCTAAACGGTTACACATCTACCCGACTAATATTTACTACCAAGTGCCGGTGCATGAGGACATTCGTGACTTCACATTTTTTATTATTCACTACAGACTGTTTTTGTTGTGTTCCTTACGGATTGGCTTCAGTGCCTGCGGTATTTCAAAAGATGACAACCATCATCTTGACTGGCTTTTCAGGGGTTAAAAATGACCAAACTATCACTATCATCCATGGACGTGGCTTGTCTATGGATGACAAAGCACTTCAAGCAGTTTTACAACGGTCAAAGTGTCACTTCTGACAAACCAGCCTGCAGTTCTTAGGTCATCCTGTTTCAGCTGAGGGTCTTGATAATTCACTTGTACAGGCGATTCAAAATGATACATTTTCTAGTACATAATCTAGTACATAGATATTATCAAGTTCAATGCATACTGAGAAAAAAAGACATTATCAAGCCACTCCTTATGTAAAATGATTGACTATCAATACATACCCAAGTTTTGTGTTGAATATGTGTGTGTGCGCATGCTCTTGTCACCAGAGACTGGTCACCACTTTCACACACACACACACACACACACACACACACACACACACACACACACACACACCCACACACACACACAGTGTCTTTTTCAACTGCTTCACCAATCTTCACCCTTTCCCCAAACTTGGGCCCTTAAAGCTACTTTTATTGTTTATCTGTGCTTTTTTGTATGTATGTACTGTTGTATGTGCGTTTCCCCACACGTGTGTTCTTTTATCTCTTTTCTTCTGTTCCTCGCAGCCTGTGATTGCCATCCTGTGGGGGCCGCTGGCAAAACCTGTAACCAAACCACAGGCCAATGCCCCTGTAAAGACGGTGTGACGGGTATCACATGCAACCGTTGTGCTAAAGGCTACCAGCAGAGCCGATCACCCATTGCCCCCTGCATAAGTATGTGGATCACTCAATGTCAAGATTTTTTTTCTTCCACTTCAATCCCCAATGAGCGATAATGCACAAATGTTTTTGTCCATGGAATGCATTGAAACTCTTCTAAAGGACTGTAGGATCCATTTCTTATGGAGGAACAAGAAAATCTGCATTTCACAGTGGAAAGAATTTGGAACCATGCCTTGTTAAGGTCCTTCCACAGGATTAACACCTGCCGTTCTTTAAATTCTGTTTTCTTTACTTCATGGCCCAAATCAGTGAGATTTAAATTTTTTTGATTCTTAAAATCGTTGTTTAAAGATTACAAAAGTATAATAGAGTCCTCACTGCATGGGAAGGAATAAAGAAAACATATCCATCACTGGTGTTTGCATTTGAAATCAAACTGTTTAATTGGTGCTTTTGTCGACGAAGCAACGCTTGGATATTAAACACATCAATTGGAAATAAAACGCTCAGGAGAAATAGTTGGCAGGGAGCTTAGCGGAAGGAATTCAACATATAACTTTTTGGAATCATATATCTTTGATTTTCTTGGGAAAGTCACAAGCATGAATGTGTGAAAGATAGACACTCCGGTAATTGAATTGAAAATATTTAGTTTCTCTCATAATAGTGAAATAATGTTTTTATTTTAATAGCACATATAAATTTAAGCAGTTTCACAATCCATGCCAAGCTCAGTTTAACACAAGGAAGTCTTGGCTACACATACCTGTACCATTATGTCCTTTTATTCTGAGGACCATAAAACAATATTATTTAAATATTTGTAACAGGCTTGTACTGTAATTTAATCTGGCATTAAACTTGTTCCCCAAGATGTTTAGAGCTGATATAGAAAGACCACCACAGAAAATGTATATCGTTTTACAGTGCCCCTACAGTCTTGCCAAAATGCCAACAGCAAAATTTACTTTCCTTTGTACTGGTAGTTCTTTACTGAACTATATTTATACTTTTGGATGACTTTTAAATTTGCAATGTCATCCTGAATAAGCTACAAAACATTACAAATCACTATTATCAAGCCTTGTTTACTGGCCAAAAGCACCATAATGCATATTTGCAACAGAAACGTATTTCAGCATAAGCATACACATTTTTTTTGGACCCCAGCAAATGACGAAGATTGTTTTTTAACCAGAAGACTTGATTCTTTCTTCCTTAAATTTTTTTTTTTTCTCTAATGCATTTTTTGCATGCTTGCGCACCAGCTCCACAGAGCACACGAGCACTCTTTTATCAACTTCTTCATATTTCTCTTAGTACGCTTGAGCTGTTCAGTCATCCTCTTGTTTTGTCCTCATGGCAGTAATTGCCTTTTCTTCTTGTATATTTATGTTCCGATAAAGTGAAAGACTGTTCTTTTTTTTACCACTTTTATGAATTCAGTCACTTCGATGAAAAGGTATTTTCCTCACGCATGGCTTTACTGAGTGTAAACTTCCCTCCGTTTATGAAAGGGCAATGGAAGGAGGAATGAAAGAATCAAGTCTTGGACAAGCATCTTGCTGTTTTTCATAACAACAAAAGAGGGACACGGATGGAGCAGGTTGGGTTCATAATGTGAAACCTGTAACATTTTCTTATGGAGTTAACATGGTTCAAATAAGCAGCAAGAAACGGTCTGAACAGAAGCTATATTTATGCTTATATTGATCTTAAATTATAATTATTATTTAATTTAAATGTAATATTTTTTTTATTTTATTTAAACCAATGTTTACATTAATTTTGAGAATATTTATTTAATTATGTATGTATTTATTTATTATTGCTAACTGTCATCTCTTTTTCGGAACAGAAATTCCCATTGCTCCACCAACCACAACTGCAAGCAGCACAGAGGAACCTTCAGGTTAGTTCTGCTAACTAATCTTAAATGAGAATTGTTGAGAATTGCTTTAGTGAGTTTAAAACTGGTGTCATTAACCACAGACTACATCCATCACTATTAAAAAAGCTAGGCCACTTGTAAGTGTCTCGTACTAAGGAATGAGGAGCTGATGCGGCGCTGTTTGGGGCTAATTCTTATTGATTTCCTGATATAAGTTTTTCTTCACTTTCAAGCGTAAAATGGGATTTGATTTACCCAAACCCATTATGGAAGAGGAACTGCTGAAATTATTAGGGGAATCTAGTTTTACAGTTGCGTCCCTTGACACGTCCCCTCTCGCCGCAGATGTTTTATAAATATGTCTAAAAGTAAGCAGAACGTCAGACTTAACTGCAGTGTCTGCCAAATGATTTCATTCAACATCAGACAGTAAAACACTGTCTGCAAATATACAAACGCTTCCCTAAAACTTCGTGCAATTATAGACTAAGTGTCTCCTGATCAGATGTTTAATTTCCCGAGTTTTCTTGCCAGAGCTATCAGCTTCTCTCTCACTTTTTTTCTCTCTCTTTTTTTTTTTTTTTTTTTGTATTTTCAACATAGTGAGTGAACATGCTTTAGTTTGCCCGTATGGAAAAAGTATTTGTTGAAGAAATATTCGTCATTCTCACGGACAGAGGAATTCTAGCGTGCAAAAAATCTTTGCAGCTGTTGGTTGATCGTCGCAGACCTCTAATGCTTTACTGACAGATAAGATTGACAGCAGAGCTGCTGGTATTCTCTCTCTCTCATGGACCTCATTTCATTCTTCTCTGGGATATTTTCTCTGCCCCCACATTTTTCTTCTACGGTCTTTTATTCTCTCTGCATTTCTTCCTCCTTTGTCCTAAAATACCCACTCACTCTCTCTAGCCCATCTGAAACCAATTCTCTGTTTCATGACTGGTAGTTTGGCTATTGCCAAATGTCAGAACTGCATTGTGAAAACTGTCTTTCCTTAATGGACTATCAATGATTTGAGATAGAGGGTGTTATGACCCATGCAAAATAAACAAATAGGCAAAGCGGAGGGAAAAGGTTAACCCATTTACCACAATGTGTTTCCATTTGTCATGGCCTGACCCTTAAGCATATGGCAGCACATGTGAAAAAACCCTTAGAAATGCAGGATAGCTGTAACGTGCTTGTCTTAGTATTTTTGCAGAACAGAAACAGTTAAAACAATGCTGAACAAATATTGAAAAAAAAAAAATTCTATACATAATTTGAAATGTATTAATTATATGTATTTGTTTGTTTATTATCTCACCACCGTTTTAGCGGTTTCTTTTCTACAGAAATAAAGACAGGTACAATGCCGCTATTATGATTCTTTTTTTATTTATTTATTACTAAAATGTAAGATAACTGCACTGTGCCAGTCAGTCTTAGTAGAAAAGAAACAGTTAAAAACCGTGCTAAATATAAATAAATACATTTCTCTGTATATAATTTGTTTATATATTACAGTAAAATAAAAATATAATGGGTAACACTTTATTTTACAAGGTCCTTGTTACATATGTTACATGTAGGCTACTTACCATAGTGATAACAGTAAATTATGCATTATTACATGCAACTACCCCTCAACCAAATCATAATCCTAACGCAAAGAACATGTATTGGCTTAATGTTATTCAGTACTTAAATATATAATTACACTGTAACAATGACACCTTAAAATAAAGTGTAACCAAATAAAGTGTAACCAAATAATGATATATTATTTATTTATTTGTCTGTTTTATTTCTTCTTCTTTTTTTACAGAAATATAAGACAAGCACAATGCAAAAAATACTAAGTTAGAATTCATTTCTTGAGAGAAAAAAAAAAGATTATAAAAAAAAAGAGAAATTAGTTAAATTCTAAGGTCAGAAAATGTATGAAATACTACCTTTCTAATCACTAGGAATCTGATTTTGCCAAGCTTTATTTCAAAATCAATGCATTTTTTTTAATCGTATTTTATTTGCAAAGATGACGTGACCTTTAATCCAGGCAATGGGGGCACCGCTGATTTCGAGCCCTTAAAATGTTTGACCCATCTGGTTTTGAGAGCAGCCCTCCATGGAAACTGCAGCATTCCAAATCAAGCTGATGGAGAGGTGGAGCACAGGAAAGACATATTTGAGTGCCCCCATCAAAATGGACGCTCCAGACCACCCACACACCCTGCTATGGGACTGCATACATTATGCTTTTACTCTGAACCCAAAGCTCACCTCAGGATAGTGCAATACGGCAGAAAAATATGACCTCATCAAATAGATGATTGCAAACAGATGTTCTTATCAGGGCACCTCCACCCTGCTCTGTAGCAGTTGCCCACTCAGACTGAGAGAGAGAACCTGTACGTTCTTGTACAGAAGGGTGGGGCAGACAGCTGTGAAGCAGGTGTCTATGAGAATGAAATAGGGGAACGGCAGTAGGACAGAGGGAAAATTGAAGGAGGATAGGAGAAGGAGGATGTTAATATGTCTTCAGTAATGCCACATGGAGGGGAGGAGTGCATCGCGAATACCTCCAATTGCTCGGCTCAGACAAAACACATATTGTGCGGCGAGGTCATGCATGGTGTGAGTCAAGACCCCTGTATAATCTCTCAGACGCATACTCATCTATGACTGACAGAGATGTCTCGACAAACCTGCATTAGGAGATCAGCGCCTCTGTCTTTACAGTCATCAAAACCAACATGGTGGTTATCATTATTGGCATGGATTTCATAGATGATTTGTTTCGCAGGAGGGGACTGCTCAAATAATTTTCTTAAATAATAGGAATATTTTACATAATCCAAAGGATAGGTCAGCATTTACTCACCCTCATGTTATTTCAATTCAAACCTGTTTGATTGTCTTTTGTCAGTGAAATCACAAAAGGAAATTTTTTCGAAGAAAATTGTGGGTGCTCTTTTCCATACAATGAAAGTGAATTGGGACTGGAGCTGTCAAGCTCCAAAATAACACAAAAGCACTTTAAACTATCATAAAGCTTGTTTCTAAATAGTTTTGCGTGAGAAACAAACTGAAACTGAATTATATTCACGGAAAATTTGTAAAGATTTTCGGTGAATTATGACTTTAATTTCCATATGTTCCTTATGCAACCACTGAGAACAAAGACATGGAATAATGTGGGCTAGTAATATATTCTTTAAGAAATGCACCTTTTGTATTCCACAGAACATTGTCAGAGAAAGTAAAATATGTTTAAAAAAAAAACACTTCTTGGTTTTGTGCCTTATATACCTCTAAAGGGTATACTTTAAAGTGTAATTATGAGACAGTTATTGGACTCTATGTGATGACAAACAGACCCCCAAAAAAATAAATAAATCTGACAAGAAAGAAATTAAGTCATAACAGGTTTGTGACTACATGATGATGAGTAAATAATGAAAGAATTTTCATTTTTGGGTGAACTATCCCTTTACACACTGTCACAGACCAAATTGTCCCATAGAACTCTGCAAGGCTCCTAGTGATTGTAAAAGGAACGAATAAAAAAGGGGGAGTGAGATAGAGGGAGGGAAAGTGAGAATGAGAGAGAGAGAGAGAGAAAGAGAGAGATAAAGAGAGAGAGAGAGAGAGAGAGAGAAAGAGAATGGTCATGAATTAGTGTCTCATCATGAATGCAAAGCTCTCGTCTAATTTAAAGCTGGCTTCACCTCTCTCCCATTTCACATTGTCAGATTTCGAGGGTTGGCAATGTTCCCCACAAATCTCTGGGCTTCATTTACAGTAATGAAGTTGATTTCAGCCCATTAGAATGATGAGACCGTGACCAAAACATCACAACTGCACACGCTCTCTGGTCTGTTTCTTTAAAGCAATGTCCGAATTCAAGAGATTTTTCTATTTTCTTCTCAAACTCTTGAACGGAATGAAAGAATGGCAGAAAACGAGAAGGGTGTTTTGAGAGGTTGAGAGGAGAAGGAGAAAAAAAGCAGTTCCCTTTGGAATAGACCCAGCTTGCCCATTGAGTCCCTGCCCCAGTGGGAGCTTGGGGCTCTGGCTATAATCTAATTACATGCTTTATTTGCAGCAATTTGTTTCTCAATCAGTCTCATTCCGCACAGAGAAAGCCTTCCCCCTGTGCACTCATTCACACCTCATTGTTACAGCTCCCAGATCTGCGATGTGCGTATGAATAGCATTGTCCGTTCCATTAGAGGTCCAACTGGAAACAGACCTCAGGTCAGCCTCAGGCTCTTTTTTGCTAACAACAGAGTACAGTGTCGGCCGCCTTAAAGCTTTAAAAGACCCAGCAGGTTAGATTGTCAGTGTTAGTTGTCAAGGCTTTTCAAAAAGTGCTGAGTGAGGCTGAATAGCGCAGACTCATTAGCTGTTCTCTGCCGAATCTCCAGACCAACAACTTCCCTCAATGTCTAGCGACGGAGAGAATTCGTCCACAAATGTTTCCCCGCAGGGGTCCCCCACAGTCAGCATGTAACTGGTGCCCTCCACTCATTCTTCAGTGTCAAACAAGCCTCACATTCAAACTTACATGCAGCTTTCTTTTACTCATTGGCACCGCTAGCAGCGCCACTGGACGCAGTGCCAAAATCTCTCGCACACAGCTTTCGCTTGAAAAGACGGCAGGAAAAACATCCATTAAGGTGACACCGGCCTCTGTGGGAGCATCGTGACGGGACGGCAAGCTAACCCTACTTCCCCTAACTCAAGAGGGGGCACAATGAGTACATTTGTCTTTGCTGCGGGGGACTAGCTGTTCGAATAGGAATCTCAGGGTGCTCATCACCTCTTTAAAGGAGAGCTAATGAGAAATGATGGCTATCAAAGGGAAGTATCGTGATGGCATTAAATAGGGTTATAGGAAAACAAAGCAGTTGCTCTACAGTCTTCATTTAAATGGAAATTGAGCTGCCACAGTATGGACTCTCAATTTCATTTCAGTTACAGTTTCTCTGCCATTTCCAATCTACAGTGTGCACGGTTTGACTCGCCCAACCCCACCTCGGACTCCCTCGCGCAACCACTTCGGCGCGACTACTTTCACGGGCATTTTTTTCTGTTTCCTGGGTTGCCCAGGGCAACCTCATTCACACAGAGAGAATAGAGAGTCCAAAAGAAAGTAAAAGGCAGGCATGGAGCGAGGGTCGACCGAAACAATGAAGTTTGTTCATATGCAGGCGAGCTGAAAGGTTCCCCCCCCCCCCCCCCCCCCCTCCGTCTCCCCATTCCATCCATCCACTAAAAGAAGGCCATGACAATTGTAAGGGGAATGGCGAAAGCAAACTTCTCCATTTAAACATCTGCATGCTCGAAAGAGGTGTCTTTAATGATTTAATCGTGTTTGTGTTCTCTGAGTTGAAGGCGCAACTCGTTTTATCTGGGAAGAACTGCAGAAGAGGCCCAATCAGAACCGAATCCCTTGGTTTCCCCCCCCCAAAACACCATGTTTCTTCTTTATTTTTACATACAACAAGCTTTTTTAAACACTTTATGTGCTGCTAATTTTCCCTCTGACCTCCCTTTGTGCTTGGACAACCCTTGCTCCCCCCTTCACCGCAACCTCCCTGACTGCCGAACCAATAAATGCCAAAGGTTGAAATGGTCTTTAGGGGTTGCGGTGGGGGAGGAGGCATTAGGACATACGTACAGGGTACAGAGTTGACAGCACCGGGAGGGAGGTGTCGTGATTCAAAAAGCCCTAATCAGGCCCATCATGGCACTGACAGTGGAGACAAGGGGGAGAAATTAGCATGGAACTGAAGAGAAAAAAAAATGGCTGGGTGGCACAATACGCTTGGCCTCAGAGGGCTCCCATCAGAGCAGGGGAGGGTCCAGACATCCAGAGAGCAGAACGAGAGGGACCTTTTGTCTCCTTCCTTTTCTAAGGAGCAAAGGACACTTTGCTGAATGCCTCACAAGCCCTATTACAGCCTCACAATTAAACTGGGCAGATGGGTGTCACAACAGGCCAGGGCTTTTGGATAGATGTGTAGTTTGCAGAAGTGTCTCTCTTTTTGACAATGACTCTTTTAGATTCTTTAATTGTGTGTTGTTGTTGTTGTTGTTGTTTTCCCCCCATCTCAACCCTTCCTTCCTTATTTTTATCTCCCAAACTTAGACTGTGAATCCTACTGCAAGGCATCCAAAGGCAAGCTGAAGATCAATATGAAGAAGTACTGCAAGAAAGACTACGGTGAGTGAGAAAAAGTGCACACGACACCATACCGAAAGCAGCACACTCCCACATTTATGCAGGTGGCTCAAATCCTTGCCCTCTACAACATCTTCATTCTTTATCCAAAGCCGAATTCCCTCGAGTCCCCTCAGTGTTGGTATATTGTAGTGATGGCTTACTTGGGGCTTTCAAGAAGAAAGTCAAAGGATCAAACAGGAGGAAAGGCCATCAGTGAGGGGTTTAGGGGAGGCTGCGTTGACGGACAGCCCAGCAGGTATTTCAGCCCAAAGCGGATCAAACCATGGCAGTGTGACGGGCAGAAGGGACCGGAGTGCTCACAGATATCCTCATTAAGGGAAGCGCATGTCCCTGTCCTGCATTCCTGGGGGCAGCAGGCCCTCTCTTGTCCATGAAAAGGAGCAGATGTGCAGCCCTACAGAGGTGGGGCTGTTTCGTCAGTCAAGCGAGACCCCGTGGAACTTAAAGAGCTTAGCAGGTTTAATAACAGACAGAGCATTTTAACAGCTCTTTTGATTCATTTCAGTAAGCATACACTGGAAATAAATGAGTGTAGGATTTCATTTGAAACAATTTTTGATAACACTTTCTTTTAGTGTACCATAGTAATAACAGTAAATTATGCATAATTACATGCAACTAACCCTCAACCAAATCCTAATCATACCCTAACCCTATAGTAAGAATGTAGTTGCTTAATTAATATTACTCAGAACTTAAATATATAATTACACTGTAACAATGACACGTTAAAATAAAGTGTAACCTAACTTTCATATTTTATTTACAACAGTGAGTGTTGAAGAGTTTAGGTAATTTATGTCTAATAAAACAGAATAAAGATTATTTGGGTATAAGTTTAGTTGTAATATTTTTGAAAATTGCTATATAGAAATATTATCATATTATTATATGGGTTGATGACAAATTTGAGTGTCCACAATAAAATAAAAAAAGGAAAATAGATATACATATTTAATTGTGACAAGAAATGTTGGTTTCATACAGTTTTGAAAAACATTGTAATAATTTTAAAGAAAAGTACAAATTAAAAGTTTTTTACGTATTTTCCTCATGCACCGTGTACACAAATTAATCATGAAAACTTTTTATATATAATTTTTCAATGTAAGAAGTGTGTTATTTTTTGTGAATTATTAATTTATAAATACCATTATATTTTTGGGGAAATCACACCACGGCACTTTACAAACTTCACTTTACAAACTGAACTAACCTTGCCTTATTATAAAATCAGATATTTTAAGAGACTTAATTGGCTTTGACAAAAGGGTATGAAAGGAGTTTTTATTTTTTTAAACATCAATATACACCACTAAGCACTGTAGTAGATTTATTTTATTTTTTCAAATAATAATACAAATGTATGTCAGTATACTTACGGTTTTCTTTTTAAAAAATTCATTCTATTAATAAATTCATTATGATATCAGGTAAGTTGTATCCGCCTGATGCATTTTACTTTATACCCCCCGAAAATATCAAAATGCATTTTAATTCAGAAAATGCTTATCATGTTTATTTAATTTGTAATATTTTTTTATATATATAAAAAAATAAAAAATAAAAAGACAAAAAAAAAAAATAGTGTTGTCATTGACCCATACTGAAATGTATACTTTGATTGAGCTGGATACCATTACATTTAAGCTACACAAAGTACTTATAATGACCATGCTGTGTACTTGTAATGTAAGATGTAGATGTAATAAAGATGTAAAAAAGATGTAATAATGATTGAAAAAGCTTATGCGTTCCAGCCAAAGACATGATTTGATAAAAAAGTGTTTATGCCCAATAGACCCATGTATGATTCAGGGTCTATTCAGGATGAAAAAAAAACCACAAAAAAAAACAAAAAACAAAAAAAAAAAGACAGGGAATCCCTGCAGTGTAAAGAGGAGGTCTGTCACACAATGGTAGTAGCATCTTACATGATGAAGACTCAATGCCATCACCTCCTGCAGACCGGCTTTGCATGTTCTCCTTTCTACATTGCCATTACTCATTTAAGACTCGTTTAAGAATTTATCCAGATAATATGGTCCCCCGCTGACTTCAATTTACAGTTGTCCTCAGTTATGGACAGTTCGCCAGCTCCCCCTTTACTCAAAAGTGAACAATCTAGGATAAACTCCCACATTCTGAGCATTAAACCTAATCCACTTTCCTTCTGCCTTCTTGAGCATCAGGGGGGCTTTATACGGCAGCAAGGGGAGAAATGGCTAGAAAATTGGAATTGAACTTGAAGACGGAGTCATCTAAAGACTTTATGAGGGGAATCAGGCATTTTGTGGCATGATATTTACAGCCTCATGCCTCAGTGGCACATTACCCATAAAACACCACAGGAATCCTGACCACAGCTGGGCCACAGACATGTTGTTATCATTGGATAAATGACTTCCACCTTTCCAAATGGTGACAGTGACAGTTTTCATACAGTTAAAGGTTTTTGGAGTGCATAAAGTGTAATACTGCGGAACACAAAACTTAAATTTTTGAGGAATATCTTGAAACGAACTAATAAGAATTTTTTTATACGAAAAATATATATTTTATCAAGTCATACAATAGTGTGGTATAGGAAACAGACCAAAATTAGTCATTGTTCCCTGAATCATTGAGGCAGTGAGGTGAGAGTCAGATCATTGCAATTCCAGAACAAAACTTTCAGACCGGTTATGTGAACTGCATTAAGAAATTCACTGAAAAGATCACACAAAAGAATGAATCGTTTATGAATAGTGCATTGCTACGTCTCTCATGAACATAAGGCGAGCTGGTCTATCAAGATTTTAAGAGAATAACTTACATTTTTGTGTTACTCTCACAAAGCTATCACATGGCATCAGAAGATTCGGAATATTGTTAACGTAATAGTTGTTAATTTGAGTCATATGAACCACTTTAATTCACTAATTCACTTCGATTATAAGAAAAGGAACATCCAGGATATTCCTCAAAAGCTCACTTTCTTTGTTCCACGGAAGAAACAAAGTCATACAGGTTTGGAACAACATGAAGATAATAACATAATAACATAGTTTATTTTTGTGCAAAATATTGCTTAAAAAAAGAATTACAATTGATTTCAATGTATTCATAATTTAAACTGAATGTCATTAAACAAGCGATGATATGTTGCGATTTAACTTACTAAACTTCATCTTAAGATCTTAAAATCTTAAGCATTTGGTTGGCTGGTGCTGGCTGGCAACTAAAAAAAAAACTGGTGAGGAAAGAGTTAAAGAACTCTGTGCATCTCGAGAATAAGAATGAGAATGAGAATGAGAATGTGGCGCAAGATAAAAATTGATTCCTGTAAATGTGAAAATTTATCCTTGGCATTAAATAAGACTCGTGAAAAAATGTGAATTCTTATAAGCAGCATGTTTGAAATCTGGGGTTAAACATTCAATATCAGAGGCGAAAAAAACATGCATGCTCTGCATGGCTCTAGCCTTAAAAACATGCAGACAGTGAGTAAGGTATGTAAAAACTGTAAATGGACAGATACTTAGATCACCAATAAGCTTGCGTGAGACTGCCTCAATCTGCAAAGCATTACGCAGATGAAATTAAATCTGTTTTGCTGCTCTTTTTTATCAAAGTCACCTTACAAAGCACCTTGAAGGCTATTAATAATGAAAGGGGAACAGCATGAGTCTACAGGCAGTTTAAGCAGATTTTGGGGATTCACACTTGCAAGGATTGTCAAACTGCGGTGGGGTTTGAGTTACATGCTTTATTTGAAAGCACTTTAAAGCGAAGGTTGACCTGCATTGCTTCAGAAACTGAGACGATACAAACGACTTCTGCGGCAGAACTATCCTTTCATTTGTGGCTGTAGATATTAGATATTTGGGTAACACTTTACAATATGGTTCATTAGGTAACATTAGTTAGATACCTTAGTTAACATGAACAATACTTCTACAGCATTTATTAATCTTAGTTATTGTATTTGTTAACCCACTGTGAACTAACATGAACAAACAATGAACAGCTGTATTTTTATTAACTAACATTAACAAAGATTAATAAATACTGTAGTAAATGTATTGCTCATTGTTAGTTCATGTTAGTTAATACATGAACTAATGTTAACTAATGAACCTTATTGAAAAGTGTTACCGATATTTGGCTCAGTGTGAATATATTTATTTATTCAACAAAGATTTTAGGATAAAATGTACTTTCAGTGGGGGTCCAAAAGTCCACACACAAAATCTGTAAATTAAAACAAAAGAATTTGAAACATAAAACTTAAAAATGAAAATGAAGAAACATTTTAGATTTCACACTATTTCTTGCCCACTATCAAGACATACAAAGTACTAAGTAATTCATGTATTTATTTATTTATGCAATACAACATTTGTATTCAATTAGAAAATAGAAACTTTTTCACTGGTCTCAGACTTTCAGACCTTGTTGTGTGTAACATTCTGTTATTTCAATGGGCAAAAGTTAAGCATTTGTTTCATTCAGAGATTAATTTTGTTAATGACACGTGAATTTAAAAAGTACAAAAATATTCCATGTAGTTTCTTAATTAATACGGTTTAAAATTATTTGAAATGACATGTTATCATCTGAATGAAATAAATGAAGCATTTTAAAACACCACAGGAGACAGCTGAAAGTGCGTACAAAATAATGTCACACATATGTATTAATAGTGGAAAAAATAAATCTTTTTTTCTTTTTCTTTCTACAGCTGTTCAGGTCCACATCTTAAAAGCAGAAAAAGCCGGTGAGTGGTGGAAGTTCACCGTCAACATCATCTCTGTCTACAAACAGGGTGAAAGCCGAATCCGCAGGGGAGACCAGTTTTTGTGGGTCAGAGCAAAGGACGTGGCCTGCAAGTGCCCGAAGATCAAGCCCGGCAAGAAGTACCTACTTCTGGGCAATGACGAGGATTCCCCTGGACAAAGCGGAGTGGTGGCAGACAAGGGCAGTCTGGTCATTCAATGGAGGGACACTTGGGCTCGAAGACTCCGGAAGTTTCAGCAGCGGGAGAAGAAAGGAAAATGCAAGAAAGCATAGTGAGGGGAAAAGGAAAGAGGTGGCCATCCAGAGCTGGACAGAGAAACAACAGACGAGTGGTGGATGAAAAGATAATAAGGGAAAGGAAGAGAAGAGAAAAAAAAGAGGAACTGAACATCGCTGCTTTGAATAAAGGCATGAAGACAATATTAACATTTTGTTTTTAAAATAGGAACATGTGTGAAGGAGTTCACGATGCAGTTTTCATTTCTTATTTGTTTCCTTCAATATTTGTTTGCTGTTTGCCAATTTTGCACCTGCGTCCATTATAAAGAAAGTTATTGGATTATTTGTTAAATGGCTTCATATTTCAGATCCATTTTGGCCGGTTTTGAGAATCAGATTAAGCTGTATTTCATATTCTAAAACAATTTTTTCAAGGTAAAAAAAAAAATAATAATAAATGTAAACAATATTTAAATGAATAGTTCTTAAGCAAGCCTCTTCAATACAAAAATAAACAAGTAAATAAAACATTTTCACGAGTGAGCTTTAGCATTTAAAATTCATATGCTCTAACTTATGCATAATGCATAATGGCATCTGAGATGCCAACATTTCAGAAATGTCAAAATTCTGTTTTCGGTGGGAATTTTGAATATGACAGACATCAAAACAACTTTTGCTCATCTTAAGCCAATTTAAAGTTTATTTTTTCAAAGTCTGAAAAGTATTTTAGTTTCACTTTGTAACAACTGCAGGAAAAACATGCATTATGCATATACTGGTGCATAGTGTTTTTTATAATTAGTTCATTCAGCATTATTAGTTGTTGCAATTTTCA
Source organism: Semotilus atromaculatus (assembly GCA_031834385.1). Classification (NCBI taxonomy): domain Eukaryota; kingdom Metazoa; phylum Chordata; class Actinopteri; order Cypriniformes; family Leuciscidae; genus Semotilus; species Semotilus atromaculatus. The sequence goes on from JAULUF010000007.1 coordinate 19,635,318, forward strand.
TGAATTTGCATGGTTTAACATTATCATTGAATTCAGATCAAACAAAAGAAAAAGACCATATAGGACAGCTCTTGTACAGTACAACATGTATATTTCATATAACACTACTAATTTTTTTTAAGACTGGTGCTGCTGGGTTTTCCCAAACTCTACAAACTCTGTAACTGTCCCAGCAAATGCACGACAAAAGCAAATCAACGGTTTCTGTTCAAAGTATGTTTCTGAATGCCTTTTCATCGTAGGTGGCCCGCAGTTCACTACTTTAAGGTTAAAGGATCATCTAACAATTGCTGAAAAGAAGTAGCGCCTATTTTCTTCAACAGTCCCCACTAATATAGACTACATTTGGTAGAATTGCGGATTATTATTTTTTTAACAATGTCTGCTTAAGCCATGTGTAAATCTAGAACTTGCCTCACTTATTTACAACAAGAACAACAATCTGTTATCATAATTGTTGAAAACTGATTTATGATCTATACAAATGTAATGGCATGCTTGTACAAACCCTAAAATAATTAGCATGCATTTACAATTATTTTTGAACTTGGAATAAAACCACCATGTATATTTTTGTACAAGACATGATGATTGAGGTAGATGACATCATTTATTGCTCCATTTGATTCAATTGTTTATAGTCCAGAAATGGACGATGACGTTTTTTTTTGTGTGTTAAAACAGAACTTCAGTGCGACGAGTCCAGTGTATAAACGGGCCTTTTCGTTGAAAAGTGTTGGTAGATTGGTGTGTATAGTTAGTATTTTTCCTTGTGTGTAAAACAGTATTTAGAAGTGTACGACCTACCTTTAACTAGTATTCATGAACTAGTATTTAGTTTTGTAAAGCGACAGCATCTCTCCTTTTACACATTTCCACGTCCATTTAGGGTATGTGAATGTAGGAATGCATGTACAGTAATGTTTCACTACAACAGAGAACTCTCTTCACTGTGAGAAACGCTGCTCATACACACACACACACACACACATTTTGTTACTGATGAGACTGAAGTTCTCTATAGTACAGCTTTTTCACTGATCTTTGAGGGGTCACTTAACGTTTGATGGTGTGGTCTGTCCAAAATAAACTGCAGGAACTGATCATTTCAGTATCAAATACCAAAAAAAAAGAAAAGAAAAAAAGACGGATTCGATGAACGGTTTACATGTGCACTGCAGTAATTATCATCTTAACTCAATGATTACTTCTTGTAAATGTACGCAATGTATGACATACAGATATTTATACATATGATGTATTTACCGGTTACAAACAATATCCGTAATACCACATGTAAATGTATTTTGTTTGGCACTCAGTATCTTAGTGCACACTCATTTTTTTTTTTTTTAAGTATTACAACGATGTAAATTTATGTTCAGTTTTTATTTTTCGCAGCAGTGGAAAGATGCCTCATGTATTTGACATTACCAGCAGAGCTTACATACATTGCTTCTTGTTCATATTATGAATTGTAAATTTAGCTGTGGCAAATACAAGACGTCTGCAATATTGTTTTCAATGCATACTAATATATTATGGTTATTATAAGAAAATATTTAATGACAAGACATTGTGAATTTTTTTTTTTTTTTTTTTACATCCTTTTGCCTTTTTTTGTTGTTTGTTTTGTTTTGTTTGTTTGTTTTTTTACAGTTTGTGGTTGTTTAGATGGTTGTGATTAAAATCCAGAGGGGAAAATAACTACTGAACACCAACCTGGTAGAACTACATTCAGCATTCATTTGGAATAAAATCTCAAAATGTTACTAGTGTGCTTTCTTATTTTTTTCCCCCTGCTTATAAATTTGGCTTAAAAAAGTAATAAATTAGTATTTATTTATTTAATGGTTTAGATATTACAGTAAAGATTTAAGGAAATAAGAATTGAGCATCACTGTAAAAAAAAGTTGCTGCCTTAAAACAATCAACTTGGATGTTTAAGTCATTTAAACTGACTCCAAAAAATTGTTGAATCTTGTATAACTTATAAAAAAAGTTAGAACATTTTTAAATAACTTATTTTGATGAGTTAAAACAATGTAAAAATATGCTGTCAGAACTTATTGATCATATTTTTTTTTTTACAGTGTGTGACATATTAAATTACACTAATAAATAAATTTGCGACAATTAAGATTTTACCAATGAAACAGTTGAGACCAGGTTGTGTTAACTATATTTATTAGGTCACATTTTCAGGAGAAAAAAATTAAATCCAGAAAACTGTTGAAAAAAAAAAATCACATATTTATTACATTTTTTCTACTTAAAAAATTCAATCCGAACTGTAATGCATTTTAATAGACAATGAAAAAAGAAGTTCAGAGCTTGTATTTAACCCAACAGCAGAGCTCAAGATTCTGTATTGCATTGTGACGCACAGACCTTGTTTACATTAAGGATACGGATCATTTTATTCACCGCCAAACAAAGAATTTAAATAGGTTTTCCCCCCTTGGAGCATCTCATGGTTATATTCATAATAATATTCAAAACCTTTCAAAGCTCTTTTCTATTTTTCTTTCCATTCCGAATCCTACTTTGATCATTATCTGAGGAGCGAAGAATTTTAGTTCTTCGTAGTGGTCCATTCCCTGGCTTTTACCCAGTCATGGGTTCCATTACTTTCATAGAAGGGGATAGGAGAGGGGTTTGGAGGGACGTGTTTACGTGGAAGCTGCACGTATCCCTCGTTTACCCCCCGAAAACACTCCATATCTGTGCTGTCTTCTCTTCAGACACATCCTCTTCATTACTTTTGCCAAGCGGCCACGACAATGATGGCGATGAGGAGAAGAACAATCACCACCCACATCCCTGATTCAAAAACACACACAAAACATCTGAATGAACCATCACTCTATGAGCAGAAGATGCCCTAACAGAGATGTGCACATTTAAATTCATCATTTGCCATGCAAAAACACAAGTGATCTTTAGCACATGTGCATCCCTACAGCTGCACCGCAAAAAAAACCTTCAGATCTGTTGTTTATCCTTAAAAAATTGCATTTCCCTAACTGTAATTTGAATGGTTGATTCATTTTATTTCATTCATTATTTGCATTTTTCATGTATTACTCATTAAAATAAACAGGACACGTAGCCCTGTGTATAATTCAAGCTCAAAATCAACACTAACTGAGGGTGAGAGTGACAAACAAAATGTGGTGAAACTTTCAGCGATGCATCTGCCTTTCATTAATCCTTCTGATAGTCAAATTTCTCATATACTCTGTCACTAGAGGAATTCCAGGAAGGTGTTGGAGAGGATGTCTCATCTCCTGTGAGTCACTTATACATCAACCAGAACGTGTGTTGTGGACCCGGTATTACAAAACTGATAGTTCTGACTCAGATTAAATGAACCAATCAATCCTCGACTGTGACAGAACATCCTACACTCATTCTACATACGTTAGGCTTGAACTGCTTAGCGGATTAATCAAATTTGAGTTTTACAAATCTTAATAGTAATACAATTATACACTGTATTGCTTTCATTATTACACAGGCTAACTTTTTCTAGGTTAAATTTAATCAAATATAAAATGTGATTTTTCAATCTAAGGCTGATATTTTAAAATCCAAAAAAAAAAAAAGTTTTTCTATCTATGTGACAATATTTATTGTGTCTTAAAATCCTCAACCTTCAAGAGGATTTTGGTACATTGTGATGTGGGATATTGTCTGTGTAATGATTTCTTACTTTTTGTTGGATATTGGATATCCATTATCCTATTGGATAACACAAACTAGATCCTATTAGAATTTGATCCAAATTATGTCTATCAGTTATGTAAGTTTAAATTTACAAAAATGAAGCTACATTATTTCTGAATGAATATGCTCAAATACTCACTGATTTGCTAATATCTCCTAAAATACAGTATTTTCATCTCAGATTGAAATGTAAAAATCTTAAAATTAATTACATTTCTGCCAATTAATATAGTAAATAGAAATTAAAAGATTTTTGTCTGAAGTTTGAAGTTTTCAAAACCGTTTGGCATGTCTATATTATTAAACAAAGAAAATAAATAAATACTGTATACATCAATTCCAAATTAACTGGAAATATGAGGTTGACAAAACAAAGTGTACAAAAGTAAAGTTTTTCTGATATTAACACTTAACACATTATAACAATGAATGAATTTTAAACTTTTTATCCTATTTTTAATTGTTTAATTTTAACAACTTACAAAAAATACAGTTAAGATATACCCTTTAAAACTACTAAAACTGTATTTTGTCCCCTCTAAAATCATCATAGAACACACACATTATCTGACTATGTTTGTCCCAAGCGTGTCTAACTTCAGTGCTTCCTTTGTTTGTGCAAACTCTACAACATAGCAGACGTGCCATCATCTGTCACGTAATTTCAAAACATGCTTATCTCTGCTAATCAGACAGGATTTTTGACATATGCGCTGTTCGTCATGGACACTGGCTGGTACTGTATTTGCAGTACTCTAGTTTACATTTCTCTCATAGTTTGGCTCGGTGGCTGTGCGTTCCCAACGGAGATCTTAGCGCCAGCTGGCCTGCGCTGAAGCACAGGGTAAAGAAGGCCGTGCTGAACAAACTTGTGCTGGTATTATGAAATACCATCGATCTACCAAAGCCTGCTGCGGGCAGGGCATGAGTTAGGAAATAACGCCACACAGCCGGCAATTGTCCAATTTTGCTTTTTTCTGTGACTAGGAACAATGTCACAATTTTATTGAACAGACAGACCCCCATCCCACTGGAAAATGACAGATTTATGTTACAGAAAACAGGCAAGAGAAGTATGTAGAAAATACGGTCCACCAATCTTCACTGAACTGCTAACCTGTAGAAAACGATTTAACATGATGGAAAAACATCTCCCAATGAACATCGTCGTTTTTTTATAAAACGCCAAATGCCGAAGAGAACTGTGTAAAACAAACTTTCATTCACACTGGGAGACTTCTACGCTTTAAAGTGAGCTTCACACCCAGGCTCGTCTGTTTGCTCCTCTTTTTCACCTCTGAGAAACTGTCACAGTCCTATAAGCAATCAAATAAGCTTTGTAACCCAATCACGCTGCCCCAATGACAACAATAATATTTGCTAGATAAATAGATTAGTGTGCACAGAGGGCAGAAGACCTGTGAGGCCACCCAGGGGCAGAACAAAGGACACGCATTCTTCCCAAGTGTCCTTTATTTATTTAAAATCAAAGTCGAAGGAGAAAAAGAGACCCGCAAAACTCAAAACTTCAACTTGTCAAAGTCAGGGGCTAGAAGATTCCAAACAAAAGACGGGCCTGAAATTTATCATTTTCTGAACAGATGATTTTGATCGACCTGTCAATGCTGTTCCTAATAGTTCCTTTTTATCTTTTCAAAGAGGATGGTTGTAAAGTATTTGGTTGTAGAATGTAAACAAATTAAAAACGAATTACACGAAGGAAATAACATCAGACTTCATACATTCCAATATTATGGCACATCTGGCTTTTAATTTAGCATTTGGCAGCAGCACTAAAGTTCACCTTTCTGATGTAAAGATATCGGTTGTATTCCAAACTGAAGACAAATGCTCTATATCTATCTGTACACTATCGTTCAAAAGTTTCGAATTATATATATTTGAAAGAAATTAATACTTTTTTTCCAGCAAGAATGCATTTAATTGATCAAAAGGGACAGTTATAACGTTACAAAAGATTTACATTTCAAATAACTACTTTTTTAAAATGTTCTATTCATCGAGGAATCCTGAAAAACAACATCACGGTTTTAACTAAAATATGATGTTACGATGATTTCTGATTATCATGTGACTAGCTGCTGGAAATCAGCTTTGCCATCACATGAAAAAAATATATATTTTAAAATATATTAAGATAAAAACAGATATTTTAAATTGTATTCATCATTTCACAATATTACTCTTTTTTTTTCTCCCTGTATTCTCTATCAAATAAATGCAGTCTTGGTGAGAGAACAAGAGACTTTATCGCTATGTGCAAAAACTCATATCGTTCTTTCTCTGGCTTTCAGACAACTATTTCAGACAACTACAGCTGGATTATTAATTGTAAAAGACATGAATCAAATTGGGACTCAACTATTCTAATATTGTGAGTGTCTGAAATATATACATACAGAAAATAATTGTAGACACTTATCAACAATCCTCTTCTAGAAAATACAGTATAATATGAACACCCATATACAGTCTGAAAATAAGATTGACACAGGATATAAATACTGTATAAACCTTGTGTGTCCACAGGAGTGAGAGATTAGAAAGCTGGAGAGACCTTGAAAGTGTTGTGGCATATTATATTTTCAGCAATATCTTTCTACGAGACAAAGACAAGTGTCAAACAAAGTTGGGAAACGTGAGGAGTGAAGGGAACAGAAGTGGGGTACGGGTGACAAGGCAGTGAGGAATTTTTCCATTCATCAACCCCTCCTCTTCACCCCCCTTCACAGAATACATGAATATGGTTAGGTGTTAAAAGCAGACGCGGGACAACAAGAAGAGGGGTAGAGAAATAAAGGAGCGAGAAAGAGAATCAATGCAAAACTCTGCGACTCTGGCCTCCAGCTCTGGGATCTGCAAACAAACTTTAGTCTGTAGAGTCCTCTGGACAAACAAATGGAATTATGTGTCACATTAGAGAAGCAGGACAAAGCGCAGCACTGCATTTATTTCCAAGATAAATTCAAGACGGATCTCTATAGGGCAAGCAGAAGAGATGTAGTTAAACTGGCTCTTACTAAAGAAAAATTATCATTTTTATTACTCACACCCTGCACACGATCATGGTTATAATATAATTCCATGTCTTCTACGATCAAATCCATGTCTTCTACGAGGAGCTTATTTAATAAATAATGTCTTGATGTAACTTGAGATAGCTAAAATCCCTTTAAATAAAAGTTCTACTGGCAAGTCAGCTCTCTTAAAGCAACAGTTCACCCAAAAATTTTTGGGGCGTACAAAGCACATCAACTGGTCACGGGAGTTCCTCAGGGATCAGTTCTTGGCCCTCTCCTATTCTCCATATACACTACACTGCTGGGACCCATTATACAGGCATATGGTTTGTCCTACCATTTCCATGCTGATGACAAACTACTTTTCATTTTGACCAGATGATCCAGCGGTAGCTGCACAGATCTCAGAGTGCCTGGCGGACATCTCGGCATCGATGAAAGAATATCACCTACAACCCAACTTAGGAAAGGCAAAGTTTCTCTTCTCCCCTGCCACTCGGACTGTATAGCACAATTTCACCATCCAGCAAGGTTCATCTACAATAATCCCATCAATTTCGGTCAGAAATCTTGGGGTAATCTTTGATGACCAGTTGACATTCAAAGACCACATTGCAAGGACAGCAGGATCATGCAGGTTTGCACTGCACAACATCAGGAAGATCAGGCCCTTCCTAACGAAGTGTGCTGCACAACTTCTCGTCCAGGCCCTTTTCATTTCTAGGCTGGACAATTGCATTGCTCTTCTGGCTGGACTTGTGTCCAATCAAATACTTGCCTGGGGTAAGTAAGTGAGCGAAGCCTCATGGTACCTTCACCGAGAGGTGTAAAATCACTTTCCAGAACAATTCTTCACAGGTGGAATGATCTTCCCAACCCTATCCGGAACGCGAATCCCTGACAATATTCAAGATTCAACTGAAAACTCATCTCTTCCATCAGCACTTAACTGCATAAATTTTTTTTTTTTTAAATACCCTATGCTTTTACTATTCTTTAGTCTCTCCCTGTTCTAGTTTGTACTAGTCTAAAATATGTCTAAAACTTTGTATTACCAGCACTTCTTGTGTTGATTGCCTCTTCATGATGAATCGCTTATATTCCTCATTTGTAAGTCACTTTGGATAAATGTGTCTGCTAAATGAATAAACGGAAATGGAAACAGATTATCCAAAAGAAAATAATTTGGGGCGGAGTCTTGATTCTATCCTTTGGTTGTTTTTGCAGACAAAGTGATTGGAAAAGTCCAACATACGTCACCAGAGAGAAGTCTGTCGTTTCGCCGGAATATGGAGTTATGACATTTTGATGCAAATGATACATGCAAGGATGAATTGTTCACAGTAAAATCAATTACCTGCATTTAGAAATTAAGTAGGGTGACTTTAAAGCTATTGAAAATTGAATGTTTTTCCATCATAAAAGTTTTTCCATCATGTTAAATGGTTTTCTTCAAGTTGTATAGACTACTTTAGTTAAATTTTTATGGTGCTTTATTTTGGAGCTGGACAACCCTAGTCCTCATTCACTTAGATTATATTGAAAAGAGCACTCATAAAGTTCTTCAAAAACTGATCTTTTGTATTCCATAGAAGAAAGTCAGACATAAGTTTGAAACAACACGAGGGAGAGTAAATAATGACAGAAATTTAAATTTTTAGGTGAATTATCTCTAACATACAAACAGACAAAATTAGACCATAGAAGAAAGTACTCAGTAATACGGATGTAAAATAATGTCTTGCAGAACTTTCCAGAAATCGGTGCAAATGACCTCTCTAAATGTCTCAGCCTGATCTCACTGCTGCTCCAATAACAAACTCACAGATCACATGCAGATGGCCCTGTAAGAGCTCACAGCACTGAGACCGACCATAATGTGCAGATCTGACTTTGCCATTTACAGGCAGTGGGCTTTAATCCCTTCAGTTCTTAAGACTGCTCTAGACGCAGTAGGGAGGAGAAAAGGGACAGAGAGAGAGAGAGAGAGAGAGAGAGAGAGAGAGAGAGAGAGAGAGAGAGAGAGAGAGAGAGAGAGAGAGAGAGAGAGAGAGAGAGAGAGAGAGAGAGAGAGAGAGAGAGAGAGAGAGAGAGAGAGAGAGAGAGAGAGAGAGATGGCCGTAAATCTGAACGATAGACACGCTTATTGTTGCCGGGCTCTTGATGCAGAGTACATAAAACCAGGGCTACAGTGGCAGAACACTCACCACATGAAGCGGACTTGGTTTCCAACAGCCTGACTCTGTGCGTCTCGTTTTTGATGCGGCTATCCGTCTTGTCCACGAGCTGAGTAAGGTCATCGATGATCTCTGAAATACACAACAAGCCAAATCAGTACAAGAGATCACCATTGTCGTCTTAGTGCATGAGCCTAGAGAGAGAAAGAATGATATACAGAAAGAGAGCAGTAGGCGATATGTGAAAGTAATCTCCTGCCGTCGTTTTGTGGTGTGTATGTGGGATTTATAGTGGCCAGAAATGTGTGGGTTGTGTGTGTGCTGGTAGCTGTGGCTAAACCGCACACCATTTGAGGCCTTAACGATTGAATTAGTAGATCAATGTTTGCCAACATCTGTATGATTACCACAAAAATAGAGCCAAAAGTGGCAACAACTTGTGTCCAAGCAGACTGGACCACAATTGCAAAACCGATCATATGGATGCAATTGTTGTGGATTAAGTTCTTTGATCACAGTTGCACAGTTTTGAGGATTTCCTTAAGTTATAGCGCCCCCTAGTTCCATAAAATTGGAGAAATGTGGCATGTATGCTTATAATATTGTGAAGTTCAAGATAGCACTCAAGATGTGTTCCAAACTTTCCAGATCAAATGCTTGCATCTTCTGAAAGTGATTTTGGACTGACACCCAAACTCTTTTAGAGCAAATATAAATAAATAAATACACAAAGAGGAAGAAGAACAACAACATCAGAAGAAACAAATGATTCCAGCAGCTTTGTTGCTTGGACACCTTAAATTAAATTACTAAAATAATCAAACCCGTTTTAGATTTTCTAGAACTAAAGTACTAAAGTTTGTAATCCAATTTCTCTATCTGGGAGAACATGTATAAGATCTGGAGAGACACCTTCTCACTCCTTCAGATAAATGTCACAATTCTATACTGTGTTTTTTAGAATTTATTTATAAGGCAGTAGAAAGAGACAAGAGAGTTGAGGGAACGGGATTGTGACACAATGTGTCACAAATATGACATTTAACAAATTAGATTTTTTATTCACATTAAAACTGGACATGCAATCAAAAATACCTATAATTAACTAAATTAATACATACAATAAAATGTTCTACATTTCATACAGTAATACTACCCATCACTACACTGTACTTAAATAACTAACCATCTGTATTATGATTTGCTGTGTTTTTCTGTCTGTTTTCGAGTCGTGGAACTAATCAACCATAAATTAATTTGTATGAGGTCGGATTTATCCTAGAAAGTATAAGACAGTAGGGACTGAACATCATCGGGCAGTGTGCCATTGAAAATTTCCCAGGATAGTGTGGTGTAGCCATCAACCTCTCAACAGGACAACATACAACACCATTTATACAACTGAACATGGCCATTGTCACAAGATGACATTGTACTTAATAAGTGGATGAAATGCTATTGCCAGACTTTTATTTTATCATTGCATAAAGCTAAATATGATTAGAGGTGATTTTATTCACAAATAATCAAATGGAATTTAGCTTTAAGGATATTTAATAATAATAATTTAAACTCTGCTTGCATGTCCCATACCTCTTCTTGTGTTTATGAAAATTGTTCATACATAAGAGAGGCGCAACATGTAAAATTCCCTTAAAAACACACAAATGTGCATGGTGCAGTGTGCTGAGTTTAGAGCTCTGACTTAGTATGTTGAGAATCCTTTGAGACTTTCCAACCCCATTTTTAAATCTAAATCTATTATGCGCATTGGTACATTAACTTTGTATCACACGCTTGAGAAATACTGAGTTGAACCACCATCTGAACAGCATCTTCTCATTTTCTTTAAGCTGCTGAAATGAGCAGAATGTGAAAAAAATAATATATATAAAAAAGGCTGCATCTGACAAAATGTAAAGACAAAACCAAAAAAAAACAAAAAAACCTTAAGCACAAAATACCACGGATCATTACGGAATATGTCCAATACAATATTATTTATGATTAAACAAAAAAGTTAATTGTCCGTTTTGCTTTGGTGTAGATCTAGCTGTGTGGCTTCCCTCCACCCTGCTCTAAAAACACTAACCTTGCTGAAAGCCTCTTTCCAGAGTAGAGAGAGAATGAGTGAAAGAAATAAAACGGAGAGTGAGAAATAAAAGGAAATAATGAAACGGGAGATTAATGAGAAAATGGCTAAAACAAAAAGAAAGAACAAGGGAAAAGGAGTAAGAGTGAACAGGTTGACCTGTATATGGACTTTGAGGTAGAGCAGAACACACACTCGAACAGAAACCATGACTGTAAAAACGAGCAGCTTACTGATAGAGTTTCAATACCTAGAAGCAGCGAGCTGGATGTAATTCAGCAGAAACGGGAAGTTGTACGTTTTTTCTCCTGCTTGCTGCCATCAGCCTGCCAACTCAAATAAGCCTCGCTCCACTGTGCAACAAGCTGTTTTGATGAAGCTTGATGAAGAAGAATCTCCAACACATTTCAGACTCTGATACAGAAGCCAAAACAGCCGTCACTCACAGCATTACTGTTATTGGTGGAAAGAGTGGAAGGACCAAAGGTTATGTATATAATGTGTCGTGTCAGCTGATAGGTACAAAAAGATATAAATCAAGAACCAAAAGGAAGCCAAAAAACACCAATGGAAACACAATACCACTAAAAACCGCAGATCAAGGCATATTTTGAAACGCATTACAGTGATTTTACCACGGGTGAATGTGCGGTCAAAGCAGACTTCTACTCATTTCCATTAAAACACATGTGAATAAGGACAGTGGAAACACAAGCGTATGTGTAGACGTTATGTATTTTGCTTTGTAACAAATTTTAAGTTTGTACAAAATGTGTATAGCGAAAAGATGTTTGACCAAGTAGAGTAGAGTACCAATACCTTACAGATTAACCTCCTGGATCTATGCATTTGTTATTTATAACAAAGTTAATTATATCTAGCTTTGGAGTGTTTCCACAAGGATGGGGAGAACACATGACCGCAGAGGCCTGGCCAGAGGCATGTGGTTGGATGGAGGTCCAGGTTTCCTGGCTGCGCTATAGACCAAGAACAGGTTCATGAAAATTAATTTGGGAGCTCTAGGAAGAGATCTGAACACATTTCTGAAGGACGAAAGCTAGTTTGGCAGCAGAGTTTTATGGTCAAAAAGGACAGATGCAGTCTGAGGTGAAAAAGTTGCAGTCTGAGGTCAAAAAGTGATATTTTTTTCTTCTGAATATCACTGTTACAAACACGTACTTCAGTTTCATTAAAAGAATGCTCCAATTTCAATACAAATGAAAGCTGCAGTATATATTTTTGTGGTTTAAAAAAAAAACAGTTATTGAGCAAGTACATTAGTGTTGAAAACCCTTCCTAAGCCTTACCCTGATTTGCAATGGCAAGCTTCTAAAAATGTTCAATAATTTGAGCTGTCGAGTCCGTTTGCGTGGTTACGTCATGTCTGTAAACAGAAAAAGGAAGACCCGGCTACTAGATGCAGTTGCGTGGAAAGACGGCACCTCTCGTTGATTTCATACGGATTACATAATCAGAGAAAATTGATTTTCAATTTGAAATGGTTCATTTAAAAGAAGACATTTCAAGCTTCTATATACACATTTTTCATGTACAGTTGTAATCGAAATTATTCAACCCCCATTCCAAATCAGGTTTATTGACAAAATTTACAGATGTTAAGCTGTTTGCAATGAACAAATCAAACAACAAGTAATTGAAATAGCAATGGCAATTATACACTGCGTTTTGGTTAATTTTTTGTGACGTGCTTTACAGTTTCAAATTATGTATTACTCTTATCTGTTTGATCAAAAACGAAAGAGTACATTCATTTCTTTTCTCTGCAGTTCAAAGTTTCTTGTTTTTGACAACATGTGATTCCCCAGATGTCAATGATGATTGCCATTTAGACCTTTCTAGATTAAAAGCAGCCATAGATGACACGTTTAACCCTCTGCATATGACAGATCCACTCTGATGGGGTGATCTAGGGTGACCACCATCAAACAAGCCAAATGTGGGACGATTACTAAGTTTGTGTAGGACAATGTGGGACATGTTACCAACACTAAAACATAACCTGAAACTGCTATATAATGTCTATCTAACTTAATAAAAACATTTGTATTCTGCATTTCAGCTGATCAAAATACTTTGTTCTTTAGTCCCTTCCAGAAAAAAAACCATTACATCACAATGTAACATAACATGTCTTTATTTTACATGTCATTTAAATTCAACATCACTGAACCCAAAGGCGTCATGCAGATAACTATTTTTGAAACAGTTCTGACCAAGTCCAACTAAAATCCAACAAAATAAATAATGAACAAATTAAATATAAAACAACATGAAATGAGTTAATTGACAGTCTTATATATTGAGAATATATTAAACCACAAATGTTCATATTTTTAGAAAGGATGTGAATTAAAACAAACCAAGGTAGGCAACAAGTTGATCAATTCTGTTTCCCTGCAGCACCAGAGAGCTCACTTGGCTGAAATAGAAAAGCTGCTTTTAGATAGACTGCAAAAAACTCATTCGGTATCCCTTTCTATCGGCCTCACCCAGGTATATGTCCTTGCCCAGTCTTTAGGAAAATAAAATTTTCTCTTTTTTGTTGCCATTATGCCGCCTTAATTTATCGAATTATCCATTTGTTTTCTGACAGAAAACCCATGGAACGAATCACCACTCCACATTTTGATTGACAGTCGTCACAACCTACCAGTGACCGTGTTTACTGCTTTCTTTTCAGCCATTGGATAGGATTTAAAAACCGGCTGTTGTATTTGTACTTCTGACGAAACGCTGTTAAATATAGATGAAAAACTACGCCGCAAAAATAATAAAATAAAATGCTTTCTTAAAAAGGCAAAAGAACGCATGCACGTTTTCTTAATGATAATTAATAACCAACAGATTGATGAAAAAGCGGGACATTTTCTCAATATGTGACGTGCGGGACAAGGGGAGAAAATGCTGTGCGGTACAACGCAAAGCGGGACGGGTGGTCACCCTAGGGTGATCACAGATTCATCCGCACAGAAGAGCAGTGCCAAAGCACAACCCACATAAAAAATAAAAAAAAACAGTTGTATAACTACTACTAGTATAGTACAGCAGTATATGTAGTTCATTAAACAAAAAACAAAAACAAAAAAAGTGTTTCAACAGCAAAGTAAAAAAAAAAAAAACACCAATGCTAATTTGAACCAAAGGAGATGGAAACCGGAACAACGGATTTATTAATGTAAATGACAAAGTCATTTACATTTATGCATTTACCAGAAACTTCAAATCTAAAGCATCTAAAAAAAAAGGATATTTCACGATATAGCATGTTCAAGCCACTCCAGATACAGATGAAACTCGAAAAATGTGAATATCGTGATCATTTTGATGATTATGGCTTACAGCTTATGAAAACGCGAAATCTCAGAAAATTTGAATATTACATGAAATCAAAAGAAAAAAAAAAGATTTTAAATAAAGAAATGTTGGTCCTCTGAAAAGTATAATCATGCATATGTATATAGTTATATATACTAAATATATTAGTTTCACTTTTTAATTTGAATTACTGAAATACATTAACTTTTGCACGATATTCTAATTTTTCGAGTTTCGCCTGCATATATAATAGGGCTGGGCGATATATCGGATTACATTATTATGCGCATCTTGTCAGTAAATCCGGTTCCTTGATTAGTAGTAAATCGCCATCACCTGCTTTCAGATGGAGTGGCATTTACTACACAGAGCCGTAGTTCACTGACAAGCATTATGGCGATATATCAGCGATAATTAATGCGATATGGCTCAGCTTGTCAGTGAACAACGGCTACGGTGTAGTAAATGCCAGTCCATCTGATAGCAGGTGATGGCAATTTACTACTAATCAAAGAACCGGCTTTACTGACGAGATGCGCATAATGTCATCCGATATAACTTTCTTATGGTGAGCGTCTGTTGGGCAAGTTTATGCAGTGTTCCACTTGTCGGCTCTAGTCAAGCTCTCCTCGGCGGTAGTTCGCTCGATGTTGAATCGGTGTCGGGCCGTTGTTGGGAGAGATCGCTCTGATTGGCAATCTTTGTATTCATCTGAAGAAAGAGTCATACATCTGGGGTGGCATGAAGGTAAGTAAATCATTTTTACTATTATAACTATCCCCTTTAAAGTGTTCAAGCTATACATTTTTTCAGCACAAGCATTTCCTGGGAATTTGACCCATAACACAAATCAAAGCAATGGTGAATTTTTTTTATGAAGAATATTTAGTGAAAACTGACAAATTCTGTCTGTTTTGGTCTGATTCTTTGTTTGCACTACCACTTTTATGCTACTTTTTTGAAAACTGAAAGCTTTGGCTTATGTACAATGCAATGTGCTGGAAGAAGAGCATGAAAACGAGGTAGTCGACCGGATTGCTTTCGTAGTGTAAATGCTCGTGTGGTTGAATGAGTTCGAACAGCCACAAAAGAACGCCTGCTCTCCGCCTACTGACCTAATGTGTAAACATTATGGAAAGCACGCTAGCAAGACGAGATATAAAATTTGTCGGCCGAAGACCCAAATTTGGTTTGAAGACGAAAAACGTACAAAGCACAATGTTCTCTCACTATTCCCAATTTCTAACATACACTCACAGCGTTCTGCGTGGTCTTCCGGCTATCAGAGTTTAAACAAAAGCTGCTGCTCTCCTTGTTTTTCCGTTGTCCTCGGGCGTGTTATGTGTAAATTGTCCAAGCTTAATTTGTCAATTACATTGAAAAATCTGAAGAAAAAAAAAATAACCCCATACATAGATGCTCCCCTCGAAGAAATCAGGACAGAAGTGGTTGAAAGTGTACAAAAGAGACAGATAGAAACATAAGGTGTAAACGGGAATGCGTCTCCTTCGTCTACTTGTAATCCAATCGACCAAAATGCATCTTAATTCCAGGTGTAAACAGGGCTTTAAGGACCTCATTTACTTGAGCTGAGACTGTCAGAGCTGTGTGTTGATGTTGCTCTAGGTATAAAACCTGAGAACCAAAAAACTGTGACACATATGGCTTAACTTGAGGCTGTGCGTGTGGTAAGAGAAAATTAGCGTGTCCACCAGGGGGTCCAGAGACCATAAATATGGACAAAGGCATGGAAAACATCTCAATAGTGAAAATAATCATGTGAAAAGGACATACAGCAGATTAATGGATGAGACAGACAATGAGAGAAAGTATTCAAGAGTGTCAAAGAAAACAGACATAACAGACAGAAGCAAGTGCCCCAAACATAAGGTAAGATTTAGCTTCAGTCTTCCATAACAGCTCAGTAACTCTCTACTGGCAGCATTGGACTCATGGGAAAACAGGTCTGCCGGTTCCCCAAACACAAGCTTGCCATTCCAGTGACATAATTCTCCATTTCCGAACTCAGTGTTTGCACAGATATGACAGCTGCCTTCTCTGGCTCGGGCTGCAACTATCAGCCACATAAAGCGGAGCCTGTTACAAGCAAGGACTTTTATTTAAAATGCTATTATAAACCTCAAAACCAGGGGTCTCCAACACATCGCTCGCGAGCTACCAGTAGCTTGTGGCCTGATTGGAGGTAGCTCGTCAAGGAGCCGTTCACATATCGCGTCTTTTGCGCGCCCAAGTTTGTTATTTCAAATGTATGCGCGCGGCAAGCGTGCTCATAATTGAAGCGATGCGCTATTTTTTTCCAGGCGCATCGAGATGAAAAAATCTAAACTTTTCAGAATGTTGATATGTCCGGCACCACAGGTCATGTGACAAGAGACAACCAATCAGCTTCACCCTTTCCGTAACAACATTGAAAGCTCAGTCAACATGAAGGATGGGGGTGCACCCAAACACTACGGGTGTTTTTCTCTTCTCCGTAAATAAATCTTGTAACAGAGCTACAGCAAGCGTTTTTCGGTGGTGGAAATCCATTAGCTACTAACACTTCTTTGTCATTGTGGAGAGCACAGTGCATGTTTGCATAGCAACGACAGACGCCACGGGAAAATCAGATCGAATTTTACTATAATAATAAAAGATAAGCTAATGTGCATTAAAAGGAAAAAAGAAATTTATCTTTTTTGACTCAGTCTTTTTACATAAATGATTTAAAGGCTGAAATATGCAAGGTATATATTTTTATAAAACCTTTTTTGTCAACTTTATTTGAACTTGTGTTAGTAGATAACATGTTGCAAGACACTCCTTTAAAATCTGGCCATCATTTTTAATGTTATTATTTTTATGTTTATGTAAACAAAAAGTGCATATTGATGCTGATTTTATTTGATATTTGCTGGTTTTCGACATAAAACTTGGTGAATTGATTTTATTGTTTAGTATTAGTACTTTTTGAACAGGATTCTTATAACCATGATAATTTTGGTCACTATAATCATGAAATTAAATTTTCATGCCATTTTATATCTAGTTATGATGCACTATAAAATAAACTATAATTATGTGTTTTTACAATATAATATGCAAAGTATAATTTTCTATAAAACAATTAATCTCTGATTCTGTTCTTTTCTCTGACATTTAAGAGTGACATATAGGCCTACAAAAACTCTTTTGGGTCTAAAACAGTTTGGATAGTTGTTAATATGAGAGTTATGAGACATTATTTAAGAGATTTAAGTATTGTATTACATGAGTAGCTCTCAGCCACTTTCATTTTTAAAAAGTAGCTCTCAAATGAAAAAAGGTTGGAGACCCCTGCTCTAAACCCATATTGTGGAGCACAGACAATTCACACACACAAACTCACATAGAGTATGCAAGATGTGTAAATGTGTGCGGGTCAATGACAAAACAAAAGAAAATCTTTTTTTAAAATCTAGCTTAAAATACAGTCGCCAAGTTCTAAGAAATTAACCTTGTATTCAAGTAGGTTTCATAGGATTTGAAAAAAAAGAAGTATGCTATTTTCAAGAAAAGAAAATGTAATGATAATGTCATGTGGTGTAACCATTGAGTTACAGAAGTAACAACATATATTTTTTAACTGTGAATTGATATGATGTATGCGTCTTATTCATTATTTTCATTTAAAGTAAAAAGGTCAAATCATCTGATATTTTAAGAGACCTACTGAATTTATCACTCATGCACAAATATCTGCGGACTTCTTTTATAATATTACTTCCTGTTATGAAATAATGCCACGGTATTGACACATTCATGTCTAAAATGCAATGCATATACAGACAAACAGACAGATGGACGGATGGATAAATAGGTCTCATATAAAGAGGTGGGTATGTTCTATGCTAGACCTAAAAAAAATATTTGCTAAAATATATGTACATTCTTGACTATTAGCCATTCATAAGGGACAGAAGTGTGAAATTTGGCCCACAAACACCAATAAATATTTGAGGATATTCTAATATCCACACTGCACGTGATGCTGTAAAAATGTGAACCCTCAGAGAGAGACACCAATCAGACACAGATGTTCTTACATATGACCTCATGTATGCATTTTCTTTCTCACCATCCTGCCGTCATCTCCAACACTTTGGGCCGCCCTACCTCCAGACCCATTAGAGGAACCGTCTTTCTCTAAACAACCGGTCATGATTAGCTTTCATTCCCCACCAGATGCTTTCACAAGGACAAACCAAAGCAGTTAACAAGTCCATTTCCGTACCTGTTTGCAAAGAGGACACTTCCGATTCTGGGAATAATAGAGGGGAGTGATTTGCTCTTGGACCTTAGCCGCCTTTCCAGGCGCTAACTCCCAATCGTTTGAAAAAGTCACTGCCGAGAGGCGGTATGCAAAGGAAGGGTGGATGTTGACAATCCGTGTCCTGTCCTGTCCTCGCTGCCAGCTCTCTCCCACTCTGTCTGTCTCTCTCAGCTTACAGCAAGCAATTCCAGTATTCCTGCTCTATTCCCAAAACAGAGTCTTCCAACTGTGACTCATTGGAGAGATTCCTCGGCATTCAAATCTGTTTCCTATAAATTAGTCTCTGTTATCAGAAGATGTCTCACGCTATGGGTTGCTCTTGTGCCTCACTTACAGGGAGAAAGTATTTGAACTGTTAACGAGTTTCCTATTATAAAGGCCAGCTTGTGGCTGCTATCATCTTACAGATGCTGTTTCAAAAATCACAGAAAGGTGAAGTGAATTGTTACATTTAATAATTCCTAAAAGTGTGTATATATGTGTACATACATTATATATATACAGTATATAAATATTTTCCCCCTGATATCTTTACACTTTAATTTTACTGAAGAGAAATCCAAGTCTCTCTCCTGTACTACCTTTACCGTATTACACTCATGTGTTGTAGATAAGGCAATACACAAGACAAACAAAACAACATTTGATTCTACCATATGTATAATTTTACAAATGTAGACAGACATTCACCCCTGAAAAATAGGTAAATTATTTAACTGGAGAATAAATTATATGCATGTGCCACATTTTATTTTTAAGTTTTCAAACTTCAGTCCTTAGGAGTAAAATAAATAAAAATAAATTCTCAAATAGAAAAATGTACAGTACATCTTCTCCTACTTGAACAAGTCTACCAAATGCTCCTGTTTTCGGTGCTGATGCAGCGGTGACGCGTTCATGTAACATGTAAGGGTGGCGCTGCCAATAAAGTAACTAAAAGCTGTCACAAAGAACCGGCAAAAGTAATGATTATGAATATGTGAAATATAGCAAGGAGACATTTTAATTGTTTATTAATAAACAAGTGTTTTCTGTGTCGGCTGCAAATATGAAGTTTGACGATGCTGACTCGCGATCTTTGCAGTAGGATAGTGAACACACCAGAGAGAAATGCACATTTCATACGGATTACATAGTTTTCTTTTGTTTTGAATTGTTCTGTTTAAAAATATGATTTCAAGCGTTCTGTAGATAATATATATATTTCTCAGGTCTGTGAGAAAGAAGGCTATGCTGAGTTTCGTTTCATTTATGAGGGCGAGCTCCAGTTCATTCGCCGGCGCCTCCATGTCGTGATATCTACTATCTGCTTTATTTATTAAATCCAGGAAAATGGTTGATGAAACATTGATTAAAATTAAGATACAATTAATACAAAACGAAATTCACTTTAAAGAAAGGTTTTGTGCTTTCTGTTTGAGGTCTCTGTGAAAGTTTTAAAGCAGTCTTTTAGTGCCGCTTTCAGAGCGGTCACGTCCGTAACATTGTTTGTTCCTAATAAATGCGAACACGAAAAATAAAATGAATATTTAATGTTCTGTGGAGAGCATACTAGCTTGGAGAGCACATCGTCTTTAAAAACATGGCCGATCGATCGATCGACCAACAGCACGAAAGAGAAAAAATAATAATGCGTCCTTGCAGCCTACCCAGCACTTCTGACAATGCATTTCCAAATGCGTCTCTGTCCCAGCACATTTCAAGCCAAACTGATGCCCATGCATGAAATGCCTCCACTTGTTGGAAGTTTAAGTTGCTGGCGCTCATGCTACGTTCACGGTGGTCACTATAGGAAACACGCCACCCTATCGGCAAGGCAGAAATATTCATATCTGCCGATCCCGATGATGGTCATTTTAAGCTTTTATTGGCCGATACCGATGTTGTGCCGATATCATCGTGCATCCCTAATCAGAACGTTTTTTATAGCTCGATCATAATATGTGCAACATTTATTGCCTATTATCAGACGCGTTGACTTAGGCCATCGTAATTCAACTCATATGTGTAAAGTACGTCAACTGTTTTATATTGAAATTTAAATATTAAACAGTTTATTCCAAAGATACTTACAAGTGCAACAGCAAGAAGGCCAGGTCAGCATCCGTTTTGCAGGCTTCTGTTTCTTTCAGTTCTCTGCATTCTGAAAATGCCGGTCCGATGTTTACTCTAGTCTGACTTCGTGCTCGGTCAGTCTCCCGTTTCCTCTTTCGCTGGTCCTCCGTCAAATTTTTTTCTCGCTTTCTGCTTCTTTTTTACAGGCTCACTCAGCCATAACGCAAATGATCGTTGCCCTTTGCTTATAGCTAGCCGGTGCTTGAATGGGGGCGTGTACATGTGCAGTGCCGTAAGGCAATTCGTTACATTGCGAGACCTGATATCACGCAATACTTCCTGACCTGGCCCAAAGTTGCAAGTGAGATTTTTCCGCTCTCGGGCACCACGGGGGTGAACCACCATTCAACCCGAAATAAGTCATATAACCATTCCACTGACTCCGAAGCTGTTCAGTTAAGGTAAAAAAGTTACTTAGAGCACCTTTAAAGTGTTCAAGCCTATAATGCGGTAGGCGCAAATTTCACGCGCTATTCGCGTCTGGTATGAACACACAGTAAGGCAAGCAGATCGTTTTGAACACTAGTTGCTCAAATCTATTTTGGATCATTTTTAACCCAAAAAAGTTACAGACAGCAGCTTTAATTTTGGCATTTAATTTTGGTCACTAGTATTAATATGGAACGATAATTCATATATAACTAATATGCACTTAAATTATAAGTTTGCTGATTTTCAACCACCTTGGTATTGCTACAATTTCAGAATTATATGTAAATTAACAATGTTTACGTTTTCTATTACCTCACCCCAAAATTCCTGTTTATTTGTCAGCATAAGTCCACTGGATGATGCAAAACGTGCCATTTTGCAGCTCCGGACTTTTGACAGCTCCACTGCTTTTGTTAAAACTACAGATTTTTGTATTCCAACCCATGGACAGTTGGATTGACAGAAGTGCAGTGCCAAAATTGAGTGCATAATGGGTATTGAATTATTATTATTTTTTTGCAAAAGGTAATGCCACAGCCCTTTTTCTCTGTTTTCCTCAAATCATGTATAATCACACATTTCATATTTTTCATGTTTACTGGCTGCATAGACAACCACGTTTTATTAAAAGCCCATCTTCCCAGTGGTGAATATTTGTAGTACAGCAGCACTGCATCATGGGAGAGGCTGCAAGCTAGTGTGTTTATTAGTAATCTGTGATTCTTTTAGAATCGTGGATACACTGATTCTCATGACTCGGTATTAAAGGTGCCCTATAATGTGAAATTGAATTTATGTTGGCATAGTTAAATAACAAGAGTTCAGTACATGGACATGACATACAGTGAGTTTCAAACACCATTGTTTTCTCCTTCTTATTTAAATCTCGTTTTTAAAAAACACCCCTGAAAAACAGGCGAATCTCCACATAATACCGACTGTGACGCAACAGTCGGGGATCACGCCTCCAAAGATTTGCATATCCCAGCCCTCAATGACAAGCACTGCACAGCCGAGTCATCATCGGAACAAGTGAGGATCAGAGAGAAAATGGCAGATCATGGAATAAATGCTATGTTCCAGGCTGTGCAGGGGATGTGAGGTATTTTCATACCCTTCCCACAGAAAAGAAATGTCAACAGGCGTGGACGCGTGGTTGATGTTTATATTAATCGGATACCGCAACAGTTTAATTCGAAGTTGTTAGTTTGCTCTGCCCATTTCACCACAGACTTATTTTCGAACCTGGGACAATATCAAGCTTCTCTCAGCGTCTCAAACTGAAGAAGGGGGTAATTCCAACTATATTCCCGCAACCGGTAAGTAGTGATTTTATTAAAGATAATTTACACTGTGTTAGATCCAGCGCAAGATCCTAGTACAGTAATAGCAAACTCCAAGTAACGAGCATACATAACTAACGTTAAATAGGCTAATTCTCAGTGAAAAAAGTATACAGAAAGCGGTCAAAGAACAATCCACACAGCGCGAGTTTATCTCTCTTGCCAAACTCGTTATGAAATCAATGACGCTGTTACACTGCACAACGAAGCTCTCATAGAAGTAGGCTATGTCATCGTTTGCATTGGTGAAAGCATTAGAGAGAGAAACTGCGTTGTCTCGCGATCAACAGACTGTCATCTGCTTGCTCAATGCTCATCACAGCAACATTTTATGTGATGGAAATAGATTTAAATACTTTAAAAACATCTCACGATTCGTTAATCTCGATAGCTGTAATAGTTAAAACGTATATAACAGCTGTAATAAAAGTATTCGAGAGAGTTTCACATGTCATATTTCATATGCAAGCATGTCAGCCAATCACAGCAGTGGCCGGTTCTCACAGCAGACACGCCCCTTCAAACAGAGTGTTCAAATCAGAGACTAAAATCAGGCTAGGAAAAATGCCTTTTATTTCTAAATTATGACTATTTTTGATCTAAAAAACATACTAACATTATAAGGGCAACCCAGGAAACATTATAAAATAATAAAAAAAAACATTCTAGGGCACCTTTAAAGGATTGGTTGAATGAATGATTCAAGGCCTCATTCATAAAGCACAAAAAGACAATCGCTTGGTGCCACCTGTAGACTTAAAAGTAACCTGCAGAAACAGCCACTGAATTAATCTTTTCAGTGAATAGATTAAAATCACTGAAAGGAATTCCCTGCACTACTGTGAGCATCTATCTGCTTGCGTGTCTGGGACACAGAACATTTCTAAGGTGCTGGGATCTATCACTAGCCTGGCTGCGCCCTCCTACGCACTTCCGCTCAATTTCATTTTCCTTCAGTACTACGTCTGGGACTGCTGTATATTCTTAGGTTTCAATTTTTTGTAGGACCAATCAGGGAATAGAGGGAGTGACTGAGAACGATGATGTTGATGTAGTGCGTCAGTTTGAGTTGGAGTTCAGTAATGGCAGCGGAGAAAGACGTGAGAAAAGCTATTCGGGCAAAGCAGTCAGGAGAGTTAGATTAACATGGGAGGATTTGAACTTGAAAAACGGAATGTGCTGACGTCTAAAACAACATTCATTCTTATGTTCATTCATGTTTATTTGATGCTATAAATGAACTAGAAGGAAGAGATGATCGGTTCACGAGAAGCTTTAACTGAGGCTGTACAGCGATCCGTCACGACACATTAAAGAGCCACAAAACGGTATTTATTGTTTAAATTTATTTAAGAAAATGACCAAATTTAAAAGGTGAGACTTTGTTTAATATGTTTAATATGAAAAGTAACATGTTCTGTCCTGTCTGCCAGCGTGTTGTCAGTGTCCTCTCTGCTCCGCGATTTTTTTTATTTTTCACTGCGTGAGAACATGGTGTGTGTGTGTGTGAGAGCGGCGTAGCTTGACGGACATAGCAACAGTAACTAAGGGGGGCGGGTCTTTGCGAACGGTCAATTGTTCCTTGAACTCTTAAATTCGATGAACAAAACCTGCAGCTCTCGTTGACAGACATCTTATTCTAAACATAATCCTCTGATCATTCGGACTTGTTGTTTCCGGCCAGTTTCGGCGCATGACATACGTCACGACCACACGTTAGCGATTGGCTATGGCAGATCCTGAGTGACTCTGGGCAAATCCAATAGTTTTGAACTTTAACAGAGAACCTGCCTACAAGGAAGTAAACGTTTCTCAATGGAGAGAGGCCAGACTCTTTGTACAAATGAAATGTACGAGAGTCTGGTAGAACCAGGCTAATCTATCACAGCTCTCTGGGAGAAATTGACCCCTCTCTCATATGCCCTATAGAGAGCCTAAGTCCCTCCCCTTCCGGTTAACCACCATGGGACCTTAATTCGAAAAATATTACATGGAAGTCAATGGCGAGAGACAACAAATATTTTGATCTCGTTTGAATTGTGCCCTGAATTACACATATGATGTTTGTCAATTTAAAAGATACATTTTAAAGTCAAGAAAGTCGCAGTTTGATGTGAAACTGTCGAGGTATAAGACTGTGAAAATACGTAATTACAAAGACTACAAAACCCAAAAGGCACGCATGAGACGTCATACCTTTTCTCTCAATGAATGAAGCTAACTTCACTAAAGCTAACGTCTGTCGTGTTTTCTATAGTCTAACGTTATAATTGCAACGTTACGCCGTCATGCCTGTGTGTTTTGTACCAGACTGCACACACACAAGCTTGGTGTGAGACGAGAGATGTAGTTCATTGAGCGATTTTCACATAAAACTAACTGTTACTCTCCTGTTTTATGGCAAACTGCGACTTTCTTGACTTTCATAATTACCTTTTAAATTGACAAACATCATATGTGTAATTCAGGGCACAGCGCAGACGAAATAAAAAGATAAGTTGTCTCTCCCCATTGACTACCATGCATATTTTTTCCGAAATAAGGTCCCATGAGCCGGAAGCGGAGGGGCGGGACTTAGGCTCTCTATAGACCTTATGCACGAGAGAAACGAGGGCGCTGCCATCTTTAGAATATTGTCATTGAACTTCCGTTTCTGCGGTCTCTCTTTATATCTCCATGTCATCGCTGTCCAGGAGTAATTAGCTGGTGAAGTGGATTTACTTACTGTAGAGTTAACGAAAGTTATCATGAGCATTGTAATGTTTATCATAAGCATTGTAAAGCAGATGTCTTAACAAATGTCGACCGGGAACTTTTTTAAACAAGCCGTTCATTCATCTATGCAAGATCGTTGTGAAAATACAGACCGGAAGTCAAAAGACAACGAGCGCAGCGCTGAAAAGGGGCGGGGCTACATAAGGTCTATAGGAAGTCTGACTTGGCCTACAGCCATGCAACTCTGCCAGGGAGTTGCCACGAAAAAATGTCACCCTAAGAAATCCATTTTAAAAAAATTAATTCTTCGTTCTCTGAAAAAAAATTAATTCTTCATTCCAATGATTTACATGAGGACATGGAATAAAGTTTCATCCAAATTGTAAGGAACAGAGAATGCTTTTTGCATATTTGAAACACAAATGAAGATTTGTATGAAATTTGAGAGATTTTTGACCCTCCATTGAAGGTCCATTCCATCAAAACAATGACGCTTCAAATAGTTGATAAAGAAATCGTAAAAGTAACCCATATGAATCGAGTGGTTTAATCCAAGTCTTCAACCCTCTTGATAGAGATTTTTATTTTTTATTTTGTTCACAAAAAACTGGAAGCTCAAACGTATGCTTGATATCCAGTGAAGTTTCTTCTAGCGTCACGCAAGCACGTTTAATATTCAGCAAGAAACAATGAGGTTTGTTCTTGCTCGTCAAACAAGTGCAGTTAAGATTCTGTTGACCATTTTTTATGTGCTGTACAGGTTAACTCGAAAAATTATAATATTGTGCAAAAGTTTGTGCATTTCAGTCATTCAAATTAAATGGTGAAACTAATATATTTAGTATATATAACTATATGTATGCATGATTATACTTGGAGGGCAGACGTTTCTGTATTTAAAATCCTTTTTTTAATTGATTTCATGTAATATTCTAATTTTCTGAGATTTTGAATTTGGGGTTTTCATAAACTAAGCCATAATCATCAAAGTTATAACTTAATCATCAACATAAACGATTCATCATATACTTTGATGATTCATCACTGGTTCATCATATAAAGCAACCATGTCTGTTCAGAAGATTCATATGGACAAGTGTCACAATCTCTTCATGAACTTTTGAAGCATCAAAAGTTTAGTGAAATGCACTTTGAATGGAGGGACAGAAATCTCCAAGGGGGAAAGACATGAGGATGAGTAACATGCCCTATAGAGGTTTTTTTTTTCTTTTTTTTTCTTATTTCAGTAAAACATCAGATGCAAACAATTGTGATGACAAATAGATTTATAATGTATTTGTAACATTTACTGCTTAGTGCACTATATGTGACCAAACAGGATCAGTACCAAAACTCTACAGTGATACTTATGCTCACAGTGTGAATACTGTATAGTGTTAATGGGTGCTGCTTACACATAATAATATAAATTAATGCTGCTTTTGTGTGTTTGTTGTGAATGCCTAATAACTGATGCAGACAAGAGAACTGTGGTTTCTTCCAACCACTAACATTAACTAAAAAGATGAGTCAGCTGTGTCAATGACTCTGGAAAGATTAACTGTTATAGAACAGGCAACTATTCTATAATAAATGTATGTGCTCTTATTTCATGAAATATAACTATATACATACAAGTGTGCTGTACTGCGATGAAAGTATGATTACATGGGTGTGTATTCCTACATGCGTGTGTTAAGGAGTCCTTCCCACGGCGCTGTTTTGAGTTCTGCTTGTTTTTCCTTGTTGGTTCAATCACTACTGGGGCAGCGTGTTAATTCTCTGCAACTAACTGGGGTAATTTCTTCTCCTGGGGTGTGACAGTGAGCGTTTGCCGCCACCACAATTCTTCACAACTGTTACCACTTGGCCCTAAAGCAGAACAGAGTTTAGGAGCCCGTCTTTGCCAACAACAACATACAATATTGGCATCTCACTCTTCCCACATGGACCACACTCTCCATTTGATGATATAATGCAGGCAATTACAATATTTACAAGAAATTGTGCTTCATCGTGGAATGCCTCACATCCAGTTTCCTCACTGTTTTATCCTTGATGTAAACACTCTTTCAGAGTTAGGATTAGTTGGACTGTACTTCATGTTGAGAGTTTACAAGTTTATAAACGGACACTAAGCTGAAAAAGGCTTGCTGAGTTTCGGCCAGTAAGAAAATACACACTTGGGTTTAGCTTGAAGGAACTAAGAAAAGATGTTTGTGTGATTTTGACACATGCAATGAAATGATAACAAACACATTCAGATCTCCTTTGAAGGAACATAAAACAATAAAATAAGCTTTATGTCTATCTATGTACAATCTATATGACCATTTATAACCATAATCCAAAACATCAACATCTAACCTCTTTGTACGTGGCTCAGTGACAAATAAGAGTTTGAAAAGGAGAAATCTTTTAAAAATGCACTTTAAAATACATGAGTAAAGTTCTTAGAAGCTCTTTTGTATTAATTTTACTGTCAAGTGGCTCATATTCATATGGTTTGAAAAACTTGTATACCATTTGTTACTTTTTCTCTGCCATTGATATTTCTGGCTTTCGTGTTTTCGCTGTTATACGGTAGATGTGCTATAAGGCATCTTCTGAAAGAGTACTAAATCTCCTGATTAAAATATATGTGAAAAATTAATAAGCGATATCATATGTAAGCAGATGCATATGAAAAATAATGCGATCATCAAACATTAAACAGCATATGAATCAAAACAGCCAACTGTTACCGGATGAAATGTCGACCCATGATGAGCTGTGGGACTGTTGATGGACTCGATCAACTCTATCTATGTTTTGATCATCATAAATCCGACCTCCAATTTGTAATCTATAATAAAAACTTGTCAACATTTTTTTTTTTTTTTTTTAAAGCAGAGGGTCTGTTCTTTATTTTGATATATTGCATATTCGGACATACAACATCTGGGGGGCCATGAAAATCAAAAATGATAAAAAATGCTGCCGATGGATGGCAACTTTTTTCTAAAATGCTGTCAGGGAAAGAGTTAAGAAGTTTAAATGTCATGTGAAAAGTAAAAACAGATTTTTTTTTTTTTTCACCTTGAATACATGTGAGTGTACACATTTGAATAATTATTCCAAAAAAATAAATGCATATATTTTTTTAGGTAAGTTATTTTTCATCAATATCGTGCATTAATCATTTCTAAATATCATTATGTGTTTGAGTCACCACATCACGAGACATTTTACAACCTGAACTAACCTTGCCATGTCATAAAAAGCTTAAATTATCTGATATATTTTAAGAAACTTAATGACACAGTCATAAGGGTCTTCAGGGGTCCATTGGATATGATGATGTTGATGTTTTTAAACTTTTTTATTAACATTCCGGTTTAATTTTTACCATGCTCAGCCAGGTCTAGCGTCAATACAGAAACATTGACACTGTTGTTCCAAATGTGGTTTACTCAATGATGTTGCAGATGGTATTAATAAGTGTCAAGATGACCATTTCATACATTATATGATCAAAGTTATGAAGGATGTGTGAATCACAACAAAAACACTAGTCCAGCATTCTGTTAAGGGGAGATGTGGGAAATGCCGCCACAAGAGCAGGAATCGAACACAATGAAGCATTCACATTAAAACTGAAATGAAGGTAAAGACCAGATCTGGAGGGAAGCCCGGGAGGGGTCCGTCTTTCAACACGGCATCTGGATCAACCTGCTGAGGTCTTTTTGATGAGAACTTTGTGGATTTTCTGTCAGGGAAAGAATGTCTGTGTGGAAAATATATGTGACCTAAACAACCTTAAAGCTGGTCAAAGCACTGTCTGGAGATTGATAGAGCCTTTAGTCAATGAGCTTGACAAAGAGGTAGTGGTCTTCAACAGTTCTTTGTGTGTGTGCTTAAATACTGCTGTGTACTGACACGAAAAGGAGAAAAGAAAGAGAAAAAGTGAGACACAGACACATGGCACATGTGCACGAATTAGTCTCGCCATTGGATGGGGTTCACCGGAGCCCTCTAAATCTGGCGAGGTTTGCTCGATTCACCATTCCACCAGAAGATTCATTGTTCTACGGGCACCAGAGCAGACGCTTGGCCAGTGATTTAGTGATTCTCAAAGGAAGAGCTCTCTTTTAAAGGTGAGACTTCAAAGTCAGATCCCAAACGGAAACCGTGTTGTCATATGAAGACAGGGCATTTTAGCTGTCAAATGAGGAGAAAACTGAATAGGTTAGTGTAGATTTACTGAAACAAGGGTCAGAACTCACGAAAACAAATCCATCAGTTAGATTTGAACAACCAATCAGTGGTCAGCCAAAGAAAATATGGTGCGTTATGGTGGTTGATGCTAATTAAAGCTCGACAAAATGTTGTAAAATGCACAAAGGCATTCCTCAAATCTGCTGAAGTTAGATGCCTGAACTTCAAAAGCATGTGTTCCAGATTTTTGTTCGACTCAATTGAAGGGAGGTACTGGCAACGCAGTTGGACATGATCAGTATTTTGTGATGCAATAAACCCATGACTCACAAACTCATAAAACATAGGAAGAAAACAATCTCTCTTTCAAAAATCTCTTCAAAACGTTTCCTGGAAAATGAGAGAGGGATTGCTGAACCCAGAGCCTGAGGTACCAAGGCAGGAGCAGCCAGAGATTTCCTCCACATACACACACATATCATACTAAACAGCTCTCCTTTTTACCACACCAGGATGTTGCGGTTGCCATGTTCAGCTCAATGCCTCAACGCCAGGTAACACCGAACAATGAGAGCATAATTAGAATGAGGGTACCAGCAGTGCAAAACAGGGACGTGGATGAATATAAGCACACCATCACGGGATCTGGCAACCAATGACAAGTGTTGACATCCCAACAGGCTTAATGCAATAAAGGATCTTATATTCTGACATATTTTCATGACAACTCCAGCAATTCTCAGGTTAAATGACTGACACCTCGGCGTACCTCAGTGTTATTTAATGCTTCCCACGCACCTGTGTTCTAAGTGAAACCGATTTATAAAGATGACCACAGGATTTTAATTAATACGTGAGACCAGGTGAACCACAGTCTCAAGAGCTGGCTTGCCAACAGAAACGCTGACTTCAAGACTATCTAAATTGAACAGTTCTTTCATATGCTGCTCCCTATAGGGAAAACACCATTTATATCTGTAAAATTTTCCTTATTTCCCTTTTGCTTTTCCAGGTGCACATCCATTTTTTTTTTTTTTTTTGCTGCAGCTGCAGGCCTTTTCATTTAGGTGACAAAAAGAAACACAAGCACATTTGCACTTGTATGGCTGCATTCAATGTATGCAGTATAATAAAATCAAGGTACAAATTGTACAATTATTCATTTGACATTTTACACATTTGAGCAACACTGACAAATCAAAGCAGCTTCACTCCCAAGCACCAACATCTGAGGTAGTTCTTCAGTGGTCCACTCTACTGCCCACTGGTGGTTGTGGTCTTCACACTTTCTCTGTGTAGACCCTGCATGCCTCTCTAAAATGCTGTTCATGATGTTTATGTAGTTTAAAGGGAACCATACCATCCAAATTTTCCAAATGCAATGAGTCATGCAAAAAGGCAGCTGAAGCCATGGGCCAAGGGTGTCTTCACTGCACTTGGTTTTTTCAAACTTCACTGCAAGGCAGATAAAAAGAGGGCCACATTCAGCAGTGGAGCTCAGTCTGAAAGTGAACTCCAAACTCACTGATAAAGAGATATTTGTGGTAAAAGACTATCTGAAAAGGGATCAACTGATGCAGCAGCGCATACACAGTAAAGATGAGGTAATTTAATCCATTAATTTCACAAAATCCAATCCAGTTTACACAAAATCCAGTTATTTCAATAGGAATCCATGCGATTGGTGCCCCCACACAGATTGTGCAACAGGTTCAAGTTGATCACATAGATTCACTAAACTGGCCAAAAGAAAGCTGCTTGAAATTTACTTCTGTGTGAGCTGTTTCTTACATCACTACACTATTGAACACAGACAATGAACATTTTCTGCCAGCAACATTTTTTTTTTTTTTTTACATTTCACTGACCACACAATCAGATCCTTACTGTCTTTCTTTGTGTCAATTTGTCAATTTTAGTGTAATCAATAAATTTTTTTAAAAAGTAACAATAGTTTAGCGAGTCTGCAACCAAAGCAGCTCCAGCTGTTAATACAGTCAACATTTCATCAAACCAGATTTACAAAGAGTTGGTGGAGCCTCTAACACAGGGCATTTATTTAGTATATAAAAACTAGACGGAGCACAACAAAATAGAACTAAATGCAGGGGTGAAGACTTTTCAACAACAAACTTTTTGTCCAATACATTTATACAACAAGGTGTGGCAAACATACACAAGACAATGCATTGGCCAATGATATCAGTAAATGCTCAAACCAACAATCAAAATAATATTGCGGTCGGAATACAAAAAATATGTCATAAGAACAGCCCATTATGTCTACTTCAGACAGATTGAACTGAATTGCTAAATGGATTGTATTGTATGCTATAGTGGTAGACCTATGTTCAATGATAAGAAAAACAAACAACCAATTCTAAAGCCCCTTTCTAAAACAATGATTTACTAATTTGTCACAATTATGTAATGTCTTTAAATTATGAGGGCTTCAAATTTAAGATTCTGCTTATCATTTTTAGAAGATTGACAGCCTTACTTTTTACAAATATTATTAGACTCTAAATAACCCAGATGACTGAAAAATATTTGATTAAATATCCACCCATCCATCTATATATCTCTCTGCTTATATCAGCTCAAACCGTCTTTACTGTACAGGACTGCTAAAAGTATATTAAAGTAGATTTAAAAACTTTAAGATTACAAAAATGACACAAATCTAACTGAAAGAATCACAACACAAGGCTCAAATGCAATAATGTTAAGCCTCTGTGTGGTTTGGGATGCTGATCAAAGGTGGAGCATTTATATCTGAGGGTACTCCTTTCTGAGTCAGCGTTTCTTCTGCGTTTCACATGCTAATAACGCAGCGGCTCATTAGTAAAGCAAAGGTAAAACATGAAGCTCTCACTCAATATCGGTGCCATTGAATCTCATCAGCCTGACCTGTTTACCTTGCTGATTTCAGAAACTATGGACCGATAATACATCAAACAGATCTCGCAGACAAAAGCTCTCCTTTCTGAATCACTTCAAAAGCAGTCCTATGGAAACCACGCAAGATGTGATAGCGAGCAAACCACGCTCTCTCAAGGGAGGGCTGCGGTTATGAGGGCTCTCTACGGCTACCCTTGGCGTTGACAGTGTCAGGTGGGTTACAGCGTTGCTGTTGGCAAGAGAGGACAGTTTGAACAGCTGTGCTAACAGAACGCAATGTTAGCCGAAGATGGAGGTACTATAAAAGGAGGATGAAAGACAACATCGGCCCCTTTGTGCTGTTCTGACATAATAAAGTGTAAAATCAATTATTCTACTTGTATAATCATCTAGGTGGGACTATCCCACAAAGAGCCAATGTAGCATCTGTTGCAAACTTTCCACAAGCTAGATGCTTTGTAGGGATAAGGACTGTAGAATGAAACCAGAGAAGGACATCTGAGGTGGAGTTATCCATATCATCTGTACCTTGGACATCATTGAATTGACAGATCTTGTGTGTTACATGGTGGAAATATAAGAGAGTGGTAGTCATAAACTGTGGTTGGTTTTGGAAAAGATTGTAAGAGTCAAGCCTGGAGACAGGATTGATTACACGCTGCACAGCTACTAGATCATTTCAAGTATCCCTTAATTCAAATCCACCAGAGCGAGCCGCTGAGTTGTTAATTACACTGCTCTCAGACTTTCAGCACAGATCAAAATACCCATGTTTCACCATTCTCCGCCTTGGCAAAACAACAGTAAGACTGTGGACAAATGTAAGCGTTTGTCAAGATTATAAACAGTGCGATAAAAAAAGGTTTGTGGTAATATCAGACTGGTTGTACACCTATTATCCTCTTATCAGTCTCAATGACGCCAAGATTAGTTCACTTAAAAACGGAATTTTGTCATCTACCCAATTTACCTAACATCTACCCAAACTGTATGACTTACTATCTTCTGTCGAACACAAAAGGAGAGGCTTAGAAGAATGTTCATGATACTCTTTACCATGAAATTGTAGAAATTGCCAATGAAAGTGAATGTGGGAGCACATTGACAAACACCAAAATGACAACAAAGCATCATAAAAGTATCAAAAAAGCAGTATTTATGACTGGTGCACTACATTCCAAGTGTTCATAAGCCATATTAAATATTTGTATCAGGAATATGCTGAAATCATGTCTTTACTTGCTAAAAATCATCTCCTCCACTATATATTTTATATTTCATTTGTGTATATTCAAATATGGTGGCAAGTATGGCGTCAATGACTTTCAATGACTGTCAATGACTTTCCTCGTAATCTTTAATCGAAATAACTTCCCAAAGTCCGACCAACATTTTTCCTTGTTCGAGTTGATCTGTTTCACTCGGATTTAAGAAAAGACCATCAAAGAATCTGTTTAATGCTGACATTAAATGTATGTACACAGGCTGAAGAAAAATTAAAAATAAACGTATATGGTCAAAAGATTGGACCTGTAACCAAAATTGGATCTTGTAGTGTAAACGCAGCCAAATACGAAAACCAACAATAGCTCTCCCATGTTGATGTGGGGTTGAAATAGCATGTGTAAAGTTTGACATAATTTTCATTTATGGGTAAACTTTATTTTTATAAAGCAAGAACACATTATGGCATGACTCTTCTAGCCTTTCCCTGTCTGACCTCCTCAATCACTACACCCCCCCTAGTAATGACGTTCAGTAATGACTACCTGCTACTTCTACAAGCTGCAAATCTCTCTATGTCTACCCTTCCCACTTTCCCTCTCTACAATTGTTTTCATATGTAATTCTTTCAATCGGCTGTCTACATGAAAACAGTGGAAAAAGATAATCTTCAGACAGACCACCAAAGGCTCACATAGAGTGTGTCTAACAATATTCCAGCAAGTCACCAACTCAATCATTACCTCATGATGCAATTTCTGTTTAAGTCACAGTGAGACTAGACTGCAGAGGATTTCAGTACTTTGGTGAAGCTAGCAATGAGAAACTGTTCTTTGCTTTGGAGTTTTTCTGTTTCCTGGAGGTCTACATACATATATTTACAATAATTATATTCTTCGTAATAGTGCATTTCAGTGAGGAAAGAAATATATGAGTAAATGATGTGATGTTCTTTTTTTTGGTTTGAATTAAAATGCTTTAATTGATTTAATTTCTAAATTAAAAAACATTTTTACATTTTTTTGGGGGCATAAAGGTCAAAAATACTTTCCTCATATCATAATGAAGAAAAACGTCCAGTTTAAAGAATAAAACCATTTAAAACAGTTTTTATTATTATTTGTTATTTTAAACAAGGCAAATCAAAAGTAATGTGGTACAACCAACAAGTAGAAAGAAAACATGAAACAGCAAATTATGT
The DNA here is from genome assembly GCA_031834385.1 of Semotilus atromaculatus. NCBI lineage: Eukaryota > Metazoa > Chordata > Actinopteri > Cypriniformes > Leuciscidae > Semotilus > Semotilus atromaculatus. The sequence goes on from JAULUF010000007.1 coordinate 19,670,133, forward strand.
CAAGTTTATTCAAATATATGATAATTTTATCTTTTTTATGACAGAGCAAGGTTAGTTGAGGTTGTAATAATAACGTGGTATAAAAATGACATGTGGTATAAAAAAATAATAATACAAATAAATACAAATAAATAAATGTAGGAATTAATGTTATTAAGTGTTACTTGACCACATGAATCGGTGATTTTAAACTTTTGCTGAAAATAGTAAGCTATGTTTTTTAAGGCCATATGATACCAAAGATTACATTTAGAAGAAAATGCCATTTTCAACTACTTTTATTTAATTTTTTTCGCCCTTTCCACTATTTTGCAGACTATTATTTGTCAATGACCACTGTACTTTTTCTCTTCTGCAAAGCTGAAGAAATTTTTCTCGAACTTGATCTTTATATATAGCTAAAGTTATCTGACCCCAAATACAGTCCCTAGAGTACATCAGCATTTTTAACAAGGAAGGAAAGCCCGGTTTTGCTTTAACCATAAAACCTTTACCAAAAGATTCCCTATACATGGCTAATCACTACTATAATAGCCTGAAAGCCTGAAATCAGTGTGTGTGTTTAAAGTGTGGCTGGACTAAAGATCTTCTAAATCTCTAAGCTTCCTCTGGCTCTGAATGGGAACCACATGCTGCTGCACAGTACGGTTGTTACCTACTCACTCAATGGACTGCTCTGGGGCATAAGTTAGCCTTCTCTCCCTCAGTCCAGCATCATGGATTCATAATCCAAACCAATGTGGTTAACAAGTTAACAATTAGCCCAGCATTAACAGAGCTCCAGTTTGCTCTTGCTGTCACCCACAATGACAGCCGTGCCAGAACAGTGTGCACAGAGGTAAAACACGATAGGAGGGAATCCTTTCACCCTTAAAAACAGATTGGGGGGGGGGGGGGGTCTGCCAGCTGAAATTGCAGCCTCCTCACCACATGGCAAACTCACTTTCCCCATAATGTGGAGAGAGCTCTAGGGAAATATTACTGCCTGCATGAAGATGTTAAGAGAAGTTTACAGGCAGACCATACACATTCCTGCAGACTTAGGCAACACCGCTTTAAAAGTAATACTAAGGGGTTGAGAATGTGTGTGAAGGAATGATATTTTCACCCTTTTAAAAGATCTAGCATTAAAAGTCATAAAAACATGGCAGGTGGGTCAACACATCCCTGGAAAGTGAGAGTAAGCTCCACCATTAAATAATCACTTTCACTCTAAATTAGATTCCCTATAGCTTCATATAGACCCCATTGACTTTAAGGAGTTTAGTCACTCCATAGATTCAAGGACTATTCAAGTCTGATACTTGCACAATGGTGCACATCTGCACATTCCACATGGTTTGATTTGTTTTGTACACTGATATTACTACTACTAATAAAAACTCCTTGATCTGCTATTTCTTTCATCTTACATTTTTTATTTTATTATTTAATGAAATATCTCATTAGTTTGCATTTTCCCTAGCCAAAAACTTCAACTGAGTGTAAGCAACAATGTCAGACAATCTGGATGTCATTGTTTGAGCACAGACTCTCCATCAGAATGGAATCAGTGTGAACATCTGGATACGATCTGAAGTTATGAGGGGGGGGACTCCCATAACCTGATAGCATCTAATCCACAGGAAAGGTAAGGTGGTAAGGCAGATGATTACATTTCACTACTTTCATTTCCACTATTGGGCTTTTCACACTATTGTTAAACAAGAGCCATTCTAACGCTGAGCAAAGGTCACATTTCACACTGTTTATACCTTTACTAAGGAGTAAGGTGCATTTTGCAGCCAAAAAAGGAACATTGTCTAATGTAAATAGTGCAACGATATATGAAACACAGCACTGCACAGCTTTCTGTTGATCAGCACTGGGAATTTAGATGAGCAACTTAAACCCGTTGTGAAATCTGTGAAGAGAAATATTCCATCCTCACACGAAATTTCAGATCGCGTGAATTCCAATTAAAATTACTGGATTTCACCTGAGAAAGAGCAACAGTAAATGTGACCGTACTTTCACACTTTCAAGATTTCACACTGGAGTGGACATCTGTAAAGTACTTATTTGCATATTTAAGAGGTAAACAACTTTGATTGGACAAATACTTGATTCAATAACATCTTTTCCATCTGTGGAAATGTCAGCATGCAAGCAAAAAACAAATAATGCCGTCTCTTCTTTACTCAAGTTTGTGCTTGCCATCACTGTTTGACATTTTTTTATTTTTGCACAGATGTTAAAACTAAACATTGCATGTGAAAGTGTCTGTTATTGTACAAAGAACATGAATATTTAATGAGGTATGAACTGTTTATTTTATGATTGGTTGTCAGTTGCTAAACAATTTGCTGTTGCTAAACTTCAGCGTTAGGACTGTTATCAGGTTCATAACCATGGGTTAAAATAAATGCTAACCCTGTTTTAAGTTACAAATGGTAATTGCTTGCTTAATGCAGAGCTAAATATGGGTGTAAAAGACGATTACCCATGGTTAAGGACAAGTGTGAGTATCTGCAGTCAACAAACATGTCCCATTCAAAAAAAAAAAAAACTCAAGTCATGTTTCACTGTGCCTATTATCAGTGTATTTCAGTTCACAGTCATGAAACCAAGCAATCTGACCCTGTATCTGCATAGGTTGTGGTATTAATCAAATGCATAGAGAAATATCTGTATACAGTGGCTGAAATTAAACAATAAAAATAGCGCAAGGGGTCAAAATTGTTCCAAGTATAAAGTTACCAACTTTTACCCCAGAACTCTTCACAAAACAACTAAATTACAGCTTCACTTGTAGGATTCGTTCTTTTCTAGCTAATGAGACCTTACTGATAGATAATGTGTTTTTTGAACGCTCTGGACTACCATTAAAGTTTCATTACATTACATCTCATTTTTAATATGCTAAATTCCTCCATGTTGTGAAAACACCATGTGCTCAATCTGTCGTCTCCTTCGATACTCTGAAGAAAATTATCGAGTTCTACATCTCGCCATCATTCATAACACATGAGTGCACTGACATCAATTCGCGTCTGTAAATGCAACTTCCTTCCTTTTCAAAACAAAGACATTTGTTCAGACCCAAAGCATCTTTTTCTCAAAACAAATCTGTCTGGTGTCTTGACATGCGAAAAAAGTATCTAGAATGCAACGAGAGGTGTAAAGCGTTCACCGCTCATCTTGGTCACACAGTTTGCAGGGCTCTAGATCACTTCTTCCTGTCGTCTGGGAATTCCTGCCACCGATGTTTAATGTGGGGCCATGCAGCAAACGACTGTCACAAGCACACATTCATTCCAGATGTACCACGCCATATCAAAGCCAAGATCCACTAAGCAGCACAGCGGCCTGGGCGGCGGGAATACCGATTAGATGCTTTATGGCGTCTATAAAAAACAAAAGAAAGAAATCTGAAATCTGAAAACAGCACTCTCAGCTTCTTAAAAAGCTCTTTCAGCTTCCACTGCGATCTTGTGGCTTCATTTTTGAAGGTAACTGTGATGGTTCCTCTGCTCAAAGAAAATATTTGCTATGCTTGGTCCATGAAAGTGAGATCAGCTCTCGGCATGCTGTCCAAGATGGAGGTTTTATGGTGGGGGAACACAAGCATAATGTGTTGAGTGATACATAACTAAGAATTTGTGAAGTTTTGGAGTGGTAAGATTCACTTCGCTTACTGACCTGAGCTCCCAGTTTCTCTTCCGCTCTACCAGCATCCTACCTGAAATGGAATCTCACTATTACGAAGTCAGGTTTTGCTTTTTTTTTTTTTTTGCTTTTTGATGTCAAAAACCCACAAATATTTTATGATCCCCTTGTAAGGGACCCTCTTTAGAAAATATGAAGGCAGCTACACTGTATATTTCCAAGTATAAATACACATTTTATACTGTGTGTGAAAAAAATATGCAATTATAAAAACATGTTTTTACAAATGACCTGATATAAAATCATTTTATAAATGACTTTATATCAGGTGTGTCTTTTTTTCTAGCCACCATTAGAATGCTTTAGATGTACAAGCCTGATGTATAAATCCCGTAAATATTCTGCAGACCCCCTATATCCCAATCTTGGATCTTAGGACCCAAGTTTGAAAACCCCTTTCGTTTGGAGCGTCACTTAGGCAGGAAATCATAAGTGATGTGACAAGAAGAATGGCTCAACTTAATAATACGCATTTTAAACTGTATTTTATCAATACTATCCAGTATTGAATTAATTATATTTATTATAGTCGCCATTCTGGATTAACTTTTAAATAATGCATTATGGAATTGCCCTCACTGTGAATTATAAATGCAATGCTAGCTTAGAATTTGGCCAAAAGAAGGAACTGTATGAGGCAGAACAATAAAGTTGCATATCTTTTGGAACAGCAATACCTTAAAATGCTGCCTAATGAGGCAACTTACTAGGTTTTGGAACAGAGATAATGTTCACACATCATATAATAAGTATCCAAATTCTTCAAAAAAACGTACATTAGTCAAATGGCCAAAATCAAGTTCATCCACATGAGGAAAAGTTTAACACATCATTTTGGTATACAGATTCACTGCATAACCACAACTGGCAGCATCCACGAGTCCTGACAATCAGTATCTCATGAAATGACATGTCTTGTGGTTTGAAAGACATAACCATGACAAACATTTCCAGATCCATGAGTCTAATAAAAACGACACTGCATAATCAGCACTGCCGATCATAATAAATACATTTCATGTGAATTCAGGTTGCGGCCAGTTTGTGCTTCCAGGATGGCTGAGTCATCGTTATCTTATTCTGTTTTCCTCGTATCTCTGTCAGGATGACAAACCACAACTCATGTTCATCTTAACTACATGCGATTAAACTTGTAGGCCGTTTCCTCGACAAAAACGTTTTCGCTGCATTGTTTCACGTGGGATAGCTGTGGAAAAAAAAGATCTTGATGAATGAATCAAACTATGGAGAATAAAAAGAGCTGTGATTGATGATGCTACCTTTAAAAAGTTGTCAAAGGTCCCAAACATGCTCTATTCATGGGTCTCTGCTGGGAGGCCTAATCTTATTGTAAGCCACTCTGTGCAGGCCAACACTGAGGCCAAGCAGAGGAGTGAGAAAGTCAGAATGAAGAGAGAATGAGATGAGACATGATGGATAGAGGCCTGCCCCAGAGATGCAGATGGATAAACCTTCCCACTGTCTTGTCTCGGTTTCTTTATTAATCCATCAAGTCAGAACTTGATGGTAACAGAAGCCAGCAAAGGACAACGTCTTTTAACTTTTTACAGTTGCTCGGCTCTGAAACTCACAGTCTGATACGCTGCCCTTTGTGCAGATGTTAAATTTGTCAGAGCTGGAAAAAGTGATATGTCTTTAATAGGGATAGGGAAAAATAGGGGGGAGTAAAACAGAACATGGAGATGATTTGAAGCATTTAAACATTTAAATATAAAATCAAGAATTCTAAAGCCTGAAATGAATAAAATACAGCTGCAAAATCATGCAGTTCCTGTCTGTTTTACTGTTACCAAGTTATAAAGCACAAGTTATTGCATCCTGCCTTTATATAAACTTTACAGTCTTTCAAAAACCGGAGACAGTATCTGTGAAGTGTTAAGGATATCAAACTACTAAAGGCCTCCTGATGCCAGGAATGTGGCTGAGGCCATTTCCTATGTGCACAAGCATCACAGCTGTGTGAGATGTTGCATCCATTCAAATGAAACACCCATAGATATATGAATATCTTTCAATTTTTATACATATTTGTCTTGTCTTGCTTGTATTTGTTTGGCTTTTAAAGTTTCAATGTCAAGAGAGGAGCAAGAGTATGCTGTAGATATACTATAGCTGGTTTCCAAGTATAAAAAGATTTATTTATTTTTACGCAACCAAAAAATAATCATGATTTTGTTTATTATTTGTTAGTATAATAAAAAAAAGTTACTGAAATTTTGAAAGAAAGAAAAAATCTGGATGGGAATTAGTACTGGTCAAAAACTGCAGTTGAAAACAGAACAACAGCCTATGCTTTTTTTCCCATGACTACGATGAGACGATAACTGGACAACAATAGGGTCATTAAACGATAATTGTAACTATTTCAACATTCAATATTATTGACAAAAAAAAAGACAAGACTACAAGCAGTGCAAAAAATAAGAACTTTTCGTAAAAAAAAAAAAGAGAACGTTTGCGTTGATGTCGTGTTTAAATCCCCCTTTTTTTTTTGTTAAAAGGAACGATTTTCTGCCAAGTGGTTTACTTAATATTGGCAATCTAGCTGTTAAAGATGTATGTGCATCGATGTACTGGTTTGTCAACATCTAATCCTCAACCTCGATCAGAAGGTTTGTAGGCAATCAGTTCATGACAACTTCAGTTCCCAATCATTGATTTATTGCAATAAATCAACAAGTTTTGTTTACATGTAGGTTTCTGAGTGTGGTTTCTGAAATAAATGAATAACAATGAATAAATTAAACTTATCAAATATTTAAATACAATACTGGCAAATATATATTGCAATAATAAACCAAGACTTTGGTAATTGCAGCATTAAATTAAATTAAACCAACGACCACTAAGTGGAGCTCTTGCTCAAGTAATAGAACAGAGTCACAAGATTTGGTGCTAAACAAATCAGCCTACTCATGATAAATCACTTAAACAACACCCTCAAATTGTAAATAGAATACTAAATAACACCACACAAATATTCCAGCGATCAATATCAGCAAGGTTAATATATGCATTTGCAATAAACAACGAATATAACCGTCAATTTGGGCATGTCTGGCAATCGAAACTCTCTCCTTAGCATATGCATAAATATCATGACAAAACAATAACATAGCATTGAATAAACATATTTATGTCTACTATACACATACACATACACATTCACATTCACCTAAGATATATTAATGGAAACTTACTTTGTCAAGAACGCACACACATCAAACAAACAATGATGTCTCGTTACAGCGGCAGATATAAACTTGTCCGTGCATGTCCCCGACTCCGCCCACATGTGATGTCACAGACCAATTCAAAGTAAAAGTTCAACAGGGATTTTTATACAGCCGCCCCCTAATTTGTGCAGCAAATTAGAAATCAAATAAGGGTCCCTGTTCTTGAAACTATGTGCCATTAGTATCAGTGGGCATCTCTGGTAGCACAATAAGTTTAGAAACAGGGCGACTGTAAACGCGGTTTCCAACAGTTACATTCGCCACTCTTATTGTTCCATCACTGCTGGAAACAACTTGGTTTACTCTGCCTACTGGCCAGAGGGCTCGGGGCAATTGAGAGTCCATAACCATAACTACTTGCCCCACCGATAGATTTGGTGTAGATTTCCGCCACTTCGCACGGGGTTGTAGACTTGGCAAGTAGTTCTGAATGAACTGTTTCCAGAACTGGTCAGCTATGACTTGACCATGTTGCCATTTTCTCTTTCCAAGTAATTCTCTTGTGCCATAAACCACTTGAGGGAGGGAGGCATCCCACCACCCCATGAGCAAGAGATTTGGAGAAACTGGGTCTGCGTCTGAAATATCTGATGATACATAACCAAGTGGTTTAGAATTTAGTATTTCCTCCACTTCAACAAGAACAGTAGACAGTACTTCGTCAGATACAACTTGGTCTTTAAGTACTACTTAAAGACAGGATTTTACGGAGAGGATTTCACGCTCCCAGGCTCCACCAAAATTAGGTGCATGTGGAGGATTAAACTGAAATGAAATACTCTGTTCACTTAGTTTCTCTTTGATTGCTGGCTCAAGTACAGAGAAACTTTCTTGCAGTTCTCGATTCCCACCTCTGAAATTTGTGCCCTGGTCCGATATTAATTCGAAAGGTTTGCCTCGTCGTGCAATGAAACGACGTAAAGCCATGAGAAAGGAGTCAGTGTCCATATTATGCAGAAGGTCTAAGTGGATACACTTCGTAGTAAGACACTTGAAAATGATTACCCAGCGTTTTTCATGTCTTCTGCCTATCTTTATTGTAAATGGTCCGAAGCAATCAACTCCAGTTGACCAGAAAGGAGGTTGGTATAAGCGAAGACGAGCAGCAGGAAGATCAGCCATTTTGGGGTTAACTGGATTACTGCGCCATTTCCTGCAGTCTCTGCATTGGTGTTGATATTTCTTTATAGCTTGTCGGCCTCGGATTATCCAGTACGTTCTTCGTATCTCTGCGAAGACACGTTCAGGACCCGGATGAAGCAGTCGGTTGTCGTAGTCTTGTATTATGAGTTTAGTGATAGGGTGATCAGGTGCCAGTCAAATAGGATGTAAAGTATCAATCTCAAGTTTCTCAGCTTTGCGAAGGCGACCTCCTACCCGAATGAGTCCCATTGCTTGATCATATTCAGGTGACAGAGTACTTAAGCTACTGTTGGCGTGTATGACCTTAGCATTCTGAAGTGCATGGAGTTCATCAGGGAAACTATCCTGCTGGGCTTGTCTCAGAAGAAGCAGTTCAGTATCAATGCACTGTGAAGCTGACATTGGGTTTGTGACTGTCCCATGTACAGACTGGTAAGTAGCTTGGACTAAGTCTGCCCATGTTGTGTGCTGCTCTGGATCAGGTAGGGAGGACTGAAGTATGGCAACATGAGCACATAAAAATTACTTTCTTAGCTCATTCTCATCAGATGAGTGTACAGAAGGCTGTGTTGGCCAGTTTTCTGTTGACTTTTGTAGGAACTGAGGGCCCTGATTCCACTGACAGACATGAGAGAGATCATAAAGCGATTTCCCTCTTGTAATATCATCAGCAGGGTTTAGTTCAGAATTCACATATCTCCAGTTCTCTGAACTAGTCAACTCCTGTATTTCGGCAATCCGCGTACCAACAAACACCTTGTAATGACATGATTCAGATTTGATCCAAGTGAGAACTGTGGTGGAGTCTGTCCAGAGAACAGTGTTATGAATGGGTAGAGTAATTTCAGTTGAGAGGAGTTTAGCCAGTTGGGCTCCAGTAAGGGCACCACACAGTTCCAGTCTGGGCATTGATAGTTGTTTTTTTGGTGCAACACGGGATCTGGCCATAACAAATGAGGTATGAATTCCTCCCTCCTTGTCCTGTAGACGCAGATATGCTACTGAACCGTAAGCCCGCTCAGAGGCATCACAGAATATATGTAACCCTAGCATGTCATTGTCAGGTTCTGGACAAACTGGAAAATAGCACCTCTGCATGCCTACCATAGGAAGATACTGCAGTTCATTGGTCCACTCTTGCCATTTGTTGAGCATCTCATTCTCAATGCAGTCATCCCAGCCTTTTTTGGTTATCCATAGAGCTTGAACAAGGATTTTAGCCTGGGTGGTATAAGGCAAAATATACCCAAGAGGGTCATATTGAGAAGCTAGCACTCTATAAAATATTGCGCATGGTAGGCTCCTCCGTTGATAGTGGCCTGTTTCGATAGCCAAGCTTGTCAGTGAGGCAGTGCCAAGAGAGCCCGAGTGTCGATTCTTGTGGGTCTGTCTTGTTTACGGTCAGCCATAACTAATAGCTTTCCGATCGTGCCTCAGTTGGTAGATGAGCAATTACCTCTGGGTAGTTACTTGCCCATTGTCTTATTTCAAATCCCCCAGCTGATAGTACAGCTCTCATTTTGTCTATTAGCTGTTTGGCTTCATAGGTTGTGGGAAGGGACTGCAAACAGTTATCCACATAGAAGGATTTCAGTACTGAATCTGCTACCTCTTCATTGCTGTCACGATGGTCCAAGACATGACGCTGGAGGGCATAGATGGCACAACATGGACTACATGTGGTTCCGAATGGCAAAACACGCCATTCATAGATGTCGGGAATCCTTTCCTTTTCCAGATCTCTCCACAAGAAGCGCAGCAATGGCTGATCTTTTGGAAGTAGGCGCACTTGGTGAAACATTGAACGAATATCACCACTAATGGCCACAGGATATTGTCGGAATCTGAGGAGAACTCCCAGTAAAGATGAACCTAACGTAGGTCCTGGAAGTCACTGATCATTCAGTGAAGCCTGGTGGAACTGATAAGAGCAATTGAACACAACCCTAGCTTTGTTATTGTGATGCACAAGGTGGTGGGGAATAAACCATGACTCTTTTGTACCTTTAACCTCTTCAGGAGTGAGTTTTATTGCATATCCTGCTTGCTCCAGTTTGTGGATTTCTTTATTGTATAAGTATGACTCTTTTGTACCTTTAACCTCTTCAGGAGTGAGTTTTATTGCATATCCTGCTTGCTCCAGTTTGTGGATTTCTTTATTGTATACGTCTGCTAGCTCTGAATTTTGATTCAAACGGCGTTCAGTAGCCCTTAAAAGAGCCATGACTGATTCTGGACCTGCATGCAAGACCTTTGCACTATACCTGCGAAGAAGAGGAGTTGCGTAGCGAGAGACTCCATCTACTTCTACTCTCTCCGTTTTTGTTTCCAGCATCTGAAGAGCATCTCTGTCTTGCTTGGATCGTGTAATGTCTTTCAGAGGCTGAAAGGGAAGTATGTCTACTTGCCATAACTTTTCAACATGATAAGACAGATCTTGTGTAGGAGCATGTAACAGCGAGATGTTCAAACAGGTAGTCTCCAATGGCTGGTCAAGAAATGTCGTTGGACTCTGGATGGCCCGGCCCAAATGTGTACTTACTGCCACAGGACTACCTAATGGGCCCATAAGTACTGGAGTTATCGGAGTGATGTGTTCTGGGTAATCAGAACCGATAAGGAGCATGGGCTGTACCTCTTTGAAAGGTATAATAGGAACATCTCTCAGATGTGCAAACTTATGCTTTAGAATCTCTACAGGGCAAGATTGCTTGGCAATGTTCAGCTCTTGTGATGTAAAGGCAGTGTGTATCTTGTGACGAATGCTCGGATTCACAGAGGCAGACACTTCAAACGAGACTGATGAACCCTGGATCTCTACTACCTCTTGTCTAATTGTTCTGAGGGCAAGTGATTCATCTGTCTTATCCAGATCAAGGTAATGCATTGCTGTGGGAAGAATTATGGTCCTTTCAGACCCATCATCTAGAATGGCATACGTGTCCAATATTCTCCCTCTGTTATGGAGTCTGACCTGGACCACTTTCAACATGACTCAGCCAGAATGAGTAACCTGATCAAGGTAAACTGTGCGGGGTAGTGTATTTACAGTAAGGATGTTCTTATTGATGTTGGATGCGGTTTCATGAAGAACTGACAAGTGTTGTTCGCTGCACTTGGAACATGGCTTTTTCAGGGTGCACTGTGAAGGCTCATGTCCTCTACCACATCTCCAGCATCTGTTATTGTCCTGTATCCATGTTGTTATTTGTGCAACATTTAATTTGCCAAATTCAGGACAAGAATTGAGGTAATGCTGTTGACACTTGCAGAAGGGGCAGTATGGCTTGAAGCGTTCACGTTTATTTACCTTTGTCTGGAAAGATGATGCAGAGGAGGCAGAAGGCTTCTCGGTCGCATGATCCATGCCATAGTAGATTGTAGATTGTACCTTTGGTGGCTTTGGAAGTTTTTGTTCTCTATTCTCAAATCGAGGTTTATCAAAACTGTAGATCTCAGCTGCTCTCCTCGATATCTGAAGCGCTTGTGATTTATTCTCTAGCCATTCTGCGAACTCAGGAAGAGTGTAGGTTCTGTCAGTGCCATTCTGGAGAATGCCCTTGGCCATACAGTATTCAACGAAGCTATCTCTATGAGAGGATGTGAGCTTGGTGAGCAATCTATCGACATGGGAACCACACATAAGTTCAGACTTGGAAGACCCCTCCAATGTATTGAGAAGACCAACCAAAGTGCTAACTGATAAAGCACAGTCCTCAAACCCTTGAGCATCCCCTGGTTTCAGTGGAGGTGTATGGAGGATGTTGCCAATTTCTCCCTGTACCAGCTGTCCGGGCTGCCCATAGCGATGCTGCAAAGCTTGCATAGCTCGAGTATAAGGCATGGGATCATACATGTATCTCTTTGCTATTTGGAAGGCAGCGGGTAATTTGAGATGGTCAAGTAACACTTGAAATTTATAGTTCTCTGTCAAATGGAGATGTGGTTCAAGAATACCATCCAGTCCCTTTTTTAACAGAGCAAAATCACTCTCCTTCCCAGTGGTGAAATGAATAAGCTTAGGCTTAGGTATTCCATAAGCGGATGCGATAGCCATATCCACCATGCTTGGAACTTGAACTGCTGGGTGTACAGTAGAAGAGAATGGTGCATAATATGGCTGTTGCTGAAGTAGTGCGTCTGGGGGTCTGGTAGGTCGATAGCCCTGTGTGTATGGATCTGAGTAATACACAGATTGCAGTGGGGGAGGTTCTGAGTACTGAAACATTGAATGCTGTGCAGGAGCAAATACTGGTAATGACTGTGTGATCTGTGGTTGTACATAATTGGGATTTAAAGTATTGCTCTGCACAGAGGTCATAGGAAGTGCATAAACTGGCTGTTTGCCGGTTACAGTTCGGTACACCGTAGACGTAGATGTCACTGGAGGTATGCATCGTTGTCCGAAGGACTGGACTTGTGGCTGAAAGGTCTGCTGAAGATCACCAGGTTGTTGATTAACATTTGACTGATGTACCATACCTGCTGGAGCAGACTCTGGGCGTTGCTCATGTAGTGCTACATGACGCTCAGTAACAGGGACAGATACTGGATGAGACAAGGACTTTTGAGCCTGAGGTAATAACTCTGGTGGCAGGTGGACTGGAGATTGACTGTGTGGCTGATGTAATGCTGTGGTTGATGAGTGTGCAGGTATCATCTGAGAAGAGTACCTTGATATTCCAAGATTATCAGGGCCTTGCTGACTTGGTCTTGTGTCTGCATAGAGAAAAGGCAAGCTAGCACTACGTTGCTGGATAGACTGCTGCTGACTGCCTGAGTGAGGGACTGACTTTTGATGTCCAGCACCTGTGGCATGGGAGTAGAGTAAGTCCTGATGCATGCGTGGTGAACCTTTACCTTGCTCGAGAGACATTTGTAATGTGCTTTGTAGTTCCCTGATTTGCTCTTGAACATTCCAAACACACTACTCCACTCTACGTAACCTTGTTGTCTCATTGTACTGCTCAGTCAAAAGCCTCAGGAGTAGAAGTTCGATAGTCCACATCTGGAGCAGAAAAAGTCCCACTAATCTGCATATGGCGTAAATCCTCTTGCAAAGGAGGTGGAACGAGCTGCCGTGGTTGGGAAGAAAGTACAAAGTCCTCCAGATGTCCAGGAATTCTTCGGATCCTGCAAGCACGGAGACTCTGATGTTCTTCAATATAATCCCAAGATGCTGCCATGAGGATGAGATGTTAAATCCGGCTCGAAGGACCACTTTGTTAAAGATGTATGTGCATCGATGTACTGGTTTGTCAACATCTAATCCTCAACCTCGATCAGAAGGTTTGTAGGCAATCAGTTCATGACAACTTCAGTTCCCAATCATTGATTTATTGCAATAAATCAACAAGTTTTGTTTACATGTAGGTTTATGAGTGTGGTTTCTGAAATAAATGAATAACAATGAATACATTTAACTTATCAAATATTTAAATACAATACTGGCAAATATATATTGCAATAATAAAGCAACACTGACTTTGGTAATTGCTGCATTAAATGAAATTAAACCAATGACCACTAAGTGGAGCTCTTGCTCCAGTAATAGAACAGTCACATGATTTCCATTACACGAGAGTAGATGTTAAAAACTTCATGCTGATTTGTACTCGGCTTTCGCCAAGATAAGCAACACTAAGACGTAGCTTTACAGTAAACTATGCTTCTCCATCCATTTACGCTTCTTTCTATATGAGGGTGTGACTCCCCTTCTGTCCGGCGTTAACGGCTGCAGTGTACTTGGCGCGTCAGCACACACGACGACTGCAACTACAGTGTGGTCTCCCTAGTGGACCAGCACGACAACCGTCTGGATTGAGCCGAGTAGGGGACATCTCTAGGGTCTTCAAGTGGGCACCTTCCGTCCTCAGTGTTTCGTCGACTAGCCCACGACACCTCAAGAGGGCTCGACAGTGACTCTGGCTTCCCAGATTTGGTGAAATTTCACAAGATTTGGTGCTAAACAAATCAGCCTACTCGTGATAAATCACTTAAACAACACCCTCAAATTGTAAATAGAATACTAAATAACACCACACAAATATTCCAGCGATCAATATCAGCAAGGTTAATATATGCATTTGCAATAAACAACGAATATAACCGTCAATTTGGGCATGTCTGGCAATCGAAACTCTCTCCTTAGCATATGCATAAATATCACGACAAAACAATAACATAGCATTGAATAAACATATATATGTCTACTATACACATACACATTCACATTCACCTAAGATATATTAATGGAAACTTACTTTGTCAAGAACGCACACACATCAAACAAACAATGATGTCTCGTTACAGCGCCAGATATAAACTTGTCCGTGCATGTCCCCGACTCCGCCCACATGTGATGTCACAGACCAATTCAAAGTAAAAGTTCAACAGGGATTTTTATACACTAGCAACCATGTGCATACAATCTCTCTCTAAAAGTATTCTTTGGAAATTCATCTTTTGTGTTCCATGGGAGGAAAAAAAACTCATATGGGTTTACGACATGAGTAAACGATGACAGGATTTTCCTTTTTGGGTGAACTACTTCTTTAAAGTGCACTTGAGCAAAGCAGTCATTTTCATTGCTTCCCAAATGCTGAAGAAACGATAACCATTTCATATTTATATACAACAAAGACATATTAAACAAACCAATGGGAGGTTCAAGACTCACTCTGCTCTTGGACCTCCAGCTCAGTTTTTATCTATATGACTGTTTTATGACTTTTGGCGTCCTCTCTATCCGCAGTAGATCTGCCATGGACAGATCCTGTCTGCTTCTCGCCACAGAGTCTACTCGCTCAAGGGAATGTGACATATCTATCAGCACAAAGACTGGTCGTTGAAATACACATACTGTATAATACCCTTCATAACCTCAGCTTGTATATAACGTAGCATTTAGTTTCTTAACACAAACAATGTTTATGATCGTTCCATCCTGAAGGACAAATCGTAGTCTTTAGAGCGGATCACCGCAACATATCGGTTATGGAGAATTTCCAAACTTGCCTCAAAAGAAGTGCCGTTTCTTTCCTGATCACCTTAATACAAATAATGGCAAAATGGTGTCTGTTCAGATGTAACACTGTGATGAGGCTTATTAGCTAAATGAGAAAAAGGTTAAGAGTGTGAGGACTTTTTGAGAAATATTCTTCATTTTCTTCAGACTGGTTTTATTTATAAAATGTTAGGAGAGGTATGTGTAAGGTGGGTAACAAACCAAACAGAGTGACTAATTCTTTATAGAAGGACACGCTATAAAGACACCTGTAATAAAGGAATCTCCATATAGAGATAGTGTTGATTAAACAACACTAAAAGGAGTGTAGAATATACTGTTTCACTGTCCAGGTTAAAAACAACCATCCCAGGCAAAAATGTATACAAACTCATCTCCTAAAGGCCAATGAATGTTTAAATAGCAAATAACAGAAACGTTTGGCGTGCCACCATGACGCTTGTATTGCCAGTAACATGAGGCACCTTGTTCTGACCCAGCTAACTTCAACTTCATTTGCCCTCTAAGAAAAAAAAAGTTCTTTTGCAGTGCACGGTCATCACAAATAACCACACTAATTCACCCACCAAATGACACACGCTGATGTCATAGTTCCAGGGCAAATATCTGAGAAACATCCACACCAATAAACTCAAACGATGTTGACTTTCAACACAAAAAAGTAACACTCTGTTGATGTAGGACTTTTTTTGTAATACACAGAGGAATAATTGCTGCCATGTTATATTTGGAAGTCAAATTAAATAAATCTGTTTCTTTTTTTTCTTCTTTTTTTTGCAGACTATAGTGTAGCACACATATAGGGTTCATTGCATAAAGCATTTCTGGTGATTTCTTGTGAACTGAAGGGCTGACTGGCTCATCTGTAACTAAGCAGAGTGGGTCCAAAAGAGACTACTAAATGCTTATATTAATAATTTGTCTCAAATTATACCAAATATAATCAGAAAACATCAGATTTGTTTTGTATTTGATACTGTATGTCCACCCTTTGCTTTAAGAAGCAGCATGAACTCCACAAGTTTGAGCAAAACCTGAAGATTAATATTATCCAGCATGAGTTGATAATCTTCCAAAGAGAATCCTGTGTTTCAATGGAAGCAAATCATTTTTTGCAGATTTTACTAATTTGCTTATTGACGTAAAAGTGGTGAAGAATCTCAAATAGCTCTTATTTATTTTACAACACATTGTTACATTTCTTTGCTTCTTATTTCAGAATCCTAAAACTTTATTATTAGTATTTCCGGCTTTAAATTGGATTTTAAACTCTAAATTCTCTGTAAACAAGTCTCTATTTACAAAATACCTTCACCACCGCATAGCTCTACAATGTTTGCTCAAGAATGTCTTGGAAGCACTGCATACTGTAAAGAAATTATCGAGATTTTAACCGTAAAAGTTTCCTAAATGGCGAATAAATGTAATAGATCTAACATTTCATTACAATTTTAGAGTAAAATACAGTTTTTGTGTAAAGAACAAGTCATTGTATACTTTACAGTGAAAAACTGTTACCTGACATTCCCAGAATTCCCTGAGTGACACTTTACATTAGATGTATTTTCTTAACATAACTGTTTCTTCTTATTTATTTTTTCCTAATCAGTTATATACATCAGGGTTTTCTGTTACATCCAATGTTGTTAAATACATTTTTACTGCAATTTTTAATGTCATGTGTTGATGGTGACAGTATGATGGTGTTTAGTATTTGAGTGAATGACACTATGCACCTTCTATTTACTAGTATATTTTCTCAACTTGTGGAAAAACTGCTTGTGATGACTTTTAAATCATGTGATTTTCTCATCATCACCTGTTTTTGGTGGTTGTCAGTGTATTACAGAGGTACAAATCAGATATTAGTATAGGTTGGTATATTAACATTATATCAGAAAATAAGTTTTTTACTGTAAATTTTATTTATTTAAGCTATATTTGCTACAGTTTTTTTTTTTTTTTACCATACATTTCTTTTCTTTCTTACAGTGTACAAAGGAAGAGGGATGCTGTACACAAACTGAGCAACATTTAATAATCTCACGTGAACAGGCATGATTCTCTCCTGAAAGCACATCAGAGGGCTATGCAGAACTGAAAGTATAAGTATTTGTATTCTGAAGATGAATAAAAAAAGTTGTATGGGCTTGGAACTACATGAGGGTAAAAAATGACAGAATTGTTATTGTTGTGTGAACTAAAACTTTTAAGTAGAGAAATAATCATTTAAATGAACAGGGCATGCAAACTCTTTTTACTTTCTGGCTCTGGTTAAATGGTCAGCAAGAGGACACCAGGGTGTCTGAGCAGGCCAGTTTTGCCAGTATGTTGACAGTACTCAAGAGTCAGGAGGAAGCTTCAGAGTCATGTTAACTACTGACCACTCTTCATAGCCATGGCCTTAAAAGGAGATCAGTGATGCCTCTCACTTCCTACATTAAATGTTTAATCTATTTACAGTAAAACAGTATTACAGAACTGGAGTGTCGTTCAAAGAAAAAGAACATGCGAGAGGACAAAAAGGTCATACGGCAACAGGAAGAAGGGTTTTTTTCTTGTCCTTTTTTTGTAAAAGCGATCCATTTTCTGCTGTCTCTTTTAGGGCATTAAACTATCTTATTACTTTTTAAATTGTCGATTATGTCATATAATACAAGAGTGTAATGGAGCGGCTAAAACACTGTCGGAACAGTGATGCCTTGTTCTGCATGGCATCTCTCTCAAATAATGCACACCAAAAAAAAACATATCATCTTTCTGTAGAAAACATTACTTTTATGTTATGTTGTAGGTGTTGATTTTATATAGGTGCTAACTCACATAGGTACAAGACTGCAATAAATAAGCTTCATAATTCGTTATTATATAAGCACAAGCAACACAATGCAATTCAATTCTCTGATGAAGACCTTGGGTTGTTCATCTACTGCTAGACAGCACCAATAGTGATCAGCTAACCTTTTTTAACTCATCTGGAGCTTTCAAGTGGCAGACACTGACCTCTTCACTGCCGTCACCTGACTTGTCACTGTGGTATCTGAGGTCTTGACTGCAATTCCCATGCAGACAGCATGTTTAAGTGTGTGTGTGTGTTAAAGTAAGAGCCAAAATACATTAGTAGTGTATATTTAAAGAGGAAGACATAAAGAAGATGCGTAAAGCCACACATGCAGTGGCTGCATGTTTGTTGTCGGCATTTGTACATTTTCATGCATATGTTTTTTTACGATAAATATCTTTATAAAACATTTATTTCACTAAATCTGATCGTATGGCTTTCGTTGCTTTCATTTAAGTAACATATTTTCAAAATATGTAATAGTTAATTTTACCGACTGTTCAATTATTTAAAAACCAAGATCCCCACAACCGCAGATGTTATTTTACCACACATGATTTTTCTTAAAATATGAGTCATGTCAAATAAAAATGTCTAACAGCGAGGACAAATTTCTCCTCTCAACAGTAGCTGCATGTCTTCTACAGTCTTCTTTCGTATTGCTTGTTGCACCCAAAAAATAAACTTCTCAACTCTATTAAATCGTTTGGCATGCCCACATCTGGTATTTACAGCAGACTGGGATTTTCAAACTATTTTAATATTCCACCAACCCCTGCGAGGTCTTCAGATTATGCCAACTCAGAATCAACATGCACCAGCACCACTGCCACATTTTCTATATATTGTAATCATTATGGTCACAAACTTGTAATAACTGCTTTAATGAGCTCATTGTTTCTGCCTAAAATGAATACATGATGATAGCTAACTGCATTATCTTAGAATTGTACATTTCTGACATATGGACATTTTTGACACAGTCACCTTTGATAACAGATTAAAAACAATGTGTATGTGAAAAGCGCTATACAAAAAAAATCTGAATTGAATTGAATATACAAATATGATCATCCCTTTGCAAGGGCCCCCATCCTGAAATACAAAACAATCTATATATTTTCATCTATAAAGTCCCATTTACACTGTGTGAAAACAACATTTGGCTTTCCGCTTTACAGTTTCACAAAAATTAGTTCTAGTGTTAAGAAGAATATTGTGGGATAAGTTCACCCAAAAATTTAAATTCTGTCATTTACTCACCCTCAAGTTGTTTCAAACCTGTATAAATTTCTTTCTTCTGCTGAACACAAAAGAATATATTTTGAAGAATGTCAGTAACTGAACAGTTGATGGACCTGTATCCATACTCCATAGTATTTTTTCTCTCATACTATAAGCAAAAGAAAGAAGCTCGTACAGGTTTGGAACAACTTGGGTGAGTAAATGATGACAGAATGTTCATTTTGGGTGAACTTTTAAGCCTTTAAGATCAAGGCAACAATGGCAAATGCAAACTATTCTTGAAATGTCACAAGAAGGGAAATAACTATTAGTTAATATATTTATTTACATTTCTATTTATTTTTTCCACACAAAGCTACAAATTTTGTTTGTATTTCCTACTGTTAAAAATATGGTTGTCAAACTTGGTAAAAATCATTGTAAAACATAGTAAGTTGATAAGGTTGTACGTTTACTTTCTCTCTCAAATGTTCAATGGACCCCCAGCACCCTCTTTCAGACCCCCAGTAGTCCCCAGACCTCAGTTTGAAAACCCCTGGTCTAAGCAGAGTTTAAAATATAGAACTCAATTTTTCAATCTAGTTTGTCAATTTGTCAAGGCAGACTTCAAATACTGTTCACATACCGTTCCAGCAACACTACATTTAAATTGTTAGTCTACACACACATGCGTCTGACAAGTATTTTTTTTGTTGCGTCTCACACCATGAGCACTGTGGTTTTAAGGCACTGTATCAAGTTTAGAAGTATAGTCGGAACACCAACTCTGAATAACCCCGGAGTTAGTTTTCTCCCATTTCGAAACTGAAACAGATCAGATCAGTCCTGCGGTCTGATGTAGACCATGAAACCACCTGTAAAACCTTGGAGTGAAATTGTCTGAAGGAATAAATGTCCTCACAAGGTTATAAAAATACTAGAAGGGTCATATGTTTGCCAAGGAACACTGGGATATTTGCAGTAACCAAATGGAAAAACCATGGCAGAATCCAAACATTACTAAGTTTAGGCCATCAACCAGATCCAATAATCAAGGCCAAAAGGTCAATTGCCAGAGAAATGATCAGAGGCCAGCTACAACGCTGACAGAGCTGCAGAGTTCCTTGGATGAAATTGGGGAAACTATGTAGACCTCAACAATTCTTCAACACTTCAATGATACAGGCCTCTCTTCATGAGAATGGCTATAAGAACGCCAATTTCGAAAAAGGCCGAAATTACATCACGGCTAAAGTTTGCTAGAAGCCATGTGACAAAACTTTTAAGCCACTCCAAAGCTTCTGGAAGAATTTTGTGGTCTGATTCAGGTCGATTCAACTAGAACAAAAAATAATGTTTGGCGCAAACCAACCCAACATTATCAAAAATGGTAGTGGCAGAATCATGCTCTGGGGTTGCTTTTCAGCAGGAAAACCTGGAAACCTTGTTGGTCTCAAGACCACTTGGAGAGAAGCTGTTTGAGTCAGACAGAGATCTGCATTTAGGTTGAAGATACATTTTCCAGAGCAGCAATAATCAACAGCACACAGCTAAACTATAAAGGGATGGCTTGGAAAAAATAAGTTATTAGTTCTGGAATGACCCAGTCAGAGCCCAGACTTCAATCCAAACTATGGCATGACCTGGAAAGTGCATTGTGCAAATGTTAATTCGGTATAGTTTAAAATTCCAATACACAAAGCTCATAGAAATACTGAAAACTGACAATGTTCTTGAACACAGTACAACCATGAAGTCTTGACTTTAATCTTTATTCAGACTTTCAGACCAGACCAGACTTTATTCATTTTTACTATTTTTACAATTAAAAACTGAACTACTTATAATGCAAAGGTTTCAGTGATTAACAATCCCCAAATGAAGCTTCATTAAATGTATAATCCCCCAAACTTTTTTCTTTTTTTAAATGCAAAAATATTTTAATATTTACTTTTAAAGGGTATCTAAACCCTAAAACAACTTTTTTAGTTAATGATCTGTAAGATCATTTTATTAAATAAGTAATTATTTTGACATTAGGGTATAAAGTGTTTTAATTCTACAATATATGGTGTAAAAACATCTGAGTGCTGCCCTCTTCAGGTTGAACGGTGGCTACTGCAGTTGAATTTTCCTATTGGAAGTTCTGGTGCCCTGTGACGTAAGAGGGTACCAGCTAACCACGCACTTGCCTACAGGGAGACGGGTCTCAGGTGTCCCTCCTCCGCTGGGCTCTGCCCACTTTTCCAGCATTTTTCAAATATTGCCAGAGGGTGGAGACAGGCTCTGACCAGGGGTTTAGTTACCCTTTAAGTGTAAGACTGGAGAAACTGGAATAACTGGAAGAGAGGGCTACTCTCGGAGAAAACAAAGGAAATTAACATTTGACCTCTCTTTTGAGAAACTAGCATCCCCATGCAAGACAAAATCACACTAAGGGCAATCAACTCAGTAATGTATTCATTTACATTTCTTTCCTTTCCCCAAAAAATCTATATGGTTTAATGTGAACAATTATCATACAACACTATACATGTTTGGTATAATTTGAAATGTCTCATGTGACTGGTACAAAGGTCTCATTCCAAAGAAGTAAACCAAAAGGTAATCAAGGTTTTAAGAGTTTAAAGATATATTGCTTACAGAGGAAGGTGAGTCTTCCAGGCAAATTGCATCCTGGCCTCAAAAGGTGTGAACTCCAAATGCAAATTCCCATTGTCCGCAAATGTTTCCATGTGAAAGAAGTTTCTGCCTCGGTCTGAGTACTTAAAGAAATGCCACAAGAGGCTTGGGGCGATTTGTAGTCAGCACGTAATTAACTGTAATCAATTATGTATTTTTCTAATGTCAGGTTTGCGTCTTTAATCTTTATTCCAGAGCATTTGATGTTTTGTATTTATTATCTTTGAACTAATTATGTAATTGGCATGATACATTTACCTGACATAATAAATTGTTACATTTGAATTTATTCTGACTTACTCTGAAATTATGAACTTTAGTAGATTACTCTATATCCATTGTTTCCGCAAATCTGAATCAGAGAGTCCAGTTTAGAGTGGAGCATAGGGCGCACCAACTGTGATTTTAGAGTTCCGGCTAATATTTGGCACTAATTCAAGTGTACCTGGTTTTGTAAAGACAAAAAAAGAGAATTTCCATTCAGGACAGCAACCTAAATAGGGTGAGTCTTACCTCTGTTTAATGTAATGTTACTCTAGTTAAGTGTACGTGGGAAACCATGACATGACCAAACCAAAGCTACTATCAGAGAAGTAATATTGGTCGGCTTATATCTGTAGTAGTGGCCATAATCTCTAACTGAAGTAAACATTACTTTAATTCAAGTGTATACTGAGCACGGGGGGCAATACAAAATATCTTACCTTGAGTAAGCATGAATGTAGCCGTGTAAGATATTTAGCCAATTACCTCAGTTTAGTGACCAAAAACTGATGAGTTTGTGATTGTGGAATAAAATGATCGGCCGGTGTGAGGACCCTGTGCGACTATGGCACCCGAATGAACGAGGATAATAAGATGTGTTGCTAAACTATTATATGAATGACCAATAACCAATTGGCATTCTAACCTAAATTCGAGGTTGTGATGAAAATGAAGTCATATAAAAGTTTACTTGGAATTAAATGATACTTTGCCACACTGAAAAGATAGTAACACGCAGTAAACCTTCACCCGCTTATCGGAAACTGTCACTGGACCGATTGGAAAGGCCTTACATAAAGAAATACAATATCACCAAAACCAATACTAATCTAAATTAAAAAAATCCATATAAAAGTTTCGGTTCCTATTGACTTGTATAGCATTGATTGTGTGGTCAAAAAACATAACAGAAGTCAATGGGAACCTAAACTGTTTGGTTACCAATATTCTTCAAAATATCTGTTTGTGTTCCACAGAGAAGAACATTTTTTCATTACAGACATGAGGGTAATAAATAATGACTTTTATTGGGATATTGGGATAATTGGGAGGGTAGAAAAGGGGTGGTGATGGCGCAGTGTGGAAATGTGTCCCTGAGCAAGACACTTAACCCCTAGTTGCTCCAGAGGCGTGCGACCTCTGACATGTATAGCAATTGTAAGTCGCTTTGGATAAAAGCGTCAGCTAAATTAATGAATAAATGTAAATGTAATTGTGTTAATAAGATAAATGACCTATAATTGTGTTAATAAGATGAATTAATCAGAAATGAATCATGAAAGTGTTGCATTTAATGTTACTGAAGGGCAAAAAATATGTTTGAAGAAAGTATCGGCATGAATGCTTTCTGAAGACACTGTACATGTGCTGTATAAACTCTTTTTATTTAAAAGTGCATCAGGAGCACAAAGTTACAGCATTTTGGAAGATACTTACTCTTCAGTCTCTTTCTAGAGGACTCTCCTCAAGACCTTCTGTGACAGCTTTTCACAGCTGGTTTCCAGAGGAAAGCAGGACTTTAATACGCACATGGGAGAGGCGCTATATCTGACTGCTTGAAAAAGACTCTTGCAGATGAAATCTGCAGGAGAGGTTTGTTGGACTGTACATTAGAACAGCACAGTAACTCTATCAGCTCTCAAATGTGAGACCATGCTATCTCAGTCACTGCTCTTAAAACTCTTTTTCTAGGAAATACTGATGCTGCACGCTTTAGCAAAAGAGGGGAGAAAAATGTGAGTCCCGTTCAAATAATTAATTCTCACTCCTATGTTTAGTTGGGGAAAGCGAGAAGCAGACTAAATCAATCACACTGAGCCCTGAATAACGGTGAGAAGCAGCCAAGTGCCTCCAATTCCCAACATTAGTCTCCACCAGAAGGTCACAATAATGGTGAACCTTAGATTTGTTTAGGCTATGTAAAATAACTAATCTCTAGATGTACTTATAATGGTTTCATTATCTTTTTCAATCACTCTTTCAATTAATGCATGTGCTCATCTCTATTCAATAAAAATACCAATTGTGACCTTTAGACTCAGTCTTATGTTTTTAAGGAGCCAGTTGTTGAAGCAGACATGAAAGACTAGTAACACTGGAAGTGGTCCATAGCAATTATGCTGCCCCCTGAAAAAGTATTGTGGTCAACCTTCACTGTGCCAACAAAAGCAACAGGGAGGAGGTGTACTTGCATCAGGATTTCTTTTTTTAGATGCACGGTCACAGAATTGACTTCAACTGAGATGTTTATCCATACGATTTTGCATGAAAGATTGTGTATCAGTTGGATCACACACCTGACACTCAAGTTTATGATGGCTGCTCTTCGAAGTTGTTAAAATAATTGCTCAATTGTTGCAATAAGATAAGATAACATGAAATCTTAGTCGAGTAAGACCTAAAAAGGCATTCGCACATGATGCTTCATCTCTCGCTACAAAGCAGTTAGACAGAATGCAACATTTAGGAATATTAAATATCCAGTCCGTAACATGATTTTTTGTCCAGAGTTTACAAAATTTAGATAAGCGATTACATCATGAATCCATTTCCAAACCGTGTTTTTGTCTTATCCTGAATCACTATGGTACACCTATAATAAGTGTTCAGACTATTTTAGACTGGCACGAGTCGTACCGCTGCGGAGTAGACCAGTCCCTGCGTAACTCATCATAGACATAAACGGATAGAAGTAACTCCAGCTACAATGTTCTTCCGCAAGACACATACAGTTATGTTTATTACGCTAGAGCGACAAGTAACATAACTAAGTGCTTTAAATGAACAACTGCAGCTTTGGTTTATCTGTTGTTTTTTTTTACTTGCTATAACCATGACAATTCAAACTAAAGTAGCACTCTTTATTGAATGTCAGTGTGGCTGATCATTTTGAGAAAATATTGTATTTCAGGAAAATAATCTTGGTGGATAAAATATCTCACTTAAAAAAAGTATAATTATATATAGGTTTCCCCCACTCTAGCCTGTCTCACTTTACCAGCTAGGCCAGACAGATTAAAGAACAGTGTGGGAAAAGTTAAAAGCAGCTGCAACCTTCAGATGAGGTCACAGACTACTGATCTGAGCTCAGTCTCTTCCATGAGACTTCGACTACATCATGTACTGTGCAATTCCTCCATGTTCTCACATTCAAACTGAAATAGATTCACACAGTAATGTGATGTCTCTGTGCACAGGGACACCGGTCTTATATTTAGTTGCCCAACAAAAACGCAATAGACAGACCAGGTGAGAGGAGGTTTCCAAATACCCTGTTCCACATTTTCCACTTCAACCCAGTCTCAAAAAATGGCTCATTTTAGTGCCAATGACTTCACATGTAGTGTAGCAAGAGAGCGGCTTGACAAAGTAAAACCAACCTGACCGCAAATTAGATGTTATTCACAGAAAAACATCTGAATGTTCAGCCAGAGCTGTCACATATAGGCTCCTGCACTTTTCACTTACCGTTCTGTTCTTCTAGCTCATTGCCGATGTCCTGACCCATCTGTTTTTGCCTACTTATGACTGCAGCAAGAGCATCCAGGCCAGCATCCTGAGCTAAAGACACATGAGAGAATAAGGACATATTCAGACAGAACTGTACAAAAGAAAGACAAAAAGACAAATATTTATTAAACAATTACGGTTTAACCTTCTAATATTTTATGTTTCTGTGGTTTAATTTATCAAGTAAATTATCATACGTTGAAGGAAAAGAAAAATATGATCTCATTTGGGTTGGAAAAACAATAGAAAGGTACATAAATTCCATTATCAGCAGGGTGTTGGCATCTGTGGCATTTAAAGGATATATAGTGTGATCTGATGTCATTTTTGACAGAGGTCGCAGCCACAGTGACCCACAAGGTACTTTAGCTGTAACCTTGAAGCCAAAAGTATAACTTGGGTAGTAGACAAAACGCCTCCTGCTTTTTCTCAAAGCTCCTACCAGTAGCTATTCTCAAATGCGTAGCAGATCTCATAATGGGGCGTAAATTCAGAAAATACTTCTCAAAATTTCTCATCTCATCAGAAGGTAGATGATTATCTGGACAGCAGAGAGAGGTGGCCAGATAATTGTCAGCTAGAAGCAATGACAAGCACCACATCAGTTGTAAGACTGAAAGGGCCCTATCTTGCACTCAGCGCAATTGACTTTGTACACTGACGCATGTATCATTCCTATGCTTTTCCCTCCACAGACGCACGTCGGTAAACTAGGAAATTAACTTGCGCTCCCTGGGCGGGTCGGCGCAAAAAAAGAGGCGTGTTTCGGCGCAAACATTCCCTGGTGCTATTTTGCAGTTCCAGAAAACAATTGCGCCACTGACCAGAAAAAACCTAGTCAAAAGTCAGTGGCGCGTTGCGCGTTGTTCATAATGCTATTTTAAGCGCGCATGCTTGGCCATAATGTAGCGGGTGCACAACGCGCATACACTTTGATTCTCTCATCAACACAGATGCAGCAGTTTTTATTTTTGCAAATCATACATTATAACAAGGAAAAATATTAACACATGAGGGAAATCATTGTGGTTTCCATGAAGATGTAAGAAATATGTAGTAAGCCTAAATCTAGCTTACATTTACCCAATTTTTTCAGGCTAATTGTAGTAATGACATGGCTGATGACACCATTTTTGATGCCAGCAACAATGAGTGAAATACGGTTTAATCGAAAACACACAAACACGCTGTGTAATTGAACGAACGTTCGGCATACTGAAACAGCGTTTCAGGTGTTTGGATAGGTCAGGAGGCACTTTACAGTACAGTCCTCAAAAAGTTGTAGCATTCTTTGTGGCATGTTGTGTTTTACACAACATTTCCATAAATCAAGGTTGTGTTGTTGACATAGATGAGGAAACATTAGAGGACTTAAGGGGACGTGATGGTGAACTGCATGTGCAGATGCCACTTAACCCAAATGCCCCAGCAGCAGCACGGGACAGGAGAGCTTGTTTGGCAGAAGAGCTGGTGCGTCATCTACAGTATAGTGAGGTAAAGCAAATTAATATCGGTCTAATGTTCGACTACATTTAAAAAATATAACCATGCATATATTCGTGATTCAGAGAGAACGAGTCCAAAACATCCGAGAGTGTTTATTTGTGACATTTCTTTATTTACATTTGTCAAAATGAAAAATCAATATCAAACAGTATATTGATTAGGTTGAAAAGAACGCCGTCTCCTCGGCTGTGAACCGCTCCTGGCGCGCGCCTGGTAAATCCGCCGTATTAATAACAATCCGCCATGCAACATGCGCACCTGCTCTTAAAGGGTATGTTGGATGACGCTCTGATTGGTTTATTTCACGTTACGCCCAAACCACGCCTATGAATAATGAAGCTACTTCAGACCAACCCCTTTTAGATTTGCGCCAGGCGCAAGAGGCATTTATCCTGCCGGGAAAATAGCAACAGCGCCGAGACCCGCCCACAAAGGTACTTGCGCTTTGCACTTTGACACTTGCGTTTCAGATCGTGCGCTGGGTGCAAGATAGGGCCCAAAGACTTGAAAAGTGATCTCATATGCAACGTACCTTCGATAATCTGCTGTTGTTGGTGTTTGATTTCTCCAAAGCCAAGTCCTCTGGTCTCCTCAGACTCATTAATCAGCCACGGGTTCACTGCCGGTCCCGACCCATTTCCCCCTGTCATCAGACTTGACCTGCAGAAGATGGACAAAAAAAAACATTGTAACGCCAGTTTAATAAACAGGTGCTTCTACATAAATGCTTTATTTTTTGAAAATCGAAGAAAAATGTACAGTATTGTGTACGTAATAACATTTATTAAACAATGAACTACATCCCAATTAAATAATAAAAATGAAGTTATGAAAAAAATTACACAGTAATTTTGTTCCTGTTTGCCTGTTTACTTTCCCATGTTCCCGCTTCTTATTGGTTGTCATAGTTACTGTTTTGATTTTCCTCATTATTAAACCCCTTCACCTGTGTGCCATCTAGTTTCCTATGCTTGCTCTGTATTTAAGCCCTCAGTTTAGTTCCCCTTCTGCTATTGTTTGGTTTAAGTGCTTGGTGTTTGCTCCCTGTGACATTCTCCTGTGAATGATTGTGATTGGATTTTTTTCATTAAAGACTATTCTTTGAGTTCTTCTTCTACATGAGCTTTGTACATCCAAAATGCAGCTTTGTGACAGCCACTGGTTGAAAGCATAAAACCTTCTAGCTCAATATACACTTCCATGAAAAAAGTTTGGGGTCAGTGAGATTTATTTTACTGTTTTTGAAAAAAAGTCTCAACAAGGCTGCATTTGTTTGATCAAAGTATAGTAAAACAGTAATAGTGTGCAATTGTATTACAATTTAAAATAGTTGTTTTGGATTTTAATATATTTAATTTATAAAATCTAATTTATTCCTGTGACGGCAAAGTTGAATTTTCAGCAGTCATTAATCCAGTCTTCAGAGTCACCTTCAGAATTATTTTATAAACATTTCTTATTAAGCAGCACAACTGTTTTCAACAATGATAATATATATTTTTCTAATTATCTATGGAGAAATGTATGGAATTTTTCAGGAAACCAACAAACATAGTGCACTATATTTCTTTGCAGAGGAATAATATTGCCTAACAACAGCACTTCATGCATTTTCTCTGATCAGATAGCTATCCGATTATGAAAAGACCAGGGGCTGTATGTATAAAGCCACTCAGATAAAATGTAGTCTTAAGTGTGTCAAAATTCTAAGAATTAAGTAATATTACTCTTATTCCTAGACTTAGGAACATTTCTGAATCACACTTATTCTTAAGTGTCAAGACTAGGTCTCAGCTCCTAAATTATTTAAGAGGGCTGGAGAGGTATCCTAACCTAGTTAGAGTAACAAGATGGCAGCAGAGAGGAGGAGGCTGCACACTTTTCAATGCAAATAGAATTTATTGGAGTTAAATGATGACAGAGAGTTGATAAAGGCTTGATCAACAAGTTATTATTTTTGTAACTGACCCAGTAAGAAATGTAATAACTTCTCCCACTCTACAAATCAATAGTCTAACTGCAGAAATTAAAGTAAAAATGTAATTTTTGGCGACTGAAAAAATGCAGTAGTGCACTGGTGATGATTTGGGCTCATCAGTAAGCAGGGTCAGTAATACAGGGTTCGTACACCTTTTCCAAGGTCAAATTCAAGCACTTTTCAAGCACTTTCAAGGTCCATTTTAAAGCTTTTTCCAGCAGCTTACACCACCGTAAATTACATACCAATACATAGTAAAAATTATTAATTAGCGGTTTTTCCTCATTAAAAGAGATAATATGCAATAAACAGCCAAAATTGTGTTTCGTAATAGCAGAAGGATCAGAAATTGAAGCAAAACACAGGTTTTATTTTTCAAAATGTTGTTGGAGGATTTGATCCAAATGACATGCAGTAGGGGTGGGCGGTATGACCAAAATTCTGTTTCACGGTATGACTAATTTTATATCACGGTAACAATATATTTCACGATATAGTTATTTATACATGTAGTTATTCTCGAAAAATAGCCATAAAGGGCTTTGTATACTAAATAAACCCAAATACTTTAGAAATAAAAAGTTCTTCTCCTTGTTTGACTTTTTTTTTATTTGGCAAATAATTTATTTGGTAAACTATTTTGATAGCTAAATATAATGCACAAAACACACTCATCAACTTTTAGAAGAACTTCCCCCAACTGACTGATATTAAATACAACTCATAGGTGCAATTAAACTTTAAATAAAGTGTTGCTGAATAATTTTTCAATCTCATGTTATTGCTTTACCTCATCAATTAGTTTATAATATCTAAATATTTTATATTTAACTATTCTACTCATAATAAATTAGTTACTTTCTTTTAATTTGGTAGGATAATATTAGCAATAGGCTACTATGTTTAAATGTGTTGCCCGGTACATTTTTTGCCATGTCTGCTTATTATACTGCGTTTTTTAAGGGGCTTGTTTTGCTCTTTTTGTGATATCTGGCAACCCGTCACCAGGAGCTTTAATCAAGACGTTCAGTTGTGTCAAGTTCAGAAGTGACTAGAAGGAGAACAGCAGTATGAAAACCGAACAGCAGCTACTGTTAATGTTGACTAAGTAGTAGTTTAAATGATACACGCCTTGTAACTGCGTCATTATTTAACATTTTACCACAGCCGGTACACACTGTGACACACCGCGCTTCCTCTCAGTGTGTGCGCGCGCGCGTCTTTTGCATCAGTAAAATGCGATCGGTTCATTTGAGTGTCAAGTTCACGGATTGTTTGGAGTTAGAAATATATAATTCGCGCTGCATATTTATTAATTTTGCCTCAGGTACCGAATCCGAGACTACCTGGAGGAGGTGCTCTGAGTTCGGCCGCGCGGTTCGCGTGAATGTGAAAGCGTTGAAGAATCACAGACTCGGGTGCGCACTTGTAAAGTGATCGATCATCTGCGCGTGCGTTTTAGCTGATTATGATGTATTTAGTAAAATAAAACACATGTAAGGGATGATGGTGTTGATGATTTACCTTGGATACGAGCGAGAGTGAGTCTATTCGCACACACATAAGTTAGCGCGTGGACTCAGGCCAACAAATTATTAGAAATCCACTGTCTCCTGCGTTTGCAATCAGCAGAAAGTCAAATGCGATACACAGTAAACCTGTTTGTTCACTCAGCTGCGCATAACAACACCAAATTAATTAAAAACACAATATATTGACCCGCGTTCTGTTTTCTATCATGCGTTGTGCACGTTTGTGATGACGTAAGATGCACGCAAACGCACCAGGATTCGATAGAATCAAGTTGAGTGTGAAAAACCAGGCCAACGCTGCGGGGGGCGCGGGAACAAGCGCGCTCGGGCCGCAGCAAACGATTTATTTCACCATTTAATAAACGAAATATTCTGTCAGAATCAGTCAGTATTTGTTGTGAAAGAAACAGTTACAATTTCAAGCATTTTATCCAAAATTTAAGCACTTTTCAAACCTTGAAAACACAACATCAAAATGCAAGCATTTTCAAGGATTTCAAGCACCCGTACGAACCCTGGTAATAGCACTATTGTGACCCTAACCACATCAAACATACAGTAGTGGCCAAAAGTGATTGGGCAAGGGAGTTTTTTTTTTTTTTTTTTACGACCATCAAAATATGAGGAAAATATTGTTTTATATATATATATAAAAAAAAAAATTAAATACGAGGGAAGAACAAAACAGTAAACTTACTGAGGGTATATATATCTAACAAAAATATTTGGCAAAAAAGTAAAACTACACCTACAGGTTTTAGAGAGAAAAAAAAGCTCACAGGCAAAACATTGCAATCATACATTATTAATATTTCATTGCTCGTGTTCATAATTTCTTTGTATGACAGCCTGGCCAGTAATTATGTTGCACAATTTAGCATGTTTCATTGACTTATCACAAATAAAACAATTGACTCCAAGCACAACTACGCAATATGTTTACAACATCTTTAAGACATTGTCTTATAATATTTAAATAAAGGGTGAACATGTTAATTGTCCTATGCCGGACATCACTTTTGGCCACTAGTGTGTGGTATTTCATTGACTTTCCAAATGATCTTCCAATCATGAAGCACAATCAAATCACTTATGAGAATTTCAGGATTCCCTTGAGTTGTTGAAGGTGTTGATGGAACTCATGTTTGCATCATTGTTCAAACAGGCCCTTATACAGTGAGGAAAATAAGTATTTGAACACCCTGCTATTTTCCAAGTTCTCCCACTTGGAAATCATGGAGGGGTCTGAAATTGTCATCATAGGTGCATGTCCACTGTGAGAGACATAATCTAAATAAAAAAATCCAGAAATCACAATATATGATTTTTTAAACTATATATTTGTATGATACAGCTGCAAATAAGTATTTGCACACCTGTCTATCAGCTAGAATTCTGACCCTCAAAGACCTGTTAGTCTGCCTTTAAAATGTCCACCTCCACACCATTTATTATCTTAAATTAGATGCACCTGTTTGAGGTCGTTAGCTACATAAAGACCCCTGTCCACCCCATACAATCAGTAAGAATCCAACTACTAACATGGCCAAGACCAAAGAGCTGTCCAAAGACACTAGAGACAAAATTGTACACCTCCACAAGGCTGGAAAGGGCTACGGGGAAATTGCCAAGCAGCTTGGTGAAAAAAGGTCCACTGTTGGAGCAATCATTAGAAAATGGAAGAAGCTAAACATGACTGTCAATCTCCCTCGGACTGGGGCTCCATGCAAGATCTCACCTCGTGGGGTCTCAATGATCCTTAGAAAGGTGAGAAATCAGCCCAGAACTACACGGGAGGAGCTGGTCCACCTGGTCCAGCTGGGACCACCGTTTCCAAGGTTACTGTTGGTAATACACTAAGACGTCATGGTTTGAAATCATGCATGGCACGGAAGGTTCCCTGCTTAAACCAGCACATGTCAAGACCTGTCTTAAGTTTGCCAATGACCATTTGGATGATCCAGAGGAGTCATGGGAGAAAGTCATGTGGTCAGATGAGACCAAAATAGAACTTTTTGGTCATTATTCCACTAACCGTGTTTGGAGGAAGAAGAATGATGAGTACCATCCCAAGAACACCATCCCTACTGTGAAGCATGGGGGTGGTAGCATCATGCTTTGGGGGTGTTTTTCTGCACATGGGACAGGGCGACTGCACTGTATTAAGGAGAGGATGACCGGGGCCATGTATTGCGAGATTTTGGGGAACAACCTCCTTCCCTCAGTTAGAGCATTGAAGATGGGTCAAGGTTGGGTCTTCCAACATGACAATAACCCGAAGCACACAGCCAGGATAACCAAGGAGTGGCTCTGTAAGAAGCATATCAAGGTTCTGGCGTGGCCTAGCCAGTCTCCAGACCTAAACCCAATAGAGAATCTTTGGAGGGAGCTCAAAGTCCGTGTTTCTCAGCGACAGCCCAGAAACCTGACTGATAGAGAAGATCTGTGTGGAGGAGTGGGCCAAAATCCCTCCTGCAGTGTGTGCAAACCTGGTGAAAAACTACAGGAAACGTTTGACCTCTGTAATTGTAAACAAAGGCTACTGTACCAAATATTAACATTGATTTTCTCAGGTGTTCAAATACTTATTTGCAGCTGTATCATACAAAAAATAGTTTAAAAATCATACATTGTGATTTCTGGATTTTTTTTTTTAGATTATGTCTCTCACAGTGGACATGCACCTACAATGACAATTTCAGACCCCTCCATGATTTCTAAGTGGGAGAACTTGCAAAATAGCAGGGTGTTCAAATACTTATTTTCCTCACTGTATGTGGTCAAAATTCATGTAACACACAGTCTCTTTTAGATTATTGTTTCAATAAAACAAAAATGTATGCATTTATGCTTACAGCAGTCTTCACTGTAATACACAAAGTCAACTATCTCATTACATACACACACAGTAACTAGATTACGTACACAGTGTAATATTATAGTTATTCCACATGCACTGTCAATCAACAGTTATGTGCACACATCAAATGGACACACATCATCTACTTTACAAATGTAAATAAACTTCGAGGCATGTCCGTGAGTTGTTCAAGAGCCACAGGCTCTTTCTACCAAACTCACATCTGTAGCACTCATGTGCCTTTCTATTCTAAATAACCTTTCTATTTTTTACCTCTAAAATAGCAAACAACATCCCCTACTTTGGACCTTGTAAGATCAGAGAACCTCTGTTTATTTGTTCATATGGGTTCCACTTTGTTGGGCCTGAAGAGTGAGTTTTCATGCCCTACGTTACAAGGACACAAAGCATATGAACCGCCTCTGGCTTTTATACAAGCTTTCAAAGCGGCGTGCCAAACCGAGAAGTGGCCTGTTATCCTGTGGAGACACTGCGTTGTGCTTTTGCACTTTTCTTTGATTAATGTATGAAACCTGTTCCCCCTGAGGCTCCTGGACAGCTCGCAGAGAGAGAAGTGAAGTTTAAAGGCTCTTCTGGAAAAGCTATCAGCGCTCAGCATCGCGCAGAGTTATGAGCCGGTCACTTGTTTGCACGGGTGTTCTGCATACTGAAGTTTCAGAGACTTTATCGAAAGTCTAATCCATCCATTGCATTGATTACACATCAATTTTGATGTCCGGCTAGTACAACTATCTTCATATCATAATGAAGAACAAAGCTTAATTCAAATAATTAAATTCTTAAAAAAGAAAACTAAATTAAGGAGTTTGGGATAATATTTTATTATTCACTGCTTGCTTAATATTTGAAATGACTGTCAATTCACAGTAAATTATCATACGGTGCAACTCCCCCAAAAAACTGGAAAAAAAATTATATTCTACAATATTTGTATAAAAAATATTTTAACTTGAAAATGTATATGTTAAAACTTTTTGCAAATAATGATTAAGGTGTAAGTATAAGACAAACATTGATGGTTACATCTAGGGTTGCAAAGTTTCCAGAAACTTTCCAGGATTTTCGGAAACTTTCCAGGATTTTCCGAAAATTTCCATGATTTTTGGGAAACATTCCCGGATTTTTGGAAAGTTTCTGGAAATTTACCGGAAATGTTCAGCCCCTTTGCAACCCTAGTTACATCACATTATATTTTTATTACAGTCATTAAATTGTAACGGTAGTTGAAAATGCTATAAACGTTTGCCAAAACTATGAATCCAACATAAATACAAAGAGTACATTTCTAAGAACTTGGCACATGCGTTTCAAATCAATATTTTAAAATATCTTTCCTCTTTTTTTATCGTGCACATTCTTATATGTCATTGACCCACATCTAACCATTTTTATACTGAGGATTTTTTAAAATATTTCCTTTCAGGAATATGCAGTTGTTTAAGCAGGTGAAACTGCATGTCAAAAAAAGGTATTTGAGTAAAACCCAAATGACTTCCTCTCACTATAAGCGCTAGTTTTTGACAATGGCCCTTCTCTTTCAGTTAGTTCAGCATCAGTGGAGGTTCATTTAAGTTCAGAGAGGTCGCTAACCTCTGAAGAGTCTTCAGCTAGATCTGTTCCTCTCATTCTCATCCTTCCTCACAACAAGGAAGTTTACATCTCACACGCTTGGTGAGCTAGACCTCTTTCTTCCCCATTCATCCACTTTTCTGATCTACAAACATACCAAGCCAGTCCAGTCCAAGTCCAAGCCTATAATAATCCTCTGGCCAGCGAGACAAGTGGTCAGCGGCGGATACTAATCTTTCTGACATGTTTGGCAACTCGTAGCTTGCGCCAGCCCCTCTCCACTTCCTCCGCTCCATCTCAGCGGTGTGAGGATTAACGCTTATCCAATTAACCTCCCGCAGAGCCCGCAGACTTAATCAGACGAGGCATCACACTGGAGCGAGACATGGAGACAGACCTCGTCTCTTAGAGGCCCTATTTAACTAATTACAACTTTGTGCATTACGATCAAATATAAAAGAGAGGAAATTGGGGGAGGAGGGTTGGGGCACTGGGTCGGGAACTCTGAATCTTCAAATGAGCGGTATGTCATTTTGTGCTTGATTAGAGGTTAATCTTCCACAAAGGTATTGTTTCGCGAATGCCATAAGCCTGGTCTTATCCCTATGGAAAAAAGTTAAATGCTATTTCAGCCTATTGAAGCAAAACTAACACCCCCACTGGCAGACAAAGACCACACAGTAAGATGAATCCAGGCCCTAAAAATCCTGCCAGGCTAACACCCTCATAAAAAATTCTTTAGTATTAAAAACTTGATCAAATGACTGTAATTTATTAGTGTTCTTTTAGCTAAATGTGTGCACGGCGTAGCAGTGCGACGTCACCGGGACCAATAAAGATAAAAGTTTAGCCCTCCCATGTTAAGGAATTAGAGGATTAAGTCCACAAAGATGGGTAGGGAAAAAAAGGATCAGGCCTATAAATTACTTCTCAAATTCCCCTAATTTCATTAATCAGAGATACTAAACACTGACATAGATACTATGTCACAGGGAGCAAACACTGCTTAATAACTAAACACCTCTTCTGAGCCTCTACCACTCACTAAATCAAAAGGTCCAATCTTTTAGAACTTATCAGGACAAAGCCTTTATATTAGCCTGTATCATGTTACAGTATTATACACTATATTGTCAAAAGTCTTTGGACGTCTGCCTTAACATGCACATGAACTTTAACAACATCCCATTCTAAATCTGTAGGGTTTAATATGGAGTTGGCCCAACCTTTGCAGCTATAACAGCTTCAACTCTTCTGTTTATGGGAATTTTAGACCAATCTTCTAGAAGCGCATTTGTGAGGTCAGGCACTGATGTTGGACGAGAAGGCCTGGCTTGAAGTCTCCGCTTTAATTATCCCAAAGGTATTCTATCAGGTTAAGGTCAGGACTCTGTGCAGGCCAGTCAAGTTCCTCCACACCAAACTCGCTCATCCATATCTTTATGGTCCTTGCTTTGTGCAATGGTGCACAGTCATGTTGGAACAGGAAGGGGCCATCGCCAAACTGTTCCCACAAAGTTGGAAGCATGAAATTGTCCAAAATGTCTTGGTATGCTGAAGCATTAAGAGTTCCTTTCACTGGAACTAAGGGGCCAAGCCCAACCCCTTTAAAACAACCCCACACCATAATCCCCCCTTCACCATACTTTACACTTGGCACAATGCAGTCAGGCAAGTTCTGTTCTCCTGGCAACCGCCAAACCCAGACACTTCCATCAGATTGCCAGAGAGAGCAGCGTGATTCGTCACTCCAGAGAACACGTCTCCACTGAACAGTTGACCGTGGAATATTTAGTAGTGAGGAAATTTCACAAATGGACTTATTGCACAGGTGGCTACCTATAACGGTGCCACGCTTGAATTCACTGAGTTGCTGTAAGAGTCCCATTCTTTCACAAATGTTTGTAGAAGCAGTCTGTATGCCTAGGTGCTTGATTTTACAGCCATGAACTGTGGCCATGGAAGTGATTAGAACACCTGAATTCAATGATGTGGAGGAGTGTCCTAATACTTTTGGCAATAGAGTGTATATAGTATTATAACAATTATAGTACTTATATAACCTGTATGTTTTTCTTTCTTCTGTGGAACATAAGATACTTTAAATATTGGTAACTAAACAGTTTTGGTTATCATTGACTTCCAATGTTTAAACAAAAGACATTACTCAAAGTATCTTTTTTATGTTCAACAGAAGAGAAAAAAAAATCATTCAGGTTCGAAATGGCATGAGGCTGTATAAATTATGACAAATATTGAATCTTTGGGTAACTATCCCTTTAAGGTTTAGTCATTTTGTTATGTGCTTTTGTCTTTTTTTCTATATATTTTTATTTCGCTTTAATTTATTTCATTTCAGTTTTAGTTTTGGTCATTTTAGTACTTTAACTTCAACTTATTTTATTGCAGTTAGTTGTTATTTGTAATTTTCTATATTTCAGCCTTGTTTCAGATAACAACCATTTTTAGTTCTAGTTCTAACAAGTTCTAGTTGTAATTTCAAATAACAATACTATCCTGTATTAAACTGAGCAATGAGAAAAGAGAATAATCAAGACATATGGAGCATTAAACTCCTAATGATAAAAAAGAATT
Organism: Semotilus atromaculatus; assembly: GCA_031834385.1. Classification (NCBI taxonomy): domain Eukaryota; kingdom Metazoa; phylum Chordata; class Actinopteri; order Cypriniformes; family Leuciscidae; genus Semotilus; species Semotilus atromaculatus. The sequence goes on from JAULUF010000007.1 coordinate 19,707,851, forward strand.
CCTAATTTAATATCAGCAGGTTGTTTTGTCTTCCTATCCTAGTTCGTGTAACCTTGATCAAGAAGGTCAAATCTGAATAATGACCATCTCAAATTTCTAAAAGAGCTCAGCTCCTGAACTGTCGTTTCGATTAAGAGTCATAAGCGCACAGGAGATTGGCGGTGACAAGTTAAGTCTCTGATTGGTGTATTTTGGAGAGAGGATGTGAGCGCAGTGGAGAGTAGGGAAGTGTAAACAGTCCTGAAGGAGGAGGTTCAAGGCTCAAACTCTGATCAGCAGAGCAGTAAAGCTGAACTGGAGCCCTTAGCACAGACTTCCGTTTCAGCACAGGTCACAACATTTCTGGCAGAAAGTTACTCAACATTGGGACACTACAGCAAGGGCAAGCAGGAAAGATGGCAAGCAAAGGCCTCTGTGGTCTGGTAGACGAACTACGGCACAGAGTTCATGATTTTTGCTGGACCGTGCCAGTGTGAGAAAGTTAAAGCCAAGGCTAGTTGACGCAGTCACTTGGATCGGTCACTTCCTCTTTGAGGCCACTGCTGCGTTGTACAAGATTAATGAATATAAAACTTTCAGTGGCACTCATTACGCCTTGCAAACATTTGGCTTTCTGTGTATATATTCTACATTGCTGTATCAAATTATGCTGATAATTTAATTTAATAAATTTAAATTAATACGATTCATTGTTACATTGATAAAAAATGACGATAAAGACGTTTATAATGTTAATAAAAGTTTTCCATTTCAAATAAACGCTGTTCTTTTGAACTTTCTATTAGTCGAACTATCCTGAAAATATACACAAAAATATAAATATAATATTTGACATACTTCTTGAGCACTAACTCAGCGTATTAGAATGATTTCTGAGGGATCATGGGATACTGAAGACTAGAGTTATGGCTGCTGAAAATCCACGTTTGAATGGTAATGTACAAACCAATTAGAAGTCTTTTGCATCATTATGCGTTTATGAATTTATGGAAAAGAGAACAATATTGTTAATGAACAAAATAATGTTGACAAGAAGAAAGCTTGGCATTTAAATAGAAATCTCATTATCTCAAATACTGAGAAAAAAATGTATATATTGTTAATAATATATTGGTATGATAACTTGCATTCTAAAAAAAAATTACTGATATTTTTAAAAGGTTGATACTGATAACATTGATATAATGCCAGTATATAATTTAACGAATTATACCGTATAAAATATTGCTGAAATTAAATGAACATAACACAACACAATATTTAATGAATTAATGTTTGATTTTAGTAAATACATTTTGCAAATATAATGTGTATTTAGCCTTGCCAATAATATTGGCCTAACACAAATTCATTGGTCAAATTTCACACATTATGTGCATGTACCTTGCTGGCTCCACTTCTGTAATGTCTCCTTTGAAAGAGGCGTTCAGTCTTGTTTCTCTGGTAGCAAGATCATCAACAAGGTTTTGTCTTCTGTCTGCTTCAGCTTGCATTCTGGCATTATTCATTAAGGCATTAAAATGACTGCATAATTATGCTCATCTCGAAGAAAAGATACGCTTAATCATTATAAACATCAATGACTTATGAACACAACATTCACATTTATTTATTGCAGTTGTTTAGGTCTAGTACTTCCAAATCCAATTGTGGATCACAAGGAGCATTACTTCTGACCACGCTGCAATTGGTTTATTATAAAACACTGCCACCTACAGGTGCTCATGAGAAATCACAGTTGTTGTTTTTTTCAAACTTTAAAGATAAAAGTTCATGATTTATGTTATGCCTGCTGATGTAATTGTTTTTAGGTCAGTGTATTATAAATGACATGTATCTTTTTCTGAATCAGAATTGTTAGCAGTGTTATGGTGGAACAAGCTTATTCTGAGGCATATATGACGTTTTTTGTTGGTCTGAGTGAGTTTTGGAGGTGAGATTAAGTGTCTGGCCAAGATTCATATTGGTAATGCAGACTGTGCAAAGCGTTTCAAAAAAGTGGCTTCAGTATTGACCGATGCTTGTTAGCAATTGAAAAAAACACCTAACCTAAAATATTGTGGAACACAAAGGGAAATTTTTGAAGAATTATTTGCAGTTATGTGGTCACTATGAGCTCCTCTAAAACAACAACAACAAAGATTGAGAACCTTTATGACTGGATCATAAAGCGATGAACTCAAGAACTTGATTCATGAGCTATATTAACTGGTTCATTAAAAAGAAGAGGCTCAAATGAACAACATGTTCAGTAATTGGACTGATCCTGTTCTTGAGATACCAGCTCACTGGAGTGCAGGGTAATAATATATTCTGTTTGGCCTGTTCAGGGTTAGATGACTTCAGAACCCTTGGAATATATTACATGTTTGTTTGTTTTTTCAGTCTTTTCTAAAGTTTTAAAGATGAGCTACTTTGCACTGCCATTTGGAAATGATGAGCGTGAAATTTGCATTTTGTCTTCCACAAATAAAATGGGTTTGAATACATTTTTGGATGAACTTTCATTTAAATTGAAAGTTCAGATTCTAAATACGAGTATAATGCTGATGTTTATTCTTCCTCTGGAGAGAAAAATAACAATATACTGAACGTACCTTTCAAAATCTTTGGATTCCACTCTCATGATTTGTGCATGAAATTAGTATTAATTCTACTGGAAAGGATACATCTGCCTTTGAGTAGCAGCTCGATTCAACGTGTCCCTGAGCTGTGCTATATTCTGTTTGAGCTTCTGTAATGATGCTCTCAGGGTCATGTTCAGCTGTAACAGTTAGGGACAGACACACAAGAACAGAGACATTAGGCCTACAACATAAAGACCACTGACACAGAGTGCTCAACTTCATCCTATGAACAATGAAACACTGTCTTTACCTTGGCTGGATTTCCTCCAGTTCTTTGCAGTCTGTTTCTTTCATGGATGTTTTCTGCAATTTCTTGAGCCATCCGACAAGCTGCATCATAATTCTGTAACCTAAACAATGAGAAACAAAATAAAAATAGCAGTTTTACACTTATGACATTACGCTGATAGTAACAGATAATAAAATGTGTGTTGCCAGTTATTTAATCATTTTATCAAGATTGTCATGAACACAATCATATGACATGGATCTCATCTAACCAGCCAGGCAACATTTCTACGCTTTTATTTTTTTCGCCGCGTAAATAAAATCACACATATATAAACATAGTAATTAACTAAAGCATAGGATATAATGAACCATAAAGGAAATTAAAACAGCTATTTCAGTCTCAATTGATGTGGCTGCAAACGTTAAGCTATCCACTTAACTAACGTTAAACTGCGAAATTATTTTCTGAACTCTAACGTTACTGTACTGAACTGTAGACCTCAGATGTCAATAAACGATAATAATATAAAATATTTACCAGAAATCCTGTGACATATTGCGGCACTTTTTGTACAGCGTTTCTGTAGAAAATCACATAAACAAACTGCGTTGTGCTAGTTCCTGTTTGGGCATGACGTCAGACGGTGTCCTCCTACAGACATAATTCATTCAGTAGGCTACTTCAAAGCTGAGACAAGAGAGAGAAGAGAAGAGAAAGAGGGAGATATAAAATTACAAATTATCTTGACAGGTCACTTAAAGTTTTTTACGATTGCTATGACAGTTTTTTCAATACTTTTAACAATTTTCCAAAACTCTTAACACAGTTAGCACTGTGTTTTTTTTTTTTTTTTTTTTATCAACAAAAGGTTTGTACAAACATTTGTGTATACATTGAAATACAGCATAACAAAGATTTTCACACTAGGGGGCTATTGCTAATTTATATGAATATATTAAAGCAATTAAACATTTTCAATGTTTTAATTGCTTTTTGCTTCATAGAAAATCTGAGCGAGTCAATATAAAGCTCAATTTCTTTCTTGAATGCAGTAAAATAAGTTTTTGTACATGAAAATTTACATTTGTGAACATAAAATTTTGCCATTAAAAGAATAAAATTAATTATATAAATCTGACTATGCTTGATTCTACTGTTCTCCCAAAGACCAAATAAAATATGTTTCCAAAACAACATAAATTGGCCATCAATGTTACTTGTGATAAAATCACAGACATTTTGCCAAAATGGTCTTACAAATGGACAATACCAAAATAAATGAACCACAGTTTCAGGGCAACTGTCACAAAAGGTGCAATTAACAACAATATCACTTTTAAATTTTATAAAGTAATGTTTCACAGGGTATATTCTATGTATCAATTTGAATGATACCTCCTTAACTTTGTTTGTAATTAAATATTGATTAGGTATAAGCCAAACCTTTTCCCACACAATATCTTCTGTAAAGCGACTCCAATATGAATAAATATAAGGCAAAGTCACATAATTTCTTTGAAATAGCTCTATTATGGATCTGTTCTTTGCGTTAAGGGAAAAACAGATATTACCTACATAAGTACTTACTATAGTAGGTAGGGACAATTGTTGAGTACTAATTCTTTTTTGATGTCTAAACAGCATACAGATTTCAGGAGAGATTGCTCCAAAAACTTTTGCATATTCCCCTGGTGTTACAGGAATCTTATAATGCACCAAAAACTCATTGTAAGTGAAAAGAAAACCCTTTGAATTAAATAACTGATCCACCAATATGATGCCATTATCAAACCAATATTTCAAAAACAACGATTTGCGCTTATATAAAATATCCCTATTGTTCCATATATAATACTTATGTGGTGAAAAATTATGCTTGAAAATCAATGACCATGATAAAAAGGCCTGGCAATGAAATTCCGAAAGTTTCACTGTTACTTTATCAATATTATAATTACAACTAAGAAGAAAATGTACATTACCAAGGTTAGAAAGAATATGGGAGGGTATAAAGTTCCAGATTGAGTAAGGATTTCTGACAATCTGACGAAGCCAATTAACTTTAAATGTATTATTTAACATTTCAAAATCCAAAAAAAAATCCAAATCCAAATCCAAAACATTTAGTCCACCATTTTCATATGAATTAGTTATTATTGTTTTCTTTATGTAATGTATTTTGTTTTTCCATATAAAGTCAAACAGTATTTTATCTATTTCTTTGCATATTTTTTTATTAAGATGCAAAGCCATTGCTGCATAAGTCAGTCCAGAAATGCCCTCTGCCTTTGTAAGTAAAACTCTGCCCCTTAAAGAAAGATCTCTCATAAGCCAGTGATTCAATTTCCTTTTAGTTTTTTTCAACAATAGGATTACAATTCTTCTGTGCTGATCTTTAGTAATGCTTATTCCCAAATACTGAACCTCAGATTTTAAGGGAATGCCATTATAAGATGCTTCAGAACATTCCTTGATGGCCATAAGCTCACATTTAGCCAAATTTAAGTAAACACCCGATGCCCTTGAAAATTCACAGATTAATTCAGTAGCCACTGAGATCTGGTCTTCGTTTTGAATGAAGAGCGTAGTGTCATCTGCTAATTGGGTTATTTTGATCTCTCTATCAAAGATAGTGATGCCTTTCATTGGACTTGATTTAATATGAGAAGAGAGAAGTTGACTCACTAATAGAAAAAGGTATGGAGAGACAGGGCACCCTTGCCTAATTCCTCTAGTAATATCGAATCTAGGGGAAGTACCATTTAATAACTTAATAGAACAGTTGCCTTTTTTATAAAGGGTTTTAATTGCTGCAGAAAAAAAAAAAAAAAAATCAAATTTCTTAAGCGTGTCAAAGATTAACTGATGCTCTACCGAGTCGAATGCTTTATAAAAATCTAAGAATAATATAAACCCATTATCCTTAATCAATTCTGAATAGTCCAGTACATCCAACACTAATCTTATATTATTCGTTATATGTCGATTTTTCATGAATCCCGATTGTGATTCATCAATTACTGAATCCAAAACTTTTTTCAATCTTCTAGCTAAAATTAGGGCCAGCAATTTGTAATCATTGTTTAATAAACAGATAGGGCGCCTGTAGGGAGGCCAACCAGTTGGAGTGGAAAAGGGAAATGACGTGCTGTACAAAAAGGTTGATGCAAAATCCAAAAAGGTGTTTTATTGGAAAGTGCTAAAATATTTACAGTGCAGGAAAAACAAAAATAAATAAAAACTGTACAAAAAGAAAAGGAAACAGCAACAATGTGCTAATTTTGGCTAAACCAAATGGCCCAACGTTTGCAACACTGCTCAGTATACGAGTTCACAATCAGAACTGACATTCTTTAAGCCAGCAAGCCTAGGGCCTATAGGGCATACCAACCAGAGGTACAAACTAAAATGTTTGTAATGATCCATTTAAATAATATAAACACCCAACACAACACTTAAACCTTCCAAACAGATAAAACAACAACCATTAACAGAGAAAGAGTTTAACAACAACTTATATGGCAAACACCACTGTTTCCAACCCCCCCCCCCCCCCCCCCCCCCCTCCTCTGACATCACACCAAAATGGTATCTTCCACAGGAAGTGATGTGGCGGTTGCTTTAAAAAACAGTTTAACCTGGATTATGGGTTTGGTTGTACAGAGTGTGAACCGGGAAGTTTAACTGCAATAAGGTTTGTGGAAAAATAAAGGTAAATTATTATATGAATTATTGCGTGTTCTGGCATTCTGTTCATTTATGAAAATAGAAAACAAACTTTAAGAAAACCTATAAAGAGTTGGAAACTATAACAAAACACAGCAGTAACAAACTTTAGACTGAACAAAACAAAATATCCATAACACCTTCCTGATGTGTACATAGATGTTAATATTGCCGGCAATGCACAGTAGTGAAATGGGTGTATGTTTGTAAGTCCAAGTTTATAGAGTCACCAGGTTAACCTGTGACATTTCTCCCCCCTTCCTCAGACACCTGAGGTGTCCTAGAGAGATACTCTGCTGTACAATTTTGTGATCCAGCTTTGTACAAAATTTCAAAGTCAAATGACTGGATGGCTAAAAACCATCTAGTGATACGAGCATTGGTGTCTCTCATACGGCCCAACCAGGCCAATGCTCTGTAATCAGTCTCAAGTGTGAATTTACGTCCCACCAGGTAGTATCGTAAAGCGTCCAATGCCCATTTAATTGCTAGACACTCCATCTCTACTGTGGAATACTTGGATTCACGGGGAAGGAGCTTCCTGCTGATGTAGGCAATTGGTTGCAGCTGACCTTGACCTTCTTGAAGCAGTACAGCCCCAATGCCATGCTCAGAAGCATCGGTCTGTACAGTGAAAGTCTTTTCAAAGTCGGGACTCTGTAAAACAGGCTCTGTGCATAAGGAGTCCTTTAGGTCCTGGAAAGCCGTCTCACAGTCCTGAGTCCAGTTAACTTTATTTGGCTTGTCTTTTTTAGTTAAATCAGTTAGGGTAAAGGCTCGTTCAGAGAAGTTTGGGATAAAACGCCTGTACCACCCCACAAGTCCAAGGAAAGAACGGACCTGTTTCTTGGTCATTGGCCGTTCTGCATTCTTGATGGCCTCCACTTTCCCCACCTGTGGACGTATTGCTCCATGACCCAGCACATACCCTAGGTATTGTGTCTCCGTCCTGGCTAGGGTGCATTTGTCTGCTCGGATGGTTAGACCAGCATTCTTAATTCTCAGTGGCACGTCCTTCAGATGACCCATATGCTCCTGCCAAGTTTGACTATATATGATTATGTCATCTAAGTATGCAGCAGCAAACTTCTCAGTCCCCCGGAGTATCTGGTCCATCATCCTTTGGAAAGTAGCCGGAGCTCCGTGAAGCCCAAAAGGAAGGACACGGAACTGAAAATGTCCAAAGGGTGTTTTAAATGCTGTCACCTCCTTGTTCCCCGAACTTAGTGGAACCTGCCAATACCCCTTGCAGAGGTCAAGTGTGGTGAGATACTTTGCTCTTCCAAGACTCTCCACCACCTCATCCACTCTTGGCATGGGATACGGGTCAAATTTGCTCACACTATTGAGCTTGCGGAAATCAAGACAGAATCTGAGACTGCCATCCTTCTTAGGCACTAGGACAATGGGATTGCTCCATTCACTGGTTGAAGGTTCAATCACACCAAGGCTCTGCATGGTCTCCAATTCCTCCTTCATAACTGGCAGAAGTCTTTCTGGGACCCGGTATACTGGTTGACGAATGGGTTTGGGATCTTTGAGAGTGATGTGATGGTGAATAACGTCTGTTCTGCCCGGTGTCTCCATAAAGAGTTGGGCTGGGATGCATTGTAGAAGTTCCTGCCTTTGAACATCTTCCAGGTGCTCAAAGTTCCGCTGACTGTTCCCCTGACGACCAGGCAGGTATTGTTCCTCTATTTCCTCCTCTCCCTCCACAGATCTCACGAATAAAGCAGTTGTGGTTCCCGCTGCTTCTTCAGACGTAGATTCTTGTTGTGTGGAACGAGCATACCACTTCTTCAACATTTTAACATGGAAGATTTGCAAAGGCTGGGTCCTGGATGGGATCTCTATCTCATATGTCACAGGACCAACTTTCCTCTTTATTTGGTAGGGGCCCTGCCACTTAGCCAGCAGTTTATGCTCACTCGTTGGTAACAACAACAAGACCTTTTCACCTGGCTCAAATGTACGGGATCTGGCTGTTCGGTCGTACCACTCTTTTTGACATTTTTGAGACTGCAGGAGATTTTCTCGTGCAAGGGCTGTTGTCTTCTGCAGATGCTCCCTCATCTTTAGTATATAGGAGAGAATGTTTTTCTTGTCTGATTTATCAGTGGCCTCCCAACTCTCCCTCAGTACATCCAGAGGCCCTCTGACATGATGGGCATACAGCAGTTCAAAGGGCGAGAACCCTGTAGATGCATGAGGCACCTCCCTATATGCAAACAGGAGGAATGGAAGCCACTTGTCCCAGTCCTTGCCAGTGTCAGAAACATATTTCTTAAGCATAGTTTTCAAGGTCTGGTTGAAGCGTTCAACCAGACCATCAGTCTGAGGATGGTAAGGGGTGGTTCGTACTCTCTTAATGTCCAGCAATTGATATACTTTTTGTAGGGTGTGGCTCATGAAGTTTGGACCCTGATCTGTGAGCACTTCCTGAGGTATGCCAACCTGCGAGAAAAATCGTAGGAGTACAGTGGCTATTTGCTTAGCTGTGACCTCTCGTAATGGATATGCCTCCGGGTACCTGGTAGCGTAGTCGCAAATAACCAAGATAAATCGGTTCCTTCTCTGACTCTTTTCCACCGGCCCAACTATGTCAACTCCTATTCGCTTAAAAGGAGTGTCAACTACAGGAAGTGGAATAAGGGGTGCGTAAGCAGGAGTACGGCCAGTAGTGAGCTGGCATTCTGGACAAGATTTACAGAACTCCTTAACCTCACTGTACATCTTTGGCCAGTAAAATCTTTTTGCAATTCGCATTAATGTCTTCATAAAACCCAAGTGACCTGCCCAGGGAATAGAATGCCCAAGTTCTAATACCTCCTTCCTGTATGCCTTAGGTACTACCAGCTGCAGTCCATCTTCCTTACTCTGTCGGTACAAAATACTATTTTGTACCACAAAAGTCTCACCAAGCAAAGACACAACACCCTCAGTTTCCTCAGCCTGTTTTAAACATTCAGTCAAGGTTGAGTCCTCACGCTGAAGTTGGGCTAGATTACCAGGGACAACTAAGTCTGCTTCAGTGAGTTCGGGTTCTTCTGCCCCTTCCTCAGCTTGCTCTGAAGTTTCCAACAACCCCTCAACCCACTCCCTGCATTTCTGCAGCCTTTCCTGCTCTGTAGGCCGTGACTCACCTAAACTAGTCTCAGAGCTAAAGGGCATTTCTCGCAGTGTGTCTGGTGTTATTTCCTGGTGCTGTGGAACCTGAGTAAGCTGCTTTGCTTGGGCTCTCGTGACAACACCACACCATACAGTCTCTTGCACCAATTCAGCTAGTACAGGGAAGTCAGTACCTAACAGTACGGGATAGGGCAGCTTGGTTGCAACACCCACCTTCATCAGATATGACTGATTACAGACCTCAATATAAACCTCAGCAGTAGGCAACTCAGTGCTATCCCCATGCACACAACAAACTGTTACTGCGTCTCCTTCACTCCAGGAATCTCTGGGTATATATTGGGCCTGTACCAGAGTATGGGAGCAACCTGTGTCCACCAATGCTGGAAGGGGTTTACCATTTAACAGTACAGTGATGACTGGTTCCCGATCGGGCTGTGTTCTTAACTGTTCTGGCCGGGGCATATAACATAGACCAGTTGTCTTGGGCTTTTTGAGTGGGCAAAAGGGCCTAGTATGACCTGGCTCACCACAGTTATAACATACAACAATCTCTCCCTTAACTGTTGTCTGGGGCATTGCGGGTGATGTTGGGGGTTTATAATGAATGGCCTTAAAGATTTTAGGGCCACTTTGAGAGTTTGAACCCACCCCCAACCCCTCAGACTTACCCTTCAAAGAGTGGAGGATGCCAGCATATCGAGTGGTTCCAGGTCCCTTTCGTGCAGCAATGTAGGCCTCAACCAATGTTGCAGCCTCTGCAGCGGTGTCAGGATCTCTTTCCTTTACCCAAGTCTTCACCTCAGGGTACAACACTCGCAGGAACTGCTCCAGCACAAGGGACTCCATAATGTCCCTCTTATTACTTTGCTCATAGCGTACCCATTTGGAGAACAAGTCCTTTAGTCGGATGTAGAGTTCCGTAGGGGTCTCATCGGCAGGGGTACTAAGTGACCGGAATCTCATCCGGTATGTCTCTGCACTGATTTAATATTTTTTTAGAATTGCAACTTTCACTTGGTCATAGTCTCTGGTTTGCGAGGGATTCATAGCCACAAAAGCACTCCGGGCCTTGCCCGTTAGCAAGGGAATAAGGCGTACGGCCCAGTCGGCTCTTGGCCACTGATACACCTCTGCAAGTCTTTCAAAAGTTGTAAGGTAGTGTTCGATATCATCACTGTCCTCCAGCTTGGCTATTCGAGGTTCATGGTCTATCACCCGACTTGCAACTCCTTCCGAAGCTCCATGTCTTGTCCGCTCCATGTCTAACTGCATTTGGGTGACCTGGTGGCTGAGGACCTTGTAATTTTGTTCGCGGCGAGAAGCCTCCTTCTCCTGCCTTTCATCCCGGTCCTTTTGATACTGCATGAATGACTGAAACATTTGTGCCAGCGCTGTGATGGCAGCATCTCCCCCAGTGGCTGGGATTTCCGCAGGCAGCAATCTCTCCTCGGCAACACCTCCAACAGCACCTTGGTCCATTACTGCATCTGTGCCCTCTATCGGCTGACCCCTCGTTTTGGGTGGCATGTCAGCAGGGCATTACCTTATGCAGACACGTCACTCACTGGTGGGAGGATCCCACTTCTGACACCATATGTAGGGAGGCCAACCAGTTGGAGTGGAAAAGGGAAATGACGTGCTGTACAAAAAGGTTGATGCAAAATCCAAAAAGGTGTTTTATTGGAAAGTGCTAAAATATTTACAGTGCAGGAAAAACAAAAATAAATAAAAACTGTACAAAAAGAAAAGAAAGAAGGTGTAAAGACTATGGGCGGATCTAATCCGTGGGGAATTTGCATATCATAATTAATAATTGATAATTAATAATTATTCATACATGTTTGGACTAGATCAGTCTTACATGTTAATAAATCTCCCTCTAAGGGAGGATGTAATTTTACCTGCATGCATAACTGTGTATCCTTGCATTTCAACTACAAGTTGATTACAGTTAATTACACTGATCACGTCTTACGAAACAGGCAAAATTAATTAGCTCAATTGCCAGAATAATATTGTGGGGATCCACGATATCACCTTACTTTATAGGATTTCAGGAAACACAATTCTCTGGCCAGAAGAATTGGGTTTCCCGCCCTATAAACACATACTCTTTAAAGTATCTTTCATTTGTAAAGCTTGTAGCATAAATGAGATCTTTGGCACTTAAGGGACTTGAAAATGAGCAAAACAACACAGTTTGTCAATCACATGAATATAATGGATTTAATAAAGGCATGTCTACTTATATATTTACTACGGTTGCCATGGAATATATATATATATATATTTACAAACATAATAGACATACAAAACACAATAAGACATCAATGAACGAGGAAGTGTGTGAGATATAGAGATATGGATAAATTACACGCGTGAGAGCGAGTAAGAGAGAGATAGGGATAGGGTTACTTTCACCTAGACAGTCAACTTTCCTGAAACAACACGAAAACACATTCTTAATGCTCTGAAAACAGGGTAACCCAAATTTACTTGCATGTGGAAGGGTTCTCTCATGTGTTGCTGCGTTCCTTGAGCGGCCTGCATGGTCTAGCCGCGTTTTGGACGGCAGATCTTTTGTTCTCCGTGCGCGTGCGGCCCGCATGGTTTAGCTGCGTGCGTGAGCTGAGTCCTTGGTTCCGTGGAGTCACGTGATGCGGCGCGAGTCTTTGAACAGCAGTTGGAAGTCGTTTAGGTCACATTACCAACGGAGATAGTTCGGCTCAGGTCATGTCACTTCGTGGAAGTGAAACAAGTTGAATACAGAAAACAGATTTTAGGCTAGAAAGTAAAGAAAAGATCCAGGATATGATCTGATCTGATATGAGGGGACCTCCGCGTGAATTACATGTTTCTGACGTGCTGGAAAGTTCAAGAGAGAGAGGCGGAGCCGCGCTCCTACATTTATCACCTTGTAGAATTCCCTCCCCTTCCGGTTCACGGGGCCAATCGGGGAATGGATGTTGCACGCGGGAACCCTCGGTTTATTGTCCTTTGTTTGGGAGAACATGCCCCTCGTGGTACAGGGGTGTGTTCAAGGAGGGTGTATAGTTTAACAGTTTGAATCTTCAATGGCGGTAAAACCTATTAAAAATACACTTTACTTTATATCTCTGTGCATATTCAGATAGCCCGTTCCATGAGCATTTTAGAGGTGTCAAACACATCAAATGAAAGTCAAAGGAAAAATACAGAGGTATTTAAAATGCATAAAGAAGGTATTTCTAATGTCCATTTATGCCGTGGCCAAACAAAGATGTTTCACTGTGACATGGGGAAAAACACATACATTTAACAAAATATATTTAATGGTTTTTATGTCTTTACACAACAGAAATGTCCGTCTCTTTGTTCAGAGACATTCTGCGACATTCCGATGGGTTATAAAGTCTCGTAACAGGAGCTTCCCTCGTGTGTTGGGGGAGGGAAGGGCTCGTGTGTGTGTGTGTGTAAAATTCAGTCTTTCGGTGCCTGAAGGTTTTTTGGGACTTTAGCACAGATATTTTTATTTATTCAGATTCACTCTTAGCCCAGTCCCTACAAAGGAAACAGCAACAATGTGCTAATTTTGGCTAAACCAAATGGCCCAACGTTTGCAACACTGCTCAGTATACGAGTTCACAATCAGAACTGACATTCTTTAAGCCAGCAAGCCTATTTATAGGCTGAAGCCCCGCCTATAGGGCATACCAACCAGAGGTACAAACTAAAATGTTTGTAATGATCAATTTAAATAATATAAACACCCAACACAACACTTAAACCTTCCAAACAGATAAAACAACAACCATTAACAGAGAAAGAGTTTAACAACAACTTATATGGCAAACACCACTGTTTCCAACTCCCCTCTCCTCTGACATCACACCAAAATGGTATCTTCCACAGGAAGTGATGTGGCGGTTGCTTTAAAAAACAGTTTAACCTGGATTATGGGTTTGGTTGTACAGAGTGTGAACCGGGAAGTTTAACTGCAATAAGGTTTGTGGAAAAATAAAGGTAAATTATTATATGAATTATTGCGTGTTCTGGCATTCTGTTCATTTATGAAAATAGAAAACAAACTTTAAGAAAACCTATAAAGAGTTGGAAACTATAACAAAACACAGCAGTAACAAACTTTAGACTGAACAAAACAAAATATCCATAACACCTTCCTGATGTGTACATGTTAATATTGCCGGCAATGCACCGTATTAGTGAAATGGGTGTATGTTTGTAAGTCCAAGTTTATAGAGTCACCAGGTTAACCTGTGACAGCGCCAATTATCAATATATAGCTTGTCTTTTTTTGGTTTGGGGAGCAATGTTATTAAACCTTGTGTTAGAGTTGGTGGAAGATACTGTCTCTCAATGCTCTCAGCAAATACTTCTACAAGAAAAGGAGCTAATTCTTTGGAAAATAATTTATATAATTCAGATGTCAACCCATCAGTACCTGGTGATTTGGAATTGCTTCCGACAATTCAGATATTGTAATAGGTTTATCACAAGAGTCCTTTTCAGGTTTATCAATGGGTTTAATTTGCAACGAATTCAAGAAGGCATCAGCAGTCACCTGAGAGTAACTAGAGGTATACAAATTCTTATAAAATGCACTACAGTACTGAGAAATTACTGTATGATCATCCGTTGTAACCCCATTAATGTTTAACTTATTAATGGTGTTACTAACAAAATTCCGCCTTTCTAAATGGAAAAAATAATGTGAGTTTTGTTCCCCTTCCTCAAGCCACTTTTTTCTAGAACGAATAAAGGCACCCTCTACTTTTTTCTTATACATGTCATCTAATTTACTTGTTGAGGACATCCGTCTGTGTAAGCTACAGGGATCTTCGCCCGTGACGTCTCAACGCGGTTACATGCGCTCTGGTTGGCAAAAAGAAAAGTAATGGCTTGCTGCGCAGCGCAAACACAGAAGACAAATGGTTGTATCGTGCTGTGTGATCGGCTGTGTTAACAGGTTCGATAAGAGTAACCTTCTACCGCGTACCTAAACAGCTTGAATCAAGAAGATAGCTGTGGATTTCTGCAATTAGGCGTCTAGAATAGGGTACAAATTTAAACCCAGATATCACCATGATAAGTACTGAGTTGATTACATCAAGACAAACAAAAAATTTATTACAAGTTTTTTGAAATTGTTTGTTATTAACATTTGTTATTAACAGTTATTAACATTATTACCATTTGTTGTTAACAGTTATTAACATTATTGTTATTAACATAGGCCTAGAAAAACGGTGCATAATCTAATTATGTGCTAATTTGCATAAATACCCAAACAAATCTAAATATTGGGAATAACCAGGTGAAAATGTCTTGTTGAATCTTGTTGACACCTTACAGTAAAATACTTACAGTTTTTCTCAATTGCTTAAACACATTAGCCCACTCTGACATTACATTTTCAAAACAGTTAACACACAGGATAAAACTAAAGCTCAATGGCCAAAATGACTAATTTTGTTAGCAAAATGCTCTAACACTCACAAAACATTAAAAACATGCAACATAAGCATGTTGGAAACATATTTCCATCAAACACCACAATTTATGGTCAAATTAATTTATTCTTTAAATCAATCATTACACAATGGACAACAATATACAGCCATCAATATGAAATATGATACTTTACAACTCAAATGGATACTGGAAAAAAAAGCTATCAAAGGCATCTTATATTTAAGAAAATACCTTTAAAAAAAAAAGAAAAAAAATATATATACACATTTATCTTTCACATTTAGTCCATTCGTTCTTGACGATTATGCCACAGGTTCTCATCAACATCGCATTGAATGTTTTCCCTTGCAATGCACCAAGGGAAATACCTCCTTGCATGGCGTATCCATCCCTGGCAGTCCTCTGCACCGATTGCCAGGCAACCAGCATTCATTGCCTCCAGGAGGGGCATCTGCTCATATGGCCGGTGATCATACACCTTCCACCTCCAAGCAGAGAAGAACTCCTCGATCGGGTTCAGAAAAGGCGAGTATGCAGGGAGGAATTGCATCATAATACGAGGCTGTGCTGCAAACCATTCGTTTACAAGGCGAGAGTGGTGGAAAGCCACATTGTCCCAAATTATGACATACAGACATGCCAGGCCTCTCTCTTCGGGTGGAATCAGTATTTCTTTCAATGCATTAAGAAATGTGATGAGGCGTTCTGTATTGTATGGGCCAATAGTTGGTATGTGGCAAAGGACCCCATCATTGGAGATGGCAGCACACATGGTGATATTGGTACCCCTCTGACCTGCACTGTGACAGTGGCCCTCTGCCCAATGATGTTCCTCCCGCGTCTCCTCACTTTACAGAGGTTGAAGCCAGCTTCATCCACAAAAATGAATTTGTGATGTGCCCCTTCAGCTTCAAGCTCCATTATTCTCTAAGAAAAAGAGCACATTCATAGAGCAAATTATTCCAGTCGCATGTAACTATGGTAAACAAGGTATTACAATAAAAAAATCTGTACCTGCACATACTGGAATCGTGCCTCCTTTACGATGTCAGAGTTTCTTTGAAATAAAACTCAGTACAGCTGCTTCATTCTGACATGGTTTCGTATAAGACTCGATCTATAGCTGCCAAACTCACATTGTTTATATTTCTAAATGTTCCCTGATCTGCAATTACTGCTGCATGGATTTTACGCAGTCTGATTGCATTGTTTGCCACTACCATATCTACAATGGCAGACTCCTGTTCAATACTAAATATCTTTCCTCTGCCACCAGTGTGTGGTAATGTGTGGATTCTATGAACTAAAAGCAAAAAGCATGTCAAAATTGACATAACTGTATGACAGTCACATAAATGGGATTGATAAAACATCTGCATTACAGTTTGTTGTGCTAACAGGGCAATACAGTAAAGCTGAAATACACAGTGGTATGCATTACAGTAACTTTGTCCAGCCTCTCTAAAGGACAAGCCATGATTTATGACATGGTCAATAATTGTTGCCCGAATTTCATTTGAAACTTGAGCTCGATTTTGTCCTCTTGCTGCTGCAGCTCCTCCACCACGCATACAAACTCCTCTTCCTCTGGCCCCTCTGCCATGGCCTCTTGCTCTCCTTCCATGCCTATGGCCTCTTTGATACATACTTGCAAATAGAAACACAGAGCTGGCATCTTTTATAGATGGATGAGGACTGATTGCTGATTGAAGAGGTGTGCAAACGAGTTTCACACATGTGCATAGAGATTTATAATTATGCAAGTACTTTCTATCAGCTGTGAATAGATGTTTTCCTTTTGTTCAACACAGTGAATCCAACAGAGTTTGGTGTCTTTCAATGAGATCTGTGGTAACTGTTTTGACAAAGGATGTGAAAAATGTGTGAAACAAATGAAAAAGTGTTAAAACATTTGCAAGAGAAGACTTTTGCTGTGCTAATAATGTGATTATGAAGATCAAGCGGATCCCAGTTTCATTTAGTGTGTCTTAGCAAATGAGAAAAACTGTAATGTTAAGGTCTGAACAGAACCCATTCAGTCTACCCATGAACATTAATACATGGAGGCAGGAAGAAGTACTTTAGAAACCAGCCTTTATTAATTTGTATTGCAGAGATGGGATTTGGGGCTGAAACACAAAAGGGTAAAATAAAAAGTGGCTGGATCAAAAAATCAAATTACGTACACAATGCACCACTAGAGAATTTCATCTTCATTCTCTTTACAAGCCATCTGCATTGAGTTTGGTTCTTTCTGCCAACCAGTTTGCGCCCACGCCCATATCGTAACGTCACATTTGACTCCGGTGAACATCCCTATTACAGTTTTTTACAATCGCTATGACAATTTTTTCAATACTTTTAACAAATTTCCTAAACTCTTAACGCAGCAACACACCTACAACACACAATTGGCAAAACAGTTAATTTCATGCTCAAAATCACACATTGTAAACTAAACTCCAACACTAATTTTCAAAATACAAGAATACACAAGCAACAATACACTATGTCTACCAAAACACTGCAAACATATCTCAAAATCAAATCATTTTCAAAACACTACCATAATGTTCTTGTCCAACAGGAAGATTTAGTCAATCATAACACAATGTGATAGAAGCACTAACATCAGATGGGATTACAACTATTTTATATTCTAAATTATTTTATTTGTGTCAGGTATGCCCTTATACAACAGACAGTGTATTGTATTGATCATAGATTGTGTTTTGTACTGCAGTTTCTTTTGAAGCCTCTCTACATTTTTGTTTTGTTGGGTTTAGGTCTTTTGCTGCAGAAATTCAATAAAAAAGACCCATCTCAGAGTGCTTTTTATGTGTATTTTATAATGTACGGTTACAGTATACCATATGGTCATGCGACTGAAAGAACCTCAACACCTGAGTGTGTTTCTTAGATGGGAATCAGCTGTGATTTATATATTTTTTATATATTCTCAGTAACAATAGAATAAAATACAGGGGATATATTTGTGCTTCAATTCACAATATAAACAGCTGTTTACCTTGACTTAAGCCTGTAAGGTTAGGTTTAGAACATGGTGTTATCTGTTCTGACATACAGTGTTAAAGCATTGGTAAATTTGGCAGTAAAATTTACTTGTTTGAGCTTGTGTAAAAGAAGTTCAAGCATTTTAAATTTGTGTTAATTGTATGCATTTTGTGTTAAGTATAGGTGTGTATAGGTGTATTTTGTATAGGTGTGTGTGGGTGGGTGTGAGTGTGGGTGTGTGTATGTGTATGTGTGTGTATGCATAAGCAAAGTAACCATTTATTACAGTATTTATTACCATCATCACCACCATCGCCACCACCACTCCTCACCACCATCATACTGCCAACATTGTCAACACTGCCAACATTTTATTCTCATTTCTATCTTTTTTCCTATGTAACAATTACCATTGTCAGCATGATGTTAGTGTCACAGGTCTGTCACCTCGGTCTAGATCTTTCCATGGGTTTGTGACAGGGCTATGACACATGCGTGTCTTGTTGTTTCTTGTGCCATGTGCTCTCTTGTCTAATTGTCAACCCCGCCCATCTTGTTATTTCGTTATTGGTTTTTTTCCCCCACCTGCCTGCCTTGTTACCTCTTTTGTTTGTTAGCCTATTTTATCTCCCTGTGTTTGCTGTCTTGTGCCGATTCGTTGTACATGTTTACGTGTTCCAGTTTGTGTCCTCCTGTTTGTTCCTGGGGTTGGAGTTTTGTACCGTTCCTGTTTGACATTGGAATAAATCACTCTGCATTTGAATCCACGTCTTTGGTATACATCACGTGACAGTTAGTGTTTCTATGACATTGTGTTATGATTGACTAAATCTTCCTGTTGGACAAGAACATAATGTTAGTGTTTTGAAAAATTATTTGATTTTGAGACATGTTTTCAGTGTTTTGGTAGACATAGTGTATTGTTGCTAGTGTATTATTGTATTTTGAAAATTAGTGTTGGAGTTTAGTTTACAATGTGTGATTTTGAGCAAGAAATTAACTGTTATGCCAATTGTGTGTTGTTGGTGCGTTAAGAGTTTAGGAAATGTGTTAAAAGTATTGCAAAAATTGTCATAGCGATTGTAAAAAACTGTAACGAAACGCAAATGTCTTGATTCTGTGGCGCACCGCCATGAATTAGTCTATGTGTGGGAAACACTTCAGAAAAGTCACCTGCGAATTGCTTGGCGTCGAGGTTCTTAACTTTTAAGCTGTAATAATATTCATAATATTACTGTTTTACTATAACTATATTGTTTCTTAACCCCTTCTGTAATCTCAGCCTAATATGTTGCTTTCATGCTCTCACTCACAAAAAGGCCTAACTCTGCCCAGGCTGTGCTTTGACCTTGGATGGCGCTGTCTCTCCTGCTAACAATAACATCTCCCTTTGTTTATATTGTCTTCTCTGTCAGGCAAGCTGAGAGCACACACACATTCTCTGTTCAGAAAATCTTATCAAATTTTCATGTCTCACTCTCTGCTTTGTTAAACCAGCCCTCTTCATACTCAAATACGACATGTGATGTGCAATGTAATTTGTCAGGCATCCCTCTGTGTTTCATAACTTTGCCAATTTCAAAATAATTTGTGCCCAATTAAAATCTGTTCTAAATCATCTCCTATGCCCATTGTGGCCAACATTTTTAACAGCACATCTGTGGTTCTTCCTCAATGCAGATTCCGCCGGAATCAGCAGTGAGGGTCAAATATAATTCACACATTCAATCTCTGGCCATTAGCGGTGCGGGACAGGACAGTGATCACAAATTCTTCCCCTGTCTGTCTCACATGCTAAGGGCACTGTGCCAATTTTAGAAATCTCATGGCCTGAAGCCGATGTGCTTTCATGCACCGACCCTGTCAGCTTCTGTACACATGGCAAGTCACATGGTCGTAAAGTATAATGGGCAACAAGAAAATCAACTGTTTCATCAACTAAAGGCCATTGCACACTGAGTCCGAAATTCGCATCCGAAATTTTCGCACGTTAAAAAAGAAAAACGACCTCACGTTATTTCAATCACGCTTGCACACTGCCTCCGAAACTTTCGTCCGTAATAAAAAAATTCGGATCGGGTTCGATTTTCTGCGTTTTTCGCATCCGTAGCAAGCATTTTGAGAGGTTGAGAGGCTTTGGAAAGAACAGCTCGCTCCGCACATCATTGCACATGCGCAGTCCTTTCAGTTTCGGTTTTCAATTCGATCAAGTGTTCATGTTCTCTCGATCAGATTAGAAAAGGAATAAACCTCCCCTTTCAATCAGATCGAAATTTCGGATCGATTTAGGTGTGATTGAGCAGCCAATTCGATTACTATTGTATTATAATTAGGTACAAAATATAACCTGTAGCCTATAGCCTACGTTACAGCTGTTCTGTCTGCCCAGCGCTTCCGCCGGCTGTGTGTGTGTGTGTGTGTGTGTGTACTGCCAGTCTCTGTTCAGGATCGTTTGGCTCACGGAAATTTGTAGTCTTCTTTTTAATATGTGTGGCTCCAGTATCGCTAGCAAAGCATCAAACCTTTCCACTGACATTCTGAGGTAAATTTTGAATCGCTCGGAATAATTTCGCAACTCCTTGATAAGGAGCTGAAACTCTCCTTCCTTTCGGCGCAATCTCAGGATTGGATGGACCCAATATTTCCTCTTTCTTTTTCTCTTTTTTTTATGAAGAGAGAGGGCAACAAAATCATCCTCACTGCTTGACGAATCCATTTAGTATTTTTGCGTTTTTTTCCGCAAAGGTGTAATAAATACGCATCGGACTCAGTGTGCAAGGTTTCTGTGCGTGACGTTTTTTTAGGCTGACGAACACGAAAAAACGCATACGAAAATTTCGGACTCAGTGTGCAATGGCCTTAACATTGGATATCTTGGCATTTGTAAAAATCCTAAACTTTTATACATTCTCAAACATTCAGCAGACACATCATTGCTTAAAACTTTGTCAGTCACACATAAAGGTTCGCAAGCTTTTTCTTCATTGCAAAGAGAAGTATGTAAATCAGTGTATGTGCTTGTGTGGTGTATGTGGTAAAAAAGATGTTCACTTTCCTGTTCGTAGTAGTCGGCAGCTGATCACCCTTCCTTAGACCCTCTCCTCTGTGCTCTCCGCTCGCCTTGCTTTAATCCGCCTTCTGTTGCCGACATTCCTTGTTCCTGTGTCCGTCCTCGCACTTCACGCACTCCGTACAGTTCTTGAACTCATGATCGTCAGTGTGGCACAAGCCACAATTCCACCATCTCTTGTTCCCGTCACCTTGTCTTCTCATCCGTCCGCTCACCTTGTGCCGGTTCGTGGCCCCCAGGTTCACAGCTAGCAGCCGTTTCAGTTCCTGGGTGTTGGGACTGAATTCTTGACAAGAAGTGATTAGTTCAGTTGAAAACTTGTTACCTGCCATCCGGACCGAGAGGCTGATCTTTTCAGTACTCTGTCCGGATCAGGGGTTTCGTCACCCATAGATTCGTCGAAGTCGAGTGGAGCTGCTTGTGCTCGTGGTTGTAGTTGTGCTGGTGCTCGTGTTCGTGTTTGCGCTGGTCTTCTGGGCGGAGAGCAGCGAGGTCGGGGTTTAGTTTCAGGGCTCTCAGCTCCGCTACTGGATAGTGATGTTTGTACGCCGGTGTTGCCGGCCCGATCACCGTTTCATGTGGAGAAACACAAACACTCATTTTCTGTTAGTCTCTTGTGGTGCTGACACACATACAGACCTTTCACACATCTTACTCTCACTCCTACACGCTAATTCTTTCTGCATTTGTTTTTGTTCTTGCTTATCAGCTTCAAAAAGCCAGCAGTCACTTTTACACACATGCTGAACGCAGCCACAAAACCCTATTTGTTTCTCGCTGCCCTGTTCCACTGATTCCTTCACTACTTTTAGTCTGGTAGCGCTCAGTGTTCCCTCTCTGGGAAAATCATGATACTGTATTAATTTTTCTATGTCCTGTATACATTTCTGCCCATAATGTTTTCTCATTTGGCAGAACACCGGTGTATCATATCTGGCAAGCTTGCTCTGAGATTTCCCCATACTGGCTGTTTCGTTTGGTCTATTTCTCTCTCTGTGGGTTTTCACACTGGACACGTCTATAATCTGTTGGATGTCTCCGACAGATCCGATTTCACTTCCTAAATCGGACAGGGTTTTGCTAATTGTAATTATTTTCCAATTACCTGGGTGCGGTTCTTTTGAAACCACTCACACGAGTACTCAGTTTCAGACTTGAGATCCTTCCTTCAGGAACCAGATCTCCCCCTGAAAATTATTGTACCCGTACCACAGGAATAGACCCAGCCAGTATAGTTCGCCTCAGTTTTACCCCCAAAATAAAATGAATTTAGCTGTCTCTTACCAGGATGTCTTTTTCCCTATGCCACGGGTTCTTTTTGATTCCAGTGGTGCTTCTCCTGGCCCCGATGGCGGTCGGCCTCTCTCTCTCAAGCTTACGAGGTAGAGCTGGAACTGCTCTGTCCAGGTGGCCAAACACCATCCGCTCTCGGGTTCAGAAGGCACATCCAAGGAATCCCACTTCTGACACCAAATTGTTGTGGCAAAAATTCTCATTAAACAGACATCACTGCGTAAGAGACACTCAGAGTCAAATTAGTAAAAGAAAAGTATTTATTCTTGCAAGAACAAATAGGCTCAGTCCATACACAGTTGCCCATGCAAGGAGTGACACACTTGGAGACAGGCCAGAGCGATCTTTATACTGTTTCCAAGGCTATCTTCCCCAGGCCTGCCTCCCCACTAACTTTCCACAGACATTATCATATGATAGGCAAAACCAAAGGAATCTATATAGCTAACTAGTCCCTTCAGCCCCCCTTGCCTAGATGACATCTGTAGGGCCCTATAAAATCCGTTTTATTTTTTCCCAAATTCTGTTTTATTTTTTCTCAAATTCCGTTTTTTCCGTTTAGATTTTTGCAAATTCCATTTTTTCCATTTTAATTTTGGGAAATTCTGGCAGTTTTTTTACCCTTTACTGTTATTTTAGTCGTAAAAAGACTGCTTTTAATGATTAAAATGTACACAAATAAAATAGGAATGACCTTAAATTTATTGAGGTAACAGATACACAAATACTGCATGATGCAACATAACACTGACTGCACTCTAAAGTACTTCAAGCAACAACAAAATATGGTTATGAGCTTTAAACTGAATATAAATGAAAATAAATTATATTAGTTTATATAAGTTTAAAATAAGTCACACTCTGTCTCTCTCTCACGCACTGTCGAGTGCGCTCTCGACTCGGACACACTCGGTCTATCTCGCTTCGTTTTTGTCCAGTCTGGCGCCTCATAGACAGACGCGATGTGCACGGAGGGGATGGGGTGTGTGTGTGTGAGTGAGGTGAGAGAGAGACGCGTGAGTGACAGAGACGGAGAGAAAGCAGGGAAAGGAAATGCCACTGAAAGCGTTAAAAAAAAATTACAGTTTTTTACGATTGCTATGACAGATTTTTCAATACTTTTAACAATTTTCCAAAACTCTTAACACAGTTAACACTACATACGTCTGTGTAAGCTATACTATTAACACATTTCTTGTTGTTTTAACACAAAATGCATACAATTAACACAAATTTAAAATGCTTGAACTTCTTTTACACACAAGCTCAAACAAGACCAAAACAATGGATTTTTACTGCCAAATTTACCAATGCTTTAACACTGTATGTCAGAACAGATAACAGAGAGACTATATGGGGCGGCATCCATCAAACTGACAGTTTTATTGCCTCCCTATGATTGGTTCCCGCGTTAAGCCCCGCCCCTTTTTACCCCTCCCACCAACTTCCGGTCTGACCATCTGGAGCGTGGGAAAATTCCCGCTTGTAAAAATTGTTAAATAGGATTTTCTCAAATCACATCAAGCAAATAGGGTAACACTTTATTTGAAGGGGTGTGCATAAGACTGACATGACACTGTCATAAACATGACATAACACCTGTCATGAACATGAAGGAGTCTTTATGAATGTTTATGACTGTTGTCATTAAGTGTCATTCGGTAAATTATGACACTTTTAATGCAAAGTTGACATTGTTTAAAATGTCTTTGTTATGACAACTTGACATTAACAAAGACAAAAATGTCTTTGTTATGACAACTTGACATTACCCAAGACAAAAATGTCTTGATTATGACAACTTGACATTAACCAAGAAATCATAACCTGTCAACCTGTCACAAATATGTCATAACAGGTCTAATTATCAAACTTAAAGCATTTTACAGTGTAATAACCCTTAATGACATCTTTATAACTAGTACAATGTGTTCCACTTTACTTGAGGACAAGTAAAATATTCATGACACAGTTATAATGGTGTCATGACGGCCAAAGTTGTGACAGGTTGACAGGTTATGATTTCTTGGTTAATGTCAAGTTGTGACGTGCTCGTGGGAAAATAGAATACAAAGCTCCCACGATCCGTGCACGCGCGCATGTGCACACTTGGAGCGTGGGAGAATTCAACGCATTACCAGCCCCACACACACACAAACCCCACCCATATGTGACAGGATATGCGGGCTGTTTAAAAAGCCACAAACTCAACGTGCAATCTCTTGGAATTTACGCTACTGCAGACCCCAAGGCTTCCCGATATATGCCTTGGTGAAGTTATGATGGATTTAACTTGAGCTTCGTGAAAATTACAAGGACCGTGCTTAACAAAATTTCTCCATGAACCAGCAGGACGTGTGGAATATATTTTTCATTTGATTGAGCAGTGTGGATATATAACGATAGAAGATTTACATGGAATATACAACAGAGCACTCTCGATTTGGTTTTCACAGAGCGAGATATTGGATTTTTTTTTTTACCACGTTATGGATTGGCTTGAAAAGACGGAGGAGACGGATTAACAAATGGGAATATACAGACTGCTCGCGGACCACGTTAATAAATACCCACGTATTAAATAAACGTATTTAATGTAATAAATAATAAATATACTTCCTTTGCATATCATTTGCATCCTTCCTATATTGTTTTAACAGGACGTCCTGTACCCATTTAATTACACCGAAGCAGAAAAGTTAAAATTGAACAACATGGTCCTTCGGTGAAACGGAGAAACATGTCCGTACATGTTCCCTGAGACACAGACGAAGTCTACACGACATGCATACCATGACATACAGATCAATAACACGGGAGGTTCATGCGACATTTGGGTAATTTTATAAAGTGCAAACATTACAATGTAAACATTTAGACGGAATGCATCGATCGCGATCTAAATTCTCTCTGATGAACGTATTATAAAATAAAATATGCAAATGTGTTTACAATTAGCTGCACGCACACACATAATCCTTAGTTGACAACACTTGAGTTTAACTATAATTTACAATATTTACATTGAACAAGCGCATCTGCGCATTCTCTCTCCATTAGATGTTTTCAAACTTCCCGGAAAGTTTTTGAACAGTCCAAATCACGAGCAGAGGTGGGGGTGTTTGGAAGAGTCCATTTCCAAAGTTTTTTTTTTTTTTTTACTGTTTTATAACAAATAACATTATGTCGCAGGAGAAGTTCTCGCACACACAAACACACCCCTACAATGTATTGGGTGGCTGTAAAGATCAGGGAG
Source organism: Semotilus atromaculatus (assembly GCA_031834385.1). NCBI lineage: Eukaryota > Metazoa > Chordata > Actinopteri > Cypriniformes > Leuciscidae > Semotilus > Semotilus atromaculatus. The sequence continues at coordinate 19,733,674 of JAULUF010000007.1, forward strand.
GTGTTTTTAATCAAAGAAAGTTTAGTTTTTCACATATATTTGAAAATTTCACATTTAAAACTTTTTTTTTTTTTTTTAAGCTATAAAAAGTTAAAATACAAAGGTTAGTATTCCTACATTTTACTACGTTATCAGAAAATGTTAGAGAAAGTTTTTTTTCTTTTTTAATTCTGTATGTTTACGTGCAGAAGTATTACGTGCACAAACAAAGTGACACAAGTATTTCTCTAGTTTGTTGTATACACACATTTTGAGGGTCACTTATAGAAAGATGTTTTCTTGTCTTTGTTTCGTGAATTTTTTTAATTGAATAACATTTCAACGTACAAACGCCTGACCCATAAACCCAAACTTGAGAGTGTTAATGCACAAGACTTGGACGATGGTGCTGCAAAGACTCAATCGCACGACGTTCCAGGAACTATCCGAATCTTTCAACATCGAATAGGGGACAAAGTTTATACCATCCACGAAGTTTTGTTTTAAAAATCAAAAAACATGATGGAGATTGACTGTCCGTTGAGTTCTGAAGATGCTGCGCACAAGCCTACGGTGTACGAGTGCGCCATGAGAAAAGAGTGTCGTTTAAGAGTTACCATAGACTGTATGTTTAAAGATTATTTTAGAGGCCAGATGGGTGACTCGATGCATAAAGTAATTGATGCCGCGTGTGATTCCAATAACGTCTGTGCGGAGGATACCAGACGTGTAACAAATCTCAAAAATGAAATGATTGTAAGAGAGTAGTAATACCAGGCAGCTTGTGTCAAGATGATTGATGGTGACCTTTGACCTTGCCCCTCCCTCTCCCCCCTCCTGCCCTTCCTGTTTCTGGGGTCATGGGGTTAACCTTTGACCTAGCCCCTCCCCGTGTCCTTCCGTTGACCCTCTGGCACCTGTTGTCATGGATTAACCTTTGACCTATCGATCGATCAAATTGAAGTTTAGTTTTGACCTTGTTGATCCGGCGATCAATCAAATTGAAGTTTAGTTTGACCCCGTTGATGTTTAGTGTTATAGATCAAATTGACATTTAGTTTGGGAGCTGTTGAGTCCCATGTGGGAAATAACTCCGGAAGATTAGGTTACGGAACCCGGCCCCCTCCCTGCCAGCCATCACATTGCGTTGTGAGACAAAACTTTTTAAAAAGTATATAAAATATATTTATTGTCCTAGTTTAACTAAAAAAGAGCCCAGATCGTGTCACAGGCCCCCGCCCCACCCCTGAGCAATCTATATAAATGGGGTCGGTGTGCTGTACCCAGACCAGACCTGAAAGACAAAATATGAGCTACATGAGCATGAGCGGTTTATCCTCCCCAAATTCCCCCGAGGAGGGGTTGAGCAACAGGATGATGGAAAGTCTGACAATGGCTCCGAGAAAACCTTTCGGCCATATCCGTTTGACCAATTTTCTCCATGAAATTTCGGAATGGACTAAAGGTGAATTCGTGCTGTCTGGCAACTGCGTATTCGGGTACAAATTTCATAAACCATCTCGAGTTGTTATGCTCTACACTACTGATGGCCCCGGGGAGTTTCAGCCGGGGGAAGATGCGTGCGTCGTTTTTCCCGAAAAAGACTGGTCTCTATTTTACAAATTTGTCTGGAAGGATCTGAACGACGTCGGCGAAGAGCCTTTGTACACGGCTGAGTGGGACGGTGTAACTCCAAATGTCCGGTACCGTGTGGTAGGTGACCATACTAATAAGAAGCCGAATGATGCTGTTTACATATTCTGCTGTAAAGACAAGACAAAGCTCAACAGCACCCGGTCAGCCGTCATCCTACCTAGCGAGCATCACGATCTGTATGAGATGCAATTTTTGTTCAAGTGGGGGGATCTGGATCTGATGAGGAGTGTTTTTTCAACCATCAACAAATTGTTCAAATGGTGTGACATGCATGACGGATACAACAAAATCAAAGTGCAGCTGTTCCACCCTGAGAGATGTGTGCGCAGCAGAGCATTTCCCGCGCAGTCCGCCCCTATTCACTACAGCCATCCAAAAGCTCGTCTGGCAGACCCTCACAAGCGTCGTTTTTAAGCGACGCCCCCCTCTACTACACCTCCATAAATTCCGGCGAACTGACCCCCACAAGCAGCATATATAAACCATGGCTGAAGACGGCGGTACAGAACCAGCTCACGTGTGCAGCTGCGGCATCTCTTTCGGCAGCATTCTCGACCCTGTCTACGAGAGCCCCTCCCTCCATATTCTGACCAACGCCAGCGCCCCCTCGGACATCCATGAAGACAGGGCTGCGGCTAAAACTATCAATCGTCGCATAGACTTGCAACCGTGCTTTGAAAACGATTGGGCTCCGGGTAACATTATCAGCCCTGAACCATCGGACCTCCAAAACGACAGCCCTCAAGCTAAAACTATCAAGAGCCGCTTAGACCGGGATCCGTGCATCGAATGTGACTGCGGTCGCCCAAAACATTCATCATCACCACCGTCATCGCCCGAAAGCCCTGGATCTCCCGAAAACCCTCGATCTCCACCCGTGACTTATACCCCTCTAGATCAACCCCGTTACGACGCTACAGACGGATGTTTCAGCAACGTTGGATTCAAAATCATAAAAGCAGCGACCGTGGTTTTGCTGGAGCACATCATTGACAAGAAACTGAAGGACGACTGCGAGGGATGTGCCATTGATCACCCAAGCCAGCTGCAACATTCCTGCCTGTTTGACCCTCCTAACTACTACTTCGACACACACTTTGATGAACTTTCAGGCACGCTGTTTAGACCCTATTTTCATACCATCATCTCTATCCTCCTGAGCCGTTTCGGGCTAAAATCTGAACCCAAGCGTATTGAAGGAACAGTCGGTACTATTCTGCACGAATTAAAAGACGAACCATTCATCGTCGCTAAGCTAAAAGACATCAGGGCAGTACTCTTGGACGAGTCCTACGAGGAAACAGTCTACGGCATTGTCGATCTCTGGGAAGGTCTCGCATTCTTAGTCGAGCTGTGACAACGCTAACTACATGGCTTATGACGACGCTAACTACATGGGTGTCGCGTGCAGTATGATGTACTTTACGAAATTCATATTTAAAGATCATTACAAAGACCAGATGACCCGTCTGATGAAAAAGATTATTGAGGACGCATCACAATCTCCGTCCGAAATTCTGGGTGATGACGACACTACACGCGTAGCGAATCTCAAGAAAATGATGAAACATATAAGAGGACTGGGTAATAATTCATGGTGCTCTTTGACCAGCATATGTGTTGATGCCGATGAACCAGCCTGGGGTCTGATAAAAGAGGTTCTCAACATGATATACGAATCACAGCGTGAAATCCGTAACACTGATATGCTATGCATGGTCACTTATGTAGTCGATGTATGCACCGAATTGACCAAGGAGTCAAACAGATGTGACAGCGATGATGAGGAGGAGATGGTCGAACGTCGTCAATTGGTTGACGACGTCGACAAAATTGTCGGGATGTTTGCAGATTATATCCTAGACAGAAGCATGACGTCATGGCAGGCATGCCGCGATTTTCTCTTTTGGCTGGATTCAGCAAATGTTATGTAACCCAAATATATAATTTTTATTTACCCTCTGCATGCAACATCGTTTTACTTTGATGTATTACTAACCATTATATCAAATTTACCTCATTTTTTTATTACTAATCAATTTTGCTTTCGTTCTATTAATACCATTATATCTATTCTTCACTATGTATATATTTGTAAAGTTTTTTAATAAAAGATTGATTCAAATCACTCGTTTGCGTTATTCTTTCACAGCGGTTGAAACAGCAACAACATGGCTGAGCTCATGAAAGAGGCTTATTATACACCTTCCAATCCCGGTTCTTTAGGGGGTAAAAAACGATTAAAAGACGCCGTCTTAAAAGATACCGGAGTCCGTCTAAGCGATAATCAAGTTTCACAATGGTTGGCCGGCGAGGACGCTTACACACTACACAAAACAGCCCCTGTAAATTATAAGCGAAACAGGGTGGTTGTTTACGGAGTCGACACCCAGTTTCAGGCTGATCTAGTGGATATGAGCGCCTATGCCAAACAGAATAATGGTAATAAATTTCTTTTGACTTGTATAGATGTATTTTCCAAGTACGCCTGGAGTCGCATATTGAAGAATAAGAGCGGACCCGAGGTTACTAGGGCGTTCGAGTCTATACTCGACGAGGGTCGTGTGCCTCAGAAATTGCAGACGGATCAGGGCAAGGAATTTTTCAATAAACATTTTCAAGATGTCATGAAAAAGCACGACATTAATCATTTCGCTACCGCTACCGATTTGAAAGCCAGCGTGGTGGAACGATTTAATCGAACGTTAAAAAGTCGTATGTGGCGATTTTTAACGGCCACAAATTCCCAACGATACATCGATGTTTTACCGGACATAATGCAGGGGTACAACACCAGTTATCACCGAAGTATCAAAATGAGACCCGTGGACGTCAGCAGAGACAATGAGGGTCAAGTGTTTCAAAACCTGTACGGGGATATAAAGAAGACGGAGAAACCCGTATTTAATTTCAAAGTCGGCGATGTCGTGAGGATTTCTAAAGTGAGAGGTACATTCGCCAAAGGTTATGAACAGAACTACACGGAAGAATTTTTCACCGTGTCCTCGCGTATTCCGCGACAGCCCCCAGTCTACAGACTCACAATTATTTTTTGCAGCTCTTTTTCATAAAAAACCCCGTCAATGACTTCGCCGTCATAATCCGTGAGTCTGTAGACTGGGGGCTGTCGCGGAATACGCGAGGACACGGTGAAAAATTCTTCCGTGTAGTTCTGTTCATAACCTTTGGCGAATGTACCTCTCACTTTAGAAATCCTCACGACATCGCCGACTTTGAAATTAAATACGGGTTTCTCCGTCTTCTTTATATCCCCGTACAGGTTTTGAAACACTTGACCCTCATTGTCTCTGCTGACGTCCACGGGTCTCATTTTGATACTTCGGTGATAACTGGTATTGTACCCCTGCATTATGTCCGGTAAAACATCGATGTATCGTTGGGAATTTGTGGCCGTTAAAAATCGCCACATACGACTTTTTAACGTTCGATTAAATCGTTCCACCACGCTGGCTTTCAAATCGGTAGCGGTAGCGAAATGATTAATGTCGTGCTTTTTCATGACATCTTGAAAATGTTTATTGAAAAATTCCTTGCCCTGATCCGTCTGCAATTTCTGAGGCACACGACCCTCGTCGAGTATAGACTCGAACGCCCTAGTAACCTCGGGTCCGCTCTTATTCTTCAATATGCGACTCCAGGCGTACTTGGAAAATACATCTATACAAGTCAAAAGAAATTTATTACCATTATTCTGTTTGGCATAGGCGCTCATATCCACTAGATCAGCCTGAAACTGGGTGTCGACTCCGTAAACAACCACCCTGTTTCGCTTATAATTTACAGGGGCTGTTTTGTGTAGTGTGTAAGCGTCCTCGCCGGCCAACCATTGTGAAACTTGATTATCGCTTAGACGGACTCCGGTATCTTTTAAGACGGCGTCTTTTAATCGTTTTTTACCCCCTAAAGAACCGGGATTGGAAGGTGTATAATAAGCCTCTTTCATGAGCTCAGCCATGTTGTTGCTGTTTCAACCGCTGTGAAAGAATAACGCAAACGAGTGATTTGAATCAATCTTTTATTAAAAAACTTTACAAATATATACATAGTGAAGAATAGATATAATGGTATTAATAGAACGAAAGCAAAATTGATTAGTAATAAAAAAATGAGGTAAATTTGATATAATGGTTAGTAATACATCAAAGTAAAACGATGTTGCATGCAGAGGGTAAATAAAAATTATATATTTGGGTTACATAACATTTGCTGAATCCAGCCAAAAGAGAAAATCGCGGCATGCCTGCCATGACGTCATGCTTCTGTCTAGGATATAATCTGCAAACATCCCGACAATTTTGTCGACGTCGTCAACCAATTGACGACGTTCGACCATCTCCTCCTCATCATCGCTGTCACATCTGTTTGACTCCTTGGTCAATTCGGTGCATACATCGACTACATAAGTGACCATGCATAGCATATCAGTGTTACGGATTTCACGCTGTGATTCGTATATCATGTTGAGAACCTCTTTTATCAGACCCCAGGCTGGTTCATCGGCATCAACACATATGCTGGTCAAAGAGCACCATGAATTATTACCCAGTCCTCTTATATGTTTCATCATTTTCTTGAGATTCGCTACGCGTGTAGTGTCGTCATCACCCAGAATTTCGGACGGAGATTGTGATGCGTCCTCAATAATCTTTTTCATCAGACGGGTCATCTGGTCTTTGTAATGATCTTTAAATATGAATTTCGTAAAGTACATCATACTGCACGCGACACCCATGTAGTTAGCGTCGTCATAAGCCATGTAGTTAGCGTTGTCACAGCTCGACTAAGAATGCGAGACCTTCCCAGAGATCGACAATGCCGTAGACTGTTTCCTCGTAGGACTCGTCCAAGAGTACTGCCCTGATGTCTTTTAGCTTAGCGACGATGAATGGTTCGTCTTTTAATTCGTGCAGAATAGTACCGACTGTTCCTTCAATACGCTTGGGTTCAGATTTTAGCCCGAAACGGCTCAGGAGGATAGAGATGATGGTATGAAAATAGGGTCTAAACAGCGTGCCTGAAAGTTCATCAAAGTGTGTGTCGAAGTAGTAGTTAGGAGGGTCAAACAGGCAGGAATGTTGCAGCTGGCTTGGGTGATCAATGGCACATCCCTCGCAGTCGTCCTTCAGTTTCTTGTCAATGATGTGCTCCAGCAAAACCACGGTCGCTGCTTTTATGATTTTGAATCCAACGTTGCTGAAACATCCGTCTGTAGCGTCGTAACGGGGTTGATCTAGAGGGGTATAAGTCACGGGTGGAGATCGAGGGTTTTCGGGAGATCCAGGGCTTTCGGGCGATGACGGTGGTGATGATGAATGTTTTGGGCGACCGCAGTCACATTCGATGCACGGATCCCGGTCTAAGCGGCTCTTGATAGTTTTAGCTTGAGGGCTGTCGTTTTGGAGGTCCGATGGTTCAGGGCTGATAATGTTACCCGGAGCCCAATCGTTTTCAAAGCACGGTTGCAAGTCTATGCGACGATTGATAGTTTTAGCCGCAGCCCTGTCTTCATGGATGTCCGAGGGGGCGCTGGCGTTGGTCAGAATATGGAGGGAGGGGCTCTCGTAGACAGGGTCGAGAATGCTGCCGAAAGAGATGCCGCAGCTGCACACGTGAGCTGGTTCTGTACCGCCGTCTTCAGCCATGGTTTATATATGCTGCTTGTGGGGGTCAGTTCGCCGGAATTTATGGAGGTGTAGTAGAGGGGGGCGTCGCTTAAAAACGACGCTTGTGAGGGTCTGCCAGACGAGCTTTTGGATGGCTGTAGTGAATAGGGGCGGACTGCGCGGGAAATGCTCTGCTGCGCACACATCTCTCAGGGTGGAACAGCTGCACTTTGATTTTGTTGTATCCGTCATGCATGTCACACCATTTGAACAATTTGTTGATGGTTGAAAAAACACTCCTCATCAGATCCAGATCCCCCCACTTGAACAAAAATTGCATCTCATACAGATCGTGATGCTCGCTAGGTAGGATGACGGCTGACCGGGTGCTGTTGAGCTTTGTCTTGTCTTTACAGCAGAATATGTAAACAGCATCATTCGGCTTCTTATTAGTATGGTCACCTACCACACGGTACCGGACATTTGGAGTTACACCGTCCCACTCAGCCGTGTACAAAGGCTCTTCGCCGACGTCGTTCAGATCCTTCCAGACAAATTTGTAAAATAGAGACCAGTCTTTTTCGGGAAAAACGACGCACGCATCTTCCCCCGGCTGAAACTCCCCGGGGCCATCAGTAGTGTAGAGCATAACAACTCGAGATGGTTTATGAAATTTGTACCCGAATACGCAGTTGCCAGACAGCACGAATTCACCTTTAGTCCATTCCGAAATTTCATGGAGAAAATTGGTCAAACGGATATGGCCGAAAGGTTTTCTCGGAGCCATTGTCAGACTTTCCATCATCCTGTTGCTCAACCCCTCCTCGGGGGAATTTGGGGAGGATAAACCGCTCATGCTCATGTAGCTCATATTTTGTCTTTCAGGTCTGGTCTGGGTACAGCACACCGACCCCATTTATATAGATTGCTCAGGGGTGGGGCGGGGGCCTGTGACACGATCTGGGCTCTTTTTTAGTTAAACTAGGACAATAAATATATTTTATATACTTTATAAAAAGTTTTGTCTCACAACGCAATGTGATGGCTGGCAGGGAGGGGGCCGGGTTCCGTAACCTAATCTTCCGGAGTTATTTCCCACATGGGACTCAACAGCTCCCAAACTAAATGTCAATTTGATCTATAACACTAAACATCAACGGGGTCAAACTAAACTTCAATTTGATTGATCGCCGGATCAACAAGGTCAAAACTAAACTTCAATTTGATCGATCGATAGGTCAAAGGTTAATCCATGACAACAGGTGCCAGAGGGTCAACGGAAGGACACGGGGAGGGGCTAGGTCAAAGGTTAACCCCATGACCCCAGAAACAGGAAGGGCAGGAGGGGGGAGAGGGAGGGGCAAGGTCAAAGGTCACCATCAATCATCTTGACACAAGCTGCCTGGTATTACTACTTAAGAGGCCTAACAAATTCATGGCATGATGTTACGATCGTGTGTCTTAACGCCAACGAGCCTATCTGTGTAATCCTCAGAAAAGTTCTGGGTGTGATGTTTGATTGTAGTGACGAGTTTGGAGTTCTCTGTATTTGTAACAGATCTATGTGTGTCACTGTATTTAAAAAAATTAGAAATTCTGTGACATCGCTGAAATAGTCAACGCAGTCTAGTCAACTACATATACCAAAACATGATAGGGTGTAAACAATTTATCTTCTGGTTAGACAGACTTTAACGTCATTACTAACGGTTTACTTTTACTTATTGTTTCTTTAATGCTTCAATGTGTGAATATACTGTATAACACTTCAATGTATAAATATACTGAATAACGCTTCAAATAGCCTATGAATATACAGTATAACGCTTCAATGTATGAATATACTGAATAACGTTTCAATTTGTGCATATACTGTATAACGTGTCAATGAATATATCCCTCAATGTATTGTTGAAATAAATTGAAAAAATTGTTTTTAAAAAATCTTTCTTTTGTGGTCGTGGCTGAGCTCATAACAGTATTACACATCATATTCTTTAACACTTTTGATCACGCTCGTATACTATAATTTTGCACAGTGTACAAAAATAAATATAAACAATATGTAAACATCGTAATCGGCTAAAATATAAAATGCCACTTACAAACATTCAAAACTGATGCGGCTTTTCTGTATTTGTTTTAAATGGCTCATGCTACATTTATTTTTAGCAAGTTGTCCTCTAGAATCTACTTTTGTGCAAACATAATTTTTGAATTTTATCCATGTCCTTTACAAGAACAGGTAACGTTAACCCTCAAATGTGTTTGCTTTACAATAATATGGTGCAGGTACGTCATGTCAAACTGACAGAATTACACATTGTAAATGTTTACTATAACTTAAGGGATGATCAAGGGGGGGTGTTTTGTTTATGTCAACTTAAACTATTTGTATTGTTATTGTTTTTAAATTAATTTGCTTTTTTGCATAAAGAACTACTTCTTCAGCTCTTGGATGTTAAACACCACCGGGGTGAGATCATTGGAATTGTAGGTTTGTCAAAAGAAAAACATCTGTATTTTAAAACAGTGCCTTTTCTTAAAACATTGTGTCAGACATATTTGGTAGCATTATTCTCGTTTCATGTATTAACCTCATATAGCCCCGATATTTGTAGAAATAAGAAAAATGTATTTATAAAACAAAAAAGATTTCTTAGAACAATTTGTGTCTGGCACAACAAGTATTAAGATACGTTTGGTTTTAACTTAACTCAAGCTTTAATTTAACTCAAGTGATTCTGTGGTAATAGTTTAAGTGTAAAACAGCATGCACTTACTTTTCATGTTTATACTTTGTGTGATTCAGCATCATAGATAGAGGGATAGTCATAGATAGTCAAGCATTCTCAAACAGAAAGACTATCACTTAAATTCTTAATTATCATTTATTCCTATAACCACTGAATGTTGACGGCTCTCAAAGAAAAGTCTTCACCTAAAACACGTACAATCCGAGAAACAAGATGTGAATGGTATCATCTGCTATCTGAGCAAGATGACTAAAAACTAATGAAACCATAATTTGCAATAAATTTAATATAATCTGTGCTTTTCAGCCCTCTTTTCTTAGTGATTTGGTATTTTGAATCTTACACTGGTGTTTTGGACACGTGTGATTCCTGTATAAAGGCTATGTTTTAAAGCTAGTCCATAGGCTTTACAAGAGTGTGGTACTTTGCATCACTGCGGTGACAAAACACCCAAATACACCCAAAGATTTAAGCACAGCTATTTACACACATACTGAGTAATGTCTAACATATTGTAGATTGCAAACATCCCATTATCTGTTTATTTGGGGTTAGAGAACATTCTTAGCTCATATGTTTCTTTAATTTGTGTAGGACGTTGAAGTGTTAGTTAAAAAATAAAAAGTATTAGTTAATAACAAACAAACAAACAAAGACTTTAAAGCAAATGGAACCATAAACATAATATATAAAATATGGTATAATTACATGTCGAAGCATACTCACAGCTTGAAAATGACTTCCGTAAAGTTTATTTTAGTAAAGCCCTGCCTGGGTCATCCCAACACAAAGTTTTACGTTTGTGGGGTGTGATCTCACAAAGATTACAACAATATGAGCTTTTCTCGAACATAGCATGTTTGTACTATGCCTGAAACTTACTAATCAACATGCATTCCCTATATGTGGTTGTTAAACGCCTCAGGTAATTCATATTAAATGTAAGTTGGTCAGAAAAAAAACATTTAAGATGTTAAATACATTTAAAATGTCTGTAAATACAACGTGTTTGTCACAAACACGCCTAAAGCGCTTTTACTCGTGTGAGGAAACCCCTAACAACATTAGGCCTACTAATCAATTAATCACAGAGATAATGCATGTCATCAGACTGTTTTAAAGAAATTAAAGCATAAATAAAGGTAAATCGTTATTTAAAGAAAATAAAAAGGTAAATCTTTATTTAAAGAAAATAGATGCTTTTGCAACAACACACAAATGTATTAATGTTCAAAATCTTATAAATGTTCATAAACTTATATTCCATACTTTGACGCATCATGGTTTTAGGTCTGTAAACATACAGAATTAAAAAAGAAAAAAAACTTTCTCTAACATTTTCTGATAACGTAGTAAAATGTAGGAATACTAACCTTTGTATTTTAACTTTTTACAGCTTAAAAAAAAAAAAAAGTTTTAAATGTGAAATTTTCAAATATATGTGAAAAACTAAACTTTCTTTGATTAAAAACACCTCCCTGATCTTACAGCCACCCAATACATTGTAGGGGTGTGTTTGTGTGTGCGAGAACTTCTCCTGCGACATAATGTTATTTGTTATAAAACAGTAAAAAAAAAAAAAAACTTTGGAAATGGACTCTTCCAAACACCCCCACCTCTGCTCGTGATTTGGACTGTTCAAAAACTTTCCGGGAAGTTTGAAAACATCTAATGGAGAGAGAATGCGCAGTTGCGCTTGTTCAATGTAAATATTGTAAATTATAGTTAAACTCAAGTGTTGTCAACTAAGGATTATGTGTGTGCGTGCAGCTAATTGTAAACACATTTGCATATTTTATTTTATAATACGTTCATCAGAGAGAATTTAGATCGCGATCGATGCATTCCGTCTAAATGTTTACATTGTAATGTTTGCACTTTATAAAATTACCCAAATGTCGCATGAACCTCCCGTGTTATTGATCTGTATGTCATGGTATGCATGTCGTGTAGACTTCGTCTGTGTCTCAGGGAACATGTACGGACATGTTTCTCCGTTTCACCGAAGGACCATGTTGTTCAATTTTAACTTTTCTGCTTCGGTGTAATTAAATGGGTACAGGACGTCCTGTTAAAACAATATAGGAAGGATGCAAATGATATGCAAAGGAAGTATATTTATTATTTATTACATTAAATACGTTTATTTAATACGTGGGTATTTATTAACGTGGTCCGCGAGCAGTCTGTATATTCCCATTTGTTAATCCGTCTCCTCCGTCTTTTCAAGCCAATCCATAACGTGGTAAAAAATAAAATCCAATATCTCGCTCTGTGAAAACCAAATCGAGAGTGCTCTGTTGTATATTCCATGTAAATCTTCTATCGTTATATATCCACACTGCTCAATCAAATGAAAAATATATTCCACACGTCCTGCTGGTTCATGGAGAAATTTTGTTAAGCACGGTCCTTGTAATTTTCACGAAGCTCAAGTTAAATCCATCATAACTTCACCAAGGCATATATCGGGAAGCCTTGGGGTCTGCAGTAGCGTAAATTCCAAGAGATTGCACGTTGAGTTTGTGGCTTTTTAAACAGCCCGCATATCCTGTCACATATGGGTGGGGTTTGTGTGTGTGTGGGGCTGGTAATGCGTTGAATTCTCCCACGCTCCAAGTGTGCACATGCGCGCGTGCACGGATCGTGGGAGCTTTGTATTCTATTTTCCCACGAGCACGTCATCTGACCACGTGTTGTGGGTGGGTCTAGGGGTGGAGCCATCATGGGTCCGCAAGCTGTGTTCAGGACAGTCATTTCTGTCAGACAGCTGAGCTGAACGGTCACTTTTTCACGATGACCCTGAGCGTGGGAATCTGTTGTTATTTTTTCTCACGCGTCAACACCTGGCGTGGGTGTGTCATGGGAGTAGTCTGTGTCTGGCTCTGAACACAATTCCAGTCTCTCTTTTTCCGGTCAGGCCTCTGGAGTGTTCGGACGTGTTTCGCGGAGCTCCTCACTAGGACTTTTGGAATAAAACCTCTAAGTTTTGGAGGTGCTGGTTCTTTTTCAGCAATCGGATTTGTAAAAACGTAAGGCTATTTTTTGATACTATGATTTTTAACATGATGTAGTTTTAATATTGTGATTTTTAACATAACGTTTTGATATGCTTTAATACATTTGTTTGATGTTTCCATTTTAGAAAATGCATTTTAACATTTTACAAAATCTGTAAAAACGCTAAAGATGTGTGTATTTTAACTTTATACAATATTTTAATACTTTTAAACAATGTGTAATTGTGAAAAGTACTACTTTTCTTCAAATATGTTAGAAAATAGAACTATTTGCCTGATGTAATTTTAATACAAGGTTTTAGATGTTTTAAGAAAACATAACTATTTACTTGATATAATTTTAACACAAGCTGTTTAAGATGTTTTAATGTTAAAACATTCTGATAACTTTAAGAAAACACAATTTAAAACATTTATTTATTTAATTATTGAATTATATTTTTAAATTTATTAATAATTTATTTTTGTATGTCTAAACGTTTTTAACATTTTACAAGTGTATGGACACCGGTAAAAACACACTTTTATCTTTTTGTAATGAAAAAAAAAAAACTTTTAACTCTCTTAACATTTTACAAAATAATGTGTGATGGTAAATACTTGTACTGCATCTTAATGATATGAATTGTTTTAATAGTTTTAAGCACTATGTGTTATGTGAAAAGTACAACTTTTCTTCAAATATATGTTAGAAAATAGAACTATTTGCTTGATATCATTTTAATACATGTTGTTTTAGATGTTTTCATACTAAAACATTTTGATAACTTTAAGAAAACACCTTTTAAAACAGTTGGTTTATATAAAATGGAATATTTTACAAAATAATGTGTGTAGGTAAATACCTGTACTGGTCTTAATGGCTTTAAACACTAGGTAATTGTGAAAAAATACTTCTTCAAATATAGTAATTAGATCTATTTGCATTATATAATTTTAATACACGTTGTTTTAGATGCTTTCATACTAAAACATTAAGATAACTTTAAGAAAACACCTTTTAAAACAGTTGGTTTATGTAAAATGGAACATTTTACAAAATAATGTGTGAAGGTAAATACCCGTACTGGTCTTAATGATATAAATGTCTTAATGCTTTTAACCACTGTGTTATGTGAAAAGTACAACTTTTTTAAATGTATGATGGAAAATAGAACTATTTGCTTGATGTAATTTGAGAAAATCCTATTTAACAATTTTTACAAATGTGTGAAAGTAAAAAAGATTTCAAATGTAAACGTGAAAAACCCTTTCTTTAATAAAAAAACACTAAACCTATCTCTGTTTTCTGTCATTCTTCTTAAAAAGATTCAAATGTATTGTTTTGAACAAGATAGATGTCTGTAACAGCTGTACAGCACGTGCCCAGTCCGGAACGGGTCGGATGGGAGGGGTTCCGTACCTCTCCGGAAGTGGGGGTGGGATGGGGCGGAGCTAGCATGGGAGAATTCCCACGGTCACATGATCTCTCCGGAGGTGGTGGGGGTGGGAAGGGGCGGAGCTAGCGTGGGAATTTTCCCACGCTCCAGATGGTCAGACCGGAAGTGGGTGGGAGGGGTAAAAAGGGGCGGGGCTTAGCGCGGGAACCAATCATAGGGAGGCAATAAAACTGTCAGTTTGATGGATGCCGCCCCATATAGTCTCTCTGATAACACTATGTTCATAACCTAACCTTACAGGCTAAAGTCAAGGTAAACAGCTGTTCATATTGTGAATTGAATATATCCCCTGTATTTTATTCTATTGTTACTGAGAAACAGCTGATTGAATTATGCAAATATATAAATCACTGATTCCCATCTAGGAAACACACTCAGGTGTCGAGGCTCGCATGACATATGGTATACAGTAACCGTACATTATAAAGCACTCTGAGATGGGTCTTTTATATTGAATTTCTGCAGCAAAAGACCTAAACCCAACAAAACAAAAATGTAGAGAGGCTTCAAAAGAAACAGCAGTGCAAAACACAATCTATGATCAATACAATATACTGTCTGTTGTATAAGGGCAGACCTGACACAGATAAAATAATGCCGTTTCTGTAACCCCATCTGATGTTAGTGTTTCTTTTCTTTCTTTCTTTCTTTTTTTTAACAGACAGACATACAGACCAAAATAGTGCAGTAACGAACAATCTAGAAATTCCATAATTCCAGAAGTGAAATAAAAGTGTGTAAATGTATAGTAAATGTATGTGTGGGTGTGGGTGTGTATGTGTGTGTATGCATAAGCAAAGTAACCATTTATTATTTATTACCATCTACACCACCACTCCTCACCACCATCATACTGCCAACATTGTATTACTGTAGTAAATTTGTATTTGTTATTCTTATTTCTATCTTTTCTCCTATGTAACAATTACCATTGTCAGCATGATGTTAGTGTTTCTATGATATTGTGTTATGATTGACTAAATCTTCCTGTTGGACAAGAACATATGTTAGTGTTTTGAAAAATTATTTGATTTTGAGACATGTTTGCAGTGTTTTGGTAGACATGGTATATTGCTGCTAGTGTATTATTGTATTTAGAAAATTAGTGTTGGAGTTTAGTTTACAATGTGTGATTTTGAGCATGAAATTAACTGTTATGCCAATTGTGTGTTGTAGGTGTGTTGGTGCGTTAAGAGTTTAGGAAATGTGTTAAAAGTATTGAAAAAATTGTCATAGCGATTGTAAAAAACTGTAACGAAACAGTTTCGTTTCGATTTGCTTCCCCCGGTCTGTATTTTCCCCAGACTGTAAAATTCCGCGTTAATTGGCCAATTCCGCGATTCCGTCCGCGATTCTGTGATCGCGGAAATCATAGGGCCCTACTTCTGACCTAGTCCATTTTCTGGTATAGCACTCCTTCCTCCCCAGGCATTATGAACATATACATATATTTCAGGACAGTCCCCAAATAACAAAATCACATGACCTTCCTTTGCATTATTCATTGGAAGTGAATGAATAGAAACACATACCCTAGTAATCATACTGATCAATTTGAAATTAAAATTTCCATAACAGTAGCCATTCAAATAGTTGAGAGTTCTAAATGTTCTGACATCATAGAGGAGCTTCATCTCTAAACTGCAGCTCTGACTCTGTTCTGCTGTTGGTGTGTTATATTGGAGTGAACAGATCGAAAGACTTTCAAGACTTTCTGCAGATATCGACGACTAATAATGAATTGACTTGCAACATTCAGTGTACATTATGGCGCTGTTCAGCCGTGTGTGTAGACAACTGTTCGAGTGTTTCACACACTTCTTGCATCAGAGAGCAGCGCAAGAACCAGAGAAACTTCCGGAGGAGTGTGAGGTCTTCACTGCCAATGACAGTCGCCGCAAGGTAACGCTACCTGAGAAGAGCCAGCATGGAGAGAGAGAGGAGGAAAGAGGAGGAGGAAGATATAAAGATGAGGCCGAAACAGACAGAGAGACACTTGCAAAGATAAAGATGAAGAAGAATGGACGTGTGCATCAGAAAAAAGAAAGAAGCTCAGTCTGGAAAAGCTGATGGATGGAGGAACTGAGTTTAGAGAAGCTGTAAAAAAGAAAAGGAAGGAGAGAAAACGGAAAACAATGGTTCATCTCGTGGAGGTCAAACCTCTGGATCCAGTGAGATCTTCCATCTTGAAGCCAATAGAGGGAGAAATCCCGATGTTTTCCAGCGTCTCCGAACACATCGCTCTTCCAGCCGCTCCCTTCAAACTCCTGCCGCCAGTGACAAAACCACACAAACCGGATGAGCTATTTTCCCTGCGACGCTCTTCGTCCCGGGTGTGTTCTCTCGAACGTCCTCCCAGCTGGAAGCCTCATCCGTTCCCTTCTTCCCCGTCTCCACAACTCGTGCTGGTGGACATCGAGGATGAGGAGAACGAGTATGTGGAGTTCACCGGGAAAACCTTCCGGGACTCATTCAAACGGCCCCGAATGCCGGAGGCCAAAGTGAAAGCTGGGAAAGATGTTTGCTTGGATGGAGAAAGAGGAGGAGAGAGAGGTGCAGGATTAAGAGTGGGCGAGCGAAGTGGAGGAGATCCAGGGATTTGAGGAAGACGAGGATGATCCCAGTGAAATGGGAGACTTCAAGGTCACACAGGGTTGTACTTCTCCTGACATTCCCAAGAATGAGATCCAGCGTGATGTGAATGTACAGGAAAAGTGCACAAGACAACTCCCACTTTTTCTATTCACCTGGAGGAGAAAGGAGGAGAAGAAAACAATCAAGGAGAAGGAGTGAAGAGAGAAAGAGTTGCTGCTCGAACGCTACAGGAATGATCCGAAACTGAAGCACTTGTGGATCAACAAGCACAACCGCAAATTGGTATTTAATATATACAAAATATCTATAATTTTATAAATAAAAATAGTCATTTTAAGCTGTAATAATATTCATAATATTACTGTTTTACTATATTGTTTCTTAAAAGTGAACTGTAAACTAAAGGAAACTCCATTTATTTATACTATCTCAATTTAATATTTGGGGGCAGGAGGAGTGTTAGGAAAACTTGTTTGGGAACAGTCAGTTTCATTAGCGCCAGTAGTGTGTGTGTGTGTGTGTGTGTGTGTGTGTGTGTTGCTTCTGTAGCCATTCAAATAGTTGAGAGTTCTAAATGTTCTGACATCATAGAGGAGCTTCATCTCTAAACTGCAGCTCTGACTCTGTTTTGCTGTTGGTGTGTTATATTAGAGTGAACAGATCGAAAGACTTTCGAGACTTTCTGCAGATATCGACGACAAATATGGTTGTTGATGTTTTTGTTTGGTTTTGTTGATTGGTGTGATCAAGATGGCGGCGCGATAGCAGTTCTGTGTGCGTGTCTGTTTTTTGGGAGTTCTGTTTCTGGTTTTATTTTGGGTTTTAAGCAACTTTTAAATGTTTTTAAGTTTTGAGGGTCTTCTAGAGAGTTGGCAAATTGTAGTTTTATTAATGTCTAGCAGTTGCGCAGCTTTATGGAGTAATTTCACCAGTTGAAGGATCGGCCAGGGTGACAACGTGCGCTGACTGGGTCAGCCGGCTGCGCAATTGTGTGTACAACAACTCCGAGGCTGGTTCTTTGAAAGTGGCCACAGATGGTCGTCTCTGGTGGTGTGATCAGCAGAAGAGTTGGTGATTTTTTTTCATCTGACTGCAAGACTTTACATTTCGAGCTGGCCCATCGCTGGATTTCGATCTCGGGACTTAAAGGATCTGCCAGAGCGACTACGCCTTTGGATCTGAGGCTGCTGTGCATCTGCGTGCAGCCTAATTTCGACTCCGGGCGTGAGACGGTGGATGCCTATCGCTGGATATAAATCTCAGGTGACTGCTTCACTTCCCCTTCTCCCTCTCTGTTGCCGGTGTTTCCTTTTTCAGTCTCTCTGGACGCTGGATGTGACTTTTTTGTGTGTGTGTGTGTTTTTTATTTTTTTATTTTAACAATGACGATCAAATTCACGATCGCGCTGACTTTATTTGTTTGCCTTGCGTGTATGCCGCTGTCATGCCAGTATTGCTGCATACACCGTTCATTTTCTATGGAAATTTATGACCTTCCATCAAGTCGGCAATTTGCGACTAACTTCACCACAGATCAACTTCTTAACGTATTAATAATTGATCATATAAGGATCGTTTTCCCTCATGCCTTGCTTGTGTTTGAAACAGTTATTTCTTACGGCTGCCCAAGGACTTCCTCCCATCATAAATCTTCTTTTAATGTCAAAAAGTCTCTCACGAACATTGATTTTATTGCTTTTATTTGTCTCTGGCAATGTTAATGTAAACCCGGGCCCCGTGTCTAATTCTGTACATTTACATCATCTCTCAACGCCTACAGAATTTGCTAATAGGCATGGAATTGATTTTCTACATATCAATGCTAGAAGTTTATTACCCAAACTGGATTTATTGAATACGTGGTTTATGTCTTCTAATCCAGATATTGTCGTGATCTCTGAAACTTGGCTTAAACCCTCTGTCCCTGATGATGTTATTCGTGTTGGTGGTTATAATGTTTATAGAACAGATCGGAAAGGGCGTGCAGGTGGTGTAGTATGTATCTCAAAAATTTCCTGTGTCTGTTTTATTTTCTCAGTCAATCACAAGACAGTTTGAAATTATTGCCTTAAACATCAAGGTTGCAAATACTCCACTTACTATTATTGGTTGCTATAGGCCCCCCTCTGCTGTGAATGAAACATTGTCTACTCTAACTGAGGTGTTATCTAAATTAAATCATTCTGAAATTATTTTATTTGGTGATTTAAATTGGGATTGGCTCAGTGGAAAATCAGAGAATCTTAAGATGGCTTGTAATTTTCTAAACTTAGTACAACTTATTGACAGCCCCACCAGACTAAACCCATCTAAGCTTAATAGTGACACCCGGTTAGATGTCATTCTCACCAACAGGGCTCATAAGTATACAGCAATAGGTGTGTTTGCAAACGACCTGAGCGACCATTGTGCAATAGGATGTGTGAGAAACACCAAAATACCCTCAACTTGATGGCCTCACTGTTTTAAGATGTTATTTTAAACACTTTTCTGAGCAGGCCTTTTTATCTGAATTGGCAAGACTAAATTGTGATCGTGTTGCACTGATTCCTACTGTAGATGAAGCTGTTGCTTTTTTTCAGCAACCGTTTCTATTGATTGCAAATAAACATACTCCTTTTAAAAAGCATAGAATAAAGAACAGGGATAATCCTTGGTTTTCTCAAGAACTAGCCCAGTTAATTCAATCAAGAAATAAACATCGGTCCCTTGCAAGGAGAACAAGCAGTTGTCATGATACAACCAGACACAGGTGGATCCATACGCAGCATAGGTTTATTTACAGGGTAGTCAGACAGCCAATGGTCAGAGACAGCAAAGGAGACAAGGCTTATGCTGGGTACACACCAAAAGATAATCGGGCTGATTTTGTCCCGATTTCCCCCCTTCCGACAATCCTAGCTATGTCCCGATTATCTTGATGGTTCTACAGATTATCTTATCAGATATTCCTGTGGTGTGAGGTGTGTCAAGAGTGTTCGAACCTGCTCGGAAGAACGTGGGAGGCGCCCCGATCGCGAATCGTAAATATTCAACATGTTGAATATTTCCGATCAGAAATCCTGATGTGTGGGGGGAACCCCGAGGACAAACGCGCGCGCGCTCTGGAGATTATCACGTGAAACGAAACAATATCCAATCCGAAAGCGAGATGATGGAAGACGGAAGCATAACAAACGCAGTCAAGGCGCTGCACAAAGTGAAATTTATATAGACAGCAGAGATGGAGGATCATCTTGTTGATTTGTGGCTCAGAAAATGTAATTAGCTCAGTATAAAAACCATTCCATGGTGTACCAGTGTACATGGTACATGGTGTACCAGTACACATGGTGTGTGTGAGTGAGAGAGAGAGAGAGAGAGAGAGAGAGAGAGAGAGATATTGTTTTATTGTATTGAACATTTGTATAACCAAATAAATACTTTAGTTAGAATTCTTTTAGCAAAACTATGGTTAATTTGTGGTTATCATGGTTTAGCTACAATATCCATGTTTTATTTTTTATTTGTAGTAAAACCATTGTAAATTTTCGTAAGGGGAGAGAGACAGCTAGGGCCAGAGTGTGTGCATTACCACAACCTTTATCTGAGAAGTTTACTAAATTCACTAAATTCCCACCATCTGCACGACTTCACCCAAACCCTTTTCTTTTTTTTCCGTGAATTTTCTGTTAAAATCATTCCAAACACTATCATCGCAATTTTTTCTTGCATATCGTCCGCCACGCTTATTCTGAAGTCTCGTGAGATTTTGAGAGATTTCCTGTGTTCACAGTCTAGACTCTGGTTGAAAATCTGTTCGTGTGTGATGTGCTGTCTTTGTCACATCATGGCACACCACACACTATAGGAGCAAAACGGTTAAATCTAGGATTTTTTCTCCTTATGTTTGTGGTCTATCACATTTTGAAAATCTTATAAGATGTAAAAAATCTTTTGGTGTGTACCCAGCATTAAACGTGGTCCAAATACCAGGCAGGAGATCAGAGGCAAGCAGCAGGCAATACAGAATCCAGGAAACAGGCAAGGGGTCGATAGGCACAGACTAGACTAGGAACAAGATCAAACTAGAGACTAGGAACAAGATCAAACTAGAAACTTAGATGTACACGACAGTGAAACAATCCTCCATTCATTCAAGACTTCACAAATGGGTGACAGTGTGAGTGGGGTATAAATGTGAGTGGAGCTGCATGTGGAACTAGATGCAGGTGTGAGAGTGATCAATGGCTACAGGTGTGTGTCTAATCAGTGCAAGGATGTGTGTGTGAACAGTCCAGGGTGTGTGCGTAAAACAGTCCAGGGATAACAGAACAGAAGAGTGGGGCGATCATTGTCACAGCAGTAGATTGGCAACGTTTCAAATCTCTGAGAAATCAATGTACCACAGCCATTCGGACCTCTAAATCAAATTATTATCTTACTTACACTAATGATAATTTGAACAATCCATCTAAATTCTGGAAAACAATCAAAGTATTACAGAATAAAAAGGCTTCAGACTTTCCCCAACAATTGAATATTGGAAATATAACTATCACAGATAAAAGGGATATATTAAATGCCTTTAATGCTCATTTTGAGAAGGCTGGTAACTTATTTGATCAGCAGCTTCCATCAATTTCAGTTGATCCTTCAACATGTTTTTTGTTACCTAGCACATTCTCAACTTCTGCTCTCTCATTTGATTTCGAAGCCCTACAAGTTCAAGATGTTCTGCAATCACTGAATTCAATAGATCCCAAAAAGGACCTGATGGTCTGGATCCCTTTTTGTTAAAGGTGGCTGCACCAGTCATAGCTGAGCCTATTACTCAGATTTTTAACATGTCAATAAGTTTTAAACAGGTTCCAGCTATCTGGAAGCAAGCTTACATTATACCCCTATTTAAAGCTGGTGATCGATATGATATGAAAAACTTCAGACCAATTTCTAATCTCCCTGTTCTTTCGAAAATATTGGAATCTCTAGTTGCTACCCAACTTAAATCATATTTGCACTCGCATAACATTATAAATGAAATGCAATCCGGGTTCAGGTCAGGGCACAGTACAATAACCGCCACTTTAAAAATCATGGATGACTTCAAAGAGGTTTCTCTGTTCGTAGACCTCACAAAGGCGTTTGATACTGTGGACCATTTATTACTTGTTAACACCCTGCTGAGAGCTAGTATTGGATGTAATGCGGTCAAATGGTTCCATAAGTACTTGACCAATCGTTCACAAATGGCAATGTTATGTCAAATCCAGTCCTTGTTACGAAGGGTGTTCCACAAGGTTCAGTTTTGGGACCTTTGCTTTTCCTAGTTTACATTGATAATATTTGTGATAAGTTTAAATCTTGTAAGTATCATCTGTATGCATATGACACAGTTCTGTACTCCTGTGCCCCTACAGCTGAGTTGGCTTTTTTAACCCTCTGGGGTCGGCTATCGCGCCGGTGCGATTGTCTCGCTTTTTTTCTTATCAGTGCAAAATAGACTCAAATAACTCCGTCTATTTTTGTCATACAGGCAAGTGTTTTATATCATTCAAAACTGTTAAATGTCTTCTTTTCTTTGTGTACACTCATAATAAAAACAAAATGTTGTGTTTTTCGTAAAATAAAGAAAATAAACATGATGCGCATTCTGCCGTCTCTCTCAATGTGAAGCTCATTCTGAAACGCGACAGTAAATTATCTGTAACTCAGTAAATGTCTGTCACACAGACCTGAAACGTATGTCTTTACAGCCCCTTGAGTCTCTATTTTTAAATGATGTAAATGTCGTAATACCAGTTTCGGCCATGGGAGGCGGTATGCGGGCAACATACATAACCACCAGCCAAACTGCAACACACGAATAACTCGCACGGCTTGTGGGCGTACTTAACTGATGTCAATCGTGTAAAGGACAAAAAAGGACTTTGGTACAGCCCACTACTACATTTCAGCTCAGGGAAGAGTTCAAAAAAATTATTGGTCGATAATATGTATGAGGAATACATTTTGGTAAGTTGCAGCATACTGTATCTTTCAACAGTGTTCGTGTTTTTTTTTTACTATTCGCTAGTAGAGATGATCGGTTCACGTAACTTACGCTAGGGATCTGTCGTGTAACATTTACAAGCGCCAAAACGGTATTTATTGTTTGAATTTCGTAATAAAATTGACAGAATCTGAGAGCTGAGATTTTTTTATATCATAACTAACCTGCTCTGTCTAGTCTGTTGGTCTCCGTGTCCTCTTTGCTTTGCAATTTTTCTGTGCGTGACAAAATTGATGTGTGGCGTGAGAGCGTGTGAAAAGTGTCAATTGCTTGTGTCATAAAAAATTTAATATGAACAAAACGAATACCGTAAAACTTCACATAATAGCCCGGGCCTTTTTTTTTTTCAAATCGTCGAACTGCACCAGCTTGTATTTGAGACAGGCGTCTATATGAGACCGGCCTTTAAAATTTATTGTTGAGATGTTGTTAATTGAGTCTCTAATCTCAAAAAATCTCCAAATGCTCCACGTGAAACTGTGGTCTTACTATCGTGTCAATTGATTTGATTAATATGCGCGAGGGAGAGAGAGCAGGACCGCGCTCGTGTTGTTTGAAGATGTGAGAGTGCGCGCGCGCGGCCGGGGCTCTCTCTCTCTCTCTGCTCGTAACGCGCCCTGTCAAGCGCTGCGGCAGCAGTCATTCTATTCTACATCAACCACCGATCAAAATAGTTTTTGTCGGGACAAAGCGGACTATTTGACGGTTTTAGAAGATTAACAACCCGAAACTAAAAAACAGACTAGAGTAGGTCAACTTTCTGGAGGTATACTGCCCCCATCTGGTATGGAATATGTGGAGTATGAATTGATTTTTTGACATAGGGCACCTTTAAATAGTATAACAAAATGTTGGCTTTTTTCTAGCCAGCCTAATGACCTTTGTTTGTGAGAGAAATAAATTCACCACATATTGGAAACTCTGGTCATCATGAACACTCTGCCTCTTATGAGAATAAATTAAATATATATACAGTATATATTTATATATATATATATATATATATATATATATATAATCCTTTAAACTTGTACACGTCATCTCTTTCCAGCCACAGAATTTTCGCGGGGAAAGTCCTGTCAGACGTTCATCTGCTTTTGGGGAGTGGAGGGACAGACAGAAGCTTGACAAATAAAAGTAAGTAGTTATATAATCTATAATTATAAACTATTTTTTTTTAATTTAGGTGATAATAGTAATATCAAAAGCTTATTTTCATAAAGTTAGTGAAAGATCCAATCACGTCAGACGAATTGATCAAGTGTATAAGATCAAACATGATCATCAAACAATAATAAGCATATCATTCAAAGTTTTTTTGTGTTACTACATGAAATGGAAGCTATCAAATGTGTTTGTGTAAAACACAATCATGGTATACAAGGACATGTGGTTTAGCAGGACGTGTGTATGTAGTTCTACAGCTGACAGTTCCTCTATCAAATGTGTTTGTGTAAAACATCATGGCATACAAGGACATGTGGTTTAGCAGGACTTGTGTATGTAGTTCTATAGCTGACAGTTCCTCTATCAAATGTGTTTGTGTAAAACAAAATCATGGTATACAAGGACATGTGGTTTAGCAGGACTTGTGTATGTAGGCTACTGTAGTTCTATAGCTGACAGTTCCTCTATCAAATGTGTTTGTGTATACACTATCATGGTATACAAGGACATGTGGTTTAGCAGGACTTGTGTATGTAGCTCTATAGCTGACAGTTCCTCTATCAAATGTGTTTGTGTAAAACACAATCATGGTATACAAGGACATATGGTTTAGCAGGGCTCTCACCGGGCTTCTTCTTCTTCTTCTTTCAGGATTTAATGGCGGTTGGCAACTCAACTCAAAGGTGCATTATCGCCACCTACTAGACTGGAGTGTGAGGCATTACACTGGCATCAAAAAGAGATCGAGAAACTCCTATTAAATTCTTTCGCTTAGGGAACACCGGGCTAGTTCCGGGCTTGCGCAAAAATCCTTGCGAATGGGGTAATCAAATTAATCAAAATCGCCGGCTGCTGCGCATAAGGGGATTGAAGCCCCGCGATTGGGACACGTCATTAGGGGAGGATAAAAGGAGAGAGTACAGACCAGAGAGGGAGAGTTTTTGGGGACTGTGATCTCGGAGGAAGCGTGAGCGTTGGAGCAGAGGAAGTGGGGCCGGCAAACGGGCGCGGCACTGTGAATTTGGGAGAAAGAGCACGCCGACTCAACCAGAAAGAGGGAATCGCTGGACAGTAAGATCGGTTGTGAGAGACTGTGAGTAGTCCAATCGATCTCCATCCCCCTCTCTCGTGTCTATGGGACTCCCTGATGTGAATGCCAGGTCAGAAAATGGGCGACGGCCATCTATATATGTATTTCCCACTGAGTGCTGAGATGAAGTGATGTGATGCACTGTTTTGATGTGTGAAGTGTGAACTTAAACCCGCTGGATGTCCATTACTTACCTGAGTTTTCTATCACGTTCTGAAGATCTAAGAAAAGGCTGACACTGTTGTACTCCACAGACATTTGAGTGTATTATCTGACAGCCTATTGTGAAGAGGGACACGTTGGTGAATGCTCAACTGACTGCTTTGCAGTGAAGCCCTCCAGCCGTGAGTTCTCTGTCTGTCACCTGTGGAAGAAGAGGATTACGTGCCTGTATATTCACCTGACTGCTTTACAGCGAAGCCTTCCAGCCTGAAGCCCTCCAGCCGTAAGTTCTCTGTCTGTCACCTGTGGAAGAAGAGGATTACGTGCCTGTATGATTACGTGCCTGTATATTCACCTGACTGCTTTGCAGTGAAGCCCTCCAGCCTGAAGCCCTCCAGCCATAAGTTCTCTGTCTGTCACCTGGGGAAGGAGAGGATTACGTGCCTGTACACTCACCTGACTGCATTGCAGTGAAACTCCCCAGCCATACATTCTCTGTCTGCTTCTCGCTGCGAAGAGTACATACCCGAAACACGCACCTGAATTGTCCTGTAGCAGCCTCCCCCCCCCCCAGTCGTGAGCCTCGGCTCGTACCTTCCATTGGGAAACAGCGAAGTGGCCACCAGAGCCCCCCCCCTTTACATTGCACCCTGTGGGCCTTCGGCGGGTCCGTCGAACGGAACGACCCTGCACAGAAGACTCACCATTTTAAATTCTTTATCCAATTTTATATTCAATAAATTACCGTTTTACTTGAAGTCTCGTTGTCTGTCCTCCTTGCCTGGCCTCTGTCCGACTCCCCAAGGGTGGTACGGGTCCCAGGGGTGGGTGCAGTCTGATTGGCCCGCCCCGACCTGTGACTATAACTTAAATAGTATAACAAAATGTTGGCTTTTTTCTAGCCAGCCTAATGACCTTTTTGTCTGAGAGAAATAAATTCACCACATATTGGAAAATCTGGTCATCATGAACACTCTGCCTTTTATGAGAATAAATGAAATTATAGACATATATATATATATATATATATATATATATATATATATATATATATATATAATATATAATCCTTTAAACTTGTACACGTCATCTCTTTCCAGCCACAGAATTTTCGCGGGGAAAGTCCTGTCAGACGTTCATCTGCTTCTGGGAAGTGGAGGGACAGACAGAAGCTTGACTAATAAAAGTAAGTAGTTATATCATCTATAATTATGAACTAAATCATTTTTTATATAGGTGATAATAGTAATATCAAAAGCTTTGTTTCATAAGCTTATTTTCATAAAGTTAGTGAAAGATCCAATCACGTCAGACGAATTGATCAGGTGTATAAGATCAAACATGATCATCAAACAATAATAAGCATATCATTCAAAGCTTTTTTGTGTTACTATATGAAATGGAAGCTATCAAATGTGTTTGTGTAAAACACAATCATGGTATACAAGGACATGTGGTTTAGCAGGACGTGTGTATGTAGTTCTATAGCTGACAGTTCCTCTCTATCAAATGTGTTTGTGTAAAACACTATCATGGTATACCATGATAGTGTTTTACACAAACACATTTGATAGAGAGGAACTGTCAGCTATAGAACTATACTATACAAGGACATGTGGTTTAGCAGGACTTGTGTTTCATATACGTTTTTGTTGAATGTCATGTAGCCTTAGATGTTAATCTTCAATGTTTTTTTAATTTAGTGACAAGGAGCAGTACGAGATCAAAGGGCGGACGTACCCCAATGGAAGAGGCCTTGTTTTATATACAGGAGAGTAGAGACAAGAAATGTATTCAAGCTAATTTTATAAATGATGTGAAAGGTAAGTAATCTATCAGTAATCTATCAAAGGGCTATCAGTGTGATAACTTTTTCTCTCAAACTTTTTTTTTTCTCTCAGATAATTTATTTTCTTGCATTTAATAAAGACACAACAATTCTAACTCCATACTAAACGTCCTCGCGCTGCGCCGCGCAAAATGAATGGGTTTCACACTCTTTTACTGTCTATGGTAGCGCAGCGCCGCGCATTCCGCGTTCTGTCTGAAAGGCGCTTTGGAGGAACTACAAACACGAGTAAAAAGTGTTTAAAAAAAACTACAAAACATGACATGCGCGACCGACGGTGAGAGATTTAGATAAAAGTTTGAGTGACTCAATTAAAAGTTTATTTAATTAAAGTTATCCGTGACCGTGTTATATTTCATCTACAATAACAATGTCGACTTTTATAAAGATCCGTTGGGCCATTGACTTTTAAATGCATAATTAACGTTATGCATATGAGGAGAGTTCTCCACATGAAAGACCCGCGAGTTACAGATCAACGTGCTTCTGCATTTCTCTCCGATACGGTAGGAAATTAAATAAAATGTGGAGGATTTTATCTTTGACAAGATGATAGACAGGCCAGTTTACTGTAAAAAAAATATACAGGGGGGGGATTTTAAAGAGATTTAACCTGTGCGCGTGATGGACAGGAATCCTACTCTCAGTATTACGCAAGGTCTCTCTCTCGTGCCGTTCGCGCGCCCTACACGGTTTGAAGCACAGTCTCTGTCTCGCATGCACGCTCGCTCTAGATTACGCCCGATTTGAACGAATTTGCGTATAACTATTCGATCCCGAGTGGCTCAACACGTAGATCTATAGATAAACTCATCTTTCAGGCATTTGACCGACCAGGTTGACACTTCAGCGTGACAAATCAGGGGTGTGGCGTGTGCGTGTGTGAAACCATTCAAATGCGGGTGTCTCACGGCCAATGCGTGAGAGTTGGCAGCTATGCCTAAGTGTTGCCTAAATTAATTAAGCTCAATATACAAAAAACACTTAACTCTTGTGCATGACGCTAGTAAGCCATACAATTTGAGAAATTGTTGTTGCTATAAGTGCAATAATTCAAAATTAAACATTTGAGTCTGTATTTTTCCCAAAATTTTTTAAATGTCATGGAATGACTCAATCATATACATACTAAATGACTTTTAATGATGCCTATTATTTTTTGTCAGGACATGGAGTATTTACTTCCCAAAGAATAGCAAAAGGAGAATTCATTTTGGAGTATAGAGGGAAGCTTGTGGAAAAACAGGTTGGAAATCCATATGCATACAACTTCAGGCACCACAATATAGATTTCTGGTAAGTACTAGTGACCATGCAAAGTCTTAATCGTAAAGTATATTTAAAGCATTACTTCTAAGGAAGAATTGATTACTTATTACCCTATTTAGCATTACCTACTGAAGGGGTAGTTTTCTTTTAAAACCAGAACACATTTTTTCCCCTAATTTCTTTCTTTAAACCTGTATATGTATTTTCATCTGTGAAAAAGTTGACCATAAATTTACGATTTTATTTGGCCACATTTTCAGTGAAATTCTACTGCTTTTTTTGTAATGCCCGTTTACCTATATATGCAACACATTTTTTGTTTAGTTGATCTTCCTCTAATAACAATCTCTCCCTCTTTGTTACTAGTTCTAAAGTGACTTTTTTGAATTATTAATGAAGGCTTGTGTTAAATAAAACTGTCAATTTGAGTTTTGAATTTAAGTAGATTCTTACAAAAGAGGGGTTTTTTGAGGGTTCAATGATAAAGTAAAACCCAATGCAAAAATGAAAACTCGAAGTTGATGGCCTCCCTCATTTATGTTTATTTGCATTGATGGAAATACAAGAATGTAAATAAATCACATATAATTATGGAGGAACTGGATTGCTGTGGCGAGTCAATGCAAAGTCACAAAACAAGGTATGTTTACAAAAGTTTGACGACTGATACTGTCCTTTACAACTAAAATTCAACGTTGAATTGACGTCTGTCTTCTATCTGGGTATTATGTATTAAGAATATACTTTTGAATATTTTTTGAAAACAGTCCTCTCCAGAGCCCATTCCTGCCAAAGAACATACTGTATTATCTGCTCCAACCCATGAGCCTGCTGTATGTACATTAGGTAAGAGCAACGCTTTTCTTATTTTCTTTTCCTGATGTTGGTTTGCAGCCTTCTTTTGAATTTATTCAAAATCATGCAACACAACTTCTACTGACACAACAGAATCCACTCCAGAGCGTGAGCCAGCCCATGAGGCCACTCCAGAGCGTGAGCAAGCCCATTGGCACCCTACAGAAATCCGTCAAACCCATGAGTCTGCTCTAGGTAAATTAGGTAAGAGCATCACTTTACCTTTTTCCTCATGTTGGTTTGCAACCCTATTTTAAATGTAGTCAAAATCATGCGACGCAAATTGAGTTTAAGTAACCAAAATCATGCAATTCATCATCAATGCATTGTGATATCGAATTTAACCGAATCGTTGACATGATAATCGTAATAACGTTTTGTTGAGTTTAATCACCCTCTCAGTGTGATTTATCCTGACAAGCATTAACTGAATCAATCAATTTCAAAAGTGAAAGTGTTTATTTTCTGCTTTCTTTCAGTTTGTAAGAAACACACAATAAAATCTGAACAACTGTCCTCTTTTGAGAAATGTCTGGCTTGCCATTGACCATTCTCCTCTCTAAAGTGGTCTGGAGTCAAATGTATAGGTAATTTTTAAATTTCCTTATAAATATTTTGAATGACATTAAATTATTGTCCAGTTCTCAACAACAATGAATGGTAAACAGTTTGTAATTGTGAAATAATCAAATGACATTTACCATATTTGAAAATCTCATTTGAACTGATTAAATTAGTTTTACTTCTCAGGTTGCTTCACTGTATGGCATGCACAATGTTTTGAAAAACTGCAAAATGATGTAAGCAATTACCATAAATATTACCATAAATAATTACATCAAAATATATTTAATGAATTTCTATGCATGCATATGAAATTTAATTCTCTAAATCTACTACCCAATGTTTCTTCAGTATACATCAGCATCAGCTAATGAAAGTGAGGGGGATGTAAGGTCCTCTGGAGAGGAATATGTTCCCTGTTCTGCATCTGATAAAGACACAGACAGTGAAAGTGGAATCCCAGTCAGTAGTCCACTGGATGCATCAACGACACCAGATGAAACAATGGATGAGTTTATTTCTATGGACTGCGCAGAAGATACAACACAAAAACTGGATTTCCCTGAAACTCATGAATCACCAACACTTGCCAAAGCAGGGCAAAGTTTTTGCTTTGTGTGTGGAGAACCTCAATCAAAAATTTCAAGACACTTTAAAGTCCATGCCAAAGAAGACATGGACATAGCAAAGGCTCTGAGTTTACCTGTAAAATTAAACAAAAGAAAACAACTGCTTGAAAAATTTAGAAACAGAGGCAACTTCAACCACAACAACAATGTCCTTAAAAAAGGAGAAGGTACATTGAAAGTAAAATGACGGGCATGTAAAAACACAGGTTCAACCCAGAAGAAATATGAATACTGCTTGTATTGCAAGGGAATGTTTTTGCGAAATGAGCTGTAGGGGCACATGAGAGGATGCAAGTCCAAACCAGCTAAGACAGATAAGGCTACTGAGGGCAGACAGAGAGTCCTCACCATTGCTGCAGTGGCAAAATCTGCGTTCTCTGGCAAAACAGATGAAGGTGTAATGAGAATATTGAGTAAAATGAATGAAGATGAAATTGCCCATGTTGTAAGACATGATTCTGGCCTTCTTCAATTTGCTCAGTCCCTATATAATCGCCACGGAAATCACACTACAAAGCATGAATACATCCGCCAGAAGGTCCGTGCAGCTTGGCAGTGTCATGATAACATTGCGTAAAAAATGTCCATCTGCTCTGGATGATGCCATGAAGCCAGCAAATTTCATGAATGTCATTCAAGCAGTTAGAGAAACTGCAGGGTTTGATGAAAACACACATTCTTACCAAATTCCAAGCTTGGCT
Organism: Semotilus atromaculatus; assembly: GCA_031834385.1. Lineage (NCBI taxonomy): Eukaryota > Metazoa > Chordata > Actinopteri > Cypriniformes > Leuciscidae > Semotilus > Semotilus atromaculatus. The sequence continues at coordinate 19,765,060 of JAULUF010000007.1, forward strand.
TTAAAAAATCGGACACTCCCTCTTAAAGGTTAGCGAAATTATCCAATGTCATGCTCTTATTGCTGAAAACACAGAGTTGGCAAGCAGTGCAGAAGCATTCCAGAAACTGTACAAATCAAAGTGTTCAGAATTCATATCTCACTCAGCGTTAAGCACCATTAATGATTTGAAATACAACAAGCCGACCAAAATGCCACTCACTCAAGACATTGAAAAGCTTAATGACTATCTACAAAGAAGTGCAGAAACGGCCTTCCAGGAACCAAAAAGCCTCAGAGGGCAACTATGCATGTCTCACCAAGCTAACAATGACAAGGATCATCCTGTTCAACAGACGACGGGTTGGAGAGGTCTCCAAGATGCCTTTAAAAAATTTCCTCCAAAGAGATGACTCGTACACATCTGACGAGCTGGGCCTTTCAGCTTATGAGAAGAGCTTGTGCAAATATTTTACACGAGTTGAGCTAAAAGGAAAAAGAGGACGAAAAGTTGCCGTTTTGCTCAACGCAGACATCACAAAAGCTCTGGAAATGCTTAATGAGAAGCGGGCACAATGTGGAGTACTGCAAGAAAATGAATTCCTCTTTGCCATTCCAAAGTGGTCTAGCTACTTCAGAGGTCACGACTGTCTCAAGAGGTTTGCTGCTGAGTGTGGTGCAACTCACCCAGAGTACTTGAGATCGACGCAACTGAGGAAAAAAGTTGCAACAACTTCCCAAATTCTCAATTTAAAAAATAATGAACTGGACCAACTGGCAGACTTTTTAGGCCGCAATATTAATGTGCATAGAGAATATTACAGACTACCTGAGGCAACCACCCAGGTGACCAAAATTTCAAAACTGCTTCTAGCCCTTGAAAAGGGAAAGCCGACAGAATTAAAAGGAAAATCTTGTGATGAAATCCAAGGTACAGTTACTATTATTTATTTTTAGTCAATTAAGTAATGAGTACTAACTAACATGAAATGAGCAATTTTAAGCTTATTTTTCCATTGTGTTTTCTAAGATTTTACAGACGAAGATGACGACCAGGACACTGACAGCAATGAAGAATTCAATGCCAGACCTCTGGAGCTCAACTCAATCAGTAATGGTATTTGTTTGTGTTAAGTGTGAAGGGGAGAACGCAAAGGGTATGTGAGGGGAGCCAAAGATCATGGCTGGACAATATATTATACGTAAATAAGTATTATTTATAGTGTAAATAAGTATTGAACACGTCACCATTTTTTTCAGTAAATATATTTTCAAAGGTGCTATTGACATTAAATGTTCACCAGATGTTGATAACAACCCAAGTAATCCATACATACAAAGAAACCAAAACAAATAAGTTCAGAAATTAAGTTGTGTGTAATAATGTGAAATGACACAGGGAAAAAGTATTGAACACGCTTACTGATATTTATTTAATACTTTGTACAAAAGCCTTTGTTGGTAATGACAGCTTCAAGACACCTCCGGTATGGAGAAACTAGTCGCATACATTGCTCTGGTGTGATTTTGGCCCATTCTTACACAAAAACATTCTTTAAATCTAAAAGGTTCTGTGGGACTCCTCTATGAATCTTGACATTCAATTCTTTCCATAGATTGTCCAATGGGATTTAGATCAGGTGATAAGCTGGGCCATTCTAGCAGCTTTATTTTCTTTCTTTGAAACCAATTGAGAGTTTCCTTGGCTGTGTGTTTGGGATCATTGTCTTGCTGAAATGTCCACCCTTGTTTCATCTTCATCATCCTGCTAGATGGCAGCATATTTTTGTCAAGAATGTCTCAGTAAATTTGTCCAATCATCCTTCCTTCAAATATGTGAAGTTTCCCATTACTATTTGCTGAAAAGCAGCCCCACACCATGAAGTTCTCACCGCCAAATTTCACTGTTGGTATGGTGTTTTTAAGTTGATGTGCACTGCCATTTCTGCTCCAAACATGTTGTGTAAGGATGGCTGGCGCGAAACAGACGTTCCGAAACTTTGCGAGATCCCGAAGCAAAGATGATTCGAAACACTGATCCGAAGCGTGATTCAAAACACCCACGTCACGTGACAACGGCTAAATGAAGCTTCTAAGTGTTTCATCAGGTGGCGTGCTCCGAATCGGGGTTTCATTGATTGGTCGATTCGGGAACAAATCACACAATCACACAGTATAAAAGTTATGTTAACGCATTTTCATATCGTGGGTTTTTGTGAGAGGAGTTTGGTTTTGAGATAGCGGATTTCTGGTGATATAGTGACACTTATAGTGCGATTTGTTTAGTTATATTTAGGATTTAATTTACATTTACACATTGACTTAGAGACACACAGAGTACATATAGTGACACATTAATAGATGCATTGATAGAAATATATATATATATATATATATATATAGACATATAGATTAATAGATAGATACATATATATTACAGATACATATAGATTTCAGTCTATGTTATCTTATGTAATGTGATTCATGAAATTTATACTTCATATGTGTTGTCAGTTTATGATTTGTTACTAATTGCCGTGTTCTTTTAATTCAGAACCACAAATGTCAACATCAGGCCCATCATCATCATCATCATCAACACCAGTTGAAACACAGGACAGTTTATGGGAACATTTTGACAGTCGTATCCGTGAGACCCAGATGATACACAATCCTACAGCTGATGCCACAGTGGAAGTGAAAAAATACCTCAGCGATGCGTTTTTGCCGAGAACTCATGATCCTCTAACTTACTGGAAAGAGAGAGCAGTAATCTTTCCTCATTTGTATGTCCTAGCTAAAAAAAATCTTTGTATGCCAGCAACAAGTGTCCCTTGTGAGAGAATTTTTTCAAAGGCTGGAGAAATTATCCGTAAAAAAAGAAGTAGGCTGAGTCCTTCAACAGCACAGAAATTACTATTTTTTTATAAAAATCTATAAGAAAGTGAGACATTGTGGCTTGATTTATTTTTATTAATATTCATTTTTCATGACCAAAATCACATTATGCAATGTGAAGAGACTACAGGTTACAAGCTTCATATATTACAAAAATACAATAATAAAAAATAAAAAACACATTTTTTATTAGCTCTTTGTAAAGGTTGTTTCAGATCAACACCTGCAAGTGACCACTAGGTGTCACCGTGGAGACGGGTTTCGGATTGATTCGAAGCCTCGAAACAAAATGGCACATTTGCTTCAACTGTTTCATTGCTTCACGAAGCCTCGATCTGCCCATCACTAATGTTGTGTATTATGGCATCCAAACAGTTAAATTTTGCTCTCATCTGACCACACTCTATTCTTCCAGTATTTCACCTTGGCAATGAGACCTTTTTGTAGGCCATCAGTTAGGACTGAACCAGCTGATATTAATTAGCACTGACGGGGCTGGATTGCTTTTTAATTACTGATAGGGTTCAGCTGTTGTCTTGGCTTTCCATGCCTTTATGCACCTCCCTTTCTTCATGTGTTTCTTCAATACTTTTGTGTCATTTCACATTATTACACATAACTTAATTTCTGAACTTATTTGTTTAGTTTCTTTGTATGTATGGATTACTTGGGTTGTTACCAACATCTGGTGAGAAAATATTAAAAGCACCTTTGGATTTATATTTGCTGAAAAAAATTGTGACGTGTTCAATACTTATTTCACCCGCTGTATATCCTGGTTAAAATTTGAAGCAGGTGTGTTTAATTAGGGTTGGAGGTAACTGCAGAGCAATGACCCTCCGGGGGCAGGATTGGACACTGGACAAAGGTTCCAATTACTGCTGGTCAAACATAACTTTAAGCATCAACTAAAACTGTTTTGGATGAGGAATCAACATTTTATTAATGTCACCTTGTTTCCATTCATCCAACCATTTTCCTCCACTTACCCTGAACCAGTCCACGGTAGCGGCAGGCCATGTATGACTTTCCATACTTTCCTTTCCCCAGCCACTTTCTCCACCTCCTACTCTGGGAACCAAAGGTGTCCCCAGGCTTGCAGAAAGATATAATCCCTCAAACATGTTCTAGGTATTCCCAGAGTCCCTTTCTAGTTAGATATGCCTGGAAAAAATCTTCTGGAAGCCATCCAGGAGGCATCCTAACCAGATGCCTGAACCACCCTAACTGGCTCCTTGCAATTTGGAGGAGCTGCTCTACTCCCAGTACCTCCGGCATATATGAGCTTTTTTTTGTTCACTCAGCCCTGGAACAACTACGTGGTAACACCTACAGGCCACTTTGAATGATGTTTTATTAACAAAGTTTGGGAGGACATTAACACGAGAGGAGGGCATTCAGTTAAGTCAACTCAATTAACGATAAGAGGTGTATATATAGAGCAGACTTGCCTCTCTTCGTTGACAGTTTATCAGCATCCCTCCACCACTCCATCTCCTCACTTCTTACTATTCCTACCACAACAAGGGGGAGTACTCTGGGTTCGGGACAAATTCCGTGCTCGGAACCCCTCCCCGGACAGCACACCAAATACACATAAACCTTAACTCTATGTAAGTGTGAACTCGTGAAATACCTGTTGATGGGCTGGTAAAAGCCACCTCCGTGTTCCAAGACTTCACGCTTGAGGTGCTCTGGAATTTCCCCCCCTGGTTTGTACTGGTCTACTTCAACAACATCCTTATCTATTCCCGGAGTTTGGATCAACTATTCTTGAAAGCAGAGAAGTGCCGGATCCATCATTCAGAGATCCAGTTCCTCTGGTACGTCATAAACAAACAAGGCACCATCATGGGTGAGAGGAAGGTGGATACTATCCAAAACTGGCCAATTCACACCATAAGGGAACTCCAGAGATTTCTTGGTTTTGCTAACTAAGTTTTCATCGAAAACTACAGTGTCATCACCGGTCCCCTCACATAAACCTCAAGTCTCTGTCCTCAAGTCTCTGTCTCTGTCCCTATTGAATGAGATTCCATAATCATTCACTGCATCATCAGGCTACGCCTTTTATCTTTTTGAATAAGTGACCTGTAGTGGCACAACTTACATACTGTGACTTTAAAGTGATCTACGAATAAAAGTGTAGTATATGTTTTTTATGCAACTGGTTTTTGAGAGGGAAACATAATGTCATGTGATTTCATATGCAATAAAATTGGTAAAAAAGTTTTTTTAATTGTTTTTCTTTTTAAACACGGTATAGGTGAAAATGTGTGAGATGCACAAGTCTGCAGAGATGCTACTTCATCCACTAAAGTTAAAGGTGTGTCTGGTTTTGTTTCAACTTTGCATTACCTTGGCATTCATTTATCTCTTATATACATTGGATTTAACTATGTTGTACTTTAACCATCTTATAAATTTCTAATAGAGCTTGACAGACCAAAGAAAAAAAAGGCCTATGTAAAAAGACCATGGACCGCTTCAGAGGTCAAATCAGTCATGAAATTCTTTGGAAACCACATCACAAAAGGGAAGCTGGCAACTTTGACTGAATGTGAGGCTTGCAAGAAGGCAGACCACCCCATTCTTGCTTTACGGACAAGCCAAAACATAAGAGACCGGAACAAGGGCACAGCTTACTAGGGCATCGGTTTTCTATTCTATCTGTCACAATTCAGTAAGTGACCGTCAAATCAAACTGCTTCTTACAAGAAACAAATATACACATGAGTTTATTCTATCTGTCTTCTATTCTATTCTTCTATTCAAACTGCTTCCACAGCTTACAAGAAACAAATATGTACATGAGATTATTCTATTGGTTTTCTAATCTATTCTTCTATTCAAACTGCTTCCCTATTAATATTTTTTTAATTATTGTTCTATGCAGTTGTGCTAAGTTAATAAATGTATCTAATGAAATAAATCTATAAATAAATCTAAATAAATCAGTTAACTCTAACATTCCGTGCCTGAGGTATTTGACAGGTTGTAAGTTTACAAACAAGCTATAGTCTACAGTAGAAACTAAGGTGACCGGGATGGGTCATGTTCGGTTCACATAGTTTTGTTATGTCCACAAGATATAAACTTGTGAGAACTTGATAAGTTGTGACCACGAGATAATTTCATATGTTGAGGTAACAAAATATGTTGAGAGAACAAAATCTATTTCTTCATATGTTGAGGGAACAAAATCTATTTCTCCTGCCACAAGTTAATTGCGTAAACAACCTGCCTGACCATAGCAACCTGGAATTATCAGAAATGGATATATTTATATATTATATACTAGCCTATTATATTGTGAGCGATGTTGCCTATAGACAGTGCTCAAATGGAGTTTGTTATTATCAATAAATTATCAAATATGTATGTACAAAAAATTAATTTAAATATTCATAGATCTCATCTCACAGCCTTTTAACCCTCTATTGCATAGTGTTGCTTCAGGGTAACATACCCATTTTCCCTCATATTCTCAGGCTTACAAAATCATACACCAAAAAAAAGAGCTTATTTTAATCTGGAGGAAGTATGAAAAGCCGATAGAATGCTTGTATTTGATCAAATGACTTGTCCAACCCCCTTTTCAATGTCTTTTCCTCACCTGCACTCACATGCGGCAGCCATGTTTTTTCAGCTCCACAAAACTTTGAAAAAGTGACATTTTCCTTAGGATTTCCATGAAATAAAAAATATTTTCACAATTTTGAGTAAGTTCTGATTTAATTTCACTCTGTTGATTATGTTTTCATTGAATATTTCTTTTGTAAATGGGTAAAATAGCTATGTTGCCTCAAAGCAACAATATGCAACAGTGGAATGAGAATTTTATCTATAATTTTATCAATATTATCACCAATATAACATTTCACACAGATTTTTTTGTCAGTATTTGTCATTATGTGCCTTGTTTTTTAAAATTTTAAAATACTTAATAACAATAACAATATTTATGATGACAGTTTAGCTATAAGTATGCATAGAATTTGTAGCTTTGTAAGCTCAGATGTGTGTGTGTGTGCGTGCGTGCGTGTGTGTGCACCAAATGTTCAATCTGCCTCCAATATTTCCAGATACATACAATAATTGTGTAATTATCTTTTTCAGTGACAATGAACATAACAACATTCTATGGCAGAAAGAGAAAATCTAATGAGAATGAATGCATAAAAATAATACTCCTTTGTTGCGCATTGTTACTTCTAGGTAACAAACCCCACTAAGATGGTAAATGGATTAAACTGCATTACTTTTTCAGCACAAATGTTTTTTTTTAAATGAAGTTGATGTTGAAGATCTTTCATAAAATGTGTTTTGTTATGAAATAAAGAGATATATATTAAATAGACTGCACTTTTTGTTTTTAGTCCCATTATTGCATGTTGTTGCGCCAAAGTAACATACCTAAATCTACCCCCTATTATTATAATTTTTGTAAATTATGTGTTGAATTGTTCAATGTGCTCTATGACTGGTAATAAAATGTGTGGAAATATTTTTTTTCTCTATTATTTCATATATCATGCAATAGAGGGTTAAATCCATTCACTGGTCTTTATTTATTATTATTATTAACAATTTAAATTTGAACAATTAAATGTTATATTCCAGTCAAATTAATACTCTAAATGCCGGACACTCATGCCAATAAAGCTTTGATTATTTCTACTTTACGGGAATGTAACACATTTTATTTTATTTTATTTTATTTAGGTTTTTTAATAATAATAATAAATGAATATAGACATGATCAAGTAATTGGGATGGATAAATATTTTGTATATTATTTTATGTTCTTACATATTTGATCATTTATTAAAATAACAAACTTCATTTGAATGCTGTCTGTAGGCAACATTGTGTACAATATAATAGGCTATAGCTATAGTGTGTGTGTGTGTGTGTGTGTGTGTGTGTGTGTGTGTGTGTGTGTGTGTGTGTGTGTGTGTGTGTGTGTGTGTGTGTATCTGTGTGTATGTATCCTTTGAGCACTAGTCCAAATGATGTAACAACTGACGGAGTCAATAAAAGCTTTGGGCAGATCCAATAGTTTTAATCTTCAACAGAGTACCCGCTCTTCGAGGAAGTTAACGCTTGTCAATGGGGAGTGGCCAGACTCTGTACAGATGAAATGTATGAGAGTCTGGTAGGACCAGGTTACGCAACTCTTTATCATACAAGTAATCTTTTTGAACCCTAAAAAGCTTATTGTAATCTGGGGGTTTTCATAGATATGTTACTCTTTTCGGGGTATACAAATAGACTGGTAAAATGTGGCCTGGTTTAGAAAATCTGTTATATACGTAATACTCTTAAATGAAAAATTATATAAAAATTGTATATATATTTTTTTATTTATATTCAAAATGTATATACTTAACTAGAGCACAGTCAAAGTTATCTTCTTTCAGTGTTGTAATGACAACTCATTGCTTTGTCATCATCAGCATATCCTCTGTTGTGCAGAACCAACAACATTTTTAACAGTGTTTTCAGATCTGTATTTATCCAAGTGTGATTGGCATGTTCATATATCCCTAAATAAACTGAACTAACTAATGGAGAATCATACCATGGAGAATCATATCATGTTCTTATTCATGCTCAAAATGAGCTAGCTGTGAAAATGCAGAGTAGGTTCAAATAAAACCTACTCTTCCTAAGGATGTGTTAATCATGTCAAAATAGTCTATAAATAGTAAACCGTGTTTGACATTGTTTTATAAAAAACACCCTGTCTCTATAAACCTGGATGTCCTAACAAACCATGATTCAGTTGACCAGGTGTTATTTTTGCATGATTGTATGGTTAGAGTTGCTGCTCGAACGCTACAGGAATGATCCGAAACTGAAGCACTTGTGGATCAACAAGCACAACCGCAACTACATCTCCTCTTGATGAAGATCATCATCATCATCATCCCTTTAATCCGTGTAAATAAAACATCCTCTTCATTTATAACCCGTGTAAATAAAATAATTTGCAAACTCAAAATTGAAAGATCCATGACTCTTCTTGACTATTGAAAAACATGTAATACGAAGTGAATCAATTTGAACTAATTTGAATTGAACAAAAGCGGTAGTTTATTTTAAATAATTTTTTCATTCACTTTGAATGAAACTCTGTCTCTGAGTGATTCACTAAAGCAATTTCTTCGAAGATTCATAATTGATCTCACAACCATTTGTTCAACCGTTCAGGTCATGTGACATGCTTTGCAATCTGAGAAGCACAAGAAAAGAAGATTTGAGACATGTTTTCCTCCAGCCAGGGGCGTAGCAGCCATTATAAAAGTGGGGGGGACAAAAGCTGTATGGTGATGTGACCCAAAGCAAAGGTGATGTTCATAATAATAAATTCTAGATAGAATAGCAATTGCCATTTTACAGCACCCTAGTGGCAATTTTGGGAGCATGCCATGATAGCTTACAGCAACCAATTTTTGTGAAATCATACTCAAAATAAAAAAATACTGCAGGACTTGGGACTTTCAGACCACTGGATATTTTATGATATTTACAATATTTCAATTACACTACACTTGAACAATAACTTTTATCTTACTTCTTAACAGTTGGACCAAAAAAAAGTGTTCATCGAGTATACAGATTACATCTTACATTTTATACAACAGACATTTTATAAAAATATATAATTAAAACCTAAATCAATGTATTTACAAGGTTTTAATATTATCAAAATTTTTAAGCAAAACTTCCAAACTGAATTTTTCGGCTTTCCTTGCAGGCCACAAATTGTTGAGCAATCTTTTTTCTCACTAATTGATCAAGTTTTTCCTTGTGTATATGACACACAGCAACACTATTCAGGCGTTTGTGTCATGGTACTACGATGCCATGTTTTTAGCCTCCTGAGACCACTGAAACTTCTCTCAGCTTCTGCTGAAGACACAGGAGTGACAAGAAGCAGTCTGACAAGTGTTTCCACCTGATCAAAAAGACCACGGACTTCTGGACACATCCCCCGAAGGATGCTTGCTGCTTCACTGCTGGACTGCATATTATGCTTTGATCTGAACATTGCCAATTGTGTCTTAAGGGATATTTTGTCCAGTTCTGGGTACATTTGTACCACATTATCATCATCAACCACCCCTGTTAAGAGGAGGTTTTCCAGATTCCTTAGCATCAGCAACCCTTCCTGCTCAAAACGTTCTCTGAACTGCATATCCACAACATCAAGCACTTTGTAAAACTCCGTTTTGTAATATTCAGATGGAGATGAATGCACATGTGCACAAGCCTGACCAGTTAGACGTTTAGGAGGATTACGAGTACGGGGCAGTGCAATTGGAGAGAGATCAAGGATTTGGCACATTTCTGATGCTTTGGTGTAGACAATTTGAAAGCTCTCTGAATTTCTTTTATTTGCAACAGCATCCCTCACATAAGCAACAGCAGAAAGCATACCATTGATGGTCTGTGTCCGACTTTGGAGAGATGTGTTGAGATTCTCCAATTGTTCTATAGCCTCTAAGGCAAGCAGAAGACCAAGAACTACATTTCCCTGCTGGAATCTGTCATGTAGTCCATTTGCCCTGTTAGCCGTGTCTGAGCTGCCCGCTGCCATTTCATTCAGAGCTAGTATTACAGACTCATACTGATTCAGCACTGCATGGATAGCACTGGAGCGAACTGTCCATCTTGTAGGACAAAGGGGCCTTATAGTTTGAAAGGACCCTTGAACAGATTTTGCAACTTCCTTGAACAAAGATTTAAATTTACCTGACTGCCCAAACAAAATTCCTAGCTCATGAACCCACTGTAAAGCACTGTGGACAACACGTGAGGCAGTACAAGCATGCTGTGTAATGAGATTTACACAATGGGCACCACAGTGGATGTATGGGGCAAGAGGTTGTTCCTTTTTAATGATCGCCTGTACTCCAGAATACCTGCCAGCCATATTTGCTGCACCATCATATGCCTGCCCTCGTAATCCAGAAATGGGCAAATTTAAACGAACCAACACATCTTTCACAACCTTTGCAAGATTCTCTCCTGTCCCCACAGATACCTCATAAAGGCCAATAAACTCTTCATGAATCATCAAATCGTTATCTACATATCGGAGACAAATTGCTTCTTGCTCTTTGCCTGAAACATCTTGCGTTCCGTCCATCATTACAGAAAACTGCAACTGAGGGAGTGATCTTATATTGTCTGCGATATCTCTGATGATAGAACTGCTCGACAAACTAAGGAGCTCATTCTGAATTTGAGCAGAAGTGTAGTCCTTTCTGCCTGACAACCACTTTTTGAGACACAGATCTTCTTCTGCCTTGTATTTCAGCACCTGATGAAGATTTCCCTCACTATCATCATGCCCTCTTAGGGCCAAGCCCTGCCTTGCCAACAGCTGCACAGCACCAATGATTTTTAACAGATTTGCTCTCGCTTCCTCTTGTTGTGATGCCTGAACACTACACAGCTGTGCCGTAACTGATCTGTCTTCATATACACATGTTGTTACTGCTGTCTTGTGACAATCTGATTTTTCATGTGAACTGAATCGTTCAAGAGCTTTCTTCCAATTCTTGAAACCAGTTGAAACAAATGCTGGTTCTGTATTTTTCGCAAGGGAAGATACTTGTGTTTTAAAAGCTTTGCTACAATAAAAACACAAAACACCTTCAACATTTGGATCAAAATGGAGCCATTTAAATTTGCTGTACCACTGTGTCTGAAATGAAAGGGTACGGTCTGACAGTGTCTGCTTTATGATAAATTTGGGATCAGAGTGGTTTGGTTTTGTTGCTGAGAAATGTTGGTCAGAGTCTGCAGATTCTAGCCTGACTACGTCAGACTTCCTACTTCCGCTAATTTCATTTCGCTCCAGTAGTCAGTCTGAGATAGCAGCCTATCTTTCTGTTTTCCACCGGCCTGAAAACAGCCGGCCAATCAACGAACAGAGGGCGGCTGAGAGCCGTGACGTAGCCGCTAAGCGCCCAGTTTTACATTGTAGGTTAGAGAAATCGAAAACCGAAACGAGATGCTATTCGCTCTGTTATGGAGAACATTCCGGGGTTTTTCTAACTGAAGCCATGTCAACCCACCTCGGTGACACTGTTCCGTGATCGCAACTCCGTGGACTTCCTCGGCTTTTTTATGGTCCTTGGAGTTTTCGATGGTGTATCTCGGTCTCTTTTATCGGTCGAGCTCGAACTGGCTACCTTTTGACAGGTCAGTGTCTCCTTTTTTTTTCCAGTCCTGAAATATTTCCATGTCATGCTGTAATCTTGAAATTAAGTTGCAGCATTTCTGACAGACTCGTGAGGAACAGAGAGCTGTGTTTAAAAGATCTAATCCTAAATTTGAGAGTTGGCTACAAATATTTTCTTGTTTCACTCTGGCAAAAATAAGTTTAGAGGCCGCGATTGTACCGTGGAGGCGTAGATTAACTTCACATAATCTGCAAAAGTCGTTTACAGCCATGTTCACACCGGTATTTCGCTTGCATCATCAAATGTTTACAGCAGGTTTACAGTGGAAGTTCGATCATAGATTTGAGTTCGATGCATGATGTCTGTGGCTCGATGTGGCTGTGTCAGCGCATAACATACGTCATAAATAAATTTATCTGATTGGCTAACGGGTAACCAATGATTTTAAACTTCAGACAAGCGCCCCCTAGCCAGAGAGAAAACACTTCTCTATTATGCTATGCCAGACTCTGTGTACGAAGCAAAGTGAAGTAGCAGAGTCTGGTATTACCAGGCTATGCAGATTCTTCCCTGTTCATCAAATCAGTTCTCTCTTCTCTTCGGTTCTCACATGGTTCCTCACTTTTTCCCTCATCTCCCTGTCTCTCTTCCTCTCTTTCCTTCCCTTCCTCACACATGACTGACACTTCCTCACAAACATCCTAAAAAACGATATAAACAGCATATAGGGGGATTTTTGACTCATTTGCCATTTCCACAGTTAAACACAACTTTACAAGTTTTTCATTTATATTTATATTTAGCAACCCATAAATAGCCTAATACAGTACTTAACACTATTGGAACACACTGCCTTTATACATAAAACTAATTTTATTTAACAGTTTGAACATAAAATAAAAAATGTTAAATTTTGTTTGATGGAATTAAATTGATTTAAGGAATTAAATTGATGTGTAATTCCTTAAAATAGTGGCAAGTAGTCCCAATTAAGAAAACACTGCCTTAAAATTGTCAATCCTCTTTTTTTTATACAAATCTCACCTGCACACATTCTGGAGGGGTCGAGCAACTGTCCTCCCCTCTCTCTGTCAGTGACGTCACAGCCTGCCTTTCCTACAGACCAGTTAGGACATAGCAGTAATAAATTAAAAGACTAAAATTTGATAAGTGTGATAAGATATTCGCCGCAAAACAAATTTGATTTAGTGTGATAGGATGTGAGCAGCACAACAAAATATTGTTTTGAAAAGGAGTTTATTGATTTAAAAATGATTGTATTGCTTCCGTTAAAAAACACTGTGTCCATGGCAACGCTCTGTTTTTCATGGCAACGGTGTGTTATACTTAGCAGCGGTCTGTTTTTAAGAAATAACAGACCGCATTCTACATTAAGTTAGAATTTAACCAAGCCATGTAAAAATAAGTCTCATTTAACAGACGCTTTTATCTAAAGCGACAAGTAGGAGAGCATTTAACACACACTCGCCAGTCGGCACAATCCGGCGCGACGTGACGAGGTCCATACGGGTTCTGTTGTCTTTACACGTCTTACTGCATTACAGTAGGTTCAATCATAACAAAGAAACTTTACGTGTGATTCATGTCATTGCGACATACTGTAACACATTATACTTACAGTGTGTGTTTGAAAAAAGGATGTAATCGTCCTCTGCTTTTTTCTGGGGTGCATTTTACCTCAGACGGCCAACAGCAAAGTGACTAAACGAACGAAAATTCGCAAGAGCAACAAGAGATTTGAAGCTCATGGCAGACACGCCCAAGAGATGATTCGCGCTGTGATTGGCTGAATGTTAGTTCACTCAAGTCTAAGTAACAAATCAGAGATTCACACGGGCGGAAATATTGGCGCTGGGTAAAAAAAAAAATGCGGGGGACAGAATCACCTGTTTCTAAAAGTGCGGGGGACGTGTCCCCCCCCGTCCCCCCCGGTTGCTACGCCCCTGCCTCCAGCCGACCAATCAGAGCACAGTGTGCTCTTTAAAGGTGCCATATGTAAAAAATTGAGGTAAAAAATCCAAAAAATGAGCTACACGTATCAAAAGAATGAGAAGAAATAAGTGCAATGATGTCATAAAAAAAATGACAAGTTATAGTGCTGCCGAGATATAAACCTGAATTAGCATGCTAAATTACTAGCCCCGGCCCGGCCGGTGTCATAATACCAGTTTCGGCCATGGGAGGCGGTATGCGGGCAACATACATAACCACCAGCCAAACTGCAACACACGAATAACTCGCACGGCTTGTGGGTGTACTTGAACCTGATGTCAATCGTGTAAAGGACAAAAAAGGACTTTGGTACTTCTTTGGTATCTCTAAAAATCTCCAAATGCTCCACGTGAAACTGTGGTCTTACTATCGTGTCAATTGATTTGATTAATATGCGCGAGGGAGAGAGAGCAGGACCGCGCTCGTGTTGTTTGAAGACGTGAGAGTGCGCGCGCGCGCGGCCGGGGCTCGCTCTCTCTCTCTCTCTCTCTCTCTCTCTCTCTCTCTCTCTCTCTCTCTCTCTCTCTCTCTCTCTCTGCTCGTAATGCGTCAAGCGCAGCGGCAGCAGTCATTCTATTCTACATCCCTCGCCGATCAAAATAGGCTTTGGCGGGACAAAGCGGACTATTTGATGGTTTTAGAAGATTAACAACCTGAAACTAAAAAACAGACTAGAGTAGGCCAACTTTCTGGTGGTATACTGCCCCCATCTGGTATGGAATATGTGGAGTATGAATTTATTTTTTGACATAAGGCACTTTTAAACATAATATTAAAATATATTTAATATCATTTTATACATTAAAATTGGTATTTAATATATACAAAATATCTATAATTTTATAAATAAAAATAGTAATTTTAAGCTGTAATAATATTCATATTATTACTGTTTTACTTTAACTATTGTTTCTTAAAAGTGAACTGTAAACTAAAGGAAACTCCATTTATTTATACTATCTCAATTTAATATTTGGGGGCAGGATATATAGGAGGAGTGTTAGGAAAACTTTTCATTGAGAATTATTTCATTAGCACCATTAGTGTGTTTGTGTGTGTGTGTGTGTGTGTCTGTGTGTGTGTGTGTGTGTGTTTGTGTGTGTGTTTCAGTGTGTGTGTGTTTGTTGCTTCTGTAGCCGTGTGTGTGTGTTTGTTGCTTCTGTAGCCATTCAAATTGTTGAGAGTTCTAAATGTTCTGACATCATAGAGGAGCTTCATCTCTAAACTGCAGCTCTGACTCTGTTCTGCTGTTGGTGTGTTATATTAGAGTGAACAGATCGAAAGACTTTCGAGACTTTCTGCAGATATCGACGACAAATATTAAATTGACTTGCAACATTCTGTGTGCTTTATGGCGCTGTTCAGCCATGTTTGTAGACAACTGTTCGAGTGTTTCACACACTTCTTGCGTCAGAGAGCAGCGCAAGAACCAGAGAAACTTCCGGAGGAGTGTGAGGCCTTCACTGCCAATGACAGACGCCGCAAGGTAACAGTTTGTTTTATGCAAGTGTGTTATTGCAGGACAAAGTTGGGCTTCAGGGGATGTTGGACAGTGGCTCCATGGCGACTACTCTGAGCGCGGACAAAGTCCTTTTAGGCAAGTCATGCCACTCAGCCGCCATCTTGGCAACGCCTCTGGGCAGCTATTTTGAACTAACAAGACCAGGCTCCTATCTAAATGAATGGGCAGAGAGTCAGAACTGCACATTCACTGGTCACCGGGACATAAAAAAGTCATGTATAGAAACAGCAGTAAAATATGATAAAAATCGCTGAAAAAGTTTGATGACTTTGCCCCAAAATAAGGTTTAAAACGCCTTTTCCCCCACAGGTTATACTTTACTACGCATGCGCAAGGGTTCTCGTCTCCGCTGTCGCAAACGTCAACTGTGCGCATGCATCAGTGGGACCAGACGATAGGCTTAAATGTTTCCCGGCTGTACTGTTAAAAAGCAGACGATTGGCTTTCCAGAATGAGGGCGGGGCATGTGCATAACCGTCATATTTGCCGTTACGGGTTTTTCCTATATAGTTGTATTGAGGAGTAAGGAAGTGGCATGTCTCTGTATAAATAGTCTCTGGCGCGGACGAAGTTCCTCAACTCAGAGACGCTGGGGTGCTGCACCAGGATATCCTGAGTTCTTCCGATATTGTCCTGGTGGGTAGCGGTGGAAACAAACTACTCCAGATGGTGTATGGAATCTGAAGCTTGAAGTTTATGGGGTCAGTTTCAATGTACCAGTTCTGATTGTGAGGGGTCAAAAAGATCCAATTATACTCGGCACAAATGTCTTGAAGCCTCTAATAAGTCAGATGAAGCATACTGAGCAGTTTTGGAGGGTAATAAATAGACCAGACACGGCTATACAATCGGAAAATAGCCAATTTTTGCGCATGCTTTCATGTATAGAGAGATGGAGGGGTGATTCGATTCCCGACAGGGTGGGTACTCTGAGACTGAGGTCAGCTGTGACATTTCAGCCAAGGAGTGAACATCTTGTTTGGGGTCGTTTGCCCCCAGGGTCAGTGCTGTCTGTAGGGAGCACAGTAGTCATCAAACCAAGTACTTCACGTTGCATGCATCGGAATGTGCTGGTTGGGAGGGTTGTTTCACCGTTGTGGGGTGATGGCTGGTTGCCAGTAAAGATGATCAACCCGACCAACGCAGAAATTGTGTTGAGGAAAAATGTGAAGGTGGCTGATGTGTATCCGTGCATTGCTTTGGAGGACCTCGAACAAACCACTGACAGGGTGGTTAGTCAAAATGCGGGTGCGGTACGTTCTGACAGGTCGTGTGGTAGTCTAAAGGTGAGAGACTTTACATCTGGAGAGGGTTCAGTAGGTGACAGCAGGTTGGATGACTTGGGGCTGGGCAATCTAAATGTCAAGGATTGTGAAGTGTCTTCCTTTTGGCAAAATAAGCTTGTTGACCTATTGGAAGAATATGAGAGTGTGTTTTCCAGGCACAGTTTGGACTGTAGTGAAGCGAAGGGGTTTTGTCATTGTATCAGAGTTACAGATGACAAGCCTTTTCGACTTCCATACTGCCGTCTTTCGCCCGCCCATTACTTGAAGTTGAAAGAGACTTTAGACGAGATGGAGGAGAAGGAAATTATAAGGAAATCGAGTAGTGAGTTTGCGTCACCATTGGTCTTAGTGTGGAAGAAAAATGGTGACTTAAGGATATGCACTGATTTCCGTTGGTTGAACGCACGCATGATGAAGGATGCTCATCCCCTTCCTCACCAAGCGGATGTACTTGCAGCATTGGGTGGGAACGCATAATTTAGTACCATGGATCTGACTTCTGGGTATTATAACGTCCCATTGCACGAAGATGACAAGAGGTTTACAGCGTTCTGTTCACCATTGGGGCTTCATGAATATAATCGATTACCTCAGGGATTGTGCAACAGCCCAGCAACGTTTATGAGAATGATGCTGACAGTGTTTGGTGACCAGAACTTTTTGAGCCTTCTTTGTTACTTAGATGATTTATTGGTTTTCGGGAAGTCTGAGGAAGAGAGTTTGGAAAGACTTGAGATGGTGTTTCGACGTCTAAAAGACCACAATTTGAAATTGTCCCCTTCAAAATGTAGTTTTTTGAGGAAGTCTGTAAAATGTTTGGGTCATATTGTGTCTGAAAAGGGGGTGGCCAGTGATCCAGCAAAGAAAATCAGATCCTTTTTAGGTATGGTGGTGTACTATCAGCATTTCATAGAAAATTGTTCTATGTTGGCTAAACCCTTGTTTCAGCTTTTGACAGGACAAAAAAAGACCCAGAATGGGGAGAGGTGTGAAACGACTGAAAAGAAGTCGTACACTTTCTCCGATGGATTGGACTGATGACTGTAGAGCAGCCCTGGAGAGTTTGAAGTCTGCTTTGGTGAGTCAGGTTTTGCTTGCGCACCCAGATTTCTCAAAGCCATTTTTGTTGTCTGTGGACGCATCCACTAGTGGGCTTGGGGCCGTTTTGTCGCAGGTTCAGGAGGGATGTGCTGCGGCGAGGCCTATTGCTTTTGCGTCGAAGTCGTTAAATCATGCGCAGTCGAAGTATCCAGCACACAGACTTGAGTTTTTGTCGATGAAGTGGGCTATTTGTGATAAATTCAGCCATTGGCTGCGGGGACACAGATTTACTGTGTGGACTGATAATAACCCACTTAAGTACATCCTCACAAAGCCCAAGTTGGATGCATGTGAACAACGGTGGGTAGCGAAACTCGCACCTTATGATTTTGACATACAGCATATCCCAGGACCGAAAAATGTAGTGGCAGATGCATTAAGCAGGGAACCATTTGCGACTTTGTGAATTTTGCACAGATTGACAAGGACACCTTACGATATTTTGCTGCATGAGGCTGAGTCTGTCGCTGTCAGGCAGTTGCCTGTTTGGTGGACGTAGAGCAGAGTGAGCTCCGTAGCCTTACACATGGTGAATTGCTGGAAAAACAGTGTCTGGATCCTGTGATTGACAGAGTGAAGTACTTTGTGGAGAGAGGTAGACGTCCGTCTCGCAGAGAAAAAGTGTTTGAGTCTAAAAGAACTGTGAAGATTCTACGCCAATGGGGCAAACTTACCTTAAGATTGGGTGTTTTGTACAGAGTTTCTAAGAATCCAGTGTCTAAGAAAAAGACTTACCAGTTTGTGGTGCCGACAGCTCTTCGAGGTACTGTTCTGAAGGGGGTGCATGATAACGCTGGTCATCAGGGTCAGCATCGCACACTATGGTTGACAAGGCAACGGTTCTTCTTAGAGTCTATGGAAGAGGACATAAAGACATACGTTAATGGTGTGTAAGAGGTGTATTTTGAGTAAAAGGCCTGAGCCAGAGGCAAGGGCTCCACTCGTGTCGATTCACACGAGTGCCCCTCTTGAAATGGTGTGTATTGACTTTTGGTCAGCGGAAGATTCTAACAAAAAGACGATTGATGTTTTAGTGGTCACTGACCATTTCACAAAGCTTGCTTGTGCTTATGTGTGTCCAAACCAGACTGCGGAAGCTGTTGCACGTGTCTTGTGGAACAAGTTTTTCTGTATTTATGGGTTTCCGGGTCGAATACATTCGGACAGGGGTGCGAACTTTGAGAGCTCACTCATGGTTGAACTGTTGAGATTGTCGGGTGTGGGAAAATCGCACACAACCCCATATCATCCAATGGGTAACGGACAAACAGAGAGATTCAATCGTACTCTAGGGGATATGATTCGTTCGTTACCTCCAAGATCTAAAGTCAAGTTGAACTTGCCGCAGACGTTGAACACTCTTACTTTCGCGTACAATTGTACACGACACGAGACCACTGGGTTTCCACAATTTTTGTTGATGTTCGGCCGAACACCAAGATTACCAGTGGATATTCTGTTTGAAAATGTCATGTTGCATAGTGAGACTGTTAATGTTCACAAGTATGTTCAGTCTCTTGAGAAAGACTTAAGGGAAGCAATGGTAATTGCACAAGAGCATGCTAAAAGGCAGCAAACAAAACAAGCGGAGTATTATGATCGGAAGGGTAAAGGTCATTCTCTAGTTGGGTGACAGAGTACTCCTGGCGAATAAGGGTGAACGTGGGAAAAAGAAGTTAGCGGATAGATGGGAAAAGGTGGTGTATGTTGTTGTGGGAAAAAGGGGAGATCTGAACACTTACCAGATAAGGAATCCTGGGACGGGTCGTACCAAGACGGTACACTGCACTGTAAGAAAAAAACACAGAAAAAAACGAGCAAATGCATGGCAGCACAGGGTGCCAAACGTTTGCCATTAATGAAAATAACGGTAAAACCCCATGAACTGAAGTAACATGTTTACACAGCCACATGAAAAAAGAACATTGACCATACAGTACTATAAAATGTATAAAACGTGATCTGAAATAACATATTTTGTCTGTAAGCAAATACATGCATAGACCATTAAATGTAATGGCATTATTTGACTGTAAGTTCACGTAACAGGTTTAAACCCTTATTTAATAAAACATGTTTTAACTGTAAATGTAAAAAAATGGTGTAGCAGTTGTTCAACTAAACATGATTTGAATGTAGATATAAATGACATGTTGACACCATTACTTAATAAAGCATGTTTTGACTGTAACCTGAAATCCTGTTTTAATCATTATTTAACAGAGCTTGACTGTAAATTGAAATAACATGTATTGACCGTTATTTGAAATAACATGTGTTGACCGTTATTCGAAATAACATGTATTGACCGTTATTTTTAAAAATAACTGAAAAATTTAACTGTGGTGGACCATAAAAGGCATGCACAGCATTTTGATTTTGATTATGGCTTACAGATAATTTTATATGTAGTTCATGAAATGTGTGTTATATGTCACACAATAAGTCATTAGAGAAAAAACTTTTTTATTTTTCCCTCTGTTTTTCTTCTGTAAGAGTAGTTTAAATAACAACATTAGAAACGTTAAACAGTGCTAGTACCACCATCTGAACATTGCTTCTATGCTTAAAATACCACATAGACAATTCAAAATAATTTCATCATTGCATCTTTCACAAACTACACTTTGAACAGAACAATGGTCTCCAATTCAATCTCCATGTTGATGCCTTTAAAAAATAAGAGAGAAAATCGTTAGATAATAGATATCATACATCACACATTCATTATCATGTCTGATCATGTTATTTTTTTAGATGTTCTTGCGTTTCTTACATAAAAAATATATTTTTTTACTTAAAAAAAATATTTGTTTATTAAATATGTAATACACTTACAAATTGTATAATGGTCCAGACACCTTACTTCTTCAGACAGTTTAGTGATGTGACCTCACCCACTGACAAGGCCAAGGGTTGCACTGCAACAGCAGAAACAACGTAAATACAGTAACACTTGTTGATTACAATTTTATATTTAATATTACATGCCAGCATATTTACCCAGTATGATTACCTCACAATGTCGCAGGAAATTTCCTCTTTTGCTTTCAATCGTAGACAATTTTTGGTGTACGTTTCTGCACTGTTTTGACCTTTCTTGTTAAGTCCCGCCTTCACGCACGCCATTGGTCAAACTGCTTCTCAATCATTGCCCTCGGCCCAACGGCATCAGCCAAAAGACAGCACCAGGCTGTTAACTGCAGGTGGCACATCATGGCTACAAAACAGCGTAAAAATGCCTCAAGGAAAAAAATCCCTGTGTTTTTGTTTTGGTCGGGAAACGTGCTCACAGACATGGCAAATAAACTAAAACACGGAGCGGAGTTGGGTTCGCTGGAATATTTACAGGCGTCAGTTTGTTTTCAAAAATCGTTAGTGACTTTGTTGAGTAGCTTTGTGTGTAAACGTGACCGTTTAGACAATATATTCTGCTGTATAAATGCAATATATAACAGAATGACAATAAAACAATCATGGACCTCGATGTCGAGTAGTGAATGGTATTTAAAAAAAATCTGTTGACGTATCATCCAACGTAATTTAAAAGTTAATTGGCAACAGGTGAATACAATTACAATGGCCAATCACATACGTTTTTCTTATTCTTAATGTTTGATGCAAGTTGCATTAAAAAGTATTAAAGGTTTCAGAATTGTTGTTGTTTTAGAACGTTGCTTTCACAATCATTTAAGAACACCCATTTGGACAACGGATTTTATCTTATGAGGTGTGTTACCTTTAACCATATGGATGATGTATTTGTGCAAATTTTGTGATTGCTCTTTGAAGACAGTTAAGGGATATGTTAATCATCAAATCTTTCACAGACATGAAGCAAATGCTCAATTTCCATGTTGCTTCCCAGAATGCAAATGTAAATTCTCAAAATACAATGCGCTCAAAGCTCATGTTTATCGCCATCACAAAATACCACATAGGCCTACTCATTTTGATGATTCGACGGGCCGTTTGTTTGCAACAATACAGACTGTCAACAACAATTTACAGACATGAACAATGTCCTTTCTCATCTCAGGTCACATTTAGCCAAGGGAGAGGTGGTGTGTTGTCCTTTTGAAAAATGTGACAAAAATTTCAGTTTAAGATCAAGTTTCACTGCCCATGTTTCACGAAAGCACAGGACTTCTACATTTGCACAAGTACGGATTATGGATACTTTATCTGAGCAACCTTCTTCAGCAGTTTTTGATGTTACTGAGGATGAGGTTGATGAAAGTGAATTCACAGACTCACTGACGAAATGTAACGCAAAGTCATTGTACATGAAAAATCTCTGCCTGTTTTATATGCAGCTACAAGCCAAATACCTGGTGCCATCGTCAACCATTCAGATGATTGTGGAGGAATTCAGTGGTTTAAATTATATCTGTCATCAGTACACACAGAAGATGTTCAGGGAAATACTCAAGTCAAAAACGGCCCTTTCACAATATGATATTGAATCTGTGGTGCAGACTTTGCAAGGCCAAGATTTACATTCAGCTTGTAATTCATTACTTTCCACAGAATACCAAAGAAGACAGTATTATCAGAAAATTTTTTCATATGTGCATCCACAAAGTATCTGTCTTGGTCGTGATGAGAACCGAAACCAACGTTATGCACAGTATATTCCATTGAAGAACACTTTAAAAACCATGTTAATAGACCCAGTGGTGTGGGAGCAGTGTGCCAAACATCAGCATGTACACTCTTCTGTGTTCTCTGACATCTGTGATGGCTCTGTATTCAAATCCAATGACTTGTTTAAGCAGCCTGAAATTACAATACAACTTATCTTGTACCAGGATGCCTTTGAGATTGTGAATCCCCTTGGGTCAGCAAAAAAAAGACACAAAATGATTGGAGTCTATTTTACACTTGGCAACTTTGAGCCATTTTACAGATCATGCATTGATAACATTCAGTTATTACTTTTGTGTTATGAGAAAGACTTTAACTATTTTGGTCAAACAAAGATTTTTGCCAAGTTGTTGGCAGATGTCAAAGAACTTGAAGAGCATGGATTTGTGACATCTTCAGGTGACATAGTACGTGCAACAATAGTGGCTATTATCGGTGATAATTTGGGGTCCCACTGCCTCGGTGGTTACTCCCAGAACTTCAGTACTGCCAAGCATTGCTGTAGGTATTGCTTGGTATCTCGCAGTGAACTTCAGAATGTGTGTGTAGACTTTCCCAATCGCACAGTTGAGTCCTATAAGGAGGCAGTGGAAACTCTAAGGGCGACCGAAGAAAATGTTGTAAATGGGTTGAAGTTTGACTCCATTTTCAACTCTCTCAAATATTTTCATGTTGCTCAGCCTGGCCTTCCCCCATGCATTGGCCACGACTTGTTTGAAGGCGTTGTAGCTATTGATCTTGCCATTTTCTTGGAATACTTTATAAAAAAGAAGTGGTTTTCATGTACACAGCTGAACAGGAGACTTGCACAATTCAAATATCTGGATTCTGATGCTGGTTCAGCCCCCTCCCAGATATGTGAAAAAGGCAGAAAGTTAGGTGGTCAAGCAGCTGAGAACTGGTGTCTCCTCAGATTTCTTCCAATCATAATTGGAGACAGAGTAGAGTCACAAGACCCTGTATGGCAACTGACTGTTAAGTTGAAAGAGCTGGTTGAGCTAGTGTGTGCTCCCAAGATTACCACTGCACAGATTGCATATCTCAATGTCTTAATACCAGAATATCTGGAAACAAGAAAGGAGCTGTTTCCTGGTGAAAAATTGAAACCAAAACATCATTACATGCTTCACTATACGTCACTCATTTTAAGTCTTGGACCTTTAATTCGTTTATGGACATTGAGATTTGAAAGCAAACATTCCTACTTCAAAAGAAGTATGAGAAGAACACAGAACTTCAAAAATGTATGCAAGACATTGTCCCACAACCATCAACTTCTTCAAGCATATCTTCACTCACGGTCATTTTTTTCACCAAAGCTTAAAAGTGTTGACTTGGCCACATACTCTCCTCATTTGTACAGTGATGCTGTGTGCAAAGCTGTTGAGACAAGCTTTCTTAATGGACCAGACTTTGTTTCAACACGGGTAGAATACAAGGGTACCCTGTACAGGAAAGGAAACTTAATTTGCTTTAAATGTGAAGAGGAGGATTCTATTTTACAGTTTGGACAGATAGAGCTGATTTTCGTGAAAGATGATGAGGTGACTTTCCTTGTGACTCCCCGCCCCTCAGTGTATTTGCATGATTATGGACTTTATGAGATTTTTTCTGCGACAAAGGAATTAATTTGTGTAAATGCTGAGGAATGTCTGGATTATTATCCCTTAAATGAGTACAGTTTTATGGGACTGAATGTCATTACTCTGAAGCACAGTGTTGTTCATCTGTAAAAAGGATCAACTCCCCTCTCCCAACAGAAATGGATGCATTGTTGATTTTTATTGAGAATGTGTTCCCAAACCCTACAACTTCAAAGCTAGTCATAGAGGGTTTGAACAGCTTAGGTGTGGAGACCATAGATGACCTACAGTTTTTGAAAGAAGATGATCTAGATGGCTTTCTAAAACCGATTGAAGCAAGAAAACTAATAGCCCAAATCCCAAGTAAGTTTTCAAATAAATAGTTCTTTTTTACATATACACTATAGTCAACATTTGAAGCAGATCAAAATGTTCATTAAGTTCACAAGAACAGGTATTGGTTTTAAGACAACTATTATGAAAGGTTTGATCCATTTTAAATGTTGACTTGAGTACATGCATACGATTAGATGAACTGGAAAAACAACACCCCAGTCTCTTTCATTCTGTACTTTGTTAGCTGTACTCTTTACTTGTATTACAGTATGTCAATGTGTTTCTTGTTTCTGCAGTATGGTTTTTAATGCAGTTTTTTGTTTATGCCATGTAGATACTGCTTCCACTTTGCAAAACACTGCCAATGATTTGTCTGCTGAATACGTTTCTGATGGATCAGGTTCACCTGCTCCTGAATGCTCAATTTCACCATCCAGCTCTTCAAGTGGAAGACGTGAGTAAAACACTGATACAACATTAAACAATCCACAAACATTTTGAAAGCAAAACATGTAATTTGTTCATTCTTGTAATTCATATACAGATAATTTGCAATGTGAGCATGCCTTTAGCACGCCTGGAAAACAAATTGTGCCACATGTGCAGTTCACAGAGCGATATATGTATATGTACAAACCAGATTCCAAAAAAGTTGGGACACTTTCGAAATTGTGAGTAAAAAAGGAATGGAATAATTTACAAATCTCATAAACTTATATTTTATTCACAATAGAATATAGATAACATATCAAATGTTGAAAGTGAGACATTTTGAAATGTCATGCCAAATATTGGCTCATTTTGGATTTCATGAGAGCTTTCCGGGTACTGAAATGGCCAGCCTGCAGTCCAGATCTTTCACCCATAGAAAAAAGTTGGCGCATCGTAAAGAGGAAGATGCGACAAAGAAGACCTAAGACAGTTGAGCAACTAGAAGCCTGTATTCGACAAGATAGGACAACATTCCTATTCCTAAACTTGAGTGACTTGTCTCCTCAGTCCCCAGATGTTTGCAGACTGTTATAAAAAGAAGAGGGGATGCCACACTGTGGTAAACATGGCCTTGTTCCAACTTTTTGGGAATGTGTAGCTCTCATGAAATCCAAAATGAGCCAATATTTGGCTAGACATTTCAAAATGTCTCACTTTCAACATTTGATATGTTATCTATATTCTATTGTGAATAAAATACAAGTTTATGAGATTTGTAAATTATTCCATTCCTTTTTTACTCACAATTTCTACAGTGTCACAACTTTTTGGGAATCGGGTGTGTATATGTGTATTTGTATAGAAATCTGCAGATTTTTGTACACTAGTCAATATTTGAAGAGTTTTATTAAGACATTAAAACCAATACCCAATTGATCCAGGTGCATGAAAAGTGTTCATCCTGTAACCTGTGGACATTGGTTTATCTTCTAGGTGGCAGTAGCTGTGAAACTTCGTTTTATGACCATGACTGGCATTATAGTTTTGATGTTCCATGGCAAAAAATGCCAGCAAGTTTTATGGAAAAGTTGCAAAATGGCGAAAGGCCAAGTTGCTCTGAGAGAAGACAGTTGGTCCGCATTGTTGCTTCTGAGATCCTGGAAGTCAGCAAATGTCCAGCAAAAAAACATGTATCAGAAATAGCCCGACAAATGGTGATTGCATACCCAAAGTCTTTCAGAGATGAGATTAATTCCCAGGTTGTAGGAAGTGGATATGATTCTCTCCTCAAACAACTGGTGTGTAGAATTGACAATTTTAAAAGAGCAAAAGCTATTAGTACACCAATTTGTGGTACTCTAGAAGTATCAAAAAAGAAACGAAAATTGTTATATGGTTGTATAAATTCTGATCCACAACTGCTAGTTGCAGAAACATCTGAATTGCAGCAGGAAAAAAAAGAGAAGTTGCTAGCAATGTTTCAAAATAATGAAAGTGATGTAAAGTCAATCTATGACTTAATGACTTTTACTTACACCTCTCAAAGAAACAACATCCAATCTGGAAAGGAAACCAAAGATTTACTTGATGAGTGGCCATATCTTTTTCAGCCAGCAGGAATGAAAGCACACTTTAAAGAGCTCACTGGCATTGACATAAACAACAGCTTTGAAGAATCTGCTTCCAGTAAGTTCAGAAGAATATTGGACTACTTTCAATTTCAGTGCACAGAAAGAGCAAGCAGAGCAGGGAGAATCCTCACAAAGTATAGAGCTGGAGGGGATCATGTTTGTGGGGCAGTGATGTTGCTGCTAACCCATTTCAAAAATGACCAAGACCACTTTCTTGTGATGGTAGAAGACACCTCTGTTCCAAGTGATATATGCTCAGAACAGCTTCCAGCAACACCCTGTATAGTAGTGTGTGGTGGGTATTATTTACTATGATCTTGCAACACAATAATTCCTGGTTTCAGGTGACCAGAACTCACATTCTTTTAAATATTATGTCTTACTGATTTTGTGTTTGTTCAAAGGAGAGAACCCACTGACAGCCAGTGTGTACATGGTAGCAGTAGACCAGGTGATTGTAAATGACCATCTCTTGAGTTTTACAGAAGCCCTGTATCTGATGTTCTCTCTTTACTATATATTGAACATCAGTTACCCTGTAGAACTGGGAGCCACACTAGAATTCTTGCAAAGGTAATTCATAGACTGCATTCCTTTGGTTAAGAAGCATACAACAATTATTTAAGGATTTTGTTTGTGTTGTGTTTTAAAGGTGCATCTTTAGGATAAATCCTCATAAAGGTACCAAGGTGGAAAAGAGAGAGAAAAAGAGAGCGTACTCTGTCAACCCCAGAGTATTGAGTCTGACGTCAAAAATTGCTGCATTTGACTGGGGAGAGTAACAGGTATAGAAGCTCTGTTGTCTTGTATAGTAGTGGTAGACTTCATCTTCTGTGTTTATCATTCATCAATGATAAAGTGCACCAAATGACAATCATTTTTATAATTAACTCCAATAAATGTGAAGTAATTGTCTGTCACCCAAACTGAGAGTATTTGGTTAAGGCTTGTTGCTGTTTCTGCTCTTCTTTTGGTTTGGGTTTTAATTATAACTGTTTGTGTTCCCACAGATTCAGGTCTTTCAGAAGATTGACATTTCGCTGAAGAACAAGACAGTCTGACTTTTTGTACTTCAGTGCAGCGCTTTGTTCCTTAAATCATTTTTTATTACCTTGTGATGTGATAAGGATTAATTTTTTTAAATATTTTTTTTATTGAACAAATTTGTGTTCTAAAACATGACTTTTGCTGGGAAGTGTTTTTCCATTGTTTGATTTTGAAGGTTTGCTCTATAATCAAAAGCTGAAGTTGTTTACAGCAGTACTCTGGCTACCACAATTTATTGAGTATTTTTAATTTCTTTTTGAACATTACTTCTGTCACACAGTATACAAATATGTCCCTGTACATTTGGTTTAAATAAATAAATTCACTAGAAAAAAATTATAGCATGAAAACATGGAAGCCCAGATTTGCTGACTATTTGTGGCAGTGCACACTTTCTGAATGTGTCAGGGTTTTCAGAAGACATGATAGAAAGGCTTGTACAGTGATTATGGCATCCCTTAACCCTTTTTGTGCCTGACCTGGCAGTAATGGTTGCTAATTGCACTTATTTTTATTTGGTCATAATGAAAGGGAGCTGCTGCAGTTATGTTCTTGCACATTGTTAGTTTACTCATAGAAAACATTCAAATTCATCCTGAAGTCTGTTGTATTTTCTCTGCCAAAAACAATATTAGCACATTTTAAGTTAGGATGCTTGCTATTTACCTTTAATGAGATGAAAATGAGTCGTGTACTCTCAGGTTGTATAACTTAATTTGTTCTGCTAACCACAAAGAAATTTTTTTTTTTTAAACTAATGTTTGTAACCAAACGGTTTAGTGACAACTTTGACTTCCATGGTATTTTTTTCAACTATGCGCTTAAGTCATGACTCATGACGTAAGGAATACTGTGTCCAGGTTTAACCTTCCACTGATTTCAATAGAGGATACGATTTTTAATCAGCCATTTATGAGCACCATTTATTTGTCTTACCCATTTAGGCAACACCTTTATAAACTCCGTGTACGCTGCAGTCTCCCGGCTCTCAAAATCACAGACAGCAATATACCCAATTGTGCGGTAGAGATATGGCTTATCCGTGGCTCCCTGGGCAGCCCTGAGACGGGGGCCCCAGTTTTATGACATTTTATAAAATAAAATTATTTATCCTAATTTCTGTGTAAATAATAAAAAAAAGCTAACTACCAGCACTACATTGTATAATTTAATATGTTTTGTTTAATTAAAATATTCAGTTTTAGAATGTTTTATGTCACAAATTGTCTTTGGGAGGCCAGGTAGGGATGCACAGTATAAAAGGGAGGGAGGGGAGGGGGGGCACGCTGAGGAAGTTTGAGAACCACTGGCTTAAAGATTTGGCTTTTTTGTGATAGATAAAGCCATTAATTTGCAATGAAAAATTTGAAAGTGGAAATAAAGTGCTTTATTAAAAGAAGAGTGTTTAATTTTTATTTATTTTATATTAAAATATTTATTGGGTAGGCTTAAATAGACGTCGGTGAGACTCGAACCGGCAATTCTTTGATTATAAGTCTAACTCTCTCACTATTAAGCTACAACAGCCCACAAGTAAGATGTTGCTCTAACAGATATAAGAGAAAACTGATGCCTTTCGCCAACCACGGCGACAAAAAAAATAAATAAAAAAAATAAAATATATAATTTTATAAACAGTCCAGCGCAAGATCGAGAACAAACGGACGATAGGCTATGTATGACAAGAAGAAAACAATAGTAGGCTAAACACCGACTATAAATCAAGGAAACAACGTATATTGTGTCGGACCACCAATGAAGTTTAGAAAAGATGCGCATTTTAACTTAATGTCTTCAGTGGCACAGGTGTCTGGAAACCTCGTTTATAAGATGCTTGTTTCAAAGTCCTTGGTTCAAATCTGTAATTTCTACATTTTGGTATCACAAATCACATCGAAACACAAATAAACACACAGAAATAAAGTGTCTAACGAGTGCTTCATAAAACACTTTATACTATTATTGCATCCTGTTAATGTACACAATTACTGAGATGCAAACAGAATCTGCCAAAATATAGAATATAGCATCTAATTACTATTTACACTTATTGCAAACTATCACGACATTTAGGCTACATTATGTAAATGTTAGGCTAAATCACAACTGTTGTTTTTGCACTTAGTGCATAGTCACTGCCTAATTCAACTGTTTTGGTGTTAATGTATGCATTTTTAGTGGAATTTCACCATTCTGATAAAAATGTGAGATGACTGTGAAATTCTACTGGTTTTCTCTGTAAAACTAATTTTTTTTCAACTCTGACCAAAAAACATACATGAATGTTTTTTTAAGGACATGTCAGGATAACAATAGACACCAATTACTGTTATTTAAAGAAAAATGACATTTTTTTTGCAGTAAAAAATTTAAATAGTTAAAAAACAGGGAAAATGTACATTAGATGTCAAAGTTAGCATTTTTATGGAATTTCACAGGTCTGATCAAAATGTCATAAAACTGTTAAATTCTACATTTTTTTTCTGTAAAAATACATTTATTTTTTACAGTGTGTAATCTATTGATGCCTGTCAATTTCCTGCCGGGGCCAGCTTGGAATGATGGTACTGATGCTGCTGATGATGGTATGGATTCCACTGTATGTGCAGTGCCGCCGCTCCCATCACGCGCTGTGCGTAGGGCACCAAGTGCTGAGGGGGCACCAAAAATAGCCTAATGAAAAATCAATCATCAAACTTCTTGTTATAATCAGATTCAGCGCGTTCTTCATCTTAAATCCGCAACGCCGAGCAGAGCTAGAGCACGTCAGAAACAGAGAGGACAGGGTGTGTGTGTGTTCATCTGAGCCTCATTGGTCCGTCACTGCTCGTCAATGTCAGAATATTTGAGATGACCAATCAAATCAAAGTAGGCGGGCTTTATGTTCAGACGCGAATTTTAACAGTGCAACTCGACACTTCAGTGTACGGTCAAGTGCGAGATAAGATGTAAGTAGCTAAACTTAACGTTTCATATTTGACAGGTTTTTTTAGGTCATAAATGTTAAACGAATGACAAAAAATAATTAGGCAAACTAATATAGTTTTGTCTAATTTCGCCATTTTGAACTGAAAATAGGCCTATGTAACATGTAATTTAGTGTAATAGTTTAGGCTACTGTCATTGTGAGGGGACAAGAAACATGAACAAAGCCGTTTTCATCATGTTAGGCACAGGATTAATAATGAATGTGTACATATTGAGAATAAAATACAAATTGTAGCCTTTAGTAAATTAAAAAAGCCAACTTTAGTAAGGGAAGAGACAGGGCAAGATAAAAACAAAGTGATGCTGTGTGATGCTGATGAGGAGAGAAAAATAATCAGCTGCCCACTGACATGGTTTTAAAGCTGTTGTTATCGATTTTTTTTTTGTTGTTGCCTTCACAACATCTTAAAATGCACATCTGTAGTTCAGAGAAATCCAAAATTTTCTCGGGGAAACCCCTAACCCCCCTGACTACCCTACCTCAAATTCGGGACCACAGTGATGATAAAACCATGCCATTGCATGGTAATGAACTAGTTAGTGAGCATTAGACCCTAAACTAAAGTGTTACTTTTTATTTTTTTTTATAAATCATACCCTCATTGGGGTATGAAACATAAATTAAAATGAAAATAAAAATAAATGGGGGGGGGGGGGGGGGGGGGGGGCATCATAAAGGAATTATGCTTAGGGCACCAAAATGGCTAGCAGCAGCACTGTGAATGTGTTTCATGTGATGGAGATGATCAAACTCAGAGTGATGATCGGATCTCTCGCTGGGTGTCCGATCTTAATGCTCACACAGATGTGACCAAAATGAAGTCTGTGGAGTGCTCTAATGCTGATCAGAGTGATGCATGTGGTGACACTGCTGTGGTATGTGACATTGAGTTGGACAGTGTATCTGAGTGTAAGACCAATACGGACAACATTCCCGCCTCTACTTTGTCTATATGTTCTTTGGTGTCTGATGATTTTTCTGTATCAGCAGTTCTTGGTGATAAATGTGCTTCTGAAGTTGACGAGTGTACTTCAACTGTTGCAGAAACTCTTGTTTCAATGTCAAGTGTACAAGATCAGCAAAATGCAAGAGTCCCTGGTATACAAGAGGGTTATATGTCAAGATTTGGGAGACTCATTAAGCCAGTTAACAGGCTTATACAGACAATGTCTACACAAAGAGTACATGCAATTCATGACATTTGAATGGTTACATTAAGAAGAACAAAAGTCTGTTGGAATGAGTTAAAGGTTTTTATTATTATTTAAAAAAAAATTTGCCTTGTTTTTGTAAATTACATGTTTTGTGAGTAATGTACATTTACAGGTACATTGTTGGTGTCATGAGTAGAACTATGTATAAGGCATGGTTTTCTATGGGTAATTTGGGGATTAGCTACCCCTGGGTTATCTTAATCTCGAAAGAGATAGTTAAGAACTGAGCGAATCTTATGTGATTTCAGGAAAAATTTACATCGCTAATTTGGTAAGACTTTATAGGCCTATGTAATGCAGAATCTGGTGTAAAACAGTGGAGGTGAATGTAGCAGGGATATGTTGTTACACCAGATTATAAACCATTTTATTTTGTTTTTATTATTTGTTTTGGGGCATTTTATTTTGAAAGATGTTTGTGTGCTTTTACTAAAGTAATCATCACAGTATGCACGTCGGCTGACGTCATGCATAGGAGGGAGGTTCAAACGGGAGTGCAATCGGAAGTTCGTCCTCTTTCCTGCAATGTCACTTGAGGAGAGGTACGATTTCATGAGCTCCGTGCACTTGATGTTAAATTGAGTTATAAGTTTTCATGTCAGGTTTAAATAATCAATTGTGAGAGAGTATTCATTGAGATGTTACATTTGACTATTAGTTCGAGTCATTAACTTGTTAAACTAAGTTTATTTGTGTGCTGCTAATGAGTGCATCGTGCATTGCGTGAAATGGCGGCGCGCGCGGTGTGTGCGTCACGAGTGAGAGATGTTAGTGGCTAAGCGGCTAACGTCTCGATTAAATTACGTTATGTATATATATATATATAAAGAGAGATGCAAGATATATTCTAGTTTATTAATATGTATTGTATATTGCATTCACTGTGTTCTGTGGTTAACTACCTGGTGTATTTAAACATGTATTTTGTGGTTAACAAGCAAAAGAGCTGCGGTTAACAGTGCCTGTCTGTTTATGTGTTTTATCACACAGGTATGTTAATTGGTATCTGAGAAACACTGTAATGCTGTTTTGAATTATTTGCATACAATGACATTTTTGTGACTTGATTATTATAATAATAATTATTTATACTATTGCTATTATTATTATATACACATATATTGTGTATGTGTGTGGCGAAGTGTGTGTGCTCTTTCCTGCAATGTAAGTAAGTAAGTAAGTAAAGTTTATTTATAGAGCACTTTTCACAGATAAAATCACAAAGTGCTTTACAAAGTGCAACCACAAAATAAAACAGTATACAATCATTAAAAATTACAACATTTAAAGAGCCCAAAATAAAA
Organism: Semotilus atromaculatus; assembly: GCA_031834385.1. Lineage (NCBI taxonomy): Eukaryota > Metazoa > Chordata > Actinopteri > Cypriniformes > Leuciscidae > Semotilus > Semotilus atromaculatus. The sequence continues at coordinate 19,798,241 of JAULUF010000007.1, forward strand.
CCCAATTAACTAAATGCTTGTCTAAATAACAGTGTCTTGAGATGCCTTTTAAAAGAATCGACCGAGTCGGCCACACGGAGGTACAAAGGCAAGGCGTTCCACAGTCTGGGGGCTACAACCTGAAAGGACAGGTCTCCCCAGGTTTTATAGCGAGTCTTTGGGACCATTAACAGACTCTGGCCTGAGGATCGAAGTGCACGGCCTGGGGAGTATGTGCATAACAAATCAGCAATGTATTGAGGGGCCTGACCATGTAAAGCTCTAAAGGTTAAAACTAATATTTTAAAATCAATACGCAATTTGATGGGTAGCCAGTGTAAGGAGGACAAAATGGGTGTAATGTGTGTCCTCCTGCCAGATCTTGTTAGAAGCCTTGCTGCAGCATTTTGCACCATTTGAAGGCGATTTAAAGTATATTTGTTACAAAAAGTAAAAAGAGAGTTACAGTAATCTAACCGTGAAGAAATAAAAGCATGGATAACCATTTCGAGGTCAGAGTCTGATAAAATTACCTTCAATTTTGCAATATTTCTTAGATGATAAAAGCAGTTTCTGACCAATAGTCTAGAATGGCAATCCAAAGACATTGACTGGTCAAACCAGACACCCAGGTTTCTGATGCTCGACTGGACAGAGGAGCTCAGAGAACCAAGGTTTTGAAGGATGGATGGTATTTTATTGTCTGGGGCAACAATTAGGGTTTCAGTCTTTTCCGAATTTAATTGAAGACAGTTACTAGCAAGCCATGATTTAACTGAAGAAAAACATTCCAATAAATCTGATAGTTTGTGGAACTCTGAGTCATTGAACGAGCAATACAACTGTATGTCATCAGCATAAAAATGGTATGACACATTGTTAAAATGGCTCAAAATTTTTCCCAGAGGGGTAATGTACAGTAAAAACAAAAGTGGCCCTAGGACAGAGCCCTGTGGAACTCCAGTCAAGAATGGAGTGGCTTCGGACAGTATATTATTTACATATACAGAAAAAGTTCTGTCACTCAAGTAAGAGGAAAACCACTTTAAAACAGACCCAACGATACCAAACTCTTTTTCTAATCTATTCAACAGCATATTGTGGTCCACTGTATCAAACGCTGATGATAAATCCAATAGAACCAATACTGAGTACCTTCCAGAATCAGCAGCCATGTGTACTTCATTAGACACTTTGAGGAGAGCAGTCTCAGTGGAGTGCATCTTTCTGAAACCAGATTGATATTTATCCAAAAGTTCATTGTTAGTTAGAAAAGCTGTCAGCTGCTCAGCTACTACCTTCTCCATGACTTTTGAGATAAAAGGCAGTTTTGATATTGGCCTATAGTTACAAGGCTCCGCAGGGTCCAAATTGGGCTTTTTTAAAATGGGGCTTATCACTGCCTGTTTATACAAGTTTGGGACGGTCCCAGTGGAAAGTGAAGCGTTAATAATTTTGACGACAATAGGAGCAACAAGATCAATCACTTTAAAGAACAAGGAAGTTGGTAATATATCCAATGGGCATGAGGATGGCTTCATCTTTTTAAGTAAGACCATGACATCATCTAATGAGACAGCAGAAAAGCTAGCCCAGGAGCAATTTGGAGTAGCTACAACAATGGTTCTCTCATCAGATGGTTTTACACTTGCTCTTATCTCAATCACCTTATATACAAAGTATTTTAAAAATTTGTTGCAGTCGTCAGTGGTGCGTCAATGTCACTTGAGGAGAGGCAAAAAAGCTGCGGTTAACAGTGCCTGTCTGTTTATGTGTTTTATCACACAGGCATTGTAATTAAATTCATCATAAGAACGACCAGCTTTGTGTGGAAAATCCTTTTATTCCAAAACATACAAAATAACACAACGCAGAGGAACAACCGCTACACTCCCATGAAAGCAGTAAAATCATACACCTGTGGGGGTCTCTAAAAATCATCAGCACCATTATTGTAAATGACAAATAAGCACTTTTCCCTTCAATGTGTCTTCAACGGTCAGTGCATCACGTGATCAACTGCCAAATTCAAACTGAATGTTGGCTGGAGCTGAGCCAGAGACAGACGCCCTCAGTGCTGTCATATATCACAACTATTCAGTGTTTTCAACCACATAATGTTTGTTTTAGGTTTCAGACATTTAAATTCACATAAGTTCTAGCAAAAAAATATTTTGAGTTTGTAAAATACACACTCATGTCTATGGAAGCGGCAATAATAATCCTTTCCATTATAACAAGATGACACGTTTTATTCAGATCAGATTCACATTGTGTAAGTAGCTTTACATTTTACCCTATTCTTCTTCCAGTTCACCGGCCACTTACTTTCATGTATTTCGTGAGAGGTTGCGGAATTGACGTGTTTTAAAATAACATGGAGCCGCCCATCGTACCGCTCAACTAACGCGATCGTTAAAAAGATGTTTAAACAACAAAACACATCCACTTGCACATATTTGACAATCGGAATATCAGTGTTTCATGTTAAAGCGAATACATTTGTGAATATTTAGAATAAAAAAGGAAAAATGACATAAAAGCATATCATCATTCATTCAGCGCTATGTTGTGGTTCCGCTGTGTCACGTGACAATTAATGACGCGTCACCATGGAAACATTCTTCTTCTTCTTCTTCTTCTTTGGGGTTTTACGGCAGCCGGCATCCAATAAGTTGCATTGCTGCCATCTATGGTACTAGCACCAAAGTGCACTATATCCTACTATACAATCCAGTATCTTTTAAAAATTTAAAAAGACACTGCTTTCCCCTTGTGCTTGACCCTACTTCTAAAATATTTTTAAGAGATACTTCTTCCAAACCGATTACTCGCATTTCTCTGATTAGATCTTGTCTTTGCTGGTCATATTTTCTACAAGAAATCAAAACATGCTGCACTGTCTCAAGTTCTTGACATGAACACAAGCCACTGTGGTGTTTTCCTAAAATAAATAAAGTGCTGTTCAGAAACGTGTGACCAATCCTCATTCTAGAAATAATAACCTCTTCCTTACGTCTAACCTCTCCTCCTTTACAAACATTAACTGCATCAGTTACCCTACTAGAAATAGAGAATAGGTGCCTCCCTTTGTTTTCTTGCTCCCAGAGCTGCTGCCATTTTAAAATAGTTCCCTGCCACACAATACTTTTACCCTCCGCTTTGGACAGATTTAAGTTTACATCTATTGTTTCCTTTTGAGCAGCTTCCTTGGCCAACTTATCAACCTTTTCATTTGTTGCAATACCCACATGAGCTGGGACCCATACAAATGATATTTCTACTCCTCTCCTTTTCACATCTCTAATTGCCAGAAGAATATCATATATAAGGTCTTGTCGACTCTTTGAGGTCCCTTTCCCAATACTATTGATAGCTGACACAGAGTCACTACATATCAACACTTTATGGTTCTGAATCTGCTCAGTCCATTGCACTGCCATCAGGATTGCATATAATTCCACTGAAAACACACTTAGGAAATTTGAGGTTCTCTTACAACCTTGGGTATTCCACTTCTGAACAACAAAAGCTGCTCCTGTAGCACCTGTTTCCTGATCTTTTGAGCCATCAGTAAAGATTAATATGTGCTCCTGATATCTCTCTATTATATGACAGTGAAACTCATGCACCAAATCTGATTCAGGATTCTCTGACTTAATCCCAAGTATCTCTAAATCAATCTTTGGAACCTCCAATTGCCATACAGGAACTGATGGCCACAGTACTCCTGGACAAAAGTTCTTATCATGTATAGACATTTCCTGGGCCAATGCCTCCCCTGTCCAGCCAAAACTTTGAAGACTTGCCATCTCTCTCTCCCAGCTTACCTGAATTGTTGCTTTAACTGGGTGATCACACCTTTGACCCATCAAGTTGATCCAATAGTTAGCCTGAAGTTGCTGTCTTCTCAAACATAGTGGCATTTCTCCTGTTTCTACCTGCAAGGAACACACTGGGGAAGATCTCACAGCTCCTGTACATATTCTTAGTGCCCTAGCTTGAACTATATCTAATCCAGCTAAAACTGACTTGGCTGCAGATCCATAAACCAAACACCCATACTCAATTCTTGCTCTAATTAAATATACATAAATTTGCTTCAAAGAAGCAACATCTGCTCCCCATTCCCAGATAGCACAAGTCTATTTGATGTAATATTTACATCTGGAAGACGTATTTTTAAGAGTGTTTGCTCATCTGCAATACGTCTATAGGACGTTCCTGTCAGATGTCAAATAGCATTCTAAATCATTACATCTTAAAGACATCTTCTAAACGTCTATTTGACATCTGACAGGAACGTCCTATAGACGTATTGCAGATGAGCAAACACTCTTAAAAATACGTCTTCCAGATGTAAATATTACATCAAATAGACTTGTGCTATCTGGGTTCTGTTCCAGCAAGACATCTCATTAAATTCATTACCATTTTACATTTGTCTACTACTTTTGAAACATGCTCCCTCCATGTAAGTCTTGTGTCAAAAAACACACCAAGAAATTTAAAACTTTTCACTCTTTCCAAATTCCTACCATATAACGTCAATTTTATACTTTCATCTATTTTCCTCCTAGTAAAAAACATAGCCTTAGTCTTCTCAATAGAGAATCTAAACCCCCATTTCCTCCCCCAATCCTCCACTAGGGTTAGAGCTTCCTGCACCTTCTTCAGTGTATACTTTACATTTTTTCCCCTTTTCCATAGGCTACCATCGTCTGCAAATAATGACTTTCCAATTCCCGGCTGAACATTAGAAAAAACATCATTAATCATTATATTGAACAGCAATGGACTGATATATTACCATTTTCTACAAAGCAGCTTCTAGATTTTTCTGACCCTATTTTCACCTGAATACTTCTATTATTTAAAAAGTCCATTACCCAGTTAAACATATTTCCCCCAATTCCCAACATATGCATCTTGATTAAAAGACCCTCTACCCATAGCATATCATATGCTTTTTCCACATCTAAGAATACTGCAACAACAGTCTCTTTATTTATCTGTGCTTTTCTTATTTCATCCTCAAGGCATATAAGTGAATCAATAGTACTTCTCCCCTTTCTAAAGCCATTCTGATGACTAGCCATCAACCCCCTTTCTTCAATAAAGTGCATTAACCTTCCATTCACAACCCTTTCCATTAACTTACCTAAATGAGAGGTTAAAGCTATTGGCCTATAATTTGCTGGATTACTAGCATCTTTCCCCGGTTTTCTTATTGGAACAATAACTGCCTCCTTCCATCCAATAGGAATCTTTCCTTCCTCCCAGACTTTATTAAATACATTTAAAACCTTATTCATTCCCTTATCACTTAAATGTCTTAACATACAATAACAAATTTCATCTTTACCAGGAGCTGAATTCTTACACTTATCCAATGCATTTCTTAATTCTCTCAGTGTGAGAGGAACATTATATTTATCCTCTAATTTTTCTTTCTTTTGAATAACCTCAACATATTGACTCCTTGTTTCTTCCCTAGCCCTCCTTTCTTCTTCTGAAAGATTACTGGAGCTATGTACCTTACTCAGTGTGTTCACCATCATTTCTGCTTTCTCTATGCTTGATATAGCCAACTGCTCTCCATCTGAAAGGATAGGATAATTCCATTCTCTTCTGTTCCCTTCCATTTTCTTAATCATTCCCCATACATCATTTATATTAATAGTACTTCCAATTGAGCTACAATAATCCCTCCAGTATGTTCTTTTCCTTTGCCTTATACTCCTTTTCACTACTGCCTGTGCTTTCTTGTATTCAATCAAATGTTGAAAGTTATGAGTTCTTTTTAATTTTCTAAAAGCTCGGTTCCTTTCCCTAACTACCTTTTCACATTCAACACTCCACCATGGCACCGCTTTTTTAACTAGTTTTCCTGAACTTTTTGGTATTGTAGCCATTGCAGCCATATAAATACTCTGTCGCAACTCAATTTCATTTATTTCAACATCATTTGTTTCTTGGACTGAACTAATATACAAGTCACTTGTTTTCATAAATCTCTCCCAATCTGCCTTTTTGAAAATCCACCTTCCATGACTATCTCCTGTGCTCAACCTTACATCAACGTTCAGTTTACATATAATTGGGTAGTGGTCACTTCCAATAGTGCTTTCTCCATGCACTTCCCACTTACACTTTGAAGCCATTCTACTAGACAAGATTGTGAGGTCTAATACTGACTCTTTACCAGTACTAATATCAATCCTAGTCCTTCTACCATCATTCAGACACACTAAGTTCCTATCATTCATCACCTCCTCAATCACCTGTCCATTGTTGTCTGTCTTTTCTCCTCCCCACAGAGTATTGTGGGCATTAAAATCTCCACTCCATACAACATTATCTCTATCCTGGCCTTCTATTTCCTCTAGTTTATTTAACTCTAACTGTTTACAGGGGTTATAATAATTTATTATTACTATTTTCTTTTTATCTGCCCATACTTCCACTACCACGTATTCTTGCTCCTTCCCTATACCCAACACCCTATACAGGGTATCCCCTTCCTTACAAAGGTAGCACACCCCCCACCACTTCCTTGCTCTCTGTCCCGTCTGATGCTAATATAATTAGCTAAAACAAAATCAAATCTAGGTTTTAACCATGTTTCCTGAATACACATTACATCAGGTTTTACACTTCTACTATCTATAAACTGTTTAAAATCTTGACCATTTGCCAACAGACTCCTTGCATTCCATTGGAAAATGATCATAATAAATAATATCATCCTTTACCTCCTTCCTGACTGGAGTGTACAGCAAGACATTCCCTTATTTCTTCCCATTTTAAGTCTAGCATGCCCAAATGCTGAATTGCTGCCTTTGCTATGATTTGAATCCTTTCAGTTTTGGATTTAACCTCAGCTGTTGCATTAATTACCCCTGCAATAAAGATAACCAAGTTCCTCTTTTCACCCCACTCCTTTTTTCCCTTTTCCTTCTCTCTAACATGATCTTGTCTCTGTGTCCATGCATTCCCTGTTGCTATTTCCTGCCTAACATTTCCTTCATCAACCCTCTTTGTTTGCTCCATTCTTTTAACTGCTTCTGCATAAGGGACTCTATCCTTCCTTTTCACATTCTGAATCTCAGTCTCCCTTCTCATTACTTCACAACCCCAGTAGGCCGCACTGTGTTCCCCTCCACAATTACAGCATTTAGGTCTTACTCCCTCTCCACAGTCCCCATAGTCATGCTCCCCACCACATTTAGCACACCTTTTAGTCCCTTTGCACAGCTTAGCTACATGACCAAACTTCTGACACTTGTAACATCTTATTGGCTTATGAGTGAACTCTCTTACCCTATATCTCATATACCCAAAGTATAACTCTGTAGGCAACTCTTTTGTGCTGAACTGAACCAAGACTGATTCGGTTTCTTTTTTCTCTACTCCCTTAGTTAAACGCTTCGCACTCTGAACAGAATCACATTTTTCTTTTAAATTTTTAACCAGCTCCTTCATCTCAGTTGCTAAAGGAATCCCATAGATCACTCCTTTACTTCCTTGCTCACCCACTTTCACGACCCTTACCACCACTGTTTTCCCAACAACTTGTAGTTTTAAAGCTTTTCCAATCTGTTCTTCAGAGCTACACCCAATCAATAAATTGCCATCATTTAAAATCCTAGCATATTTAACCTCGCCAATCTGATTTTTAATTATTTTCGTCAATTTTAATGGGTCCAACCTCTTCACTCCTGGTTCTTCAAACCTCACAACAACAGTCCATTTCTCCTCACTCTCTTTCATTCCTCTAATCCGCTTTGCTTTATTAATCCTCCTCATCTGCCAGTTCCCATCTTCTTGATCCAATTCATCCATACTACAACAACTATCTTCCTGATTTTCTGCCATGATAGAGAATACGTGCAATTATATCGTATACCGGACCTATACAGGCCGTCGGCCGATATTCTCGCAGAATATTCTCTCCTCTTAGTCTATCCTACTTCTAACAATCCCTATGAAATTTTGTTGTATTTGTACAAAAATACCGCAAACTGAGAGTCCAAGAACTCGTCTCCAAACGTACTAACCTCGAGCACCTACTTCCTAAACCCAAAGCTCCCTCCACAACCCTACGTCCCATGGAAACATTAAAGTGACAGGTTCTAAATAACTGTCGGCTAGAAATACTCAAGCTGAGGGATCAGTTGGAATATTTTAAACTTATAAGTATGAAAGGGTAAACAGCCTAAAAGAAACATGTTTTCCAAGAGAACGCATTCAGGCTACTGCTATACGAAAATATAGCAATTATTTCCACACACACAATGTGAAATTCACATGAATTATTTTCATGAGTAGCCTGCTCATAGGCTACTTTTTTTTTTTTTTTTAAGAGACCCCCAGTAAGATGAAATCATAATTCGAACCCTGAGGAGGCGTGTTAGGAAAACTTGTTTGGGAACAGTCAGTATTTAATTAGCGCCATTAGAGAGAGTGTGTGTGTGTGTGTGTCATGATTCTGCCATCTAGTCCTTGTCATTCTTTAATTCTTGAGGCAGGATCATGACAGACCCATGTTTTGTGTGCAAGCCTTTTGGCCTTTTGTTTGGGCCATGTGCTTGTGTTGTCTCGTTCTCTTGCCCCGCCCCCTTGTTATCCTCGTTTTGTCATTATTGCTTTACCTGTGTCACCTGTTTTATCATTAGTCTCTCTATTTAATCCCCTTGTGTTTGCTGTCTTGTGCCAGTTTATTGTGATTCTCAGAGTGTGAGTGTGAGTGTGAGTGTGAGTGTGAGTGTGAGTGTGAGTGTGAGTGTGAGTGTGAGTGTGAGTGTGAGTGTGAGTGTGAGTGTGGTGTGAGTGTGAGTGTGAGTGTGAGTGTGAGTGTCCGTCCTTTGATACAATACCTGTGTGTAGACCTTCCCGTGAGTACCTTGTGAAGAATCCTGTCTTGTAAAATCCTGATCTTGTTGCTGTTTGTTAGTTATTTGTAGTGATGGCGAGATGAAGCTTCATAAAGCATTGAAGCGTTCCATCCAATTGGTTCACTCATGTGCCGAAGCTTCATGGTGCTTCATTTGCTCTATTGTGCCATCAAGTGGACAATAAATGTAAAACGTGCAGTGTGATTATAATGACACTATGGCTTTGGTGTCTGAAGCACTGAATGAATTAATCAATGATGTTTGTGATGCTTATACATAAAGTATAAACTTTTATATGGTGTCTGTCTTTATGATACAATGACAGGGTCAAAATGAAAAGTGGAAACAAGGGAGAGCGTTGTCATGTGAATGTGCTTGTGTTACCTATTTTTTGACTGTGCTGACACAGTCAGCATTTTATTCATTTTTATTTAAAAATAACAACTTCTCCACAGTGCTCGGCTTCAGGCGGTTTCTTTTTTTTTTAGATTATTTCACCTGCTTTAGAAAATACTCTTTCACAGGGCACAGATGAAGCAGGGGTACAGAGAAAAGCAATAGCAAGTTGGTACAAGTTGGGATATACTTTTTTCTGTCTTTCCCAATATTCCAGGGGGTTCTCCACTCTGGCGACGATTGGTTCACCCAAGTACTTCTGGACCTCCACTGTTGCATCTGCAGTGACATTTTGAGCCCTAGTCTGCAGGACTGTGGTGTCCAAACGATGCCACAGTTTGTTACCTAAGACAAACAGACAGGCTGTAAGTGACTAAATACAATAATTAGACATTTATTAGACAACAATTAGAATGTATCTATTACTTTGAGTCAAAGGCTGAGAAGCTTCTGATGTGTGTGGTTGTGAGGACGAGGAGGAGGACGGGCTGTTTCGAATAACAGCAGCACATTCAGCAGTGAGCCTCTTCTCGGCCTCTGCTGCTTTATTGGGGCTAAATAAGCCTAGCTTTTTAAACCTGGGATCAAGCAGTGTCGCCAGTGACATGATGCTCATTGATTGCAATGTGAATAGCTTCTCCCGTAATTGTCTCTTCAGACTCTCAGCCATTGCTTTGCTCTCTGGAGTTTGGAGAATTCCCATGTCCTCCTCCAGTGTGTGGTGTAGCATTGACAAAAGAGGAATGACTTTTGATCCGGATACTCTCTTCTCCTCTGACAGCTCAACTGTGGCATCATGAAATGGGGACAGCACTTTTAGACATTCTGCAATAATATTGTACTGTTCTGATGACGGCCTGCCAAAGCTGCTCCTACAGGTTCCCTGAGGTCATAAACACGTTGGAGCATATGGTATGTGCTATTCCAACGTGTATCCACTTCTTGAACTAGCTTCAGTGCTGGCTGGCCCATTTGCTCCTGCACCTGTGTCAGCCTCTCCTGTAAAATTAGCAATCAAAAAGTGATTAATGCAAGTGTCACTGCAGCAGCACAAAACAGTGGCATTTAGAATACTGCAATGAAATAAAGAACTTCACCTTTGCTGTTGTGCTGCTCCTGAAATAGCCCACTATCTTCCTTAAGTTTGCCCGGATGACAGACAACACAGCGTTTTGGTCAAGAGCCTTTTTTACAAGCAAATTCAAAGTATGCGCCACACAATTTGTGTGACGCAAACGAAGCTCCTTGGCACAAGCACCCTTATTTGCAGCACCATCAGTCACAAGGCAAGTAACTTTGTTTGTAATACCCCACTGTGACATAAGTGCTGCTTTTACTTGTGCCAAATTTTCAGCAGTATGTGCCTCAGGGAAATACAGCACCCCTAAAACAACAGACTGCAAAGAGGTGCTTGCATCTATAAAATGGCATGTCACAGCTAGATATGCATCGGTGTTTATAGAGGTCCACATATCTGATGTTAAACTAACTGCTGAGGCCTTCAACACCAAGGCTTTGGCTTTCTCCTTGGATTCCTTATATTTGTCCTCCACCATAGCGTTCAAAGCCTAAAGGAAAGAAGAGAACACTCTTGGAATGGCAAATGTGGGAAAAAAAGGGAAAAATACATGTGCTCACATACACACCTGCCTTGTGGGGAGAACATAGGTTGGGTTCAAAGCTTTAACAAGCTTTCTGAACCCTTTGTCCTCCACAATAGTGAAAGGCTGGGAATCCTCAATCACCATATTGACCAGGCCCTCATCCACATCCTTCTCTCCTGATGACAAAAAATCCATTAATTAGATTAATTAATTATTTACAGTATCAGTTAATGTTGTCTAATACAAATATACCATGTCACTTTATGTTGGTATGCTGTCTTATCATTGCATTCTAAAATGGCTTACCTGAGCCTGGTCCACCTTGGTTGGTCTCCTTGTTTTCGTGCAGGGCTCTATAATGCCTCAGCATAGATGAGGTGTTGTTGTTGTATCCAAGTTCTTTGGAACACAACAGACACTTCACCTTTTAAAATACCAGAAATAAGAAGAAAGACATTAGAACAAGTAATACCTTGTGTTGCCGCGTTTATTTATATTACACTAGTTATTATTACCATGTAAATACATTATTTGGTGAGATCAGCTCAAAGTGTTCCCAGACAGGGGAAAATCTCCTTTTTCTTGCTGGTTCCAGCGCAAAAAAAAGAAGCTTGAATAGATCGCTAACAAACTCGCAAAGTCCCAAGTCCACAAAATGTGAGGGGGAATCCATTGCATTTTGCTGGCCCTTATATTTCAAATAGACCGCCAAACCGCGAACCACTTCCTGAAGCAGTCACGTGGTACAGGCGGCTTGCGAGGCTTCAAACGTCACCACATACGTCACCGACACAAGCCTCGATACGCGCTTCACAGAAATCATCCCGGATTACCCGACACATGCTTCGAAGCCTCGATACGGGAGGACACATCACTAGCTATTTGTCTAGTTATCTGTCAAGTCTTAGTCTAGTGTTGTTAGTCTTTGTTTTTGCCCACCAGCCTTGTTTTGCCCCATAGTGGGTTTTGTTTTCCCTGTTTTGTCTGAATAAAACCGTGTTGATTGCATACTGTCTGCGATTGGGTTCATCTCTCCTCAACCTCATAACAGTGTGTGTGTGTGTTTGTGTGTTTGTTGCTTCTGCAGCCATTCAAATAGTTGAGAGTTCTAAATGTTCTGACATCATAGAGGAGCTTCATCTCTAAACTGCAGCTCTGACTCTCTTCTGCTGTTGGTGTGTTATATTGGAGTGAACAGATCGAAGACTAATACAGAGAGTTATTAGGGACAGAAACAATCTATTGGACATTTACAATGATGAGGAGCTGATTGAGAGGTTTCGATTCTGTTGGAGAGATATATATGAACTTGTTGAAGAGCTGTCACCCGACTTACAGTTTGTGTCGAACCACAACGCAGCATTACCACTGGCATTACAGCTGTTAATAGCTCTACGTTTTTATGCAAATGGTGCGTTTCAAAACACTGTTGGAGACATGATTAATGTCCACAAATCCACTGCATGTCGGGCCATCCGCAGGGTATCACTGACACTGAGCCGCCGCCTTCCGCGATGTGCTCACCTCCCCACTGAGGCTGAGTGTGCGGAGATGAAACACCGATTCCGCCGGGCCTCTGGCATTCCTGGTATTGTGGGCTGCATCGATGGGACTCACGTCCGGATCCAGGCACCATCTGAGCATGAGTATCTGTATGTCAACCGCAAGGGATACCATTCAATCAATGTGCAGATTGCATGTGACGCCAATTATAACATCTTTAATTTGGTGGTGAGATGGCCTGGATCTGCCCATGACGCACGCATCCTCCGGGAGAGTGCGTTATACCAGGATTTCGAGGCTGGAAGAGTAAACGGGCTGCTTCTCGGCGACAGTGGATACCCACTGAAACACTGGCTGATGACGCCTATAATTGCTCCGAGGACTGAGCAAGAACGACGGTATAACACCATCCACACCACCACTAGGTCACTCGTTGAGCGGTGCATCGGAGTCCTCAAGCGCAGGTAAAATCCTTTGCCTGTGCCGCTATCCATGGTACTGATGTAGTGCGATCACTGAAAGCTATATAACAAAATATACAATTGCGTCTTTAACGGTTGCTGTCTGTCGCATCCTGTCACAGTAAACTGACCTGCCCATCATCTTGTCGCAGTTAAAATCCTCCACATTTCGTTTACAGTAATTTCCTACCGAATCGGAGAGAAATGCAGCAGCAGGTTGATGTGCAGTCGCTGAGACTCTCCTCATATTAATGCATAATGATACATTTAAAAGTCAATGGCCGAACGGATCTTTATAAAAGCCCACATTGTTATTGCAGATGAAATATAACACGGATGACATTAAATATATATATATTTTTTTATCATGTTAAACTTTGATTATTCACTAATCAAAGTAAGTAATCATTAACTACTTTTTCTAGGTTTCATTGTCTTCATGGAGAGATACGGATGCACCCTGAGCGAGTCTGCACCGTTATAGCAGCATGCACTGTCCTCCACAACATCTGTGTCACCAAGAGGATCCCTCTCCCTAGGCAACACCATCAGCCGGTGCCGGAGGAAGGTGTCAAACCTGTGGATCATGCAGGGCATGAAGATGTCGGTGGACGACTAGTCCGTACACGCATTATTAATTCTTTATAAATGTAAAACTATAAAATGTAAATGTAAACTATTATAAAATTATTGCTTCACTTAAAATAATTCTACTAATTATCTGCAGGTTGTAAACCATAAAAAAATAAACCACAAAGAAAGTCCATTAGGTCTATAATAAACTTTTTTTTAATTTACATAAATTGTCATTGATTCATTGCACACAATTTGCCATTAGGCTTATTTACAGAATTACAAAAGACCGCCCATCCTCTTCAGAAATAGGCGAAGATTATCTGTTTAGGCCTATCTGTTGTTGGAGCAACTGTATTTCTAATGATATTTTTAGTTTTTCAAGTTCCAGCTTTTCCTGCTCGGTCTGTAATTTCTTTGTTTCAGCCTCCACTCTAACAATTTCTTTTTCAAGAAGTGTCTGCTGCAGATTATCCAGCCTCCTCATCCGTTTCGCCGGCGGTGCACCACTGCTGCATTCATACGAACTTTGTGGAGTGACTGGCGGCTCTATCGAGTCTGAAAATAGGGATTTATAACAATACTGTAGGGATACTGTTATCTGACAACTACTAAAACTGTTATTGTAGGCTACTCTAATATATAGGCTACACACCTTCACAATTCACACTCTCGCTTGAGTGGTCGTCATCCATCTCTGGAGAGACAGCAGTTCCCTATCAGGAACGTCGAGCTGCGTGAAAACGCTGCGGGAACGCTTCTAGCGTTGTGCGTCTTGAAGCATAGTATGGAATCAGCCAATGGCGAGACGGAACGTCACGAGTGACGTCATCGACCAGGAAACTATAAAGCACACCCATAAACAAGATGGCGACAGCTTCTGTTGTCTTCAGCAAAGCGCTCTGTGTGTGAATCTGTCCAAACTGTGTTTTTGTCTGTTCTTAGTGATTGCTAGGCAGGAGTTTTTCACTTAAAAAACTATATATATTCACATATATTACTATGACGAGCGAGCAGCAATATAGAAAGTGTGCTCCCCCCTGTACTCGTTATCTCACAGGTGGGGACACACACGATCTGTGTGTTGTTTGTTTGGGAGTGCAGCATGCCCAGTCAGCTCTCGAGGGGGCTGATTGTGAGCATTGCGAGCGTTTTCCGATCAGAACGCTCCGCTCCCGCCGATCACTCTTCGAGGAGAGTGGTTCGGTTCGCGCTCCCCGCGGCTCGGGTCCCGCTTCTGTCGAGGCAGAGCGGCGGCGCCTGTCGTGGGGATCGCAAAGGGGTTTGAGACGGGCGCTGCCTTATCTCAGCCTTTACCTGCCAGTTCCAGTGCCTCAGTTTCGGGTGTGGAAGCACGCATTGCGGTTTCTTCCCCCCGGGCTGAGGCACCAATGCTGCAACTATCCAGTTCCGAGGAGCTGGATGTTGTTAGTATTGAGACAGGGGATATTGAGGATTCGTCATCTCATTCCCCTGAACATGAGGAGCTTATGGAGGTGCTCACTCGTGCGGTTTCTAAACTAAGCATCGAGTGGCCAGCTGTTAGGCAGGAGTGTGTTTCTAAAAGCAAGCTTGATGAACGATTTTTGCCTTCCCGTGCTCAACCTCCACGGCGGTGCCTTCCATTTCTTCCCGACCTCCACACTGAGGTGTCGAAGTCGTGGAAGAGACCCGCCTCTTATCGTGTTTTTAGTGACAGACATCCACTTATTCGAATATATCGGGGGCTAAGTTGTATGGTTATGGGGCGATGCCCAAGGCGGAGGAGACTCTAGCTAGCCATCTTTCTGCTGAGTCTTCTTCGTCTCTTAAGGCACCAGCGCTGCCCACCAAGCCTCTCAGAAATACCTCGGCTTTGGTGGGCAAGGCTTATTCGGCGGCTGGTCAGGCTTCGGCGTGTCTGCATACTATGTCCATATTGCAGGCATACCAAGCTGATCTTTTAAAAGATATGAGTGAGAGTGAGGAGGTCAGCTCTGACATGGTTCGCGAACTGCGTCAGGCTGCAGATTTATCTCTGCGTGCCACCAAGGAGTCGGCCAAAATGATGGGCCGTACTATGGCAGCCTTGGTGGCCGCAGAGAGGCACTTGTGGTTGAACCTTTCTGATATGAAGGATAAAGAGAAAGCTTTTCTCTTGGATGCTCCACTTTCTCCATCTGGTCTATTTGGTGACGCAGTAGATGTGGTTATAGATAAATTTCAGGAAGGAAAGAAACAAGCTGCGTCAGCAAGCCACTGGCGTCAGGATGCTGAGGGTGGTCCCCTCCGTGAGAGGGAGGTGTTCACCGCTTCAGACGGTGCCCGTCCTCTCACGGTGCCCTCAGGGGTCCCTTCTGCCAACCCCGCCTTTAAGACGGGGCGTAGACGGGCCCAGCGAGTGTTTTCCCGAGGGACACTCGCCCCCTCTGAGGAGGGGCCTAGGGCAGTTAGACCAGTCGTTCCCTGCCGGTGCGCCGTTACAGGGCGCTGTGTCTGCTGCTCAAAATATTCCAGAGGCCAGCCTCGAGAGGCTGGTACCCTTAGTAGAATTTCTGGCAGAGTGGAAAAGTCTTCCAAAAATATCTCAGTGGGTTCTGCAGTCGATAGAGAGGGGTTATGCCATTCAGTTCAGATCTCCTCCTCCTCGATTCAACGGGGTCCTGCCCACTGTGGTGGGCCCCGAGCAGGCTCTGGTAATGGAACAAGAGGTGAAAACACTCCTTCAAAAGGAGGCTATAGAACGGGTTCCTCCTCCCAGCAAGGAGTCAGGTTATTACAGCCGATATTTCATCGTTCCAAAGAAGGATGGGGGGTTGCGTCCAATTTTAGATCTGCGCCTATTAAACCGTGCTGTAGCCAAGCTCAAGTTCAAGATGCTCACGCTAAAGCAAATCGTGTCACAAATCAGGTCCGAGGACTGGTTTGTCACGATAGATCTGAAGGACGCGTACTTCCACATTTCCATCCTTCCGCAACACAGGAAGTTCCTGAGGTTCGCTTTCGGGGGCGAAGCGTACCAATATCGTGTTCTTCCGTTCGGTCTAGCTCTATCTCCCCGCACGTTCACGAAATGCATGGATGCAGCGCTAGTTCCACTGCGACTCCAGGGCATTCGTATATTGAACTACATAGACGATTGGGTGATTCTGGCTCAATCGCAACAACAAGCGGTTCGGCATCGAGATGTCGTCCTCGCGCACATAAAGAAACTGGGGTTGAGGCTGAATGCCAAGAAGTGTGTTCTATCTCCATCACAGAAGACATCTTTTCTGGGGGTATTATGGGATTCAGTAGCAATGCGGGCGTGCCTGTCGCCGGCCCGCATCACTTAGATTCTCTCAGCCGTAAAACGAGTAAAGCTAGGCCAGTTGCTCACTGTGAAGCAGTTCCAGAGACTGCTGGGTCTGATGGCAGCAGCGTCCAATGTTATACCTTGCGGCCTGTTGTACATGAGACCGTTACAGTGGTGGCTCAGAACCAAGGGGTTCTCCCCGAGGGGAAACCCCCTCCGCACGATCAGAGTTACGCGGCGCTGCCTACGTGCTCTGGTCATGTGGAGGGATCCTTGTTTTCTGTCCCAGGGACCTGTGCTGGGAGCTCTTTGTCGTCGTGTAACGCTAACGACAGATGCTTCCCTCACAGGCTGGGGGGCGATCATGAGTGGTCGCCCAGCCCAGGGTCTGTGGCAGGACCATCATCGATTTTGGCATATAAATTGTCTAGAGATGTTGGCGGTGTTTCAGGCTCTGAAACACTTCCTGCCAGACCTGAGAGGTCATCATGTTCTTGTCCGGTCCGACAATACATCGGTGGTCTCTTACATAAACCATCAGGGGGGTCTGCGCTCTCGCCAGTTATACAATCTGGCTCGCCAGATCCTTCTATGGACCCAGGGGAAGTTCCTTTCATTGAGGGCGATTTATCTTCCGGGGTATTTAAATCAGGGAGCGGACATCCTGTCGAGGCAGGGGCCGAGGCCCGGGGAATGGAGACTCCACCCCGAGGTGGTGGAGCTCCTGTGGTTGCAATACGGTCGTGCCGAGGTAGACCTATTTGCGTCCAGGGAGACATCACACTGTCCACTGTGGTTCTCTCTCAGTTATCCAGCCCCACTGGGGTTGGATGCTATGGTACAGCCGTGGCCGAGGTCACGCCTGTACGCCTTTCCCCCGATTGCTCTGCTCCCAGGAGTTCTGGTGAGGGTTCGCCGGGACGGGGTCAGTCTACTACTGGTAGCCCCGTTTTGGCCGGCCCGAG
Organism: Semotilus atromaculatus; assembly: GCA_031834385.1. Lineage (NCBI taxonomy): Eukaryota > Metazoa > Chordata > Actinopteri > Cypriniformes > Leuciscidae > Semotilus > Semotilus atromaculatus. The sequence continues at coordinate 19,815,893 of JAULUF010000007.1, forward strand.
TATGGTTTGCGGACCTAATATCTCTCCTAGACGGCTCTCCTCTGGAGATTCCGATCAGGAGGGACCTTCTCTCTCAGGCGAGCGGGTTGATTTATCACCCCCGCCCAGAGTTGTGGAAGCTATGGGCTTGGCCTCTGAGGGGGCCCAGCTCGTAGGCACTGGTCTCTCAACCGAGGTTGTTGAGACCATCCTTCACTCCAGAGCTCCTTCCACGAGGAAGTTATACGCCTTGAAGTGGAGGCTCTTCACTTCTTGGTGTGGAGAACACCTGTTGGACCCAGTTAACTGCCCAGTGGGTGCAGTGCTGGAGTTCCTGCAGGAGCGTTTCTCCTCAGGGTTATCCCCCTCCACACTAAAGGTGTATGTGGCGGCACTTGCTGCTTACCATGTCCCTTTCAGTGGAGTCTCTTTGGGGAGACACCCGTTTATAACTCTTTTCCTCCGTGGTACTTTGAGGCTGAGGCCTGTAGTCCGCACGAGGGTGCCAGCGTGGGACTTGGCCATCGTTCTAGAAGGTCTTTCCCTAGCTCCTTTTGAGCTTATTGAAGAAGTTTCTGAAAAGTTTGTCACTTTAAAGACTATTTTTCTCCTTGCCATTTCTTCTCTTAAGAGAATCGGAGATATTCAGGCTCTCTCGGTTGCTCCCTCGTGTTTGGAATTTGCGCCTGGGATGGTGAAGGCTTTTCTCCACCCCAGGCCAGGTTATGTCCCTAAGGTCCCTACCAATGTGGCCAGAACTATAGTTCTGCAGGCCTTCTGCCCTCCTCCTTTTACATCGTCAGATCAGGAAAAACTTAATCTGCTCTGCCCTGTCCGGGCTCTAGATACTTATGTCCACAGAGCTGCCCTGTGGAGGAAATCAGAACAGTTGTTCGTTTGTTTCGGACCACCTAAGAAGGGGTCCCCAGTGTCTAAGCAGAGGATGAGCAAGTGGGTGGTCGAGGCCATCTCACTTGCCTATGAGTCGGCTGGTCAGCCTTTACCTTTGGCTGTCCGAGCTCACTCTACCAGGAGTATGGCGGCTTCCAAAGCCTTATTGTCAGGAGTTTCTCTTCATGACGTTTGTTATGCGGCAGGCTGGTCCTCACCGCATACTTTCGTCAGGTTCTATGACCTAGACCTTAGCTCCACCCCTGGGGCGCAGGTGCTTTCGGCTGAATTTAATCCTTGATTCACACAGTCGGTCACTTGCTCTTATGGCGACGTGGGTATTAGCGTTCCCGCAGCGTTTTCACGCAGCTCGACGTTCCTGATAGGGAACGTCCCGGGTTACGTATGTAACCCTAGTTCCCTGAAGGAACGAGACGCTGCGTGTCGTTGCCATACTCCCAGCATTCCCTTGATCGATTTGCTTCAGACTTTCCAGAAGCTGTCGCCATCTTGTTTATGGGTGTGCTTTATAGTTTCCTGGTCGATGACGTCACTCGTGACGTTCCGTCTCGCCATTGGCTGATTCCATACTATGCTTCAAGACGCACAACGCTAGAAGCGTTCCCGCAGCGTTTTCACGCAGCGTCTCGTTCCTTCAGGGAACTAGGGTTACATACGTAACCTGGGACGTTTCTTCTAGGTCGGTACCGCCACTTTCCGCACCGACCAAACCAATAAAAGCCGGGGAATCCTCTCCAAAGATATCAACAATAATGGTACTGTACACAGTCGTTTTTGGGGGTGGACCCCCGCCGGTCGGGTGGTGTTTTTTTGAAGAAAAATCTTTTTTTGCCTTGCTCAGGAGGTCTTTCCACTTTTTTCTTACATCGCTCTCTGTCCGAAAGCAGCCGGAGTCAGAGCAATCGTTAATCGCTTCCGTTATCTGTCTCCATGTTGTTTGTTTCTTCTTCAGGGTTATTGCGTTTGATTGCTTGGCAGTCAGTGTGTGTCTGTGCTGACTGTACAACTCTTAGTTTTCGTATCTCTATGTCGGTGAAATTTCCTTTCCTTTTTCTTTGATCCTCCATTGATACGGCTACAAATTAACCAAACAGCGGAAGATAGTTTACAACGTAACCCCAGCAATGCACGCTGCTAGGCAACCGCTATAGTTCCGTGGCCATTCACAGGAACGCGCATCGCTAAAACCAGGCGTAGTTATGCCTAGCCTTAAGTTTGGTTGGTGCAACCGACGTTAGGTCAACTCTAAAGACTGGTCTTAACTAAGACCTACCTAGCAGTTAGGACCAGGCTTAGTAAAGCCCTGTTGGTGCAACTGGCTTCTGGCGTCACGTGTCTCATTACTCTGAGAACTAACGTACGCCCGCTGGAGGAGACCGTAATCGGCAACACAGGATAGTTTATCTTACAGAAAAATAATATATAAAAATGACATTTGGATATTTGACACAACTTACTGAGAACGTAGTGTATTTTTAGTGCATACTGAGTGTCAGGATCCCTCAATTTACCCATTTGTTCCAGCATGTATCCACTTTTATGTCCTCAAACGCTCGTTTTGGGTCGACAGCTTATGAAAACTTATTTCTGCATTTCTTAGCTTGTTTGCTGTACACCTTGTCACATAGCAGCTTTTAGGCATTATTCTGTCTTTTGTTAGAAGCAAGAAATGACAAGGAGGCAGCCTCTCGCAATGTAAAGTCAATGGAGACGGTTGGATTGAGTGACAGCCTGTCTAGAACATGCAGAAATGCAATGCCGATACTGGTGAAATATAAGCAGAAAGCCTCTCGTAAAGTGAGATTCAAGCTTATTGTCAGGTTTATGTTCTGTTATTATATTATGTGGACCCTTATTTTGACATTGTATCGTTAGTTAGTTTCGGTTTCATTACTGAACGTACTCGTCTTCGTGCCTGCTAACCACAGCGTAACACTTATTTATTTAGCAATAAATAAATGAATAAATAAATGAAGATAATGCATGCATCGCGCTGATGAGTTGACCTCAAAATTACCTTCACCATGACAGCCCTACTTGTTTCTTATTGGCTATTGTGACAATACTGACCATAATCACAATCTTGCTCATCCCGATAAATATCAAACATGTTTTATATGATCGGGGCGAGCCCGATTTGTGTGAGAGCAGATCGGGAGGTGCAAGATTCGATCTGTAAACGCCTCATATTACCAGATAATGTGCCGAACATCGGAACCGATCGAGATCCTCGACAAGATTTTTTCTCTGATTTTCGGGAGGGGAAAATCGGGCATAAATCGGCCTAAAACTCCTGTAGGCCAGGCTTAACTCAGGCATGCAATGTCCAATCTGCCCCAAACTTCACAAGTTTCATAAGAGTCCTGTCCTGAACGCATGACCATGCTTATATTCGGTTATATCAATAGTGCCACCTGCTGGTAGCAGAAAGTGTGGCAAGTACAAATTACTTTAACATAGTCCTCTTTATTTACGTACTGTCCACCCTGCTCTGTTTTCCTAAAGCAGCTGGGTGGTGGTGGCACGGGTGCGAAATCTACATCTGATTTCAGAATTGGGTTGGGCTAAAGGGCAAAAAGTGGGGCAAACAAATATTTCGACTAATTGCCCCTGGCGCTATGTTTCACGTACGTGGATGAAATTCGGTACATACATGTAATGACCCAATACTTACTAAAAAGTATCTTGGAGCATAGCCCTAAACACAATCTAAAGCCGGCGGGTGGCGGTGGCAAGGGTGCTTGCTTGCAGTTTCGATGTTGCTAGGTAACCACAATTAGCCTGCAGTAACTCAGGCATACAATGTCCAATCTGCCCCAGACTTCACATGTTTGATAAGAGTCCTGTCCTGAACGCATGACCATGCTCATATTCGGTTATATCAATAGCGCCACCTGCTGGTAGCAGAAAGTGTGGAAAATACAAATTTCTTTAAAGGACAACTCCGGTGCAAAATGAACCTTTGGTCTAATTACACAGTGGTACATAGTCAACCGTAGAAGCACTAGTCGAGACTGTTTTCCAAAGACGGCTCCTGCCTGTATAAGCGAAGTGAACTGTCTTCATAAAATATCTTCTTATTAGGGCTGTCAAATGATTAATCATGATTAATCGCATCCAAAATAAAAGTTTGTGTTTACATAATAAATGTGTGTGTACTGTGTATAATTATTTTATATATATAAATACATACACATACTTGTATATATTTAAGAAATATTTGCATGTATATACTACATATAGATTTATATATAATTTATATTATATATAAATATTTTATACATAAATAACACATTTTTCTTAACTATATAAATGCACGTGTATGTATTTATATATATAAAATAATTATACACAGTACACACACATTTATTATGTAAACACAAACTTTTATTTTGGATGCGATTAATCATGATTAATCATTTGACAGCCCTACTTTCTTATTAAACTGTCTGTACACTTACAACGTTCTCAATGCTTCAGTTTGCAGGTAGGGACCCTCATTATGCTACCGTGTTAGTGTTGGGCTATTTTGAGCCTTGTTAGTGGTATTAAAGGGACACTCCACCCATTTGCATTAAGCTTTCCATTGTTAGAAAGCCAGTCATACTATTGAATGGTCATGCAACACTCTCTCATTTTCCCCTGAGACGAGAGAAATCCGCTATTTACCTTTTTCACTTCCTCCTACAATAACGCAAAAATCGTCATTTTACGTCGTTGTAGGAGGAAGTGTAAGAGGGGGGGATTTCTGTAAAGACTACAAGCACTAGTTCCCACCCTTTCAAACCCGCCCATAGGGGGTTGAACCTAATGCGCTAACAGACCTATCACAGATCAGTGCCAGTGCGTTTGATTTCACTGGTAGAAACCTTTTGAAAATATGGACGAAGGTCGAGCAAAACTTACAAGATATTTAGTTTGTAAACAGACAAATCATATGAGATGTGTTGCTTTACAGCAGACGACTATGTCAGTGTGTGTTCTCAGTAGCCACTAGCTGCTAATAGAGTCGAGTTAGAAAGAACCTTACCTCCAGGCAAATGCGTTTAGCGCTGCTAAGCACTGCTAGTTCCAGACCTGGCTGTTCGTCGTCATCATCTGGCAAGGTAAATATCGACGGAATTGCGATTTTCACAAGCGCGGGTCTCAGTTCAATCCTAAGGGTTTGGGTTCGAAATCTTCTGGATTGAAATGTAGATATAAATGTAGAGTATAGCTTGGAGTGATGATGAACAGGATGCTATCTGCACACGCACGGTCTCTCTGCTCTCTGCCGTGCGCGTGCGCTACGCGGTTTGGAGCACAGTCTGTCTCACATGCACGCTCGCTCTAGATTCAACCGACCGGTTTGATAATTTCCCGCTCCTCCGTGAGAGATACGAGACCGGTGCGTCTCACAGGTGTTGCTCATCAGTAATCACGCCACCGGCCTCGCGCCGTTCTCCCACGGCCCTCACTCGTCCTGCTCGCCACAGTAAACATGAGTTCTCCCATGGCCCTCAGCCTTGTCCTGCTCGCCAGAGTAAACTTGATGAATGGCGACTATAGAACGCAAAAGCCGAATCCCGGACATTATGGGCGATCTTGAAAACCCGGGCACACTCATCACCTAGTAGCCTAGCCTTGTTAAACATGTTTAACCTCCGCACTCTGTTACCGGTAGGCGTGGCCTCCTAGGGCAGCGAAGCAAATGCATTCTGGGAGTTGTTGTCTTATAAGCCAAAAATACATTTTCTGGCTTTTCTCAGTCTAGAAAGCTCCAAATTCAAAAATAATTTCACATTTCTTCTACATAAATTACCCATTTTAAATACACATTCATCTTCCCAGAGGTGGAATGACCCTTCAACTAGCGATTTTTATTTTCATTACTCTATGCCCTATACAAGCGTTATAAGCTAAACAGTTTTTAGAGATAAAACTCTTTACATTCGATAATCATGAAAACAAATCTCAGAGAACGGTTGACTATGTACCAATGTGTAATTAGACCAAAGGTTCATTTTGCACCGGAGTTGTCCTTTAACATAGTCCTCCTATATTTACGCACTGCCCACCGTGCTCTGTTTTCCTAAAGCCACCGGGTGGCGGTGGCACGGGTGTGAGTTCCCGTTTCATCGCTGTTTGCAGCTTTAATGTTTCAACTGTAATTCCTCACTATCAGCATTAAAAAGAGTGATATACACATCAACAAACCTTTCTAATTTATTGCGGTGCACATGGGGGAACTGTATCAATAACAGCGCATACATTAGCCAAGCACTAACTTGAATGACTGATGTGCCAAACAAAACATGGTCCATCCTTTATCTTTACTCAAGGTAGTAAGAACAACAGACGATCTTCATTAATAGTAGACACAGTTAGGTAATACTGGCCCACAGCTGATTAGCAGTAATTAAAACTCTGTTAAAACTCTTTTGAAACTCTCTTATTTAAAGGGGTCATATAATGCCATTTTTGTACAAGCTAATATGATTCTTTAGGGTCTAAATTAAAAGTTTGTAATATACTTTAATTAAAAATTCTCATTAGTATTGTAAGAAAACACTTATTTTACCTGGTCAAAAACAGCTCTGTTTTCAGCACGCCGTTTCAGTGCAGATGCCTTTAAATGATAATGAGCTTTGCTCACCCCGCCCCTTTGTTCTGTGCGTACACCATTTGTAACACAATAACCATAACGCGTTGTTCATTATAAACGTGGGATTATGAATTATATTGAGAACGTCGTACATAGAAAACATGCCGTAATGTACCCTGGGTGTAAACCTTAGACGCATTCATTCATTGTGAAGCGTGCAGCTAGCGATTTGCAAAGATTAATCTAAATATTAATATAAAGGTTAATAAAACGTACACTCACTTCAGTTCTTCTGGAGGTTCAGCAGGAACATGAATAGCTGGTACCGATCCTTTATTCAGGAGCAGCTTCTTGGCAAAACCAGCTTTATACTGACCCTCCTTTATAAAGCAGTCTGGTGTGTGAAGTGATTCGCGCAAACATGAAAGCATTGACGTTGCTCGTGGGGAATATTCCCTTCAAAAACAAACTCAGCCACTGCGTCTTCAGCGGTTCGGATTTAGGAACATTAAAATGACTGCTGTTATTACACCCAAGAACAGAACACCACAATCGCTTAGACGCCATTCTGCTCATAGACGCCATTCTGCTCATAGACAGTGCTCCAGTATCAACGCGGACTATGATTGACAGCTCGCTCACGAGCGAGGGCGGGTCTATGTGGAAGCGCTGCTGTCAATCAACAATCGCGGGAGGGGCGTCCGTTTTATTGACGTCACAAAAACGAACGGCTCAATTTGAGGCAGGGGAAAACATATAAGGAGATTAAAACAAAAACACTGGATGGATTTTTATCATTATATGATGGTTGTGTACAGGCACTGCCAACACACATTTCAGTACAATCAACTTGTAAAAGTGCATGTACCATTATATGACCCCTTTAAAAAAAAAAAGTTCCACTTTTCTCAGGAAGATACTGCAAAGAATTCTATCTGAATTTTACCTGATAATTAAATTCATTTAATTTGATTTATGTGGAGTTCTCTGACTGTGCACTCACCTTTAATATGAAGCAGCACAATGTTTATAAGGTAAACCTTAACCGAAGTTTGTTAACCTGTAACATTCTAACAAAAATAACAGGTTTAGCATCTTATTTAATTATATTAGCCCCCACTTTGAGCCTCAACAATATGTTTCACATCCAAACATACGTATGTTTGAATAAATAACAGTGTTGAAAACAAGAAGCGCTGACTTTTTGAATTTCCTGGAACAGAGCTCATTATATTGTTTCTGGTATCAACATTCTGTGACACTTCAAGAAGAGGAGAAGATTTCCTCTATGTTTCCAAACACAGGAGTTAGAGAGTAAATAACTTTCATATAGAGGTGTTATAAAAACCCTTTGAGAACTTTTTGCCTCTTGATGATTGTCAATGCTGTACTCAAAATGTTTTTTTTTTTAATAAATAGAAATAAAATGATCTTTTGAAAAAGATGTTATGTAATATTTCCAATCATATTTCTGTCATACATTAATATGCATTTGATCCTGTAACAATGATGTTATTGCTTCTGCTACACAAAAATATATGACTGGAATAGTCCAACATAAACAAATTAAGTATCCATTCACTATATAAACTTAATTTTGTTTTGTTTTGTTATTACAGTGTGTATATCTTTATTTATGTTATATTAAATTAGACACCATTGCTTTATGTCATACAGCTTTTATTAAGTGTTTATACTCAAGTGTTAAAAATAACAAAACATAACAGAGGACGTCTGATATTTTCCACTGTGTGTACAGTAGTATTACAACCACCTGAACAGATCACCTGACGGTGACATCATCTGAACAAAACCCATGTGTCTCAGGGCATTACAAAGAGAACAACAAACCTACTGTGAACTTACCTTTCAAAGTCTTTGTTATGTGAACTGGTGAGGCCATGATAAAGGTTACTTCAAACGTTGCATGTGCTCATTTTGGCTCTACAAATGTGAATGCGCAGAATGTGGAGAGTGGCAGTAATGCACAGTTTGCAGACCGGACAAATTCTGGCAGACTACACTCTCGATCTCTTTACAGCTCTGACGAAGCAAAACACTCAACGGGAGAGGCTGACGAGGACAGAAGCCACATTAGACCTCGTTCAAGATCTTTTTATGCTTGTGACACAGATGATGAGGAACCAGGTCATTTTAGCAGATGCAATGCTATCAGACCAAGAGCAAGATCACTACACCGTGAGGATGGGAAAAGAAACACTGGTGAGATGTGTATCACTGCAAAGCCTCCAATCAATAAACCTAAAGGACACTCAAGCAAATGGGTCAAAAATGATCTTACAGGTGCGTAAGTGAGATCTTTTTACCTTTAAAAAAAAGAAGAAAAAAGTTACATTTAAAGCACTTCAGCATCAGAATCAGAAAGGGGGTTTATTTGATGTTACATTTAAAGCACAAATGCCAGCATTGATCAAAATAATCACAAATATAACACATCTGTGTACAATTTATTTAATTTCCCATTAATTTAGCCCTGAAATGCAGCTTTTAGCTAAACTTCATATCCCCAAATAATGCGTATATTGTTAAAAAATTATCCGGGTGAAAAGTAGGAGCATTTTTTATTATTATTGTAATGATACTTTATTAATTACTACATTTTTCAGTAAAATTTAGGCATCACAACTTACTATATACTAATAGAGCACAAGGAGATATTCATTTTGGGATTTGTGGAATTAATTATTAAATTATTCGTTTTTAACTGAGTATCTGACATAAAAAATTGGAGAAATGAACGATGAAATGACCATGCACATTGGAAAATCCAATATAGTGACAGTTAAAAAAAATTATAATCTGATGATCGATATTTTACAGATAAAAATGTCTGTAGATTCAGATGACAAGACGCATCATGTAAAAATTACAGCAAAATAAACGAATTACCAGGTCATTTTTGATCTTTGAGTTTTGAACATTTACATTTGGGTTGAATTTTCTGTATGGTTTGGAACATCAATTGTAATATCACTATTATTAAAATCGTAGTGCTGGAGTTTTTTTTTGTTTTTGTTATACTCTGAGCAATTGCACCTTTAATATATCAAAGATAGTACTGTCACAGCTGATTCTGAAACATGCTTCATTTAAACAGGAAATAAAGGAAGTTTAAAGGGTGTACCCATGATGACCATTTCTGAGGTAGATAACTGGAAGATAAGCTCTTCTGCCAGGATGAAATACGGTCAGTATGTAGACTGGGAAAAGATTGATCCAGAAGCGGCCATCCGTTATCGGAAGATCCTCTCGAGTGACAGTTATGAGCTCAAAGCAATGGGCCGTACAGGTTTCTGGTCTATGCCTCATACTCTCAGAGCCAAGGCTTACCAACACATCATCCACAACATCGAGAGCACATCCACCAACACTAATGTGGACACTTATTGTGCCCTAGTTGGGAAGCTCTTTGGGGAATTTCAAACAAGCACACACCCTTTCCCAAAGTTTATGGAGGATGGGGAAATCCCCAGATACTGCCTAAACAAAGCAGGTCTGAATTCAGTGAAAAAAATTCTCATCTGTATAAATCACCATTTTCCTGATGTCACCTTTTGTCCCATCCTGTCCGCTCTGGTGTCCCTTCTCTTGCACTTCAGTGAGGATGAAGCCCAGTGTTTCCACAGTATTTGTTCCCTGGTGACATACACAGACTCTAAAAAGCGTTACATTGACCAGACTTTCCTCACTTCGCGTGCTTCGTGCATGACCTTTGGTGACCTTGCCAATAAATACTGCAGAGGCATCCGGAAACTAATAGCCAGCTCTCACCAGAACCTGTTCGAGTTCTACTCTGACTGGATCATGTGGATCTTTGCCGATCTACCTTTTACATACGCTATCAGAGTTCTGGATGTCTATCTAATGGAAGGCTACAAAATTTTATACCGTGTAGCTCTTGCTCTCCTCAGCCTTTACAAAGTCTCTGTGTCCTCACGAGTGGCCGACGTTGATGACTTCAGACAAGACATTAAGAGTTTTGTGGAGAACGTGGCACGGCACAGTACCATTGACGCACTGCTTCAGAGGGCTTTTAAAATACAGCTGCCCACACGCAACCAACTAACTTATCTTTTCAATGCCAACAAGCAGGCACTAATTCATAAGGACATCCACAATAAGAGGTGAGGGGTTTATGAGGTCAATATATATATATCAAGAATTTCAGAATTCATATTACATGCTATATTTTTATCTCCTAGTTCATATCAAGCTATGGATTTCCGGAACTTCAGCTCCTTTGTAGTGACTGAAATCGAGATGAGGGTGGTCTGGGCTTGGATTCCAGAGCGATTCGCTCTATTCAGTCCTGTGCAGATATTCAGTACAAATGTTCATGGCAGAAGTCTGTCCTTGTATGTTATTTCAACACAGACACACTCACATGAATCATTCCATGAAAATAACCTTAATTAATTTGAGAATATGGTTTAATTTTAGAAATACATTTAAACTAAAAAACAAACAAACAGTAAAATGCAATCATCATCATTATTACTGACAATATAAATAATATTTAATAGTATAATTAGATTTAATATATTGCATTTCATAATGTTTCTTAGTTTTTTTTGTTTTATTTTTAGCAAGTGGTTGAAATCCATTAAAAACAACCCATGATCCATAATATAAAAACATTGATTTAATCATAATTAATTATTATAAATATCAATGAAAAATATTTAATGATATTAAATATTGTTTTTCAAATGCATAAACCCTTTTTTTTTTAAATAGGTTTTATTCCAAAGTTGAGGGGCATGATCCAACCGTTTTACTCTTGAAAACTGCAGATGAAGAGGTATGTCTGTATTCATCTGTACACTTTAAAGAAAAATGGTTCAAAACCGAGCCATACAGTATTCTTTAGCTTGTAGCAATAGCAGAAGCCTTATGGTGCTAAATAGAACCTTTTTTATAAGGTCCCATAAAGAACAGTGGTTTTAAAGTCCTGTATACAGTAGAACCTTAACTGTGTTACAAATAACATCTTTAATGATTTTCAAGTTTATTTTCATTAATATTATTAATTGTATACATTATTAGCATTATGAGTGTTTCCCTTCTATCTGGTCTTATAATAATACATTAAAAATGTACAGATAATACAATAATAAATGGTAATTGAAGGTGAACATGAATAAAAACATAAATAAAACACAAAAAAAGAAACAAAATAAATGTAATGAAGTTCCAATGAAATGTCTTCACAATCCTCTATGAGGTTTATATATTGTTATGTGTGCATTTTGATGTTATTGAGTGTCAGTTTCTCTCAGATTCTGTAACACCCCACAAACTCATCATCTGCTGTCTGGGTAGAAATACACAAATGAGTTTAGAGTTGCAGTGTAAATCAAATTAAGTTTATGAAGGACAAAGGTATCCATTGTAAATGGACAACATGCGAGCCATTCACAATGTTAAAAGGATAAGTGAAAAAAGTAATGTGATAGCCTTAACGTTATTGTTAGTGGGCATGCTTATTCATAAAGACAAGTAATAATTGAAAACTATTGATATGGATCATACATTCAATATCTTTGTCACTTACTTGCTTGGTGAAAAAGTGCAGAAAAGTATCCTTAAAGGAACACGCCGACTTTTTGGGACTTTAGCTTATTCACCGTATCCCCCAGAGTTAGATAAGTCCATACATACCCTTCTCATCTCCGTGCATGCCGTAACTCTGTCTGACGCACCCACCGTTAGCCTAGCTTAGCACAAAGACTGGAGGTAAATGGCTCCAGCTAGCATACTGCTCCCAATAAGTGACAAAATAATGGCAACATTTTCCTATTTATGTTGTGATTTGTAATAGTCACATTGTGTACAAATAACAAGGTCATACGAGACACAGCTGTCTTTTAACTGTATTCATACTGGGAACTATTTTCTCAGAAGGCGAAGCACTGCTACTTGGGCGGAGTGATTAGCGCAAAACTCTGAGCGAATTCTCTGCTCCTCACCACGGGGCTTCTCAGGTGCTCCGAGCAAATCACTCTGCCCAAGTAGCAGTGCTTCGCCTTCTGAGAATATAGTTCCCAGTATGTATACGGTTAAAAGATGCCTGTGTCTCATATGACTGTGTCGTTATTTGTACACACTAAATGTTGCCATATTTTGTCACTTATTGGGAGCAGTATGCTAGCTGGAGCCATTTACCTCCAGTCTTGTGCTAAGCTAGGCTAACGGTGGGTGCGTCAGACAGAGTTACGGCATGCACGGAGATGAAAAGGGTATGTATGGACTTATCTAACTCTGGGGGATACGTTGAATAATCTAAAGTCCCAAAAAGTCAGCGTGTTCCTTTAAGTGAACAGAGCTGTCACACATACATAAAAAAAGAAAGAAAAACATAAATTAGACATGATTAGTAGGTACAGTTTGAGGGTTAAAATGAATAGACATTTTTAAAAGGACATCAAGTATTTTTTTTAAAGTGTGTCATGACCTAATGTTGGGGGTAACACATTACATTACAAGTAACTTGAGTTAAATAATCAGATTTTTTTTTTCAAGTTACTAGTAAAGTAGCACATTACTTTTAAATTCACATCACAACAAAATATCTGAGTTACAAATTTGTTTTTCAATTTATTGACTGACAGCTCTCCTGCCCCCATGTTGAGAGAAATCATGAGTAAGTGCAGAGCATTGTCTTCACTGTGTAAACATGATGGATATTGTAGATTTAGAATAAATGTGAGCAGGCATTTACTCATATCAAAGGTTCAGTATTACTCAAAATGAATAAAAACAGTGAAATGCAATCTCAGAATATTACGCAAACCTGCAATAATTAAATATATTCAATGACACATATACTTCATGAATTTAATCTTACTTTATTAACCCATTTCCTTGCTGCTGACCTTCAATGATCAACTTCAACATTAAAAATAAGCAAAAATGTCTTTAGTTAAACATCACATTTAGGTTAAATTTTTTAAAGTTTGTATTGCTGAAGTAAACGTGTTGAACTTTCTTCTCCTGCATCCTATTCTTCTTCAATCCAGAATGGTAGAACTGAACTTTTTTTTTTAACTGCGCCCTCTACTGCGAATTTTCATTTCTTTCACCGGCTTATTCAGTTCACTTTTGGTGTGGAAGGGCCTTTACATTTGACAAAAATAGAAAATAGAATTTGTAATAAAAAACAAACAAGCAAGCACACCCAGGTGAGAAAAATAATGCACAAGTAATGCAACGCAATTACTTTTTTAGGGAGAAACGCAATATACTAGTGCATTACTTTTAAAAGTAACTTTCCCCAACAGTGGTCATGCACAGTCTGTGTAGAGGGATGGTTAAGCTTCAGAAAATCAATAATGATGTGGCTTTGGAAGGATTTTTTGGCCATTACAGATTTAAATCCATTAACGATTTAAAAAAAGGTTCTTCAGGACAATATGCTTCTAAATAGAATTGTTACTACATGAAAAGAACCTTTAAAGAACCATCTTGTTTTAAAGTGTAGCTAAAATCTTACAGTGTTGAAACTCAATATTGTGTTACATTTACGTTATTTTGTTTACGTTATTTTGTTCATGTCATCGCAGATTTGTGGAGCTTTCTTGTCTTCTGATTGGGCGCACAAGAATTGTGATGAAAAGTTCTTTGGCACAGGAGAGTGCTTTGTTTTCACTGTGAGTAAGTCTCCATTTGCCATCCGATTCACTTGATTTGATTTGCGGTAGTCGATAACAGAATAATTTAATTTCTAATTGCACATTCATTTTTCAGCTACGACCAGGAATGGAACGGTACCAGCGTACAGTGCTGCAGATCTCTGGAATGTCTGACAAAAGTGATCAAACTCTCTCCGCTTGCTCTCGAATAAACACTCATGTGAACAGGCCCACTGTGGCCTCTCAGGACCAAAGATACAAGTCTTCTTCCTTCTGCACATTGTCAACATTCAAATTCATGGCAGGAGATGATGAGACACTTTTTATTGGTGAGCTCCCCCCCCCCCCCCCAACAAAATAAATGTTTTTAAAAATAAATAAAAAACCTTGCATGAATATTGAGCAACTTTGAGGGGAAGGTTTCTTAGAATACATATTTCATGTCAGTTATCCCCTATTGATATCATAAACAACGTGGCTGCCTCTCAGGCTTCATATTTGCATACCCCGTGTGCACATTTCACCTGCAAACATGCTGGAACGTGGCCTTTGTGTCAACATTACTGAGAAAAAACAGTGTCTTCCTTAATATAGATGAAATGTTGTGTATACACTTTACCTTTACTTGCGGTCTATCCTAGGTGGCGATGGTGGCCACGCGCTCTATCTGCAGGCTGATCTGACAACTGGCTATTCTGAATGCTGCGATACATTTGAGAGTCCACCACTTTGCAGGAGAAGCTTCAAGATCCAGTCTCTAGAGGTGTGGGGTATCCAGCATTCATTGTCTGTTCCACCACTGCTTTCACACTGAAGACTGTAGGAGCGCTGTGGATGAATGTGTCCACATATTATTATTTTTTTTAGGAATGTGTCCACATATATCAAAGGTCACACTGGCAAAATGACATCATGCTTTGAGACAAAACTATAGACATGAAAGATTAAGTGTAGTGCAGTCAGTGAAGGAATACTGTACATGTACATTGTTGCGCTACTGCAGTATGAAGATAAATAAATTGTAAATATAATTTAAGATTCAAATTTCCACAATGTTATTTATTTACATTTTCAAAGACTTTTTTTTATTGTATACCTTATATTATTTTTCATATTTGTAGTCCTGCACTCTGAATTTCTGGAATAACTACAGTTTTAAAAGACAGTATTCAAACAGCAGTTTGTTGAATTGTTGATAATGTTGTAAATAAAAAGAGAACTTTTACATCAAATAGATGCAACTGAAATTGAATCATGGCAGTAGTAAATAAAGTGGATATAAAAAGCAATGTGTGTAAGTGAAATAAAATACTGAGGCCTGTAGCACAAAGCTAGTGACAATGGCTACCCATATACTGTATGTTTGAGTTTGAGCAAACTCTGGAAGTTCAAAGAGGAACTTATACGCTACATGGCTAACTTTGCTCCAGAGCAGGTTTTATTCTGGGTAAAAGATTGCAAACCAAAACTGAACCAATAAGTTGTGTGCAAAGTAGCATATTTGATGCAATGAATGGGGTGGGCAATGAAACTTCGGCCCTAATGGTCCACTGTCCTGAAAAGTTTAGCTGCAACCCTAATCAAACACCTGAAAAATCTAATCAAAAGGTGTTTGACTTCAGCTACGGCTGGATTAATAATGTTTATGAACCTATAAATTAAGTATTAAGTAAAAGGGATGCACCAAACAATTGGCCGCAGGTCGGTATCAGCCAGTAATCACATTCATGGTGATGTTCGAAATCGCCAGCTGTACCCTCATTCACTATTCCCTACATTAATAGCCCACTTGAAGGAGTCAATGAAAATGATACTCGGTTACTAACGTAACCTCGGTTCTCTCTAGAGAGGGAACGAGTATTGCGTAAGCTAGCTTACGCTACGGGAAAGATATTGCTACACGCTTCTCGAGATATTGAAGCCAAAAATTATCCTTAATTTTGTATATATTGTCAACGCAGTGCAGCAGCTAGCAGACCTAGAGCAGGCTATCTTGCGTGCTCATTGGCTGCCCTGCGGCAACTGCAGCAGCCTACCAGTGAGCCCCGCGTGACGTCGCGCCATTCATAGCGTCATGGCCCGCCAGAATGGGCGTGGCTTAGCGTATAAATACAGGGGCTGTAGGCTGATTTCCCTGGTTTTCGTCGACTGAACCGAAAGTCGCTTGTGGCGCAAGCACGGCCGGTTACGCAATACTCGTTCCCTCTCTAGAGAGAACCGAGGTTACGTTAGTAACCGAGTATCGTTCTCTTACGAGAGGTTTTCACGTATTGCGTAAGCTAGCTTACGCTACGGGAACTTTTTGTCAACGCCGTGCGCGTCAGCATCCACCCAAGTGTCCCTGAGCTTCCGGGGAACCCAAGAAGGGGAAAAAACATAAGGTGGCCAGCCACGCGGCCCATCACTTGTACATAAACACACATAGGGAAAACAGAGCAGCACACTGGTCTGTATAAGCATATAGCACATAACCCACTGGTGCAGCTCAACCAGGAGAGCTAGGTCACATGAGAGTGGTCTGAGCACGAAGGTCCGGGCAGAACACACATCTCACTTAAACTGACAAAAGTTTAGCCTGCAGGGCAGGAACTTCTAGGTTATAGAACCTGACAAAGGTAGAGGGGGAGCTCCAGCCCGCCGCTACACATATGTCGCGGATAGAAATCCCGCTGGACCACGCCCACGATGAGGCCGTGCCTCTAGTGGAATGAGCCCTGATGCCCAGAGGGCATTGCAGACCTTTCGACGCGTAAGCAGCTGCTATAGCATCCACTATCCATCTGGATAGGCTTTGTTTCGAGGCGGCGAGACCCTTGACGTGCCCACCAAACGAAACAAAAAGCTGCTCTGAACGCCTGAATGGGGCGGAGCGCCCAGTGTAAAGCCTCAGCGCCCTAACTGGACAGAGGAGATTCACGTCGTCCTCGCTGTCGGATGCTGGCAGAGCCGACAGTGAAATGACTTGCGCTCTGAAAGGAGTGCCCATCACCTTAGGAACATAGCCATGTCTAGGTTTGAGGATGACTTTAGAGTCATTCGGCCCGAACTCGAGACACGTCGCGCTGACAGATAGTGCGTGCAGGTCCCCCACACGTTTGACTGATGACAATGCGCTCAGAAAAACGGTTTTCAGTGACAGGTATTTTAACTCCACGGAGTCCAGTGGCTCAAAGGGGAAGGCTTTCAGGGCCTCGAGGACCAAGGAAAGATCCCCCATTGGAACCGACGGGGGCCACGGCAGATTCATCCTTCTAGCTCCTCTAAGGAAGCGTATGACCAGCTAATTTTTCCCCAGTGACCGGCCGCGCGTCGACTCTGCGAACGCTGCCACAGCCGCCACGTATACTTTGAGCGTGGATGGGGACCTCCCCTTATCCAACAGCTCTTGTAGGAAGGTGAGCAGATGCGAAACCCCGCATATCCGTGGGTCCAGACCTCTGCTGGTGCACCATTTGGAGAACACCGACCATTTAGACGCTTACAGCCTTCTTGTGGAAGGGGCTCTAGACTGTGTGATCGTGTTCATCACTCTTTCTGGCAGGGCAAAGGGTACCCTTTGATCAACCATGCATGCAGAGACCAGCGCTCTGGATGGGGATGCCAGATCGAGCCGCGAGCCTGAGAGAGGAGATCTGCCCTCTCCGGAATCGGCCACGAGGCTGTGCGTGACAGCCGCGTCAGTTCCGGGAACCAAATCTGATTCTCCCAATGCGGGGCTATGAGGAGCACCGAGTGGCGCGCTTCCCTGATCCTCCTGATTACCTGTGGCAACAGAGAGATCGGAGGGAAAGCATACAACGGGCGGCTGGGCCAGACCTGGGCCAGCGCGTCCTCGTCTTTTGAAAAGAATATCGGGCAATGAGCGTTGTCCCTTGACGCAAATAGGTCGACCTCCGCTCTGCCGAAAAGGCGCCACAGTTTCTGGACTGTTTGGGGGTGCAGGGACCATTCCCCTGGGGGAACGTTGTCCCTGGACAGTTTGTCTGGGCCGTCGTTCAAATGGCCAGGCACATGCGACGCTCTCAGCGAGCGCAGGTGGATCTGAGACCAATTGAGGAGGCGTTCCGCCAGATTGCAGAGGTTTCTGGATCTGACACTGCCTTGACGGTTCACATAGGATACCACAGACATGTTGTCCGACCGGACTAGAACATGCTGGTCTCGTATGAATGGGAGGAAGCGCTTCAGCGCGTTCTCGACCGCCATCATTTCCAGACAGTTTATGTGAAAAAGCTTCTCTTGATCTGACCATCTGCCAAAGGCTGGTCTGCCCTCGAACAGCGCGCCCCAACCCGAGTTGGACGCGTCTGTCGAAACGACCTTCCGATAAGAGATAGCTCCCATCATCACTCCCTGCTGATACCAATCGGGTACTATCCAGGGCTGCAGAGCCGCTATGCAGGTCTGAGTCACTCTGATCTTTTCGCTGCCAGAAGCCCAAGCTCGGCGAGACGCGCGAGCATTCAACCAGCATTGGAGCGGGCGCATGCGCAGTAGGCCCAGCCGAAGCACTGCTGCGGCTGATGCCATACAACCCAGCATTCTCTGAAAAGTTTTCAGAGGGAAAAAATTGCCTTCCTGGAATGACGAGGCTAGGTGACGAACACGGCGCGCGCGCTGTGTCGATAAACGAGCCGTCATAGCCACCGACTCCAGTTCTATTCCTAGAAAGGAAATCGACTGACTGGGCATTAGTGAACTCTTGGTCCAGTTGACCGTGAGTCCCAAGCTTTCCAGGTGTTTGAGAAGCACTGTCCTGTGAGATAGTAATTCTGTCTCTGACTGTGCTAGTATCAGCCAATCGTCCAGATAGTTCATGATTCGCAGCCCCTGACATCTCAAGGGGGCGAGTGCCGCATCCATGCACTTCGCAAACGTACGGGGTGCTAGAGACAGGCCGAACGGCAGGACGGTGTATTGAAATACTTGACCGTCGAAGGCGAATCTCAGAAAACGCCTGTGGCGGGGCACTATCTGAATCTGAAAATAGGCATCCTTCAGATCTAGAGAAATAAACCAGTCCGTCGGGCGAATTTGCTGGTCGTAAGCATTTTGAACGGTCTTTTTGCAAGCACTTTGTTCAGATGTCTCAGGTCTAGTATGGGCCTGAAGGCTCCGTCCTTCTTGGGCACGAGAAAATAACGGCTGTAAAAACCTGACTCGCTCAGAAAAGGCGGCACCCGTTCTATAGCCCCTTTGCACAGCAGCTTCGCTATTTCTGCATGAAGTAGGTGTGCTACTTCCGCATTCACTACTGTCGCAGTCCGGGCTCGAAAGCGCGGGGGACGGCGAATGAACTGCAGTGAATAGCCCTGCCTTATTGTGCTTAACACCCATTCTGAAATCCCCGGGCCATATTTTTAGAATGGGCTCCGGGCTCTGATCGCCGCCATCTGCGGGGTGCTCGCCGCTCTCGGTGCTGGGCAACGGCTGCTCGCTGACAGCCGTGATAGACTGAATCATGTGTGATGTCCCGATCATAAGGGATGGGGAACATTCTCTGTTCACTTTTGAGGCGCGAGCAGCGCTCTGGGCGGAAAAACCTTTTTGTAAGCGTGAACGCATGTGCGCGGGCATGAGACTCACAAATGTATCTGATGCCCCGATAATTTTGGGTGGGGTGATGCCTTATGCCTTATTGTAATAACATTCAAACGCGCGGGCGGCGCCCGGGCGGAAGTGTATGCTAGTAAGCGTGAGCGCTCTCGAGCGGGCACGAGACTTACGTTTATAACCTGTTTCAACGGCCGTGCAGCAGAGCGGGCAGATAGTGGGCACAAACCTGTGGACACATTTCTTATACTCAACACTCGAGCGGCTTTCCTGCGCTTTATGAGTGTGCTCTGTGAGTGACACGGGACGTGTAGTGCTTGTGTGTAGGGGTGAACACTGGGGGGTGGGCACTTTCTCTACACATACAACACCAACGGCGTGACCCGGATAACCAGACATTATTATCTTTTTGAGATTTCTCTGGGTCGCCGTGAAAGCGGCGTTTGTGTGCAGGCGAGAGGGTAAACAAACCGGCTCGTTGGCTGCTAAGTGAACCACTGCAGTAGCCTGTTCGAAGGGGACTGACAGAGAAATGAACTTGACGGCGGTCCGGCCGCAGCGGGACACGCACGTCTTTTCTCTCTCTTTGTTAGGAGGACTTCGCGTGCTCAGACTTCACCGTAATTTTTTGCCGAGGCCCTCTGGGGGGCGGCGGCCTGTGACGACTGTCCGAGCGCGACCTAGGGCGGCCGCCCTGCCGTCGCTGCGAAGGCTGAGACTGTGCTGGACGCTGAGTGCTGGCTCGCACAGGAGGCTGGGCTCGTTCGCGAGAGCGGCCTGTGGCGGAGCTCCAGCGTCGCGGCAGGAAGAGATTCATGGCCTGTGTGGTCTTCTGTACCTCTGAAAAACAGTCGACGATCCCGTTGACCGCTGGACCGAAGAGACCAGAGGGGGAGAGCGGCGCGTTAAGGAAGGTGGCGCGCTCAGAATCTCTCATATCAGTGAGCGTTAACCAGAGGTGCCTCTCTGTAACAGTCAACACAGCCATGGCCCGTCCGATGGCTTGAGCTGCGGTCTTGGTGGCGCGGAGAGAGAGATCTGTCGCACTGCGCAGGTCTGTAACCGCAGCTGGATCCTGGCCCTTCTCGTCCCATTCGCGGAGGAGGTCGGCTTGCAGGATCTGCAGCACAGCCATGGAATGGAGAGCAGACGCGGCCTGGCCGGAGGCGGCGTAAGCGCGGCCGACCAAGGCGGACGTGGTTCTGCAGGCTTTAGACGGGAGGGCTGACCTTGAGCGCCATCTAGCGGAGGGCGGGCAAAGGTGTGCTGCGACCGCCTGTTCCACAGGGGGAATGGCCGTGTACCCTTTCTCGGCGGCGCCGTCCACTTGGGAGAGCGACGTGGAGGCCTGGGACTGAAGTCTAGAGGAGAATGGAGCATTCCACGACTTCGCTAACTCCGAGTGGAGTTCCGGGAGGAACGGAGCGGGCCTGCTGGCTGACGCTGCACGACGGCGAGTTTGTAGAAAACAGCCGTCGAGTCTGTTTGGCGCGGATTCCTTCAGCGGGGACCACTCGAGCCTGAGTCGGTCAACGGCCTGCGTCAGAAGGCGCAACAGCTCAGCGTCAGTTCCAGCGCGGGTACGGCTGGATTCCTGGATCGACGAGGAGGCGGAGTGCAGCGACCATTCCTCGCAATCCGATGCCAGGATGGAGCAGCAGTCTCTCGTGGCATGTGCCTCGACCTCATCCTCAGACGCGACGGCAGTGAGGCTCGTGAGCGGCAACTGCGCGTCGGTGAAGGGAGGCGGAGAAGGTGACGGCGAGGCTCGAGGGAGGTTCTCCGGCGAGCGCGTCGCTGTGGCCACGGGTTCCGGTTGCCTTTGGGAACGGTGTTTCTTCTTTCGTGGTCCCACAAATGGCGAAGTGACTGCTTCCGGGTTAAAGGCCTCGAGTCGAGCCCGCAGGGTCGATAGCGGAAGCGCTTCGCAGCGCTCACAGCCCCCGGACGCGAGGGCAGTCTCTGCGTGTTCCAGGCCCAGGCAGAGACGCAGATAAGGTGGCGGTCTCCGACGCTGAGCGGGGCTCTGCACGAGCCACAGGCATCTTTAATTGCGAGGCATCTTTAAAAAGACGCTCGCTGCTCTTTACGAGTTGTAAAGCAATGCAAGAAAAGGATACGTCGCCGGATAGCGTAGCTCGCACGGATGGCTGAAGGTGGCGAAGACGGCCGGCTTCCTCAGCGCTCTCCTAGCTGGCTGTTCGCTGTTCGACAGCGGCGGTGGCTTCTCTCTGATCCAGCGATGCGAAGAGCTTCGCTGAAGAGACGAAAATCAGGGAAATCAGCCTACAGCCCCTGTATTTATACGCTAAGCCACGCCCATTCTGGCGGGCCATGACGCTATGGCGCTATGGCGTGGGCGCCTTCATTGGGCGTGACGTCACGCGGGGCTCACTGGTAGGCTGCTGCAGTTGCCGCAGGGCAGCCAATGAGCACGCAAGATAGCCTGCTCTAGGTCTGCTAGCTGCTGCACTGCGTTGACAATATATACAAAATTAAGGATAATTTTTGGCTTCAATATCTCAAGAAGATGAATCTTTCCCGGAGCGTAAGCTAGCTTATGCAATACGAGAGAACCTCTCGTAAGAGAACTAGCTGTTGCATTTGCATAGTTTGTGCTTGTCGTTTAATAATCACTTAAAACTTAGCAAACTGGCAGCTACAGTAGTGATGAAAAGATATATCTTGAACTCTGTCATGGAAACTAGCATGTATAAACCATAATTATTTTTTTTATAATCAATTAAAAAGGAATTGATAGCTGTGTGATATTACCCTATACCCACATTGGACCAGCGTTTGGTAAATGGATGGATGATTGAGCTGTGGGCGCCATCTTCTGGGGGGAATAATGGCAATTAGTGGGATACATCAACTGTTTGGTTACTGACATTTTTCGAAATATCTTCTTTTGTGTTCAGCAGAAGAAATTCATACTGGGTGATTCTTCATTAAACTACCTTTTTAAAACATGTGAAAAATGTGTGCTGTTTGATGATTACTTTTAAAATTGTTCATGTACATTTTGAAGCTTGAAATGTTGATTTCAATGGATGGACAATTTTTTGGCTCCAAAAACGAAGGTGGGTAAATTTACATGGGTAAATGATGACAGAATTTTTATTTTATTTTCAAGAGAACACTTTAATGTTAATGAACTAATCAACCAGTCCTCTACAAACTATTAAAGAAACTTATTTGCAAAGAATAAACAAACAACAACCTGATGTTTGTCAAAGTAAAATGCATATATATTTCACATATGCAGTGACACAACCACCAATGTATTGAGTATAGTATAATACAGTATAACTTCTGAACTAGTTCTATCACTTGCAACAATAAGAATATGAAAACAACACCCTGCCCAAGGTTTTTCTTTTTTCTTTTACACATTTACATCTTATCAACAATTCTCTCCAGCAGGTTTAGTAACTTTTCCTCTCTTTCCTCTGCTCTCCTCTCCCTGGCCTCAGACCTCTCTGCCTCTCTCTCCAGGAACTCCAAAACTGGATCCTTATGCTGCCTTTTTGGTGGTAAGGGGCTAAACCCTGGGTCGCTCTCATCTGTTTCAATCAGCTCTGTGGAACAATAATTAGGGGATGCTGAAGAAATCAGAGATAGCCTCCAACCAATTGCTTCATTCATCAGCTCAAACCATTTCCAGTTTCTTCCTGACTTGTTCTCCACACCTGATGGTGACCGCTTCAGTTCCTATAAATATTTTGGGCAATGAGTGATTCATCTCAGACCTCATGTAATGAAATAACACAGTGGCTGTCTGCTCCAAAATAGAAAATCACCATGAACAGCAGTCAATAAGAAATGTGTGGGTATTTCATAAATAGGCTATAGCCTATACTGTTGACATCAAACCTGACATGACACCACTTTACATGCACAAAATCTATTTTTGATTGTTTTATGTTTGATACTAATGCAAAAGACAAACCTTAAACCTTTTCATAAGGTTTTTCCACTTCTTCCGAACCCTTGCTGTGCTGACTTTATCAGCAAGACCCATCTCTTTAAGAATTGTTCTGAAAAACAAACATTTCACCATTTATACATTCATACCTAAAAAAGAATGATACAAGTTAAATAATAAAAACATAAAAACAAAGAGATAACTACTTTTGTACTAATTTGTTAAAAAAATATCCATTTAAAATGGAAGCTGCAGTTAAATGGCATTTAGGTTAACTTTAAAACCAGCATTGCCTAGTATGAAAACATATATAAACAGAAATCAAATATTTCCATAACACAAACTATTCTTTCCCATACAGTACTGTGTGTTCTGTTATGTGTCATAGAAGTAAAATTGTAATTTATATATCAATGTCAGTTGAGCTGTGGTAACGTTACTCCCACTTCGACTCAGGGAGAGAGATTAATAAAACAAATCATTATTTGATAATCACCTACTGTTGTTGTAATAAGCTGATTGCAGTGACTAAACCATTTGTAATAGATAAAAAGACTTACTCCCATCCAAGTCGGGATGCATTTCTTTTGCCAGAAAACATGTAATCCTTCTCCGCCCTAAGGCGAATAAGCTTATCCACATCTTCGTCTGTCCCTGCGGTAGTCATTTGAAACTTAGCTGACTGAGTTTTCAAAAATATGTTTAAATCTATAAAATAAACCTGAATTAAACCGTTTAAATCAATAAATTAAAAAGGAACTTACATCCGTATTCATGTGTCGTGTACGCCATCTTGTGTCGAGACGCGGGAATTCATTCGACGCAATTCGGACATAAGAATCGGTTCAGCACAGATGATACTAATCTTCGGCTCTTTCGAATCGCTCTCGCGGTACTTTGATGTCATAGACCGATCGGTCTGCTCAGCGCCGCTTCATGTCAAACACAACATGTAAGCCTCCCGCCTACAGTTAGCCGACAGTTAATTTAAATGACTCACGATCCAACAAAACCAAATCGCTTAAATTATTTAGACATCTTAATTAATAACTTTAAAAAATAATAAATAAAAAAGCTGCAACATTCTACGTCAGGAATTCTAAGTGATTTTTTGTGTCTTCTAA
Source organism: Semotilus atromaculatus (assembly GCA_031834385.1). Classification (NCBI taxonomy): domain Eukaryota; kingdom Metazoa; phylum Chordata; class Actinopteri; order Cypriniformes; family Leuciscidae; genus Semotilus; species Semotilus atromaculatus. The sequence goes on from JAULUF010000007.1 coordinate 19,840,625, forward strand.
AACACAGTTAGCGTAAAGAGAGTTAATTTCACTGAATCGATTCAAATGAATCGATTCAGTGAAATTAACGCTATTTACGCTACTGAGCAACGAGTCCAAACACAGCGTGCCACTGTTGCCTGGATACGTATGTTTGGGTCCCGAAGCCAGCAGCCCTTTCAACACAAATCCGAAGCTAACAAGTTGTATCAGGATGGCAGAAGACACGCAAGAAGTCCCTCAGCTCGCATTAGAGGCTGTAATTGGGTTTAATGGTAAGGTGAATTGTGAACAATCGCTCATTTGATTGTTTGGTCTTTAAAATTTAAAAAATTCTCTCAGTTTTGCTAAGATGAAAGTAATTCAACGGTATCAAATCACCTACATTGTTTACGTTACAGGGCATGTGTTTTCTGGACTCAAAGTGCATCCAGACAGAGAACATATTATTTATCCACTTGGCTGCACTGTTATTATTAAGAGTCTGAGAAGTGGAAAACAGGATTTCCTTCATGGCCACACGAACAACGTCTCTTGCATTTCTGTGTCTAAAAGTGGGCGCTATGTTGCATCTGGACAGGTCACTTTCATGGGCTTTAAGGTGAGCTGGAGCAATAAAAGTAGGAAAACACAATTTATACACTGCTTAATAACATCATATATACAGAGATGCTCTGTTTTACTGGAAAACAGGGCTCCCTTAGTAGTCCATTCTTATAATGAGATGATCATTTCTCACTACAGGCTGATGTTATTATCTGGGACTATGAGAAGAAGGAGATTTATGCTCGTCTTGTGCTCCATAAAGCTAAAGTTGAAGATCTTAGCTTCTCCCCTAATGACAAGTATCTGGTATCTCTGGGTGGACAGGATGATGCCAGGTAATGTTAAACTTCTTATTGCAGTGATCTTAAATTGATTTCCCATTGCATATTTCGGTTTGGTTTCTCACCTCTTGTCTCTTTGTGTGGTTTGATTAGGCAATATATATATTTATTTTATATCAATTAATCTAGATGTACATTAGAAAGTCCTTTCTTAGAATGTTTATGTTGTGGTTTTAGTATCGTGATGTGGAACATCGAGAGTAAGGAGGCTATATGTGGGAGTCCTGCTTCAGCACAGAGTGCTGGTCACTGCTTCGCCATAGAGTTCACCAACCTGAACGATGAAATCTTTGTCTCTGCTGGAAGGTAAGTCCAATTTTGTGAGACCTTTTTAGTATAATGCTGCACACTTAATCTCACATTAAATGATTTCTGAACGATCACATACTATATGATCGTCTGATTCATATAGGCCTATATGAAACATTTTTAATGTTTCTTATGCTCATCAAGTCTGTATTTATTTGATCAAAAATACAGAAAAAAAAATATTTTGTGAAATAATATTACAATTTAAAACAATGGTTTTCTATTTTAATATACTTTAAAATATATTTTATTTCTGTGATGCAAAGCTGAATTTTCATCAGCCATTACACCATTCTTCAGTCACATGATCCTTCAGAAATCATTTAGATATGCTGATTTGATACTCAGTTATTATCAATGTTGGAAACTTGTGCTCCTTGATATATATATATATATATATATATATATATCTTTTTTTTTTCAAAATTCATTGATGAATAAAAAGTTAAAAAGAGCAGCATTTATTTAAAATAGAAATCTTTTCTAACATTATAAATCTTTACTATAAATTTAACAAATCCTTACTGAATAAAAGTATTAATTTATTTCAAAAAAAGAAATAAATAAATTACTGACTCTAAACTTTTGAACGGTAGTGTATATTGTTACAAAAGATGTCTATTTCAAATAAATGCTGTTCTTTTTTTTTTTTTACTTTTTATTCATCGAAAAATCCTGAAAAAAGTATCATAGGTTAAGCTGCACTTTGTTTCCAACATTGATAATAAATCATCATATTCAAATGATTTCTGGGGTAATGGCTGATGAAAATTCAGCTTTGAATCACAGAAACAAATTATATTTTGAAGTATATTAAAATAGACAACCATTATTTTAAATTGTAATAATATTTCACAATAATACTTTTTTTTAATTTATTTTTTTATAAATGCAGGCTTTAAGAGCATAAGAGACTTCTTTCAAAAACATTAAAAATAATAATGTTGGTACACACACTTAATGTCACATCGAATCATGAGATTGTTGTGCATACAAAAATCTCATTTGATTATTAAAATTAAAACCAAAATGAACATTTGAAATGCAAACAAATAGTTCCTATACTGGAACACAAAAGCAAAATTTACAAGTAAGCATATTATTTGGTGAAGAGTCTAACATGCCTTTTGCACAATTATGTAATTTATATAATATTCTGTAGTCAAAAATCAGTTAAGCACTATATATACTACAGATTGATGTAGTGTGTGCGTGAAAAAAAGTACTTTTCGCTTTCTGCACATGTTAATTTTAGAGTGTTTTCATATTTGTTTGTTTGTTGTTGTTTTTTCCCCCAAGTGGAACTATACGTGTGTGGGAGCTGGATTTACCCAACAGAAAGATCCGGCCCACAGAATGTCAGACTGGACAGCTTAAGAGAATTGTCAAATGCCTTGAGGTGAGTGAGAATCACGGCTACTGCCGGACCGGTTCTGGTTCTCTCTTCTTCTTTTTTACCTGCTACCTTTTTTCCATAGGTGGTTTTCAAAGTTTAGAAAACTGCTAAAACTGGTATATAAAACATCAAACGTAAAGTGTTTTTCTGCCTTGCAGATCCCAAATGATGATAATGTTTTCTACTGTGGAACTACAAGTGGGGACATTCTGAAAGTGAACCTGAAGACTAGGTTGCTCAACAGCTGTGGACCTGTTAAACAAAAGTTCAGCAAGGTGAACCTACTAATTCTGTTAGTAGTAGTAGTAATTCTCTGCACTACACAGTCCAGGAAACATGATTAAACAGAGACGCAAAAAAACAAACCGAACAACTAGTTTGAACAAAAAAATGTATTATATTTTAAAATGGTTTGTCTTGTTGTCGCAGGGGGTGAACACTCTTAAAGTCTTGAAGACCGGTGATATTTTAGTTGGATCAGGAGATGGGAAGTTGACTTTGTGCTCAGGAGGGAATTTCAAAACCATGAAGTCTGTAACAACCTTGGTTTTCTCTTCTTTCTTCTTTTCAAATTTTTTTCTTTTCTTTTATATGCTCTCTGTTTTCCTAATTTGTTATTATTTATTGTTTCTATCTGCCTTCCTCTCGTTCAACCACTAATTATGCATGGTTAACTATATGATTTGTGACAGGAGTGTTCAGTTGGAGGGAGGGGTGACGTCGGTGGCCCTGCGTGGAGACGGGCATCAGTTCTTTGTCGGGACAGAAGCAGCACAGATCTACAGTTTAAGCTACGCTGACTTCAAACCAGAGCTCATTGCTACAAATCATAACAGTTCTGTAAAGGATGTGGCCTTTCCTTTGTGAGTAATACATGTGAACACCTCTCGCCACCAGAGGGAGACATTAGCCTTGTATCGGTGGCCCAAGTAAAATTCATTGACGTCCATCTGTTTGTGCAAATCCTCTCTATTACTCTCAACAGTGGGACGTCAGAGCTCTTTGCCACCTGTTCACAGAATGATATAAGAGTGTGGCATGCTGAGTCATCCAAGGAACTTCTGCGTATCATAGTGCCCAACATAACATGCAACGCTCTGGGCTTTATGCAAGATGGCCGGAGCATCTTCAGTGGTCAGTCTCATACAAGATGACCTGTTGAAATGGTTTGAGGAGCAGAGCGTTGCTTTTCTATGTTGATGTATTTTCCATCTGAAATACTTTTTGTACACTCCAAAAAAAAAGAAGTGGCCAAGCCAAAAATGGCAAAATATGTAGTGGTATTTAAATCGTCTTAACCATTTTAATCACAAATCACTGGTCAGTAAATTAGCAAGATTTGCACTGCTGTTGATAAAGTAACAGCACGGAATACCTTTCCCCAATTTGTAGAAAGCTTTTTACAGGAAGAAGAGTCCTACATTACATTACATTACATTATATTACTATTACGTCTACATTAATCTGGATAGATTTGAAAAACGGAGTTTTCGTTTCAAAACGCTCTCCGTCCACATTAGCGTTTTCCAAAAGTTTCTCGTCCACACTGAAACGTCGGAAAACTCACAGCGCATGTGTAAACCCTCATAAAAGCTCACTGAGATGATAAAGACAGAACAAGACAGAATCAAGTTATCACGCAATTCTTCTGGCAGGATAATTTTATTTAGCAAAATATCTCACCATTCACCAATGTGTGCAGGTCACACTCACCATTTTATGTTTGGTCTAAAACTGGTCTCATGTTTTGGCGCAGGACAGCAAATGCGAGTGAATTTTCAGAATTTTCTTGAAGGACTGTGATATGAAGAGTGTGTAAAGTAACATATTTTAGCAACTGTGTGAAAGTGAATAGCACATAACAGGCACAATACCGGTATAAACATTAATATCTATGGGTTCAATATGCATCACATGACTAAACTTACGTCATTGTTTTTAAACACCTCCGTTTTCACAGTCCACACTACACCGCAAAAACAGTGTTTTCAAATGTATCCACTTTGGAGAGCATTTTAAAAAAGCTTCGGTTTTGTTGCTAAAAACGCCGTCTCAGTGTGGATGGAAGGCCAAAAGTGCGAGAGAAAGATGCGTTTTAAAACGAAAACGCTTTAGTGTGGACAAGGCCTCTGTGTTGTTCCACTCAATGTTGATGACTTCAAACAGTTCATGAGTAGTTGAAAAATGTCTCCTAGTTCGTTTGAGTTCATTTGTGAGACCAAATATTCACTATAGGCTTCAATCTGGACTCTGACCTGGCCAAAACATGAGTCTGATGGCCTTGTTCTCAAGCCACTACTTGGTTGTCTTTGAAATTTGGGCAGGAGCATTGTCTTGTTGAAAAATAACATCTGATCATTCCTCTAGATAACTTGCCATTTGTGGGAAGCCAGCCATTCTGCAATATTCTCCTGTACTCCAAAGCATTAAATTACTTTTCACAGTGAAGTAGCTCACCAATACCAGCAGCTAAAAAGGCTCCCCACACAATGACACCTCTTCCTTCATGCTTCGCTGTGGTAGAGAACAGAGATGCATTTATTATTATACTTCTCACCAGATTTTCATCACTATGCAACCGGTGTTTCATTGTGATTCATCACTCCACACAACTGTGCTGATTCACACTGAATCAAACTTCCCATAGTCTTTAATGTTTTTCTGAGACCGCAATGGCAATTTGCTAATTTCTTGACCAATAATTTGTGGTTAAGACAATTAAAAGCTCAGTGTTTAGCCATTTTTTTTCGCCCAGGAGTGTACAAGCTGTAATAAAAATACAAGCTGTATTTTAACTAAAGACACAGACAAAACACGATACTACTTGGTATTGCTAGTTTGATGCTGGTTAGATCATTTTAATCTAAATAATATAATAAATGGATTTTTAACACTGTAAATATTTAAATTTTTATTTGTTTATTTGAATACGAATCTTATTGACATGGAGTCACTTACCTCCAATAATTAATTAACATTAATTCGCAAGTAATTCGTCTTTTTATCAGTATTTAATAATAAAAAAAGTTTGAATTATGCACTAATTAATTCACTAATTGAACACGTTTGGAGTTCAGTACAATGCAGTTACAGCTTTCTTTATTTGATAACTTTTTTGACAGCTTGGAACGATGGGAAGATTCGTGTGTTCACTCCAGAGACCGGGAAGCTGAGGCTGATAATTCATAATGCCCACAGTATGGGAGTGACTGCCATAGCAGCAACCAATGACTGCAAGTGGATTGTCAGTGGAGGGGGAGAAGGACAGGTACAGCACATCAGATACACATCATAAACTCACTCTTGAGAGCTGTGCTCATGTTTAAGATTAAACAAATGTCATTAAAGGGTTAGTTTACCCAAAAATGAAAATTATGTCATTAATTAGCAATGTCATTGCAACTTTCAAGGCCCTGAAAGGTAGTAAAGACATCTTTAAAATAGTCCATGTGACTATAGTTATGAAGCGACGGCAATACTTTTTGTGCGCAAAAAACAAACAAAAATAACAACTTTCAACAATTTCTTCTCTTCTGTGACAGATCTCCTATGCTGATCTGACATAACACATCATACCACCTCTGTATCCTTTCTGAACATTTGTATTGAAATATCGATAGATTTTCCAAGATGGCGCCACCCATACCTACCATAAATGGCCTCAAAACCGTTCTTCAGAAAGTCTATGGGTGACGTCACAGATGCTTTGTCCATATTTTTTACAGTCTATGGTCGTAACCCGAGACTTTTTTTACGCACTAAAAGTATTCTCGTCACTTCATAACATTATATTTGAACCACTGTATTCACATGGACTATTTTAACAATGTCTATACCTTTTGGGCCTTGAAAGTTGCAATGACCTTTGCTGGTTATGGAGGGGTCCGAAAGCTCTCGGATTTCATCAAAAATATCTTAATTTGTGTTCCGAAGATTAACGAAGGTCTTACGGGTTTGGAACGACATGAGGGTGAGTAATTGATGAAAGAATTTTCATTTTGGAGGAACTAACCCTTTAACCCAATTAGCTTATTCATAATAACAAATACATGTTTGTGAAATATTATTTTAAGATTAAATTAATTTCTTTTTTGAGGGGAAAAAAGGGCTGCGGGGTGAAACGAAACAATTTTAAAATGTATTAAAATAGTTTTTGATCAAATAAACGCAGCCTTGGTGAGCATAGGAGACTTATTTCAAAAACATTAAAAAACCTTTAAGACTCCAAAGTTTTGAACAGTAGTGTATGTAGGAAACTAGTTTCCTTGGGAAACAATTAGATACACAGTTTAGCTTTTATTATACTACAGTATCTATTTTACAGAGCCATGTAATAATAAGTAGAGATGTTTTGGTTGTTTGTAATCTAAAACATCCTTACAATGCAGAATAAATGTAATGTAAACCTTGACATCTCTCTGTAATGAAGGTGCGAGTCTGGGAGATATCCCAGAAATCCTATCGACTCATTGAGACCATGAAGGAGCACAAAGCCACAGTTAACTGTATTAAGATCAAGAGTAATGACAAGGAGTGTGTGACGGCCAGCTCTGATGGAGCCTGCATCATCTGGGACCTGGTGTAAGTTTGAAGAGCATCATATCAAAGATATTTAATCTAGACGTACTGAGTGAGACATTTTGCCCTCATTTTATTAATCTATGCACAAAGCTTTTCAAGCTTGTCAGCTTGAAATAGTGCTGTTTTGTATCTATTGTATCTATCAAAATGTTGTGTTTATATATATATATATATATTAGGGCTGTCAAATGATTAATCGCATCCAAAATAAAAGTTTGTGTTTACATAATAAATGTGTGTGTACTGTGTATAATTATTTTATATATATAAATACATACACATGGTTGTATATATTTAAGAAATATTTGCATGTATATACTATATATAGATTTATATATAATTTATATATTAATAAATATATAAATGCATGTGTGTGTACTTATATATACAAAATAATTTTACACAGTACAAACACATTTATTATGTAAACACAAACTTTTATTTTGGATGCGATTAATCGTGATTAATCATTTGACAGCCCTAATATATATATATATATATATATATATATGTGTGTGTGTGTGTGTGTGTGTGTGTGTGTATACAGTATATATGCACACACACAGACATATATAAATATAATAATATATATATTTACACATATATTATGTAAACTTTATGTTAGATGCAATTAATCGATTTTACAGCACTAGTTGAAAAGTCCAGAAATGAACATTGTGTCGTCAGTTACTCACCATCATCGTTGATGACATTCCAAACCCATAAGATTTTCATTCATCTTCGGAACACAAAAGACCTTAGTCAAGGTAGTGCCATATTTAATTTTTGACAGGAATGAAAAGGCTATGAGGGATGAAATACAGTGTGTTCAATGGATTGTACTGTTGTTTAACAATATACCAGTTGTTCAGCTGACGGAATGTCTTTGTGGAAAAAAAAACAACAACTTTCAGCAGGCAAAAACTCAGTAAAACAGTTGAGTTGTGAAAATGATGTGAGCTAGGACCTTTATACAGTGTGTGCCATTGTAAAGACTGTACATCTATCCATCACAGCCTTGTTTTCATCTGCGTTAAATGTAATATGGTGACTAAGGTCTATTGAATATACTTTTAATGTCTTTTTAATTTTTAATTTCTGTCCCTCTATTGAAAGTCTAAAGAAAATGCGGTTGAGCTTCCATTTTGACATTTTTGAGTGCTCTATGTATGTCCGCTGATCAGTGTTTACATGCGAATAAAAGCCTAAATTAAATTTGTTAATCATATAAACTAAAGTGATTGGGTCAGAAGACTTGGATTAAACCACTCGACTCTGATTATGAACATTTTGAGGCATCTGATATTTGGGTGAATAGACATGAGAGTGAGTAATTGATGACAGAATTAAAGACATTTTGGGTGACCTGTCCCTTTAAATCATACACCAATGAACATGAACCAAAGATTCAGATTTGCTTTGTGAAAAAACATTCTATTTGATGTCATCTTTAACTTTATCTGTCTGGGTTCTTCTGATTTCCCATTAAGGAGGTTCGTCAGGAATCAAATGGTCTTGTCCAACACCCTGTTCAGTGTTGTATGTTACCACCCTGAGGAATACCAGATCATCACCAGTGGCACTGACAGAAAGGTACAAGACTAGACTGATCTAGACTTATGTACTGGCATGTGTTTGAGAGAAACGTGACCAGAAAGAGTGAGAGAGAGAGAGAGAGAGAGAGAGAGAGAGAGAGAGAGATGGATAGGTGAGAGAGTAGAAAAAATCAGAGATAGATACTGTGTGCACAACAACTAGCAGACAGAAAGCTTTCCTAGTCTCCTGTGGATGTACTGTAGTATGATCCGCTCATTCTACTCCGTGCCAAATAGTCCATCTGCTAGTTTAGGACACAGCATCAGTGTCCATTTAAAGAGCTTATTAGAATGCGTATGGTCGGCTGTGTACATACGTCCATCACACAGAAGCAAAGGAAAGATTGCCATCCTCTGTGCTTTTATTCATATTTCATGTGTGGGGGGATGAAAATTTACATCATGATGTTATGTTTTATTTAAAGACCTTATATTATTTGCAAGTAGCTTAATTTATTATCAACAATGGTACTAAAGGAGCATTTTGATTAATATACTGCATTTGGATAAAGAACAGTGTGTTCTGTTAAATTTCAGCCATCTAATAGCAGTAATTAATAATACTCCAGACTGTAGCCAAACAAATACAAATATGACTCCATTGTTGTCCAAACACAGCCAAAACCAGCACAGTGGGTACAGTACTTGAAAGGACACAATGCTGGGGTCATGCCGGATACCCAGTGCTGGCGCAAAGCCTGCTGGGACAGATCCATCTCAATGAGGCGTACCAGACCTGCTCTGTCTGCTGTGCTATTACCTTTTAAAACTTCATAGAATTGTTCTGTCATAAATTCTTTTTTTTTTTGAACAGCCTCATAAGTACGAAGTTTAAAACATTTTGACAGGATGCTTTAATAAAAGAAAATCATTCAGAATCAGAATTTCTTTCATTTATTTGTTCCTAATTTAAATTAATAATCCAATTATCAAAACAAGTTAAGCCATATCACAAATGTGAACATCCCCATTACTGCTGAAACGCATTTAGTAAGTGGCCTACGGAAATTAGATTTATGTAATATCTGTTGAGTACAGGTTCAGATACAACAGCACATGACAAAGAACAACTGAAGGCTTAGAGTAATTTGTTTTTTCATAAGTTGAACTATAACAAATTACATCTTGATTATTCTCTCTGAGTGCATGCTGAGAAAATTACATTGTCTTTCTCTATTTTGTTTATACTTTTAAGTGTTATTCAATCAAATGAATCAGCTATCGTTGTGATTTTTTATTTATTTAATTAACAACCTTATTTGTTTGTTACACAACCATTAAACCATTTAGACCAGGATAAGAGATCTTACATGCAATCTTTAACCGTTGAACAGATTGGCTACTGGGAGGTGTATGATGGTTCTGCAATCCGAGAACTTGAGGGCTCCTTGTCCGGAGCTATAAATGGCATGCACATTTCTGAGGAGGGAAAATGTTTTGTGACTGGTAGGTACCTTCAGTATCTTTTCGCATGCTGAGTTATTTTCACCAAGTCATTCTTTTGTCATATGGCGGATGTAACAGTAACAACAGGTGGCACAATAACAATATAAACAGAAGTATTTATAACGCTGCCGAAAAGCATCATTCGGAAAACAGTTGGGTAAATGTCTGCTCGCCAAACACTTGCAGAATTCAAACTGATCCCAGCTGTTATTTTTAAATGAGTTTCACAGTTTGAGTCGATAAGGTGCTAATCTAACATTCCTGTTTTTAGTGTGTATTCATGCTGCTTTCTGCAGTTTAATGTTAAACATCAAACGTCTCTTTTAGGTGGAGATGACAAACTACTGAAGCTCTGGCTCTATTCTGATGGCGAAGTGACCCACGTTGGCATCGGGCACAGTGGAAGCATCACAAATGTGAGGATCTGTCCCAACAGCAGACATATTGTCAGCACCAGTGCCGATGGAGCTATCCTAAGGTGGAGATACCCACAACCATCATAGAACCCTAAACAGTCAATAAGATCATCTAATGCAGTTCAGATATGATGAATATTCCAGAAATATACATTTACCTCACACATATTATAAAGATTTAAAACCCAACAGAATAGATATTCAATTTGCTGTGATATTTTTTAAGAGCAAATGCAGGCCCGTTGGATTTCAGTTACTATATTTAAACATAATATTGCAAATGAATTTGTCACCATAATCTGCAAGAAAACATTATTGTATAATAAAGTATTTTAATGTCATAGAAACAAAAAGACAAATTATACCTTCCATTCCTTTTTCGTGCAAATAATTGTAGAACAAATTAGGTTATGAATTCTAATGAGATTTAAAGGTACCATTAAACAGTCCAACTCCAGTCATTTCATTGAAATAAAGCAGCTTAGAGCCCCAGTTTCTGAGGACTTTTTGTGAACTGCACTGTCAGCTAATATATCACCTGATAATCTCCCGAGAGCTGGCGGGGGGAGGTTTGGAGAAGTACAGCAAGGCATGAACCCAGCATCTGGATGTGCCTGTCCCAAATTTCCTCTCACCTATGAAGAAGTCTAAATAATGAATGTCTTAATATCTTAACACCATATTCAGTTAGATAGGATTTTTTTGGAGGGAGATGAGGTGTGCTCTGCTAACTTACATGCTTTGCCAATAAAAGTGGTTTCGTATGAGGTCTCAAAAGCAATTTAGTTGAGATCTATTTAGTAACTGAAGATACATATCAGAATCTTCCGTATCTACAAGTGAATATTATGCCATGCTTTACATTTTGACAGTTCATTGGAATAGCCCACACTATAGACGGCGCAGATCAGACTAACCAGTGACCTTGTTGTTGATACAAAGAAATAAAGTAGCAAAGTCAGTGGGCGGTCCAATCACAAGTGTTCTCAGTAATCATATAACAGTATTTATCTGTCTTGCAGGTAAGGTGTCTGATAATAAAGATGCCTATCAAAGGAGAAACATGTATGGTTTGTCTGATAAGACTAGGATCATATACTGTATGTTGGTGTTTTACAGATTAGATGAAGTCTGTAAAATCCTGTGCTGAGTTTATTCTTTTTCTACATCTTCCTTGCTTATAAGCGTAATGGGGTTACAGTTATGAAAATACATGAATATGATTCTAGACATGAAAATAAATCATGGACACACTTTTAAAATAAAGCACTCAGGGCAACAGTAGGGGGCTCTTAATGCTTTGTGGAAAGACAGATCATAACTGTGGTATAATTGCTTATGAACCTCAGAATATTTATCATAATCTATGTTCATGTCAGTGGTTCACAAACTTTTTTACTCCAAGTAAAAAAACTCTATTGTTCACAACAATATTGAGAGGCCCCATAACCTTTCAAGTTTTTTTGTTGGAATTTATTGCAATTTATTAAGCAAAAAAAAAAAATGTCTTCAACTTTCTACCTGATACAATATTTTTGAGCTTGATATAACTAGAAAACATTTATTAATTATAAAAAATGCCAATGGAGTTTTATGATTTTATTCATTTGCATGACTTGATCTAGAAATAACACTTTAAAAATTAGTCTTTTTCAAGACGGTAGGATCCCTGGTTCTTCTTATTCCTCTTCTTCTTCTTCTTCTTCAAAAAAAAGCAAGCTGTTAAGGAGGGGAATTCAAATAAGAAACATTTAGATTTTTTGTTGATTTGACATATTTTAATGCTGGACTGTCTCATTTTAAATCATTTAAATCATTTAAGTCATCTTGGCCCCTTGATTGAGAGTCACTAGTTTACTCACACACATGATTATTTATTTTATTTTTAATGAATAACAGTGAACAGATGAACCTCGGAATATGTATTGTCATCTACATTTACAGGACCAACATTATTCCAGTTTCAGGAAATCTGAATATATGAGTATGTCTAAATGAAGGTAATTATGGATGATATAATATAAAGTCAAGCTAATGATGACACTCTTTTGGAACAAGTAAATGTTATTTGTATAAATCATGTGACCTTCGTATTGTCATTCATCATTCAAGGTAATGAAAATGATTGGGTTAGTTAAAATGCTGTCGAAACCTTCAGCAGAATCGTTTTAAAGAGAGCGTTTATTCAGATTAATGTGGTTACGTGTAGCCTATACAAGAATATTCCGATAGCTGTGGACCATATATATATATATATATATATATATTATTTTTTTTAATTTTTTTAAGGGGTCATCGGATGTCCATTTTCCACAAGTTGGTCTGATTATTTATGGCCTTTATGTAAAGTTTGTAACATACTTTGGTTACAATTCCTCAATGGTTGTGAAAAACAACACCTGTTTTACCTCCTCAAAAACAGCTCTGTTCACAGCGACCCGTTTCGGTGCATGTCTCTTTAAATGATAATGAGTAACTGCTCACCCCACCCCTCTTCTACGGGGCCTGTATCGACACAAGACACATAAAGTGCTGCCTTGGCAACTTGCCTTGGAGGAGAGTATACAAATGGTTGAGGGCGGAAATATGCTAATACGGGACAGTCCGTCAGCGGTCATGGTCTGACTCTGAGCATGAGCAATATTATGTCATATTGCTCAGAAAATCCAAACGGCTTGATTATTGAGAGTGTTTAGACTTTTTGAGGATAAAAAAAAAAGGGGTCAATGTATTTTTTTCATCGTATGGTGGTTGTGTCCACACACTGCAAAGACACCTTTATATGCAAACACCATATAAAAGTGAAGTTTGCATCCGATGACCTCTTTAAGAAAGGCTTAATCGGAATGTGAACATTATCTCTCAGGGCATGCATCTGAGACCCGCGTTTCAATAGCGTGCGCTCTCTGTAGGCATGTCCACATTAGCAGATAATGAGTTGCCATGAGAACGACTGACATCTCTATCTTTTCATGCAAATTACATAAACAGAGAATATTTGTTATTATTTGAATTAGATAATAGCAGAGATGTAAATGTTTATAAAGATATATTGCTAATGCCTGTGTGACTAGTATTCATTGAGTTTTGTTTAAGTTTAGAGATACTCCAGAATAAAAGTTCACAGAGACGGAGAGGCAGAAAGCATACCCGGTTTATTTTCTTTATTTTACAAAGGCACAATGTTTCGATTGTACATACAAAAACATAAAAAACTAGACATTTCAGTTTATTATTTTCATATTTGTTAAGTCTGTATTTTGTCTATTTTGCTGCTATGTGAAAAATTCCAGCAAACCGCGCCGGCCTGTTTGTCAACCCCAGAGGATTAACTTTAGCCTAATAGGAAGGAAAATAAATTGTGATTAAAAATATATGCACACTCACATCAAGACGCCGCTGCGGTGGTGGAGTGCATGCAGGAGGAGCAGCGTTTGCCACTGCGCTGCTTTTTACAAATAAAGCTAATGCTAAAAATCCACGCTAACTTGAAGCTATCTTAACTGATGCAATACTATGCTACTAACTTACTATGCTTCTAACAGTACTACACTAACAACTATGCTAATTAACTACCTAGGCTACATGAAATAATCTAAATAACTATATAAATGCTATGCTAACATAATGCAAATATACGCTATCCTGATCGTTTTCAATAATCACAATTCCAACACCTGACTCGCTACAGTGGTTTTGATGGAACAAGATGTTTTTATACCAGGGGCTGAGCCTATGCCAAGGGCGTGGTGAGCTCGTACCAAGGGCGTGGTAAGCTGGTACCCTCTTAAGTCACAGAGCACCACAACTTCCAATAGGAAAATTCAACTGCAGTAGCCACCGTTCAACCTGAAGAGGGCAGCACTCAGATGTTTTTACACCATATATTGTAGAATTAAAAAAAACTTTGTACCCAAATGTCAAATAATTTACTCGCATCAATGAACAACACTAATTAAGCCCCAGGCTTACAGATCATTAACTAAAAACAGTTGTTTTAGGGTTTAGTTACCCTTTAAAACTGAAGTGAACCAAAAAAACAGTCTCAAAAACACATTTTAAAATTGCTGGTGTTTCTGATGTCACAGACTACCTTGTAATCAATCACGTCAACATGCTGGCGGGCTTTAACATAATCATTAAATGATCCTTCAGAAATCACTCTAATATGATGATTTGACGCTCATGAAACATTTATGATTATCAACAATTGTGCTTTAAAGGGGTGGTATAATGCCCTTTTCACAAGATGTAAAATAAGTATTTGATGTCCCCAGAATGTGTGAAGTTTTAGATCAAAATACCCCACAGAGTGTATATAGCATGTTAAAATTGTCACTTTTGGAGGGTGAGCAAAAACGCACAATTTTCTGTCTGTCCCTTTAAATGCAAATGAGCTGCTGCTCCCGGCACAGAGGGCGGAGCTTCAAGAGCTTGTTTCGGTAACGCTTTAGATTACAGCCCAGAAAGTACTGTGTAATTAAGAGGAATTTACAGTGTAACTTTCTGTAATTATAGTGTACCTATAAAGTACTTGCATGTAAGTATAAGTGAACAATATGTAAAGTTTGGGTAACAACCAGGAGAATAAAAAAAAAAAAATTATACTATAAGTATTATAGAACTAAGGGTTAATTATTCTACTGTTATGGTACAACAATATTAGGGAGCAATTTAGCAAGGACATACACTGAGTATCTTTTTGTAATAATTGTGTGCCAATATACTGTTTAGGCTTTTTAAAAATGACAGGGTACATATCTATGCATTTATACTTTTTACTTTTTTTCTTTTAGCTTTTTTATACCTTTTTTTGGTAGCAAAAGTGCAGATGTTTAAGTTTTGGGCTAAGATGTTTCAAGGCAAGAAAAGCTAAGACTATTGCAATTTTAAATATTGGGAAATATATCTTGATTCATGTGGTTACAGGAGGTGCTTGTATAATAAATAAAGGTTTCCGAGTAAGTGGTATAAGATTGTGTATGCATTTTTATTGTACTTACCCTGTAACTACATGGAATAAGAGGGTAACAAGCATCACTTTAATTTACGGCCCGCAATGTCACACTTACTCTGTAAATATGGAACAAGGGGGTAACAAGCACCACTACATGACACAAGAGTATCTTTCCCCAAGATTTAAGCAAAAGTTGCAATAGTTTTCGTTTTCAGTGCACTTTTGTTAAAAATATTACTTTCTAAATGCATAGATATGTACCCTGTAATTTTTAAAAAGCCTATACAGTAGTATGTACTGGTTCACCATTATTACAAAAAGATACTCAGTGTATGTTCTTGCTAAATTGCTCCCAAATGTAAGATTGTTATATCATAATAGTAGAATAAGTACCCCTTAGTTCTATAGTACTTACAGTATAAATATTTTTTTTTATTCTCCTGGTTGTTACCCCTTTATTCCCCAAACTTAAAATATTGTTCCCTCATACTTATATTGTAAGTACATTATAGGTACACTATAATTACAGACGATTACACTGTAAAATCGCTTTGATTACACAGTACTTTCCGGGCTGTAATCTAAAGCGTTACCCTTGTTTCCTTTTACCTCACACAGACATGCACTGAAAATGTAAAAAAAACTTTTAGCCTTTTATGTTCGAACCGGAGTCAGACAAAGATTGAGTGACTCAAGAAGTGACAACATGTAGAATGCAACAGGACATTTCTGACTGGTTAGTTGAAGACTTTATGTAGCTTATGTGTAGTTATCTTCTAGTCATTGATTAGCATATTCTGTCTTGATCATCTATAAATCGTGTTCCGGGGCGGGTTTATGTCAATTTTAGGGTTTGTGATGTCACTAACCCATGAGGAATGTGTAGTCCCTACCAGCCATTTGTTGTAGTCCATAAAAAACAATTTCTTTAAAAGAAAATACCTCCCTTTGCTTTGAATTTTGAGCGTCGTAACTTTGCTGATGTTGTTTATGCTCAAACAGCAACATTACACACTAAATGAAGTTAGAAAAGGGAAATCATAATCAACCACCCCTTTAACTTTGCTGTGAAGCAAGGGATTCTCAAGAGAAACCAGGTTATGATATTTTTCTGTTGATATGAAAAATCAGATTTAGCCTTATAGCGAGGCAGCGGTCTGACTCCAAGATGGCGAACGGAAACATGGTTTGTGTAACATAAGCAACACATTATTAGCTGTTTGATAACATAGTCAAGCAAAAGGCTAATCATATTAATTAACGTTATCTGTCCGACGTTGTAAAGAGTGATACCATTGTGCAGGTTTTCTCAAGTTGACCGAGTGGATCTCTGAGCTGTGTGAGGGAGTGGAGACGGGGTTAATTAGCAAATTACCACTATAGTCAAGTCACATTTATTTATAGGGCTTTTTTACAATACAGATTGTTTCAAAGCAGCTTTACAGAGATAACAGGAAAATAATGCAAAGTTCCAGAAGAAAATAGCCTCACAGTTCAGCTTAAATAAATTCAGTGATGTTTCATTTTTGTTGTAATAAAGTTAATGTGTAGGCTACCGCTATATATAGCCACTCTGGAGAAAACTGTGATGTCATTAGGTCAGTTAATTTCTCATATAATGGTGTCAATGCAGTCAGATCAATATTATTGTTGAATATTAAATTAAATGTTAAATACTAAATTAAGCAAGAGTGAAGAGCTACATTTTAAGGCGTGAAGTTTTTCACAGGAAAAAAAAATCTAAACTTTTTTTACAGGAAAACCGTTTAGCCCTAAGCATGTAATTTTGGTGATCAAAGATTAGATTTAAGGGATAAAAGTATCTACAGGGGGACTTTAAATACGGAATATACAGCAATGTTTGTGTTTGGAGAGGATATAGGCTAGTTGAGCAGCGATGAAGCAGGTAAATATACAGGTGTAGAAGGACTTCCGTCTTCAGGCTATTCATTGGTCACGTTCACTTCTCCCAATATATGTTCAAAGTAAACCAGGCTAATAAGATTCATAGTGGGAGGGTAGAAAGCCGTCTATCCACCAGTCAGACGAATACTCCAGCCAGAAGCCAGAGAGAGCGGAGAAAACAGCCAGTAATGGGCATCCACACACAAGCACGCATGTAGGTGGGGTGTAGAGAACAAGAGTTGTGACTGAATGGAGTTAAGCGCAGTGTCATTTCAGGTGCGTAAGCGTCATGGATAAAGCGAAACTAGCGGAGCTGAGATCAGCAATAGGGAATGTCGGGACCGCGTTAGTTATGATTAGCCTCGGCACCGACACCGGTGCTTTTGGAATCCGTTTTTCATCGTCGTGATGGTTTAGTGATGAAGAATTTCGAGACGCACAGGACGCCGTGTCTTCACACCGTAGTGCACTTGTTTCTCTTACTGACTTCTGATCGGTTTGGGTGAAACAACAGACTAAACATGGATACTCCGAGGGAAACCAGGAAACAAACAATCAAAGCCAAATCAACCAAGCGCAAGAACAAGACGCACAAGTCCCAGAAGCTGTTCAGAAGGAAATCGTTGAAATCGCTTGGAAATTTTATGAGCAGGATTGTCAAAACTTTGGGCACTTTAGCACACTTGGGGGACGCGGATCAGCCGGACGCGGGGGAGGATGATGACGGGGGGTTTGGGGACACTCTGGGCGCTCACAACTCTGGGAATTACAGAGAGAACTTGACGAGGAAGGCAGTTGCGCCCGCATCATCTTATGGATCCGTGAAAGAAAGACTGTCCTGGTGCTACGGCGAGAAAACACCTGGAGTTCAGGGTCTGAAGAATCACGGAAACACCTGTTTCATGAACGCCGTGGTGCAGTGCCTGAGTAACACGGAACTTCTGGCAGAGTATCTGGGTCTGGAGCAGTATAAATGTGAATTATATGAGCGGAGGATCAACGGGGTGATGAAGAGCGAGGAGGTCAGGGGGGAGGTGACGGAGAAGCTGGCGTCGCTAGTGAGAGCGCTCTGGACGCTCGATTACACGCCTCAGCTGTCGGTGGAATTTAAGGTGAGTTTCGACCAACTTACACAATGGCACGCCCCTATTAACAATCAACATGTAGACAACTTCTTTGAGAGATCCTTTGTGTAGAGTGGAATCGTTTATTTTACTTTATAGGCTACTGAAGATCATACTAAAGATCATCAACAGGTGTTTGTCTGAACAAATTGAACTGCATCCTCGAGTCAACCAAATCAGACATTTTGAACCTATAATCGATTATTTCGGACATGTCCGATTCGGAGTGATGGGGGCTAACAGCATCACCATAGCGTTAAACGCTAAATAAACAACACGTTTGTTCAAAACATTTTGGAGCATGTATAGATGCCACGCTAGGTCAGAATAGGACTGAACCACTGCATCGTTCTAAATTGTTTCTATATAACGAACTGTTCAGAAGAACCGATTCACGGTAATAAACAAGTAGACTTCCTCATCACTAATTCAAAAGTCTGCTCTATGCAGTCTAGTGTCTGTGGTGGAAGTGGGAGGGGCTTAGAGTAGGAGGAGACAGGTGAATCACCTGTCAACAATTCGACCAACTTGTTTTGCAAGAATGTTAATTGTCAAAAGGAGTTTTGTTAGATCAGAAAAGTCATTTGTTTTTTGCAGGAAAAATGCCAATAACACTACCTACTAACTGGGAATATCATAACACTCTTTTAAACATGATGCATTTAAAACATTCAGATAAACAGGATAAGAATCCTGCCATTCACTAACAGCAAGATTGCTCACAGCTATTTAGTTATGTAAAAATGCCTTAAAGGCACAGTATCTATAATCTTGTAACTTAATGCTTTCCTAGAGAAAGAGAAAGAGAGGGAGAGGGAGTTGCACATTAGTCCACATTCTTAGCAGACTTTGCCCCTGGTGTTCCCATTCATTCAGATCTGCCCTGTTTACCCTTTATTCTGTGGACAGTTTCGGCTCTGTCTATAGACCTCTTTAGCTTATAGTATCAAGTGTTTTTAAAATGCACCCTTTTAAAAGCCAGCCTGCCCCTGGATTTCACTGTAAAAGTATTTCTGAAGCCTTTTTTTGTTTTGTTTATTGCAGTCTTTTTTCTACTGCCATTGTTTTTCTTGGATTTGCTTCTCAGTTCCATGCAATTTTAAGATTTATTTGGTTCATTCCATGTTTTATTATAGGCAACCTCTGTCATGCTAATTCAGATTAGCAGTTGGTTTCAAATTAATCTTGTTTATTTTTGTTCAGGACTCGATACTCCAGGTGTTAGTAATCTGTACTCAATCTGTGTTTCAGAAAGCCATTTTGTAAACCATGATTAGCTATTCTAGATTAAGGGCTACTCCTGGATTAATTTAAACTCCCCCACATATATTTTAGTACACACAAATACAAATTCAAACCCTCTCAAATTTGTCTCATGACAAATGGCCACAAGTTTAAAATTCGTTTTAGTATGATTTATAGAGTTTAAATGTATTATTCATAAATGTATTATTATAGTGGCCTTAAGAATTCCTTCAGTGTATTTGTAAAACTAAATCGAAAAGTGTGTGTGTGTGTCGTCTCGGTTACCCAGCAATGTGCAATACTGATACACTCACCACCTCTAGCACAGCTTGTGTTCTGCTCAGATATCATCCTAAGATGCATGTTTCTGATATCTGTCCCATTTCCATGCATTTCCCTTTACTTCTCAACAACACCATCCTGTATGTTATAACAAATAGAATGTATTTAGTTTCTCTGTTATAATGAATGGCACCTCCATAGGAACAAAATGAAATATAATTAATAGTTTAATTAGTAATACTTAACCATTCAGTTTTGTGCTCGTCTTGTTTACAGGGTTTGGTTTGTTACTGAATAGTAAAGACATGAAAGAGGCCACATGGTAGAGGCCACAGTGGATATTTAGTCTCTGAGGTGAGGAGATAAATGATGAGGGTGAGAAGGAAGGTCAGAGGAAAGTGAATAATACAGAGCCTGAACATCAGCAGATATTAATGACTCCTCCATTTGGAGAAACAAGACAGACCGGACATTATGACTTTTATGCATCTCTCTTTGTTTTTCTTCCTTCCTGCCTGAGTTCTATATTCCTGCCAGTGTTTTGTCGTCCAAACTCGGTCCTGTAGGGCCACTGTCCTGCAGAGTTTAGCTCCAACTTTCCTCAACACACCTGCCTGAAAGTTTGTAGTATGCCTAGGCAAGCAAAAAGTGTAATATCTACTAACGCTGTGGGATGCATGGAAGGACACCAGAGGCTTTTTTTTTTAATAGATGTCAATGGAGGAGAGGCTTCACTATACTGAATAAAGTGCTTTTGTGGGAAAACGGCTTATCATTTAATGAATTGACATTGGCTAATGTTCAACATGTTTGCTCTTAAATATATGTGTTGGATAGATCTATTCTCTGAAAAGCAAATGTTGTTTTATAAGAGAAATCACAGACAATTTCCGTGACAGGTGTGATTCAGTTTACAGCATTTCTCATTCATTTCTATTATATCTGCAAACAGTCGCACAACTCTGAACAAAATTCAATGACATCAAGGCTGTAATGTGATTGGTTATAAAAATGTGATACATTTAGCATTACACTTTCTCCAATGTAGAGCCACGGACACTCGTATCTCTCTATAATAAGACCATTTCTGGCATAGTAAGTAAGACCTTGATTAGCTGTTCAGGTGTGTTTAATTAGGGTTGGAGCTAAACCAGACTGAATCCAAAATTGCCCCCTATACCCTCAAATAGGGCCTTATTTGAAGGGACAGCCAATTGTAGTGGTGCCCAAAACCATAGTGGACATTATCGAGTGCACTCATTCAATCCCACATTGCACCGCAATAACGAGTGTACAGCCGATACACTCGACGGCTGTCCGAATTCGCTCACTCGTTTTCATTCACTTCTTCAAGTGAACTGTATTAGTGGACTAACGTAGGAAATAGCGGTTGAGGGTTTAGGGGGCGTTTTCGGATTCAGTCCCAGAGATTGTCTTATTATATGGAGATGAGAGGATCTGTGGCTCTTACCATTGGAAAAAAGAGTAACGACTAACTTGGATCACGTGACGTGAGGTCTTATTATATAATGGCACTGAAGTCAGTGGCCAGCTTTCAGAGTTTTATGACAGACAGTTACAGTTACACAGTTTCTTGTGGAGGAGCGCGTTCATCTTGTGAGTAATGTTCTATATTTGGTGTTATATCGCTAGTAAACTTACAGTGGATTGTTTGTGAAATGTGCTTTACATAGTGGAAAAACTGTTAATTGTTTTTTTAAGATGCAGATTACAGTGCACATAAAACCACACATTTAAGGTTTAGATTTGAATCTGTATACATAGCAGAGCTGCTAGTCATTGAAAATGTAATTGTAATTTAATTGTTGAAATCTGGAATCCATAGAAATAATACATTTATTACTTGAAATCTTTATATTTTGTTTACCTTTGTTCATTAAAAAGTGTTTATTATTATTATTGTTATTGTTATTATTATTATCAGGCATACACAGTAGTCAAATCATTACAATTCAAGTCTAATTAATTTGTTGAAATGTGGAAGCCATGGTGAGTACACGTCATTATTGTATTTATTACTAATAAAATAAATGTATTTCATTAAACAACAATATAATACAATATTTATGATTTCAATGATTAATTTTATCTGTATTCATTAAAATGCATCTTATCAGCACCATAGTGCATGGCAGTCAAGTCTTATTATAATAGGCAAAGTAAGAAAACATTGATATTTATTTTCTTTAGACAATATAGATAATCACTCAATATTACACAGTGGCTATTATTAAATACTACTACACATTTGCTGCTGGTAATGCCATGAATGAGTCTTACCTGCCACAACATTCCCTACCCTACTCTTATAAAACAACATTTTTATCAAGGCAAAATCTACATTTAGTTCCCAACAAAAGTATTGTATGGTGTAAAACATGTTGAACATTAGCAAACAGGCTGTCTATTCATAAAATAAGCTATTTCCTCACAAAAGCAATTAATTCGATGTAGTGAAGCCTCTACACCATTTATATCCATAAAAAAACAGCCTCTTGTCTCCTTCCCTGCGTACCGACCAAGCTGAAGCGTTAGCTTTTTTGGCTAAAGGTTGCAGGCTTGCCTTCAGTGACTTTGTCGTATCTCCCAATTATAAGACCATTTCTGGCATAGAAGGACCTTTATTAGCTGTTCAATTGTGTTCAATTGAGCTTGGAGTTAAAACACTGCAGGACAGTGGCCCTCCAAGAGCAGGATTGGACACCCCTGATCTAAATCAATCATGCAAAAAAAACAAACAAACAAACAAAAAAAAGTAAATTAGAATTGTACATTATCTTCTTTATACCGATTTATTGATCAATATCGGGGTAAAACAAATGTAAGCTTGTTTACTAATTTCTTTCACCAGAGGCTTTTAGATTACATACTGTGCCTACATACTAAGTTGGTAATTAGGTAGTACTAATCACACTAAAAATGTAACCGCTTTTTAATAAACAGTAAAAATTGTATATAACCTGTCTGCCTTATTGCTGTGAGCGACACATTTTTAAAGTGGAAAAATGAAATCGGTGCCTCTAGGTTTGCATGATGTGTGTAATTAAAAGAATGTTTCCAACTCTTTAAGATGACAAATTAAAAATTAATAGTCAGTATGTCCTGCCGTAGTTAAAATTGAACAGGCTATGTTAAATATTTCATACTGATCTATGATATGGACAGGTATGTTTTTTTTTTTTTTTCTCTCTCTAATTATCCCACAGGTCAGATTAGATTCCTCAATGAGCCATATTCGTCCAACTGGCCACGTCTTTGACACCCCAGATCTAAAATGGAAAACTAGTTGATTCTAAAATGGAAAGATGAATGTGGTAAAGGCACATTCCAGCGCGTCTGTCTGGAAAGCTTAAGAATAGGAGGGAAACTCTGCTAGCAGCGCTGAAGCTGAGGTTATGTAATGCCGTCATTCATCATGTTGCTTTGAATTGGCAATGGAACCAAGACAGGTCGTGTTAACCTGCTAGACTTGTTTGTCATTCTTGTGTAAGAGAAATGAAAGGTTTGTTCTCGGAAGTGAAGGGAGCTTGGTAATTTATGCCTATCTAATTCACACAGAAATGGTATTGATTGCCCATTAGAGCTTTATATTGTAAGAAGAGGTTGAAAGAACAGAAATGAAATGTTTTACAATTTACAGGGTTTCAAAGTCTCTGTGATATTATGTTTTGCGACTTATATGAAGTTCAAACAGTTTGCTACAGTATGAAAGGGTTGATAGCTGATCAATGGCTTGTTTGCGACTAGCTGGGAGGAAGAAAGTCAAACCCAGTCAGTTTAAATCTGTTCAGAGACGGGTTCGATTGAACTCTGTTGATTTAATTTCCTAAATATCTCATACTAGAACACCTGTTAACCTGCTGTGGCTGTAGGCCTATATACATGTAAAAAAAAAAAAAATAATACAGCCTGATGTTGTTGTTCGCATTTCTGTTCGTTAGAATTATCAGTTTACAGCCTGGAGTCCTGATAGACAAATATTCATAGTAAATGTCATAAAGCTGCAGTACAAGGACATCTTGGAACTTTGGACCCAGCTTATTCATGCAGACATGATTTGAATTGATAAAGGGTATCTGTGCTTCAGGTGAGCTGTTGTGACAAATTAGCCTAGAAAACTAGACTCCCCCTAGCGGCAGCAAAATTGATTTTGCAGCCAGTTTAGCCTAGCAACTCTCTGTTGACTTTCGAGCTGGAAAAACCAAACTCTACTCAGGCCAATTACATCGTGTATAGAGTCGATGGGCGGGCTTAACATAATGACGACAGAGTTGAGACGGTTCCCTGCTACCTGAAAACAAAGAATGGCTGCTGCTGCTGGCGAACAGCTATCTTTCGATTCGGCTTTGGCCGCGACTCTAGATCATTTGAAGTTAAGCGTTTCTTTTAAACAAGAACAAAGAACGGCACTTTGAGTCATTTTAAAAAAAGGAAGATATAAAAGACGTCACCTTCTTCAATGCTCTGGTTAGTTGTTGCGCTATCCTATTGCGTGCAGAGGGAATTTGAAAGACAACCATTTATCCCGCCCCTCGTATTGAGCCCTGTCAATGGTGAGTTCCCAGACCTAACATCCTGATGTAGGTCTGGAATGCCAGGCTAGTGACCAATAACATTGAGTATGGAACAGTCAGTGTGAATGCCCTTAAAAGAACAGACCACCCCAAAAAAGAAAATTATAATGTTATTCATTCACACTCATGCCATTGCAAACTTGTATGACTTTCTTTAGGGACATAAAAGAAAATATAAAAAAAAAAATTGGCCTATGCTGTTTACACAATGGAAGTCAATGGCAACCAAAACTGTTCATCTTTTGTGTTCCGTAGAAGAAAGAAATGCATACAGGTTTGGAACGACATGAGGGAGAGTAAATAATGACTATTTACATTTTTGGGTGACCTATGCCTGTGTTGGATTTGAGAACCAAAAACAGTCCAATTTGTGAATGAATCATTCAGACAAGTTATAACTTCACTGAAAGGATTTATAATAAATACTCGTTCACTAATAGGACATCATTACTTCTCTCTTGAACTTGTCAAGGAGTGCTTGGGTTTGACTTAAATTTCAATCAGTTTCTTACACACAGGTTTATATGGCTTTAAAGGGCCCCTATTATGATTTTTTTTAAAGTTTCCTAATGTTGTTTTGGAGTCTCCTACAACAGGTTTACATGCATCAAACGTCAAAAAACTTTTCATTTTCGCATACATTTGCACATCACCAGATTTTCAATGATTTTCAAATGACTCACCAAATAAATCAATCTCTCTAAATCCCTCCTTTCTGTGAGCTACTCTGCTCTGATTGGCCAGACAGCTCAGTCTGTTGTGATTGGTTTACCATGTACAACAAAAATTCCCATTGCCATAACACCGACAGCTCTGCGTGTCCTGAGGCTTCCTACACCGTAAACTTAACACAGTAACGAACAATGACGTCGATTTTACCATATCAATCCGAGCGCGAGTCCGATGATGAAACACTAGAAGAACCATTCATTCAACCCAAACCTCCATCGCAAGGACGACTTGAGCAGGGCGCTTCAGTGATTCACTACTCAGTTTGAGGTAACTCACATTATATGTTGCTATTCCTCACCATCAGCATTAACCCTCTGGGTTCTGAGGTGTTTTCTGAGTCCTGGAGGTGTTCTGACATGCTCTGACATTTGTGCTTATTTCTGATACTTGTGACATTTTCATTGCTAAAGTCTGATTACACTGTATTCAGCACAAACTCTGCTACAGTAATATGTCAGCAGCATGTATGTAAAAGATTTTAGTTTTGAGATAATGACGTTTATGCGTGGTTTGTGAAAAAACAAAAAAACATTGTCACTGAAATAAGGTAATAAAACCCATACTAATTATTTCTTCACAAGACTTTTGAAAATTGTATCACGTGGCCTAGAATATTTGCTTCAAAACTATGTGAAAATCATCCTGACTACTTATTCAGATAAGACAATATATTGACTTAAAATTCGTAGGACGTGTTTTGTGTAAGAAAGCTTTATGCAGAGGGGCGTTAACAACCCATTAATATAGTGTTTTCACACCTGAGAAAGACAAAGGCCCTCCCCTAATGGCCCTATAAGGTGCTATCAGGTGCTGTCATTGTGAGAAGCCTTGCACAAAGAATCAGGAGAGACTTAAAAAAGAATGGCTTTTAGATTGTTTGGATTTATTTACAACACAACCAAGTTATTTACAACACAACCAAAAAGTTACACAATCAAAGACAAAAAAGCACATTAGTAAAACACACTGATCTAAAGACAGAGACTTGGACAGTCACACACCTTTGTGCCATTCCTAAAACATATAGGTTACATACCTGTCATCTCCAAGGTGTTTGATTTTTCACCATGATCATGTACAGAGACTCACGTGAATGTCAGCTGGACTCAGTGTTGGTCCCTGTTAAAACATAAAAAAAAAATAAAAAAAAACAGCTGTGAACATGCTGATATCAGGAGAAACTATTTTAGATTTTTCTGGTTCAAATTATGAAATTTACTAAATACATACATACACTATATATATATGAACTCCCAAGTGTGTTGTGCCTTAGGTATATGTGTAGGGCTGCATGAAATAATAACAATAGCCTATAGCAGGCAGCCTATACATCGCTAAAAAGTTCAGTAACACTACATTAGAGAAAACTATATGGATTATCATGTTACTTCAAACGTTTCCATTCGTTACGAGGTTCTGAAATGAGATTGCTGGAGTAAAAACATGAAGCCTAATGTTTGTTTTGTTTTGTTTTGCTTTTCAAACCCACAGCGCGCGTGACTCAAACTCAGCGCGTGCAAACATTTACTGAATGCGATCGAGCCGGACCAAACTATGAAGCATTATTCTTACAAAATTATACATATCTACGTGTTAGCAGATATCCACATTCCACTAACACAGTATTTAACAATAAACACAGGTCTAAACATTATAATATTCACAATCATACAAGCCTTCTGTTATATCGTGCTGTGTTTAATTATCAAACATAAAAACATTCGTAGCCTATGACGCGAGAATGTTTTTATGTATATCAGTGATGGAGTACTCGAGTCCTGGACTCGGACTCGAGTCCGACTCGAGTCCTTATTCTCTGGACTCGTGACTCGACTTGGACTCGCGGACTGATGACTAGTACTTGGACTCGGACTCGAGAATATATAAAATCGGACTAGAGCATTCATTAAATGAATGACGTTGTTTCTGACTAAATAGGTTATAAAAATTTGATATAAGATGTTACACTTTTCCTGTTTCGGGGTCCAAGACCGGCCGTGATCTATTTTTTCCCTCACAGACACTGCTAACCGCTCGCTCTCCTTGCTTGACAACACACTCACTGACATCACTCACTTTACGCTGCATTCTCGTGCATTATTCGCGGGAGAGAGAGATAGCGTAACACATTTAACACTAGATAAGTTCCTCTACATCTAATCAGCAATTTCGATTTTGGCACGCTTTGCAGCAGCTGAGCTGACCACTAAGGAGCGAATGTACAGTGACGTGACAAAACTGCCAGATTTAAACTGTGCTTTCGTGCGGCTGGCGCTGAGCCAAAGTCGGACGCGCTCAGCGCTTAATCCCGTTTATCATACAATAACACAATTATGTTTATTTTAGCTAACAAACTAGATGGCGACCTTGACTATGTCACACATCGCAACCACTCTTTACCTGCGGTGTTACAACTGCTTATAGCACTGCATGTTCTGTTTTTTTTGCCGCAGTTACATTGGGATTTAGTTTGCTTTTCAAAATTTCTAAATAGTTTTTCTTTTACCATATTCGTCAAGAAGAATGCATTTCTCCTCCTCTGTCCAATTAGGCTTTATTTTTTGTTTTCTTTATCCATTCCAGTTGCCTGATCATCCAAAAAATCAATGTTTTGAATAAAGTTAAAAATCAATGAACCTTTTTTATAAATTTTATCAGCTCTTTAAAGGTGCCAGAGTGGAGACATGTAGGCACTGGGGGCTCGAGTCTCGACTCGGACTCGGACTCGGGACTCGAGACTCGACTCGGACTTGAACTCAGGTAATGGTGACTCGACTTGGACTCGACTCGGACTCTTATATGGTGACTCGGACTTGGACTCGGACTCGAACACTGGGACTCGAGACTCGACTCGGACTCGACAGTTGGTGACTCGACTACAACACTGATGTATATACATTAGCATTAGGCTTCATGTTTTACTCCAATCACATTTTATAACGTACATTTTAGTCTGGCACCAGTGTAACTAGTAGCTACAAGTTTATGCAACAATAACATGCTGCTAACATGCTACAAACAAAAACATGTCTTACCTTAAAAATTGTTCTCATAATCAAATCGTGTTCTTCTAACTCTTCTGTGGAAAATCCAAGATAAACAGCACAGTATTCCACACTCATGAAAAGCAGAGCAGGACTGAAGACGCGGATTATCTGTTTTGAGGTCGTTAACCGTTTGCGTTCCTCCACGTGGCTCATTAGTATGCGAACAGCTGTTGCGCGTGGGCGTGGTCACATTAACGTTAATGAGCTCAGCCTGGAGAAACTGTACATGTCGTTGCTTTCATACGAATGACTTAAACAGAGAATATTTGTTTTTGATATGATTTACATCATTTAAAAATAGAGACTCAAAGCGTTGTAAAGACATACGTCTCAGGTCTGTGTGACAAACATTTACTGAGTTACAGATCATTTACTGTCGTGTTTCAGAATGAGCTTCACATTGAGAGAGACGGCAGAATGCGCATCATGTTTATTTTCTTTATTAACAGGAAAAGTTTAGGATTATACTGCTGTAGTATCATGGTAAAGATACATTTTAACCACAGATTCTTCACATGCTCATCCTTGGGCAGTGGGAAAGAAATATCTTTACCGTCACATTGTAGAGCACAGTGTCTCCTCAACATGATGCTCTCCAGTATCCACAGGATCAGCTGCCGGTTTGAGGTTTAAGTTTCCCTGGTGTCTGCGCGCGCAATAAGTGAGCGGGCTAATGTTTCGTCTTGACGTCACAACGAAACGGCTTATGACTCGTTTGAAAAACAATTAATTTCATTGACTCAGAGTCGAATCTTACTTTTGAAAGACAATAACTTTATACACGGTGCACTTTCAGATTTAAAACTTTGCAGGAGGTTTTCATTCACTTAGAGCTATATTACATACTACATGAAAGGTCATTTTCAAAAATCCATGATGGGGCCCTTTAAAAGATTTGGAATATAGTTCAAGCTTCAACCATTTTTTATCATACTTTTATGGTGCTTTCGCATTAGTTTTCATTCATTGTAATTGCATGGAAAAGAGCAACCATTCAGCTTGAGCTACCAATGAGCTGACATGAGGGTGAATAAATGAAGACCGAATTTTCATTTTGGGTGCACTAGGCATGTTTCTTTGATACAGTTGAGCAAACAGCATAACAGTGATAAATGGTTTTCATCTTGTAAATAAACATTTTGTGCTGGTTAATGCAATACCGAAACCATATAAAATGGCATATTTTTGGAGGAGTGGAGAATGCAATATTTGAGGATTTTGTTTTTCTTAAGAGAAGAAATTAGCAAAATGAGGTTCCTTTATAGAAGTACAGAAACCCATGTATTTCTTGTCTTACTGAAGCTTTGTGATTTCCAAAATCTGCCTCTATCCCCTATCAATCAAAATATATGTAGATAAGGAGATTATTATGATCTGACTATGTGATCAGATTTCTTTACATACTGTCTGTTGCACAGCCCTCACGCTCAGATGACAGTGTGGGAGTTTGACATATTCCTGATGTCCATCTTTGGGCATTTTGTGCATGTTAGTTTTTAGGCCTCAAATAGTTCACAACAAATCAGATGTAAACTGACTTTTCAAAGCTTTCATGTGTTTGCATTGAGAGAAGTGGAAATTCTCTCCATTAAAGTCGATTTTTGGACTGGTGAAAAGGTGTTTATCTTAGACAAGTTTGCGGCTCAAAATGTGACTTTTTTTCTTACAGCACCTGTAGATAAAACTGCAAAATAAATAACACCTCACCTTGTATATATAATACATTATATATATATATACAACCGGTCAAAAGTTCGGGGTCAGTAAGATTTTTTATGTTTTTAAATGAAGTCTCTTCTGCTCACCAAGGCTGCAATTATTTGATAAAAAAACAAAACAAAAAAACAGTAATATTGTGAAATATTATTAAAATTTAAAACAGCGGTTTTCTATGTGAATATATAGTAAAGTGTAATTTATTCCTGTGATCAAAGCTGAATTTACAGCATCATTACTCCAGTCTTCAGTGTCACATTTTTTAAATTATTATAATATGAAATTATTATAATATGATGCTCAAGAAACATTTATGATTATTATCCATGTTGAAAACAGTTTTTTACATTTTTATTTCAGGATTCTTTGATGAATAGAAAGTTCAAAAGAACAGCATTTATTTAAAATATAATCTTTTCTAACATTATAAATGTCTTTACTGTATAACTTTTGATCAATTTAACTCATCCTTAATGAATAAAAGTATTTTCTAATTTCTTTCCCCCAAAAATTAAAAATAAATTTTTACTGACCCAAAACTTTTGAATGGTAGTGATTAATGTTACAAAAGCTTTCCATTTCAGATCAATGCTGTTCTTTTGAACTTTCTATTCATCAAAGAATCCTGAAATAAAAATGTAAAAAACTGTTTTCAACATGGATAATAATCATAAATGTTTCTTGAGCATCATATTATAATAATTTCATATTATAATAATTAAAAAAATGTGACACTGAAGACTGGAGTAATGATGCTGTAAATTCAGCTTTGATCACACGAATAAATTACACTTCACTATATATTCACATAGAAAACCGCTGTTTTAAATTGTAATAATATTTCACAATATTACTGTTTTTTTTTTTTTTTTTATCAAATAATTGCAGCCTTGGTGAGCAGAAGAGACTTCATTTAAAAACATAAAAAATCTTACTGACCCCGAACTTTTGACCGGTAGTGTATGTATATATATAATATATATATACACACACACACAACAGTTAAGGGCTGTTCACACCTAGAACTATGACTATAAGATAGCTATAACAATAACTATATTAGCGTCAATCCCAACGCAGGATAACATTTTGTATACTATTAAGCCCCGTTCACACTACAAGCGACACGATACCATTCAATTCAATGGGGAGCGAGCGATTTCCGGCGACACGCGCAACAGCGCCCGTTGGCGACCGGATGGGGCGTGTATGGCAAGTCGTTTTAACTTGTATTCATTTCCAGGATATGAATTCTTGATATCAACAATTAAATTTTCACTAGTTAACATAATAGTTATTGATATCAGGAATTAGATTTCTTCTAGTAACAATTGCAATTTTTGATATCAGAAATAACATTTCCACTAGTAACAATGCTAATTCTTGATATCCACAATACAATTCTCACTAGTAAAAACTATAATTCTTGATATCTGTAATTGTATTTTCACTAGTGAAATGTCACCATAGGCTGCCATTCAAAATCAATTGTTGATATCAAGAATAGATTTCTTACTAGTTGAAATTCCAATTTCACATATCAGTATACAATTCTTACTAGTAAAAACCTTTATTTTTGATATCAAGAATTCAATTGTTACTAGTTGAAATGTCTATTCTCGATATGAACAGTTGAATTGCTACTAGTAACAATGTTCATTTTTGATATCAATAATTAAATTTTCACTAGTGACGTTGTTAATTTCTGATATCATGAATGTGATTGTTACCAGTAAGAAAGCCATTTTAGATATCTGAAATAATATTGATATCAGAAATACATTTTCAGATTTAAAAAAAATGAAGATTTTTGCTTGTAGCAATTCAATTGTTGATATCAAGAATAGACACTTCAACTAGTGACAATTTAACTGTTTAACTTTATGCAAATGAAGAGCAACTTTCGGGAGTGACAACCAATAGGAGTGGAGCGCACGTGATCCTTCTCCGCTCAGCCCCTGCCCCTGGGCCTGCAGTGCATTGATGGAAAGATGGAGGAAAAATTTATCGTTGCGGTTAGCATTTCACCAATTTTATATGACATGTCTCTGCCCATGTACAGGGACATATATAAAGAAAATGATGCGTGGAAAGGAGTTTCAGAAATTGCGGGGATTCCAAGTAGGTTTAAATTATTGAATAGCCTGTAAAATGAACTCTTAAATAATTTTTGACAATGTGTATGTGAGAGACAGTAAAAAAAAAAAAAAAGCCTAAACGTACTAATAGCCTTGCTAATATTTTAGTGCTGTTTACACTCTCAATTTACACATGTATTCCATGTACACTTTACAATAAGGTTCATTAGTTAACATTAGGTAATGTATTAATTAACATGAACTAACAATGAGCAATACATTTGTTACTGTATTAGTTAATCTTTGTTAATATTAGTTAATTCAAATACAGCTGTTCATTGTTTGTTCATGTTAGTTCACAGTGCATTAACTAATGTTAACAAATACAACCTTTGATTTTAATAATGTATAAGTAAATGTTGAAATAGTATCTAAGATTAATTAATAAATGCTGTAGAAGTATTGTTCATTCTTAGTTAATTTGAACTAATGTAGTTAACCAATGTTAACTAATGAACCTTATTGTTAAGTGTTACCATGTACTGTATAATGTATATACTATTGAAATGTATACTAGATATTAAAACTGTATTAATGTATTGTATACTGATGGATACAGTATATCAATATTATATATCTATTATATGAAATATACTGTATATCTTATATCTTGACCAACCCTCCGCAGAAGCTCATCAAACTGGGTTCTGTCCAGCCTGAAGTACTGCTGGAACCGGACTTCATCCAGCTGCAGCTCCTGCACCAGCCGGTGGTACTCGCCGTGCTGACTCCGAGCCCGAATGCTTTCATGAACCCAGATAGATACACGGCCACAATGACAAAAATCGCCTTTTGTTTATCGTTCATTTTCAGCCTTTTTTATGAGTCTATTTATATTTAGTATTTTCCCTCCAGAATGTTTGTTTTTAGCGGCAAGAAAACTGATTCGCTGTCATTAGATAAACATTACTAGGCAACCAGTAGTGGGAACGCCCACTAGCGATCTCATCGCCAGCCACTGGCGACATGCAGCGACAAAGTCACTTGTAGTGTGAATGGGGCTTTAGTGGGCATGTTTGCTCTTTAAAGTTGGGTGGATTGTGATTGGCTGTCACTGTTTTAATAGTTCACAAGTTGTAAAAAAACATCTGAGAGTGAGTTCAAAGATATTGATCATAGTTGTCATCAATTGTTATTAGGGCTGCACGATTAATCGCAATAAAACCGCACGCGATTTGGCAAAGGCTGCGATATTTTATGCGCACTTTTCAGTGCAGTGCAGCTAACCGGTAGTAAATAATGATCCATTTGAACACCAGAGGGCGCTCTAACGCAGACACGATAAATATGCCCCGCCGCAGAAGTACAATAATGCGCATCATTCCAGGAAAACCCTATCGCTGTAGCTGAATAAACAGAAGATTGAAATGCTTTGATTAAACATGACTTATAAATACACGACTGCCTTATTCTGTGTAAGAAGCCACATCATCTCACAAATTATGCTCATCTGTCGTTATGAAGTGAGTTTGGCATAAATGTGAGTAAATGCATGTTGTAAAGGTTGTCTTTTGTTGGACAAGAGGTTCATAAATGCTTCTCATGTTTGGAAAGATGTTTGGCACGTGTTGCTTTTTTTTCTCCAAATGCACGTTATAAGTGACTCAAACTCACAGAGCTTTCAGATGGAGCAGCGTTTACAGAGCCGTACATCAATGACGAGCTGCGCGTAAAAGATAATCGCAGCCTTTGCAATTTCAAAATCGTGATAAGCCATCTCGATTTAAGTGCAATTTACCTGTGAATTGCAATTAATCGTGACGCCCTAATCGTTATAGTTGTGGTGTGGACTACTTCTCAAAGAATCAGAGAAATTATTAAAACTTTGTAGGTATAGTTACCGTTATAAAATGGTTCTTTAGCTCTGGTCCATGCATTTGGTTGGTTGAGTAGTGTTCCAAGGCCGTTTATTACCAACCGCTGTCAACTTGTGAGTTTGATATTGTGTTGATGTGTAGGGGAAAAGATTTGTAGATATGAAGTCATGTCATTTGTTTTAAAACTGAATCCAGATCAACATTTATCTGACACAATCTCCTGCTTCTTCCCTAGAGTGCTGTGTCCAAGTATGGCTCTCAGTTCAAAGGAAACGCTCAACACGACGCTTTGGAGTTTCTGCTCTGGCTCCTGGACAGTGTGCATGAGGATGCCAACCTCTCCACCAACAACAACCACAGTGGCAGAGCCAAATCGTCCAGCAAGGTAACACACCATTATCAGTCCTTCTAAACGCTCTCTTTAAAATATTTTTCAAATCAACTAATTGGTGAGACAATCCAGCGACCAGAAAAAAAGCTAGTAGAATGCATTAAACGACTAGTCCAGGAGATCTCAACTCTGGCTCTTGAGGTCCATTTCCTTTCAGAGTTTAGCTCCAACCCTAATCAAACACACCTGCCTGTAATCCAGAAGCTGCGTCCGAAATCATAAAAATGCTGCCTTTGGAGGATGCTTTACAAGGTAGGAAGGCATCAAGGCATTTCCGAATTATCCAATGTTAGCTTCACTTCCTGTCTCCTGAGATGCCTTGATCTGATCGGTTTTTGAAGGCAGCATAGATGTATCCTTCGCTACCTTTGATATCCCACAATCATATGCGTTCCATTCCGTGACAGTAAAGGTCTTTGCACATTGAGTCCGAAACTCTCGTCCGAAATTTCCGCACGTTAAAAATAAATGACCTCACGTTGTCAATCACGTTTACACCCTGCCCCCGAAACTTTCATCTGTCAAAACAATTCTGATCACGTTATATTTTCAGCGTTTTTTCGCATCCATAGAAAGCATTTTGAGAGTTGTTTTGACAATTCAGTGCCCCCGTACAAGCGAACGCCAAAATCTGGAACAGTTCAGGATCAATTGATTCACAGAAATTAGTTGTCTTTTTTTTTGTTTTTTGTTTTAAATATGTGGCTCCAAACTGAGCATCAAACTGAGCCACTGACATCTTGAAGGAAACTTTGAATCGCACTGGATAATACCACAGCTCCTTGATAAGGAGGTGGAACTCTCCTTACTCTGTATGCAATCTCAGGATTGGGTGGACCCAATATTTCCTCTGACAGGATGGCAGATGACAACAAAATCATCCTTACTGTTTGAAGACTCATCGCATAACAATTAATATGCATCGGATTTGGTTTCTGTGCATGACAAATTTTTAGGATGACGGATTAAAAAATAAGAAAATTTCGGACTCAGTTTATGAATTGCGGACTTTGTTGTATTATTTTCCTGTTATCACTGTAAAGCTATAAAAATAAAGATGACTTGATTTAACAAGGCTTAAGCCTAGTCCCAGACTAATATGCTAAAATGCTGTTTTAACTGAAAGCAACTTGCTCTGATATATCTTAAATGGTTAGTGCCGTTGTTTTGTCTCAATATGCACACCAGTAATTTATTTTTCTAAGGCACGTTTATAAAAGCCTAATTTGTCTGTGGAAACCAGGCCTTCATGTCATTTCTAGTGAAAAATTACTATTGTTGTTGTTAAATATTAGCTTAGTTTTTTCCCGAAAGGTCTCTCTATCTTGCTGTAGATCATTAAATCTTTATGCTTCCTCAGAAGTCTGTCCGTTTGAGGAACCTTCGTGCTCCAACACTGCTTGCAAAGTCATTGCCTGATAGGGCAGCAAGACAACAAGTCAGCTGCCTAAGTTTTCGGACGCAGCCCTTGATTAGCTTGTTCAAATGTGTTTGATTAGGATTGGAGCAAAAGTCTGCAGGTAACTGGAACTCGAGGGCCAAAGTTAAAAACCCCTGGACTAGTCTGTTGCCATGACCCATCCTTTCTTAGAGATAAGTGTTTTTCTCAGCTCACAGCATCAGATATGTTATTAAATTGCTTGTTTGTTTCTATAAAGATATTTAGTTCCTATAAACTACAATAACTGGAACTTGAACTTGAGCTAGAATGACTACATCCCACTAACTTCAAATATATAGTTTAAGGGATAGTTTCTGTCATCATTTACTATCATGTCGTTCCAGAACTGTATGACTGTCTTTCTTAAAATGAACTCTTCTGAGAAAATAATTAAACTAATTGCTAGAAGTTGTGAATTTTGTGAAGTTCATGCCATTGTGTAAAGTGGCACATGACCAGGCTTGTGTCTTAAAGTTTGGCAACAAACTTTGTTTTCAGAGTCGTCTCTGAAATAATTCGTGCTTATTACGGTACTTGGAGGGAAACTTACAGTTAACCCACAGTTTCTGCTACTTTCTACTTTGCAGTCCAAAACACTGCAGACTACTAATTTAAATAAGATTCCACTTCAGAATAATACTGTAGACATAATCTGCAATAGTTATATTAAAGAGCTATTTCTACATATACAAATTTGTTTTGTTGTTATAAATGTATGATTCAGTGATATTAAAAAGTATTTTTGATCAGTTAATTTAGATGTTACCATTTTTCGGTGTACTGACCTCAGGTTGGGATAAAGATCTGCACATTAACACATTACAAAATTAGAAGAAATTGTTCTCGGTTATAATTGTTAACTTTTAATGCTTATTAGTGCACTGACATGCATTAAAAAATGATTTGGTTCCCCGTTTGCCTTACAGTCCAGTTCATTAGTTCATGTTCACCCAGTTCACCCCCATTATACATATAACTGCATGACTAGTTGTTTTTTTGTTCCAATGATGAGGCACTACATCCAAACTACCAGTTATCTCTTGTGTGTCTATCTACATGGTGTTTCTTCTGAGTTTGAGGTCTCAAACTCCATTAAGCTAATGAGAAGGAAGTTGCAGCCTAAGATACGACTCCCCCCTGTGCATGATACATGGGCTGACTAGTTTCCCTGTTTCATTTGTTAACTTTTGTGCTAGAGAGAGGGTGTAGGAGGGAGACATGAGTGGGTGGATTAGTGTGGGGGTGTTTTGAATGTGTTGTAACGTTCTGTATATTTCAGTAAGACCTTGTTGTAAGTGTTTATTCTCTTTAGAAATCATTGAGGAATTAGGGAGCGTGGAATGCACTTAATAAAAATTCACTGGGGTGTTTAAAAGAAGGTGCAGGTTTGATAATTACACATAATTACCCTCTCAGAGTTTGGAGGCTGTTAGAATGCAGTGGATTGTACAGTGTCAGACAGCAGCAGGTCAGCTCAAGTCTGTTTTGGCAGTGAACACACTTCAGCCTTTGTCTGCTGTAGTGGCAGCAAACGAAGACGCCAAGCCTGCATGGTAATGTGGCAGCTCCATCAAGAGCCATTTTTAGACTCATCACAGAATGAGTCCGTATCTCTGGCCTCATCACATCACACTCTGATCTCATCCAAACAGAGACACAATTATTACCAGCTGAATGACAACTAGACACTTTCATACCCCGTTATTGCTTACAATTTGACATTTGTATTTCACTCTCGTTTAAATCAGTGAAGCTTTACACTGTATCTGCGATTGTTGATTGTAAAGGGTATTTTTATAGTTTTGGTGTGCAGTTTGCTCATGTCTGCATTGCAAGTGAGTGGTGCAACATGAAGTTTGAGCACTAGGAAGATTCATTTATTAAGATCCATTTATTTTTCACGACGGGATAGACCTAGTCTGAGTCAAGACAGAGACCTCAAGAGGGTCGACTCAAGAGTCGTGACCAAGAAATATCGTATCAGATTCAAGACTGAGTCAGGGTCAAGAACAAGAAATATCGTTTTGGATTCAAGACTGAGTCGGGGTCAAGACCAAGAAATATCGTATCGGATTTAAGACTGAGTCTGAGTCGTGACCAAGAAATATCGTATCGGATTCAAGACTGAGTCAGGGTCAAGAACAAGAAATATCGTTTTGGATTCAAGACTGAGTCGGGGTCAAGACCAAGAAATATCGTATCGGATTCAAGACTGAGTCCGGTCTCGAGTACTACAACACTGATGTTCATCAGTGTAAAATATTTTAAACATAGTTTTAAACATATAAATCAAATGTTTCTAGTTAGAGAGAGAGAGCAAGAGAAATTGAGTAGGAGATGACAGGTCAATTGTTTTTCCTGGGTTGTTTGTAAAAATATCTGTATGATTTACCATGAAAGTGCTCATTTCAGTAGTTAACCTCAAAAGAGTGAGAGTGAGAGTTTACTCAGAGATTAGTCGGTCTTGGCTATAGCCTGATGTACTAGGAAGATTCTACATGATCACAAGAATCTATATCAGTTTGAAGGAAACATATATATATATATATATATATATATATATATATATATATATATATGTATGTATATATATAATGTATGTGTGTGTGTGTGTGTGTGTGTGTATATATATATATATATATATATATATATAGTTTAGTAGATCATATAATAGACAATCAGAATCTTCCTAGTGCTCACACTTTAATAGGATTTACCCAGAAAAACGGAACCTTCTCTAAAGGAAATATTACTCAATGCATCCACCGCCTCAAAGCCCAGCTGTAATTTACCTTCATCAATTTAAAAAAATTTTTTGAAGACGCTATTTCCATTGATGTATGGAAAAATTTTAACTTTACAAATTTGCATTCTTCTCTATGTAGCTCTTTCAGACTTTCTGGAGGTGAGTAATTTTAGAAGTGTTTTGCACTTGATGAACAAAGCTGCACTTTAGTTTCTTTGGCTGTTGTCACAAGTGTCTCAGGTACACTTATACACTAAATCCAGACACCTTCATTGGTTACTGTGAGATCTCTTTGCCTTTATGGAAGTGGTGCTTGTAGGAATATAATGTTTACAAAGATTGACTTGCTGGTATGTCTTTCACTAATAATTGCATAGAATATTTCGGATTTGTTTGCACAGAAGAACTTCTCACGAAAAATGTCTGCCTAAAGGCCCCAATATACTTCAAAATCGAAGAAAGAACTTATGTAACGTAATTTCAAACAAAATCAGGCCAAAAACAGTTCATTTGGAGTTTGTTTTGGGAATTCGAAACAGCTTGCCAAAGAGAACTTTCCGGCAAAGTTTGCTCTGGTTGGTAAACACCTTTGTATACCATTGGTCCGTGGATAGGTGGATTGGTCCGTGGAAAGGTTCACTCTGCCTTCTTTTACGTGGAAGTCTTTTCCGCAAAACTTTTCTTTTGACTCCGTAGAGCTGAGACATCTGGGAGTGAAAACATAAACACACTGGAGAGCTGCTTTATAGTAGAAAATGAAGTTGTACTTCCGAAAATATGTTTAATACAATAAATGATTTTAAGAAATCTATTGTATAAAGTGCTATATAAATTAGCGTCACGTGACTTTACTGGAGTGCTGAATTGTAGAGCTTGTGGAAACAATTTCACGTTGCTATGATCAGATGCTTTTCTTATGCTTTATAAAAGAAATGCTTGCTGTTTTCTCAATTTTGTTGTGTGTTTATTTTGTTATTGAGAGGAAAGCACGCAGCATATATTTAAATATTCATCTAAACGCCGCTCTCAGCAGTGTGTGGGTGGTGCTGGATGTTCACTAACTGTATTTCACTGGTCAAGTATTTCAATCTTCGTTTTACCTCTAAACGAAAAAGAACTTAGCTGTGAGTATATCGACGCCTTAATTCACAACGTGTGCTTATGTACATGAATTTGTTCTTAATTTAGTGAAAATTATGGATTTGGAGTATTCTAAATGAGCGACCACCCAAGGTTAGTCATTTGCATTAAACACACCCAAACCATCTTTCCATACAACCTTGCCTTTACAGCCTTTCGTCACTCTCAGCAAACATGTAATGTTCTCTAAAGATGCAGTCTTGCCTAAGAGCATGCATAGCAAGATCCTTGAACGATGCCAGGTGTGCGTACTTCAAAACCAGTTCAAACACAATAAACACCTTTTATACAGACCTCTCATTAGCCAGCTTTACTTGTAGGCTATACCAGTGTTTCTGCGTGATCAACTTTTGAGCTATAATGCCCCTTTTATAATATTTCTTATATAAAATTTCAGTAACACTTTAGTTTAGGGTCCAATTCTCACTATTAACAAGTTGCTTATTAGCATGGATATTACTAGGATATTGACTGTTTATTGGTACTTGTAAAGCACATATTAATGCCTTGTTCTGCATGACCATATTCCATATCCCTAATCCTACGCAATATCTAAATTTAACAACTACTTTACAACTAACTACTACTAACTAATAATACCCTAATATAAAGTGTGACCACATTTTTTTATGTAACAAATTATTTTATTTTTTGTCTGTCTATTGGTGAAACAGTATCTACCACTTGGTCAGAGTCTTCACCTCTCCATCACCAAATACACTTTTTTTACAATTTAAAAAACATTTTTTTTACCTTAAAATAATGTTTCCAAAATCGTATTAATAGTTCATCAAGTCGTAACAGGGTGAAAAGTACTTCTGGATTCGCTTTGAGGTTCTATATCTGCTATAACCACACTATGCAAGTTTGCCAGATTGAGTCGCGTTTTTGTAGTCCGAATGAGAAAACTACAAATTTGACTAGCTTTACGTCAAGCGTTGCGATAGTCATTATTTAGTTTTTCTTCGTTTCTGATGTCGCAATACATCATACTTTCATGAAATCATGTAAAATACTCTACCTTATCTGTGGATATCGTTCCCGGTGCTGGATAAACAGCGAGCGTGCGTGCGATGGTAGGCTAAATTATTTACGACAGCGGTAATGTACAATTTCATTTTCAACCTGTGGGGCCGAAGAGGAAAAGTTCCATGGTGTTGCTTTAATGCTACATGAATCCATGAATCAACCACACCAGGAAAGAAAATGCCTCTGCACTCAATTGGATAGACCAAACCCTGCACTCAATTGGAGAGACCGAATCCCGTAGGAAGGACGTAAAAAAACATCTTTCCGATCGACAAATGCCTTGATCACGGTTCTCTGTTCCTCTTTTAAAACGAATGCGCTGTCTACATCTTCAATAACAGACGCGATGGCTGAATCTACACATCTAAATTCTCCAGCGGCAGCCATTCTTTGTTGTAAACGAATTCAACGCAAGTGCTCTTTGGTGACTTGGATGACTACGTTACTTTTGATCATCTGTCCATCATCGTATAAAGCCCGTCCTGACAATCTGATTGGTCCGAACAGCTTTGGTTCAGGCATACTTGCTTCAGAACAGATCAAATCCAGACCTCAAATGTTGTGGGCGGGGGTAAGTTCGGCTGGCATCCAGGCTAGCTATTTTTGGCACACTGTGCACTATTTTTGGTATATTGTGCTGTCATTGGTTTCAGATTAGGCTGTCCCCAAGTGCCTCAAAAAAATATGTGGCTGGTCACTTTCCATGGCG
Source organism: Semotilus atromaculatus (assembly GCA_031834385.1). Classification (NCBI taxonomy): domain Eukaryota; kingdom Metazoa; phylum Chordata; class Actinopteri; order Cypriniformes; family Leuciscidae; genus Semotilus; species Semotilus atromaculatus. The sequence goes on from JAULUF010000007.1 coordinate 19,882,248, forward strand.
ATCAGATGGCTTCTCCCAATAGTGGCATGTCTAATCTGCAAGACTCTGAATGTAAAACCGAGCCCGTTTGCTTGAAGTGGAGAGTCTCTGGAGAGACTGCTGTCCTAATCTGATTCCAGCTGTGCAGACTTTCCTTCAGATTGGTAGTGGCACTGAAGACTTAGAGTTGAGAATAAACAAATAATAAGAATCTAAGGTAAAAACAGGAAAGGGAACAACCCACTCTTTTGAAAAGCTTTGAGGATTGTATTGGTTTTTAGTGTCCTGATGGCCTCACATGCAGAGAGAACAAACCAAATCCCTTTGATACCCTTGTCCTCTCAGTTATTTTGTAGTGCTAAATACTGTTCAAACTGGCTTCGACAAAGCAACCAGAAATCATTAAATTTTAAAGAGATTTTGGACAAAATAAATTATAGCGATGTTAGCAAACGCTATGTGGGCGTGTCCAGGAATCAACAAAGAGACGAATGTAGAAAAACAAATAAATAAATATAACACAGACACACACACACACACACACACACACACACACACACACGTGTATATATATATTTGTATATATTTGTAAGGTACGGAGAACAGTAAAGAGGCTTTGCTAAAACTGAGGTGGCTACAGCGATCTGTCATGCTAAAAAAAAAACATTAAAAATCGTCACAATGTTTTTTTGTTTTTCTTTAAATGAGACTTTGTTTAAAAAAAGAATAAAGCACAAAATTTATTGGATGTGAGGATGTTGGATGTAAATCATCTGCTCTGAGCAGTATGCCCATTATTATGCAGTCTCCCTTTTTGTGACAACTACACTAGTTGTGTAAAATAAAACTAATAACCAGGGCTTGACATTAACTTTTTAATGTCACTGTTTTAAATAACACTGTGGCTAGTGGATTTCCAAAATTATTGGCCACAATTTTGACATCGAAACTATGGGGGAAAACTGCCATGTACAGGTCCTTCTAAAAAATTTTGCATATTGTGATAAAGTTTATTATTTTCCATAATGTAATGATAAAAATTAAACTTTCATATATTTTAGATTCATTGCACACCAACTGAAATATGTCAGTTCTTTTATTGTTTTAATACTGATGATTTTGGCATACAGCTCATGAAAAATCTAAGAAAATTAGCATATTTCATCCGAACAAATAAAATAAGTGTTTTTAATACAAAAAAAGTCAACCTTCAAATAATTATGTTCAGTTATGCACTCAATACTTGGTCGGGAATCCTTTTGCAGAAATGACTGCTTCAATGCGGTGTGGCATGGAGGCAATCAGCCTGTGGCACTGCTGAGGTGTTATGGAGGCCCAGGATGCTTCGATAGCTCATCCAGAGTGTTGGGTCTTGCGTCTCTCAACTTTCTCTTCACAATATCCCACAGATTCTCTATGGGGTTCAGGTCAGGAGAGTTGGCAGGCCAATTGAGCACAGGAAACCATTTACCAATGGTTTTGGCACTGTGAGCAGGTTCCAGGTCGTGCTGAAAAATGAAATCTTCATCTCCATAAAGCTTTTCAGCAGATGGAAGCATGAAGTGCTCCAAAATCTCCTGATAGCTAGCTGCATTGACCCTGCCCTTGATAAAACAGTGGACCAACAACAGCAGCTGACATGGCACCCCAGACCATCACTGACTGTGGGTACTTGACACTGGACTTCAGGCATTTTGGCATTTCCTTCTCCCCAGTCTTCCTCCAGACTCAGACACCTTGATTTCCGAATGACATGCAAAATTTGCTTTCATCTGAAAAAAGTACTTTGGACCACTGAGCAACAGTCCAGTGCTGCTTCTCCGTAGCCCAGGTCAGGCGCTTCTGCCGCTGTTTCTGGTTCAAAAGTGGCTTGACCTGGGGAATGCGGCACCTGTAGCCCATTTCCTGCACACGCCTGTGCACGGTGGCTCTGGATGTTTCTACTCCAGACTCAGTCCACTGCTTCCGCAGGTCCCCCAAGGTCTGGAATCGGTCCTTCTCCACAATCTTCCTCAGGGTCCGGTCACCTCTTCTCGTAGTGCAGCGTTTTTTGCCACACTTTTTCCTTCCCACAGACTTCTCACTGAGGTGCCTTGATACAGCACTCTGGGAACAGCCTATTTGTTCAGAAATTTCTTTCTGTGTCTTACCCTCTTGCTTGAGGGTGTCAATGATGGCCTTCTGGACAGCAGTCAGGTCGGCAGTCTTACCTATGATTGCGGTTTTGAGTAATGAAACAGGCTGGGAGTTTTTAAAAGCCTCAGGAATCTTTTGCAGGTGTTTAGAGTTAATTAGTTGATTCAGATGATTGGGTTAATAGCTCATTTAGAGAACCTTTTCATGATATGCAAATTTTTTGAGATAGGAATTTTGGGTTTTCATGAGCTGTATGCCAAAATCATCAGTATTAAAACAATAAAAGACCTGAAATATTTCAGTTGGTGTGCAATGAATCTAAAATATATGAAAGTTAAATTTTTATCATTACATTATGGAAAATAATGAACTTTATCACAATATGCAAATTTTTTTAGAAGGACCTGTAGATATTTTTTTATGTCATAATTTGGCAGTAGGTATGTTAGGCTGCTGTCACTTTAAGACCTGATGCAAGGATCCATTATACTGTTAGTACTTAAGTGGCTTTATGTGGGCGCACTTTTTGAGTGTGAGCACAAAATCTGCGGGATTGAGTAAAAGTATGTGTAATACATGCAATCCCACGCCCGGCTATATTACCGTATACATAAATTTCAACCCGCCGAGGTGGCTAGTAGGAGTGACTGTGTTACACGTCACTACTGATATCCACCCGCATTTGGTGGTGTTAATGTCAAGCCCTGCTTATAACTATTTATGATCTATTATTTGTTTATTAGTCTAATATAGTCTATAATAGTGAATGCGAGTCTGTCAGTTTCTGTGTCTCTTGCGGTGTCACATTAAAATATAGTTCATTTTAAAAACGTGTCTAGGGACTTAGTAGACGTTTTGGAACGCAGGAATGTGTTCTTTGTGAACGCTCAGAAACTTCTTGCCAGCTGACATTTCTGTCATAAGTCTGTGTTTCTGTCTTGTTTCATGTTTAGCAGCTCCCAGTTATGTTTATTAGTCTTCCCATGTGCTTCCTATAGTCACACCCTCTTGTTATCTTGTTTAGCTTGTTTGCCCTTGTATTTAAGTCTGTGTGTCTAGTTCAGTCTTTGTCAGTACTTAATGTTTGTTTGCTGGTTGTTCTGTTCCCGAGCCTTGTTTCCTGAGTCTGAGTTTACGTCTGTGTAGTTTGAGTTTGTGTAATAAAAAAATACTGCAAATGAATCCTACTTCCTCTTCTGCTTCAACCACCCGTGAAAATTTCAGTGTTCATTCATGGATGAATCAATGTCATGGATCAAGTTTGAATCACTGTTGAATTTTGTTTTGATTTTGCGAACAATCGTTTCGTCTTACTTTTTGTACAGACCTTGTTAAAACTGAAGCATTTTGTTTACTTTTTAGAAAATGTTGCATTAAACATTGCTTCAACATTTTGAAAACATTATTTCAACACTGAAACAACAACTTACATTATTTCAACCACATTTCAGTGTTGAAGGTTGGTCACATGCCAGTTGGGTTTCCTTAAGATCGACTAGTTGGCTAGTCCTTCACACAATGACTAGTTGATTTTTCAAATCCCTTGTTAGCGCATTCAGCGAATTGAATGCTTACTAGTGTACTAGTGTAGCGACGGACAATATAACAACCAGGTGACATCCATTGATAAAATCACTCGCAGTGGAGCTTTAGTATATGTTCTGGTATTGTCTCCAGGGAGTTGTCTACTATTTCAGTTCTGCTATGAATTCAGACATTGTCCCAAAAACATCTGCTCTAAAACAGTAGTACAGTGATGACTACGTAGTTATTTCAATAGGGGTCATCTAAGTCAAACACACAATGAAATGAGATCTTTGGAAGCAGTGAACTCTGTCACACTGGATCACTTTTGGACAAGCCTCTATAAACACAGCTCTGAGATTGAGGCATCATGAATATTTAACAAGTTCAACCTAAGAGAGACAGAGAGAGTAAGGGGTTGAAGTCATAAAGAGATGGAGGCATATGCCACAAAAGAGAGGAACATTAGCCTGGGAATTGATCGGCTGAGAGGACAGAATGCACATCCGGCTCACCATCACTCGTTCCTGAAACCTCAGGGGTGCTTTAAAACCGCACCATACACTGTGTAATGGCACTCTGCCCTCTTTATGAACCCTTTAGAGGTGAATGGGTATATTTTAAGCACTTTTAAACATAATAGACTTTTAATGACCCCCTTGTGAGGAATTTATATTTTTATTTTTTCTTGGCTTTTCCATCATACTATGTTGCTTTCCCATCATATTATGTTGCTTTCACTAGATAGATACTTTCTTTGTGACAAGGACTTTTAAAAAAAAATGTGCACTTCTCTAAATTGCAGATTAAAATCGTCAAAAATGTATACCGAGTTAACAATTGATTGGTGTTTTATACTTTTTGCATAGTACAAAAGTATGGAAAAGATATTCCATAATATATTTATACTGTGATGATGCACAGTGAATAGAGCTGTATAAATTTGTAATAAAATGAAGTGTATGTCTGTGATCTGAGCTGTTCATAACGTCTCTCTCCTGTGATTAAGTGCCATTGGTGTCCATTCAAACCCTCAGCTAGCAGGTACCCACCTGACACACGTACATGTTCCCTAGACACTATTAAAGGGCCTATAATAGATTTCACTGCTGCTTGAAATATTTAACACTTATTTTTGGGGGGGAAATTTGATTAAACCAATGAATATTTCAGATAAACTCCCTAAATAGTTCAAAGAACAACTAAAATATTCAGAGGCATCTAAACTTTTGTCTATTCTTTGAAGTGAGGTGTGTGTGTGTGTGTGGGGAGATTCAAGGCTCTACTTCTGTTGTACAATTGTATCTTAATGCTATATAAAAATCTACACACCCTGACACATTTCAGAGAAAAAAAGTTATTACTTTTTCTTGTTATATTTTTGCCAGCAGTATGTTTTAAAATACCCTCATCCTTCCATCGGCTCATTTTGACCCGGAACTCATTTAAAAAATATATATATATATAATAATAAAGCGAATAAAATATCGAATAATAAATCGAAGTGGTCCAACACCGTAATACTTTTTTTTTCGCACTTGGAACACGAACACACACAAAATAAATTGACTGGAATCAGGGAGTTTTGTGGTTGAAATTAAAAAAAAATATATATATTTTATAATGTCTACATGTGTATTTAAATGCATACTGAAGAGAAATTACTTTAAAGGTGCTATATGTAACTTTTCTACTAAAATTAATCCTTTTTTTATTGCCTGTGTGTGAAGGGGTTGTAATCACACATTATAATGATCCACTTGTCAGGTTTTGCCATTACCTCTGAAGGCCAGTATTCCTATTTCTATGTGAAGGCTCCGGGTCGGATTTACACCGAAATCCATCGGATGTGACGTGCATGTGCGCTCCCGAGCCTCTCTCCTTTTATATACAGTCTATTGTAGACGGTCAGGGAGTTATGTCCAGTCGAAGGCGCACGTCTTTCGGCTTATATCTCGGTCAATCTTTGATCAATATTCCCAAGACTCAAATCGTTTGTAGTGTTGGACGGGGCCTTTCGAACGAGCCCACCCCTGAGGTCCAACTCGCCCGGGTCCCCGAGTTAAATCGAGGGTCCCAGCGAACGGCGATCAGGTAGGGGGCGTACCCGAGGCCCGCCACTCTAGCGTTCGGGCAAGGGTCCCCCTGGGACCTCCTCCCCTGAATTTGAGCTCTCTGGGTCTTCGCGTTCCAGAGATACGAGCGATTTTCTTCTGAGATCGTGACGTCACCGGCGTCCGCAATTTTGCAGCGCGCCCGATTGGTTTTCGGCTAATATCTCCGCGAAAACCCCAACAAAAATGATGAAACTTATATGGTTCTTTTCAGCTCCAACGGTTCCAACGAGTCAGTCGAGTATTCGCCAAGATACTTCCGTAATAGACGGTATTGTCTATGAGTTCAAGCATGAGCGCTCTTGTAAAAATTGGTTGCAATCTGACACTTCACCGCTAGAGGCCGCTAAAAACTACATATAGCCCCTTTAAGGACCCAGCGGAACAGCTCATTTGCTCCAAATAGTGCTTTAAGGCCATCTAGTGGCTAGAGTCGTGAAATATCATGTAAAAAATTTTTTTTTTCCACAAGAGCTCAGCAAAGACATCCAATGTAAGACATTGAGCTGAATTAAAAGGGTTATGCATGAAATTGAGTTATTTTGAATTTAAGTTCTTAAGAATTTAAGAATGTGTTGAATGTGCTTAATTTATTATTTATTTATTTGTTGATAAAATATAATTTAAAGGTAAATAAAAAAATAAAAAAATGACAAAAAATGTACCCAAAAATTAGCGTTAAAAAATAGAACAAATATTATCAAAATGAAATGAAAAGCTTTCTAAAAAAAAAAAATATATATAATTTATGGTTTTGGGTCATTTTGACCCGCGATGAAGCTGCAAGCGGTGAATGTCATGGTCCAAACACCATGCAGGACTGTGCTTATGTAGACAAATAGGTGATACAGCTGCCATGTATCCTTCCTTACAGATATTGTTTGGAAAAGCAAACTTTTGAAAATGGGTTTCAAAGTGCGGGTTTTTGAAAATTATACCTTTTTTCATCTTTGTACACTACAAAAATGCGCATTTGTGAAACCTACTGAACATGTTTTTTCGGTAACACTTTATATTACGACCCGCAAACAACTGCGTAAGTAAACTGAAATTACGGTGTACATTTCTGTAATTATAGTGTACTTCTGTGTAGGTATAAGGGAACAATATGTTAAGTTTTGGGTTATAAAGGAGTAACAAGCGCCACTTTAATTTACAGCCCGCAGGAGTCACACTTACCCTGTAAATACACAGAACAAGGGGGTAACAAGCGCCACTTTAATTTACAGCCCGCAGGAGTCACACTTACCCTGTAAATACAGTTGAAACGGGTAACAAACACTACTTACTATGTAACAATACGAAACAACACGATTTGTACTCTTATTAAGAAAACAAAACAAAACAAAAATTTACACAGTATGCTATATTTGCCCTGACATTTAAGTGTCATTACAATACAATGTGATAAGGTAAGTATTAAGTACTACATGTTACATTCTAAATTAAAATCATAGCAGAAACTTTTTTTTTTTTGGCTTAACGTTAAGTAGTTTAGTAAGAAAAGCCAATAAATTAAATTTTTTATCATACTGTGCTTACATACAGCCATATATATATATATATATATATATATATATATATATATATATATATATATATTATATATATACTGTATATATATATATATATACATACACTCACCGGCCACTTTATTAGGTACACCTGTCCAACTGCTCCTTAACACTTAATTTCTAAGCAGCCAATCACATGGCGGCAACTCAGTGCATTTAGGCATGTAGACATGGTCAAGACAATCTCCTGCAGTTCAAACCGAGCATCAGTATGGGGAAGAAAGGTGATTTGAGTGACTTTGAACGTGGCATGATTGTTGGTGCCAGAAGGGCTGGTCTGAGTATTTCAGAAACTGCTAATCTACTGGGATTTTCACGCACAACCATCTCTAGGGTTTACAGAGAATGGTCCGAAAAAGAAAAAACATCCAGTGAGCGGCAGTTCTGTGGGCGGAAATGCCTTGTTGATGCCAGAGGTCAGAGGAGAATGGCCAGACTGGTTCGAGCTGATAGAAGGGCAACAGTGACTCAAATAACCACCCGTTACAACCAAGGTGGGCAGAAGAGCATCTCTGAACGCACAGTACGTCGAACTTTGAGGCAGATGGGCTACAGCAGCAGAAGACCACACCGGGTGCCACTCCTTTCAGCTAAGAACAGGAAACTGAGGCTACAATTTGCACAAGCTCATCGAAATTGGACAATAGAAGATTGGAAAAACGTTGCCTGGTCTGATGAGTCTCGATTTCTGCTGCGACATTCGGATGGTAGGGTCAGAATTTGGCGTCTACAACATGAAAGCATGGATCCATCCTGCCTTGTATCAACGGTTCAGGCTGGTGGTGGTGGTGTCATGGTGTGGGGAATATTTTCTTGGCACTCTTTGGGCCCCTTGGTACCAATTGAGCATCGTTGCAACGCCACAGCCTACCTGAGTATTGTTGCTGACCATGTCCATCCCTTTATGACCACAATGTACCCAACTTCTGATGGCTACTTTCAGCAGGATAATGCGCCATGTCATAAAGCTGGAATCATCTCAGACTGGTTTCTTGAACATGACAATGAGTTCGCTGTACTCAAATGGCCTCCACAGTCACCAGATCTCAATCCAATAGAGCATCTTTGGGATGTGGTGGAACGGGAGATTCGCATCATGGATGTGCAGCCGACAAATCTGCGGCAACTGTGTGATGCCATCATGTCAATATGGACCAAACTCCCTGAGGAATGCTTCCAGCACCTTGTTGAATCTATGCCACGAAGAATTGAGGCAGTTCTGAAGGCAAAAGGGGGTCCAACCCGTTACTAGCATGGGGTACCTAATAAAGTGGCCGGTGAGTGTATATGTATGTATATATGTATATATATATATATATATGTATATATATATATATGTGTTGAATTTACAACCCACAGATGTCAAAATTACCCTGTAACTACATTGCACAAGAACATATTTTGCCAGAAATGTGATAAAAACTTATATACAACAGACGTACAATTTTTGCCTGGAATATATTAACAGAATAGGTACCTGTTAGTTTTAAAATAATTACATCATAAATAATTTTAAAATAATTACATCATAAATAATTTGCTTATATATCTGGTTGTACCCCTTTATCACCACAACTTAACATATTGTTCCCTTATACCTACACGGAGGTACACTATAATTACAGAAACGTACACCGTAATTTCGGTTTACTTACGAAGTTCTTTGCAGGTTATATATCTGCTTGTTACCCCTTTATTACCCACAACTTAACATATTGTTCCCTTATACCTACACGGAAGTACACTATAATTACAGAAACGTACACCCTAATTTCGTTTTACTTACGCAGTTGTTTGCGGGTCGTAATATAAAGTGTTACCGTTTTTTCTTTAAAAAGTGAAATCGCCATTTATACAGGTCTGGCATGCATAATACAGCATTTTTAGTCTGTGTGAACAGGGATCATTTTGACAACAGCGAAAAGCTGCGACAATGCGAAAAACGTGAAGGAAAAAACTTTTCCGTTTTTAGGACATCATTGTCATGTAAACATACCCTTAAAGAACATGTTAGCTTGTGTACCAAATTTATTAACTGCAATGCTTTGACTATCAAAATAGTCTTTGATAACTTTTTATCTCTCAATGTTGTTTTATTAGTTTAACAAGAACAACAACAGTATAAACAAACAACATACAACAAAACAAACAAAAATCATAACAAATGTATTAAAATCTCAGTACATGTTGGAGGAAGGGACCCCAGACCTTGGAACATTTATTAAGAGACTTTGCTTCATCAAACTGCTTTTTTTTTAAGGTTAAGAATATAACCCTCAATATAATTCTCTTGGCTACAACCATGTCCAGCTTTAATGCCAGCTGCAAATAATAAGGCAAAGAGGAAACTATGTCAGAATACCCAAAGATGGCTCTCAGGATGGAGAATCTGATCGTATGCCCCAGAATAAAAGAATGAAATCAAGATCCCTCTGCACCCTGACATCGATCACAAATTGGAGACACAGTTGGGTAGATCTGGTGGAGTTTGGCTTTAGAATAGTGCAATCTGTGTACAGAACTGTGAACTATTCTCTGCAAGATTTTGGACCAGAAGTTGACAGATAAATTGATGCCACCCTCATTTTCCCAGTCTACCTTGAGATAAACAGAAGATGTATTTAACTGCGAAGAGAACAGGGAAACAAATTGTGAAACCAAATGCCTAGAATCTGGTGCATGCCGCACTAGATTATAGAAACCGTGCTCTCTCTGCTGAACATAATGCCGAATCTGCAAGTATAGTGAGTGCAAGTAAAATGAGTTTGAGAGAGACCAAATTTTCTAAGATAGTGATGAAAAGTGACAATTCGTTACATGTAGAAAGACCCTTGGTTTTTCCATATTTGGAAGGTTCTATCACTCAAAGCAGGTATAACATATGATTCTCACAAATGGGAGAATATAGAGAAGGCTGTGTGATGATAATGTTTTGTCATCAGCACAGGTGTATCATGCATGCCAAGTTTCCTGCAATTCAGACAGAAGGCCTAGGAGGATTTTGAAACTGCCAAGAACATTATTTTTAGATTTAAAATGTATATTTTCAATACATTCTGTTAGATTAAAATAGAATACACAAAGGACCTTATTATAGCACCTCCTTTTGTTTTACAGATGTGCTTTCGCATGCCTGAGATTATGAAACCTCCCACCAAGTTTGGGGTCTCTGTGATGTTTGGTCTCTGACGCCCGGACACTTTTAAGGCAGGAAAATCCTACAAAAACAGTACAGTTCCAGCACTTCATGCATGGACCCATATTAGTGTCATAATGTGCAGTCTTCGTTATCATTAATGGGATTTTTTTTAAAAAGCGTTTATCATTAGTTTTCAGCGAGATGGTTTTGAGGGCGAGTAAACAATGACAGCATTTTATATTTTTTATATCCCTTTAAGAGGGCCCAATGAAGCGTTTCAGGTGAGCGAAATTGGGTGAGAGGAGATGAAACTGTCACTTCAGTTATCTCTTCCTGAAGCCAAAAATTGGCTCTGTGAAGCACAGTATAGCTCGTGCTGTGAGTGGGTGTGTATTTTGGATGTATGTGTGGTTGTGTATGTGTGTTGTGAATCCTAATCTCAGCTGGATTACATTCGCTGTGGGGGTGTATAGGATGGTAGGCTGGCATGCTGAATCGTGGAGAGGTCTAGAGATTACTCGCCTAGCATGGGGTTTGAATCCTCGCTGTGTGTGCATGTATGCGTGTTCACACCCAGGTGCTTTTTGGGATTTTCATGCATTTTTCCAGTCATCTCAGCTGTATTCTGTATTTATCATCTGAATGACAGACTGATCAGCATCCAGCTGTTCTTCTTCCGTTATCAAATATGGGGTTGGCAGTATCATCTATGTATTGTATGATATTTCGTGGTTATCTATAAACACCCCAGCATTGAAGATATTTGTTGGCAATATTGCTATGCCTTTTTTGTAATGCATTCCTCTGCAGACCTCTAAAACTGTTCTTCAGAAGTAAAGGGGGGAATGTTATCTGCTCTGAACCCACACATTTTATTTTACCACAGAACAGGCTGCACTGTTCCTTTCTTTGTACTGAATTTGGTTCACTGCCTTTTGAAAGTTTTTTTGACTAGTACAGTTTAGTCCCTATATGACATTCCTACTACTTTATTTCAACAGCCCCATCCATCCATCCATCCAATCAATCCATCCGTCCATCCCAATTTTCAACTGTGATAATGAGAAATGTTGCTTGAGGAATATCAGCATGTTATTTGAATTATTTGGAGTAATGGGTGCTGGAAATTCAGCTTTACCATCACAGGAACAAATTGCATTTTAAAATATATTAAAATAGAAAACAGTTATTTTAAATTGTAATATTAGTACACAATATTACTGTTTTTACTGTATTGTTGATAAAATAAATATTTGATCTTGTTGAGCATTAGAGACTTAACATAACGTAACAAAAACATCATTCTAACCCCACATTTTGTGTATATCAGAATGTTTATGTGTAGGGTCGAAAGTCCATGTTCCATCCCCCATACCAGAAGGGTCATTTCCTGTCCTAACCTCAGATGACAGTGTTGAGTTGGAAGCCCTTGCTCACTTTTGTGAATGTCAAATACAGGATAAAAAAGGTATTTGTTAATAAAAAATAGGTATTTTGTTACTTGTGCTCGTCTGGAGCTTCTTAAATTTTTTTTTTTCCTGCTTTTCTTCTTATCTTTAGGCTAGTAGGCGATTAGGTCAAACTACAAAGTCCTTGTTGCTTTACTAAAGCCAACTTAACTTAAATTCTGCGCTGCGCTTTAATAGGCGTTGTGTAATATCATTGCGCCTGCTGCACATTCCTTGATTATTATGCAGAAATGAGAGTATAGTTCCTAGCCATATCAGCCTAGAAAATAGCAACTTTTCATTCTCCGTCAGTCTTAGTTTACGATGTAACTACAGAAGAGGCAAGTTTTAAATAGGAAAAATATCGAAACTCTTCATTATCCACAAATATCGGTCTAATCAGATTCATTGATCTATGCTAAGCTATGCTAAAAGTGCTACCGCCAGACCCGGAGATTGGCTGAATGGATTCAAAAACGGTAAAAAATTGTTTAACTCTAGGGGAGTTGGAAAATGAGCCTATTTCCAAAAAAAGTGGAGTGTTCCTTTTGAATTATAAAGGGCAGTGTTCAACAGATCGATTCAAACCAGAAACAAATCTTTTTTTTAAACTACCCTGTAACAGGGTTTGTAGTTCAGGGAAGAAGGAGACGGGAACCGGTGAACATTTAACCAATTTTAATGAAAATAATGTCACTCATTAACACTTGCACCACCGCCTCATCCTGTTTGCCACATACCCATTAAAAGAACCTGCTCATTTGGTCTCTCTCAATCTCATTTTACTTGCACTCACTATACTTGCAGATTCGGCTTTATGTTCAGCAGAGAGAGCACGGTTTCTAGAATCTAGTGCGGCATGCAGATTCCAGATTCTAGGCATATGGTTTCACAATTTGTTTCCCTGTTCTCTTCGCAGTTAAATACATATTCTGATTATCTAAGGTAGACTGGGAAAATGAGGGTGGCATCAATTTATCTGTCAACTTCTGGTCCAAAATCTTGCAGAGAATAATTTGGTTTAAAAATGTACACAGATTGCACTATTCTAAAGCCAAACTCCACCAGATCTACCCAACTGTGTCAAACCACCCATAAACGTCATTATCTCAAAACTACAAACTTTTACACACATGCCGCTGAAATATTATTGTAGCAGAGTTTGTGCTGAATACCGTGTAAATAGACTTTAGCCATGAAAATGTCACAAGTAACAGAAATAAGCATAAATGCCAGAGCATGTCAGAACACCTCCAGGGCCCAAAAAACACCTCAGACACCACCCCGGATGGTTAAAAAGAAATTTGACTTGACTTGCAAACTCAAATTGGCTACTCGAGTATGATTTATTGTGCCGTGGCCCTGAAGTTTCGTTTTTGGGGGTAATGCTCCCCCGCTGCTGAAAAGTGATGTTGGAAACACTGATACAGGGAGGGAGCCTTCTAACCTTCTAACTTGGTATCCCATTAAATTAGGAACTGAGTAAAAGCTTGATCCATTAATAATGTTAGGCAGAGTGAGTAAAGGCAGAAAGATCCTGCTCTACTCTGCTCTTTGACTCAAGAGACATGCAAGCCAGGTAATGCAATAAAAGTCCCGGAATGTTTTTCAGCAGCTGCGCTTTGATATGAAAAGATATGCGTGACCTCTCTTGAATTACTAAAAACCCAGCAGTTCAGAGGCTCTGGGAAGCCCTGAAAGCGAGTACAGAGACTAATATGAGTCAGAGAGAGAGACACGGATTGTGAATGTCTAATTGAAATGCAGAAATGGAAAAATGGAGAGATAGGTAAAGTGACATATGGATAAACGCATACAGAGATAGAGGGTTGTTAGAGTGAAATGCCTGTCAGTTTTTTGTTTTCCTATCCTGTGAGTCCCAGTGTTTGCAGTGATACCGTAAGCCCCGGCTGAATAGCCTGAATTAGCAGCTGCTATGCGTGTCTGAAAGAATAGCTGTGAGTCAGCCCCTTTCGTGCAAGACTAGCATTTCATCCCCCTGTACATGCCTCTCTGTCTGTTCCTCCATTCTCGCTGACCTCCCGCCTTTCTTTTAGAAAGGACTGTTGGTGCCGCCCAACTGATGGAAGAATAAAAGGTTCTTGGAAGGATTTCTGGTAAAGAAAGTGCCCCATGCATCAATACAGAGCTGAAATCTCTATACAGTTCTTAAATGCCTCTGATCACAGAGAAAAAGTTCTAAAAGACACCAATTAACTGCCCTTACTGGATTAACAACAGAGTTTTTGTTAGGGTGGATGTTTCAAATGTCTTAAACTTCCATTCAAATATAATAGACAATAATTAGATATATCAATAGGACAAGTAATAATAATAATATAAGAAGTCTGGAACTACATCTAAAATTAATTATTGGTAATAAATCAATACTTATATAATAAAACTTTTACGTCTATATTAATTTGTTTATATTTTTTTCTTTGAAACCTGGCATGATTCACAACTCTTAAAGTGTGTGCTATAGTGTGTTTTTCCAATTCAATTTGATATTTTATTTTGTAATTCATGCAGTTTTTTTAAGTGTAAGTGTTTAAGCAATGCTTCTGTTACAGGAAGTAAATACATTTCTGTATTCTGATTCTGTTTCTGATTCTTTGGTTGTAAGAATGTTTCAGGTGTTTTCATTCTGCAGGGACTATATAGAGGAATAGAGAAATAAGGCAGGAAGCAGAGATCTGTGAACCTCAGTGGATTCCCTTACGCACAGCAGGAGGGTACTCACATTGTCCTCTGTGGGCAGACAGATGAATGTAGTGGATTATTCAGCCCTTCCTTTATTTCATCTTAGTCCTTCCTTACCTTCTTTACAACGTATCACCCTACGTACTCACAGCTTCTCCTTCACTTCATCGCAATTTTTTCCACACTTCCTCACAGCTCCTCCCTCTCACTTTCTTCCAGCTCTTACCTCTCTTCTTCAAAGCTCTTCTCTCTCTTCCTCTAAAACTTTCTGCCACAACTCTCACCCACTTCAGCTCTGACCTCAGGCCTCTGCCTTTATTTGTTCAAAACTCTTTCCTCATTTCCTCATAGCTCTTCCCCCATTTTCTCAAAACATCCATTTGTTTGTGCACAACTCTTCCTTACTTTGTCACAACTCTGCCTACTTTTTATGTTAGCACTTCCTCATAGGCATTTCCTCAGTTTATCATGGCTCTTACTTCTATTCTTCACACTTCTGCCCTTACATCCTCATAACTCTTCCCTCACTCCATCACAACCCTGTTGCCTTGCATCACTTCCTCACAACTATCACTCTACTTCCTCACAGCCCTTCAATCTTAAAGTGCTTCCATCTATATAAATCTGTCCCTATTCTCCCTCTACCATTCCTTCACTGCTTCGTAATGCTTCACCTTCCTTTACTTCCTTTTAGATCTTGCCACAGCTTTCTTCCTCACAACTTTTCTCCCACGTCTTCAGTTCATTACATTTTTATTCATTCATTTACATTTATTCATTTAGCTGACGATTTTATCCAAAGCGACTTACAATTGCTATACATGTCAGAGGTCACACACCTCTGGAGCAACTCGGGGTTAAGTGTCTTGCTCAGGGACACATTGGTGTCTCACAGTGGATTCGAACCCGGGTCTCTCACACCACAGGCATGTGTCTTATCCACTGCACCATCACCACCCCCTTAGTTCCTCACAACTCCTTTCCTTCCAGATTTTCTTCCACTTCCTCAACTCTTACCCAACTTGTTTATAGCTTCTACATCACTTATTCTTAACCCTTCTATTCTTAACCGTTTTCTTTTCCTCATAGTTCTTCTGTAACTTCTTCATTGCTCTTCCCTGTCTTCTTTATAAATATTCCCCCACTTCCTCAAAGCTTTTCCTTTTCCTTCTCTACAAATCTTCCTCAATTTGTAACAACTCTTTATTTTCTTCCTCACAACCCTGCCCCCACTTTCTATCAGATCATCCCTTACTTTCCTTACCATGGACATTCCTTCAATTCATCATGGCTTTTCCTTGTATTTTTCACACCTCTGCCCTTACTTTGTCATAGCACTTCCCTCACTTCATGTAGCCATTACCCACTTCCTCACAGTTACTTCCCCATTTCCGTACAGTTCTTTCCCCACTCGCTCACATCTCTTTCCCATTTTCCTCAATTCTTTCACCAATTCCTTAGGCCTCTTTCCCCACTTACCAGTTCACAGTTCTTCACAAACACTTTTATTTTTTTTTATTTTTTTTTTTACAAACAGCATTTATTTACTGCATTCCAGAATCTTAGAAATCATAATGGTAAAGAAAGTGACAACAAGTTTCTTTATATGAGAGACTTGTTCTTAACTGAACTTAACTGAATCCAAAATGATTCACAGAAGACAGTGATGTTCAATAGACACATTTACTTGCATCTTCAATGACTCTACAGTGAATAATTCAGAGGACAGTCATTGTTAACAGCAGCAGTTCTTCTGCAAGGGTGAGTCCTTGGGCTGGAGTTTGTCTGCTGAATGAAACATTCTGATATATAATACCCATGAGTATCTGTGTGGTCTAGCATTTTCTATTGTTTTGCTGATGCTAGTGATGGGTATCTGTTTGACCTCATATCTCTTTAAAGGCAATAACTCATTCAAACCTCATCCCAAATTCTGTGATAAGACAAACAGATGGTACATAGACATGAGCTGCACCTTTATATTAGTAATATGAAAACATGGTCTTGAATTAATTTTCTAGCATATGGTTATCTGAGGTTTCTTTTTAACAACAAATAGTCACTCTATTTCTGCAGATGTCTACTTTGTCTATATCTTTTTGAAATGTTACATTTGAATTATTTCCAGTCATTTTAAGTGAACAAAAGTCTTAAAGGGGCCCCTATCATGAATTTTTTTAAGTTTCCTAATGTTGTTTTGGAGTCTCCTACAACAGGTTTGCATGCATCAAACGTCAAAAAAGTGTTTCATTTTCTCATAATATACATTTGCACATCACCAGATTTTCAATGATTCTCAAACGACTCGCCAAATGAATCAATCTCTCTAAATCCCTCCTTTCCGCGAGCTACTCTGCTCTGATTGGCCAGACAGCTCAGTCTGTTGTGATTGGTTTACCGCGTAATTCCCATTGCCATAACACTGACAGCTCTGTGTGTCCTGAGGCTTCCTACACCATAAACTAAACAGTAACGAACAATGACGTTGATTTTACCATATCAATCCGAGCGTGAGTCCGATGATGAAACACTAGAAGAAGAACCATTCATTCAACCCGAACCTCCATCGCAAGGACGACTCAAGCAGGACGTTTTAGTGATTCACTACTCAGTTTGAGGTGATATGATTTACATTTTACATTTATGCATTTACAGACGCTTTTATCCAAAGCGACTTACATTGGATTTCAAGGTACACATTTACATTCTTATCAGTTCTTGCTTTCCCTGACAATCGAACCCATGAACCCAACGCTCTACTGTTTGAGCTACATGATGCTTATTTATGCTTTTGGTTGTAGTTTTCCGTCGAAGGGCAACGAGAAGCAATGTAAGTCTTCCCTATAAATAATAAAGTTCATAGCTTCATCATCCTTGGTATTTTTTCTTTTCTTTTTTTTTTTCTACGACGGTAAACCTCTACATATTGAAAAGCTACCTCTTTCATATAGATGCCTCACATCATTGATGATAAATTGTTTACAATCCGAGAAAAACTTGCACTTCTTTCATTTCCTTTTTTTCTTGTGGAAATTTGCTAATGTCTTCAGCTTTATACAATCAACACAAGTTTTCATTTTGAGAACTTATAGACAGATTTGAACACTGAGACACATTTGAATCAGAACAATCTCTATCACTGTCTGATTCCTCACTACCACAATCATCTTTCTTGACTTGTTTAAAAGCCTTGCCACAGCTTTGTGAAAAAAAGATTTTCCTTCCTTCTCAAATTCAACTTCATTATCTTCCATTTCATCAGCATCTGCCACACAAATGTTTTGAAAATGTTCAGCCTGCTCATCGGACTTAGAGAGCGTGCCAGTTTTACTAGGCTTAGTAATAATCTCTGTTGCATCAGATTTATTTTCAGCTGCCTCAACTACAATCGGCCCATCCTCAACGGCTTTGATCACGGATGTACCGGCAATGTCCGTGTCCATGATCAGATGTTGCAGTGATGTTACACTGTGTAGTCAAAGCCATCAATTTTGAACTTAAAAACCAGGGGTACGTTTCCCTAAAGCATTGTTAGCCAACTATGGTCGCAAGTTTCATCGTTATCAGCATAGTTCACCGAGTCTGTGTTTCCCGAAAACGTAGTTCTAACGAACATTCGCAAACAGCATCGCACAGTTGTGTGGTTGGATCGACAGGTTAACCTGAAGCATATGTTTGCATGACATGTGGACTCAATAAATCCTTATCTTGAGCCAAATAAGCAAGCTGACATTCAGGACAATCTATATCTTTTTTTTGATAATACATAAATGTTATTTACGTCTTTTAGTTTGTCAAGATATTTAACCCTTTATGACCTGACATAGAACAATTCCACCAGAGTATATCTTTGTATTTTTACATGCTGTGCTGTCATTCTTTTGAGCATTTTCATATGCCATACATCAAAATAATCCTTACTCTCCTAATTTGAAGGCTATGTTTGTAATAAATCAATAGTAACTAGATAAATATCTCAAAAGTGCAATAAACAAAAAGAAAAACAATTTTAATTGTTTTTTTAACATATTTTATTCAATAAAAAAAATTGATAAATGTCAACCTCAAACTTGTCAATGTGAAAAACGTGCATAAAACAATTTAAAACTATACAGAATTGATTTGAACTGTTTACATAAATGAGTTTTTAAGATACACTCATTTTTGTGGTAAAAAGACAATAACGATAAGAAGGAACATATAGCAAATGAAGTCAAAAGGGAGTCAAACGCATGGTCAAATGACGCAGCTTGTGACGTCACAACATGCGACACACCCTGGGGTCATAGTGCACAGAACGTGATACGTCAATGAGCCATCGGAAGACGTAACTATCAATCGCAGATCTACAGAACATGTGTGCAAAGATGTGCAATGCATTTTTGTGTTTTTTTTTTTTAACTCATATTACGCAATTTGTACAAACTCATTAGAGGGTGAAAACAACGCAACATGAGCATGTTGGAGGCTTGATCTGAACATGTTACATCTCTGGTTTTGTATGCAAAAAGAATGATTGAGCTAGCCATTTGGTTTGTTTCTATAGGCTCTTAAACAGACACACGCAAACGGGAGCGCCGGCGCTCTTAGAGGGTTAAAGCATAGTTTTTGAAGATTGCACATGTGCGTATGTGCTCTGGTACGGAAGAACGACCCTATGATTGAATATAGACATAAAGCAAAATAACTGAGAAAATTGAGAAATAGTCCTCAGATGCCATGTCTATAATTTATAGCAAAACATCTAGCATTAATTCGATCTCAAACAGATTTATTAAAATAAGTTATTACTGAACCACTGCGTGACATTATTAACCAACTTGGTTAAATAACCAATTTGCGACAATACGGTTTTGGAAAACAGTCGAGACTAGCTAGTTAATTTCTTCAATGATGCATAGTTCTATGGTAGTTAGGAGCAGCGAGTTCGTCGTTGTACTGGAAGTGCACCCCAGATCAATTTCATCAACTCCATGAAATATTGTCTTCTTAATGAGACCAGATGCTTCACCAATGGTGACTTACAATCAAAAGGGATTTTCTTGATAGGGGAAACCAATTTTCCTTAAGATACCTCTTGTGCAAGGACTGTATAATATGTTGGACAGTATAATCTTTTAGGGCTACTTAAATGTAAAACGGGTACAAGTGAGCCATTCAACATGATGCCGCTTCGGACTGCATCATTTGCCTTTTCAACCAAATTCAAAAAAAGAAAATTGTATTGTTCATCCGTGATGCCACAATCCCACAATCTCTCCCACCAGCACTGCTCCACACTACTCCATCTTTACTCCATGGCGGCGGATTGTTATCAAAATCATTGTGCTTTGTTTTATCATGCCTCCCAGTACAATGCTGGTTGCAGACTTGAACACCTTTAAATGCTAATGAAACGAAAAATGTAACGCACAATAACAAACACGCACAAAAAAGATAGAAAAGTTTTAGCACTCTGCCACAAACACACTCACTCTCACCACGCTCCATTCACTCTGTGCATACACTCTGACAGAGAGAGACAGAGAGAGAAATGCTGCTCAGTCTTGTAACTGAGGCATCTATTCTTTGTTCTAAAGTCCGGCTAAGTGGCTTTTGACCCAGTTTTGAGAAGGTGCCTCTTCGAGTGTACACCTGAAAACTTGACAATTCATCTGATATGAATAAGGAAAGAGACCACAGCCAGATTGAGAGTTATGCTCCATCTCTGTTTCCTTTTTCGCTCCGTGCCTCAGCCTCAGTGTGAATATGACATTATCACACAGCACCCTCTCTACATTTTAGTTCACTAAAGATACTAGTTTATTTTGTGTGTGTTAAGGTATAAATTCATCTCCCTCTCTTCCAATATGGAAAGATTTTATATAAGGACATGTTTAATTCCGCAGTTAGGATTTGCATTGGAAAATCAGATGACTTTTATCATACTGACGGTTTCATTTTTCTCCTCCCTCTGAGACTAATATTTCATTTTCTCTGACTGCTCCCGATAATTCCCTGAATGTCGTAAGCCCTGTTTGGAGAACTAGTTGTCCCTGAGGAGGTTAGGTAAATTTGTGTTTCACAGATGTACCTGACATGATTTTAATCCCATCCAAATCAAACATGTCTTGTAGCAGCCCTTGGATCCAAAAAAGAGAGTCTCGACTGATGCATAAGGTGTCTTTTATTTAGTTCGCCAAACCAGAATGATGCTCAACTCTTATCCATATTCATCATCACCTTAGCACCGTGAAAACTGTATTGGAAACACACACAGCAAACATTTCACACACTTGTTTTCATGGTTACAAACGTTGTTACATAAGCAAACATTTAGGGTGACAAACATTAATTATACAGCTAAACAAACCATACATATGTGGACAATATTATGAATTATCAGTGAATAAAAACATATCATACCTCGCTGCGCTCACCAAGGAATGCAAACAATCCGTCTTCAACATATGGTCCGTCTTCCATCATGAAACGGGCGTCAAGTTTTAAATTCATGATTAAAACATGAGATCTCAGATAAAAACACATGTAGGCTCAAACACAGCTGCTTACCATTCACACCGCCAGCTAACTTTAAATGTGCAAAACTACGGTGTCACCAAAGGGACAAATCTCAACACCACAGGTGCACCGAATCTCCGGGTTAATCACATCCAAAAAACAAAAGCACATATAGAAATATTTAAATAAGTTACAACATTTACACAAATATTTTATCAATAACCCAACTCATATTTTATTTAATCAACTGCACACATTAGATTCTCCAAAGTGGTCCTTTACATGTCTGTTTATCCTTGCACAACTTATGATACAAAATTAGCAGAATTCTAATCATATCAGGAAAAGAATGTCCGTGAATGCAGCATTTTTTTTCTACAAAGCTTCTCATTTATTCAGCCCAGGCTCATTAGAAAGCGTACCTGTGGCAAATTTTTTGCTAAATGCAAAATACGTTGCGGCGTACGTTTCACAACAGTTTCAAAGTGAAATATTCAATGAGTCGTTAAAAGCGGGTTTAGTTTTTTTCCGGAACAGATGAACGTGAATATGACAACGTTTTATTACGTTGGAGTTTGTACATATCACCGCAGTTCTGAATTGAAATGTCCGGTGAGTGGTGCTAAAATGCTCCATTTTAAAATAACGTACACCTACACTAATCCCTAAACCTACCTGGTAATTGTCAGGTTTGTGTGCAGGTAGCTGAAGACGAGGACGAATGGAGCTTCAATATAGTTGATTTATTTACAAAGTAGATTTCTTTAAACATACAGGAACCAAAACAACAAATGCCAGGACTTCAGGGAACTCAAATTACACAACCATAAATTGACGACGACCAACAAACACTGAGGGAAAACATAGGGCTTAAAAGAACTGAGGCTAACAAGATAATTAACTAAACACAGGTGATGAAACTGAACACAAACGAGAAGCGGGAAAACTAACAGGACTAAACCAAAAACACAATAGACAGGGGGAAACGAGATCACAAAACTAAACAGAACACATCAAAACGTGACAGTACCTCCCCCCTCCCCGAAGGCGCGTCCTCGCGCCGTATAACATCCAAAGGGGTGGGAGGGTGGGCATCCTGGACTCCAGGACGGTCCAGGCGGAGCAGGCTGGTCAGGGGACCAGGGCGGAGCAGGACGTGGGCGTGACCAGGGCGGAGCAGGACGTGGGCGTGACCAGGGCGGAGCAGGACGTGGGCGTGACCAGGGCGGAGCAGGACGTGGGCGTGACCAGGGCGGAGCAGGACGTGGGCGTGACCAGGGCGGAGCAGGACGTGGGCGTGACCAGGGCGGAGCAGGACGTGGGCGTGACCAGGGCGGAGCAGGACGTGGGCGTGACCAGGGCGGAGCAGGACGTGGGCGTGACCAGGGTGGAGCAGGACGTGGGCGTGACCAGGGCGGAACAGGACGTGGGCGTGGCCACGGCGGAGCTGTCGGACCCTCGGGCGGCCATGGCGGTGTGGACCCTTCGGGCGGCCTGGGTGGATCAGACCTTTCAGGTGGCCAGGGCGGTGAAGACCCTTCGGGTGGCCAGGGCGGAGCAGACCCCTCGGGCGGCCAGGGCGGATCAGGCCTTTCAGGTGGCCAGGGCGGTGCAGACCCCTCGGGCGGCCAGGGCGGTGTAGACCTCGGTTCAGACTCAGGGACCGGCACAGGCTCAGACTCTGGGATAGACACAGGCTCAGGCTCTGGGACCGACACCGACTCCGGGTCAAGGACAGGCTCCGGGACAGGGACAGGGACAGACACTGGCTCAGGGACAGACATTAACACAGACACAGTCATGAGAACAGAAACAAATACAGAAACAAACATAGATTCCGGCTCAGGGACAAACACAATCTCCGGGATTGACACAGGCTCAGGGACAGGGACAGACTTGACGTCAGCGGGCTCTGGCGCAGGATCAGCGGGCTCTGGCGCAGGATCAGCGGGCTCTGGCGCAGGATCAGCGGGCTCTGGCGCAGGATCAGCGGGCTCTGGCGCAGGATCAGCGGGCTCTGGCGCAGGATCAGCGGGCTCTGGCGCAGGATCAGCGGGCTCTGGCGCAGGATCAGCGGGCTCTGGCGCAGGATCAGCGGGCTCTGGCGCAGGATCAGCGGGCTCTGGCGCAGGATCAGCGGGCTCTGGCGCAGGATCAGCGGGCTCTGGCGCAGGATCAGCGGGCTCTGGCGCAGGATCAGCGGGCTCTGGCGCAGGATCAGCGGGCTCTGGCGCAGGATCAGCGGGCTCTGGCGCAGGATCAGCGGGCTCTGGCGCAGGATCAGCGGGCTCTGGCGCAGGATCAGCGGGCTCTGGCGCAGGATCAGCGGGCTCTGGCGCAGGATCAGCGGGCTCTGGCGCAGGATCAGCGGGCTCTGGCGC
The DNA here is from genome assembly GCA_031834385.1 of Semotilus atromaculatus. Lineage (NCBI taxonomy): Eukaryota > Metazoa > Chordata > Actinopteri > Cypriniformes > Leuciscidae > Semotilus > Semotilus atromaculatus. The sequence goes on from JAULUF010000007.1 coordinate 19,905,747, forward strand.
AGGATCAGCGCTGGACGGGACCAGCGGTGAAGGCTCAGGATCTGTGCTGGACGGAACCAGCGGTGAAGGCGAAGGATCCGTGCTGGACGGAACCAGCGGTGAAGGCGAAGGATCCGTGCTGGACGGGACCAGCGGTGAAGGAAACTCTGGGCTGGACGGGACCAGCGGCGAAGGAAGCTTTGGGCTGGACGGGACCAGCGGCGAAGGAAGCTCTAGGTTGGACGGGACCAGCGTCGAAAGAAGCTCTACCTGGACGTGGCTGACGTGAAGCTCCGGCTGGACGTGGTTGACGTGAAGCTCTGGTTGGACGTGGCTGACGTGAAGCTCTGGCTGGACGTGGCTGACGTGAAGCTCTGGCTGGACGTGGCTGGACGGAACCAGCGTTGAGGGCTCGGCTGGGCTGGGTTCATGGGCTGGAACTGATGCGTGTGTAGCCCACACACACAGAATCGCTGCAGACATGACCATCAGCGCAGTGTCTTCTTGGATGTACTCACGTGCTGCGTGTTCAGTCACTGGCGGACAGGTGACGGACTCAGCTTCGGATGGGCAGACTATGGGTTCTGGTTCTGGCAGATTGACAACGGGCTCAGGATAGACCGGACTTGAAATAGGCTGAAGGGGGAGATCCTCTACCACGTAGTTCGATCCACACACCCATAGCGTGTGATCAACGAACTCCAGAAATGACAGATTGAGATCTTTCACCAGAATCAGCTGGGCAAGCGGGTCCTTTAATCCACCCCAGAAACTTTGCGTCAACTCTTCCTCTTCCAACGTCACGTCACCGTAGAGATCCATATACCGCCCCGCATAATCTTCAAGGGAGCTTTCACCTTGAAAGAGGAGGGGTGTGTTGATTGGTTTCACCTTTTTCCTCCGGTGACATCTCCTCTGGCTCATCTTCGTCTTTTTTATTGTAAGGTTGGTCGTTCTGTCAGGTTTGTGTGCAGGTAGCTGAAGACGAGGACGAATGGAGCTTCAATATAGTTGATTTATTTACAAAGTAGATTTCTTTAAACATACAGGAACCAAAACAACAAATGCCAGGACTTCAGGGAACTCAAATTACACAACCATAAATTGACGACGACCAACAAACACTGAGGGAAAACATAGGGCTTAAAAGAACTGAGGCTAACAAGATAATTAACTAAACACAGGTGATGAAACTGAACACAAACGAGAAGCGGGAAAACTAACAGGACTAAACCAAAAACACAATAGACAGGGGGAAACGAGATCACAAAACTAAACAGAACACATCAAAACGTGACAGTAATGTTAACAAAAGCAAATGTGACCATAAAAATGCAAATGCAACCATGCCATTTTAGCTTGTTTTTGAACTCTTGTCTTTGAACTCTTGTCTTTGAGCATCTTTCACAGGATTCGTACCCGAGCTCTCCGATTCACAAGTACAATTATGTACCAACTAAAGTACCGAGCAGCTTAGTATGTCTGTAAAACCTAATTGAGCAAGGAGCCACGTGAAGTCTTTATTAATTCATAATCTGCCCCTGTAATCATAATTGTGTGTAAAAACGTTTAAAAGTGTGTCCTGTTTTTACTGCCTCTAGTATTAATTTCTGTTGGAAACTGCTGATATGTACGTACGTGTTTTGCAAAAATTTTGCTACATTTTGACCATCTTTGAATGCCATAAAGCTAAATTTTTCATTTCAATTTCTGGTGCATCTTCATTATGGGTTTAGATATTTTGCCAAGTTTCTTAGAGAAATAACTGGTAGTTCAAATATTGCTGGCATCTCATTCAATATAAAAATTAAATAAGTTTGATCATGGACTGCTCAGAATGGCCCCTATAGTGTCTAATTAATTAGTTTTTTTTTCTCTATCGATTTGACACATTTCTTCAAATTAATGTAGTTGCTCTCAAAACAATTAACACCGCAAACTAAACATACTCTTATGTTGGCAAAACATTTCAGTATCACTGCAGTGCTTATACTAGTAATACATTCATCAAAAATAAATAGCAACATCAAAACTACAAGTGTGTTCTCTGATTTGATAATTTCAGCTGTAGATAAATGTACACCGCAATCATTAAATCAATGAACTTTAAAGATCTTGTCTCTTATTTACATTTTGTCAAAGAATTTCATATATTTCCCACGAATCATGCATCGTGGGAAAAAAATATGTGAATGTTAGATCCAGCCTCTTCCATTGTTTGATGAAGACTTAGTTGGTGTGATCATATACTTTCCATCTCCAAGAGGAGAATATGCTGGAAGGAATACCGTCCTGAAATGCGGGTGATACTCAAACCACTCTTGCACCAGTGCTGAATGGGGAAAATGGAAATTGACCCAAACACAATTTCGCTCAATTTGCATCTGATCACCCTACGGAAAGTGAATTTCATTGAGGGAGTTTAAAATATTTACATTTAGTCATTTAGCAGACACTTTTATCCAAAGCGACTTCATATATGACTTTCCATAATGCCCATGTCCTGAGCTGACACTTCTAATTTAATAAAGAACTAACTAATCCTATTTTAAAAAGTACATGAAAAGATAAAAATCCTCTCTTAATAAATGTAACTCAATATCATTTAGGCTATCCTTAGTGGTTCAGCGGCAGTGGCTCAGTGGTTCATGTAGGTTGTCTACAAACCAAAAGGTTGGTGGTTCAATCCCCGGTTCCACCTGACCACCTCAAGTGTCTAGGTGTCCATGAGCAAGACACCTAACCCAGCTGCTCCAGACGAGCTGGATGGTGCCTTGCATGGCTGACACCGCCATCGGTGTGTGAATGGGTGAATGTGAGGCAAAAATGTAAAGCGCTTTGGTGGCCATTGGGTCTATGAAAGCGCTATACAAATGCTGTCCATTTACCATTTATATGTTGGATTATGAATTATGGGCTCTGGCTCATAATTGGTGCTCATGCTTCCCAAAGGTTTTCAATAGGGGTTCAGGTCTGGGCTTTGTGCAGGCCAGTCAAGTTCTCAGTAAATCCCCACTCAGTAAATCACTTCTTTATGTATCCTCAAAGGGACATTGTCATGTTGGCACAGAAAAGGACATTCCCCAAACTGTTGCATTTTCTAGAATGTCATTTTATGTTTGCAGTGTAAAGTGATAAATGCATGAACCTGAAATTTACACATAAGAACATGGAAAGTGTAGATACAAAATCCAAAGAAATCTAGGCCCAAAACACCCAACAGTCATACTGAAGCTCAAGTTTCTGAACTATAATGCAAATGAATTGTATCAATGTTGATGTTTTGTTGATGTATCTCCATAGTATAGCAACAAGATTTCCATGAATGGAAAACAAGTAACACTGGCTATATCTGTCTCAGTTAGACATTAATTCATGGCTTGTATCTCTCTAAATTCTGGAAGAAAAAAAATAGAAACATTTTAATGCAATAAATCTAAATGTTTTTTTTTTAAACCCTCACGGTCTACTTTCCCTGTGTAAAATGTAGTTTTCATACCAAAACCCAATGTGAAAACCAACTAAATATATTTTTTCCATTCATTCCTTCTGCTTGCACCTCTCAGGATTCTGTGGAATTGGAGGAGAGTTCTTGCCCCGGCCCAGCAAACACACAGCAGCCTGGAACTCGACACAGTTTCGTTCAGGAGCACTTCCAAGCTCAGTACAGGTCAGACACCCCATAGTCTTTCATTTAAGATCAAGTCTTCATCCGTCTGCCTGAGCTTTGAATTCTACTGGGACACTTTGTGTTATTAGGCATCCTTGACTGTGTACTGTATACAGTATTTTATGTTATCATACTGTAGCATGTAGGTATAAATCCATGCAGGTCTTTACAAGTCCATAGAAGGATGCACAATTTGGGCACAAGTCATTATTTTACAAATATTGTTGTCAACTCTAACATGATAAACATGTAAAGTTACTTCTCATATTACTCCTGTTTAGAAAAAGTTTAAAAGAACAAAAAGCCCTGAAATCAAACTTCATGTTAAATAGGTTGTTTGAAACTACATCTTACAATATATGGGTGCGTCTCAATCAGCTCCCTAGTTCATGACCCCTTTTCAGGGAGTCGGACATTAAGGGCTGTCTTCCTAAAAAGTCCCATAATGCACTGTAAAAACCAGGAAGCATTGATGCCTGATAAATCACGTGAGCCAACTCACTACATATGATAATATACGATAGATGATTTTTTTTAAGATCCAAACCAGGGCCGGAGTGGGACTCGTTTTCAGCCCTGGAGTTTCAAGCCTTAAAGGGTCATGAAACCCCAAACCAAATTTTCTGAGATTTGAACAGAGGTATGTGTGTTGAACACCATTGAAGACAATGTTAGCATCTGTTAAATTTAATAGTATGATTAAAATGGTTAAATTTTAGTTTTCTTCCGCTTTTTTCGTCTTCCGGGTTTAAAATCTTCATCACAGGCTGTGACGTGGCAGTGCACTGTAGAGTGCGTTGATGACTCATCGGTGTCTCATAATTATTAATGAGACTGAGTTTTCATATCCTATGAGAAGACACTGTCTCTTAATTATTCATGACACCACGTGGATCTTTCCAAGTTGCATGACATGTCAAACTGTGATATCGCGAAGTAGATGAGAGAGACAAACATGGGACGCTACTACAAGTGTTTGTTTTCCATGTGCAAAAGTCCAAGTGGGTTGAATATGTTTCCCCGCGATGCTGCCAGGGCTAGACTCTGGCTCTGGGCGGTTGGTTTGCCATCAACCACGGACACATCTAAACTATGTGTGCCGCAAACATTAGCTTCGAGAACTGGAGAATGGTGGATTTCGCCTTGTTGACAACCAATGCAGTTTGCGTCTTGCAAGTGATGCGGTACCAAGTCCCGAGGACTTTTCTATCAATTCAGAGGTATGTGTGTCTGTCTGTGTCTAAAATGAGAAGTCTTCCACCTCCAAAGAGCGATCTTTATTATGGGGGTTCAGGGGGCGCGTAGATTTAGGTTATGCACGGAACGTTTTTTTAAGAGGAAAATTAATTATTTTCAAATATATGCATTTATAGTATCTATATAAACAACTATATATTTTATAATGACATTAAACAAAATCTAGCATTTCCTTACGTTTTTACCACTGCTTTTTAGTGACAGTCGATGCATCGGCCACTGGCAATGACAGTGGTGGCCAGACACACCCACTCCCTCCCTTCTTCTCACAGCCGTCCACGCCCATTTAAGTTGCATTTTTCAAAAATATTGTGAGCTAGACTTGAGCTGAAAGAGGGGGGTTTCATGACCCTTTAAAGCCCACTTTAGTTCCCGACTGACTATATTAAAATAATGTAATTAAAACCTCAGATTATAAGTCTGCAATAGTGACCTGTTCTGTATAGCCTTGTAATTCATTGTATTTTTCAAAAATATAATTTGATAATTTATATTTTCTGATTTAGATATCTGATCATCGCATTAGGCTACAATTATTCAAATTATCAGTGTTGTTAAGCATCATAATATGGTTAAATATCACACTGAAGCTGATTTAAAAATAACATTTACTTAAAAATAAAAGTTCTTCTTCTGCTCTCCTCTCTTATCTCCATCTCCTTCTCTCGTTCTTCTTATCTAAGTCTCTTTATCTTTACCTGTAAATCTCCCCTTCCCAAAGCTGAGCTTTGATTGATAGTCTTTGCAAACTGATTATTATGTCGGTCGTTTAAAACTTCTATCGTAAACAGCTGTTTAGTTTTGCCACTTGCATCTTATCTCGTGAAGCGTCGCGTTGGGATTCGCGCGCGGCTCGCGCTTCTGTGAAAATAAATCCTGCTTTGATCGGTCATCTCAAACATTTTGCCATTGCCGACGAGTGGTGTTTGAGTGCTGATGATGAAGTCGGTTATTGTCGCGATATGGTGTGCATGGCCCTGACTCGTAGGCGCTATTATTATCCATGTTTTGAATCTCTTATTTTTTGTTCGCACATCTCTAATAACTGATTTATTTGTTTTATTTTTTTTGGCTGCGAGAAAATAATAATAAAAAAAATAGCCATGACAACACCGGCCCTCCTGGCCAATAAAACAGACCGGTCCACCGGGAATTCTCCCGATTAGCCAATCCGGGCCTGATCCAAACCATTATTTAATTATATTTCAGCATAAACATACATCGCTAAACAGGTAGTGAACAATCTAGCTAATATTTATCATTTATTTATGTAACAATTAAAGAGGACGTTGTCATGTTGCCTGAAATAGTGTCCCAATGTGTAATGAGCCAACTGTCCTTACCAGTGGCCAAATTCTGTACACAATATACTGATTCACGACCTAGCTTTGTCCTACCTAATCACAATTGCTCAAAGAAATAGTGTTTAAAACAAGTAGAAAGTTTTAGTAGAAAAGTATTGATAATTTTTCCCTCACACTAATAGTTTTGATTAAATGTGTCAGTGCAATCAAACTTCAAATCGAGGTGCAAACTAAACTTCAAAATATGGTCGGAACTCCACGCAGTTCCTGTTTAACTCTCTTTTGGAAATAAATGACTTGTGGTCTGTTGATTATTGGAGAGAGTGAAAAGGTGCTTCAAGCTTTTAAAGCGAAACGGTAACAAAAAACCTGTCAACATGTAACAATGACTTAAATGAGCATAATGTTTTTGGATCAGTGTCAGAGATAAACGCCTCGATGCAACGTGACCTTGATTATGTGATTATTAGGCTATATGTCATTGTTATATGAGAAGACTGCTAGCATATATACCTGTGTGAGAGAGATCTCTCTTCTGGCTTGCGAATAGCAAAAAAGCTCATTAGAAACGGTTGGCGGGATAAAATGTGCAAGATGATGTTTGAAGCAATATTAAATAGGACATTTTTGCCAGTACCAAAAGCAGATCCGATAAAGGCCAGGTTTTGGTACCCATCCCTACATGTGAGCTCATGGTCTTTTTCTCTTATTTATTTATTGCAAATTTTAGTGTTCTGAGTATTTGTTGTAGGTTACAAACAGATCAAAGTGACGTCCCTTCAATTTGATCAACACTGCTCATGCAAACGATTTAATTGCAGTCAACTGCAGTTTAATTAATTGCATTAGCAAATTAGCAAAATTGCAATTGCAAATTTTAAATTTTAAGTCAAACCACCTTTATTTATGTAGCGCTTGTTACAATGCAGATCGTTTCAAAGCAGCTTTACAGTGATAACAGGAAAATAATGCTACAAATAATGTAGTTTCTTTTGGCTGTACAGTAGCTCTAGAAGAAAATAGTGTCATTGTCCAGCTTAAGTAAGTTCAGTGTTGATTCATTTCTAAAAAAATAGTAAAAATAATTAGTTATTAATTTAGTAAACTTAAGTTCAATGGATTAGTTGAATACTAATTAGTAATATTTGCACCCTATAATTCTTGTAGATTCTTGAAATATTCTTGTTCATGGTTTATTCAGACATCCATCAATGAAGAAAATGACAGGTTATCATCTGTACCACAATTTGGCTGAGATTTTGTCTCCCTTCATAGAAATGGGCTCATCCGGCACACGTTGTGTGAGCTTTCTAGAAAACAGCAGGCTTCATGCTATTCACTGTCTCTCTCAGGCTGCAGGGCTGTTGAAACATCTGCGCCGGAACTTTCCGCAGAGTTAAGATGATCCAGTAATCCTCAATGAAATCACACACTCTGCTATAGAGAATATACGTAAACATTATTTTCACCTATTTCTGGTGTGACAAAGACCTTCTCGCCAACGGCATTTCTGCTTCTGCAGATGTGAGCAATATGCAAATGCTGAATATTAAGTTTTCAAGTGAGCAAAAGTTATTTGAGTAGGTTTAATTCGTTTTTTTTTCTTCGATAAACATTCTAAAGCATCAAAGCTCTTTATAAATATCCCAATTTTTCCCAGCTTCATGCCCACTCACATTTATACTACCAGAGCTCCTCAGCAAGTAGAAAGCAAGGTAGAGATGGACTCAGCAATTTTCTTCAATCTCGAGAAAAGCTTCCGCTTTTCAGTGAGTTCTTGATTTCATGGATTCATTTTGTAATTCCATTAACTATGTTGGTTGCTCTAACTTTGAAAACTGAATGACTACATTTTGGATTGCACCCTGCTTGTTTATTCATATTTTCGCCACACAAACACTGCTGTGATATCTGCTTTCAGATTTTGTTAAGTCAACCTGTTTGTCAATTTGACATTGCCTATAGTGGTTTATCTCTGATAAGATATGAAATGAGACCAAACATGATGTGGTCATTAAAGTCTGGATTCTGAGTTTATCCGCAGCTACGAGCATTTCTTGTGACTTTGATTATAAGGATGGCTTTACAGTGCAGAAGTTTCGGACTACTGTGTTGTAATATGTTCTTGCCATGTTAGAGCTGTGGTAGTGACGGGGCAGTGCATTGAATATTCACAATATGTTGTGATGATTTTGCTGCTATTTTACAGTTAAGCACTATCATGAATATTGGTATGTTTTTAAACTTTCTCTAAGTTTAATAAAGACTGGATCATTAGATGATTAGTAGATCATTCCTTGTCTTGCAGCTAATGAATATGAGTTTTAAAACAGAAGTATTCTTAATGCCTCTTGTATAGCAAATATTGTTTGAGTTTGTGTCTGAGTTTGAAACATTTGCATGAATCAGTTCTAACTGTCCATTTTCAGTAAATAGTTTTTCTGAAATTCAGCAAGTAAATTCAAAATTGTGGTGTTTCACGTGATCACTCAAATTCATGGAGCAGTTTAAAATATGCTGGTAAATACAATTACCGGTATAAAAATATAATACAATTAGATATAAATATAATAATAGAGTTGCAAATATAATTATATAAATAAAATGATACAAATACATGTAATATATATACAATAGTGGCTAAATGTTCTTACTTAGGAACTTACTTAGTACTTAGGAATATTGACTTCTATGCACTTTATTAAAACTTTTTATGAAATGATTAATTATTTTGTATGCATGTTGTGAAGTTGTGCCTGAAGAGTAAAACTAATGTATGTGTTCTGTTTCAATTGGATTATTTGTCATGATGCAATGAAACACACCAAATTGCTTGGACGTCTTTTTTGGCCAAGTGGTCATACCAAGCTTGCACTTTTAAATAACCGACGTTTATCTGTTATAGGACAACTTAGTTTGAATAAACGAGCAGACACTGATTGCTCTACGTTTATTTAAAATTAACAGCAATACAACTAGCAGTGAATGTGCTTTCCATTAAATGAATCACACACATTAAACAAATCCTTAACAAAAAAAACAAAAAAAAGGCCTATTCTGGTGGGTGCGGTTGAGACGCGTTCATGTAACAATAAAGGACCTAAAATCTGTCACAAAGAACCGGCAAAAGTAATGTAAAATATTGCAAGGAGAAGTGTTTTCTTTCTTCAGTGTCGGCTGCAAAGATGAAGTTGACGATGCTGACTCGTGATCTTCGCAGTAGTGAACGCGCAGAGAGAAATGCACATTTCATACGGATTACATAAGCAGAGAGCAGTCTGTAGTCTGTTTTCTTTCGTTTTGAATTGTTCTATTTAAAAGTGTCTGTGAGGCAAGGCTAGCCTACCTTATACGCTGAGTTTCGGTTAATTTATGAGACGAGCTCCAGTTCACGCGCCGGTGCCTCCGTTTCGTGATTATTAATCTATTACGTATCTATCATACCTGCTATATTTACTTCTTATTTATTAAATCCAGGCAATTGGTTGTTGAAACATTGATTAAAATTAAGATACAATTAATACAAAACGAAATTCACTTTAGAGAAAGGTTTTGTGCTTTCTGTTTGATGTCTCTGTGAAAGTTTTAAAGCATCTTTTAGTGCCGCTTTCAGAGCGGTCACGTCCGTAACATTGAGAACTCATAAACGCGAACACGAAAAATAAAATAAAATGAATATTTTATGTTCTGTGGAGACTACAGTTTATCATAATTTGTATTCTGAATACGTAACACCGGTACATGTATTCCGTTACTCCCCAACACTGTTCCGGGAGTTCCGTTACTCTCCAATATTTTAATAACACGGTTTTGGCGGTTATAGGGCCCTATCTTTCCCCCGGCACAAATGACTTTGTACAAAGACGCATGTATCATTAGTATTTTGCACCCGTGCAAAGCGGACTTTTCCCTCCACAGACGCACGCCGGCAAACTAGAGAATGAACTTGCGCTCCCTGGGCGGTTCAGCGCAAAAAAGGAGGCGTGTTCCGGCGCAAACAATCCCTGGTGCTATTTTGCAGTTCCAGAAAACAATTGCGCCACTGACATTGTTGTTCATAATGCTATTTTAAGCGCGCATGCTTGGGTCACAATACAGAGTGTGAACAACACGCATACACTGTAGATGATTCTCTCATCTGCACAGATGCATTTTCCTTTTTGCAAATGATACATTATTATAAGTAAAAATATTAAAACACGAGGGAAATCATTGTGTCCATGACGATGGTAAAAATAGGCATAAAGCGTACATATTTACCCAAATTATTATATGCATGTATAACCGAAGCTAATTTGGGTGGGTTTGTCCCGTCCCCAATATCACTTCTCTTTCTTTTACGGCCCTGACGAGAACATTGATCTCCTCGGCTGTGAACCGATTCTGATGTGCGCCTGGTAAATGCGCCGTTATAATAGTATTGCGCCATGGCACAAGCACACCTCGTTCATCATGCTCTTAAAGGGAATGTGATATGACGCTCTGATTGGTTTATTTCACGTTACGCCCAAACCACACCTATGAATAATGAAGCTACTTCAGACGAAGCCCTTTTAAACTTGCGTCAGGCGCAAGAGTCATTTATCCCGCCGGTAAAATAGCAACAGCGCCCAAGACCCGCCCACAAATTTACTTGCGCTTCGCGCTTCGTCACATCCCTACCTGAATTGTGATAAGTCATGCATCCAATGAAGGTCAACTTTGGGAAGAATTGGAATTCAAGGATTGGAAAGAAGTTAAGCATGACACATGCACAAAGTTTAGCGAGTTAATACCCATCAGAATGGCTGCTGTAATCAAAAACAAGGGATAAACAACAATATTATTAACTGATTACATTGCAGTCAATGTATGCTTTATGTCCTGTGAGCTTTTTGTTTTTCTATGCATTGTTTTTGCATGATACTATTAAACCCATATTCCATAATATGGAGATTGACCTCTTTGCCAAATTTTTTTGTCATTTTATTACCTTAACCAAATTTAGTGTATTCCTCTTCTCAATATATCATACTCCTCATATTGTGATTGTTTAATCAAGCCTGAAGGGACATTAAAAGCAAATGTCCCCTCCAGACATTACTTTTGGCCACTGTTGTATATCACGTTCTGCTGCAGTAGATAATGAAAAGACACAAATAGTTATCTACCGTCTCACCGGCAAAAGGATTGCAGTGTTGAAGTTTGGTTGCCATATTAAAAATAGATTTTAGCTACAAATCAGCTAGATGACTTGATGTATAGGACTGCATAAAAATATTGCAAACAGATCTAGGGGTGGGAATTGGCAAAAATGTGACGATTCGATAGTATTGCGATATTTGGGCCACGACTCAATATTATTGCGATTCTTAACATATTGCGATACAGCAAGTATTGCGATTCGATTCTGCGATATATTGCGATTCATGCCCCCCATATTATTCAAAGGCATTACAAAAAATGAGGAAAATAAGACTGCTCAACTCACTTCAAATGTCACATTTAATTCTGTGAACATTATCTTCTACACATTAACTGAAGTGCAAAAACTTCACCTTGATTTGATTCCACCAAATCAGCTTATTGTAAAATGGCACAGATTTTTAAATGTATAAATGTACACACTTAAAATCAGTCAATCAAGCATTATATTATGATAATCATGCATTAGCCTATTTAATGATAGAACTTCAGTAATTAGAACTAAAACTTGATAATCATGCATGAATGCATATTTGTCATTTTAACCGAACTTAAACTGAACTGGTGGTGCTTAAGATATTGTTGGTCATTCAGTGTTTCTGTAAAAAAAAAAGAAAAAAAAGATAATAGTAATTATTATTAAAAGATAATCCTACTACTTATTCTACTACTAATAATGACAATAACCATAGTCTATTTAATATAGGCCTACAACACATGAGCTGCTTGGTTCATTAATGTAAATCATTTGACAGCATTCGTTCGCTCTGATTTGCTGAAATTAAAACAGGCCTGGGTGCCATCCAATAAGACTGCCATTTGCGCATTAGTTACGCCCACTAACGGAGAAACTGCCATCTCTTCTGCTTGTTCTTAAAAGCGTAATCATACTAGATGAACTCAGTTATTTTGACAGGAAAATACAAACAAGAATATCGTTTACATGTAGCGCGTCGATTTTGTGTGGTATACTATAATGTAACTCTCTCGCTTTCTTTGTGTGCGTGACGGCGAGTGCGCGCCTTCTCACTAGAGTTTACAGTACGTCACACACAGGTACGCTGAGCTGAATGATCGCTTGATGGAGAACGCTCAGTCAGTGTTCAGCGAGTGGAAATATATCTATGCTAAACTTTCTACATTTTCATTTGAATTTCCTGTTGAATGCACGACAACAAAGCACCGCAACAAGTGATTCCTTGTGGATGTAATACGCGAATGTAAATTATCAGAGTAAACTCAGAGAAAACCAATGGAGAAACCCCGAAAGTAAAACAGATAATTTTATAATTAAATATTGCGATACTCTGCTCTACTGTATCGATATAATTGCGTGCGCAAAATATCGCGATACTGAACAGAATCGATTTTTTCCCCCACCACTAAACAGATCCCTCCTGATGTTGCTAAAGTATTGACTATGAGTTTGGAGGACCTTGTGTTGATTTATTTAGAAGCCGAGTTGTTTTTAAATATAATCTCAGACTCAGAACAGGCTTTGTGTTTCCTTAGGCATGTTCTCATTTTGCTCTCTTTGGATTGTTTTGACTGCTTTTTTTTTCCATAAAATATATTTTTGTCTCCCTGGTGACAAAAGTGAATAAACCGTGTAAGACTCTTTTTTTTTTTTTAAGAAAAGGACTACATGTCCTGGACTGAGGTCGTAGCCTCTTTTGTTTGGGGAAAAACCAGTTCCACCTGCTCTGCTCTGGTACTGAGTTCCTGGCTGCCAAGGCCCTTCACTGCAGATCGAGTGAAGGCAACTGAATGCTTATAAAACAGCAATTTTAAATGAATGTACTTGTCATTCTTTCACATCCAATTAAAATGGATAACAATCAAATTACACAACATTCAGGCCTGGTTCCAGAATTAAATCACTGAGGGTGCTTCTGAAATTACTGAGGGTGCTCTAGTGAAGTGCAGATGTAGGCCAAAATCCCTTTCAAGGAAAGTCTATTCACTTGGCGGCCATATTTGCAATGCCTCCGGGCAGCTATTTCGGGCATCTAAGACCATCTGGGGGAATCCTGAAATCTCAAAACCTGCTTGGCGAACTCACAATTACTGTAACTAACATCCCATAAATGTTGTTTCTTATGCTCAAATAGCGTTAATAAAGCGTATTTTTCAGGCTAGACGAGCCAATGCGCATGTGCAGTCATAAGCCTGCATGAGACTCAGGTTTCTATGGGAACCGGAGCTTCTAACGGCAGCTGCAGTGACGCAATGACTTTACCAATCAGCGATGGGCTCTTTTACTTAGAAGGCGGGACGTATTCATAAGTAATAGGAGGTAGCAGTCTTTCTATATCTGTAGTATTTGTATTGGCTAAGCAACGGCTCTCCCATAGTGCAGTGTACAGTGAGACATTTAAGATAGTTTACAAGACATCACTTTACCAATAACTGGAATAGAATAAAAAAATATTTTGCTACAAATATTTTTTTATTAATCTATTAGTCTGCCTTTACATTGCTTTAATGCGTTACTATTTTAACAGGTCATATTATACCTGTCCTGTGCAGAGTGAATCTAGAATTTATATGTAGATGTTACTTCCGAAACTTTGTAGCATGCAATTGGCCGTCGGTTCCTCTTAGGAGCATAAAAAACAGTGTTTTTATTCAATGGATTATATAGGCTGTAGCCTCGAAGGCGAGCCAAGACCGCTCCCTTTACAATCACTAAAACACTGTTGCTTTGTCACAAAGTTATCTCACAAAGTTCCGTTATAATCAATTAAGCTGCCAACAATTCACAATAAATCTCTTACTTGCATCATGTCTACACTTTTTGTTAAAGAGAGGTTTGTTTTCATGCCAAGAGTTCAAAAGATAACACCAATTCAATTTTATGAGAAGAAAAGGTCTGAAAATGTTTTAAACATAAAGAAAAATATATCCATCACCGTTTGTATGGACATTTTGAAGTATCGCATCAGAAACGAGTGATGGAAACGCAAAACAAAGTTTTATGCTCACGTTTTTAGTTTTAACTTGTGCGAAAAGGAGTTAATGCAAGTAATGGGAGATGGAAACACTTTTGCCGAATACATTCTGACGTACATAGCGAACATGCGTTTTATTTACTGTTGGTTACTAGGTTGCCAATACCACCATCATCCGCTCAAATAACTTGATGGAAACACACCTAATTCGCATTTGTTTTTGTTTTTGTTTTCGTCCTTTTTTTGCAAACTTTGAAAAGATTAACTTCACATTTGGATGGAAACCAAGCTATTGTCTCATTGATCCAGTTGCAGTGCTAATTTAGTTGACTACTTACTGGAGGGCAGGATAATTTAGTGTTCCCCAGAAGAAAATGAGTCATGTAGGATTTGAAACAAAATAAGAGTGAGTAAATAATACAGGGTTGTCAAACTGGAGGACCACTGTCCTGCAGATTTTAACTTCAACCCCAATTAAACACACCTGAATCAGCTAATCAAGGTCTTCAGGATTACTAGAAATATCCAGGCAGTTGTTTTGGAGGTAGTTTGAGCTAAACCCTGCTGGACCAGTGGCCCTCCAGGAGCGGAGTTTGACGTGTCAAATAATGACATAAATATACACCAAAAAGGGATAGTGCACATGACTTTTGTCTACTGAAGCTGTTTATCTCCACTTCTACTGCCACTCTCAAATCAAATACAGTATGCTGCCAAGGCTTGGAGAACAACAAAAAAATCATGTCATCAAGCTTGCACTGAAAATCTTGTCCCAATCTTGTTTCTAGCCAAGGGACACCATGGTTTTCATATCAAAATACACTATATTAAGATTCTGGACGTGAGATCATGGCAAGCACAAGATTATCAGTAAATAATAACATAAATTTTGGCCTATTCCTCGCACAAAGCTATTGTATGGATTCAGAAGACTTGGAATATAGTGCATTAGTTGTATGGAATACATTGACAGTAATTTAACAGTATACATTTTGGTTTTTGTGGGGGTTTTTTTTGGGGGAGTTTGACAGCCATGGTCACTTTGAAGTTGAAATATGGAAAAGATTCAAAATTATATATATTTTTTGTGTATGTTCATAATAATAATAGCATAGATTTGGAATCATATGAGAGAGACACCATTGTTCTAGTTTACCTCCATTCTTGGATCAAAGAGAGTTCAGTACCTTCAGCAGTTATTGGCAGGCTTATGAAGAATATACAGTGCCCCCATAGAGAAATATCTGCCATTCAAATTCCTCACGTCCTGCCCCTTGTGTTTGTTCATTTCAAACTTTGGATACTATGATTATGCTTTTAGCTCCCAATAAGACAATGTAATTCTATAGATCCCATTTAGGCTTTTATTTTAGTCCCAAAAAAAACACAACACAAAAACAGCAACTGGATAATTATAAAATGATGCATTGTTGCACTGTCATTTAAGACTAAGTGAAGTTGACAGATGGTTTTACAATGTACTATGGGAAATGAATGAAAATGAAAATGAAAAACAAAAACAAAATAACCTCATTGTATTTAGATCAAAGCACTGCAGTAGAACAAAGTGGTTTGACTTTCTTTTGTAAAATTATTGTAATTGTCTCTCATGAGAATGACATTCACTGCATTAACATTACAGACCAATTTGACTCAAGACTTTGAGAAGTGTAAAACAAAGTTCTCTTACGAGAGGTTCTCTCGTATTGCGTAAGCTAGCTTACGCTACGGGAAAGATTCATCTTTTCTGAGAAATTGAAGCCAAAAAATTATCCTATAATTTTGTATCCATTGTCAACGCAGTTCAGCTGCAGCAGACCATGAGCGGGCTAGCTAGCAGCTCATTGGTTCGCTCACAGGGAACTGCTTAAGCCTATGAGGAGACGCGATTGAACTCTCGGCCAATGAGAGTCAACATGCTCTCATTGCGTCATAGCCCGCCGAAGCGGGCGTGGTCAGAGAGTATAAATAATGGCGTCGTAGGCTGTAACTCTGATTTTCATCTCTTCAGCGAGGCTACACGCATCTGCTGATCTGAAAGAAGCCGCCGTCGTCGAAAAGGCAACTTAGCAAGCATCTGGGAGACTGAGGAAGCTGGCCGTCTTCGCCACCTTCAGCCATCCTGCGAGCTACCGCCATCCGACGGATTATATCCTTTTTTACTTGCTAAACCTGTATCTAAAAGAGCCGAGCGTCTTTAAGATGTCTCGAAATATTTCCTGCGGTTCTTGCCGCGCTCCCCTCGAGACTGGAGACCGCCACGTCATCTGCCACTTCCGCCAGCGTTCGACTCCCGCCACTAAGCGGGCCGCGCCCTTCCTGCCTGAACTGCACGCGGAACTTTCTAAGTCCTGGAACGCCCCGCTCTCTGCCAGAACTCGCTCTGATTCTTCCACCCCGCTTCGCGTTGTGGACGGAGCCGCTGAGAAGGGCTATCTTTCCATTCCCCCTGTAGAGGACCTGGTCGCTGCACATTTGTGCCCGCCCTCCGCGAGATGGCGTTCATCACCTGTGCTTCCCTCTAAAGCCTGCAGAGCGACTTCGAGCTTTCACACCCGCGCTTACTGAGCCGCTGGCCAAGCAGCCTCTGCACTTCACTCCATGTCCGTCCTGCAGATTCTACAGGGTGACATACTCCGCGAATGGGATGAGAGCGGAAGAGATCCCCCTACAGTCGCGGATTTGAGGAGCGCCACGGACCTTGCCCTTCGCGCTACAAAATCTGCCGCTCAAGCCCTGGGGAAATGCATGGCCGCCATTTGTGTGTCTGAAAGACATTTGTGGCTCACACTCGCCGACATGGGAGATTCTGAGCGCGCCGCCTTTCTCGCGCTCTCTCCATCCGGCCTCTTCGGATCTGCCGTCACAGGTATTGTCGACCGATTTTCCGAAGTACAGAAAGCTTCTCAGGCCATGAACCTCTTTCTGCCTCGTCGCGCTAGCTCCTCTGCAGGCCGCTGACGTGACCAGCCTCCTGCACGAGCCCCACCTCAGCGCCCAGCTCAGCACAATCAGACTTCGCAGCGACGCCAGGGCGGCCGCCCTCGCTCTCGCTCTGACAGCCGCCACAGACCGCCGCCGCCTCGGGGGCCGCGGCCTAAGATCGCGCTGAAACCTGATCACTCGAAGTCTGCCCAGCACAGCTGAGAAAAAGACGGCGCTCTACCGCCGCGGCCGGACCGCCGTCAAAGTACCGCCCTCTGCTAGTCCCCGCGCATGCGGCTACTACAGTAGTGTACACTCAAAAAAATATTTAACCCCAAAAGTTAAAATTTATGTATTTCAGTTACGTGTCAATTTTCCATCCAATTTAATCACATAAATCCAACGTAAAAGTTAACATTTTATTTAAGCTTCACCATCATGTTCAGTTGACGTGAATGAATTAAATAATTTTTATGTGAACTGATGAACTGGGATTTAAGATTGTGTATTAAATAAACTTTACTCATTTCAAATAAGTTATTACTTGCTTTATACAACTATCTTACATGTCCTTAATTCTATTGAATAAACGGTCAAAAACATGTTAAATTTTCAAACATTTATTGTGTACAATTGCTCCCTAAGTCAAAAGAAGCATCCATTCTGACAAAAGAAACAAATAATGACATAATACAGCACTTTACAAATGAATGCAACAGTTTTATGCATAATCCCAAACTGTACTTTCTGCGGTTATTATGTTATGCCCTAAATTAATACATGATTAACTAACTGTATTTTTCTATGTACATTTCTGAAATGCACTTTCTGTAAAGCTGCTTTGAAACAATATGCATTGTGAAAACCGCTATACAAATCAATTTGAATTGAATTGAATGTTACACTTTTTAGTTTTAAACCTGTGTGCCAAGTAACAGGGATCCAAATTTCCACATGAAACATTTTTTATACATTTTCAAGGTAACCATTTTGGTATCACTGCATAGAACAGTAATCAGTTTGTGCTTTCTTCTGATCTGGAATTAAAATGTAATTGGTACCCATCTTCATAAATATTTGTAGAACAAATAAACAATCAGGACACTTGGATAAAAAAAAATTATAAAAGATTAACGCCTCGGCTCTGCTGCAAAACAAGTCATCAGAAAAGTTCCTGGACTGAGTCAATAGCACAAGGGCTAACATCTCTCGTGTCAAGTGTATCAGAGATACAAACGCACGAATGGTGCATTAGGTGCAGTCGCTTGCATGATGAAGTTAGTGTTATCAGTCCATCAAAAAATTCCTTTCAGGGCATCCCTGTCTTAAAAGTTTAAGTTTTTAATCTCCCTTCAGTTGTTTGAAACATCCAGGCAAGAAGTGAATGTCCTATTCACTGAAACATTGTGCCTGAACCTTTGGGGAAAGCTTGCTGCCATCCAAATTCATCAGTACCTTTTGAAAGAATTCAAACGTGAATTTGAGACTCTGAAGGTAGCTTAAGTTGAGAGCGTAGATCAGTCCGAACAGCATTACCAATCCAAAGGAAACACTCTTTAAATGCTGTAGCAGCTGCACACCCTCTATCACTACTCCAACATCCTCTGGCTCGTCCTCAGCAACAGCACCTTCTTTACGGATCACAAAAGGCCCCAGAGTGGTCTCAGAAATTCCTCTCAGATTCTTCAGGATTGCAGTCCTAAGCCAAAACAAAAGACAAACAATCAAGTAATAATTAAAACCTTGTTCAGTTTCGCTGAAATATTGGTAACATACAGGCTGGCAAAAAGTATACAAACCTCAATTTCTTTGACGAGTGTTGTAATGTCCTCATTGAAGTACACACAGACTTTCATTTGGTGTATGTCATCACACTGAAAATTATGGCAATATAAAAACACTGATTATAGTATATTTTTATATATATATATATATATATATATATATAAATAATTATATATACAATATTTGTAATTAGTTATAAATAAAGTTCAGTTTACCACACCTTGTCTGTAATTATGTGTTATATATTTTGTCCAGAAGCACCACCTTTGCTGCTGCAAAGCTTGTGTAGATTAACACTGTATGTCCATCTGCGCCAAGAACTTTGTCAGAATTGGCAGTTTATGAATTCTGCAACAACAAAAAGGGAAATAAAGATGAGCATGAAATATAGGCCTACTGTGGAGGAATTCATAGTAATTTATAATTTATTCTTGTGTAAATATCAATAACACTCACTTCATTTACTGTGACCAGTGCAGGCCAGCTGGTTTGTAAATCAGACACCAACTGTCCTAAAAGTGCAAGGACAATTACTGTATACACAAGGATGCCTAAACCTCACACTAAAATGTCCATGTTTAATCTTAGAATGTTTCAATAACTCATACCTACTGGATAATTCTGTGCCACACTTTACATTGCCACATTCCCAAAACTCACATATCTGAAATTCAAAAAGAGAGAGAAAACAACAGACATCACACTTTTGCAAAGAACAAAGTTTAATTTTCTTACAAAGAAAAAAATACACATACCGTAATTGTGGAGCCAGAAATGTTGGAAAAGTGTCACATTGATGAAGACTCTGAAATAGCAAAGACATGTCGTTTTATTTTTTTGTAATGAAATTACAACTCAGCATCAAAAAAATGAAAGCACGTTCCACTTAATGGTATACTATAAACCTTGTATATATGTAAGTTAGATACATGTTGATAACTTTCATATACAGTCGATTAAGTATGTTTGTGCAACGTTTTGGCATAACGTTATTCAAAGGATTTTTCAAAGCAAAGTAAAATTTAGGCCTAACTTACGTCGAGAAGATGACAAGTTGTTATTAAAAGTGACGCACTTAGTCATTCGACCGTAGGCCTAAAATGATCAAAGTTACAAATATTTTTTTTAAGATATTTGTTTTAACGAGAAATACTATTATATTATAATAATTTTACCTGATAACCCTCACATGGGCCTAACGTTAACTTACGTTCGCAAGACAATATAAGTTAATGGAGCCGTACAAAAATGAAACGCGTAATCTGCCTAGCTAAATGCAAAAATGATGCACATAGTAGTCATTCGACAATAAATCTTTAAAAAAGACCAGTTAACGTTTTTACTCTAAGTTATATAACGTTAACGTTAACTGGACAGGCTGAAAAAGTTCATTCGTCTGTTACGTTAGTGCAGTCACGACGCGTAAGTTAACTAAGATACGCGCGTAATTGAATCAGATCGATTGTGTATACAAAAATAGTTGATGTTGAAGTCTAAATCATTTATAAACATAGAAAATATCTTACCTTGTCGAATATTCCGCTGTCGCTGAGTCTTGTATCGCGCCTCCAACGACTGTTGCCGCCTTCCTTCAGAGTTTTTTTTCCTTTTTTTTACTCTACTGCGCATGCGCTATTATCTACATCTGCCCCTTACGGCAACAAATCAAGTATAGTATATGTAATTTGATCAGTTTGAACGTGGATCCATTCCATTCACGTTGTGTAAGAGTAATTCGCAACAGTAATGGTTATTTTATACATTTTTAAATATTTTTTACTTAAATTGTTTGCTTAAATTCAATTGGTGGCAAGAATCATTTTTTTGAGTGTATCCCGCCATTACCAAGCCGGTTTCCCTTCCCGCTTGCATGAGCACAAACGCCGTTTTCACGGCGACCCAAAAAACTCTCAAAAAGAGCAAAAAGACATATTGTGTAGAAAATGTGCCCACAACACTGTGCTCACTCATACACAAAAGCACGTCAGTTCCCGTGTCCCACACAGAGCACACTCTCATAAAGCGGTCCCAATCCGCTTGAGTTTCAGAGTACATAAAAGCGCCCACGAACCCGTGTGCGCTTCCCCCCTCTGTTCACTCTGTTACACGGCCCATAAACTCCTCTCTGAGTGTAAGTCCCGTTGTTATAAGCACTATGAGTGCGCGCACGCAGCCCGCCATGTGCAGCGACGAGGACCGGGTAGCCATTCACCCCCTAGCATTACGCTTCAAAGCGTGGGAAGCTATTACGGGAATTTCCCAGTGGGTGCTAAACACAATAAGGCTAGGCTATCGCTTACAGTTTCACCGCCGCCCTCCAAGTTTTCGAGCGCAACTAGAAACTACTGTGAACCTAGAAGCGGCGACGCTGCTCCGTTCAGAGATAGCAAAACTATTGTGCAAAAGGGCTATAGAGAGAGTGCCTCTGTCTATGAGCGAGTCGGGGTTTTACAGCCGTTATTTTCTTGTTCCAAAGAAAGACGGCGGCCTCAGACCAATCTTAGACCTCAGAGTACTGAACAAAGTTCTCATGAAGAGACCGTTCAAAATGCTTACTATCAGAAAACTCCTCGCGCATGTGCGCCAGGGGGACTGGTTTATTTCACTAGATCTGAAAGATGCTTATTTTCAGATTCAGATAAATCCCCTTCACAGGCCGTTCTTACGTTTCGCCTTCGAAGGCCAGGTTTATCAATACACAGTCCTTCCGTTCGGCCTATCCTTGGCACCTCGTACGTTCACGAAGTGCATGGATGCGGCGCTAGCCCCCCTGCGGAGTCGGGCTGCGAATACTGAACTATTTGGACGACTGGCTGATTTTGGCACAATCACAGAGAGAGATACTGTCTCATCGTACAGTTCTCCTCGACCATCTGAAAGCTTTGGGCCTCTCTGTCAACTGGACAAAGAGCGCGCTCCAACCCAGTCAGACTATCTCCTTCTTGGGTATAGAGCTAGACTCGGTCGCGATGACGGCTCGCCTATCAACACAGCACGCGCGCCATGTTCAGCGTCTCGCCGCATCTTTTCAGATGAACAGACTCACACCTCTGAAAACCTTTCAGAAGGCGTTGGGCTATATGGCCTCAGCCTCCGCGGTGCTCCAGCTGGGGTTACTGCGCATGCGCCCGCTTCAGCTCTGGTTGAGGAGCCGTGTGTCTCACCGTGCGTGGACCACGGGCCGCCAGCTGATAAAGGTAACGCAGACCTGTATTATAGCTCTGCAGCCATGGACCGTGACAGAATGGTTTCAGCGGGGCGTTTCCATGAGGACATTTTCTCGCCGAAAAGTCATCTCGACAGATGCATCCAACACGGGTTAGGGTGCGGTCTGCGAGGGCTCACCGGCCTTCGGCCCTTGGTCAGCTCAAGAGAGCCTCCTTCACATAAACTGTTTGGAGATGTTGGCGGTCGAGAACGCGCTCACGCGCTTTCTCCCGCGTGTTCACGGTCACCACGTGCTGATCCGTTCGGACAATATGGCCGTGGTCTCCTATCTAAACCGTCAGGGCGGAGTCAGATCCAGAAATCTTTTCAGACTGACAGAACGCATATTAGTTTGGTCGCAGTGTCACCTGCTCTCGCTCTGAGCGACGCACGTGCCGGGCCATCTGAACGACGGTCCAGACAGTCTGTCCAGGAACCCCATTCCCCCCGGGGAATTGTCCCTGCACAGTCCAAAAGCTGTGGCGAATATTCGGCAGAGCAGAGGTGGACTTCTTCGCCTCAGAAGAGAACACCCATTGCCCAATATTTTTCTCAAAGAGCGACGACGCGCTAGCTCAGACCTGGCCCAGCCTCCCGCTTTATGCATTCCCTCCGGTTTCTCTGCTACCACAGGTGCTTCAGAGAATTAGGGAAACACGCCACTCGGTGCTCCTCATAGCTCCGCGTTGGGAGGGTCAGACTTGGTTTCCGGAGCTCACTCAGCTGTCACAGACAGCCCCGTGGCCCATTCCAGTCAGAGCAGATCTCCTCTCTCAAGCTCGCGGCACGATCTGGCACCCCCACCCAGAGCGCTGGGCGCTACACGCGTGGGTGATCAACAACTACCCATTGCTTTGCCAGAGGGAGTGTTAAACACGATCATGCAGGCTAGAGCGGCCTCTACGAGAAGGCTCTATGCGTCTAAATGGTCTGTGTTCTCAAAATGGTGCACCAACAGAAATTTGGACCCACGGTCATGCGAGGTTCCTTCCTTGCTAAACTTTCTCCAAGAGATGCTGGACAAGGGCAGGTCCCCGTCCACTCTCAAGGTGTATGTGGCAGCCGTCGCAGCGTTCGTTGAACCCCGGCGCGGCCAGTCACTGGGCAAAGACGGCTTGGTCATCCGCTTCCTCAGGGGAGCTAGAAGGATGAACCCCCCACGCCCCCCTTCGGTGCCGATTTGGGATCTTTCCATAGTTCTCGAAGCTATGAAAGCCCCCCCATTCGAACCACTAAACACCGTGGACCTCAAATACCTTTCGTTCAAAGCCATTTTTCTGCTTGCGCTCGCATCAGTAAAACGTGTGGGAGACCTTCACGCGCTGTCAACTAGCGCTTCCTGTCTTGATTTTGGGCCCAATGACTCCTTAGTCGTTCTCAAACCTAGACATGGTTATGTCCCAAAAGCGATTGGTACCCCGTTCAGGGCACAAGTTATTTCTCTATCGGCTCTGCCTGCATCCGATAACGAATCTGACTCTAATCTCCTGTGTCCGGTCAGGGCCCTGAGATTATACATTTCCCGCACCAAAGGGTTGGCCGCCTCGAAACAGACCCTATCCAGATGGATAGTTGATGCCATTGCAGCCGCATACGCGTCAAAAGACCTGCCATGCCCTCTGGGCATCAGGGCTCATTCCACTAGAGGCATGGCCTCATCGTGGGCATGGTCCAGCGGAATTTCCATTCATGACATTTGTGTGGCAGCAGGATGGTCTTCCCCTTCCACCTTTGTCAGATTTTACAATATCGAAGTTCCCGCCTTGCAGGCTAAACTACTAGCTATTTAGTATGTTACAGCTTCTCTGGTGAGCTGCACTAAAAAGAGTTATTCACACAGACCGGTTCCGCTCTGTCCCTCTTATCAGGTGCTTAGTACTACACAATCACCGGCCCGCTCCGCTGGCCCTGTCACATGTACATATATTCATTCCCACTATCAAGGGTTCCAGCGGGTCTCCCCTGGGACTCATAAGTGGATGCTTAGCACGCACGGCGTTGACCAGGTGTTCCCGTAGCGTAAGCTAGCTTACGCAATACGAGAGAACCTCTCGTAAGAGAACGAATCGGTTACCTAACGTAACCTCGGTTCTCTCTAGATGAGGGAACGAGTATTGCGTTCCTGGCCGTGCTTGTGCTACTAGCGTTTCTCGCTTCATTCTATGAAAACCAGAGTTACAGCCTACGACGCCATTATTTACGATAGCCTACGTGCCATCTGACCACGCCCGCTCAGGCGGGCTATGACGCAATGAGAGCATGTTGACTCTCATTGGCCGAGAGTTCAATCGCGTCTCCTCATAGGCTTAAGCAGTTCCCTGTGAGCGAACCAATGAGCTGCTAGCTAGCCCGCTCATGGTCTGCTGCAGCTGAACTGCGTTGACAATGGATACAAAATTATAGGATAATTTTTTGGCTTCAATTTCTCAGAAAAGATTAATCTTTCCCGTAGCGTAAGCTAGCTTACGCAATACTCATTCCCTCATCTAGAGAGAACCGAGGTTACGTTAGGTAACCGATTCGATTCGGTCTATTCACTCCACCTTAGCCCAACAAACCAATGCTCTTCTGACATGCCCACCAGACTAGTTCAAAGACAGTTTTCTCAATGGACGTGCTTTTAAGTGGCACTGTGATTTACTGCAGCTTAACAACACAAGTATGGCATGGGAAAAGAGGCACCTTAGCTTATGGTGTGATTTTTTTTTTTTTTATAGGGTACAAAAATAGGGCCTAAAAAAAAGTTGATTTCTGGGCGGTTTGCAATTTTTGCAACCCCGTTGCAAAAAAACCCCCCTGATTTGAGTACTAAATAAACATTAATTTACATTTAAAATAAATATATATGTGATGCAATTCTGAATTGATCTCATACAATAAAGAAAAAATATTCTAAGGCAACTGAGTTAAATGGCTATAAGCTTTACAAATGCATCCAACTTTTGTAAAAGGAACGTTAGTTTTTGCAATGATGTCTAATGTCATAACGGGGATGTTTTTATTTTTACACTTTGGAAATTAAACTTAATTTTGTTATATACCATTTTAGGGTATGATTCCTGTCCCACTACAGACAAGTACAGAGCTGCCATGGCTCTAAACCACATAGTATGAGCCACAAAAAAAAACAAAAAACTGTTGTACCCATTTGAGTTTGGTCTACTGGATGTGCACAGCTACTTCGCAGCCAATTATAATCATTGCTGTCGCTGATATGATGGTCACATGCTGTTATTTTCACTGCTCTTCATTTATCTTCACACTAACTCCCCATACACACTTTCTCTCTAACAAGTGCATAATTTGTTTGTCTGTGTGGTGCAAAACACATCTGTTGAGTAACTATGGCTGTGGTAGGAGTGCGCTGCTATTTTAAGGGGTTCCACTGGTTGATATGACAGCTCTGCCGAGTTCACAATAGACAATTGGACCCCAAAATGATGCAATCTCAGACACATTCTACATCTGCTGTTCCCTCACTCTCTTTTTCATTTTTTCCACTTATAGATGTCTTTTCTGTCTTTTATTTTCTCATTTTTATCCTTTTTGCTTCTGCGTTTGTTTTTCATTATTCTCTCTGTGCTCGTTTTTTACTGAAATATACTGAAACCAATACATTCTGAAGCTTTCTATCTCAGTGAGTATGAGAACATGTGCCCATCTCTGCCTTTTTTCCAGCTGTCGTCTGCACTGCAAGTGAACACATTGCACCTGCAGAACCCAAATGCATTTCTAGTGTTCAGATGTTGAGTCATGATGGGGAGCTCTATATCGGGCTCCGAGTATATAGACATGCTCACGCATGTCCATTCTTCAGGCAAAAATCTGTATTTTTGTATTGTTGTCCAGTAACACAAGATACATTTGAAATATCGAAATATCTGAAGCACTTCCTATACTCATTTTCCCCAGAATAGATACACAATACCAGCTGTTCTTTCTAGCTTTCTCATCTCTCCGACAGCGAGTTGGCACACAAACCCGCCTCCCCTCACTCACTTTAATTTGCTCTGGATGAATATTGTTTGTATTACAGGGCTTGAATTTTGGTGTGGGATTGCGCGTATTGCTCATACTTTTAATCATTCCCGTAGATTTTGTGCTCACACACACAGTGCGCGCACATAAAGCCGTCTCTCAGTACTAAATTCAGTTATTTTTCACTGCTTATTGCACTTAAACAGTCAAATACACACAAAATAAAGTCAAAATGCCGGTCTTGGCGAGTATTCAGTTAAACACAATGTTATGTTTTAAGTAAACGTAAACATTTGAGATAGAAAACACGTGTAACAGTATAATGAGTCTGTGCGTCAGGTCCTAAAGTGACAGCAGCCTAATATACCTGCTGCCAAATTATGAGACAATATTATATCTATATGGCAGTTTTTCCCCATGGTATCGATTCCAAAATTGTGGCCAGTAACTTTAGGAAACAACTATAGCCACAGTGGCTGCTAGTGAGCAAAAAAGTTAATGTTAAGCCCTGAATATGGCACATAAAATACAGGAAAATAAACCACAGGGAAGGCTTTCGTAACATTAAATATATACTCTGTAGTTGCATTAAAAACATATAAAAAATAAATGGTCAAGACAGTTAAGACATACATATTGAATGCTTTTTCACTGAGTTGGCCTAAGCCTTCACATAAAGGTTTTAAGCCAAATTGTAAGAACGAGAATCTAACTCTCGTTCATGTGAGACATCATACTAAAGACAAACTACAGTATATGACCAAAAGTACATGTACATGGATAAATGAATGGGTTTTGGAATTTTAAACCCCACAAAGCGACACATAAAATCAAGCAAATAAAAATATATTTTATTATTATAATTATTATGAGTGTTTTAAAGAAAAAAAATATTAAATGTCTCACAGTCATTTCTATGTTTTAGGTCATCACTGACGTGCCCTCATTGCCTTAAACAGAGCAACACCTTTGACCCTTTCCTGTGTATTTCACTTCCAATCCCACTACGACAAACCAGGTATGTTACTGTGCCTTCTGTCTTTATCTCTTTGGAGTCTGTATGCTATATATGTTTTTATGTCTGTTTGTGTGTATATGTGTCGGTGTGTATCTTTGCTATTGTGTTTTTCAGTGTGTTTGTGTCCTTTGCCACCTTGAAATTATTCATGTGATGAATGATCAAGTGAACAGCTCTTACCAGAACACTGTCTCAATTTTCTTAAATCTCAAAAACTGCCAGTCTGCAAAATCTCTCCTGTGAGACTGTCAACCTGTCAGACAGACTGATAATAGAATGCGAGAAATATATGGAAAGAACTACGGCTCATCATGAAGACTTGTACCTACTGTCCTTAACACTCACAGATTTCCCAGCATTTCTGAATCACATTCATTAAAGTGAAAATGGCATATCTAGCCTCACTGAGAGCTTAGGGGGCCAAATTGAAAGATCTTTCAACGAGAGTTTTAGTGCTAAAACCTACCATACTTATTGTTATGAATTAATATGAAGACTACAAATTAGATAAGACGCATGCCATGGATAGACAGAAACACTTCTGTCAGCAGACCAGCACTGCTTACATGTGAGCTGAACTCCTGGCCAAGACTTAGGGAGCCAATCAGGTTAGCCAGCACAGCTTACAGTGTCCAAGTGCCTCTAGTCAGAGAAATTAAATACAATAAATGATCATTCATTGAGCTGGTGGGCGAATCTTATCTAAACTTTCAAGAAATTATTCTCATTACTGTAATACTATCTGTACATGAATTTCATTAATACATTCCTGTAAATTTAATTTTAATTTGTACAACCAATTGTGTCATGATATGTACTTACAATTATATTTGACTAATATACTTCACAATTAAAAGGATTAGTTCACCAAAAAATTGTAATTGTTGTAAATATTTGAGCAAGATGCTGTTGAACCAGGTCAGTCCAAATCATTCAGACCAGTTTTGTGACCTGGATACACCAATTTATTATGATGATCTTATTCAAAAGAATGGTTCTTTCAAAAATCAGACATCACTACTTCTCTCACAAACTTTCATTAGTTCACCGTAGTCTGATACACACAGAAAGTTATCGTATTGCTTTAGAAAATGAAATATGTGAAATATGATCTTCTTTTTTTTCAGACTTACCCAATTAGTGCTTTCAGTTTTGACATCAATGTGATTAACTCTAGTTGATGTCTGTGAAGATATTTGGTATGCTGTAGTTAGACTGTACTTTTCAAAGTAATAATGCAGAAATATGTCTTTGCAAGAGGTAACACATCCAACCTGCACTTTACCACACCCAGATACACTCTGAAAACACAGAATAAGCTAAGTTTGATTGACAGTCAACACATATAAAACCCTGTCACATGATTCAGACTCTGAGATAAAATCTGAAAAGCTTCGGTTGACTTCTCACTCGTTTCACTCAAGTGAGAGTGTAGTTTTTTTACAACTGTGTGCTTTAGTTGGGTCCAGCATTTCACATACAGCTTTCAATAATGCAGCAGAGAGAGGCATCTAAAAGTTCACCCAAGTCTCCTGAGCCATAATGTCCACAACTGCAGCTGCAGTGAAAAATGCTACTGCACTGAGACGATCAGCTGCTGTGCAACTGGCATGTATGGGGCAATTTCAAGGAAACTGATCAGCTCCCAACCCTAATGTGCACTGCACCCACAAGGCAGTGTTAGAGACATGTGCAGGTTTAAATCAACCTTCACATGTACACACACAACCAGACATATCTATACTCAGACTGTAGCCCTGCATGTGCCAAATTGATTTTGATTGGTTACTCTTTCACACACTAAGCAATAAGCCACAAGAATATGTAGCCGCGTTTCCATTACAGATTTGCGCAAAACGGTTGTGATATTTTCTAAATGTCAATAAAAAAACTATTGCAAAATGACAATGTTTGCATTAACCGATATTATGCGACTGAAACACAATTTTTTTTCCTCTCGCGAATAGTTATTCCAAGTCCTTCAGTCGATAAGTCATTCCAACAATTATGGCACCGGATGTTGGTAGGTTTACATGTATCCGAGCCACCGCACTAGCCGTTATTTTTTATCGAAGTAGACATAGGCATGTTATCCAAGCATTAATGGCAAGGTGACCAGTAAATGTGCAAAAAACTGTTTCCATTTCAGTTTTGCAGAATTTGCCTTTTTCGAACTGCTTGAAAAAACACCTCATGAGAGCGTAAAACGTTTTTGCGATATATGTGAGTTTTTGTTAAGTTGATGTGTTTCCATTGGGTGTATTTTAAATTCGCAATTTGAAGGGTAATGGAAGCACAGCTTGTAACACTGGTTTTTAACCATGGTTAAAGGGCTAATTTTCATTTTTGGGTTAACTATCCCTTTAATGTCCATAGCAACCTTTGTAGTCACATTTAGCAACTTTTTTAAGACAACTAAAAGCTTTAAACACATTTTGTTGCAGTTTTAATGTTGCATTAATGTTGCAAAAAATGTCTGTGGTTACCATTACTTGAAGAGATTTCCCATTTGTCCTTATAAATGAAAAACTGCTATGGTAAAAAACCCTAGGAACCCATAGTGAATTAGCTGAATTTGCCTACAAATTGACATCATGAACAGTTGTATTAGATGATGTGCTAAATATGTATGTTATTGTTTTTTTTAGAGCCTTGAATGTGACGCTGGTGTTCAACAATGAAGGCCAGCGGTTTCTGAGAGTAGGGTTGGCTGTGCCTCTTTTTGGGTCTGTCTCAACACTCAGGGCCATGGTAGCAGAGGAGGGCAAGATCTCTTCAGACCAGGTGAGACCTGCTGTCTATCGAGACCTGCTGGTGTTTTATCTCTCTCTCTCTCTCTCTCTCTCTCTCTCTCTCTCTCTCTCTCTTCCTATTTAAATCTGTTCCTATTTTTGAACTACATTGTGTGCAATATACGCTCACCCCATTCGTTCATAATAAAATATTGTATTGCATTGCACAAACACACCTTACATAGTCTTCCCAGAGAAGAATTCCTCTTGCATACATCTTCCAGGCTTATGAAGAGTAATAGCGAACAAGCACATTTATCTCTATTCCTACGCATTAAACTGCTTCCTCTGAACACTCCATATGTTGGTTAATGGAAACTACCCAGACTTGCTCAGTCAGGGCTCAAGGTGTTGTTGTGCTTCAAGATACATATGTTTAATGACACTGTTATAATCATTTCTAAAGTCCTTGAACATGCTTTCACATAATCACATAATCACTTATTGAAACCTGGTGCACACTGTTTGATTTTGGCTTTTGTTGGGTCCAACATTCCATGTCAAAATGATGATTACCGTGATGTTACACAAAACCTGTTTTTGTGTTTGTTTGGAACACAAACCTCATTGATTCTCACGTCAAGCATGAACATTTGAGCTTCTGTGTACCATATTTGATGGTCATGTGGGTTTGGAATGACCTTTTTTTTTTTTTTTTTGGGGGGGTGAACTAACCATATAATGTGCTTGTGATTTAGATTATTAGTTTAATAATAGCAACATGCACATTGCCTAAATTAACTTTTCTTTTAATGAAAATTAACATCTGGATAATGAACAGTACACAAATTCCCTCTTTTGCCCAGAAATGACAGACTTTAGACTATCAAGATTATTTATTTCCTTGTCTAAGACCAGCATTGGCAATATTAGCACATGGGTTTGTTTGGGTTTCACTTGTCAATGAGAATGTCAGACTCGATGACCTGACTCGAATGATCAGTACTGTCAATCATAACCAAAGTTTATATTGTGCTGTCCATTGATGTACAGTCTGATCATGCTTATTCACTTGCACCAAAATCTCTATTCCCAATTCAATACAGTTTACTTGTGTGGTGACAGTAATTAGACCCTAATTAGTGCACCATATCAATAATGCACTCAGATAAAGAAGTATATAACTTATGCACACCAACTAATGCTATTATTTTCATAATGCAATGAGCATGTTAGCGTTCCATGGCAAGGCAATTTTATTAATAGACATACAATTGTAATTTAGTGTGTTTTACATAGACATGATAAAAATAAAAACAGTATAGGTACATTTTTAAACCATAAAAAGATTTAGATAGTTTGCTGAAATCTTTTTCAAGCTTTTGATAAGTAATTAATCCATTTTAAATACAAATAGCCATATCAAAATATAGAAAACCACAATTATACAGATAATAGTTAAAAAAATCGAATCAATCAATCAAACAAACATATCTTCCGGACTAATTTAGTGCATTCAAAGTATGCACATTTTTGTTGGATGGATGAGGACATTATGTATCTGATAAGGAATAGATGGCCAGATGCTCTTACTGCAGAGTAAAAAAAAAAACACTGTTACTTCCTTTTATAATTTTAATGTCTCTCTTATCCAGCTCCTAGTGTTTCTTACATTGCCTGTTGTTTCTATTTACAAGAGATTTTGCAAGTACTGTAAGAGCGTTTAGACCTCCATTTCTAGTCTCTTATACAGTAGTGTGTTCATCTCTTCAGCTCTGTCAGAAATGCTATGGCTATTTCAAAGACGCCCCAAACAATGTGAGAAGACAGAAACATCAGCATAGGGCACGACCTTTGTCTGAGATTACAGGAAAAAGGATTACTCACTGCCTCCTTAGGCTTTATAGACAATTATCAACACTGAATATTATAGGAGGAGTTCAGGCAACATCTTTTTATGTGGCCTGTTCCACAGAGTTTAGATTAGGTATTATGTGGCCTTTTGTAAAAACTTAGCCTTGTATTAGAAGGGCATCCCACACAATATACTACTGTAGATGGTGTCTCCCCCTTGTGGTGGGAGGCAGTAATCCGTTTCATGGTGTGCAAGGCCTTTTGAAATGAACATTTCTCTTTCTCTTATAGGTGATTTTGACAGAGATTAACTCAAATGGGTTCCAGCGCTCTTTCTCTGATGAAGATGATATGACGAGTATCTCAGAGAGTGATGTCATCTACGCTTTCCAGGCTCCACCCCTGTCCGCCAGAGGAGGTTCCATGCGATTCTCAGGTGACCAAAGTGATAGAGAGGCAATGCTTCTGCTAATTGAATATTGACAGTTGAAGGTGCTGTAAATGATTCGAGATGTTTGCTAACTCCCATCTCTCACAAGGCCAAAAAATGTTTTCGTGGCAGCTTATTCTGGCCAAGCACTTCCCATTTAGACTGGAGGAAACCACCGTGTCCTCCTCTGAAGAGTCATCCGATTTACCATCATCACCCACAGTGATTCCAGCTTTTCGAAATATTTCACAAAGCTACATAACTTCTTCTGTTTTGTTGGCTGCATTTTTGCGCTATAATGAGAGGGCTGCGATGACAGATTAGCAATGCTAGAATTTATATTCTAACTTTAATTCCGGAAAATACAATATTTTTGATGAAAAAAGTGCGGACCACTCCCTTTCCCTTTTTTGCTGTTTACATTGCCTAGGGCTGTCACAGACAGATTTGATTCTTCTGGACATCTTTTTCAGTGATATCTGTCAGGTAGTAGGGATATTTTGTGGTATTCCACCAAAAATATTAGCTTACAGCACTTTTAAGAAAAATTTAGGCATTAAAGGCAATGTGCTGGAAAATGTAGCATTATAGATAGATATTTACACAGAAAAATCTCAGTACACGGTGACTTCTCAGTCCATTGATGCATTTTCGTGATAGAGTTGCAGCGTGACTTTTTCCTTATAAATGAGCTTACTTTTTTCTCCCAGCTATGTTATAGCACTGTATATCATAAGTTCACTGAAAGGTCTAAAGAAAACTTTCTACTTCAAAATTAAGAAGCTCTTTTGAATTACACATACAACCCGGTTTACAAGCCTTTAAAGCATGTTTGTGTAATATGGCTGTCAGGTGGACGATTGAAGATTGTCCTGAAGTATTGAAAAGAAGTACACTTTAGCATACTTTAAAAATAGATATTTATAACAGAAATAATTAAGAAAACACTTTGCAAACAGAATGTAATATTTACGGACACTAAACTGCATGTTATTTAAAATTGAATAAGTTTATTCAATTGATTATAGTTAAAAATTGTATATAAAATGTTTAAAAAGTCAATTTAATTTTATTATAGTTAAAATTTATATTAAATGCAATTAGCTGAAGTTGTTTTACCCACTTAAAAAGGACTTTAATGCATGTAGAAGTATTCGTAATTTCATAATTACTTCGGTTGTCTTTAATGAAAATTAATGCAATTCTTTAATGTAATTACATTGAAACTTGTCTGTCATGTATTTACATGTATATGTGATTACACATTTGCAATGAAGATGTTGCAATTTAAAACATATCAACTTTAATATTGACTATCACACTACAGTTCAAATTACAAGTAGCCTAATTTACATGTGCTTATTTATGCTAGTCAACATATCAAAATAAGTGTAAAAAAAA
Organism: Semotilus atromaculatus; assembly: GCA_031834385.1. Lineage (NCBI taxonomy): Eukaryota > Metazoa > Chordata > Actinopteri > Cypriniformes > Leuciscidae > Semotilus > Semotilus atromaculatus. The sequence continues at coordinate 19,939,422 of JAULUF010000007.1, forward strand.
AGCGTGACAAAAGATTATTAAAAAGATTATCAGTTATAAGATTATCATTGTAAATGACTCATGACATGATGAAATATATAGCCTACAGTATACGTTTTTAAAAATGGCTAATATTGAAAATACTGAATTAGAAAGTGTAATGAAGTGTAAAGCAAATCAGGCTCATATACTATAGATCTTTCTCCGATTTGGCCTTTTCTACTATGAAATATTTTTTCTTGTGCAATTTCCAATCAGATCAGGCTGCGTTGGGTGTCTGCCAAGGCTTTCTTATTGAAAAATGAACTTAGATTTTGTGTTAGATTTTTAGATATTGATATTCCATCTGAAGGAAAATAACAACACTGGGATTACTGCAAAGAAAGACAAATGGATTGGGAATCAGAGTATCCGTCCTCGTTCTTATCTGTATGCAGCTTTCTTTTTTTCCAAATAAACTTTTATTGTGGTAACCCTCTACTACAACATACAGGATAATGAAGCGATCCATCTGCAAGGTCAATTGAAGTAAATTCTTTTCAAATGTATTTGTATAACACTTTGTGCAACAGTACTTGCCTGAAAGGATTTTTAAGGGGTATTATAGTTAGACCTTCAATGACCAAGCATGGTTACAAGAAAAAGTAACTTAAAATTGAGTTAAGTAACCTTGGGCAGAATTAAGGATCAAAATATAAATCTATCTTCCTCTGCTTGGCCTGACTGGAGGCCATTTTTAAATAATCAGTAATGTGATTATATCCCTGCCAGATGCGGAAAAGCTTATTCATGCATTCATCACATCGAGACTGGACTACTGTAATGCTCTATACTCTGGTCTCCCTGATAAATATATTAAGAAATTACAGTATATCCAAAACTCGGCCGCACATGTATTAACACACACAACTATTCAGCAGCATATTTCCCCTGTTCTTTATGAACTCCTTTGGCTTCCTGTAACGGCACGTATCAATTTTAAAATCTTGATTTTAACATATATAAAGCTATTCATGGGATAGCACCGGAATACCTCTGTGATCTAGTTGTTCCTTACGTTCCAAATCGTCCTCTACGCTCGTCTGACTCTTCCACTCTACAGCAGCCCACATTTTAAGTAAAGTCGATGGGTGGTCGCTCCTTTATGGTTACCGCCCCACAGTTGTGGAATAAACTTCCTTTTGAGATTAAAAATTACCCAACTCTGGACTGTTTTAAGAGGTCTTTAAAGACCCATCTTTTTAAAAATGTTTATTGTCTTTCTTTAAAGTGTATTTGTTTGGTATTATCTCGTATACTGTTGTTTGATTTCTCTGTTTTTAATTATTGTTTAATTATCTTATATTTGTGTGTCATACTGTGTAGCGCTTTGGGTTGGAGAAAGGCGCGTTATAAATAAAATGCATCATCATCATCATCATCATCATGTGTGTTGATGCATGTAGATAGTATTTTCACCTGACCAATTTTTTGAGAGATCATTTGGTTTGGTCCCGTTACAAAAGATTAGCCTATTATTTTTTTTAAGCGCAATGTTTTCGGTCGAAAACTTGATCACTTGTTCTTATTTCACTTCTGATAATTTTAAGACTATGGATTATCCCTTTTTCCAATTGCCATATGCTCCTGTGCTTTTAACCTTGTTCTAAAACTAGTTTTCTTACAGATATAGTACTTATAGCTCATCAATATCAGAAGTGCCCAGCTTTGTCATGGGCTTCATTTCTTTTACAATGTGTAGTATATTAACCCTTCGGAGTCTTGGGCTATTTTGGCCGTTTTTGAGTACTTTTAATTTATTTTATTTTGCGACATAAACAAATGTTTACCATACCAATATTTGGTATCATTGTTTTCAACACAACATCACCTATATGACCAGACAATTAGTTTATCACTTTGATGTACTGTATCAACATACTGGACCCAAAATCACACAAAAAAACACAAACATGCTCAATGAAGCATTTTAAATGGTTTAAAATGTAAACACAAGTTGTAAATGTCAATATATACAGGTACAATTCAGATATAATCAAGCTATATAAAAAAAAAATATGATTTGCAAAAAAAAGCTGGTGTATAGGCTTTTTTTTTCTTTTTAGCTTTGCCACTTTTTAAAACAGTTTATGCACATAATTATACAGATAGCTATATTTAAGGCCTTGCATTCCCAGAGTATGAGGGTTCCCAAATAGTGCAAATACAACATAAAAAAGGTAAAATTGAAATAAAATCGAACTATATACAGCAAAAAGCAGGTGTGGCAATAGGCGTTTTTTTCTTTTCTTTTTTGCTTAGAAACTCTACAAAACACTTAACAGAAAATTACACAGACAGCTACATTACAGGGCTTTCATTGCTTGAGTAAGAGGGGTTCCAGTGCAAATATACCATACAAAAGGTAAAATGAAAACAAAATCAAACTATACATACAACTATTTACAACAAATATCAGGTGTTTTTTTCATAGGTTTTTTGTGGGGTGGGGGGGGGTTTCTCCAAAAAAATAAATTTTCCTTCCACAAAAAGCTCAAAATCTCCTCCTAAACTATCTACACTACTCCTAAACTACTCTCAAAATCTACTCAAACTCTTACAAAAACTAGTAATAATATCTCTCTATACGGCTATATGTCAATCTCCCACCTTTCAATTTCGCGTGTTTGCTCAGTTGGCTCCTCCTCCACTCAGTAAAATGTGCAGCATAAAGAGCAGAATCAGCAGATTCACAAATTTTTCTCCGTTTTGTTTTATGACAAAAACTGACGAAGTTATTAGAATAAATGCAACGCCTGTCGCATCCCATCTTGCGTTCTTTTACGAACGCGTCAATATTTTCACTATGTTTTTATGTAAAGTTTAAATAATCATATCTCCGTTTTTACTTGGTCTATCAACACAAAACAAAAAGTAGAATAGAGTTTCAAGCCAGCACTTTCGACAGAAGTGGAGTGCAGCGCTCAACCTGACTTTGTTTTTATGCTTTGACGTCTTTAAACTGGTCATGTAACTTGATCACGCCGGCGTGATCGGCGACTCGGAAGAGTTAAGAGTGTTCATCAAACTGTGAGAAACTTAAAATTACATTATAAATAACTTTTTTCTGACTTTGCTTGAAGGCATATTTTATATACAGCGACTACTGCAGTGAAAGCTTCAGAGACAGTTTGTCATGAATTGCTGAATTTTTAACTGAACTTTTTTTATACAGAAAATTGAGCATCCCTTTCAGATTCAAGATGTATACAAATTAGCATTGTGCATACATTGTTTTCTTTACTCAATGCTAATGTTTTATGTGTTTGAGGAGTGAAAAAGAGTCTTAATCTAGCATTTGTCGCCATGTCATACCCAATACTGTCTTAAATAGCCTGTGCAAAGCACTTCATCTTTATTAACATGAGATTTAAAATAACAGAATAACAGAAAAAACGGAGTGCCCACATACAGAAGCTACAGTAAACTTTATAACCTGTAAGTTGATTAAAACGTAATGCAATGCACTTAGGCTACTGCCTCAGATGCAGCCATCTAATGACAGACAAGACACGCATGTCTGCAATTCTCCTAAATTCACTGGTCATAAACATTTTAACTCCTTTTGAACTTGATTTTGGTCAAATATAAAAAATAAACCTAACCTTAACCCACACTGTCAAAAATAAACCCGTAATTTTTACGGTAAAAAAACGGCAGCTGTGGTTGCCAGTACTTTACCGTCAAAAATACGGTAGCAACGTTATTGGATTTACAGACTTAACTTTAAATTTACAGTAATGAACCGTATTTTATTATCTGATAATGTTAATTTACTGATGTATTGCAGTATTACCGGTAATATCTGTTTTGTACCATTGTAATACACTGACAACCACCAATCACAGCAGTGATGAGAGTCACATGATCAAAGATCAATCAAAGCTCATCACAAGGAGCTCTTCCACAAGAAAGTCAATACTAATATATAGAAGCTGCACAGTGTCATTCGCACAAACATTAAACACCATCATGGTAACGCAATGAAATTTTAAAGATGCAATAAACATTAACCCTTAACGCCCACTGTCGCAAATATGCGACAAACCGTTTGACTCAATCAACCAGCCGAGATAACGTCTGCATTCCCCCAATGCCGGTTAGCGCATATTCGCTACGCACCTAGGAACCTTCGACAAGCACTTGTTTCTAGTGGGACCGCAAAGTGACGGACTTATTTCCTGTATACGCACGAGGATTACTCCGGTCGCGAAGTTATGGATATGAGTCGGGAAAGTTTGATCCTGAGGTGTATATAAGGTAAGTTGTGCTAAGATAAAAATACTCACCTGCTTATTGTGTGCTTAGACACTCGACGTAATGAGGTGAAATATGTGTGACAAGTATTTTTGAAGTTATTGTAATATTTCGCTTTGTAGCATATTTGCGACAGTGGACCATAAGGCTAATGCTGACCGCTAACCAGCGCTATATAGAAAAACTCTTTTCGTGACAGCTTATCTAGGTAATCCTTTGTATTTTGCTTAGTTATTTTCAATAGTCTGTATACAGACACCATGCTGGGATACACCATGCTGGGATATGAATACAAAAGCTATTTATTTTTATGCAGATCCATAAGCACACAATAAGCAGGTGAGTATTTTTATCTTAGCACAACTTACCTATACACCTCAGGATCAAACTTTCCCGACTCATATCCATAACTTCGCAACCGGAGTAATCCTCGTGCGTATACAGGAAATAAGTCCGTCACTTTGCGGTCCCACTAGAAACAAGTGCTTGTCGAAGGTTCCTAGGTCCGTAGCGAATATGCACTAACCGGCATTGGGGGAATGCAGACGTTATCTCGGCTGGTTGATTGAGTCAAACGGTTTATCGTATATTTATGACGGTGGGCGTTAAGGGGTTAAGACTGCCATCCCTACCCCAAAACCAGCTGGAATTGTGATCAACTGAATACCACGCAGAAAAATATATTTGTGTATATTGTGTTGGTGACATGAAAGTGGTCATAATTCTTATTATTAAATACCTGCTGTTGCAGATTTATATAAATAAGTTAAAAAAAAGGGTAAATAAATAAAATATTGTTTTTTCACTGTTATTTTACTGTGTTTTTTGTTATCTTATTATTGACCATTATGCCCGCTGTTGCAAATTTGCAACATACCAAATTGAATCCAAATTGACCAGAATGCCCACTGTTGCAAATTTGCAACATAACAACATTTCGATTTATTTGTTGTGCAAAAGTGAAATTGATAATCTCAACATTATTTACCATGTACTTAAAGGCAAAAACACACATAAAACATTTTTTTATATACAGCTATATAAATTCAGGCGTTAAGGGGTTAATTTAACAACATTAAATGTAACATAAAACCCTAATGTACATAACCTAATGTACATAACTGATAAGAAAAAAACTAAGAAAACTATGAAGAAACATAGTTATTTAAACAAAAATACATCAAATGTGAAGTGTCACGCAGGTCAATTTACGGTATTTTACTGTAACTGTACAATGAGTTGTTCTTTTTCACTTTCAAAAACTGTAAATTTAACGGTATTTTACAGTAAAATTACATTAAATGTACCATTAGATCTATCACAGTTATTTACCGTATATAGTACGGAAACTTTCTGTTAACCAATTAACAGTTTTTCACTGTAGGATTTTTACAGTCTTTTACCGTTAAAATCACAAACATTTGTTACAGTGCATCTAGTACCTTATTACCAGTACTTTCTTGGGTAAGTACACTGCAAGTACACGTACTGTAAAATAAAGTGTAACCTAAAGTTTCAGTGTAACTACAGAGACAGTTGTGTATGTGTGTGTGTAAGGACACAAAGAACTTTGGTTCTATTGTGGTCCTACTCTTAGAACCTTAAAAGGAATTCAGTCACCTTAGTTTACAGGAGTTCAAGGACAAGGCGGACAGCTTGCACCTGCGAGGACTTAGAAGGAGCTTGAGTCTTGGGAAAGTTACAACGTACGTCAATCAAGAAGATTAGAACCTAACTTTGTCGGTAAACAACAGGAGTATAAAAGACTGAAGAGTTGATTGCCTCTTTGGATACTGATACGTCAGAACCCCCGACTCTAAAGCCCAGAGCTGAAGACAAGAAGCCCAGAGCTGTCTACACCTTTGATTGAAAGCATGATTATTGTACAGACAATGCAAAAACTGCCTTCGAGACTTTGATTTATAGCGTTTTAAGGCTTTGAGCAAGAACATAACACAGAGAAGTCTTGACAAAATTTTAAGCATTTCATGGTTATAATTTTGGCATGCAGTCTCGAATCGACTTACTTTGCCTAACCTGGGTTAAAGGTGTTAAGTTCAAAGTACACACTGCATAACAGATGACCTTGTCTTGTTCATGTCCTCAGACTCGGATTTATGCGGTTCTATGTCAAAACACCTTTCATGTACATTACTGAAATAAGAATAAACAAAACAATGTTTCAATAAAAATAGTGCTGTCACACAGGAACTACACCATATTACATATAATTTGGGGATAAACCAATTACCAATTAAATGAATCTACAGTTTTTCACTGTATATGGTAAGGTAACTTAATTAACCAATTAACTTTTTTACGGTAGCATTTTTTTCTGTAAAAATTACTAACATTTTACAGTCTGTAGTAGCTCACATTTGGTAGAAGGTCAAATATCTTTACTCTCTTTTCCAGTGCATATACCAAATTCCCTCCCTTGAGATGTGGTCGACAGACTAGGTTAGAAGGTCATCTGTCTGAACTGTTCTTAGACTTACATCTGGGTCTCTCTGAACCTTAAGTTGATAGAGGTTTGGTGAGGTCATGTGTAACTGAGTGTCCACATGTGTCCACTTCTCTGATGTTGTGCAATGCTCTTGCAGATTTGCCTGGTATTGTCTGGACTCTCCAGCCCAGACCAGTGAAGAATTCATTCTGCATGGACTGCTCTTTTACTGCCACTTTAATGAATTACTAATATCTAATGTTGCTATTAGAGTCGTCATCTTCCTCTGAGCTGTTATGTCATCATGTATCTAGTGTGGTGGAATTAAAGTAATAGTCCAGGTTAAAAACAAGTTAAGCTTGTAAGAGAGTCAAAAGTAATTAACATTATGGCTCAAGTGCTATACAAGTAACTTAAAGGGTCATGAACTGCATTGTTTTATTGTTTTATATTATTTCCTGGGGTGCACTTATAATGTTAGTATGATTTTTACATCAAAATTGTCAGAATTTAGAAATAAAAGGCATTTTTGCTACCATGATTTTAGCCTTGTGATATGAACGCTCTGCTGTGAGACTTCAGTGTAAACGTCCACTGCTGTGATTGGCTAACATCTTTACTATTACAGCTCTCAAGGTTAACTATTGGTGGAAATTGTTGATTACAGCACTATATTTAGATCTATAGCATTATATTTAGATCGTGGCATGAAAGGTAGCAGTGATGAGCATGTAGCCAATCACAGACATGTTGAGCGCATGAGTGCTGTGATCTCATCATTGTAACTCAATTTCTGCATTCTCACGAAAGCTTTCATCATAACTAAGAGTTCAACAGAATGTAAATAAGAGATTTGTTGATTATAACGGGAGTTTTGGCGAGAATCCAAGTCTAAATAAGATTTATTTTATTTTTTTCATCCTACTAAGAGAAACAATGTGAAGTTGACCATTTAGTCACTGGTTTGGTTTACTGACACACAGACAAAGAACATCTGACTGTAGCTACATGAATCATTACATATCAGAAATCACTGGTCACAGATTATGCATTATAATTAACAGTTACTTGCATGTTGTGGCATTACTGTCAAGGCCATATCGTAAAAGTCTGTTTGGAAAGCCTGTGCAGAAATTGCGACTGATTTGAAGAGAATTCACAGTACCAAACAAACAAATAATGCTCAACTGAGACATTCACATTGTTGAAAATAAATTACACTCTTAGAAGAAAAAGTTCTATATAGAACCTTAAAAGGTTCTATCGGCGCCACGTATTTGGAACCCCTAAAAGGTTCTACACTCTTAGAAAAAAAGGGTTCATTGGGGTTCTATATAGAACCATAGGGTTCTTTACTAAACTCCAAAGAACCTTTTATGCTAAAAAGGTTCTATAATGATTTCTTTTGGCACAAAGGATCTTTATAGGCTATTATTCATTTATATATTACATTATTCTGCAACATTTTGTAGTTGTGATTAAATTATTGTTTATTAAACTTGTAGTAACTTAATCACATTTTAATCATGCTGATATTTGGAGGACAAAAACTGAAATGGCACTCTTCGTGTGATATTGATACAGAAAATGATATAAATATATACATTTTCTAACCCCCATATCTTGAATTTTGTGATCATTCACATGCATTCATAAATACATTTACATTTTAGGGTCTTGATGTTTGTCAATAATATGAAATATTTAATCCGGAAAGGACAAAACAAATGATAATGAATGAACCCCTAAAAGGTTCCGTCGATAGAACCTTCTAAGGTTCTATATAGAACCTTTTCTTCTAAGAGTGTACCACATTCCTAGCATTAGGACCCTTTAGGTAATATTATTTTTAGTCCAGTTATCCTGTATCGCTCCTCTCTCCTTGTCATCTCACTAACACGCAGTGTCTGTCTTTCACCTATAGGCACATTCTATAACGAGTCGTTCTCTGGGCTTGGTTACAATAAAAGCTGTTTTTAAAAGCAGTTTTTAAAAGCAGTTTTCAGTTCTGAAACTTACAGGATATTCTTATACGATTTTATTTCTCAGTTCATCACCCCTTTAACTTGTATTGAACCAGAAATAGTCTTTAAAAGCCACAGTGGAATACATGACTCCTATAGCAAAGTAATGTCAAATCTTCTCATCTTCAAAGTATTGCTCCATAGTGAGGTAACAAAGGAAAACTGCTGAGACTGAAGGCAAGCCAGTGAGTGATAGATTACTTACAAATTGTTATACGCTACTTATTTCAAATTACATGGCAAACATTTTAAAGAGTAATGTAATCTATTACAATCATTTACATCATACTTTTTTATTCATTTTATGGCGCTTTTCCACTGCATGGTACGGCTCGGCTCGGCATGGCACGGCTTGGCTCGGTTAGCCTTTCCACTGCAGTTTAGTATTGCTTAAGTGGGTGGGATTATAGACTGGTCGTTATAGTTGTAGCGCCTCTATTGCCGTGGCATCATTGTAAACGCGTCACAAACAAATGCACAACACAGGAGCAATGGAGCGTATCGATGCACTGCAAGACGAAGAAGTTTGTTTGTTTGGGTTTGGTGTCTCGTGTCACAAATCCAATAACGCTGGTAGTGGCTGTTCTCTCTGACCAATCAGTGATCTGCAGTGTTTACATGTCACATTTTAGTATGTCATTAGATTACTTGTGACCTAACCCATTTATCACATTGATTTGAATAGGATAATCTGTACCATATTGACATAAAAGTACAAAGATAAAGAAAATATATTGCCGTTTTTATCAACAACATGAAGAGTCATTACTGTACATTAGGATTTCGAAAACTGGTGTTGGTGAAGTAATTGCAGGGGGTCCGTAAATTGATTAAAGCTGATAATTAATTAAATTATAAAAAAATCGTATTTAAAATAAAAACAATACAAATAAAACACTATAACACAAAAAATAAAACACAAAAAGGTGCGATTATATGACCATTACCCGACATCAGAGAACTGAAATCATGCAAATGTTTTGTTTTGAAATCTGATTACGTATACGTAATCCAGATTACAAATAATCAGTTACAGCTAAGAACCAACAACCTACAACTAACCAACACTGTTAAGAGCCTCTATTGGCTCCTCCTTTGGCCTTAAAATAAAATCATGGCTGAACAGAAGAATTCTGTCAATATCCAAAAGGAACTGCATTGTTCTGAAAAGGCATTCAAACTGTGGGTTGGTCTTAGTGTGTTTGCATCTGTGAAAGTGTGAAATGGATGTGTCAGTGAGGGCCAAGTTTAATTATGGTTCTCACAAGCTCACAGTTCCCCTCTTCAATCTGCTCCAGCTGGCCCTCCAATGAGACAATGACGAGTAAGGCCTGCTGTGAGTGTGCGATAGAGAGCGAATCAGAGATTGAGAGAGGAACACTTCCATCCTCCCATGAAAAGAAGATATGTACATAAGCATTTGCTACTTATCTCATTGGATTGCTAAAGAGAAGTTCATCCAGAACTTATTTTGATGGTGTCAAGTATTCGTCAATGTAACTGTATTCATATTACATGTAGAATATAATGTCTAGGAACCGTCTACAAGCAGTTCTGTCAGACATAATACATGAAATGAAAGGCAAATGACAAAAAAAACTCTGCTATTTAGTGTTTGTGTTATTTAGTGTTTTACGAGCTTGATATATATATATGAATATATATTCAAAAGTAGTTTTTTTTTCAGCAAGAATGCATGAAATTTATCGGTCTCGCTTTAGTGTAGGGTCCAATTCTTACTATTAACTATAACTTTGGCCTCAATAAACTCCTAATTTCTGCTTATTAATAGTTAGTAATGTAGTTGTTAAGTTTAGGTATTGGGTAGGATTAAGGGATGTTGGACCAATTGATCAAAAGGGACAGGATTTTTGTAACAATGTAAGTCTTTACTATTTCAAATGTTCTTTTGAACTTTCTATTCATCAAAGAATCCTGAAGAAAAAAAAAGTTTGATTCACTGTTTGTAGATAGAGATCAGCAAAGGTATTACTGCGTAAACATGGTTTACGAGGAATTTTCCTGCGGCCTCAAAAAAAACGGTGTATTTTTGAAATTCAAAAAATGGCAAAAGTGTTCTGTGATGGTTAGGTTTAGGGGTAGGGTTAGTGTTAGTGTTAGGGGATAGAATATACAGTTGGTACTGTATAAAAACCATTACGCCTATATTGAGAGTTCCCGTAACCCGTGTGTGTGTGTCGTCCCGCATTGTTCGTTTTTAATAACAATTCAGGATCAAACATCCACTTCTGATTGAAGTGAAAGATCAGAGCATGCCAGCAGTCACCAAGGAAACCAAAGGGTAGTTATAAGATTGATCCAGGAATAAAATGATACATGTATCCATGTTTCAACCAGTGCTACTTGGTGTCTACACATACTGATACACAACATACTGTATAGAAAACAAGTAAGAGAATACACTATACTGTATAACACTCACACTTTCCATTTAAGCCACTTATGGAAATTGAGCTGCAAAAATGGGTCACTGAGAAGTCATATATTGACAGCACCAAAGAGCATATATAGTATTGACCACCTACTGTACATTTACATATTCAGTGTCAGTACATATAGTGCATCCGGAAAACATTCACTGCGCTTTACTTTTTCCACATTTTGCTATGTTACAGGCTTATTCCAAAATGGATTAAATTAATAATTTTCCTCCAAATTCTACAAACAATACCCCATAACAACGTGAAAGAAGTTTGTTTGAAATCTTTGTGAATTTATTAAAAATAAAAAACAAAACAAAAATCACATGTACATAAGTATTCACAGTGTTTGCTCAATACTTTATTTGAAGCACTTTTGGCACCAATTACAGCCTCAAATATTTTTGAGCATGATGCTACAAGCTTGGCACACCTATTTCTGGGCAGTTTCTCCCACAGCCATTTTACGATCTCTCCAGAGATGTTCAATCGGGTTCAAGTCTGGGCTCTGACTGGCCATTCAAGGACATACAGAGTTTTCCCATAGCCACTCCTTTGTTTTGACGTGTGCTTAGGGTCGTTGTCCTGTTGGAAGATGAACCATCGCCCCAGTCTGGAGCAGATTTTCATCAAGGAGGTCTCTGTACATTGCTGCATTCATCTCTCTCTCTATCCTGACTTGTCTCCCAGTTCCTGCTGCTGAAAAACATCCCCACAGCATGAGGCTGCCACCCATGCTTCACTTTAGGGATTGTATTGACCAGGTAATGAGCGGTGCCTTGTTTCCTCCAGACATGACGCTTGCCATTCAAGCCAAAGAGTTCATTCTTTGTTTCATCAGACCAGAAAATGTTGTTTCTCATGGTCTGAGAGTCCTCCGGGCGGGCTGTCATGTGCCTTTTACTGAGGAGTGGCTTCCGTCTGGCCACTCTACCATACAGGCCTGATTGGTGGAGTGCTGCAGAGATTGTAGTTCTGCTGGAACGAAGGTTCTCCTCTCTCCACAGAGAAACACTGGAGCTCTGTCAGAGTGACCATCGAGCTCTTGGTCACCTCCCTGACTAAGGCGCTTCTCCCCTGATCGCTCAGTTTGGCTGGGCGGTCAGCTCTAGGATGAGTCCTAGTCAAGTCAAGTCAAGTATATTTATATAGCGCTTTTCACAATACAGATTGTATCAAAGCAGCTTCACAGTATCAATCAAAACAACATAACAATGTTCGTTTCTTAGTGGAAAAAAGACATCCACGTTTGGTAGAGCTGATCAATGGTATTAATGATTGGTTTATTAATTTGAATATCCCCAACTGAGCAAGCCAAAGGCAACAGCGGCAAGGAACCGAAAAACTCCACTAAGTGACCCAATGGTGTCCTAAAACTCCCTCAGGTGACCCAATGGAATAAAAAAAAAACCTTGGGAGAACCCAGGCTAAGTCGGGGGCCAGTTCTCCTCTGGTGTTTATGAACTAGAGGCCAGATTTACAGTAACTGTAAGATAAAAATTTATATGAATGCCTGGCTGAATAGATGCATCTTTAGTCTAGTTTTAAACTGGGAGAGCGAGTCTGAGCAACGACTGTGAGTCTAGTGGTTCCAAACTTCCATTTATGGATGATAGAGGCCACTGTGCTCATTGGGACCTGCAATGCTGCAGAAATTGTTCTGTACCCTTTTCCAGATCTGTGCCTCCATACAATCTTGTCTCGGAGGTCTACAGACAATTCCTTGGACTTCATGACTTGGTTTGTGCTCTGACATGCACTGTTAACTGTGGGAGCTTATATAGACAGGTGTGTGTCTTTCCAAATCATGTCCAATCAACTGAATTTACCACAAGTGGACTCCAATCAAGTTGTAGAAACATCTCAAGGATGATCAGTGGAAACCGGATCCACCTGAGCTCAATGTTGAGTGTCATGGCAAAGACTGTACAAGTTTCGTTTTTTTATTTTTATTTTAATTTGCAAAGATTTCAAAGAAACTTCTTTCACGTTGTTATTATGGGGTATTGTGTGTAGAATATTGAGAAAAATAATGAATTTAATCCATTTTGGAATAAGGCTGTAAAATAACAAAATGCGGAAAAAGTGAAGCACTGTGAATACTTTCCAGATGAGTTGAAGCAATAAGCCCGAAGAACCTGTGCTTTTACAGTGATTTTATAACCGCTAAAGGGGTATTGTTAGACACGGTGCAGAGCAGAGTAGATATGAAAATGTAAACTATTAAAAATAATGGAATTGTTGGATAATACCCCTTTAACTCCCTGTAAATGTATGGACCATAACTGACCTTTATTTTTATTTCTGATGGCACTACGTACAAAGTTCTCGTTTTATCACTGAACTGATTTATAATAACACTATTATTTTGCAACACTTTTGATGTTTAATAAGATGCTTGTTTCTTTTTATCTTTCATAGGGATCCATCACTCCCTCCCTTCGTCCCCATACACCGCAGAGCCCAAAGGTCACAGGTTACCACCCTCAGGGACGTTATCATCAGAATTTTTGAATCAGGGTGGTTCTTCAAAGATCCTCCTGTTACTCTGCAATGTTGCTGGATCTGGCCAAGAAGCTACAAGGTGACAAACCCACTACTTCACTATCTTAAAACTAATGTTACAGAAGGACCCCTTTAAGGGTTTCCCAACCTTTTTGCCAACTGAACTCCAAATTGTTTGCTTGAATTCCTCCCTGAAATTTGAATGTTCTAACTCCTTTGATGGATAGTTAAATGGAGCTTAAATGTTTATAATTACAGTTGTGGTCAGGATTACTGGCACGCTTGGTAAATATGATCAATGATGGCTGTAAAAAATTAATCTGCATTGGTTATCCTTTTGATTTTTCTTTCAAAAATTTACATTTAAACATCTAACCAAAAAAATATTGAAAGTGGGGGGTATTGCATTATGAAATAAATGTTTTTCTCAAGGATCACAGATGGAGAATTGAAGAGATTAGTTGAGACTTGGGGTCGGAAAGCCTAAAGAAAAACAAATCTACATCCCCACATGTTGTTTGGGAGGGTTTCAAGAAAAATCCTCCTCACTCATTCAAAAACAAACTCCAGCATATTCAGTTGTCAGAACCGACTAGATCTTCAAACGGGACTGGTTTCTGTGGTCAGATGAAATTTTTTTTTTTTTTTTTTTAAGCGCTGTTTGGCAGAAAACCCACCAGATGTGTTTGGTGGAAACAGGGATAAAAATGTTATGGCCAACATGTTTTGGAGAGAAGCATTTATTTCATACTGTGATTTACCCCCACTTTCAATTATTTTACTTTAATGAAAGGTTAGATTTTTGCTAATTATTTGTATGAAAGATCAAAAGGATTAACAATGCAGATTTATTTTTACAGCCATATAAAATCTTTGATCATATTTACCAGGGGTGCCACTAATTCTGACCACAACTGTACTTTTTAAGCCTGGCCTATAATATTATGTAAAGTACCATGTTTTCATATTTTAAAATCCCTACTCTACATTGCAGGGCCATTAAAATTTGTAAAATGATTTGTAAATTAGAATTTTGCCTTATACTATTAAATATGGGAGGTTTAGCTGAACTTTAGCTACTTTATTTTAGCTTTGGCTAAAGTTAACTAAATATCATATTTTGTTTAACACATTCAGTTTCCCACAAAATGTAGTTTGAAATCCAACAATAATGGGTGAACCCTTTTAGGTACCACCACTAACCCCTTTGAAGACCTGACTGTTATAAATATAATTAATAACTTCATAAACTACCTTTCGGTAAGATTTTTAAATTTAATTGATCACAGTTGAGAGTTAACCATTTATAATGTAACAAAAGATAGCTATTTTAAATAAATCCTGTTCTTTTAAAATGTCTAATTCATCAAAAATCATATAGAACAGTTTACACATATATTAAAGTTTTTAATTTATTTTAGAATTGTAGTAATATTTCACAAATGTACTACTTGATATCAAATACATGCAGCCTTGGTGAGCATAAAATACTTATAAAAAATTAAATAAAAAATAAAGTACTAACCCCAAACTTTTGTATTGTAGTGTTTGTTTATTTAATTTATATAATTAAATGAATGACTCAGTTTTATATGTAACATTATATGTATATTTTGTTTTTAACTCTTTTACACATTTAAAGATATCCATATAATTATGTTAAGAAAATGTAATTCATTTATTAAGTGTTTGCAATAACAAAATGTGAAGCAGATGGGTGTAAGGCTGCAGCATTCAGTCCTTTTCTATAGTTGTTTGTTCCTTCCTGCAGAAATATTATCATGTGATTAAAAGACCATTTAAAATCCATGTATATTTATAATTTTAATGATCCAGTATCCCAAATGTGCGAGTGATTAATTGGAAATTAATTTTAGACCTACTGGTACAAGATACATTTCTAGATTCACAAAGACATTAATTCATACAAGTCAGATCAGTCAGTGCTGTCAGAATCAATAATCCAAGGAAGTAAACTGCAGCACAGGAATCATCTTACTTGCTCCAGCTACAGATGCACTGAGACTGGACTCTGGGGAGTGCTGCATCTGGCAGTCTTTGTCCCTAACCTCCAGCTGTCAATCAAAGTCTTGCTCCCTCACCCTTGCACACAGGGCAATGGGTGGAAACAGATGACGGATATTCCCCTGGAACACCTACAAATGCCAGGATGTCATTTTAGGGCCTAAGGATGAGGAGAGATAGAGAGAAAGAGAAAGAGGAAGTGTTTGTCTACTGTACCTTAATGGCAGATGCCTCCCAGCCTCTGGCCCACATTTGATAGTGAAGTTGCCTATCTGGTTTAACAATTGCAACAAAATATACGGGTTATATCAAAAAGTAGGTTAATATTTTAAATTTGAGTGGTGAATTGTGTAACTTTTTTAATGTTAATTTGATCCTGTCCTAACTTAATGTGCAGAGACAACTTAAAAAAAAAATTCCCCAAAGAGTGTGAGTGCTTCGGCTCTGTAACACTTTCAGAACATTGCTCTGTTTGCTTGACTCAACTAATGTCACTAGTTAGGAGCAGGACTACCTGTAATATCTGATTACTGGGGAAGTGACTATTTTAGTTCTTGGGAAATCTTATTTTTTGTGTGTGGTTCAGCAGTTTGGCTAGCCAGACTAAACGACAAACCATACTGCAGCTTATTCTGGCCAATAACTGTCCATTTAGACAGGAAGTAATGGTCTGAACGACATACAGTATAAAGCAAGAGACCACAGTTCCGCTATGTTTAGAAAGCTCTCACGCCACATGTTCTCATGCAGTGAAAAATACATCGTGGAGCAATGAACAGAACAAGCAAGAACAGACCAGCTTACTTTTGATATGACCTTTCAAATTGAGTAAATTTTTTTTATTTAAACAATACTGTTTTGTGGCTCTTAAATGTGTTTGACAGATCGCTATAGAGCCTCAGTTAAAGCTGCTTCTTTCTAGTTAATTTATAGCATCAAATAAACATAAATGAACACTAGAAGGAATGTTGTTTTAACCGCGGAAAAGACGTCAATACATTCTGTTTTTCCAAAGGTAGTCTACTAACTCTCCTGACTGCTTTGTCGGACTAAAAGGCGGATTATGATTGGTCAGATCGCCTGTCAATCAAACTCCCAGCGAAGGATCAATTGCTTCAAACTAAACTCTGAATATCTTTCAAAGATTTGATGTTACTATGGCAAACTCTGGCAAATCCAGTGATTATTTCATCCTCAACAAGCAAGCATGACTTAATAAATGCTGTGTCGCCTTTGTAATATTCAGGGAGGGAAGAGTAAGGCAGATATATTACAAATATATTGCAGCAGTAGTTTATTTCAAACAAGAAGATAATCCAAATTGTGGAGATGACAGCTTAGTTTAACCAAGACAATAACTGATAAACTCAAACTACAGGGCTAGATAGATATATATACAGGAGTAAATGAGGAACTAAACAAGACACAGGTGAACATAATCAGGATGATCATCATTCACATTAAAACCATATATATACACTCTCTGAGAGAAAGAATGATGTGGATAAGGTGAGACATTTGTCTCAAGGAAGAGGGGGGAGGTCAAATGTTAATTTCCAACTTCAGCCACCTATTTCAGCCTTACAGGAACCATGAAACAAACTCAAACACAGGAAGCAATGCAACAGAAATATCTTTCAGAATAAGAGTCTTAAATGGGTATAACATGACACCCTTACTCTTGAAATGTCAACCAATCAGATTAGAGCATGCCGGATTGAGAAAGTTCATATTTATATTGTCAGATAATCTTAGAGTAGTGATGCAGGGAAAAATAAATAAGTCTTCGTCATCATAAAATTGTGCTATCACTCATTTTGACTTTTGCTTTCTTTCTCCAGGTTTGGGCCTCCGCTCCTGATGCGAGTAGAAAGGACTCTTTCTTGGGATCATTTACGACAGAGTGTCTGGAATAAGCTTTACTTATTTAAAAAAAATATGATCGTAAAGGTGAGTGTGAGCTGTACTCTCAGGTTTTGATGTTAGTGCAATGTGCTGCGGTTTTAGCTAGGGTTATTATTGAATTTCTTTATTATGACAGAAGCCTCTCGTTAATTATGACACCGCTCTCCCTGCAAGCTTAAATGTTCAGATGAGGGAAGGATAATCACAGACCAATTAGTTGAATATAGGAGATGGAGAGATGAGGAGAAAGAGAAATGGTCATGTGTACAGTTGTACAGTACACACCCGTTGGACTTACTGACTGAATATAAACAAATGTGTTTATTATTATTCATCAGTCATTACCTTTTAGATACATGCTGAAGCGCTATGTTATTTCCTTATAAGTTGAAATATGTAGAAATGTCACCATAAATGGTCATGTGCCAACGCTGCCCTCTGAGGGTCACTGTTATATCCGATTCTAGTTTAACATTCATGAAGTTTGTCATAAAGTCAGTGAATAATCTTGATTTAAAATTCAAAATATATTTTGAATTACCATAGTATAATATATTTAACTTACAGCTTCAGTCATATCATTTAAATACCTAGATGCCACTGTTTTGTAACATCAGCTTGTTCATTACAGTTATTTGTTCTTACAGTATTAGACCCATTAGATTGTTTAAGAGACTTGAGCTCAACAAGCTGAATGTTTAAGAACATGTTTCAAAAAATGAATGAGATAGAAAGACCGAAGAGATCTTACATTGTCTTCTACGTGCTTCAGTACAACATATTGGCCAGTAATACAGAGAGCAGAGTTGTATTCTTTTAAAGGGTTAGTTCACCCAAAAATTCTTTCAGTAATTACTCACCCTCATGTTGTTCCAACCCCGTAATACTTTCGTTCATCTTCAGACACGAATTAAGATATTTTTGATTAAATCTGAGAGCTGGATCACTCCTCCATAGGCTTCTAAGGGACTGAAACTTGTTCCCCCTGAAAAGTTATTAAAGACGTCGTTAAAATAGTCCAAGTGACTACAGTGGCTCAATCTTAAGTTTATCAAGCGACGAGTATACTTTTTATGCGCAAAAACAAACAAAAATAACGACTTTATTTCAACTATTCGTTTCCATCTCTGTTGGCCTCTAGTCCGTTAATGTAGTGTGATAGCGTAGTGCTATGTCAAACGTAGGGTCCCTATTGGCCGACGCTGGTCATATGTGTGATGCGTGTGACGTCCACCACAGAAGCGCTACGCAGTTTTACTACGAGAACTATCTCGAGGCCGACCGAGAAGGAAAGGAATAGTTGAATAAAGTTGATATTTTAGTTTTTTTTGCGCACAAAAAGTATTCTTGTCGCTTGATAAACTTAAGATTGAGCCACTGTAGTCACTTGGACTATTTTAATGATGTCTTTAATAACATTTCGGGGGAACAATAGAAGCCTATGGAGGAGTGATCCTAATTCGTGTTCCGAAGATGAACGAAAGTCTTACAGGGTTGGAACAACATGAGGGTGAGTAATTACTGACAGAATTTTTGGGTGAACTAACCCTTTAACGTCTTCTCAGGATAATAAATTGAAGGACCAATATAAACTCACCTCCTCAAACAAAAGACGGCTGCCGGTTTCATCTGTTCATTGGTTCCCATTAAATCTTTAATTTATCACTCTGTATGCTTGAGTGCAGCTCCATTTTGTTCTATTTCTGCTTAAAATCCTGATGTTCCTCTCTTCCTCAGTTCCACTATGCTACTGTCATTCCGAGAGAAAGGAATAAACAAATGCCCCATTTTAACCCTCTTTTATTGCATTAGTTCACCCAAAAATGGTCAAATGTAATATTATCAAGAGAATTTCATGATTATTTTCAGTGATGCCAGAAAGTTTGTGAATTAAGAATTTTCCATATATTCCTGTAAAAATGTGATATTCATTATGATCAGATCTTATTCTAAATCATATATAACATTTTGAAATGTTGTAATACTTAAATGTGAAGGATTATCAGATATTTGAAAAGGTCATTGGAATAAGGTAATTAATGGGATAAAATTGTCCCTGGTCAACTGAACAAAGAGAAACCTGGAGTTAAAAAGAGTTAGTTCACCCAAATTATATTTCTGTCATTTTCTCACCCTCATGTTGTTCCAAACCCATAAGACTTCATCTTCAAAACACAAATGAAGATATTTTTAATGAAACTTTAACTCAATTCAAACTTCAAAGTTAATATGGTACAAGTAATACGAATCAAGCTGTTTAATCCAAGTCTTCTGAAGAAACACGATCATGTTATAAATTGAACAGATTTAATTCAGGCTTTTATTCACATATAAACATTGATCAGCGCACATATATAGAAAACATCAAATTGGGTCAATGGCAGCTCAACCGTACTTGCTTCATTTTAAGGTGAACTCTTCCTTTATGTCTAGCTCTTATCACACAGGTTTGTGGAAGTTTGCCAAATTGGTTAACTTCCTAAAAAATCATTATTGATGCTTCCCAGGCTGGAAAAGGTTGCAAAACTATTTTCCACCTATCCGATTACAGTACTTGGTATTAGCGTACAAGTAGAAGAAACTACAATGTTACTTTACATAGGAGTGGTTGTCTAACAAATATCACTCCAGGAGAAAGACATCTTAAAGGATCCGTGGCCTCTCTTACATTATTTAAGATTAGTGTTTATGAGTCCACCATCGAGCAAACACTCTCCAAGAAGAATATTGCTACCCGTCTAATGTTTGCCAGAGACCGTGAGCCAGAAGACTATTGGAAGAATGCCTTGTGGACAGATGAGTCCTAAATATAACTTCTGGTTTAAATGAGAAGCATTACATTTGGGGAAAACCAAAATACTGCATTCAATAATATGATAATAATCCCAACTGTAAAGCACGTTGGTGGCATTATTATTATTGTTTGGGGCTAATTTACTGCCTCAGTTAACACTGCTCTCACGCCACACATCCATTTTCTCACGCGGAGCAAAGAGGACACAGACGGACAAGACAGAGCAGGTTACTTTTGATATGAATCAAAGTCTGTCAATTGTATTCCAAAATTTAAATAATAAATACCTTTTTGGCACTCTTTAATGTGGCGCATAGATCGCTGTACAGATCGCTGTAGCGCCTCAGGTCAAGCGCTTCTTGAACCGATCATCTCTTACTGATCGAGTAATCAGTAGTAATTACTACTCAATGGTAATCACCATTCTTTTACTCTTAGTAAATAAACATATATGAGCATCAGAAGGTATGTTGAAAGATATAGTATAAGTTACTAAAATGAATCATGCCTCCTGTAATCGCTCCATCCGTGTTTCAACGATGGATAGACGTCAATTAAACAGCTTGTAAACAATGTCACGTTACATTTATATGGAAACTTGTTTCCACCACAGAATAAAAAATGTAATTGACTTTTTATCTTGCAATTGCATGATATAAAGTGTAAATTACGTGTTATAAAGTCAGAATTGTGAGATATAAACTCACAATTCTGAGGAAAAAAGTCTCAATTGCGAGTTTAGATCTCGCAATTTTCTTTTAAAATGTTTTATTCTGTGGCGGAAGCAAGCTTCCATAAATGTACCTTAGTTAGCAAGAAAAAAATACTATAGAGTATTTTCCTAAATATATGCACTATAGGCCTATTACATATTATAGTATAATGTTATTATTATAAAAACTGCATTATATTAATTTGAGTTGTTAATTTTAACCTTTAATACCAGCTGAAGGGGCTCCCTGTATGTTTACAGCAGTTAAATTAGTTAAAAATTAACATGTATCTTCTGTACCTGGGGCCGTATTCACAAAGAATTTTATCTTATCACTAGGAGTACTCCTAAATCGCACTAAAATATTTTAGCTAGGAGTTTTCTCTTAAAAGTTATTCACAACGCCTTTCAGACCTACTCTTAGTAAGGAAAAATGACAACTCCTAAACTAAGAGCGAGTCTTCGTTGCTATGGATGACGTCAATTCTCATGCACGAGCTTCCTCGCAATGATCACGGTGATTGGTTGTTAGATGACAGGGCCATCATGCGGAACATCACACAGACGCAACAAATCATGGAATTACGACATCTAAATGTGTCCTACACAAAATAATAATAGTAATGTCAAAGAAATGCATATATAATAATGACATGTTTGTGCCCCAGTGAAGTGTAATTCTAAAAAGGTAGAGAGAGAGAGAAAAGTCGTGAATTAAATAAAATTAAATCAAGGTAGCCTAATACCCTAATGAAAACCGCCACTTGCCTACTAATGAAAAACGACACTTGCATTAACACTTGCTTGGTTAATTGACATCCTATTAGCCTCAATAGACTAGGCTACTTAAAGCAAGGAAATGTTGCTCCTATTGAAGTAATGTAATAGTAGAATCATTAATCGTGCGCCGCGCGAGCCTCAAGAGAACACCGTATCCACGCCACTCAATATCTGTCTGCAGCGGCAACGAGCACATCATCACTTGATAAAAAATAAAAAAAAACACATTTCAGCGCTAGATCGCCTCTTATTCAACAAACGAACGAAACGAATGCTCTAACTGGAGATTTTTTATTTGTATTGGTACATCTGTGCCGCGAGATGTTTCAAAAGTGGTGGGGACATGTCCCACCCGTCCCCCCGTAAATGACAGTGGATTATGAACTCGCCAAAACGGAAAAGAAAGCCCGACTGGACGCAGGATCAGTTACTGCTGCTGCCCCAGTTGGTGCTAGAAAAAAAAAAACATAATAAAAGGGAAATTTGGCACTGGGATATCAAGCAAAACTATGCGTGAGATGGGAGAGGATTTGTTTGCAGATCAATGCAGTATTCCCGCTTGTGTCGCGGACCCCGGACGACTGCGAGAGGCGGTTTAAGATCCTTTGTGAATAGGTCTTAGTGAGTTAGGAGTCCTCTCGACTTCTTTTAAGCTGTCCCAGACTTAGGTGCTACTTTTAGGGCTAAAATGATTTGTGAATTACTCTTAGTGAAAAAAATTAGGAGTCCTAAAGTTAGGAGTGACACGCCCATTATTTTTAGGAGTTGCTCCTAAATTCACCAGTTAGGAGCTACTTTTAGCCTTAAAATTCTTTGTGAATACGGCCCCAGATATTTATCCAAATTAATCGATATTGAATCAGGATTGGAATTGAATCACAAGCGAATGGATTGATATCCTGAAATTTGAGTCAAGTAATAAAAACAGTAGGCTACCAGTTATTGTACCATGTAAACATTGTAACATGTTGTCACTAAACTTAAGGAAATTGTTTAGTTACCAAATGTTTTGACAATCACACTTTTTTTTTTTTTTTTTTACTCAAAAGTTGGCAGCCCGAATCTAATTCAAATCTAATTAAAAATGTCATTTATTCTTGTAATGGCATAGCTGAATTTCCAGCAGCCGTTACTCCAGTCTTCAGTGTCACAGAAACCATTCTAATATGCTGATTTTATGCTCAAGTATCATTTCTTAGTTGTTTAATATTGTCAGGGCCTGGTGTGCTGCATGCATGAATGAGATGAGGAGTAAACAACAGGGAGTAAACAGACTTTATTCTGAATCCATAACTCTCAGGAGATCGTAGGAGAAACTTAGGAGAATAGTTAGAGAATAGAGATAGAGAATAAAATTGTTACATTTGTGCTAAAAATCTGTATGTTGCCTTCCACAGACTACTGAACTGTTTAAGATGCGTGTGGTGGGTGGGTCGGCTTCCTGCAGTTACCTGTCTCCCAACGACAGCAGACCTCTGTGTCACCCAACTGTGGACAGGTGAGCCCATGTTCCCCACCTGAAGAACAAATGTTATTTTATGTTTTTGAAAGAAGTCTTTTGCTCATCAAGGTGGAATGTGTTTGGTCAAAAATACAGTAAAAACAGTCATATTGTGAATTATTATTGTTATTATTATTATTATTACAATTTTGAATAACTGTTTTATATTTTATTATATTTTAAAATTAAATTGAACCCCTTAACTCTCTTGCCATTATATTTTTAAAACTATAATATCTTAGTAAAATCCTAAAGTAATATTGACAAACTATATATCATTTGAAAGCTGACGATCTCTAGTTTTCAAATGTGGTGGCTGTTTTTTTTAAAATAAATTACAGAGGAGCAGTAATTTATCAATTTGCAACAAGAATATTTCATATGCATTAGGCATGTTATGACCTTTATTTTGAAATAGCAATAAACATGAAAAATTGGTAGAAACCTCAGTTTGTTTTCATGCCAAGAGTTCAAAAGATAACACCAATTCAATTGCATTAGAAAAAAAGGTCTGAATATGTTTTAAATATAAAGAAAGATATTATGTATTCTCGATGTGTGATGCGGCTGCGAGCTATAACGCACGTGTGCTCTTTTTATGTTTATTAGAGGTTGAATTCAAATCAAATACAGTCAAACCACCCATACTACTTCTAAATAGGATGTCTACTTCATAAATTGAATGAAAATTATGGAAATACATGGTTCAGATAACTCAAAACATATGAAAATGGAGGCGCCCTTATATGGTCAGTAAGGAAGCTTGGCTGTCTATCTAGTGAAACAAATTGGTACTGCGCCCAAATAAAATCTTACTGAAAGACTATTTTTTGAGATATTAACCTAAAATTTGGAACACAACTTCTTAAGATTTTTGGCTTTCATTTTTCTTGCAGTTTTAGAGTAAAATATATTTTGTAATATATATATTTTATATAAAATTTAAATAATAAAATGTTTACATTGTTAATTTTCATAAACTCAAACTTACATAACTTTTTTTGTATTTCACTCTCATAATTTATTTCACTTCTACAACAATCTGGCAAATGTCTTCTTTAAAACAAGACCAACCATAGGTCTATATTCCAAAGCATTCTTGAGTTACAACCATTTAAGTTTGGATAGTGATTTTCATTTCTATGCGAAAAAAGTGGGGGTGACAGTCAAGGGGTTAAAATTTACCCTAGTGTCAAATCATTCTGACGTGCTGATTTCGTTCTCAATTAACATTTCTTATTATTATCACAGCTGAATAACGTGATCATTTTGATTCTTTGATGAATAGAAAGTTCAGAAGAAAAGCATTAATTTAAACTTTTTTTCTTTTTTTCTTTGGAGCAATGTAAAAGTCTTCTGATCAATTAATTTATCGTCCAATTTCTTATCCTGTCATGTCTGGTTCAGTTAGGTCAGTTATGAGACTCTTATTTTGATCTTCTGTTCATTCCTTTTGTTCCTGTGTTTGTTTCTGTTTCCTCAGTTCCCAGTTTAATAGTACACACTTATTTGTTACCATAGTTACTGATTATGTTCTTCACCAGTTTCTTGTTTAGTTAATTCATAATTGTATTTATATCCCAGTGTTTTAGTCTTGAGTTGTCGGTTATTGTCTTAGTTTGACTAAGCTGTTTTGTTGCCAGTTTCTCCATTGGATTATGATCATCGTTATCATTGTCTCCTTGGATTATCTTTTTGTTTATTTGAATAAAATACCGTTGCATTTCTTCGCCTTTACACCTTCATGCAGCGTTACACATCTTTCCAGAATAAAAGTATTCTTTTTTTTCTTTATCTTTCTGACCCCAAACTACAGGTATATGTTCTATAGACCCTGAGTGCTTAGTGCAGTGCTGCTAAAAGTTAATATCTCCAGCTGCTTTAAACTTTTTAATTGGTCTCCAAACACCCACATCACAGTATTTTAACCTAGTTTGGACTAATTGTATCCTCTTGTCTGCATCATGTTTGTGAGGCTCTAGAGAGACAAACCCAACAAGCTAAACCATGAAGAGCTCATCCTCACAGTGCTGTAGGTGTAACACACACAAGTCTCAAAAGCCAATGTTCCATTTCTCAATTTAAACAGCTTAAAACTCAGTTCCACAGTCGTGACTGCAGCCTCATTCGCTCCTCTGCCTGCTATTCTGGGCTGTTTTCCTTTCTCTGAAGTGAATATAACAGAATTATGATGTTTTTATTTGTAAATGTGTTTTACTTTAAAAGTTCAAGGTTTTTAAATGAGAGTTCAGCAGAATGTAATTTTAATCTTTAGAGCAGATTATGTATGAAACCTCAAACTAATACTGGGTTTGACGGTAATGTGTACGTTTGTCTGTGCGAAAAGAATTGACAGGGGTAGATGAAGTGATGCATGAAAGTGTTTTTATTTCTGAATTACATTGCATTAAACTAGTTACTCCCCAACACTGCATACCACAGTTTTTTAAGTACCTCGGAATACCATGGAAAATCAATATACACTCACCTAAAGGATTATTAGGAACACCATACTAACACTGTGTTTGACCCCCTTTCGCCTTCAGAACTGCCTTAATTCTACGTGGCATTGATTCAACAAGGTGCTGAAAGCATTCTTTAGAAATGTTGGCCCATATTGATAGGATAGCATCTTGAAGTTGATGGAGATTTGTGGGATGCACATCCAGGGCACGAAGCTCCCGTTCCACCACATCCCAAAGATGCTCTATTGGGTTGAGATCTGGTGAATGTGGGGGCCATTTTAGTACAGTGAACTCATTGTCATGTTCATTGTTCATTGTCATTGTCAGAGGATGGGTACATGGTGGCCATAAAGGGATGGACATGGTCAGAAACAATGCTCAGGTAGGCCGTGGCATTTAAACGATGCCCAATTGGCACTAAGGGGCCTAAAGTGTGCCAAGAAAACATCCCCCACACCATTACACCACCAGCCTGCACAGTGGTAACAAGGCATGATGGATCCATGTTCTCATTCTGTTTACGCCAAATTCTGACTCTACCATCTGAATGTCTTCAACTGTCAACACCGATTTTGGTGAGCTCTTGCAAATTGTAGCCTCTTTTTACTATTTGTAGTGGAGATGAGTGGTACCCGGTGGGGTCTTCTGCTGTTGTAGCCCATCCTCCTCAAGGTTGTGCGTGTTGTGGCTTTACAAATGCTTTGCTGCACACCTTGGTTGTAACGAGTGGTTATTTCAGTCAAAGTTGCTCTTCTATCAACTTGAATCAGTCGGCCCATTCTCCTCTGACCTCTAGCATCAACAAGACATTTTCGCCCACAGGACTGCCGCATACTGGATGTTTTTCCCTTTTCACACCATTCTTTGTAAACTCTAGAAATGGTTGTGTGTGAAAATCCCACTAACTAAGCAGATGAAATACTCAGACGGGCCCGTCTGGCACCAACAACCATGCCACGCTCATCACCTTTCTTTCCCATTCTGACATTCAGTTTGGAGTTAAGGAGATTGTCTTGACCAGAACCACACCCCTAAATGCATTGAAGCAACTGCCATGTGATTGGTTGATTGGATAATTGCATTAATGAGAAATTGAACAGGTGTTCCTAATAATCCTTTAGGTGTGTGTGTGTGTGTGTGTGTGTGTGTGTGTATATGTGTATGTATATATATATATATATATATATATATATTATATGAATATGGTCATCATTCAGTGCCATGGTATATATCAAAGTACCATGGTATTAGCTTCTGACAGCATCAATATACCAGACTAGAACAGTAAATCTTTGTAAGGTTTGGAGACGTGAAATATTTTTAACATGTTGCAGAAGTGTTTGATCATATTTTCTTACCAAAGCATCACTGTTTACTCTCATTTATGTCTGTCACTGTATAAATAGGTTGTTTATTTGTAATTATGATGTTCAGATGATAGCAGAGACGTTCCATTTCTCATGTGGTTACCTGCTGTTCTCTGACGCAAGCTGCTGCCCTTGTGTGCTGAAAGACAGCAGTGTTTAACTGTGCAAGTAATTAAGTTTGTCAGCCATTGCTGAAGATGTATTCATTCATCCTATCTAGGGGTTTCAAAAGCAAGATTGAGTTAAGACAACCACATTTTCCAAGTAATGACAGGAAGCATATGGTTGCCACAAACATTTATCATCAAATAGTTGTTTTGTGTGAGCAGAAGTTCAGAGAATTGAAAAGGTAGCACCTCATTTTACAGTCCTGTTTTGCATGTACATACTATAGTATGTACTTATTATCGCAGTTACAATAACTGGGTTATAACTATAGGTACTAACCCTGAACCTATCCCTAAACCTAACCTTAACCCATGTAGTTACCTTATATTACCAGTACTTTCTTGGTTAAGTACACTGTAAGTACACGTACTGTCAAATAAAGTGTAACCCATAGTGTGCGTGTGTGTGTGTGTGTGTTAGATCCCCAAAGTTCCGTTTGAGATATGGTAAATTGTTAGTGTAAGACAAGATAAGTTTAAGTGTACGATAAGAAAGCTCCTGTGTGTGTGTGTAGCTTTCTTCTCAATAGGCCAGAGTTGATGAATCCAAGTGAATTCCCCTCATGTCTCTGAATTATTGTTCCCTGCTTTTAAATCCTCTCAGAAACAATCGCAATTAACGCAGACGGACTGCGCGTCAGAATTAATCTGGCTTTAGCCCAGCTCCCAGCAAAACTCAGCCATGCTCCAGTCACATCTTCAAATTACCCCACACTCCTTTCTGCCGCAGTTTTTCCCTCTGTCATATTTGATCGATTGTTTGCAGAATTGCACCGGGTGAACTGGGAGGGCCGAGGCTGTAAATGCTGTTTTTTTTTTTTCTCTTGGTTATTTAGCCTGGTGATTATTGACGTGTGTGCATAGGCTATTTTTTATACAGTCTGAGGACCTGTAATGATAGTGAGAGCTACAGATGAATCCTGGTAATTACCATGAATAATAATAATAATAAAGCTATTTTAGACTTGCAATTTTAAAGGATAAATGAAGCTGGCCATTGTTCTGTGACTTAATTTATTTTCTGGACATTTTCCTTTTCTCTTTCCCTCTATATTTTCCTCATGCTTTTTTCTTTGTTTTGTAATGATGAAACGAGTTAAAATAATATGTTATTATTAGAAAAACAAAATTACATTAGAGCTGTATCACAGCGGCACAACATAATCATCTTAGTTGAGTCCAGTCATGACAAAGTTGAATGTGGTCATAATTCAGTCATACCTTCCATCTTGGTAGTTTCTTTATCCTCCCTCCTTTACTGTACAATCAAAGGCAAAAAGCCTTAAGTTATTGTATATATTATACTATACATTCAGGTTAAAAGTTTGGGGTCAGTTAGATGTTTTGTTTGTTTTGTTTTATTTGTTATAAGTCTCTTATGCTCACTAAGGCAGCATTTATTGAATCAAAATACAGTCAAACCATTATATTGTGAAATATTTTTACAATTTAAAATAACTGTTTTACTATATTTTCAAATGTAATTTATTCCTGCGATAACAAAGCTGAATTTTCAGCATCATTACCCTTCAGTGTCACATGATACTTCAGAAATCATTCTAACATGCTGATTTGCTGTTCAAGAAACATTTTTCATTTCCAATGTTGAGTGTTCTCAGGATTATTTGATGAATAGAAATATCAAAAGAACAGCATTTATATAAAATGGAAATCTTTTATTAATGTATTTACTGTCACCTTTGATCACCCTCATCAGTCCTTGCTGATAAAAAGTATAAAAAATAACGGTAACACTTTACAATAAGGTTAATTAGTTAACATTAACTACCTTATGAACTAAGAATGAATAATACTTTATACAGCATTAATTTATCTTAGATCATATTAATTTTAATCATATAAAATACATTATTAAAATCAAAGGTTGTATTTGTTAAAAGTTAACTAACATGAACAAACAAATGAACAGCTGTATTTTTATTAACTAACATTAACAAAGATTAACAAACACTGTAGTAAATGTATTGCTCATTGTTAGTATATGTTAGTTAATACATTAACTAATGTTAACTAATGAACCTTATTGTAAAGTGTTACCAAAATAACGTTCTGACCCTAAACGGTTTTAAGTTATAAATTGACTGTGACAGTCTTACTGTCTAATACTAATTCAGTCTATGAACTTCACAACACTGATTATAGTCTGCCACCTAGTGGCTGAATACCGAACTCACAATTTGAATCCTGTCTTCTTTCACAGGGCCCTGAAGTTCTGCGGTCCTGGTGGTCCTCTGCATGTGAAGCTCGTGATTGAATGGGAGAACAGAATCAAAGAATGGTGAGATACATGCTGCTGCATATTTCTTATTTAACACGTTCATTTAATTTAATTTAACACGCCATTTTCCCGGTATTAGTAAGAGTCTTCTCAGTAATAGGCCTATCATTTGAAAGTCAGAATTCTTGTGTGTTTCATATCTGTTTCAGTCTCTTTGGTAACATTCAAGAGGAAGTTATTGAGGATTCAGAGAGTGTGAGAATCCAGCAGCAGAATCATGTACAGCAGCACAGCTGCACGCTGGATGAGTGTTTTCAGCTTTACACCAAAGAGGAGCAGGTACTCTTTCCAATCACACTCTGTTCATTATCTCTTTTCTACTCTTTTCTTACCAGTGTAATTTATGTGTAGATTAGGGAGATACAGTACAGAAACAGATTGTATCGTATACAGATTGTATCTGAGATAGTGTGTGTGTGTATATATATATATATATATATATATATATACTGTGTGTTATATATGATACTGTTTTCATATATTTTAAATGTAATTTAGTCTTCTGATAGCAAAGCTGAATGAATTGAAGCATCATTATTCCAGTCATCAGTGTCACATGATCCTTCAGAAATCATTCTAATTTGCTGATTTGGTGCTCAAGTAACATTTATAAAATTATTATTATTATTATCAATGTTGACAACAGTTGTGATGCTTCCTGTATTTTGGAAACCTTGATAATTTTTTCAGGATTCTTTGATTTAACCAAAAGTTCAAAAGAACAGAATTTATTTGAAATATAAATACCTTTTTTATTCAATACAATGTGTGTAACAATTTTTCAAAAACAACTTTTGGGTTCCACATAAATGACAGAATTTTAGGTTAGAATGACTCAATAATGAGCTAGTTGAATAATGACAACTAGGGCTGAAAAATGGCAGAAAATGATTTCCTCTCTTTGTTTGTTTTTACCTGATATATTTCATGTTCTATTCTAGGCCTGTCTAGTTATGAGTTTAGTGCCTCGGCAGACACTGTGAAGTGGCTTGTTTCTCTCGTCATCTTTATTTGCTGTTTCAGAGGCTAATGTTAAGTATATGAATTGGGGTTTGATGAAAAAAAAAAGAAGACAGAAAAAAAATTCTGTGATTACATGTCCAGTGTAGAGAGCTCTACAATCTAACATAAGAGCCACCAATTATTTTAGTACAGCATTTATGCTGTTAGGATCTTTAGGATCAATTATCTTTCTAGTATGGTAGGAGCTTTTAATTTTATGTAACAGTCATACTTGTCCAGACTAAGAATTGATTTCAATTAATTGATTCAGTTGGACAACATACGGTTGTTTAAATGGTTAGGAGCAAAATATGCACTCATATGGTCAAAATATTAAATGCAAAATGTTACTTTTTGACACTAGCGGAGATTAATGCAGTAGAAAATGTTCTCTACAGAATTTATACTTGAAACTCAAGGCGTTAGACATTTTGATTTGCAGGACAGACTGCCATTTCATATTCCAAGACAAGATTATTCAAGACAAAACTCACTTGGGGAGCAAATGGAGCTGGTTGCTCTGTGGTCTACAGAGCTTCTGTAAATATTCCGATGCTGTTGACTTTTCCTCTCTGCATGTTCACTGCATTTCAGTCTGTCACAACAGTGAATTTCTGAGACATAATTTTTTTCCTGCACCACACTGAGTCAAAACAGGTTCAGATAATGACATGGTTTAGTTGTCCATGGAGAAGCACTACATTCTACATGCATGTCAACAAATCCACATAAAGAAAATATTGTTTATATACCTGTGATGAATCTTCTTGAGTATTAGACTGTGTATTGCAATTGTTTGTGTTTGTCTTGCAGCTGGCGCCAGACGATGCATGGAAGTGCCCTCACTGTAAGCAGATGCAGCAAGGGATGGTGAAGATGAGCTTATGGACCCTGCCTGACATCCTCATTCTGCACCTGAAGCGTTTTCGGCAGGTGGGCAAACGGCGAAACAAGCTCTCCTCCCTCATCCACTTCCCTGTGAGCGCTCTGGATATGACTCCCCATGTGGTGAAACGCAGTCAGAGCATGAAGAATCTGGCCCCGTGGCCTTCAACTTGGAAACATGGGGATACTGACTTCCTTTACGACCTGTATGCAGTCTGCAACCACCATGGAGGCATGCATGGAGGCCATTACACAGGTGAGAGTGCTGGGGTCTCTGATAGTATTGAAGCAGGGGTTTGTTTCTCTATATAAAAGCCATTTCTCTTTTATAATTGTTACACAAGAGGTTTTTGATGTTTCTTTAGCTCTATGTGATTTCGGCTTTGTGGATTTCATTCAGTAATATAAAAATAAAAATACACACTCCAAGTTTTTCACACTCACAAGTTGTTTTGTCAACTAACAATGTCTTGTAATTCAAATATACTTAGCATTTTAGGTGATTTGTTTTTTCATTTTTTTTCACAATTTAAATCTCAAATTATGAATGAATTGTGTATAATAATCATTTGAAACATTTTGGGAATACAATGAAATTAGGCATAATTAGATAACATTTTATGTCAACAATCATAATAAACACAACTGAGGGACAGATGTAATTTGGGTAAAAATCGATATGTCATGTTCACAAAATAAATATGAATATGTTTATGAAGGGAATTTTTAAACTGCTAACATGTTAACTTAAAATATTATTTAAATGTTTAAGAAAATAATTTTTACACATTTTTTCTGATTTATTGATAATATATAGCATTCTGCTTTATAAGGACTGGTCAGAAATCATGAAATCAGATACTGTTTTATCTTATTGATATTTTTTTATTTATTGTATTGACAGCCCCTTTATAATATGATTATATGAAAGCTTGTTTCTGGCACGGAATAAAAATGTATATAAACTTGCAATTCAAACAATAGATAGATAGATAGATAGATAGATAGATAGATGGATAGATAGATAGATAGATAGATAGATAGATAGATAGATAGATAGATAGATAGATAGATAGATAGATAAATAGATTTTTTCACCTATTTAATTAATTATCTTTTTTACTTCCCCTCATTTATTAATTAATATAAGTTTAATTAATATAAGGAAAAGTTAATGTCCATGTTACTATGGACTACTTGGATAGTAACCAGTTCAACAACAAAATACAAAATGCATTTACATCTCTTTTACACTTTTTGTTTTGTTAAATGTTCCCTAGAAACTCAATGCATGAGCCACTAATGAAATTGTTAACCCTACATAAATAAATAAACCTGAACAGAAGTCTAAATCAATAGATGTGAACACACCACTCAGCATATATCTGTGCAAAACAGCCTATTGTAGGAACTCAGTGGACGGCCATTGGTACAGTTATGACGACAGCAGCGTGGAGATTGTGCCAGAGGAGGAACTGTGCACACGAGGGGCATATATCCTGTTCTACCAGAGAAGAAATGTCATCCCTCCCTGGTCCGCCAACAGCTCAGTCAGAGGTCAGTGAATGAGCCTTTGTGGCCACATTTCAGATGGAGGTTGACTGACATTTATTTTGTTTGCATTGGATCAATGTTTTAGGCAAGAAGCACATTTCTATTAATATTGCAATGTGAAGGTTCCACAGTCATGGTAAGAATACATTTGGTGTTGTGACAGAATTTTGAGGAAATGTAGGACCAGTTTTTCTGACTGTTGTACAAGTCACTTTCTCTTAAAGTTCAGTGCATATTAAATCAGAAGTATTTTCAGTAGGGGTGACCAATGGAGCCAATCTGTAACAATCTCAAAATCATTCAAATCTGTATTCAGATAAAACAAATCAGAACAAAAACTAAATACTTCAATGCTTACAGCCTCCGAGAGAGAGTGAGACCAAGAAATATCATGTAGTCTATCATATCGTACAAGATTTAAAACATTTAAATAGACATAATATGCGTAGTAGAAAATGTGTATGATTCTGTATCTTAGTTGATTTGATAGATAGCTGGTTGCTGAGAGACGTTCAGATACGGCAACGTGGCTATTTGATTTGCGTTTGTGTTGCACTAATTTCATTCATTTGTGTATATCATACATGGTTTAAATCATTTAAATAGACATATCAAAAAGTAGAAAATGTTTATGATGTATTTTAGTGGATATCACTCTCTTGCCAAGCTCTGATTTCTGAAAGAGAGCGTGGCTATTTGATTTGCACACTTTTCATTCATAGTTTACACTCATTCACTTCACAAACTCATTATTGGGTAGTGATTTAAAGGGGTCATGACATGAGAAACCAAATTTTCCTTGATCTTTTGGTATATAAGAGATCTATGTACTATTAAAACTTCCTGCAAGTTTCATAGCTTAAGACGTCCTCTCCATTATAAACGAAGCATTTATTTAATCAAGCTCTAAATACAGCTCGTTGTGGATCCATGGTATGAAGTGACGTCACGGTACAAAGTGAAGTACCAGTCGTTTGCATATGACCGCCTCCAGCGCAAGACAACTACGCCTCATTTCGCATCATCGCATGTGTTGTCGTGCAGCGAGTGGGTCTGTTTACCCACTGCGATGCCATGCAGATGTGCTGTTCCTGGCTGTGGACAAACAACATGTTTGAATACGTTGCCGAACGATCCAGACGTCAGGGAAAGCAGGATGAAGTTTATTTGCAGCATATGCAGCGCGCCAAAGTCTGATTTGATTGGTGAGTGATGTAGATGAGTGTGACAGGGCGCATGTTACTGAAAGAATGAGCAGAGAGAGAGAGAGAGAGAGAGAGAGAGAGAGAGAGAGAGAGCGCGAGCGAGCCTTTAAACTCTCTCTCTCTCTCTCTCCCTCCCTCCCTCCCTCCCTCGCGCATATGAATCAAAATCAATTGAGAATTGACACGATGGTAAAAGATCGGAAGACCGAAGTTTCACGTGGTGGAGCATTGTGTAGCCTACATGTAATACAAAATGATTGACGTTAATAATTTATTAATAGGCAGCACTGACGTTAGCCAATCAGAACAGTGGGCGTTAACACTGAACTCTTTAAGGGGAAACACCTCCAAAACAGATTGTTTGAATCAGAGGTTGAGAGATAGGGTGGGAAAAGGTCATAAATCACTAAATTTTTAAAGTTTTTTTGTACAAAAAACTATAGTAATACTATAATTGCACCTAAGGGAACATAATAAAACAAAACAAAAAACCATGTCATGACCCCTTTAAGAGGTTTGTGTATATTGTGCTATCAATATTTTTTTAAGCCATTATCCGTGCCTTCAAGAATAAGGTATTTGGCTTTTCTTTTTTTTTTTAAGCATACAGTGAAAAAGTGTACAACAGGGGTGCCCACACATTTTTGCTTGATGGTCTACTTTTAAAATGATCAACACAATGAGATCTACCAACTGAAAAACACAGTTTAATTGAAAAAATACACTTCAAATACTTGTTGCTACTACTGCATGCAATCTTGTAATTAAGGGGGAAAATAATAATAAATGTTTATTGTTGATATTAAATGTGAACACTAAACTCAAAATACCTACTGCACAACAGATTACAATAGCCAGGGCATTTATCTTATTCTGATGACTTGCACTGAATGGATTTAGACAGTTTTGTGTAATCCGGGTAGTAGCTGTTGATAGCTAGTCTCAAACAGGCCTCCAAATTGTCATTAGTCATGGTGGACCGGTGTTTTGATTTGATAATCTTCATGTGAGAAAAGGCTGATTCACATAAATAAGTTGAGCCAAAAAGTGCAGTTAATGAGGTGGCACATTTTCTGATATTTGGATACTTTTCTTCAGCAAGAAGGTTCCAAAACTGTCCACTGGCCCTCGCCTTCACCTGAATATCAGTCTGCAGTGCTAAAATCTCATCCTCCAATGCTGATGGGTTCATCTGAAACAGCTTTCCCATGTCTGGGGCCAGAGAGTCAACTTCATGCTCATCTCCAAATGGAAAGCACATGAATGTAGCGATTGGCAAAGATTGGTAAAGCAAAGTCTTGAAACCATTCTGTCACGGTCCATGGCTGCAGAGCTGTGATACAGGTCTGCGTTACTTTTATCAGCTGGCGGCCCGTGGTCCACGCGCGGTGAGACACACGGCTCTTCAACCAGAACTGAAGCGGGCGCATGCGCAGTAACCCCAGCTGGAGCACCGCGGAGGCTGAGGCCATGTAACCCAACGCCTTCTGAAAGGTTTTCAGAGGTGTGAGTCTGTTCATCTGAAAAGATGCGGCGAGACGCTGAACACGGCGCGCGCGCTGTGTTGACAGACGAGCCGTCATCGTGACCGAGTCTAACTCTATACCCAAGAAGGAGATAGTCTGACTGGGTTGTAGCGCGCTCTTTGTCCAGTTGACAGAGAGGCCCAGAGCTTTCAGATGGTCGAGGAGAACTGTACGATGAGACAGTAGCTCTCTCTTTGATTGTGCCAAAATCAGCCAGTCGTCCAAATAGTTCAGTATTTGCAGCCCCTGATTCGCAGCCAATTCCCGGAATAGCTTCCCACGCCTTGAAGCGTAACGCTAGGAGGTGAATGGCTACATGGTCCCCGTCGCTGCACATAGTATTTATGACAGCGGGACTTATGCTCAGAGAGGAGTTTTTGGGCCGTGTAACAGAGTGAAGAGAGGGAGGATGAGCCCGTGTGCGCGCTTATGCACCCTGAAACCCGAGCGATTTGGAACCGCTTTATGGGAGTGGACTCTGTGTGAGACACGGGAACTGAAGTGCTTTTGTGTATGAGTGAACACCGTGTTGTGGGCACATTTTCTACACAAGAGGCTTTTATGCTCTTTTTGCGATTTCTCTGGGTCACCGTGAAAACGGCGTTTGTGCTCATGCAAGCGGGAAAGGAGACTGGCTTGGTAATGGCGGAATACACTGCTGTAGTAGCCGCGTGAGCAGGGACTAACAGAGGGCGAAACTTTGACGGCGGTCCGGCCGCGGCGGGAGAGCGCCGTCTTTTTTAAAAAACGGTCGACAATACCCGTGACGGCAGATCCGAAGAGGCCGGATGGAGAGAGCGGGGCGTTGAGAAAAGCGGCGCGCTCAGAATCTCCCATGTCGGCGAGTGTGAGCCACAAATGTCTCTCAGATACACAAATGGCGGCCATGCATTTCCCCAGGGCTTGAGCGGCAGATTTTGTAGTGCGAAGGGCAAGGTCCGTGGCGTTCCTCAAATCCGCGACTGGAGGGGAATTTCTTCCACTCTCGTCCCATTCGCGAAGTATGTCACCCTGTAGAATCTGCAGGACGGACATGGAGTGAAGTGCAGAGGCTGCTTGGCCGGCGGCTGAGTAAGCGCGGGCGTGAAGGCTAGAAGTCGCTCTGCAGGCTTTAGAGGGAAGCACAGGTGATGAGCGCCATCTCGCGGAGGGCGGGCACAGATGTGCGGCGACCAGGTCCTCTACAGGGGGAATGGAGAGATAGCCCTTTTCTGCGGCTCTGTCCACAACGCGAAGCGGGGTGGAAGAGTCAGAGCGAGTACTAGCAGAGAGCGGGGCGTTCCAGGACTTCGCAAGTTCCGCGTGCAGTTCAGGCAGGAAGGGCGCGGCCCGCTTAGTGGCGGGAGTCGAACGCTGGCGGAAGTAGCTGCCGTCCATACGGTTGGTGGTCTGCTCGAGGGGAGGGGACCACTCGAGCCCGAGGCGTTCAACGGCCTGAGAAAGGAGGCGCATTAATTCCACCTCGATACCAGCGCGGGTCCCGGTGGATTCTCGGGCCGAGGAGGCGTGAGAACCGGACCATTCCTCACTGTCTGAAGCGAGAAGCGAACATGTCTCCTTGATGTCCGCGGCGTCATCGGAGGCAACAGAGCGGCCACTCGGCGGCAGCTGTATGTCCGAAAGCGGCCTGTTCAGTGGCCTGAAGTCGAGCCCGCAGGGTCGACAACGGCATGTTTTCGCAGAGCTCGGCGTGCTCCAATCCAAGGCAGAGAGCGCAGATGACGTGGCGGTCTCCACTCTCGAGGGGAGCGCGGCAAGAACCGCAGGAAATTTTTAGAGACATCTTGAAAAAGACGCTCAGCTCTTTAGGATACAATATAGGAAGCTTTTGTAAAAAGGATACAAATCCGTCGGATGGCGGTAGCTCGCAGGACGGCTGAAGGTGGCGAAGACGGCCGGCTTCCTCAGTCTCCCAGATGCTTGCTAAGTTGCCTTTTCAACGACGGCGGCTTCTCTCAAGATCAGCAGATGCATGTAGCCTCGCTGAAGAGATGAAAATCAGAGTTACAGCCTACGACGCCATTATTTATACTCTCTGACCACGCCCGCTTCGGCGGGCTCTGACGCAATGAGAGCATGTCTGACTCTCATTGGCCGAGAGTTCATTCGCGTCTCCTCATAGGCTTAAGCAGTTCCCTGTGAGTGAACCAATGAGCTGCTAGCTAGCCCGCTCATGGTCTGCTGCAGCTGAACTGCGTTGACAATGGATACAAATTTTAGGATAATTTTTTGGCTTCAGTTTCTCAGAAAAGATGAATCTTTCCCATAGCGTAAGCTAGCTTACGCAATACGAGAGAACCTCTCGTAAGAGAACTCCTTTATCTCAGCTCACGGAATCTTTCCAAGAATTTGTCCCTGCTTAACCATCTGACATCTGTATGCAGCAGTAGATCCGTGTGGTTGCAGTTAGCTTCCTCCAAATACGTATATTTGGATAGCATTTCCTCTCTCGCTGTCATTCTTTAAACACCATCCTTATAAAAACGCACAATTGTGCTATATCGCTAATGTCCGTGGACTCCTCTAACTGCAGAGAGAAACATTCACAGTCAGTTATGTCCCTTCTCAGTTGCTGTGTCAAGTCATCAGCCATCATTTCCAGAGGTGTCAAAAGTATTCACATTCATTACTCAAGTAGAAGTATAGATACTAGGGTTTAAAAAGACTTCTGTAGAAGTTGAAGTATCAACTCCAGTTTTTTACTCAAGTAAAAGTGTAAAAGTAATGGTTTCAAAAACTACTTAAAGTATAAAAGTAAAAGTAATGCAAGGAAAAAATGCCATTAATGACCAAAGCTTAGGCCGCGCCACAGGGTCTATAGTGCACTACACCTCCTCAATTTTTTTTTTTATAAAGGCCATAATGACTATAATGTTATATTAAAATGTTAATGTTGAAAAATTTGGGATGCACTAGGCTCCCTGTTTCAGCCTCATATATGCCCATAGAAAATGAATTTCAGTTTTATTTCAATTTTAGTACAATGCAAACCATATGTGTACTACTGAGCATTAACGTGTTTCATGAAGCGGAAGATAGAATCACCTATCACAGAAAACTTTCTGCATTTTTACTTAGTCTGTTTATAAGCTGTTTTCCCCAAAAAAATTACCCACAAGGACAAGGATTTCGGATATTGCCATCTTTGTGGGGATATTTTGACCCTGTATTGTAGGGTTGCACGCACACACACACACACACACACACACACACACACACACACACACACACACACACACACACACACACACACACACACGATTCTCCAAATCCATGATTACATTTTCGATTCTAAGGTCACGGTTCGATTCGATTCTCGATTTTTACATTTATTTTATTAAAGCACAGTTTGCTATGCCATTTTTAGACTAGACTTTTATGCAATATAATATATGACCTTTGTTCGCAATGTACCACACTACATTGTCAAATTTAAAACATTTATTAACAAAATAATGTCACAATAACTTATATCCTCAGTCAATTGGAAACTTAAGCAAAATAACCTGCCATGTGGTTTCTCTTTTGTAACTGCAGTCTTATTCACAGAAGATGACATTCAAGGTCACAACAAAACACACTGCAAAAAAAGCTTTTCTTATTTAGTATTTGTGTCTCGTTTCCAGTCCAAATATCTAAAAAGTCTTAAAATCAAGATGCATTTACTAGATGAGTAAAAGCCATAAGATATTATGTCTTGTTTTCAGGGGAAATAAATAAAAAATAATCAAGTTTTTGCTTAAAAAAAGCTAAATTATCTGCCAATGGAATAAGAAAAATAATTTTAATTCAAACAAAAACAAGATTATTTTTCTTATTCCATTGGCAGATAATTTCGATTATTTTTTATTTATTTCCCCAGAAAACAAATAATATCTTATGGCTTTTACTCATCTAGTAAATGCATCTTGATTTAAGACTTTTTAGATATTTGGACTGAAAACAAGACACAAATACTAAATAAGAAAAGCTATTTTTGCAGTGTGTTTTGTTGTGAACTTGAATGTCATCTTCTGTGAATAAGACTGCAGCAAAATTATCTGCCAATGGAATAAGAAAAATAATTTTAATTCAAACAAAAACAAGATTATTTTTCTTATTCCATTGGCAGATAATTTCGATTATTTTTTATTTATTTCCCCAGAAAACAAATAATAAGACACAAATACTAAATAAGAAAAGCTTTTAACACGGTTAACAGATACATCTACGTTTATCTTGCTTTACCTCGGTCTTAAAGTAAAAACATGACTGTGAAAAATATTAGTATTTAATGTAGTATTTAATTAAATGCCTTTATGATGAAATTACAACAATTTCATGTCAATTTGTGTTCATTGTGACCACGAAGTATGCGCGGTCACTTTAACTCAGCGCGTGCAGCACAGCAGAATAGACTCGGTGCGGAAATGAACGACACTCATTCGTGGAGGTGGAAAATCAAGTTATTTGTGACATGCAAGATATTGTATAAAGATACTGTTCTGAGTCCGAGTCTGCAGTTTTTGTCAATTTAAAGTTTTAAATAAAAAAAATGGAAGAATATGGTACACGCACATACATTGCAAACTGTGGCTTTTTTTAAGTGCTTTGAACGCGAAAGTGAGAGGACTCGCAGCACTTCCAACGAGTGTTTTTTTCCACTTTGCAAACCGACTGGACGTGACATGGGGGCTTGACAGCATCGACGATTCCATTTTTGAATTCAAAGTTCGAGATTGTGACTTAATTTCGATTTAAAATCGAAATCATGACACCCTTACTCTCTCCTCTTCTTTCTCTCTCTCTCTCTCACGCACTCACTAACGATTATCTTTGCCACTTATCCCGCGATTGTCATACAGTAACGTTAAAAACGGCTGTCCCCCAAATCAATATTTGACGCGATTTGCCCCGTATTGTTGAGCAGAAAACTGTTGATTTCTCGGTCGCTTACCGCATCTCTAGGTTTCCTTCGGAGGAGTTTTGCCGCTTCGCACAACCAAATGTAACTACAGCCTCTCACAAGTTAGAAAGAAAACACAAAGCCAATCAGTTTAGCGATGTGTGTTCAGGAGGCGGGACTCCGATCTATTAACCGTGTGTTATTGGTCATTTTTTTGCAAACGGAATGAAATAGGAGTAACGAGGCTATTTTTAAAATGTAATGAGTAGAAAGTACAGATAATTGCGTGAAAATGTAAGGAGTAGAAGTAAAAAGTCGGCTGAAAAATAATTACTCGAGTAAACGTCCCGGGTTACGTATGTAACCCTAGTTCCCTGAAGGAACGAGACGCTGCGTGAAAACGCTGCGGGAACGCTTCTAGCGTTGTGCGTCTTGAAGCATAGTATGGAATCAGCCAAAGGCGAGACGGAACGTCACGAGTGACGTCATCGACCAGGAAACTATAAAGCACACCCATGAACACAATGGCGACAGCTTCTGGAAAAGTCTGAAGCAAGTCGATCAAGGGAATGCTGGGAGTATGGCAACGACACGCAGCGTCTCGTTCCTTCAGGGAACTAGGGTTACATACGTAACCCGGGACGTTCCCTATCAGGAACATCGAGCTGCGTGAAAACGCTGCGGGAACGCTAATACCCACGTCGCCATAAGAGCAAGTGACCGACTGTGTGAATCAAGGATTAAATTCAGCCGAAAGCACCTGCGCCCCAGGAGTGGAGCTAAGGTCTAGGTCATAAAACCTGACGAAAGTATGCGGTGAGGACCAGCCTGCCGCATCACACACGTCATGAAGAGAAACTCCTGACAATAAGGCTTTGGAAGCCACCATACTCCTGGTAGAGTGAGCTCGGACAGTCAAAGGTGAAGGCTGACCAGCCGACTCATAAGCAAGTGAGATGGCCTCGACCACCCACTTGCTCATCCTCTGCTTAGACACTGGAGACCCCTTCTTAGGTGGTCCAAAACAAACAAACAACTGTTCTGATTTCCTCCACAGGGCAGCTCTGTGGACATAAGTATCTAGAGCCCGGACAGGGCAGAGCAGATTGAGTTTTTCCTGATCAGACGATGTAAAGCAGAAGGCCTGCAGAACTATAGGTCTGGCCACATAGGTAGGAACCTTAGGGACATAACCTGGCCTGGGGTGGAGAAAGGCCTTCACCATCCCAGGCGAAAATTCCAAACACGAAGGAGCAACCGAGAGAGCCTGAATATCTCCGATTCTCTTAAGAGAAGAAATAGCAAGGAGAAAAATAGTCCTTAAAGTAACAAACTTTTCAGAAACTTCTTCAATAGGCTCAAAAGCAGCTAGGGAAAGACCTTCTAGAACGATGACCAAGTCCCATGCTGGCACCCTCGTGCGGACTACAGGCCTCAGCCTCAAAGTACCACGAAGGAAGCGAGTTATAAACGGGTGTCTCCCCACAGAGACTCCACTGAAAGGGACATGGTAAGCAGCAAGTGCCGCCACATACACCTTTAGTGTGGAGGGGGATAACCCTGAGGAGAAATGCTCCTGCGGGAACTCCAGCACTGCACCCACTGGGCAGTTAACTGGGTCCAACAGGTGTTCTCCACACCAAGAGGTGAAGGCTTCAAGGCGTATAACTTCCTTGTGGAAGGAGCTCTG
Organism: Semotilus atromaculatus; assembly: GCA_031834385.1. NCBI lineage: Eukaryota > Metazoa > Chordata > Actinopteri > Cypriniformes > Leuciscidae > Semotilus > Semotilus atromaculatus. The sequence continues at coordinate 19,981,875 of JAULUF010000007.1, forward strand.
GAGTGAAGGATGGTCTCAACAACCTCGGTTGAGAGACCAGCACCTACGAGCTGGGCCCCCTCAGAGGCCAAGCCCATAGCTTCCACAACTCTGGGCGGGGGTGATAAATCAACCCGCTCGCCTGAGAGAGAAGGTCCCTCCTGATCGGAATCTCCAGAGGAGAACCGTCTAGGAGAGATATAAGGTCCGCAAACCAAACTCGGGCCGGCCAGTACGGGGCTACCAATAGTAGACTGACCCCGTCCTGGCGAACCCTCTCCAGAACTCCTGGGAGCAGAGCAATCGGGGGAAAGGCGTACAGGTGTGACCTCGGCCACACCTGTACCATAGCATCCAACCCCAGAGGGACTGGATAACTGAGAGAGAACCACAGTGGACAGTGTGATGTCTCCCTGGATGCAAATAGGTCCACCTCGGCGCGACCGTACTGCATCCACAGGAGCTCCACCACCTCGGGGTGGAGTCTCCATTCCCCGGGCCTCGGCCCCTGCCTCGACAGGATGTCCGCTCCCTGATTTAGATACCCCGGAAGATAAATCGCCCTCAATGAAAGGAACTTCCCCTGGGTCCATAGAAGGATCTGGCGAGCCAGATTGTATAACGGGCGAGAGCGCAGACCCCCCTGATGGTTTATGTAAGAGACCACCGATGTATTGTCGGACCGGACAAGAACATGATGACCTCTCAGGTCTGGTAGGAAGTGTTTCAGAGCCTGAAACACAGCCAACATCTCTAGACAATTTATATGCCATAATCGATGATGGTCCTGCCACAGACCCTGGGCTGGGCGACCACTCATGATCGCCCCCCAGCCTGTGAGGGAAGCATCTGTCGTTAGCGTTACACGACGACAAAGAGCTCCCAGCACAGGTCCCTGGGACAGAAAACAAGGATCCCTCCACATGACCAGAGCACGTAGGCAGCGCCACGTAACTTTGATCGTGCGGAGGGGGTTTCCCCTCAGGGAGAACCCCTTGGTTCTGAGCCACCACTGTAATGGTCTCATGTACAACAGGCCGCAGGGAATAACATTGGACACTGCTGCCATCAGACCCAGCAGTCTCTGGAACTGCTTCACAGTGAGCAACTGGCCTAGCTTTACTCGTTTTACGGCTGAGAGAATTGAAGTGATGCGGGCCGGCGACAGGCACGCCCGCATTGCTACTGAATCCCAAAATGCCCCCAGAAAAGATGTCTTCTGTGATGGAGATAGAACACTCTTCTTGGCATTCAGCCTCAACCCCAGTTTCTTTATGTGCGCGAGGACGACATCTCGATGCCGAACCGCTTGTTGTTGCGATTGAGCTAGAATCACCCAATCGTCTATGTAGTTCAATATACGAATGCCCTGGAGTCGCAGTGGAACTATATAGCGCTGCATCCATGCATTTCGTGAACGTGCGGGGAGATAGAGCTAGACCGAATGGAAGAACACGATATTGGTACGCTTCGCCCCCGAAAGCGAACCTCAGGATCTTCCTGTGTTGCGGAAGGATGGAAATGTGGAAGTATGCGTCCTTCAGATCTATCGTGACAAACCAGTCCTCGGACCTGATTTGTGACACGATTTGCTTTTGCGTGAGCATCTTGAACTTGAGCTTGGCTACAGCACGGTTTAATAGGCGCAGATCTAAAATTGGACGCAACCCCCCATCCTTCTTTGGAACGATGAAATATCGGCTGTAATAACCTGACTCCTTGCTGGGAGGAGGAACCCGTTCTATAGCCTCCTTTTGAAGGAGTGTTTTCACCTCCTGTTCCAATACCAGAGCCTGCTCGGGGCCCACCACGGTGGGCAGGACCCCGTTGAATCGAGGAGGAGGAGATCTGAACTGAATGGCATAACCCCTCTCTATCGACTGCAGAACCCACTGAGATACTTTTGGAAGACTTTTCCACTCTGCCAGAAAATCTACTAAGGGTACCAGCCTCTCGAGGCTGGCCTCTGGAATATTTTGAGCAGCAGACACAGCGCCCTGTAACAGCGCACCGGCAGGGAACAACTGGTCTAACTGCCCTAAGCCCCTCCTCAGAGGGGGCGAGCGTCCATCGGGAAAACACTCGCTGGGCCCGTCTACGCCCCGTCTTAAAGGCGGGGTTGGCAGAAGGGACCCCTGAGGGCACCGTGAGAGGACGGGCACCGTCTGATGCGGTGAACACCTTTCTCTCACGGTAGGGACCACCCTCAGCATCCTGACGCCAGCGGCGTCAGGACTTCTTAGACGAAGCCTTCTTGGCCATAATGACTGTCCTCAGATCAGTCTTATGGCCAGAAGACCTCGGTTGAGAGTGTCACGCCTGGTCCCACTGCAGGGGGAGGCCAGTTGCTCGGTTGAGAGTGTCACGCCTGGTCCCACTGCAGGGGGAGCACAAGACGCGACACTCTGTAGAGGGAGCGAGCGTCCCTCGGGAAGCGCTCGCTGGGCCCGTCTACGCCCCGACACGAAGGCGGGGTTGGCAGAAGGGACCCCTGAGGGCACCGTGAGAGAATGGGCACCGTCAGATGCAGTGAACACCTTTCTCTCACGGTGGGGACCACCCTCAGCATCCTGACACCGGTGGTGTCAGAACTACTTCTTTTTTTTTTTTTTTTTTTTTTTTTAGATGAAGCCACTTGGCTATAATGACTGTCCTCAGATCAGTTTAACCCCCGAAAACTTCATCTGAGAGTGTCGCGTCTGGTTCCACTATTTTGCAGGGGAGCACAAGACGCGACGCTCTGATTTTATTGCGCCCATGCGAGGAGCTTATCGACAGTCAGGACTGACCCGCCCATCAGTCCCTGTCTTTAAACGCCGGTGCCTTAAAAGACGAATTCGTTTCAGCGGAGAGATGGCAGTAGGCATCTCTCCAGCTTTTCTAGGCATCGCCTCATAACCGTAAATAAGCCTCAGCAGTATTAAAATATTTTTTGTAGAGATCTGATGGCTAAAAATACAGTATGAAATCGTTTTCTTCCAGGACTTCGACACCTCGGTGTGGAGATCCGGAAAAATGGTAGGCACCTTCGTGGAGGTTGCACTCGGGAAGGCAAACATAGTTTATACAATATATTTTTATATAAAAAACTCCTGCCAAACTGCTGACCACTCAATGTTTAATTTTTCTACAGCATGAGTTAGCACCTCCATAAGCTCCTCATTTATTTCTGTTCAGGGGAATGAGTCCTATAATCCCCTTATTTTATAATAATTTATGTAATATTATTATTATTATATTTTTAATAGCAACAACATTCAGCTCCTCAGAACTGGATAGTTGCAATATTAATGCCACAGCCTGGGCAGAAGAAACCGCAGAGCGTGCTTCCAACCCTAAACTGAGGCACTGAATCTAACAGTTAAAGGCTGAGATAGGGCGAGGCCCGTCTCAAACCCCGCTGTCAGATTCACCCGCGATCCCCACGACACGCGCCGCCGCGCTGCCTCGACAGACGCGGGACCCGAGCCGCGGGGAGCGCGAGCCGAACCACTCTCCTCAAAGAGTGATCGGCGGGAGCAGAGCGTTCTTTGGAAAACGCTCGCAATGCTCACAATCAGCCCCCTCGAGAGCTGACCGGGCATGCTGTACTCCCAAACAAACAACACACAGATCGTGTAAATCCCCACCCGTGAAATAACGAGTACAGGGGGGAACACACACTTTCTGTAATGCTGCTCGCTTAGATATGTGAATACATATATATAGCCTTTTTTTTTTTAAGTGAAAAACTCCTGCCTAGCAATCACTAAAGACAGACAAAAACACTGGGACAGATTCACACACAAATCGCTTGCTGAAGACAACAGAAGCTGTCGCCATTGTGTTCATGGGTGTGCTTTATAGTTTCCTGGTCGATGACGTCACTCGTGACGTTCCGTCTCGCCTTTGGCTGATTCCATACTATGCTTCAAGACGCACAACGCTAGAAGCGTTCCCGCAGCGTTTTCACGCAGCTCGATGTTCCTGATAGGGAAGTATAGATACCCAAAATTTCTACTTAAGTAATGTAACGAAGTATTTGTACTTCGTTACTTGACACCTCTGATCATTTCACAATGACGTGTAACTGTATTTCTCAAAAGTTGGACAGCTTTGATAGCGGACACAATCTCAGATTTGTTTTTAAAATCACGAAACAATGAGTCTGCTGCCTCGAAAAACTCGTCTTTTATCATTTGTCCATCTAGGAAAGATTTTTTATGTTTGACAATGGTGATTCACCCGGAATGATGCCTCCGTGGTTGCCTTTGCTTTTAGGCCCGGGCGAGTAAAAAGTGACTGTTGACTAGTTAATGGAGATTTAAAAAACATTTTTTTTTTTCACCTTTGTTCTTCTTAGCTCGGTTCTTGCAGGAAAATCTTTCTCATAGTTTTTGTCCGAAAATGTCTCTCAATGTGTCCTTTCTTTGGAACAGCAATACTTGTTTGGCAGATCATACGAATGCATTTAGAAAAGGACATTGTGAAAAAAAAAAATTCCTCCCACTCCGCATGGAAATGGTACGGTTTTGGCTTTTTGCTTGGTACCGCACTCATTTGCAAATGGTTGGAGTTTATGAATGAATGAATGTCATTTGTGTACCTACGATTAGGAATACTGCTAGCTTTGTTTACAATTTCGCGCTCTGTTCTCCAAGCTCTGGAGTTGGAAAGCAGGCTAGTTGTGTCAGTGTCTCATTCCCTTTTCAGGAAACCATGGTTACAGTCGTAACTTGAGAAATTTTTTTTGTTGGTTTCAGTTCATTTGATGGCTAAGATGCCACCACTAGGCAGGTGTTACTCGGTCGTCATGGAAACAATAGTACAGGACATTATTTTAATTATTAAAAATTAAGGGGCAGCATATGTAATGTCTTTGTCTTGGAGAAACATGAACTAGCAGCCACTAAACAGTCTTGATTGTTTCCTTGTGCAGGTTCCACCAGCTCCTCCATGTCAGACCACTGGCTCATCCGTTTAAATGGTGACAGTAAAAGAGGAAGTATGGTTTCACGGTCTTCCACAATATGTCCTTCTACCATCCCAGACTCCCCAGAGTCTCCCGTCTTTCAAAATGAGCCCTCAATCGAGAAGGGAGGTGAGTGTACCCTGCAAGTTTGTTCTTATCATTGTAAATAAGAAATGTAAATAAAAAATGTTGCTTGACGGAGATTTCATCATAGTTCTTCACAACTTTGTTGTGAGCAATTGTTTTCCACCATGTACTGAGTATTGTGTAAATGTCAGTGTCTTTAGGTGGGTTCGAAACCAGACCCTTTGTGCGAGGAATCCAAGGGCGTAGCGTAAGCATGAAAAGTCCCACCAAGACCAGAATGCTCCCACTGCGATGGTCCTTTGGAAACAAAGACCGCCACAAACCTGCCTCAGCTCCTAGCCCAGCTCCTGCAGAGCTAGTGGAGTATTTAGAGTCTGGGAGGAGGCCAAGATGCACCAAAGACCCTATTGTTGCCCTAATGACTCGACCTTCAGACAAAAAAGTCAGTAAAGAAACCGATACAAAAAAACCTGCAGCCAAATCTTCAAGCCACAGCAGCCTTGGACCTCTAGAGTATCTTAAAATACCGCAGGGTCAAGCAAGAAGTAGCTCAGAGAAAGACACAGGCCAACAATCCAGCAGCAACAGTAGACCAAGAGAAGATGGGACTTTGACTTTGACTAGACGGAGCAGCAGAAAATCAAAACAGGAACAATCTCAGTCCAGAAAGAGCTCTAGTGCAGGGCTCCAATCCAGTTCCCGTGGTCCAGGCGGCTGTGAAACCACCCAAAGAAATAACCCAGGCGAGGAGCGAGACCAACCAGAGGAAAAACAGAGAAAGGGACAGGAGACAAAACGTCACGATAGTGTCTTCGCATTTCTCAAAGGTGGTTTTATGAAGAAAGACTCACTTCGGAGGTCTCGATACAGTGAATCTAGTGAATCTATGAAAATGGCTGATGTGGGGGTGAAGAGCCCATCTGGAGTTTCGATATCCAACGGGACACATAATAGAACCTTAGAAGGTAAAGCCGATAGCAATAACCAAGGTCGTAGCAGACTCGGTGGTGAACTTGCGAACGGCAAGGTGAGTCGTGGGTTGTCAGACATCAAACGGTCACAAAGTTCTTCCAATATTCAAAGCAAGGCGGATCTAGCCTTAAGAAGAACAGCATCTCTACACAGAAATGGCACAACGGTGGCCCAGCCACAGAGCGCGCCAGGGGACAGGGGCTCTCAGAACACTCTGCAACGCACACGGTACAGCACAAATTCACTAGGAAGAAAGAAGGCAGTGCCTGAATCAAGTTTCTGAGATTTTCTTCACTACACTCAAATATCACAACAGGGTAGCAAATATCTAAAAGCCCAAGTAAGAATTGTGGTATGAAAGGTAGGTTTGAAATGATCACTAAAACCTGGCAGCACACAAACTATGAAGTTGCACATACGTTTGGAACTAGTCTATATTTTTGTTTACTTGTTTCTGCTTATATGAAGTGCCTCTGAGCCAGAGCTATTTTTCAGATTGTGTTTTGCCACTAGAAGTACATTACACACTGGCCTCTACACCATGCTTTTGAATTGAAAAATAATTTGCCTCGGATTAGATTTTCTTGTGCCACTAAATAGATTTATCAGCTGTAATATATGAAGGGAATTGCTATATTTAACTTTTCAGTTTCATCTCTTATGATTCTGCAGATTGTACTGTCTTGCTGCTAACCTCTCATGGGTTTTCATGACATTTAACAAAGATGTCAGTTCCTGCACTTTCAGTGAATTTATTGCACCAATCTGATTTAGTCGTACTTTCAGACCAAAATATAAAATTTATTAATTTTTACTTTTTTTTGTTTAATTTACACTGCAAAAACTGTTGTTGTCTTGTTTTTCAATATCACTTCAGAACACTAACCATCACTAAAAGTAAATTGGCAATATTTGCTGAAATAAGTAAACATTTCTTTACCACCTTGGCAAATTGTGTTTCAAAGATTTAGATATTTTAACTGCAAAACAAGACCAAAATACTGATCAAGAAAGTTATTTTCCAATGCAGTGTTTAAAGGTTTTTGTTGTCAATGCAGCATTAAGACATTTGCAAATTCATATCATGCCATTTAGAATCACACTGAAACCTAAAATGTGTGCTTTAGATGATGCTCTGTCATATATGTATAAAGATGGCATGTTGACGAGACATTGTATTAGACAGAAAACCAAAAATCACTTCGGAAAAGCACACTACCAGTAAACACATTACCAATGGATTAATCCATATACTAACAACCCGGACTTAGTTTGAAGGCAATAACCTATGTAACGTAAAGGATAGTACACCCAGAAATGAATCCCAATGCTATTCAAAACTCATTTTACTCAATAGACTACAAAAGGAGATGTTAGGCAGGATGTTCATGGTGCTGTTTTTCATTCAAAAAAGGTGAATGGTGACCAGCAACTGTCAAGCTCCACACACAAAAAACACTAACCCTATAAATCCTACTGCATTATATTTGATAAATGGATTTCTAAGGCAACTTCATCAACTAAATCAAAACTGCAAAACCTTCTACATGCCTTATGTCCTCTGATTGATTGATTGATTGATCTTTTTTTTTTTTAAATCAAATTTTAGTTCCTAGAATTGTAAAAATGTCCACCATTTGTGTACATGTCTGTTTGCTGTGAAATTTCATTCATTTTATAAAATAAATGTAAGATTTACTGGACTGAAGCAACTTAAATGTACTTGATTATCCTTTTGATATTATCCAACATTATTATTATTTATAGAATCAATGTTAAAATGCATGTATGTCAATAATGATACAACAGGCCTTTGAGGAATGTTTTTAGTCTCAATCATCATTGTATTGCACTGTTTATATTTTTGACCCCCAACTACAGAACTCTGATCCCAAAACTAAGCATTAAATATCTTACTAAGACTTATTATTAGAAATAGTGACAACTGATATTTATATGTAGTCTGTTATAGTTGTATAAAGAAAAATCTCATTGATTTACTTTTTGGCCATACGAATAACAATATCTGCACTAAATTACATACTTTTGCTCAGGTTTTTTTTCTCCTCAAGAGTGAGTTCTATATTCTCACTATATCATACACTCTAAAAAATGCTGTGTTGGCTTTAATTAACTTTGTCAACTGGTCCCACATAACTAGGTTACGTTGGATTTATGTAACATTATTTATTTCAATTAACTTAAGTTAATTACATAAGGTTAATCCAATGTTGTTTAGTTGAATAAGGTTAACAGTCTTAATTTTATCCAAAACAATTACGTTAATTAAGTTCAATTATCCTAATATTATTTTTTTTACATTCAACGTTAATGAGATAATTAAGTGATTGATTGAGTGATGATTGAGCATTTTTGAAGACACCTGATGTTAACAAGCAAAAATATATTTTTTAAGATACCATTATGGAGATCAGTGTTTGCTTTAGTTGGGCTCTTCACCCTTGAATCAATAACTTTAGATTTTGGTGTTGGTTCTGTTTTGATGTAATCATAATTTGACCTGAATCACAAATCACATTTAGAGAGTTATGTCTACATTGTCGATTACAGCAGATATGTGATTCTACAACTAATGATTATCAGCATTTACAATATAATCCAAAATATTTCTATAAAGTTGTTCTGATCAAAATATTTTGAGAATTACTTTAGACACACTGACATAAATAATCAGCCTGTGAATCTCAACTATGGTGACAATAATAAAGCATGTTGCAGTGCATTCTGGGTGCTGCCAATCAAAACTCATTCACGACTCCCATCATACATTGCGGTATGAATAAATTATGATCTAAATTGTTTGAGTAATTTCCTTTCCCTAATTGAATATTCTGTTTGTCACCATTGTTGAGATTCATACACTGATTATTGAAGTCTGTGTGTGCCTAAAAGGAAGATTTTGTTTTGTCAGAACAACTTTTAAGAAATCCTTTAGATAAGATCCTTTAGATTATTTAGAATATTATGGATTTTATGTAGAATCACTGTGATGCTGTAATCAAAAATATACATTTAAGTCAGAGATTAGACTCCACATGAGTTCAGTTATTCAGGTCAAATTATGTCAAAACATAACCAACACCTGATCAACTTTTCTCTTTGTTCATCTGGCAGTTATAACATGGATACAACAGCCAAACAAAAATGTAAAGTTAGTGATTCAAGGGTCAAGAGCCCAACTAAAGCAAACACTGATCACCATAACGGTGTCTTAAAAATTTGATTTTCTCCTTCAGTGATTCTGCTTGTTACCATTTAATAATTATCAATCATCATTTTAGGATAATTGAACTTAATTAACTTCATTGTTTTGGACAAAATTAAGACCGTTAACCTTATTCAACTAAACAGCATTGGATTAACCTTATGTAATTAACTTAAGTTAATTGAAATAAATAATGATACATAAATCCAACATAACCTAGTTACATGGGACCTGTTGACATAACAAAGTTAATTAAAGCCAACATAGCATTTTTTTAGAGTGTACTATACGGGCCATAAAAGCCTGCTTTATCAATATGATACAAAACACACATTCAAACCTTATACATGAATATGCACACATCTGAATGAGATTTGATATTTTCTGTGGAGAAGTTTTTTAGTGAGTAATGGGTGTCTTTTTCCTCACACAAAATTATCATATGGGTTTGGATTTTAAAGTTATCCAACATGTAATATACTTTGTGTACTCTTTGAATTGTTTTAGTTAGGGCTGTCAAATGATTAATCGCATCCAAAATAAAAGTTTGTGTTTACATAATAAATGTGTTTGTACTGTGTACAATTATTTTGTATATATAAGTACACACATGTGCATTTATATATTTAAGAAAAATTTGTTATTTATATATAAAATATTTATATATAATATAAATTATATATAAATCTATATATAGTATATACATGCAAATATTTCTTAAATATATACAAGCATGTGTATGTATTTATGTATATAAAATAATTATACACAGTACACACACATTTATTATGTAAACACAAACTTTTATTTTGGATGCGATTAATCGCGATTAATCATTTGACAGCCCTAATTATTATTATTATTTTTAACCAGTATGAACATTCTTCTGAACATCTCTTTTAGTGGAGCAAACTTGTTTAAAAATACTTGGTTTATATAGATTTATTATCAATACCAATGACTGTGGAATAAAGAAAAGCCTCAGTGTAAACAGTAAAGTGACCTTAGAGAATAGACATCCTTGACACAGATTGTGTTTGGCTCTAATTGCTAAAGCAACAGTCAGAATATGTCATATTGTCTCCTTTCTATTTGGACTGTCCATTAACCTGGCGAATAAGACAGAACTAACCATCATACTTGTGTATTGCTAGCAGCATTTAAATCGTCTGAATGCAGCTCATTAAACACCAATGCTATATATACACAGCAAAGCTCATCCTCTTGCCAAATATAATATTTTAGAATACATTACTAATCAAAGATTTAAATTGATTATTTTATCTTAGTGTGATTGAGTGAATTAAAACTCAAACATCAATCTGAATCAAATTCACCCATTTATGCTTTTCACAAGACATGAACCAAACTGTAAGTGTCCTTCTGAATATTGCACATGATATGGTATACCCTAGCTCCTCAAATGTGAAATACTGTTTGTTTATCTCTTTGCAGTCTAGGCTTGTTGGAAAAATGTGCCTCTACCACCATTTTTTGCAAAACTCCAAAAACCTGTCAAAAATTCTATTCATTGTATTTTCTAGTGGCTATAAAACACCAACCTTTATTCCTTTCACACAAATTATGATTAAAGGGGCAGAATATCAATTAATAAAAACTTATTTTGAATAGTTACTTGCACAATATTATGTTATGACCCCAAACACCTTTTACCATAGTGCATGATTTGTACACTAAAACAGTTTGCTGTTTGCAATGCATCACATGACCAGCTCCACATCTAAGGCTTTTCTCACGTAGTAAACGAGCTGGGTATATCACCTGGTACAGCACTGCATGAGATGCTGAGCACTAAACTGTGAAACATGAAGTCATGACACTCGATAAACGCTCAAAGATTTGTAGAAGCAAGCTAAAAGGGCATTTCAAATGTTTTTTTCTCTCACATTTGCTTTTGTTAACACTCGCTTGTTAAAAACACTCAGTGTAAGTGGTGTTATTTTAAAACCTTAAATCTTAACCAAATAGTTGTTGCATTAACCTTTTAGCGATACCTACCAGGCTTTTCATTAGCAAACTGGTACTGATATATACAACAACCAACAAAATAAAACAGTTCAGTTTCACTAACAAAGCAAATAGGGTAAATTTTCAAAGTGCCGTGATACACCCAATAAGCAACATCATTTTGCATAAAGTTGTCGAGCACATTTTTCCAATGAACCTGGGTACTGTATGCAGTAAAGTTTGAATTGCACTGTAGAATATGGTTTAATGATTGTTGTAAATTTACAGATATCATGCAGTTTACAAATTGTTTTTATTGACCAGAATAAGCAAAGATATGAAGTGATGGTTTGTTTGTGTCAATGCTCAAACTCTTTCTGCCTAGATGTCCTTTTCAAAAGAAAAACCTACTTTTATATTGCATTTGTTTTGTTTATTACAGTTCTCAAAAAGTTATTATATACTATCACACCAGAAGAGAGATTATTCAGTTCATATATTGAAAAAATCAAGTAAAAACTTATTCTCTTTTCAGCTTAATTGAAATTTGTCTACGAAGCACACTAAAGGTTTTTTCTTCTGTCAACGTCTCATCATCCCTGTATTCTGGATATGTCAAACTGTTATGTAAAAAGCAGCAATTACATGGCATGTAACAGGATTTGTATAGATGCAAAGGTCTGCTCCCCAAGGCCATTTCTTTTCTTCCACTCCAATGCTTCCAAAATAATCTTACTCTTCACTATGCTTAAAATAATAAGCACTTGTGCTGACAAGACAATGAATGAAGGAATCTTACCCTGAAATCTTTTTTTTTTTTTTTTTTTTGATGTTTTATGCAACTTTTATAAACATTTTGTAATGTCTTTGTATGTATGAGTGTATATATAAACAAAAAATCTATTGTTAATCTATCTGGGAACAGCATATGAAGGGGTAGATTATATGTACAATTCAAATTATCTTTGAATTATTGCACAAGGGTTTGTTTCTGCTGTTAAGATGACTACATGCAGGTTTGTGTGAACTTGTCTACAATAAACTGATATATTTTTGTATAATTGCTGAAATTAAAAATACATTGGTACTCACGTTTCTTAGACTCTTTTAAAATGACTGTGCTTAGTATTAAGTGCTTCATTAAGCATGACTGAATCATATTTGCATTTATCTTGTTTGTCATCTAAAAGTGTTTATTTGCATACTAAATGATGCTAAGGCTGTCACTGTTCTCTGCAACACTTCGACAGTGAATATCTCCTTTTGCATTGGCTATAGGAGCTTTGACTCCTGAGGGAGTCTTCACAGAGCATTCAAAGAGCAGCTTGATCCATTCCTCATCAGCATTCACTAAAGTCTCGAACTTCAGACTTCAGACGTCTTGTCGGTGTCATTGTTTCAGTATCTCAGCTGTGTCATACAGAAATCTAAATTCTGGTATTTATTCAATATTTATTCAAAAGATCGATTTACATCATTTGAATGCAAATTGCTTCAAAAAAAAAACTCATGCACTTCAGAACGTTATAATTCTTTCATAATTGTTTTAATATTATAAGAAGCGTAAGGACAAACTCACCATAATCAAAGTAAAAGTGCTTGTCTGTTTGCCTGCCCGCTAGAGAATAATCATCTTAGTGATGTTTGACCTCTGAAAAAACTGTAAAAACCACACAGCCACAAATGTACATACAAATGAAGCTCTTGTTACCTTTGTTGTATGATAACATACTAGCTGTTTCCAATAACACACAACAGAAGGGGATAGTTCACAAAAAAGTAGCCTATTATGAAGATGATGACAGAAATGTTGGTAATTTCTGGTAAAGGCACAATGTTAGGGACTGACAAACTCAGAACTATTCACTGTCATTACAGCTATGATCCACACAATGGGAGTGAATTCATAAAAATTTCAAGCAAAGTTTTGGGGGAAAAGGTTGTCAATAGCAGTTGGCTCCTGACCGTATAGGAAGGGCAGATTCTGGGTCTAAGCGCTTGTTTTTGATAGACATTTTGTAAACTTTATATTCTAATCGCTGAACACATGCAGACACACTTTTGGCAGAGGTCGAGTGTCCTTGCATTATTCAGCCTAAGGGTAGTCCTATAATGTTGATTGACAGGTCACACAACATGCCATAGAATGCTATCTTAGAATAGCCCTAATGTAGTATTTATTGACTTCGAAAGTTGTTTTAGAATGTTACAAGTTGTGGAGGAATTCCGGTGCGAGAAAAAAATCTCACCTATAGAAACACCTGTATAAAATCTAGTGATCATGGCATTTATTTTGTATGATTTACAATTACTTATAGACATCTACTTCACGAGTTCACACTTACATACAATTAGAGTGGGTAAGGTTTAATACGTATTTGACCTGCTGTCCGGGGGGAGGGCTCCGAGCTCGAAGTTCGTCCCACACACAGAGTACTCCACCCACTCCGCTGTGAGACCAATGCTCGCTGGGTGAAGGAGAAAACGTAAGTGCTCTACTGGGAAAGTTCTCGCTGCGTCCGCTATGAGACCAATGCTCGCTGGACAGAAAGAGAAAACAGAAAAATAGGAACATGGGTGCTTGACCGGGGGATTTTGTCACTGCGTCCGCTGTGAGGCCAAATGCTCGCTTTATGAAAAAGAAAGAGACCCTGGTTGGTTTTAATCAATGAGGGTTTTGTGGGCTTTTTTGATGTGGAACCAGTTGGTCCTGATATAGCTTTGGAATGCATCTGAGGAACATCTCCCGAGAGCTTGGATTTGCTGTTGGAACATGCCTTTTTAGGCTGTTGAAGTGCTGCCCCGATATGAAAAGAGTGACTTGAAAAATTCTTTGCTGGAATGCCTGACTGTTGGAGAACGGATTTGAGGTGTTTCTGGAACCAAAAGCGTGTCACAGGTTTATTGGATTCGTCTATGAACAGGGGCTCTATGTTTGGATTGGTGATGCGAGGTTAAAAATATAGATGAAATTACCTTTTTTTGTTTGGTCAGTCTTACTTTGCTTAATCAAATATGATATTGTTTCACCATCTACTACTGACAAGTCTGAGACAGTGGGGTGGTTTTTTTGGGATAGCGAGTTCCAAGCATCTAAGAAAACCAAAAAAGGTGAGGATAAACATAGCGTCAAGTGTGCGGGCGGTGTCAGGGGCTGGTAGCCCAGAGGGCGTGGATGCATTTGGTGAGAATGTGTGGGTTTGAGGGTGAATGTTGAGGGATTTAATGGATGGGTTACGGGAATATTAGTTCCGAATAGCGAGGTACTGGAGTTGGAAATTGATCTGCCTCTGGCGCCAGCATCCTGAATTTCTGAAACAGAAAACGAGACAGGGAGTCAGCGATTTGGTTTTCTGCCCCAGGGATGTGTTTAGCAATCATGATGAATTGGTCACAAGCTGAAATCCAGGTGGGACGCCTTAGGAGTGGCATCAGAGCAGGTGAATGGGAACAGCCTTTGTTAATGCAATGCACTGTTGCGTCATTGTCGCAATGCACTAAAATGCTACTAGTGGCCCATTCTTTCCCCCTTGGAAAAGCTGCTACTACGAGAGGATAGAGCTCGAATAGAGCTGAGGAAAGGTGTGTATTTTTTTTTTTTTTTAAGATGAACAGATAATTTCTGTGAAACTGGAAAAAGCAATCGAAATTTCAGAAAATAAAAGCGGGATGAGTGTTTGCTTGTGTTTTTCAGGGTAATGGAGAAATCCCCACAATCGATTTGGCGGTCTGGTTCGACTGCGGGGAGCAGAGAGAGAAGAGAAGAAAGGTCTACATCCGCGCCTGAGAGGATCTGTGCGCGGATGCTTTGGGACACTTAGTGGTGGTTCCATAGCGACGGCGTTGGATGGAACTGGCATCGGTGTTGCTGCGAAGAGAGAATGTTGTATTTTTCCATTAGTTTGAATGAGAGAGCTGGGGAGGGCATAAGCCAGGGCTGCAAATGTTGGTGGCGGCCTCACGCTTGGATCACCCGCTGTGGCTTGGAAAGGAAAGTTAGTTGGAGGATAGGAAGGATGGTAGTATGAAGTGGGGGCTTGTGCTGCAAGCGGAGGTGGGCTTGCGCTTGTTTGAGCTACTTGAGCTGCAGGCCACTGGATGTGGGCGGGGTTGTAACCTGTTGAGTAAGGCTGATGAAATGGATGGGCCTGTGTTGCTAGCGCCAATTGCCTCATGCTAGTGTCTGTGACTGGAGCTGGAGGCCACTGAAAAGGAAAAAGGTTATGGACAGCGGGAGTATAAAACTGAGAGGCTATGGGCAGGCCGCTGAGCCCGGCTACATACGGCGCTGCGGCTGCAGAAGCTGAAGTGAAGGGCTGGACCTCGTCGAGAAGTGGGCATGGACCTGCCATGGCAGAATCTGGGGCGTGGCCCAGGCTCGCTGAAGGCCTTTTGCTGCTGCTTGATGGGCGAAGCAAGCCGGATCTTGTGCGGGAAGACGACGGTGGTGTCTGGGTAGGCGATTTTTGGGCCCTGCGGGCTTTGCTCTGCCTGTGAGCCAATTTGGGTGTTGGTGCAGACTTTGGAGAGAGGTTGGCTGACTGCAAGGTAATGTACAGATCATACAGATATGTTGATCTGACATCATATATGATATGATATCATACAGATATCAAACAGATATGCTTTGATAATTTTTCGCAAAGCCTGTACGTCCGAATTACAATCCTGCTATGGTCCACTTCCCGATAGGTGGGATCGTCGGGACGGCTAAACGGTTGGAGGAGGCCGGGGAAGAAGATGGAAGTCTAGCCGGCTAAGACTGGTCTCGGCGTCTTGGCGAGCGCAGGGCTGTTCGTGCAGGCATGCGGCCTCGCAAAGAAGTAGTCTGGGGCTCAGGCGCGATGTCCGGCGTAGGAGGAATGGTCCTGAGGCCGGCGGAATGCGAAGGCGGATCCCAGCTAGTTGGTTGAAGTTGCGAATAAAACGTCGGTAAAAGTTGGCAAACCCCAGAAACCTCTGTAGGGCCTTACGGGAATCTGGACTTGGCCACTCTACCACAGCCTTAACCTTCTCATAATCCATTCGCACTCCCTCAGACGAAACGATGTACCCTAGGAAAGTAACAGACTGTGCATGAAAAGCGCATTTCTCCGCCTTGACAAAAAGCCCATTCTCTAGCAACCTCTGAAGCACTCGTCGGACGTGCTGCACGTGTTCCTGGAGAGAAGAAGAAAAAATCATTGTCATCCAGGTAGACATATATGAACTGATCAACCATATCTCACAGCACGTCATTGACGAGAGCCTGGAAGACCGCTGGGGAGTTTGACAACCCGAAAGGCATGACCAAATATTCAAAATGGTGCCTGGGGTTGTTAAAAGCAGTCTTCCACTCATTCCACGGTTATGATGAATGAGCCAGGGATGTCCGAGAACGATGGGTGCAAGAGGTGAGTTCAGTATGTAAAAAAAAAAATATATATATATTTTGATATCTTCAGTGGTGAAAGAAATAGTGGGGAGGTCTTGACCATTTGAGGGTGTGTACAGCAATCTTGTGTGTGAGGGGCTTGAGGGGAACCTGAAGTCTGCGTGCAAAAGTGTGATCCATGAAATTACCTTCTCCCCCGGAGTCCAGAAGTGCCTGACAGTCGTGGGTGAGGGACTTCGGAAGGTCCAGCACGTAGATCTCCTTCTGGACGTGGTCAGCCAACCCATGCAGGAACATGTCCCACTGCGCCTCCTCGTTCCATAGACACTCTGCCGCTAATGTTAGAATTCGATGGAGAAATCGGAAACCGACCATTCTCCTTGACGAAGATCCTCAAGAATTCTGGCCGCCTCTCTCCCGGCGACCGCCCGGTCGAAAACTTGTCTCATCTCGGCGGCGAGTGTCTGGAACGAGGCACAGCATGGGTCTTGGTTCTCCCACACCACCGTCCCCCATAGTGCCGCTGTCCCAGTAAGTAGCGTCAAAACAAACGCGACCTTGGCTCGCTAGCTGTTGAAAGTCCTGGGTTGAAGATAGGGATGGCTGGCGCGAAACAGTCGTTCCGAAGCTTTGTGAGATCCCGCAGCGCAGATGTTTCGAAACACTGATTCGAAGCGTGATTCAAAACACCAATGTCACGTGACTATGGCCAAACGAAGCCTCGAAGTGTTTCACTAAGTGTTTCATCAGGTGCGAATCAGCGTTTGACACGGTCGGAAACAGACCACACAATCGCACATCTGTATAAAAGTGAAATCAACGCATATTGACCTCGTGGGTTTTTGTGAGAGGAGTTTGATTTTGAGATAGCGGATTTTTGGTGATATAGTGACATTTATAGTGCGATTTGTTTAGTTATATTTAGGCTTACATTTAAATGTACACAACACATTAACTGATAGGCTAGAGACACAGAGTATACATATAGTGACACATTAATAGATACATAGATATAAATATATATAGACAGCTAGATTAATAGATAGATAGATACATATATAGATAGATTAAAGATAGGCTACATATGAAGAGTTCAGATGCAAAAGCCTCTAAATGCCATTTGAAATTTTCTTCTAGAATTATGATTTTTATCAAGCTTGTATATTTAAGTTCAGTAATTTCACTTAAATGGCAATGAAGATGACCTATTAATTGTCATTTAAGTGAAATTACTGAACTTAAATATACAAGCTTGACAAAAATGATCATTCTAGAAGAAAATTTCAAATGGCATTTAGAGGCTTTTGCATCTGAACTCTTCATATATAAATACATAGATAGATTATAGATACATATTATATATACATATCTAAATGCATAGATAGATTGTAGATACATATATGCAATTACATAGATAGATTAGAGATACATATCTAGATAGATTTGGATAGATAAAATGGAGGCTCCCCAGAAGAGATGCCGTACATCTGTGGTGTGGGAGCATTTCCATTTAGAAACCCCCAATAAAGTGAGATGTGTGTATTGTGATCGGGAGCTCGCCTACTGCAACAATACATCATCCATGATGCGCCATTTGAGGAGTCCTTCCACAGCAGAGAAATTAATATTTTTGAATAAAAATATGTAAAAAAGTGAGACATTGTGGCTTGATTTATTTTATTAATATTCATTTTGCAGGACCAAAATAACATTATGCACAGTGAGGAGCCTATAGGTTACAAGATTCATATATTAGAAAAGTACAATAATAAAAAATAATAAAAATTTTCATGGCCCGTCAAGGTTGTTTCAGATCAACACCTGCAAGTGACCACTAGGTGTCACCGTTGAGACGGGTGTCGGATTGATTCGAAGCCTCGAAACAATATGGACCATTTGGTTCAACTGTTTCATTGCTTCACAAAGCCTCGATCTGCCCATCACTAGTTGAAGAGAGTAATGGGGAAGACGGTAATCCAGACACAGAAACGTAATCCTTGACGAAAACACCGAACAGGAACAGGAAACACGAGACTGGAACGCCGACACAGGAACGGGATCAACACACAGCACAGAGGACATCAAACAACGATCTGACAAAGGAGATGAAGAAACTGTGAGTATATGAAGGGTGAATGGATTGGCAGCAGCTGGCACTGTGATAGAAATCAGCTGGAGCGCCAAACAGATCATGATGGCCAGACACATCCACTCACACATGCCGACCACACAGACACAAGACAAGCAGGAAACAATGCATTCATAAACCGTGACAAACATAAGGTAAACTGTAGAGATAAATCAGTAAGAGAGAATGATGGTTACATAAAGGTTCAGGATAAACAGTATTCTCTTTATGTCATTTATATCCCACATACTTAGTTAATAGCTTGTGCAGCGCTATTTTTGGGATTGAGAGACAGAACACAAGGAATTCAGGTTTCAATTTTGTTATATTAATAATATTCAGCAATATTATTGATCTGACTGTACTGACAATATTTGATGAAAACTTAACTTAGCTGGACGATGTCATCTCTGTTTTATGCTGCTTTATAGCCAAATTTAATAATTGATGATCTTTAAAACGGAACTGAATCCACATTGAACTGACTTCAGCTGACCAGACACTTTTTTTTTTTAGCTGCTTTACAGCCAAATTGAACTCTTTGCATCATTTTCCTGTTTTCACTGTAAAGTTGCTTTGAAACAATCTGTATTGTATAAAGTGCTATAAAAATAAAGGTGACGTAACTTGACTTCAGTTATCTTTAATGTAGCATATGGGTCAGGGATATGACAATTTTTGTCTTGATTTCTTAAAAAATCTACTCAATGTGACTTATAAACATAATGAATATCTCTATTTATACTTCATTGTTTTATCATACATATTTATCATCTATGTAAGGTATGAACCGGTCGATTTTGGGGAATTTGTATACAATAATTAATAATTCATAATTAATAATTATTCATACAGGTTTGGACCAGATCAACTTTACATTTTAATAAAACTCCCGGTAAGAGATGATATGTCCTGTTACCTGCATGCATGTGAATCCTTGCGATTAACCACAAGTTGATTGCAATTAATTACACGGACCACATTTCACCAACAGGTAAAATTAATTAGCTCAATTAATTTATAGAGTTTAGGAAAAATAATTCTGTGGCCACAAGAATTAATTCTCCCGCCCTATAAACAAATACTCTTTAAAGTATCTTTAATTTGTAAAGCTCGTAGCTTTTGATCTAGACATTTCAGGGACCGGAATTATGAGCAGACAGTAAATCCATCAAATGAGTATCATGAAATTTAATAAGAAATAACTAGCCTATGCATTTACTATGGTTACATGGGATATATGTATTTACAAACATAATAAACAACGAAACACACAAACATTACAAACATAATAAACAACAAAACACGATAAGGCATCGATGAACGAGAAATGCATAGAGACAGAGAGAGAGAGAGAATTTTTAGAAAGTTGCAGTTATGATCGAGGGAGTTTTAGAGACCCGAGGATCTTACTAAATAGCAAATTCGCATAGACACGGGACTTTGAGAGACAACAAGACTTCAACACATCTTAAAAGCGTGATCAAACACGGATACTTGCACAGGTAGGTAAACTCTTTGCATGGCTGGTGAAGAAGCATGTGTGTGTCTCTCGGTCCTGCGCGTCACGTGGAAAGGTCCCTCGTAGATGGATTTGCTGAAGAGACATGTCACGCGGTGTTCTTTTCAATCGTCGATTGGAATTAAACACGGAGACTTATCTAAGACTGAAAAACATAAACTAAACTAGAAACAAAACAAAAGAAAGAGATCCCCAAAGGGAACTCACGAAGGAATCACATTCTGGCAAGAGTGAGAGAGTAAGACGAGAGAACTAGAGAGAGAGCATTGGTAAACTTCACCCAGACAATAACCTCTCTGAAACAACACGAAAAACATCATCTTAAAGTTTCCTAGAAGCTGATACAGAAATATACTTGCACAGTTTCTTGGTCTCTCTGTGTCTTGTTGCGTGTTCCTAAAACGGCCTGTCCCGGCCGCGTGCATGAGTGGAATGGATGTTCTTTATTCCGTGTGCGCGCATCACGTGGCGTTCGGCGCGCGCGCTTTGAACAGAGGTTTAAAGTCTTTAAGGTAACATTACCAAATTCGGCTGAATTCATCTCCTCCCCTGTGAGATGAATTAGGTTGGAAACTTAAAGAAAACAAAACTTTTAAACAAACAAAGAAAGAAAGGATTTCCAGAGGGGAAATCGTATCAGAGACTACATGACCAAGGCAGACGAAGGCAAGGAGGTTAGAGCGTAAGAAGCACGGCGGTTGGAGCTCGGCGCGTCTCTTTGAAGACATTTCGGTTCACGCCTCTCCTGGCGTGAATGCACCAATCAGCTGGGAGAAAAGTGCGCGGCAAAGGTTTTCCTTTGTCTCATCGAGATGGACTTTGCATGTTTTATGACGGTGACGTAAAATGCGTTCCATTTTACTTCAGAGATGATAAAACATAGTAACACATATCTGACGGTTTGTATACATATATATATATATGGTTTGGTCAGATCAAGAGGATTCTAAACATATGAAGAACGACTTATAAATTGGATGACACAGCAAAGTTACATTAAAAGGCATACTTTCCAAGCATTTTGTAGTTATTTTAGAACTACGATACTATCACAGGTAACAGACACACATAAAACATATCAAATATGTATTGTTAAATGTCTTTTTGACTGGAGATTCCTTGAAAGTTCTTATGGGTGTGTGTTGTGTAAACAGAGAGGTCCTGCATGCACATTCTTTTGGGTCGTAAACTTGTAACAGGACACTTCGGCCAGTGTTAGCTGGATTTGGGGGGGAAGTTTCACAGACTTTGTTAGGATAGTTAGTTTGCTGGATTATTCATTAAAATGCATAATACAGGCATTTATCGTTTGTTTAGAACTACCATACAGTCAGGTATCTTCATAGGCCCTGGGCACTCAGACCCACATAACAACATAACATAGATCTCATTAAAATGTCCTTAATGGGGAAATTCATACCAGTTTGTGTATGTGTGTGTGTGTGTTCAAGTCCCGGGGTTTATAGGAAGAAATACATTTAGTTATTTAGATGATCCGTCATTCCGCTCAGTCCTTACATCTATGGTCAGCAATGTCAGGGTAATACAATCGTCTGGAATCACAATAGAAGAAGAAAAAAAAAGCCTGATTAAAATAATAAATTTTTTGAAAACCTTACAAGTATGTTGGCATAATGCTTCATTATTATTTCCTATATACCATCTTAATCAAATCCATTAATTGTTTAGGAAATTAATATTTGAAAAACTCTTGTCTTGTTCTGTGACCAATAAGCAGGGAAAAAATACAACAGGAAATTTTAATCGTAGAGAGGATCCAGACCCTCATGACTGTATGTTAAGGTCAATAAGTCAATTAAATACATTTCAGATAATTTAACCTTTTTATGACAAGGCAGTTGAGGTTGTAAAATGTCATTGTAGCAATAATGACAGTGCTGAACAATGGCATACACCTTTGATCAGTCACCATTTTATTCACATTTGAGCTTTTCTGTAGTACACATATTCACAGTCTCTCGATTAATAAGTTAACAAGTTGTCACTGCCTGAAATTAACTACACATTTAAAAGGCAAAATTTACTGCAAAACACTGATATATTTCCAAAAAATATTTTACGAAATTATGAAAAAAATTACTTTTAGTCCTTTTTTTTTTGCCCACGCTAAATTTAGTAGCATTAAAAATGCACAATAAACATGTTTATCAACATAATATTTTTCAAAATATATAGACTTTTATTTGGCAAATAAAGGACAGACATCTGTTGAGCATGATTCAATTTCAACACATTGACAGGCATGCACAAATAAACCTCAGATGGGTGTGACAGGTTGGAACTGACTGCTCTATTTTGTGCATGAATGCTAGTTGTAATTATGATCTGTTCCATTTGTCCTCAGAAGTAGGAAATTCCTAGTTCCCAGGAGGAACTTTTACCTAGAACCCCCTCAAGTCGGAGTTGCGACTGGGAGACTCTGGGAAACAAGCCTGACTTCAGAAGTATGTAGTGAAACATTAGTAATAAATTGTTTTTTATTTGTTTATCTGATTGTCTCAATCTCAGTGATGCGCACATAATACAACCTCTATTTGTGGACATGATACTTCAGCGTAATCTGTGCAAAATACAGCTTTTTAATGTGTTTATTCCTCTGAACTGGAACCTGGTCAACTCGGGTGTGACACCATTCCAAGCTCCAACATCCCTCTTCCGAGGTGAATGAAACAGATTTACTAATGTTATTTAGGTGCGTTCACACCATGTCAGAATTATCGTACTCATGAAATCCCGACTAGTAAAACGTATTCACCTCATCGTAGAACTCGTAATTACAACTGAAACAAATTTAGACTCCGAATTTTTTAAGAGCTCCAACTTGTACTGGCTACTACTATGTGACCGCTGTACCCTCTGCAGATTCATTTTAGTGTTGATAGTAATGCCATTGAAATGCATAGAAAGATGAACAGCTCTGAGTAGATTGTCAGAAGCTCAGAGTAGAATGTTGTCATCTTGTAATTATGGTAATTAGCTACTACATGGTGTGAATGCAGCATTTTTAGGCCATGTCCACACTAATACGTTTTCGTTTGAAAACGTATATTTTTCTCTCAGTTCGGCCATCCATCCACACTGAGACGGCATTTTAAGTGAACAAAAACTTCGAACGAAAACGCTCTCCAAAGCGGATACATTTGAAAACGCTGTTTTCGCGTTGTAGTGTGGACTGTGAATCCAGAGGTAGGCTATTTGAAAACGATGACGTAAGTTTAGTCATGTGATCCATATTGTACCAATAGATATTCATGTTTACCGGTAGCGTGCCTGTTAATTATGTGCGATTCACTTTTACACTGTTGCTCAAATATGTTTCTTTGTTGTTTGCACACTCTTCATATCACAGTAGCCTACTGCAAAGATGACAGAAAATGTACTCACATTTGCTGTCCTGCGGCAATACAGGAGCAGTTGCGTTTTAGACCAAACATAATGGTGACTGAGTGCGACCTGGACGCATCAGTGAATGGTGAGATATTTTGCTAAATAAAATTATCCTGTTAGAAGAATTGCGCGATAACTTTATTTATTTTTCCATCTGTATCATCTCAGTAAGCTTTTGTGAGGCATCACGCATGCGCAGTAAGGTGATTTTAGAAGTTTCTCATCCACACTGAAACGTCGAAAACGCCTGAAAACGCTAGTGTGGACGGAGAGCGTTTTTAAACGAAAACTCCGTTTTCAAATGTATCCGGATGAATGTAGACGTAGCCTTAATTAGGCTATGATGTGGCTTAGATCATATAATTATAGTTTCACCATCATCTTTTTTTTATTTTATTAATATAATGTAACACTATAACGTGCAGTTCTGTTTTGGTTTGGTTTCTTGTGTTTTTGTTGTAATTCTCCTGTTCACATTTGCCTGTTCTGTTCTTAATTTATTCCCAATTGAATTTTATAGGCTTTTAGTATAGGCTATATTAGTCTTACTTGTATCTATAAGTGTGCTCCAAAACAATGCGAAAATTTGCATTTAGGCAAGGCAAGGCAAGTTTATTTATATAGCACATTTCATACACAATGGTAATTCAAAATGCTTTACATAGAAGAAATTTAAATAACCAAAAGAAATACGAATAATTAAAACAGTTTAGAATAAAAAACAAAATAAAATACAGTACAAACAGTCGGACAAACAGTGGCACAATGCTCATTCAGTAAATGCATAGCTAAACATATGTGCTTTGAGTCTGGATTTGAATGTGACTACTGTAGGAGCACATCTGATCTCCTCTGCTGGTTCCAGCTGCGGCTGGCATCTAAAAGCAGACTCTCCTTGTTTAGAGTGAACCCTTGGTATTTATAGCTGACGTGATCCTAATGATCTGAGTGATCTGTTGGGTTTATATTCAGTGAGCATATCTGCAATGTATTGAGGTCCTAGGCCATTAAATGATTTATATACCAGTAATAAAACTTTAAAATCAATCCTAAATGTAACTGGGAGCCAGTGTAAAGACCCGAGGACTGGTGTGATGTGTTCATATTTTCTGGTTCTGCTCAGGATCCTGGCAGCAGCGTTCTGTATGAGCTGCAACTGTCTTATGGTCTTTTTGGGAAGGCCAGTGAGGAGTCCATTACAAGAATCCACCCTGCTGGTGTTGAAAGCATGCACAAGTTTCTCTAAGTCTTGACTGGAAACAAAGCATCTAATTCTTGCAATATTTTTCAGATGATAATATGCTGATTTAGTTTCTAAGGTCTGACTCTAGAGACACACCAAGATTCCTGACTTGATTTTTAGTTGTTTGACCCTAGAGTGAAGGTATGCATTTACCTTACGAACTTCATCTTTGTTTTCAAACGCAATGACTTCAGTTTTGTCTTTGATTAACTGAAGAAAGTTTTGGCACATCCAACTGTTGACTTCATCAATGCATTGGCATAGGGAGTTAATGGGGCTGTAGTCGTTAGGCGATAGGGCTAAGTAGAGCTGTGTGTCGTCTGCATAGCTGTGGTAAGAGATTTGGTTCTTTTTCATTATTTGGCTCATTGGGAGCATATACTGGTTGAATAGGAGTGGTGCAAGAATTGAGCCATGAGAAACTCTGAATGTCATGGATGTCCACTCAGACTTATGGTCTCCTAAACTCACATAATAACCTCTCCCTTCTAAGTATGACCTGAACCATTTTAGGACTATCCCAGAAAGCCCCACACAGTTTTCCAGCCTGTCAAGAAGTATGTTATGATTGACAGTGTCAAATGCAGCACTGAGGTCGAGTAGTACCAGTACTGATAATTTGCCTGTATCAGTATTTAAGCGAATATCGTTTATTATCTTTGAGCGCTGTCTCTGTGCTGTGATGCGATCGGAAACCAGATTGAAAATTGTCAAAGTATCCATTCGAGACAACTTTTTCAATGATCTTGCCTATGAAAGGAAGATTTGAGATCGGTCTATAGTTGCTTAATATAGTCTTATCCAGATTGCTCTTTTTCAGGAGGGGCTTGACAACTGCAGTTTTCAGGGAGTTTGGAAAACTCCCAGAGAGAAGTGAGGCATTTACCACTTCTAGAAGATCTGCTTTTAAGCTGTTAAAACACACCGTGTTAACATACTTTTGAAGAAAGATGTGGGGAGTGTGTCAAGGGCGCAGGTTGATGTTTTAAGGTGCTGTACGGTTTCTTCCAAAATGTTGCCATCAATTTCTTTCAAATCAGACATAACTACTTTCTCAGGTTGTGGACTGATCTGTCTGACCCCAGAACAACTCAAGGATTTGCTGATCACCTTTCTGATATTATTGATTTTCTCAGAGAAGAAGCAAGCAAACTCCCTGCACTTGCTGTCTGAGAGCATTTCACTGGGAATCTGGCTTGGGGGGTTTGTCAGTCTCTCTACAGTAGCAAAAAGAGTGCGTGTGTTGTTTAAGCTGCTGCTTATAATATTCGAAAAGAAAGTCTGTCTAGCTTTGCCTAGTTCCATATTGAAAGCATGGATGCTGTCTTTGTAGGTGTTATAATGGACTGCAAGTTTTGTCTTCCGCCACATGCGCTCTGTTTTTCTGCATTTTCTTTTCATATTTTGCACTGCTGTTGAGTTGCACTACTGTGTCCGGTCAGGGCCCTGAGATTATACATTTCCCGTACTGCTCCGGTCAGACGATCTGAGCAGCTGTTTGTTTCGTTCGGTGGGCGCACCAAGGGGTTGGCCGCCTCGAAACAGACCCTATCCAGATGGATAGTTGATGCCATTGCAGCCGCATACGCATCAAAAGACCTGCCATGCCCTCTGGGCATCAGGGCTCATTCCACTAGAGGCATGGCCTCATCGTGGGCATGGTCCAGCGGAATTTCCATTCATGACATTTGTGTGGTAGCAGGATGGTCTTCCCCCTCCACCTTTGTCAGATTTTATAATATCGAAGTTCCCGCCTTGCAGGCTAAACTACTAGCTATTTAGTATGTTACAGCTTCTCTGGTGAGCTGCACTAAAAAAGAGTTATTCACACAGACCGGTTCCCGCTCTGTCCCTCTTATCAGGTGCTTAGTACTACACAGTCACCGGCCCGCTCCGCTGACCCTGTCACATGTACATATATTCATTCCCACTATCAAGGGTTCCCCCGGGTCTCCCCTGGGACTCATAAGTGGATGCTTAGCACGCACGGCGTTGACCAGGTGTTCCCGTAGCGTAAGCTAGCTTACGCAATACGAGAGAACCTCGCGTAAGAGAACGAATCGGTTACCTAACGTAACCTCGGTTCTCTCTAGATGAGGGAACGAGTATTGCGTTCCTGGCCGTGCTTGTGCTACTAGCGTTTCTCGCTTCATTCTATGAAAACCAGAGTTACAGCCTATGTAACTCTGGTTATTTTTTTCGATATTTATACTCTCTGACCACGCCCTACTCGGCGGGTTCTGACGCAATGAGAGCATGTCTGACTCTCATTGGCCGAGAGTTCATTCGCATCTCCTCATAGGCTTAAGCAGTTCCCTGTGAACGAACCAATGAGCTGCTAGCTAGCCCGCTCATGGTCTGCTGCAGCTGAACTGCGTTGACAATGGATACAAAATTATAGGATAATTTTTTGGCTTCAATTTCTCAGAAAAGATTAATCTTTCCCGTAGCGTAAGCTAGCTTACGCAACACTCGTTCCCTCATCTAGAGAGAACCGAGGTTACGTTAGGTAACCGATTCGTCTCCCTTCCTTGTTTACTACGAGTGCCGAGTATGGCGCTTACTCCGTGCCAAAATCAAACATCCGAACGACCGATCGAACGTCTATCTGAACGTCTTGTACTTTTGAGCGTCTTGCCGAGCGGGTGACCCACGTGACGACCTGACGTGACGTCAACGTCTTGAAATTAGCAGTTTTTTTAACCATGCAAGTATCCAAGCTAATGTGTAAAGACTATAAATTGACATTAAAGGCAATACATATAAATATTGTACCCCTAAAACAACACTAAAACATTTCTCCTGAATCCTGTGCATGTGAGCCTATGGGCCCTATCTTGCACTCAGCGCACGATCTGAAACGCAAGTGTCAAAGCGCAAAGCGCAAGTAACTTTGTGGGCGGATCCCGGCGCTGTTGCTATTTTCCCTGCGGGATAAATGCCTCTTGCGCCTGGCGCAAATCTAAAAGGGGTTGGTCTGAAGTAGCTTCATTATTCATAGGTGTGGTTTGGGCGTAACGTGAAATAAACCAATCAGAGCGTCATATCACATTCCCTTTAAGAGCATGATGAACGAGATGCGCTTGTTCCATGGCGCAATACTATTATAACGGCGCATTTACCAGGCGCGCTTCAGAATCGGTTCACAGCCGAGGAGATCGATGTTCTCGTCAGGGCCGTAAAAGAAAGAGAAGTGGCATTGGAGATGGGACAAACCCACACAAATTAGCTTCGGTTATACATGCATATAATAATTTGGGTAAATATGTAGGCCTAAGCTTTATGCCTATTTTTCCGATCGTCATGGACACAGCATATTAATACTGTGAAGCTGCTTTGATACAATCTCTATTGTGAAAAGCACTATATAAATATACTTGACTTGACTGGACAACAATGATTTCCCTCGTGTTTTAATATTTTTCCTTATAATAATGTATCATTTGCAAAAAGGAAAATGCATCTGTGTAGATGAGAGAATCATCTACAGTGTATGCGCGTTGTTCACACTCTGTATTATGACCAAGCACGCGCGCTTAAAATAGCATCTGAATGTACGCGCAACGCGCCAATGACTTTAGACTAGGTTTTTTCTGGTCAGTGGCGCAATTGTTTTCTGGAACTGCAAAATAGCATGAGGGAAAGTTTGCGCCGGAACACGCCTCCTCTTTGCGCTGAACCGCCCAGGGAGCGCAAGTGTATTTCTTAGTTAACCGACGTGTGTCTGTGGAGGGAAAAGTCCGCTTTGCGCGGGTGCAAAATAGGAATGATACATGCGTCGGTGTACAAAGTCAATTGCGCCGGGTGCAAGATAGGGCCCTATGTGTTTTACTATCAAAGAGCAGAAATACTGTAGGCTAGCCTATATACAGAAATTCAATAGTCTTAATTTGACCAATATAATCATTTTAACTAGTTTTTATTGTTCATTTTATTGCCCAATGTACAATGTTCTCACAGTCCATAAAAGAAAACACTCCAAATTAATAAATGTAGCCTTTCATAAAAAATAAAAAAAAGATCCAGAAGGTTTTCATAAATATATAGGCTATTATATTTATATATTTGGAAATATAGATAGACCTAGCCTATAGAATATCCATTTAAACACACACATTTATATTTTAAACTGTTGTGACCTGTGAATCTACAGTTTAAAATATTTGCAGAACTTAAAAAAAAAGCTAAGTACAATTTGTTGTAATAATATTGTTACTGAAAGTTTTATATAGCATAATTAAAATAATTAATTTAATTTTCCAACAAATGTTATAAGTCCAAAAAAGTCCATACTGTAGTTGAAACGTTACTTATAATTAGTAGAACGTCTAAAGTGACTATCGAAATAAAGTGTAACCCAAAAATCTAGCAGGAATTTACTTGCTTTCCTTTTCCAAACACAACCAATCAAAATGCTACACTTATTCACCAGGTCACACACACACACTCCTCATATGTGCAAACACTAATTGCTTTACTGATCACTAAGCAATCACTGCTTTACTGTAGTATAAGCCTATAATAGGTCAAAGGTCAGATTACCTGTTTTGAACAATGGATGCCAACAATGGACAGAGACCCCCCCACACTCAATTGTGTTCTTTACTGTATTCTAAAGAATATACTTTTGGTTTACATATGTTTATGGTTTTGTTGTATGCTACTGTATACAACAGTAATGTTTGGCCTAATAAATATTTTCTGTTTCTACATTACATTGGTGATTACAGTGTACTTGTTACCCTTCTCAGAAGATTACTTTCACTGTAGAACATTGTATTGAAATATAGATATAAGTGTAAGAATGACCAAAGAGCTTTAGATTTAGAAAAACAATGTTTACAAGGTATATCCAAAAATGCACTATTATGAAATAAATGTTTGCCATTTGATGCAAATGCTTCATTCTGACATGTGTTTATGACATTTTTGAAGGAGATGTGAGGCATTTTGCATTTTGTGTGTGAAGTTTTGGGAATTGTGTGTAGAGTTTTGAAAAAAATGTGACATAGTTGGTCAGTTACTAGACACCACATGCTTACCCATTTATAGATCTTAGCCATTTAGAGCCAAATTGTTTGCCAGATTTTAATTAACCTATCAAAAGTGATTGCCAATTTAAACGCTTTAATGACATTACGAAATAGCCTCGGCTAATTACCACCATATTAGTTCTGATACCAAATAAAGTCAACTTCATAAATAGGCCTGTATCCATTGCGAACCTATTTTATTATTAGTCTTAAAATGTCCATAAAATATAAAATCATTGTTGAGACACAACATTGTCAACATACCATAGTTTTACTTGTACTGATGTCTAAAGACTGCTGCACAGTGGCGGCGACTA
Source organism: Semotilus atromaculatus (assembly GCA_031834385.1). Taxonomy (NCBI): domain Eukaryota; kingdom Metazoa; phylum Chordata; class Actinopteri; order Cypriniformes; family Leuciscidae; genus Semotilus; species Semotilus atromaculatus. Next base: position 20,012,083 of record JAULUF010000007.1, read on the forward strand.
GCGTCTTGTGCTCAAACAACGCTAAGAGAGAGCTTACGAATGGTCCAGACCAACCTTACGAAAGTGTGACTTACAGAAGATATACTTAGCGTACGAACGTGTTGGGAATTGTGCCATAAGGTTAAGAGAGAGGTTAAGGAATAGGTTAAGAAATACTTAGCGATAAGAACGTTTTGGGGAACCGGGCCATGGTTAGTGTGGCTGCTCGCCTAGGGTTGTTCTGTCTATTGTTATCTACAATGGAGGGAATTAAGTAGAAGGCTACTATCTCATTGTACTAATGTAGTTATAGGCTTATCTCTTAATTTGAGGGGTTGTTTTGAAGTGATTAGCCGACACCTGTACATTTTTATGTCATTTTCCTCTGCTGTGTAAACCTCACATGTGATTGTGTGCTTGGTTAGATACAGTGGTGGAATGTAACGAAGTAAAAATACTTCGTTACTTTACTTAAGTACATTTTTCACGTATCTTTACTTAAGTAGAATCAATAGTGCATACTTTTGACTTTTACTTCGTTATTTTTTGCAGCTATTATTATACTTTATACTCCACTACATTTCTACAATGTTTCGTTACATTTTCTGATCAGTTTTTCCCCCTGCCAAAACAGGGATTGAAAAAAATCTCCATGTTTTCGGTGCTGATGCGTTCATGAAACATGTAACGGTGTCGCTGCCAATAAAGCACCTAAAAGCTGTCACAAAGAACCGGCAAAAGTAGCCTAATGATTATGAATATGTAAAATATAACAAGGAGACATTTTAATTGTTTATTAATTAACAAGTGTTTCCTGCTGTGTCAGTGTCAGCAGCAATAAAGATGAAGTTGACGATGCTGACGCGCGATCTTTGCAGTGAACTCGCCAGAGATAAATGCACATTTCATACGGATTACATGCAGAGAACAGTCTGTTTTCTTTCTGTTTGAATTGTTCTGTTTAAAAGTAAACATTTCAGGCTTTCTATATACGTCTCAGGTCTGTGAGGCAAGTACAGAGAGTTTCGGTTTATTTCTCCAGTTCACGCGCTGGCGCCTCCGTGACCTGGGCCGGTTTTCCCGATAACGATGTATCTTAGCTCTTAAGAGCGCTCTCTACGTGCAATGTTACGAACGCTCGCTGCAATATACGTGCGTTTCCCAAAAATGCACTTAACATGAACGCGCGAGCGCGCGTTCTACGTGCTACTTAAGCGTCGCTGTCCATTCGCGAAGTGCTGAAATAACCTTATGGAATCGTATTCTGAACGTTTAACCTAATAATCGTTATTTGTTGTGGATTAGAAATCAAGACAAATCTATATAGATATAAAGCACCTATACAGGCTGACAAAATGGCTTAACAAAAAAAAAAAAAAAAAAAGAGAAGATACCTTTCAAAAAGATAAAATTAATGTCCTTTTAGAGGAGATAGAGCGAAACAAAGATTTTATTTTTAACAGATTTAAAGGACACAATACAAATAAGGAAAAACAAAACATCTGGGAGGACATTGCAAACTAACTGCTCAAAGATCAGGGAAGGAGGTCCGCAAGAAATGCCCAATAGGCCTACATGGCTGGTTTCCGTGCACGTCAGCAAGTCATTGTAAGTTGTTTTTTAATTAATCCCTATTTTGCCCAGTCTTTAAAGCATATTTCCCTGATTACTTATTTTATGATTATGATTTTTTTTTCATTCATTTAATTTAGATGTGTATTTCTATCTTTTTCTTCCCTTTTTAATTATTTCATTTATAAATTCATGTAAACAAAAAACGAGTACAATAAAGTGTACAATAAAATACAATCAAAACATTATTATATTACTCGTGTTGCAGTGTGTTAAATCTAGATAAAAGTGTAATCTGCCGGTTGTCCTGCAGGTGTCCTCATAAATCTGTCTTCTTACCATGCACTTGGGGATGTATGATTACTCCAGAGCACTTGTAGTTCTACGAAGATTTTCACGTGCTACTTAAGCTACGATGCTTTTGGGAAACAGACCATAATATTAAGATCAGTCGTACGATCGTTTTTACGATCAACTTAGGCTTACGATGCTTTTGGGAAACGCAGCCCTGATTATTGTCTGATATATTTACTTATTTATTAAATCCAGGCAATTGGTTGATGAAACATTGATTAAAATTAAGATACAATTAATACAAAACGAAATTTACTTTAAAGAAGGGCTTTCTATTTGAGTTCTCTGTGAACGTTTTAAAGCAGTATTTTAGTGCCGCTTTCATAGCGCTCACGTAATGGAGAACTGACACGTCTGTAACATTGTTTTTTCCTCATAAATGTGAACAAAAAAAATAAAATGAATATTTTATGTTCTGTGGAGAGCCAACCCTTCTTCATCCGATGTGTATATTAGCCTACTTTTGGTGTGCGCAGTGAAATTCACAGAATTACAAAAAAATATTTTGCCACCTAAAAGTTAGAGATTTTTTTGTTACATCCGTTATGGATGTAGCCTATATTTCCCTCCCTCGTATGAAATATAAAACACATGTGCCTGTACACTGATATTTTTCTAATGTCTGGACTTCTTTATTAAGGGAATATTGATATATAAGTTTCAATTGGTATTAAATGCATTTTCTGAGAACTTATATTTCAAGTTTTTACTGCAAATGTCACATCCATAACGCTGGGATTGCCCAATTTTAACGAATTTATCCTAAACTAGTTTTGTGCTGTAGGTCTACGTATTGTATAATGTTAGCTTCAAATAAGCAGGCCTATTAGAATATAGACATTAAGATAATACATTGTTATGCAAGTACTTTTACTTTTAAAGTACATTTAAAATCAGGTACTTTTTACTTAAGTAGGGTTTTCATTGTGGTACTTTTACTTTTACTAAAGTAAATATGTCTCTGGTTATTTGTACTTTTACTTAAGTACTGAGATTCAGTACTTCCTCCACCACTGGTTAGATATGACTCTATTGGGGTAATTTGTGTGATAGCCCAACCCGATCTCACTAAATGCGTCTTTATTGCACGCATGTGCATTGTCGTGTAATTTATACGCTAAATTGAGTTTTTACGTGCATAGGATAGGCTACGCATTGGTTGGTTAGGGTGGGCGCCAGATTGTAGCATTCATCCTAATCATTGAACGGATGAAGCCAGTTACATTTTATTGTGTTTTCACCTTCCTGCTTCTTGATCATGCATATGACTGTGAATAGTTTTTAAACTGTTTAAATAAATTTTGTACTTTTATAAATCTGTGTCTGTTACTTGTGTATCACAGGAGTAAAAAGTCCTGCGTGTTTCTAAATCGCAAACTTTTTTACACTTACTGCTCTACTTACTGCTTTGCTCTATCACTTTTATATTTTTATATTGTATCTCCTTTTATCACCTAATTTTAACTTCAGCAAATCAGCACAGTGCTCAAACAACAAAGCTTGGATTACTACAAAAAATAAAAATTATTTTATCCAACCAGCCTCCCACTGAAAGCCATCAGCTTACATTCCGGGAAAGGGAAAACACAACTGCCTCATTCATAAGAATAAGTGAGAAAATACCTCTTCTGGTTCAAGAATCTACTTGCTGCACAAACTGCCAAAGACTTTTACAAAGGATTGCAATTCTTGAAACAAAGTTAATTGCAGGACCACCAAACCAGACGGAACACACAACAGAGCTTCGTCATGGACGCCCTCAGCATACAGCCGGTGAGTCCCATGAATCTAGTGCTCCTCGACAGGCCATACTGAGTGTAGAGAAACAAGCCGCCGTAACTGATCGACATGCAAATCGATGGCACAAACAGGCAGCGAGACCCAAAAGCACTCGAGACAGATTGTCACGAGCATCACATATTGCTGCAATAGCATCCTCTACCCCAGATATGGCTCTGACAAGGATTGCAAACACTGATTTCCTACCACAGCCTATACATCTTAAGAACAGATTTGAAGTAGTAATAAATGTAGATGAGGAATCCCAAAACGTGATGAATGTGATCAAACAAAGATCGAATCAGCCAGTTGCTAACACTGATACTAACTGGCGCTCAAAGTTGAAAGACTCTGGGTTAAAGACTCTGATAGTGGGTGACTTCATAATCAGAAACATTAGCAGCAGGGATACAACCACGTGCTGCCTTTCACAAGCAACAACATCTGATGTAAACAGGGAACTTCAGAACACTGATGAAACATAAGACCCCAAATCGACTTATCATTCATGTGGGGAATGAATGATATTCATAAAGAGCAGTCAACTCCTTAAGAAGGATGTCAATCAACTTTTTGAAACATGTAAAAGACTGAAAGTTCAGAGATTTATAAGTGGACCACTCCCAGCAAGAGGAACAAACAGGTTTTCATGGTTGCTTTGGCTTAAAGCTGCCGATCATATTCAATGAAATCGACACTATAATCCGACAGAACAACCTAAATAAAGTGGTTTTAGAAAAAAAACCAAGCTTCTAACTCCCCCTGGAGTTCTCTGTTATTTGTTTTGCAAAAATCCACCACTCCCGGATCATCGGGTCCAATCAGCGCAGGGGGATGTGAGATCTGACTGTCAATCACAGGTCGTGCACACGCCACCCCTCAAGTTACAATCGGATTGGCATTTTGAAAGGTGGAGAGATTTACGTGATTTAATTGGGTTCAAGCTGGTTGCAGAGCTTGCAACATTTCTTCTCGACAGGAAATTGTGCTTTATCAACCACTTACTTTATTTCTTAGTGTTATGTTAGTAATCTAAGTATGTTTGCCCAAATGTGTTGGTATGGATAGCTAACGTTAGCACTTGTTGGGCAGGTTCGTTAGCTTTGTTTGCACTGAAATCCGTGTGAACGTAACGTTAGGTGTATAAACGTGTCCAGATGAAGGGATGAAGTTCGGCTTTTTGGAAGAACGTTGATGGATGCTGATGAGACGGGCGCGCTCACAGAAAATCTGGTGCACACGCACTGACGAGCACGAACTCTGTGGGAGGGTATTCGTTGATGGGGGAGGGTGAGAGTGTACAACTCTCACAACCATGAGAGTTGTAAACATTCAAAATTTTGCCTATTTCCACTCAATCTGCCAGACTTGCCGACTGCAGCTTTAATATATGGCTGCAAAAAAACCTGCAATATAAAAGGAGTGATCTTCATTGACAACTTCAATCTTTTCTGTAGTCAGAGGCAACTGCTTCAACAGGATGGGCACCACCCAAAAACTTGGTTCAAGAGTGCTAAAGGACAATATCTACTTCTCCCTCAATCATCCTTCTGCAGTGTGTGCCAATCCACACAACCTGAATGGCACACACACCTGGACACGGTATGAATGACCACAGGACTTCACTTCAGCACCTGAATGGACATGTGGTTGACATATCACACAAGGACAATGATAACACCTCTCAGCCACAACAACCTCTGCTCACGGACACAGTCTCAGCTGAACCCTGCCCACAGAGCTCACCACAGACAGACTGTGACATACTAGAACTGGTCCAAGATTCAGCACCCAAGGACGACTTTCTGGAAAACATATTACAGACTCCGATAACACCAGACACATTATCCCTCTCTCCAGCATCTCCACTTCTATGCTTCTCAGAGAAAATGGAAGAACTGGTGTATGCTGGAACCAAACTATCCCACTCTTTTGCTGCAAGCCCCCATATATCAACCAAAAGACGGCAGGCCCCGCAACTACCAAAGCCTGCAGGCCCAACTCACCCTCCCCTTCCTCCTGTGAGAGCTCTTCGGCCTCTGCCACAACGCCAGGGCTCAAACCCTCTTCCATCGGCTCGAGGTGAACCAAAAACAACTGATACCAGTGATATGTGTCAGGTCCCCGCTATGATGACAGTAACTTTCTCAAATGTTTACAGAACAAGCGGGAACCCAGTGTACCTGTATCTTTCTCTATTTCTGTTCTTTTACATGATAGAAAGTCTAAGGCCTTCAAAAGCCATACAGCAAACCCATCTAAGCTGCTGCCTATTACACGCCAAACTAAGATTGCAGTGGGGACAAAAAGTAAGACTGTTAAGTTAGCACTTTTAAACATCCGCTCACTTAAAAATAAATTACTTCTAGTCAATGACTTAATAACCACAAACAACCTGGATTTTATGTTTCTAAATGAAACTAGGCTAGAATACAGCTGCAGTGCAACAATCCTCAATGAAACATCCCCTCCTAACTTTACTTTTATGACTGTCTGCAGAGCTGTTAGGAGATGTTGGGGTGTAGCTGCTCTTTTTAAAGATGTCTATCAATGTACGAAAATTTGGGAATTAACCGTCTTTCGAATATCAGTGTATTGTGTTAAAAGGTGCTCCACGCATTTTACTTATCATTATTTACAGGCCTCCAAAATACTCTCCAGCCTTTGCTGAGGACTTTACAGAACTGTTATCAACAATTTCCTCAGAGTTTGACTGTTTTACCATTGCTGGAGATGTTAACATTCACATAAATAATGCAGAAACCAATATGGCAAAAGAAATCAAAACTGTTTTAAAAACTTTTGATTGTGTTTTATTGCTATTTAATTTGAAGACGTTTGAAGTGAACCAGGATTTTATGCCAAAACAGATAGTAAGGGAAGATGGTGGAAGTTTTGAATTAGGTTTGGTTGAAAGATAGAGCTGGGTGTCATCTGCATAGCAATGGAAGTGAATCTGATCTTTACGAAAGATGTAACCTAGGGGGAGAAGATACATGTTGAACAGCAGGGGCGACATGACAGAGCCCTGGGGCACTGCTGTGATGACAGGGACTGAATGAGGTGAATGATTTTAACTGAATGAACACATATAACTGAATTTTATGTGGTTAGACCTTAGTCAGGGTAGATGCCATATTGTTTTTTTGTTTTTTTTGTGGATGAAAATTAGGTTCTGATGGCACAGACCTACAGGCTTTACAATTGCATGCACTGTGTGACCTACATGCAATTTCCATAACTCAGGCCAACTCAAAACGGTTTAATTTTTAAATGCATGAACAAATTACATTATTGAAAGTTTATTGTATGGATCTATGTTTTCAAGTTGATGGATATTTTGGTACGGATATGCCCTGCCTGCCTACGAGCCACACCTGCATATTGTATATTTCCATATTTACCATAGTAAAAAGCTATAGTAATAATTAGTATATAAAACACTTAGGATTTTTTGACGATGTTGTGTCTTAATTTTGACCCATGTAAACTATTGCTTCAAATGTGCTTCAACATTCTATTTTTTTGGAACTAGAAGCTACCATGTTTTTTTATCATTTCATTACAACAGCAAAAACTAATACTAGCCTAACTAATGTAAGTCAAGTCAAGTCACCTTTATTTATATAGCGCTTTTTACAATACAGATTGTATCAAAGCAGCTTCACAGTGATAACATGAAAATAATACAACAAAGTTTGTTTCTAGAATAAAATTGTGTCATCGTCCACCTTAAGTAAGGCAGATAAATAATATTGTTGAATATTAAATGTCCCCAACTAAGCAAGCCAAAAACCAAGGCAACAGTGGCAAGGAACCAAAACTCCATCAGGTGACAGAATGGAGAAAAAAAACCTTGGGAGAAACCAAGCTCAGTCGGAGGGCCAGTTCTCCTCTGGCCAACAAAAGAAAAGTGTATGATTATGATTCCGGCAGCATTACATGTCAGAAGTCAGATTGGATCAGAACATTTAGAATATTTATCCAGTTCCATCTGGTTGGAAGTCGGAGTCAACACGCTGGTATTTACGCTGGCGCCTCAATACATTACGGACCTTCTCCACAGGAAATGTTCTAGACATCTAAGGTCCTCGAACAAGTTGATGCTTACTATGCCACGATCAAGACTAAAACTAAAAGGGGATCGTGCCTTTTCTGTCGCTGCTCCACGTTTGTGGAATGATTTGCCGGATCATATAAGACTATCTTCCACTGTTGATAGTTTTAAATCTTTACTAAAGACTTATTTCTTCTCTTTGGCGTTTGGTCAAATGTAATTTTATGATGCGCTTTATGATAGGCTTATGTTGTGTTTGTGTTGGTTGGTGTATTTATGTATTTTATATTTTTTGGACTGACTGTACAGCACTTTGGTCAGCAGTGGCTGTTTTAAACGTGCTTTATAAATAAAAGTGCCTTGCCTTGCCTTGCCTTGCCTTGCCTTGCCTTGGTATGGAGACGAGTTTGTTGAGGATCAGTGCCGATGGATGTTGTGTCGATGAGGCCTTCACAGCCATTGTGGATGGGTCCAGGCGCAGGTCCACCATCTGATCTGGATACGGCCCGGATCCGGCTGACTTCAGTAAACCTCGGAATAAACAGAAAGACTAACATTAGCGTAGATGCCATTGTTCTTATGATGTAACAAGTACATCAGTCAAGTCAAGTCAAGTCAAATATAGTCAAGTCAAGTCAAATATATTTATATAGCGCTTTTCACAATACAGATTGTATCAAAGCTGCTTCACAGTATCAATCAAAACAACTTAACAATGTTTGTTTATTACTGGAAAAAAGACATCCAAGTTTGGTAGGGCTGATCAATGGTATGATTGGTTAATTCATTTGAATATCCCCAAATTAGGTGTTATAGGAAGTGTCCCCGGTTCTGGCTGACCTAATCTATGTAATCATTTAACTGATTTGAATAATATAAATGTATAATGTTCTATATGAATGCCAGGTAAAAGAGATGTGTTTTTAGTCTAGATTTAAGATTTTAGTCTAGAGATACACTCTAGACTAAAATCATAATTCTGCTACATCTGAGTCCTACATCCTTAAATCCTACATCTGCTTTCCGGACAAGGGGAAGACTGTTCCAAAGTTTTGGTGATAAATAGGAGAAGGACCTACCGCCCGCCTGATTTTGATATAGTTATTATAAACTGGCCAGAATTTTGAGATCCCAAGATGTGAAGGACTATAATGCGTAAAGAGCTCGCTCAAGTACTGCGGAGCTAAACCATTTAGTGCTTTGTAAGTAGTCAGCAATATTTTAAAATGTATACAATGTTTAAAAGGGAGCCAATGCAGTGTTACAGAACGGGGCTAATACGGTCATACTTTCTGGTTCTAGTGAGAACTCTAGCTGCTGCATTTTGAACTAGCTGTAGTTTGTTTATTAAGCGTGCAGGGCAACCACACAGTAGAGCATTATAATTATCTAGCCTTGATGTCATGAACGCATGAACTAACTGTTCCGCATTATTAATTGAAAGCATATGTCGTTGTAGTGAGGTTCAGTGTGAGGGTGTAGGAAGAAGAAGACAGGGTCGGCGAAATTGGGACTCGCACTTTATTTATAAACAAATCAAAGAAAACAAAAGGTGCGCTCGTGCGCCTTCACCGTAGTTTAATACTACAGCACAAAATAAGAAACACTCTTCCCGCGGTACCAGTTCACGCTGTGTGTCTCCAGCTCTCACAGTTCAGTCAGTCGACCACTCTTTCCACTCGGACAAATACTCCTCCCAATATCAGCGTTTACTGCGAGTCGCGTGCGAGTCCCAAGCCTCTCTCTCCCCGCTCTCTCATTCCTAGCAGCTTATATGCGGTCTCCACACCAATCACTGCAATCAGACACAGGTGTTCATCATCTGCACTTGACCTACTTACTCACCGCATAGCTCGCTGATTCCTCTCTCGCTACAGACTTCGCGAAACCACGCCCCAGGAGGTAGTAGCGGAGGGTGAGAACAGCCCACCTGATGGCTAAACATTCTTTTTCGATGGTGCTGTACATCGCCTCTCTCTTAGAGAGCTTCCGACTGATGCACAGCACCGGCCGCTCTTCACCGTCCACCTCCTGGGACAGGACTGCGCCCAGCCCCCTGTCCGATGCGTGCGTATGTAGGATGAAAGGGAGAGAGAAGTCAGGAGCATGTAAAAGCGGGCTGCCACACAGAGCAGCCTTTATCTGGGTGAAAGCCTGCTGACACTGCTCCGTCCACTGGACCGTATCTGGTACTGCCTTTTTAGTTAGATCAGTCAGCGGGCTAGCGAGATCCGAATAATTAGGTACAAACCTCCTGTAATAACCCGCTAGCCCCAGGAACTGTCTAACCTCCTTTTTGGTCTTAGGCCTCGGACAGGTCGCAACCGCTGCCGTCTTATCAATTTGGGGACGCACCTGTCCGTGACCCAAGTGGAAGCCCAGATACCTTACTTCAACACGCCCAATCGCACACTTCTTCGGGTTGGCCGTGAGCCCAGCCCTTCTCAGCACGCAAATGCTGCATATGACGCTGCCAGTCGTTACTATAGATGATAATATCATCCAAGTAGGCAGCGGCATAATGCAGCATGCGGCCGGAGAATTTTGTCCATCAGACGCTGAAAAGTCGCAGGAGCCCCGAAGAAGCCGAAAGGAAGGGTGACAAATTGGTGTAATCCAAACGGCGTTGTGAGAGCTGACTTTTCTTTGGACATGGGAGACAAGGGGATCTGCCAATATCCCTTTGTTAAGTCCAGTGTCGAATAAAAACGAGCAGTACCTAGCCGATCAAGCAATTCGTCAACCCTCGGCATTGGATAAGCATCAAACTTAAACGCCGCGTTCACCTTTCTATAGTCCACACAGAAACGGATCGAGCCGTCGGTTTTAGGAACTAACACTATCGGGCTCGCCCAGTCACTGCTGGACTCTTCTATTACCCCCATGTCCAGCATGGCCTCTAATTCGTTCTGAACTACCTTTTTTTTTGTGTTCAGGTAAATGATACGGGCGGCAGCGCACCACCACACCCGGTTCCGTCTCAATGTGGTGCTGAATGAGGTCCGTTCGACCAGGCAGGGGCGAGAACACATCAGCAAATTCAGCTTGTAAATTTTTTATGTCAGTGAGCTGGGAGGGTGAGAGGTGATCTCCACCAAGAGCCAGCGCGAGGGATTGTGGTTTTGTGTTCACTTCTGGTCCGAGATCCTCCTCTCCGCTCACTACCGTCGCCAGCATCACTGACTCTGCCTCAACCCACTTTTTGAGGAGGTTGAGGTGATAAATTTGATGCGCCCCTATCTGTTCGAATTACCTCATAGTTGAGATTGCCAACCCGCCGTGTGACCTCAAAAGGTCCTTGCCACTTTGCGAGTAATTTAGAGCTGGAAGAAGGGAGTAATACAAGCACTTTATCTCCTGGTGCAACTTGACGAAGTCTAGCCCCCCTGTTGTACAGCCGACTCTGTCTGTCCTGGGCCTGTAACAAATTCTCCATTGATAGCCGCCCCAAAGTGTGGAGTTTTGTTCTCAGGTCCAAGACATGCTGAATTTCGTTCTTACTAGCGGACGGTCCGTCCTCCCAAGTTTCTCTAAGAACGTCTAACACCCCGCGGGGCTGACGCCCATAGAGAAGCTTGAAGGGGGAAACCCCGTGGAGGCTTGAGGGACCTCGCGTACAGCGAACAAGAGGGGTTCTAGCCACTTATCCCAATTTTTGGCGTCTTCGTGAACGAACTTTCGAATCATGGATTTTAACGTGCGATTAAACCGTTACACTAACCCGTCTGTCTGTGGGTGGTAGACGCTAGTGCAAATCGATTTAATGCCCAATAATTCATAAAGTTTGCGAATAGTTCGTGACATAAACGCCGTGCCTTGATCGGTGAGAATCTCCTTAGGGATTCCCACCCGGGAGATTAATGAAAACAGCGCGCTCGCAACACTTTTGGCCGAAATGTTGCGGAGCGGGACTGCTTCAGGGTACCGCGTTGCGTAATCCACCAGGACTAAGGCAAAGCGATGCCCACGTGCTGACCGTTCTAATGGCCCGATGAGGTCCATACCAATTCGTTCGAAGGGGACCTGCATTAACGGAAGGGGGCACAATGGTGCTTTTGGATTGGCCGGGGGATTCACCAACTGACATTCATGACAAGACGCGCACCACTTGCACACATTCTCGTGACTGCCCGGCCAAAAGAACCGGGCCATGAGACGGTTTAGTGTCGCCGTTTGACCTAAATGCCCGGCCATTGGATTACAGTAAGCCGCCTGAAAAAGGAACTTTTAGGAACTAACAACTGCGTTGTATCTTCTTTTGACTGGGCGTCTTGGGTCACCCGATACAACTTATCTTTTAAAATAGCAAAATAGGGATAAGAGAGCGGTTGGTCTGGGTGGAGTACCTGGCCGTCGATAGAACGGACCTAAATAAACGCATGTTTTAATGTCTCGTCCTGGGACTGCTCCAGGGGAAAATCATCGCGCTCTGTGAGGATAGTTCTCTCCAGAGTACTCCGTTCCCCTGCACCAGAACCCAGAGGTCCCGGCTCAGCATCTCCGACCTACCGCTGTCTTTCCCTTATTTCTCTTTTCCCAAGAGGCATCCGCACACAAAGACCCCAATAATTTACTAAAAGCAGGCCAATTCGTTCCCAGAATTAGCGGATGCCGGAGGTGCGGGTTAACTGCTACCTCTACGCTATGCTTTTGTCCCCTAAATTGAATTACCACCGGCATTATAGGATAACTCACCACCACTCCGTGCACACACCGCACCTTAACCATGCGGCTGTTATCCAATGCCCCAGGTTGAATCAGGCTTTGATGAATGGAGGTTTGGTTGCAGCCTGAATCCACCAAAGCCTGATAAGTACCCCCCTTGATACTCACTGGTATCTGGTACAGGCCAGCTTGATCGGGGGCAGCCTGTGGCGCGTCGGGAACCCGGATCAGTGTCCCACCTCCATCACTGGACACTGGTCGATAAAGTGTCCTGGGTCCCCGCAGCGCCTCCCCGCCGCCCCAGTGGCAGGAAGCGGGTCAAGGGATTGGCGTGGAGAGCGCGGGGCTGCAGGAACCGGGGTGGAGTAGCCGACAGACGCAGCCCCCCTGGGTGGGGCCCTGAGTGCTGAGACAGGCTCCGCCGGAGATCCCGTTCTCCATCTCGGCGCCGGCCGGGGCATCAGCCCCCCCACGAGACCTGGGAAGAGGGACAGGTTTGGGGAGAGAAGGGGACGAGAGAGAGAGAGAGGGAGAGAGAGAGACAGATGGGAGGGGCTCGCCGACCCCTAGGCACGCCACCATGTGATCCTCCGCCAGGTGGATGGCTTGGTCCAGCGACGTCGGGCGGTGGCACTGGACCCACTGTGCGGTCTTCTTGGGCAGTTTGGAGATGAACTGTTCCAGTACCACCTTGTTGATAATGTCCTCGACGTCGCCTCTGTCGGCCGGAGTCCCGGAGCTGTTGCGCCATGACGAAGGGTCGGCTGAACCGCTCAGCCCCAAGACCTGAAACAAAGACCCAGGTACGAGCGTTCTTGGGGTTGGCAGGGTATTATCGCTGCTTCATCCCTAACTTCTCCTCCTTAGCCGCCCCTCTGACAGACCTGACTAGAAAGGGACAGCCGGAGAAGGTTCACTGGACGCCAGAAGAGGAGGAAGCGTTCCGAAACATCAAGACGGCCCTCACCTCGGAACCGGTACTCCGAGCACCAGACTTTAGCTGCCCCTTCCTGCTACAGACAGATGCGTCCGATATTGGGAGCCGTCCTGTCACAGATCCAGGAAGGTGAGGAACACCCTGTTTTGTATATCAGCAGGAAGCTTACCTCAGCCGAGAAAAACTACGCCGCGGTGGAGAAGGAGGCCCTGGCTGTCAAGTGGGCCGTCTTGGAGCTGTGGTATTACCTCCTCGGCCAAAAGTTCACACTGGTCACGGATCACGCTCCGCTTCAGTGGATGGCCCGAGCCAAGGACACCAATGCCAGGGTAACCCGATGGTTCCTCGCACTCCAGGACTTCCGGGGGGGTTCAACCCAGAGGGTTCATCAGCGTCGCCCTGGAAACAAACGAGGAACACCTGCATGCCCTCGTCACAGGCTGATCGGCCCCAGCTGTGCTTCATCAAGCAAACAGCTACATAAGCCACATAGACTTTGTCAAAGTGGGAGAGATCTCTGCACGAGACAGAACGTTAATGCCTGTTCTCTATCTTTCTCCAGAAAGCAGCAGTTGACCGATCAGCCTCCAAGAAGGAAGAGGCCACAAACTTCACCGGGTTTTTCTTTGTTTTTTTTCTCTTCATTTTGTAAATAAATCCACTCTTGGGCACTATGCATGAGCTCCCCTTGTCATGTGATTCTTCACCCCGTGACACCCAGCAACGCTAGGCTAAACACACCAGGCTTGTTCGAGATGCATCGGCTTCTCGCAGACCGATCGGTGCATGACATCAAAGCACTTCGAGAGCGATCGAAAAGCACAAGGAGTTGTATGTTCTCCAAACACTCCTGCAGCACTCCGATCGGTCCGCAATGCTTCTATGTATCTCGAACAAGCCTTCCATCAACAATGGTGGTCATTGCGTTACTATTGATGCTCCTTGCTTTGCGAACCTACATCGACATCCAAACATGGCGAATCCAACACATTCGTGCAACTCGCCGTAACTTGCATAGACAGAGATTACAATCGAGCTGCTATTAGCTCGATTAGCTGCTATTTAAAAATGGCGGTCACAAGTTTCTGTTCGTCTATATTGGTCACGGTAACCCTGCCCCAGCCCCTGACACAAGCGGTTCTTCCTTCTAGACCAGCAATGTTTTGGTGCTACTTAGGAACCTCTTTTCCTGGTTCAGAGCTGGTGCTTTGGGTGTCGAAAGACAAATAACTGATTTGAAACTAGGCTCTGGCTCTGAACCGGCACTCAAACTTCCTTGGTGTAAAAGGGGTATGAGAATCTCAAGTCACCAGCTCTGCCCGGTAAAGAGGATCCCCTGGCTCCGGCTCCAGCATCTGAACCCATCACTCCACCGTGGCCTGTCAACCTGCTGGCAACCCCTTGTCTCCTCCATCCCTCAGCTGCACCAGAAACCATCATCCTTACGACTCCACCAGGCTCTCTTGTCCCACAGTTTCCACCTTGGTCAGACGTCGTCCTGCCTGTAACTTCAGCTCCACCTGGGTCTCCATCTCCAGTGGCTACGTCTCCATCGACCATCCCCAGGGTGGCACCTGCCAAGTCTACATCATGGCTCCCTCCTCCCTTGACTCAGTCCTAGGGCTTCATCCTGGCTGGTCTCTGGACCAACATCTGGCTCTTCTTGGCTCCCCCTTAACTCCTCCCACCCTCCACTCCCCCATGGACTCTTCTGTTTTTTATTTACTGTTTTTTTCCGGACCAACAGACCACCCTGTTGAACTTTGGTGGGCGGAAACCGAACTGCAGCCTGTATCCATTCTGAATGGTCTCGAGCCTGGCTTCGGGTATTAGTCGAGGTTCGTTCTCGACCCCCTGAAGCGTATTTTCGGCAGGGCTCGACCGAAAACGATCCTGTGGGGCAGACAGTGCAGCCTGCGTTCGCTGGAAACTGATGCGTCCCGAAACGTGCTTAACGGCGGGAGAGCAACATCGATTTCCTGCGGGCTCCGCGAAGGAGGCGACCTCGGTCGCTCCACCACAGGTGGGGCCGCCCACAGAGAACCTAGACTTGCTAGGATCTCTTAGACGAAGATTTTTTAGCCTGCAGGACGGCCCTCAGGTCTCCTGCTTCTGTTGAGGCTTCGTCTGAGAGCGCCGTCTACGCCCCCAAGCTCCTTGAGGGGGGGCCCTAGACGAGACGCTCTCTCTTTGTGCCTGTCTGTAGGCAGGGGAGCTGGTGGATGGCTGCGGTACGGCGAGGGAGATACTGCTTAAAAGCTGCAGACTGTTTCTTCACCTCCTGGAACCTGTCGACGACAGTGTTTACTGCGTTGCCGAACAGTCCAGAAGGCGAAATCGGGGCATCAAGCAGAAAAGCCGAGACCTCCGAGACCACCATGGCCGCCATGGAACGGCCGATAGCACGGGCCGTCTCCTTGGTGACTCGGAGAGACAGGTCTGCAGCTTTCCTAAGCTCAGCAATATCTTCGGGTGTTTATTCCTCGCCCTCATCAATATCCTCTAGAAGGTCGCCTGGTAAGCCTGCAGTACTACCATGGTGTGCAGACTAGCACCAGCCCGACCCGCAGCCATATAAGCCCTGCCCACTAAGGAAGATGTATCTCTGCATGGCTTAGTGGGCAGCACCGGGGTTTTCAGGGATGGCGCCGACTCTGGGGATAAATAAGTGGCAAGCGGCTGTTCCACCCGCGGCATCATCCCATAGCTGTTCTCTCTGTTCTCTCCTTGGAGGCAGACAGCTCAAGCATCGGGTTCTCAACTCGAGCGGAAGAACCACCGTTCAGTTCCATTGCTTAAGGTTGTGCGTAGAGTGTCTGGACAACCACTGGACGACATGTAGCCTACTCGTCACTGCCCTGAAGCGGGAAAATCAGCCTTTTAAATTTCAAGGATACGTGAGTATTGTGTTTTATTTACCTCAGCAAAATAAGATATGTAATTATTCAAACACAACTTCATTTTCTAATTTGACTTATGTAGCCTCGGTCACACTGTTTCGTTTTTCATTTGATTTGTCTGCATTTAGTCTCATTTGTTTCTTCTCTCCTCTGTATTCGTTGATGTTTCCTGGACTGATTCAGGTTACCGACCTTTATCAACGGGTTATCGACTAGGCTGTCACAGTTCTGTCACCCTAGTCTGGGTTTTCTCTTGGTTTAGTGACAGAGCTGTGACAGAGCTATGTTTGTTCCCCTATTTAATCTCCCTGTGTTTGCAGTCCTGTGCTGGTTCGTTGTCTATGTTCCTAATGTTTCCTGGGGCCCGTTCTTCGTACCTCGCTAACTAATTTAGCTGGATTTGATTGTTGGCGATTTGGCATGATCTTGGATTGTTTGGTTCTTCGATGCTCATCCTGGACTTGCTGTCATAGCAACAGGTGCACAAGCTTGAACTTGCTCGTGAGCAGGCTTATTTCATGTTAACAGGATTAGATTTAGATTTATAAGCAAAGGTGAAACGGGAAGCCTTTTAACGCAGCGCAATAGTGTACTTTTTGAGAGATATATTTCGACTCGTGAGGATGTCGTTTACATCATTAATTTTTTGGAATTGCACATTAAATGCTCGACTCGCCGCAGTTGCCCTTTAACAACAGCACAAACTGTGTGCATTGTCCTGAGATTCTTTGCGAGTGGCTCTTTCATGCAGAGATGTGGAGAACTTGATAAGTGCTGTCTGTTGTGCCATTCGCAAAGTTTACTTGGCGCTCAAGCTGTTTTTAGGGTTTTTTTTGTGGCTTTTACAACTTAAGCCACTTAAGACCCAATGTTGTAGGCTATAGCAGTTTTTTTTTTTTTTTTTTTTTTTTGCCAACGCAGGTACATTATAATTTTTAATGAAGATCATGCAATCATGACCATGCCGATTAATATGACACAGTATTATGTCCCTCAGGCTTCCCTAATGTGATTGGTACCATAGACTGCACACACGTTCCCATCACTCAATGAAGGGGATTTTGTGAACCGAAAGGGGGATCACAACGTAAATGTGTAAGCAAGTTACTATAGCGATTCTTAATATTCCAGATTATTAATATTATATATATAAAAAAAAAAAAAAAAAAAGGCAGTTGACAGACTCAAATCTCTTAGATGATGTGTGACTATGTTTATCACAGATGTGGAAGCAAAATGGCCAGGATCTGTGCATGCCTCAAGAATTTTCAGAGATTCATATTTATGCACATTATTTGAATGTGGTAAGGAAAAATATAAATATCAAGCTCACTGTGTTATATGCACAAAGGCAAACAGGTGTTTTATGACCCCATTCCCTGACCCAAACCCCAGACCAGTTACAATGCAGCTCTAGCAGGACAAGGGCACACAATGAAGTGAACTTTAGCCAACTAAAGTGTCTGAAAGGTCTGAGGGTTGCACCTGACAGGGCCTGTAACATTGCATGTGCCATATTACACAACATTGCCACCATCAAAAAAAAAAAACCATTTCATTAATAAAAGACACGATAAACATGCTTAGTTCCTTGAGTTTTATTTCAATTGTTCTTTGTAAAGAAAAGCCAGTGATCAAGTCATATTTTGCCTGCAATAAGAGATATTATGCAAGGTCAGCAATAGTACTCTGTGTGAAATAATATATTAGCACTTAATCTGAAGTTCCTTTGAAGCAACTCATCTCTAGTGCCAGTTTTTTCCCCCAAATATTCTATTTTCTAGGGGTGGGGCAGGGGGACTTGGGGTAAACCTGTCAACACATGCCAACAAAAATTAAAAGGGTTTCTTCACTGCCCTGGTGCATTGGGGAAAAAATGGGCATTACAAAGTGTTGTACTGTCTTCCCTTTTGATGTAAAGTTAGAAAAAGTCTTACTGCACATGCTTCAGCCAACACTTGCTTGGGAACAGATAAAAGTGTTGGTGTATTGTTTAAAACTGCACAAAAGAGGAAAACACAATTTCATTACAATGAAATACACTGGGGGGGAAATGTGATAAATATTCATGGCAACATATTTTATTTTACATTAACTGTAGTTTCACACGTTTCACAAGTCAAAGCAATTAATTTACTACTCAATGTTTAACAGTTGATATGACTGGACTTAAAGCTCATTTACCTGTAATGAAGGTGTTGCTGCGACTGGCCTCTGGGTCTGAGGAAGAGCTGAACTCAGGGATGCCCTCCACAATGGGTCGGTTCACATTCAACCCAAGGGCCAGCTCTTCTACCTGGGTATAACGTGGGTGTGCAGGACCACCACATGTTTGTTTTTCTTTTAGTTTTTTCTCAGCCTTTTTCTTGGTTGCTTTTATAAACAGGCAAACATTTATTAACAGTGCCTTTTTAAAAGAGACTAGTAAGTACAAATTACCATTATGTAGAATATTCTAGTACTTCACTTTTACTTGTTCCCATGTTCTAGTAGTGGGTGGTGATGACTCTGACATTACTATGAACAAAGTTATTAATTATTTAGAAATGATTAAAATACAAAAATATATAGGCTACTGTAATAAGTGATAAAAACATCTAACATGGGTCACTACAAACTTAATTTGTACATTTTGCCAGCCCTCTCTCCTGGCTTTTGCACATTTGAGGTGAAATTTTTTAATTAAGTTTTCAAATTCAGCATATCCTTCAAAGAATAACTCTTGCTCTGCTGCAGTGAAAAACTGAGCGCGCTCTTTGGCCACGGTGAGCAGCCAATAGCAGCGTTGCTGATCAGTGTTTCTACTATAGATACATATCCCCTTTTAAACCAGCGCATGAACACGCAATTATCTCAGATAACTCAATCCAGCTATACTAATCATAGCTGGCAGGAGTGTTCGAAGAACCTAATTAGCTGGATCATGATGAGCACAATGATATTATCTTGGATTTCTCGTTTGATCTCGGATGTTTTAAACGTACGAAGAACGGGCCCCCTGTTCCTGCCAGATGTCTGTCTCGGTTTCCCCCACGGAAGAGTTTTTGTTTGTAGTTTTGTTTCCTTTTTATTATTAAAGATCTTTCTATTCCTGCACTTCCACTTTCTATTCCTGCACACTACCATTCCGTGACATAGGCTCTCCTATCTGCCATGTACAGAACACGGTTTTGTTCACTAAATGTTCTGATCTTTGCTCTTTGGTTTATTTATTATACGTAAAAGAATCTGTATATTTGGTTTAGTTGCATAGCAGCAGTAGATGCCAGAGCACTGTGCAGCATATTCCTGCTCAAATCGGCGGACCATCGCTCGGGGATTACTTTTCACAAGTAAGATTTAAGATTTAACATTACCGTACTATTGGTTGTATTTTGTGAATAAAATATTCAATGTGTCCTGTATCATAGCTACATGTATGACCTTTGCAGCAAAAAAACCTGCGTGAAAATCAGTTCAGTATTCAGTGAGATATGATTAATTAAATGCGCTGACAGCTCATTGTAACCTGTCAAACTGATTACACTGAGCGGAGTGGGTGACTGGTTTAAGATGGCGGCGCCGCGGCACGTCCGTGCCATAGGCAGTAGCGGTCGATAGGGCGTCTATCTCTATATGATGACTATGTTGATAACCATATGCAGTTTTAATAAAGTAGAATTAACGTAACCTAATTTTTACTTTTCGAAGTGTACACTTGAAGGTGTTGATTATAATTAGGCTAATTTTCTGATAACCCCATAAATAATATGGATAAACATAATATAATTGTTAAATATAATTATAAAAATATAAATCTAGCATCTGACTAACTAAAAATTAACCTCAAAACATAAAATGCCTAATGGGGGATATCTACATCTATAATAATAATAAAAACAATTGTCAGAACATCGTCTCTCAGTTGCTGAATGTCGCGCAACAACGTTGCTACAGACCTGTCGCGTCTTACAATTCTACGTTGTTACAATGTTGCGAGCACGTAAACAGCCACGTTGCCATAGCAGAAATTGACTTGACTTGACTTGACAGACTTTATTGTCATTCAGAATACAACAAGTGTATACAGAACGAAATTTCGTTTGCATAGGCCACAGTTTTTACAGTTTCAATGCAGTGTAAATGTTCATCCAAAAAATTGGTAAAAACAGATTATAATAAATATACAATAGCAAAGTGGAATAAATAATTTAAATATCTAAATATCTAAATATCTATCTAAATATCTGACAGCAATCAAGTGTAAGACCAGCAGTAGGCTACTAAGTATTATTCATAAGTATTCAACAGTCTGATGGCTTGGGGGACAAAGCTGTTATAAAACCTGGAGGTCCGACACCGCATGCTGCGAAACCTCTTTCTGGAGGGCAGCAGACTAAACAGACCGTAATGGGGGTGAGAGGGGTCCCTGCAAATTTTCCTGGCCCGAGATGCACAGCGGTTCTCTGCAATGTCCTGAATGGAGGGGAGAGAGGTGCCGATGATTCTCTCTGCTGTCCTCACCACCCTTCCCACATCCTTCCAGTCAGAGACACTACAGCCTCCACACCACACTGAGATACAGTTGGTCAAGATGCTCTCTATGGTGCTTCTGTAAAATGTGGTGAGGATCGGCGGGGGCAGATGGGCTCTTCTCATCCTCCGTAGGAAATACATCCCCTGCTGTGCCCTCTTCCCCTTGTGATGCAGTATTTACAGACCAGGTAAAATCGTGTGTAATGACACACCCAGAAACTTTATACTACTAACCACCTCCACGTTTATGTTGTTGATGAGTAGTGGAGCATGGCTGGGCTGGTTCTTCCTGAAGTCGACAATAAGTTCTTTGGTCTTGTCGACGTTCAGGATCAGACTGTTATCTCTGCACCAGCCACAGACGTTGCCACTACGTAAATGTGTTTGCTGGGTCAGAGCCTGCCAGTATGGGCTTATATATATATAAGCCTCCATTTTCACCATAGAATTCAGGTTAAATCGACTGAAGCAATCCCCTGATTGAAGCCGCTCGCTGAGAGGGGTGCTGGTCTGCCTGTGTAAACCGGACCGGTGAGGGGGTTTCTCTGGGAGAGAGAGCGAGACAAGCGGGGACTGGGCCAGAGTGTGCTCGCTCGTATTCATCCGCTCTGGCATCCTCTGTGGATGGCGCTTTTTCTAGGGGAGCGGGAGGTGCTGGGTCATCGTCGGCGAAGGTGGCCAGACGAGCCCGCAGGGTGGAGAGCGCCATATCATCACACTCCGGACAGCCGCCCTTAGAGAGTGCATGTTCCACTCCTAGAATTTGCTCTTTTAGAAAGTGAGTCGCAGCGCCGAACACACTAGCTTTAAAAGGACATAGCGCGCCAGATGACACAGCAGTTGAAAACCAGGATGTCGGGGTCCTCTTTCCGCTGAAGGCTTTTTGACGGCGGTGAAGAAGGCTTCTCAATCCGGAGGTCAGCGAAGTGAAACTTGCTGAAGGAGATTAAATCTGAATTCTATTGCGAAAATGGGGGCTTATATAGCTATAAGCTACGCCCATACTGGTGGGCTTTGACTCGCTCTGGCGCGAAGCGACCTGATTGGTTCGCGCATCCTAGCCGACTTGCCATAGGTTCGTGCAGTTGCTACAGCACAGCCAATGAGCACATTAGACGCTCAGCTATATGTCTGCTGTGCAGCTGCACTGCGTTTTAAAAATTTGGCTTCAGTATTCTAGAGAAAAGGAGTTTTCCCATAGCATACGTTAACTTACACAATACGAAAGACCTCTCGAAAGGGAATGTCTTTATCAGATTCAGAACGATTATCAAAACATATAGATGGAGTAGATTGAGTACGTCAACACCCCCAAAGCAGGAGTGAGGCAGTTTTAAACTTATATATGCCGTTTAATGTTTGATGATCACATTATTTTACATGTGCGTAAGCAATCTTCTATTACTTGTTTCTGCTTCATTTGTTTTTTGATCCAGAGATTCTGTACCATTTCAGAAGATGCGTAATAGTGCCCCCAACAGTGAAAACATGGATAGCCAGAAAATTCAGTCATTTGAAGTAAATGACTCTACCAGTTGACTAGTCTACACAAAAATCCAAATACTCAGAATTAGGAACACATCTGTTTTCTTTATTAATCAATATTTTCAAATTTCAATTTTCAAATCAAGTTTTTTAGACGGTATGTAAAACCATGTCAAAAAAGTATTCAATAGGCTACTCATCAAGAGTAGGCTAAACACAACGACAAGCCAAGTATACTGTGGAGTGTTACAAATTTATTAAATGTTTAATTTAGATTCCAATACCAAATTATAACTGAGAATGTGCATTTCAGGTTAGAATATCAGCTTTGAAACAGTTTCCAGCACGAGAATCTGGCAAATCCTGTTTTTCTGTATTTGTCAGATTACTGAAACTCTTAATTGCTTCTTCCTGACATTCCCGTTTCCCTCTATTATAAGACCCTTGGTCCTGTTTTCTTAACTCTCGGTGTCTGAATAGGAATTTGATTTGGACTGAGATGGGCAACAGTTTCAATCTAGAACTGGTTTCCTAAACCTGTTCCCATCATTCACATGCTTTGTAAGTCCCTCCCCTTTTAAGATTGTTATAATTGTGAGGGAATTTCTCCCTTAGTTAGACTCGAGACGAGCGAGCTTTGAAGACTACAGCAACGAACAAGCTTTTGTGCTCAATAAAGAACCTGCAAAAGATACTCTCTAATCTCCTGGTCTTCGCTTCTGAATCTTCTACACTTTGGGGGGGGGGGGGGGGGGGGGGGGGGGGGATGCTTGAGATGAGAGGGGGGATGCTTTTGAAATGCTTTTTTGCTATCAGTGTGATAACTTTTTCTCTCAAACTTTTTTTTTTCTCTCAGATAATTTATTTTCTTGCATTTAATAAAGACACAACAATTCTAACTCCATACTAAACGTCCTCGCGCTGCGCCGCGCAAAATGAATGGGTTTCACACTCTTTTACTGTCTATGGTAGCGCAGCGCCGCGCATTCCGCGTTCTGTCTGAAAGGCGCTTTGGAGGAACTACAAACACGAGTAAAAAGTGTTTAAAAAAAACTACAAAACATGACAAGCGCGACCGACGGTGAGAGATTTAGATAAAAGTTTGAGTGACTCAATTAAAAGTTTATTTAATTAAAGTTATCCGTGACCGTGTTATATTTCATCTACAATAACAATGTCGACTTTTATAAAGATCCGTTGGGCCATTGACTTTTAAATGCATAATTAACGTTATGCATATGAGGAGAGTTCTCCACATGAAAGACCCGCGAGTTACAGATCAACGTGCTTCTGCATTTCTCTCCGATACGGTAGGAAATTAAATAAAATGTGGAGGATTTTATCTTTGACAAGATGATAGACAGGCCAGTTTACTGTGACATGAGACAGACTGTAAAAAAAATATACAGGGGGGGGGGGATTTTAAAGAGATTTAACCTGTGCGCGTGATGGACAGGAATCCTACTCTCAGTATTACGCAAGGTCTCTCTCTCGTGCCGTTCGCGCGCCCTACGCGGTTTGAAGCACAGTCTCTGTCTCGCATGCACGCTCGCTCTAGATTACGCCCGATTTGAACGAATTTGCGTATAACTATTCGATCCCGAGTGGCTCAACACGTAGATCTATAGATAAACTCATCTTTCAGGCATTTGACCGACCAGGTTGACACTTCAGTGTGAGAAATCAGGGGTGTGGCGTGTGCGCGTGTGAAACCATTCAAATGCGGGTGTCTCACGGCCAATGCGTGAGAGTTGGCAGCTATGCAACTGTGAATACTTAATTATACATTTAAGTAGCCTATCTCTATCAAACGATTGAGTACAAGTAGAGGCCAAATATACTTAGACTTTTCTGTCAGTATAAGTCAAGTAGGCCTAAGTCGTATAAAAGTACATCAAGTAGGCTATATTTCAGAGAAGTAGCCTACATAAAAAGGCTACATAAAAAGTAGACTGAAAGTGTACTTTCATATTTTTAGTTTAAAAGAAGTATAGGCTACTAATAGCACACTTCAATAAACTTTTTCATAAGGGAAATCTGAGTCTGTGAAAAGCTGTACATGAGTCATAGTTTGAGTACCCCAACTCTAGCAATTTATACTTAGTTTTATGACAATTGTTTCTTCACTGTTTTTATTTTGTGGGGGGATTGGTTTCTAAAAAAGAGAATCTCAACAACAAATGAAAATATTGCCTAGGGCCGAACCGGCAATCTTCTATGAATCTTCACCGTCCATCACTGTATGTGTGTATTTTGATGTGTAGAGTGGCAGTTCATCTTTGCAGTCGATAAGGTTGTGGCAGAAATAAAAATTTCGGTTCACAGTCACGTAAATATTCAAGTAAAATATGTTTCCTGTTATGGATAAACTCGTAATGTGTTTGCAGGATTTATGGATTGGAGTGTAATTATATGAATGAATGCATTTGCTTTCATGATAAAAGGGCACTCAGAAGTGATGATGACTTTTATAGGATTTATTTTAATGAGTAATTGACATTTTAAAATTGCCATAGCCTCCATAATTTTAGCAGCATCTTGAAGTTAAAAGCTACAAATGATCATAATGCAAAAAATGGTTATACCTTGTGTTATGTCCAAAGATGTATTCATACGTATTCATTCACACTTGTCTGATTAACCTGTTGTTGTATATGCCACCAAATGTACAAACTTGTGAAGTGTCTGTTCATCTATGGTTTCAACAGTTAATATTATTTTTGAAAAAGTTGGGCATATGAAGAGGCAATGTATGGAAAATAAAAGTCTGTTGCTATGACAAAATGTTAGGTATTCATATCTTGCACATTAAGACAGCTCTGAGGAAGCATTTGCCTCTTTGAGTTCCTTTTATGGTTCAAGGATTTTTCGATTTACTGCTTTTACTACATGAGCAACCTCCTATATCTACAAAACCTCAAGACGACTAACAAGGTGATGTGAGTAATTCATGTGCCATTAGAGACACAAAACAAAATGACACAACTGTCCATGCACCTCTCAAGCAGCATTGTGTCCAAATACATTTACAAATTACTTTCTCAATAGGAATAAAAAAAAAATAACCACAACAACCAGCTTCAAGATAAAAAAAAGTATTGTCCAGAACTAGCCTGGGATCCCCTATGCTGCCTTGCGCGCAGCGCGATTTTATTCACACTGCTAGGCAGCCTAGATTCCATGGACCAGATTTTCGCCAATCACAGAACGGGGAGGGAGCAGCAAGACGATGACGACGTCTATGCGACACACCGAAGCAGTTTGTTTTTATCTATGGATCCAACATGGCAGCAGACGCGAAGTTACCTTTCGATGCAGCCTTAGATATTGTTCTAAGTAGTTTAGAATGCATTTTCAATTTTAGTTTCCTCGTCTAATTTCTGTCGCTCTACATTCGTCATTTGGTATAATTGAAACGATTGGCTATGAGCTACGTACAGGCGCATTTGATAGACATTCTAGCACCCAATAAACGGCTCTGGGCATTCGTAAACCATGCCTCAAATACGAGAAAATGAACATGTGGTTCCCAGACCCACGTCTCAATGAGAAGAGGTCTGACGTTAGCCAGGCTAGTCCATAACAGAACCATACTGCCAATCCTAACTGTATGCTAATTGTCAATCGTATGTGACAATAGTGGTCCTGACAGAAATGCTGTACTTTTGAACTTTCTATTCATAAAAAAATAATGAAAAAACACATTAAGTTTGCACAAAAGTATTAAGTTGTACAACTGTACAACTGTCCATTGATGATAATAATAAACGTGAGCTCCAAATCAGTAAATTTATGATTTCTGAATGATCATGTAACAATCAGTACTACTAAGAGCCTGTTGTCAAAATCTAAATCGTAAAATAAACTTTGTTGCGAGAAAGAATCAGAACCAAATATGTATTGTGCACAAGTTTTATTAACTAAATTACAAACATAACTAATCTAAACACACATACACACAAATGGTAAGTGACAGTATGAAACCTGAAGCAGGAAATGGAACTATCCATCTAACTATGAAAAGAACCATCTGCTTATTATTTTCAGAGCACCTCATTAAATGTATACTTCCATGGCCTTTGCAGTGAAAGCATTTTGTGAGTTTCCTGAAGAAGGATTTTGATGGTTTCATGAGTGTGAGAAATGGTGATGAACTAGCGTGGTTTGTTTGACTCTGTTACCATGGCTGGAGTGCAGATTGTGGCCTGCCGGCCCTGGGCCGGAGAGGACACGTAAAGCAGCCAGGAGAAGGAAGTCAGAAGAGTTGATGGTTGGAGTTGCGATTGACTTCTTCTGCATTGAATGAAAAATTTGTGCCAAACTCCTGATGTTGTCCTTGATTCTGTTGTGGTTGAGAGAGTCCTCTCTCTCCTGAATGAGCACATGGCTGGTTGTGGGTCAAGGCCTGCTGCCCTGTGGCCTGGTGAGCCCACGCGGGATAGCAACCCGAACATACCGAGAAGGCCAAGATAGGGAAAGGCTTGTGTAGGTCCCACCTCTCAGGGTTGGCTCAACCAATAAGAAAGGTGGAATTTCCTCTGTTTAGAGGATTTATAAAGTGTGATTAGACACGTGCCTTGCCGTTTGTGTCCATTTATACTCAGATAAATATAACAAACACACATTGCATTCTATGAGGCGATGTACACTTAAGTGTGAGTCATTAAATGAGGATTCATTGGATAGGAGACACAATATGGGCGGGGTTACATAGTAGTTCTCTCATAAAGCATGCATCAAATAAATATAAATGCAAGATACAGTATACAAGACAAAAATTATCACACACAATGTCCTGGGGTGCATGTTCATTTATAGATCAGTTTGTCTATAAATTAATGCAGGAAAGTCTGTTTTAAGGGCCGTAGGTCTTTCCCATGGCCTCTGCTTTTTCCACGTGACCACATTTTCCAGAGCAATAAAAAACATCTTAACTGATCGTCGACCTGGCGACTGAATCCTTTCCTGCTCTCTTGTCTCTTTTGGGGCGATGTTTTTAATTGCTAAGAGTGGGCTTTAAAGCTTATTTGTTAAATGTAACAAATAGATATGTGTCTGATTGTCTCAGGCGTTACATTACATTATCCCAAATGGTTAAATCCAGAGAAATCAGCTATTTTAACCTGTGTAATGGAATGGGAATAGGAGCAGGCTTCACTCAATAATTAAACTTTAAACTTTAAGAGAGCTGGCCTGGATGATTAGACTATATAAAACAGGAGAGAGGCCGCACTATGCATAAATACACTCACCGGCCACTTTATTAGGTACACCTGTCCAACTGCTCGTTAACACTTAATTTCTAAGCAGCCAATCACATGGCGGCAACTCAGTGCATTTAGGCATGTAGACATGGTCAAGACAATCTCCTGCAGTTCAAACCGAGCATCAGTATGGGGAAGAAAGGTGATTTGAGTGACTTTGAACGTGGCATGATTGTTGGTGCCAGAAGGGCTGGTCTGAGTATTTCAAAAACTGCTAATCTACTGGGATTTTCACGCACAACCATCTCTAGGGTTTACAGAGAATGGTCCGAAAAAGAAAAAACATCCAGTGAGCGGCAGTTCTGTGGGCGGAAATGCCTTGTTGATGCCAGAGGTCAGAGGAGAATGGCCAGACTGGTTCGAGCTGATAGAAGGGCAACAGTGACTCAAATAACCACCCGTTACAACCAAGGTGGGCAGAAGAGCATCTCTGAACGCACAGTACGTCGAACTTTGAGGCAGATGGGCTACAGCAGCAGAAGACCACACCGGGTGCCACTCCTTTCAGCTAAGAACAGGAAACTGAGGCTACAATTTGCACAAGCTCATCGAAATTGGACAATAGAAGATTGGAAAAACGTTGCCTGGTCTGATGAGTCTCGATTTCTGTTGCGACATTCGGATGGTAGGGTCAGAATTTGGCGTCTACAACATGAAAGCATGGATCCATCCTGCCTTGTATCAACGGTTCAGGCTGGTGGTGGTGGTGTCATGGTGTGGGGAATATTTTCTTGGCACTCTTTGGGCCCCTTGGTACCAATTGAGCATCGTTTGCACGCCACAGCCTACCTGAGTATTGTTGCTGACCATGTCCATCCCTTTATGACCACAATGTACCCAACTTCTGATGGCTACTTTCAGCAGGATAATGCGCCATGTCATAAAGCTGGAATCATCTCAGACTGGTTTCTTGAACATGACAATGAGTTCGCTGTACTCAAATGGCCTCCACAGTCACCAGATCTCAATCCAATAGAGCATCTTTGGGATGTGGTGGAACGGGAGATTCGCATCATGGATGTGCAGCCGACAAATCTGCGGCAACTGTGTGATGCCATCATGTCAATATGGACCAAACTCCCTGAGGAATGCTTCCAGCACCTTGTTGAATCTATGCCACGAAGAATTGAGGCAGTTCTGAAGGCAAAAGGGGGTCCAACCCGTTACTAGCATGGGGTACCTAATAAAGTGGCCGGTGAGTGTATTATTGTTCAATAAAACTATTTATGCATAGTGCGGCCTCTCTCCTGTTTTGTATAACCAGTGTAATGACCCATGTCATTGTGTCACCTGTCAATGACGTCATATCCGCGCTTCCCTTCATTTGCGGATTTACTTCCATAGAAATCATGGAAACACCAAAGACGCTTTAATATCCAGAAAGAGCTTTATTTGTAGTAACAGTAATACAGCATTTTCTCCACCATACAATGTTTTAAAATGAACTGCATGCTATTAAGCAACACAAGTCATACAGGTTTTTTTAATATGATATTCTAATATCAATTTAGCTTACTGCAGTGCACAACAGTGTCTCATACCAGCCACCGGGAGAATACACTAGTAACAACACTCTCAAATGTATTTTTAGTACGATTGTTTTGACCAGGTAAAACAGAGCTGCGTTACCCCACAAATATAATTCGTCAAATAAAGTGACATTTATGAGTAGTAATTCAGCACTTGTGGATGTTTCATTAGAATGAAATAAAATAATGGGAAATTAAGTGATCAAACGTAACTGTAACAAAGTTCGGGGAAGGAGGCGAACGTTGAACTTTAATAGTAAAATATGCATAAAGAACAAAACGAAAGGAGCGACGGCAGTTTACTGTGACATATAAGCGTAATAAAAAAAGCAACGTAAAATGTCCCAGGCTCTCGGCCCGCCCTGCTTCATACTACAGAAACATTAAAGGGGTCATGACATGAGAAACCAAATTTGCCTTGATCTTTTGGTATCTAAGAGATCTATGTACTATTAAAACTTCCTGCAAGTTTCATAGCTTAAGACGTCCTCCCCATTATAAACGAAGCATTTATTTAATCAAGCTCTAAATACAGCTCGTTCTGGATCCATGGTTAGAAGTGACGTCACGGTTAGAAGTGACGTACCAGTCGTTTGCATATGACCGCCTCCAGCGCAAGACAACTACGCCTCATTTCGCATCATCGCATGCGTTGTCGTGCAGCGAGTGGGTCTGTTTACAAGATACAACATGTTTGAATACGCTGCCGAACGATCCAGACGTCAGGGAAAGCAGTCGGATGCAGTTTATTTGCAGCATATGCAGCGCGCCAAAGCTTTATTTGAACGGTGAGTGATCAGATGAGTGTGACAGGGAATGTTACTGAAAGAACGAGCAGAGAGAGAGAGAGCCCCGGCCGCGCGCGCGCCTTCAAACTGTCTTGCTCTCTCTCTCTCTCCCTAGTGCATATGAATCAAAATCAATTGAGAATTGACAAGATGGTAAAAGATTGGAAGACCGAAGTTTCACGTGGTGGAGCATTGTGTAGTCTACATGTGATACAAAATGATTAACGTTAATAATTTATGCATAAGCAGCACTGACGTTAGCCAATCATAACAGTGGGCGTTAACATTGAACTCTTAAAGGGGAAACACGTCCAAAACAGACTGTTTGAATCAGAGGTGAGAAACAGGGTGGGAAAATGTCATAAATCACTACATTTTAAAAGTTTTTTTGTACAAAAAACTATAGTAATACTATAATTGCACCTAAGGGAACATAATAAAACAAAACAAAAAAACATGTCATGACCCCTTTAATACAACTTTAATATATAGCTCACCTATAAACTGCCTGAGTCCCGTCGGGATGGATTTATCTTATCTTTAGGGTAGTACTGGAATTTAATAATTCAACTTTTTTAAGGTTTCATAAACATAACACTTGACTGGTGACTTTAAATCATACTTGTATCATGGCTTCACAACACATGGTAAGTATAAGTAAAGTAACTTTTGAATATGCACCATGGGGATCTAACAAAGTAATATAATAAAATATCAAACACAACCAATCACTTACTGCTGATCTGTTTCCTGTTCTATAAGTAAAACAATCACTAAAATAAAACTATACAGTTTCACTTTTACACATTTACTGTAAACATAATTTAGGCATGATGTATAAATACAGACACAGTGCACAGAGATAGCATGTTGATCTATTATTCCATCATGTTGTTTTTACTTACATCACATTTTCTTTAACTTTAATCAACATTTTATGTATAGTAATGAAACATCATATTGTTTTGATGACAAGCAGCGGCTGTGTTTTGTGTTCTGCCTGTGATGGACATTGTTATTTGTTAGCACGTAGTTGCACAGCTGCTCAAATATTCTTCACTTCACCCAGACTGTTCAACCAGACTGTCAGTCATTCTATTGTGCTCTGCATACCCTTGCTTTTCATAAGCCTACATATCTTCATGTTCCACAAGAAAACAATTACACTCAACAATCACACTCAAGCTGTTAATCATCTGTAATTAGGAAAGTTATTATTAAATTACTCTGAGGTGTCAGCAGGAATATGTCTCTGGCAGTCTGCAGCCAGACGGAGGGACACAGTGGCCTCTGTGGTGCTCAGGTTCACCCGAAAGTGGTTGTGCGCAGGCTGGATAGCAACTACAAACTGCCGCTTAAAGGTCTTACTCAGAATAATATAGAGAAAAGGATTAATGCAGCTGTTAGCGTAACCCATGCTAATAGCAACGTGATAGACATAATAAAACGAGGCACTGGGTTTCTGTATTCCCAGATGGACAAGTTGAAGGATGTAGTACGGAGCCCAACATATGAAAAAAGCCAAACAGATGGCCACAGCCATCCGAGTCACACTTTTGGTGCGCACTTGTTGGTTCCTTGGGGGAAGAGGTG
Organism: Semotilus atromaculatus; assembly: GCA_031834385.1. NCBI lineage: Eukaryota > Metazoa > Chordata > Actinopteri > Cypriniformes > Leuciscidae > Semotilus > Semotilus atromaculatus. Next base: position 20,043,500 of record JAULUF010000007.1, read on the forward strand.
CCACTGTGGTAGACATATGTTTTAAGATTTTAAAGAACACCACACAGATAATGGTGAGCGGAAGGGCGAACGCCAGCACAAACTGATAGATGGTGAACCAGCAGATACTGGTGGATGGATTCGGTAGCAGAAGAGCACATCCCACCTGGCCGCTGTGGAGAGGCATCAAGCCAGTGTACATTAAGACAGGGGTGATGGAGATGAGAGAGAGCACCCACACTATCCCCACCACAGTGCCGGCTACACAGGTTGTCCGGACATGGTTAAAGCGGAATGGGTGGACGGTTGCCACGTAACGGTCCAAGGTCATAACGGTAAGGATGTAGGTACTCACTGTCTGGCTGTTAGAATCTAAAGCAGAGATGACTTTGCACATAATGGCTCCGAAACACCAAGATCCGTTGCCCAGGAGCTGATGGATGAGAAAGGGCATTCCGAGGAGGAAAAGCAAATCCACAATAGAGAGATTGAATATGAAAATGTCTGGTACTGTTTGTTTAGCCTGGCATTTGGTCTTTTTAATGATGGTGTAGATTACAATAGAATTTCCAGTGATGCCCAAAATACATATAGTTCCAAAAATACTGGGCAAGATGGCATTTCCATACTGGTCTTGCATTGTCACTAAGCACAAAACAGAAGCAATAAGAAGAGAAAGAAAAATTAAAAAGTTGACGTCCCGTGGTGTACAGCATTTATTAAGCAGCATTTTGCTAATCTTTTAGATTGTGCTGTTTTTACGATGCTAAACATAAAAGAAATGGTGCCACAGTGCTAAAATATACACTTTCTCAAATATACGTTCACAGAAATAATAAATATTGAAGTTTATTAAAAAACAAAACTTATGAACAATGTTATCCACCGCCTACATATCCATATCATATGTAGCTAAAAATTCCTCATATAATAATAAGAATAATAAGCTGTTGCCATAGTCTGTAAATGTTATATTCGCTAACAAGATCATAAACAGTTCTGTTTCTGTATCAGCTGACAGACAACCTTTGAAACAAACTAAATTACCACCTTCACTTCCACAAAACTGATTCCCTGCTATATCTACCTACCTTGTTCCGACGAATTAGAGAAAACCAGAGATGAGTTTTCAGAGTCTTCAGAGATATCCATGGTGAAAATTGCGAAAGAAATAGCCTACCGTTTCAACATCTACCTCTGCAGACAACAAGCATAGCCTAACTTTAAGGCTCACAGTGAGGGTCACACCTTTAGCACCGCCTCACATTTGCTACTTATAATTCTATACACAATTTTCACCGTACACACTGCTGAATAAATGAATGAAGACAGATAAAAACGAAAGATTAACCCTGGGCAAAACTTGTTTGAAGACGCGTGAGATGAAGCAGCAGCATGCAGAGTCTCAGTGTCTAGAGAGAGAGAGAGAGAGAGAGAGAGAGAGAGAGAGAGTGAGTGAGAGAGAGTGTACTCGTCTTTCTTTGGACAGCAGCTGACACCTCTAGTCATAGATGGAAACTGCACCTCCTACATCAGGGCATCGCCATTTCTTCTCATATTTGCACAATATCTCGTTTATTTAAAGGCACACTATGCATAAATTGTGTTTTTGTCAAACAGCGACCCCTAGAGTCGCTGTGCAATACTTGCACTGTCGTAAATACACCCCCCACCCTGTACACCGATACCTGTTCGGTAGCAGGGATGGAAATTAACTTTTTTGTCCACCGGCCACTGTGACTGGTGGATTTCAAAATCTACCAGCCACTCAATGTTTTTCTTGTTTTTAACCGACAATGTGTAACTGCATGTGAAAATTAATAGGCTACTAGCTACAAGATCTACACTACTTAAGCAGTTTATTTAATCTCAAGTCTCAATGAAATACTGGCATTTTCTCTTTCTCTCTTATAGCCTACACACACAAACCATGAACTGATATTCATTTCAGTTCGCATATGAGGAAAAAACAATGTTACGGACGGACGCACTGTGAAAGCGGCACTAAAAGATGCTTTAAAACTTTCACAGAGACATCAAACAGAAAGCACAAAACCTTTCTTTAAAGTGAATTTTGTTTTGTATTAATTGAATCTTAATTTTAATCAATGTTTCATCAACCAATTGCCTGGATTTAATAAATAATAATTAAATATAGCAGACAGTAGATAATCACGAAACGGAGGCGCCGGCGCGTGAACTGGAGCTCGTCTCAGAAATGAACCGAAACTCAGCGTATAAGGTAGCCTATAGCCTCACAGACAGACATGTCTACTTTTAAACAGAACAATTCAAAATGAAAGAAAACAGACACAGACTGCTCTCTGCTTATGCAATTCGTATGAAATGTGCATTTTCTCTCTTGCGCGCATACTGCGAAGATCACGATCAGCATCGTCAACTTCATCTTTGCAACTGACACGGGCAAAGAAAAGACTTGTTTATTAATAATTAAAATATCTCCTTGCTATATTTTACATATTCATAATCATTACTTTTGCCGGTTCTTTGTGACAGATTTTAGGAGCTTTATTGGCAGCGCCACCCTTACATGAACGCGTCACCACAGCATCACCGCACCCACCAGAATAGCCCTTTTGTTTACTGTGTGTGTGATTAATTTAATGGAAAGCACATTCACTGCTAGTTGTCTTGCTAATCAATGTCTGCTCGTTTATTCAAACTAATTTGTCCTAACAGACGAACGTTGCATGATGTTTTTTTTATTTACCCGCCAGGCCGCCACGGTGGCCGGTAGGTGAGGCGAGTTTACCCGCAACAACACAAAATCACCAACATTTGGCTGGTGGTGGGTGCTAATTTCCATCCCTGTTCGGTAGGATAGCGTTGGTCATGGAACAGGCACAAGACACCGAAGATATTGACCAGGTAATGTTTCACGATTTCATAAAAATATTGGGCTATTGCATTCTGAACTAATGATGATGTTCAAAATCGGATAATATATGTCTTATAATATAATATAAGTGTTAGACTACTTTATAATAATAAAGTAGCCTACCGCGTTTGGCAGCTTATAACGTTTTTACATGATTGCAGCTAAATCACAAGTAAATAGCCTATAGTCTAGGCCTAATGTATAATTTCATTTATGTTTTTTGATTGTAATGTAAACATTACAAAATGCCTGATGACATCAATAAAGTTAAATATACGTCGCATTATTTCATAACATTGGCCGTTATGATGTCATTAGACACGATTATTGTAATTTATCATAATAGTTTGCAAATTGTGCTCGTTTACACTAGATAATTATGTGAGATATTGACAACTGTTCTCATGATAATCGCAGGAATCAACGTCAACAGCGTTGTGCGGCAAGCTAGGCAATAAAACATAACGCAAAAAAATAAATAAAAAACGTAAGAGAAACAAGTTTATTAGCAAGTCTGCTAACAGCTCTGATAATTGAAATCTAGCTAAACATATGTGGAAATTATTGGACTGGTCTAATTATCACCAATGAATGAATGAACAGCATCGTAAAAACAATGACATACTACAAGCAAGCTTAAGTTGCACAACAACATACAACATAGGACGCAAACAAGTTTACAAGTAAGATATTTACTTACTAGTCCATCAACAAGATCGCCAGGTCAGCATCGCTGTTGCATCCAGTGCTACTTTTTAACTTTTTAACTTGCGCCAACGAGTGAAAGCCTGACCGAGTAGGACTCTTGTCCGGTTCCTCACGCGGTCAGATTCTCTTTTCCTTTTCCTACTTTCTTCCTACCGCGTTTTCTTTGCTTTTTCCATCATCTGAAATGAGCGCAAGTGTCTTCGTGCTTCATATGTTGTTGTTGTGTGTGACGTCATTGCCGTAAAGCAAGTCGCGATTCTCGCGAGATTTGTCAAGCCCTCTCAGACTTGCATTGCTGGTATTTCCAGCGGCGACCCCCCCAAGCTTTACTACTAGGATGATTCGCCCTATTATGAGTTTGTTTACCACCGAAATTACTTTGAAGCTGTTATATTAAGGTAAAATTCCTGCATAGTGTGCCTTTAAAGGTTTGCAGTTGTTCAAATATCGATGGGAGGCGCGTATCCGTACGTCTTTGTGTGTCCTATAACCGCACCCAACAAGTCTTGCTTTTTCTTTTGATTTCTTAACGTAAATCAATAACTCAGTAATTTGCATATGTTTGAAAATTTTTGCGCTACATTTTGATAAACCGTTTTGATTTGTATTTATTTGTTATTATTATTTTATTAAATTGCCTTATAGGCTACATGTAGCCAAAAATATAGCCCATTTGAAAAGTACAAACCATTACCCTGATAGCACACGTACATCACAGAGACGTCCATTTGATGTGCGTGTTTACATCTGGAAGACATATTATTTAGGGTGTTTGCTCATCTGCAATACGTCTATAGGACGTTTCCTGTTAGATGTCAAATAGACGTTTAGAAGATGTCTTTAAGATGTAATGATTTAGAATGTATGTTAAACTGACATCTTAAAGATGTCTATCAGATGTTAGTAAACAGCAGATGCTTTCCAGATGAAGTGATCTTTAACAGACATCTTGCAGACGTACGTGTGCTATCTGGGTACAAACTATTTATACCTTTCCGCTGGTAGGCTATAGGCTAGGTGGTTTTGGTTCATTTTTTGTAATGTAGTTTATTTGAGCATATAAAGTAGTCTAATAGTGCAGCGCTAGCTGTTGTCCTGGAAATGTTTGTCAAATTGACATTTGCAGCCCGACTATTCTATGAGTTATGTGTTGCAGCATTTCACTCTTTGTCCATTAGATGTCGCTCCACTCATCTGTATTATTCTTTCTCATGAAGAACTGGAACAACCAATCTCTCTCCTGTTTCATGCCAAATCTGTAGCCTACTCCAATCTTCACAGCGAGATGAAAAGGTTTAAATAACGGGGCAAGCGCGTTTGAATCGAATCTCTGACTCTAATGTATAGTGCACCGTCGATGTATGTAGTTTCTGTTTATTAATTCAGTGTGCGAAGTTTTTGTTTGGACCTTTCCATCTTTGCTGACCATAACACGAAGGAAGCGGAAATTAACAGCCCGCTTGCTTTTCCCAGAGCTACTCCGGGGTCGGGAAAATTGACTGAAATAGTGAGCAGTAACTTTATATGATTGTACTGTTGTTAAAATACAGTAGTTTTATTTAGGTATCTTTTTCAACGCTTTAAGGGGGATCGGAGAGGGAGACTGCACCTCTGTGACTTGGGTAAGTTATGTTTGCATAAGAACTGTGATGTTCGACTCGTTTCAATCAGGTAGAAAAATATTTATGTGGTGGAAAGAAAAAATATATATATATGAAGGAATATTTGAGTGGTAACGTTACGTGTTGATTACTGATTAAGGCTGAAAAGTTTAATGTCAAAACAAAGGATCGCATCTTCAAAATCACAACATCATTAAACGAATATGTTTATCTAACACTAACCATATACTATTAACTAGTATATTACACTGCTGCAAACGTGCGAAGCGACAACTCAAAACGCTCCTATTATAATCAACGAATTAAGTTATCTAAGGCAGCGACGTGACTGACGCCAGGGCCCCACGACACAAAAACATAGTTCAGCCCGAGCTGTCCGGAGGTCTGGACCCTCGCGAACTCGTTACATGGTTGCATCTTGTTGACAGCTTAATTATAACGGCAACGTTCTAGTATCTCACATCACTAGCTGAGTTGAATAGTGGAGTGAACAAATCTTTTAAATGAATCGTTCTCGTTCAATCCCTTGCATTGACTCCTATTTTGTTCATCTAAGTAAGCGCGTGACTCCATTGGTTGTCTGTCCAGTCTTCAGACGGACGATAAGCACGAGCAAATAGCATTCCAGTGTGGACTGTGAATGGGAATTTTCATTGGTTGCTGGATCGTTTGTATGAATACGCCCCTTTATTGAACGAGACTCGGAGGAGGAGTGACACTGAACGCGAATCGCGATACAGATAGTTCGTGAACGACTTGCGTGAACGAGATGTCTAGTTTCGTCGTGAGTGTTTTAAACAGGACAATTTTACGTCAACATGAATCTGCTTGACCGACTGAAGGAGTCGTCGTTCGTCCTGTTTGGTTCATGTTCTCGTTGACAACAATGAGAAAGGGAGAATTATGAGTATGCATGCCTATTAAAACAATGTTTTTCTGTAACTCAACACTATTTTATTTGTATTGCTCTCGGTAAAAGTCATGACTGCAGTTGACTAAAAGAACGAATAAAATGGTCTGCTTTGTTGGTTTGAGTAAAACAAGAATGATCCTTATACGCAAAAATCTCTTAATATAATTTTAGAGATAGACATGTAATTAAGTGTAATGAGTGTTTTAACGAATCGGTTGATTGAATCATTGATTCAAACATTGATTTCGCACTTTAAAAAGCCTCTGAACGAACCAGTAAGCGAATCTAAACAAATCAAATCACAGGTATGGATCAAAACCCCAACCACTAAGCTTTAAACGTGATCTTGACATGAATGTATGAAGAATTTGTTTGGATTTGCAATTAGTTGACATTTGTTGTGGTGCAAATGTGCCAGATCTTAATGATTCAAGATCTCACCAGCATCCAGTATAGCCAAGACACCCCACATCACATCTGATTCTTCTTATTGGCTCATAGTCAGTTGCAAGAAAACGTCAGCTCGACCCAGTTATTTCGTTCCCTTTATATTTGCGTACATTGCACAGCTGCTTCACACCAGATCTGATTACAAGGCAAATAAAACAATATTTTTCCTTATGCTTTGTCTATATAGATAACTACATATGTTTCAAATCTTTATGTCTGTCTGCAGGTTGACAGCACGCAGACAAGGAAGATCTGTCACTCCACGGACAGCAGGGACAAGGACAGAAATTAAGAGATTGAATCTGATCAGTTAGGGGTGTTATTCTGCATGTAGAAACACTTCCTTCTGGAGCTGTATATCTGTCTTGTGTCCACACAGTACATATGCCATGGAGGCAATAGCTAAATACGATTTCAAAGCTACTGCGGATGATGAATTAAGTTTCAAGCGTGGAGAGATTCTAAAGGTAAGTGTCATTTATTGCTGCAGCATTTTTTCATTTCTGTCTTACTGTATGATCAAGTTATGAGAAACCTGAATGCTGTCTAGTTTATCTGTTTATCCTTTTGCAATAATTTGTTTATACAGACACATATTAGCTTTAATCAGGGTTGAACATATGCAGCATTGTTTTCGTAAAGTCTGGATGTGCCGTGATGTTAATTCAAGTCTTATTTTTATAGTGCTTTTGTTTTATAATGTACATTGTTTTGAGTCAGCTTTTCAGAAAATCACAATGTTAATGTCTGTAATATCTCAATTCCTTATAGTCCTATTTAACAGATTAGAGCTGGGTGATAATATAGTTTACATTTTGGGGATATATAAACAATCAAGCAGTTGATGTGATTGTAACTAGAAATTGTAGCCTACAATTGTTTTGCAGTTTGGAACTCCGTAACATTGTAATCATCTCTTGGATATCGCGTAACTTTTTTTTAATCTACTTTAAACCGACCACATGTTAAAGCTGCTGTCCGTAACTTTTTTTAAGTTAAAATAATCCAAAATAATTATTTAAAGGAGCTGTATGTAAGATTGTGGCCAAAACTGGTACTGCAATCACTTTCAAATTACTGTAGAGCGGTGTATCTCCTCCCCCTCCCCCTGACTCGAGGTTGCCAGATAGGCTGCTGGATCCAGCAGGAACGTTTGCAGCTGCAGCTGTGGTAACTAGAGCAGAGCTGGCAACACTACTGACTTTGTGATTGGTAGATCGGTGGAGGGTGGAGCATCAGACCAAAACACAACATGACAACATCAACATCAGTTGAGGGCTGCAACTTCACTTTTTAAATAACAATATCCTGGCCGGACTACTGTTGTCAGTGATATAAGTATTTGAAATTAACATGATTTCTTAATGTCTAGTGACATATCAGGGCCATTTTATGATTCATTTAAATAAATTTCTTACATACAGCTCCTTTAAAAAAAAACATATTCAGCCAGTGTTCAAAAGTATCTGCTTGCCATAGCTTGATTCAAAATGGTTAGCTTGTAATAATGTTTTTAATTCCAGTGGTACTGGTGGGTTTCTGCAGGAAATTTGAGCATGTCTTTGCGTCATTACGTCACACCCATACACATAAAGAAGGAGTTTCGGCTAGCCGGCTATACTGCGCGTGAGGAGATGTAGAGATGTATAGGCTTTTCTCGCAGCACTTTACATAATTAAACTTATGGCGGATCCAGAAAGATCCAAACAACAATCATCAGTGTCAACTGGAGATTCAGCAGTTATAAAACCCAAAAGACTTCGTACTTCGGATTTAAGGTGGCTAGAGAAAGAGAAAGAAACCGTCTCATGCGAACACAAGGATAAACAGTGCGTCAACTCCGTGTTTTGAAGGAGTTCAAAACAGAAGAAGAAACGGCTTTTTTCTGCTTAAGACATTTCAATAGTTCAATCGTGTAACAGTACCACTGTTTTCTTAATTCACACAGTTATGGAGTTTCCTTTGTTGTGCCTTTCTCGTTTAGTTATTATGGAGAATATGAATTCTGAACTACACAGGTAACCATAAAACACATTAAATGTGAAGTTAGTCACGCAATGCTGATGTTGTTAACATGAACAATTTGAGAACAAAGTATCATTTGCACGGTTGCTGTAAATCATGCTGATTAAATCTAACAATCGCTTATGTCGAATGCTTTTTCCCCCTTAGTTGATCAGAACAAAAAATTTTACTTACTTGTTCAGAAGACCTTTTCCGGTGAAAATTCTTATGTTGGTCAAACTTTCAAAAAGTGAATCTGTGATTCTGAATGACAGTTTCCACACAGCGCGGTGATTGACAGCAGCACTCGCCGCAAAACATTGTGTTCATCCGCGCTGTTTCATTCCGATTTACAACCCACGTAAAGATGATAATTCCGCGAATAACTGCAATTGCAGATTTCGAACAGAGATGGTGACTAGGGCTGTCACTTTTTATTCGATATTCGAATATGCATTCGAACATGACGTGAAATATCCGTATTCGAACTATAAATAAACTACCTGGTTTTTAAAGTGCCATGTTTAGCGCATTTTTTACACATGTTTGTTTTTTTATTTTATTGTTTGCCATCTCATCCAGGAGTGGGCGCTCTAAACGTATTGTAGCATCGGCCCATGACCAAATCAAGCGAATAATTGCCAATAGTCTCCCTGTTTTGAAAATGGAAGATAACGCACAGAACGGCCAGCCTGAGTGGAGAATTACGACCCCAAGGCTGAATCCCAATTCTCTGTCTTACCCCTTCCCCTTACCCCTTCCCCTTAGTTTTGCACGTTCATGTGAGAGGAAGGGCTATCCCAATTCTCATTTTGATCTAGGGGTAGGGCTAAGGGGAAGGGGTAGATACCCCTTAAGACCAAGAATTTTCACGAGCTTACTTGATACCAAGGGGTACCCAGAATGCACTGCGCAACCGGCAACAATGGCGGGCATACCATCCAGAGTGTTTCATAAATGTAGTATTTTCGGCTTAAATGATTGATAAAAAATTATGACAGTCTTGTTTTGTGCTCTACACAGTTATGTACATATATATTTGCAACTATGTTGTTTATTGAAACGTTTTTGACGTTTTTTAAAAATCGCTAGTTTGCTACGCTAGGCTATGCTATCGTTACATTGCTGATTTGCACAATCAGTCCCACATTTCGAGATCACAAGGTGTTGTTTCAATCGGACTGAATTCATTCATTTAAATCGGTGAATCTGAATGTACTGTTTATCTAATATTCCCGTGTTTTCGTCTCAGTCGGGATCCGTTTGAAGCTGAATGCATCACCTGAAAAGCTGGCACGTACGTGTGAGTGAGACGAAAACACGGAATATTAGATAAACACTAACGTTACATTCAGATTCACCGATTTAAATTAATTAACTCAGTCCGATTGAAACAACACCTTGTGCATGTAAACATAATGAATAGTGAAGGCAGAAAGCAAAATTAGCCGAATCCCGGACATTTTGAGCGATCCCGAAATCCAGACGACATGTCCGGTAAAAGGAGGACGTTGTATGGTCACCCTGGAGACATCGATACGTGCTTTATACTGTCCTGTATCACACAACGACGCATGAGGAAACCAGGCAGCTGATCCACTTTCGGGATGAAAACAAGCTGAAGTTTTTAAGAGCAAAATATGTTTTTTATGTTTACTTTATTGGTTCTGTAATAAAATATATTTTTTATCTAATATGTATTTGCCTGTTATGTTTACTTTATTGGGCAATAAAGACAGATTTTTGTCCAAGTGGTGTCTCACCATGACGTAACCAACGTCAACATGGCGTTACCACTCGGTTTCGAGGGACAAGGGCTAGGGGTAAGACGAAGGGGTAGGGGTAAGGGGTAAGACAGAGAATTGGGATTCAGCCCAACTCATCTAAAAAGTAGTGTCTGGAAATATTTTGGGTTCTACACCGTAGATACCACTTCTCTCAACATTGACGCGCAAATACCTGTGTGTGCACGCGCGCTCCGAGCGCGTTCTCCACCGCGGGGAACATCGCCAATAAAAAGAGAGCCACACTTGATCCAGATCAAGTTGATAAATTGGTGTTTCTAGCAAACAATATTAAGAAATGAATTAGGCTAGGCCTTACTCCTGCTGCTGTTTAAGCTGTCAAGTTATTGTTTGTGCCGTGCCGTGCTGTTCCGATTCAGTTTTTTTTTCCATGTAGCCTACTTTTGAGATTGGCTATGCATAGTGCCACTTCATATAGATTGTTGATAACCTGCTGTTTAAAACATTAAGTCAAAGAGTCCTGTTTATGACTGTCAGACTGTTAATAAATTTGTGATTGAATCTCCGTTACGGTGTTTTTCTTTTTTTTTGGGTGGGGGGGCGGGGCTCGTAGAAATTCGAATATATTCGAATACATTGCTTGATATCCAATAACCGTTCGAATTAGATTTTTCTCAAAAGTGACTGCCCTAATGGTGACAGAGGAAAAGTTACGGACTGTAGCTTTAAATAAAAAAAATGTGTCCATGTGGGGTAGCTTTGAGACCATCTACTTTGACAGAATACACTATTAAAATACTTTAAGGAGATTTCAACAAACAATAAAACAATGTAATATAATTTAGGCTATTGCTTTTTTTACAACTTGATAAGTCATGCCTTAAAATTAAAATGATGTAAGGTTGTAAATCGCAAATATTTAATTATATATTTGTTGTTTGCCAAGGTGCAGTTCTTTTTGTTGGGCTAAATTAATAAAAAGAATGCACTGGAGTTCTACTTTTCTCTGTCTGCTGCCTTTGATATCACAGCTTAGGATAATCACTAGTTAAGGGTTTGTGACTGTGCGCATTCTTGTGGTGCCATCAGCCAATCTGAGTTCTCATGATATAATTTTAGTGTGGCTCCAGAGTGATTAGTCACATGGCATTTAGGTTCAGATGATTGGCTCAAATAAATTTGGCACTCACACATAGAGAAAAAAAGGCAGATTCTGCACCAGGGGGTTTGAGTCAACCAAGCAACTGTCATTAAAATGAATGGGAATGCTAACGGATGGCTTTCTACAGATATTATGTAGACCTCCTCAACTGCAACTGACCAACCTACCGTTCAAATGTTTGAAGTCAGTAAGATTTTTTTCTCTGTTTTTTTTAAAAGAAAATAATACTTTTATTCAGCAAGGATATGTTAAATTGATAAAACATTTAAACATAAATTTACATATTACATTTAACCCTAACCCACTTTTCACAATTTTTTTAAATAAAATATGTTCTCTTGAGGGCGGCACGATATTGGAAAAAAACTGACATTGCAATATTTTGTTTTTCTGCGATTATATATTGCTATATGAAAACAATTTCACCAGATGACTTGATTAGCTCTGAATATTAATCATTCTAGAATGATTGGTGTGATTTTGTAGTGGAGTAAATCTGCATAGAAATTAATAAACAAATTACAAGCATAGACATGTACAACAGAACAAAGAAACAAATAAAATACAAAGACGTAACAGTATTTAGAAATGTAATAATAATCAAATGAAAAATAACACTGCATATAATTCACTGTAGAAAATTACATGTATTTAATCTTTGTTAAAGTCTCTTTGTATTGTGTTTTTTGATTAACATTAATGGTACAGACAGCAGTATGAATATTAGGCTGCTGTCACTTTAAGACGTGCATGGATCCAATAGAGGTAACTTGATACTTTGACAGGTAAAATGTACATTTTATATAACAATTTGGGGGCTGTACAGTGTATGTTGTAGAAAAAAACGTCAAAGTAATTTAAAGTTATGTTTACCACAGGCTTTATTTTACTCATAAATTGGAAAACTCCATTATAAAACCCTATTGGAAAATCTCGAAGGGACCAGCGATGCAGCCCTATTTTGAACTTCTATTCATCAAAGAATCCTGAAAAAGTGTATCATGGTTTCTACAAAATATTAAGCTTCACAACCTTTTTCAACATTATTTATTCATCTCAGGAATAAGTTACATCTTAAAATATATTTAAATAGAAAACAATTATTTTAAATTAAAATAATTCAATTAAAATTTTGCTTGGTGAGCAAAAGATACTTCTTTCAAAGATCTGTTTCTGTCCTGGTTCTGAACCAAGGGCAGTCAACCTAGCAACTCAGACTCCCCCATCCACCCACCCTTGAAGGCTTCAACTCCATCCAAAGGATTTTGGACTGGATTCAGGAGAGCTTGCCATCCTGCTATAATTTAATTTAGGTCACGTATCAGCTATTCTTGCCCCCTGGACCTTTCAACCAGCAAAATGCACAGCTTCAAAGCTGCACATCTTTCTTAACATTCCAGACAACTTTTAATCAGAAGCGTACATAAGTACTATCTGCTTTTGCATTCTACCAACTAGAATATGATCAAACATTGCTCTTTTCACCTGAATTTTTTATTTTGACACACAGAGATAGTGTGCCACGTTTAACACTAGCAGAAGATCAATGAAGCTTCAACTCTCAAGAAAACCTTTGAGCCATAGGGACTTGAAATTCATATTTTATTACTTGCCAATTGACAGGTTGAAAAAAAAATGAACGATTCAAGTCTCCAGGTAAACGGGATTAATCTTAGTAATCACTTGCAACTTTTCATATCATTTTTATAATTGATCATATTAAAAATTGCAGGAGTGTAAAGCAAGGAGTGCCAGACCTGTCTTTGCTTGTTGCATTTTCTTCATTGACTTCACCTCTTCAGAATGAAGTTGGAGGTTTAGGAGAGTTGGTCTTGATATTTTTTTCTCCCCTACTCTTTGGCAATGCCTGCAAAATTCAAATCCTGGCACAGACCAAAAGCATTTATGGAATTTGATGAATTTCTGAGAGCAATTTATGGCAAGCTACAATGACAAGGCAAAATATTCCATATTTTACCAGTCCAGTTGTGAGTTTGCAGTCTCAATTGAACGTGTAAAGAATATTTGATGACATTCTATTGTATTATTGAAAAATAAAGCACATCCAAGATGGTAATGTTGCAATGACTGGAGGCCATCTCTGGTGTGCATTATTTTTTTAATAATTCAACTGTTCATTGTCAGTTATTTCCGCTTACCACAGTTATTTTTAAAATGTTTTTATTTCAAGACATTTTTCAGGTTTTACCTGTTTAAAATTGTTTAAATGTCCTTAAAACAATCTTGTGTGTATATAGAACTACTTCTGCATCTTCCTTATAAACAGCCCAAGACTCGACAGCATTTTAGAATGAGCAATGGAGGCTAGATCTATTGTTATGGTGAAATAATTTGGCACAGTGGTATAGAACTGTAATGTGCTCAAGATCTGGTTGGAACTACTTTATCCGTGCAGTTATTGAAGATTAATTAACACACACTTGAGAATCTGTCAGCCAATCAGAATAAAGCATTCTAGGTTCAGCCATTGTGCAATGGTATAAGATGAGATAAAACACTAGGTACAACCAAATAATCCAAGATAAACAGCATGGACGAAGGGGTCATATATAAATTAATCTTAGGAATCTTTTTTTTCTTCTTTTTTGTGAATCGGTCATCGGTTTGAATAGAGCCATACTTTACTTAAAGTTGTTTTATGTTTTGTAAGTGGTAATATACACTACCATTCAAAAGTTTGGCATAGGCACAATTTTAAAAAATGTTTTTAACATGTCTCTTATGTTCATCAAGGCTACATTTATTTGACCCAAAATACAGCAAAAACAGTAATATTGTAAAATATTATTAACCGTTTTCCATTTTAATATTTTTTAAATGTAATTTATTCCTTTGATGAAAAGCTGAATTTTCAGCATTATTACTCCAGTCTTCCGTGTCACATGATCCTTCAGAAATTCTAGTTCTATGTGCTGATTTGCTGCTATCAGTTGCAATCATTGCAATCATTGTTGAAAACAGTTGTGAACAATTTTTTTTTTTAGGATTCTTGGATGAATAGAAAGTTCAAAAGAACAGCATTTATCTGAAATAGAAAGCTTTTGTGACAAGAAATTAATAGTTTTATTCAGTAAGGATGCAGATCATAAAGACATTTATAATGTTACAAAACCTTTCTATTTCAGATAAATTTACTATTCATCAAATAATCCTAGAAAAAAATTGTACACAACTGTTTTCAACATTGAATAATACGCGAATTGTTTCTTGAGCACCAAATCAGCATATTATTATGATTTCTGAAGAATCATGTGACACTGAAGACTCAACGCATTCTCATCCCAAGGCGTAATATTCTGACACTTTGACAAAGCGTCTATATCGAACGCGCATGGAACCCTTTAGCGTCAATATAACACGCAGAGAGATGGGTAGGTTTAGGTATGGTGTAGGGTTAGGGTTAGACCGCTAGGAGGCGCCTTCTGACCCATATATTTCGGCGTCTCATATTGACGCTAAAGGGTACCATGCGCGTTCGATATAGACGCTTTGGCAAAAGCGTAATTATATTACGCCTTGGGATGAGAACGGGCTGGAAGACTGGAGTAATGATGCTAAAAATTCAGCTTTGCCAAAACAGGAATAAATTACATTTTAAAATATATTCAAATAGAAAATAGTTATTTTAAATTGTATTAATATTTAATAATATTACTGTGTTTTGGGTCAAATAAATGCAGCCTTGGTGAGCAGAAGCGATTTCTTTCAAAACCATAAAAAAAAATCTTATTGATCCTAAACTTTTGAACGGTAATGTAAATCATCATTGTTCTGTTGAGTAAGTACAGAAATCTGTTGGGAACTTGGATCACATAGAGAGGGAAGTTTCTGATTTTTAATAATTACAGCCCAAACATATCCCATGGGATAACAGCATTTGCTTCTAATATGTTGTGAGCATTCCCAAGCCCCAAGAGAGTCTGTTAGGTTGGCCTAGAAATCCTGACTAATTACTGTATCAGCCTCCTGACTGCAGGATAGGATTTGATCTTCTCACTTGGGTTCTGTTTTGAACCTCTGGCTACAGGGAACTCAGCTTTTTCCAGAGTCTCTTGTGATTTTGGTGCTTCCCCCACACCTCCCCCGCAAAGGCAGCGCTGAAAATTTGAGCTGTATGTCTGATATATTTATTTATTTATTGCCCTACTTTCCTAGTTTCATGGGAGTTGATTTTGCATACTTGGGCGTTGCATCAAAGAACATGCCACCTTCAAAATAAGAGGAATCACATATATCTTCCTCTACCTTTACTTGCTCTCATGATGTAACAAACATTTGACTTCATTTCATGACTTTTATTTCTCCACGAAACACAAAAGAGCACATTTTGAACAATGTACATGTCACTCTTTTCCTTGCTACTACAATGAAAGAGGGAGTAGCATTGCTCAAAGGGAATTATGTACAATTAATTATGAAAGTCCAAGATCTGGCTCCGATATAGTGATAAAGAAAGAATAAAGGCATAGTTCTTTTTTTTCCATTCTTTGTATGTTCAGATTACATAATTTCTGAATAATCCATTCCATTCCGGTGTCATCGCATAATTTTTTATTAATTATTCCTTTTAACATGTTCATTCATAGACACTTTATGAACCAGGCCGAACTCTTCTGCTTAATAAATAAAAAAAAAACAGATAATTTGCTCTCTGTAATGCCCTTACAGAAGCCCTAGTATTTTCAGTATTTTTAGCATCATTCTCACTGATTTAAAACACTCTGGCGCAAGGCAGAATGCCACTAAAAAGTTTCTGCTTTCAGTTTTGTGAATTTGATGTTGTGCTAGAGACGTATCTAGCAATGCTAGTCTGTATAGAAAACAGTTGCGGTTAAAGCTTTTCTTATAGTTACAGCCAAACACCTGGTTTATATGGGAAACTAAGAGATTTTTTTTTTTTTTACTCCATATACTACCATTTGTTTGAGATGCGTTGCGACTTTATTTTGTTAGTTTAGTTTTTTTGGTAGTTTTTTATGAAATCATTGAAACTCATTGTGGATGGACATCAGCGATTATGCATTTAAACAAATGATTAGATTCAGCGAGTTCAACTGGTGTACCAATTTGGTCACCTCTATTTACTGATTCAGTAATTGAGTTCAGGCATTTGGGATGACATCACTGTGTTCCTTACTTTACAAACCTTTAAATCGTAAACTCTATATACACACTATAATATATCTATACAAACTCTATGACGTTCAAGGTTGTCGGGTTCCAGTTCTTTTCGCACTACACAACTGTCTTTTGTCACGGATGTAATTTCCAGTCAAAACACATTTCACACTGCTGGATTTGGATTGCAGACCGGTCTAGATATTTAACCTACTAAATATCTCTCGGACATGTGCTTCTCTTACATTGGGTCTTTGAAAATTTACACATGAGCATAGACATGGATTCAAAGCGCCTGATGCTTGCTTTAGTGACACATCTCTTCGTCTGTTACAGTCTTTTATCCGTACAGTTATGATCTTGTGTCTGAACCTCTATGGCTCACAGCCTGTCTGGAGTGTGTCAGCCTGTGATTAACTGTTTGGCCTTCAGGGGATGTTTGGACTCGTAATATCATGGCTGATGCGGCGCCAGTCTGATATCATTGGTGGTGTCATTTATTTATTTACCAAGGAATAAGATGCAATGCACAGATTCATTAAAGCTGCTGTCCGTAACTTTTTTAAGTTAAAAATAATCCAAAATAATTATTTTAAAAAAAACATATTCTGCCAGTGGTCAAAACTATCTGCTTGCCATAGCTAGATTCAAAACGGTTAGCTTGTAATAAAGATTTTAATTCCAGTGGTACTGGTGGGTTTCCGCGGGAAATTCGAGCATGTCTTTGCGTCATTACGTCACACCCGTACACATAAAGGAGTTTCGGCTATACTGCGCATGAGGAGAGATGTATAGGCTTTTCTCGCAGCACTTTACATAATTAAACTTATGGCATCCAGAAAGATCCAAACAACAATCATCAGTGTCAACTGGAGATTCACCAGTTATAAAACCCAAAAGACTTCGTACTTCGGATTTAAGGTGGCAAGAGAAAGATAAAGAAACCGTCTCATGCGAACACAAGGATAAACGATCGGCGGGGCTTTTGGACGGTGCGTGAACTCCGTGTTTTGAAGGGGTTCAAAACGGAAGAAAAGACGGCTTTTTTCTGCTGAACAAGTAAGACATTTCAATGGTTCAATCGTGTAACAGTAGCCTTCCACTGTTTTCTTAATTCACACAGTTATGGAGTTTCCTTTGTTGTGCCTTTCTCGTTTTGCTATTATGGAGAATATGAATTCTGAACTACACCATAAAACACATTAAATGTAACGTTAGTCACGCAATGCGGATGTTGTTAACATGAACAATTTGAGAACGAAGTAGGCTATAATTTGCACGGTTGCTGTAAATCGCGTTGATTAAATCTAACGATTGCTTGTCATGTCGAAAGCTTTTTCCCCCTTAGTTGATCAGAACAAAAATGGATGTTACTTACTTGTTCAGAAGACATTTTCCGGTGAAAATTCTTATGTTGGTCAAACTTTCAAAAAGTGAATCTGTGACAGTGAATGACAGTATCCACACAGCGCGGTGATTGACAGCCGGACTCGCCTCAAAACACTGTGTTCATCCGCGCTGTTTCATGCCGATTTACAAACCACGTAAAGATGATAATTCCGCGAATAACTGCAATTGCAGATTTCGAACAGAGATGGTGACAAAGAGGAAAAAGCTACGGACTGTAGCTTTAAAATACATCGAACATGAATGAAATTATTGATCCTTTTCAGTGTGGAAAAAAGTCTTACTGCACTACTTGCTACTCTTATGTTAGTTTGCTGCTAAAGGCAATTCAATTCTCTCCAACCTTCTCTCCAACCAGTATTAGCTCTCCATTGTCCTTGAACACAATAATAATTTGTTTATTACAGATATATAGGCCGACTGTAAAGGGTATGCCAGAAATGAGGTGAAAATCTTTGGAATTAGAGGATATTATTAGCCTAATATGATGTGCCTTTATTTGTATTATGACTGAATTAAGATCCTATAAAATCTCGCCCCCTGCCTGTATTAATTTTCCATTTTTGTCTCATGAGCAATTATGCTTCCTTTGTCTTTCATAAGTGCTTTAGGCACACTGGACCATATTTCCTAGAAAAATTTTAATGACCTACATTTTCTAGATTGGGTGTGCACTGTGCAGTGTGACCAAAACCTTACAACTCAGTATATTCATCAAAGAAACCTTAAAAAAAAAGCAAACAAAAATATTAAGCAGCAATGGTTTTCAGTATACAATATGAAATGTTATTTGAGCAGCAAATCATCATATTATAATTATTTCTAAAGGATCTTGTGACACCGAAGACTGGAGTAATGATGCTGAAAAATTTAAACATTTTAAAATACATTAAAATAGAAAACAGTTATTTTAAATGAATCATTTCACAATATTACTGTTTTACCGTGTTCTTGGTCAAATAAATGCAGTCTTGGTATAAGAGATAAGAGACTGTTTTCAAAATCATTAACAAATCTTACCAACCCCAAACCTTTAAACGATAGTGTCTTTTTGGTGGATATTTGGTAAAAATATTTTATATTTAATTAAAAATTAAATAGCCATGTAGGCCCAGTTTGTCTATTTTTAGATAACCAATTAAATACTTAATCTCATATTTACCTTTTTGTTTGGAACTTGAGTTACAAAAGCAAAACGGGTTTATGCTATATTACGTGAGATCAAAAGAAAATTCTATAAAAACAAAATGCATATAAAACAAATAATTCGGAATAATTTCTGATAGAATGAGCCATGTTTGAAGCCAATCTGAGCCACGACATGGCTTAACTTCGTCTCTGGCGACCCGAGTCTGATTCCCAGCTCGAGGTCCTTTGCTGTCCCGTTCCTCTCTCTCCACCCCAAGATTTCCTGTCTGATCTCTACACAGTCTTATCCAATTGAGCCGTAAAAAGGACAAAAATATAACTCTAAAAAGAAGAATCCAATAAAGTCATAACAGTTATGCACTAGATAGTCTTGGTCAGTTGTAGTTTGTTTCTATCACGATTATGCTTCATAGTGTTTATCTGTTTTGCACTGCATTCTCTGGTGCTTGTGTTGGTGTGATTTGTTTATTCTAGGCAGGGTGAGTAATAATGTGATATTCTTATGAGCTGATGGCAGTCCAGCACCACAAGACTCAAGTCTAGACATTTAAACCAAACACTTGAGCAGGTTCTCCTTGACATGGTAAAATCATGACCATGACGCAACACAATAAACACTTTTCCAGGGCATAGTTTAGGATTGAAGCCATACAAACTGTTAGTTTGGTTTCATTTTAGGTTAAATGGGTTGTGTAGGTTATATTTTATTTGCAAAAAAAAAAGAAAAGAAAAAAAAAATCACCAAAGGAAGAAAATAAGTGTTTATAAGTTGAGTTATAATAGTTATAAATAAATCCCCTTCGAAAAAAAGAGACCTAAATGAGGATTTGGGTAAAAAAAAAAGAATTTAGAAAAAAACATAAATATTGCTTAATTCAAATATATGGGGTCACATAATTCTCCCATTTCTGACAATTTTGAATGGGTCCATATTTGCGATGCTGTGATTTTTTTTAATGTATATATATATATTTTTTTACTTTACTCGTTTAGTAAAAACACAATGCTCATGCAACTGAAATTTTTTTTATTATGCCTTGAGTCACACACAAGTCCTGGGTTGTATGTGTTTGTGTGTCAGTATGAATTGTTTTGATTTCTAGGGACAGAGCTTGTCAATGTTAAAAGAAAGCTGGTTGACAGATGTGGTCAGAGGCCT
Source organism: Semotilus atromaculatus (assembly GCA_031834385.1). NCBI lineage: Eukaryota > Metazoa > Chordata > Actinopteri > Cypriniformes > Leuciscidae > Semotilus > Semotilus atromaculatus. Next base: position 20,063,836 of record JAULUF010000007.1, read on the forward strand.
TGTGTTGTGACTCTGCTCTTGTCAACACCATCTGGCTTACACTTTGTCTTAACCAGGCGCGACATGAAAACTTAACTTAAAGTTGCCGTCTGCAACTTTTTTTTATCATATTCAGCGAATTCGACACTATATTCCGACAGAACAACATAAATAAAGTGGTTTTAGAAAAAAACAGAGCTTCTAACTCCACCTGGAGTGTGTTATTTGTTTTGCAAAAATCCACCGCTCCCGGTTCATTGTGTTCAATCAGCGCAGGGGGGTGTGAGACATCACTGTCAATCACAAGTCGTGCACGCACACGTCAATCACATGCACACGCCTGAAGTTCGCGCAGTAGCGAAGAGTGATGGCGGAAAAGTTTCCAATTCCTCGTTTAACCTCAAGAAGCGAGGAGGTCGCACTGACGAGCACGAACTCGGTGGGAGGGTATTCGTTGATAGTGGGGGAGGGGCATGAGAGTTGTAAACATTCAAAATTTTGCCTAAGCCCACTCAATCAGCCAGAGTTGCCGACGGCAACTTTAAACTACGGCCAGAAGTTATTCAATTTCACAGAGAGTCGATAAACACCAGCAACTGGTGGTGATTTTATGCAAATGCAGCAAGTACCAATAGGAGTAAAGAGTTCGTATCTTTTGAGGTACTGTTGTGGCATGTAGGCAAGACGGAGAAGTAGGGATGTCAAGCATCAGGCGCTATATATATCGGCCACCATATCGGTACCGGATGGTAAGTTGATTTATTTTATTTTATCGTTATCGGCTTGATAAGAAAATGAAAGCCAATAAATAATGGATTATTTCCTTGACCTTCAGCTGAGACACTTCACGGTTCACCATGATGTTTATGAATGGCTTGAAATATCATTGGAATGACTTCAAAAAGGGAAAATAAATACTGTTAAGCGCAACATGCTTGTATGACATATAGGCTACATAAATTATAATGAAAACATCATTATAATTGTGTGCTTGGAACATTTCATGCTTTTAATTGTGACTTGTTTTTGTAATCAGGATCTCAAAAATTTTATAAAAATTTTGATTTAAATTTATCTGCCAATATATCGGTTATAGGCTTTCAAATATAAAGAATAATCGGTTATCGGTATCGGGCAAAATTTTTATGTCAGTGCATCTCTACGGAGAAGTTAATGTTACTGTGATCGATTTACCTGTTCTGTATGTTTTTTTGTTTTTTTCTTTGTCAACATTTCTGATGAGATCTTCAAAGTACTTTGAAGTACAAAATACTTTTGCCCATCCCCACTAGTGGCCAACAACACTGCAAAAGTGTGAATAGGTCCTAAATAAATAAATAAATTATGTCTGCACTCACTCATGTGCATATCATTCCAAACCTTTTTTGACTTTCTTCCCTCTGTGGAACACAAAAAAAGCTGTTTTGAGAAATAGCCTATCTTAAGTAACGGAAACTGTTTGGTTACAGACATACATGCAGACTATTGTTTTGGTATGACATGAGGGTGTGTAAATGATGACATTTTTTATGGGTGAACTATTATTAACATGGAAGTAGTTTTTCTTATTTTATTGTCATATCATGTCTAAGGTCACATGCTACACACCGTCTCTCTGTACTCTATATATGTGCAAATGCACCATCGATATCTAAACTGTTCCTGTATTCTATTACCGTTTTAACCTCTTTCCCACTCTCTTTCTGTTGCTATGCCCTTTCTGCCTAGCAACAGTGCTTAGCTGCGGGCAAGCATTCTGCTGGTAGTATATGATTTCCTCTGTATAGGGATTTAGTGGTTGTGGATTGTGGTCAGTTGACATCTCTGAACCACAAACCTGTGTTTTAGCATTTGGACTTGGTTTGGGCATCACATTCAGTTATCTGTCTGCTGTATTACTCTTTGGCTTTAACAAAGCTTGCTCTGATTCTATGTTGTATGTCTAAAACCAGTTTTCATCCAACCACTGCGAGGGGTTTTACTGGAAAGAGACCAAATTGGGGCAAATTTTGCATATGCAAATTCTCTTCCGCACCCACACAGAGATTTCCTAAAATTGTGATTACTTTTTCACCAAGATTACATGAGTAAAAAAATGACAAATCAAACATTATTTTCCACTCTCTATTTGTTAGTGCTTAGAGTGTGAGTAGATTTTTTAAAATACAAAATGTTTGTCTTCTTTATAACTGAGACTGGTAATTTTTCCCACCAAGACCTACTTTCTTATATTTGGAATTTTACATCTTGGCTTGTTTATAATGTGACTATTTTTCTTTAAGGCTGAGAAAAGTGGCGCCATAGCGCAGTGGGTGTGAGAGCAGATTAATGGTTGTTTACAGAGAGAGAAGAGATGGAGAGACCATCTTTCAGAGTTATGAGAGCGCTCAGGCTATAGGATAAGATTCCCATTTATCTTAGACTGATGTGTCATAACATACTTGACTTAAGCATGACTGAGAGAGGGTCTTTTAGCCTAAAATAATCACATTAAGTGATGCTTTTTCATATTTGTTGACTTTCAACTGAAAGCCCTCCACCTCTGAGTAGGGCTGGGTATCGTAACAAAATTTTCGATACCGATACCTTGACTTCGATACCGGTTCCTGAACGATACCTTTTTCGGTACCAATTTTAGGAAATCCGTTTTAACAATATTACATTACCTTTCTTTTTTTTCAGTTTGTTGACTTTTTTACACTCATATTTTGAGTCTGTAAAAAAAAAAAAAAAATGCTAGAGTTTTCTATGTTTCCTAATCATTTAACAACATATTCTTTACTTCAATGAGCTCATTGTTTCTGCCTTAATGCATTGTTTAAAAATGAAACAATGAAAATTAATTGAAATGCATTACACACAGTCACTCACCTCTAACAGATCACAAATTGTAATTTAGACACATGCATTTTCTGTAAAGCTGCTTTGAAACGATATGTTTTGTGAAAAATGCTATACAAATAAATGCGAATTGAATTAAATATAGGCTACTGGGGTGTGAAGTATACCTTGCGCTCAAAAAAAAAAACAACGCATAAAGCTTGCCGCAAAGCAGTGGCGAAAGTAGCCTAATGATTATGGATGTGTCGGTAAAATATAGCAAGGATATATTTAAACTTTTTATTAATAAACAAGTGTTTCCTGATTGTGTTGTCTGCAAAGATGAATATGGCGATGTTGACTCGATCGTCATTCCTGCAGTAGTGAACACGGACGCGCGCCTGGATTACATAATCAAACTCTTTATTTCTAATTGTTTCGTTTAAAAGTAGACATATTTGGTTAGAAGTAGACATAAGTAAACATAAGTCTATATGCCTATTTCTCGTGTCTGTGAGTCAAGTATCCTATACGCTTAGTTTCGGTTCATTTGTGACGCGCTCCAGTTCTTGCAGTCGAAGATGGAAAAACGCTCTCAAGTGTTGCCGGTCTTGGCAGCAATTATCTTGTCGAAAATATTGCATCGCGTGCTTCTGACATCGAGTGTGGTACACTGTTAATCTTTTCCACATATTTTCTATCTATCTGGGTTGGAACACACACACACTACAGCCTCAAGTGCGACAAGCCACGTCTCTCTGGGCAACCGCGTAAACTAACTTTAGTGTTTTTCCGCCACAGCCAATCATGCTGCATGCTTATTCATTGTTTCACTTACGTTGACTAGATTAACCCCTGAGGTATCGAAATGTGGTACCGAAAAACAAGACATGTTTCGATACTCGGTAGTATCGAGACAATTCGGTCGGTACCTAAAAAGTATCGAACTCGGTACCCAGCCCTACCTCTGAGATTGTCCACAGGTCAGAAATGAGACATTACATCCCAGCCATCAGAACTGATGGTAATGTTCCACATCTTTTTGTGCAATCCATCTGGTTCAGTTTTGCAATTCCACAAAACAGGGTAGTGTGCAATGTATTTCTCATTAGTGCCAGAGAAGTCTTATGTATACAGGATGTTATGTGTGGCTTAAAGCTGAAATGATGGATATTTCCTGTATGCTATTTATAGAGGGTTTTAAACACCATAGCCAGTGATACGATTGGTTCTTTAGCTCCTCTGTGTTCGGAGGGAAGTGTCTCCTGTGGGCTGATTGGAGGTTTACTGTGTGGACACTGTGCAATGACAAAATGCTGGTCAAGGTTTGAAGTGTCTATTGTTTTGCCATCAGGTTTTAAATGAGGAATGTGACCAGAACTGGTACAAGGCAGAACTCAATGGAAAAGAAGGATTCATCCCTAAAAATTACATAGAAATGAAGCCACACCCGTAAGTATTTGTTTTTTTTAGTCACCAAAAAGACCCTCTTTACAAGGGTTAGTTCACCCGAAAATTTAAATTCTGTAATCCAAACCCACAAGACTTTTTTACTCATTTTTGAAACACAAAAAAAAACTATTTCTGGCCGTCCATTGAATGTCCAAGCAAATAATACTTTGATGCTTCAACAACTTTATAAAGACATTGTAAAAGTAATCTATATGAATCCAGTGGTTTAATTCAAGTCTTCTGAAAAGACTCAATCATTTTTATATGATGAACAGATTTAATTAAGATTTAACATTGGTCAACGCCCATGAATGAAGTATGGTAAACGTGGTTCTGAGCTTCAGTGAGTACCAATGAGGTTTGTTCTCATTCTTCAAGCAAGACGTGTCAAAGGTTTGGGGTTGAATGGACTTTCAATGTAGGGACAGCAATCTCTTGGGTTTCATGAAAAATATTTTCATTTGTGTTTCAAAGATCAATGGAAGTCTTTGAGGGTGAGCAATTGATGACAGAATTTTTTATTTTTTGGCTGAACTATCCCTTTAATTCATTGTTTATTCGAAGAAAGACAAATTAGTATATGTAGGAAAATAACACATTATATATATTTTTTTTAAATTACAATGTTGAAGGTTGTAGTTTAGTTGTTTCTTTTTTGTTCCATCTGCAGCACTCTGCAGTTGAAAGTCTGCTCTTATTACATATTGTCAATGTAATGTCTAATTTAGTTCTCTATATAGTATGAATCCATGCCTCTCTTATAACAATATACCCCTCATCAAAATATACACACTCTATGGGCCCTATCATGCAAATGGCGCAATGTAGCACCAGGCAAGTGTTTTTTGCTGGTTTCAGCCTGACGCAGTTTTCATTTTCACATCCTGCGCCACGTTGTTTAAATAGCAAATGCATTTGTGCCCATCTGTTCACCCATAGTAATGGTCTGAAGATGAGGTGTGTTCAGGCGCATTGTTGGTGCGTTGCTATTTTGAGGAAACTGAAATAGACTGTGCCATTAACTTTAGACCAGGTTTTTGTTGGTCAGTGGCACACTCTATTTCAGGTTTTCTTTTTGTTATTTAAAGGGTGCATTAGTAATATGTGCCTTTAGGCGGGTGCACAACGCACATACACTCGCACAGCAGCGGCACACAAACATGCCAAATATTAAAAATAAAAGGATTACAATGTAAACGATTATTATTGTTTACCAAAAAATATGGTGGAATCCGTAAATAATAAATACTAATAAATACTCCAGTCAGACTTCTTTTTTCCTGTTCGTCCAGTAAACCTGAACACTGCAGATGTTTTCTTTTATTATTATTCATTAAAGATGTGCTTCTCAGTGTCACAGCTGCTTTGCAGAATCTCTCACTTCTAAACTCTTGTATAGTGGAATGTCACCAGTACATTCTACAACATCTTAACCATTGCTTTTTGATTTGTTCTAAACACACAGCTGGTTTTATGGGAAGATTCCCCGTGCAAAAGCAGAAGAAATGTTAAATAAACAAAGACACGATGGAGCTTTTCTCATTAGGGAGAGTGAGAGTGCACCTGGAGACTTCTCACTGTCTGTCAAGTATGTGTATGGCATTCTATTCTATTCTATCATACTCTATTTTATTTATCTGTGCCAAATAACATTGCCAATTTGTATATGACTGTTCTGAAGTCCTAGTAATAAACACTTAGAAACAAAGGCTGCTGATTTGAATGCAGTAATTGAATCTGTTCTTGTAAATAGGGGCATGTCAATGAATAATTGATGCAGTGCAGCAAAAAATATAGCCATTTCAGCACTTTATTTTTGTGTTCTTCTGAATTCTTTTGTGTGATATCTAAACTAGGCCAACACTGAATCATTCAAACAGTTCTCCACAGATATCTGCAGACATCAGGGTTCATGATACACTGATCAGTGCATGGTGTTTTTTTTTTTATAACTATAGTTGCAATATCCAAGTGCTATAAATGCAGCTGGTTATGATGTAATTCTCTAAACACCCTTTTGTTTTCCCATAGATTTGGGAATGATGTCCAGCATTTCAAAGTCTTACGGGACGGAGCAGGAAAATACTTCTTGTGGGTGGTCAAATTTAACTCGTTAAACTCTTTAGTAGATTATCATCGATCCACTTCTGTGTCCAGGAATCAGCCCATTTTCCTCAGGGACATTGAACAGGTACCACAGGTAGGACTGAATCAGTGCTGGAACATTCCACAAGTACTGTATGATACACATTGGTGTCTCATTTATGCACGAATCCCATAGTTTTGTCTCACCTTCTCGGCTAAAACCAACATTATAATTTTTATATAATCAATTGAATTTAAGTCAATTGTATTAAAAAGCTATTTTTCATTTTGCCTAACAATCTTATATTTAGTTGTCACCCTGTTACTAGATGATTTTCCTCTTGATAACAAACTGTTATATGGCCAGCAGCCATATAACCCTGTAGCCCAAGACTGATTGCCCACTGAAGCCTAGCAGGGCTAACCCTGGTCAGTACCTGGATGGGAGACCTCATGGGGAAACTAGGTTTAGATGTTAAACCAAGGTCCTGACTCTCTGTGGTCATTAAAAATCACAGGTCAAATTTGCCCATTGGCCTCCTAATCATCCCTATATACTGATTGGCTTCATCACTGTCTCCTACGTAAGCTGGTGTGTAAGCTGCTAGTAAGCTGCTGTCATCAGTAAGCTGATGTGTGGTGGGCATTCTGAGATGGTCCTCACTGCAGAACATGAAATCCACGGGGAGGAGTCGGATCCAGATCCAACTCCTCCCACCTTACATAGACCTAAACCTACCCAGCTCCACCCCCTGATCCCTAAACCCACCCCTAAACCTACCCAACTCCACCCCTTAACCTGGATCCGACTCCGCCCCCTGGATCTCGTGTACTGCAATGAGGTGCTACTGGGCGTTCTGGTGCAATATGGCTGCGTCACATCATCCAGGTGGATTGGTAGTGGTTGGGAAAGATCCCCTTCTTTGTAAAGGGCTTTTGAGTGGCAAGAAAAGTGATATAGAAATGGAGCAAATTATTATTATTTCATTAAAACCAACACTTTCCCTCAAAATTGTAGTGTTGACGCATTGTGCAATCATTCCACCCTGTTACCCAAGTTATTTAAAGGGTCATGAATCCCTAAAACACAATTTTGAGGTGTTAACATATTTTTACAGGTTGCACATCAATTAAAACAAAAATAGCACTCATTATGTTTATTATTATGTTTATTATTATGGAACGAACACTGTTCGTTCACCCCTGCCCCTTCAGCTTTGCGTTCAGGTGTTGTAGGTGTATCAGTACAGTAGCACAAAAGAGTTGTTTGCATTTTCCCAACAACGTGGTCAGAGCTGGAGTTTGACTGCAAACACGTGGGAAATATGACGGTAACAATATTTAATACGTAACAACAACATGCAGAGCGGACACGAGAGTGGTTTCTGCACAGAAAACTAACACTCGCAATTTGGATCACAGTTTATATCCAGACAGGAGCAGGCGCGTTTCTAGCTTTTATGGACAAATCTAATATACTCTAGTGCTCCAAACATGACCCAGCATCGCATATGTGCACATATTTCATGTCTTGTGAAATATATATGTGCAAGTAAAGACACTGATACAGCGGTACATCTGATAATGAATGCAATGACACAATGAATTAATCTGATACACAGAAGTCAATGATGTAGACTGATAATTCAAAGAATGGACAAAAAGTAACTATGCCTTTATTTTTCTGTGTTAAACTGACGTGTGTCATTTGTTCAAAGATTGCAGTGCTCTTAAACGTAATGAAAATATTATTATTGTTCCTCATTTTTCATATAGGCCAGTTGCTCTGCAAAGTTGATAAGATTGATTTCTAAGAATAATTTATCAGAATGTTTTTGATTTGTTCATGATGGTTAGTAGTGTCTAATGATACAATTTTTGTAAGATTGTTGTCATAGGGTTATATTTTTTAAATACATCAAGGTGCCCCCACCTCTGTTGTTTGTTTTTGTCAATATTCACGTGTCTGTAATGAGAGTATTGTGTTTTATGTGGATGGGCACCCTCTTCACTCCCACTTTTCCAAAGCTTTACACACCTATTTGTGGAGTTTTTTTTTTTGTTTTGTTTTTTTTTCAAATATGAGGTGTGAACGACCAGTGCTAAAACAGGGAGGTTTCATGACACTTCATGGCAAAAAAAAATCTTAATTTTCATAAATATTTATATGTATGGTAGATAGTGTATGTGTATATATATATATATATATGTGTGTGTATGTATATATGTTATCCTTAATTTCTTAACTGTGTATTTGGGTTTTAGTATGATGTAATGGTGGAGTGTTACTCCAATCTACTAATCTAATCACAGTTATGATTGCAGTTATAACCAGGCATTAGGCCAGATTGAGTTTAAAGCAATGTCATAATTGTAATAATTCTCAACATTTCTATTTCTGTTCCACAGCATTCCACATATGTTCAAGCTTTGTTTGACTTTGACCCTCAAGAGGATGGAGAGCTGGGTTTCAGGCGTGGAGATTTCATCCAGGTCCTGGACAACTCGGATCCTAATTGGTGGAAGGGGGCTTGTCACGGACAGACAGGAATGTTTCCTCGCAATTATGTCACACCTGTCAATCAAAACATGTAACTTTCAGAGAAAATGTTTGCCTGCTTAAAGCACTTGTGGACTTCCAGCTGGGTTGCCACGGAAACGGAAACCACAGAGGGGAGGGAAAAGGCTCAATTTGTGACATGGATGTCGATTGGCCGAAAAAATGAGACTGTGCTGTTTGGAGTGGTTGACATTTTATGAAGCAATATTGGCCGTGTGAGAAGAATGTTCCAGACTGATATTTTGTTCATGTACTGTGCATCACATCAGCTTAGCTTTATGCAACTCTATTTCATGTTATATGACATCTGCTGTACAAAAAAAAAAAAAAAAATTATGTGATGGAAAGTCTTATGCCACAAATAAGAGGTTGATATCACTCAGCACACCACTGTGTTACAGTTTTGCACCAGGATTCATTTTAAAGCACCATGTTATGTTTGATTTGTATTGTTAAAATTCATTTTTGCTTTTTGTATTTTGTCATGTTTTCAAATGTAGTGTTGCCATGTTATTTGGTGTGGGATGATCAAGCATAATATCCTGCCATAGTAAAATTACATGTAGTCGTCTTTTTCTCTTAAAGGGACAGTTCACCCCAAAATTTTAATTCATTATTTACCGACCCTCGTGTCGTTCCAAATGTGTACAATTTTATTCTGTAGAAGACATATCCACACAGTAGAAAGTAAGTCATACAGGTTTGGAACATCATAAAGGTGATGCCAGAATTTTTCTTTTTGGTTGAACTATCCCTTTAAATCAAAATAGCTTGATAATAATGTAATGGTGCCAAAGCGTCCGTAGCAGATCAATTATCAAATGTAACAAATTTGGAGCATTTCATGAATCCCTTTAAAATGGCTCTTGATGTGATTCCATTTGGGAACTTTATAGAGTATGTTGGATACTCTGGATGATTCCTGTATAAATTACACAGAATAAAGATATTTCCAGTGAAACCCCCTTTTTTTGTGTGTGTGTGATTTGTTTTGTTTTGTTTTGTTTTATTTTATATATCTGAACTTGCTCAGATTTATAAGTATTTATTTTTTAATTTTTTTGTAATATGAAAGTGTTTTACCCCATTTTACAGGGGGCATTAAGTTCCTCATTTTAAACCTGCAGGCTGTACACAGAGTCTGATGTAATTTGAGATTTTCTCTCTCTTTTTGAGTTTTATTTTATTTTATTTTTTTATTTTTTGAGTTTGTCATTATGTGGCCCAAAGATAATTAAAAGAAAACTATCAAACGAATACACTAACATGTGTGCCATTTTTTTATGCAGAATTTTTTACCTTTCAAGTTTAATAGACTTTTAGCCCTTCAGTTCATTTATGTCAAGGTAATTTGTTCTCTTGGTAGCAACTTCAATTATTTTAGTAATGTCAGAGAATGTCTAATGAGGTGTTACAAATTTATTACATGTTTAATTTAGATTCCAATACCAAGTATAACTGAGAATGTTCATTTCAGCTGTGAAACAGTTTTCCAGAAAGAGAATCTGGCAAATCTTGTCTTTCTGTATTTGTCGGATTACTGATACTCTTAATTGCTTCCTGTTTCCCTTTATTGTAAGCAGATTACTGATACTCTTGGTCCTGTTTCTTGACTCCCAGTCTCTGAATAGGTATGTGATTTGGACTAAGAGGGGCGATAGTTTCAGTCTTGAACTGGTTTCCTAAACCTGTTCACGTCATTTACATGCCGTGTAAACCCCTCCCCTTTGTAAAGAGATAAATGTAAGGAAAATGTTTTCCCTTAGTCAGACTCGCGACAACGCGTGGTAAAGACTACAGCAACTCCTGCTCATGTGCAATAAAGAACCTGCAAAAGATACAACCGAGTCTCCTGGTCTTCGCTTCTGAATCTTATACACTTTAGAAGAAATAAGTTCACTACACTAATAAGGGGAGAACTTCCACTCTCAGTAAACTTCCGGCTTCTGAAAAAAACTTCCGGCTACCCTCAAAATTCACTTTTCTCAATGGTTGCAGTTCCATTCTGGTTCAATATGAGTGCGCTCACAGGACGAGTGCAGAATGAATGGAGGTCTATGGAGCTATACCCTCAAAATCCACTTTTCTCAGGATATAATTTTTTATCTAGTAATTTGAATGTTGTATTCGAAAGAACATGCAAAGAAATTACACATTGCTGGGTATAAGATTTTTCACTTATTTTCACTTATTTGCTTTAAAGTCTTCTAAAATGTCAATGACGTCATACACATCATACGACCAGAGATACTGCTTTACGGCAATCCTTCAGTCACTTTGGTGCTTTCATGCTTTGTACTTTCTTTTCTCTCGGGGCATCGATAACACAGCTGACACAGGTAAATACACGTGCTAGAAGAGTTAAGTCCGCCTTAACATTCTGATCCCACTTCGGATGCCACGGTGCCATCAAGCGGTATCTGGTCGTAATCAGTCCTTCACTGACCAATCAGTATCATTAGCAGAATGCTAGCGTGTTATGGGCAACAACAACTCAACCTGTAAGAAATCGAAAGGACATAAGTACTTGTTCATTCAACTTTCGATATAACCCATGTTGAACTTGAACTACAATCAAATCTGAGATTTCTCAACGGCAATCGGGTGAAAGACAAATTTAGCCGTCTAGCTCCATAGACTCCCCTTCATTTTGCACTCAGGCAATCGCCCCCAGTGGAACTCTGTTGGAACTACAACCACAATTGGGTACAATAGGACTTAAAGGTTGTATCAGTGATTTCAGGCCCAAAAATAAATGTCTAATCTTTCCTAACGATCCGCTAGCTGCCCACCCCAGAAGCATGCCGTCAAAAAAACGCGTCTCTGTAGGCAGCCTAGGCTCTGAAATCTGCACACAAAAACAAATGGGTACAACCACCACTCAAAACCAAAACAAACAGTGTTCCAACCAATCACCGACAAGGGCGGGTGTTGCTCCGACTTCGCGTCCAGCCGTGCACGAGCTCAAAACCTCACAACACCCGCCCCTGTCGGTGATTGGTTGGAACACTTTATTTTGTTTTTGAGTGGTGGTTGTACCCATTTGTTTTTGTGTGCAGATCTCAGAGCCTAGGCTGCATACAGAGACGCGATTTTTTTGCCTGCTTATGGGGCGGGCAGCAAGCGGATCGTTAGGAAATATTAGATATTTATTTTTGGGCCTGAAATCACTGATACAACCTTTAATAGGGAGTGGCCAGGCTCTCCGTAGACGGGCTCTGATAATGTTCAGTTGTGTCGCCCACTTAAATGAGTGGAAACATCCTTTAACTTTCAACTGCTTTTATTTCCAGCACTGCAGTGCACCTCTTGAACTTGTATGGGGGGACACATGGTTTCATGTCGTTTGACACTGCGAGGACTATCAGCTGTCCTTCCTGTCTCCCTGTAGCACTGTCTTAGGCATCTTACATTACAGACATTGCGGTTTATTGCTCTGGCCACATCTGCAGTCCTTATGCCTCCCTCTTCACGCAACTGATCAAGGACCCCAGGACATCTTTCTTCTGGTGTTTTTAAGAGTCAGTAGAAAGGTCTCTTAAACGTTATTGGAACTGTGACCTTAATTGTCTACCGACTGTAAACTGTTAATGTCTTGAGGACTGTTCCACAGGTGCATGTGCAATAGTTGCTTATGGTTCACTGAACAAGCATATAATAAAAATATTATACAGTATCCTGAAAAGGGACTTTTTTGCTGAGTTTTTAGGTTTATACTCAAATTCCTTTAGCTGCAGTAAACCTCAGCAATATAAATGCACATTAGGCATCAGTTTGCTGTCTGAAAAGTGCAGTTCCGTAATGCTGTTTATGTTAATGCTGTAAAAGTTTATGTACACCTGCACAATGTAGATTATGAGTGAAATTTCATGACACCCTGTAAGTGTTGCCTTTTATTCTGTGCGTTGTATTCACCGTGATTATGTACTGTGTAATTTACATTACAGATAAATCTACTATGTTAATTAAGTTGTGTATTATTAATAGTGTTTGCAATGCGTAATTTGGAGCTGAAGAGTAAAATGGTAGTGTGGTTGGAACATGAACTGTAATAAAAGAATAACTAATCATTCACATTTACCTTAATACATTAAGAATACACAACATATCTGTCCTGCATACCAAGAAGAAGAAAAAAACAGGCGAAGGGAACTCTAAAGTCTCTCCACTGCTTATCTAGATTATTTATAGGGTGGTGGCGCAGTGGATAAGACACATGCCTTTGGTGTGAAAGACCCGGGTTCGAATCCACTGTGAAACACCAATGTGTCCCTGAGCAAGACACTTAACCCCTAGTTGCTCCAGAGGTGTGCGACCTCTGACATGTGTAGCAATTGTAAGTCGCTTTGGATAAAAGCGTCAGCTAAATGAATAAATTTAAAAAGCATGATGGTTGCACAACTTAACTTAATCCATTAATTTCTAAAATGCCTTGTCCCATGCAGGGTCACAGGGATACTGGAGCCAATAGCATCCTGGGCCATAAGCAGGGAAACATGGGTGCATTGCAGCGACTTAAATTTGAAAATAATTAGAATGAGAATCTGAATGTTTATTTTACCCTATAAATGACCTGCATGCTGCCATCTTTGCTCTTGGGAGCACAGGTCTATGGGCACAAAAATGGCAGAGAGTTTTTTCTTCTTCTTCTTTGTTTTAAGGATTCTTTTCCATTTTATCTGGATATCTGCGGGTCGGAGTAATACTCTTTATACTCTTTTAATTCCTTGTAGGCTATAACTGTCACAGTCACCAGCTGGTGTGCCCAGATTGACCACGAGAGGGCACTCCTTGTCTTTTAATTCACTTTATAACAGATTTAATTTCCCTGGCTTTTATTTTGGGATTTTAATTCCTTTCTGTGCAAAACACTTTGAATTACCATAATGTATGAAATTTGCTATATAAACTTGCCTTGCCTAATGCGTACCGCCAGGTAACAACCTCTACCTGTTTCTTGTTATTTGTCTCCCCCTAGTGACATCTTGGTAAATAAAATATTTTTTTTCATAACTGCAACCCAGATAACGAGTAATATTGTGGTAATTATTTAAATACTTTACAGAAACGGTGTAAATAATTCATAATACGCGAATATACATTAGTATATTTTAAGTGCATAATAAGATACTACATGCCATGGTGATGCACATGAGCATACATGTAATTATTATGTCTATGCACATGAGTGTTGAACCCGGAAGTATCCAAAAGCGCATGCGCATTGCGCACTGGCCACTCCACGCAATCAGGAAACAAACAAGCGCGAGGATTCCGCGTTTGAAGTAAGAGACGTGATATTGAACATTTTGTGATTTCGCAATACTTTTGATATAAATTAATTTCTTAACGAATCTAGAATTTGTTCTGACTGGTAAACTACAAAACAATTCTGCACAGCAATGTCAACTAGATAAACAATGCACGCGAGCGATCCCCGTCATGTAACTTACTGAATTGTTGTCATGTAATTCAATTGATTTTATATACATTTGATAAATGAATGGTTGTGTCTGTGGTCGTTCCGTTGTTTTGATTACATTATTATTGCTAAGTTAGTGCAGCATGGATTCCGCATGGGCGGCTTTTGATACGGAAACTCAGACTATGCTTCAAACAGCGATGAACGGTATGTAAACTTTAACGTTACCTGACTTCCCTGCATGCTAATCCATTTATTCATTCATTTGGCTGGATTTTGAAGTATCTTGCCTTTAGCTTACCCTTGCAGGTTAAGAACTTTAAAAATAACAAATAATTGTTTTCCTCACAGATCCAAAGAGAGTTGATATGGACAAGCTTTCTAACGCCATTGTAGAGCAGTCATTGAAAGACCTCTCGTTCTGTAAAGATGCTGGCCGCTTGTGTTATACTGTAGTTCAGGTAAGCCTTTCTTATGTTGCTCATTAACTTGTGACCTTTATTATATCCCTTACACAAAGCTGTTTTCATGAACCAACAACTTGTTTTTGTCCGCAAAACACAGGATGAAATGAACCTCCTTTGAAGCCTTATATTTTGTTTTATTACATGTGAATCAACTTTTATACTAAATAGGCAGAGGCCCGGAAAGCTGCATCCAGTGTATTCAGGCGAAAGCTGTTGAATCGTCTACAGCAAGAGTTCACTGCCAGGGAGGAGATTCGACAACGCTCTGTGGACGAGTGGGTGTGTGTGGTCACGTTTATATGCAGCGTATTTGATTATATCAAGGTAAAATATCTCAGTTGCAAGTAGGCAGTTTTGAATTTGTATTGGATGGTCTGTTTTTCCTCAACCAGGTTTGACTAACTTACTTGTTTTTAGGTAAACAATGCTCCTGTTGTGGCGCTTGTGGATCCAATATATGACTGTCTCTTTAGGTTGGCTCAGCCAGATGCCTTGATGAATGAGGAAGAGGTAAAATGTTTGGCTCATAAACATTTAGAAGTAAATTTCATTCTGGGAAGGAATATATAACTATCCGTCAACAACATTATAATTTTTGACTGTCTGCGGCATTGGTATCATAACCTTGTTTAAAATTAACAAGGAATGTCAGGATTGGAGGAAGGTCAGAGCCAGAGGACAAAGTAGCTTTGTGCAATTTTGTGGAATATTCAAATTCCCAGTATTCATAAAACAGTAATACAAAAACTGATGATTTAAGGCTCTGACATACTCACTCTTTTTTTGTTCTTCAAGGAAGTTCGAAAAACCTGAGTAACGATATACTGTTTTCAAACATTCAGATGCCGTCCACGCTGCAAACGTTGTTTAGATGAATATTTAAATATATTAAAATATGTTTAAATATTACATTTTTAAATATGTGCTGTGCGCTATCTTCTCAATAATACAACAAATGTGCAACAAAAAAGACAGCGGTGAGAAGGGAGCAGTCAATAAAAAGTAGATGTTTACACCAGATCTGCAATTCGGCACAGCATTTATACACCACTTTATACAGTACACATTGGTTCAAAGCAGCTTACGTAATAAACTGGAAAAAATAGCATCCGTGTTGCCAAGATCTTTAAATTCAGGAGTCAGTATTTAATTTGAAAGCAGCTCTCCTGTTTATTCTATCTTCCCTCGATGTAGCGAGTGAAGGAAGGAATGAATGAATGAGAAGGTGAAGCCGCAGAGCACGCACACCTTTATTGCAATTGTTATGGACTAATGGTAGTTCAAATGTGTTTACAAGCCTGAGCAAAGTTTTCCGAAATACACATTTAGTGGTCGTTTTTTGTAATGCATACTATAGCATCGGTTGATTTTATAGGCAGTGTTTTCACCTTCACACTTTATTACTGAATGCATTCGAGTAATAATGTGTGAATTTATTTATTGATTTATCGATTATATTTTTTAAAGGTGATTAATCCATTAACTCCTTGATTATCAATTACTCATTGACATCCCTATGCCGAATGTGATTGTGTTCATACTTTACAGAACATGCTACTTTATAATGGTTGTCAAGTTTTTTTAAATGTAGTACACACTCTGACAGTACATGATTTCTGAAGTTTCTTTGGCCATTTGTAACAAAATTTCAGCTTTGACATATTTTAAATCCATAACAATTAAATACAGGAATTTCTTTTGTGTTTCTAATAGGTGGACTGCCTGGTCTTACAGCTTCATCGTGTGGGCGAGCAGCTGGAGCAAACAAACTCTCAGCGCATGAATCAGCTCTTTTACTTGCTGCGGGATGGTTTTCTCCTTCAGCAAGACCTCGGCTCCATGACAAGGCTCTTGCTGCTGGAGATCTTGGAGTTCAGGGCCAGTGGTTGGACCCTTACTGAAACTGCACACAAGTACTACTACAGTGAAGTAGCTGACTGAGGAGAGAATGAGGTTCCTTGTTCAGCATTCAGGTTTCAAGAGTTCAGTGTTCACGGAAGGCCTAAAGAGTACTTCATGGGAGAAAGAAGTGGATACCCCATGTACTAGTACTGTGGAGCAGTATGGCAGAGCTCGTGTTCATGCATTTGCATGTGTTGTGTTCAGCGTTTGGGTTTAGCTCAGAATGTGTTCTATTTTGAGGTTAGTGTCTTAAATCTGCACTGGATGATGATGATTCCATGCAATAAGAAAAGCAATCGCTACCAGCCGCAAACCTGTGAGTCACCAGCAGTATACATGAATGGCAGTTATCTTTTCTGTTTAGTTCTTTTATTATTATTTTTTTTAGAAGTTTCATATAATGATCACTTTGTTTGTACACTTTCATAATTTTTACAGTGATGGGTTATTGCAATATCTTGTGGAAGATGCTCTGACTTTTACCTGTGTTGTTAGCACATTAGGATACCTTGTAAAATTTTCTTAATTTTATATTAATTTGAAAATGGCCTACATTGTTAAAGTTTCTGTTTGGGCCAATATGAAAAAAAAATTCAGTCATGTTGGCTGCTGTAAGTTTATTTTATTTTATTTCAAAATTTGAGAGCATTTTCATTGTCTTGTTTATGTAATATAAAGTCTGCTGTTTTGAGTTTTATAAACCTCTCTCCCTCTCAGAAAGCTTTATTGGCATGCCAAAAAATACATTTTGTATTGCCAAAGCATTAAAACAACATAGAAAACGATTTAAAACATTTAGTAAAGTGGATGTACAGACTATATATATATATATATATATATATATATATATATATATATATATATATATATATATATATATATATATATATATATATATTCAGGGATAGATATAGCAAAAATAATAATACAATTAATAAAGAATAAAAAAAAATAAAAAAAAGATTGAACTGAACAATTGAATTGAAGTAAGTAAAATAAGTAAAATTTATTTATATAGCACTTTTCACAGATAAACATCACAAAGTGCTTCACAGTAAAATGTAATACAATTGTACATCTGCTTTACTAAATGTTTTAAATCGTTTTCTATGTTGTTTTAATGCTTTGGCAATACAAAATGTATTTAGATCAGATGTTATTAGTTGTTCCCCGTACCTATTTTAAAACTAGAGGGGACCAGTCATTCCTGGCAGTCGCTCCCAGTCGCTTCAGTTGAATTGAACAACTGACCTTGAAAATGTAAACGTCTCTTTAGCCACGGTATACACATGTCTTAAATTAAATTGATCTGGAATAGTTTTTGCAATACTAAAAACACAAATTTAAATGTTAAGTTACTTAAGAACGATTATAAATGGTGCCCGATTATGACAAAACTATTAGCACACTGGCCCTATAGTTGTAAAGATTTAGTTATAAAAAAAAATATATACAATTTATACAAACGTACAAATACT
The DNA here is from genome assembly GCA_031834385.1 of Semotilus atromaculatus. NCBI lineage: Eukaryota > Metazoa > Chordata > Actinopteri > Cypriniformes > Leuciscidae > Semotilus > Semotilus atromaculatus. Next base: position 20,082,001 of record JAULUF010000007.1, read on the forward strand.
AATTAAATTAAAATCTAAAGGTTAACTTAAACTAGCGCTAAATATTTAACGTTCAATCAAATTAGAGCTTTACATAAAAATCAAAAGAATTACATATTATTCTGAACTATATAAACAGACTAGACCAAATTACTTGTTACAAATATCACATGAAACCTTAAATCACAAACGCCCACAAGCCAAAATCTTAAATTCACACACAGACCTGGTACACAAATCACGAGATGCCTAAAAACTAATCTTTTTTTTTTTATACCACAAATGATATCTTATATCATGCAATAAAAGGGGTGTAAACATTTGGTTACAGGACTACAGGGGAGGTAAAAATATATTTGTGAACAATATTTAATCATTAATTATTTACATGAAAGAACTTCGTTTCCTTTTGGAAGACCACAGACCACTGATTCACACAGACACGAGAATGTCACATGACGGGCTTGTTGTGTAGTTCCCTCTCGTCAGTTATGCATTTGTGTGATCATGGCGGATCCGGAAGGAGAGTCACTGGAGTCATGGCTAAGTGAGTTTTCATGCTAATACATTACCAGAATATGGTTTAATTTTTCTCTGTAGAGTCTTTAAGATAGAGAAAACAGCCATATTCGGATGCTGTTTGTGACCAGTTGTTTTCTCATGTCTTGGCGTGTCTGTGATATTTACACTGACAGGTCATGAGGGTTGGATGGACTGACCCATCCTAGCCAGCATTCTAGGGTATCAATCATAGACTGTAAAAAAGATAGGGTATCAATGCGTTTAAAGTCGGCAGAATATTTGGTTCCAACGCGTTATGCCCCTAAATGTCTAGGTTTTGAAAGACGTAGGCAGTTGTTAGCAAACTCGATCTTCTGTTATTCACCAATCAATGACACTCTTTTTGAACGGCTGTTGTCTAAAAACAGCTGTAACCTTTCACTTCTTTTTTGTTAGCTCTGAAACAGGCTCTGTTCTGAGTAGAAAACCAACCATTTTGTCTTGAACTTCCCACGTTGCATAGTTTACACTCATAAAAGTGCCTTGCCTATAGTATACTATCTGCCTTTGAAGTTGTTTCATCATCGATGAACTTCACTGACACATACTGAGCTGAATTTAGACAAATGTTGATAAATTAGGCTAGGCTAAGTTGTTTTCTTGTTTATTAATGTGAGGCTGCTTTGAAACGATTTTGTATTGAATAAAATGCTATATAAATGTGACTTGAAAAGTGACTTTATTTGGATAAAAGTGTCTTCTATGTGCATACATGTATAATGACGTGTTATTTAATATATATATATATATAATATAATATATTATTTCAAATGCTTAGCAGAACAATAAGAGATAATGGATTTTCATTAGAAAATAGTGATATTATTTAGATTTTTCTTGTTAGACAAAGCCTCCAATCCGTCAAACAGACAGGAGGAGTGGGAGTACATCATTGGATTCTGTGACCAAATCAACAAGGAACTTGAAGGGTATGTTTTGTTTACCTTTCATGAAACTGTCTTTTTGAGCATCTGAGGCTGTATTATAAAATCATCTTATTATAATTCTTGACCTGAGATTTGAAAAATGTCTATATGCAAAGTGAAATCATGGTTACAAATACACTATGTGACTTTTGCCCCCGGTTTACAGTCTGGAGAGGAGTCGATGTTAGATGCTGAAAATCAGAGCTAGTCCTTTAATGCACAATGCCCAGTTTTTCTCTGTAACCATTTACAACATCGGCAAATGTATGATGCCTGTTGTTTTCAAATCTGTTCAAATTTTCAAAAGCCCACAGATATCGGTCAGATTATTAGCACATAAAATCCAGTCACCACAAGAATGGGAGTCATTACAAGCACTAACTGTGAGTTTATCTCCTTCAGTCTCTAAAATTGACCAAATATTGTATGTTTAATATAGTGACTGACTAACTAAATTCTGATTGTTCTTACAGGTTTTAGAAGCCTGCATGAAGAATTGTGGGAGGAGGTTTCATAATGAAGTTGGAAAATTTAGATTTTTAAACGAACTCATTAAAGTAGTTTCACCTAAGGTAAGTTGAAAGATTGTTTCTACAAAAAAATTAAAACTCTGACATCTTTTACCCACCTTCAAGTTATTCAAAACCAGCATGATTTTTTTTTTGTCTACATTTTTAGGTACCATCTATTACAGACACAATACCTCCATAATAAGTTTGCCTTTTTTTATCCTGCAGTATTTGGGAGACAGAGTATCTGAACAAGTGAAGACTAAAGTAATAGAGTTGCTCTTCAGCTGGTCAGTTGCTTTACCAGATGAGGCAAAGATCACAGAGGCCTATCAGATGCTAAAGATGCAAGGTTCTTTCGTCACAAATATAAACATTTGAATTTATCAGAACCTCACCAACTTATTTTCTGTCTTCCAATTTTTATAGACTGTCTTGTTTAGTCTTTGTCACATTTTTTCTTAGGTATTGTAACAGAAGACCCAGAGGTTCCCGTGGACAAGACCCTCGTTCCCTCGCCAAAGCCCAAGAATCCAGTGTTTGACAATGAGGAAAAGAGTAAGGTGAAGAAACACATTACAGTATTAGAACTTAAAAAAAGATTCCAGGTGAAGTACAATTTAGTTTCAATTGACCGTATTTGTTGTATAATATTGACTATCAGACATTTTTTTTCAGTTTGTCCCTTGTTTTCTTTATATAAAAAAACAACAAAAGTTACACTGTCTAGTTTGAGTGAGGCACGTACAATGGAAGTTAATGGAGCGAATCCATAATGTAAATGAAAAAATGCAAATTTTTTCAATTGTGTAGCCACAAGACATAAACAACATGTGTTAATATGATTTTAGTGCGATCAAGTTACTTACTAACCTTTTCTGTGAGAAGTTACATAAAATTGTATGATTTTGTTGGTGTGACTGATAACAGATTAATGCTAAACAAATTCAATGCACATGTGTGACCTGCGCATACAAATTATGCATACAAAAAATCGGCCAGTACAATTCTGGTGGCAAAATTTGCGTCACTGTGCGCGGGCCTTCGCTTACACATTAAAACCGATGTATACTTTGGGCTTTAAGGCCGTAAATCACAAAACCATAAAATGCTGATTTAAACAACTTAACAGCTCAAACTATAAAAAAAAAAAAATACATTTTAACAAGAATCAATGGGAGCCCTTTTATGGAACTGTATGCTTTTAGTTCCCCTTTTAAGTCCAAATGCTGCTGACAGAGTTTTACTTGTATTGAACCTAGAATATTCTTTTAAATGTAATTGTTATGTAAAATTGTAAAGCATTGTCTATCTATAAACATTTCCTTGCAGCGTCTTGCGGAACTTCTTAAGAGTAAAAAGCCTGAAGATCTTCAAGAAGCCAACCGCATTATCAAGAGCATGGTCAAAGAGGTAAGTGCCTGAATAATCTTGTGCTTTTTTTTATACAAATATTTCACTGACAAATAACTAAATCCTTCAAATATATTTGAAAAAAAAAAACAGGAGCCAGTTTTTTTAGGAATGTACTTATTGTATTCATGTTGTCGTTTTGAAAAACACATTTAAAGAATAAAAAAATGACAATAAAAAGCAATAACATTTTCTTTCCATCATTTCATTCAGTGTAAAAAGTATTTGTATACATTATATATTATAACGTTTTTGTAGATGCACCACATGACATTTTCATAAAATATTATCATAAAAAGGTCAAATGATCTGATATTTTCAGAGCCTAGACATTATTTAATTATTCAATATTAATCTGATATTATCTGACACACCCGTGAGGGTCTACCCAGATGTAATATCATTTCTATTTTAAGTTGGGGGGTTTTCTGCATGTTGATTGCATGATTATTTTTATGCAGGTTTATGCAGTTTTGTTTAAATATAGTTTTGTAAGAAATAAGGGTAACACTTTATTTTACAGTAATGTTCCACATAAACATACTATGTACTACTTATTATAGTTATTACAGTAACTGGGTAATAACTAGGTACTACTAACCCTGAACCTTCCCCTAAACCTAACTTTAACCCATGGACCGGTAATTACCTTATATTAACCAGTACTTTCTTAGGTAAGTACACTTTAAAGCTAGCCTGGCTAACGTCAGACCTCGTCTCATTGAGACGTGGGTCTGGGAACCACTTTCTCTTATTTGAGGCGTGGTTTACGAATGCCCAGAGCCATTTATTGGGTGCTACGAATGTCTTTCAAATGCGCCTGTACGTAGCTCATAGCCAATCGTTTCAATTATATATGAGATGACGTATGTAGAGTGACAGAAAAGTTGCTCTTTTTTCAAAATAAACTTGCGTTCTAAACTACTTAGAACAATATCTAAGGCTGCATAGAAAGGTAACTTTGCGTCTGCTCTGCTGCCATGTTGGAACCATGGATATAAACAAACTGCTTTGGTGTGTCACATAGACGTCGTCATCGTCTTGCTGCTCCCTCCCCGTTCTGTGATTGGTTCCCTCTCTGAGGCGCAAATCTGGTCCATGGAATCCAGGCTGCCTAGCAGCGAGAATATAATCAGGCTGCGCACAAGGCAGCATGGGGAATCCCAGGCTACTTTAAGCAACACCATGTAACTTTTCCTCTTCGGTCGCCCTACTGGTTGGAAACGAAATTGTCCATTACCGCTGTCGTAAATAATTTAGCCTACCGTCGCACGCACGCTCGCTGTTTATCCAGCACCAGCTTTAGAATGAACGATGTCCACAGACAAGGTAGAGTATATTACATGATTTCATGAAAATATGATGTATTGCGACATCAGAAACGAAGAAAAACTAAATAATGACTATTGTAAAGCAAGTCAAATTTGTAGTTTTCTTATGTCTCATTCGGACTACAGAAACGCGACCCGATTTGGCAAACTTGCATAGTGTGTTTATAGCAGATATAAGACCGCAAAATGAATCCAGAAGTGCCTTTCACCCTGTTTGATGAACAACTGATAAGATTTTGGAAACTTTATTTTAAGGTAAAACAAATGTCCTTAGTGTTGCTTTAAGTGCATGTGCTGTAAAAAAAAAGTGCACCCGGAATAATATTGAAATATTATACCAAAAAGTATCTATTTATTTTTATTCAGACATTAAAAGAATGCTCATGGTAGAAGTGGTGTATTCAAGTCATTAACATGTGCGTCATTACCTTTTTGTTTACTCCCTTGATGGTTGTGCTTGCAAGAATTAATATGCATTTTTTAAAAATGGCTTACTGCCCTCTTACTTTGTTTTCAGGATGAGGCTATACAACAGAAAGCTTCCCATCGTGCCAGCACCCTAGAGGAGGTGAACAACAGTGTGAAGCTCCTAAATGAGATGCTAAGTCATTTCAAAAGAGATGAGTCGACACAAGCGGACAAGGAACTTCTTACGGTGAGCCCTTTTATATCCAGTCACTGTTAGACTTAGCTTGCATTTGTACGTAATTGACCAAGTGCAACTGCATGTTCATAGGATCTTTATAATGACTGTGACAAACTTCGGACCGCTGTCTTCAGACTCGCCACCGAGACAGACGATGATGACAGTGCCTTAGGTAATACACATTAGTAAATAAAAACTAATTTAGGTCTTAAGCCAATAATATAGTAGAACCAAATAACTTCCTCTCCTTTACATGTACTTTGTGGTCTTTGGTGCAGGTGATATTTTACACGCTAGTGATGATCTCTCACGTGTAATCAACTCGTATAAAAAGATTGTTGAAGGACAGACCATTGTGATTGACATACCAGGTTCAACAGCCTCAAAACGTATGTATTATGTACCAGAATTGTTACAATTTACGCATAAAAATGTTTTTAAAAGCATTTTGTTTACTGTATCTGAATTATCCAAAGAGCTTTGCATGGTTTATGAAACTACAAGTCTGAAAATGCAGTTCGATGTGAGTTTGTTTTCTGTTTTTCTGAACAGACCCCAATGACGGAAGCTCTTCTGAGATTTTGATTGATTTGGACTTGGGGTCCCCTTCACCCCTCAAACATGTTTTGACACCCCCCCAGCACTCGGATTCATTTCCTGCTGACCTCCTCACACTTGCAGCTCGGCCTTCCTCTTCCAACACGTCCTCTGGATCGTCGAGCTTCCAAATCAGTCCTCCATCAAGCCAGCTTCCCAGCAGTCTTTCTCTTCTGGATGAAGAACTTTGTTCATTAGGTAAAGATGGCTTCAGAGTATTTTGCAGTGTATGATGGGTATTTTATTTGGAATGTATTGTAACCCCTTAAACCCGAAGTATACTGCTGGCGGTACACCCCCTGCAAAAAAAATTCATAATCAAATTACTAAGCAACCACTGATTTGAATAACAAAAAATAGGTATAATTTTAAAGCTTACAAACTCAGCTTTTTAATGCTAATTTTTATAAACTCTTAACGAGTGCTGAGTAGTCCCTCTAAAACCGAGTGTAGCCTACTGCCCGCCACCAGGTAGGAAAAAAATAAAATGAATAAAAGTATAAAACTACTGCCTTGATCAACAGGAGGAACTATTTTAAAAAAGCCTGTTAGGGGGCGTCAAGCAGTAAATAAGGCTTCATTGGTTCCAAATGCTGTAACTTTTGGTTACTTTATGCAACCACCACAAAATTGTATCCAGATGCAGCGCACATGTAGGGGAACTTAAAAATGGATTTTCCTCCTACTTTATTTCCTTCCTGAGTTATTTCATGTCAAATAAGAAAGATGTATTATCAGCAGTTTCTCAGCATGAGAATGTCCTAATGTAATTTATATTTTCTAAAAATGTAAAAAGTGTTCTATCAAATAAATAACGAGACCTACCTTTTCACTTTCCTTGCTATAGGTTTGGAGTTATGAGTCTTTACTTTTGTGTATGTCACTCTTCAGGGCTAAAGGGAAATATAAAATTGAATAGACCACTGTTCAAAAGGCCAATATTTCCTCACTTTCCACATTAAGCTGCACAATCATTTTTTAATAATAAGAGGAAGAATAAAAGGGAGAAGAGGAAAAAGTTTGAACACCAAATCAGCTATTAGAAGGATTTTGTTTGGATCATGTAACATTGAAGACTCATATAATGGCTGCTGAATATGGAGCTTTGCCTTTTTACAGGGGAAAAAAACGTTTTACTGTCAAATAATAAAATTTTTATAATCAAATAAATACGGCCTTTGTAAACAAAAATCTTACTGACCTCAAACCTTTGTACAGGTGTGTAAGTATTATGTATAATATAATATCATTTTCTATAAGAGTGGGTTAAAATTCAATAAGTAAGAGTCATCCATTTTAAGGCAATCTCAGTGTTTAACACTCTTGGTGTTTACTAACTATTTTTCAGGCCTTGGTAGTCTGGAGTCAAAATCAAAGAAGTCAGCAGAAAAGATTGCAAAAGAAGCTCAAAGTAATCAGTGGATTTCCTCACAAGTAAGATTACAAGAGTTCTGTAGCCTATAATTTAAATGTTTAATGAATTTAAAATGTGTGCCTTGAGAGTCTGCATTTTATGATGTTTGATATCTTCCCATTTTTTTATTTTTGTTTTAATGACAGACTTCTAAACCAGTGATTGACCTCCTCTTCAGTTCTGCTCCATTAAATCCTCTAATCTCAACAGCGCCACCTACCTCTGAAGCTACCTCAGTCACAAGCTTTGAAAACTCCCTCCAGCAGAGCAGTAAAGACTTTGCCATGCTGGACCTGGACAATGCTAATAGGTAGTGAGAGAATAAGTAGCAATTTAAAAAACATGTTTATTATTTTGATTTATTACATATTAGAATTATTTTTGACAGATTATGTGACACTGAAGTAATGGCTGCTGAAAATGATTTTTTTTTTTCTCAAATATATTCTAGAGAGGATTGATGCCATTGGTAAATGTTGGTTGTTCACAGATGAAGCAGTTTAATAATAGCATTAAAACAGAGAAGGAAGGAAGAAAACGGGCAGAATGTGCACACTTTATTATTAGAGTCTTTTATTGTGATCAGAGAACTGCTTGTGAAGTGTCTTGTTCCTTTTAAATACAACTAATTGTTTGTTCTTTCTATATTAAGCAGCCAGTCCAAATATTCAAGCTCGGGCGGCAGAGAACTTAGAGCTTGGGAAGAGAACATTCATCCTGCATTAACCACATTCAGTTTTCCTGCTGGAATAACACCAGTGCCTTCTGCTGTATCCTCTGCCAAACCTCAGAGCTTTGCCCCAGACAGCCCTCTCTTCAGATCCCTGTCTCCAACACTACCCACCAGTCACTCACCCTCAGGCTCGGACATCTCCCTAAACACAGTCTTTGTTCCACTGGAGGCCATTAAACCAAGTAATGCCTATAAAATGAATATGGATGCTGTGAGATCTATAGCAGTTATTCTAGACTTAATGACTTGCCTGTTATGGAAGGCTTAGATTTGTGTTTTTCCCTTTGTTTTCACAGGTAAGGAGGGTCCAGTGACAGCCTACGATAAGGATGGTGTTCGTGTGTTGTTGCACTTTGCTACTGACCATCCACCTGGTCGCCCTGATGTTCTGGTGATTGTGGTGTCCATGTTGAACACAGCACCACTGTTGGTGAGGAATGTAGTGCTTCAGGCAGCTGTGCCAAAGGTGAGAGGCACGAAATGTCTCTTTAATATTCTTCTGAAAATATATGGAAGCTAAAAGTAGACAGTTATTGTATTGTTTTATAAAGTATTTTTTTACTTCATTTTTTGCCGTTTTGATTAGCTTTTGGTTTCAGATGGTTTTGATTTAAAGGGCCCCTATTATGATATTTTAAAGTTTCCTAATGTTGTTTTGGAGTCTCCTACAACAGGTTTACATACATTAAAACATCAAAAAACTGTTTCATTTTCTCATAATATACATTTGCACATCACCAGATTTTCAATGATTCTCAAACGACTCGCCAAATGAATCAATCTCTCTAAATCCCTCCTTTCCGCGAGCTACTCTGCTCTGATTGGCCAGACAGCTCAGTCTTTTGTGATTGATTTACCGCGTATAGCACCCGTCAAGAACAAAAATTCACATTGCCATAACACCGACAGCTCTGCGTGTCCTGAGGCCTTCTTCACCGTAAACTAAACGATTTTACCATATCAATCCGAGCGCAAGTCCGATAATAAAACACTAGAAGAAGAACCATTCATTCAACCCGAACCTCCATCACAAGGACGACTCGAGCAGGACGTTTCAGTGATTCACTACTCAGTTTGAGGTAACTTACATTATGAGATGTTGCTATCAGCATTAACAAGTGCATGTCCATCAACATGTCCATCAACAAGTGCATGTCCATTATTTTACTTGTACTAATTTATTTGTACTAATCGAGTATGTTTCTAATATATTGCGGTGAACACGTGGAAACTGTATTAATAACAGTGCATATAGGCTATGCAATGTATACATTAGCTGAGCGTGAATGACTGATGTAACAAACATTGGGGCTGCGTCCGAAATCGCGTACTATGTGAGTAGGTACTACATTTAAATAAGAACGTACTTCGCGACCGTTAAAAAAGTACGTTCTATATAGTATGGATACGGGTAGTATGAATGAGTCCGGACGTACTACATGCGCCATGTTGTTGTAGCGTGACATACGCGCTGTCATAACAGTGCGAAAATTTTAAAAAACCATTCCAATGACTGCACCAACTTCGCCCTGTTTTTAGTTCTGCTCTCTGTTTTCATCTGCGTTTTTACGTCGTCCGAGCCGACAATCAAGAGGAGGCGTCGGTCAGCTGCTCGCAGATCACGGCTTTTGTGGAGTTTCTTAATTAAAGGTCCCGTTCTTCGTGATCCCATGTTTCAAACTTAAGTTAGTGTGTAATGTTGTTGTTAGAGTATAAATAATATCTGTAAAATTATAAAGCTCAAAGTTCAATGCCGAGCGAGATATTTTATTTAACAGAAGTCGCCTACAGTGAACGGCTCGTTTGGACTACATCGCTCTACTTCCTTCTTTAATGACGTCAGTAGAACAGCTCTCTGACTAACCTCCGCCCACAGGAATGCTCCCTCAACTCGCGCACTTCTTATAACTTACTGTGTTTACTCAGCTCTTACGGTGATTTTCTGAAGTAAAACTGACGCTTCATCTTTTGTGTGATGTACAATAAACTTTATTAAACTCATCAGTTTATGTTTGATCATCATTCGAACCTGGTTTGACACAGCAGACTTGTAGGCTATTAATAAATAATGGATACATACAAGCAGATGACAAATACGTTATAATAACCGTAATTAAACTACTAAACTATACCTGTTCCATCTCTATACAGCCCTCTGACTCTGTAGGCATTATTGTCCGACTCGAAATGAACACCGTTACTGAGAGTTGCTGATGTTATCATTATTCCATGAGATGAAATTGTCCTAAGAGTCTGAGTGCGAGCTCTTGAAGCTCCGCCCCCTGTGTCGTGCAGCAGGAGCTTATTTGCATTTAAAGGGCACACACTAAAACAGCGCGTTTTTCTGAGTCCTCAAAAAAGACAATTTAAACATGCTGTAAAAAATGATCTGTTGGGTATTTTGAGCTGAAACTTCACAGACACACTCTGGGGACATCAGAGACTCATTTTACATCTTGTGAAAAGGGGCATTTAACCTTTAACATTTATTTACCTAATACATTTTACCTCATAAAACACACACACAACCCCTATGAACAATGACAGATGTTTTTGGCAAGGAAAAAGCCATTTATTTGCTTGTGATATTACCATCGATAAATAAACATGAATGAATCAATAGAGATACACATGTGTGTCTGTGTTTATCTCTACAGCCCATAGCGAACGTTACAGCCGCGTCTCCGGTTTCCGCCATTTTCAAATATAACAACAACAACTCCTCTCCCGTGGCATCATGGGATAGTAAAGTGTCCATCGTATGCGCACTTCAGAATCTCGCCGGAAGTAGTAGGTCATCCGGGGACTGCTTCTCTACTGTTTTTCGAATTCTATGATTTCGGACATACTACTCTGCTCGCGTACTGTTTTTCGCATACTAGGGAAGTATTCGATTTCGGACGCAGCCATGTAAAACAAATCTTGCTCCATGCTTAATCTTTCCTTAAAGTAGTGAGAACGACAGACAATCTGTCTCAGATTCTTCACATGCTCATCCTTGGGCAGTGGAAAAAAAAATTCTTTACCGTCACATTGTAGAGCACAGTGTCTCCTCAACACGATCTCTCCAGTATCCACAGGATCAGCTGCCGGTTTGAGGTTTCCCTGGTGTCTGCGCGCGCAATAAGTGGGCGGCCTAATGCTTCGTCTTGACGTCACAACGAAACGGCTTATGACTCGTTAAGAAAAACAATTCGTTTCATTGACTCAGAGTCGACTCTTACTTATGAAAGACAATAACTTTATATACGGTGCACTTTCAGATTTAAAACTTGTGTTCATTCACTTAGGTGTGAAAAAGGTCATTTTCAAAAATCCATGATAGGGGCTCTTTAATGAATTTTTGACTTTTACCTCTGTGATTTGTAATTGACAGTCTATGAGAGTGAAGCTGCAGCCCCCTTCTGGAACAGAAATGGTTCCCTTTAACCCCTTCATGCCCCCCAGTTCTATCACTCAGATCATGCTCCTGGCTAACCCACTGAAGGTGAAGAAAGACACACACATACACATTTACTTCTGTATCTAAATGAGGACATTCCCATAAACTTAAATCATTTTCATAAACAGATAGTTATACATACTATAACTTAACCTTAAAAGAAAAAAATATCTGCTTTTTATAAATGGACATCATCAAAAGTTAGTTTTGTTAGATTTAGCTCACTTCTGGGTGAAAACTTCTTTGTCCAAAATATGGTTTGGTTGATACATCAATAGACAATTGTCTTACCATTAACATCACATTTTTAAAATAAATGTATATTATTATTTATATTTATATATATATATATATATATTTTTTTTTTTTTTTTTTTTTTACTTGTTAGACCTTGCACTAATGCCTAACCTTGGAAAATAAGTTGACTATTAAATAATAAATAACTTTCACAGTCATGTTCAGTTTTATTTTACTTATTTTGAATAAGTAATTCCTTCACAACCGCTAAAAAGTACATCTTTACAGTATGAATGTGTGTAGTATGAATGTAATTTGGATGTATGTAGTGCATCCGCCATGGTGACAGTATCATGTGACCTACCAGCGTTAGTTACGTGGCTTCACCAGTGTTGCCTTTGTCACTATTTTTAGTGACTTTTCAGACCCCTTTAGCGCATTTATTTTCAAAAAAGTGACTAGGGACAAATCTAGCGACTTTTTGGACAAACCACAGTAACCTCCAAATGTTGCCAGTACTGTCCTGCGAGCGCAAGGTCATTCATCTGTTGAGTGCACGGCTGCTGACAGATGTGAATCAGCAGTGTTTTTCCACGGACTTATCACTTATCTGTTTTTCTTTTGTTTTATATTGAAAGAATTTAGTTTGACCATTTCAATTTCCTTTCTTTTTCTTGTGCTTATTACTTGTAATACTCACTATCACAGAGCTTTAGTTCATCCGGTTCCTGAATTCTCTCTCAATTCAGATAATTTTCCACATAGTCCTATAAAAAAATTTAGTCATTCACTATATCATAGCTACTCGTTCTATTTTTGTATGAGAAAAAAATATATAGGAAATGAGAACAGCTTTATTTGACATTCGGCTATATTATATTATATTACAGTATGTGAGCATTAATTTAGAGAGAAAACACATTAGGCAGGCGTTCTGCAATCGCTGCACTGCACTGCAATCGCAAGTACAACGCGATGACGTCATGAATATGCTGTTTGGCACATGACGTCATTTAGCGACTTTTAGGAAAGGCGTTAGCTACTTTCCTTGTAAAATAGTTGGCAACACTAGGCTTCACTGCCATTTTTAAATCCTCTCTTGTGGCCTCATGGGATAGTAAAGTGTTCATCATATGCACTCTTCAGAATCCCACCGGAACTAGGTAATCTGGGTATTTTTTGCCTACACTTCTACGAGTACTGTGAATTCGACCACACACCTTTTGTCACATACTCTTTTTGCCTACTACATAGTAGGGAAGTTAGCGATTTCGGATGCAGGCTCGCATGGTTCTTGATTTAATTACGCACCTAGTTCTGTTAATTAATTATCATTCCCTTGTGTATAAGCTCTGAGTTCTGTCGATTCTTGGTTGGGTGTTACTCGTCTATGATTTACACAATTTGCGTTTCTCCTGTTGTTCCTGTGATCCGCTGAGTATTTTGCATTGTGAATAAAGACTGTCTTTTTGTGTCCTCTTCGTCTTCATCAATAACTGAGTTTTTTCATTTTTTTATTGTACAAAACAATATAGAGTCACACCATTTTGTATCGCTGAAAACAGGTTAGGTTATGGAATGCTTTTTTATATGAAATTTATTGAATATTTGAAATGTTTCTTCTCTGAAAAGTCAATTGTTTTGTTTGTCACTATATTTCGAGAATGACTACATTGCTAATCCCTGCAATATTAGTTATTAGATTGTGTTTTGCTTGTGGCCATGAAAAAAATTATAAATATGTTTACATGATAACATTTCTATGACAAACTCAATGACTGCGTAAATAATTGTATGTGTGTGTTTTACAGGAGAAAGTGAGAATGAGGTACAAGCTGACATTCATCCTTGGAGATCGACAGGTCACGGAGTCTGGAGAGATAGACAAGTTCCCTCCAGTGGAAAGATGGGGTCATTTATAGCTGTGTAAGCACTATTACTCATGAAGAGAAATGGAAAACACGGTGTGCATCAATGAGCCTCCAACAGTGTCTCAAGGATATGTTACCTTTGACACACTGGATGTTACATTTATAAATCCCGATCTGCGAGTAATCCCCCAGAGGTCTTGATATGCTGGTTTTAGGTACTCATTAGGTTCTGTTGTCATTAACATAAGCATGTTGCTTATAGTAATGGGTCATTTTATTATTAGCCACCACTTGACAATTCAGCTCATACAGATCACTGGACAGGTTACAATTTTTATATCCTTTAATCTATGTTCCGTGATGTGATGCACCAGTTGTGTTAAGAGTTTATGTGAATTTTATTGATGAGTTTTACATATTTATTTCATTTCTATTTATCAGATTCTTGGTGTTTGACATGGCTGGCCTCACTGGTTTAAAGCCAAGTTTACTTGTCTTGCGTCATTTAGCAGAAACTCAGCAGATAACAGTAATTCACACAGGGAAGTGTGGAGGGGAAAAGAGTGTGCAAAGCATACTTTGACTTCTGTGTTTTTGGATGTAAAGTTTCACTTTATTTCCTTTTTTACATAACTGGAAGGAATTGCCTATATGCAGAGTTGTCAGATTTTCTTTATTGTTGTGTGTATAATTGGACAGGAGGCTGGTTTTAATGTTTTACATTACATGTTTTACACTTCATTTTAGGGTTATTACAGATGCAATTATTTATATTATAAAATTGGACTTTTAAAAGGTGTGTTTGCGACTTCTGTATGGCTTTTGTTTTGTTTTACAGCAGATGTCTCAGTATTATTTTGTTGTACTGGATGTGTCCAGCAGCCTATTCTAATGATTATTAATTTGACTTGTAAATTATTTTGAAGAAGAGCTTCACAAATATTCCAATGATGCTGTTCTTTTTAGACTGAGTTAAATCTCGTTAAATCGACTATTTAACATTATGTACTGTTTTAAAGACAAATAAATATATTGTTTTGAACAATCTGGTTTACTGTGTCTGTCAGTATTGGTTGCTGTTGGTTTTATCAAATCATTCACACTCAGCTTTGCTGCTTAAATGCAGATGGGGATATTCCTGATTTTGTCAAATCAAGGGGAGGGTGGCGATATTTTTTTTCACAGGATGGTAGGGGAAGACTCATTAATATTCATTAGGGAACTCATCCCTGATTGGTCTGATGACCTACCCCCCAACCCCGCCCCTAAACCTACCCGTCACTGGGGGTCTGATGACCTACCCCTAACCCCGCCCCTAAACCTACCAGTCACTGGGGTTAAGACCAATCAGAGATGAGTTCCCTAATGAATATTAATGAGTCTTCCCCTACCATCCTGTGAAAAAAAATATCGCGGGAGGGTGAGGCTAATGGGATTCCGGAAGTGGATCTGTTAAATGTCGTCATTTCCTGCGGCACAACGCGCGTTCGTGAGAGGCAGAGCGAGGCAGTCATGGCAGACGAGAAGCCAAAGGTGCGTGTGTGGGGTTGTTTTTAAATGTTTTTACGACAATTCTTTGTTATATGATTTAATGGGGACTTTATGGGGGTTTATTTTACTCCCATTTATTGTTCATTTAGTCCGTTTATTTGTGAAATGATGATGGTATTCCATAAAGCTAACGCGCTAATTATCCAGTTCGCTAATGTGCCTCGCACCTCATACAGTGCAAGTGATAAGACAAAACGTATAGTAAGCAAAGCACAGATTTTGAAAGCGCACAGTGTCCACTGCAGTTTCTCGCGAGCTCACTGACTGTTCGCGCGCAGAACTCTGGACTCGCGAATGAGTAACGTTAACTTACCGATAGTGCAGGCTGCATCGTGTATTTATAACAAACGTGTTGTGTGAGTCCTATTTTTGTATTTAAAAATGTATCGACAGACTTTTATTTTTTGTCAACTTTTAAAGTCGTGTGTTGTGCGTGTCACATTGGAATATGTGCCTTTCAAACCTGTATTGGGGAGACCCAGCCACTGCACACTTTTCATGTCGCCCTCTTCTAACACATCACACTTATCAGCTCAATAGGAGAGACTAGAGACTTGAATGGAATGATGAGCGAGATGTGCAATGGTAGGTGGGAGTCCCTAAGACATGTTTGCAAAGCACTGCTCTACACAAATCACTTGATTTAAAATCTGTAATAAAATACAATTTCCACATTGTCTGTAGTGTGGTGTCACATTTATTTTTTGTTTTATTGCTTTCTGTTGTTCAACACATCAACCCTCGTTCTCACAGACTATTGTATGCCTAGTCCTAGATTAAAATGCACATGTTTGCGCTGGTTTAACTGAAAGCAACTTGTACATCTTAAAATGTTTTTTGTTTTTTTTCCTGAGAAACATTTATAAAAGCTACATAAATGTCCTTATTAAGATAAGGACTAATCCTGGCTTAATCTAAGCACTGTCTGTGAAATCAGGCCATGATGTCTAATAGTTCAGACTTTGGAGGACAGAGTAGCCTGTTATTTTAGATGAGTGAAAGAACTTGTTTTGTCCCTTTTATTGAACTGAATTTGTTTGTGGTTGTTCCTAACATGATTCCAAGATGCTACAGTCCACTACATCATTTTGGCCAATCATGTATTTATTTAGCTTTTGATGTCTATTTATGATAACTGTATTTTACTTTTCATTTCAGGATGGTGTAAAAACAGAGAATGACCACATCAATCTGAAAGTGGCTGGGCAGGATGGCTCAGTCGTTCAGTTCAAAATCAAGAGGCACACACCCCTCAACAAACTGATGAAAGCATATTGTGAGAGACAGGTAAAATTATTTTATTTGCATTAAACTGCATTAATCTTCCCTTAAAGAAACAATCATCCTTTAAGTGCACAGGTTGTCCATACTTGGCACTAAGTGATGGGTAAAGAAGATGTGAATGTCTAGAAATAATTGGTTATGAGTTGGATATAAATCTCATCTCATACCTGCAAACTTGTCGCTTTTCGGCGAAAATCGCCGTTTTCTTGGTCAATTGGGTCATTTACGTGAATCACGTAGAACCGGAGAGTTTTTTTTATTGGGGGGGGTATGCTGCCCGCCCTTCATCTGCATGCCATGCAGGCTAGAACTGAGAAACATTATTGGATAATTCTTATAATTGACATTTCTCTGGGCCAATCGGAATCTTAGCACTTTTTCTCTTGGCCAATCGGAATCTTAGCACTTGCGTCAGAATCTTGATCTTGAAGCACACAGCGTCAACCACGCGAGTCTGATAAACTCATAACGTGTAGGAATCTTATGTGAAATTCGAGGTAAGTGAAGCTTTTTGGAGCAAAAACACAAGCTATTTGTTTGCTTGATTCAATTAATGTTAGCTACCGCTTTTTATGTGATATCATTTACAATAATATTGTATTGTCTAGGGGTGGAACGGTACATGCAAGTTATTCGTATTGAACCGAAACTGTACGGGCGTCGCGGTTCGGTGCACGGATTTGCACAGAGAATACACGGAATAAAAATAAATAAAACTCTAGATAGCGATACATTTCGCTCTATTCACGTTTGGTGTGGACGTAGCATAATGAACAGGCTGCGATGTCAAGATTGTAATGCTGGAGTGTGTGAGTGAGAGAGAGAGAGAGGGGCGCGATCGAACATTGGAAACAAAAACATACTCCCATCATTTTGTTAATACAGGACATCATTCAAACTGCAAAGTGTTTACTTATTTGTGTACACTCGCAATCAAATACAACATTGTGCTTTTGTCACACTCTAAACTCTTGTCAAACTGTAACCTACATCTGTCACCCAACCAAAAAAACACACACACACACACACACAGTTTTAAAAGCATAACATATTTATCCAACCCCATTTCAAAACAGTCTGTAGGTTCTATCTTTTGGACATTCATCATATTGCATTGGTTTTCATTTCTTGTCCTCAGAGCACTAATCTGTTTATTTTTAAGTTACACATTCTACATTGCTTAAAAAAGAAAATCAAATGTTTTTTTAATGGTAGTATTATTTTATACGGAAACCAATTATTCATAATTCAGATGAGAATAAAGTTAGGGTTAATTAAAATTAAGGAAAACAAATATATTGATCTGAAATATAGCAAATTAATTTTAAATTCATTCAGGTATAATTACCAAACATATCTCAAGGCCGTTTTGTCTTTTTATTAATTTTTATTAATAAACTAATTGTATAAAACTATTGTCAGTGCACTACAAATAAACTGGTTCTAAGCCTTTATTAATAAAACTATTATATCTTATATTAATAAAAAATACAAGGCTTAAGACAATGATAAAAATGCTATCTATATTTTTGTTTTGCTTTTCACTCCATTGTACCGAAATCGTACCGAACCGTGATGCCTGAACCAAGGTATGAACCGTGACTTCTGTGTACCGTTCCACCCCTAGTATTGTTGTCGTCATACCTATAAATTACGTTAAGCTATGCTAAAAGTGGTATGAATGGTTTCCAAAACGGTAAAAAACTATTGTTTTACTCGAGGGGAGGTGGAAAATGAGCTTAATTCCCCAAATGGTGGAATATCCCTGTAACGTTAGCTAGGCTTATCGTTAGCCAGGTATCCAATCATTCCCTTCAAGCCCCCCCCCCCCGCCGCCGACACTGTCACCTTTTTTACTCTGAGGAGTTTGCAGGTATCTGTATAAGGGTGACAGAAACATAAATATTAGTTGTAGATACATACTGTATGTATTTGCAACCAACAGTTATGTTTCCATCACCCTCATCGGGACACTTTTACCCAGTCATCTCAATGGCAAGAAAGTGTCCCAATCAACCTGAATTTGTAATTTGACACAGCCTTTTCTCCTCAATATTCCACTTGGATGTTATGTCTAAAGCAGGGTTCCTCAAACTCGGTCCTGGAGGGCCACTGTCCTGCAGAGTTTAGCTCCAACCCTTATCAAACACACGTACCTGTGAGTTTCTAGTGATCCATAGACATAATAAATACATAAACGCCCTATTATACGTCAATGCGTCCGCCATTTTGCTGAGGGCAAGACTGCGCTGTAAACAAATGCAAGTAAACGAGTGAGCTGCGGTTTTCCTGGATAAAAACAATAACGCTTACATCAACCGATTTCAGTGGTTTGTACGTGGTGTACGTTACTATTACTAATTACATAATGACCAAATACAACCAGAAAAAAAATTCAGTCTTATTTGTGAAAGGTAATTCCCTGAGACCTGTTTTCAATTTTGCGGCGATTTGTGCAGCACACGAAACAGGCATTTTTCTCAATTCCCGTAATGAGAGGTATGGGAAAGTTGCCCTCCGCAATATGGCAATGATGTACGCTCCAGCGGCCAATAGGGCGTCTATGTATTTATTATGTCTATGATCCTGAAGACCTTGATTGGCTTGCTCAGATGTGTTCGACAAACTCTGCAGGTCAGCGGCCCTCCAGGACCGAGTTTGAGTAACCCTGGTCTAAAGCATGCTTTTCAAGCAGTTAAGTGAACATTTCTGTTCTAACAATGATCTGTTCACAGGGGCTATCCATGCGTCAGATTCGGTTCCGGTTTGATGGGCAGCCAATTAATGAGACTGACACACCAGCTCAGGTACAGTCACTGATATGACCAGTTCTGGATGTCACCATGCTTAAAGTATTCATATCGTTTATAGTCTTTCTTTTTATCTATTTGCAGTTGGAAATGGAGGATGAGGATACAATTGATGTATTTCAGCAACAGACTGGGGGGCTCATGTAAATAACTACCTCTGCCCTCCATCACCATTTCCTCCTACTCTGTCCCCTGCATTTTTTTTTATAGGCTAACCTCCCTCCTTGCCAAAACTTGCGCTCTAAAATGCCCATCAGCTCTCCCAAATCAGATGAATGGCTTTCTTAAAATATATTTGTGTAAACGCTGATATATTTCATAAGATGTTGACCTAAGAGTGTTCAGTCGTCAGATTTGGTATATTAGAACTTTGGTCAGTGTCAGTTCTAAAGTACTGTTTTGTTTGCTCAGAGCCATTGGACTTTTTTATAAATATTTTATATATGTTGATGTATTTCTCTTTTGTACTCAGGCTAATTTTATTTAGTGACTTGTGTTGTGAATTGAAATGTTGATAAGATTTTGTGTTGGAATAAAATTGTTTTACAAAACCATTTGAGGCTTTTTTTTTTTCTATCTTCATTATACATTTAAAAGAAATAGCAACACAGTTGAATTGGACATTGTGTTTCCACTCTTTTATTTATGGCTCGTTTCCATTGAGCGGTACAGTTCGTGTCGGTACCCTTACTTGATAGGCGTGGTGTTTGTGTTTGCCGGAAAGAAGCGATCAACGTCATGTTCGCGCGAAGAAAGCGACACAGTAAACGCTATGAGTTATGGAACGCGATCGGGGCCAAAAGTCTGTTTACGAAACGCGTGAAATTTGACCGCGTCAACACGCGCTGTTTGTTCGCGTTAACGCGTCAAAAAGCACAGTAGCCAATGAAATTGCTGTATTTGAGACTATATTTGCATATTGTGACGCGATGGTACGTATGTCTCTCATTTGTATGTACGTATAGAAACATCAGAAGTCATGTTTATTAATGAATGATGTCGTAATGGTACACACATGCAAACATCAGACGTTATAATTGTTCATGAGGGATAATGCATTGGTACGTAGTGTGTGATGTCAGCCTTATGTCATGATTTGTCATGCCTTACGTTCTTTCTCAGTATGAAACGCGATCAGGTAGAAAAGTAAGCAGCTGAAACCATAACCATGGCTCTTAGAAATGTTTATGATGTGTGTAATGTAGAGAAATGTGTTTTTGAGTTTTGCAAAAAGTTTGTTTTTCAAATGCAAACTCAGTGCAAAGCAATAATGTCCTTGTATTTTTGCAGACTTGTTCTAAAGATTGGGTACATGAGTGAATGGTTTCACCGAGTGAGCCTCAGATTCCACTTTTAGCGTTTTAGCAATTTGAAAAAACTGTAAAACAAACTGTGACAGAGGTCGCCTATGGAATGAACCAATAAAATCTTAAAATTGCATGGAACTGAGAAGCAACAAAAAAGACTGCAATTAAAAAAAAAACAAGAGACAATTATTTTAATGCAAGCAATTATTTTTTTTTGCACACATCAGCTTTGGAATAAAAGAAAAGAAATCTGTAAATCTGTTTGTTAGTAATCTGTACTTAACCCTTTGATGCGCAAGCTATGGAAACCCCTTCTAATGCGCAACATGGGTCTAAAAAGACCTGTATTCATTTCCTATGTTATTTCATGAATGGCTGGACTTTTTTTTATTTTTTATCTTTTGAGATCAATTTATTTAAGCATTTAATATTCCATGATCTATAAATTCCATGATTTATAAATATTAAAAATGTCTTGTTTTCAATTTCCAAAAATTATAAATTTTTATTTTATTTATTTAATTTTTTCTAGGTTTTGTGTTACTATATCAAATTTACTTATCAAGCATGATAAAACAAAAGAATAAAGACAACATTTTGTCAAATTAATCCTTTTAGCAGTCATTTAGACAACACATTTAACACTTAAAATGTTTATTTGCCACTTTGTCTCACATAGCATTCACATATCACAATCACTGATAACACTGAAATTAAACTATGTAACTGTATTGAATTGTGGTGAATGTGATTTAATAAAAGAAAATACAAAACAAACAAAATAAAATCACACTGGTACAGCGGCATCTGTACTATTAGGCCTTCTACATGTAAATAAGCTTTAAAATACAATCTTTTTTTAGCTAACATTAGCTAGCTAGAATATGTCACCAGCTAGCTATAGTTAATAGTGTTGGACATGTTTCTCCTTCTCACAAGTAATTTCTTTCTAGGATTTCAAGGTCAAGGTAACCATAGCCTAATATTCAAATATTATGTCCATCTTTTACAAAATATAAAATATTTTCTGTGGTTAAAATAAAATAAGACTTGCATCAAATATACAAAAGCAGCCGTATTGAGTTGTGAAATGTGTGGCAGGTGAATAGTATTCTGCAGTAAATGTTCCTACTTTACATTTACATTTACATTTATTCATTTAGCAGACGCTTTTATCCAAAGCGACTTACAAATGAGAACCATAGAAGCAGTTAAAATAACAGCAGGACAACAAAATGTTTTTTTTTTTTTTTTTATAGAAAGGAAGAGAAAGTGTTAGTATTACTGGAACAAGTGCTGCCGAAAGAGATGCGTCTTCAACCGTTTCTTAAAAATGGCTACGGACTCAGCAGCTCTGGTTGAGTTGGGTAGGTCATTCCACCAGCAAGGAACAGTCATGGTAAAGGTCTGAGAAAGAGATCTTGTGCCTCTTTGACGTGGCACCACAAGACGACGTTCGCTTGCAGAGCGCAAATTTCTGGAAGGGACATAAGTCTGAAGTAGTGAGTTTAGGTAAAACGGAGCAGAGCCAGTGGTTGTTCTGTAAGCAAGCGTCAGTGACTTGAATTTGATGCGAGCTGCAACTGGCAGCCAGTGCAATTTTGTGAGGAGAGGAGTGACGTGTGCTCTCTTCGGCTCGTTAAAGACCACTCTAGCTGCAGCATTTTGGATTAGCTGCAGAGGTTTGATCGTGCAAGCTGGAAGACCAGCCAGGAGAGCATTGCAATAGTCCAGCCTGGATAGAACAAGCGCTTGAACAAGGAGTTGTGTAGCATGCTCTGATAGGAAGCGCCTGATCTTCCTAATGTTATACAAAGCAAATCTGCAGGACCGGGCAGTTCTAGTGATGTGGTCTGTGAAGTTCAATTGATCATCAATAACAACTCCAAGGTTCCTGGCTGACCGTGATGGAGTTAAGGATGACGGGCCTAGCTGAATAGTGAAGTTGTGACAAAGTGTTGGATTGGCCGGGATCACAAGTAGCTCTGTCTTCGCAAGGTTAAGTTGAAGGTGGTGGTCTTTCATCCAGCCAGAGATGTCTGTCAGGCATGCTGAGATGCGAGCAGCTACCGTCGGATCATCAGGCTGAAATGAGAGGTAGATTTGTGTGTCATCAGCGTAGCAGTGATAGGAAAAGCCATGTTTCTGAATCACAGTTCCTAGTGATGTCATGTAGATGGAGAAGAGAAGTGGTCCAAGCACTGAGCCCTGAGGCACTCCAGTAGGTAGATGTTGTGACTTCGACACCTCACTCCTCCACGACACCCTGAAGGACCTACCTGAGAGGTAAGACTTGAACCATTGGAGTGCGGTTCCCGAGATTCCCTTCGTCTTTAGGATTGACAGGAGGATCTGGTGGTTAACTGTGTCAAAGGCGGCAGACAGATCTAGCAGGATGAGAACTGAGGATTTGGAAGCTGCTCTTGCCAGTTTCAGAGCTTCGATTACTGAGAGCAGCACAGTCTCAGTTGAGTGTCCACTTTTGAAACCAGACTGATTGTTGTCCAGGAGGTTGTTCTGTGTGAGAAAGGAAGAGATCTGGTTGAAAACAACTCGTTCAAGTGTCTTCGCGACGAATGGAAGAAGGGATACCGGTCTATAATTATCCAGATGTGCTGGATTAAGAGTAGGTTTCTTAAGCAGTGGGGTTACCCGAGCCTGCTTAAACGCTGTGGGAAAGGTACCAGTGTGAAGAGAGGTGTTTATGATGTGCGTGAGTGCAGGTGTAACTGAGGAAGAAATGGCTTGGAGTAGGTTAGTAGGAATAGGATCAAGCGGACAGGTAGTAGGGCGATTGGAAAGGAGTAGTTTGGAGACTTCTGCCTCTGAAAGCAGAGAGAATGAGGGTAGAATGTGTGTATTTGTTGGTAAAATGTGTGTGTCAGTTTGTGGATTGTTAAATTGGCCGCTGATGGTGGTTGTTTTATTTGTGAAGAATGTGGCAAAGTCGTCAGCTGTTAGGGTTGATGAAGGAGGAGGAGGAGGAGGGTTGAGAAGAGAGGAGAAGGTTTTAAAAAGCATGCGAGAGTTAGAGGAATTGTTAATTTTGTTGTGATAGTAAGTCATTTTAGCAGTAGAGACATTAGCAGAGAAGGAAGAGAGGAGGGATTGATAAAGACCAAGGTCAGTAGGATTTTTCGATTTGCGCCACTTCCTCTCTGCACCCCTGAGTTTAGAACGATGTTCACGGAGAACATCGGATAACCAGGGGGCAGAGGGTGTGGTGCGGGCTGGCCTGGAAGAAAGGGGGCAGAAGTTGTCCAAGCAGTGTGTTAGAGTGGAGAAAAGAGAGTCAGTTGCACTGTTAGTATCAAGTGTTAAGAACTTGTCAGGTGGAGGAAGTGTGGATGAGACCAAAGAGGATAGACGAGAGGGTGAGAGAGAGCGTAGGTTTCGCCGAAAGGTGACCTGTGGAGGAGTGCGTGTTGTGTTCTGAGGTAGATTGAGGCTGAGAGTGAGGAGGAAGTGGTCAGAGGTGTGCAGTGGAGTGACCAGTGTATGGTCAGTGGAGCAGTGGCGTGTGTAAATAAGGTCTAATTGGTTACCTGATTTGTGAGTAGCTGCAGTAGATACTCGTTTGAGATCGAATGAGGCGAGCAGAGTGTGGAAATCAGCAGCCTGACGTTTTTCTATGTGGATGTTGAAGTCTCCAAGAACTATGAGAGGAGTACCATCCTCAGGGAAGGATGAGAGTAGCACATCAAGCTCCTCCAAGAAACTGCCAAGCTGACCTGGGGGACGATAGATAACTACAAAATGGATTTTTATAGGACTAGTGATGGTGATTGAATGCGATTCAAATGAGCTGTGGTCACACCGAGGGGGTAAAGGATCAAATTTCCAATCATTTGAGATGAGTAGACCAGTACCTCCACCCCTTCCGGTCAGGCGAGGGGTGTGTGAGAAAGCGAAGTTAGTGGAGAGGGCAGCAGGTGTGGCAGTGTCCTCAGGTCTGATCCAGGTCTCAGTCAGGGCCAATAAGCGTAGACCTGAATGACTAGAAATAGATGTAATAAAGTCAGCTTTGTTTACAGCAGACTGGCAATTCCAGAGACCAATAGGAAAAGAGAATAGAGTACTAGAGGAAGCCGGAAAGGTACGCAGGTTGTTAGGATTGTACTGCCTCCTACGTGTGATTTTAGATTTGCGTATGTTAGTAATAGTAGGAATTTGAAAACACATAGTGTAAGAGAGCTTACAAACAGAAAGATTAGAAGAGAAGTTGTGTAGAAGAGAAAGGAAAAAAACAACAAAAAGATAATACTCAAGTGCCTTGTCGGTGTCCTTGCTCGGTGGAGTCGCGCAGGTAGAGTAGCTGGTCTTTACACTCTTCGGTCTTCACACGATGAGGGCTTCACACAAGGGCTGCCGCGACCGCTGCCGCGAAACACTAACCAATTTATACACGCCTAATACCTCGTTATTGGATACAGCAGGCCACGCCCTGCTACTTAGTTAAGCGAAACTCAAAAGTCACGACAACAAACGCGCTTTACCACGGTAAACAGGGTAAAACAAACAAAGTTTCCTAGCAACAAATATCCACGCTAAAATATAATGAGAAAAGTAAACACTCACAGACTGATGTTCTCTTCTGTTGCTCGACTGCTTCTTCTGACAAGTGCTAGTAAATATCTGCAATAAGTACTTTAACTGGCTTTGGCCACGCCCTGCTACTTAGTTAAGCGAAACTCAAAAGTCACGACAACAAACGCGCTTTACCACGGTAAACAGGGTAAAACAAACAAAGTTTCCTAGCAACAAATATCCACGCTAAAATATAATGAGAAAAGTAAACACTCACAGACTGATGTTCTCTTCTGTTGCTCGACTGCTTCTTCCTACTTGCAACAATGTGCAAATATCAAAGGTTTCTATATGGGTCATTTTTGACCCATGTATGTAAAATTTATGTAGAAATAAAAAATAAAAAAACGGTTTGTTTATAAAGTAAGAAAGGAAACATTAACACAATGATTTGTGGAAATCAAAAACAAAATATTTAATGAATACCTGGAATAAATAAAAAAATAATAAAAAAAACGTTTTCACTTTATTTTGATGGTCCCTTTAACACATTATGTTGACTATAAGTAACTTTGCACCTACATGTCTACTAACTCTCAGTAGAGTGTTAGTAGAGTATTAATAGACTGGTAGGGTTAGGGTTAGAATAAGTTGACATGTAGTTGCAAAGTTACTTATAGTCATGTAATGAGAGTTAGTTGACATGTATTTGCAAAGTTACAATCAACAGAATATTCAAAAGGGACCATCAAAATAAAGTGTTACCAAAAAAAAAAACATATATTTTAAAGATTCAGCAAAGAAATACTCAGCCATCACTGAAATAACATAGGAAATGAATATGAGTCTTTTTAGACCCATGTATGTAAAAAAAAATTAGAAATACAAAAACTGTGTTTGTTTATAAAGTAAGAAAGGAAACAAAAACATAATGATTTGTGGAAATAAAAAACAAGATATTTAATCTGGAATAACAAATGATAAAATAGATATATTTTAAAGATTCAGCAAAAAAAACACTCAGCCATGCATGAAATAACATAGGAAATGAATACGGGTCTTTTTAGACCCATGTTGCGCATTAGAAGGGTTGCGATACAAAAACGATTTTTATTCGAAAAGTAAGAAATGAAACATTTCAATTAGGATTTTTAATGATCTAAAACAAGTTAATTGAGGAATACCTGGAATGCTGAATGATTAAATTAATTTCTTGCAAAGATATAGAAAATGAAAACTCAGTCGGGTCTTTTTAGACCCATGTTGTGCATCAAAGGGTTAATCTGTGTTTTAAAAACATGAATTACATGAATTAAACATGAATTAAACTCCTGTCTTAATATAAACCCGCCTGGGAAACCGCCCCTAAATATTTACCTAAGTTATTCTTGCCACTATAACTTATGGATCCCTAAAGACAAGTGTATGGGTAAATAACATATTCATAATAAAAATATATAATGAATATCAAAACCCATGTTAAATATAATGTAGTAATTTTATTGTAGCACTCATCAGCCTGCAGCAGCCAAGATGATGTTGCTGCAATACAGACAGAACAGCAGAAACTATACAACCAATTAAATACCAAATTACAAAACATTATTAGGCTATGTGAAAGTGAATAAATGTATGTGTGTGTGTGTGTGTGTGTTTAGTTATAAATGTGTGCTGTGTAAGTTAGCCTAATACTTTTGGAAATGATAACTTAAAACAAAAACAAATAATAACCCATAAAGATTATAATAATTGTATTATATGGATAATTAGCATTACTTAATATACAATGTAACATTAGGCTACTTTACTCTAGCACAGTAGTCAGTAAAGCAATGCCACAAACTGAATGATTAATATGTAGGAAGGCTACATCTTAAGGTAAGTCTGTTTTTCTAAAATATTACACTTCAATACGTACAGAATGTGCGCGTTAAGAAACACGTTCAAATTGGTCGTCTTAACATGGTAAAACTGTGCGTCTTTACACGCACTAAAGTAACGCGACGAAAACTGACGCCTTAACACGACCAGAATGAGCGTGTCTACACGTTCAAAAGAAACACGTAAAAAATTGCCGCGTTAACGCGAACAAACAGTGCGTGTTGACGCGGTCAAATTTCACGCGTTCCGTAAACAGACTATTGGCCCCGATCGCGTTCCATAATGAGTAAACGTACAGATGGATGACGTACAGATAGTTGTGGTTTACACATGTAGAATCTACAAAATAACTAACTTTTTTTTTTGTGCTCCCTGAATAAGCAATTCCACAAAACGAATGCAAAATAACACAAAGTGCACATACGCAATTCTTATTTTTTTTAAACTTTTTTTTTTTTGTGTGATGGTTGATCGTGTCCATTGTTAGTCCCGAGCAGTTAAACTGCCGATTGGTTTTCAGAAGAATCTTGCACATTTGGTTTTCTAGCGTCTGCATATATAAACCCTTTCCAGCAGTGAATGAGTTTGAGATTCATCTTTTCATTGAAGCCTATTGAGGGACTTTAAACTATTCTAAATGGTGTAAATACTGTAATGAAGTGACGAGGGATGAATGTATTGTTATGACTGTCGGGGGTGGGGAGGAGGGATTCGTGGGTTGAGTTAAGTGAGTGGTTGCACCTGACCACTGATGAGTGTGAAGGTGCAGGAGCTTTGAAACAGTAACTATCGTGAGTTTTAATGTGAGCGATAGGGATAAAAAAGAGGTGAGCACAGTGAGGGAGTGTCTGAGAAGCGGGGTGTCGTTGCGAATGCTGACTGCACTCAAGGTCGGGGGGTGGGTGCCGTTCGCATGCTAATTAGGGCTGCCGGCGGTGAAGATAGTGTAGCGGGGTAACCTATAGATAAGGCCGGGTATAGGAGTGCGTGGGCAGCGCGGCTTCTCAGCAAGGTGTGCTCCGTTCTCGCTATAGTTCGGAGGCATCCCGAGCGCTGGACTGGCGTCTGTTTTCCCCTTGCCAACCAGCGCCAAAGCCTAGACCCCGGGGGAGGGTCTTGTATCCTGGGAGAGTTAAGTGTTGAATTTTATGTGTGTGTGTGTGTGTGTGTGTGTGTGTGTGTGTGTGTGTGTGTGGTTTTAAAGCTGGTAGTATTGCCATTTCATGACGGGGTGGGAGGGTTATGATGAACTGAATAGCCTACTTATGTAGTAGTCTGAGGGCGTCTTGGATTTGAAGTTTACGTGCATTGTGAACATGTGCAGTGTCCTACGGGGTTGATGTGCGGGTGCTATAGCGTTGCCTATTTATTACGGCGTTCTCTGTGGAGTATGCTCCATTGTGGTGTTGTTCGCCCCAGCTGATCAGCATTTGTGTTGGGGAAATCAAGAGCCTGAACCACTCTGACGTGTTTGGTAACTGCCTGAATTATATTAAATAAAGATTATTGTTTCTACCTCTGTGGTGCCGCTTGCTTTGTAGAGTGGATTCCTCTAGCTGTAACAATTTGACAATAACTTCTAGGTTTATTACACTGGTGGCAGCGGTGAGACTTGCTTAAATTCTGTGAACCCTATAAAACCTAGACCCAGTTAAAAAAATAAAAAATAAAAAATAAAATAAAATAAAATGTTACAGGAGGACGATAATGTTAGGCCCGAAGAGGTGGACCGTGCAAGGGATGTGGGACCTTTAAGAACTACTGCGCGGCCAGTGTTTATGCCTGAGACGTTTACTGGTGTAGGCCGGGAGTGGTCCGATTGGTCAGAGCAATTTGATCTGGCTGCTGATGTAAATAATTGGGATGAACCCTTAAAACTTAAATTTATGTCT
The DNA here is from genome assembly GCA_031834385.1 of Semotilus atromaculatus. Lineage (NCBI taxonomy): Eukaryota > Metazoa > Chordata > Actinopteri > Cypriniformes > Leuciscidae > Semotilus > Semotilus atromaculatus. Next base: position 20,110,912 of record JAULUF010000007.1, read on the forward strand.
CTCCTACTCTCTGGGCGTGCAAGAGATATTTATAGTGGTTTGTCCAGTGATGCTAAAGGAAACTATGCGTTGCTAAAAGCTGCTATGGCTAGATGTTTCGAGCCCTGTGACAGTAGCGACTGGAGTAGGGCTACATTTACAGCCCGCCGTCGTATGCATAATGAGACCGCAAGGGAATTCGGAAATGCCTTGAGACGTCTTGCCACCAAAGCCTACCCCACAGCTGATAATTGTACTTGCGATATGTTGGCAAGAGATCAGTTTCTTACACATTTTTCAACTGGTGACTTCCGTATCAGCCTGCGTAGAGCAAAACCTAAGACCCTAGAAGACGCGATTGATCTTGCTTCTGAATTAGAGCTTCTTAGGAATATGGAGCAAACCCATCTGATGTCTGATGCAAAAGTAAGGGGAGTGGTGGAGAATAACTCCAAAAGTGAGGAACAAATGCAAATGATGCTAGGAATGGTGGAAGAATTGAGGCAGGAAGTAAAATCCCTTCGTACGACAGTGAGTAACATTCAACAGTCTATGGTAAACCCTACTCCCATTCAATTTTCCAGGGAACCTGCACGAGAGCCCAGGAACAGTGGTTCACAAGGGTCCGTAGATCGAGCCAGAGGGGCGGGGGGTGGTTGTTGGGAGTGTGGGTGTACAAGACACATAAAACGAGATTGCCCATATTTGCAGGGAAACTACAGGGGGCAGGCACTGTAGGCCCGCTGCCTGCCCCCCGGCGAATTGGTACAGATGTGGCCTTTGTAAGCAACCAGGGTGGCTCTGGATACATCAGAGCTAAAATAGGTGCGTCAGACTCCCTTCTTTTGGTAGATAGTGGGGCAACATTATCAGTCATACCAAAACAACTTTGGCTTGAAATTACTAAGGGGGGAACAGAACTGTCTGGACATCATGGTGATGTGTCTGCAGCTAATGGAGGGTTGATGGGGATTTTGGGAAAATGGCAAACCGTCTGCCATTTTGATACATTGGCATTGATTGTGGAGTTTTTGGTAGCTGATGTGCCTTCCCAGGATATTCTTTTAGGTTTTGACTTTTTGAGTAAATATGGTGTCGTTGTGGACTTTGGGAAAAAGGAGTGTCGAATAATGGGTAAAATGTTTCCCCTGATTGTTCCGGCAGATATTGATAAACCCCGGACTGTCTTCGTCTTGGAAGACACTGTAATTCCCCCACGTAGTGAGGCAATCATTGCTGGAAAGGTGGAGAATTCCTTTGTGGCTTGTTGTGAGGGTATGTTGGAACCATCAGACACATTATCAAACCAATGTAATGTAATGATCGCTCGAGTGGTCTGTAGAGTGGAGAGGTGTAGGCTGCCGGTACGAGTAATTAATGTAACTAAAGATGTTCTTACATTAAAGCGGGGTATGAGGCTGGGAACTTTACATACTGACATTGAGGTGGGCTGTAGGGCTGAACATTTGGGAATGGGTGAGGATGAGGATGGCCCAAATGAGCCTTGGTCTGTTGATAAGCTTATGGCTCATTTTGGGTTGCATCAGAAGAATTTTACTCCCTCTGACGTAACAGATATTCGGGAGCTGTTGCGAAGAAATATGTCTGTGTTTAGTGAGGGGGAGGGGGATTTAGGGAGAACTCACCTGACACTGCATCAGATCGATACAGGGGATGCGAAGCCTGTGAAGTTGCCACCTCGTCGTGTTCCTCTCCATTTACAACATGAGGTGTCTGACCATGTAAAGCAAATGTTGGCAAATAACATAATTCAGCCTTCTCAGAGTCCATGGGCAGCTCCAGTAGTTTTGGTACGTAAGCGTGATGGCGGCCTCCGTTTTTGTGTGGATTATCGTAAGTTAAACGATGTAACCCGGAAGGACGCGTATCCGCTGCCACGGATCGATGATGCCCTTGACAGTCTGAGTAAAGCTTGCTGGTTCTCCACTCTTGATTTAACTAGTGGTTACTGGCAGGTGGAGGTGGATCCTAGGGACAAATATAAGACTGCTTTTATTACTCGGCAAGGTCTGTTTGAATTTAATGTCCTTAGTTTTGGTCTTTGCAATAGTCCAAGTACATTTCAGCGACTGATGGATCTGGTGCTGGCAGATCTTCAGTGGACTACCTGTCTGGTGTACTTGGACGATATCATTATATTCGGACAGACATTTCAGGAGCATTTAGGCCGTCTGGACGAAGTTTTAATAAAACTACGCCAGGCTAACCTTAAAGTCAAGCCCATTAAGTGTAACTTGTTTGCCACTCAGGTGCAGTATTTGGGGCATATAATTTCATCAAAGGGGGTGAAAGCAGATCCTGCCAAAGTGGAGGCTGTGCGTCAGTGGCCGGTGCCCATAAATCAGACAGAGGTCAGGAGCTTTGTGGGTTTAGCCTCATACTATCGGAGGTTTGTGAGGGGGTTTGCTGAGATTGCTCGCCCCCTGCACCAACTCACTGAAAAAGGCAGGCGGTTTAAATGGACTGAGGCATGTCAAACAGCCTTTGAACAGCTCAAACTGAGTTTAATGTCAGCACCTGTTCTTATATATCCTGATCCTTCCAAAACCTTCATTTTAGATACGGATGCGAGCGATGCAGGTATTGGGGCTGTGTTGTCACAAGAGGAGGAGGGGTGTGAACATGTTATAGCATATGCCAGCAGAGCTCTTACTAAGCAGGAAAGAAAATATGCCACAACCAAGAAGGAGCTGTTAAGTATGGTCACGTTCATCAGACATTTTAAACATTACCTGTTGGGTAAGGAATTTGTCTTGCGAACAGATCATAATTCCTTGAGGTGGCTGCACAATTTCCAGGGTTTAGAGGGACAGTTAGCCAGATGGGTGGAGCAATTAGCAAGCTTTCAATATAAAATTGTTCACCGCCCTGGACGAGGGCATGCTAATGCTGATGCGCTCTCTAGGCTGCCTGCTTACCTGTCAACGCCAGGGTCCCCGGAGCCAGCCCCACAGACACGAGGGGTGCCGGTAATAGCTGCAGTACAAAATGTGACGACCAGTTTAACCCCAGAGTGGGAAGGGGATGAGTTGGCTCGGGCACAGTGGGAAGATGCCGAGTTAAAAAAGATCATTGTTTTAAAAAAAGAGGGAAGGACTTGTTTGCAACCACCGGACGATCTGCAAAAGTATGCACAGGTATGGTCCCAATTACAAATGCAGGGCTCCCGGTTAGTGAGGTTTCCCCCATCGAATTCTGATGCTGCAAATCAGGTCCAGGTGGTTATTCCCACTGTGATGGTGGCAGAAATCTTAAGACAGTTGCATAATGATGTTACGGGTGGACACTTGGGAATACAGAAACTACAAGCAAAAGTGAAAGACCGTTTCTATTGGCCGGGCTGGTTTGGGGATGTGAAGCGATGGTGCAGTGAATGTGTGGATTGTGGGTCTAGAAAATCTGTGGGGAAACAGTGGCGGGCCCCACTCCAATCGGTGGTAGCATTAAGGCCATATGAGCGGGTGGCGTTGGATATTTTGGGACCTCTCCCCGAAACCCCCAAAGAAAACAAATATATCGTAGTTATTGGGGATTATTTTTCCAAATGGACGGAGGCATTCCCTCTTCCTAATCAGGAAGCTGAGACGGTGGCCAAGGTGTTGGTTGAACAGTGGGTGTGCCGCTTCGGAGCCCCCAGGATAATCCATACTGATCAGGGCCGAAATTTTGAATCTAGGTTATTTAAAGAAGTGTGCCAGTTGCTGAACATTCATAAGACTAGGACCTCACCCTATCATCCTCAATCGGATGGAATGGTTGAAAGGTTTAACAGAACATTGGTCTCCATGTTGTCTCTGTTTGTAGATGAGAACCAAGCTAATTGGGACATCCTGTTGCCTTATGTGATGATGGCCTATAGAAGCAGTGTTCACTCCAGTACTGGGTTTACACCCTACAAAGTGGTTTTCGGGAAAGAGATTGTCCTTCCTGTGGATGTTATGCTTAACCTGGGTGGTGGGGAAAGATTCTCTTCTGTTTCAGAGTATGTGTCTAGATTACTGGAGACATTGTCTACAGTGGTGGAGGCAGTAAAGGGCCATCAGCTAAGAGCCTCGGTGAAACAGAAGGGAGAATATGACTTTAGAGCACATTTTCAATACTATTCAGAAGGAGAATTGGTGTGGGTTCGGGGGAAAGTGAGGAAAAGGGGGCTCTGCCCAAAATTACAACGAAGGTTTAAGGGGCCTTATAAAGTCACAGAGAGGATGACTGAAGTTCTGTATAGACTTGTACCAGTTGAGGGGGGGACAGAAATAGTGGTGCACTTTAACCGATTGAAACCATGTCTTTCTTCTGTAACAGAGGTTATCAACCAAGAGGGTGCAGAGAGCCCACGGATAGCTGGCATTCCACCTAGGGAGACCTGGCTGCAGACTTCAGTTGCTACAGCGGGTCGAGAGAGCGAGGTGGTAGTGCCAGGGGCCAGATCCGAGGTACCCCCAGTTACACCTACAAGGGGAGCAAGCAAGGTGTCAGGAAGCGGTGCTGCCTCAATGGGATCACAAGGGCAAAGAGATTGGCCGGCTCCGGCCACACAGAACCAAGGTGGTCAAGAATCTTCACATACTGGGGATATGCAAACATCCATGACTAGCCATTCTGCAATGACCGAGGAGGCCCAGCAAGGTGCATCGCTACCTAAGGACGTGCGCCAAGGACGATCAAGGAGGGCACCAGTGTGGTCCCTGGACTATGAAATGTTTTGAATTCGACTCGAGGACGAGTCTGCCTTACGGGTGGGGGGAGTGTAATGAAGTGACGAGGGATGAATGTATTGTTATGACTGTCGGGGGTGGGGAGGAGGGATTCGTGGGTTGAGTTAAGTGAGTGGTTGCACCTGACCACTGATGAGTGTGAAGGTGCAGGAGCTTTGAAACAGTAACTATCGTGAGTTTTAATGTGAGCGATAGGGATAAAAAAGAGGTGAGCACAGTGAGGGAGTGTCTGAGAAGCGGGGTGTCGTTGCGAATGCTGACTGCACTCAAGGTCGGGGGGTGGGTGCCGTTCGCATGCTAATTAGGGCTGCCGGCGGTGAAGATAGTGTAGCGGGGTAACCTATAGATAAGGCCGGGTATAGGAGTGCGTGGGCAGCGCGGCTTCTCAGCAAGGTGTGCTCCGTTCTCGCTATAGTTCGGAGGCATCCCGAGCGCTGGACTGGCGTCTGTTTTCCCCTTGCCAACCAGCGCCAAAGCCTAGACCCCGGGGGAGGGTCTTGTATCCTGGGAGAGTTAAGTGTTGAATTTTATGTGTGTGTGTGTGTGTGTGTGTGTGTGTGTGTGTGTGTGTGTGTGGTTTTAAAGCTGGTAGTATTGCCATTTCATGACGGGGTGGGAGGGTTATGATGAACTGAATAGCCTACTTATGTAGTAGTCTGAGGGCGTCTTGGATTTGAAGTTTACGTGCATTGTGAACATGTGCAGTGTCCTACGGGGTTGATGTGCGGGTGCTATAGCGTTGCCTATTTATTACGGCGTTCTCTGTGGAGTATGCTCCATTGTGGTGTTGTTCGCCCCAGCTGATCAGCATTTGTGTTGGGGAAATCAAGAGCCTGAACCACTCTGACGTGTTTGGTAACTGCCTGAATTATATTAAATAAAGATTATTGTTTCTACCTCTGTGGTGCCGCTTGCTTTGTAGAGTGGATTCCTCTAGCTGTAACAATTTGACAATAACTTCTAGGTTTATTACACTGGTGGCAGCGGTGAGACTTGCTTAAATTCTGTGAACCCTATAAAACCTAGACCCAGTTAAAAAAATAAAAAATAAAAAATAAAATAAAATAAAATGTTACAGGAGGACGATAATGTTAGGCCCGAAGAGGTGGACCGTGCAAGGGATGTGGGACCTTTAAGAACTACTGCGCGGCCAGTGTTTATGCCTGAGACGTTTACTGGTGTAGGCCGGGAGTGGTCCGATTGGTCAGAGCAATTTGATCTGGCTGCTGATGTAAATAATTGGGATGAACCCTTAAAACTTAAATTTATGTCTCTCCTACTCTCTGGGCGTGCAAGAGATATTTATAGTGGTTTGTCCAGTGATGCTAAAGGAAACTATGCGTTGCTAAAAGCTGCTATGGCTAGATGTTTCGAGCCCTGTGACAGTAGCGACTGGAGTAGGGCTACATTTACAGCCCGCCGTCGTATGCATAATGAGACCGCAAGGGAATTCGGAAATGCCTTGAGACGTCTTGCCACCAAAGCCTACCCCACAGCTGATAATTGTACTTGCGATATGTTGGCAAGAGATCAGTTTCTTACACATTTTTCAACTGGTGACTTCCGTATCAGCCTGCGTAGAGCAAAACCTAAGACCCTAGAAGACGCGATTGATCTTGCTTCTGAATTAGAGCTTCTTAGGAATATGGAGCAAACCCATCTGATGTCTGATGCAAAAGTAAGGGGAGTGGTGGAGAATAACTCCAAAAGTGAGGAACAAATGCAAATGATGCTAGGAATGGTGGAAGAATTGAGGCAGGAAGTAAAATCCCTTCGTACGACAGTGAGTAACATTCAACAGTCTATGGTAAACCCTACTCCCATTCAATTTTCCAGGGAACCTGCACGAGAGCCCAGGAACAGTGGTTCACAAGGGTCCGTAGATCGAGCCAGAGGGGCGGGGGGTGGTTGTTGGGAGTGTGGGTGTACAAGACACATAAAACGAGATTGCCCATATTTGCAGGGAAACTACAGGGGGCAGGCACTGTAGGCCCGCTGCCTGCCCCCCGGCGAATTGGTACAGATGTGGCCTTTGTAAGCAACCAGGGTGGCTCTGGATACATCAGAGCTAAAATAGGTGCGTCAGACTCCCTTCTTTTGGTAGATAGTGGGGCAACATTATCAGTCATACCAAAACAACTTTGGCTTGAAATTACTAAGGGGGGAACAGAACTGTCTGGACATCATGGTGATGTGTCTGCAGCTAATGGAGGGTTGATGGGGATTTTGGGAAAATGGCAAACCGTCTGCCAGTTTGATACATTGGCATTGATTGTGGAGTTTTTGGTAGCTGATGTGCCTTCCCAGGATATTCTTTTAGGTTTTGACTTTTTGAGTAAATATGGTGTCGTTGTGGACTTTGGGAAAAAGGAGTGTCGAATAATGGGTAAAATGTTTCCCCTGATTGTTCCGGCAGATATTGATAAACCCCGGACTGTCTTCGTCTTGGAAGACACTGTAATTCCCCCACGTAGTGAGGCAATCATTGCTGGAAAGGTGGAGAATTCCTTTGTGGCTTGTTGTGAGGGTATGTTGGAACCATCAGACACATTATCAAACCAATGTAATGTAATGATCGCTCGAGTGGTCTGTAGAGTGGAGAGGTGTAGGCTGCCGGTACGAGTAATTAATGTAACTAAAGATGTTCTTACATTAAAGCGGGGTATGAGGCTGGGAACTTTACATACTGACATTGAGGTGGGCTGTAGGGCTGAACATTTGGGAATGGGTGAGGATGAGGATGGCCCAAATGAGCCTTGGTCTGTTGATAAGCTTATGGCTCATTTTGGGTTGCATCAGAAGAATTTTACTCCCTCTGACGTAACAGATATTCGGGAGCTGTTGCGAAGAAATATGTCTGTGTTTAGTGAGGGGGAGGGGGATTTAGGGAGAACTCACCTGACACTGCATCAGATCGATACAGGGGATGCGAAGCCTGTGAAGTTGCCACCTCGTCGTGTTCCTCTCCATTTACAACATGAGGTGTCTGACCATGTAAAGCAAATGTTGGCAAATAACATAATTCAGCCTTCTCAGAGTCCATGGGCAGCTCCAGTAGTTTTGGTACGTAAGCGTGATGGCGGCCTCCGTTTTTGTGTGGATTATCGTAAGTTAAACGATGTAACCCGGAAGGACGCGTATCCGCTGCCACGGATCGATGATGCCCTTGACAGTCTGAGTAAAGCTTGCTGGTTCTCCACTCTTGATTTAACCAGTGGTTACTGGCAGGTGGAGGTGGATCCTAGGGACAAATATAAGACTGCTTTTATTACTCGGCAAGGTCTGTTTGAATTTAATGTCCTTAGTTTTGGTCTTTGCAATAGTCCAAGTACATTTCAGCGACTGATGGATCTGGTGCTGGCAGATCTTCAGTGGACTACCTGTCTGGTGTACTTGGACGATATCATTATATTCGGACAGACATTTCAGGAGCATTTAGGCCGTCTGGACGAAGTTTTAATAAAACTACGCCAGGCTAACCTTAAAGTCAAGCCCATTAAGTGTAACTTGTTTGCCACTCAGGTGCAGTATTTGGGGCATATAATTTCATCAAAGGGGGTGAAAGCAGATCCTGCCAAAGTGGAGGCTGTGCGTCAGTGGCCGGTGCCCATAAATCAGACAGAGGTCAGGAGCTTTGTGGGTTTAGCCTCATACTATCGGAGGTTTGTGAGGGGGTTTGCTGAGATTGCTCGCCCCCTGCACCAACTCACTGAAAAAGGCAGGCGGTTTAAATGGACTGAGGCATGTCAAACAGCCTTTGAACAGCTCAAACTGAGTTTAATGTCAGCACCTGTTCTTATATATCCTGATCCTTCCAAAACCTTCATTTTAGATACGGATGCGAGCGATGCAGGTATTGGGGCTGTGTTGTCACAAGAGGAGGAGGGGTGTGAACATGTTATAGCATATGCCAGCAGAGCTCTTACTAAGCAGGAAAGAAAATATGCCACAACCAAGAAGGAGCTGTTAAGTATGGTCACGTTCATCAGACATTTTAAACATTACCTGTTGGGTAAGGAATTTGTCTTGCGAACAGATCATAATTCCTTGAGGTGGCTGCACAATTTCCAGGGTTTAGAGGGACAGTTAGCCAGATGGGTGGAGCAATGAGCAAGCTTTCAATATAAAATTGTTCACCGCCCTGGACGAGGGCATGCTAATGCTGATGCGCTCTCTAGGCTGCCTGCTTACCTGTCAACGCCAGGGTCCCCGGAGCCAGCCCCACAGACACGAGGGGTGCCGGTAATAGCTGCAGTACAAAATGTGACGACCAGTTTAACCCCAGAGTGGGAAGGGGATGAGTTGGCTCGGGCACAGTGGGAAGATGCCGAGTTAAAAAAGATCATTGTTTTAAAAAAAGAGGGAAGGACTTGTTTGCAACCACCGGACGATCTGCAAAAGTATGCACAGGTATGGTCCCAATTACAAATGCAGGGCTCCCGGTTAGTGAGGTTTCCCCCATCGAATTCTGATGCTGCAAATCAGGTCCAGGTGGTTATTCCCACTGTGATGGTGGCAGAAATCTTAAGACAGTTGCATAATGATGTTACGGGTGGACACTTGGGAATACAGAAACTACAAGCAAAAGTGAAAGACCGTTTCTATTGGCCGGGCTGGTTTGGGGATGTGAAGCGATGGTGCAGTGAATGTGTGGATTGTGGGTCTAGAAAATCTGTGGGGAAACAGTGGCGGGCCCCACTCCAATCGGTGGTAGCATTAAGGCCATATGAGCGGGTGGCGTTGGATATTTTGGGACCTCTCCCCGAAACCCCCAAAGAAAACAAATATATCGTAGTTATTGGGGATTATTTTTCCAAATGGACGGAGGCATTCCCTCTTCCTAATCAGGAAGCTGAGACGGTGGCCAAGGTGTTGGTTGAACAGTGGGTGTGCCGCTTCGGAGCCCCCAGGATAATCCATACTGATCAGGGCCGAAATTTTGAATCTAGGTTATTTAAAGAAGTGTGCCAGTTGCTGAACATTCATAAGACTAGGACCTCACCCTATCATCCTCAATCGGATGGAATGGTTGAAAGGTTTAACAGAACATTGGTCTCCATGTTGTCTCTGTTTGTAGATGAGAACCAAGCTAATTGGGACATCCTGTTGCCTTATGTGATGATGGCCTATAGAAGCAGTGTTCACTCCAGTACTGGGTTTACACCCTACAAAGTGGTTTTCGGGAAAGAGATTGTCCTTCCTGTGGATGTTATGCTTAACCTGGGTGGTGGGGAAAGATTCTCTTCTGTTTCAGAGTATGTGTCTAGATTACTGGAGACATTGTCTACAGTGGTGGAGGCAGTAAAGGGCCATCAGCTAAGAGCCTCGGTGAAACAGAAGGGAGAATATGACTTTAGAGCACATTTTCAATACTATTCAGAAGGAGAATTGGTGTGGGTTCGGGGGAAAGTGAGGAAAAGGGGGCTCTGCCCAAAATTACAACGAAGGTTTAAGGGGCCTTATAAAGTCACAGAGAGGATGACTGAAGTTCTGTATAGACTTGTACCAGTTGAGGGGGGGACAGAAATAGTGGTGCACTTTAACCGATTGAAACCATGTCTTTCTTCTGTAACAGAGGTTATCAACCAAGAGGGTGCAGAGAGCCCACGGATAGCTGGCATTCCACCTAGGGAGACCTGGCTGCAGACTTCAGTTGCTACAGCGGGTCGAGAGAGCGAGGTGGTAGTGCCAGGGGCCAGATCCGAGGTACCCCCAGTTACACCTACAAGGGGAGCAAGCAAGGTGTCAGGAAGCGGTGCTGCCTCAATGGGATCACAAGGGCAAAGAGATTGGCCGGCTCCGGCCACACAGAACCAAGGTGGTCAAGAATCTTCACATACTGGGGATATGCAAACATCCATGACTAGCCATTCTGCAATGACCGAGGAGGCCCAGCAAGGTGCATCGCTACCTAAGGACGTGCGCCAAGGACGATCAAGGAGGGCACCAGTGTGGTCCCTGGACTATGAAATGTTTTGAATTCGACTCGAGGACGAGTCTGCCTTACGGGTGGGGGGAGTGTAATGAAGTGACGAGGGATGAATGTATTGTTATGACTGTCGGGGGTGGGGAGGAGGGATTCGTGGGTTGAGTTAAGTGAGTGGTTGCACCTGACCACTGATGAGTGTGAAGGTGCAGGAGCTTTGAAACAGTAACTATCGTGAGTTTTAATGTGAGCGATAGGGATAAAAAAGAGGTGAGCACAGTGAGGGAGTGTCTGAGAAGCGGGGTGTCGTTGCGAATGCTGACTGCACTCAAGGTCGGGGGGTGGGTGCCGTTCGCATGCTAATTAGGGCTGCCGGCGGTGAAGATAGTGTAGCGGGGTAACCTATAGATAAGGCCGGGTATAGGAGTGCGTGGGCAGCGCGGCTTCTCAGCAAGGTGTGCTCCGTTCTCGCTATAGTTCGGAGGCATCCCGAGCGCTGGACTGGCGTCTGTTTTCCCCTTGCCAACCAGCGCCAAAGCCTAGACCCCGGGGGAGGGTCTTGTATCCTGGGAGAGTTAAGTGTTGAATTTTATGTGTGTGTGTGTGTGTGTGTGTGTGTGTGTGTGTGTGTGTGTGTGGTTTTAAAGCTGGTAGTATTGCCATTTCATGACGGGGTGGGAGGGTTATGATGAACTGAATAGCCTACTTATGTAGTAGTCTGAGGGCGTCTTGGATTTGAAGTTTACGTGCATTGTGAACATGTGCAGTGTCCTACGGGGTTGATGTGCGGGTGCTATAGCGTTGCCTATTTATTACGGCGTTCTCTGTGGAGTATGCTCCATTGTGGTGTTGTTGCTGATCAGCATTTGTGTTGGGGAAATCAAGAGCCTGAACCACTCTGACGTGTTTGGTAACTGCCTGAATTATATTAAATAAAGATTATTGTTTCTACCTCTGTGGTGCCGCTTGCTTTGTAGAGTGGATTCCTCTAGCTGTAACAATTTGACAATAACTTCTAGGTTTATTACAATACTTAGTCCAGTCATTTTATGAAAAAAGGTTGAACAAATTGCAACAGAAGCAAACTCAACTGATTTTGTATCCTCAATATGTCCTGAGTAAGGGAAAAAAGCCCCGAAGAATCCCATTAGGGGAACGTTTCGAAAAAGACCCATATATATCCCATTCATACGCCTATTCATTCTTTTTCTCACCTGAATAGGGTACAATTTTTAACCTTTAGATATCACCATGAAAATTACTGAGTTGATTACTTACATCAAGAAAAACAAAAATTGTATTACAAGTTTTTTTAAAATTGTTTGTTAACATGGACAAACGGTGCATAATATAATTACGTTTAGCTAATTTGCATAATTACCCAAACAGATCTAAACATTGGGTATAGCAGGTGAAAATGTTTTTTTGAATCTTGTTGACATATAACAGTAAAATACTTAATGTTAAGGTCTGAATGGAACCTATTTCTTCCCATGAACATTAATGCAGGAGGAAGTACCTTTATTAAACCAGCCTTTATTAATTATTATTGCAGAGATGGGGTTTGGGCATTGAGTGCATTGTGTACGTAATTAGATTTTTTTATCCAGACACTTTTTATTTCACCTACCTTTTGTCTTCTGCATTCTCCGAGTCCTTACCCATGTCTCCTGTTCTTCCCTCAGATTTATCCCCCAGAAACAGTCCCACTGACCCAGCCCCAAACCCCATCTAATAATAATTGATAAAGGCTGGTTTCTAAAGTACTTCTTCCTGCCTCTATGTATTAATGCTCATGGGTAGCCTAAATGGGTTCCATTCAGACCTTAATATTAAATAGTTTACTGTTATATGTCAACAAAATTCTACAAGACATTTTCACCTGCTATACCCAATGTTTAGATATGTTTGGGTAATTATGCAAATTAGCACATATGTAATTAGATTATGCACCATTTGTCCATGTTAACAAACAATTGCAAAAAAACTTGTAATAGATTTTTTGTTTGTCTTGATGTAAGTAATCAACTCAGTAATTTTCATGGTGATATCTAAAGGTTAAAAATTGTACCCTATTCATGTGAGAAAAAGAATGAATAGGCATGAATGGATATATTTGGGTCTTTTTCTAAACTTTCCCCTAATGGGATTCTTCTGGGCTTTTTTTTTTCCTTACTCATGACATATTGAGGATACAAAATCAGTTGAGTTTGCTTCTGTTGCAATTTGTTCAAGGTTGACCCCCATTTTGGCTTAAAATGACTGGACTATTACAGATCCTCAAGAAAGCAACACAAATAGGAGATGTGGTGTACATTTTTGAAAAGGGTGGTAATGTGAATTTAAAAAAAAAAGTTGAAATGTTAAATTGTTTTAATTTAGTACTACCCTCTAGAAGCTTAAGTATTTCACAGACAAAATATAAATATAACAAGTACAATTTACCCTGATGATTGATCACTGAGAATGAGTCAAGGTGTGCTTGCAACGGTGCAGCCTCCAAGTTTTGCATGAGTCCCTCAAATGTCGACCGGTTTTAATCTAAACTTATGAAACCAACTGTATTTTTACCAACTAATTGCTCTCTGGCGCCGCTCCAGTGGCGGATCTGCAGAAGTGCAGAATTAATCGCGTAGAATGGGCGTGTACCGGAGCGCAGATTCAGCACTAGAGACTGATGACCTGAGCAGGAGCCGCTCTTTGTGGCTTGATGACAATAATCTGTCGAATATATTGGGGGGAAAGCCGTGAACAGAAGCTGTGAGTGTTCCAGATGACAACCACCACCACTTATCAAGGCATGGATCCGACCGGGAGGAGCAGCTCCAGGTGCTGATAGATGATGTCTATAGCAAGATAATTCTCAAGCTGTTTAGGTTGTAGCAAACAGCAAATTATTTAAGCTTTAATGGCTTATGGTACCTATCTCAGGACGATCTCTGACAAAAGACACAATTATTCTCCAGCTGAACGATATTGGTTTAAACGGATGGCGATGCTGATGAGAATGAGCACCATCTTCGGTACAAATATTGCGTTTTGGGGATACAATGGTACCCCGTAGCTCAAAGGCAAAGTATATTGAATTTTAAAAAGCTTCAAGGCAAAATTTTGGTTTATAAGTGCATGTTTTATTGTAGCTATTAATATGTGCACCATCCCTCTGGCAGTGTCTGAATCTTGTTAGCCTATCTAGACAGTTTTTTTTTTTTTTTTTTTTTTTTTTTTGTGGAGAGACACCAGAGGCGCGTGCAGCATTTTTTAGACATGTGGTCGCTTACCAAGTCTTATAAATGCATAATGCTCCAAAATTCTGTCTAGGTGCAACTCGCTAGGCTTTGGGACACGGCCTCTGACTGCAGTAGGCTATCTTCAAAAGGATAGCCACACAATTAATGACATAATTGTTGAGTTATTAAAACATCGTATTTACTGCACTGTATCAGAAAAGAGTCCCTCACCACGGTTTCAGAGTACGAGGATGCTTGAGCGCGCGCGTGTGTGGTTGTTGGGTGCGGTTCAGCTGCTGTAAAGAATTATATTACGCTCCCTGTTGTATGTCCGTCTTATCGTTTCATTTACTGAATGCACCAATGACGTTTATTACTAATCACGTTTTCAGTCTTACTGGTGGAGGGATTTTGAATGTGATTTATTTCAGCATAATTGCTGTCAGACGACAATATCAGCTCAGCTAATTCAAGCTGCCTTGGCATGAATAAGAACATAGGCTATGAAAAATGTTCATTTACAGAATATGATTCAAGTAAGAATAAATTAAATTCAATCAAATAATGAATGTTCAATTAGGAATATTTACATATTACATCTGCACAAATTCCTACATTTTCATAAAACAAATATTTTAATAAAGCCACAAGGTTTCTTTTCTTTCTTAAAGGCGAACTCAACCTAATCACTTAATTTTACTCAACATTCTAAATTGTTTTATTCTGTTTTATGTGACCCTCATGGGTCAGTCATTATGGATTGATGTTGCCCACAACACCTTTTTGCGATGTTTGGGGTATGTACAGTATGTGACAAAAGAAACACTAAAGAAATCAAAAATAAAAGCTGAAATGTAATCCACCAAAAAACACACACAAAAAATGAACTTTTAAAATATAAGTAAACAATGCGCATAAATACAAGCCAATTAATGATCGCTGATTGGTTAAAAAAATTTCATTTATGACAACATATTTTTTAATGTTTCTTTGGTTTCCATCCCAGAGTACTGCGTCCACCAGGTGGAGGTTCAAACATCTGCTTTGGCAACGAAGAAGACAAATCTGTGAAAAAACACAAAATGGCATCTAGTATATTTGCTGAACCCGAGGACCCGCATGCCCATCGGAGGAACAATCCACCAGGTGCTGATTTTTCTTAATAATGATTCATGTCTCGTCTTTTACTTTTTAATAGTATTCTAGGCAGTGTTATTCCCTTGCATTTGAGATTACTAAACCTTAGAGAAAATGATAAGAAATATTTTAATTATGGTAATGGTTAGATGAGTATGCACTGCTTTAAATGTGAATTTTTTGTTTCAGACATAAGCTGCTGGTGGAAGCAACAATAAATTTATGTGACTCACTTTAGCATATGTGACAATGAGCAACCAAATGCTGAATGTGTTTCAGTTCCACATTTAAAAACTTCCTAAGTCTTGCTAATTCTTAAAGGATTAGTTCACTTTTAAAAAAAAAACTTTTGCTGATAATTTACTCACCCCCATGTCATCCAAGATGTCCATGTCTTTCTTTCTTCAGTCGAAAAGAAATTAAGGTTTTTGATGAAAAGATTCCAGGATTTTTCTCTACATAATGGACTTCAATGGATCCCAAATGGTTCATGGTCCAAATGACAGTTTCAGCGCAGCTTCAAAGGGCTTTAAACGATACCAGACGATGAATCAGGGTCTTATCTAGCGAAACGATCGGTCATTTAAAAAATAAATAAAAAAGTTTAAGTTTTATAAGCACAAATGCTCGCCTTGCTCTGTTCTTTTCACGCTTCTGTCCTGACGAAAATTTTCTTTTAGCCTTTTTAATATTAAAGGAGAACTCCGGTCAATTTTAACATTGAGCTATTTTTTTTGTAAATTTGGAGTGCTGTCAGTACAGAGAACAACGACAAAAATCGACGTTGCCTACACCGTGTTATTTTCTTTTAAAAATTTGCACCCTGTTGACTTCAATGGGGCAAGTTTTAAACCTGCTTTTAGCCTCTTAACATCCTTGATTTGTCATTACAAGTGCACAGCCATGTGAGTGGTGTTATTAAGAGTGAACACGGTAAATCTGACTGCAGTAGATGTGAAAGATATTAATAAAAATGATGTTAATTCAGCCAGCTCGATTATCGATTGTCGATTATCAAGTTCGCGCTCGCGGCCAGGCTGTATGAGATCCCGTTCTCCCAACTCGATAATCGACTTCTTTGGACTTCGACCGAAAACAGGAAGAAAATACAGGTAGCCTATGTGAGCTGGCTGAATTAACATTTCTATTAATATCTTTCACATCTACTGCAGTCAGATTGACCGTGTTCACTCTTAATAACACCACTCACACGGCTGTGCACTTGAAATGACATATCAAGGATGTTAAGAGGCTAAAAGCAGGCTTAAAACTTGCCCCATTGAAGTCAACAGGGTGCAAATTTTAAAAAGAAAATAACACGGTGTAGGCAACGCCGATTTTTGTCGTTGTTCTCTGTACTGACAGCACTCCAAATTTACAAAAAAAATAGCTCAATGTTAAAATTGACCGGAGTTCTCCTTTAAAACACCCACGATACGCACACAAAATGGGCATTTCAAACGATAAATTGACACAAAGACATTTGAATATGTGTATATGGTCTTCACATTTGTAAACACTGACTCTGTACCGTAATTGCGTATTTCGTGACGTCGCGAACGCGCATCACAGAACAGAACCAGGCAAGCATTTGTGCTAAAACTTAAACATTTTTATTTATTTTTTAAATGACCGATCGTTTCGCTAGATAAGACCCTAATTCTTCGTCTGGTGTCGTTTAAAGCCCTTTGAAGCTGCACTGAAACTGTCATTTGGACCTTGAACCGTTTGGGATCCATTGAAGTCCATTATATGGAGAAAAATCCTGGAATCTTTTCATCAAAAACCTTAATTTCTTTTCAACTGAAGAAAGAAAGACATGGACATCTTGGATGACATGGGGGTGAGTAAATGATCAGAAAAAGTTTTTTTTTTAAAGTGAACTAATCCTTTAAAGGTGCTGTGTGTAATTTTTTCTGTCCATGCTAAAGCAAAAAATACAGATATTTATGAACCATGCTAAGTTCACATACTCGTTTCTCCGAAAAACAATAAATCAGCCAGTTATTCTACTTTGAAACGTATGCTCCGTGTTGGAATGTCCGTTTTTGTTTTGGTCTTTGTGATCGTGCCCGTTGCCAATTTACCAAATAGTATTTCGACATCCGGGTTGCAAGTTTGGCGGAAAACACAACGTAATGCAGCCATTACAACTGGGTCAGAGATTGCAGAATCTCCCCGACATAAAAAGCCTCAGCATCCATCTAAAAAGATCTATGTCCAGAGGCAAATTAAAATGCGAATTAATCAACTCATCAATTTACAATGTGAGGCTTGTCGCCTTCAATTGTCAATTGCGCTCATTCCTGTTGTGTGTCCCTCAATCTGGCAACCAGCATGAGCATTGTGTCTTGAAGAGGACGGGGCAGGAGAAACAACTATCTCCATTGTTTCAAATTTGGACTGCATTAACCCTTTCAACCGCTAGCTGTCAATATTACACACTGCACCTTAAAACAGTTTACAAATCACAACTAATGTCACTTCTTTACAGAACATTATTTTGTTCTTAAATCTCTTAAAATACTTAATATGCTCTTAAATATATTTTTATGCATAACAAAGAATAAAATACAACTTGTATGTCTGGGCTGGAAGTATTCTTTATTGTTTATGAGATCAATGCACAGATACTTTTACAGTTCAAATTTGTTTGAAAGGTGGAAAGCCTACAGGTGTGTTGTGTGGAGAGCCGTCTGCCCCGCTCAGAAGATGTACTGCTCAACCAATCAACCAAAGTAGCACCACGATCGACAGTCTACCTGTGGTAAGATAGAGACAAGTTCAGTCATTAATGAATGTAAAAAAAACTTGTTACCTTGGATTGAAGGTCAGACTGACTTCAAAGTGGTTGCATAATTAAATTTTTTTTTTTTTTTTTAAATCTATTACTGAGAATATGTTTTATTTTTGCACAGAATGGTGATGAAGACTCAGTCAATGTTGGTAAGTGTTCTAACCATTCATAAAATTTTGCGTCATTGACACCTTTTTTAAAATGAAATAAAACAACGTTATAGCATAATTAAGCAAGAAGTTATAGCATTGTTTGAAGTTCACCAGATCAACAACCTGCGCAAACCATCAGTTTATTTCTAACACGCCCTTCTTAAAAAGGGGTAAGGATACTTAATGTATCAAATAATGAGACTAAGTTTGATAATTGCATGTCTCGCCCATTTGAATTAAACTGTCCTGATGCAATTTGTTGAGGCTCCAGTTGATCTTTGCTGATGTGGTCTTGATGAGAGAGAGCCAGTGTGAGTCAGAGGATCTTTGGTGAATGGAAAGACAAGGCTGCAGCCTGGCACACTCTTGGGAGTCCTTGGGGGACTTCTAGTTCAGCATCATCTTCACATTAGCACTTCTCAGGAATGACCAAGAGAGTAAGAGCGAGCGTAAGAGAGCAAGAGAATTAAGAGAGGGCTGATCTTGTGATCAGTGATTTTTAAAGCGTGAAGATGTTACACCCTCTGGAGGTGTTTGAGCCAATAAGAAGAGTTCCCTTTAGAGGGAAACTTTTACAACCCATTGTATTCTAGGAGGTGGTGCATGTAGTGTGGTACATGTTACATACATATAAATAACATATTAACTATAATATTACATAATAAAATATTAAATATTTTATTTTAAAATAATGAATAAGATTATAGGACTGCATATGTATTCAAGGTTTAAAGATTTTTTTTTTTACAAACCTTTTTTTTTGTTTACCACATTTTTAGTCATTAAATTTAAACTTGAAAATATATAAAGGTTTTTATGAACTATATGAAATCAGTATAATTAGAAAGAGTAATCTGGCTTATGTGTTTTAAGCTAGATTTGATAAAAATCATAAAAATATTGATTTGTCATTGCCACATTTGTCTTACTCTCACTGTCTCACAAGGGTGTGAGTAACGTCTTGGTTACTAATGTAACCCTCGTTCCCTGAAGGAGGGAACGGGAGATGTAATGTCGACGTGACAACGTAATTGGGATCGCCTTGAGAGACCAATCTACTTCAAGAGTATTAAAACGAGCCAATGCACATTGGCATGCGATAATTTCATCAGCTGCTCTGCTTGCAGCGTGAGCAAATAACGAGCAGCAGGTGCGTCGCATATTGTTTTACGCTGAGGAGCCGAGACGTGTTCGGCCGTACAGCGATGGTCAGCAAGCGTGACGTTACGTCTCCTGTTCCCTCCTTCAGGGAACGAGGGTTACATTAGTAACTGAGACTTTAGCGCTTTAGTTTGAGGGCATAGGCGAGGGGACTCCACCTCGTTTGAAGCACTTGAGTCTCGACCGCACATCTAGAGCGCTGAATGACCCGCGCTGTCAGCCGGCAGCTCGACGGCACACGGCACGCTGATCACTTAAACCTTAATGAGAAAGGCAAGACGAACAAACGTGCCGACGTGGTCATGCTCTCAAGAGAGAACATAAACCTCCCACGAGCACTGTTTCAGCACACTTAAGCAGGCATGTGAAACAGTGATTGTGGCCGTCACATGAGGATAGGAAACGACCGCATCCAGAAACACAGTGTCAAAGACGCAGTGTCAAACCGTGTATGCTCTTTCAGGATAAACTGCTCTCTTTGGTGCTGAAGCACGGGATGGCCGCAGCTACACAAACAGGACGATAGTGCCAGCCTGATGTGAGCACTCACATTCTCATTGAAGGCGCAACATTCCGAGCTGTGAAAACAGCTGTTTTGCCGGCTCTCTGAGATCGTGGGCAGCGCTGTCTGCGCTGTCAGGCCAACACCAGCTTTGAAGAGGCGTTCTCCTGAAGAGCAGACTTGTTTTCTTCTTTAGAAGTTCAACACTGTCAGAAGATTGTAGAGCAGGAACAGTATAACCGCTCGGCTCCAATTGAAAGACAATATGCGACGCACCTGCTGCTCGTTATTTGCTCGCGCTGCAAGCAGAGCAGCTGAAGCAATTATCGCATGCCAATGTGTATTAGCTCGTTTTAATACTCTCAAAGTAGATTGGTCTCTCAAGGCGATCCCAATTACGTTGTCACGTCGACGTTACGTCGAACATGAGCAACTGAAAGGGAACTGGAAATGTGGCAAAATAATATAATAGAAAAAAACCCATTTAGTTTTATTGAAATGTTATAAAAATGATCTGATAATTAATTTGTATTTATTTTCATTATTATGTTCACAGATAGCACAGAAGAACCTAAAGCTGTTCAGGAGCAGCATGACACACCAGCTCCACCTTGCCTCTCTGCAACAGAGCAGCCTGCAGCTGGGCTTCCTTCTGGTCGTAGGAACCCACCAGGGGGCAAATCTTCTCTGGTCTTAGGCTAAAGATTTGCTGCACTTAAGGATAAGATCTGGGCCTATGTGAAACGAGCATCTCAGAGTAAATGTGCTGTTCTGTATTCAGTGCTCATCCTCTGCATAACTGTATTCATAAGCCACAAAGAACTGATTCAGATCAGGGCAATTTAGTCAGAGTGGCGTGCCACAAATCTCTGAGCTGTGATTCATTCAAAGAATGTCTTTGAATGTGTTGAGTGTTGGTCTCTCAGTCTTGTGTTGACTAAAGACCCCCTATAGGAAAAACAAATCCTGTGTATGCACTGCTACTCTCAGATACTACAAACCATAGGCCAAAATTTGCCATCAAAGTTACCATTTAGGAGGTTGAACTTCACTCACATTATCCTAAGAAATGTCTCCCTGATTCAGTGTTTGTCTCCCTTTTTATGTATTAAGTTTTTGTCTGCACTTTATGAACTGTGGTGCCCAATTTGTGATGCCTCGGACCTGCTGGTTAAAACAATTTTTTTTCATATCCATCACTGCGAATAAAAAAAAAGCTGAAACATTTGTAGTTGTAAAGAAAATAAATAAATTAACACTGACATACTGATCGCTGAAGAGATGTTTACAAAAGAACAACAAAAATGCAATGAGGTTTAACAGTTACATATTAAATCATTGCCTGTACATTCAGGTGTGGTAAGAGTTGATAGAGCAACAACATGAGAGTGCAATGAAATACTGTATTACCTTTTAGTCAATAAAGTGACTTTTCTGTGCCAGAAAAGGTGCATGTGAGCAAGCTATTATTTATTTGTGTTTGTAATAAAACATAAAGTTATAAAATATGTACAAAAATACAAACAACAGCCACAGTGTAAAGCCATTTTATCTCATTATTCATCAAGTAGCCTATTCCATATTCACCAAAAATAATGAAAGTTATTGCCTTGTTATTTTTGACGTATGCCAAAAAGGTGCTGTATTGTTCTTTGACTTTTTGGAGGAAGTGTGTAATAGAGTGGTATTTTTTTTTTTATGTACATGAGCTTTTCTCAAATTAAAAAGAAAAAAAAATGTCTTTGTGTTGTCCTGAGAATAGACAAACGTCACTGCCGTCCAACCTAAGTAAACACCTTATCAGTGTTTCTTCTAATGATTAAACTATTGTAAAACTATATATAAAACTATTGTAGAGTGTAATAGGCTATTAAATAATATAATAGTGCATTATGAACATGTGTGTTTACATAACATAGTTATAGCTAAGTGAAAGTGAAAGCAGCCCATGGTCACGAACACGATTACGGATATAAAAATGACTGGATTGCTCATTGCGTTCTTTGTATCTAAACTTATGAGGAGTGTATACAAATAAGGAGGCGTGGGCCAAATACTGGAGGCTGGGTTTGAAATGGCTGGTGCGCAGAGGCACCTTATGGACAGCAGAGGGAGCTCCCAGTGACAACATAGATTGGCTGCCACAATTAAAAAAAATCTTTGCAATGCCTAGTGCCCTAATATAAATTGTATTAAATGTGGCACTGAACAAGAGCCTGAAAATCATTTTGCATTTTACATAAATAGAATAAAAAAAAAAAAAAAAAAAACATGAACTAGGCATTGTGTGTGTTCGAACGTTCTCTGCATGAAATCTGTCTCTGACATGGTTTCTTCTTAAAGGGCCCCTATCATGGATTTTTAAAAAAAGTTTCCTAATGTTGTTTTGGAGTCTCCTACAACAGGTTTGCATGCATCAAACTCAAAAAACTGTTTCATTTTCTCATAATATACATTTGCACATCACCAGATTTTCAATGATTCTCAAACGACTCGCCAAATGAATCAATCTCTCTTAATCCCTCCTTTCCGCGAGCTACTCTGCTCTGATTGGCCAGACAGCTCAGTCTGTTGTGATTGGTTTACCGCGTAATTCCCATTGCCATAACACCGACAGCTCTGCGTGTCCTGAGACTTCCTACACCGTAAACTAAAAACAATGGCGTTGATTTTACCATATCAATCCGAGCGTGAGTCCGATGATGAAACACTAGAAGAAGAACCATTCATTCAACCCAAACCTCCATCGCAAGGACGACTCGAGCAGGACGTTTCAGTGATTCACTACTCAGTTTGAGGTAACTAATAGCCGAGCTCTAGTGTGAATGACTGATGTAACATATATATGTAAAACATATACATGTTTTTGTTTTTTATATGTAAAACAAATATTGCTTCATGCTTAGTGGCTCAGTGGTTCATGTAGGTTGATAACAAACCGGAAGGTTGGTGGTTCAATTCCTGGTTCCATCTGACCAAGTGTTGAGGTGTCCATGAGCAAGACACCTAACCCCAGATGCTCCCGACGAGCTGGATGGCGCCTTGCATGGCTGACACCGCCGTCGGTGTTTGAATGAGTGAATGGGTGAGTGTGAGGGAAGATGTAAAGTGCTTTGGTGGCCATTGGGTCTGTTAAAGTGCTATATAAATGTAATAGTTTGACTATTTACTATTATGTAATAGTGGCCCACAGCTGATTAGCTGACTCCGATATTTGAGAAGCAGTTGTCAGTAAAATAAAGGTAGCAGGAGAAGTTTAGGATTGTACTGCTGTAGTATCATGGTAAAGATGAATTTTAACCACAGATCCTTCACATGCTCGTCCTTGGGCAATGGAAAAAAAATGTCTTTACCGTAGTGGTGGCTGGTGATGGAAAAAGTAGGGGGGGCTGAGGTACAATGTGTTTTAAAAAAATATATTTTAACAATTAAGCAGTTGCTGCGGTTTATTTATTACATTAACACCAAAGTAACACCTTCCCCGCAGCTACGCAAATTTCAGGCAGTTGTCCATATGCATCTTTGTGTGTTCGTGTATTTATATTTTTTCCAAAATTTTTTTCATATCCTGAACACCGTTTTAACACCAGGCTTGATTGGTCGCTGCAGTTTTAAAAAGCAAACAAGGGAAGCAAAACAGCGAGTTAGCTACTCCGCAGCCGGTTAGCCACGGCTTCCTAGTGTACCATGTCCGCGCAAAGCCTCTAGTATAAGACGCTTCCTTGTCTTTCACCTGCTGTCTGATGTTAATTTGTGGCTGGTCCGGTCCAATTTCTTTTATTTTTTAGCCAGTGGTCTTCTTTCAAATGGAATTTGAAGACGAGATTGCACTGTCTCTTTCTCGTGTGCCGCCGGTGCCGCCATTGTCAACTTGTCAAGAAAGAATCTCACTGCCACGTGACCACACCAAGTAGAGTAAAACTCCTTGTTATTCTCCGATGGGCGCTTTGCCTCTGCGCCTCACTGATTGGTTGAATTGATCATATTTAGTGACGTTTTAATAGAATATCAAAGCTCCATTGGTTAGATAGCGAGGGCGCCCTTTCTCTGTGCCCTGAGCATAAAACTACACATTTATGATGTTATGCGGCACACGACGAAGCTGGCAGACAAAAAGACCTTTTTTAAACTTGTGTGGTAACGCAGTGCTGTTTCACTTGGTCTAAAGTTGCACTATCATACTAAACAGCATTTGAGTGTGTTGAAAGTTATATTTAAGTAAAAATTATTGAAACACATATTTGGAATGGAATTCAATAACAAGTAGGCTACTTTGGGTGTCTTGTTCATTATATTTATTTTCATATAGAAGCAAAATAACAATAGGCTTGTTTGAGATGCGCCTTGCCTCGCCTGGAATGTAGGTGAGAGTAGGGGGCTGCAGTGAGGGGAGGAGTGAAAAAAGCGCAGGCAAGACGGACAGATCTCTCTTCTCACAGTGGATCAGACACCTGCGAGATCAAAGGCATATATCACAGGATTCACGCTTGTGCACAGTGTTGTTAATAAACTGGATGTGTTGTGGCAAAAACAATAATTTACAAATAGCATCACAGCATAAGAGACATCAGGATTCCAATTGTATTTTAAAAGATAGTTTTGTTCTTTTAAAAGAGGTTTGTTCACAAAAATACCACAACAGCTAGCGATAGGAACAAGACAACTCACACAGAAAACAGACAGCCCATTACTTCAAAGTCTCCTCTAGCTGGTTTAACACATGACTCAGCAAAATATTGTCTAATTATCAATATCAATACAATCCCTGATTACAGTCAATATCACACACTAATGAAGAATTTATTCAGCTTTAAAGGGGTCATGACAACCAAATTTGCCTTGATCTTTTGGTTTTTAAGAGGTCTTTGTGCCATTAAAACTTCCTGCAAGTTTCATAGCTTAAGACGTCCTCCCCATTTAAACAAACAATTTATTTAATCAAGCTCTAAATACAGCTTGTTGTGGATCCATGTTATGAAGTGACGTCACGGTACGAAGTGACGTACCAGTCGTTTGCATAGCATATGACATATGACCGCCTCCAGCACACTACGCCTCATTTCGCATCATCGCATCGTTGTCGCGCGGCTCGCGCCCATTGGTATGTGCAGCGAGTGGGTCTGTTTACAAGAAGATTGATGCCACGCAGATGTGCTGTTCCTGGCTGTGGTGGACAAACAACATGTTTGAATACGCTGACGGCAGGGAGAAATGGATGCAGTTTATTTTTTGTGGACGTCCCAGTCTCGGCAGACGGCAGTGTTAATTTAAGCGTGTGTTCTCTACATTTCAAGGATGACTATTTTGAGAACAAATCGCAGTATGATGCTGGCTTTGCCAGAAAACCTTTGCTTAAAGATCAGTCAGTTCCTACTATTCTGGGCCCAACAACGATGCCGCAAGCTGTAAGTAATGTATTTCATCTTAAAACTACTTTTTTATGCATTAGGAGCACTGACGTTAGCCAATCATAACAGTGGGCGTTAACATTTAAAGGGGAAACACCCCCAAAACAGACTGTTTGAACCAGAGGATGAGAAGCAGGGTGGGAAAAGTTCATAAATCACTAAATTTGTAAAGGGTTTTGTCCAAAAAAACTATAGTAATACTATAATTGCACCTAGGGGAACATAATAAAACAAAAAACAAAAGCCATGTCATGACCCCTTTAAGAAGGATAATGGTAGCCTGCTAATAATATTAAGGCTTCCTCTGTGTACACAGATCCTTAGAAAGTACAAGTTTGACTGTAATATTGGTGTCCCCTTCAAAAATGTCTCTAGATGTTAGAGCAATCTAACATCTAGAGCCCCCCCCCCCCCCCCACCACCACCACCACCACCACCACCACCACCCACGTCTACATGTGCCTATTCATACTGAAAGTGAAAGCATGCGCAATCTCCATTACAAAGGCAGTCCTTCATGCTTCATGCGGTTATATTCTCGTTTCCTTGTCCATTTGAAGAGCATTTACACTGTAAGTTTTGTTTAATCTTTTGACTATATTCGATGGTGTCATTTTTTAAATATCCGTTAAGTTGAACAACCATGTTACGGTTTAGTAGGCTATTGTAAACATTAACAGCTGAGTCAAAATTCGCTTAAAAACTGACGCGCTTAAAAGACAAGTAGCTGCTAGTAAGATTATAGGGGACATTAACGCGGATGCCTCTCTTATGTTTATTAATCATGAGTAGTCAGTGGCTTTTAACATCTAGGCTATTTGGTATAGTTTAATTTAATGTAGTTTCATACACGGAAATCATTTGTATAAAAACTGCGCATTCGTCAACACAACATATAGGCTACGTTAACTCGGGCTTTAGAAACAGACTAGTAATATTTTTACACATGCAAAGTGAAGAAACTGGGAAAGTGAAAAAGTGTTAGGTTGTTCCCCTCTCTCCCCTATTTCATTTTATTATAACTTTAAAATTATAATTTAATGTCATTTCTCTATTGCAATTAATTACTTATGCCTATCAATGTTTTTGCCCCATTAACAATGTATACTTATGTTGACATGCACAAGATTTTCTGATTAAAGACCACATTTTGTTTAAGCTTTATTTATTTATTTGAAGTAATTAACATTGAATGCTACTTAGTATTGCTTCCTGATACCCAGCTTAAACTTTTACAATAGTAGAGATAAGGTTCCCAACACATACACAGCAACAAAGTACAATCATTGCATTATTGTGAAGTCTCTCTCTCTCTCTCTCTCTCTCTCTCTCTCTCTCTCTCTTAACTTTTCCTTTCAGAGTAAACATGTCTTCAGTGATGGTTATGGTACTTGTTATAATTTCTCTCTTCATCCCTAATGTGAGGCTGAGTAAAGGTATGAATGCATTAATATTCAGAGATTTATTGGATTTGCACAGTAGTGTCACAATTATGTTTGTATCCAGTAGAGACTAAGATTGTTTGTTGTGCTTAAAGCAGTTTCAAAAAAATTTCTGGGCTCAAGTTAATTATTTTTTACATTGTAAATTATTTTCTGTGGTTAGCATGGCACAGATTCTGTCAATAGATACTTGTATCAAACTCTGAACATTCCTTTGATTATAAATACATAGTTATGCTTTCACTATAATGCCATAATGGAATTTTATGTTTGTACTTCTATGTTCAACAGATTTGTGGACATTGGAATGCCTACCTGCTGTTGGAATTGTTGCAGAGACCACAGTTATCCACTGCAATTTCAAAGACATCGAAGACATTGAAATAGAAGCAGTTAAGTTAACAAAAGCCACAGAGATGTCATTTTTCACAGATCATAATGCTAAAAATTCAGGAGATCCACGCTTTAGTCTTGTAAACCCAGCATCGGGTCCATCGCTGCAAATCTCCGACACTAAGTTTTCTGACGAGGGTGAATATCTGTACCAGGTTATGACAGACAGAGGTGAAAAAGAGGTACAACTTAGAATCGCTATCACAGGTGAGATTGAATTTCTTCAGTCACATCAAATAAGATAAAAATCTGAAATTCTTAGCCATTTTGTTTTAAAAGTGGTTATTATAATACTTTCTGCTTTCTTGACACTTATCTAATGTTTCTTCCCCTCAATAAAGCCAAGTACAAAAATCCAATCTCAAGCACATGGCCTAAAGATGTAGCAGACGGAGGGCCCGTTGACCTTTACTGCAATGCTACTGATGGCTACCCAGCAGGCTTCATCCATTGGTTTGACCGTTCTGGAACGAATTGGACCATAAATTCAGTCCTGACAAAAGCCACCAATGGTTTAAAATCTGTGGCCTTATCTAGCAAACTAACTTTCAAGTCTATTAACTTGGGCCTGGCGCCATTTAGATGCATTGTCTTGAACAGCAAATATATGCAAGATGGAGAAAGCACATTAGAAATTAAGCAGATCACATCTGCTAGAGGTAATTAAGCTTCATTTTCTTACCATCTCTTATCTGAATGCTTATTTAACAAAGTTATAAGTTTGTGTAAAAATATGATCTGCTGAATAGATTTGCTTTTAGACATATGTCAACTCAGGGTTAACAGTAGCACTGTTTCAGGAGTGTTTACATAATCATATCATGGATTCAGAAGATTCTAAAGACCCTGGGAATCTTTTGCGACAAAGGAAATTGTAGGGAGCTGGCCATATTATGGGATTTTATTGGTATAATTTTTTCTTAGCAATGTAATTTAGAGTAGTACAATAAAGCACTGATATTGCCATATCGAATATCTCAGGTAACTTTGAGTCAGCTAATTTCTAAATCTGTGCATTGTCATGAAGATAATTGTGTAGTACAATATATATATTTTTTACAACATTGTCAATTGTATGTATATTGTTTCTTCAGATGGTTCTAACATTGAATCTGTTATAACATCTAATACAACACACATTGTTGCTGGTGTGATGGTCATCGGATCACTTATTGTTGGTCTTCTGTGTGCTCTGTTGATATTCCGGAAAAAAAATGTTCAACGTGAGTATACTTTTAACATTTATTCTAAAGAAAACTGAATTGTTGTTTAATTGTATTTTCGATTATATACACATATACTTATCGGTTCTAAAAACCGTCTACAAACCTTTCACAGCACGACTTTAACATAGTAGGATGCCCTGTTACTTTATCCGCTACAGTAAAAGACCTGGGTGTTACATTAGACTAAAACCTGTCTTTTGAAAAGCATATTTCATATGTTACAAAAACAGCCTTTTTCCACCTTAGAAACATTGCTAAGCTACGTAATATGCTATCAGTCTCTGATGCAGAAAAGTTAGTTCATGCATTCATGACCTCGAGACTAGATTACTGTAATGCTTTATTAGCTGGTTGTCCTGCATCTTCAATAAACAAGCTACAGTTAGTCCAAAATGCAGCCGCTAGAGTTCTTACTAGATCAAGAAAATATGATCATATAACACCGATTTTATCATCACTTCATTGGTTACCTATAAAGTTCCGTATTAATTACAAGGTATTGCTTTTGACTTATAAAGCTCTAAATGGTTTAGCTCCAGTCTATTTAACGGATCTTCTATCGCCCTATAATCCATCGCGCTCTTTAAGATCACCAAATTCGAGGCTTCTGGTCATTCCTAGGATATCCAGATCCACTTTTTTTTTCTCCATTGGGTCACCTGATGGAGTTTTAGGACACCATTAGGTCACTTAGTGGAGTTTTTCGGTTCCTTGCCACTGTTGCCTTTGGCTTGCTCAGTTGGGGATATTCAAATTAATTAACCAATCATACCATTGATCAGCTCTACCAAACTTGGATGTGTTTTTTCCAGTAATAAACAAACATTGTTAAGTTGTTTTGATTGATACTGTGAAGCAGCTTTGATACAATCTGTATTGTGAAAAGCGCTATATAAATATATTTGACTTGACTTGACATTTCAGTGATTGCTGTCTGAGGAAGGATCTCTGTGAAACAGACTTTTTATTTTTTTTGCAGCAAAAGAGGAAATGTGGCGATAATTTAAGTTTAGAAACAAGACGCCTCAACATATCTTGTCTAAGGGGAATTCTTGTGTTACTAAAAGACCTTAGATAGCACAGACGTACAGAACTTCCTTATAATGAATAGATTATGACTTCTGTTGATGTTAAGCTGCAGTTATTCACATTCTTATTATGTGACAACTTATTTTTTTTATAATTTGACAACTTATTTTTTATTAGTGATTTTTTTAATGTTGTGTACATTTTGGGACTTTTTATTTAGAAAACAAAGTCACTTGGAATGCAAAAACTTTGAAGATCAATATCTCAAAACTGCTTCTCTAATTAAAGGTTATTCTACAATATGGGTTTGAGTAGTCATAGTGATATATACTTTTGCACTGGATTTATTCACAGATGGTAGACGACCTTCTGGCCATCCTATTCTAAGTATGTTACACAAATGCATGTGATATTATTTTTACAATGGTGTTGGGTTAAACATCCTCTCTCTTAAATCCTCTCTTTTGTTTCTGTTTTAACAATCTGCTGCAGCTTGATATAGATTCACCCGTTGGATTGTTTCTGTTTCAGTTTTCCACCTCTCTCGACTCTCTCTCTCTCTCTCTCTCTCTCTCACACACACACACACATCCAGCTGCTCATGGGAAGGGTCACCAAAGTGGATAATCCACATAGTTTATTTTGACCCAATTTTCTGGCCTTGTGAATGACACGTGAAGGGCTCTATCTTGTGCAAGAAAGAATAGTTATAGAGATTACAGTAATGTTCTTATCAATTAACAATATAACATGTTTATTTTATTTTAAATTTTTTTAATTTGTGGTTTGTTTTTTAAAATAGATTACGAAACAGGAAATACTGATGATGATGATGATGATCTGGAATCAGGCAACAAGGTAGGCCCACAGTTCCTTTTTGCTTTTAGGCACATATCAAAGCAATGTTATGATTATTAAGATTTCATATTAGTTAATAGTTAACACATTTCTTTATTTGTCTTTTTTTTGTGTGTGTGTCCTAATCTTTGAAGCTTCCCCTATCAGCAGATGAAATTGAAACTAAGCCCTGATTTTCATACTGAGGTCAGCACAGCCACCATTTCACCAAAACAAAAGTGAAGCTATAAAGACTGCAATTGACTGCAATGTTACTGTAAGATTGTTGTAATGACTGTAAGATTACAAAGACTTTACAGTAAGGTTTAATTTGTTAACATTATTTCACTACATTAGTTAACACGAACTAACAGTAACCAATTCTTCTACAAGATTTATTATGGAATGTGGGTTTAGGGAGCATGTAGGAAGCACTATAACTGTTAAATTCATCACTAGTTAACAAGGAGTTTTCCAACTGGGGTCTATAGGGCCAAGGAGGGTATAAGGAGGTGCGTTGAAAATGTGAGGAAATATTTTACAAAATGTTGTCAAAATGGCTGTCAAAGTTAATTTGAAAATGATTAATGAAAATGAAAATAATCACTACTCATGATTATTTCAAATAACCAAATAAAAAATGCATCTGTCATTTTCAGCAATAGGAAAAAACATCCAAATCTATAGTCCTGTAAAAAGTTTTTTTGTATCTTTCTATAAAGTTTCTCCTCACTGTCACCTTTCACTTACTCACTGAGGGCTTTATGTAAAAGCTACACATTTTCTGTTAAGCTGCTTAGTAACAACATTTATGCTTATTTGGTAAGTGTAATACAAATAGATTTGAAATACATTTTATATACATTATATTGATACATTTATACAGCAACAGAATTAATTCTAACAATCTGAAAACACCTGAAAATATATCAGTTTTAGGAAGAGGGTCTTAAATGATCCTTAAATGAATAACTTTTAACACTTTTTTGCTTTACTTCACATACAGTTTTTTTGTAATTATGTTTGTACTTCTGCCATCGTATCACTGTCTGAGGAAGGATCTCTGTCTTAAATCTTACCTCAATAAATAATTACTGTCTAACAAAAAGAATCACACTCCAATTTAGAGTTTTTTTTTAAAATGCTTACACACAATTCTTGAAACTATGGCTCCATCCGATTGTGGCATTTAAATGCCAGTGTTTGCCAAATGAAACAAAAGAGCTGTTAGTATTGAATGATGTGTCTAATGTAGAAAACTGTGTTTCGAGTTTTGTCAAATGTTTGTTTTACAATATCAACCTAAGTTTAAAGCACATAATGTGCTTGTAGTTTTGCAGACTTAGTCTAAAGATTAGGTATATGAGTGAATGGTTTCACTGAGTGGGCCTTAAGTAACACTTTTAGTGTGTAAGCAATAATACAAAAAATAATTAAAAAAAACGTAGTTCAAAAGTGAATTATGGCATGATTTGTGCTGTGGTTATTTTCCCAGTAAGTACAGTAACTGAATATAACTGTGTGCCAATAAGTAGTTCTTGTTAAATCTACTTATACAACAAGGAATGTTGTGGTTTGGAAGAAGGAATGCTCTGAATATGTGTATGTTTTCTTACTTGATTTTGATTTTGAATACAATTATTAAAGATATGTCTCTTTGTTAAATGTAGCTTGTAGAGATGTTTAAGACTGGGAAATCATCCTATAAGAACTTTAAGTACTTTTGTATTTTATGGTTTTATTTTTCTTACTGTACAACAATAAAAGAAAAAGGACATTTTGTCTTCTCGCAATCTTTTAATCATCACATCACAATCCATGGATAACTGGTATCACCTCTATAAAAAAGGCAGATGTGTTTCTTTATTTGAAATGATTTGGCTTAGGCCAAAACAGTTGAGGCTTAAGGGAGGTTTGGGTTATCTCATGGGGCAATTTTTACACATGAATTTTTACACATGAGTCCCTGGATTTTTCCCCCCTCTTTTTATTTTTAACAAATAAGACTGTAAAACTAATTCTTGGATTAAAATGGTTAATTTCTCCTAGGATTCAGAGAGAGCCAGCACTCTCTGAACATTCCTTTGGAGGTCGTAAAATTCTTATCAGTCTACAGTGTAATAGGACACCAGGTTCTGGTAGTGTGTTCGCTTAATTTGGGATTTTAGCTTCGGGGGAGTTTCATATACCTTTGCTGGGAGAGTGAGTTTACTGGATAGTTCATTACATAATGAATAATTATTCTGTGTCTGATTGGTCCAGACGCTACAGCATTATTGTTGCTTGTTCATTGTAAAGCGTCCTTTAGCCCTGAATGGAAAGGCGCTATATATATATATATATATATATATATATATATATATATATATATATATATAAAACGTATTATATACATAAGGGGAAGTAACATTCATTTTTAAAGCAAAGGTTAGCAGCAGCAAAGAAAAGGTTTGAACCATTCTCAGCCCCAGCACTGCATCTTGTTGCTGATAAGTTTCAGCCATTAGTGAAACTGGGATTTCAGAGTTTGAGACAAGTTATATTGTGTGCGGAAACCCGTAGGCGAGTGCCATTTTGTTTTAAGCTGTTTTTCTTCTGTTTATCTGTGTAGTCAGGGAGGTAGGTGCGTGTGTGTGTTAAAATGTATTATGGTTATGAATTTGTTGTTTGTTGTGTTGGCCTTACCTTACTTGACAAAAAAAAATATGGGAATGTACTGCAAAATATAATGCAATATATTACATAATACATTTCCATCAATAGCAAACTACTGCTTATATTTTGCAATATACTGCAATATATACATTGACCATGTATGGCTATATATTGATAAATATACAAATATTTAGAAAAAAAGACAAAAGTAGCATTTACATGTAATATTCATAAAGTTTTATTCTTTATTGTCACTCAAAAAAAGTATATGTTGGCTTTAATTAACTTTTTTTATGTCAACAGGTTCCACGTAACTGGGATACATTGCATTAACTTAACTTTATTTATTTCACTAAACCTAAGTTAATTACATAAGGTTAATCCAATGCCATTTGAATAGGGTTAACAGTCTTAATTTTGTCCAAAACAATAAAGTTAATTAAGTTAAATTATCCTAAAATTAATATTTTTACATTCAACCAAAACAAATAATCCAGTTTCATTATGAGTTTATTCAATGAATACATTTAACTTTTTCTTGTTTACAATTTTGTTTATATTTTTACAAACATTTCCAACATGAACATGTACAAAATATTTAATTTGTAAAGTCTGCCTTCACTTTTCAAGAAAAAATATTAATTAAATAATAAATTATTAAAAATAAAAGCATGATGCCTTTAAGTAAAAGGATTTATCAAATACTTATAAATGTGTTCTTCAAAAAAAGCAGCAAACAATTTATCAGTTGTTAAAAAACATTATTAAAACATAATATTTAAAGGAATGTAACATGGTTGATATTGAAACAAATGTACTGTAACAGCCAACAGCGCAACATTATGGAAAAAGCAGAAACGGCCCTGACCTCAGATTTAAACTACGGCAGTTTATTTTTCAGGCATAAACAAGACCAAGCATCGGAGAACACACATTTGCACATTGTTCAGCTCTTCCTGTATTTAGATGTCTTAGAGCAGTGGTTCTCAACTCATGGGAGGGAGAAAAAAAATCAGAAAGAAAAAAAAAATTGACAAAAACAAATGTCACTAAAATTCCCCCCATGTTGAAACGCAAGTGGTTGTACTATTATAACACACAAACAAATCATCCTCATGGCGACTTCTTTTTCTGTCAAAAGCGACTAGTGTCAAGTCTAGCGACTTTTACTGGTGTTATTGGAGACTTTTGAGGTGTTTGGAGACTCGAAAGCACGTATCACTCTGCAGTGACTGTGCTCAACAAGCAGCAGGTGCTGCCGTGAGCCCCTCCCCCATCCAAAAGCACTCACAGGCGGTCAGTCTCTCAGTAGCCTCATGCAGCAGTCCCCCAGCCTGCAGTCAGAGCAGAGAGAGAGGAGACACACACCACTCCGCGTCCAGGCTGCAAATGAATTGCGCATGGCCGCCGCTCCCGCCGTTTCTTCACTCACTCTCACACAAAAATAAATCACTGCATTTGACTCACATAGCTCCATTCACTCTCTCTCTAGCCCAGTTCGCTTGTGTTAGCTTCACTGTTAGAAATTTCTGTAAATTACACAGTATTTAACTGTAAAATGAACTGTATTTTACTGTAAGACAGTTATACAGCATGTTACTGTATTTTAAAGTTGCATTGTGGGAAATATCCCCTTGGCGCCACTAAAATACAGTATTTTTAATTTACTGTAAAGCAAAATACAGTAAAACAAAAACGAGCGCGAAACCTGACCAATCACAGACAAGCTTTTATTTCCCGCTTGGAGAAAGAAGAAAACGAAGACACAAATGCAAGAACCAGTCAGATACAACGGTGTGTACAAATATTCCTGCTTTTAAGTTACTTTACATGTTTTATGTTTTTGGTTCAACTAAAAAAAGAAAAGAAAAATAAACGCTGCCCCTTAACGGCGCGCGGTCACCTCACACTTTGCTGTGGAGAGAGCTAGAGAGAGTTGTGCCAACACTGCAGATATTCATATTTCGTCATTTTCTTCCCCTTTTCTGAAAGTTTTGCCGTCAAAATATGGACTTTAACGGGTCTCTGGCTTGGGTTTGACCACCACGTCAGGAGCAGGTGAGTGTTCATGTGAACTGTTGGCCGAAAAATAAAGCTTTTGTGAATTTAGTTTTAAAAAGTCGTTTTTTCACGCTACATAAGTTAATCGCTTGTCGTCGTTAACTGATTAACTTACCCCATATTTGCACGTCATGGCTATAGTGCTAGAGTAAAACCCGAAATGTTCGTGTGCAAACACTGTGGCGTCTATGTGGAGACATTATACGCCTTTATTGATCATGCCAAAGGACATAAAAACACGGCGAACTTCAGGTTTTCGTGTGCAGTTCCTGAATGCCCGTGCACATTACAAAGCCTCTCCGCACTTAAGTCTCACATTTACCGCAAACACAGAAAGGCCGCAAAAAAACGGAACAGATGTGAACAACACGATCTAAATTCTAGATGCAGCGTTGAAGGCTGTACATTCGTGTCGACTAAATTCGCCAGTCTTTGTGAACATCTAAAATGGCATATTCGAGATGGCAAAAAAATTTAATGTCCGATTACTGGCTGTAAAAAATATTTTCGAGTGAAGTCTACATTTTCAGCACACCTCAGTAGAAAACATAAAAACGAATATGAGAAGTTCAAGTCTGTCTGTGGAGAGATCACTGAGATTTCTGTTGCTGTGCCAGATGTGAATACTGAGGGCTTTGATGATGTGAATACTGAGGGCTTCTCCAGCCATTCAGCTTGACAAAGACAGATTTCTGACAAATTTGGCTTTATTTTATTTGAGGATGCAGTCAAAAATGATCCTGCCAGCTACAACAATTCAGATTTTAATTGATGAGTTCATGGAGGTGCATACAAATAGCATGACACATACCCTGTCCAAAGTTAATGAAGAATTGACAAAGCTGAAAATTCCAGACTGTCAAATAAATGAAATAATAAGTGGGTTATCTAAAGAAAACTTACTTAAGATGTATAATGAGGGATATTTTAAGTCAGATCAGACTCGGAAGTCTTTTTTCAAAGAACATTTCAATTATGTGGAGCCTGTGCAGGTTTACCTAGGCTGTGATGCATCAGGGAAAGAGCGCTTTTGTCAGTACATACCAGTGAAAGAAACTCTGAAGGCATTTCTGAACAATGGATCTGTTAAAGAACAGTATGATCAGACCAAGGGGCAAACATCACAAAATCCCCATGTACTTGAGGATATAAGAGATGGGAGAAATTTCAAAGAAAACACTCTTTTTAAAGAGTCTTCATCAGTAGTGTCTCTAATTTTATATCAAGATGCGTTTGAGGTAGTTAATCCCCTTGGCTCTGGAAGAAAAAAACACAAACTAGTTGGTGTGTACATGACACTTTCAGAAATCTGTCCCCATAATAGATCATCTATTGATCCTATGCAATTGGTCATGCTTTGTAGAGAGGAGGATTTTAAGTTTTTTGGGCAGCAACAAGTCTTCACACCTCTTTTGAGTGATCTCAAGGACATGGAGGAATTTGGAATTGTACTGGAGAATGGAGAGACAGTGAGGGGAGCAGTGATTGCCATTGTTGGAGATAATTTGGGGTCACATAGCATCGGAGGGTTTACTGAGAATTTCAGTAAGAGTAGACATTTCTGCCGTTACTGTCTTATAAATAGAGACATGTTTGAAAGAAAAGGCACAGACTTAGGTCCAACAAGAACAAAACAGAGTTACCAAAACAGTGTGGCAATGTCTGGAGGGCAAGCAATGTGTGATGGTGTCAAGTTTGATTCTGTGTTCAACTGCCTAAAACACTTTCATGTGTGTGATCCTGGGCTTCCTCCATGTTTGGGACATGATCTTTTTGAGGGAGTTGTTTCAACAGATCTGGCTTTGTACATAAAACAGCTTGTCACTGTAGGGAAACATTTCAGCTATGTTCAGCTGAACAGAAACATATCCAGCTTTAAGTTCTGTGGAAGTGACATGAATAATAAGCCATGTGAAATAAAACCTGATGGTGGAAAGTTGACAGGACATGCAGCTCAGAACTGGTGTCTGCTTCGATTGCTTCCATTACTAATTGGGGATCGAATAAAAAATCCACTTGATGATGAAATTTGGCAGTTGTGCTTGAAGTTAAGGGAGCTTGTTGAAATGATATGTGCACCAAAAATTCATCATGATCAAGTAGCCTACATGAAATGTCTGATTGAAGAATATGTGCACTTAAGAGCTACCTTGTTTCCAGATGCACCACTGAAACCAAAACATCATTTTTTACTTCACTACCCTGAACTCACACTTAAATTCGGACCACTAATTAGACTATGGACTTTACGATTTGAAAGCAAGCACACATATTTTAAACAATGTGCAAGAAAGTTACGAAATTTCAAAAATCTAGGGAGTACACTAGCTGAAAGACATCAGCTATTGCAAGCCTATTTGAGTGCTGGCTCCATCTTTCCTCCAAATGTGCAAGTAGGTGAAGCAGATGAGTTTCGCAGTCACATACACAACACACACATTCAGGAAGCTGTAAGGATGCAAGGCATTCATGACTCCACCTTTGTAACATTAACTGCAACATACAAAGGAACCAAGTACCAGACATCAATGGTTGTTGTCGTAGATCAAACTGATGATGGACACACATTCGGAAAAATTGAAATGATTCTGATACACTTCTCAAAAATATTCTTTGTTGTTGAAAAGTGTAAGTCAGTGCCAGTGGTTGATCTGGGTTTACACTTTCTGCAACAAGATTCAAGTCCCCACTATTTATGTGTAAATGCAGAGAATCTAGCTGACTATTACCCTCTGCCAGTATACAAACGATTTGATGCTAATTTTGTTGCACTTCACCACTCTGTTTGCCTTAGGTGAGAAGCTAAAAGATGGAAGCCGTCATTAGAGGTGTTCTCCCAATGCTGGATGATGATCAACTAAACCACCTGATATCAGAATTAACTAGAATTGGTGTAAAAACAGACGATGACCTCCAATATTTAACATTAGATGACCTCAAAGACTTCCTTTCACCAATAGACTGCAGGAAACTAATTCATTTTTTCAAAATCAGAGGCAAGTCATTTGTATATATTATATAATATACAGTAGTAAAAAATTGCTTACGTGGGTTTTAAGCCATATTCATTATCAGTGAAGTAGAAATATGTATATTTGTTAAATTATTAATTTACTGTTATTAAATACTCTGTCACGTTTCTACACCACATCTGTTAAATTCGATTTTTTTTTCCGATATTCCATTTAGTTTTGTAATATGCAGTAGAAAAACGGCTTATGTGGGTTTTAAGCATGATCAATGAAGTACATTAGTCAAATAATTAATTTACTGTTAGTGAATACTCATAATTTCATGTTTCTACACTACATCTGTTAAATTTGTTATGCTATTAATTTTATGTTCAATGTTTCATTTAGGTAATGAAAATATTCTAGCCACTCAGCCAAGCAACCGTCCCAACTCTTCAACATTCCTTGCGCAGTGTCAAGGATCCAGTGAAGTTACAAATCCATCATTTACTCCAGTCCCAGTTCAAAGTGCAGCATGGGTGTCAGATTTTCAAATACCCTGGGGTAAGATGACACCAAATTTAAGAACATGTCTTGCACAAGGAAAGCGACCTCAGGCCTCAGATAGGAGACACATGGTTAGGGTGATTGTGGATTCCATCAGAGAGGTGTGTTTAAATCCAACCAAGCAGCAATGTTCAGAAGTTGCACAGTCAATCATCCATAAGTATCCAAACAGTTTTAGTGACAAAACAGAGGAAGGAGAGTTAATTGGTTGTGGTTACTACTCTTTGTTGTGTCAGTTGAAGATAAGGGTGGAACATCTTAACCGGAACAGTACAATGGCTCGACTTAGAAAACCTAAACGAACAGGAGACCAAGTGGATGATAGCCAACCTTCAACATCTAAATCCGCTAAACTGGATAGCTATGGCTGTGTGAACTGGAACCCTACTGAACTTCCTGAAGGGGAAACCTTTGTTTCTTTAGAGATAAAAAGACAGGAGATCCTTAGTCTATTTTCCCAAGAAGGACCTCGTGCAGCCGAGCGAGGCAAAGTCCAGGAATTAATGAAAATGACATTCATTGCACAACGTCACGGCATTAATGCCAGCCCTCCACCCAGTATCACAGATCTTCAGGCAAGGTGGCCTCTACTCTTTACAAAGAGATTCTTGTGCGCACATTTTAAGGAACTGACTGGGATTGATCCTGACATCAGATTGAAGGAGTCCCTTTGTACCAAAGGGGAAAGGATTCTCTGCTTCTTCAAAAATCATAAGTCCAGGGGGGGAAAAGAAGTTAGTACAGTCCTCAAAGACATCGACAGAGAGGGCAGAGATGTTGACCCAGGCCTTGCAGCAGTCCTGTTGATGATGGCCCACTTTAAAGAAAAGGAGGAATCACTGTTTCTTTTAGCCGATGTGAGTATTTTCCATTTATGTATTTGAAAATGTATGTAACTCACAGTTAGTAAAACATATTGTGTGTGTGTGTGTGTGTGTGTGTGTGTGTGTGTGTGTGTGTATGTGTGTGTAGGTCACAACAACTCCAACAGATGCAGAGACCAGTATTTCACTTCCTTCTACTCCAAGGCTCATCATGCTTGGTAAGATCCTTTAATACATGATTAAAAATGTTTAAGAGATTGTTTAGAGATGCACGATTAATCATTCAAATATTGCGATCACATCTCATAAACAAATGTCAATGATTCGCCTGAGTCAATCAAACTCTTGACTAAAATCATAACGTTCAAATCTGCATTTGTGCTGCCGCTGAAGCAGAGAAGGCAGCTGTCATGTATGGGTATGAAAAAGCTCCACAGTCTTTTTAACTACACAATATCATTATTTCAGTGTTACAAATATTAAAATTATAAGTACTGGGATAAAAGTTTATAGTTAGCGATAAAAAATATTTTCGAGTGAAGTCTACATTTTCAGCACACCTCAGTAGAAAACATAAAAACGAATATGAGAAGTTCAAGTCTGTCTGTGGAGAGATCACTGAGATTTCTGTTGCTGTGCCAGATGTGAATACTGAGGGCTTTGATGATGTGAATACTGAGGGCTTTGATGATGTGGAATTTCAAGAAAGTGGTCCAGCCATTCAGCTTGACAAAGACAGATTTCTGACAAATTTGGCTTTATTTTATTTGAGGATGCAGTCAAAAATGATCCTGCCAGCTACAACAATTCAGATTTTAATTGATGAGTTCATGGAGGTGCATACAAATAGCATGACACATACCCTGTCCAAAGTTAATGAAGAATTGACAAAGCTGAAAATTCCAGACTGTCAAATAAATGAAATAATAAGTGGGTTATCTAAAGAAAACTTACTTAAGATGTATAATGAGGGATATTTTAAGTCAGATCAGACTCGGAAGTCTTTTTTCAAAGAACATTTCAATTATGTGGAGCCTGTGCAGGTTTACCTAGGCTGTGATGCATCAGGGAAAGAGCGCTTTTGTCAGTACATACCAGTGAAAGAAACTCTGAAGGCATTTCTGAACAATGGATCTTATAATTAAAATTATAAGTACTGGGATAAAAGTTTATAGTTAGCGATCAAAATAGAGCAAATCAGCGTTTTAATATAACTTCGCACTTCAAATAAAGCATTTATGTTTTGCCACTAGGTGGGGACAAGTGACAGTGAAAAAATTTATTTGACATTGAATCATTCATTCAGGAGATTGAACGATTCATCCCTTGTTGTTCAAAACTTATTAAAGGTGATGTTAAAGGAGAACTCCGGTCAATTTTAACATTGAGCTAATTTTTTTGTACATTTGGAGTGCTGTCAGTACAGACAAAAACGACAAAAATCGGTGTTGCCTAAACCGTGTTATCCTCTTTTTAAAATTAGCACCCTGTTGACTTCAATGGGGCAAGTTCTAAACCTGCTTTTAGCCTCGTAACATCCTTGATTTGTCATTACATCACCACGGTCAATCTGACTACAGTAGATGTGAAAGATATTAATAAAAATTATGTTAATTCAGCCAGCTCACATACCTGTATTTACTTCCTGTTTTCGTTCGAAGTCCACAGTAGTTGATTGTCGAGTGCGCGCGCGCGATCATTGGTAACTAAGCAACAGAAAACCACGAACTTCAAACTCAAAAACCTCCTCCGTGTGTTCAACATCTGATTCGGATGAACTATCCATTTGAGCTGATATTCTCGAACACCACACACACCGTCATCGGCTGACAGCTGACAGTCTGAGTCTCTACTGTTGCTTAGTTACCAATGATCGCGTACGCGAACTCGACAATCAACTACTGTGGACTTCGAACGAAAACAGGAAATAAATACAGGTATGTGAGCTGGCTGAATTAACATCATTTTTATTAATATCTTTCACATCTACTGTAGTCAGATTGACCGTGGTCACTCTTAATAACACCACTCACATGGCTGTGCACTTGTAATGACAAATCAAGGATGTTAAGAGGCTAAAAGCAGGTTTAGAACTTGCCCCATTGAAGTCAACAGGGTGCTAATTTTAAAAAGAGGATAACACGGTTTAGGCAACACCGATTTTTGTCATTTTTGTCTGTACTGACAGCACTCCAAATGTACAAAAAAATTAGCTCAATGTTAAAATTGACCGGAGTTCTCCTTTAAAGGGTTACTTCACCCAAAAATGAAAATTCTGTCAGTAATTACTCACCCTCATGTCGTTCCAAACCCGTAAGACCTTCGTTCATCTTCGGAACACAAATGAAGATATTTTTGATGAAATCCGAGAGCTTTCTGACCCCTCCATAGACATCAACGTCATTGCAATTTTCACGGCCCAGAAAGGTAGGAAAGACATTGTTAAAATAGTCCATGTGACTATAGTGGTTTAACCTTAATGTTATGAAGCAACGAGAATAATTTTTCTGTGCAAAAAAACTAACGAACAAAAATAACAACTTTACTCAACAATTTCTTCTTGTCTGTGTCAGTCTCCTACTCTGTTTACGTTGTAAATACAGCACTTGCGGGTTCTACGTTAGAAGTGCTGTATTTACAATGTAAACAGTGTAGGAGACTGACACAGACAAGAAGAAATTGTTGAATAAATTCTGAAGTCACATGGGCTATTTTAACAACGTTTTACCTACCTTTCTGGGCCTTGAAAGTTGCAATGACGTAGCTGTCTAAGGAGGGGACAGAAAGCTCTGAGATTTCATCAAAAATAACTTAATTTGTGTTCCGAAGATGCACGAAGGTCTTATGGGTTTGGAATGACATGAGGGTGAGTAATTACAGACAGAATTTTCATTTTAGGGTGAACTAACCCTTTAACATCACCTTAAATAGGTTTTGAATAACAAGGGTGACTAAATGATGTTTGTCATTGTTGGCTAAACTATCCTTTTAAACTAATGAGAAAATCTCCATCTACATATTGTCACTGACACCAAAACCAAATGTTAAATGTTTTTGCAAAGTTAAACACCATAAATTAATTCATTACTATTTTTTTTTTTAGGGGATTCAGTTCTACACAGCAAAAAATGGATGCTGTCAATTGAAGGCAAAGTCCTCTTTCCTGACACTGACCTACCAGATTTGTCCTCTGCGTTTGCTGTTCTCTTCGGTTGCTATTATGTGTTTAACATCGAGTACCAAGTGGAAGCAGCCACTACTTTGGAGTTCATTCAGAGGTAAGTACATCTTGCAATATGCCATAATATTAGGTAAACATTAAAGGGATCATCCACCCAAGTTCTGTCATAACTAACTTAATCAGCAGAACACAAAATAAGATATTTTGAAGAATGTTGGTGACCCAACACTTGTTTCCTGTTGACTTCCATTGTTTTTTTGTGTCCATATAATGGAAGTCAAAAGGAACAGAAAGTGTTGGGTCACCAACATTATTTTGTGTTCCACTAAAGGGTAAGAGGTTACGGTAACACTTTTTTTAATGTGTCCTTGTTACACACGTTACATGTATTTACTATAGTAATAACTATAAATCAGGCATAATTACATGCAATTAACCCTCAACCAGATCCTGATCCTACCCTAACCCTATAGTAAGTACATGTAGTTAATTATTATTACTCAGTACTTAAATCTGTAATTACACTGTAACAGGGACACATTAAAATAAAGTGTGACCGAGGTTACACTTAAAGGAATAGATCACCTAAAAATTAAACTTCTGTCAGTAATTACTCACCCTCATGTTGTTCCAATCCCGTAAGACCTTTGTTCGTCTTTGGAACACAAATTAAGATATTTTTGATTAAATCTGAGAGCTGGATCACTCCTCCATAGGCTTCTATGTAATTTCATTCTGCCGGCCCAGAAAAGTTAGTAAAGACAATGTTTATATTAGTCCAAGTGACTACAGTGGCTCAAACTTAATTTTATCAAGCGACGAGAATACTTTTTGTGCGCAAAAAAAACTTTATTCAACTATTCATTGTCTTCTGTGCCTCTGTTGTGAGTTCACGAGAGCAACACGATGCATGCGCCAGAACTGAGAAGATGATGCTCACGATAATTTGATGGGAAAGTGTGAAATGTAAGCCATTCATTTTGTGGCATTGGTAAGGCACTTACGTTTTCTTTCTTACGATTCGCACATCCAGGAAATGCACACTTTAGAACCATTTTAAAT
Source organism: Semotilus atromaculatus (assembly GCA_031834385.1). Taxonomy (NCBI): domain Eukaryota; kingdom Metazoa; phylum Chordata; class Actinopteri; order Cypriniformes; family Leuciscidae; genus Semotilus; species Semotilus atromaculatus. Next base: position 20,154,168 of record JAULUF010000007.1, read on the forward strand.
ATCACATCGAGACCCGTCTGCATCATCATCTCAGTTCTCGCACATGCGTCGTGTTGCTCTCGTGAACTCACTCGAGCCCCACACAGAAGAAAATGAATAGTTGAAAAAAGTTATTTTAGTTACATTTTTTTTTGCACACAAAATGTATTCTCGTCACTTGATAAACTTAAGGTTGAGCCACTGTAGTCACTTGGACTATTTTAACGATGTCTTTAACTTTTCTTGGCCGGCCAGTTTCGATCCCTTAAAGGAGAACTTTTGCAAACAATTTTTGTCATTTTTAAGTTAATCTTGATCGTTAGACCTTTGTGAGTACTGTCTATAGAAAAAAAAAAAAACCGGATTGGTGCTTGCGACGCGGAGCTGCGACAGTTAATGCCCAGAGCTCCCACTCAGCTATAACGGCAGCTCTGGGGGCATAACATAAAGAGCGTTTTTGTGCCTCTTAACAGACACAAAATGCAATTAAAATGTCTGTCCAACATGAACAGGGACCTTACCTGTGAACAAGATGCGTTTAGCAACTTAGCCACGCAAGCAAGCAAGCGTCGCAAGCACCGCGTCGCAAGCATCAATCCGGTTAGTTTTTTTTTCTATAGACAGTACTCATAAAAATATAACGATCAAGATTAACTTAAAAATTGCCCGGAGTTCTCCTTTAAGAAGCCTATAGAGGAGTGATCCAGCTCTCAGATTTAATGAACGAAAGTCGATGAACGAAAGTCTTACGGGGTTGGAATTTACATTTTTACATTTTTGTAAAATGTACAAAAATGTAAAAAAAATAAAACAAAGACAGAATTTACATTTTTGGGTGAACTAACCCTTTAAGAAAGCATGCAAATAGAAAAAACATCCACAAATTAAGAAAACATCTTCATCCATTTTACATCCATTGTGCTCCAAATACTCACAACACAACCAAATACAGAAACGCGCTACAAATGGCACAGAACACAATGGAAATGTTTTCAGGGGACCCCAACAAGTGACGAACCCGGCTGTCTATTGCCGATGTACGATCAACGGCTGTCCAAATTCACTCACTCGTTTTCATTAACTCCTTCAAGTGAACTGTAATAGTGAACTAACGAAGAGATTAGTGAATGAGGGTTTAGGGTGCGATTTCAGATGTAGCCAACGTAATTTCCTTGTTATTTTCACCTGGGGTGTTCCCATGACAACGCAGCATCAGTCCATCAGCTGAATATCTGTTCTTAGGACAGAAATGTCTTATAATTGCTGTTAAAATAACTGTTGCAAATAAATACATTTTATATAAAAAAGGTTTTTATAATATGCTTTATTTATCTGTGTCTTTACTTAAAAAATAGTCTCATTTTTGGACCCTACATTACCTAACATTTCTTACCTCTGAAACTTATTTAAACACAACATAAAAATAAAAAAAACTTACAATGTTACTGATTAATAGATTAATATCTTACCCTCATGTTCTTAATCATTTTGTATATTGTATACAAAGTTGTGTGTCACAAACATGTCATCTCTGAAAGTTTTGTAAAAAAAATTTTTTTAAATTGAGTTCGTCACTTATTTGAGGTCCCCTGAAAACATTTCCGTTGTGTTCTGTGCCATTTGCAGTGCATCTCTGTATTTGGTTGTGTTGTGAGTGTTTGGAGCACACATGTGTTACATTTTTGCCTTAACCAATGTTTAAAACATTTTTACACATCAAATGATCTAACAATTTGTTTCTGTTATGTTAAGGTTCATTGTGAGGATTAACCCTGACAACAGCAAGTGCTCCTCAAAGTTCCAGGTCAGCAAAAGAAGTGGGAAGATGGTGCAAAGGAAGAACTCTGGCCTGAACCCTCATGTATCCTCCTTCATTAAAGAGTTTCTGGATTTCAGCTGGCAAAACTATTAAGCTACTAAGAGCAAAAACACTACTACACAGGAGTTTTCTGAATTTGTAAATTTTTAAGATTGTTCTTATGACTGAATCTGTTAATGAATTGTTTTAAAATGTTCTTTATATGAAACTTTTATGTATGAATGTTACTGCAGGTGTTTGGAAAACTGATAGTACAATCTGCAAAAATATTAAAATGTTATTTCATGCATTACAATTGAACCATTTTATGTGTTACTGCAGGTGTTTGGAAAACTGATAGTACAATCTGCAAAAATATTAAAATGTTATTTCATGCATTACAATTGAACAATTTTATGTATAAATGTTACTGCAGGTGTTTGGAAAACTGATAGTACAATCTGCAAAAATATTAAAATGTTATTTCATGCATTACAATTGAACAATAAAAATAAAAAGTTAAACAGTTGTCCTTGTTTCTTTTTATTTACTAGTTTTTAGTACCGAGACCTGTTGAAATACAATAATTAGTTTTAAAATAAATAGTAAAAGTTGACAACAAATTACAGTAAATTTCAGTGTAAAGTAATATATTTGTATTGTATTCAAATTAGTGATGGGCCGTTATCGGCGTTAACGTGCTGCGTTAACGTGAGACTCTTATCGCGCGATAAAAAAAATATCGCCGTTAATCTAAGTTGGGTTGGGATCATAAATAGCTTTTTCGAATATCGTTATTTTCGCGCAATTCTAATGTGTAGTATGACATACATACTTGACGCCGCGGCCGCGCCTACTGTCACAGATCGCGCAGCAGGGGTATTTTCCTGTCAGGGACACAAGGTGTACTTACTTTGTTATGTTGGGCGACGTTCCTCTCGTTACTTTATTTTAATGCAATACGTTGTTAAACTAGTTTATTCCAAGCGCGCTGTATCCTTTGTATGGGCATGAGCGATGCTCATTTACAAATGAATCACTCTTTTGAGTCGTTTCTGTTCAAAGACTTCATCAAACAAGTTGTCAAATCTGTCTAAATCGGTTCGCGAATCAGTTGATCTGTTCAGTTCCCCACGCACTGAATCGTCTGAAGCGCTTTCAATTCACACTCGAGGAGTCGTAAATAACAGGAAGATTTAAGAACATCAAGAGCGTTGGATCCCAGTGGGCATTTGATGTCAATTTAACATCAATATGACGTCAAACATTGACGTCAAAATTGCGTCACGAAATAGGTCAAAAATGAAAGTCATTTTGACGTCAAAATGTCGATGTCATTTTGATGTCAAAATTTTGACCTCTGCTGATGTCATTTTGATGTTATTTTAATGTCATGCTTTGTTGGCATTTGATGTCAATTCAACATTTATTTGACGTCAGGATGTCATGATGTTGATGCTATTTTGATGCTATTTCGGTATCGTTCAATATCAAGCTTCGATATCAAATCAACATAAATGTGATTACACAAAAATGTATTGACATATTTTGATATATTTTTAATGTCAAGCATCACTCAATTTCAACCTAAATGTACAATGACTGACAACATACACATTGAGATCTGATATGTTTTTATTAAATTTTTTTGAGCAGTGTAATACTGTGGGGGCTCTATGGATTCACACTTCCAGAGCTCTCAAGTGCCTGTAAAAGAGAACAAGAAAGCAAACATTAAAATGGGCCCTGTCCATTAACATAACTAACACTTAGTACCCATCAGTAGTAGGCTACTCTACAGTATATAAACAACTAAAAGATAACCCACATTATAGCCAGATGTGTACTAATATATAATAATGGATCGAGTCAAACCTTGTTAAAGGAGAATTCCGGTATTTAACACTTTGAGTCTATTTTCTAGTTTGTTTTGGATGAACTAGAGTGGTGGACAGAAATTTTGACAATGGGTCCCGTCTCGACTTGACACTTTTAGAATCACCTTTGACCGCTTCAGACTGGCTGTCTATGGGTATGCACAAACATGTCCTTAAAACAACCTTTAATGTAGGGCTACACGATTATGGCCAAAATGATAATTACGATTATTGTGATCAATATTGAGATCACGATTATTTGTTGATTTTAACCAAAACTAATTTTATTTTCACATAGGCTAATTATAACTGTATTAAAGGGGCTATATGGAACTTTTTCCCCAAAATAAATGTAACAATAGCCTTTTTATTTGACCATTTATGACTCAAACATCTCCTGGTGAGCATACTGACACCTTGTCCGCTCACAGTGGGTGCACCTATAAGCCTGTATCCTATTTTTCCTATTATCTGTCGGGTCGGATTTTTCCCGCGCTGTCTGCGGATGTGACGTCGAGCGCGTTCAAGTTAAACGTTTCAGATCACTCTGCCACCACCGCTAGTCAGCAAGTAGCCTACACTCGCAAGCAGTGCAATGGAATATATGTATTTGACTGTTCTTACCTCTGTAAACATAATGTTGACCTCCTTGCAGCAGATGACTTGTGAAGTGTGCACGTACGAGCGCGCTGCGAGAGCGAGCAGAAAGGAAGAGCAGTTCAGTTTTTTGGCCACAGGTGTCAGTCGCGAGTTTAAATTTCAGAAAAACGCATATAGCCTCTTTAACTATATATTTATAGTTAAATACCGGAATTCTCCTTAATATCTGTGAGCATTCATTCAAAGCCAGAGAGCAGCGATTTTAAAACATCACATTCGTCAGGGCTCTTCCTTATCTAGGCTAGTGGTGTCTCATATTTTCACATGGTGTAGGGGTAAAACAAAGGGGAAGGGTAAAAACAGAGAAATGGGATTGGGCCTAAATCTACATTGTTGCTCCTACCTTCCGGCGCAGCGCGCAAATGGTTGGCCATCAGGCTACCAATGGAGGCTTCAGTGATGCCGGGTTGTGACTTCTGGATGGCACATGAAAAACTTAACAGCAATTGCCATTTATCTTGCACATACTGATCAAAATAAAAATCATGTAGAGAATAGAGCTATAGGTGATGTAGGTGCACAAATAGAAAATATAATTACCTCTCATGACCTTATACAGTTCCATTCTTCTGAATGGCAGCTTGTCACCAGTCCCATCCATGTTCAATATAGACATGATGTTATCTGTGAGCACTCTGTCAATAAAATTGGGAATAAACAAAGTTATACATGCTGTACAGTAGGACTGGGCGATATTTAGAGTGTCTATAGGCCTACTACAGAATAGCCATTAAATAAGCGCATTTCATATTTGTTCAAATATTATAATGTAATTTTTTTTCCATCTACGTTGATTATGAAAAGTGAACAGCATGAGAAAGATAGGATCATAAGATGCACAATATATCAGGAGACACGGTTTTTACCACTTAATTAAATTCTGTTTTGTAAATCAATGATGAATTGGTAACGCTTCCTTTTACAGTACTTACAGTGTACTTACCCAGAAAGTACTGGCTAATATAAGGTAAATGGAACAGGGGTAGGTTCAGGGTTAGTACTAGTTATTACCCAGTAATTGTAATTACTAAAATAAGTACATAGTATTTACATGGGTAACTGGACTGTAAAAGGAAGTGTTACCGATGAATTTTGTGATGCGGTTGCGGATGAAATAATAGCCCATCCGCTCTTCCGGGCGCCAGGAACAATCGCGTTCTGGCTCTTACTGCAGCAAACGTGCCCAGTGTGAAAGCACCCTAAGTCGTTTTTGAAATCAAAATGGTTTGTGATTCTTCTTTTGAAATCAAAACAGAAACTCGCAGGTAACTGCGTATGGCGTAAAATATTGCCCCCGGCTGGTAAAATGTTTAATTGCTGCCACACAGTGAAATTCATTTAATTGTTTCAAGACTAACACTATGCAATGCAACCTATGATCAATAATCGACCGTCAATGAATTATGCCCATCCCTAATCAGCATGATGATGTTATTTGGTTGTTGTAGAACAAGGAACAATTAGCCTAGTTAAAATGTAATGGGACAGTATATGGATGGCTGCCATTGGAACTTACCTCTTACTCAAATCTGTGACAGCTTCTGGTGCTGGTACGCTGAAAAAAATAATATATATTTCACATGCTTAGGAAATAATTTTACATTCAATCATTGTTAATTTGTTAACTCCATAAACACTTCTTACAAAATTGTACCATTCAAGTGTTATTAGTCATAATATGGATATTTTATTACCACTACAAGAGCATACATTTTTCAAGGAGATTATTTGCATAGACATAGTAGGCAATGTTTACCATAAGGTTGCAACTAACAATTATTTTGGTAGTTGACTAATCTGTTCAAGAAATCAACACATATGTCTGTGATTGGCTACATCACTCAACGCTGCAAACATAACAAATAGAAACTCTGGCCTGTTAAATCATTTCTATTTTGTTTTAGGTGTTCTTTTCTGCAACAGATGAATAACAATTTATTAGTTTTTATATGTTTTATTCATTGATATATCTATTTTGCGGGAGTCCCGCGAATCGTTTTATTCTCTTGCAGGCCGCGCAGGAGTGAGTGCATTACCAGTTACCGCCCGCGCCCGCAATCAAATCTAGTCCCGCGCCGTCTCGACCAAGTGCCCGGCCCGAGGATGGCGGTGGGAAATATCGGTGACCCGGGACGGGTCAAGTTCGGGCTCGGGCAGAGAATCTAAGCTAAACAGGACAGAGTAACACGGCGGAACGGATGTATTTAGAACGTAATCTCCCTGCTTTTGAAATGCGCGAACATTTCCACACACTGGCTGCACAGATACACACACACACTGTTAAAAATCATACGAAGGCAGACAATATACAAAGACACTTCTTCCATCATACCGGAATGTAAACGTTACAGTTAAGCTAACCTAAGGTTAAGTTAGCCAACGTAGCTAACGTTAGCTCGCTCAGGCATGGCTGTGAAATTATTCGACATAATTCGGAAAAGTACACCCATTAAAATTAAGTAGCCTGTGTATAAGATGGTGTATTAACATAATAACAATAATAGCATGCTAGCTGGTTACTTACCAGGATTTGGAAGTGAGGAATTTTGATTTGCGAAATTGAAATTGAAGCGATCTCTGGCAGTTGAGCAGAGTGTGACGTGAGTGTGAGAGCCGTTATGCAGATCTGTTTTTCCTTCCGCGCGATATGGCCAGGATGTGACGTCGATCTTTTTGTAGTCATTTTGTAGTCCATGATGATTCTTTTAAAAAATCAGCTTCAATATCAGATTAAATTGACCTTTTATAGTATATGCAAGTATAGTGTCTGCTGTCATTTTAAACGTGAACTAAATGTAAACATGCTAGGATTTAAATAAATAAAAACACACATGCAAAATACATAGACATAGGCCTACAATTTTCTAAATCATTCAGGCTAGGTCTTTTAAATGAGTCTCAAATTACACTGAGTAATAAAAAAATTCCAGACATTTAAGACATTGTTTTGACATCAATTTCACATCAATTTGACGTCTTATTTCCTGACATCAAATCAACATCGATTTAATGTCAATGATATTGACCTGAGATGTAGGGACCAGAAAAAACATGTCAGATTGATACCTTTGTTGGGCCTCTTTACAACCAGAAGGAAATAATTAAAAAATATAATGAAAATATGCATATTCATGCATGTCATACATGGTGGTCAAAATCTTGACTATTTGTTGATGTCAAATTGACGTCAAGGTGCCCGCTGGGATGAAGTGGCCGTGGATCTACAGTTTAGTCTAGTGAAAGCAAATCTGCAAATGCATCATATCTTTGCCAGCGATGAAGATCTTTATTAGTTGAACATCTTCGTATGCTGTCTGTGAATGAATGATTCTACAGGACGATACATTCGAGTTCATTTCATTCAGGTAATACATTTTACAACCAAACAGATTATTACGCCACGATAGCACTACTAAAAAGTATGACATTATCCGGTTTTTGGACATACATTAATTTATAGGCTACAAAAAAAAAAAACGCTTCAGAGAGTCGGCGCACTGGCAAAGGTTAACAGGTTTAAATAAGCTGCCATTGTCCACAGTTTATGAAATGAACAACCGCCATCCCGCGGTAATGTATGTGCATTGCGCAGTGGCATAATCACACGAATAGTTTACATTGATTGAAACTAATTTGTTTAAAAAGGAGGCTATTGCAGTAACAAGGCAGGTTCACATAAAATCATTATGACATATGATGACATTATTTTTTGATCTAACGAGCATTGGCGATGCAAAAACGGACTGTGGTGCGTATTGTTTTTTTTCTTCTTCCAATTAACGTTACTGTTAAAAAAACCGAAGAAAACATGTTACTTGTTCAATTAATAAACAGTTTGTTTGATGACAAATCGCTAAAGATGAAATTGGCCTCCCTTTCTGTCATTGCGGGTTTTGTTTTTAACGATATTCGACTTTTGTTCCTCGATTGTCGAATGGCATTTTTGGCAGAAATGCACATCCCTATGCGAGGCGAACTATTCTCAAAGACTTACTTTTAGTCATTATTTGGGTAGCACACATATTCTGAATGCCTTCGGGAGAATTCAAATGAGCCATTTTAATCTAGATTAATCTAGATTAATTTTAAAATTAATCTAGATTAATCTAGATTAAAAAAATTAATCTATGCCCACCTCTAATTCAAATATATTACCGAAGAAAATACCATAACATTGTGTTTTACAGTAAAAAATACACTTTACTGTAAATAAATTTACAGCAAGTTAAATGGTACTGTAAATATGAATACAGTATTTTTACTGTAAGTTTAATTTACAGTAAGTTACTGGCAACCAGCTGCCAGTAATTTACTGTAATTTCTACGGGAATTTTTTTACAGTGTTTCTCTAGTCTATCTGTTATCAGTCTTGATTTACTGAGGCCTATTTCAAAACCCAAACAGTCTTTTTAAAGACTAAACCCACAAACAGTCTTTTTTAAAGATAATCCCCATCTCAGCCCTATAGCCAGTAATTTTTTAACTGCTAGGCAGTGCACTTAGCTAACTAGCCTACCCCTTTTCACTGTGTTGCAACACCCACGTGACTTAACACACACACACACACACACACACACACACACACACGCTCACTGACAAAGGACTAACGTCTTAAAGTCTTAAAATCTTTATTTTGTTTTTTTTTGTAAAGATCATGCCTAAGTCCCGACTGATTAGCCCTCGATACTAGTCTCTCAACATAGCCACACACACGCACACATAGTTACATCATAGCCTAAACTTTATGTAAAACACAATTAATCCACATCCAAATTATTTGAAAAAAGAAAAATAGAGAGATTTCTAGTGAGGACCAACAAGGCAACCGACGCACCACCAGCTGCAAAAAAGCTTTGCAGGTACGATTAAGCATACCTGCAGTTTGGGTTTACAGTCACGGGTGATCTGAGACCTCAGTGTGTCGTGTGTGCCGAGGTGCTGGCAAACGACAGCATGAACCCTGCAAACTAAAAAGGCACCTCGAAACAAAGCATGCTGGCATTAAGAATAAACCGGCTGAATAATTTAAAAGAAAGCTTGATGGCCTCCATCAGCAACAGGCAACCATTTCAATGCACAGCACTGTGTCTAAACAGTGTTTGGAGGCATTGTATGTTGTTGCCAAAAGAATAGGTAAACTGGGTAAACCACATACAATTGCCGAAACTCTCATTTTGCCAGCCGCACAAGACATGTGCAGAATAATGGTAGAAGAAAGTGCAGCAGCCAAACTCGGTGCAGTACCACTGTCCAATGACACAGTCGCTAGGAGAATTTCAGACATGTCTAATGATTTCAGAGAGCAACTGTTAGAGTTAATTAAAAAGAGTCCTTACTACGCGCTGCAGCTGGACGAATCCACTGATGTTGCTGCAGGCACAGCTCCTCATTTATGTCAGGTATCTGCGGGACAGGGCGATTGAGGAGGATGTCCTGTTTTGCTGGCCTCTTCAGTCGCACCCTACAAGAGAAGCCATCTTCAAAGTCCATGATATTTTTAAGATATTTCAATGTCGATATATTTGATAGCTTGAATGGCCTCAACCTGTCTTTGCAAGGCCGCAAAACTCATATTTTGCTTCTTGCAGACAGAGTGGACCTCTTCACACAAAAACTTGAACTCTGGCATGACCGCATCAGTCGAGGGAACTGCAAGATGTTCCCCAGCCTTTATCACTAATGCAGGCACGTCACACGATTTCTCCTCTCTATTCCAATCAGTGTCTGAGCACCTGTCAGCAATGAGAAAACAATTTGCAACGTACTTTAAAGAAGATTATTGCTCTTTTGCGTGGGTTCGAGATCCATTTATGTGCACAGCAAACGATCTGTCAATTGATATGCAGGAACAGCTTATTGAGCTGAAGTGTGACAGTAGGCTGAAGGAACTCTTTACCTCCTGCCCTCTTTCGTCATTCTGGGCAGCATTGATGCAGGAATACCCTCAACTCTGTGACGTCGCCTTGAAGATTCTCCTCCCTTTCGCGTCGACATATTAGTGTGAGGCAGGATTCTCAAAAATGACTGCACTCAAAACTAAATACCGCAATCGTGCACAAATCGAGGATGATTTGAGGCTGTGTTTATCAGACATTGCGCCACGAATTGAGGATCTTTGCAAGGCAAAGCAGGCTCAGGTCTCACATAATAATAATAATAATAATAATAATAATAATAATGCCTGCAAACTCACATTAGAAGTAGTCTGGTGCTACTGCCAATTATAACAATAGCCCTAGTAATGATAATAGGCCTACCTACCTCTACTGATGATAATAATAATAATAATAATAATAATAAATAGTGTGGGCCTTGAAGGATTACAAATTCAATTCAATAGTATATAAACTGAGAAAGTTCTGTACATTGAATTTAGCATGTAAGGTTAGGATGGTGATGATATCAGCTGTGAAACAATTTCCAGCAAGAGAGTCCGTCCAATCCTGTTTTTCTGTATTTGTGAGATCACTGAAACTCTTAATTGCTTTTTCCTGCCAGTCCTGTTTCTCTCTATTGTAAGTTAAATTAATCAGATTACTGAAAATCTTGGTAGATTTTGTATGACATCGGGAGAGTCCTGCCATTCCTGTTCTTGAGTCTCAGTGTTTGAATAGTTCCTAAGCCTGTAAACGTCATTTCAATCCTTTGTAAATCCCTCCCCTTATAATGTTATAAATTGCAAGGGAACGTTTCCCTTAGTTCAGACTCGAGACGAGCTTGGAAGGCTACAGCTACCAACAGCTCGTGTGCTCAATAAAGAACCTGCTTAACCCTTTCACACGTACGTTCTGAATATTCAGACAGGCAGCCTGGCGTGAGTTTTTTTCTGCGACCGTTATTATGCAATGACTCGCGTTCTAATTTCCATGGAGACGTATCAACCTTGTCACGTGACAATTCGCAGACTCACAATGGCGCGCACGATGGATAACCGCCTGCAGGTGAGTAGTTTGAATGTTTCGCTTTATTTTTTATTCAAATCCTCTCAAATATTTTTTTTAGCGTGTACAGACTATGGTTGATATTGTTATGCTTATGTTTTTTCCCCAACTGCTTTGAATTTCGCTTGCACACGGCGCTTTGCATCTCCCCCATAACAGCCGCGTGACAATCGGTGAGTAACGTTATATTTTAGTTTTTTTTATTATTCGGAAGCATCTAGAATTATTTCCAAGCATGCAATAAATATGAATAAAGATATTATGTCATGAAAATTCTCTTATAAAACGGACAGTGTTCAATAATGTAGACGTTCACATGTCTAATGTTGCTGTTTGTTTGTCTGTCAATGCGCTGTTTGCACATTGAAAATATGTTCCGTGCATTCAGCAGATAATGTCAGGGTTCAGAATTGACACATTGTAACATGAATATACCAAAGCACCTATTTTACGTTAAATGTTTTACATCAATTTTCTTATTTGTTTTAGTTAATATTGTTACTGAGTTTTATATCTCTTACTAGCAAAGCAGAGAAAAGCTACATGGTATGACATCGTTAACACTAGAACTACCGGAATTCGGTTTGACATATGTCAGTAAATCTGCCATAAAATTTATGCCATAAACAAATGTCAGTACTTACTAATATAATTACAAAATCAATTACAAATATATTTACAATGAATAACAATCAAAATAGTATCATCATAAACAAATTCAATAAATATACTCTGACTTTTGGTAAATGTTTTTGTTTAAAACAAACTATATTATACATTTATATTTATTAATATAATTACAAATCAGATCACAAATATAATTACAATGAATAATAATCAAAATAGTATCATCATAAATTAATGTATATACTCTGACTTTTTACAGGCTTAATAATGCTTCAGTGTGTGGTACTCCTGAAAACATGGGACAGCACACAAGGGAGTGTTGCATGGCACACACATGTGCTTGGTGAGGCGCCTCTGCTTGCTCTTGCGTGTGCTGGAGAGGCAGACCTTGCAGTGACGCCTGGTCTTGCTGCCCTGGGAAGTGGTCTGAGGGACTTCAGATGGGAAATGCCTGGCTGTAAGGCGCAGTGGAGTGTCTAAGGCAGGGCGTCCTCCTTTGGCTGGACACCGCAATGTGCTGTACTCCTCCAGCAGCCCTCTCATCAGGTTCGTCCTGAATTGCAGGGAGGTGATTTCCTTTCCTACTCATAGTAGAGCACATCAATAGGGAGTGAGGAGAATAGAATAGTATGTGACAGTGTGGTCTGTTTATTATTGTGACATTAATTTAAAACTGTATCCCTTTTTATCTTGTTTATACTTATTATTAGATGATGTGTATCCATTTCTTACCAGTAATTTGCCGGTAGACGATGTGGCTGTTGAGTAAAACAGTGTCAAGTAGGTGAAAGAAGATCTTCTTGTACCACTTGGTAGACTTTCTGGTGCATTCATGAAAACCAGTCATCATGTCAGCTTTGTCAACTGCCCCCATCTTTTTGTTATACTCCAGCACACAGACTGGCTTCATCTTTGGTTGCCCAGTGATGTGATCGAGCTTCCCTGTGGCTGCCATACCAGTTGGGTGGACTGTGGTAAGGACATGAACATCCCTCTTGTCATGCCATTTTACTGCCAACTGGGATCCATTTTCTTTAAATTCAACCTCACCTTTTGTCATCTTACAGGTGAACTTTGGCATCCCTTTCCTGTTTGCCCGCACAGTCCCACAAGCTCCAGTGGCAAGTGACAAGAGGTGCTGGAAAAGTGTGGGACTACTGTACCAATTGTCCACATAAAGTATATGACCTTTTCCTAGGTAAGGTGTTAGAAGTGTCATCACAACAGACCCAGAAATCCCAAGTCCTTGGTAATGTTGGATGTCAGTGGTAGATCCGGAGTAAATGATCATGTCCTGCACATAACCAGTAAGCACATCACACAAAACAAAGAACTTGACCCCAAATCTGTGTCGTTTAGATGGACTGACGAAATGCTAGCCTGCCTTTCCACTTCATCAGAGACTCATCCACACACAGATCCCTGTATGGGACAAAAATGCGACGAAAGGAGGTGGTGAGAGCAGTGAATATGTTTCTGATTTTTTTCAGCGGGTCACTGAAAACTGCTGTCGCATTGTTTGCGAAGTGTAGACAGCGGAGGAGCAGAAGGAAGCGGTCCTGTGAAAATAAAGACCCGAAAAATGGTGTCAAGAGCATGGGGTCTGTGCTCCAGTAATCACGAAGTGATGGTTTTTTGATCACCCCCATTAGGAGAACTGACACTAAAAAGGTGTACATTTCAGGGATATTTGTTGGAACCCATTTAGTTAGTTTTCCTTTAATTTCCCTTTCTAGCAAGTCAGAGGCATAGCGGTTTGTTTCCTCCACAATTTCTCCAATGACATCTTCTGTGAGGAACAATTTAAAACAGTTGACCTCACTGGGTGATTCTGGTGGATTTTGCACACCACGCAGCTGGTTGTGAAAATTGCCTGGGCCAGGAGGATTAAAAAGGTTGGTTGCCTTCCATGACAATGAGCTTACCTCTTCTGCCTCATTTGACATAGGTAAAACATGGACGGGTGTTGTCTCTTCACCTTCAATGTCGTCAAGAGCTTCAAGGTTTGGGGGAAGATCTTCATCACTGTCACTTTCTGCCTCGCTGTCAAAAATCTCCTCATCAGAATTAAAAAAAATGTCCTCAATTTCCTCATTTGTCAGTTGTCTTCTTTTATATATATTTTCTGTCATTTTCTCTGAAGAAGTTTAAAACTGGTGAACTTGATAAAAAGTTGTGTCTCAAATTAGAAAAAAGGCGAGTGTGAGGTAACGGTGACGTCAGCTCTACACTTGTCAGCGGGAAAAAAAGACTCGCAATGCATGACAGTACAATCGCTTTTATTTTTTATACAAAATATTTACAAACTTGTTAACTACATAGACTATATTTAACAATGTAAGGAAACTCCTAATGTGGTTTTAATACTTAGAGGGAAAAAAGATAATGTTAGTTGATCGGTAAGTTATCACCATGGTTATCACGGTCTATGGGCGCCGCCATTACTTGTTTACACTGAACACTGATGGAGCTCGACTCGGAGCCTGCTGGATTTACAACATGCACGATCATCCATGTCTCCCGAAATATATGACGGTAACCCCCGCTTCACTGCTGCTAACGCGACGCACCTGCTGAATGCACTCATTGACTGACATGCACGCCGAAAAAAAATAAGTGCTGCTAACGCGACGCACCTGCTGAATGCACTCATTGACTGACATGCACGCCGAAAAAAAGTAAGTGCTGCTCACGCGCCGCTGACGCTTGGGGTGTGAAACGGACGTTTTATCTACAAGGTGTGTGTTTGACTCGAATTAAATATTACATAATGTTTATCTTAAAAGAAAAGGTGATCTTGGTAAACATATTAGTGTGCAATAACAAACTGTTTAGTTTTTACGAGTATTTTTGTTGTTGTGTAATGTAATTGAAAGTGTATGAAACCTAAAATAAACATTAAAATACATTGAACAGTTGTAATAAATGATGAGCACTGAGCATGTCTGTCTCTGCCTCAGTGCCAGTCAAAGCGCCAAAGCAGATTTGAAATTTTGAACTTTTGAATTTAGCAGTTGATCATGTGACTCACTGAACGTTCTAATCACACCGGTGTGATCGTACGCTCCAGGGACCAGCCAAGACTGATCACACCGGTGTGATCGTACGTGTCAAAGGGCTAAGCTACAAATCTGAGTCTCCTGGTCTTCGCTTTGAGTTTTCTACACTTTAGAAGAAAAAAGTTCACAACAGTTGGTCCCCTGTGACCCGGATGGAGATACTCACCTGAATCCAGATTGAAACTTCAAGCTCAAAGATCTGACCGTATTCCAGACTAAATCACCTGAATCCAGATTGAAACAAAGATCTCATCAAAGAATTAACTTTTCTGACTGAATTCCAGACTGAATCTTGAAACTTCAAGCCAGAAGGAATCTTTCCATACAACCAACGATTTGGTGAGTTTCACTCTATTCAAAGAATCGCTGCAGACCATTAAAAAAAATTCCTCTGCGCCACCAGAGAAAAAGATAACTGACAGCTGTAGAGTTTGATTAACTAAGTTATCCTCTAAAGTTTTCTTTTAGAGATGAAAGTTTATCCTCTGTTAAAGGTTGTATCAGTGATTTCAGGCCCAAATCTTTCCTAACGATCTGCTAGCTGCCCGCCCCATAAGCATGCCGTCCAAAAACTGCGTCTCTGTAGGCAGCCTAGGCTCTGAGATCTGCACACAAAAACAAATGGGTACAACCACCACTCAAAACCAAAACAAACAGTGTTTCAACCAATCACCGGAGCGTGTTGCTCCGACTTCGCGTCCAGACGTGCACAAGCTCAAAACCTCAAAACACCCGCCCCGTCTGTGATTGGTTGGAACACTTTATTTTGGTTTTGAGTGGTGGTTGTATCCATTTGTTTTTGTGTGCAGATCTCAGAGCCTAGGCTGCCTACAGAGACGCATTTTTTTGACAGCCTGCTTATGGGGCGGGGAGCTAGCGGATCGTTAGGAAAGATTATGCCGGGTTCACACCGGACGCTGAAGCGACGCGGAAGTGGCGCGGAATGGAGGCCGCTTCCTTTCGGCGCCCATGTTAACCTATGGTGTCGTTCACACCAGACGCGGAGCGGCGCATCCGGCCCGCGCCGTGAAGCGCCAGTTTTGCCGTCTGGTCTATTTCTTTTTGCGAGCCGCGAGTGATCCGCGTCAATTCCAGCAGGAAGTTACACCAAGAAACACTCGACCATCTGGTCAATTGTCAAAATATAAGCAATTTTCAAATTAAAATACCCCGAGTGACAAATGCGAACACACAAACAAACAGGGAAACAACGAGAGAGAGAGGCAGGCAGGAGTTGATAAGTGAAAATGGATGATGTCAAATTAATCGTTGAAGTGGAGAAGTACAGAGAGTTGTATGACCCCCAGCACACGTACTACAAGGACAACAGCAAAAAGGAAAAATGTTGGGAGGATGTAGAAGCAGCAATCGGATCAACAAGTAAATAGCCTATCATTTGAATCAAAAGGTGTCCCACAAGGTCTGTGCAAAAATAATTGTCCATAGATTGAAATATATTTCCTCTATAGATTAAATAATAGCCTACATCTTCAACACTGTGACCAAATTGAATCTGGCTACAGGGGCCACCAGACAGGGTCCCATTAACTCCACCATCCCCCATTACCTGTTCTAAGGAAAATTGTCCCCAGCAGCCATTTGCTCTCCCTCCTCCAGCTTCATTTCCAAAAGGACAAATTCTTACTTTTCCTTAAAGACTACTCATTACAGTTTTTTACGATTGCTATGACAGATTTTTCAATACTTTTAACAATTTTCCAAAACTCTTAACACAGTTAGCACTACATCTGTCTGTGTAAGCTATACTATTGTAACAACAGCCCGGATTTCAGGAGAGGCAGAAACCAGCACACTCGGATAGCAGTTAACACACAATTCTTTATTAATCATAAAAACATAACACTATCCCTTAAAACACGTTACC
The DNA here is from genome assembly GCA_031834385.1 of Semotilus atromaculatus. NCBI lineage: Eukaryota > Metazoa > Chordata > Actinopteri > Cypriniformes > Leuciscidae > Semotilus > Semotilus atromaculatus. The sequence goes on from JAULUF010000007.1 coordinate 20,170,994, forward strand.
CCCCTTTTAGCGTATTGGCCCACAGACAGACGAGCTCACGTCCGGACAGGAGGATCCACCAGAAGTCTCCGTTACCAATCTATTGTGCAGGCTGGCTCCCATACAGCGGTGAAGATACTCAAGAACTGTTATCAATTGTGTCACTCGACAAACCGAATCAGTCTCTGTGTTGATGGAGGTTGGTTACATCAATCAGGAGCTCTCCTAACCTGAAGTCATGTCCCTAACTATCTGAAACATTGCCCCCCCCCACTGACTGTCTATCTTCACCGCCGGAGACACTAAATATCCCGAGCGGCCGTCTAGCGTTTCCCCACAAGCGAGAGCTCCCCCCGAACCTCTCGAGCAATACTCAACACATCCTTAAATAATCATCAGCCCCTCCCACATCAGCTGTACCCGTTAATTTAATTACGCAACACCCATTCATTCAGAATAAGGAAGGCGTGTACATTAATCACACCCAAATTCAAATCATTTCCTTCTATTCATCACACTACCCCCCTCCCAGACGAAAAGGACTCGTCCTCGAGTCAAGCAGATAATTCATAGTCCAACAACCGGGCCGGTACCCTCCTGGCCCGCGACAACCGTCCTTCTGTGAATCTGTTATTTGTCCCAGACCACGACTCACGGGCTACAGATTCAATGGGTACAGCCGCACAAGAGCTGTCACCAGACAGGGTGGCAACAGAAGGCATCACAGCATCCAGCACAGGATCAGAATGCAGTGCAGAATCAGCCAGTAGTACAGGGTCAGGATGCAGTGCCAAATCAGCCAGTGGTGCAGAATCAGCCCGTAGTACAGGGTCAGGATGCAGTGCAGAATCAGCCAGTAGTACAGGGTCAGGATGCAGTGCCAAATCAGCCAGTGGTGCAGAATCAGCCCGTAGTACAGGGTCAGGATGCAGTGCAGAATCAGCCAGTAGTACAGGGTCAGGATGCGGCGCAGAATCAGCCCATAGCACAGGGTCAGGATGCGGTGCACTAATTTCCCCAGCTACAGCCGACATTCGATCCCGCCCAACACTCTGCAATTCCGGCCTTCCTGCAAATACATTAAAAACATATGGCTTAAGACGATTAAAATGCACAACTCGCTCAAGCCCTTTTTCTTTTGGGGCTATCCGATACAAAACATCTGTAAGCCGCTCAATGACAACAAACGGCCCCGCAAAATGCCTTTGTAACTTCGGACACAGCCCCCGCTTACGCACCTTATTTTTCACCCACACCAATTCCCCTTCTGTATAAAACTGATGGGAAACTTGTAAATCAAAACATCGTTTCTGCCTTCCCGATGCTTTCAGTTGATGTGCTTTCACAGCCTCTACTACCGTAGACAAACTTTCAGCCACTTTCTCCACATAATCATTTGCCGAATCAAAACGTTCAGTCTCCCCTACTCCCAGCACAACATCCACCGGCAAAACGATCTCTCGTCCAAACAGGACCTTATATGGTGAGAACCCTGTAGTAGCGTGTGTACTGCTCCTATAAGCCATCATAACATATGGCAGGAGCGTGTCCCAATTCTGCTGGTTACTATCCACAAACAAAGACAGCATGGAAAGTAAAGTACGATTAAACCGTTCCACCATCCCGTTCGACTGTGGATGATAAGCTGTGGTTCTTGTTTTATGCATCTGCAGCAAGCCACACAGTTCTGTAAATAACTTTGATTCAAAGTTTCGACCTTGATCCGAATGAATACTGCGTGGGACCCCAAATCTACACACCCACTCCTGTACCAAAACTTTAGCTATGGACACTGCTTCTTGATTTGGGAGCGCACCCGCTTCTGTCCACTTTGAAAAATAATCCCCAATTACCAGGATGTACTTATTCTTTTCTCCAGTTAAAGGCAAGGGGCCCAAGATATCTACCGCTACACGTTCAAAAGGCAGAGAAACAAAAGAAGGTTGCAAAGGGGCACGAATGTTCAGCGCTGAAGATTTACGAGATGCACATTCCGTACATCCCCTGCACCACTTCCTTACATCCTCAAACCACCCGGGCCAATAGAACCGGTCTTTCACTTTCGCCTGCAATTTTTGCACCCCTAGATGACCACCCGTAGCAGAGTTATGCAACATTTTCAAAACCTCTGGGACCATCCCTTTCGGAAGGACCACCTGAATTTTTGATGCAGCATCTGTATTAAGAGGCGGTTTACGTACTAACCGTCCTTGCTCAAACTCTAACTGCTCCCACACGGGCAAAAACCCTCTCACTTCCACTTTTGTTTGTGCTTCAGCACACCCCTCCTCCCCCCGCAACCGTAGCTGTTTTACCATCTGTAAAACGGCATCCTTCTTCTGCGCCCCCACCAACTCGTCCTCAATCTCCCCTGACGGAGCCATTTCACATACAGCACAAACAGAAGCACTAACCTCCAAACGTGGATCTGAAAAATCTTCACACTTGGCACCAAATGATGGCAAGCGTGAAAGCGCATCCGCATTAAAATGCTTTTTCCCGGGACGGTGCACAATTTTATATTGAAAACTGGCCAACTGTTCAATCCATCTAGCCAGCTGTCCTTCCAGCCCCTGAAAATTATGAAGCCACCTTAAGGAACTATGGTCCGTACGCAATATAAATTCTTTCCCCAGCAAATAATGTTTGAAGTATTTAGTAAATACTACCAAACTCAGCAACTCCTTTTTCGTGGTGGCATACCTGCGTTCCTGTTTCGTTAAAGCTCGACTAGCATACGCCACAACCCGCTCCAAGCCATCCACCTCCTGTGACAACACTGCTCCGATGCCCATATCACTCGCATCAGTGTCTAAAATGAAAGCCTTGTGCGGGTCGGGGTACGCAAGAACTGGCGTTGTCACCAGGGCTGTTTTAAGCTGCAAGAACGCCCGCTGGCACTCCCCATCCCATTTAAATTTCCTACCTTTCTCCGTGAGGCGATGTAAAGGTCGCGCAATTTCAGCGAACCCCTCAATAAATCGCCGATAATAAGATGCCAACCCCACAAAACTCCGAACTTCAGTTTGATTCTTTGGTACAGGCCATTGTCTCACCGCATCTATTTTAACTGGGTCCGCTCGTATTCCGTCAGCCGATATAACGTGCCCCAAATAACGGACCTGAGTGGCAAACAATGCGCATTTAGATGGTTTAACCTTCAGGTTCGCATGGCGTAATTTACCGAGGACCTCATCCAGCCGTTGTAGATGTTCCCCGAATGTTCTCCCAAAAACAATAATGTCATCTAAATAAACAAGGCAAGTGGTCCACTGTAAATCCGTCAACACCAAATCCATAAGACGCTGGAATGTGCTTGGTGCGTTGCACAACCCGAAACTCAAAACATTAAATTCAAATAGCCCCTGTCGTGTTACAAAAGCGGTCTTATCTTTATCACTAGGATGCACCTCGACCTGCCAGTATCCACTGGCCAGGTCAAGAGTGGAAAACCACTGGGCATGGGCAAGACTATCTAGCGCATCATCAATACGCGGTAAGGGATACGCGTCTTTCTGCGTAACATCATTCAGCCGCCTATAATCAACGCAAAATCGAAGGGTACCGTCTTTCTTTCGTACAGGGACCACAGGCGCGCCCCACGGACTACACGACGGCTGTACAATTCCGTTTACCTGCATATCCTTAATATGCGCAGCCACTTCATCTTGCAAATGAAGGGGGACACGGCGCGGGGGTAATTTAATAGGTTTAGCATCCCCCGTCTCGATCTGATGCGTTATTAATTTTGTCCGCCCAAAATCTGCATCATTTACACTAAAAACTGGCAAATTCTTACACAATAACTCACGCACCGCGCGCGTTTCAGCCTCCCCAAAGCCCTTTTCATGTAAATTTAGCCGATCTATAAGCGTATCCACAGAGAATGCAGGCCTATTACCCATAACCACGTCCCCTTCCTCTACCACAACATCACAAAATAACTTACCCACTTTCATCCCACGCTTTAAAATATGAGTGTCATCAGTGACATTAATTACACGAACGGGCAGAATACCCTGCTCCACCCTACACACTACCCTTGCCACCAAAAGGTTGCAATGGTTATAAAGGGAGGGAGACGGTTCTAACATGCCCTGTAAACTATCAGACGCCCCTTCCACCGCACCTACAATCAAAACTTCACTCCGAGGCGGAACAGGTGTATCAACGTGCACAATCACATCACAGGGCTGCATACCATTATTATTGCCAAACAAGAGGGGAAGCTGTTTTCCCATCAACCGACAGCTCTTTTGATCAAGATTAATAATAGCGCCATATTTTAACAAAAAGTCAGAGCCAAGCAGAATTTCTTGAGGCTCCAAATCTGCCACAAGAAACTCTGTGATGACAGTTAGGGAATCAAATTGGCATACCGTTTGCCAGCGACCAAAAATCGGCATCCTCCCCCCATTGGCCACTCTGACCACGCCCTCGTGATGTTCAAGGTGAGCCCCGCCATTCGTAATAGTAAGCCACCTCTGTTTCGGTATTATTGAGACTTGGGCTCCTGTATCAACTAAAAGTTTGACGTCACACCCACCTAATTTAGCAGCAAGGTAAATACCAGAATTGCCTTGGACCGATGAGGCCAACTGAAAAAAATTATCTTGTATTGGGGCAGGCATTCGGCCTATAATGCCTGCCCTCTCCCGTTTCCCTGCACATACGGACAGTCCCTCCTAATATGCCGATTACATCCACATTCCCAACAGCCGCCTCCTAAAGGTTGCGCCTGCCTTTGCCCAACCCCACTTATAGTTGGTTCAACAATGCGATGTCTTGCTAACGTGGGAACTGCCTCAAAAAGTTGTTGTACAGATTTTTGCAACGTCTGGACTTCATTACGGAGCGCATCCACCACCTCCGTCAGAGGATCCACTTTACTTTCTGCCGCAGAAATGTGCAAACCACGCACTCGAGCATCAGGGGTAATTGTACATTGTTCTAACCCCTGAATAAGTTCGAATTCACTTGCAATATTAATTGCTTCTTCTAGAGTGATAGGTTTAACCCTCTGGGGTCTGAAATCACGCCGGCGTGATTTGCTCGTTTTTTTTCTTATCAGTGCAAAAGAGACTCAAAATACTCTGTTGATTTTGATCTTACATTTAAGTGTTATACATCATTAGATCCTGTTAAGTGTCTATTTTTTTTGTGGATACTCGCAATAAAAACAAAGTGTTGTGCTTTTCGCCAAATAAAGAAAAACGAACATGATGCGAGTTCTGCGTTCTCTCTGTCTGTGAAGTCCATTCTGAAACACGTCCTAAGATTAACTGTAACTCCGCGAATACTTGTCACACAGGCACGAGAGATTTTTCTTTATGAAGCTTGAATTCTCTTCTTTTAAATGAAGTAAGTTATATAAAAAACAAATACTCACAGTTTATGTAATCCGTTTGAAACCAAGGAGAGGTCCAGTTTTTTCTTTCTCCCCTCATTATTTTTAATGAGTTGAGGCCGCCACGCCCCCGGCGCTATTCACATGTAAATAGTTTAGGTGATCTATATGCATCGCACACGCCCCCGATCAATGCCATGAAAACACAAAGTTTCTTCATGAGATTCGCTGATAGTTCATCGCGTTTTGAGGATGGCACAGCGGGCACGCTACTCCGGTAAAGAGGCCGCCAGATGATTCTGTACAGCGAGGAAGAATTCACCTTTTTTCCTCAGAGGAAGATTATTGCAACTCAAGACGACAAACGGTTGCATTTTGAAGAGAGAATTGATCCCGCCGAGGATACAAGTTCAGAGTAAGTGTTATATTGTTTAGTGTTATATAATTATTTTTCTGATCATATAGAACTCATGTTTTCAGACTATATTTTGCTTAGTATTGCCTTACAATATAACATTCGTGTACATGCTCAAGTGTAAACTTTCAATATGATAACGTTACTCTCTAAACATTTGTATATTAAATATATTTCACTCAGTTTTGATTAGCTTATGCGTAATGTAGCTTATTTGCGAATATCTGCTTAGGTGTAGCCTAAATATAATGTGATTTAGTGCAAATATATTTCAGCTTCCGGTAAAATACTGTCTAAATACTAGACATTATATTTTTATATATAAATGTTCTGTTTTGGTTAGCCTATGACACTGCTTATCCTGCTAAAATACTGCACAGATGATTGTGAATACAGGTGTAAATGTTTGAAATGCTCTAAATGCGCGCGGTCTATACGTTATGGCCCATCAGCAGATTCTCGCGGTGTATGGCCCATAAATAGATATTTCTCCGTCCATATGGCCCATCAAGAGATATACATTGTGCGTCCATACCCATTAATTGCCCACAGTTTACTTTGGATTATGTATGCTAACAGTTTTTGTTGTTGTTGTAGGATTGTGTCTGCATCACGCTCTCCTTCTCCAGCACCGCAGAGGAGCACGCAGGTGTCGTTCAGTTCTCAGTGCGATCGAGAATCATACTGAGTAAGTGCACAGACGTAATATTTACAGATGAAATGTAATTGTGTTTACATCGTCATAATATACAAGTACCCATTCTTGTGTGAAATTACAAAAACTTTTTGTCTTTTTTTTTTATCCATGGCCATTAGTGATTGATAATGATAATAATACAGCTTCTTTGATTGTGTTATCAGCAAATATAAATGGATGGGTATATGTAGAATTTTATACAGGTATCCATCAAAAGTTTGCAAACTTTTTTAATGTTTTAGAAGTCTCTGATGCTCATCACGTCTGCGTATATTTGATTAAAAAACAAACAAACAAAAAACCCAGTAATATTGTGAAATAGTATTACAGTCTAAAATAGCCTAACTGTATATTTTAAAATGTTATTCATTTCTGTGATTCATCATTACTTCAGTCTTCAGTGTCACATGATCCTTCAGAAATCATTCTGATATGATGATTTATTTAAAAAAAATCAATGTTGAAAACAGTTGTGCTGCTTAATATTTTAAAAAATATAAAAAATAGTAATGTGTTCTAGGAATTACAATAAAACAGATTGAAAAACCAAACCTTTGCATCTCCTGTCATTCTTTGTTCAGGTTGCCTCACAGCACATTGATGGGGGCATTAGCCTTTGGGGGAGTGTCTTTTGTCTCCCCTGGTGTGAATCTCATTAATATTCATGGCCATTGACACTCCCACGCATACAGCAGTGCTGACACAAAAACTGACTTACAAAATTTTAATTGTTATATTGTTGTTTGTGAAAGAGTGGTCAGAATGATTTTCACATCATTTTGTAGTAAAAATTCTAGCCTACAAGAATAGTAACTCAAAAGTCTTGTGGACAACTGTTCAGTATGTGTTATATGGCCTTATTGCGGTGACAATTTTTTTCCCAAAACTTACTAACCACGCATAATATTTTTTTTCTATAAAATGCAAACATGTACATCTATTTTGCTCACATATTATTGTAGCAGAGTTTGTGCTGAATACAGCCAAATTACATGTTGGCCAATGGTATGTTGTAAGTAGCTGAAATAAGCACAAATGTCAGAGCATGTCAAAACACCTCAAAGGCCTTAAAAACACCTCAGACCCCAGAGGGTTAATACTACGCAATCGAATACGAGTCTCCCCATTTCCCACATGTGCAATAAAATGATCTCTGGCCAATAAATCCTGTGTATCTGCACCTACTGAAGAATACGCCTTAGTCACCAACCTCCGCAGCGCATTGCCAAATTCACGTAAAGTTTCGTTCGGCATGCGCTTACGTGATGAGAAACTAACACGATTCCATTCTGCAGTTTCACATGGTTCGAAACATTTACCCAAAGCATCTTTCAATAAAACATAGCTGCGCTTGGCTTCTAACGAAAGGCCACTATAAATACCTCGAGCGCGCCCCGATAATAAAAGTGCCATAAATTTCAGTTTCATTCCGTCATTCCAATTATTCACCACAGCTGCCATCTCAAACTGTTCCTTCCAATCAGACCATTCCCGACCCGTGCCGGTAAAGGTCTCCGGCATAAATACCGGACGTGCCACAGACACGTTTGATGATGCAGCTGTGGCTAAAGGCGCAGGTGCAGTAACAGTTGCTGACGTAGATGGGGTAGTCCCTGACATATCCCGGTGTCCATCTCTGTCCTCCATCGTCCGGCTGTTTTATTATCGTTAGGGATTAAATCCCACCGCTGCCACCAGTGTAACAACAGCCCGGATTTCAGGAGAGGCAGAAACCAGCAAACTCGGATAGCAGTTAACACACAATTCTTTATTAATCATAAAAACATAACACTATCCCTTAAAACACGTTACCCCCCTTTTAGCGTATTGGCCCACAGACAGACGAGCTCACGTCCGGACAGGAGGATCCACCAGAAGTCTCCGTTACCAATCTATTGTGCAGGCTGGCTCCCATACAGCGGTGAAGATACTCAAGAACTGTTATCAATTGCGTCACTCGACAAACCGAATCAGTCTCTGTGTTGATGGAGGTTGGTTACATCAATCAGGAGCTCTCCTAACCTGAAGTCATGTCCCTAACTATCTGACACATTGCCCCCCCCCACTGACTGTCTATCTTCACCGCCGGACACTAAGGGCCCTATCTTGCACTCAGCGCAATTGACTTTGTACACTGACGCATGTATCATTCCTATTTTGCACCCGCGCAAAGCGGACTTTTCCCTCCACAGACGCACGTCGGTAAACTAGGAAATTAACTTGCGCTCCCTGGGCGGGTCGGCGCAAAAAAAGAGGCGTGTTTCGGCGCAAACATTCCCTGGTGCTATTTTGCAGTTCCAGAAAACAATTGCGCCACTGACCAGAAAAAACCTAGTCAAAAGTCAGTGGCGCGTTGCGCGTTGTTCATAATGCTATTTTAAGCGCGCATGCTTGGCCATAATGTAGCGGGTGCACAACGCGCATACACTTTGATTCTCTCATCAACACAGATGCAGCAGTTTTTATTTTTGCAAATCATACATTATAACAAGGAAAAATATTAACACATGAGGGAAATCATTGTGGTGTCCATGAAGATGTAAGAAATATGTAGTAAGCCTAAATCTAGCTTACATTTACCCAATTTTTTCAGGCTAATTGTAGTAATGACATGGCTGATGACACCATTTTTGATGCCAGCAACAATGAGTGAAATACGGTTTAATCGAAAACACACACAAACACGTTGTGTAATTGAACAAACGTTCGGCATACTGAAACTGCGTTTCAGGTGTTTGGATAGGTCAGGAGGCACTTTACAGTACAGTCCTCAAAAAGTTGTAGCATTCTTTGTGGCATGTTGTGTTTTACACAACATTTCCATAAATCAAGGTTGTGTTGTTGACATAGATGAGGAAACATTAGAGGACTTAAAGGAGACGTGATGGTGAACTGCATGTGCCGATGCCACTTAACCCAAATGCCCCAGCAGCAGCACGGGACAGGAGAGCTTATTTGGCAGAAGAGCTGGTGCGTCATCTACAGTATAGTGAGGTAAAGCAAATTAATATCGGTCTAATGTTCGACTACATTTAAAAAATAAAACCATGCATATATTCGTGATTCAGAGAGAACGAGTCCAAAACATCCGAAAGTGTTTATTTGTGACATTTCTTTATTTACATTTGTCAAAATGAAAAATCAATATCAAACAGTATATTGATTAAAAAAAAATACAAACGGAAAATTAGGTTGAAAAGAACGTCGGTCTCCTCGGCTGTGAACCGCTCCTGGCGCGCGCCTGGTAAATCCGCCGTATTAATAACAATCCGCCATGCAACATGCGCACCTGCTCTTAAAGGGTATGTTGGATGACGCTCTGATTGGTTTATTTCACGTTACGCCCAAACCACACCTATGAATAATGAAGCTACTTCAGACCAACCCCTTTTAGATTTGCGCCAGGCGCAAGAGGCATTTATCCTGCCGGGAAAATAGCAACAGCGCCGAGACCCGCCCACAAAGGTACTTGCGCTTTGCGCTTTGACACTTGCGTTTCAGATCGTGCGCTGGGTGCAAGATAGGGCCCTAAATATCCCGAGCGACCGTCTAGCGTTTCTCCACAAGCGAGAGCTCCCCCCGAACCTCTCGAGCAATACTCAACACATCCTTAAATAATCATCAGCCCCTCCCACATCAGCTGTACCCGTTAATTTAATTACGCAATACCCATTCATTCAGAATAAGGAAGGCGTGTACATTAATCACACCCAAATTCAAATCATTTCCTTCTATTCATCACACTATTAACGCATTTCTTGTTGCTTTAACACAAAATGCATACAATGAACCCAAGTTTAAAATGCTTGAACTTCTTTTACACACAAGCTCAAACAAGACCAAAACAATGGATTTTTACTGCCAAATTTACCAATGCTTTAACACTGTATGTCAGAACAGATAACACCATGTTCTAAACCTAACCTTACAGGCTAAAGTCAAGGTAAACAGCTGTTTATATTGTGAATTGAAACACAAATATATCCCCTGTATTTTATTCTATTGTTACAGCTGATTGAATTCTGCAAATATATACAGTTTTTTCCAATCGCTATGACAGTTTTTTCAATACATTTAACAAGTTTCCTAAACTCTTAACGCACCAAAACACCTAAAACACACAATTGGCAAAACGGTTAATTTCATGTTCAAAATCACACATTGTAAACTAAACTCCAAAACTAATTTTCAAAATACAATAATACACTACACAATACACTATGTCTAACAAAACACTGCAAACATGTTTCAAAATCAAATAATTATGCATAACACTAACACATGTTCTCTTCCAACAGGAACATTTAGTCAATCATAACACAATGACAAAAAAAAACCACTATCATCAGCTGAAATTACAGAAACTGCATTATTTTATGTGTCAGGTCTGCCCTTATACAATAGACAGTATATTGTATTGATCATAGATTGTGTTTTGCACTGTAGTTTCTTTTGATGCCTCTCTACATTTTTGTTTTGTTGGGTTTAGTAAATGCATGCATTTAGTTTCTTTTGCTGCATAAATTCATACAAAAAATGAATGACCATCTCAGAGTAGCTTTATAGAATGTACAGTTTATGAAAAAAAAGACAGACACAGAATTGCTACAATACAGTAAAGAATTTATTTGCAAAAAGACATTACTGAAATATAACAAAATATGCAAAATAGCTGCCATTTATATGTGAAAATACTAAATATACGAACAGAAAAAGCACAAGAAGAGTAATATCAAGGTAAGTCAATAAAGTCAAGGTAAACAGCTGTTTATATTGTGAATTGAAGCATAAATATATCCCCTGTATTTTATTCTATTGTTTATTCTGATTGAATTCTGCAAATATATAAATCACAGCTGATTTCTAAACACACTCAGGTGTTGAGGTTCTTTCAATCGCATGACCATATGGTACAAAAGAGGACCTTTGGGCTGATATTTTGTGGAAAGAGAACAATATAGAGCAAAAAAAAAAAAAAAAAAGTCTGCACTAGGTAGAGGAAGACGTGTACCAGGACAAGGGAGAGGAATTCGAATGTGTGGTGGTGCTCCAAGAAGGGCCAGAGCTAGGGTAATGAAATACGTAAGACCTGCACGAAGGACTTGTGCCAGAGGTAGAAAGGGGACAGGTGAGAGACCACTTGCCAATATACGTGATCACATGGGACAATGAGGCATTCCACCATTCCCGTGCAGTCACAGCATTGACGCCCATCCTAGGATGATGTCCCTTTTCCTTGCTCCTTACTCCCCTTTCCTCAACCCCATTGAGGAGTTTTTCTCATCCTGGAGATGGAAGGTTTTTGACCATCATCCACAGGACCAAATGTCCCTCCTGCATGCAATGGATGCTGCATGCCAAGACATCACAGCTGAACACTGCCAGGGGTGGATAAGGCATGCCAAAAGATTCTTCCCACGATGCCTTGCCAGAGAAGATATTATAGGTGTGATGTGGATGAGAATATGTGGCCAAATGCAGAAGACCGGGCAGAGTAGAAGATTACTCTTTTTTTTATTTTTTTTCTCTTCTTGTGCTTTTTCTGTTCGTATATTTAGTATTTTCACATATAAATGGCAGCTATATTGCATATTTTGTTATATTTCAGTAATGTCTTTTTGCAAATAAAGTCTTTACTGTATTGTAGCAATTCTGTCTCTGTCTTTTTTTTCATAAACTGTACATTCTATAAAGCTACTCTGAGATGGTCATTCATTTTTTGTATTGAATTTCTGCAGCAAAAGAAACTAAATGCATGCATTTACTAAACCCAACAAAACCAAAAATGTAGAGAGGCATAAAAAAAAAAACACAGTGCAAAACACAATCTATGATCAATACAATATACTGTCTATTGTATAAGGGCAGACCTGACACATAAAAGAATGCAGTTTCTGTAATTTCAGCTGATGATAGTGTTTTTTTTGTCATTGTGTTATGATTGACTAAATGTGCCTGTTGGAAGAGAACATGTGTTAGTGTTATGAATAATTATTTGATTTTGAAACATGTTTGCAGTGTTTTGTTAGACATAGTGTATTGTGTTAGTGTATTATTGTATTTTGAAAATTAGTTTTGGAGTTTAGTTTACATTGTGTGATTTTGAACATGAAATTAACCGTTTTGCCAATTGTGTGTTTTAGGTGTGTTGGTGCGTTAAGAGTTTAGGAAACTTGTTAAATGTATTGAAAAAACTGTCATAGCGATTGGAAAAAACTGTAAATGCAGTTCTAGATCAATATTATATAAGAAAATACAGCTCTAATTGTTTAAAACTTTTTACTTTTATTTAGACCTCATATTCCACTAGAGCAAGCTCATTTGGAAGAGACACGAAGTATTATTTTTATGTATTGCATATTGTGGTTGTAAAAGTTTTGACAATAAATTCCTCCCATAATGTTAATATGTCATCTATTAACACATTTGGCTCATAATAACCCACATATTTATCTTTATCTCTAAAGTATGTAAAAAATCATACATAAAGATGTAAGTAATGCTTAAATAGTTCAGTGAAGAATGTAACTTTACTGTAAATAGACATGTAAATTCCTATCTAAATAAGAGGTTGATGTCAGAGTCCATGAAATAATGACAAATAAATTGATTTTCCTTCACATTTATTTCAAGCATAATATGCAAATTAAGGCCCTAAATAATGTGTATATCTATCTCCCCTCAAATCCAAGTCCCTCTAGCTGTGGTTCAGCATGTCACTCACACCATCCGATCCAGACACACTGCCCTCTGGAGAGAGGAAAAATGCACTAAGTTTTTCTCTTGTTTCATATGCATCCCTGCATCCTCTGTTGCCACCTATGTTCCTGGCATCCTGGAGATGTTCCCCTCGCTCTTCTGCCTCCTCCAACAAACTCTGATTTTCCACTGCGTTAAGGAGGTAGTTGTGCAGGATGCACACAGCCATAACAACAGCATCCACATTCTCTGGTGCCATTACGATGCATGTATAGAGAACTCTCCACCTTACTGCCAGAATGCCAAAGGCGCATTCCACCACCATTCTGGCCCTAGACAGTCTGTAGTTGAATTTCTTTTGACACCGACCAAGGCGTTGCCCAGGGAATGGCCTCATCAAGTACCTCTTCAAAGGGAAGGCAGCATCTCCCACCATGGTGTATGGTACTGGCCCTTTTTTGGACGGCTCCTGGTAGAGGACAGTCAGCAGGAACATGCAACGTTTTGTTCTCCATGCAAATTCCCAAGGCCGATCCACTGTACACACCTCCATCACTTGCCTGTCCATAGTTCCCCACTTGGATGTTGATGAAACGGTAGTTTGCGTCTACCAGTGCTAATAAAACTATGGAAAATGTTTTTTTTATAATTTAAGTACTGACTTCCGGTTTTTGATGGTGCTTTGATGTTTACATGTTTCCCGTCAATGGCGCCAAGGCAGTTCGGAAAATTCCACTTAATCCAGAATGCAGAGGCGATGTCTCTCCACATCTGCTCTGTGGGCCTGGGAAACTGGGTGTCCATCATCCGCCTCTCTATTGCCCGGCAGGTCATGTGTACGGAGGTGGACACAGTACTTTTCCCTAACCTGTACTGGAAAGCCAGGCTGGAAAATGTTTCCCCTGTACCAAGGAATCTGTGGAAATAAAGAAAATGTAACTAAATGTTTTATTATATCTGTGGGATAAAAGCAGGAAAAAAATGTGAGCCTGACGCCAGGAGGAAAAGTGTGTAATTTAGCAAAGTATATGATTCAAGAACAATAGTAAACAGTACTTAGTATTTAAAAAGAAATATCATAATAGAAATATCATAACTGTGTAATAATACAGATAATATTAAAAGGAGTTATTGAATTGTTTACTATTAATTCATGTATGCTACTGTCATAGTGGAAGAATGCAAAAGGAGATGGAAACAATTACGGGACACATTTGTGAAGAACAAAAACAAAACTGCTCCGAGTGGGTCCGCTGGGGGCAGTGCAAGGGACTGGAAATATAGCACTATCATGTCCTTTTTGATACCTTATATGCAACCCCGAAGGTTAGTATTTGTTTTTCTAAATGGAGGTATTTATTTTTGATAAATGTATTTGATCTTGTGAACTTTCATACTCATTGTTGCAAATTATAATTTTTTATATTTTGGTTGTAGCTTGTATATCATAACAAAAGGTTTTTCTCTTTTTTTTAAAGCTCGAAAAGTACTCTCCGGCCTAGTGATCTGAGCGAAGAAACATCTGCAGATCTAAGCTGTGATGAGACTGGACCCTCTGGACTGCTTTCAAGGCCTGCAACACCAGGAACTCCGACATTGAGGTCTGCATCTTCCTCTCCACATCAAACCGATGGAGGACATACATCTACCCAGCTTGCAAACCCTCCAACACACCCCAGAGTTCAGGCCTTGTCATCATGAGCCACCACTGATACTTCACAAAAAAAAAAAAAAAAGACAAAGGTCAACTGTAGAAGGACCAACAGAACAACGGCTCCTGTAATTACTCACAGCCGAACAAGCACCGGTCCCTCCGCATGTCCCCAAAGATGAGGAGGAGATGTATTTTTTCGCCCTCAGCCTTGTCCCCAGACTTAAGAGACTGCGCCATAGTACACAAACAAATGCTCAAATACATATTTTAAAGTACCTCACGGACTTGGAAAAAGAAGAACAACAACTGACCCAAGCTATCCAACCAACCCCATTATCTTGGCAGCAGCCAACCCAGTCACAAACACCAGATTATTAAAATACATCAACATCCCATTATCAACAAAGCCACCTTCCACCCCCCACCCCATCATATCAACAACAAACACAACCCCCAATTTCCCACTCACAGCAGAGACAACAATACACCCCATTGCAAACTCCAGCTCGAGAAAGGGGTGTGAAGAGGAGCATGTCTATGCTTGAGGAGCTTGAAGACCTCTCGCCCCCCACAACATTCAACCATTTTGAGTAGAACTGGGAGAACCTGAATAAATCTTTGTTGTTTCAAAGACTTTCATTTTTTATTTATATGTTTACATAAGAAGTTCTAATTTTGTTAAATTAGATTGTTTTTTGTATTATAGTTAAGGTTTTAGATTGTAGTTTTGTAGTTGTTAATAAATATTTTAAAAATCACACTATACATTGTGCTTAAAATGCTTATTTATTTGTTATCTTACCTCAGTGTAACAGCAAGACGTTGTTTTGGCTGGATAGATTCCCGGTAATTGGTGGTTTGTTTTGTTAGATCAGGCCCAATCAAAGACAGAAGATCATCCATCTTTTTTAGCAGACATCCTGAAGTATTTCACGTGGCGATCTCTGTCCAGGGACAATTCCGCCACAAGATGGTGAAACACTCCAAATTCTTTTCTTTTTTTTGTTAATTGGGTGGACCCACATTCTTCTTCTTCTCCGGCGACAACTGCAAAGCAAAAGATATAGGGCAAGGGCTCTCCTCCTGTCTACTCGCACTGTGAAACAGGAAGAGGAAAATAGATTTCATAAATTTGAAGAGAGGATGTATATTTCAACGGTATATATACACTACTATAACTGTCTACCATATTCTCTCTCTGGCTGCGTGTGTGTCTCGACAACCGATTAATAAAAGAAGTGTACAAACTTCTTTGTTACAGAAACATGGTGTATTTATATTATGAGGTTATTTACTTACCCATGATGTAAAAAAATAGCTCTGAATAAACAACAACTGAGCAGAAGCGCTTGTCGACCTCCGTGAAGAATACGCATCTGGTGTGAACAGGCAGGGAAGTTGAATCACTGATACAACCTTTAAGGCAGGGAAGTTGTTAGGGATGGGAATCGAGATCTTCAGAACCGATGACCAGTGAACCAATTCCTTGGAACTGTTAGCATGCCTGCTTAACGATTACGCTTATCGGTTCCGCTCGTTGCAAATGTGTCATGACGTCACACACGCGCTGCATTGTTTTGGTTCAGAACGCAGCAAACATTACATCGAGGCAGAAGCGCTCTAAAGTTTGGTTATACTTCATGCGAAAAGACGACAATATGGTCACTTGCAACACTTGTAAAATTTCCATTTCGTCAAAGGGGGGAACTACCTCCAATATGCAGAAACACACAGCATGCAATTCATTTGAGGCGAGTGTGAGTAATTAAAAATGCTCCAACTACTTTAAAAGCCTACATCTGGGCACATTTCGGCTTTTATGAACAACCTGGTAAGCACGACCTGGAGAAGACACGCGCCGTCTGCGCTCATGTCATGCACAAATAGAATATGCATGCAGGAGATAATACCACTAACTTGATAAACCACGTTAGCCATTTTCACCCGAGCTGTTAACACCTTTGACTGCTTTCGATAAAGCGGATGAGCTCCAGCGTCACCCGTTTCCGCAGCCAAAAAAATCATCCACCCGACCCAATCATTTTCTCTGATTTAAGTATCCGCACCGATTGTCAAATTACAATTATTCTGTGTTGTTAAGCGTGATTATAAATGGATGTTCGTCACCTTCAACAGCGGACTCGCGACTGTTGATGCGCGCATCTCACTGATGAATGAGCGCTGCTTTTAAATGAACATTTCTTTAAAACAAAATTGATTTAACAGAATTTCATTTTCTTAATGGCATAAACAGGCTTGACTCCCTTGAAACTTAAACTGGAATGTCACTGTTTCTGTCACTGCGATTTCCCGAACAGGCAAACACGCACGCGCGCGTGCGCACGCACACATCACTTTTGAAGTAAAATTGAAAATTGAGGATGCAGTGCATCGTAATGCATCGAGATATCGAATTGAACTGAATCGATGACATGATAATCGTAACTGAACCGAACCGTGAGACCAGTGTAGGTTCACCCCCTCATACTCTGTGCTGTGTCTTCTGATCAGATATTAAGGCAAGGCAAGTTTATTTATGTAGCAAAACTCAAAGCTCAATAATGGGGAATAATATTGTAGCACTCTATAAGTACCAATATCTAGAGTGCCCTAGGTTTGTTGCTGATGTAGTAATAGTTTATGGTAGGGAAACTGAATAGAAATCGGTACAATCACAGAATGTAAATGTAATAAAGAAAAAATTAATAAAGACTCAATTTCAAATACTCCCTTGTTTCTCTTTTACTTGACAATCAACTAAAGTTACGAAATGAAACTCCAAAGCAAGTTATGAATCACAGTATTATGAATCACAGTAAACAACTTTACATTAGTAAAGTTTACTTATTGATAAGAGATCTGAATCATCATGCCCCTATGTACTATTGTAATTGGCATGTCTGTTGGTTTTCCAGGTTCATCGTAACTAAGGCGAATGACATGCTTCACTGTTCTACGTTCTCTTGGCTCAGACATAGACTCCACCTCCTTATCCGAGACACTAGAAGCAAGGACGTCTCCCGCATCTAGTTCTGTGTCCACCACAGGTTCCAGGACAGGTGATAGAGGATCCTCTGTTCCTCCACCTTGAATTAACTCCTCTTGTTCATTCTCTTCCTCAGATACATCTGAAACTAGATATCCTTCAACAGGAACAACCGGGGTATCACTTGGAGCAGGTAAGGTATTATTAGACTCAACTGTACTATCCCCTAACCCAGTCCTTTGAAAGGTAAATTGTGGTACAGGATAAAGATTTTCCTCTTCAGACTCACAATTCCACTCATCTTGTTCTTGATTTGTGGTGCTTTGGGAACATTCACAGGCATCCTCACCAGATAACCAATTGGCAGTAAGTGATTACGGTGTAATGTTTTCACAACGCCTAATCCCCGTTCAGGCTTTACTCTGTAAACAGGTAGGTGAGGAAGCTTTTCTATCACCAGGTAAGGCAATGGCTTCCACCTATCCTGCAACTTGTGTTTTCCAGTGAGCCCTAGATTACGCACCAACACCCGATCACCTCCTTCGAGAGTCTGATTTCGGACTCTAGAATCATAATGTTTTTTGTTTCTTTTATGATTCTTAGAGGCTTCCTCCATGGCCAGCTGATAAGCACTTCTAAACTCACGTTTCATTTGACCCACATACTGATTATATTTCACACCCTCTTCACCATCAGGAGATATTCCAAAACACAAGTCAATGGGCAGTTTAGCCTCTCGACCAAACATCAAATAGTATGACGAAAAACCAGTGGCATCATTTTTGATGCAGTTATATGCATGGACCAGCTGGCATACATACTGACTCCACCTTGACTTTTTGTCTGGGTCGAGGGTCCCAAGCATGGACAGTAACGTGCGTTTAAATCTTTCTGGTTGGGCGTCTCCTTGAGGGTGGTAAGGCGAAGTTCTGGACTTATGGATACCCAACATTCCCAACAACTCTTTAATGACCTGACTCTCAAAATCACATCCTTGGTCAGAATGGATACGATTAGGAATCCCGTAATGCACAAAGAACTTGTCAAACAGGACCTTTGCCACTGTTAAAGCCTTTTGATCTTTAGTTATGAAGGCTTGTGCATATCTGGTGAAGTCATCTGTCACTATTAGCACTTTTGAGATTCCTTTAGAATCCGGCTCTATAGACAAAAAGTCTATACACACTAAATCAAGCGGGCCGGTGCTCGTGATTTGTTGTAAGGGTGCAGCTCTCTGTGGCACCGTCTTCCGAGCAACACATCTACCACAATTCTTGATGTACTGTGTAATCTCAAATGCCATCCTGGGCCAATAAAACCGGTCCTTTATGAGAACCATGGTTCTCTCAACTCCAAAATGTCCTAGGTCATCATGCATAGCTTTTAGAACCATAGGCCTGTACTGCTCGGGTAGAATTAACTGACACACCTCTTTTCCAGATCTTTGGATGATTCTGTATAGAGGTCCTTTTTTCATCTGGATCTTAGGACTCTACCTCTGAAATATCATGAGGACAGGATCTTGTGTTTTCAGATCAGACATGGACTTCCTAGCCTCTATATGTTCCATCACAACCCCAATGGCTGTGTTATTCATACTAACACAAACCTGCCGACAAAGGGTGTTCACTCCAGAAAGGGATATCTTCTCCCATTCATCCTGAGAATCCTGAGCATTCCTTGACAAAAGGTCAGCATCCATATTGCTTCGTCCTGGTTTGTACTCTACATCTAAGTCATACGTAGTTAACGCAGCCAACCACCTATGGCCTGTGGCGTTAAGTTTGGCAGTTGTCAGCACATATGTGAGAGGATTGTTATCTGTCCTCACTGTAAACTTAGCTCCATAAAAGGTAATCATGGAACTTATCCACGACGGCCCATTTCACAGCGTGGAATTCTAGCTGATGTATATGATAATTACGTTCTGACGTACTCAGCTTTCGACTGGCAAAAGCAATGGGACGGAAACCTTCAGGGTATTCCTGATTAAACACTACACCCAACCCATCCAGGCTCGTATCCACATGAAGGATGTAAGGTTTACTTGGGTCAGCGAAAGCTAACACGGGGGTATTGGTGAGACAATGTAGGATTTTCTCAAAGGAATCATCACAGACTTTGTCCCATCTATCAGCGAAGGGTTCTGACTCCTTGAAGTACTGCTGCTTCTCCACACTACCAGATTTCATCCTTTTCTGAGTCGGTGGGTAACCCTTAGTTAACTCCGTCAAGGGCCTGACAATGGATGAGTAATTGGCAATAAAACGCCGATAATACCCACAGAACCCAAGGAAGGATCATAGTGACTTCAAATCTACAGGTTTCTTCCAGTCAAGAACGGCTTTCACTTTTTCAGGGTCTGTTGAGACACCAGCTGCAGAAAAGATATGGCCCAGGTACTTCACCTGAGGCTGGCAAAATTGACACTTATCGATTGAAATTTTTAGGCCACACTCTTCTAGCCTTTTCAGTACCTTCAACAGGCGTTCCTCATGCTCCTCAAGGGTTTTCCCGAACACTATCAAATCATCCAGATAAACCAGTACTTGTAACAGATTCATGTCTCCAACTGCTGCTTCCATCAATCGTTGGAATGTCGCAGGAGCTCCAGTTATCCCCTGAGGCATCCTCTCAAACTGGTAGAACCCCAATGGACAAAGGAATGCTGTTTTCTCCTTATCTTCTTCCGCCATTTCAATCTGGTAATATCCGCTCCTCAGATCCAAGACAGAAAACCATTTGCTGCCCATCAAACAATCAAGCACATCATCAATACGTGGCATGGTGTACTAGTCAGGCACTGTGCGTGAGTTCAATGTGCGATAGTCAATGCACATGCACATTTTGCCATTCTTCTTCCTTGCAATGACTATGGGGGAAGCGTAAGGACTGCGTGATTCTTTGATTATTCAAAGATTATAGCCGGGGCTATACGCCTGGATCTCTCTCGGAATGGCTTTGTAGTCATATTTCGTGTTTCACCCCACTGGCTTAGTCTGGGTTTCCCCATACTGCCTTTCCGCAGCGCGATTTTATTCACGCTGAAAGGCAGTATGGATACCATGGACCAAATTTTCGCCTCATTTAGGGAACCAATAACAGAACGGGATCACAGAACGGGGAGGGAGCAGCAAGACGATGACGACATATGTTGGCAGGCGCATTTGATTGACATTCTTAGCACCCAATAAACGGCGACGGGCATTCGTAAACCACGCCTCAAATACGAGAAAATGTACATGTGGTTCCCAGACCCAATTCTCAACGAGAATTGGGTCTGGCGTTAGCCAGGCTACCACTGGCTAGTCCTACGTCCCATTCATCTATTGAAAAAACTTCTGTGACAGAATGTTAACAAGGCTTCTGGAATCGGAGAGTCGCCAAAGTCAAACAAGCTAGGGTCTAGGGTCTTTTGTGTGGAAACTGATTTCTGTGGCACTGTGACAGTGTCTACCACACATACTTGAGCCACTAGAGTCCCAATAGGAATCACGGTTCCCTTCTGAGAATCGTTTTGAAGGGGTACAAGGAAATGATCTTCATTTACCACAGAAGGAGTCATCACAAGAGAGGGTATTAGGACCCCAGCAGGAAGTTGACCATCCTCCGGCATCTCCACCAGAAGAATGTGATTGGCTAAAGGTTGGTGGGGCATGATCTTGCACACAGCATAACTAGTACTGCGAGGAGGAATAGTTAATGGTCCGGGACCCTCCCATTTCACTAGTCCCACAACATCAGTAGATACTCTGCTGCTGGATGTCAAAGACGGTTTGGTAACATTCAACTCATAAGGAAGTATTCTCAGCGAATTGATGGTGCTGCTAGTGACCAACTCTTTGCAGTGAGCCAACAGAGTGTTCAGCTTGGAAGTATTTGTGCCAAGAATGACTGAAATCGTATCTGGACTTTTGGGGTCCGGACATACAAGTGCCAAGATCGAAATCTTCTCTTTGGAGAGTGATCTGACTTCAGGAAAAGCCAATTCAGATATAAACAGATATATACCCACTGTAAAGGTAAGTGGAATCACTGAGACCCCATATTGCAAGGTCTGTCAGAGGCATAAGAGGAACATGTGAAAGGTGCTGCTGGTACCAACTTTCAAACACTATGGTGACACGGGAACCACTGTCCAGTAGGGCTTTGCATTGCTGACCTTCAAGCGTGACACTAGCAAGAGGAGATGGGCCCACTAACCCCTCAGGTAAGTGACTTGGCTTGAGAGACTCTACTTTTCCCTGACGAACAGAAAAGTTCTCTACTGCTGCAGACGCTGGTTCTTTTCCACCCCTGCCCCTCCGAAGAGCATGGATCAGCTTTTGAATTACTTTTGCAGTGTTCTCAGGAGAATTGCAATGAGTGGCAATATGGCCGTCTTCGCCACATCTGTAACAGAAATACTCTGAAGTTTCAGGAGGTAACGGAGGTTTCCGGTTACTATTAGGCTTGCTTCTGCCATCCCTTCTTGGGAACTCTCTAGACACAGACATTCCTTGTGACACTGTCATTACACTAAGCTGTTCCTGGAGTTTTTTCACTTGTTTCTGTTTTTTCACTTCCTCTTGTAATAACTTGCGAAATTTAGCAGAAAACTGATCTGACTCTCTTGGGGTAAGTAGAATTATCTTCCAGGGAATTTCTCCACTAGGAGGTTGGATCTCAGGTGCGGTATGATCTGGGCTGCCTGCACTCACACAGCACAATTTTACTTTGCGTTTGAGAGTAGTATTTTTCATCCCTTACTCGAACTCTCCCAAAAACTTTTACAGTTTGTGCCACTTCTTCGATGTCGGATACATCTAAATCACTGGGCACTCCACTTAACACAAAAGCATGGGAGGGGTTAACTCCTAAACCCTCACACCATTCATTGAGCTCACCCATGGTTAAATTTTTGGGAATATCCATACTGAGTAATATGTGTCTCTCAAATTACACACTTTATGGTAGAAAAATGGGGGGAAATATCCCAGCGGTGCCTCCAATTTATATGTAGCACTCTATAAGTACCAATATCTAGAGTGCCCTAGGTTCGTTACTGATGTAGTAATAGTTTATGGTAGGGAAACTGAATAGAAATCAGTACAATCACAGAATGTAAATGTAATAAAGAAAAAATGAATAAAGACTCATTTTCAAATACTCCCTTGTTTCTCTTTTACTTGACAATCAACTAAAGTTACGAAATGAAACTCCAAAGCAAGTTATGAATCACAGTAAACAACTTTACATTACTCACGATTAACTTGATGGAGTGTATTCAACACTTTCACATAGTTTTACATTTAGTTTCAGTCAGTAATTAACCTTCACTGGGCCCAGGCTCTTGAAAAAATATATAAAGGTCAAAAATAGTCCCAATAAAGTAAACAAATAAAATGAGATGCAGGTCTGAACGACGCTTGTGTGCGTTGGGGCGGAAAAATACAAATCGCCGCTTCACTCTTACTAGAGCCAACAATAATGGAAAATACTACTCACGATTGTCATGATCACAGTCCCACGGAAAAAGGAGCAATGCAGAGAGCGTCAGGAAGGAGAAAATACCATGCTGCACCGGGCAACAAGATCATCACTCACCAGAGGCCAGAGGAACTTCCAGGCAATCCAGGGTACCTGAAGCACTACCTGGTTTTGAAATCCAACGTGGCCGGAGGAGCTCAGTCTCCGGTTAACTCAAATCACTAGTGAATAACAAGTGCGTCACATTCGCGACTCGCGAGAATACACGACACACACTCACGAGGAACTAACGTAGCAGATCAACACTTTAACTTCTGTACGAAATTACATAGACTCACTACTATTAGTAAAAGCAACTGAATACTCAAATCGTAACTGCGTCACACTCAATCTCGTTCTCGTTCTGTTTCTTTTCCTTCTATCTCCTCTTCTTCGCTCCCTCCCTTCTTACTCTCTTCTCCCGCCCCTCTCCCTATCACATCACTCTCCAAACCAAACTGACATGTGAAATACCCAATCAGAGCCTAGACAAACTTTATACATTTCTAACAATATGCAATATTGTTTTCAATACACGTGAGAAGTACAGATATACAACATAAATAAAAAATATAAACAACCCAATACAAAGATACATTTTGAAGAAAAGTAAAATAATATAGATATAATTTCAACAGGGCTACATTATGATCAACACTTGATTAATATTTCATAATCAATAATCATACAGGTTATGAGTTATCACTTACAGAAATAAAAATTTCCTGTAAAGGTAATCGTTGCCACTATCTCTATGGGCAACTAAACACAACGGATTGTATTCAGCTGCACATACAGGAGGGCAAAATTAGAGCAGTTGGGTATATTCACATTCAACCACAACGGATTATAATTAAATATCAATACACCAACTGTTTAGAATCGTTTGATTCTCATGATAATTCCCAAGGGGATTAATTTGTCATCTAATAGCCTGCTCGCCAGCGAACTGACCGTAAGATCTTTATTAATCCTTAAGAAATTATTCGTATAATTTAGAAAGGCAGACTATTCCTCTGGCCAAGAAAAACAGTTTCCCTGTTCTATAAACAGATACTATTTGAAGTATCTACAATTTGTAAAGCTTGGTAGCTTTAGATCGAATATATCAGTGACTGGTAACATGAGCAGATAGGCGGAGTCAATCAGTGAATATGGTTATTTAATACAGGCAAACTGCTTATATATCGTGACTACAGTTACACGGAATACATGTATTTACAACACATAAACAAAAAAACATGAAAATACATAGAGACAGGGAGAGAGAGAAAGGAAGGGAGAGAGAGAATTATGCAGAGAGAGAGTTGGGTCAATCCGAAGGATCGACAGAAAAGCAAAATCACAGACACTTCACCTTCAAGAGACAACAAGAATCAACAAATCTTAACCCTTAAAAACGTGATCAAACACGGATACTTGCACAGGTAAGTTAACTCTTTGCGTGGCTGAAGAAGAAGCGTGTATCTCTCGGTCCTGGGAGGTCACGTGGTTGCTCGGTGTGCGTGTCCCCTTTCAAAGCGAGCGCAGCGCGCTCATTCAAATGTCGGTGGGTGAATTCGCTGAAAAGATAATTCAGGCTAAGTTCTTTTCACTCGTAGGTGGAGATAAACACGGAGAATTATCTAAGACTGAAAACAAAAACTAACTAGAACAAACAAAAGAAAAACGAGAGCTCACCCGAAGACGAGACGTTAAATGATGAAGCAGGAAGAAGCGAAGACAAGAAGACAAGAGGACAAGAGGACGAAGAAAGAGCATCGACGTTCTTTAAGCGACACAGACCACACCCCTTCCGGAGCAACCTTAACCAATGATATCCAGCACAACTTTGGCGCGAAGACTTCTCTTTGTCTTGTCAGACCGTTCGCCTGCATAAATTATGACCTGCGTTAGAAGTGGTCATTTTTACTGCAGAAAGCTGGTGTACGTAGAATCATACAATTTTCGGTAATCTCCGGTACAGGATGAAATCAGGGAGACGAAGCGGATAACAACAGTACCAAGAATGACATGCAAACATTATGGAAACACGAAGTTACATTAAAAATGCATACTATAGTATTTATAATTCACTTGATGCTACGATAAAATCATAGTCATTCCAATGTGACATGGGCAAACAGACACACATAAAAACGTATCAAATATATCTTGGTAAATGTCTTTTGACTGGGAAATTCCTTAAAGCATTTGTCCACCCTGTCATGCCAAGATCCACCCTGTCATCTTGTTGTCCACCCTGTCATGTTAAACTTTTATGAAAATAAACAAATTATTTTAACAAGTTAACAAAACCTTGTGTGTGATTTCTTAATAAACAAATGAGGGCCAGTTATTATTGTTTTAAAGTTTGACTAAATATTATTATTATTTTTTTTATTAAGAAAAGAGACTATCGCATATTTTATTGGACAATACATATTTAGGCAGTAACTTCATTATTATCAAAAGACTTTTACCATTAACTAAAATAATTTGTTGGGAAAGGGACACATTATCTTGCTGCAGATCTATATTTTATAATCACTATGCAATTAAAATGTATTTATTCTACTTTGAATTTGTCCATGACAAGATGGACATATTTTATGGTTTGCTCGTATATTGTCAGCTTGCAGTTCATTTATAAAAAGTGCTGGAGCTTGACCAATATGCATTTCTAACAGCCTAAGGTCTCCTTAATACAACACATATGAAGTTAAATGGAAAATCTCAGATTTTTTGGGGGGAAAGTGTGAAGTCTCAAAGGCACTTTATGGGGATTTTGACTCATGTATTTGTTTGAATATGATAGTGAGTAGACTCTGTATTTATATTTCATTGGCGAGTTTACAAACCTTGTAACGGAGAGTCGAACAAACAGCTGAAGCTTTGATGAGAGTTAATTTCAAATCCGATTCCGATGATGATCAGCTGATCTTTGTTGCGCGCGAGCGCAGCGCGAGGTTCACTGAAGCGATGACAGCAGAGGAGCAGTTTCGTGACAGAATAAAACGGTTCTCCTCCTTCTCCTTCTTCTTCTTCTTCTGCTTCATCTTATTAATATTAGCCTACTATTTATTGTTGTTGTTTAAGGTTTAAATTAATCAATAAAACAGGCCTATAGGCTACTAAATAAATGTAAGCCTATGTATGAATCAGAAGTATAATTTATGAAATATATATATATATTTTTTTTTAAACTTAAGTATAATAATAATAGGATAACAATAATCTTATTTCTGGCCTCACAGAACCATTGGGTTCCTCCAGATGCTGGCTTTAACATAAAAGATCTTCCAGGAACCACTTAAATGTTAAAAGATCTTACAATAACCCTTTTATAGCATTCAAGTTCCTCTAATTTCCCCCAAAGCACTTCGAGGTCTCGTGGCAGTGAAAAGGTGACTCCAGAACCTCTGAACTGAATACAAAATGCTTAAAGGATCCCATCAGTTCCAGCAAGAACCGCAAAGATTGTCAATGGCTCCACCAGTAACCCTACTATAGGAGAAAGCTTTGAGGCACTTAAATTACATTTTTAAGTTCCTTGAGTATCCAACAGGATATTTGAGGCACCTTTAGTTTTTACAGTGTATGTTGTCATAATATGAAAATTAGATGGGAAAATTTAATCCCTACATAAACTTTGGGTCATCCTTAATATTTCTCTAATTTATAGAAAGTCTCTATCTTTTATCACTTTTAAGATATAGCCTTTTGAAATTAAGATGTCAAAATCGAACGTTTTAGGAAAAAAACTCTGGCGCCTAAAGGCTTAATCCCGTCTTATGGTGTCATGCAGGCCCTTGATCATGTCAGAAGCTTATCGAATTCTGTACAGAAATTGGCCAATGATACGGCTTTGGCCAGTGGTAACATCACGGACACTCTCGCTCCGCACAAGATAATGATCTTACAGAACAGAGTGGCCTTGGATTACATTCTAGCAACACAAGTGGGAGCCTGCACCATCATCGGCTCCGAGTGCTGCACCGGTTTAATGGATCCAACAGAGAACTTGAACAAAATCCAACAAGACATTCTTGATTTTTCAACAAAACTACACCAGATGACTGAAGATAAGTCTTCATGGTTCGGGAACTTGTTAGGTAAACCGTGGATGTGGATAAAGGAAATAGCAATTCTGCTGTTGTTTCTCCTACTAGCGTACTATCTATGCGTTGTAGCGACAACGAGAATGGACCCAAACACAACTGAATCTTCCATGTGATTCAGTCAAGCATAATCCCACACAGAGTCTTCACATTCCAGACTCAAATCACCAAACTCAGAGCCATAAATCACCCACAGGCTCCAGAGAGTCTGCAACCAGAAAAATGCTTTAATTGTCAACGTTTGGTAACTTTGCAAGACAGATCTGTTCAGAAATGGTACTGCTCAGGGCCCTAGCAGGGGTCACCTGCGACTAACAGACCCCGTCTTTCTTTGGACCAAAATCCCATGACAGAGAGGTCACGGGATAGGATCCACCAAGTTAACGCGACGAGGTCACCTGATCCCATGACAGAGATGTAAAACAGACTTCCCCCTTCTTGAAGACCTTTGAATGACCTCATTGTTGAGATCTCTTAAAAACCACAGAGACTTTTCATATAAAAATGCATACAATCATCACAAAACAATTATTGATGGACTTGATAGAATCAAATATCGTTCAACCATATTTCTGTATGTGTCTATTCTGCTTAATCACATATAAGCAGTGTTGGGAAGGATACTTTTAAAATGTATTTCGTTACAGAATACAGAATACATGCCCCAAAATGTAATTTGTAACGTATTCCGTTACGTTACTCAATCTGAGTAATGTATTCTGAATACTTGGATTACTTCCACATTGAATTGCATTTTATAAGTGTAGGAATGCGAAATGGTGATGCGGTGGTGATGCGTTAACATGTAGGGATGGCGCTGCCAATAAAGCACCTAAAAGCTGTCACAAAGAACCGGCAAAAGTATTGATTATGAATATGTCAAATATAGCAAGGAGATATTTTAATTGTTTATTAATAAACAAGTGTTTTCTGTCTGTGTCACTGTCGCCTGCAAAGATGAAGTTGACGATGCTGACTCGCGATCTTTGCAGTAAGCTAGTGAACGCGCCAGAGAGAAATGCGCATTTCATACGAATTACATAAGCAGAACACAGTCTGTTTTGTTTCGTTTTGAATTGTTCTGTTTAAATGTAGACATGTCTGTGACTGTAAGGCAAGTATAATCTTACGCCGAGTTTCGGTTCATTTAAGAGACAAGCTCCAGTTCACGCGCCGGCGCTTCCATGTCGTGAAATATTTAGCCTACTTCTTATTTATTAAATCAAGGCAATTGGTTGATGAAACATTTATTAAAACTAAGATACAATTAATACAAAACGAAATTCCCTTTAAAGAAAGGCTTTGTGCTTTCTGTTTGAGGTCTCTGCAAGTTTTAAAGCAGTCTTTTAGTGCCGCTTTCAGAGCGCTCACGTTCGTAACATTGTTTTTTCCTCATAAATGCAAACGCGAAAAAATTACTAAAATTTATATTTTATGTTCTGTGGAGAACCCTTCTTCATCCGGTGGGTAGTATTACTTTTGGTTTGAGCAGTGTAATTCACAGAAGTAGGCTACTAAAACATATTTTGCCACCTAAAAGTTAAAGTCACGTTATTGGATATATAAACAGACGTTTTTAAATATATTCGTATTAAATGCATTTTCTGATAATTTCTATTTCAAGTTTTAACTGCAAATGTCGCGTCCATAACGCTGGAATTGCTCAATTTTAAAGTATTTATTTTGTGGTGTAGGTCTACATATTTTATAATGTTAACTTCAAATTATTCTTATAGTAATTTAAAGATGTGGTAGCATTGGATCTGGACGGGAAGGATAACTTACTTTAGGTTGGAGGTGGAGTCTTTGGACGCTGAAAGGAGGTTGGTTGCTGGCAAGCAGAGGTTGCACTGCACAGTTAGGCTATATTTCGTTCTCCCTTCTCTTTCTTTAATGTGAAATGCTGTTTGAATTTCCAAGATAGATACGCATTCTTGCCCTGGCTCTGTTGTTCCGGCTCTATCTCTACTCTAGCTCCCGCTGCTCCTCTTCCGACTCCATTGTGACTGATCACGCAAACCGTGCATTTTTTTCGTTTTCACATTGGGGCTTCTGGGAAATGCTGAGTTGCCTTAATTTATTTAGATAGTGAATAAACTTGTGAAACAGAGAAGTATCGTAATGTAATCCGTTGATTTCAACAATGTAACTGTATTCTAAATACCAACTATTTAAATTGTAACTGTAACGGAATACAGATACTCATAATTTGTATTCTGAATACGTAACGCCGGTACATGTATTCCGTTACTCCCCAACACTGCATATAACTCATGTAATTGTTATAAATATTAGGTGTGTGAATGAAAGTGTATCATGCTTCCTGTCAGCAGGATCGTATACGATAACATGTTATTAATTCAGACGATGGCTTGATTGAAATCTGTGTAAAATGTTTATGTTCTTAAAATGGAAATTATGTCTAAACTAAATCCTCTGCTCAGCTGCAGAGTAAAGCAGACCACAGATAACACATGATTCACGATGAGAAAAGGGGGGGGGGGGGGGGTGATAGAAAAGACCCCCTTCTCAAATAACCTTACAAGTATCTTATTGTCCGAATTCCTCCAGGAGGCGGGACACACATTTGAGATAAAATCTTAGACCCGAACAAGTAGTTCTAGTTCGAGTGCTGGTTCTTTTCAAACTTCTTCAGAGATGCTCTTCTTGTAGTTCTTTTTCCAAGTTCTTCTTCGGAGTTCTTAGGAAAAATACGGAGAGAGCTGAAGAGGATGCTCTAGGGAGAGCCATGAAAAAGTAACGGACAGACGAGCAATGTAGACGAGCAGAGAAAATGACCCAAATTAAGATCAGGGTTTAAAACAGCTTCATTCAAACCATCTAACTCGTCTCACTTTCCTTTCTTTTCCTTTGTTTTCTTTTCCGTTAAAAGTCTCGGTTCTAAGTTAAGTTTTGCTGCAAAGTTTCGTTAAACGTTTCGACTGCAAAGCCCTTCCAACTTCAAAGACTTTCATCCATCCGCCAACGCACCACGTGATTGGCTGCCCAAGATCTAGCAGGCACGAGGAGATCGCCAGCCAAGCAACGGACCCGAAAAACACCTGTACACCGACACAAGGAAATCCCAAAGCACGGACAAGCAAGTACCTCCAGACTCTTAGCTGAACTGGTGTATAGTTGATATAAGATTGAATAACCCGCCTAAGAAACGATAGAAGGGTTAAATTAATGATTGATGGTTTGTTCAGGTTGTGTCTTATGAGTGCATAGGATCTTGAGATTTCATCATCTCACTCTTAAAACTCATTTCCTTCCCTCACTTTCTTTCTTTCTGCAACTGGTATGAATGTGTGTGTGCATGTGTTTGTTAGATATTAGTTTCATGTTTTAGAATAATCAATAAAGTCTTGTTTATATTTTAAAGATAATTGTCTTGTGTTATGTGCTTACAGATTTATTGTCTTGAACTTCGATCTAAGTTACCTATGCTTTTACCCTTGATTTATTTCTTAATTTAGCTGTTAGCTGGGAATTAGTCTTTCTTGGCCAGGAAGATATTATATTTCCTAGAATTAATAATTGTTTATGCTTTCCGTTCATTGGATGAACTGATAAAATGATCATACTATTGATTCTGCTACAGTAAATTCTGAAAATAATTAAATTATTAATTATTGATCATAATCCGTTATGAATAATGATTAGTTATATTTATACGGGCGTATAAACGCTACAGCGTTGTTGTGAACTTTTTTCTTCTAAAGTGTAGAAACTCAGAAGCAAAGACCAGGAGACTCGGCTTTGTATCTTAAGAAGGATTCTTTATTGAGCACCCAACAACCAGCCTAAGCCAGCTCGCAACCTGTGGACCAGTCTGGCATTCAACAACCAGCTCAAGCCAGCTCACAGTATGTGGATCAGTCTGGCATCCAACAACCAGCCTAAGCCAGCTCACAATCTGTGGACTAGTTCGGCATTCAACAACCAGCCTAAGCGAGCACACAATCTGTGGACCAGTCTGGCATCTAACAACCAGCCTAAGTCAGTTTACGGTCTGTGGACCAGTCTGGCATCCAACAACCAGCCCAAGTCAGCTCATGGTTTGTGGACCAGTCTGGCATTTAACAACCAGCACATGCCAGCTCACAATCAGCAGACCAGTTCAGTATCCAACAACCAGCCCAAGTCAGCTCATAATCTGTGGTCCAGTCTGGCATCCAACAACTAGCCCAAGCCAGCTTACAAGCTGTGGACCAGTCTGGCATTCAACAACCAGCTTAAGCCTGCTCACAGTTTGTGGACCAGATCTCAGTGGTCTGCATTTAGCACAAACCTGTTACTAGTCTGTGGACCAGCCTAGTGGCCTGCAGTCAGCATAAACCAGCTCTCAGTCTGTGTCCCAGCCCAGCAGTTTGCAGTCAGCACATTCCCGTTACCAGTCTGTGGACCAGCCCAGTGGCCTGCAGTCAGCACAAACTCGTTACCAGTCTGTGTCCCGGCCTATCAGTCTGCAGCTAACACGAGCCCGTCACCAGCCTGTAGACCAGTCCAGCAGTCGGCAGTCAGCATAATTCAGTTACCAGTCTGTGTTCCGGCCCAGCAGTCTACAGTCAGCACAATCCCGTTATCAGTCTGTAGACTAGCCCAGTGGTCTGCAGTTAGCACAAGCCTGTTACCAGTCTATGTCTAGGCAATCCCGACTCCAGGTCATTTCTAAGCCAGAGCAGCATCGTGGGAAAAGAAGAAAAAGAGGTGTTATGTGTATCAATTTGTATATGATGCTTTAATCCCCCATGCCCTTATAAGGATCTAGGATCTTACTAAAACATGGTGAAAGGTTATGGTAGGACAACAGTTAAAGGCACTGTCTATAAATGTAAAAAAAAACAAAGTTGTCCTCTGAAGAGGTAAAAAAAAAAAAAAAAGGATTCTTTATTGAGAACACGAGCTGTGCGTTGCTGTAGTCTTTTCCAAGCTCATCTCGAGTCTAACTAAACATTATAAATTGTAACTAAATATACATTCCAAGGGGGAGGAATTTACATAAAAGGGGCGTGTAAATGAGTCACTCTGAAACAAAGCATGCAAATGTAGTACAGAAGTCAGCTCGTCTGCAGAGATTTCCTGATCTCATCAGCATAACAGTTATTTAGAGACTTGAGATGCTAATCCAATTAGCCTGACTAGATTGCTCAAACCTTAACATTATCATAGAGACAAAGGGTGGGAGTTTCAGTAATCTGACTAATTTAATTTACAATAGAGAGAAATAGGATTGGCAGGAAAGAGCCATTAAGAGTTTCAGTAATCTGACAAATACAGAAAAACAGGATTGGCCGGATATAATCACCATCCTAACCTTAAATGCTAAATTCAATGTACAGACCATTTCTCAGTTTATATACTATTGTATTGGAACCTAAATTATACATTTCTTAAATTTGTAATCCTTCAGCATCCACAGTATCAAGTGTTTCATCCAACAAATGAATCACACCTCTCACGAGAAAATCTATCCAGTTTAACTATGAGGATGACCATCTTGAATGCCCCGATGTTTGTTGGGAAGTGTTGCTCAACTCTACAAAATCCCACTAGAGGTGCTAAATAGAGCTAAGGTCGGATGAAATGCTTGGACACAGCAGGATTTTCACTTGGGAGAATGTATAGTGTCAATGTCATTTTGAAAAAGTGCTAAATGCCGTAAACGCGAAAATTTTGCTTGTTGTTTTAAACTTTTGTATTACAGTGAGAATTCATGACACCATTGATAAAGCACAACTCCCCTACACCTTCAGTATTATCACATAGAAAGCCTATCAACTTCGAGTATTACAAAACAAACCAATGGCAAAGAAATGCCATGGGTCTGCGGAATTTGCATAGCGTAACTCCGCCCCACCTCTTGGGTATATAAGGAAGTACGCTGCAACATTCAGATATGTTTTTGCTTTGGAGCCAAGAGGTTCTTTTCACTCCGCAGCCTATTCTCTGACTATCTTCTAGACGAGCAGCTTCCGGTCGGTGTTGGTGTGATGGCGTGTTCCAGCAATGATCTGCAACAGTGTGTGTGTTTCTCCCCGGGCGCTTCAACACTGCTGAAAGCTTTTCTCTCACAAAAAGAGCTTGCACGCAGCACCTCTTTTTAAAGACGCTCTGCCCGTGTATTTCTGAGTGCGGTAGTCTGATAGATTTAGCTGATGGGCGCGAACGCTGTTTGTTGTGTTTGGACTGC
Organism: Semotilus atromaculatus; assembly: GCA_031834385.1. NCBI lineage: Eukaryota > Metazoa > Chordata > Actinopteri > Cypriniformes > Leuciscidae > Semotilus > Semotilus atromaculatus. Next base: position 20,204,575 of record JAULUF010000007.1, read on the forward strand.
GCTCAGACAGCGTTCGTGGATGAGTCATGTTCTGTGGAACATGACCATCGCAGTTTTATGGTCGAGACTCAATGAGCTCAATAGAGTGAGAGTCCCCTCATCCACAGCCCAATCTATTTTCTCTACGAGAGGGAATACTTTGGCTGGTGGCCAGGGTGACCTGATGCAGCTGGTGTGGAACAAAACCAATGATTTTTCCTTGGTCCACACACCCCTCTTACACATTGCAACCCGTGTGGTTTCTGGATGAGTTCGCTGACCGCCCGCGTTCAGAAGGACGCCGGTGGTTCTAAGCAGCTCATCCAGTGCCCCGGCAGATGAAATCATGTCTATCGCCGCATCACAAGGTGAGCTGGAGTCTTCTGGAGATGAGGGTTCGGCTGTGTTGACACCTCCGGGTGTGCCAGCCTGTCGAGTCTGATCCAGAGTTGACAGCTATGCTTTACCGGGCCGCCGCGAGTATCGGCCTTGTGTGGACATCTGCCATGTCCCGAGTACTCAAGGCTGATGATTGGTTTTGAGGGTGGTGACCCCAATTCCTTTCTACCCGGACGTGCATGAAGAGGTCATGAGATCGTGGGAGTCTCCTTTGACTTTTCACGACTGCTCAGCGGCCTCTTCTGCCTTCTCTGCCCTCGTAGAGACTGCGGCCAAGGGTACACTGGGGTTCCCCCTGCGGAGTGTTCTGTGGCAACACATCTGTGTCCCCACAGTGCCTCCACCTGGCGTGGTGACCCTAATCATGCTTATGCACGAGGGTAGGGCTGATTCAGGGCTGATGCAAGAGCTGCGTGCCGCCACCGACCTTGCTCTAAGAGTGACGAAAGTGACCGCACGCTCCCTGGATCAGGTGATGTCCACATGCGTGGTCAGACATCTCTTGCCTAACCTGGTTTATATGTGCGATGCTGAGTGAACCCGCTTCCTCAACTCCCCATTTGTCTCAGGCTGGCCTTTCGGCAGCGCTGTCGAGAACTCTGCCCAACAGTTCTCGGCCCCCACCCGCCCAGCCCCAGGAGCAGCTTTCACCTGGCCCGCGTCGGAGGTGGTCACAGGAAGGCTCCCCAGGCCCGTACCAGTCCCACAGCCTGCTGAATGCCAGTTCGTCCAGGAAGTGGTTGCAGGAGGGAACTGGAGGGTCGCTGGCCGCTGGAGGGGCAGGGGAGAATCTCTTATCTATAGAACTGACATCCTCATCTCTGAGCCCCAGAGGGCGGTGGCAGTGCTCGCCACTTACGAGCCACGCCACTCTCGTCCCCCTCTGTCGCCAGACCCCTAAAAGACCAGGCCCCCGTGGAACGCTGGTCCTTCCCTGGTCCTTCCCTGGGCTCCACTGTCAGGGTGCGGTATATGACCGTGCCCCCACACCGGGACGCTCCGCCTCCCACATCTGGGCCAGTCATTCCACCTCGCTGCCCCATCGTGGGTACGTCTGTGGTTCACATGACCCCGCTGGTTCAGTCTTGGAGCTTTCCAGTTTGTCCCGCCGGCTCACGAGAACCATCAGGCTCGGCTATGCGATTCAGTTCGCATGGTCTCCTCCTTGCTTTCGGGGAGTCCGCTATACCGTGGTAGATGGACATCGAGACCACCCCTCCAGCCGAAGTGAAGTCCGGCCTCTACGGCCCCTAATTCATTGTACCCAAGAAGAGTGGTGGGTTATGACCTATCCTGGACCTGCGCGTCTTGAACCGTTTCCTTTTTCACACGCTTCCGTTCAAGGTGCGCATGGCCACACGCATTTTCGAATGTGTGCGGCCACAGGATTGGGTTGCAGCGATCGACCTGAAGGATGCCTACTTTAATGTCTCCATTTTTTCTCGACACAGACCATTTCTAAGGTTTGCTTTCGAGGAGCAGGCATACTAGTATGCGGTTCTCCCATCTCCTTACGAGTGAGTGCGCGCAGTCACTGTTGACTTGCCTGAGACAATGCGACGGCAAGAGCGTGGTTCCACTGAAATACTTTCAGAGGCTCTTGGGGCATATGGCATCCGCAGCCGCAGCAATGCCGCTCGTTTCATATGAGACCACTTCAGCTCTGTCTTCGCGATCGAGTCCCGAGGTGGGCATGGCAACAAGGTATGTTCCGAGTATTAGTTACTTAATTAGTTACCTGCCGTCAGACCTTCAACCCGTGGTCGAACCTCAGTTTTCTACGGGCCGGAGTGCCCTTGGAACAAGTTTCCAGGCATGTTGTTCTCTCAACAGATGCCTCCACCACGGGCTGGGGTGCCATGTGCAATGGACATGCTGCCGCAGGCTCCTGGACAGGACCCCAGCCCCTTTAGCATGTCAAATTGCCCGAGTTACTGGCAGTACACCTTGCTCTGCACCGCTTTCTTGTGCTGCTCAAGGGTCAACACGTACTAGTCCAATCAGACAATACCGCCACTGTAGCGTACATCAACCATCAAGGTGGTCTACCGTATCCTCCTGAGACCCGAGAGTTTGCCTGGTGTGCATTTTATAATTTTTCTTGCTATTTGGGATAAGTAGGACCTAATAAATATAATAACTAAAATTTGTTTTTGTACAGGAAGTAGTTTTTGCAGAAAATGATGTCCTCATGTGAGGACAGTGGGTCTATGATTTACCATATGATGTCCTCATGTGAGGACACAGTACTAGCAATAAAAAAAAAATTTAAATGGTTGTAATTCAAGAATGCTTTGGAATATAGACATATGGTTGGTCTTGTTTTTAAGAAAACATTTGCCAGATTATTGTAGAAGTGAAATAAATTATGAAAGTGAAACAGAAAAAAAGTTAAATAAGTTTGAGTTTATGAAAATACAGAATGTAAAAATATAATTATTTAAATTTTATATAAAATATATATATTATAAAATATATTTTACTCTAAAACTGCTAGAAAATGAAAGCCAAAAATCTAAACAAGTTGTGTTCCAAATTTTAGGTTGATATCTCAAAAAATGAGCCTTCAGTAAGATTTTATTTGGGCGTAGTACCAAACTTTTTCACTAGATGGACAGCCAGCTTCCTTACTGACCATTTAAGGGCGCCTCCATTTTCATATGTTTTGAGTGATCTGAACCATGTATTTCCATAATTTCATACAATTTATTAAGTATACATACTATTCAGAAATAGTATGGGTGTTTTGGCAGTATTTGATTTGATTTCAACCTCTAATAAACATAAAAAGAGCACATCACAAATGTGCTCTTTCTGCCGCATCACAAATCGAGAATTCATAATATTTTTCTTTATATTCTAAAAATGTTCAGACCTTTTTTTCTCATAACATTTAATTAGGGTCTCTTGGCATGAAAACAAACTGAGGTTTCTACCAATCTTTCATGATTTTTCATGTTTTTTTCTATTTCAAAATAAAGGCCTAAACACGCCTAATGAATATGAAATATTCTTGTTGCAAATCGATAAATTACTGCTCTTCTGTAATTTATTTTAAAAAACAGCCACCAAATATGAAAACTAGAGATTGTAAGCTTTCAAATGATATATAGTTTGTCAATATAACTTTAGGTTTTTACTAAGATATTATTGTTCTAAATATATGGGCAAACGTCCCAGGTGGGACGGTGACAGTTAAGGGGATAACGTAATATAGTCCCAATGTCCTCAAATGAGTACTTCACATTTACTGATGTCCTAGAGTGCTACTATTACTAAAATATGTCAAATTTTAATCCCCATATGATGATAGAGACAGTATTGTACATAAATACATTTGTTTCATTCATATAATTTGAATAGATTTTTTACCTGGGTCATTTTTCTTTCAGGAACTGGTGTAGAAGTGTTAGGGTTAGGGTTTGGGTCATTTTCTTCTCACTGACATTGGTGTAATGTTGTGATATCACCACAAAATGGTGTGGGCAGTCACCCCTAAATGTGGCCAACATGTCTAAGATTTACAAATTTGACTATCATTGTGTCAAGAGGCAAAAATGTAATGTCCTCATATGAGGACGCAGGGTCTCAGGAGGGTATGTCACAACTCGCTCGCCTCCTCTTATGGAGTCTGAAGCATTTGAGGTCGCTTCAAGCCATTTACTTCCCGGAGCCCTGAACCGTGCAGCTGATGAGCTCACATGAGAATGGTGTCTCCATCCCCAGTCGGTTCAAATTATTTGGGACCAGTTCGGGGATGCTCAGGTAGGTCTGTTTGCCTCCCACGACTCAACCCATTGCGCCCTGTTTTACTCCCTGACCGAGGGCACTCTTGGCACGGATGCACTGGCGCACAGCTGGCCGCAGGGCCTCCGCAAGCATGCGTTCCCCCAGTGAGCCTTCTTGCACAGACCCTGTGCAAGATCAGGGAGGACGAGGAGCAGGTCGTTTTGGTTGCGACCTCTTCAAAAGTTGAGCCTCTGCAATCAGTGGAGCTTAAGTTCCTGTCAGTTATGACAGCGCTCCTGGTTGCATTGGCCTCCATTAACCCTTTCACGTACGTTCTGAATATTCAGACTGGCAGCCTGGCGTGAGTTTTTTTTCTGCGACCGTTATTATGCAATGACTTGCGTTCTAATTTCCATGGAGACGCATCAACCTTGTCACGTGACACTTCGCAGTCACAATGGCACGCACGATGGATAACCGCCTGCAGGTGAGTAGTTTGAATGTTTAGCTTTATTTTTATTCAAATCCTCTCAAATGATTTTTTTAGCGTGTACAGACTATGGTTGATATGGTTATGCTTACAGTATGTTTTTTCCCCCACTGCTTTGAATTTCATTTGCACATGGCACTTTGCATCTCCCCCACAACAGCCGCGTGACTATCGGTGAGTAACGTTAACGTTATATTTTAGTGTTTTATTATTATTCTGAAGCATCTAGAATTATTTACAAGCATGCAATAAATATGAATAAAGATATTATGTCATGAAAATTCTCTTATAAAACGGACAGTGCTCAATAATGTGGACGTTCATATGTCTAATGTTACTGTTTGTTTGTCTGTCAATGCGCTGTTTGCACATTGCAAATATGTTCGGTGCATATTCAGATAATGTCAGGGTTCAGTTGAATTGATACGTTGTAACATGAATATACCATAGCACATGTTTGACGTTAAATGCTTTACATCAATTTTCTTATTTGTTTTAGTTAATTTTGTTACTGAGTTTTATATCTCTCCCTAGCAAAGCAAAGAAAAACTAAATTGTCAAATTATATTTCTCATATATCTACAAATCATTTGAGCAAGCTATTGGTAAATGAGGTGTGACCATATATTATAATATAATAATTGCATGTATCTAGTAGGCTATATGGTCACAGACTCACACCTCACTTACCATTAGCTTGCTCAAATGTTTTGTAGATATATAACGTCAGGGAAATATAATTTAACAATGTCAAATACCATTTAGCTTTTCTCAGCTTTGCCAGTGAGAGATATGTAGGCTATAAGTCTAGCATTATTCATGCAATTCAAACATATGACTTTTGTTAAAAAGAAATCACAAAATGTACACATTTCATACGTTTTATTAAATCTATTTCAATGTAAGGTAAAAACAAATGTCAGTACTTACTGATATAGGCTAATTACAAAATCAATTATAAATATATTTACAATGAATAACAATCAAAATAGTATCATCATAAACAAATTCAATAAATATACTCATGAAATGTTTTTGTTTAAAACAAACTATATTATACATACCTTTATTTACTAATATAATTACAAATCAGATTACAAATATAATTACAATGAATAATTAAAGCTGCAAGCAGCATTTAGCGGTGTTCAAGCAGTTAAGGCAGTTAAGGCAGTTAAGCTCAAAAGCATCAAAAGACATTAAGGTTTATGTAGCAAGCATTGTTTTAGCATGATTTACTATGATATACCACATTTTATTGTGATTTTTCATGATTTACCATGTTCCAGGAAGATTTACCATAGTTTACCATGATATACCAAGTTCTAGTATGATTCACCATGATTTACCCTGTTGTAGCATGGTTTTGCACAATTCAACACATTCTAGTATCATTTAACATGATTCTAGCATGATTTACCATAGTTTACCATGATTTTTCTTAATTTACCTTGGTTTGCCATGTTATAGGATGATTTACCATGATAAACCACATTCTAGAATGATTTACCAGGATTGTTGCATGATTTACTATGATACACCGTGTAATAGAATTATTTACTATGATTTACCATGATACACCACATTGCTAGCATTGATGTGAAGTGTCAATAGCAATGACGTGTTAAATTGACAAAATATGATTGTCTTATAATAGTTAACATGGAAAAACTGGTTTGCTTTAGTGCAGAATACTGGTGAAAAACAAGTCTGTCAAAATGAAAGTGAGCCAATAAGTGGTCTTCTACTGCCCTCTGCTGGACATTATACTTATTGATAAAGTGTTTTCACAGGTGGTTTTGCACTCATATTTAACTTATATGCTTCACACACACACAAACACAAACACAAACACACACACACACACAAAGACAAATGTTGTAGTTGTTTTCAATGCTATTGGGATGTGTCATTATGAAAATATACTTTAATGGTCATAAGCATTTCACATAATGTATTTGTAAACTATTAATCAGATTATTTAGCATTTATTCAGAAACCTAGGACTACACACACACACACATTCTGTTGTAGATACAGACTATTGAACTATGTGATGGAAAAACTAAATGTTTACTGCAAGTCTCCTTCAGGATTCACATTCTCAATGTGCTACAATAGTCAGACTCAGTAGTAATACTTTAATAGAGGTATTTTCACTAAATGTCAGTGTAAATGTTAAAATAGTGATTTTATAAAGTCTAAATAAGAATGATAGTATACTTTTAGTTAGTAGCATGACAAAATGACTATTTTAAACAGCAGGGGGCAGTATAATACCACATATTGGCGTAATATGCCCTTATGTTCATATCATTTTCACCTTTTTAACTGTTATAGAGGCATAATTTGTCCGATCTGTCTGATAATTGTCGTGCTTATTTAGTTTCACATGTTTTAACTTGTTTTTAAGAAGATATGAGCATTCATTGAAGAGATATAGGCTTTCAGGGACACCTGGTCAAGGCTACGTATTGAAGTGTCACTATTATAGCCATCCAAATGAATAAGTTATATATTTTCTGATAATTATTGATCTAGAGAGTCCAGAGAATTGTCCTAGACTGGTCTGGTTCTGATCGGGCAAAAAAACAGGGACTAGTTTGCAAAAGTAGGTTTTGGACAAAATGCAAAATTGCAGAACATTTTCTTGCTTAAATCGATTTTGGAGATATACATCTTGTCCGTCTTGAGCCAGGGATCACAGTGGTGTAAACAGCTAGATTCTAGGACAAACAGTCTACGAGTTATGAGCGATTTACTACTTTTGGTTGCTGTAGCGCCACCTATGGGCCAATCGGGGTCACAAATCGACGAGAAAACCTGACGAGAAAACCTGAGCCCCGGGAGTGGAGCTAAGGTCAAGGGAATAAAACCTGACGAAAGTGTGCGGTGAGGACCAGCCTGCCGCATCACAAACGTCCTGAAGAGAAGCTCCTGAAAGAAGAGCTGTAGAGGCAGCCATACTCCTAGTGGAATGAGCCCTACCAGCCAAAGGTGAAGCTCATATTATGAGCTATTATGAGCCCTACCACCCACTTGCTCATCCTTTGCTTAGATGCAGGACACCCTATCTTAGGTGACCCAAAAACATACAAACAGTTGTTCCGATCTCCTCCACAGGGCAGCTCTGTGGACATAAGCATCTAAAGCCCTAACTGGGCACAGCAAATTAGGTTTCTCCTGGTCTGACGTCAGAAAAGGCGGAGGACAAAAAACCTGCAGAACTGTAGGTCTAACAGAAACAGTTGGTACCTTAGGAACATAACCTGGTCTCGGACAGAGAAAGGCCTTAACCATACCAGGCGCCAGTTCCAGGCACGAGGGAGCCACCGAAAGTGCTTGAATATCTCCAATTCTTTTTAGAGATGAGATAGCGAGAAGAAGGATAGTCTTTAGGAGTAGAAACTTTTCCGAAACTTCCTCGATGGGCTCGAAAGGAGCTAGGGAGAGACCTTCTAAGACGATGGCCAGAACCCAAGCTGGTACCCTCGTGCGAACTGCAGGCCTCAGCCTCAAGGTGCCACGAAGGAAGCGAGATATAAGTGGGTGTCTCCCGAGGGAACCTCCACTTGAAGGGGTGTGGTAAGCAGCTAAGGCCGCCACATACACCTTCAGTGTGGAGTGGGATAACCCTGTGGAGAGACGGTCCTGCAGGAAATCCAGCACTGTACCAACCGGGCAGTTAACTGGGTCCTGCTGGCGCTCTCCACACCAAGAGGTGAAAAGTTTCCACCTCGCGGCATATAACTTCCTTGTGGAGGGAGCTCTGGATTGGAGGATGGTCTCAACGACCTCAGTCGAGAGACCAGAATCTATGAGCTGGGCCCCCTCGGAGGCCAAGCCCACAGCCTCCATAGTTCTGGGCGGGGGTGAAGGATCGACCCATTCGCCTGAGAAAGTAGATCTCTCCTGATCGGTATCTCCAGGGGAGAGCCGTCGAGGAGAGACACTAGGTCCGCAAACCATACTCGGGCCGGCCAGAACGGGGCTATTAGCAGGAGACTGAGCCCGTCCCGGCGAACCCTCTCCAGAACTCCCGGGAGCAGAGCAATCGGGGGAAAAGCGTACAGACGTGACCTTGGCCACGGATGTACCATCGCGTCCAACCCCAGTGGGGCTGGCTGGCTGAGAGAGAACCACATTGGACAGTGTGATGTCTCTCGGGACGCAAATAGGTCTACCTCGGCACGACCGAAATGTTCCCATAGGAGCTCCACCACCTCGGGGTGAAGACTCCACTCCCCGGGCCTCGGCCCCTGCCTCGACAGGGTGTCTGCCCCCTGATTCAAATACCCTGGGAGATAAATAGCTCTGAGAGAGAGAATTTTTCCCTGGGACCATAGAAGGATCTGACGTGCCAGTTTGTAAAGCGGGCGAGAACGCAGACCCCCCTGATGGTTGATATAAGAGACCACCGATGTGTTGTCTGTCCGGACAAGAACATGGTGGCCCCTTAGGTCTGGGAGGAAATGTTTCAGGGCCTGAAACACTGCCAACATCTCTAGGCAGTTTATGTGCCACAGACGATGATGGTCCTCCACGGACCCTGAACCGGGCGACCATTCATGATCGCCCCCCAACCCGTGAAAGAGGCATCTGTCGTTAGCAAAACGCGACGACAAGGAGCTCTTAACACAGGGCCTTGGGACAGAAACCAAGGATCTTTCCACATGATCAGGGCGCGATGAAACCGTCGCGAACTCACGATCATGCGAAGCGGATTTCCCCTCGGGGAGAATCCCTTGGTTCTGAGCCACCACTGTAACAGTCTCATGTGCAAGAGGCCAAAAGGTATCACGTTGGACGCAGGTGCCATGAGACCTAACAGTCTCTGGAACTGTTTTACAGTGGATGACTGGCCTAGCTTGACCTGATCTACCGTGGCAAGAATCGAAGCGATACGAGCAGGTGACAATCGTGCCTGCATCGTCGTCGAATCCCACACTACACCTAGAAAAGTGGTTCTCTGTAATGGAGAAAGAACACTCTTCTTGGCGTTGAGCCTCAGTCCCAGTCTTTGGATGTGGGCCAGAACGACATCTCGATGCCGAACCGCCTGTAGTTCTGATTGAGATAGATAATTTTTCCTCAAGAACATGGTGGCCCCTTTAGGTCTGGGAGGAAGTGTTTCAGAGCCTGAAACACCGCCAACATCTCAGGCAGTTTATGTGCCACAGACGATGGTGGTCCTCCCACGGACCCTGAGCCGGGCGACCATTCATGATCGCCCCCCCAACCCGTGAGAGAGGCATCTGTCGTTAGCATAACGCGACGACAAGGAGCTCCTAACACAGGGCCTTGGGACAGAAAACAAGGATCTTTCCACATGATCAGGGCGCGATGACACCGTCGCGAACTCACGATCATGCGAAGGGGATTTCCCCTCGGGGAGAATCCCTTGGTTCTGAGCTACCACTGTAACGGTCTCATGTGCAAGAGGCCAAAAGGTATCACGTTGGACGCAGGTGCCATGAGACCTAACAGTCTCTGGAACTGTTTTACAGTGGATGACTGGCCTAGCTTGACCTGATCTACTGTGGCAAGAATCGAAGCAATACGAGCAGGTGACAATCGTGCCTGCATCGTCGTCGAATCCCACACTACACCTAGAAAAGTGGTTCTCTGTAATGGAGAAAGAACACTCTTCTTGGCGTTGAGCCTCAGCCTGATTAAGCTAGAATTAACCAATCGTCTATATAATTCAGAATACGGATGCCCTGCAGCCTAACGGGGCTATAGCAGCATCCATACACTTCGTGAATGTTCATGGAGAACTTTCCATTCCGCCAGGAACTCTACTAAGGGAACCAGCCTCTCGAGGCTGGCCTCTGGATGAACATCCCGAGTGACAGACGCAGCGCCCTGTAACACACTGGCAGGGAACAGCTGGTCTGGGCACTCCACGACCCTCCTCGGAGGGGGCGAGCATCCCTCGGGAAATCGCTCGCCGAGTCTCTCTACGCCCTGTAAAGGCAGGGTTAGTAGAGCAGACCCCTGAGGGCATCGGGAAAGACAGGGCACCGTGTTCTTGTGCAGTGAACTCAAGTCTTTCACGATGGGGACCTCCCTCAGAGTCCTGACGTTCAGCACGTCAGGATTTTTTCGACACGGCCTTCTTGGCGATAATGACTGTCCTCAGATCAGCCCTATCGCGAGAGGGTCGCGCCGGAGAGCGCCCCGCCTCGTCCCTCCAGTTTCTCTGCGGGGAGGGCACGAGACGCGACACTTCGCTTTGAGGTACTCGGCGACTGGGACTGCCCTCGCTCAACAGCCCCAGCGACACGCAATTTAAGGGGCATAAAATTCTGAAAAACAGCCGCCTATTCCTTCTCTACCAGGAACCTCTCCGTGACAGAATGAAGAGCGTCACCAAAGAGGCCCATAGGCGAGACTGGAGCATTTAAAAGGAGAGTCTTATCTTTTCCCTTCATAGAGATCTGACTCAGCCACAAGTGTCTCTCTGTGGCCACGATGGCTGCCATAGACCAGGAGAGTGAAATCAGCAGACTGCCTGAGCTCATTAATCATTTCAACAGAAAATTCCCCCCTTTTACACGCATCTTTAAGCAGGTCAGCCTGGTATTTATGTAGCCTGCATAATGACCCGCCGCCGAGTAAACCTTCCCCACTAACACAGAAGTATTCTTTAGTGGTTTAGAGGGCAGAGCCGGTGCCTTACTTTTTAATTTTTTTATTTTTATTTTTATTTTTGATATATATATATTTTTTAGGCGATGAAGCTGGAGAGAGATAGCTGCAAGCGTCTCCTCCGCCTTCGGCATCACATAACCAGCAGATTAGCACCAACAATGTTACCATAAGCATTGGAATGATTGCGTACATTCTGCTTGAAACCGGTCTAACCCAGGTCTTTGAAACCTCAGCATGAAGATCTGGGAAGAACGGTAAGCACCGGCGAGAAGGTTGAGGTAATGCAGACAGAAAACTATCATCTAGTTTACTTTTATCACTAGACTCCTGTCTATCACCATCAAACCTTCTTCATTTGCAGTATAATGTGACAGTTTTTTTTTTTTTACTAGTTGAAAACTCACGACATCCAGCCCCTCAGAACTGGATAATCTTAATTCAACATCATATGTGCCTCCACCCGGGCAGAAGTAACCGCCGCAGCGCGTGCTTCCAGAGCCGGGTGAGAGGCGCTAGATCTCGCTGGAGATAGCTGAGATAGGGCGGAGCCCATCTCAACGTCGCCAGTGAGATCCTTCTGCGAGCCCCAAGACACGCGCCGCCGCTCTGCCTCAACAGAAGCGGGACCCGAGCCTCGGGGAGCTCGCAGCAAACCACTCTCCTCGAAGAGTGGTCGCCGCGAGCGCAGAGTTCTCAAGGGAAAACGCTCGCAATGCTGACAATCGACTCCCTCGAGAGCCGACTGGGCATGCTGCACTCCCAAACAAGCCACACAAAGCTATACTGCTCGCTCATATTGGTTTTTTAATATATAATATATATATATAGTGATAAACTCCTGACTAAAACAGACAAACACAATCGAAAGATTCCAGACACACATAGAGCGCTTGCTGAAGTAAAAAAGCTGGCGGCTTGTGTATTCAGGGGATATTTATAGCTTCCTGGTCGATGACGTCACTCGCCGTACGCTCATTCTCTCCATTGACTGATTTCATTCATATATTCAGACGCGCTACGCTGGGGGGCGTTCCCACTGCGATTACACGCAGCGGTAGTCCCTGAAGGGGAACCATCAAATTTTTGATGGACCACAGCCTTATAATTTTGAACTAGTCAGGCATGAGAGAGGTGTAGATGTGCACAAAACAGATAGTCGTTTGGTAACTTTTATGACGAACTCACTTTAATGTCATCCTCCATCAAGTCTCTTTTACTACTGACCCGAAACCCCGCCCCCTGACCTTATCCTCTAACATCCTGATCCCGTACATCTATGAATAGGTGCGACACCCACATATTCTACATCTTTCTTTTTTTTTTTCTTTTTTTTTTTTTTAACAAGTGCAACAATAGAAATAAGAACTAACAACATATAACACGTGCTCACATCTATTATAAACACTACGTACTGAGAAATCAATCAGTGTGTAACAAAGTCTTTGAACCTTGAATTAGGCTTGGACACCCTTCCTGATCGAGTGACAACAAGCGGAGCTGGATTCTCTTGCCTGGAACTGTCGCTGTTTTGTGGCGACGGCATGTCACATCCATTTTCCGAAGTGTCATGTGACATCACAGTACATGGCCTTGCTTGGGGTTCTGGAGAGATCATAGGCATGGACATGATGGTGGTATCTGGACAGCATGATTCAGTCACCCGTAGAAGGTGATGGCAATTTCTTACGTAAGTCTTCCCATGAGACTGGACAATATAACTGTTAGGTTGAAGGGCATTTCCTGAAACTGTGGCCAGCTTGTCAAACTCACGGGTCGTTTCCATGCGTACCGTCTGCCCGGGCTCCAGAGGCGAAAGACGTCTGGCAGATTTGTCATGGCTGATCTTTCCTTTTTTTCAGAGTGCAAACAGAGCAGCCTGAACATTGGTCTGAACTTTCGGTGTGAGCTGGGATGGTACCATGGGAATCAAGGACCTGGTGCGTCGGGACAGTAGACGTTGCGCCGGAGAAGGCATGCCGTCCCTGGGTGTGTTGCGCAAGTTGAGCAAAGCTGCATGGATGTCAGAACCGTCATGTGCACACTTTTCTAGGAGATGCTTTGCAGACCTAACACCACGTTCCGCCAGACCATTTGACCTACACTGTAAAAAAATTCCGTAAAACTACGGTACAATGTACCATATCAATTTGAAGGATTTTTCCGTATTTGTCTTTTACAGGTCATTTACCCGTATTTTGAATGACACGCGTTGCATTGTGGGAACAAGAACCTGGCGGCGCGAAAAGTTTAAGACGCAACCGCCATTACACACGCAGATGACAACGGCCAAAGTTGCTTATTAAAGTCGTATTTCGGGTGTGTGGAAGCCATTTTGACACTTCTGTGGTAAATTAAGAAATTTATGTTTTGCTAAATGTCAAATAAGCTGTTAACGTAACGTTATTTAGTTGCCATCTGGCATGTTAGGCAAATGAATGCCGGAGCCGTCGCGTTTATCATTTTATGCATATCGTCACACATTAAAATATTTAGTTTACACTCGTGGAGGTTCCCTGATATATGTGTTATAGTGTCCTCGTTGTAGTTTGGTTTATTTACTTTTATTTGTCGGTGATGCGGTTTTTTCATGACGAGCGCATCCGACCGTTAACCAGTTGTGATAAAGTGCAGTACTAACGAAAACAAAAGCTAACGTTACCAGAGGAATCGTCAAGAAAAGTAAAGGCTATTAAGACTTGCTTGATTTAAAAGGCATGAAGATACAACGTAAAGATCCTGTGTGTGAAGATGCAGCAACAGTTAACGTTACAGCTGGATAAAGGAAAACACCTCATTTTCTGCCAAATGAGGTAAGTTAACGTTATGTTTACGTTAGACTTCTTGTTTTTGTTTTAGACGACACACACACGACTTTAAACCCCAAATAATGACCATGAAATATTAATTTACATTTAACATGACTGCTATTATCTACTCTTCTGCCTGTACCGTTAGTCATCTTTACCAGATCCCTCCTCAGTTTGTTTCAGTTTTTCTGTTGTTTTATCTATTGACAGGACTTTGCTGCTGTAGTTTGCATCCCAAGCACCACCTGCATGCTGCTTATGGGTTTGTATTTTGTTTTATTAGCTTTTTTAAAAGTCTGAGGAAAAATGTTGATAGAAAACGTTGGTTGCTGAATACCCCCTTCAAAGATGTGTATGCTTACATGGTCAGTAGATTTAAACAACTATGTTTAAAGGGATAGTTCACTTAAAAAATGAAAATTCTGTCATCATTTACTCACCCTCAAGTTGTTTCAAACCTGCATGAATTTCTTTCCTCTGCTGAACACAAAGGTTAAACTGGAGCCATTGACTTCCATAGTATATATTTTTTCCTACTATGGAAGTCAATGGCTCCAGTTAACTGTTTGGTTACGGACATTCTTCAAAATATCTTCCTTTGTGTTCAGCAGAAGAAAGAAATTCATACAGGTTTGAAACAACTTGAGGGTGAGTAAATGATGACAGAATTTTCATTTTAAAGTGAACTACCCCTTTAAAGCGGTTTTCTGAAATGATCGTGTAATGTAATATCTTTATTAATGTAATATCTTTTTTGTTTAAGGTGGTGGACATTCAGGATTGCTTTCATTCAAGAAGTTATTATTGACCACATCTCTACCCCATTGAGGCAGTGAGCTAAATACCTGAAGAAAATGGCACTTATCCTGGAGTTCATATAAAGGTAAGCAACACATTTTTAATTAAATGATTTATAGATTGTTATTGTGTTTCTGTTTATTTAGTTGAAAATAATTAAACATATTATAATGTATAGTTGAGCAGACAAGCTACCATGACATGAAATTGGAGTCCACTGGAAACAAAAGTCTTAGCATTTTATATACAGTGTTTGAATTTGAAAGAATTAGGGATGGCTGATTATTATATTGAACGTAAAATACTGTACAATTGTTTTTAACCTGGTCTGCATGATACTTTGTAGTTCATTTTCCTTCATTCAATTTCTTGTGTAGCTAAAAATATATCTTTTTTTTTCTTCATATCCAACTTTTTTGTGCAGAAATCCTGAACGAAGGTCGAAACGGCTGAGATGAAGGAAACCAAAAGTCTACACATTCCTCCAAGACTGCTGAAGTTCCTGTATGAACAACTTCGAAAAACCATGTAAAGTTTTAGCTTTTGTCAAATCTCAAAATGGAACTTTAACTGAACATACCGATCACTTCTTCATCTAGGCGATAGACGGGGATCGGCACTTCCTCATCAAACAGATCCAGTATAATCTACCTGATGAACATCTACGTCCAGCCCTGAACCATCTACCTGTGTCAGCACGGAGAAAACAACGACAACTTGGAGGGACAGCTGGGCCGTGATGCAGGCCTCTCGCCGCGAGACAGACAGGTACGGTTAACCGCAGTCAGAACCATTACAGTACACGGTAACTAAATTTGAAACATCATGATGGATAGGCCACATACTGTTCCCTCCCCTCTGTAGTTTTTGGTGGCTAAACCCGAGTCTGGAGTCCTACCAGGACCTGGTCCAATCAGTCCGGTGGCTCTGAAGAATTTACTACACGTTTCTTGGTGAGTGATGAGTTTTCCCCACCTAGAATCTTTGTTTTCTTTGTTTTGACACATTCTGTATGTCAGTAATAGTGTTTTGTATTTCTTTTACAGCCTTCATCTTACCTGAAGACAAGAAAAGTACCATGTTCCTCTGAAAAACCTTTTCCCCTCACACATTTTAAAATAATTTATTCAGTGGATGCAATTGTTGTAATGTTAACACAGAGTGTCATGAATTAGCAGACTTGAAACAATTTAGAGATGATAAATTATATATACCGGTACTTTTCCCTTTTGTGTTTTTTTTTTTCTTTATATTTTAGTTTTCATGAAATTGTTGTAGATCTATAAGTAAATAAAAATGTTTTTTAATCACAGAAGATTTGTTTGAAATGTTTTCAACAAGAGTTATCATTACACTGTTAACTAACAGAAAAGTAAAGATTCTGTTTGCTGTAGGTTGCCTAAATTCATCTGTTTTATTTACTGTAGGAAACCCATAAATTAACAGAATTTTTTCATCTTTTAATTACGGAACAAAGTCCGGGTAATGAGCTGCCAGTATATTTTCTGTTATTTTACGGATTTATTTAATATTTGCTTTTTTTACTGTAGTTATATCATTAAATAACAGAAAGTGTCCTGTTTTTCTACTATAAATACATCATTAAATGACAGAAAGTGTCTGGTCTTTTACTATAGATACACCATTAAATAACAGAAAATTTCTGTTTTATTTACAGTGGGAGCACTGTGAATTAACAGAAAATTTCCGTTTTTTAATTACGGGACAAAGTCCGGGTAATGAGCTGCCAGTACTTTTTCTGTTATTTTACGGATTTATTTCTTAGAGTGTAGGGTAATTGGGACTGCTCGTGACATGCTGAAAGTCCCATTGGTGAGCAAAGTTCTTGAAGTCCCTGCTTGAAAATGATGTTGCATTGTCAGTCATCAACTGGTAGGGGACCCCATGTACAGCGAATTGCCGTTTCAGTAGCCTGATCACAGCATTACTGGAAAGATTCGGAAGAATATCATACTCCCACCAACCAGAGTACGAGTCCACTAAAACCAGGTAAGTCTTCCCTGACCACTCGAATATGTCAGCTGGCGTGATGGACCATGGACTGTCTGGTATCTGGTGAAGTTGCAAAGGTTCTCTCATCTGATGCTGCTTTAGAGCATTGCATGGGGCACATCTGGAGACCTCCCTTTCAATATCACTGTATATTGTAGGCCAGAACATGGTCTCGCGTGCCCGTCGCTTGGTAGACTGAATGCCAGGATGACCTTGGTGGAGCTGTGTGAGGTAGTGTTTCTGGAGCGAATGAGGGATTACATACCGCTGACCACGAAGAATCAACCCATTATCCACGGTCAATTCATCCCTCATGGCATAGAACGGGCGGATGTCATGTGGAACGTCCTTATACAAGTCAGGCCAGCCAGTGAGAATCGTGTCTGCGAGTCGTTTGCAAACAGCATCTGTCTGTGTGTTTTGCCTGAGTTCCTCAATCCTTTTAGATGACAACACCCCTTCCAGAGCTAGCACATCATAGTCCTCGATGGTTTCAGGACTATCAGTGGTGTGGAGGTGTGCGCGTGACAGTGCATCCGCAACATACAGTTCTCGGCCTCGTTTATAAATAACATTCAGATGATAGCGCTGAAGTTTGAGCATCATTCGCTGGATGCGCACCGACGCTGTGTGCAGAGGCTTTCTCAGAATGGTTATGAGGGATTGATGATCTGTCTCCACAGTCACTGGCCGGCCATAGATATAATCATGGAATTTTACACAGGCAAAGACTAGTCCCAAGAGTTCTCTCTCAATCTGTGCATAGCGCGCTTCAGTGTCTGTGAGAGATCTCGATGCAAATGCAATAGGCCTGCCATCCTGAAGACAGACTGCTCCGAGACCATGCTGGGAGGCATCAGCAGATAATGTCACCGGCTTGTGCACATCAAAATACTGTAGGACAGGTGGACTTGTCAGTTGTTCTTTAAGGGTGTCTGCAGCAGCAGCATGTTGTTCAGTCCAACACCATTGTGCATCTTGGCGCAGGAGCTGACGAAGGGGAGCCGTTATCTCGCTGTACCGATGGATGAATTTTGAGAGATAATTGGTCATGCCAAGAAACCTCTGCAAACCATGTTTGTCTTCTGGAGTGGGCATCTGGCGGATGGCCTTGGTTTTCTCTGGGTCAGGTTTGACACCTTACCTTTATCTGTAAGAAAGTGGCCTACATATGGCACCTCTGAGACCCTGAAACGACATTTTGTCGGGTTCAGCTGCATATTGATGGCTCTGACACGGTCTAACACACATTTGAGGCGTTTGTCATGTTCTTCAACAGAACGATGGTCATAAAAGTTGTGAGTTTCGATGATTCCTCGTCCAAAGGGATCTGCCAAAATCCACACCTTGCATCCAAAATGCTGAAAACCTTTGCCTGTGGCATATCAGCGATTACTTGCTCTACAGTCTTTAACGGGTGATAAGGCCTCAGGAGAGCCTTATTAAGATGTACAGGGTCTATGCATATGCGTACAGAGCCATCCTTTTTGACAGCAGCAGCCATGGCAGACACCCAAAGAGTAGCCTCTTCCACTGGCACAATAATGCCCATTTTTGTCATTCTTTCCAGCTCTTGTTCGACTTCGTCTTTCATGGCCAGCGGGATCCTTCTGGGGGCACACACAGTCGGATGCACTGACTCATCCAGGCGCATGTGATATGTGACTGGGAGCTTGCCAACAGTGTCAGTACGAAACAAGTCCTCATAATCACTCATCTCGGGAGCCTGTTGTTGTACAGCATGTACTTCTGGGCTAAGTTGTATGAGATTTAACCTCATGCTGTCTGGTAAACCTAGTAGGCTCTTAACATTTCTATCCACTATGTGAAATTGCAATTTTCCTCCTGAGAGAACTAGGGTGACAGTGCCCAGTGTCTGAATTGTGTGACCGCCGTAAGCTATCAGATTCACTCTGTGTGACTGATCAATTTGGGCATTTGGGTCAATGTGCTGTAATGTAGATAAAGACATAACATTGCATTTAGCCCCAGTGTCTATTTTCAGCTTAATCTGCTTGTTACAAATCGTTGTGAGAGAGGTGAATATTTCTCCTTTGTTTGCAAACAGGTCCATCTTGGTGGAGTTCAGCTTCCACTTCATTTACTCTGTGTAGGTTTTTGTCACTAGAGGGAGCCATCCTCCCACCTGTGTATTGAGGCTTTGATCTACAACACTTGGCAAAGTGGTTCCATTTGTTGCATGAGTTACAGCGTTTATTGAAAGCTGGGCATTTGTTGCGCTCAAAATCGTGCTCACCCCCACAATTGTTACATCGCCTTTTGTTGTGCTGCACTGCAAACACTTCAGCCTCCCTTTTAAGCTCCTTGGTACCCCTTTCTGAACGCTCAAACAGCATGCATATCCTGATTGCTGATTGCAGTGTCAAATCTTTTTCCCTTAACAGTTGAGAACGAACTGCATCATTATGTATGCCACAGACAATTCGGTCATGTACTAGTTCATCAGTTAGCTCTCCAAAGTCACATTTTTTTGCCAACAGTCTTAACGTGGCCACGTAAGACTGAATTCCTTCGTCAGATTTTTGTATTGTGATATTGAAAGCATGTCTGTCCATTATCACGTTCCGTTCTGGCAGGCATATCTCATCAAATATTTTTATTAACACATCAGGATCCTCTTTGTCCTCACCCTCTTGAAAGTGAAATTACTCATATTTATCTAGTGCATCTGAACCGGCAAAATTGAGGAGAGTGTAAGCTTGCACCTTTTTTGATTTGTCCGACAGTCCTGCTTTGCTGTACACGTCCCATTCCCTCTTGAATTTCAGCCAGTTGTTAGCGATGTCGTCATCAAATACGAGCGGTTCTATGCGCCGGAGACTTTGAGCCATGATGTCTCAGCACTCTCACTTCTGACACCATGTAGATGTGCACAAAACAGATTAGTCGTTTGGTAACTTTTATGACGAACTCACTTTAATGTCATCCTCCATCAAGTCTCTTTTACTACTGACCCGAAACCTCGCCCCCTGACCTTATCCTCTAACATCCTGCTCCCGTACATCTATGAATAGGTGCGACACCCACATATTCTACAAGAGGGGAGGAAATTGCCATAAATCATGGCCCTCAAAGAGTAATAAATGCTTGGTGTGAGGAAAATGAGTGTGGAGGGTTGGTCAGGTGTCCTGGTGAGTAGCTAGAGCTAGCCTGGAGCTAACTCGGATAACATTAGGGAACAAGCCAAAGTCTTTTCAAAATCTTGCCGTCATGTAGAATAGCAAGGAGGGACAACGACTGAAGACATTATTTACTTACATGGTGTTAGTAATGTTAGTCCTTGTGGTGTATTTAGCATTGTTAATATGTACATAAAGATTGTCCTTTAAGACTTGCCGTAGTTAGAAAAGTTTCCCTCCTGCGCATGTTCGGTATAGAAAACTGAAAGTCTGTGTAAGGACTGAGCGGAACGACGAATCATCTAAATAACTAAATGTATTTCTTCCCATCAACCCTGGGACTTCAACACACACGCACATACACAAACTGGTACGAATTTCCCCATTAAGGACATCTTAATGAGATATATGTTATATGTTGTTATGTGGGTCTGAGTGCCCAGAAGATACCTGACTGCATGGTAGTTCTAAACGAACGATAAATGTTTGCATTATGCATTTTAATGAATAATCCAGCATTTTCACTCCTAACAAGTCTGTGAAACTTCCCCCCAAATCCAGCTAACACTGGCTGAAAGTGTCTGCTTACAGGTTTACGACCCCAAAGGAATGTCCAGGTACTTGAGTCCTGGAGAAGGAGAAATGAAACCCGTTCAGTCCTATATGTTCCATGTGTATATATATATATATATATATATATATATATATATATATATATATAACCATGTGATAAACGTATTAACATGCACCTAATGTTCCATCACATGATTTTTCCTTTTATGTGGTTTGTTTCATGTAAGCGCTAATACTTAATGTTTCAAACTCTGCCAAGTAGGGTTAACCAAATCTCACCTATAGCGTGTTTGGTTTTGCTAAATTGGTACTTTGAAGATTTAACAGACTGTGTATATGATACGTTGGTAGATATGAAATATGATACAACATATTAGTATTACAAGAATAGTTCAAGGTTCTTCAGCGATTGACAAACCCAATCCCCTCCCCAGCATGCATGCAGGAGCTCCCTCTTTGCAGACAAAGAGCAATAAAAACCAAAATCCCGCCTGTGAATTCCAACCCTCTCATTGGACAAGCCCAAAGGAAGAGGCTGGATTTCGCCAAGGTGATAAATGGGGCTTCTGAGCTCCAAGGGGCTCTCTCTTTTTCGCGCTCTGAACTTGCTTGCCTATGTCTGTTTTAGTCATGTAGCTAGTCTCCGATACGATTTCCCCTCGGGAAATCCTTTCTTTCTTTTGTTTGTTTAAAAGTTTTGTTTTCTTTAAGTTTCCAACCTAATTCATCTCACAGGAGAGGAGATGAATTCAGCCGAATTTGGTAAAGCTACCTTAAAGACGTTAATCCTCTATTCAGCGCGCGCGCGCCGAACGCCACGTGACGCGCGCACACGGAACAAAGAACGTCCGCTCCTGCACGCGGCCTGGACAGGCCGTTTTAGGAACACGCAACGAGAGACCAAGAAACTTTGCAAGTATCTTTCAGCTTCTAGGAAGCATTAAGATGATGTTTTTCGTGTTGTTTCAGAGAGGTTATTGTCTGGGTGAAGATTTCCAATGCGCTCTCTCTCTCTCCCTCTCTCTCTCTCTCTCTTGTCTTACTATCTCACTCTTGCCAGAATGTGATTTCTTCGGGAGATCCCTTTGGGGATCTCTTTCTTTTGTTTTGCTTCTAGTTTAGGTTATGTTTTTCAGTCTTAGATAAGTCTCCGTGTAATTCCAATCGACGATCGAAAAGAACAGCGCGGAACATGTCTTTTCAGCAAATCCATCTAACAAGAGACATTTAAACGAGCGCGCGCTCGCTTTGAAGGAGAAACGCGCGCAGGTGACCGCATGATGCGCATGGCCGAGAGACACACCCAGGCTTCTTCACCAGCCATGCAAAGAGTTTACCAACCTGTGCAAGTACCCGTGTTTGATCACGCTTTTAAGATGGGTTGAAGTCTTGTTGTCTCTCAAAGTCCCTTGTCTATGCGAATTTGCTATTTAGTAAGATCTTCGGGTCTTTATAAAACTCCCTCGTGCATAACTTGCACCTTGCTAAAAATTCTCTCTCTGTCTCTATACATTTCTCGTTCATCGATGCCTTATTGTGTTTTGTCGTTTATTATGTTTGTAACGTTTGTGTGTTTCATCGTTTATTATGTTTGTAAATACATATATCCCATGTAATTTTAGTAAATGCATAGGCTAGTTATTTCTTATTAAATTTCATGATACTCATTTGATGGATTGACTGTCTGCTCATACTTCGGGTCCCTGAAATGCCTATCCAAAAGCTACGAGCTTTACAAATTAAAGATACTTTAAAGAGTATGGGTTTATAGGGCGGGAAGACTAATTCTTGTGGCCACAGAATTGATTTTCCTAAACTCTATAAATTAATTGAGCTAATTAATGTTACCTATTTGTAAAACGTGATCTGTGTAGCTAATCGCAATCAACTTGCGGTTGGCTGCCATACACATGCAAGCATGCAGTCTTGTATGCAGGTAAAGTAACGTATCATCCCTTATCGGGAGATGTATTAACATGTAAGACTGATCTGATACAAACCTGTATGAATAATTATTAATTATGAATTATGAATTATGATATGCAAATTCCCCGTAATCAGATCCACCCCTTAGTCATTACATAATATTGGTGGAGAATGCGGGCACATTTCAAACTTGTTTTACGAGCATTCCAGTCAATCTGTGTATGAGTATTGTTATTTAATATTTATGCGCGCGGATGTTGAAATTGTAAGACAAGCCGCAGACGCGCGCACCTCGAAGAGTGAGTGAACTCACTGCCTGACTGACTAAAGGCACAAGCCGTCTCAGTTCAGCACAACTAAAAAGAAACTGCGGTTTCATTGTATTAAAATTTGTCCTACAAAAGATGAAGAAGCCTCTTTTGAATTATGACACTTTTAATGTTAAACTCCCCTGGCGGAACGAGATTCTTCGGCCACGGTGAAGACAAGATTTAGTGAAACGATGCTCTTTCACTATTCTTAAACAGGCCTGATATTAATTATAATCGTTAGATTATCGATAACTCCTGGTTAAAACATTGACGTAGCTACTCAATTGTGAAACCTAACGCATATTAGATCATAAGTGCTATTTGATAATATGTTATGGGAGTCGAAAAAACAGACGAATAATCCCTGTTTTATTCACGCACAGCTCAGCGAAGCAATCCTGCCAAACGTGTTTGTTAGAATATAGCACAGAAACAATCCAAAACCTAAAAACATTTTAATCATAAGTGCTATTTGATAAATGTTATTTGGATCCAACGACAGACGTATAATTCCTGTGACCCTATGTGTGTGTGTAGGAAAAATCCTGCCACACCGTTTTGTGAAATATAGCACAGAAAAATCCAAAACATAAAAACATTTTTAATCATAAGTGCTATTTGATAGATGTTATTTGGATCCGAATGACAGACGTATAATTCCTGTTGTCCATATTAATGTGCGGAAATGAAGAAATCCTTCCGTGTACACGTGTCGAAATAGGAAAACCCGCCGAGGTTTAAAATTTATAAGTGAACACGTGTAAATCATAGTGCTAATTGTCGTATGTGGGAATCAAAAAACAGATGCCTAATTCCTGTTGTCCCTATGTGTGTGCGTAGAGAAAAAAAATCCTGCCACACCGTTTGTTAAAATATAGCACCAACAGAAACAATCCAAAACATAAAAACATTCTAATCATAAAACGCTATTTGATAAATGTATTTGGATCCGAACGACAGACTTATAACTCCTGTGACCCTATGTGTGTGTGTAAAAAAAAAAAAAAAATTAAATAAAATCCTGCCACGCCGTTTTGTGAAATATAGCACCGGAAAGAAATCCGTCGAGATTTAAATTCCGCACTATGTGTGATTTTATGCAGCAATTGAGGCGTGTAATTCTTTGCATGTCCTCTGAGACGGTCACATTTGAAAGCAGGCGGGTTGCAATGCTACTGCCAAACGCTAGGGCGCGCCCTTGAGTTTTCCAGTATCAGACGGCCTCCACGTCCTGACTTTACCCTCCATGAGCGAAATAGCGCCACCTCGTGGACACCAGTAACAATGTCATCCTTTCCTAAATCTCTCTCTCGTCACAATTTCAGATTTTTCCAGTGAATTTCTGAAAGTGTGTTTCTAACTTTCAATGCATGTGCAAGGTCCAGTGTTACTAACATGATTTCACCTCTGACTGTGTACACTTATTTTGAATTTGGTTCAAACCACCTTTGAATTTAAAATTCAAAAGTAAGTATTAGCAGTTTCTGATGACCACTTAGGAGGAGTGTGGCCCCCTTGTGGCCTTCCCCCCGCTAAGTCAGCTCATCTCTTACTGTCTACTCTCATTCTGTTTTGAAGTGGCTTTCTCCCAGTTGATTTTATTTTGGTTATTATCATTGATACACCACAGTGATCGTGATCATCATCAAAAATAATGCCAACCTTTAATTTCCTACACTTATTCAAATTTGGTTGGAAACAAACAAATTTCAAGATTAATTTGAATGAAGTCTCCTTCCCTGTGGGGAATGGTTTTATGGCTTTACTTCTATATTTCCTTTTTCAAATTATTTTTAATAATTTTGATTTGATACGTTATGACAACTATTCTAGAAGTTACTTAACATCTATGCATACGCTCGATTTGAATTGTATTCAAAACCAGTGAATGCAATTTAAATCAAGTCCTCTGTCAGCCAGGGTGACCACTAGGAGGGAGTGGCCCAAAACCCTTTGTGGCCCAAACGCGCCACTACTGCCTGTCTTCTCCCAGGGTACATCCTACTTTATTACTTTTGATTGTTAATTTTTATTAATAATAAAAGTGATAATAATAAATAAATAAAATAATAATAAAAAAAAAAGGTTAATTTTTTTTTTCTCTTAAAGGAAATGTTTTTTTTTTTTCTTTCTTTTGGGTTAAGTTATTTTGATAATTAACATCATTTTCATAATTTCCTTTTTACCATTATCTAGTAAAACCTTTGCTTCTATTTTCTACATACGTAATTACTCAATTCAGTTTAAACAAGAAAGCTTTCATTCACTGTTAAGCCACTTGTTCACACTATTCTGTGTTTATAAGTAGAATCCACTAAAGAGCGTGTGGTGATTTGACAGTCATCTCTGCTTGGAGTCCAGCATGCTGGTTCATCTGACCTGTGTCCCCAGCGCCGACTGAGCGCGAGTCTCGGACTTTCCCGTGTCTCTCCGTTAGTGCGGCCCGCAACACGACATCACCGATTTGGCACCGCCGGTTGTGATTCAAAGTCGGGTTGCGTGAGAGGGCGCACATCGGTACAGATATACGGAGGGGCCCGGGACACTGCTGTCAGGCGTTTGGGGGACGACAGAAAGACCAACCGCGATGCTGAACTCCAACCCGAATGACCTCATTTCACCCAGTTAAACTAGAAAAAGGTATTAAACCCATCCACTTAATATTGGCCACAGAATCTAGAGATTCCCCCGGCCATTGAAGTGTCCGGCTCCCTTTTCCTCTCCGAGCCACAAACCGCAGGCTTAGGCCTCCTTTTCCCCTGTAACTCTTCCTGTGTACTATTAACGCCATTTCATTACAGACCTTTCCATCTTTGATGGTTGCATGCTACTTCAAACTTTGCTATCTTGCCATTGCTCTTTTCTGTCGTGCTCTGTTTCTTTCAGTTCACCTAGAAGACAGAACCTATCTGAGACAACAAGGAACGCTGAATAATAATTAGACAACAAGCCGCTAGCATCAAAAGGTGACCCCCCTTAAGCTACCGCCCTGCTAAATTTTATTCAGGCCCATGCTGACCTAACCAAATTGTCCCACCGAATGATTTAACTGTCTGCATCAGTTAACCACAATTTGCATACGCGGCATAGCCGTATTATAGCTCGTTACACGTAGAACAAACTTGCTTGGTCTCTCTGTGCGTGTTGTGTTCCTCTCGCCCACAGTTGAAACCAGTATGTTCCGGTCCTACAGTCCCACAACCCGCTGGGACAACCGGGAGACAGTGACTCAGAGCTCCAAAGCCAAGAGCAGCGCCGACGTGGACAAGCTGATGGCGCACAAACCAAGCCAAAGCTCCCACGACAAAGACCGGCCAGACACGTCCAAAACCTCGCTTGCCAGCTCATCGCACAAGCACGTCTCCGTGAAAGGAGCCGCCTCGCCCTGGAGCACGAAGTTGCAACGCTAAGGATGCAAGCCGAGGACGACAACGACCCCGAGCTACAGAAGGAAGTGGAAAGACTTCAAACTGCCCTGCCTGATCTTCATCGGCACACAGACCGAAGAGAGCATTCAGAGAAAAGAACCAGAGAGGAACTCAATGAGAAACTCCGACAAAAGTGAAGCCTTTTGCAAAGAGCAGAGACTGAACTTAAAGAGACTCGAAAGCACGGCCTGCGAAAGAAACTCGCAAGCGGCCCATGCTACCATCCACAAGATCGTACAGCAGAGAGACGATCTCAAAGACTAACTTGACACTCTTCACACAGAGTGAAACACTCTTATAGACTGCAGAATGACCGGGAAGGGGAAACACACACCACAAAGTTTCCCTGACCAGCTGGTCCGCACCTGTCAGTCTACAACCCAGAGCTAAAAAGGTGGGGTGAAAGCCCACTGTTCAAAACATCACCAGCCAGCCCACAAGAACCCCCGTCAGCAGCGAGGGGAGAAGAGCCTTTCCAGGAGAGCCCCTGCTACTTACAACGGCAGGGCTCCCAAAAGACTTAACAAGCTGACGAGAAACCTCCCTACGTTCACTCCGAACCCTTCAGGAGGCCACAACGTGCACGCCTACCTACAAGACATTGACTTTCACTTAAAAACTGTTACCAACGTCACCGCGTGGGACAGATTATCCGAAATCTGCACCCCACAGTGAGTCATCACCTAGGCATCCTGGCCTGCCCACATAGCATGACTACTCAACGGCTATGAGAAGCTTACAACAAGTAAAAGACTGTATCCGAAAAGACTTTGACAACCCCCACGATATACTCGGTCTCTGAACACTGTTCAAAACATCACCAGCCGAGACCCTGGAGTCGCTGAAAAGCTTCTGCACAAAGACTTTCCTGACATCCTATGCCTGAGCGTAAGACCTACAACAGGCACACAGAGCAAACTGTCACAAAGTGACAGCAGCACAGCCTGAGCGAGGAAGCACAGTTTCCCACAACTGGGTCCAAAACCCCAAAAGACCAAAAGGGGGGTGGGCCCAGAAACTCTACCTACCCATCACTCTAGACAATGAGGTGAGCCTTGAAACCCTGGTAGACACCGGCTCAGACTTCACTTTAATGTCAGCCCAACTCGTTGAAAGACTCAGTGCTAAAGCTAAGAGCAAAGATCTCACACCCCGAAGAACTCCTAAAAACCCCACTGACTTTGAACTGTAAACCAGAAGACACTGCACGAACACAGTGCAAGACTCTGCTAAAAGGGTCCCTGATCAGCATAGGACATAGAACTTTTAAAAGTAGATGAAAAGTTGTGCTCAAAGAGACGCAAGACTCTGCAGTAGAAAAATGAGAACTTTACTGATTTAAAGAAAATCTGGAATGGCTCACCTGTAAGCCTCACTGGCCAACAGACTACGCACGATTCTTTCGAACCAAGCACTTGCTACATGCTGGTTGAAATGACACAGCTAAACCTTAGCTTCTATGACAATGACTTGTTACAGGAAATACTAACTCCAAATAGGGCAGTCATCACCCTGACGCCAGATAGTAAGCAAACCCCCCCCTGAGCTGGGTAAACTAGCATGACCGAGAGCCCCTTCGTTTAAACTACTGTCATCCTAAAAGGGCGTGCATTTAAGCGTTGCGATCCACCTAAAACACAACGTGCAATACGCATTTTTGATCGCTGGCTTGTCTAAATGCAGATAAAACGATAGCTGAAATTGACATCTCTACTTTAAGTAAAATAGCCTTAGATTTCCAACTAAAATTAGCATGTTCAGCAGTAAAGCGTAAGTCTGTTTGACGAAGAAACCTCATCTCAGCAGCTTGTAAACTGTACCGATGTATATTCTGCTTTGCTTAAAAGAAATCCAAATTGTAGTATGACTAAACCTGTGTCTAACAAAGAAAGCTCAGGACAAAGTTATATCTAGGTAGACCTGGGCGAGGCTCCCCTTTCTACAAAGGTAAAGGCCTTACAAATTATTGTTAGATTGATGTAATTCACCTAAATTCTAGCTGCATCTACAAGCAAAGAACTACCTAGCGATCAAAACTGTTTAATCGCTGAAAAGTCAGCAATCATGCACGAGAGGGATGTAACTATATATATGCTTAGACAAGCTTTGACTTACAGCAAATCTATTTCCTTACTCTGTAAACAAATAGAATAAGTTGCGTAAAATAAAGAGAAGAGTGCCATGAGTAAAATTAGCTAATGCCAAAACACATCTGCATTTTACTTAATGTAACACAGAGTCCTAGAAAGACTTAAAATAAAGGAGCATCCTGTTAACCCGTTTAAACATGCATAATTCATGTAAAATCTACAGACAGCCTTTAGGGACTGTTGAATTGTCTGACATGCTCTAGTTTCCATGACAACGACTTGGTACAGGAAGTGTTAACTTGTGATGTCACTTTGTAAACAAACCAGCCTAGGTGGCTACGCTAACCTAGCATCCTTCCAGCTTACGCTAAGCTAACCTAGCATCCTTCCAGCTTATGCTAGGCTAAACCAACATAGCATCCAGCTAGCTTACGCTACGCTAAGCTAACCTAGCGTCCATCCAGCTTAGCTGAAGCTAAATAATAACTTCTACAATTAGCAGTTAGCATAATTTACTTGAGCCCTTAATCACCGCTTGTGTTTACACAGTGCACAGTATTCTAAAATACTTTCCTTAACACCAGATAAGGGTTTCTAATTATTCACGTTCTGTGTTTGCAATTCTTCTTAGCTAAAGTTCACCTTCACTAGTTGAGGCATAGCCCTTGCTAACCGTCAAAGGCTAACTTTAAAGATACCCTGTTAATTAAACTTAAGTTAACTACAAGTAAAACTGTGTAGCTAGAGAAGAATTCATATAGCGATAGGAATCTTCATCGGCAGGTGACTAATCCTTTGATGGGACACACACGATGTGGCCCTGAACACGCAACCGTTGTAACCCACTATAAAGTGTTGGCCCAGGCAAATCTAAAGTTTAGTCACTAATGCCACTGATTATTCTCGCCTTCAGATCATTCTCGTGGTTTTGATCACGTTTATTCCTTTTTGCTTTTAATTTAAATTTTTTTTCCCTTTTTGCTTTTCTTTAATTTTCTTTAATTTCTTTGACCTTGATAATAATAGCACTCAGCTATTCCCTTTGCTTTTCGGTCATCTCTATGATTTAATTTTATTTTATTTCCTCTCTTGTTCAATCGTGGTTCCATTCTCCCATAGGGCCCAGAAAGGAAACAGAGACACCTTTATTTGTGATTTTGTTTATTTTCAACGAGTGTACTCATTTTTGTGACCCTGCAACACAAGTAACTTCAACAATTTACTAGGGCACAACTTTAGTCCAGAGGATTGACAATAAGCATAATTTGAATAGGAAAGCTGTCCTTTTTCCCCTATCATTCACTTCGTTAAGCCGTAGTGAACCACTAGTTAAGTCCAGAGAAATAATTTGGTCATAAGAACCATCTTCAGTCATTTATTTCATCTCGGCTATGCCCTTTCCAGGGAATAATCTTGGAACCACATAACTCTTAGCCTCCTAATATCCACAGCTAAGATAAGGTACAAGACACACTTCACTAGCTAGCTAAACATGAACACCTAGCTTTATGCTACATACCTAGCAAACCAATTAAACCATGGTTCTGAACTTTTAGGGTCATGCATTAGGCTCTCACCACAAGTCTGACTAAATGTCACAGAGCCCCTGCTTCACCTGACCTTAACCTTCCAA
This sequence comes from Semotilus atromaculatus, assembly GCA_031834385.1. Classification (NCBI taxonomy): domain Eukaryota; kingdom Metazoa; phylum Chordata; class Actinopteri; order Cypriniformes; family Leuciscidae; genus Semotilus; species Semotilus atromaculatus. The sequence continues at coordinate 20,234,545 of JAULUF010000007.1, forward strand.
CTTAACAAAGGCTATGCCAAAACTATGGACACTATGAGAAACCACCTCTCATACCCCTCCAGCCACCCACGACTGGCGTCTGAACCAACCGACAACCGGTGCCCCAGACAACCTACGTCATCAAGCACATGCTGCGTGCACTGGACAACATTCAGCGTTCTGCACCTGCGCCATCACCGCGCCACAGCTTGTTCTGACACAGTGCAAAAGGGGGGTAATGCCACAATGTATGCCCTATGCCCATGACGCACCATGTGCTGCCACCGCAGCATCAGAGACACTTGCAAGACACCGAAGCAAGTGGCATACTGGCGTCCTCAAAGCGAAAAGACTGTCCTAGCCAACCAAGGACGACATTCGCTGAAATTTTTCCTCCCTTTCTCTTTTTCTCTCTCCCTTTCACTTTTACCAGGATGCTGCTGTGCCTCCAGCCAACCAGAGGGCAGCCGCAATCGGACATCTCACCAGGTCCGGCACTAAGCATCGTCCTGAGGGAACCACCAGGACTCCTTTTCTGCCGGACCCGCACTCAGAAAGTGTCTGTGCCACCTGATCCTCGCAACGCCTACAGAACGCACTACCCCGGCGTAACGACACAATACAGCTGGGTAGGTGCCGACGGACAGAGGATGCCCTCACACACACTGAGGCCGAGGTCGAACACATGCTCAACCAACTTGAGAAAATGACTGTCACGCTAGCGGAGCCAGGTGGCCACAACCGCCGCCGCACTGCCGTCAGAACCCTGTTTAACACTTGTATGTCCAGCATGAATGCAGTAAACCTCGCCAACGTTGGACGGCATGCAGCCGAAATTCAGACTGAGATTCCACAGATAACAGAGCCACTCACAACAGAGTGCATCCCTGCAGACCATCGACAAGACGCTAAAGGGAACTGTGGTAACTTTCAACACTCACAACGTTCTGCCGACCCCGACAGTGAACTCCACGAAACAGCTGTTTACTGCCTTCCAGAAGGACGTTGCTCAAACTCAGCTGGTAACAGCCCTGATGACAAACCTGCTGCGGGGGGGGTGAACCCCTCCATCGACAGCCTCGCCATGGGTAGAATTCCACCGCACCTGATACCCTTAGGCCTCATGCAAACCGTGGTGGTGTCCGCCATCACCACGCCAACTGACTCCTTACAAATACACCTTGCCTACTCTCTGGGTAGTGCCATCCCACTCTGCGTCGACCACAAGCAGAGAAAAGGGGGTTTTCTCCTGAACTTGCCCATCCTAGAGTCAAGCCGAAGCTCAAGAACATTGTCAATGCCAGATTTTGAAAAGTAACACTCACTTCAAGATATGCACGCTGGACGTGGATGCCTCACACGACAGCGACACAAAGCTGCCTCAGCTCCGAATCCGCACATGTGCACATTGACCAAAGACGTTCAGTATCTCTGCCCCTAACAAACCTTTCCTCACAGACAACACTGACGGAATCTGCGGGCTGCAGATCAGCGGCACACGCTGCCCTGCCAAAGCCAAGCCTCGCACTCAGGTCACCGAGACCCACGCAGAGATTGTAGGTGAAAGGGGGACTCCTTAACACTCCTGTGCGCACAGCTGCACTCACTGACGACCAAAATGACACTGACACCTGTGTCACCTTGCTCGACCAGAGCATGTAATCCAAGCATCAAAGGTGCCATCCTTCACCTCGACGACCTGGCATCGTATCCTCTTCCAAGCGAAGAGCACCAATCAGAACTGACCTTGTTCCCATCGACATAGCCCTCCAAGCTGTGTCTCAACTGCCCGCCTTAACTGCCTCACCTGTTGTCCAATCCTGGACTGCAGCTGATCCTGCGCTGGGTACCTCTACGGTAATCAACCACACCCTGACACTTGACTTTCAATCAGGAGGCTCAACGAGATGCGAAAATCTACAGCCAAGCTCACGGGACCCTCAGGAAGAGGGTACCACGCCGGAGGCTGCGTCGAACCTCATCAAGCTGAGCCCTCAGCCTCAGCACTAGCAGCCACCTGCTACCCGAGCATCATGATTCACCTGTCATCCGTCAATTGTGATGATTATTGTCCGATGATGTCCACACAGGGACTTCATCAGACAAAAAGGGGGACTGTAAGGACTGAGCGGAACGACGAATCATCTAAATAACTAAATGTATTTCTTCCCATCAACCCTGGGACTTCAACACACACGCACATACACAAACTGGTACGAATTTCCCCATTAAGGACATCTTAATGAGATATATGTTATATGTTGTTATGTGGGTCTGAGTGCCCAGAAGATACCTGACTGCATGGTAGTTCTAAACGAACGATAAATGTTTGCATTATGCATTTTAATGAATAATCCAGCATTTTCACTCCTAACAAGTCTGTGAAACTTCCCCCCAAATCCAGCTAACACTGGCTGAAAGTGTCTGCTTACAGGTTTACGACCCCAAAGGAATGTCCAGGAACTTGAGTCCTGGAGAAGGAGAAATGAAACCCGTTCAGTCCTATATGTTCCATGTGTGTATATATATATATATATATATATATATATATATATATATATATATATATATATATATATATATATATAACCATGTGATAAACGTATTAACATGCACCTAATGTTCCATCACATGATTTTTCCTTTTATGTGGTTTGTTTCATGTAAGCGCTAATACTTAATGTTTCAAACTCTGCCAAGTAGGGTTAACCAAATCTCACCTATAGCGTGTTTGGTTTTGCTAAATTGGTACTTTGAAGATTTAACAGACTGTGTATATGATACGTTGGTAGATATGAAATATGATACAACATATTAGTATTACAAGAATAGTTCAAGGTTCTTCAGCGATTGACAAACCCAATCCCCTCCCCAGCATGCATGCAGGAGCTCCCTCTTTGCAGACAAAGAGCAATAAAAACCAAAATCCCGCCTGTGAATTCCAACCCTCTCATTGGACAAGCCCAAAGGAAGAGGCTGGATTTCGCCAAGGTGATAAATGGGGCTTCTGAGCTCCAAGGGGCTCTCTCTTTTTCGCGCTCTGAACTTGCTTGCCTATGTCTGTTTTAGTCATGTAGCTAGTCTCCGATACGATTTCCCCTCGGGAAATCCTTTCTTTCTTTTGTTTGTTTAAAAGTTTTGTTTTCTTTAAGTTTCCAACCTAATTCATCTCACAGGAGAGGAGATGAATTCAGCCGAATTTGGTAAAGCTACCTTAAAGACGTTAATCCTCTATTCAGCGCGCGCGCGCCGAACGCCACGTGACGCGCGCACACGGAACAAAGAACGTCCGCTCCTGCACGCGGCCTGGACAGGCCGTTTTAGGAACATGCAACGAGAGACCAAGAAACTTTGCAAGTATCTTTCAGCTTCTAGGAAGCATTAAGATGATGTTTTTCGTGTTGTTTCAGAGAGGTTATTGTCTGGGTGAAGATTTCCAATGCGCTCTCTCTCTCTCCCTCTCTCTCTCTCTCTCTTGTCTTACTATCTCACTCTTGCCAGAATGTGATTTCTTCGGGAGATCCCTTTGGGGATCTCTTTCTTTTGTTTTGCTTCTAGTTTAGGTTATGTTTTTCAGTCTTAGATAAGTCTCCGTGTAATTCCAATCGACGATCGAAAAGAACAGCGCGGAACATGTCTTTTCAGCAAATCCATCTAACAAGAGACATTTAAACGAGCGCGCGCTCGCTTTGAAGGAGAAACGCGCGCAGGTGACCGCATGATGCGCATGGCCGAGAGACACACCCAGGCTTCTTCACCAGCCATGCAAAGAGTTTACCAACCTGTGCAAGTACCCGTGTTTGATCACGCTTTTAAGATGGGTTGAAGTCTTGTTGTCTCTCAAAGTCCCTTGTCTATGCGAATTTGCTATTTAGTAAGATCTTCGGGTCTTTATAAAACTCCCTCGTGCATAACTTGCACCTTGCTAAAAATTCTCTCTCTGTCTCTATACATTTCTCGTTCATCGATGCCTTATTGTGTTTTGTCGTTTATTATGTTTGTAACGTTTGTGTGTTTCATCATTTATTATGTTTGTAAATACATATATCCCATGTAATTTTAGTAAATGCATAGGCTAGTTATTTCTTATTAAATTTCATGATACTCATTTGATGGATTGACTGTCTGCTCATACTTCGGGTCCCTGAAATGCCTATCCAAAAGCTACGAGCTTTACAAATTAAAGATACTTTAAAGAGTATGGGTTTATAGGGCGGGAAGACTAATTCTTGTGGCCACAGAATTGATTTTCCTAAACTCTATAAATTAATTGAGCTAATTAATGTTACCTATTTGTAAAACGTGATCTGTGTAGCTAATCGCAATCAACTTGCGGTTGGCTGCCATACACATGCAAGCATGCAGTCTTGTATGCAGGTAAAGTAACGTATCATCCCTTATCGGGAGATGTATTAACATGTAAGACTGATCTGATACAAACCTGTATGAATAATTATTAATTATGAATTATGAATTATGATATGCAAATTCCCCGTAATCAGATCCACCCCTTAGTCATTACATCTGTAATACCTAATATTGAACCTGTATTGTGATGCGCCAGTTCTACATATAAAGAGTTAAACGTGTGCCCGTTTGGTTATTGAAGTACATCACAGTCCTAATCAGAGCTGTAGAGATGGGTGCCAAGATGGCCGAGTGAGTAGACGCTTTCTACCGAGCGCTGCAAAAGAAAGTTTTGGAATCGGTAGAACTCAATTTAATATCGCGCCAAGCACCAAATTTTGTTTTCTTAAATACTACAGCACTCGTAAGACGAACTATTGAGCAATGTCAAACCAACGCTCGACTTCTCAAAGGAAAAGAGGCCAAGAAAGCACCGTACGGAAGCTAAATCCAGATGCTAGCAATCTCAAGGCTGGCAACGCTCTAGTTGATAATTGTCACGAATATGCCTCCACTTCCCTGCCTCTCACCACTGCTGAAAACCTCATTGATGATTTTCCGCTGTTGCCGATCACTCCTAGTAAGTCACCAGCACCGAAGAAAATGATGTGCACAGTCGGGTCCGAGCAAACCAACGCCAACGATATCATAGCTAGCCTCTCAGCTCTGATAAACACCCGGTCAGACAACACTGAAAGCATGGTCAGTGCCAATGCACTCAAAATTGAAGGTCTTAAAAAGACAATTGACTTTGTGTGTGCAGAGATTAAGGATGTAAAGAGCAAAGTGTATACACTCGAGAAGAAAATGGCAAAAGAAGAAAAACGAGTAGACACATGTCAGCAAAGGGTCTCGGAGTTAGAAAGATACTCCAGGAGATGGAACCTTAGACTTTACGGAGTTGAATAATCAGAAAAGGAAAACGTACGAAAGAAGGCCATCGAGATCTGTCAGGCTATTCTGCCGGAGGAGAAGAACAGGCTGGCTGACACTATCGACACCGTACATTGTTGTGGCAAATTCTAAGTCTTCAAAGTCTGCTTCGGGTTTCAAAGAAATTCTTGCAGAGTCGAAGTTTCAGGTCTCAGAAGAGTTAACTTTATTGAGCAGTTCAACAAAGTGAGATGGTTGCAAGGCATCTGATCTTACAATGGTCAGGCTCTAGTTTTATACCTTTTTCTTATTGATTTGTATCCTTTTACACAATGGGCACCTGTATTAGTATCTTTTCACACAATGGGCATCTGTATTAGTATCTTTTCACAAAATGGGCATCTTGTTTTAGTATCCTTTTCTTAGTGGTACATCGTTACATTGTAGTGGCACATCGTTACATTGTATACAATATGTTTCTCTTCCAGTGCTTCCCAACCCCTGCATCTGTGCTACAAGTTTTTTGGGTACTTTTCCACTCTCTTGTCCATGTCCTCATGTGCCCTGTCCTCACATGCCCTGTGACCTAGTTTTTTGCTTGACATTACAGCATTACAGCATTCAGACTCATGTATGAGACAGATGAAATATGAATTTCTCCAACACAACCCCCCTTTGGGACTACCTCTAGTCCCACCTTCAATATCAGTACCCAAAATGCATCTTCATGGATGAGCTTCCTGTCAGTACTTATCATATATGGTCAATATAGACCATCCATCTTTACCAATAGAGCCCAATCACAAAGGTGCACTCTGGAGGAGAAATGAGACCAAACATCTCCACCCACACTTGGCTAGAATGGAGTAAAAGATCTCACCCTCCTATTAGACCATCATAATAAGGGGATGTGCCTTTTCAAACTTTCAAAAACATTTCACATAATACAGATTATGCATTTTACAATCTTTGGTCCATCCCACGATGCCAGAGGAACTGCGCAGGCACTTCCGGTGGCCTGGAGTGCTATCTGGGTTGCTCCATCGTTGCCAGAGGTGCCCAGGCTTTGCCTATGGCGCTATCTGGTGTTGGAGCAGACAGCGGGTTTTTAAACCACCAGTTGAGTCTGCCCTTATTTCTTCAACAATCGACGACCGCGCTTTACAAATAATTCCTCTTTTGCATTATACTATATAAATGTTCTGGTCTAATGCATGTAAGTTCTAGACTTCTGACTTGTTACAGAAAGGCACTAAATTATATTCAAAATGTAAAAAATAAAATTTTATTGAATAAGGTGATTAATGGTAATAAAAACATTCTTATCTTTTCCCTTTGTATCTGGTTGCATTACCTCGTACCACGGGCAATGACCTGCTTCAGACCTTCTATCGTCCCCTCTCATTCACATATTTATAATTGTGACAGTTAGTGTGATTATATGTAAAAATATTTCATCAAGGTTAAATGTATAAAACATGCAAAAGATCATATGAGTAAATATTCAGGAAAAAAGGGTCCTTGTACCATATCAAAGGAATGTAGAAAAATCCCTCTAACTAACTCCCTACTCTACACAGTACTTAATTGTACTAACTAATTTTACCCCAAAATAAAATACACAGTGGGGCTATCTCCCTTTCTATTAGAAACATAGTCAAAATAGTATCAAAAGTAATAAGGTACCCTTTATCCTTACTCCCCTTACAGGAACTCGTCCAGTTCATCCAAACCGGGGCCAATTGGATACACTCCCGAATTTGTGCACCCAATATCAATTCCCGATTGCTTCACTGATACATTGATCATCTGTTTGGCAGCTGCACTGGCTAGCATGGATCTGAGAAAAGGCACAATACAGCAGAACAAAAAAGAAAAATGATAACAGCCACAGTTATTATTACTCCCACCTTAATGAACCATTCTTTCCAGGACCCAAATACAGAGTCAAATCAGTTTCTAACGTGTCTGTCTCTCCCCGGAGTTTCAGCAACCTTCTTGTCTTAGATCCTTCAGCTTCTTCATGGCCCTAGTAAAAGCTCCATCAGGGGCTGTATTACTTGGAGTAAAGTTAAAACAGTTAGCTTCAAATATTATACAACACTTTTTTTCTCCGCAACTAACCAATTTAATGTTGGTCTGTTTTGCCATGCCATGTTGCTCATGAGTTCCCAACTTCTCTCCCATGGCTCTCAATGTGCCTTCAATGTGTTAATGAACTTCTGTTGATTGCAATAAATGTAATTCATCCATTCTTCATTTTATCAAGTTATGCATACAAATATACTAAAAGCCTGATTTACTTCATTCTTAAAGCTATGCTTAAACTCAATTGGTGTTCCCCATGGCAATCAAATCTATACACAGCAATTCTGACATTGTTTAGAACACAAATATTGAATTTGGCTATCTGTCAATCTTCTATTAAAATCATCTATTATCAACTTTCTTTTTTATTTTACCCACTTCCCCCCTTTGTGCGAAACCACGCACATCTGAAATTAAAATAGTATAAAGGTTTTCCAGTGTAATTATCTTAATTCCTTTAATACATGATTTGTCCAATCTAAAGTTGAGAGATCTGCTTATGCCTTCTTGACTTATTCAATATAGACTTAATTTTATATTCAATGATCTATCCTAAATTTCAAGGTACGAATACCACCAATTCTAAATTGGTAACACAACTCTGATGACAAAAGCTACTGAATGTTGGCAATGTAGCATTCCCCATGTGACAGTGTCTACATCTTTGAACAACACAGGTGGCCGACATCAGTTGCCAGTTTATTGTGTTAAACAGCTGTCATAAACCCCAAATTTTCAATATCTAATAGAACAAATTATGTGGTAGGTCTGGACATGCTGCTGTTTGAAAGAACCATTATTAATTTCTCTAATCTGATTTGTCATTCATCTGTTAATTTAATTTATCTTCATAATCTTTTAAATTACTTTAGATCTCATCATAATCTCAAATTCATGACCCACAACAATCGTGCAATCCCTGGTAATGACAAAATTCGTGATATCACATGCTTGTAATTTGTGTAGTAACTATTTTCATTTCTAAACCTAAAAAAAATAACTATTGGCCAAGATAGAGCGACCAGCACCACAGCTCTATCATCCACATTTTTGTTGTTTAACACATTATGTCCTGTTTTTCAATAGAGAGCTCAGAATCACTTAAGCTTATATCAACTCTGTCTTGAAAACAGAGCCCAAAAAGTTCTCTGTTTAATGGACAAAATCATCAATTATCTAATTATGCATTTACTGTTATTATTATTATTATTAAATGCTTACAGCTGGACTGATGTCTATGGAAAGAAAGCAAATAGAGTGTTAGCCTAACAGAACATAGAGAACTGCTGCTGGACCAGTGAATAATCAAAATACAATTAATATGGCCAATCAATGAAATTTGAAGCGGTCTTTGTAGTGATCAATGAAGACGTATCACCTGTGCCCACTTAGGAAAGAATGAAGTCCTTCTGTTTGGATCAGTTGAACTGGTTTGGCTGCTGTCTGAGTGTTTCCCTCCTCATCCGATGCATTTGATCTGTCAGTCTTTATTCAAGGGTCTGACTTCATGCTGGGACATAGTGGTTTGACTGGATGCTGTTGTCTCTCCTCAGCCTGGCTTTTGGCCAAGCAACGGAGGCAAATCTGCATAATGACAGGAAGTTTTTCTTGGCTGTTTCTGCATCAACACAGTCTTTGTCTATACCAGCTCCTCAGAAGTTTCATCTTCCTCTTACAGTGAGGATGAAGGCCCACCAACCAGATGCCTCTTCTTCTCTCTGCAGCCGTGTCCTTATGTTTCTTGCTCTCACTTGTTGCACAGTCTAGTCGCTGTAGCTAGTAGCTAGTAGCTCAAACGAAACCTTTTACAGCACAAACCAGCACAAACGAACGAGACTATTTTGGGTGAATTTGGAGCATATGGGGGGCTGGTGACGTCATCGTCTATAATTCAATTTCTGATATATTAAAACCCGACACAGCACAAACGAAACTTTTACCAGCACAAACCAGCACAAACGAAGCACAAACGAACGAGACTATTTTGGGTAAATTTGGAGCATGTGGGGGGCTGAGTGACCTCAGAATGACCACCCTAATATTATTTTAATATCTAAAAAACTGAAGCAGCTCAAACGAAATCTTTTACAGCACAAACCAGCACAAACGGAGCACAAACGAACGAGACTATTTTGGGTGAATTTGGAGCATGTGGGGGGCTGGTGACGTCATCGTCAATAATTCAATTTCTGATATATTAAAACCCGACACAGCACAAACGAAAATTTTACCGGCACAAACCATCACAAACGAAGCACAAACGAACGAGACTATTTTGGGTAAATTTGGAGCATGTGGGGGGCTGAGTGACCTCAGAATGACCACCCTAATATTATTTTAATATCTAAAAAACCGAAGCAGCTCAAACGAAACCTTTTACAGCACAAACCAGCACAAACGGAGCACAAACGATTGCGTCTATTTTGGGTGAATTTGGAGCATGTGGGGGGGCTGGTGACGTCATCGTCTATAATTCAATTTCCGATATTTTAAAACCCAACGCAGCACAAACGAAAATTTTACCGGCACAAATCAGCACAAACGAACGAGACTATTTTGGGTGAATTTGGAGCATGTGGGGGGGCTGAGTGACCTCAGAATGACCTAATTATTTTAATATCTAAAAAACCGAAACAGCACAAACGAAACTTTTTACAGCACAAACCAGCACAAACGGAGCACAAACGATTGAGCATAGTTTGACGACGTTTTGCGTTGGGTGGGGGGCCAACTTCACGCAGGTCTCGAGGACGTATCGCACACCGGACGCGCACTTTGTCAGTTTATGGCCAGCAATATTGTTATGTTTAAGGACATTATGGAATTAAGATCATGTCTGTCATGATTGTACTGTAGGAATTAAATACAATCGTTGCTTAGTCTGCAGTCTGAACACTTTACCTCAGAGCGTCCGTTAACTGAATGAATTGAGAATATCACCTGAAAATCCGATAACATCAGCAATTTTCATTCAACCAGCTGTTTTCTGTAAATGAATGTAAAACTAAATGTATATTCAAGGCAGCACAGGGTGAAGTAGGCCTATGTATGTACATTAATGACGATTTGAGACAAACGACTGAGTGTCTTCTTCTGCTTAATTAATGGCATTTGTTAAACAACTAACTGAGGCATTACTGCCACTAGTGGTGTGATGGTGTATTGTAACTGTCTCGTGGATAACAGTGGTCATTCGGGTGTCTTCAATTGATAAATTCGCTCCGTGCACAATATGGCGACCGTTGACGGTCGAAACTTGAGTGTGTGGGCCAGTACTTCCGGTGAAGACTTCCGGTTATTTGACAGAGAGCGGGAGACAACGAGACAACAACAACCGAGTTCCATTACCACAGAGATTTTTCAGAATGAGTGTTTTTAGTATTCAAAAGAGGCGACTTGCCTTTCAGAGAGTGACAGCCTCAACACTTCATTGTTGTGTGCCATTATGTACTGTTTCGTCGAGTTACAACAAAGAAGTCAGCTTTCATGCATTCCCCGTTGAAGCTGCGGTACGGGCTGAGTGGGTGCAGAAGATCCGGAGAGATGACTTCAACCCAACCAAAAACACCCGGGTCTGTAGTCGGCATTTTAAGCAAACTGATTTGAATGTTACTGCCGGGGGGTTGAGGAGGCTGAAGAAGGGAGCCGTCCCAGTTTACTTTTCATGGAATGGGTACAAACTACCTGCGCCCAGACCGAGCGTCTGGGAACGGCGTCCGCGGGCCGAGAGTCCCGCACCAGAGTCAGGCTCGGACGCAGAGATGGAGACCGAAATGGCTCCAGATCACGACTACTGTGTAGTCCCTCAGACAGGAGCGAGGGCAAGTAATCTGGCTGACGAGAACGAAGCTCTACGTCGCCATATTAGGGAGCTACAACAGCAGTTGGAAGTCCTCACACTTCGCCAGCGTTTTGGGATAGATCGCCTGTCTGCATCAGATGAGGACGTGCGCTTTTATACCAGGTTTGCGTCCTACAGGAGTTTCATGGCTTTTTGGAGTTTAATTGAACCTGCTGTGATCAACAAGATGGTGCGCATAACCAGTGCCAAGACAGCCTCTGCCAACATCAGCACAGTCCATCACCCAACAACGGTAGGTAACAAATATGGTAACATGACATGCATAGAGTTGTAGCCCTACTGTAACTCTGAAATAGGATACAAACTGTTTTATTCCGTAATTGCCCCTGTTGGTTTGTGGAGTTCACTACATCTAACTAAAAAGTAAAAGCCAACAAGCTGATGTTGGTATTATTTTCTGATTTATACTTTGTAATAACAATATAACGTAAAAAAACTAAACTTGTAATAACAATATAAATTAAAAAACTAAACAGAGGCTTTTATTTTTATCTCAACAGAAACTGAGTGTAACCCTGGTTAAATAATTGTTTTACAGATATTATTTATTTTTATGTTGCTTGAATTGAATGTTATGATTATTCATAAATGTGAAATTCTATACAAAATAATATAAATATATATCTGAATTGAGTTAAGTTATGAGTATCCACCAATCGGAGCGTTTGGTTGCTGGCTCCGCCCCTTGCTTACGAATAGCGTTGCACAGATTAGACAACAGATGCAGAGCGACGGAGATATCTGATCTGACTAGAGCAATCTTGACGAGAGAGTGTTAAAATTGAACTGATATAGCTCTTAAACTGTTCAAAGCTCATAAAAACGGAAAAAATCTGAGAAGTAAGATAGTAGATGACCTTTTATGATTGTCAATCGGGCACTTCAGAGTTTACATTGACTCGTGTGGTTGTGTCAGACCGCATGGTGTATTAAGTGTTCACTGCTGACGCCATTTTGTTTGCGCGTGCCTGTGGGAAAAAAAAGTGAATGAACAGGCCAGGTTTTTTTTTTCTGAGTGAATTGTTTTTCCAAGATGGATTTCCCCAATTGATGGCGAGCCTCCCACTTCGATTCTGAAGGGATCACGAACTTAGAGGAGAGGACAGTTTCCGTCTCATTATTCCGTTTCATCTGCTCGGATAAGTAAGAGTATACATTTTCAGAGACTGATATTTGTTTCTTGGGACTGAAACAGTAACTCCGTTTACACAATTGTGAAAATATAACATTGATCAACATTCCAATTGATATTTCTTGGAAGCAGTGGTTAATGTGTTAGGCCACTGGTGATTGCTTTTTGTTTTTGTTTTTTTTCTTTCATTTGCGATCACTTGGATACAGTGAGTGCAATTGTGATTATTGATATGCAAAAAGTTATTTAGAGGGTGCACCCAGGCAATATATAATTTTTTTTTGTATATATTCATTTCCTCTGTTGTTTTGTATTGTTATTTTGTGATTGAGGAAAAAAAAAGGAAAATACTAAAGAGAAAGGATCACTAAATACAAAAAGTAAAGTTACCTTTTAAGGTTCAACCTACCTTCTGTCTCTGTCTGTTTTCTCAGCATCACCACCACCTCCGTTTTCGTACCAAGCAGTCTTCTGATTTTATTTGTCTGGTCCATTAGTGAGTTAATACCCGCTACAACTGTGGCGAGCCAGCCAGGAGGTGGTGCTGTTTCTGAGTATTAACAGCTGTGATTTGAACGATTAAATTAGCATTTTTTTATCCTTAACCAACAAAAATGGACATAGTTGAGGCAGAGGGTATTAAAGTCCCGAACTCTGTGATTGTAAGTGGCTTGACAAAAACCGAAAGTGATGATGAGTTAATTGACATCCTGAAAAAGTATGGTTCTTTTGCCAGAACCATTTTCATTAGTGACAAAGAATCAGAGTTTTACCAGAGCACAATAATTGAATATAACAGTGGTCAAGCCTTGGAAATGCTAGAACCCCAGCTGCCTTATACTCACCATCTGTCCAGTGATCCAGGTATCACTTACCACGTGAGGGCATTGTCTAGTGTCTTTACACAGCAATTGGGCAGTAGCGTCACTAAATCTTACCTTGAAGGACTGAAAGAAATAGCAAAACTGAGCGGAACCAATTTCGAAGCAGTGTTGAGCCAGATGCTATCTCAAATGAGCGCAGAACTCACACCAGCATCCACCGATCTTGAGGCTGGAGATGGAAACCCTACTGTGCAAGAACTCCCTGGCGACTGTGTTGGAGCAGCACCTGTTAAGCCAAGTCAGGTAGATGAACCAAAGTCACCGCACACGCCTGTTAAACTGAATGCTCCACCTCTCTTTACCTCTCAACAAATACACAGCCCACCTGAAGTTCAGAAGCTCATTGTGGAACACGTTGTGAGGAGTGGTGAAATGACTTCTCAAGGGCCTGTGCAGACAAGGCTCAGGATGTTCTCCGGTAAATGTCCTAGACCTGGAAATGAGGCCGATTATGATACTTGGCGTTCCAGTGTTGAGCTTGTCCTGAAAGAGCCTGGCTTATCTGATCTGCATGTGTCCAGGAAGATAGTGGACAGTCTTTTGTCACCTGCAGCCGATATTATAAAACACCTGAGCCCTGAAGCTCCATCCTCAGCTTATCTTCAGTTGCTAGATTCTGCTTTTGGCATTGTTGAAGATGGGGATGAACTCCTTGCAAGATTTATGAATACCCTACAGGATGCCGGTGAGAAACCATCCGCTTACCTGTATAGATTGCAAACAGCCTTGAGGGTGACTATCAAAAGAGGTGGTATTACACCTGAGGAGGCAGACCGGCACCTCCTCAAGCAGTTTTGTAGAGGCTGCTGGGATAATGATTTGATTACTGATCTGCAGCTAGAGCAAAAACGCAACCGACCCCCTCCTTTTGCGCAGCTTCTGCTCATGCTACGCACAGAAGAAGACAAGCATACAGCAAAGGTCACTCGTATGAAGCAGCATCTTGGGTCTTCTAAACAGAGAGCTTTGATGCATTCCCAAAGAGCGTGGGCCTCTGCAGAACCTGAGCAAAGAGAAGCTCCAGGAGTGGTTTCACTTGCCACTGAGACACAAGAGCTCAAGAAACAGATTGCTAAGCTACAAAGTCAGTTAACCAATCTTATGACCAAGCCAAAAATCCAGAAGAAATTCCCACAGCAGGAAGCAGTAGACAAACAGTACAAAACAAAAGTTGGAACTGCCAGTAATGTGAGTGTGACTGCAGTCAATAAGAAACCAATGGGCAGGCCCAGGCCATGGTACTGTTTTACATGTGGCGAGGATGGCCACGTTGCATCTTCCTGCACTTCTGAACCTAATCCTGCACTTGTCACTACCAAATGCAAGCTCCTGAAAGAGAAGCAGTTTCAGTGGGATGCTCAGAACCCCACCCCCAACTCTGATTTAAACTAAAGCCAGCCCTTGTTGTGGGACAGACAGGGGCTGAATGTAAAGCAAACCGTCCCACTGCTAAACATGTGTCAAACAAATGTCAATCTTCCAGCAAGCAAAGCGCTAGCCTGCCAAAGGGTTTAGTCGGTGCGAGGTGCATTGCGGAGGTCAGCATAGCCGGTGAAAAGTGTCATTGTCTATTGGACACTGGGTCACAAGTCACAACCGTCCCTCAATCCTTTTATGAGCAGCATCTCTCAGAGTACCCCATTAACTCCATCAATGACATCTTGGAAGTAGAAGGTGCCAATGGTCTGTCTGTCCCATATGAAGGCTATATAGAAGTAGACATTACCTTTCCTGAGGAGTTCCTGGGTGTGAGTGTTGAGGTGCCTACCGTAGCCCTAGTAGTACCTGATGTCAAATCTCACAACCAACCATTGGTTTTAATAGGCACAAACACCTTGGATGTTCTCTATGAACAACATTTGAATGCAAGTTCCCCAACATACCAACCATCTTCATTTGGTTACAGAGTGGTTTTGAGGACACTTGAAACAAGACGGAAACAAAACTCAAATGGTGTTCTTGGTCATGTGCGGTTGAAGAGTAAAGTACCTGAGGTCATGGCTGCAGGTCAGACAGTAGTGGTGGAAGATTCCGTTGCAGTGCCCTGTGGGGTTGATAAGTGTGTTGTGGTGGAGCATCCATCTAACCCATTTTTGCCTGGTGGGGTATTTGTAAAACGCTGCCTATTTACACTTTCTAAAACTCAGCCTTACCGTTTACCAGTGGTGCTCACAAATGAAACTGAACATGATATAGCTATTCCACCAAGGTGTATAGTGGCAGAACTCCATGCGATTAAATCAGTGCTTCCTCCTCCAAGCACCTCTTTAAAAGATAAGCACCCACCTGCTCAGGAGCTCAATTTCACTTTAAATTTTGGTGAGTCTCCTTTACCACAGAAATGGAAGGACCGTATCACTAACAAGCTCAGAGAAATGCCAGAAGTTTTCAGTCAGCATGACTTGGACTTTGGGCACACCCAGAAGGTGAAACATCGCATAAATCTGAACAATGAAACTCCTTTTAAACACAGAGCACGACCGATCCACCCACAAGATATTGAGGCAGTCCGCAAGCATCTGCGTGACCTTCTAGCAAGTGGAGTCTTACGAGAGTCCGAATCACCCTTTTCCTCACCCATTGTGGTGGTGAGAAAGAAGAACGGAGATATACGGCTGTGTATCGATTATAGGAAGTTAAACCTCCAGACGGTGAAGGACGCGTATGCACTACCCAATCTTGAGGACACCTTTTCTGCTCTGACAGGTTCCAGATGGTTCTCCGTACTAGATTTGAAATCGGGATATTATCAGATAGAAGTTGAGGAGTCTGACAAGCCCAAACCGCCTTTGTCTGTCCGTTGGGGTTTTGGGAATTTAACCGTATGCCCCAAGGTGTCACTAATGCACCAAGTACTTTCCAAAGATTGATGGAGAAGTGTATGGGGAACATTAATCTGAAGGAAGTACTGGTTTTTTTGGACGATCTCATAATATTCTCAGACACTCCAGAGGAGCATGAGAGACGGCTATTGAATGTTCTATCTCGCCTCAAGGAGTACGGACTGAAACTTTCTCTGGAGAAATGTAAATTTTTCCAAACCTCCGTTCGCTATCTAGGACACATCGTGTCAGAGCATGGGGTTGAAACAGATCCCGAGAAGACACAAGCGTTAAAAACCTGGCCGAGTCCCACGAACCTAAAAGAACTGAGGTCATTTTTGGGCTTTTCCGGCTACTATCGCCGTTTCATTAAGGATTATTCGAGGATTGTAAAACCACTCAATGATCTTACTTCAGGGTATCCACCGTTAAGGAGGAGTGGTAAAAAGAGTGACAAAAAGGGTCAGTACTACAATCCTAAGGAGCCCTTTGGGAGTCGTTGGACGCCTCTTTGTGAGGAAGCTTTTCAGTCCATTATCGGGAAGCTAACTAGTGCACCTGTCCTGGGTTTTGCTGACCCCAAACTCCCCTACTTTCTCCATACCGATGCCAGCACCAAGGGATTAGGAGCTGCGCTGTATCAAGAACAAGGTGGGCAGATGCGTGCAATTGCATTCGCGAGCAGAGGGCTGTCGCACAGTGAGTCAAGGTATCCTGCTCACAAACTTGAATTCCTTGCTCTTAAATGGGCAGTAACTGAAAAATTCAGTGATTACCTTTATGGCAGCCAATTTACTGTCATTACTGATAGCAACCCTCTCACGCATGTTCTTACCACTGCAAGATTAGATGCAACTAGTTATCGGTGGCTTGCAGCTCTTTCTACGTTCTCCTTTAAGTTGCAGTACAGGGCAGGCAAGCTGAACATTGATGCCGATAGCCTTTCAAGGCGACCTCAGGAGCCTTTTCCAGAAAACCCCTTATCACAAAAGGAGCATGAAAGGATCCAACAGTTCATAGAGCATCAACTTACCGCCGCAGAAGAGTCTTTCAGTGCCACGGAGGAGGAAGTCCAGGCCATCTGTGAGAAGCACCTTGTTAGGCAATCAGCTGATGTCGGGCCAGGCATTGCTCTTGTAAGCTCCCTTGCACTACGTTCTGATGCTGTACCCGACTGTTATGAACGAGAAGATAGTTCTGATTGCTTACCTGTTATACCTCAACTTTCAAAAGATCTTGGTGAAAAACAAAGAGCCGATCCAGTTCTTCGAGAGGTGATTTTGCACTTGGAGTTGGGAGAGAGACCTTCACCAGCGCTAAGGAAGGAACTTCCTGTTCTTCCTTATTTCCTAAAAGAATGGAACCGCCTTGAGATAAAGGATGGAACACTTTATAGGAGACGAATAGATAAGGATTCTATCACTTACCAGCTAGTGCTCCCGGAAGAGTTAAGATCCACGGTGATGAGCAGTTTACATGATAATATGGGACACATGGGGATGGAGAGAACCTTGGATCTGGTCAGATCCCGTTTCTACTGGCCAAAAATGGCTGCTGAAGTGGAACAGAAGGTCAGGACATGTGGTCGTTGTGTGCGAAGGAAGTCCTTACCTCAAAAAGCGGCACCCTTGGTCAACATCCAGGCCACTAGACCGTTACAATTAGTTTGTATGGACTTCCTCTCATTGGAACCAGATAGAAGCAACACAAGAGATATCTTAGTGATCACAGATTTTTTCACTAAGTATGCTGTGGCAATCCCTACCCCAAATCAAAAGGCGAGAACAGTAGCAAAGTCTCTTTGGGAGAATTTTATTGTGCACTATGGGTTCCCTGAACGCCTTCACAGTGACCAGGGCCCAGATTTTGAGTCACGCACAATCAAAGAACTTTGTGAGATATCAGACATCAAGAAAATTCTAACAACACCCTACCATCCTAGGGGAAATCCTGTGGAGCGTTTCAACAGGACTCTGCTGAATATGCTTGGCACATTAGAAGAGAAAGACAAAAGTCATTGGAAAGATTTTGTCAAGCCCTTAGTGCATGCATATAATTGCACGAAGCACGAAGTTACAGGGTTTACCCCCTATGAATTGATGTTTGGGCGCCAGCCTCGGTTGCCTATCGACCTCGCCTTTGGATTAGCACACAAAGACAGTCCACAGAAATCCCATTCTGAATATGTCAAGCACCTAAGGTCTCATTTAGAAGAAAGGTATCTGCTTGCCTCCAGTAGAGCATTAAAGAGTGCAGAGCGGAACAAAACCAGGTTCGACAAAGGTGTGACAAATTCCTCCTTGGAAGTCAATGATCGAGTGTTGGTGAGAAATCTTCGGCTGCGTGGTAAACACAAGTTAGCAGACAAGTGGGAGTCAGAGGTGTATGTTGTAGTAAAGCGAGCAGCTGACTTACCAGTTTACACAGTTCGTCCTGAGAGCAAGGATGGTCCTCTTCGTACACTTCACAGAGACCTTCTGCTTCCTTGCGGATTCTTACCAACACCAGAAGTCTCAAGCCCTACCTTGTCCAAACCTACTTCTAAACCCAGAACACGGCAGAACCCTAGTGTTCCACCATCGGATGATGACTCATTTGCTGACTCAGAGGATGAAGATCTTAATGGACGGTCTAATGCTTTTCCAGTTGTGGAAACAGTGCGGTTCTCTACAGTCCATGACATCTGTAGATCAAAGGAAACTGTGGATGTTTCTTCTGATGCTGACTTGATTAACCAAGATCCCCCAGATGTTGACAATCCAGTGGAGCACTCACCTGCTGATGCATCAGACGAATACTTACCTGTTGACGATCCACCTGTTG
This sequence comes from Semotilus atromaculatus, assembly GCA_031834385.1. Taxonomy (NCBI): domain Eukaryota; kingdom Metazoa; phylum Chordata; class Actinopteri; order Cypriniformes; family Leuciscidae; genus Semotilus; species Semotilus atromaculatus. The sequence goes on from JAULUF010000007.1 coordinate 20,253,414, forward strand.
ATGCTCCAAGGGTCCCTGAAACAAGTAATATACCTGACGAGGACCAAACTGAAACAGAAAAGGACCTACCTGTTCAGAGTGAATATGAAGTTGAAGTGACAAACTATGCTGAAGTATCAGATGTTCCTGTTGAAGGGAAAGAACAACAGCCAGAAACTGAGGGGGGGCATAATTCAGATATTCCGCTCAGACGCTCTAATAGGCAGAGAGGGGAGCCTGAGAGACTTGCCTACTTTCAACTTGGAAACCCCTTGTCTTTTGTTGTTCAGTCCTTGTTCCAGGGGTTAAGCCCTGCCCTTGTTAGCTCTCTCAATGGTGTTGAAAATCCAGGTGCCCTTTCCATTTTACCTGATGTTTCATCAAATGTAGTGACTAATCAGCCACTCAGAGCATGCAAAGGGTCTTGCATGATTTCAGGGGGGGAAAGTGTAACCCTGGTTAAATAATTGTTTTACAGATATTATTTATTTTTATGTTGCTTGAATTGAATGTTATGATTATTCATAAATGTGAAATTCTATACAAAATAATATAAATATATATCTGAATTGAGTTAAGTTATGAGTATCCACCAATCGGAGCGTTTGGTTGCTGGCTCCGCCCCTTGCTTACGAATAGCGTTGCACAGATTAGACAACAGATGCAGAGCGACGGAGATATCTGATCTGACTAGAGCAATCTGACGAGAGAGTGTTAAAATTGAACTGATATAGCTCTTAAACTGTTCAAAGCTCATAAAAACGGAAAAAATCTGAGAAGTAAGATAGTAGATTACCTTTTATGATTGTCAATCGGGCACTTCAGAGTTTACATTGACTCGTGTGGTTGTGTCAGACCGCATGGTGTATTAAGTGTTCACTGCTGACGCCATTTTGTCTGCGCGTGCCTGTGGGAAAAAAAAGTGAATGAACAGGCCAGGTTTTTTTTTCTGTGTGAATTGTTTTTCCAAGATGGATTTCCCCAATTGATGGCGAGCCTCCCACTTCGATTCTGAAGGGATCACGAACTTAGAGGAGAGGACAGTTTCCGTCTCATTATTCCGTTTCATCTGCTCGGATAAGTAAGAGTATACATTTTCAGAGACTGATATTTGTTTCTTGGGACTGAAACAGTCACTCCGTTTACACAATTGTGAAAATATAACATTGATCAACATTCCAATTGATATTTCTTGGAAGCAGTGGTTAATGTGTTAGGCCACTGGTGATTGCTTTTTGTTTTTGTTTTTTTTCTTTCATTTGCGATCACTTGGATACAGTGAGTGCAATTGTGATTATTGATATGCAAAAAGTTATTTAGAGGGTGCACCCAGGCAATATATATATTTTTTTTGTATATATTCATTTCCTCTGTTGTTTTGTATTGTTATTTTGTGATTGAGGGAAAAAAAAGGAAAATACTAAAGAGAAAGGATCACTAAATACAAAAAGTAAAGTTACCTTTTAAGGTTCAACCTACCTTCTGTCTCTGTCTGTTTTCTCAGCATCACCACCACCTCCATTTTCGTACCAAGCAGTCTTCTGATTTTATTTGTCTGGTCCATTAGTGAGTTAATACCCGCTACATGAGACCCATTGACGAGTTTCTGCTGTTCCTGATGTACCTGTCAGTGGGTTTTCCTCTCAGGGACCTTGCAGAGAGGTTCAGCATTCACCGCACTACTGCAAGTCGGATCATCTCCACATGGACTCATTTCCTGTACTGCCTGCTGGGAAGCCAGCGCCTTTGGATTCCTCCAGAGATAGTGAGAGCTCACCTGCCACCTGAGTTTGCAGCTTTTTCTGATACACAGGTGGTCCTTGATTGTACAGAGATATTCTGTCAGACGCCATCCTCGCTGCTCCTTCAGAGTGAGGTTTTCTCAACCTACAAATCACACACTACATTCAAGGCCATGATTGGCATGGCACCCCACGGTGCTGTCACCTTTGTGTCTGGACTGTATGCAGGCTCTATGAGTGATCGCGAGATCTTCAAGCAGTCCGGGATTGTTAAGCTTTTGAAGCCAGGTATGGCGATCATGGTGGACAAAGGGTTTGTTGTGGACAACCTTGCTCCTTGTAAGGTGTACCGGCCTGCCTTTCTCAGCAACAAACAACAAATGAGTCGAGAGGATGTCAGACAGACACAGTCAATTGCACGTCTGAGAGTGCATGTAGAGAGGTGCATAAGGAGAGTGAAAGAGAACAAACTGTTCGACAAGGACATACCACTGTCTATATGCGGGAACATTGATGAATTGTTCAGTGTGGCCTGCTTCCTGGTCAATTATCAGAATGGGCCATTGGTGAAGGCATGGGCAACTCGGCAATGAATTAAAGATCTTGCTTCTTAAAAACATTCTTTGTGTCATTGTCATCATTACATTAGCTTTGTTTTTACTGACTTGAAATGAAAATAAAAATGCACCAGAGATGTCATTAGAAAATGTATAATTTAATAAGGAAATACTGAACAACACTTATTCAATCATACAATATCAACAATCCACATAGCTTTTTACAATCGGGCTCTCATTTCAATCAGTAAAAAAGGTATGGTCTCAGGTCAATTTTAGGCCTGCATTAGTGACATTAGCTCTAGTTTTATAGAGATTTGTTAATTGTTTAATCGTCGTTGAGATTTCATTGTTCAGTTTATCACTTCAGGTTAAAGATAAAAAATAAAAACCCATTACTAGTTCAGGCTTTGTACAGATTTGTAAAGATGAACAATAAAACCTAACATTTAGTTCAGACTTTGTACAGATATGTAAAAATGAACAATAAAAATCTAATATTTAGTTCAGGCTTTGTACAGATATGTAAAGATGAACAATAAAAATCTAATATTTAGTTCAGGCTTTGTACAGATTTGTAAAGATGAACAATAAAACCAGAACAAGAACATTTATCAACTGATTGAAACAGAACTGATTGAAACATTGATTTTTAAAAGATCAGATCAAGTAATGATAGAAAAAGAAATAATCCCCCCTCTCCCTTATAACCCTAGCGACCTCCGCATCCTTGTAAATTCTTTGTACAAGAAGGTCTTCCACTGCAAAAACCACAAAATCACACCACTGCATTCCAGTGATAAGCAGCTGACCTTGCACCTGCCAATAGTAGCTGTGACCTGGCTTCAGGCGCAAGGCGCCACTCTGCATGTGCAGGTACCCGCAGTCGACATAGCTCTTCACGTTGGGGCACTTCACCTCCACCAGCCCGAATGGTGGTGCCTCCGTCGGATCAAATACAACACCATCTGGAGAGGATCCGAGCCAGGGAGCATCTGGATGGATGACAAATCCTGATGGCCAGTAGTTGACATTTTTAATGTGGGAATATTCCTGAATAGCTACTGGCTCCAGTGCCAGTCCCCTCTTCATCAAGGCTGTTTGAACCCCACCTTTGCGGATGCGTTCTGCAAGGTTCTCTGCAGAGCTGTGACCTCGGACATGACACACCTCCCGGAACCTAGAGGAGGTGAGCCTCATCTTCCTCAGGCTGTGCCACTCTGCGCTGCCACTCTGTTCCCTCGTGGCCATCTCGATGGATCTTGCCATGTCGAAAGTGATGTTAAGCGACATTACATTTAGGTGTTGTTGGTGAGTGCACACAAAGGAACATGTGGTTGGGTCCAGCCTGTGACCATCTAACGGCAGGGGTGGTGGAGGGGGTGCGCCTGGGTGCTGGATGATTACCCTACTCACTGGCACTGGGTGCTGGTATGAAATAGGGCTGCCTTCTTGAACCGTCCCAAAGGCTGAATCAACGAGGGGAACATCACTACTTATGGAGAGTGTGGTAATTAGCGGAGCAAGGTCTGCCGTGAAGTCCTGATATGCCTTGTCGACCTTCAGGACATCTGGGTCTGGCAAGTCCCCCCGCACTGCTTTGTAGCACTTGCTCCTTTAAAAACAGTTAAGTCATAATTAGGAAAAAAAGAAACAATAATTCTAAAAAAAATATTTAAAAAAAGAATCTGACAATGACTGCAGAATACATTATTACTTAACAGTAGGGCTGGGCGATATGTAAAAAATAATTCATTTTATATGTCATTTAAATATTGACGATTAACGTCTGGAAACAGATTGTTATAATCAACATTGCGATACTGGTGAGACAACGTTGATGTACAATAATATCGTCGTATCGCCCAGTCCTACTTGACAGTGAATATTACCTTACACCATCAGCAGCTGTGTACTGTCTTGACTTGGGTTTTGTTGAGATGAATACCATGTTACCCACTCTACCTGGTTTCACACCCTATCAAGTAAACAAATAAAACAAACAAACTAAACTTAAGGACAGAAGTTGGTTAGCCACCATAACATACCATCACAAACTAACCACACTGATGGATGAAAATTATATGAAAATTATTTTTTTTTCATTGTTTGATAATTATACTTTTACTGTTATTTTAGTTTTTTGATCATTATTTGATGTTACCAGTTACTGTTCATTGAATTTGTTCATTGACTTCTCAGTTACTGTTCATTGAATACTGGTCATTGAATTCAAAATGTTTCTTGTGAAAGATTAATAAAAAATATGTTATGACTGAAAGAATTGCATTTTTATTAAGTTAGAATAAGTTAGAATTAAACATTGGGTAAGAAAATGCTTTCCATTTGTAATGTTCAGATTTTACTGTATTATAAAGTAAAACTGGCACTTCAAATTACCATTTAAACCAAACAAACAGACAAAAAACAAGACAAAAATAGTCTTTCATGAGGCCTAGGCTTCACTCTAAAATGTAATACAGCTTCGATAAAAAAATAATAAAAAAAATAAAAAATTTCTATTATGTTCAATTGGAAAAAATGGGTCATAATTATTACATAAATATTAATTATAAATCATAAAATATCTCAAAACACCAAAACCGAAAAGAATTTTTTTTATAAAAAACAAGTAAATTTTTTTTTTATTTTTTATTTTTTTTAAATATGAATCCTGCCGAACACCCCAAGTGTGAATGTTAAACAAACAACCCCAGAGGCAAGGTGGGTAGTGTTTATATCCATTTTTAAAAATAGATGAAACATCAACAATTTATGATTAGCCTAAGTTCTTAATACTTACCAGTCTTCGTGGTTTATGCCATCGCTGCTCAGTTTCTGTGCAGGTGAGAACAGGTGGTACTGCTTTCAGTTGCAACGTAGAGTATTTAGTTGTCTGATACAGTAGTGCAACACTGTGGTTGCAGAGAGCGGTTCCAGCCACACAGAAGCACTCAACCAAAGCAATTTGAATTGGTGAGCTGTCCTCAAACATAATCTAAAAATAAAACATGATTTTAGTATTAATTACACTAAGTCATTAGATAACAACTATAAAAAAAACAATAAACCAGAACAAATAAGCCAGCCTCACTAGTATCTTAAAATATTTTCTTGCTATTATAATACAGTTAGAACAACAGTGTTAGTAAAGTGTTGAACAGGTTAGTATAGCCTAGATTGAGGGTACAAAAGCAGCTCTTACCTCACACTGAACTAATGTACCCATAATGAACAGGCCTATGCTCCAAAGAACGGGAGCAGTAACAACCAGTTTCTTGGGTATTAATGAAAGTATAGTTCAGGTTTAAATCAAATAGTTTTATTATTGTTATTCTACATCCACATCACCAACTATAGCCACAAAAATACCCCAAAATCTGACTCGAACTGGTTTAACATTTTTTCCGCCCTACTCTGAGGTCGTGAGGCTTCTCATGCTTCCTCATGGACCTATAACATACAGCCCTGACGGTCACCCTCCCTGCAGGATCTTTGTTTGACACTGTGGGAATTCAACATTATTCATGCAATGTTAGACAAAACACACTGGACTTCTTTTCAACATATAGATCTTTTTTGTTATTGTTCAACACATTGTCAAATAAATAATCAGAAAATACTGTAGTTTATTAAAGTTAAATATAGCTAACCACTCTTCCTAAAAAAAAAAAATGGGGATAAGCACACTTACATTCTCATTTTAAGAGGTGTTCGGAGTAAACGTGGTTTACATTAGTTAATGTATTAGGCTAACTAACATGAACCATGAGAAATACATTTGTTACTGTGTATTAATCTTTATTAATCTTAGTTCCTAAAAATACAGCTGTTCATTGTTTGTTCATGTTACTTTACAGTGCATTAACTAATGTTAACAAATACAACTTTTGATTTCAATAATGTAGGCTACAAGTAAATGGTCAAATTTAAATTAATAAAGATTAATAAATGCTGTAGAAGTACAGTTTATTAATAGTTAATGTTAACTAATGTAGTTAACTAGTTTAATGAATGGAACCTTATTGTAAAGTGTTACAGAGATTTGTTATAGATCGATTCAGTGTTGGACAGATCAGTTATTTAATCATTCATTAAATGGAATCGGTTCAAAGGAGTCATTAGTTTGCCAATCGAAAGTGTAATTAGCGGACTACGGCACAGGTGCAACACAGAATCGTGTAATTTCTCAATTAATGTTGGTTAATATCAAGGGGGTAATCCATCGACCGGAAGTTGAAGCCTCGCGGGAGCCGCCATCTTGTAGCAGAACTTCACTTGCGTTAGCATTCCCATTGACTCCCATTCATTTTCGCGTCACTTTGACAGCGAATAACTTTACATCTGAGGCGTTTAAAGACTCCATTTGTCCATTATTTATTTCTAAAGAAACACGACAATGTATAAAGGGCTCCATTACCTTCTATGTTACATTATGGCCCCGTAGAAACAGTTTTTGTAAAAATAGGCTAACGATTGCGTCATAACCACTCGACGCTCTGTCGCACAGTAGAGAAATTACCGTACAGACAGTAGGAGAAGCTCACAGGCAATCAATGCATTAACTTAATATGGCGTACTGGCGTTACATTTTAAAATAAATACTATACAAATTACTTACTCCTGCTCACTCACGCCAAAGAACTCTTTGCTCAAGCTCGCCGTCTCTGCAAGATCAACGTTGGCAGTTTTCACGCACAGCTACTAGAATATTTTCATCTGTCAGACGGGGTGCTCACGTCATCAAGCTTAGTTTGAGGCGGTTTGAGTCTGCGCGTCAGGAGCGGAAGTGCTAAAAAATCGCTAAAAATGGGCTTCAACTGTCTCAACTGAGTTCCAATGAGATGGCTCTGTCCACTTCTTATACTGTCTATGGTTAATATGCGCGAGGGATCAAGAGAGAGCAAGACAGTTTAAAGGCGATGAGAGTGTGCGGGCGGGGCTCTCTCTCTGCTCGTTCTCTCATGCGCGCCTTTTCAGGGTGCAGAGTTTTTGTTTTTATCTGAAAAACGTTAAAAAACAATAGATAATTCTACAAAATCTAAAATCTCTACAGGAAAACTGACCTAAATGTTTGCTACATAGCTCCTGCTAGCTAGTTAGCGATACCACAATGTGAATGTGTTTTGCTGTCAATTTCAAACTTACCTTCATAGTTGTCAATAAAACTTGAAAGGTACATCTTGTACCCCTTTTCCCGTTTACTCCGGGGGGCAGAGCATCCCTTTCGGACGAGTCTGTGGACGTCTGAAATGGTTAGCTTGGGCAGATCTTGGAGACATCTGGTGTAAAACATCGCCATCTTACCGGAAGTATTGACCCACACACTCGAGGGTGCGGAAGTAGAACGGAAGTAGAGTCTTCCGTCTTCCTCGAGAAAAAAAAACAATCGTTAGTGTTCGGGCGCCAGACAAGTATACACCTGCCACACAGATTTATAATATCGTCCCAGATAGCTATAACAACCACCCGTTACATACGTAAAAAAACGAAACTACATCAGAAATTATATGCACTTTCTTTAATAAGATTAGAAAGTTTTCTCATCAACACAATTTACTTACAAAAAAAATAAATAAAAATAAACAAAAGAAATCAACACTCTTTAAATCACAGTAGCACTATATCGTCATGTTCAAATAGTAGAGAAAGAGAAAAAAAAACGAAAAATAAAACAAACTAGCACTCGCTAAATCTGCAGTGTTTGTGTGTGTGTGTGTGTGTGTGTGAATTGATAGAGGGTTTGGGAATATAGCAACGCAACACTGACCCAAGTTGGCAGCACGGGTGGTCAATATGAGTGACTCGGGAACATCGGCAGCGTCAGTCCGTCTTGCTCCTATACTTTGCTCCTCCAAGCCACCGATTTAGGAGTACAAAACTCCAGTCCAAATTTGAGAAAATTGCTCGTGGGTCAACGAATACACCCGCTAGTGAGAGGCTAACCAAGTAGCACTACCTCCTTTCCACGATGCCCGAAAACACACTCTTCTCACATAATCCACCCGCAAAAACAGCCTCCAATGGGAATGTGACGTTTCTAGAACATGAACACCTACCCTTTAAATCATTTCCACTTGATAATATATCCACTTCCACTTCCACGATAATCATTTCCACTTCCGTTGTTAATTTTCCTCTCCTCCAATCCTGCCAGAGTATAGTTTGGGAGGAGGTAACAGAGAGTGAAGGTACTTAAAGGGGCAGTAACCAAATATATATTGCTACACTCTCCCCCCCCTGGCTGAAACAACCCATGGTTGTTAAAATAAATAAATAAATAAATAAATCAAAAACCCAAGAACTCCTCCTCGTCTAAGGTTTCTTGAAAGAGGTCTTGAAGTTTCCTCTTTGCCTGGTCGTCCAACTCCTCAGCTGTTGGAAAACACATTTTAAGATTGCACACATGTGCAGTGCGCACATCTTCTCCAGTGGCTTCCAATGCTATGCGATAATTCAAAGGTCCCAGTTGTTTCAGAATCCGGTAAGGCCCTTTCCATTTAGGTGCCAATTTTGCACTAAACTTACGTTGTGCACTGGACTGAGGAAAGTTTCGAAGCCATACCCTGTCTTTGTTTTTGAAAGTGATGTCTTGTCTTTTTTTGTTATAGTTTCGGAGTTGTCGATGTTTGGCTTTTCTGCTGCTCTCTCTAGCTCGAGATTGTAGTTGTTGTATGTGACAAACCACATCATAAGAGGAAGCGTCAGGAGTAAGATTTGGACTGTGAAGTATTTTATCCATTGGCAAGTGAAAAACGTAAAGTTTTTCCACAAGTGAAAAACGTAAAGTTTTTTGCGGCCCTCCAGATGGCGCTCACGGCCCAAGCGTGGGCCGCGGCCCTATGGTTAAGAATAGGTGATGTAAATGATCTTATATAATTTGTATTTCTGTTGGTTACAGTTGGTATTGTTATATCCAGATATTGTGTGTTATTTTTAAACGTTGAATTATCTGCAATGCAATTTGGCAATGTTCAAATTCAAAGACCTAACGTTAACGTTAGTTTAAAATACTGTGGTGACTATGCAAACTGTTGCAACAGAATGTCTTTACTTATTTATTTGTTATAGGCACAAAACCCGTTTCCACTGTCATTTGTGTAAAACTCTGTCTCCCACAGAGCATGTTGGTTATGGTGAAACTTGGGGATTGCCAAAAATTTGTAAAAATATCTGAGCTGAGTCTGAAGGAATTTTTGTCTGCTGGTAAGTAAAATATATACTTTTTATAGCGATGAATCGTTTAAATGTCGTGTTCTTGATTAAAATATGCCTTTTTGTATGCTGCTGACCCTGAGCAACTGTGTGAAACACATTCAGTCTTTTCTAACACGGATCGATCTATTAGAAAATTAATCACTGTAACGTTACTTGGATAAACGTTTAATGTCGATATAAACACTGGTATAAACATGGTAACGTTAGCAATTAAAAATCGAGCAAATCACCTTTTTTACACTTAAAATTAAGATTGTACTGCCAAAGAGACTGTAAAAAAAAAGTGTCCTTGAATCATTCATTCCAAAGATTAATTCAAAAGGCTGATCCATCAGCAATGAAACATTTCATTTTAATAAAAAATTAATCCAAGTTAAGACAAATTAGTTGGACAGCAGCAATTAACATTTTGTCTCTAGTTTATTACATGTTATTTTGTTGTAGATTCAAAATCATGTGAGAACCATGATCTCAGTTTGAAACAAAAAAATCATGATTCTCAATTTATCCAGAATCATGCAACTTTATTTTATTATATAAATTTGAATATTTGTATTAATTTGTAAAAAAAAAAATATATACAGTACTGTGCAAAAGTTTTAGGCCGGTAAGATTTTTAAAGTTTTTAAAAGAAGTCTCTTCTGCTCACCAAGGCTGCAATTATTTGATAAAAAATACAAAAAAACAGTAATATTGTGAAATATGATTACAAATTAAAACAGCTGTTTTCTATGTGAAAACACTGACCTCTGACCTGACCTCTGACACTGACCTCTCATCTATACTACTGCTTTTACATCTGATCCCACCTTCTGCCCAAGGCCGAAAGAGACCAGGAAAGGTGTCTGCTTCTCAAGCAGAGAAACATCTTGTTGTCTTCAAGAAGGTTTGTTTTTTGTTTTTCATCATATTTTCTTTTATTTTACATATCAGCCCTATCTCCTGGCTGTGGGACCTCAGAAGAACTCGGTTCACCAGTTCTTCATCATTCTCGATCAGCATGCCATTCCATGCAAGTCAACCTCTTCTCTTGGTGCCTTTGACGAACTGTTTAAAGCACACTTTGTTTTTGGTACCTCGTACAACACTATGCTGCACAACATGTACACTTTCATTCAGACCACTGTGTACAACATAGATGTTGGCAAAGTGAAAGAGAGTCCTCGTGTTGCTGAGGTCAGAGCAAGGCTGCTTAGCTAGGTCCCTTACATTTTTCTGCCCCCATGAAGTGTTTTGTTTGTCAAGCTGATTTAAATGGTTTAAAAATGCTTCTTAGGCACTTCAGATTAGTTCATGGTTTTGTTCCTGGAAAAAATCTTCGCCTTAAATGCATAGAAGCAGGTTGTGGTTCTGTGTTCGGTACTTTTTCAGGTTTTAGGAAACATCTGCACACAAAACATGTGTCACCGTTTCCCAGGCCAAGGGTTAATAACCACACTCCGGAGGAGCCGACGCCTAAGGCAACAATCAGGCAGGACAACAGATAGTATAAAAACTCTTCCTTTTTTATTTATTAATAACACTTAAAATAGCAACGGAAGGACTCCGGGTTACTGTACTTCCCTCCAGGATGTCCCAGCTCGTCGAAGGACAGCAGTTCAAACGCAGCAGTCAACCGACTCTCGTTCAGAAGAATGGTGATTCACAGGATCTCTCAGTTCACAGAATGACAGCAGATCGAACACAGCAGTCAGTAGACTCGTTTCAGAAGAATGATGATCCCCAGGATCTTGCAGTTCACAGAACGACAGCAACTTGAACACAGCAGTCAGCAGACTCACTTCAGAAGGATGATGATTTACAGGGACTCTCAGTTCACAGAATGACAGCAGATTGAACACAGTAGTCAGCAGACTCACTTCAGAAGGATGATCGATTCACAGGATCTCTCAGTTCACAGAATGACAGCAGATTGAACACGGTAGTCAGCAGACTCACTTCAGAAGGATGATCGATTCACAGGATCTCTCAGTTCACAGAATGACAGCAGATTGAACACGGTAGTCAGCAGACTCACTTCAGAAGGATGAACGATTCACAGGATCTCTCAGTTCACAGAATGACAGCAGCAGACTCACTTCAGAAGGATGATGATTCACAGAATCCCTCAGTTCACAGAATGACAGCAGATTGAACACAGTAGTCAGCAGACTCACTTCAGGAGGATGAACGATTCACAGGATCTCTCAGTTCACAGAATGACAGCCGAAGACTCACTTCAGGAGGATGAACAATTCACAGGATCTCTCAGTTCACAGAATGACAGCAGATTGAACACAGTAGTCAGCAGACTCACTTCAGAAGGATGAACAATTCACAGGATCTCTCAGTTCACAGAATGACAGCAGAAGATTCACTTCAGGAGGATGATGATTCACAGAATCTCTCAGTTCACAGAATGACAGCAGATGACTCACTTCAGAAGGATGAACGATTCACAGGCTCTCTCAGTTCACAGAATGACAGCAGAAGATTCACTTCAGAAGGATGATGATTCACAGAATCTCTCAGTTCACAGAATGACAGCAGATGACTCACTTCAGAAGGATGAACGATTCACAGGATCTCTCAGTTCACAGAATGACAGCAGAAGATTCACTTCAGAAGGATGATGATTCACAGAATCTCTCAGTTCACAGAATGACTCGCAACCCGGACACAACTCTACAATCAACAGATCAGATTAGACTCTGGATGACCCACTGGTTAGGCTTCCCCGAACAAAGATTATAGAGTGAGGGTAATGATTAGGTCTCCCACACTCGTGCATGCATCGATACTATAACTCTCCACGCGTGCTCACTTCACACTTTCAACCACTGCAATGCCACATCACCTCTCGTGAACAACAGGCCTTCGCTCCAGCTTTGCGGAGTCTAACGATCCACAGATGGCTTTTCACATAGGGGTATCAGGTCTCGAGGACGATCTTCTAAGGCCCAGTTCCTTCGTCGGATCTCTGAGATTCACAACGAGAGAAAACACACACTGCCAGCACGAGTCAGTATCCAGAATATTCCTGGTAAGTCTCCATAACATCACTCTTTGGTAGGTCAATGAACAGTGTACTTAACTTCCCTCCTGGATAACAGCCCGGAACTTCAGCGCTGCCCTCAATCACTCCGTCCTCTCTGTCCCAAAAGGTCCGTCACTCACCCGTCTTCAATGTGTAAACATCCCCGCCCTTATATCCGCTGCGGCTGCTGCTTTCTGCTGACAAGAACGCCAAGGGGAAACCACGGGGAGCCCAACACAAAAGAAAAAGACCCAAGCACCAAGACTCGACAACCTATGTCTTCAAACTTCTCCTTATATCTGTCTACTCCCGCATGTGCTCGCCAATGACGGCCTGATTAGCGTCCACAGCTGGCGCTCGTCAACGCCGGCGGCCATGACATGCCGCCGGAACCGTCCCGGTGTTACACCGGAAGTCGCTCCCCCGTGCAACAAATCCCGGCCTCAAGGTTCCTATTTCTTCACCCGGTGACACCCTCCCTCACCAATCCGTTCTAGTCCCGAGAACGGGGGCCCGACTCCCATTCTCCGTACCTTGCCGGAGGCACTCCCTGGGTCTCTCGCTGCGAACGTCTCAACGGCTCAGCCGGTTCCTCTCCCCTTGGCTCCGCCACGGGAACTCTAGGAACCATGGCCCAACCCATCCAAGGTGGTCCGGGGGCCACTGGGGCTGGCGGGGCCTCAACCACTTGCCTCGGATAGTTGGGACATGGACGAAGCAGGTTACGGTGCAAGATCCTTGCAGGCCCGGTTTTTCCCTCCGGACGAACGACATAAACGGGCTGGTCAGGGCTCTGTCGCCGCTCCACCACATATGGTGCGGTCTCCCACCGGTCGCTGAGCTTCCCCTTCCCTTGGCGCCGATTATCGCGCACTAGCACCCGCTCACCAGGCAGCAAGGGGGCTTCTCGAGCAGTCCGATCGTAAAGGCGTTTGTTCTTTTTAGCAGCTGTATCCAGATGTTCAGAGACCCTCTCGTAAGCAGCATGAAGCTGTCGATGGTGTCGGTGTACCCACTCCGTAGTGGTGGCGGGCTCCTCAGTTGCAGCCGTTCCCAGTACCAGATCCGTAGGCAAACGTACGTGCCGTCCAAACATCAGGTAAGTGGGGGCGTATCCGGTGGTACTGTGGACACTATTGTTGTAAGCCTGCACCAAGGCAGGGAGACTATCGGTCCACTGACTCTGATGGTCCCTCTCTAAGGTCCCCAACAAACTCAACAACGTCTGGTTAAAGCGCTCGCAGCCCCCATTCCCCTGCGGGTGGTATGGAGTAGTGCGGGTCTTCCTACACCCGTACAGTTGGCACAGCTCCTTGATCACACGGGACTCGAAATTCGGCCCTTGATCCGAATGGAGGGTTTCAGGGCACCCAAAGGGCTGGAGTACGGTTCTCCAAAGGGCATTCGCTGTCGTGGTGGCCGTCTGATCCAAGGTCGGGATAGCCCAGGCATACTTCGTAAACAGATCCGTTACTACCAGGATATTTTGATACCGATCCATCGGGCGACTCAAGGTCAGAAAGTCCATAGCCACCATATGCAACGGGGCCCGAGGTCGCACCGGAACTAAGGGGGCCTTCACTTCTCTCCTAGCTTTAAACAACGTACAGCGGGGGCATTCCTGCACATACCTCCCCACGGACTCTTCCATTTTGCCCCAATAGAAGTGCCTACGCAACAGGGACACTGTTCTCTCCCTCCCTTGGTGCCCCAGCAGGTCGAACTTGGGCTTCTGGCACCACCACCTGATGCACAGCCTCACGAGTCCTTGGGTCCTGGATAGATCGACAGACCACTCCATCTCGCAAACACAGCCGTCTCCAGTGCCCCAGCAGTTTCCTCACCATCAACACTTGGCCCTGTCGCTCCACCGCTCCAGGGAATGTACCTTGCTCCAGGTAAGTTCGCAGGACGGCCAACCCTTCATCTTCCCCCTGTCGTTCCCTCCAGCGTTGCGGGTCCCATCCCCAACTAGCCGGGACTTCGTCCGACTGTGCTCCAGGCGCCTCTATCACTCCCACCATTAGCCCCTCATCCAGTTCTCCCTCTAGATGTTCTCCAGCTCTGGCCACAGGTAATCGGGACAAGACATCGGCGTTGACGTGCTCACGGCCTGGCCGATACTGCAGCTGGTAGTTGAAGTTGGCTAGTTGGGCCGCCCACCTCTGCTCTACCGCTCCCAGCTTAGCCGTCTGGAGGTGAACCAGCGGGCTGTTGTCAGTGACCACCAACACTTCAGCTCCCCATAGGTAGTCCTTGAATTTCTCACATAAGGCCCACTTCAGGGCCAACAGCTCGATCTTAAAGGAACTATAGTTTGCATCGTTCCGCTCCGCTGGGTGGAGGCTCCGACTGGCATAGGCAATAACCTTCTCCACTCCGTTCTGCCGCTGGGCCAGCACCGCCCCTAGCCCCGTGTTACTGGCATCCGTGTACAAGACAAATGGCTGGGTGAAATCAGCGTAGGCCAGAATAGGGGCCTGCAACAGCTCCTGTTTCAGCCTCTGAAAGGCTACTTCACACTCTGGGCTCCAGACTATCAACGGGGAACCTCGGCCACGTGGACGACTCGAACCAGCGAGCAGTTGATTTAAGGGCTTAGCAATCCGGGAGAAATCCTTGATGAAGCGCCGATAGTATCCCACAAATCCCAAAAAGGACCTCACGTGCTTCACCGTTTTAGGGGGCTCCCAGCCCTGTACGGCAGACACCTTATCCAGGTCTACGGCCACACCCGCAGCACTTACCCGATGGCCCAAGAACTTGACCTCCTTCCGAAGGAGCTGACATTTCCCAGGCTGGAGCTTCAACCCATACTTTTCCATGGCTCGGAATACTTGCTCCAGATGTGACAGGTGAGAGTCAAAGTCCGGTGAGTAGACGATCACGTCGTCTAGGTAGACCAGAGTGGAGTCCACCAACTGCCCTCCCAGGCATCGCTGCATCAACCGTTGGAACGTGGCGGGGGCGTTGCAGAGTCCGAAGGGCATCCGATCCCACTCGAATAACCCAAAGGGCGTAGTAAAGGCGGTCTTTTCTTGGTCTCTTTCCTCCACCTGCACCTGCCAGTATCCACTTGCAAGATCAAGGGTAGAGTACCAGGCGGCGTGTGTTAGGCTAGTGAGGGAGTCTTCAATCCTCGGCAGGGGAAAAGCGTCCTTTTTGGTGACCTGATTCAGCTTACGATAGTCTACACAGAATCTCCAAGAGCCAGTTTTCTTGCGCACCAGCACAATCGGGGCTGCCCATGGGCTGCAGCTCTCCCGAATGATTCCTCGTTCTAACATCCCCCGCAACAAGGTACGGATCTCAGAGTACAAGGTTGGAGGGACGGGACGGTATCGCTCTCGACTAGGCATGGCATCCCCAGTAGGTATCGAGTGCTTCACCACGTCCGTGCACCCATAATCCTCGTCATGCGTGGAAAAGACGTGCTGCCACTTGGCCAGAAAGTGTTGAAGCTGGTACGTTTGTTCTTCTCCTAAGCCCTCGCCCTGCAGTGATTCACCCTGAAGATAAGCCGGCATACTCCCCTCAACAGGACCGGACCGAAGTTCTTCCGACGTTAGGGCTATTTCGACCACTGTTGCGCTCACTTGACAGAAGCGGACCTCCTGCCCCTCTCTCACCTGGTGAGGACTCACCGGAGTAATACGAGCCAACCGTTGGTGCCGGAACAGATGTACTGGATACGTGCTCACATTCCTCACCCGTACTGAGACTCGGCCTCGACATACCACCGCTAACCCTCGGGCCACCTCCACACTCTGGCACTCCCAATGGGGCTCCACAAGAACCCAATCTTCTGGACCATAAGTCCGAGCGGCGAGACGAACCCAGACTACCGCCTCGCTTCGGGCCGGAATGGAGATAGCATACCGACATGCCACTCGGCCAGCGTCCTCTCGATCTTGTTGGACACTTGCGGCCTGTCCTCGCCGACAATCCGTAACAACACGCTCCCAGTCTTGCTTCTCGGCCATAGAAGTGGTACGAAGGGGCCCAGCTTGAAACAATCTCTCCCAACACTCCATCAGCACGTTCATCCCCAGCAAGGCTCGATGCGCCCCCAGGCAAGAGTCTCGGACAACTACTACTCCCTTCTGTGGTATCATAGTCCCATGGATCTCAAAGTCGGTCACTTGGTACCCGATATACGGAATATTCAGACCATTTGCTCCCCGTAGTGTGAGCCAGGGGACTTCGGTTTCTGGTAAGTGATGGGCGTTAAACAGTTCTTTAGATAGACTTTCAGCGAATAGGGTGACCTGGGATCCGGTGTCCACCAGGCACTGGACATTAATGCCATTTACCTTTACCTCTACAAGCGGACAATGGCCCACCAGACTGTCTCTTGGGGCGGAATTTACAGAGGGGTCAATCCAGGGAGTCCCGACCACTTGACCCACAGTGGCCGGTCGTCCTAAAAACCCCCTTGCGAACTACGACGAGGGCCACACTGGCGGCTGTAGTGTCCAGGTTCTCCACAGTTATTACAAAGCGGGCGCCCCTGCCCGTCCCACTGGAACTTGGGGCCAGTTGGCCGACCGGCACGTCCTCCCGAATCCCTTCCTCCATCAGAATAGGAGCGTTCTCGAGGCAAGGTCGAAGGCTCTAGCCGTCCACGGCGAATTTCTCCCAAAAGGGTCTTAGACAACTCTGCCATCTCTTCACAAACATCCTTCATTATCTCCGTACGCAAGGCTTGTTTCCAATCCGATGGTTCCGGAGGTACAGGAATGCTGGCCCCACTGGCAGCCATGCACACAGGGGGATCCACTGCTTCAGCGTGATCCCGCTCCAGAGCCAAGGCCTCTTGGCGAAGCTCCTCGAAGGTCAAAGCCGCATCTCGCCGAAGCTGTAATCGTAAACTCTGCCGTATAGGGCCTTCTCGTAACCCCAACAAGAAATGATCTCTCAACAGGGTCTCTTCCTCTCCCAGACCATGGTCTTCTCGGTTCTTCAATCTAGAGTACTGCTCTCGGAGACGCAGGGCGAACGCCCACAGAGTTTGTCTAGGCCCCTGCTTGCAGTTGAAGAATTGTGCCCGTAGCACCGCCACCGGAGTGGAATCGCCGTACTGTCCAGTCAAGAATTCAAAGATGGCTCGTGTGGTGGCTCGGACAGCCTCAGGTGCAGCTCGGACCTCTCTCTTTGCCTCCCCCTCTAGGGAATTCAGAACGAGCTGTACCTTCTGGGCCTCACTTAACCCCTGTAGTCCAGCCAAATACTCCACTTGTGCTCTCCAGTCAATCAAGTTCAACTCAGATCCAGGCCCACCACACTTCTGGGCCCACGGAGCTCCCATAAACATTGGTACCATCGGATGCCGGACGGCTGGCAACTCTTCATCCGCCATCATGGATCCTTGGCCGCTCAACTCCGAGTGGTAATCCTGCCGACTACGCCACTTGTTGTCACCGTTTCCCAGGCCAAGGGTTAATAACCACACTCCGGAGGAGCCGACGCCTAAGGCAACAATCAGGCAGGACAACAGATAGTATAAAAACTCTTCCTTTTTTTTTTTATTAATAACACTTAAAATAGCAACGGAAGGACTCCGGGTTACTGTACTTCCCTCCAGGATGTCCCAGCTCGTCGAAGGACAGCAGTTCAAACGCAACAGTCAACCGACTCTCGTTCAGAAGAATGGTGATTCACAGGATCTCTCAGTTCACAGAATGACAGCAGATCGAACACAGCAGTCAGTAGACTCGTTTCAGAAGAATGATGATCCCCAGGATCTTGCAGTTCACAGAACGACAGCAACTTGAACACAGCAGTCAGCAGACTCACTTCAGAAGGATGATGATTTACAGGGACTCTCAGTTCACAGAATGACAGCAGATTGAACACAGTAGTCAGCAGACTCACTTCAGAAGGATGATCGATTCACAGGATCTCTCAGTTCACAGAATGACAGCAGATTGAACACGGTAGTCAGCAGACTCACTTCAGAAGGATGATCGATTCACAGGATCTCTCAGTTCACAGAATGACAGCAGATTGAACACGGTAGTCAGCAGACTCACTTCAGAAGGATGAACGATTCACAGGATCTCTCAGTTCACAGAATGACAGCAGCAGACTCACTTCAGAAGGATGATGATTCACAGAATCCCTCAGTTCACAGAATGACAGCAGATTGAACACAGTAGTCAGCAGACTCACTTCAGGAGGATGAACGATTCACAGGATCTCTCAGTTCACAGAATGACAGCCGAAGACTCACTTCAGGAGGATGAACAATTCACAGGATCTCTCAGTTCACAGAATGACAGCAGATTGAACACAGTAGTCAGCAGACTCACTTCAGAAGGATGAACAATTCACAGGATCTCTCAGTTCACAGAATGACAGCAGAAGATTCACTTCAGGAGGATGATGATTCACAGAATCTCTCAGTTCACAGAATGACAGCAGATGACTCACTTCAGAAGGATGAACGATTCACAGGCTCTCTCAGTTCACAGAATGACAGCAGAAGATTCACTTCAGAAGGATGATGATTCACAGAATCTCTCAGTTCACAGAATGACAGCAGATGACTCACTTCAGAAGGATGAACGATTCACAGGATCTCTCAGTTCACAGAATGACAGCAGAAGATTCACTTCAGAAGGATGATGATTCACAGAATCTCTCAGTTCACAGAATGACTCGCAACCCGGACACAACTCTACAATCAACAGATCAGATTAGACTCTGGATGACCCACTGGTTAGGCTTCCCCGAACAAAGATTATAGAGTGAGGGTAATGATTAGGTCTCCCACACTCGTGCATGCATCGATACTATAACTCTCCACGCGTGCTCACTTCACACTTTCAACCACTGCAATGCCACATCACCTCTCGTGAACAACAGGCCTTCGCTCCAGCTTTGCGGAGTCTAACGATCCACAGATGGCTTTTCACATAGGGGTATCAGGTCTCGAGGACGATCTTCTAAGGCCCAGTTCCTTCGTCGGATCTCTGAGATTCACAACGAGAGAAAACACACACTGCCAGCACGAGTCAGTATCCAGAATATTCCTGGTAAGTCTCCATAACATCACTCTTTGGTAGGTCAATGAACAGTGTACTTAACTTCCCTCCTGGATAACAGCCCGGAACTTCAGCGCTGCCCTCAATCACTCCGTCCTCTCTGTCCCAAAAGGTCCGTCACTCACCCGTCTTCAATGTGTAAACATCCCCGCCCTTATATCCGCTGCGGCTGCTGCTTTCTGCTGACAAGAACGCCAAGGGGAAACCACGGGGAGCCCAACACAAAAGAAAAAGACCCAAGCACCAAGACTCGACAACCTATGTCTTCAAACTTCTCCTTATATCTGTCTACTCCCGCATGTGCTCGCCAATGACGGCCTGATTAGCGTCCACAGCTGGCGCTCGTCAACGCCGGCGTCCCGGTGTTACACCGGAAGTCGCTCCCCCGTGCAACAAATCCCGGCCTCAAGGTTCCTATTTCTTCACCCGGTGACACATGCTGAGCAAAGTGACAGTGAGCATAATTTTGACACAACTGATAGCCATGATACTGCCAAGGCAGATGGACAAAGTAGTTCTGAAGTATTTGATCAGATTGGCAGTGCCGAAGAGGTGGCCACAACATCTGTATTGTTAACGTCAAATAAGAGCACTTTCAATATGTGTGCGTCTGCTGTTGCGCAACTAAAAGTTGCTGGATTAAGTCAATCTGCTATAAATGGTTTTGTTTCATCTATGGAGGAAATGGTTTCTGAGATTCATAGTCAGGCCCAGGATGCAGCTTTGCTCTGCCTGCCTTCACAGGACACTGCTACTAAAAGAAAGATAGAAGATTCATTTCAGAACTTAGAAAATCCATTTACTTTGTTAAATTCTGAAGCCAAACGAAAGAGACTCTTTATGGAAAAGTGGGGAATCATTGAACCAAGCGAAATTGTGCTAGGCACAAGATTTGACAGCAGGAGAAATAAAACCACAGGAACATTTGATCAGGTTGTTGTAACTGATAAATTTGTTTATATTCCCATTTTAGAAACACTGAAGGCAATTTTACAAAACCCACAACTTACTGATATGTTTAAACCCAGGCATGTTCCAAAAGAAGGCATTTATGTTGACTTAAGTGATGCAGCATATTTTAAAAATAATCCTTTATTTTATACAGAAAAAGATGCCTTACAAATTCAGCTATTTTATGACGATTTTGAGACCGCTAATCCTTTGGGATCCAAAAGAGGCATACACAAATTGGGTGCTGTCTATTTTACATTAAGAAATTTCCCCCCAGTTTTTAACTCCTCATTGGTGAATATTCATTTATGTGCCCTCTTTCATGCACAGGATATTAGGCGCTATGGTTTTAATTCTATACTTGAGCCTCTAGTTAATGATTTGAAAGTACTTGAGATTGAGGGGGTTAAGAATCCAGTAACTGGAAGTTGTGTTAGGGGTACTATTGTTCAAGTCACTGGAGATGATCTTGGCTTGCACGGCTTGTTTGGGTTTCTCGAGTCATTTGGGGCTCGATATTGCTGTCGTTTCTGTCTTCTTGAGAAAGATCGCTTTCAGTCTGTGTTCTGTGAAGATAATCCTGAGGTTGTACTAAGAACATCTGAGATGCATGCTCTGCACTGTGAAACTTTACGAACTAATTCTACACTACCTCATGTTTATGGTGTCAAACGGACATGTTTGTTAAATTCACTCAAGTATTTCAACACAGCCAACAATTTCGCAGTGGATATAATGCACGACATTCTAGAAGGAGTTGCTCAGCTAGAGGTAAAACTTGTTCTGCAGTACATTCAGTGTAATTTTCTGAGTACTGATGATATTGCTGGTAGAGTACATGCGTTTGACTATGGTTACAATCAGCAGAGGAACCGTCCTCCAGTGGTCAAATTGTTCGATGGAAGCAATGATTTGGGTTTAAATGCAATCCAATCTTGGTGCTTGTTGCGCAATATGCCCCTATTATTTGGTGATTTAGTCCAAAGAGATGATAAACACTGGCATCTTTTGCTTTTACTTTTGCAGATTGTCAACATTGTATTTTCACCAGTCCTAACAGAAGGCATGATCATTTATCTTAAATTTTTAATAATTGAACATCACCAGCTATTCAAAAAATTATTTCCTGAAAGAAATCTTTTGCCAAAGCATCATATAATGATACATTACCCACAGTATATAAGAAAAATTGGACCAATTCTTCACACGTGGTGTATGCGTTATGAAGCTAAGCACACATTTTTTAAAACACAATTAAAAAGTTTCAAAAACACTAGTCAAAAAGCACCAATTTTGTATTGCGACGTACTGGGAGTCTTTTAGCCAGTATAGATTGTCTCTTGGCCCAGGAAAAATGGTAGAACTCTCCGAACTTAAATGTGGCCAAGAGATCGCTTCCAAACTAGGAGTGGTAATGTCAGAAGCTGTCTATTCTGTAAAGTGGATCAAACACCACGGCACAGAGTATCGTCCTGACTTTATTATCTGTACAGAAGTAGCATGTGAGATGCCAGTGTTTTGTAAGATCAAGACTATTGCTGTGAAAGATGAAAATGTGTTGTTGTGTGGAACACTGATGGTAACTGTATGTTTTGATGACCATTACCATGCATTTACAGTCAGACTGCATCCAGACAGAGTTTTTAAAGTAGTGAATGTTAATGAGCTGTGTTCTTTCAAACCATTTGATCTTCAGATGAAATATGGTACAACAGATTCTGCACTGCATGTAGTGCCGTATTGCCATTTAATGCAGATGTGATGTATTTTTGTCCATGAGTGTTTCCTGAGCCTGAATGTTTTAATAAATGTTTTAAATGTGACAGTTGAAGTTGTTTTCTTTGTTTTGAAATTGTTCAGTGTAGAGCAGTGTTGAATTATTACTCAAAATAGAGTTAATTTTACTCTGAAAATTTAACTCCATGACTAGAGTCAATTTATCACCAGTTCTGAGTGGGACCAAATACACTCGGACCAAGTGTTAAATTTAACTCTTATAGACATACTTGCCAACCTTGAGACATCAGAATCAGGGGGGGGGGGGGGGGGTTAGGTAGGTAGGTAGGTAAGTAAAGTGCGGGCTCGGCAAAAGTGCGCATCAAGGGCGCAAATCGACCACTTGGGGGCGCTCGCGAGCACCCTTCTGAGATCTAAAAATGACAAATGAGACACACTGCGGTCTCATGGACTTAACGGACACGCGCACGCAGCAGCCATTGTAAGTCCACAAGACCGAAAGTGCTCATGAAGTGTGCGATTTGGGACTGGGCTATCGCCGCGCTTGACTTCGAGGTGTAACTTTTATTATTGTTCGGTCTGAAACGGCGCCCAGTGACGGATGGTGTAGCAATATTGTTCTCCGGGTGGAAATCGGGAGAAATTCGGGAGAAAGGTCGGTCCGGGAGATTTTCGGGAGGGGCTTTGAAATTCGGGAGTCTCCCGGAAAAACCGGGAGGGTTGGCATGTATGCTTATAGAGCTAATTTAACACTGCAAAATTTACTGTGTGGTCTATGCCTAAATATTAATAAATGTGAACTGTTGCTGTTAAACGATTGTAATATATTTGTAACATTCCGATCAAGGAAGAAGTTACGTACTTGGGTTTTATTATCTCTAAAGATCAGAAAATGAGATGCCCATTAAATTTCTCTCCAATCGTTAAAAAAACTCAGAACAAACTGAACCAGCAAAGGGATTTATCTTTAAAAGGCAGAGTATTACTTACCAAGGCTGAAGGGATATCCCGGCTTACCAGGCACGTGCAGAGAGTTCCTCAAGGGCAGGGGCTCAAATGTAAAAAAGGGGCATGCATATATATATTTATGCATTTTTTATATATATATATATATATATATATATATATATATATATATATATATATATATGTTTGGAAACATTACTATTTTTAATGTTTTAGAAAGAAGTTATTGGTCTTATTGAAAAATTGATCAAGGCAACATTTTGTAGTTCATTAAAAATTTTTTTAAATAAATAAAAAAACTAATATTGTGAAATATTCCTAAAATCTAAAATAATGGTTGTCTATTTTAATAAACGTATAACCTTTGATACTTTTTTCAGGATTCTGAGTTTAAAAGTTACAAAAAGAACAGCATTTATCTCAAATAGAAATATTTTGTACCAATATCCACTGTAGCCTACTGTTCAAAAGTTTGGGGTCAGTAATTTTCTTTCTTTCTTTTATTCAGCAAGGATAGTAAAGACTTATAAAAAATATTTTCTATTTTAATTAAATGCTGTTCTTTTTAACTTTTTATTAATCAAAAAAAACATTGAGCACCACAACTGTTTCCAACTGTTTTTGACAATAAATCAGCATATTTGAATGATTTCTGAAGGAAAATGTGAAACTGAAGTTAGGGTTAATGATGCTGAAAATTGGAAAATTCAGCTTTGCATCAGAGATGAGTGATATTTTTTAAGTAGGCCTTTATTAAAATAGAAAACCATTATTGTACATTTTAATAATAGTTTTCTGTATTTTCAATCAAATAAATGCAGACTTGAAGCACATAAGAGGCTTCTTTAAAAAACATAAAACAAATTGTAATGTGTCAATTATTGACCGGTTCTGTACTATTATCAAAAATCTCCATTTTACGTGTTGTTGTCAGCCTACACTTCACATCATAGGCCTGTAGGTGGCTCCTGGGCTTCATTCATTTGAACCAACTATGATAGTTTTCAAATGGTAAACGGTGTATCAATATAATTTACATAATGCTAAATACATGACTTGAATACTACTTACGATTAAAGCGACTTTTGGTGCTGGTTTTGTGCAGTGCTTTGTAGTCAATTAACATCCATTGATTCAATGACGCAGATCCAGATCGCTTCATAAATGTAAATTCGATTGTAATTTTTAAACGATTTCTGAATGACTAGAAAATTGCCGCTCCACTTCACATTGTCCAATGAAATTTGAACTTTTTGTGCCAGATGACGATTGGTCAGTGTATTATATAACAAACAGTAATCAATGAATTATGTAATATTTTAAAATATGTAATATGTGGATTAAAAAAAAATACACTACCTTTGATTATTGGAAGAAGTTTAAAAATGGTTTGGTTAATTTTTTCCTGCCGTCGAGCCTAGATACTCACTGAAAGAACCATATATAGGGAATGTGGAGGTACGTCACGCCGTGTTGCATTATGGGACGTGGGCGCCATCTTTACAGGCACGATCTCTGTTTACCTTCGGTAAAATAGTGGGTGTTTGGCTAAAACGAGGTAAAATTAAAGAAGAACGGAAGAAATGGAGTTGTTTAAAGAAAAAGAGAAGGGACCCTACCGGGATAAACTAAATGCCACTACAGAAAAACGTTATTTGGACAAACTATCCGCGATAAACAACGTCGATACATCTGATTTAATTTTGGTGTTCGAAGCCTATGCTAAGTTGATTACTATTGTACATAAAGTTCAAGCTATTTTACCTGTAAAGCAGCTCTCATAGTTAATGTTAGCTTGCTATTTTTAGCATATGTTAAGTTTTCATAGGTTGTGCAGAAGAAAAAAGTACGTTACTTTATAATGCCACAAGATGTGGTAACTTGTTAAATACAAATGTGCCTTGTTGTCATTATTTAATGTTAACACGTGTAAAAATTAGGGTATTTGGTCGTTTTTTTTAAATAGTTTGATGTATCTTTGCCTAGTTAATATGTGTAAGTTACTTAAAGGGTATTTGTGGATGCAATCAGTACAGAAACAGAGTCACTTAATGTATTTATTAAGCAGATATATAAAAACATGATTCACAAACATTTTTAAAAAGGCATGTAAAAAGATGTACATAATATCAAAGCAAATTGTTAATTGAAAACAAAATAAATATAATTTGATTCATGCAATGTGTCCTGGCTTTATCATCTGCTAACATGAACCATAAATTCAACATCATTCATCAACTATCCTCCTAACTGTTAGTCATCGAGGACTATACAATACACAACCTCTGGCTTTGTACAACTTTTAACAAACGTAGTATGCAGTGGAGGACAGTAAGTAAAGTTTTTCCTCATGATTGCGGCAACCCACGCGATCCGGCGTCTTCTCGTCAGCTCCTCGACCTGCTTCCCTTGTTGTTTTTTCCAAGAAAGAAAGGTGAAAAAACGTAGTCCGTTGTTCAGTTTCCTCCCTGAACGATCGTGTGACCTGCTATGGCAGTTGAACTGAACAACCATATCGACGTTTATTAAAATCTCGACAGAAAATCCAAACACAGCCTCCAACACATGCATTTAAATACAGCGGTATTAGGCGCGATCCTGTAAATATGGCGGCGGAACCCATAATGCAACACGGCGTGACGTCATCTCCACATTCCCTATTTTGGCTCGAGCGCATCAGTTCGGTTCCTCATCAGACTGCGGAATACCTACGTTGTCGTTTACACTAGTGCATTTTCGTTTTAAAATGCATAACTTTTGCTACGGTTGCGCGCGCCTGCCGTCCTCCGAAGTTTTAGACCCTCGAAAACGGAGACCTCTTCAGTCGAGTCCGAAGCAAGACACGCAAGTGACGCAACCTATAGCAACGAGTCATGGCAACGGCAACGACAGAAACGTAAAAATAAACGTGAATTTAGGCTATTTTAGTTTTGTACACATTGTCATGTTAATTATAATCAAATGCATTTTGTTTTATTGAAAACAATATTATCATTATTTGTTTGAGAGGGGCACTTTCGATTAATTTTGAAAAAGGGCAGGGGCTCGAGCACCCAAAGGCTTACATACACAGCTCTCTCCTTACACTTGGACAGTAAAATTTGTAAAGACATTGATAGAATGCTTTTTAATTTCATCTGGAAAAATCGTACCCATTATATAAAAAAAAGTGTTGTTATGAATAATTATGAATCTGGTGGGCTCAACTTTTTGGACTTCAATACTCTAAATAACACCTTTAAGATTAATTGGGCTAAACATTTTCTTAAAAACCCTGTCTCGATCTGGAATTTTATTCCCCATTATATATTCTCTCGCTTTGGAGGTCTGGGTTTTATTTTGAATTGTAACTACAATGTGGACAAACTCCCTGTTAAACTGTCCACTTTTCACAAGCAGGTATTTTTAGCTTGGTCTCTAATTTATAAGCATAATTTCTCACCTCACATGTATTTAATTTGGAATAACAGAGATATATTATATAAGAACAAGTCACTCTTTTTTGAGAATTGGGTAGCCAATCAGATTATGCTGGTGGACCAGCTATTTAATGGAGAGGGGCGACTTTTCTCCTATAGAGAGTTTTTATCGACATATAACATTCCAGTTACACCAAGAGAATTTGCAATTGTGTTTGACGCCATTCCATCAGGCACAATCATACTTTTTAGATCTACTGGCAGACTTCCACCTACCTCTGTCACCCTCCCAGATGTGGCTGAATCACCAGTGGGAAAAATCTGTTTTTCCCAACTTCCTCAAAATAATAAGAACGTCCGTGCCTTATTTCAGAAAGAAATAGTTTCTATTCCAAATGTTACAGTTTATTGGAACCGATTTGTAAATGACATTGACTGGAAAAGGGTTTGGATGATTCCTCACAAATACCTGATAGTTAACAAGGTGAAAGAAGTGTCGTTCAGAATAATTCACAGATATTAGAGCTAATCATTACATGGTTAAATTTAACAGAGACATCAATACAAACTGTTCTTTTTGTGAAGACCACCCAGAAACTGTTCTGCACCTCTTTTGGTATTGCTCACACACCAGAACCTTTTGGCAAACCTTCAGCAGATTCATCATTGACCATATTTATAAAGACTTTTCCTTATTGTGGAAAAATATTGTTTTTTTGCTTTTATAGAAGTCAAAGTAAAGAAAAGGTGTACTTTATTATAAATTTATTAATTCTTTTGGCAAAATTCCACATTCATAAATGTAAATTCAGTGCTAAAAAACCTAATTTTGTAGTTTTCTCCATGAAGTTGAAATTTATATTAATCTGATCTCTGGCTCCAACAACAAAAAGGCAGTTAAAACTGTCAATATGGTCCTCTTTTTATTTGTAATGGCATTTAAGTTTCCCCTGGAAAAGCTGTTTTGTATTTTATTTATATTATATGTTTGTATACTGTTATGTATATTATGTATAAGTCACCTGTGATTTGTACCCTATTCTTACAATAAAAAAATAAAAAAAATTTTTTTAAAAACCTGTAGGAGATGCACAGACACATGGCGCTTTTGCTGGCATCTGCTGACAGAACGCGATATATTGCCTGTGCTAAAACGCTACTAATTAGCGATGCTCATTGTCAGAAAGAAAAAGAGACAGGTGTTTGTGTGGGCTACCTATGCCACCCAATGGAATCAGCAGTGGAGGTGTGCTGCCGTGAGGTTTTGGTTCCCGTGAGGAACGCGTTTTGGAGTTTAGTGGAGCAGCTCGACCCGCGACCGGCAAATCTGACGTGCATCACGCAGCATCCTGGTATTGAAGCATGCATGCCGGTTTGTTTTGCGAATAGCTTACTCTCATTTCATTGTATGTTTACAATTGAGTTATTTCATTCATCACTGCTGAATCTAAAAAGAAAGCTTGCCGTTAGACGGTACTCTAGGCTGCTTGCCGCTTGGAGTCCCTGTTATGACGTCACGCCCAGCTTAGCGGAAGGGAAGGGGAGTGCTAAAAACCACTGTAAAAAGTACCAACTTTTCATATTATAGTCAGCATTTTGGTATAAAAAACATACAAAACAATGGTGGGGGGTTCTTTTCTTTAAGCACATTGCATTATCTCGTAAAAAAATTAACCTGCAATTGACACTTTAATAATGCTTCAGTGTGTACTCCTGAAAACATGGGACAGCACACAAGGGAGTGTTGGATGGCACACACATGTGCTTGGTGAGGCTTGGTGAGGCTTGCTCTTGCGTGTGCTGGAGAGGCAGACCTTGCAGTGGTCTTGCTGCCCTGGGAAGTGGTCTGAGGGACTTCAGATGGGAAATGCCTGGCTGTCCTCATTACATTTACATTTAGTCATTTAGCAGACGCTTTTATCCAAAGCGACTTACAACTGAGGACTAAACCAAGCGAGTCATCGTGAAGAGGCAGAAACAACGCAAGAAGTGCTCAAAATACAAAGTTCAGACATAGCTCAGAGTAGCATGAGCCAGGCAAGCGAGGATTTAAAGGAAAAGGTTGTTTTTTTTTATTTTTATTTTATTTTTTTTATGTTAAGTGCTCCCGGAAGAGATGAGTTTTCAGTTGTCTTTTGAATGCTGTCAAGGATTCTGCATTCCGGATGAGGGTGGGGAGATCATTCCACCAGCATGGAACCGTGAATGAGAATGTTCTGGAGAGTGATTTTGTGCCCCGCTGTGGCGGTACCACAAGCCGCCGCTCATTGACCGATCGTAGGCTTCTGGTAGGGATGTAGACTTGAAGTAGTGAGTGGAAGTAGGAGGGAGCTGAACCAGTGGTCAATCTGTAAGCAAGCGTCAACACCTTGAACTTGATGCGAGCAGCGAGTGGTAGCCAGTGCAGAGAGATGAACAGAGGAGTGACGTGGGCCCTTTTGGGCTCGTTGAAGACAAGACGGGCTGCAGCATTCTGGATCATTTGTAGAGGTTTAGTTGCACATGATGGAAGTCCAGCCAGAAGAGCATTGCAGTAATCAAGCCTAGAAATGACCAGGGCCTGGACGAGAAGTTGTGTTGCATGCTCAGTTAGGAAAGGCCTGATCTTCCTGATGTTGTGCATAGCAAACCTGCATGATCGAGCTGTCTTTGTAATGTGGTCTGTGAAGGTCAGCTGGTCATCAAAGATTACTCCAAGATTTCTGACCGATCTTGATGGGGTGATTGAGGAAGAATCTAGCTGGATAGTGAGGTCGTGCTGTAGAGACGGATTGGCAGGGAGGACGAGAAGCTCAGTCTTTGCCAGGTTGAGCTGCAGGTGATGTTCCTTCATCCATGCCGAGATGTCTGCCAGACAGCTTGAGATCCGTGCAGCTACTGTGGGATCATCTGGTTGAAATTAGAGGTAGAGCTGGGTGTCATCAGCATAGCAATGATAAGAGAAACCATGTGCCTGTATGATGGGCCCCAGTGATGTGGTGTAAATGGAGAAGAGGAGCGGTCCAAGAACTGAACCCTGAGGAACTCCTGTGGTCAGTTGATGTGCTTTGGATACCTCGCCTCTTCATGTGACCCTGAAGGACCTACCTGTGAGATAGGACTCGAACCAGTTGAGGGAGGTTCCAGTGATGCCCAGTGATGAGAGGGCGGACAAGAGGATCTGATGATTCACAGTGTCGAAGGCCGCAGACAGGTCCAGGAGAATGAGAACTGATGATTTGGAAGCAGCTTTTGCGATCCGCAGGGCTTCTGTGACCGACAGCAATGCAGTCTCGGTTGAATGCCCTTTCTTGAAGCCAGATTGGTTGACATCCAGCTGGTTGTTCAGAGACAGGAAGGATGATACTTGGTTAAAAGCAACTCGTTCAAGTGTTTTCGCAATGAATGGTAGGAGAGAGACAGGTCTGTAATTCTCTAGAAGTGATGTGTTTAACGTTGGTTTTTTAAGCAGAGGAGTTACCCGAGCCTGCTTAAATGCTGTAGGGAAAATGCCAGTGTGGAGGGATGAGTTGATAATGTGAGTGAGAGCTGGTAGAAGTGTGGGAGAGATGGCTTGTAGAAGGTGTGAGGGGATGGGATCTAGAGGGCAGGTGGTAGGATGACTGGAGAGAAGTAGTTTAGATACTTCTTCCTCGGTTAGTGGAGCGAAGGAGGAGAGAAGGATATTGGCTGTGGGAGAGGTTAGTCTGGGTTCCTGTGTGTGTGAATCTGAGAACTGACTGCTGATAGTTGTAGTTTTGTTAGTGAAGAAGTTGGCAAAATCATCAGCAGTTAGCGAGGAGGTGGGTGGTGGTGGAGGTGGACAGAGGAGAGAGTTGAATGTCTTGAACAGTGTTCGTGTGTTAGAGGCACTGTTGATCTTGTTGTGGAAATATGAAGATTTCGCAGCATGAACATCAACAGAAAAGGAAGAGAGCAGAGATTGATACCTACTGAGGTCAGATGTGTCTTTTGATTTGCGCCATTTCCTCTCTGCTGCCCTGAGCTTGGTCCGGTGTTCACGAAGAACCTCAGATAGCCAGGGGTTAGAGGGAGTGGCACGTGCTGGCCTAGAGGAGAGAGGACAGATATTGTCTAAAGAAGAGGTTAGGATGGAGCATAAAGTATCTGTTGCAGTATTCACCTCCAGAGATGAGAAATGCGAGGGTGAGGGAAGAGAAGATGACACAGCAGAGGAAAGATGGGATGGAGAAAGTGAGCGCAGGTTTCGTCTGAAAGTAAATGGTGGGGAGGTTGGTGGAGCATGGGTAGTGAGTTGTAGATTGAAAGTAATGAGAAAATGATCTGAAACTTGGAGAGGTTTCACCAAAATGTTGTCTGTGATACAGTTGCGTGTGTAAACCAGGTCCAGTTGGTTGCCTGACTTGTGAGTACCGGTGGTGATGAGCCGTTTGAGATCGAAGGCGGCTAGGAGTGAGATGAAGTCTGTTGCATACGGCTTTGCTAGATGAATGTTGAAATCACCAAAGACTACGAGTGGGGTGCCATCCTCAGGGAAAGAGGACAGCAGCACATCCAGCTCCTCTACAAAGCTTCCCAGTGGACCTGGGGGGCGATAAATAACTACAATATGGATCTTAATGGGAGTTGTAAGTGTAATAGCATGATATTCAAATGAGTTGTTATTGCATAGAGAAGAGAGAGTTGAATATTTCCAATTGTTAGAAATGAGAAGACCAGTACCCCCACCCCTCCCCGACTGGCGAGGGGTGTGAGAGAAAGAGAAGTTGTTAGAGAGAGCAGCAGGGGTTGCTGAGTCTTCTGGACGGATCCAGGTCTCAGTCAAGCCCAAGATATTAATAGTAGAGTGAGATGCAAAGGCTGGAATGAAGTCAGCTTTATTGACTGCTGATTGACAATTCCATAG
Source organism: Semotilus atromaculatus (assembly GCA_031834385.1). Classification (NCBI taxonomy): domain Eukaryota; kingdom Metazoa; phylum Chordata; class Actinopteri; order Cypriniformes; family Leuciscidae; genus Semotilus; species Semotilus atromaculatus. The sequence continues at coordinate 20,284,912 of JAULUF010000007.1, forward strand.
ACCCATAGAAAGAGAGAGAGGTGAGTGTGAGGATGAGAGAAAAGGACGCAGATTAGCAGTATTGCGTTGCCTTCTGTGCGTGGTGAGAGAGCGTTGTCGATAGACAACAGGAATGTATTGAAAGCACATAATGATAATGGGAAATAAGATAAAGGTAGGAAAGGAAAGGGTGAAGAAGATACTTAAGTGCCTTGCAGGTGTCCTTGCTCGGTGGAGTCGCGCAGGAAGAGTCACAGGTCTTTACCCGAGTCGGTCTTCACACGAGGAGGCTGAAACCGAGAGCTGAATGCTTCCGCTGACGCTTCCGCGACAGCGCACACACTACATAGATATAATGCTTCCAATCGCCCTGAGTGAGGACAGCTGTGGCCGCCCTTGCAATTAGCACAGCAAAAGCAAATATCCCGAGAATGGGCGGAATCGAAACTAGCTGTTGAACAGCGCTTACTTAAGTGCTTCAATAAAATACAGATTATAACCCTTAAGACGCACGGCAGTTATTCAAAATAGGATCGCGTTTAATTCAAATACAGATATTTAGTCAAGGTAAACATAAAAAATAAGCAAAGAATCGAAAATAGCCCTACCTACTTGACAAATAGTAAACAGAGCAACAGGAGAACTGTATATTAAGAAAAAACCACTCACGTGCTCTTGTCGTTCTCACAGAGTGACCGCTTGTCCTCATCAGAATAAAAAAAAAAATGTCCTAAATTTCCTCATTTGTCAGTTGTCTTCTTTATATATATTTTCTGTCATTTTTTCTGAAGAAGTTAAAAACTGGTGACCTTGATAAAAAGTTGTGTCTCAAATTAGAAAAAAGGCGAGTGTGAGCCTGAGGTAACGGTGATGTCAGCTCTACATCACTTGTCAGCGGGGGGGGGAAAAAAACTCGCAATGCATGACAGTTACAATCTCTTTTATTTTGTATACAAAATATTTACAAACTTGTTAACTACATTGTTAAATGTAATGTGGTTTTAATACTTGGAGGAAAAAAAGATAATGTTAGTTGATCCACGGTAAGTTATCACGGACTATGGGCGCCGCCATTATTTGTTTACAACACTGAACACTGATGGAGCTCGACTCGGAGCCTGCTGGATTTACAACATGCACGATCATCCATGTCTCCCGAAATATATGACAGTAAGCCCCGCTTTACTGCTGCTCACGCGATGAATGCACTCATTGATTAACATGCACGCCGAAAAAAACGCTTGGGGTGTGAAACGGACGTTTTATCTACAAGATGTGTGTTTGACTCGAATTAAGTATTACATAATGTTTAGGTTATTACAAAAGGTAATAACCTTTGATGGTAAACATATTTGTACAAAAGGCCCGGACGTCCTTAAATGTCCTGGACGTTTTAGACCAATCACAGCGTGCGAGGTTGCTATAGTGACATTCGCGCTGAGGCGAACTGTGAGGGAGAAAAAAGATGCATCGCAAATGTTAATGCATAGCTGCCAACTCTCACGCATTGGCCGTGAGACACCCGCATTTGAATGGTTTCACACGCGCACACGCCACACCCCTGATTTCTCACGCTGAAGTGTCAACCTGGTCGGTCAAATGCCTGAAAGATGAGTTTATCTATAGATCTACGTGTTGAGCCACTCGGGATCGAATAGTTATACGCAAATTCGTTCAAATCGGGCGTAATCTAGAGCGAGCGTGCATGCGAGACAGAGACTGTGCTTCAAACCGCGTAGGGCGCGCGAACGGCACGAGAGAGAGACCTTGCGTAATACTGAGAGTAGGATTCCTGTCCATCACGCGCACAGGTTAAATCTCTTTAAACCCCCCCCCCTGTATATTTTTTTTACAGTCTGTCTCATGTCACAGTAAACTGGCCTGTCTATCATCTTGTCAAAGATAAAATCCTCCACATTTTATTTAATTTCCTACCGTATCGGAGAGAAATGCAGAAGCACGTTGATCTGTAACTCGCGGGTCTTTCATGTGGAGAACTCTCCTCATATGCATAACGTTAATTATGCATTTAAAAGTCAATGGCCCAACGGATCTTTATAAAAGTCGACATTGTTATTGTAGATGAAATATAACACGGTCACGGATAACTTTAATTAAATAAACTTTTAATTGAGTCACTCAAACTTTTATCTAAATCTCTCACCGTCGGTCGCGCATGTCATGTTTTGTAGTTTTTTTTAAACACTTTTTACTCGTGTTTGTAGTTCCTCCAAAGCGCCTTTCAGACAGAATGCGGAATGCGCGGCGCTGCGCTACCATAGACAGTAAAAGAGTGTGAAACCCATTCATTTTGCGCGGCGCAGCGCGAGGACGTTTAGTATGGAGTTAGAATTGTTGTGTCTTTATTAAATGCAAGAAAATAAATTATCTGAGAGAAGAAAAAAAGTTTGAGAGAAAAAGTTATCACACTGATAGCCCCCCCCGAAGTCTCACGCAAAGCTGTACTCAAAAGTTGGCAGGTATGTTAATGGAAATGCTCGATAGTTAGTATAGTTCATTTGTAGTGTTCGACGATTATTCAGCTGGTATACACATTGAGTCGCTGTGTGCGTACATACCAAGTAAGTTCATATTTCTATGTTTGTTCTGTGGATATTCAGAAACTGGTAGTCTATGTTCATCAGCGCGAGCACCAGTCGATTAACATGAATATGCTGTATTACTTTCTATGCAGTATAATTTCGGAGTTTCTATATGTTACTAATGTAATGTATTTAGATACTATGTTATTATTGGTTGTACGGTTACTTTGGAGATGATTATTATCACGCGGTGATCAGCGATCTATCCTGAATGTATGGCATGTCTAGTGGAACGCATTTACGTGCTATCAGCGCCTTCTTGTGGCGATGTTTAGTATAATTATTCTGTCTAATAATACTTCTTTATGGGATTGTATATAGCCTGAATGCTGATAATGTTTATGTTATGTATAATGTTTATGTATCCTAATGTTTATCTCTTTGTTTGATTTGTTATAGAACCACACTCACATACCCCATATGTAAATCTACCAGCTCTTCAGTAAATTAAAGCTTAAACCCTGCTTGGAGTATCTGTTCAATTAAGCGTCAACTTATACAGTTCTGACCGACTGCCTGCTGCGTTTCACATCCTTTAAAAGTAGTCTACAATCGAACCTCTTCAGTTTAATATTAGTGTGCAATAACAAACTGTTTAGTTTTTACTAGTATTTTTGTTGTTGTGTAATGTAATTTAAAGTGTATGAAACCTAAAATAAACATTACAATACACTGAACAGTTGTAATTAATGATGAGCGCTGAGCACGTCTGTCTCTGCCTCAGTGCCAGTCAAAGCGCCAAAGCAGAATGTGAATTTGAAATTTTGAATTTAGCAGTTGATCATGTGACTCACTGAACGTTCTAATCACACCAGTGTGATCGTACGCTCCAGGGACCAGCCAAGACTGATCACACCGGTGTGATCGTACGTGTCAAAGGGTTAAGAGGGTAGGGGACCTGCATGCATTTTCCGTTGACAAAGTGTGCGGCCTAGTCTCACGTGTTCCTGAGACCCCGGCCTGGATATGTGCCCAAGGTTCCCACCACTCCCTTTCGAGATCATGTGGTAAACCTGAAAGCACTGCCCCTAGAAGAGGCAGACCCAGCCTTGGCACTTTTCTGTCCAGTACGCCCTCCGTGCTTACGTAGACAGAACGCAGTGTTCAGGACCTCAGACCAGCTCTTTGTCTGTTGTGGTGGGAAGCTGAAGGGAAAGGCTCTCTCCAAGCAGAGGTTGTCTCACTGGATAGTGGACGCCATTGCTTTGGCATACCAGCAGCAAGGTCGACCATGCCCCCTTGGTGTGAAGGCCCACTCCACACGGAGTGTGGCTTCCTCTTGGGCTCTAGCGCATGGCGCCTCGGTAACAGACATCTGCAGAGCTTAGCCTGTTGGGCGACACCCAACACATTCGCCAGATTCTACAATCTCCGAGTGGAGCCTGTGTCCTCTCATGTACTCGCTTCAACCAGCCAGTACTAGGACCCGCTCAGGTGTCATTCCACTCCACGGACTGGATACGTGCAAAATTCTCCTCAGGTGAGCTTCCCCAGAAGCCCTGAGTTCCTCCAGCACTGCAGACGTCGACGCCAGTGTCTATTGCCTGCGCGTTGGTTAGGTGCCTCCGTGTGCATGGTCCGCCCTCTGGGCGACCCCCACATGTGTATTTCCACTGTAAAGGTGATGATACACAGGGCAACTTTTTGAGCAATGTTGCTGGGCAATCTTGCCGAGCGATTGTTGCTTGGCCACTTTCTCATTGAAAATGGGCAATACATTTCTTTCTTGATAATTTAGATCGGTCGTAGGCCCTGTGTCTCATCTGGTTGTCCATTGACGGCAACATTGCCCAGCAACATTGCTCAAAAAGTTGCCCTGTGTATCATCACCTTAAGCCTCTCTGAGCATGTGTCTTTCCCTTGGCAAGCCACCTTGCCACCCCTGGGGTTGAAATATTCCACCCTACGGGCTAGACACCCCAGTGTCTCCATATGCATCCCTCTGGGTCCACGGTTGTCAAACTGGGGTACGTGGACTGATTTCAGGGGGTACGCGAAAAAAGATCTAAGGGACTGTTCGTTTTTTATTTAAGGGGCTACCGGAGGAGATTTGAGATCTGTAGTCAAAAAAGACTTGACCCTCTCTTCGCCAGCAATAATTTTTTTCTATGACCCTCCAAAATGATTGTGAAAAAAGGCATGACCCTCCCCGATAATTTATTGATTAGGCTACTTCTGTACTGGTTTGCGCTCAGCAAAGATGTTCAGATAGCCATTGTTTTTTTTTTACAACCATGACAAACGACTAAACTCCTGCTTTCTCATCTTACTAGGGCTGTAACAATAGACCAAACCTACAATTCGGTTCGTATCACGATTTTTGATTTGAAAAAAAATCATGTTTTCGGTGCTGATGCAGTGGTGACGCCTGACGTGTTCATGTAACATGCAAAGTATCTAAAAGCTGCCACAAAGAACCGGCATAATGATTATGAATACGTTAAATATAGCAAGGAGACATTTTAATTGTTTATTAATAAACAAGTGTTTGTCAGTGTCGACTGCAAAGATGAAGTTGGCGATGTGAAGATCGCGAGTCAACAGTAGACGCGCCAGAGAGAATGCACATTTCATACAGATTACATAAGCAGAGTGTCTGATTTCTTTCGTTTTAAATTGTTTTGTTAAAAAGTAGACATTTCAAGCTTTCTATATATCTCTCAGGTTCATTCGGTTCATTTATTAGACGAGAGTGCAGTTCACACGCCGGCGTCTTCCTGCATGATGATAGTAGATATTTTCTACTAGCTATTTACTTTTTATTTATTAAATCCAGGCAATTGGTTGATGAAACAGTGATTAAAATTAAGATACAATTAATAAAAAACGAAATTCACTTTAAAGAAAGGCTTTGTGCTTTCTGTTTGAGGTTTTATGCTTTCAGAGCAGTCATGTCCCTAACGGAGAACTGTCGTCCGTAACATTGTTTTTTTCCTCATAAATGCGAATAAAAAAATAATATTTTATGTTCTGTGGAGGCCGACCCTCATCCGGTGGGTAGTATTACTTTTGTTTTGCGCAGTGTAGTTCATAGAATTACTAAAAAATATTTTGCCACCTAAAAGTTAAAGATTTTTTTTTGTGTCACGTCACAATTGTGTAGACTGATATTTTTCTAATGTCTGGAGCTTTATTAAGGGAGTATGGATCTATAAACAGACGTTTCAGTATTAAAATCATTTTCTGAGAATTTATATTTCAAGTTTTGACTGCATGTCACGTCCATAACGTGCCTTTTTGGCCCAATTTTAAAGAATTTATCCTCAACTAGTTTTTTGGCGTAGGTCTACGTATTTTATTATATTAATTAGTAATTAAAAAATGTGGTAGCCCTACATCTAACACATCACACTGCTGTTATGGTGGCAATTTCAGTAAATTTACTCTCTAACATTGTTGTGGAAACACAATAAGAATGGAAACTAAATATGGTAGTATCGTGCTACAGCGCACATTATATCAGCTGCAGTTCTGGTGGTAGAGTCTCACATCACACTGCGCTTATTCGCAATCACAAAAGTTCATTATTTGCTCGTGCTTTAAAGCTTTGCCGGGTAAACATTTCATTGGCGTTCTGTTCTGACATGATCGCACTTTTTCTATTAACAAAATATTCGAGAGTGGAGACAGAGAGGGTAAAAGTAGAGCTTTTATGATGATCTTTGCAGCCTTCTGCAGTGCTGATTACAGCTCTGCGTCATACGTTGCTATGACGACAGTTGTTATATTGTCGCGCGCAAATGAAAACAAAAAAATCCTGTCAGAAATCATCCCAGTTACGTCTATTTGACAAAATAATAATTTCAATCGATGGATAAATGGCTGAAACGGGTTCAGACCATACCCAGAACGACAACAGAAACTTCAAAGGAGTCACCTGCTGTCGGGACAAGCTTTTCAGGTCAAGACACTATCATAGCAAATCCTAACTCTGACGAAAGGCCTGATGCTAGCCAAACCATTAACATGAACAGTGATGGAGACGGGGAGACACAGACTCTTCCCTCGAGACAACAAGACGATGGTAGGGAGGCACACTCAAAGATAAGAAGATATAACGAAGATTATATAACTCTGGGCTTCACATACACAGGCCATGCGAATTTCCCTCAGCCACAGTGTGTCATATGTGCGCAGGTTCTGTCTAATAACTCGTTGAAGCCTTCACTCTTACAAAGACATTTAGAAACGAAACATGGCAATTTGAAAAATAAGCCACGGGAGTTTTTTGAGCGACAATTGAGACTGCTTTCTAACACCAAGAAATGTCTGATCGCGCCAGATGCTGTAAATAAGGCAGGAGTAGAAGCGTCTTACATGGTCAGTTACAGAGTGGCTAAGACAGGCAAGCCTCATACTATTGTGGAGGAACTGATTGTCCCTGCTGCTATGGACATGGCTGAGAAAATGTTGGGGGAAAAGGCTAAACATACTTTCCAGAAAATGCCTTCATCAGACAATACCGTGTCCCGACGAATCAGTGATAGGTCAGCAGATGTTTTGAGACAGTTACTGTGTCGTATACATGCCAGTGAATTCTATGCATTACAGCTAGATGAGTCAACAGATATAGCAGGCCTGGCTCAGTTGTTGGTGTACGTCAGGTACATATATGGAGGGTCAATCCATGAGGACATCCTCTTTTGCAAACCGTTACCGATGAGGACAACGGGGCAGGACATTTTTGGACTCATAGACAGTTTCATACGATCACATGGAATAACCTGGACTAAATGTGTTGGTATATGCACAGATGGTGCCAAAGCAATGATGGGGAGGCACAGCGGAGTGGTCACCCGTGTACAAGCAGTGGCTCCAGATGCCACTTGGGTCCACTGTAGCATACATAGGGAAGCGCTTGCCGCCAAAGGAATGTCAGACAGCCTGGCTCAGGTGTTGGACGACACAGTAAAGATGGTTAACTTTGTCAAATCAAGACCCCTAAACTCGTGCATTTTTTCCACCTTATGCAGTGAGATGGGCAGTGACCATTTGACGCTTTTGCTCCACACTGAAGTGCGATGGTTATCCAGAGGGAAAGTTTTAGCATGCTTTTCTGAACTGAAAGACGAGCTGAAACTGTTTTTCATCGACAATCCTTTTCGCTTGTCAGATAGGTTGCATGACGATGAGTGGCTCACAAGACTGGCCTATTTGGGAGATATCTTTGGTCGTCTAAATGAGCTCAATCTCGGGCTGCAAGGTCGCTCTGTGACAATATTCAATGTGCGAGACAAGGTAGAGGCCACGATTAAAAAGCTGAACTTCTGGTCTGACTGTGTCAAAGACAACGACATTGGCGCATTCCCATCACTGCAGGATTTTCTGTGTGAAAACGAACTACGGCTTGCCGACAGTGTCAGATGTGACATACGGAAACACCTTGGCGACTTGGCAGCGCAATTACGCAAATATTTCCCCGAAACAGACGACCACGACACATGGATTCGTAATCCTTTTTCGTCACCCAACACATGCCAGCTTCCTATGCTCGAGAGAGAGAGCCTCATTGAAATATCCACGAACGGGTCGGTCAGAATCGAGTTCGGTCAGAAGACACTGACAGATTTCTGGATTAGTTTGCGGGCAGAGTATCCGGACCTGGCAAACCGAGCGATTAAGACGTTGATGCCATTTGCTACAACGTATTTATGTGAGACTGGATTCTCAGCTTTGGTCTGCCTTAAGACCAAGTATAGGTACAGACTGTTTGTGGAAAATGATCTAAGACTGAAACTATCCCCAATTCGGCCTAACATCGCTGCATTATGTAAGAACATCCAGGCACATCCCTCACATTGATTAAACTGGTGATGTGGATGGAGAGGTGGTGGTAGGCCTATTCTGTGTGGTTTACTACAATTTAGTTTACTGTTTACTATTTAGTTTACTATTGTTATTGTGTTCTCTTTTTATTATTATTTTACAGCAGAGAAGTTAAGAAAATATACAATGTTATGTGAAAAACAATACTTATCAGTATGTGAAAAGTTAACAATAGCTTTAATGATATGTTGGATATGTGTTGTAGGCCTATTGTGTGTGAGATTGGGTGCATGTCTGTTTAAAATCATTATATTCAGCACATTTGTATCATATGTTGACTTTTGATGAGATTTGTATCATATGTTTATGATTCTATTCACTATTCTTGACAAAATTGATAATAAATATTAATAAATAAATAATAACCTTGTTGTTAACAATTGGTGGAGTTGGGGGTACTCCGGAAGATCTATAATGTCTCAGGGGGTACATGCCTGTTAAAAGTTTGGGAACCACTGCTCTGGGTCATATGTGTATTCTTAAGTCCACCCCCTTCGGGCTGGCACTGACTGCATATTTCCACTGAGAAATGCTTCCCAGTGTACCTTGGTATTCCTGTGTTTAGTAGGAGTCCTTCGTCCGTGCTAGTCTCACCACAGGGATCTTAGACTTACGCAGGGCACTGGAAGACAGCCGAGAAGTTGGCATGATTAGACTGTAACCCCATTTCGTCGTCATTCTACATAACTCGAAGTGACAATGAAAGGGAACGTCTCGGTTACGTATGTAACCCTCGTTCCCTGAGTAGGGAACGGAGACGTTACGTCGTATTGCCACTTCCGCTGTACCACTGGAAACGCCTGAGTTCAGTCTCGGCTTCTCAGCAGGAAACATATATGTTGCAACGTACTTCCTTATATACCCACGAGGTGGGGCGGAGTTACGCTATGCAAATTCCGCAGACCCATGGCATTTCTTTGCCATTGGCTCATTTTGTCATAATCTAAGTTGATAGGTTTTCTAAGCGAAACCCCATTTTGTCGTCATTCGACGTAACGTCTCCGTTCCCTACTCAGGGTCCCATTTTTGCACCAAAAATAGATTTTGCGTGCAAATGATAATGATAATGTAAACCCCTTGGTTTACACACTGCGCCAGGTGGGCCAGGCATGCCATTAAATGCTCTCCCTTGCAACCCCATATACTTTGATGGTTGACTTTGTTACATGAGACCATGTATTCCCACACATCTTTATTTTGTTAACATGAACTTCGGACAAACTTCTTGCATTAATAAGCAAGTATGCATTTCACTGCTGTGTCTTACTGTATGAAATGAAATCATCACTCTTCTCTTGTCATAGCTTTTGCCAGCTTTAAAACACTTTGGCAATTTCCTGCTCTTGTCTTAACAAAAAACCCTCATCATAAAATGAAAGCTTAAAGTGAAGGCCTTTGACCGGTTGCATAAACTGCTTAGACTAGTCTTACAAGTTAGTCATATTTTTTTTTAAAGATAGGGTTGCATAAACTGCTTAGACTAGTCTTACAAGTTAGTATTTTTTTCTTTTTCTTTTTACAAATCCATTCTTGTTTGTATTTGTGTATTACGTTTGCTGCTGTGCTGTACTGTTTTTCTATTTCTATTTCAGTAAAACAACAACAACAACAAAAACATGAGTTTGCCCTATCTAGGTAAACGTAATGCTTTAACATTCTCTTTTGCACTCACATACACACTGATCTATTCAAATGGAGCCTACAACACATTGACACATAATGTAATGTCTGTTTTGTTTGCTTGTTTATTTTTTGGCAGTGTGGAGTTGCCGAGCATTGAAGCTTCTGACAGACGATGAAAAAGAAACTAAGCCCTGATTTTTCATACTGTGGCCAACACTGACACCTTCTGACTAAACTAAACCAAAAGTGAATTACTTGGAAAATGTGCCACTTTAACCACTTAGAATGTTATTGTGAGATATAAAGGTTTTATCAAACCAAAATTACTTAAACATTCTAATGTACAGTACTGTGCAAAAGTTTTAGGCAGGTAAGATTTTTTAAGTTTTTAAAAGAAGTCTCTTCTGCTCACCAAGGCTGCAATTATTTGATAAAAAATATAAAAAAACAGTAATATTGTGAAATATTATTACAATTTAAAACAGCAGTTTTCTATGTGAATATACAGTAAAGTGTAATTTATTCCTGTGATCAAAGCTGAATTTTCATCATCATTACTCCAGTCTTCAGTGTCACATTATCCTTCAGAAATCATTCTAATATGATGATTTGATGCTCAAAAAACATTCATTATTATTTTCAATGTTGAAAACAGTTGTGTACCATTTTTTTTTTCAAAATTCTTTGATGAATAGAAAGTTCAAAAGAACAGCGTTTATTTAAAATAGAATATTTTCTAACATTATAAATGTCTTTACTGTAACTTTTGATCAGTTTAACTCATCCTTGATGAATAAAAGTATTGATTTATTATATTTCTTTCCCCCCAAAATAAAATTTAAATTCTTACTGACCCCAAACTTTTGAAGGGTAGAGTTTAATGTTACAAAAGCTTTAGATTTCAGATAAATGCTGTTCTTTTTTAGTTTCTATTCATCATAGCATCATGAAATAAAAATGTAAAAACTGTTTTCAACACTGATAATAATCATAAATGTTTCTTGTGCATCAAATCATCATATTAGAATGATTTTTGAAGGATCAAGTGACACTGAAGACTGGAGTAATGATGATAAATTCAGCTTTGATCACAGGAATAAATTACACCACTATATATTCACATAGAAAACCGCTGTTTTAAATTGTAATAATATTTCACAATATTACAGTTTTTTTTGTATTTTTTATCAAATAATTGCAGCCTTGGTGAGCAGAAGAGACTTCTTTTAAAAACTTAAAAAATCTTACCTGCCTAAAACTTTTGCACAGTACTGTATTTCTAAAATACATAAAAAATAATGGGACAATAAAATTATAGGTAAGTATAAGGTAACATTTTTTTAACACATTTTTTTAACCTATATGTTTTGTTTAATACGATACAATACTTTTTGCAATATGAGTTACAGATATTGGATCAAAAGGTGTTACAGCCATTTTGGTTGTCCTCCATTCTTTGGTGGCTGTGATGTCCCATAGTTCTAAGGATGTGATTAGACTATTGGTTGAACCAGTTTCAGAGGTGGCTTCATACAAAAACGGTGCCCGAAGTCATTAACCAACTGTATCATTCAAATTTATATGAGCCATGGAAAGTTTTGAGCAGATTTATCTGACCAGTAGGTGCTTTCAGTGAACTTTGCAGGTATGGTCAAATCACTAATGGCACTGATGCCTATCAAGTTTTCTTTCAGTTACCAGAAGCATTGCCAAGATACAACCTTATTTCTGACCTCAAAACTTTCAACTTCACACCGACATTAACTTGCATCCTAAAATATGTCCAAATATGTCCAAGTGAGCAGAGCAGGTGTTGCAGCTTTCACACTGTTTTTTTTTTCTGATGCATTAAAAAAGCTGTGGCAGTATCCAGAAAACACTTTTGGGTGACCACACTTTATGGCGTGGTCTGTCTATTTTAGTTTATTTTTAATAAAATGAGACACCCATTTATTGGTCAAACATATCTCAGGGGAGGATGAACTCAAATAATACATTTAGAGGGCATAACTGTGTTGCCTCAAGGCAAAATTGTAAGGCCATACCAGGCAAAGGTTGGATACAAATATATCTGTAAGGAAAAGAGTTATCTTAATATATTTGCATTTTTGCATGATTTTGTAATGCACTTATAAGAATTGTAATTTGCATACTATATCTGCACATATTGTGATCTGCACATTTTGAATAGCACCTAAAAATGATATAAAACACAACTGCCTGTTGATGAGGGTGAGGATGAGGTGTCATTCTGTGATGAGGAATATTTTTGTACCAATAATATATTAAAATGTAACCATAGAGGGTTAAAATTGTGTAATGGCCATAAATTATGCAATTGTTTCACCTATTACACTTTTAAAAATGTATCACCGTAAAATGCATGTTGGTGGTACAAGTGGGGCAGTTAGAAAGTCAGACTGGTAACCCAAAAGTAAATTCTCAATACCGGCAGGAAAGCCCCAATCGGCCACCACAGCAAAAATGGCAGCCCACTGCTCCTGATGTGTTTGTCCAAGGTTTAGAGTGTGTGTTTGTTCACTACTCGACTCAAGTGTGTGAACTAACTTGAATGGGCTGAATGCTTATCTATAGACTACCTCTACAGCAGGGGCCTCTCAATTCTGGCCCTCAAGGTCCACTTTCCTGCAGAGTTTAGCACCAGCATTAATCAAACACCTGATTAGGCTAATCAAGGTCTTCAAGATTGTTGGCTGCGTCTGAAATCGCCCTATACCCTCATTTATACCCCAGACAGTCATTTGTAGTGGTGCCCAAAACCATAGTTGACGTTATCCGAGTCATTCTACGAAACGGGTGCCATTTGGGTCCGCAACGTTTGATGAGATGCATAAGGCACAAAAATGTCCCAAAATGTGTTTACAAAGATTAAAGTTATTAATTCAAGTGTTCTTGTTAACCTGATATATGATAAAATACTATTTTTAAAGAATAACATACTATTTTTAATAATTTTCCCTTATACATAGCCAATTTCACATGTCCGTGTTGACCAACATGACATTTGCATCTAAAATATCACCAAATAAGTTATGTATTTTTTTAAAACATTTATTATTTTCAGGATTATATGTGAGTCCCTTTTTACATAAGATATATTTTTATTGAAAATAAACCTTATTTTTTGTAAATATTTTATGATTTGTGTGTGTCCCTCAGTTTGACTTACCACCCCGTCACACTAACTTGTTTTATCTATAAATCATGTACTGTTGCTTTAAATGACATCACAAAGCGGAAGGGACATCATTTAAGCCTTGAAGTCACCAAGAACAAAAGCAGGCAAGTACTGACATTCTTTTACATTTTTTATTTGTTGATTTTTCATGTTAGGCAGGTTCCGTCAAGCTCAAACCAACCACCCCGTCACGCAAAATAGAGAGGGGAAAATGATTTTTATTCATTTTTTTATATTATTAATGCAAAGAAAGTTGTATTTCAGATTGAATGTATGAATGCTAGGCAGTGGCGGATCTACGGGGTGGCAAAGGGTGGCAGCTGCCACCCCTGGGATACAGTCTTGCCACCCCTGTTGCCACCCCATTTATAAATCAGATAATATTTTTTAACTATATTTTATGTTCATAGCCTACACGTTGAAGGCCAAGGAGACCCGCACCAAACTCATCTAAAACAGAAATCGCCGATTTAGAATCCCCTCCCCCTCACAATGGTTTCACCCATCACCAGCACGGCAGCGACCCCCGCGAAATTTCAATAGTCACGTCGCCAGCAGGGCAGCCTGGCACAGTGTATCTGTCTGCAGTACGCACTACGCAGTGTCTCGGAGAAGAGAGGCTGATAAGCAGTTAGCAGTGAGTTTAGAGGTAATTAGTTTGAAAAAGTCCATAGCAGACAGTTAACCCTGCAACAACAACATTGTTACGTTATTTACATCCGCAATACTTTGTTGTCTCATTGAATATTTATATGATCGTCAGGTCAGATAAGGGTCTAAGTCTAGCTCTTTGTGTGTTTAAACTACTGCTTAGGCCTGTCGCGATAGTCAATCAAATTAATCGCACTATAAAAAAATGAGCTCGACCATTTTTCCAGCCGCGATAATTTCCATTTACATGCTTGTTTGTTTTCCTCGTCTCTCTCTCTACCAAAGAGACTGGATGACAATTCTCGGTTCCAATCCACGTTGTAACATCATGACAATACTGTCAAAAATGGTAAATGTTTAACGACGTAAAAAGCGCACGTGAAGCGAAAAACGCAACAAAACTCAACGGATTCGGCGAGCTCGTTGGAATCGTCTAGTCAAACTGAAAAGAACGATATTAGTTTCATGTTTTTTTCGCGGAGATATTAGCTGAAACCCATCGAAAGCGTTTCAACCATATTTAGCACTAATAAATGTTTATTAGATGTCCCTCTAGTGGACAGAACGGCTAACAACAATTGGCGATCCATAAACCATGCAGTGTAATGTCGTAAATATTAATAATAGGATGAATTTGAGCATTTAATATTCGAATATTAAATAAAATAAGGAATGGAATTTGAATAGTATTATAGAGGAAGATTGACAGCCCTAGAATCTATCACTATTTATGTCTGAGCCTAATGTTTAATATTTTTTGAGACAGACTGTTTAACTTACACAGACTGTTGATAGTGATTACACAGAGAAAGGGTCCACAATTCACAAATTAAGACCCACACCATCCAAAAACCCAGCTACATCTCTGATTTGACTCCCACTCTGTGTAATGTAGTGAGAACAAAACACATTCAATGAAAACCGTAGCATTTTAAATTATGAATAATGTCCATGGCCCCCCTCCTGAAACCTCATGCCACCCCTTTGCCACCCCAGGAAAAAATCTCTAGATCCGCCACTGATGCTAGGTGAGGAACTTAACTACATGGAAGATCTGTGGCCATTTTGGAATGAAATTTACCACCCCTTCACATACCACCCCGTAACATGTTTTATTGTGACGTGGTGGTAAGGGATGTGACGGGGTGGTTCTGCTTCCCATTTGAATGTGAGGATGTATGAAATTTAAGAATTCTAATATAGGCTAATAATTTGTACTGTTAAATTAACCCTGTTTTGTTCATTTTGCTCACTATCTCTCTCACTCACTCACTCACTCACTCACTCACTCACTCACTCACTATCTCTATCACTCACACACACACTCACTCACTCACTCACTATCTCTTTCACTCACACACACACTCACTCACTATTTCTTTCACTCACACTCTCACTCACTCACTCACTCACTCACTCACTCACACACTATCTATTTCACTCACTCACTATCTCTTTCACTCACTCACTATCTCTTTCACTCACACACTCTCTCACTTACTCACACTCACTCACTATCTCTTTCACTCACTCACACACTCACTCACTCACTCTCACTCGCTATCTCTTTCACTTACTATCTCTTTAACTCACTCACTCACTATCTCTTTAACTCACTCACTCACTATCTCTTTCACTCACTATCTATTTCATTCACTCACTCACTATCTCTTTCACTTACTCACTATCTCTTTAACTCACTCACTTTCACTCACACACTCACTCACCATGTCAGATCTTATAGAGAAATAGTTTGTCCATACCACCCTGTCACAGTGAACCACTCCGTGACAACCACCCCGTCACAGGGTAATTTTGGCAAAATTGTATGGAAAGGAAATTAAATTTTACATAAATTAATGTTGAATGATGTTCTTGTTGTGTGGACTAATCAAATGAATGTAACTTTATTTGTATTTTTTTAAGTGAGTTGTTTTTTTCAGTACAAACAATGAGGCCATTGAAATTGATTAAATTACAGACTTTCTATTTATGGTTTCCAAAAAAATGGACATTTTACTATTAGGAAAACAATAGATTTAAAAAATAGATTTCTTGTTTTACTACTTTAATGGCATACATATTGTCCGTGACGGGGTGGTACAAGTGAGACTCCCTTGCCTGAATAAAAAGGATAATATTATTAAGGATTTTGTACCTGAGGTGGGAAAATATGTTTTTTTTTTTGGAGGATTAACATGTCTTTAAAGTTGTATGTTTTTAAAAAATAAGTTTGTTCTTAATGAAAATTTGGAAAATTGCTAAGTGGAAATGGCACCCGTTTCGTAGAATGACTCATCTAGACTAGAGCAGGGGTTTTCAAAGTGGGGGCCGCCAGGGGGCGCCAGGGGCCGCAGCAAGTTGGAAGAAAAAAAGATTTTTTTTTTTTGTATATTATTTTGAGTATTGTTATGAAATAGCATTATAATAATTTGTCGCATAGCCTATCTGAACATTATACTTGTAATGCTAATCTTTTAGAGATGCACCGATTGATTGGCTGGTGACCGGAATTGGACGATTTTCTTGTGATCGGCGATCGGCCAGTCAGTCTGACATATGCCAATTTTATGCCGGTCTAAATGCACTCGGGCGGCGCATGATTAACATCGCGCAATATCAGCATCACACGAGCACACGGAACGCACGATTCAGACCGCAAGCGCGAGCGGTGCGTATTTTTTCGGTGAGCATGTTAATCAATAAGTGCATTCACACCGCGAGCTGGAGCGGCGCGTGAGCAGCAATGAAGCGGTTTCGGCGCAGAGCCTATTTTTGCTGCGCAGCTCAGGCTCAATTAAAGTGAAAGCACACTTTTGATGGACAAAATAAATATGGTTTCACACAAAAAGTGGCTAAAATTCATATATTTTGCATGTCTAGTGTATTTTAACAAGAACTGCAGTAGGCTATGTCAGAAAAGAAAATGAAGACAAACATATAGAAAATGTACCCATTTAACTTGTCTTAATTATTCAGTTTGGGTAAAACTATATGGTGTTAGTTATATATATAGATATATATAAAAATAGAAAATAAATATTTGTGTGTGGCGTGCTGTAAAGTGGTTAGAAAAAATTTAATCGGATTCGGCTAAAATCTGTATCGACAGGTCAAACTCAATGAAAAATTGGAATCGGTTTATCTCTATAATCTTTCTGATAGGCTGATATCAAACACCATCCCATAATCTGATGTTCACCTAGAGGTTTTATTTATTTATTTCTACATTTGCCGTAGTATTGTCAATGGGTTTAATAACACATCCTGCAAAGGGGGGCCTCGGCCAGAACCTAATGGTATTTGGGGGGCCTTGTCATGGAAATGTTTGGGAACCCCTGATCTAGAGCACTCATTCCATCCCATAATGCACCGCAAAAACGAGTGAACAACTGATGTACACTCAACGGCTAGATAATACCCACAGCTGAATCATCCATCCATCCAATTTCCATACCGCTGCTCCAATGAGGCTACAGCTTAATATACAGGTATGAATTCCTTCTTAATTGATTATTAAATTGTTTAATTAAGATTTATACAAACTATTTTCCATGACATGACAGAGTTCAATTTTCATGCTGGAGCTGCTAGTTTGCTAAGTTGCAAATGATTATAAAAGAGCAAGCACAAACTAAGCAAAAGCAGAAGTCCTTCTGCCGCACACAGTGTCCAAATTCGCTGACATTTTTTAAAAAAATGGGGGTTTGTGAGAGAAGCAGAAGCAGGTTTGTAAGTTGATGAAAAGCTAATAATGCCTTGAATGTAAAGTAAAAAAAAAAAAAAAAAAAACTTGACTGCACAATTAATTTAAATAAACTGAAATCGCAATATAGGTTAGTAGTGTGATTATCAGAGTGAAGAGCCGTGTTTCAGGTGTGCAGGTTACAGTGTTTTTCAGTGTCAGAGCTCCTCGGTTCACAGTAAATGCTGCTTCTCACAAACTCTCTGTATGTGCATTGAGTTTAAAGCATTGCTTTTGCATTTCTGCAAAGCAATGTGCACTAGGTTCACTTCATTTCACCCATTTGCACAATCAATAGTTTACAAGTTTACAGCATTTCACCAGTATTCTGTCAAAACAAAAGCTTATACAATATGTCATCAATAATGACTTGTTTAGGTTTAGGCAATTTGAGAATATGTATTTTTATATGTTATATATATCTTCACAGGATCTAGGATGACATAGGATACTATATTTGCAGAACCCCTTTCTCCTCAGCATCCTTTACAAAAAGAAAAAAAGTCTCTGATGAGCTTTGCGTGACCACTTCCACCTGAAGTTGTTGAACAGTCATTGTCACAAAGATCTGCGAAGATGCTGTATGTCGTGAGATACACTTTTCTATTGATCAGTATTTGTATAAGAGGCATGTCATGGGCAGACACAGATATTCAAGGTATGTGTAAATATATACATTTTATTGTATTTGTTATCATTATTTAATGCACTGTGAAGGAACAAACATTGAATAGCTGTTTAAGGTTAACAAATATATATAAAAAAAACTGTAACAAATATATTCCTCATGGTTAGTTTATGTTAATACATTGACTAATGTTAACAAATTAAACCTTATTGTATAGTTCTACATTTTGTTATCCAATTAAAAATGTCACTTTGGATTATATTGCTATGGCAGACCCTGCAGTAGAATACATTGTGTAGAAAAGTTAAGAAAATACCAAGCACACACAAGATAGCTTTGCAAATTCTTCTGAGTATTTAAGTGTTTGCAGAAAAAAAAAGTCTTAATAGTTGCTTTTCTTCAAACAGTAATCAAATCTTCTGGGGATGATGTCACCATCGAGTGTGCTACTGATAAAGAACATCAGGATGGAGTGTACATGTACAAACAAGAAGCAGCAAGTCAACAGCAGCTTTTCTACTTTTACAAAGACAAAAATCTTACCTATAAAACAGCAAACAAATCCAAAATCAGTGTAAGTGGAGCACTTCCCAACCTTAGTGTCACCCTCTTAAATGTAACTGCCGAAGACATTGGGCTTTACTGGTGTCAATTTAATCGGGAAGACAAAAGTACTGTTGGCAAGTTCACTTGGTTATGGATAGGTAAGTGTATCTTACATTTCATGTAAATAATTGTATTCTAAAACATGATGAGTTTATTATATGAATGTACCGCATGTGTTTAGTATGCAAATAGCGTGAATGGGAACATTTTGATGGAGAGATTTTGAAGTACAATCACTTTCTGAATAATACTGAATGGAAAAATGCATAGAGTATAAAAATTTAATTCTATAATTCTCTGGCCCTGATTTCTTTTTATTTATTCTGTCATTGAAAAAAGAAAAAGACTGCAAAGAAGACTGCAAAGAAGATGTTCTTCCTCTTGTGAAGATCTTCCTCATTTCGTATGCTGTCATACTACTGTGCATCAATGGTATCTGCTGTATGATTCTGAAGGTAAGCATAAAATTACGATGTTGTTCAAAGCAAAAACAAAACTTGTGGAAAACATGCGTATATCTGAAGTGCGTTACTGAGGTATGCTGTCATGTGACAAATAACTTTTCATTGATGCTTTTTGTGGTTTGATGTTGAAAATATTCTGATGTGTAACTCTTTTGCGATTCTTAACTCTGGGATGATTTTAAATGTACACTATGCTCCATTGGTTCTCAACTCCGGGCCTGGGGACCCACCACACTCTTAAAAGAGATTGAACCTTTGGGGTTCAAAAATAATGAACTTGTAACTATTAAAAAAAGGTTCATTGTTTAACCTATAGGTTCTATAATGATCCACTGATTATTTGGCACATGTTGTCAGTTCATTTTAGAACCATTGTTATGGCATATAAGAACCTGCCCTGTTGTCAAGGTTCCTTTTTGAACCTATGGACTGTAAAAAAATGATTGTTTTGTTATTAGGCCCTTGCTTTGCTATTAGCCCCTGAACATACAAGAATGGAACTTTCAAATTCTTACACAATAAAAGCACTTGATCATTAAAGATGCTCCATAATGTTGTTCACCTGTTAGTTTTAAAATATTTTGCACAATTATAAGCATTTATATGTAAACATTAATCAAAAAGGAATTTCTGTAAATTGCAAAGTGAACTACAAACCTTTGCTCTTATTTTTATTTACTTTTTACATAGTTTTATTTTATTTATTTATTTTTTGATAAAGATATAGGTCTAGAAACATCAGGCTATTCATTAATTTCTCTTGGATTCTTCTAGCAAAAATGATATCCAAGAAGTAATAATAATGTCAATAATAATAGCCTAATTATTATTATTATTATTATTATTATTATCGTTTTTTTTATCATGCTTAACAATACTGTTCTGATTAGCCTATTTTTTTCTCATGTTAATAGAGTGCACTCTTCACATTTTGTATGTCTTCTTTATTTAACACACATGATTCAGATCATCAGCTCATTAGGAAAGAACGTGAACTGAACTGAGTGCATCAGATAAAGGAGACATACTTAATGTGCACAGCAGTGGGTCCATAGGAACAGAGATGAGAACCGGAGTGAAAATAAATATTTGAACCATTAATAATGTAAATGATAACCTATGATATCCTAAAGCTCTATCATTTGTTTAAGTTTGGCTTGCCTTCCAAATGTTTAAGTGAAATATTAACACATTTCAGCAGCCGAGTCTTCCCGAGACTCACCTTGACACTGATTGAGAAAGACTCTTCAGTTTTCTGTTCAATTTTTGGCAAGAAAAAATTAAATTAAGGATTTATAACTTTTATATCAGGAAAGCCACCTTGAAATATACTTTTTCCATAATTTTATAATTTCACAATAAATCAATTCACAACACTGTTGACCGGGAGCAACCCACAAACCTTTGCTGTTTCAGAGATACTCTGACTCAGTCGCCTTACAGTAACAGTTTGTCAGTTGTCAAAGTTGATCAGATCTTTATTCCTGTCCATTTCTCCTGCATTTAATACATTAAATATGATTGTTTGCTTACCATCTAATCTACCCATTCCAAAATATGTGGCCTTTTTAATGATCAACAAATGATCAACAATAATGTTTTGGCTCATCAATGTATACTATTGTATTGCGTGTAACAGCTAATGAATAACTAAAATAATAACTAAATAAAATAATATGTAGGTCAGTGGTTCCCAAACTCCCAGAAATAATTTAATATGATGATCTGCAGAAACATTTCTGATTATTATCAATACAACTGTTTATATGCAGCCACATAAAGCTACTCTCACCTTGATTTGCAAAATGTAATATTGTAATTAATACAGAGATATTGGCCTCTTAACTTTTTCAGCTTCATATCGTCGGAAGCTAATAATTTGAGGCAGGCACTGTTGTACTGCTGAATCTAAGGGCGATATATGCCTAATCAAATTTGGTTGACTTTTTACTGCACCGGCTGCACCACAACCACAACAGAGGATGTCACCTGGACGTGGATAAAGCGAATGTTGCAAACCCATTTGGGTAACATTTTATTTTGATGGTCATTTCTTGAACATCCTGTTGATTATAAGTAACGTTGCACCTATGTTTCAACTAACACTCATCAGAGTATACAGAGTATCTGCTAACTCTTTATTGTGTTAGTCCCCCAACTGATATTCTACTGACTGTAAGTAACTTTGCAAATACATGTCATCTTATTCTAAACTTAACCCTACCAGTCTACTAGTTGGCCTACTCTAATGAGAGTTAGTAGACATGTAGGAATGGCTGATGCAAAACAGACGTTCCGAAGCTTTTCGAGATCCCGAAGCGCAGATATTTCGAAACACTGATCCGAAGCGTGATTCAAAACACTCATGTCACGTGACTACGGCTAAATGAAGCTTCGGAGTGTTTTGACAGGTGGCATGGCCCACCGAATCAGCATTTGA
The DNA here is from genome assembly GCA_031834385.1 of Semotilus atromaculatus. NCBI lineage: Eukaryota > Metazoa > Chordata > Actinopteri > Cypriniformes > Leuciscidae > Semotilus > Semotilus atromaculatus. The sequence continues at coordinate 20,306,676 of JAULUF010000007.1, forward strand.
TTGACAAATCAAGTGAAGTCAACGCATCTTGACCTCGTGGGTTTTTGTGAGAGGAGTTTTTCAAAAGCTGGAGAAATTATCTGTAAAAAAAGATGTAGGCTAAGTCCTTCGACAGCAGAGAAATTAATATTTTTTAATAAAAAAAAATATATATGTTAGACATTGTGGCTTGATTTCTTTTATTAATATTAATTTTCCATGACCAAAATAACATTATGCACAGTGAGGAGCCTACAGGTTACAAGCTTCACATATTAGAAAAAAACAATAATAAAAAAACAAAAACAAAATTGAATGGCTCGTTGTCAAGGTTGTTCAACTTTAGGATCAACACCTGCAAGTGACCACTAGGTGTCACAGTGGAGACGGGTGTCGGATTGTTTCGAAGCCTCGACACAATATGGCACATGTGCTTCAACTGTTTCATTGTTTCACGAAGCCTCGATCTGCCCACCACTATAGAAATGTAGATGCAACAGTATATAGTCAAAAGAATGTGTTTGTAATGAACGTCCACTGAAGGCAAGTTGCAAAGAACCCAAGTGCAGTTTATTTCGAAAAACATGATCAAATATAAACGACAAGCATGACGTGGCATAGACTCAAAAACATAAACATGAACATGAACAGTGGTTACAGGAAACAATACTTGACACCAGAACACCAGAGCGGTCTGGAAAGGCCTACAATCTGCCACGGGCTACAAAAAGCACCCGACTCCAGCCTACACCGACCCATGTCTACCAGACAAGTTCAATGTGTTTTGCACTAGGTTCGAAGCCCCGCGCGGGTCCCCCCACTCCATCCCCCCTGCCCCTCCATCCTCTGCCACCACCTCACCTGCTCCACTGGTCATCACGGAGCATGAGGTTCGGAGGCTCTTCAAAGGTCAGAACATCAGGAAAGCGTGTGGACCTGACATGGTGTCACCTGCTTCCCTCAAGCACTGTGCCAGCGAGCTGACTCCAGTGTTTACAGACATTTTTAATCAGTCATTACAACTATGCCAAGTACCTGCATGTTTTAAATCTGCTGTCATCATTCCGGTGCCGAAAAAGCCCAAGATCACCTGCTTGAATGACTACAGACCGGTTGCCCTCACCTCTGTGGTCATGAAAGCATTTGAACGCTTGGTTCTCTCTTATCTCAAAGCTTCTACCGACCACCTCACGGACCCCCTTCAATTTGCATATAGACCTAACCGTTCAGTTGACGATGCAATTAACATTGCACTTCACTTCATTCTACGCCACCTGGACAATCGGAACACCTACGCAAGACTCCTGTTTGTGGATTACAGCTCTACCTTTAACACCATCATCCCAGACCTCCTCCACAGCAAACTGACCCATCTGAACATTCACCCCCTCCTCTGCTCATGGATTACAGATTTCCTCACCAACAGGACTCAGTATGTCAGGCTGGGCCTACATCTCTCACAGCCCCGCACAGTCAACACCGGTGCCCCCCAGGGTTGTGTGCTGTCCCCCTTGCTATTCTCACTGTACACCAATGACTGTACCTCTGGAGACCCTTCTGTCAAAACCATAAAATATGCGGACGATACCACCATAATAGGCCTCATCTCCAACAACGATGAGTCAGTCTACCGCAGAGAGGTCAGTCTCCTGGAGTCCTGGTGTGCAATCAGTAACTTGGAGCTTAACATCAATAAAACAGTGGAGATGATAGTGGACTTCCGCAAAAAGTCCCCGATTCATCCTCCTCTGGTCATTAACAACTCATCTGTGACTGTGGTAGAGCACTTTAAGTTCTTGGGTACAACCATCACTAACACACTCAAATGGGACAATAACATTTCCCAACTAGTAAAGAAAGGCCAGCAGCGCCTGTTCTTCCTCCGGCGCCTGAAAGGTTTACTGCTCAGCCCCCCCATTATGGTACAGTTCTATAGAGCGGTCATTGAGAGTGTGCTAACATCCTCCGTCACGGTCTGGTTTGCCTCTGCGTCAACCAATGCAAAAGCCAGGCTACAAAGAGTCGTCCGGGCAGCAGAGCGAATCATCGGCTGTCCACTGCCCTCCATCATGGACCTGTACAGTTCCAGGTCCATTGCAAAAGCTGTGAAGATTGTGGCCGACTCCTCTCATCCTGCCAATAGTCTGTTTAATCTTCTCCCCTCTGGAAAGCGGTACAGGGCCTTGTTGTCCAAAACATCTCGCCACCGCCATAGTTTTTTCCCCCAAGCAATAGCCCTCCTAAATGACTTTTAAACCTGGAATATATTGCACTCTGTTTTTTACTTAATACAACACTTTTTTATACTCATATTAACTTATTGCTCATAATGTCTTTGTCTTTGTATTGTGTTTTTGTCCATGTTTTCTTGTTTTTCTGTTTACTGTGTGTTGCCTGCATGGAGAAGACCAAATCAAATTCCTAGTATCTGTGTATACATGGCGAATAAAGTTGAATTGATTGATTGAATTGATTGACAAAGACACATGGCAAACATGAGGGCTTAAATACACAAGACTAATGACTAGACAACGGACACCTGTGAACAATGAAACAATGAACCAATGACAACATGACAACACAGAACACATGGCAGGATCACATGACTAGAACAGTGGATCACATGACAGAAATTAAACAAGTACATGAAACAAAACCAAAACGTGATAGTGCTAAAGGGACCATCAAAATAGAGTGAAACCCCATTGTCCTTTGTGTCAGAGCGCTATAGTAGGCTACATCTGAAATAGAAGAGGGCATCAGTTTACTATCAGGGACTTGTTGTGATGCACCGCATCTAGTAGAGCATCACTGAAGCATCACTGGTGGGTTAATGGTTCTATTTGCTTTTGTCGCACTGCGCCGCTAGCATCTGGTGTAGCCTCGTTATTTAGATATTTTTGAATTTTACATAGATTCATTGTCTGCTTTATGTTTACCTGGCACTGGCACGTTTCACAAACCTGTCCATGCTTAATGCAGAACCATGCGGCTTTCATCTATATTTTTCCATGGCTCCCTGCGATCCTCGACTCTGCTTTTTCGATCGTGCCATCTAGTAGTCTGGTATTGCATGACAACAACTGCTACAACTGCTAACAGACCTCTCAAGAGTACTGCAGGTCATTGTGAGGTAGTCAAATGATGTCAAGTTAATATTTTGTGTTCAATTATTTACTTATTTGTCAAGTTGCCACATAATAAGCAGGATAATAATGCAGTGGGGCTGCATAACAATATGCTGACTGTACACTATTCCTGTATTTATTTTAGTTTTCAGCTCATTGTTCTTTTCTCATTTGTATTCTGATGACATTGAACATATTGTTAATACATTTTGTATATTGAGACAAACATATAATTTAAGGTAACACAGATTGATTTGGCTTTATAGCGATTCTTGAATAATGTTATTTCCAGCTAAAGTTAGTTTTGATTGATTCACTTCCGGCGAAATGATAATTTATTATTAAATTAGGGGCCGCTAAGACACACCCATTCTCTCTAAACAGACTTTAAACGCGAACCTGTGATAAACGCTGATGGCGTTCACATGCGCATTAAGAATTGATTCTATAGCTATGTGCGTCTGAATATATGTGCACAGGTTTGTAATTCCCTACAAACCATGCCTAAACAAACTACTTTTCTTGCCTATAAATTTGATACAGAATTTTGTTTTATTCGATCACTTCGGGGTAGGTACGCGAACCGAAATTCACAACGCTTTGTCTGTAGAGTGGGAAAGGGATCCTCCATAGGGAGAGGCTAGTTGGCACTTCAGCACTGCATTGTCATCGGGTCCAGGCGAAGCTCCTTCGTCAGATATGGATAAGGCCTGGATCCGGCAGGCTGCGGGATAACCTCAGGATAAATAAAGACACTAAAATTAGCGTAGATGCCATTCTTCTTGTGATGTAATGAGTACATCAGGATTTTAAGGGAAGTGTTCCCAGTTCCGGCTGACCTTGTCTATGCAGCCTAACATTGAATTATAGAAGTCTATAATGTATTATGTGTATGCTAGGTCAAAGAGATGTGTTTTTAGTCTAGCTTTGAACTGACAGAGTGTGTCTGCTTCCCGGACAATACTAGGAAGACTGTTCCAAAGTTTTGGTGCTAAATAGGAAAAAGATCTACCGTCAGCAGTCAATTTTGATATTCTAGGTATTATTAACTTGCCGGATTTTTGAGATCGCAATAGACGTGAAGGACTATAATGTGTTAAGAGCTCGCTCAAGTACTGCGGAGCTAAACCATTTAGTGCTTTGTAAGTAATCAACAATATTTAAAAATGTATACGATGTTTAATAGGCAGTCAATGCAGTGTTGACAGAACCGGGCTAATATGGTCATGTTTCCTAGTTCTGGTAAGAACTCGAGCTGCTGCGTTTTGAACTAGCTGTAGTTTGTTTATTAAGCGTGCAGGGCAACCACCCAGTAGAGCATTACAATAATCTAGTCTTGATGTCATGAACGCATGAACTAATTGTTTTCATATGCTCCGCATTTGTCAATGAGAGCATATGGTGTAATTTAGATATATTTTTAAGATGGAAAAATGCAGTTTTACAGATACTAAACACGTGACTTTCAAATGAAAGATTGGCATCAAAGAGCACAAGTGTTAGACAGTATTCTAGGTTATTACGTGTGGAAGTTTTTTGTCCAATAATCAGAATCTCTTTTTTTTTCAGAATTTAGTAGTAGGAAATTACTAGTCATCCAATTTTTTACGTCATAAAAATGTAATCTCTGTATGTTTGTTATGAGCTGTAAGCACGTCCCAGCCGGGTTCATCACTTATTGGGGTCCCCTGGAAACATTACCGTTGTGGTCTGTGTTATTTGCAGCGCGTTTCTGTATTTGGTTGTGTTGTGAACTTTTGCAGCGCATTTCTGGTTGTGTTGTGAGTATTTGGAGCACATGTGTGTCGTGAAACTGATGAAGATGTTTTCTTAATTTGCGGGTGATTTTTCTTTTCTTTTTGCATGTGTTTTTTTTCTAGTTGCATTTGTTTCTTTAGTTGCGGCGCATTGAGCTCTCTCGGCCACTGTAAGGTATAGACCTATTTCTTCTTATCTTCGTTTGAGAAACGGAAGTCAGAGAGCTCAGTAAAATCAGCTACAGTTTTCTCATGTTGTTATTGGACCACAAAAAAAGATTAATGCTCTGTGTGATTGGTCAATGACACATTATCTTTTGTGGTATTTGCCGCTAGCAGTCATGCAAGCGGTTATATTCTTGTAAACAAGCTTGGTAAGTGTCTTGTTGTTCTGCATGTCTCTGCATTCCATGTAAAATGTCCTTTTGCTCTTCTTATAAATTAGTGGTTCTCAGCCCTGGACCTGGAGCCCCTTCAACACTGCACGTTTTTAATGTCTTCCTGATCAAACATACCTGATTCAGATCCTCAGCTAATTATTAGGCCCTCCAAGACCTAAAATGAGTGTGTCAGACAAATGAGACAAAATGAGCAGTGTTGGGAGGCTTTAGCAATTGGGTTGAGAACTATAACTGTTTTAAATTATCATGTTTTTCTCTTACATTGTTTTCTCAGTCTGTTTAAGAGAATATAGGTCAAGAACTTAATTTAACTCTTAATTTATTTCACATTTGACATTTTCAAATGAGTCACTTCTTTTTTTTCAGATGAAGTGCTGTTGGGGGAACAAGAAATACACACCATCAAATCAACCCCCAGATTCAGTTTATGAAGAGATGAAACGGACCAATTTGCAATTCTCCCAGACCTCTGAACGGATATTGATCAACCCGAACTATCAATCTTCCAAGGAACTTCGTTAAAAACTTGTGATTGATAAGGTTTTAGGTTGTTTTACTGTCTATTTTGATTGGCAAAGCTTTCAAATGATTTATTGCTTAATATTTGAATTCTTATACCTTCTGTGTAATCATTGTTTCTGCATCCTTTCAGTTTAGAATATGAGGCATCATTCTTTTCTTTTCTCATCATTCTAGTGTGAATATCAAGATATTACATTTAAAATGCTGTGGATCAGGGAGAAATACAAATAGTTCAAGTGTGAAGAATAAAAAAAAAAATATATAAGATGCAGCAGTTGAAGAGAGAAATGTCAAAGACCTCACTTGTGGTTAAGTTTGCACATGCATGCATTTTATGAAGTGCCTGTTAGTTTCAGTCTAACACTATAGGCCAGTGATGAAAAGTAATTAGAAGGCATTAAAGTAATAAATTGAACTGACATTTCATTCATATTTCGTTCACAATAATGCTAATCACAAAAGCCATTTTCTCTCACGGCAAACTTGAAGCTAAACACTGCACTGCATCTGTTTGTGTTATTTTACTTTCTGATGTTCATTTTTCTACTTGGGTTTCCACCTTAACCAATAACCTCTTTTGCAGTTGTGGTCATGTTTTCTTCCTCTCTATAGTCTTTCAAAATGCATCAAAACATGAATGCTTCTTGTGTTCTCTAACGGTAGTCGAGTTTTAAATATACAGCTTTTATTGTATTAAAAGTGCTAAAGTATGTAAGTGTGTTGTTTTACTCAGCATCTAGCATTGTTGCATTTGAATGTATTTTATTTTATTTAGTATCTCTTGTCTCTGAATATATTGTTGCGCAATATTGTAAACCTTAACATTGTATATATTTAAAAAAAAAACACCAACAAAAAAAACACCAACAATACAACAAAAAATATTAAACAACTGTCAAAATTATTCAGGTGTATTTATTATACCTAAAATGTGTTACAGTACATCAACTAATTCATTCAATATTTTTTTTGAATGACATTAGAAAACACTTTCCAATTATAAATCTTCCTCACCCTTTCACTTTCTGTCATACATATATTTATGCATTTTAGGTAAATGCTAAATGTTTTAGTAAATATTGTCATGTCTGTTGAGTTCAAATTCTTAAGATTATCACACTGTTGTATATTAGCTACATGCAAAGCCAAATGAAGGTATTACTTAAGAGACCATAGAGAACATATCAAATAAACTTTCAATCAATAATGAATTCATAGCATTTTAAATTACATGAATTAAATCAAATCAGCTACAATTGATTCCATTTAATATATTTTATTAATTGTATACAATCAATGTGCAGGAGAATATTACGCCAATTTAACACAAGCTTACATATCAGATTTTCATAAAAGTGCAATAACATGGAAAAGCAATGCAATGTAAAAGGCAACGCAACATTATTTAATTTGAAAATTTTAAAAGTATGGCATTTGTTAATAACTGAAATACTTTAATAAGGATATATATGATGTACACCAGCACTATTTAATAATAGTAGGTCCATTCTCTGTTTGCCCACACTGATGATGATTGACCACTGACCAATCAGTAATATATAGATCCACATGTGTCTGTGGTCAGAAGCTTCATCCTGTTTATCTTCTGCTTTGTAGCTGGTTTTCACAGAATAACACGTTTGACCACAACAGATCTCTTGTGCATGACATGCAAGTTACATTCCTGTCAAGATGAACTGAAATATTTAAATGCATTTGGACCTGGTATAAATAAAAAGGTGACTAAACCACTGAGCAGTTTAGCATGCATTAATATAGAAACACATATTTTATCTTGGTTGCTTCTGTTTCAGTTACATTTTTGTAGGGATGTGGATTATTTTGTTTTGAGACTGTCACCAATAAACATCTAGGTTTTTGCTACATTTTGGACATTTGGTCCCCCACAATGTTGGAAAATCTTGACACACACAGACAAAAGCATCCGTCACATACGTATGTGTAACTTTTACGCAATTGTGGGAAAAGTCAAGTCAAGTTCCATATTGGCAAAACTTTTAAAAAGTACTTAAGTATCAAAAATAAATGCATTCATCTTATAAAAAGTGACTGTTCCAAGTTGTAACTTTTAAAACCAAAATCACTCAGGTATAGTACAGTAGGTCTGAAATTGGATGGTTTCTTAGAGATGGCTTATGGTAGAGAAATGAACATTTAATTCACGGGCAAAAGCTCTGGTGGACATTCCTGCAGTCAGCATGCCAATTAATGAACATCAGAAAGTAAAATACTAACACAAACAGATGCAGTCCAGTGTTTAGCTTCAAGTTTGCCATGAGAGAAAATTAAATTTTATGCAATGTGCTGGATGTTGCCACCATCAGTGCCTACACTAACACTGCACAACACCCTGATTACATGGGTGGTGTGACCAATGCACAACGTCTATTCATCAAGGAGTTGCATGGTCGAGGAGCTTGTCATGCCCCATATGAAGAGGCACTTGGAGGGCACCTCCAAAAGAATCCCAGGATGTCGTTCGGAAAAAGAAATGGGGTTTAACCCTGGCCAAAATACTGGCCAAATTTACCGATTGGCCTCTGTCCATCATCATGGCCTCCTAATCACCATATACTGATTGGCTCCATCCTCTCCACCAATAAGCCGGTGTGTGGTGGCGTTCTGGTGCACTATGGCTGCTGTCGCATCATCCAGGTGGATGCTGCACATTGGCGGTGGTTGAGGAGATTCCCCCGCTTCAATGTAAAGCACTTTGAGTTCAGACAAAAGCGTTATATAAATGTAACAATAACCCCCCCCCCCAAAAAAAAAAACAACAACAACGCAGCCACCACCTGGCCACTGGAGGACATCAGCAGGAGGGCCAATCAAAGAGTACACCAGGCCGGTGTTCAAGGAGCACAAACATGTAGTTGTCATTTGTGAGACATGTACGCACTGAGATGACAATTTAAGACAGCGCTGTACCCGTGTGATTTTATTTTGTCAGTTTTTTTTCTTCATTCAGTCACATTCACCACAATTCACAACAGTTGCACTACACTACAATTTCAGTGTTATCGGTTATGATAAATTAGCCAATAAACATTTCAAGTGTTACAGTAAATGTGATGCTCTAAATAACTGCAAAATTGGTTATTTTAACAAAATGTTTTCTTTATTATTTTGTTTTATCACACTTGCATAGATGGGTCATATATGACCCATGTGTGTAAACTTGAAGTATTTACACAAAACCTAGGAACTATTAAAATATGAATTTGTGATCATTGAATTTCAAAAGATGAAACAAAAAAAAATGCCAAGCCATGCATGAAATAACAGGAAATGAATACGGGTCTTTTTAGACCCATGTTGTGCATTAGAAGGGGTTTGCATAGCTTGTGCATCAAAGATTTAAAAGTAATTTAACAATAGGTGAAATGCCCAAGTAAACCTTGATCACTTCTCAGTAAATAAAGTATAGAGGACTGCAAAAAGAGAAAAAAGGCAGTAAAGCTAAACAATGTTTATTACACTCAACAGTGTAACATATTCTAAAGTAAAACTTCAGTGTACCTGTAGCTGGGTTAACACTATGGGCCCTATTTTAACGATCTGAAACGCAAGTATCAAGCACAAAGCGCAAGTAACTTTGTGGGCGGGTCTTGGGCACTGTTGCTATTTTACCGGCCAGATAAATGACTCTTGCGCCCGATGCAAGTTTAAAAGGGGTTGGTCTGAAGTAGCTTCATTATTCATAGGAGTGGTTTGGGTGTAACGTGAAATAAACCAATCAGAGCGTCATATCACATTCCCTTTAAGAGCATGATGAACGAGGTGCGCTTGTTCCATGGGGGCAATACTATTATAACGGCGCATTTACCAGGCGCGCATCAGAATCGGTTCACAGCCGAGGAGATTGATGTTCTCGTCAGGGCCGTAAAAGAAAGAGAAGTGACATTGGGGACGGGACAAATCCACCCAAATTAGCTTCGGTTATACATGCATATAATAATTTGGGTAAATATGTACGCTTTATGCCTATTTTTACCATCGTCATGGACACAACAATGATTTCCCTCGTGTTTGAATATTTTTCCTTATAATAATGTATAATTTGCAAAAAGGAAAATGTATCTGTGTAGATGAGAGAATCATCTACAGTGTATGCGTGTTGTTCACACTCTGTATTATGACCAAGCATGCGCGCTTAAAATAGCATCTGAATGTACGCTCAACGCGCCACTGACTTTAGACTAGGTTTTTTTTCTGGTCAGTGGCGCAATTGTTTTCTGGAACTGCAAAATAGCACTAAGGATTGTTTGCGCCGGAACACGTCTCCTTTTTTGCGCTGAACCGCCCAGGGAGCGCAAGTTCATTCTCTAGTTTGCCGGTGTACGTCTGTGGAGGGAAAAGTCCGCTTTGCGCGGGTGCAAAATATGAATGATACATGCGTCAGTGTACAAAGTCATTTGTGCAGGGTGCAAGATAGGGCCCTATAACAGCGAAAGGTCCTTTAAACTGCCTAAAATACATAGAAAAGGTGAAAAAGTGAAAAACTGCCAATGTGAAAGTAAATCTGCTTTTAACATACTGACATGGTTTGAAATTAAATACATTTATATCACATAAGATAAAATAAGTTGCTGTACCTCCAAAGGATTGTGTTATTTTAATTGACAGCCTATTATTACACTGTTGCTATAGTGTTTGTGTTTCGGAAGCACACTCGGACGTTGTTATAGTGTTTGTTTCGGAAGCACACTCGGAGGATGAGAATTAACAGGAGGTTTATTGACAACAATGAGCAGAGATGAAGCAAGCAGGTAAGTGAGTAGTTCAAATGATAATTTGGAGAATGGGAATCGGGCGGTAAATGGTAGGCCTATGGCTTTGCTTACAGGACCGGAGGGTGGTGGATGGCTGAATGGACGATGGACTGGATGCACACACCTCGCTGGATAACAGGAATGCAGGTCTGATGACTTGGAACAGGGAAATGGAGGACTGAGAAGGCGCTGGAGAAGGATTGCTGGAGAAGACGCTGGAGGAGACGCTGGAGACAGTTCGCCGGAATAGCTTGACAATCGCTGGAGGAAACAAGGTAAGTGTCGACTTCGTTCGGGAAAGAGACCAGACAATGAGCTGGGGCGAGGTATGTGCTTATAGCTGTGGTAATGAGGGTGCCGGTGTGTGTGTGATTAGTACTAAGGAGAGGGAATGCGCTGTGATCTGTGATTGAGATCTGTAAAGGTGTACTTCCTGTAGTGTTTACACATTAGGTCAGTAGGCGAAGAGTAGGCAATCTTTTGTGCCTGTTTGAACGTATTCCACCACATGAACGTTTACACTAAAAAATCCGTCTGAATGTGTTTTCGACTACCTCTGGAAGTCATCAAAAGTGGACAAGTTCAAAACATTCTTAATCTTAATACCAGGGGCCTGTTTCAGAAAGGGGCTTAAGTGAAAACTCTGAGTATGTTAACCCTGAAATGAGGGAAACTCTGGGTTTTCCATTTCAGAATGGGAGGTATGTCAAACCCAAGAAAGCAGAGTAAGTCAAGCCCATTTCTGAAAGAGAGGTAACTTATACTCAGAGTCAGTTACCATGGTAACTTACTCTGTGAACCTAACCTGGTCGGGAGCAGGTTTTCTTTGGTAAACCCAGAGTTTCTTGTGGTCTCCTCCCCTTTTTTAAAGAGGAAGCGGGGTTTAAACACCTCATTCATTCTTTCTGTACATTTATTCATTGTGGTTTTTACCGCTGTTTGTTAAAAAAAAAATTAATAAGATGAAGTCTATATAACTGGTAACTTAACATACAGTAGATTAGAGCTACATCATGTAGTTCTAAACAAATTCTACAGAATTAAACTGTGCCATTTAATGAAAATCACTGAAGTGTGTTCATCTGTGCACCAGAAGTTGATGGACCTTCCTCCTGCTGTTCTTCCACACTCTGGGGAGAGATGAGAATGACCATACTTAGATATAAACTTAGATTCTATAGGCTACTCCACATAAAAATGTGAATGTGTAGATTGTCTGAAGTGTAGACACATAATATTAACATTATCTCTAGGCCTCTCCGTGGCAGCAGAAACTGTTTCTTCGTCCCCATTATCCTGTGAAGATGAGCATTTGGCTGAGTACGCTTTATAATAGGCCTACTATTTGTCATAATATCTGGTGTATTATAGGCTACTTACAACTGCCTGGGGTTCTGTTGGGACAGAAGGATCCAAAAGACAGATATTACCATCAAAATCTGTTGGGACCAACAAAAAACCCAACCCAAAGTAAAATAATAAAAAAATACCCTATTTAAAAAATAACACATATGTAGACCTCTTACATTTTATGAAGGCCCTTTGATATCCAGGAGTGACTGGCTCTGATGAAGTCCCAGGAATTCCCTCAGCCAAAAATGCTGCTGCACTGCTAGACACTGGATGCTATTTAGTTATATTTCAAATGTTTGTAAAGTCAGGTAGCCTACACCCATATGCTTAACCCTTACCTGATTGAATTATGTTTTTATATTTTATTTTCAGCTGCTGCCACATTCTTTTAATGCCGGCAGGATTGCACCTAGCCTATATGAAAATTAAAATTAGGTTGAATAACATACTGTTCTTCCAGTTTCACCTCTGATATTATAGCATCTGGGTAAATTGCTCTAAAATAGTTATTAATTACAAACTACAAATGACATCTTCAACAGTGTAATCAGATTAATGTATTAATTACTATCTTTAGAAAGTATTGGTCTACTTATTAATAATTACTAAATCCTATATCAACCTCAACCACTTGAACAATACAAGGAGAGACAAGAAACTGCACTTTTAATGCTTTCAAATTAACAATACACAATTGCATTGCATTCTTGTAGTGACCAAAGTGTGTAGAGGGAGAATGTTACATTAAAAATAAACCTTTTAAAAATTTATGTTAAATCCACTATTGTTTTATACAGAATTGCAGTAGCCTATTTAATGTAATTACATCCGATTTTATTTTTAAATTACAGAAGAATTAAGAGTAATCCCTTTAATTAAATTACAATATTTAGATTACTTGATAATTAATTACACCCAACACTGTATAACAGTAATTCCTCTTTTTGTCTGGCGCTGTTGCCATGGTGACTCGTAATATCTGCGCTCTATTGATAATGGCTTTTTATAGTTGTGGTGGACGCGCTTAACTCAGAGTCAGTCAACTTAGAGTTGATTGAACTAACTAATTTCAGCTGTTCTGTAACCGAAAACTCAGACTTTACCATCTCAGGAAGTCAACTCAGAGTTCAAGTTTTAACTCAGAGTTGGTTGAACCTCCTTATTGAAACGGGCCCCAGGTGTAATCAGGGCAAGAGTCTAAGGGCCTAAAATGTTTTGAGCTTGTCCACTTTGACCACTTGCAGAGTAAGTCAAAAACGCATTTTTTTCAGTCGTTTGAACCACTACAAAGCCTGCCTACTGTGTCTGCCTACTGATCTTATGCGTAAACGTTATAGGAAACGCGCTAGCCAGACAGGAATTAAACTTTCTCGGTTGACCAAAAACAAGCCAAGCACAATGTTTCTAAGTATTTATGATTTCTGACAGGAACAGGTGTGGTCTTGAAACACACACTGCTGCTCTGTGTGGGTGTGTGGTTTTTCTTTCTTTTCTTTGTCTTTTGACCTATTTTTTTTATGATCAATAGTCAAGTCAAGTCAAGTATATTTATATAGCGCTTTTCACAATACAGATTGCACCAAAGCAGCTTCACAGTATCAATCAAAACAACATAACAATGTTCGACCTCCACGTTTGGTAGAGCTGATCAATGGTATTAATGATTGGTTAATTCATTTGAATATCCCCAACTGAGCAAGCCAAAGGCAACAGTGGCAAGGAACCGAAAAACTCCATCAGGTGACCCAATGGAGAAAAAAAAAAACTTGGGAGAACCCAGGCTCAGTCGGGAGCCAGTTCTCCTCTGGCGTTTATGAACTAGAGGCTGGATTTACAGTAACTGTAAGATAAATGTATATGAATGCCTGGCTGAAGAGATGCGTCTTTAGTCTAGTTTTAAACTGGGAGAGCGAGTCTGAGCAACGAACAATATCAGGAAGGCTATTCCAGAGCTTCGGAGCTTAATGTGAAAATGCTCTCCCTCCTTTGGTGGATCTGGATATCCTAGGTATGACCAGAAGCCTCGGATTTAGTGATCTTAAAGAGCGCGATGGATTATAGGGCGATAGAAGATCCGTTAAATAGACTGGAGCTAAACCATTTAGGGCTTTATAAGTCAGTAGCAATACCTTGTAATTAATACGGAACTTTATAGGTAACCAATGAAATTAACATTGCAAATTACTTGTCTTGCCTATAAATTTTATACAGATTTTAGTGAGGAAAGAGTTAAATATCGCTGAATAAAAGTTTGAATTTGGATCTGTTGCTGTATCTGTTGCTGTTGCTTTAATATCTTAAAGACTGATCATTTACTGAGTTCAACAGCAAATAGTACAATCAATCACATCACAGGTTGACTCCAAATGCACAAACAAGTTCTTCTTTGCTGCTTTTAAAGCTAAGTTGAACTGGATTAGACTGCCCCCAGACAGCCATAAATATTTGCATATAACTTTTAAATCTCACTCTACAACAGTTCCTCACACAAAGCATCACATCCCAAAGATTTGGATTACAACACAGGAATACATATTTAATGGAAGCATATTAATAAAATGATGTCCCATGGTAAACAAAAATAATAAAATATAGCATGATTATGGTTAAATTATCTCATACATTTAATCAATTCAATATTTTAAACTGTAATATTGTTTAAAATGTATTATTTGAAATGACAAGTCATAGAGAATGAAACATTATCAAATCAGGCATTTCAACTGCATTAAAGTGCACTTAATTGGACCAAGGTCACAATCCTGATCTGGACCACACTCCTCCCTCATGTTGTCCCATCAATGCCACACATAGTCCAGCTCTGGCTGACAGGATACATGCCATTACCGGCAGGAGGCCAGCAGTGCAAACTTGAGGCCAAATTCGGGCCAATATCTCTTGGTATGTGGAGTGCTTATATGTGACCCTAGACCACAAAAGTAGTCTTATGTGTCCATTTTTTTAAATTGAGATTTATACATCACATGGAAGCTGAATAAATAAACTTTCCATCAATTTATGGTTTGTCAGAATGGGACAATATTTGGCCAAGATACAACTATTTCAAATTGGGAATCTGAGGGTTTAAAAAAATCTAAATATTGAGAAAATTGCCTTTAAAGGTTTCCATTTCTGTTGGCGATTGTGCTGAATCCACTTACAAAAATATATTTGTTATATATTTAAGGTAGGAAATTTACTAAATATCTTCATGGATCATGATCTTTACTTAATATCCTTATGATTTTGGCTTAAAAGAAAAATTGATAATTTTGACCCATACACTGTGGCTATTGCCACAAATACCAGTGCAACTTAAGACTGGTTTTGTGATCCAGGGTCACATATTTCATTTTGCAAACAAGTGAATGAATGAATAAAATGAATAAATAAATGATTGAATGAATGAATAATGAGGAGTAATAATATTTTATTTATACACTATCAAAAAAAACAAAAAAAAAAACATTTACAATAGAGTACATTTACAGAGACTTGTCACAGAGACAGTACTCTTAAAGGGACAATTTGTACCTTAACTACCCATAGAAGGTGCATATTAGTACCTTAAAGTGGTATAATATGTACCTATAAAAAATTATAACATAAAAATTATAACATCTACATTATCTGGTTTTATTCATGTAAAAAATATTATTTAATATTGCTGAATCAACCTAAAATTAATTTTATAGGTTAAATAAAGTAAAAACAGTTCTAACAGAAAGACTAAAAATAGAATAGATACCGGCTTTCAAGAAAGCTTAATAAGCTTTCATCTCTTTAAGGTATTGTCACGAACTGCTCTGAGACACGAAGGTTGAGATCCAAATGCAGCTTTAATTAAGGGGCAATCCAGACATGTAATCCAATATACAATAGGTCAAAACACAGGTAGGCAGTCCAAACAAACAAACAAACAAACAAACAAAACAGGCAAGGGTCAGAGGCAAAAGAGAAATCCAAGGAACAGGCAAGAAATCCAAAAACCAACAGACATGAAACCAGGGAAAACTCTGTGCAGTGCAAAAATTTACAAAATGCAGTGCAAAAATGTACAAAACTTTGCAGTGAGTGAATGAGTGAACATGGTTTAAATAGGCTGATACTTACAGGGTAATGAGACACAGGTGAATGCAATCAGTGATGATGAGTCCGGGCAGTGAGTGATGGGAAATGTAGTTTGTGAGGGAGTGATAATAGTCTGGTGTGGAGTGCCGTCTGGTGGCTCTCAAGGGCACGCCAGCTGGTGACCGTTACAGGTATTGCCGGTTACCACTTTTTACAGTGTACTACTATAAATCTTTTAGGGGTAAATAAGGTACAAAGATGTTCCTGTGGCAAGCTGTTGTACCCTTAAAGGTAAAATGTTTGCCTTTCTATAACTAAGATCGCTTTACAGAAACAGAGGAATCATTAAAAGAAAACAGAAACACAGAGAAGAAAAAAATGGGACTAATTAAGGTCAGGGAGAACTGATGGAGATGGGACCTGAGGAGTGAGAATCAGACAAGGGTGCTCGCTCAAAGGCCAGGGACAAGTAAGAATTGAGAAGCAACAGGCAGGGCCAATGAAACCAGGCAAGAGGAGGGCTAAATTCAAAAAGTCATGGCAGGCAGAGAATCCTCAAGCCAAAACAAAAAACAAGACTAGCCAAACAGGTATGGTGCTTTCGAAAAATCTGCTTGCCATTAAACTTCAAAACCTTAAAGATTATTTTATTTTAAATCAGTGGTATGGAGAGTTTAACAAATTGACATTTTTACATAATTGAAATACTACAATCAAATTGACCAAGTCACGCGATTTCAGCAAACATGGCTTTGTTACATCATGCTGTTTCAAACTTTGGTTTTGGAACATTTAAAAATTCTAGGGGTTTACTATTAGGGGGTGTTGATCTGGTGAACCCTGGAGCCAGTGTAATAGACCTTATTTAGATCATCAACAGCACATATAGGAGAGAGCTTCATGAACTGGGCTGTGTTCAGATTCCCTATAGTGTTCACTGTTCCCTATTCCATGAGCATGTTCACTTTACTTGGCAAAATGTGTTCATTGGGAACACCCTGCAGCATCATCACACATAGATTAAACTATAGTAGTGATTATTTTAGAAGTTTGAGGTATGATGACATGTTCTTTGAATATATACATTAGCATATTTTTACTTAATATACATGTGTATAAATAATACATCCAAGTGTATTTATGTAAGAATTAAGTTATATTATTTTACTAAATATAAATGGTCATATTTAAAGTAATAAACTGTGTGATAAATGTCTGTTGTGATGTTTAATGACAATTAAATGTAACATGTATATTTTATCTGATTAAATACATATTTAATAACTAAATCATGTTTATTTACGTTTATTACATATTGTCCCTTGCTCTAGGAATAGTGATCAGCAAACACTGCGTAGGGACTCTATCAGTCAGAATGTATCTTAGTTGATGGAGTTCTCTGAGAGGGGAGTCACCAGGACAAGAATTGAGAACCACTGGTCTAATATATGGTATTAATTGATCTTCTTGGGTCAGTTTTATAGTATAGGTTCAGTTTTAATTTCAATCACAGCATGTATAATGAAAAATAGAGAATGATAGTTGTTTCCAATTGGCCTATGTTAGCCAGATTATACTTTCATGAAAATATTTACATTTCGGTTGTAAAAAGCATTATTATACATGCATAGAATTTAACATATTGGCCAGAAGGTGTCACCAGTGTGCACCAGTGTGCAGAAAGTACACTATCTTGTTCTGACAAAAGTGTCTTGAACCAAAGTTCCTTTGAGACAAGTAATTTCTCTCATCTTTGAAATTCCTCTTGGGCAGCTATTTCAGTCATGCAAGTACTCCTATCTCTTTGAATGGGGAAACATCAAACACTACAAAGCTACCTGGCCTTACATGTGAGCCCCATTTGGGTTTTTGATGGGCTGTCACTTGGGCACTGCATGGGCAACCCAAATGGGGCCCAGAGGAATGTGTCCATCAGCTCCACATGGGCCCCAAGTCAAAGCTGAAAAAGCATTGTAAATCTTTGAGGGTGGTGGGTTTGGACCAGAAAGTTATGGTGGTCATCTTCTCTGGGTTCATCTGTACTCATTGAGGTGAGATGATGTATCCTAAAAAGGATTGATGTAAATAACATTTATCTGCTTTGAGGTAAATGTGCTGTCTATGGGAGTAATCGGAGTACCTATCTTACCTGTTTGACATGCTCGGTGAGTGAAGATAAGTAAATCGATATATCAATGTATACAATAACAAAATTGTGCAGAAAATCTGTTATTGTACCTCATTCATAAGGATTGAAAGGTGTATGGGACATTAACCAGTCCATAGGGCATGACTTGATACTCATAGTGACCTTTTGCGGTATTGAAAGTGTTCCTCCACTCTGCCAAAGAACATTAAGACTTGAAGAGTTCGGTTGCAAAACACGATAAACGCCATTTTTTGACATTTGGATTTTATTATTGGAAATCACTGTTCAGATGTACCTTAATCTATGTGTGGATTGCTGCCATTAATAAGATTTAAAAATGTACATTTTAAGCCTGTGTCTTATCCACTGCGCCATCACCACCCATTTTGGCATTATGTTTTTGAATATTATGAATATTTACAATTAATTGATAAATTATTGTTAATTTTCCCACTGATGACCCAAAAGATTTCTTCAAATGCCCATCTTTAACCCAGGTGCTATAAACATAGTTTAAGATGGCCTGTTCAATCTTGGGTAGAAGCCAGAGGTGTAGCCTTTTATTCAATTAATTTATGATTTTCAGGTTCCAGAAAAAAACACAGACAACCTTATTAATACCTTTTCTGTACTCCACAGGTGTTAGTAAAGACAGAGTCTCCAGAGTGGTGAAATACTTCAGTCAACATGGTGAAGCCAGACCAGAGTGCAGGGGTGGAACCAGAAATGTTGATGAGAAGATGGAGAACAGACAGGCAATAGTTCAGCATGTGCAAGGCCAGCCACTACGCTCGTCGTGGTGCACCTGGACAGAAGTACCTCCCGAGTGACATGTCAGTAACCAAAATGCACCGGCTGTTCCAGGAGCAGAACCACAGGGACATCAGCTACTCCCTGTATTACAATGTTTTCTGCACCTCATTCAACTTGGGATTTGGGCATCCAGTAAAGGACTGCTGTGCCACCTGTATGAGCTCGAGACTCCGTATGAAAGATCCTCACCTTACTGAGGAAGAGAGGAAGGCAGAGATCGTGTCTGTCATGCTCCACCGACGCAGAGCCCGGATGTTCTACACATTGCTAAAGGCAGTGCAGCCTACGAAGCACTATCTTTAAAGATGTGAAAATGGAGTGCTTCTTCCCTGTCCGTGGCCATAGTTTTCTCCCTGTTGACAGAGTTTTTGGAAGAATTGAGCAGGATATTCGTAAGCAGGACACCATTCTTCTGCCAGACAAATACACCAACGTCCTGAAGAAGCATGGCTCTGTGTATGTGTACGGGAAGGACTGGGAGAGCTTTGACCACAAAGCTGCAGCCAAGGCTCTCATGCAGTCCACGCAGTCTTACAAGATCAGCGAAGCCCGGGTGCTGGAGATCGATGGCAAAGGAAACAGGATGTTGATGGCGCCGGTGTGTATGGCTTGCCGTCCGCAGCTTGCCTGGCTGTTTGTGATTGTTTTATGTTTTTCTCTGATCTTTCAATACGTCTCAAACTCTCTGGTCTATGACAAGCAAACATTACTCACTATTCGATACTCTGTTGAAAAACAGGATTTAATAGAGTCGACTACCTTTGCTCCTCCATTTGAGTTTTCCATACCGGAGAGTCTTCGTCGGCTATCTTATGCCACCTCCGGGAAAAAACGGCGACGCAGACACGGAAAGCGAGGCGGGATTTCTACTAGATGGAGGATGTACATGGCGTCTTTGGCGGTGCCTCGCTCCTTGCTGTTTGTCCGCCGTTGTGACCCGGTTTCGGAACGGTGGATCTTCTGGCACCACGTGGAGCCGTGATTCCGCTGGATTCAGCCTGCTGTGCCCGATCTAAACCAAACTCCTTCTCAGGTACTTTTGCCTCATCTCCGCAGAGGGGGAGTAAATCAAAATAATCTTCGCTCGCTGTGTTATGCGTCACGGCCATCGTATGAATCGATCTCGGCCAAAATGGCCTTGATTAACTCGAGATCGGTAATAAACAAGACTTTTATATTGAAGGATTTTTTCAACTCGTGGGGAATTTTTTATTTTTAACTGAAACATGGATCAACGCTGGAGACCAGAGCCCTTTCACAGAACTTGTACCACTGGACTGTAATTTCCTTAGCTCACCCCGTACCACTGGTCGCCGTGGAGGAGGTATTGCATCAGTCTTTAAAAATACATTTGACAGTCGAAACATGAAGACAAACATCTTCTCTAGCTTCGAAGTTCAACTGATGCAAATTGACTCCGGTGCTATGTGTGCTGGTGTATCGACCACCTAAAACAAATAAGAACTTTATTTCGGAGTTCACTGAGTTCTTAGGGGGACTCATGACGAAGCATGATAGACTCTTGATGATCGGGGATTTTAATATTCATGTATGTTGTCCCTCAAGTGTGCTGGCAAGAGATTCTTTAAATCTTATTGATTCATTTAATCTTGTCCAGTCTGTGACAGGCCCGACACATAAACATGGTCACACCCTGGATCTAGTTTTATCTTATGGTTTATCAGTAGGTGATCTTGAAATTACGGATACTGGTTTCTCTGATCATAAGTTTGTTGCTTTTAAAATTTCTCTATCATACCCTGTGGGGAAATCCTGTGTGCCCCCTCTCAGGGGTCGAACTATGAACTCTGAAACTACTGAAGTTTTTTGTAGTATGTTTAATGAGGTTGCCATCTCCAATGTGTATTATGAAAGCTCACCATCGCACTTGTGTGCGGATGAGCTATTATCTTCTTTTACGTTTACATCTACCAATATTTTAGACTCTATTGCACCTATGAAGGCTAGACGTATTAAACCAAAATTAGAACCATGGTTAAATGATGCCACTCGTGCTCTTCGTCGGTTGTGTAGACGTGCAGAGCGAAAATGGAAAAAAAGTTTTTCACAACATTTATAGGGACCTGTTGTCAAAATATCAGGAAATGGTTAAAACTGTGCGGGACAAATATTTTTCTGATCTTATTGAAAAAAATGTCCATAACTCTAGAGTTTTATTTAGTACACTGAATGCTGTGATACATCCTCCAGCCTCAGATGGTTTTGTTGTCTCTGTACAAACCTGTGAAACCTTTCGCACACATTTTATAGATAAGATTGCTCGTATTAGATCTTCTATTCAGCCCTCTGATCATGATCCTTCAATTCCGCCGTCGACTGTCTCTGCTGTTTTTCATCGGTTCGAGCCTGTGTCTATGTCGACCCTGGCGAAGATAGTCAAACATTTGAAGCCTTCTACTAGTCCTCAAGATGTTATTCCGACCCATATTTTTAAACAGACTTTTAATGTCATTGGCCCTAGTATTTTGACCCTAATAAATTGCTGTCTGGCTACGGGTTCCGTGCCAACCTATCTAAAACACGCTATAGTGCAACCTTTAATTAAAACATTGAACTTGGATCCGACAGATTTATAAAATTTTAGACCAATTTCAAAATTACCGTTTCTCTCAAAGGTCTTAGAGAAGGTTGTTTTTAGTCAATTACAATCTTTCTTAGAGAAGAATTCTGTGTTTGAAACCTTTCAATCGGGTTTCAGGGAAAAACACAGCACAGAACCTGCTCTTTTAACACTAGAACGGCCATAACGGTCATTTTGACCGTTTTGAATTTTATATCTACCATAACTTTGTTGAAAAAAATTATAAAATCCTGCTGGTACCTGACTTTTCCTAAAATTGTCTGTATTTTCATTTAAAATGCTTTTCATATAAATTAAGTTACGTAAACGTAAGTGTGGCGGGGGAGGCGTGGTTCAGCGAGGTCTGCGACGAGAGAGAGAGTGGAGAGACGAGCGGCGGTAAGTGGGTCAAGTGCAAAATGACTGACACCTGTGTCTCGTTGCAGTAATTGGCGTGGGGAGTCTGTATAAAGTCAGACGGGAACCAGCGTTCGAGGAGAGAGGGCTGAGTCTCCCCCGGTCTCCTTCCTTCCCGGGTTTCGGCACCAGTGTTGTACTTCCCTTGTGTGTATGTGTGAGAAGGAAGGAGACCGGGGTCGGCTGGCTGAGGCTCGTGGTTATTTTATTCAATAAACTCAGATCACACTCGCGCCACATGCGCTCACAACATAAATCTCATTCACAGTACAAAGTACTCGGTAACTTGTCAATAGAGTCCTCTTTCCTCCACGATCCCACGAGTCCTCAGCCCTCTCTCCTCGAACGCTGGTTCCCGTCTGACTTTATACAGACTCCCCACGCCAATTACTGCAACGAGACACAGGTGTCAGTCATTTTGCACTTGACCCACTTACCGCCGCTCGTCTCTCCACTCTCTCTCTCGTCGCAGACCTCGCTGAACCACGCCTCCCCCGCCACAGTAAGGCAAAACAAAAAAATGAACATATTTACCTATTTCGGCCATAGACGGTCATATTGACCGCACTGAATTTCGCGGTATTTTTTTGTTAAATATCCCGCGGTTGATCGTGGTCTCTCTCAACTGTCAACAGAAAGGTCCGTCCGGTCACCTCTGTAGCGGTGTTTGCCTAAATAATAATTTCTACATTAGTTGTTGATCAGAAATAAGCAAATAAAACCGGACTACAGTTATCTATAATACTTACGTTATGTATAGGCTATATATATATTGCTAGGCTAAAATGTCTAAAATGAATGAGCGAATGAGGAGGAACATGACTCGAACCATGGCCCTGGAGATGCTTCAGAACTTGACGAGTGATGATTCGGATGCAGGGGAACAATCGGAGGTGGAAAGTGACAGCGACGTTTCCTGGGTGCAAGTTAACATTTCCTCCTCATCAGAGAGTGATTCAGAGTCAGAGTCCACATCAAGGAAAAAGAGACGGCTGCTATCATCAGACACGGCGGATCCAGATGTTCCGTTCATGTCGGATGATCCTGGTGAGCTCCGCTGCCCTGTCCTGCGCTGTTTGTTTTGCTGCATGGGCTGTTTACTAGTTCTGCTAGTCCTATTATTATTATTAGCCTATTTATTATTATTATCATTATAATATTATTTATTATGATATTATTATTGTTATAGGCCCTCCCGGACCTGTAGTCCTACCTGCTCTTGTGCCAA
This sequence comes from Semotilus atromaculatus, assembly GCA_031834385.1. Classification (NCBI taxonomy): domain Eukaryota; kingdom Metazoa; phylum Chordata; class Actinopteri; order Cypriniformes; family Leuciscidae; genus Semotilus; species Semotilus atromaculatus. The sequence continues at coordinate 20,329,868 of JAULUF010000007.1, forward strand.
CTGTGCTCAGCCCACCCTTAGAGCCATCTCAGCCAGAGACAGCTGTGGAAAAGGGGAAGGATGGGACGGTGTGGACGGTCCTTCAGTCAACTGAACGTCCTGGGAGAAGGCAGAGCCAAAATGTCCTGACTGAAGCTGCTGGTCCCACAGCGCACGCCAAGCGCAACATCGAAGATGCGCTCACGGCCTTCTTGTGCGTGTTTGATGATGGCATGCTGAAGCATATCAGGGACTGCACTGTGGCTGAGGCACATCGGCAGCGTGGTGACAGCTCATGGGACCTCACAGTGGCTGAACTAAAAGCCTTCATAGCCCTGCTGTATATCCGTGGCGCACAATGTGCAAAAAACATGGAGTTAGACAGCATGTGGTCAGAAAAATGGGGCTTTCCATTTTTCAAGGAAACCATGGCCAGAAATCGCTTCAGGGAGATAATGAGATTCCTGCGGTTCGATGAAAAGGAGACCCGACGTGTGCGCCTGCAGGATGACAAGTTTGCCCTGGTGTCGGCCACTTGGAACAAGTTCGTTCAGAACAGCATTGCTTGCTACAAGCCCGGTGCCGACATCACAATTGATGAGCAGCTGTTCCCCACCAAGGCCCGGTGCAAATTTATTCAATATATGGGGAATAAGCCTGATAAATTCGGCATTAAATTTTGGCTTGCTGCAGATGTCCAAACCAAATATATGCTGAACGGGGCTCCGTATCTGGGAAAGGACGAGACACGGAGCAGAAGTCAGCTTGTGGGAGAGAGTGTGGTGCTGAGGCTGGCGGATCCATTCCCTGGGAAGGGAAGAAATATCACCACGGATAACTTCTTCACGTCTCTCAAACGCCACCGCCTTACAGGCAAAGAAGACCAGCCTGGTTGGCACCGTGGGGAAAACGAAACGTGAGTTGCCCCCTTCTGCGAAAGAACAAGCGGAGCTGTTCAGCACAAAGGTGCTGAAATGTGCTAACGCAACGCTCACCATCTACCAGGGAAAGCCGCGGAAGAATGTTTGTATTTTGAGCTCTGTGCATACAAGCGTGGGCATCCGAAGGCAAAGCCCGAGTCGGTGACGTACTACAATAACACCAAGTACGGCGTGGACGTCCTAGACCAGATGGCAAGGGCATACTCGGTGAAAGGCGGTACACGTAGATGGCCAGTCGCTGTATTTTATAACATCCTCGACCTTGCTGGGATCAATGCCCACATCCTCTTCAAGGAGTGCACCAGCAGCAAATTACCTCGCAGAAAATTCATGCAGCAACTTGCAGAGGAGCTGAGAGCACAGTTCATGGAGGAGAAAAGAGCAGTATGTCAGCTGGCACAAGGTTCCAGTCAGCAGCAGAAGCAACCACCGCAGCAGACACCAAAGCGGAGGCAGTGCCAGGTTCGGAGAAGCTGCATTCAGAACAAAACCTACGACACCTGCTGCAAAGGCTTCAAACCCGTGTGTGGAAATTGTTCGAGGAGAAGAGAGGTCACTTGCCTTGACTATGAAACTTGAATAGTCAAGCACTATATTGATGTAAATAATTAACAAACAATTAGTATAGGCTAGTGTTTTTATGTTTCTGTATTCTTCTACGCTTCCTTCTTGGTTCTTCTTTGTTTTAGATCAGTTCGTTTCCCGCTTTTTCTATTAGCCTATTTTCTCTGTTATTATATTAAAATAAAATGTTTTATAATTAAATAAGATAAGTGTTATATAGATAGTTGTTATCTTGTTCTGAGTTAATGCATATGGAAATATAGCCTATTTGTTGTGATGTGAATATGCGATAGCCTATGTATAGGCTACTAATGATATTATTATTGATAAATGTATAATTAAACTTGTTTAAACCCACTGAACACAGACACGTCCAAATGACGTAATTACAACGTCTTTGTTGAACGTTCAGAAGACGTCCACTGAGTAGCCAGAATGAAAGTTTTTGCAACGTCTTTTTTAGACGTCTTTTTGACGTTCAATGTTGACGTCCAAGTGACTTAAAAAGTGAACGTTCAAAAGACGTCCAATGAAGAGTCAGCTTGAACGTCTATTTTAGACGTCTTTTGAACGTTAACTATGGACGTCCAAGTAACATAAAAAGTGAACGTTCAGAAGACGTCCACTGAGTAGCCAGAATGAAAGTTTTTGCAACGTCTTTTTTAGACGTCTTTTTGACGTTCAATGTTGACGTCCAAGTGACTTAAAAAGTGAACGTTCAAAAGACGTCCAATGAAGAGTCAGCTTGAACGTCTATTTTAGACGTCTTTTGAACGTTAACTATGGACGTCCAAGTAACATAAAAAGTGAACGTTCAGAAGACGTCCACTGAGGAGCCAGAATGAAAGTTTTTGCAACGTCTTTTTTAGACGTCTTTTTGACGTTCACTGTTTAGGTCCAAGTGACATAAAACGTGAACGTTCAAAAGAAGTCCACTGAAGAGCCAGAATGAAAGTTTTTGCAACGTCTTTTTAACTTTCACTATAGACGTACACATTGAACTTTTTAAATTATCATTATTGACGTCCAACATCTTTACATCTTTACTGGGTTCTAAATAAAAGTTTTTAAGTCATTTCAATGTCACCTACATGTCTAGAGGACATTCACACAATTTGTTGACACATTTCTTGATTTCAGATGTCACAAATCAGCTGTATTATTTTAACTGTTAATGAGGCCTGTCTTATCCTCTAACCCTATTAGCTTTATTAAACCATGTTTTGGTCATCAAACCTTCATCAGGTTACAAGGTTGGATGACCACATGGTATACAATAAAACTCACTCGAGTCATAGTGAAAGCAGTGTGCACTACTGCTTTAAAATTGTAAATAAATGACTTATCCCCACACCTGATATGCAAATACATTTTAGTATCCTTACTGGAAATAAATGACATCTGATCTATTAAAAAGGACAAAAATATAAATAAATAGTTTGAAATGCCAATTTTTTTTTTTTTTTTTACATCTTTAATGATTTAAAAAAAAGTCTGAACAGGCTGATTACTAAAACAAATTTGAAACAATGAACAAAAAGCAAGTGAACAAAAATATATAGAATTTCCCCTTAACTACACAAAATTTCACCACCCCTATATGCCCTCCCCCTCCCATTCTTCTCAGCGCTGAACAGGCTGATGAATAAATAAAATTAATTTAATTAAAAAAAAAATTATAATAATATCCCCTAAATTATATAATATTTAAACCCGTGTGCCCTCCCCCTCCCTTCCTTCCCGGCGCATGCTTTAGGTGGTCTGCGGCATGGAGCTTGATTGTAGCCTCAGTCGCATTTGCGTCCCATTTCAAGACAGCCGCTGCAAGAGTTGAACAAAAAAAATTTATATATATATATATAGAAAACCAGTGTTACATTGCAGTGACTTCACATACAATATTTTTTATGTGAAAACATCCAGGTGAGAAGTTCCTTATTCCTCCTGTCAAATATCAACTAAGTGGCAATACTGCACAGACCCATGGTGATGCGTTGTGGTATATGGCAGCATACACCTGACTGAAGATTGGTTCTGTAAACTCGCTTCGCTGTATGTTAGGAAGGTGTAAGACTGCAATATTTTTGCTAACACTGACACTAGAATATGTTGAGGTAGTGAAAACAAGTGAGTTAGTGTTAAACTTAAATGACGTGGGAAACTGCTGTGTACCTTTAATTGCTTCAAATGTTTTGGTTGATTCTAGAGGCAGTTTTTGCTTCTTCCCCTTCCCCTTCATGTTAAAACTCGACATTAGCCGGTTGGTGAAGAGCCTGAGGAAACAAATTCACCATTTAGAAATGACACGTGTGTGGTAATCTACAGGAACTGTAGCATGGGTGAGAGTGCCAAGAGTAGACTAAAGAGATGTGGTTCTGTTTAATCGATTCCAGAAAACAACAGAGTTGACCATTTTATAGCTCCAATGACATACTTTCCTGTCCCTGCACTTGTGAAATCCCCTCCTCTTTATACCTTACACATCAAGTTTCTTTGAGGACTCATGATTGCATTTCAGATAATTAATAAGCATTTAATCTCCTCCATTGTCTCCAGCTGCACTATATGGGCGGATGACAGAGGCAACATACATTTGTTTAACTTTTTTTTAATGAAATATGAAAATGGCAGTCAATGCAGTTTTCTGGAGCTTTTTCTATTTTTCCACAGCTTTCTTGTTTCGGACAGTGGTCTAGTGAATAAAGTGTTTAGTATAAGTTGGTTAAGATGCGTCAGATCCTCCGTCGACCAGCAAACTGTGACAATAAATGTAACGCGTTTTGTGTTCTGCATGTAACATGTTCCTAGATGTAGGGATCTTGTTAAAAATACCTGTCTAAAATTGTATGTATTCCATCTCTCAGATCTCTCCCTCCAATTCTGCTGAGTTGAAGCACCTTTAAAGAGAGGGTGTAACATTCCTGACATGTTAGAAAAACAATAGCCTTTAACAAGTGCTGACTTATATACCACAGAATAATATTTATAAATTAAATGGTGCATAAAATTATATCACTTCTAGATTGTGCATACCAGGGACTCAAAGGCATCTTTATCTTTGAGGCGTTCCTCCTCTCTTTTAAACTCGTCCATCGTTTCTAGCTGCTCGATGTGGGCAGACGACAGGGGAGGCTCGCTCCTCCCCAGCCTTCTCACCTCGAGGTGGATGTCAACTAGCTTTGTCAAAACTTTTTTTTGAAATTCTGAAAACAAAAAGTACCACATATGTAAAAGTCTCCATGTCGGTTTAAACTGCTGACAAGAAGCCAATTAGAAAATTATGCTACTGTTATCCTTAAACAGATGTTAGACCTGTTAATGCTGTATGTCCTGTTCAATTCATTTTTATAGTTTTGATACCAACACTTCAGTACTTACTTGCCATGGACATTGGAAATCGTAGGTCCCTACAAGGCCCTGTACTGGCTTCATGTGCAGAGGATTGCTCTGAGAAAGACCTCCCAGAGGATCTTTGGATGGGCGTGTCATAATCTGAAAGATGAAATGTGTCTATTACATTATTGTTCGTAATATGGATATTGCTCTTGTAGCAAATTGTGTGCCTCTGCTGTACTCAGCAGTCAGAGCAAAAAGACCTATATACTTTTAGCCATGATTATACTTGATAGAGAATAAATTAAGGTCAACCATGAAGCTAAGAATCTTAAAACCAGTTGTTAAAAATATGCACTATAACATGGCTGCTACTTTAGAACATTTACACTCTTGCCACAGTGAATTGCATTCGGAGGAATACCTTCTTTAGACAAATCGCTGTGCCTGGACTGCTTGTGTCCCATCTGGTGGCTCTGCCTGGACCCGTGGCTCTGCCTGGACCCGTGGCTCTCCCTGGACCCGTGGCTCTGCCTGGACCCGTGGCTCTCCCTGGACCCGTGGCTCTGCCTGGACCCGTGGCTCTCCCTGGACCCGTGGCTCTGCCTGGACCCGTGGCTCTGCCTGGACCCGTGGCTCTCCCTGGACCCGTGGCTCTGCCTGGACCCGTGGCTCTGCCTGGACCCGTGGCTCTCCCTGGACCCGTGGCTCTCCCTGGACCCATGGCTGTGTCTGGACCGCTTCCTGTGTCGGTACCCGTCGCTGGGCTGGGATCCATCACTGTGGCTGGACTGGTGGCTGGACCCAGCACCCCTCAACTGGCTGGCTTGGTTTATTGTCGAATGTCCATAGTCAGAAAAACAAAGCTTGAGTTAATTTAGAGTTAAATGCAGGTTTATGGAAATACAAAAGAAATATGCTCTGAGATTCAACTGGATTTACACAATGTGGTTAATTAAATTGTTTGTGGTTGATAAAATGATTTGGTGTTCGAGGGGACTGGTTTAATGTGATTACTCACTGCCTGTGGACCTGTCCCTGGACCGTGTGAGACCTGGCTGAATTTGAATGTCCAGTGTCTGAAAATTAGCACATGTAAATTTAACTACGTTCATGTTATAAATATGCAAAAAGATGTAAGAAATTAGTAGATTCAAGTGAGGGATACTTACCAGTGACTTTTTTGCTAGCAGACTCCATCTGGATGAACTTTGTCACCTTTGTTGGCGGAATGGGAAAAGAGGGCGCCTTGATAATGGCACCTAGACAGATGCAGTTTATTAAATAAATGGGAGTACCAGTCATAAAAAAAAGCATTTGTAATATTAAAACATTGCAATTCTATAAGAACTACATAGGTGTGCAATGTTAACAGCTTGGGAAATCACTACCAGTCACGTTCTCTTCTTCCTCCAAATCGTCAGATTCTGTAATTGTACAAATTAACATTTACTTTTTTTTTTAAGTGACCTAAAACTAGAGTGCCTCAAATGAATTCAGTGTATAGAATTTGATTCTGAACAATTATCATAGAAACATACCGAGAACATAGTCATCAAACTTGCGTTTGGTCTTTTTCCTTCCTTGTACTTCCTCATTTTCTTCCTCCTCAACACAGCTCGTCATGTCATAATCATCACATTCATGAATGTTAACTGTAAGGTTAAAGACACAGACACTACAATTACCGTACAATAAAAATGACCATACTACTAGCATCTTAATAAGGGTGCTCACCTGACAATTTTTGCCTTACAATTTTTATTTTGACAGAGGAATGAATCTCATTAGATCATTTGCAAAAACTTACCAGAGGTCATTTTACGCTTCACCAAGGTGAATGTCATCCAGTCATCCTGAGGGGGGTGTTGATTGAGGAAAGCTGCCTTTTTTTGGCCACCTAATAGTTTTGTTGTCGACATCAATCCAGTTGTCTGGGGCAGTTCCCTCCACTTCCTTGCCATGCTCCACCCACACAGCCCTGGCATACACCATGATCTGGTAAGTAAAATCACATTCATAAAGTGTTAGCACTTTTCCACACTACTTATCTATAAAACTGCTACAAACAAAAATGCCACCAGAAATGAATTATTCCCCTCCACCACACCGCATCATTGTGAGTATATATGTCCCTTACTAATGATTGGCTGTGTTTTGTGCACCATCTGCCAAATTTCAAACATTCTTTAACATTGTTGAATCCACCTTTAAGTGCTCTGAACTCAGTTATGAAAAAATATACAATGGTACATCTACAAAGAGGTTAATTAAGATTAAACTGCCAACCTTCAAATTCTGTGTTCTATACCATGGAGGAGAGGTATGAGGACAGAACCACCATTTTCATGAGGGAGGCAGGCCACCTTGCGGAGCAGATCAGTTTCAAGCAGTTGTCGTCTTTTCATCCTGACTCGTCCATTTCTTGTGTGCACTATATTTAGCAGTTTTGAGCTGCATGGCTTTTCAAACAACACTGATGTGTCACGCTGGTGCAGGACATCGCATAACACAATCCCATCTCCTCTTCTTTCTCTGATAAAAGCAAATCTTTCACCTCGCAAGAGAAAACAACTGTCCTTTTCCTTTGTAGAAACAAACATTCGGGGCAGTGCTTCAGGCTGTGTTTTGCTCTTGCTAGCGTTTGCATATTCAATCTCTGATAATCGCCTGGTCACCTGTGCAAGGGGATTTTTCCCACTCCGTACATTTTTCTTTATTTGTTGGAGATGGTTTTCAAAAGGGAAACCAGAAATGTCATTCAATGAGCAATTGAAGTGGCGGACATCCTCATGAAGGTGAATCAGTCCATGTACATTGTATACTGAAAAATACTTTCCGTACAGGTCAGCACAGCGGATGACAAAGTGTGAGATGAGTTCATGGGCATATTGAAGGTATGCATTGCGAGTGCTCTCATCAGAGTCCAACATAATTGACATGGCTACTGTCAAAGACAGGAAATGGTAGTATCTTTCAGGAGATAACACATTCTTTAATACAACTGGTCCAGTATACAACAAAAACTGCCGAAATTCTGTGGCCTTCCACCGGTCCAGCTCTTCTAGAACGCGGGGCTGACGAGCAAATTCACTAGGCATTTTTCCTCTTAGTCCATTTAGCTTTTGCGATATTTGTTCCTTTTGCCTTACAGATAAGCGGCAAAGTGTTGGGCCCCGAGTCAAGAATATTAACATCCGTCGAACTACTCCCAAGTTGACCATATGCATATAGTCCAGGACAAATGAGCTAACACAAGAAATTCCAGCAGCAATGAAGGGGCTGGTTCCAGTTTGATGGTTATTGTACTCTACTGCACTGAAAGCTTCATCTGTTCGCAAGGGGCATCCCTGTTCATTGAATACCACTCTTCTTGTGACATAAGTACCTTTGGTGATGCATCTCTCACAACTGTGATAGGCATTATGATTATTAATGCGCTTCAGATAAGCTCTTGCTGGTGCGTCACAGATCAATGCTTGAATATTAACTGTGTAGGTCTTCTCTTCGTGAATTATACCATTGTCTGTGAGATGTTTACACTCCATCAAAAAATCATCAAGATATTCTTCAAGAGGATACGGTTTCTTGTCTCCACAAAAGAGAGCTACCACAAATGGCTCAAAGTTGTGAAACTTCGCAAGTATTGGCCAGAACTGGACTTTGCTGCTTTTAAAGAGTGGGACACCATCAATATTGATGCTGAGGTTTATTGAATCATGATCATGTCTGAAAGTCATTGTCTGAGTTAGTAAATGGCAAATCCCCTTTTCTAACCCATAATAAATATATTGCCCACCACATTTTGGCTCAGATCCTACGGCTCGTGGTGTAGCAAGGAGTGTTCTTGCATCCTTTGGTAGCAGGTGTCCTTGCTTTCTTAATATTGTCAGTAATTCATTTAAGGATCTTTGTGTGGTTTTGTTCTTTGTAGACCATTGTCTTAAGTTCTCTTCTAAATCGGGAACATCCAATTCAGCATCATCATTTAGAACTTCTTTTTCTGAATCAGAAGACGCATTCTCTACATCAGTGTCAAAGTCTGATTCATCTGTTGTTGAACTTTCAGTTGCTGAATAAATGCATTCAAAACTGCTTGCACTGTCAGCCTGGTTATGTAAGCCACAGCTTGATCTATCGTGAACTGATCTCTGACTTTCATGGTCATCATCACTGTCAGAATGCAGGAACTGATCCATCTCTGCCTTCCTTTTGCGCCATGCTTTTAAATAAGCCATCTGTAATACATAGTTTGATCCTGAATTCGATTCTGAAATGTCCTTCCTCACAATAAAATGTTTTGCTATGCCAACAGTTCTCAAAGCTCTAAATCTATGTATGAATAGAATATTAGAATGTCACTGAAAGAGTCATGCATTAGTCAAGGTTTACGTGACGTAGTTGGACTATAGCATACATTTGATTGATTATACTTTATTTTAAAATTAAAACAAAAATCAGTCATCAGTATACTTGTTGGTGTAATGATGAAGAGGGGTTTCAGCTATGGCTGTGCAATTAATTGAATTTCAATATTGGCTCACAACAATCACCAAAATAGTATGTTCTAGTATACACTCACCGGCCACTTTATTAGGTACCCCATGCTAGTAACGGGTTCGAACCCCTTTTGCCTTCAGAACTGCCTCAATTCTTCGTGGCATAGATTCAACAAGGTGCTGGAAGCATTCCTAAGGGAGTTTGGTCCATATTGACATGATGGCATCACACAGTTGCCGCAGATTTGTCGGCTGCACATCCATGATGCGAATCTCCCGTTCCACCACATCCCAAAGATGCTCTATTGGATTGAGATCTGGTGACTGTGGAGGCCATTTGAGTACAGCGAACTCATTGTCATGTTCAAGAAACCAGTCTGAGATGATTCCAGCTTTATGACATGGCGCATTATCCTGCTGAAAGTAGCCATCAGAAGTTGGGTACATTGTGGTCATAAAGGGATGGACATGGTCAGCAACAATACTCAGGTAGGCTGTGGCGTTGCAACGATGCTCAATTGGTACCAAGGGGCCCAAAGAGTGCCAAGAAAATATTCCCCACACCATGACACCACCACCACCAGCCTGAACCGTTGATACAAGGCAGGATGGATCCATGCTTTCATGTTGTAGACGCCAAATTCTGACCCTACCATCCGAATGTCGCAGCAGAAATCGAGACTCATCAGACCAGGCAACGTTTTTCCAATCTTCTATTGTCCAATTTCGATGAGCTTGTGCAAATTGTAGCCTCAGTTTCCTGTTCTTAGCTGAAAGGAGTGGCACCCGGTGTGGTCTTCTGCTGCTGTAGCCCATCTGCCTCAAAGTTCGACGTATACTGTGCGTTCAGAGATGCTCTTCTGCCCACCTTGGTTGTAACGGGTGGTTATTTGAGTCACTGTTGCCCTTCTATCAGCTCGAACCAGTCTGGCCATTCTCCTCTGACCTCTGGCATCAACAAGGCATTTCCGCCCACAGAACTGCCGCTCACTGGATGTTTTTTCTTTTTCGGACCATTCTCTGTAAACCCTAGAGATGGTTGTGCGTGAAAATCCCAGTAGATTAGCAGTTTCTGAAATACTCAGACCAGCCCTTCTGGCACCAACAATCATGCCACGTTCAAAGTCACTCAAATCACCTTTCTTCCCCATACTGATGCTCGGTTTGAACTGCAGGAGATTGTCTTGACCATGTCTACATGCCTAAATGCACTGAGTTGCCGCCATGTGATTGGCTGCTTAGAAATTAAGTGTTAACGAGCAGTTGGACAGGTGTACCTAATAAAGTGGCCGGTGAGTGTATGTTCTTTTTTTGCAAGAACACTCTTATTTTGGCTTGTGTTCTGGATGACACGCGCACATCCGCCACTTCCGAAGCCATAACTCTCTCAGCTTGAATGTTAAAACAGTTTTTTTCTGAATTTTTTATATTTCTATGCATCCATGTCTGTTTGTTGCTTGTTGTCTGTTAATGTGTATCTATGTGCTGCCTTCTTGGCAGAGGTGGAAAGTAACGAATTACATTTACTCACGTTACGTAGTTAAGTAGTTTTTTTGTGTACTTCAACTTTTTCAAGTAGTTTTTAAAATCTGTAATTTTACTTTTACTTAAGTACGTTTTGTTTGAAGTATTGTACTTCGCTACATTTTAAATCACATCCGTTACGGAGTAAAAAACAATAAAAATATTATAATAATTTACAAAGTAAAAAAACAACAACAAAAAAAAAAACGCTCTCCGGAAACTGCTACATTGATTGAAGGGCGGGAGAACGAACGTGCAAAAAAGGTGACGCTGACTCAGCTGGAAGAGAAACGCCCTCGAATTATTATGAAGTGAACCATGGACAATAGGCTAGGCTATGTGAATATACTTTAGATGTACAACCTCAATTTCTGCATCTGATTTTTTTCTTTTTTATTCACTTTTGACAAGACATGTTGAAATCCTTCGCTTGGTGTCATAATAATATGATGCCCATATAGTTGTCAATGGGCAGTATTTATGAGCGTCCACGTGCGTCCCATTTACGACTGGTTGGAATTCATTAACACACACATTTCACTATCAAATCTGACGTTTACGAAGTATTTGTGAATCAGGAGAAGAATTTTCGGGAATGTCTATTGCTAACGTGGACGTCGAGGTCACTTCAGTGATTTGGGAAAAGCACGTAAAAGTCCTTTTAACTTTTTAAAAGTTTTTAAAAGGACTTTAAAAGCACGTAAAAAGCATGTAAAATTTGTTTGTCTTTTAAAGGGATAGTCAAAATGAAAATTCTCAAGTTGACCCTCACCCTCAAGTTGATGGTTCTTTCTTCTGCTAAAAACAAACAAGATATTTTGAAGAATGTCAGTAACCAAACAGCTCCAGTTAACTGTTTGGGTACTGACATTCTTCAAAATATATTTTGTGTTCAGCAGAAGAAAGAAATTCATACAGGTTTAAAACAACTTGAGGGTGAGTATATGATGACAGAATTGTCATTTTAAAGTGAACTATACCTTTAAAAGCCAAAAAGCCAATGCCTTCCGCCATTCCTTCTCGAATAAAAAAATATTGCGCACTGCACGCATGTGTCACACTGTTGCTGGCTGAACAGGATTTACAGTGAGTTATTAAAATTGCAATAATCAAACACTGTTTTAAAGGGATACTCCACTTTTTTTGGAAATAGGCTCATTTTTCAACTCCACCAGAGTTAAACAGTTGATTTTTACCGCTTTCGAATCCATTCAGCCGATCTCTGGGTCTTTAGAAGAATGTCAGTAACCAGACAGTTTTTGGTCCCATTGACTTCCATAGTAGGAAAAAAGATATACTATGAAAGTCAATGGACCAGTCAATGTGACATTCATCTAAAGATCTGGAGATCGGCTGAATGGATTCAAAAACGGTTAGAGTCCACTCTTTAACTCTGGGGGAGTTGTAAAATGAGCCTATTTCCAAAAAAAGTGGAGTATCCCTTTAATGATAATTCAATTTTAAACAATATTACTAACAGTCAATACATTTTATCGTGGTTTATAGTGAAAACGGTAATTGTCCCATCCCTATTCCGGAGTGTAACAACTTAGGGTTAACTAATAATTGTTGCAAACTGGTACTACCAACAACATTAGTGCATTCCTGGAACTGGGCCTTAATGTATTTGAGATTCATAATAGTGGTTTCAATACTGACCAAAAATATTGTGATTATGATTTTTTACATAATCGAGCAGCCCTAGTTTGTGCTCAAACTAGTTCCTAGTACAATTGATTTCGTTTGAGAAACAACGTACGATAAAGGTTTTCTGCTTCAACATAAACTTACCTCTTTTTCTGTCTTTATTGCTTCAACCTAAAAAAAAGAGATAAAGAAGAATATTTCAAATTCTACAACTATTTTATATACAGAAATATACAGATCAGGGGCCGTATTAAAAAAATATCTTATGACTAAAAATGTGCCAATTTAGGATAAACTCTTAAAATTAATGGGCATATCAGTCCAACATTTAAGACTTTTTCTAAGAGTATTTCAGAAAACATCTTAGCTAAGAGGACACACAGTTAATTCTCATACTGTATTTTCAGAAAGTTTTGGAATATTTATTCTCTCCCCAAATTCGTCACTAATAAAACACAATAAAAAATATTTTAATTGGTAAGATTTTGTTTATAATATAAATGTTTTGCCATTTTATTAAAGTTTTCACATACAAGTCAAACAAAATAACAATTTTAACAATAGTTCAAGCGTAATCTTTCTTTGTAAAAGTATACGTTTTATCATACATTTCAAAGGATTTGAATTGGAAAAAACACTATAACATCAGTTGATAATTCAACATAACGTTACCTACTTTATTTTTGACAAAAGACTATATATTTAGTCTAGTTTACAGTAAAAAATGCATAAATCTATCCAAAACTATTTAATTGTCTATTTTTGACAAATATGTTTAGACAATTTTCGTTTACTAGTTTTGGATAGATTACAATTTTTACTTTAAACTAGATTAAATAGTATATTTATAAGTATATTTTATTTATAATCTACCCAAAACTAGTATACGAAAATTGTCTAAACATATTTCGTCTGTAATGATACATTAATATATAGAGCATACATTTTAATTTGCAGTTATACGTTGCTTACAAATACGTTACATATCACGACATTTAAATATTTAAACACTCATTTTGCGGTTTTTCAGACATTATTTCATATAGCGATTAGAACAATTAGCACATAAGAATAACTTAGTTTGGTGTTGTTTTGTTTTTAAAATATATATATCCGAATACAATAAATGCATTAATTCCTCAATTGGGTTTTTATCATTAAAGATATAGAGTTTGGAATCAGTGTTAATTTTGACAGCAAATTTTGATTTAGTTTAAGTCATAGTTTTTGACTAAAATGCCATTAAGTTTTAGTCATATTTTAATAATCTGAATTGTTTTAGTTTTAGTCTAGTTTTGGTCGACGAAATACAATGAGATTTTAATCCAAAATTTTTTCTTGAAGTTGGTCTAAAAATAACACAGTCTTCTTTCCAAGTAATTATATATGCATTCTCTGCTTGCATACATCATTCTTTATTCTTTCAAGCAGCAGACATATTTATTTGTATGAATTAAATATAATGAATAGTTAATAAAGCTATTAATGAGCAGTGAATGATTGTCTCTTTTTCTTTTGTTGCTGACTGGACCGCTTCGCAAATCGTCACTATCTAACATTTTCGTCATAGTTTTTGTCATTCAAACCTAGTTTTTATTTAGTTATCGTCTCGTTTTCATCTTTGAAAAAAATGTGGTTGACGAAAATAATTACGAAAATTATTCGTCAACGAAATAAACACTGTTTGGAATCTAACGGTCAAAATGACCGCTTGTGGCCGTTAGTAGTTTTGGAATTCTGGCACTTCTAGTGTTAAAGGTTCATAATGATATTCTATTAAGTGCTGATTTAGGATCCCCCACAATTTTGGTGTTATTAGATCTTAGTGGAGCATTTGATACAGTAGATCATAACATCTTGGTCTCTCAATTGGAACACCATGTTGGAGTGCGAGGAATGGCCCTTCAGTGGTTTAAGTCCTATCTGACAAATCGTAGTTTTGCAGTCAAACTTGGCGAATGTTTGTCAACGTTAGCTCCACTTACTTGTGTACCGCAGGGGTCCATTCTTGCTCCTCTTTTGTTTTTGTTATATATGCTCCCCTTGGGTTCTATTTTCATTAAACATGGTGTTTCTTTTCACTGTTATGCCGACGACACGCAGATTTATTTGCCATTCAACAAGAATGCTTTAAATCTGCTTTTGGACTGTCTAAATGACGTGATAAGCTGGATGGCTTTAAATTATCTGAAACTAAATGATAAGACAGAAATAATTTTATTTGGACTAAATGAAAAAACAGTTTCTCTAAGTTACAATCTTGGTCCTTTGGCTATGTTCAATAAGCCACTTGTGAAGAACTTAGGCGTACTATTTGATAGAGACCTCAAATTCGATAAGCAAATAAATAATGTAGTTAAATCTTGCTTTTTTAATCTTAGACTTCTATCCAAGGTAAAGAGCTTTCTTTCTTTTAATGACCTTGAGAAAGTGATTCATGCTTTTATTTTTTCACGACTCGATTATTGTAACACTCTTTACACAGGAATTAGCCAGACAGTGTTGACGCGTTAGCAGATAGTCCAAAATGCGGCCGCTAGGCTACTGACAGGTACAAAAAAGCGTGAGCACATTACTCCAATCTTGTGCTCTCTTCAATGGTTGCCGATCCGTTTCCGTATAGAATATAAACTTTTAATGTTTGTTTTTAAATCCTTAAATGGTCTGGCACCCACATACTTTGATTCTTTAGTGAAACGTTATACATCAAATAGATCCCTACGGTCCTCTGATCAGTTTCTCTTAACGTTCCCCAGATCCAGATTTAAGCATAGGGGGGATCGTGCTTTCTCGATCGCTGCCCCGAAACTTTGGAATCTGTTACCCATTCACATTAGATTGGCTCAGACTATTTCCAGTTTTAAATCATTATTAAAAACCCACCTATTAACTCAGGCTTTTAATTCCTCTGGGCGTTGAGCCTAAATCCTCTGTTGTTGTTCGTTGTTTTTTTGTGATGTCTATGTATTTACTTTTTATTTGTTATCGCTGGAAAGCACATTGGTGCAACTGTAGTTGCAATAAATTGTGCTATATAAATACAATAAAGAATGAAAGAAAGAAAGGGTTGGGGGTGAGAACCACCTTCAGCGGTCCCACCTACCAGCACACTCTCCTGAAGAGAGGCAACAACTGGGGCCAGTATAAAGCAGATCCCCTGCCCATGATGACCACAGTGAAGGCTGTGAAGAAGGACGACATCATCAGCCTGGTTAAAGCCATTGGTGCCCCAGCAAATGTCGAGGCCTTCTACAATCACGCTTTGGCTGTGACCAGTGATGTCCCCAGGGGGAAGAGTAGACTAAAAGGCACACACTGGCATCTGAAGCCCATGTGACACTCAAGAAAATACACACACACACACACATACACACACACACACACACACACACACACAACATTGATTCACTAGCTTTTCTTAATGGTATTACAGTAGTAGAATATAGCCTAAGGTGGATATATAAAAAAAAAAAAAAATGTTGTTATGTTGTGTATGTTCTGGCCAAAACTAACTCAGAATCTTATTATTATTAATCAATCTTTGTATATACTATTCCATATATTTATTATGTATTGTTTTTTTAACCAATTTAAGATGTTTGACAATGTTAAGATAAACATGTTGCATTTTGGCATGGTTTTTGACTTATTTATGAACTATTTATGGACATAAAATTAAATAAAAAATATCCTGGATTTGAAGAATATTGTGTCCCTGTCCTTCACTGAGCTCAAGTAATAGTTTAATGTACAAACAAATGTGAATGAACTTGACTGTTGATGTCTCAAATAATAATGTCAAATAACCAACATTTCTCAAAATGGATACATCTCCTTTTGCAACGAAACTCTTCACTTGTAAAACCTTCAGTTTAATCACTTAGAAATAATGTATAGGGATGAAATTGATGATGCAATTTCTTTTTTACATTGATAAAATAATCCCACCTTAGTTACATCCTTTCAAGAAAAACTTCTCCCTAGGTCTCCCCTTGACCTTTATTGTCAATGGTCTGCATGTATAGATTTGGTGTTTGTTGATATCTGCTCAAACCGCAGATGAGAGCAGATATGGTAACAATAATGTTTAATAGTTTGCGGACATGTTGCTGTCCATTCTAACCACCTGCAACATGACATCATGACTTTGCGTAAACATACATGCCACTTTCAAGTCAAGTGGCGTATTATCTAGATGCATTTTGAGCTATCCGCGTGTATGTCCACGCCGAAACGAACCGTCGTCTTTTGCGTGTATGTCTACGCCATTAAATGTCCGAGTGATTCCGTGTGTATGTGTACGCCGTTAAATGTCCGAGCGAAACGAACCAAAATGTATATCTACATCTGGGGAGCGATATTTTTTTTCCTAGGATGGTAGGGGAAGACTCATAAATGGTATTAACCCCAGTGACGGGTAGGTTTAGGGACGAGGTTGGGGTAGGTCATATATTTATATATACAGTAATGTAACGTTAGGTCAATGGCGTTGATAAACACGCTGAAAAGCGATTATGCGTGTTGATAGCACGCCAAAAATGGAAATACGAATTGCCGTGTCATACATACGCCATTTCATGAGATCAGTCTGCCACCTGGCATCTATTTGACAGGAAGTCCAGGATCCAGTTGCACAGCAAGCTCTTTAAGCCCAGAGCCCGGAGTTTCACATCAAGCATGGAGGGCACTATGGTGTTGAATGCTGAGCTGTAGTCAAACAGCATTCTCACATATGTGTACCTTTTTTCCAGGTGGGAGAGCAGTGTGTTTTGTAGATGCACCAGTTATTGTGGTATGCAAACTGCAATGGGTTCAGTGAGGGAGGTAGAACAGAGCAGATCTGACAAGTCTCTCAAAGCATTTGCTGATGATGGGGGTCAGAGCAACAGGACGCCAGTCATTTAAGATATTGGATTGCTTCGGTACAGGTACAATGGTGGACTACAGACAAGGAGAGGGACAGATTGAAAATGTCCGTAAAAACACCAGCCAGTTGGTTTGCGCACTCTCTGATGACAGGGCCAGGAATGCCGTCTGGACCCGTGGTTTTACAGATGTTCACCCGTCGGAAGGATCGGGTTACATCCGCTGCAGAGGCGGTGAGTGAACTAACCTCTATAGCTTCAGCCGCTAGAACTCACTCCGCGAGGGGGGTGTTAGTTCCATCAAAACTAGCTTAAAAAGTGTTTAGCTTATCCGCGAGAGAGGCAGCGGCGTTCACTGTGGAGTTTGTATTCCCTTTGTAGTCCGTGATGATATTAATTCCCTGTCACATGCTTCTAGAGTCAATGGTCTTCAATCTTGTCCCTGTATTGGCGTTTTGCATCTCTGATAATTTTTCGGAGGGCATAACTTGCTTTTTTATGCTCCTCCATAATCATAAAAAATAAAAAGCAGAGGTCCGCACATTGAGTGCCGCACGAACATTGCTATTAATCCATGGTTTCTGGTTTGGGTAAATCCGTATCGTTTTGGTCAGAACAACGTCCTCTATGCACTTCCTGATGAAACATGTTACGCTATCAGCATAAACCTTGATGTCGTCATCAGAGGCCGACCGGAACATCTCCCAGGCCGTGTGATCAAAACAGTCCTGTAGCACAGAGTCTGATTGGTCCGACCAGCACTGGATCGTTCTGAGGGCGTGTGTTTCCTGTTTCAGTTTCTGCCTGTAAGTGGCCAGAAGGAGGACGGAAGAGTGGTCCAATTTGCCAAATGGTGGGCGGGGGAGGGATTTGTAGCCATCCCTGAAAGGAGAGTAGCAATGATCCAAAACCCGGTCCCCTCATGTGTTGAAGTTTACATGTTGGTGGTATTTTGGTGCTATTTTCTTGAAAATGGCTTTGTTAAAGTCCCCAGACACAATGAAGCGGGGGTCGATTTGCACGCCGTCTTACTCTAATGAGAACGCCTGCTCTTCTTCCCCTTCTTCGGCTTCGTTTCCGTGGCCGAGTTGCCCAGACAAAAGGCTCCGCTGCTGTGTTTGTAAACAGTGGGGCGTCTTTGAATTATTGAAGTCCGGTTTTCGGTGTGCGATTGGCGAACCAATGTCCAAAAGTGTTTGTCTGTCATTCATGCACTTTGTGGAAGTGTGCCGTGCCAGAGATAGTCGGAATGGAAGGACAGTAAACTGGTAAGCCACCCCCTCGAACATGAATCTGTGATGGGCAGCTATCTGGATATGAAAGTAGGCATCTTTCAGATCCACTGAGAAAAAACAATTACCTGGGCATACTTACATCTCAGCTGTGGGAAAGGCCCAACAGTGCCTCTACTACCTGAAGAAAACTGAGGAGAGCCAAATTTCCTAAGCAGCTCCTGGTGAATTTCAGGGGAACAGCAGGGAAAATCATCGGAACTAACCTCCCGGACATCAACACCGTCTATCCGAGTGCAACACCGAGTGCATAACATCCTGCGAGATCAGTCACACCCAGCACATCACCTGTTCCACCTGCTGCTCTCAGGGAGCCATCGGCACTGATCCTCAACAAACTGGTATGTTCTGATATAATCTGACCTCTGACATGGAAGCTTTAGCATAAGTTCTGCCAGAAAGACTCAATTGTTACGTCACTCATTACCTTCTCATCTATCCAATCACGTTCTAACACTTGCGGTATAAAAGATGGGTACTGTAGGGTCTGGACCAATCAGACACACACTAATTATTCATATTCATTATGTTTAATGAATGTAAAGGTCTATGAAACTCCCCCAAAACTAACATCACAAATGAAGTTCCTATGTCGGCTGGGTGTCCTGTTACAGAGCACCTTAATGAGAGCACCTTTTATGACCTGAAAGGAATGTGGCCACATGCGCAAGAGAGAGACAATGGAAAGACAGAAACAATCTTTAATACAATGTCTGCATTAGTCATAAACTATGCTGCATTAGTCATAAACTAACTGATCTATGGGACATGCATCCCAGAAACTGTGTGAATGATTTACTGTCTTGTGTACTATCATGTATAACACTATGGTATGTTTGATTGGTATGTATGTGGTTGTACAACCAACCAACGGTCAATGTAACTTCACCTGGATCATGTCTCCTACCTAATTAATCCTCACCTAAAGACTCACACTTTGATGTACATCACCTTCCTTTAGAATGCAGTGTGGATTTGTTATTTCTATCTGAGCATTACTGAACAGAAAAAGGTTGAGGCAGAGGTATAATAACTGTTAGGACAGAGACTCATAAATCTTGCCCCCAGATGAAACTCCCGCCAGAAAGTCGTCAACTCTCATTGGTAAAGCAAATCATGAGAGGTGGGATCTTCTCAGACTTTATTTAGAGACAGTCCGCCGTGACCTCCCTCTCTTCCTTTTTTCCATCCGACCACAACACTGTTCCTGAGGATACAGGGGGGATCCCTTCCCCCTTTCCTGGGGGCCCTAGGCCCAGCAGGCCGTGAGCACCATCGGCCATGCTTTCATGCTCCCAAAAAGGAGTCAGACTGCTTTTCTTCAATCCAGAAATTGCAACCTTACCAACTGAAAAGGACAACCTCAGGAGTGTTGGCACAACGACTTCTCCTAAGGTAGAAGAAGTCCGTCGCAACTCACACCCTTTACTCTGCGCGTCCTCCCTGGACCAGGGCTGGCAGGCCACAGTCTGCACTCCAGCCATGAGAACGGAGTCAAACCAACCATGCAAGTTTATCATATCTTCTTCATTCAACGAAGAAGAAAATTATTGAGACTTCAACATTTGACACTCGCAGAATTATCAACAACTTCAATTTTCAACAACTTTGATAATAGTGTACGCTACCCAGGCATGCAAGTATACTTTTGATTTGATGCTTTGAAAATGAAATGCTGATGTTTCTTCTTATAGTTACATGGAATTTCTCAATATTTCCGTGTCCGGTTTCGTCCTATCACTCACCTATTTATGTGTTTATGTGTGTACGTTGTTTAGTTTATGTATATTTATGATTTAGTTAATAAAACTTGTACATAATATGTATTTGGTTCTGATTTGCTGCAATACGGAGTCCCTTTACGATTTTGATTTGGCTACATGCTCAAAGCGCTGTACAAGCTAAGAAATTATTATTATTCTGTGGCCATGGAAGGTACCTTTTTCTTATAATAAATGAATAATCAAAGAGTTTGTTGGATGAACTGATTAATTGATTGTAATATTAATTCAGCCACATCAAGTTAATCCAATTAACTGACCCAAATATTCATAATTAATAATAACAAATTATTATTGATTATTAATATTACAAAGAGCTGATTTCGTTACAGTACTTACACATGTCTCAGTTCGCAGATGCTGACGCTTTCGTTCACCTCCACCCTCCCCACCACCAAGATGATTCCTTCCCTTCCATTCTCCCCACCACCACCAGGATGGTCCCTTCCCATACCTCACAGGGGGTCGGCTGCGCCCCTGCCTTCATCGCCAGGCAGGAAATGCAGAGTCCGACCCCCGGATTGCGAACTACGGACAGGGCCTACGCCAAAGAACTTTATCATTATATTGTTTGCCGAGCTGTCAATAAATGGTTAATTTTTTCAGCATTATTCTCCCGAGTCTTTCTGGTAGAACTGTAATGCTGCCTGAATCATAATCATACACTGTTCGTTTGTAGGCCAGATGAGAACTGGCCCTCCGACTGAGCCTGGTTTCTCCCAAGGTTTTTTTCTCCATTTTGTCACTGATGGAGTTTTGGTTCCTTGCCACTGTTGCCTTGGCTTTTGGTTTGCTTAGTTGGGGACATTTAAATATTCAACAATATTATTGATCTGCCTTAAGGTGGATGATGACGCAATTTTCATCCACCTTAAGGCAGATCAATAATATTGGTGCCAACATGAATAATGATCTTTGAGAATGTATGACTAGCATTAGCCAGCACTTTTAAATTTGCTTTGATGTCAGGCGCTCTGGCTCCCGGCAAACATGTGACTATGGTGGCTGGTGTCTCTATTTTCACGTTCCGTGTGATCGAATCACCAATTACTAGGGCACAATCAACAGAATTCTCAGTGGGCATTTCACTGAATCGGGCAACTCGATTTCTTATGGTAATCAGAAAGGAAGAGTGGTTTTTTGATCCATGACTAGAGCGATCTCTCACTGTCACCCATCTGCCTGGCTGCACAGGCAATAATTCAGCCGGAACCGAATCATGTAAAGAGTTCACTGTGCTAGGCGCATCCAAAATAGTATCTAAAGCTCTAACGTTAGCATACTTACTAGTATCCTCAAATAAAGTTTGGATGCGTGTCTCTAGTTCTGAAATCTTCTCCGTCAGCCTGACTGTCTCCTTGCATTTATCACATATAAATCCTATATTGCCATCGGAGAAGGCTATACTAAACATATGACACATGACACAGGTGACAATAACAGGACAAGACATTACTCACCATGTTTGTTGACTGATTCTTACTCACCTGGGCTTTTTATGAACTCAAAGGCGCGGGCGCGCGAGAGAAAATAAATAAATAAATAACTGAGCGCACGTGTAGCGCGTTAACAGGATAGCGAGTTACTAGCGTGTTGTGCTAACAATAAGGGAAGCTAGCGATGTAAGGTTAATCTGAGATGTTGGGTAAGCTGTAGAGATGCACCGATTACAATTTTCGAGGCCGATTCCGATTTCCGATTTTCATTGAGTTTGACCTGCCGATACCGATTTTAGCCGATTCCGATTTTATTTTTTCTAACCACTTTTTTATTTTCAATAACACAAATATTTATTTTCTATATATATTTATTTTAAAACACCATATACTTTTACTCAAACTCAATAATAAAAACAAGTTTAAATGGGTACATTTTCTATAAATATTTTCTATAAAGAGTCTTCATTTTCTTTTCTGACATAGCCTGTTTCTTGTTAAAACACACGACACTCAAATTCTGTGCATTTTGGGCACTTTTAAATCCTTTTTTTTTGTCCATCAAAAGTGTGCTTTCACTTTAATTGAGCGTGAGCAGCGCAGCAAAAATAGACAGCACCGAAACCGCTTCACTGCTGCTCACGCGCTGCTCCCGCTCCCGGTGTGAATGCACTCATTGATTAACATGCAAGCCGAAAAAAATACGCGCCGCTCAGACTTGCGGTGTAAACAAGGGGTGAAACGGCCGTAATTCACGAGGTTTCCTACATGTGCGCTCCGTGTGCACGTGTGATATTGATGTTGCGCGACGTTAATCATGCCCGAGTGCATTTGACCGGCATAAAATCGGCATATGTCAGACTGACCGGCCGGTCGCCGGTCATGGCCGATCACGTGAAAATCGGCCGGTTCCGGTCAAGCGGTGCATCTCTAGTAAGCTGTATTTAGTAATATAAACAACTAGAATTGATAGTAAATTATGGTTCAAAACAGAAAGAAATACGAAAAGCTAATACGAGGCTTATAGCTTACAGCCTCGAAGCAAACAAACTCACACAGCAACGCAGACGGGAGCCTGACATATAGCTTTAAAGTAGAAACTAAAGTAAGCGAGAGAGAATGAAAGAGCTTCATTAGCTCCAATATCTCCAGTATGACCATTAGTGAGTCAGCTTTGCCAGAACAGTAGACGACTTTGTTTCTAAAAACAAACTTTGTTGCATTATATTCATGTTATCACTGTGAAGCTACTTTGATACAATCTGTACTGTAAAAAGCGCTATATAAATAAAGGTAACTTGACTTTTAAACCATTAGATGGCATGAAAATTCAGCTCAGCACTTTTCCTAACAACCACTTTTGATGATGCACATGAAATTTGTTTGATCCTTGACGCGGTTGTCGACAGTAACACAAAGTTGATTCTCTGCTAATTTGATCTAATATTTAATGTTTTTAAAATATTGTAGATGAATGTATCAATGAGAATTTTTAAAATGATTGACCCTATTTTGAGACAAAGGTCTTGTTAATGATTTTCAGTAATGATGTTCACGGTAATTAAACCAACAGTTTTTCAATAACGGAAGAATATGTAAAAGCAGGGCCTAAAACTAACTTTTTGCCACACCTGCCAATGGCCAGTGACGTGCAATCACTGCAAATGTACCGGACAAATTCGTTTTTTACTGGCCATGACACAAAAACAGACAGTTATGACACCAACATTTTTGATACTTGTGAAAATGTACAATCCTCTATTTCAATTTCGATACCACAGCTACGGTAGTCAGATCAATAATATTGTTGAATGTTAAGTGTCCCCAACTAAGCAAGCCACAGGCGGCAGTGGTAAGGAACCTGAACTCCTTCAGGTGACAGAATGGAGAAAAAAAAATCAGGCTCAGTAACCTCAGGATAAGGATGAGGCAGACAGATTAGCATAGACACCATTCTTTTTATGATGTGACAAGTGCATTGGGTGTTATAGGAAGTGTTCCTGGTTCCGGCTGACCTAATTTATGCAGCCTAATTATAATTTAAATGATTTGAATAATAGAACTTGATAATGTGTTATGTGTATGCCAGGTTAAAGAGATGTGTTTTTAGTCTAGATTTAAACTGACAGAGTGTATCTGCTTCCCGGACAAGGCTTGGAAGACTATTCCAGAGTTTGGATGTTAAAAAGGAAAATAATCAACCACCTGCAGTTGATTTTGATATTCTAGTATCATCAACTGGCCAGAATCTATTGAGTCTATTGAGATGTATGCAATGTTTAATAGGGAGCAATGCAGTGTTATGGTCATACTTCCTGGTTCTCGTAAGAACTCTAACTGCTGCATTTTGGATCACCTGGAGTTTGTTTATTAAGCGTGCAGGGCAACCACCCAGTAGAGCTTTACAATAATCTAGCCTTGAGGTCTTGAATGCATGAAATGAAGGCACTATCAGAAAGACTTCACTGCCACGTCATTAATTCATAATTTCACGCAGCCAATCACAGCTTGACATCAAATAGGTGGCTCCCATCCATTCGTTCGGGGGTAGGCGCCGCCCCTGCCTCTATCATCAGGCAGGACCTACCAGTTAACTTCCAGACCTGGACGGAGGACAGGGCCTATGCCAAAGAACTTTGAGACAGAGCTCGTTGAGGGTTACTTTTATTTTTGTCTGTAAAATGATTGTATAATCATTCTCCGTCCTTCGGATGAGATGTTAAACCGAGGTCCTGACTCTCTGTGGTCACAAAAAATCCCAAATTTTCCCCAGTGGCCTCGGTCTGTCATGGCCTCCTAATCATCCCCATATATATACACTAATTGGCTTCATCACTCTCTCCTCTCCTCCAGTAAGCTGGTGTGTGGTGAGCGTTCTGGCGCAATATGGCTGCCGTCACATCATCCAGGTGGATGCTGCACATTGGTGGTGGTCGAGGTGATTCCCCCTATATGTAAAGCGCTTTGAGTGCCGAGAAAAGCGCTATAAAAATGTAATGAATCATTATTATTATGAAATAAAATCCATTTCATATGAGAATCCTCCCAAGTCTTTTTGGTAGAACTAACTTTTCTGCATTTGTTATTGAGAGCATTTGACATAATACAATTCTACCAGAAAGACTCGGGAGATAAAATGATGGAACAAAAGCATATTTATTAACAGCCCAGCAAGCAAATATTTATAAAGTTCTTTGTCGTAGGCCCTGTCCGTAGTGTGCAATCCAAGGGTAGCGGATCTGCATTTCCTCCCTGAAGACGAAGGCAGGGGCGCAGCTGACCCCACGAGGGGAAGGGACCATCCTGGTGGTGGTGGGGAGGATGGTGGTAATTGTTTGCGTCAGCATCTGCGAACTCAGACATGTGTAAGTACCAATATTTTACACTGCAAGTATTAGAAGATGATTGGTTAGATGTAAAGGTAATAAGTGACGTAACGATTGAGTCTTCCTGTCAGAACTTACGCTAATGCTTTCATATCAATACTTTTAAGATGGAAAAATGCAGTTATACAGATGCTAGAAATGTAGATTTTAAATAATTTTTTTAAAGGGGACATATCATGAAAATCGGACTTTTTCTGTGTTTAAGTGCTATAATCGGGTCCCCGGTGCATCTACCCACCCAGAAAACTTGAAAAGTGACAGCCCAGTAACTTTGTTTTGGTAAGCCTTTCTCTACAAGCATGCAGTGCAAATAATTTACTTTACTTAAGTAAATTTTTCACGTATCTGCCTTTATCTGGTATATCCACGCTATGTAAGATTGCCAGATCGGGTCGCGTTTCTAGTTCTGAGACATACAATGGGACAATTCCGCTTCCAACCTGTAGGGCAACAGCAGAGGAAAAGCTACTTGGTGTTGCTTTAAAGGTGGTGTATGTGATTTCCAAAATGGCCAGCAGATTTTGAAAATACACAACTCAAAAGGTCCTCAATAATGCATACTTTTCACTTTGACTTTGTTACATTTTGCAGCAATTATTATACTTTCTACTCCACATTTCTACAATGTTCCGTTACATCTTCTGATCAGTTTTTCCCCCTGCCAAAACATCTTCCTGACCGTCCGTCCGTCACACGCTTGTCTCACCAGTGCAGTTTGGTTGCCATAGATATATGGGTTGCTACCAAAGATTCTAGAACACTAATATTTGACCCAATCAGAGCCCTATAAGGCTCTGGACCCCGATCAGGTATGATCCTTCGATCCAAAGATTCTAGAGCCCGGCTCCTTCCGCTTTTCTAACGGCCATATAGTCTGGTGTGGTCAGCACACCAGGTGTGTGCCCTTAGCAGATGGAGTCTGAGTGTAACGGATGTGAAAAGACACACTCACACGTGGACTTCTTTGCACTTGATTTTATCTTTTGAAATAGAAAAAAGTACATGTACTTTTATGTATATATATGTATATATGTATATGTATTATGTATACAGTACTGTGCAAAAGTTTTAGATCGTTAAGATTTTTTATGTTTTTAAAAGAAGTCTCTTCTGCTCACCAAGGCTGCAATTATTTGATAAAAAAATACAAAAAAAACAGTAATATTGTGAAATATTATTACAATTTAAAACAGCTGTTTTCTATGTGAATATACAGTAAAGTGTAATTTATTCCTGTGATCAAAGCTGAATTTTCATCATCATTACTCCAGTCTTCAGTGTCACATGATCCTTCAGAAATCATTCTAATATGATGATTTGATGCTCAAAAAACATTCATTATTATTTTCAATATTGAAAACAGTTGTGTACAATTTTTTTTCAAAATTCTTTGATGAATAGAAAGTTCAAAAGAACAGCGTTTATTTAAAATAGAATATTTTCTAACATTATAAATGTCTTTACTGTAACTTTTGATCAGTTTAACTCATCCTTGATGAATAAAAGTATTGATTTATTATATTTCTTTCCCCCAAAAATAAAATTTTAATTCTTACTGACCCCAAACTTTTGAAGGGTAGAGTTTAATGTTACAAAAGCTTTAGATTTCAGATAAATGCTGTTCTTTTTTAGTTTCTATTCATCATAGCATCAGGAAATAAAAATGTAAAAAACTGTTTTCAACACTGATAATAATCATAAATGTTTCTTGAGCATCAAATCATCATATTAGAATGATTTTTGAAGGATCATGTGACACTCTAGACTGGAGTAATGATGATGATAAATTCAGCTTTGATCACAGGAATAAATTACACTTCACTATATATTCACATAGAAAACCGCTGTTTTAAATTGTAATAATATTTCACAATATTACTGTTTTTTTTGTATTTTTTATCAAATAATTGCAGCCTTGGTGAGCAGAAGAGACTTCTTTTAAAAACATAAAAAATCTTACCGATCTAAAACTTTTGCACAGTACTGTATATATATGTATATTACATATGTATATCACTTTGGCTGAAGAGAACCTACTGCAGACACTCATAAGACTACAGCAGCGACACTCGAATCTGCTCAATACAGCCAAACTCGTATTACAACATGAAAACTGTAACATATACCTGTAATTAATAACACAGTGTACTAGTACAGGATAATCAATTGCTAACTACCATCAGTTAAAGGTGGGGTATGTGATTCTCTTTTTTGTCCATTTTTTCAAAATCACTTGAAATCCTATTCATAACCCACTT
Source organism: Semotilus atromaculatus (assembly GCA_031834385.1). NCBI lineage: Eukaryota > Metazoa > Chordata > Actinopteri > Cypriniformes > Leuciscidae > Semotilus > Semotilus atromaculatus. The sequence continues at coordinate 20,357,373 of JAULUF010000007.1, forward strand.
ACAGCCACTGAGTTAGAAGCACTGAAATGAAAATTAAGCAATTTAATCATCCGTGGAACGGGCAGGACTCGAAAAACTCCAGCCAATCATTTCCAAGACCACCTAGAATCATTGGACAGTCCATCAATCAAACGGTCGTACCATACACCCCTCCCCCATCCCCCTCGCACAAATCAGGGCCAGCGTTGGAGGAAAGAGGGTAGGACCATTTGAGTTGTGTATTTTCAAAATCTGCCGGCTGTTTTGCAAATCACATACCCCACCTTTAACATGACAAAATAAACACGAAAGCAACATACCTTTTGAAATAGAAAAAGTACATATCACTTTGGTTGAAGAGAACCTACTGCAGACACTCATAAGACTAGAAAAATAGAAATTACACATTCACTTAATTCATAATACAACTAATTGTCACAATGTTAAGACATAGACAATTACCAGAAATTAACTCGTTCACACTCGTGTGATGTATGTGGAAATTCAGTATATCATATCAGTAGGCTACATCTCTCAACAATCGTGTTTAAGCATTAAATTAATTAAATATAATTCAAATACATGTATGAAAGAAATTGCCTCGAAAGTATTCACTTAAAACATAGCAATTAGTCTGTTAATGAGTTAAGAGCGTGAAAAATCTTACATACCCACAGCAGCAACACTCAAATCTTCTTCTTCTTGAGTTTAATGGCGGTTGGCAAACCATTTAACGGTGCATTACCGCCACCAACTGGACTGGAGTGTGGAACGAGAGATTAAGCAAAAAAAAAAAAAAAAAAAAAAAAAACATAAATAAATAAATAATAATAATAATACTTATTAGATTCAGATCATTTTAATTAATTCAGTTTCTTTAAGAAACCTAATTATATAACAATATATCTGTTTTCCCCAAGAGACCTGACAATGAGACGTCATGATATTTTGCCTTCCGTAGTGACTGAAAGAGGTGCTCCCTTTTAATATTGTATTTCCTACACTGAAGAAGAACATGTTCCACTGTTTCTGGTTGATTACAATAAGTACATTTCCCAGTTGAGTGCTTACCTATTTTATACAATGAAAGGTTTAGACCTGTATAACACTCGAATCTGCTGTGGTACGGCAAGAGAAACGGAACAAAATAGTCTGCAGTACCATAAATAGCCACAGGAGGGGAGCCTTCGAACACCAATGGATATAACCAAATGCTTATTGTATGAAATTCACACATCAAAACTCTTTGAATTAAATACTCTTTTTAACCTCGTTACATGAGCCTGAATCAATAAGCCACCCATGGCCGTATTTACAAGAATTATTCGAAATTACAGGAGCAAAACTCGTGGAGGTTCCTATGTAAACTATGCCTGGCCCGAAAATGTCCCCGCTGCTTTTGCATGTTGTTGTAGTGCTATTAATTTTGGTTATTAACGTGGTATTTATGCTGCAATCTTGCGAAGTGCGTCTTAACATATAGCAATCATGGCAAAAGAACATTGTTATGGCTATTATAAATCCAGCGTAGACCTGAATGGCAGGAAGATAAAGCCAGCAGATTAGTAGATTTCTGGAGGGAGAGAGAGGGAAGCGCAGATGTGTTGCGGCTATGAAAGCGTACAGTGAAATAAGAGCCATATTTTTTTGGGGGGGTTATGGTATTTAGCAGACACTTTTTGTCCAAAGCGACATACAATATAGTCCTAGAGGACCCGTTCTAAATTAGAACTTGATGTTGAACTTACTGTCCAATGATTCTAGGTGGTCTTGGAAATGATTGGCTGGAGTTTTTTGAGTCCTGCCTGTTCCACAGATGATTAAATTGCTTCCTTTCAGTGCTTCTAACTCAGTGGCTGTAAGTGGATTAGCCACCTTTAACCAAGAGTATGTTGTTACTTTTTCTTTTCAAGGGAAAGCATAAACATCCTCAACTGATACCTTCAACTGACAGCACCCACAGTCAGAAGGAAGCTTGTCTGCTGGTGAGAGTGTGTCAAACAGTAAGCAGCAGAGAGGACACCAAAGCCTTAAACGTACGGTAATTAACAATTTTATTGTTAGAATGTTAAAATGGTTAATGTACTGCAATTAACATTAAATATCTGTCTTACAGTTAAATACATATTTTAAAGATGTATAACCAGTCTTTGTTGGTTTTGCTAATGATATTTAACTCTGCAGATCACCCTGATAGATAACCAGAATTGTAAGTCAGAATGTAAACTGGGCCACTTATGTAAGCACAATTACATTAACCAAAACTAACTTAATTAAAATGCCACAGCCCATAACTGTTTTTATATTATTATTGGAATATAGACATTAAGAGAATAAATTGTTATGCTAGCACTTTTACTTTCAATACTTAAAGTACATTTAAAATCAGGTACTTTTTACTTTTTACTGAAGTAGGGTTGTCATTGTGGTACTTCTACGTTTACTGAAGTAAATATGTCTCTGGTTATTTGTACTTTTACTTAAAAGTAGGGTAGGCAGGATTTTTCAAAACAATTGTTTAAACTGTCTTTATATACCAATACATAATAATTAAAATGTAAGTACTCTGAAAAAGAAAGTATAAAAATCGAGTGTCTGTAGTTCTCTCAGGGCTGCAATAAACACAGCTACTTATTTCCATTCACTCCCAACCCCTCCCGTTTGGGCTCCTTCCAAAGCCACGCCCCCAAAACACATGAACGCGCGATGCCGGCCGCTCAGCTGGAGGACGAGTTTACCAGCGCCGAGTGGAGAGGAGCGCAGTGCATGTAGTGACATCATGTCAGAATCACATGTAATAAAATACCTAACTTTATCATTATGAATATAAACAACTAACATGGCTGTTAGTACTCACTATCAAGCTAGCATATCGATACTGGTCAAGTTTAAAATATATTGAGTTTGATTCGGTAACGAGCTATTAACATAAGTCAAACTCAAAGCTAAAAACAGGTTGCATTGATACACGTTTTTCCCGTTACCATCAGTTACACTTTGATGAAGGTGAATTTCGTGTAAGATTCATAATGGTGTTTTGCATGTAAGAGCTTCCACGATGAAAGCACTGTTGGCGTCACTTTTAAGTCTCTTGAGGTCCCTCAGTTGTCCATCGCTGGAAAGCCCCGATATTGCTTGCTTTATCCAAAGACTTTTTGGGCATGGCCTTTTCAAATACTGTCTTCCTTTTTTTGCCTGGTTTGCCTTACTGACTGTATATGCAGGTACTGGGAATTTTGACTGCTCTTTCTCTGCCATAATTGTTGTAAAGACTAAGGGGCGGATCTAATCCGTGGGGAATTTTGCATATCATAATTAATAATTGGTAATTAACCATTATTCATACAATTTTGGATTAGATCAGTCTTACATTAAATTTAATCTCCCTCTAAGGGAGGATCTGTCCTTTTACCTGCATGCATACGTGTATCCTTGCATTTCAACTACAAGTTGATTGCATAGATCACGTTTTACAGACAGGTAAAATTTAATTAGCTCAATTGTCAGATTAATATTGGGGGAATCCCACATATCATCTTACTTCATAGGATTTCAGGAAACGCAATTCTCTGGCCAGAAGAACTGGGTTTTCTGCCCTATAAACACATACTCTTTAAAGTATCTTTAATTTATAAAGCTGTAGCTTGATCTAGTCATTTCAGAGACCTGGAGTATGAGCAGACACAGTAACATCAATCAAAATGAATATAATGGATTTAATAAAGGCATGTCTACTTGTATATTTACTACGGTACAGGAATATATATATATATTTACAAACAAAAAAGACATAAACAACACAATAAGACATCAATGAACGAGAAAGTGTGTGAGATATAGAGATATGGATAAATTACATGCGTGAGAGCGAGTAAGAGAGAGAGAAATAGGGTTACGTTCACCTAGACAGTCAACTTTCCTGAAACAACACGAAAACACATTCTTAATGCTCTGAAAACAGGGTAACCCAAATTTACTTGCATGTGGAAGGGTTCTCTCGTGTGTTGCTGCGTTCCTTGAGCGGCCTGCATGGTCTAGCCGCGTTTTGGACGGCAGATCTTTTGTTCTCCGTGCGCGTGCGGCCCGCATGGTTTAGCTGCGTGCGTGAGCTGAGTCCTTGGTTCTGTGGAGTCACGTGATGCGGCGCGAGTCTTTGAACAGCGGTCGGAAGACTTTTAGGTCACGTTACCAACGGAAATAGTTCGGCTCAGGTCATTTCACTTCGTGGAAGTGAAACAAGTTGAATACAGAAAACAGATTTTAGGCTAGAAAGTAAAGAAAAGATCCAGGATATGATCTGATCCCCTGAGGGGACCTCCGCGTGAATTACATGTTTCTGACGTGCTGGAAAGTTCAAGAGAGCCTTGGGCGGAGCCGCGCTCCTACATTTATCACCTTGTAGAATTCCATCCCCTTCCTGTTCACTGGGCCAATCGGGGAATGGATGTTGCATGCGGGAACCCTCGGTTTATTGTCCTTTGTTTGGGAGAACATGCCCCTCGTGGTACAGGGGTGTGTTCAAGGAGGGTGTATAGTTTAACAGTTTGAATCTTCAATGGCGGTAAAACCTATTAAAAATACACTTTACTTTATATCTCTGTGCATATTCAGATAGCCCGTTCCATGAGCATTTTAGAGGTGTCAAACACATCAAATGAAAGTCAAAGGAAAAATACAGAGGTATTTCAAATGCATAAAGAAGGTATTTCTAATGTCTATTTATGCCGTGGCCAACCAAAGATATTTCACTGTGACATGGGGAAAAACACATACATTTAACAAAATATATTTAATGGTTTTTATGTCTTTACACAACAGAAATGTCCGTCTCTTTGTTCAGAGACATTCTGCGACATTCCGATGGGTTATAAAGTCTCGTAACAGGAGCTTCCCTCATGTGTTGGGGGAGGGAAGGGCTCGTGTGTGTGTGTGTGTAAAATTCAGTCTTTCGGTGCCTGAAGGTTTTGGGACTTTAGCACGGATATTTTTATTTATTCAGATTCACTCTTAGCCCAGTCCCTACAATATCCCCCTTTTTGTCTGATGAAGTCCCTGTGTGGACTTAATCGGACAACAACCATCACAGTGGACGGATGACAGGTGAATCATGATGATAGGGTAGCAGGTGCTCTCGAGCCGAGGCTGAGGGCTCAGCTTGATTAAGTTTGACGCAGCCTCCAGCGTGGTAGCCTCTTCCTGAGGGTCTCATGGGCTTGGCTGTAGATGTTCGCATCTCGTTGAGCCTCCTGTGCAGGATGAGTGTCGGAGTGTGTCTGATAGAGGTACTCAGCGTAGGATCGGCCGCAGTCCAGGATAGGACAGCAGGTGAGGCTTAAGGCGGGCAGTTGAGACACAGCTTGGAGGGCTATGTTGATGGGAACAAGGTCAGTTCAGCTGGGACCCCCCTTTTCGCAGTCCACAATTCCCGTTCTGGTTGGTGCTTTTCGCTTAGAAGAGGATACGATGCCAGGTCGTCGAGGTGAAGGATGGCACCTTCGATGCTTGGATTACATGCTCTGGTCGGACAAGGTGACACCGGTGTCAGTGTAATTCTGGTCGTAAGTGAGTGCAGCTGTGCGCACAGGAGTGTTAAGGAGTCCCCCTTTCACATACAATCTCTGCGTGGGTCTCGGTGACCTGAGTGCGAGGCTTGGCTTTAGCAGGGCAGCGTGTGCCGCTGATCTGCAGCCCGCAGATTCCGTCAGTGTTGTCTGTGAGGAAAGGTTTGTTAGGGGCAGAGATACTGAACGTCTTTGGTCAATGTGCACATGTGCGGATTCGGAGCTGGGGCAGCTTTGTGTCGCTGTCGTGTGAGGCATCCACGTCCAGCGTGCATATCTTGAAGTGAGTGTTACTTTTCAAAATTTTGCATTGACAATGTTCTTGAGCTTCGGCTTGACTCTAGGATGGGCAAGTTCAGGAGAAAACCCCCTTTTCTCTGCTTGTGGTCGACGCAGAGTGGGATGGCACTACCCAGGGAGTAGGCAAAGTTTATTTGTAGAGAGTCCGTTGGCGTGGTGATGGCGGAGGCCAGCACGGTTTGCACGAGGCTTAAGTCCTCTGTCCATCGGGCATCTACCCAGCTGTATTGTGTTGTTGCGCTGGGGTAGTGTGCTCTGTAGACGTTGCGAGGATCAGGTGGCACGTACACTTTCTGAGTGTGGGTCCGGCCATTGGTCCTGGTGGTTCCTTTAGGACGATGACTGGTGCTGGACCTGGTGAGATGTCCGATTGCGGCTGCTCTCTGGTTGGCTGGAGGCACAGGATGGCGAAGCACAGCAGCATCCTGGTAAAAGTGAAAGAGAGAGAGAAAGAGAGAAAGGGAAAAAAAAAAATTTGGCGAGTGTCGTCCTTGGTTGGCTGGGACTTCGCTTTGAGGATGCCGGTATGCCACTTGCTTCGGTGTCTTGCAAGTGTCTCTGGTGCTGCGTCATGAGCATACATTCACATGTGCATGACCCCCCTTTTGCACTGTGGCACCACAAGCTGTGGCGCAGTGATGGCCTCAGGTGCAGAACGCTGAATGTTGTCTTGTGCACGTAGCATGTGCCAGGTGTATAGGGGGTGTTTGGGGCACCGGTTGTCGGTGGGTCTAGACAGCGTGCTAGGGTGGTTGGAGGGGTCTAAGTGGTGGTGACTCCCAATGTTCATGAAGTTATGGTCTTTGGCGAGCTGGAAGGTGCATGGTAGCGAACTTGAACCTTGACTTGGTGTTGAGGCTGTGAACCCCTGGATGGCTGCTGGAGTTCTATGAACTCTGTGACCTTAGAGTCTGGCTTTGTTGTAGTTCTCGTTACCTCTATGACCGGCCAGTCTGGCTTTGGTAACCTGTGTGACTGGAGGGGGGAGGGGTTCTTGAACTTGGGCCCAGACTGTCAGGTGTTTGAAGTCTAGTAAAGGCTCAAAGCGCTCTAGCAGATCTTTGCCAATCAGAAAGGGGTAAGTGTCCATTTGTGAGATGTACACAGGGTGTTTCAGACTAAAAGAACCAATTGTCAGGTGAATGGCAGCTACCTGTTTGAGCCGGATGTCGTTCTGGCTGTATGACTGCACAGTCAGCTCGCATGTTTGAGATGTAAGAGTTCGATTTTGTTTCTCAGAGTCTTTCAAAGAGTTTCCGGGCCATACCCTGTTTGATCATGTGCCCGAGGAGTTTTGGCGTCGGGGCTGGCGTGGTGATCGACGGGCAGTTAGGGCCGGTCTTGTGTAGTTCTTTGCGGAGACAGACAAAGCAGCATTTCTTGGTCTTTTGGGATTTTGGTCCCAGTCGTGGGAATTTGTCAGCTGTGTCAGCTGTGTTAGCTCTGTGGTCTGTTGTTGACAAGCAGTGTTCTGTGTGCCTGTTGCAGGTTTTATGCTGAGGCATAGGATGTCGTGTTCGTCCCTCTTGTTGTCTTTGTAAAGTCTTTTGTGAAGAAGCTCTTTAAGCAACTTCAGGCTCTTGGCTGTCTCGGACATGGCAGCACTGTTTTCGTCTGATGTGTGTTCAGACTTGTGCTGACCAGTGGCAGGTCGAGAGGGGTTCCTCTCTGGGCTGTTGAGGTCAGGCTAAGCAGGGGCTCTGTGACATTTTGGCACACTTGTGGTGAGTGACTAGTGCATGGCCCTAAAAGTTCAGAACTACTGCTTAATGGGTTCGCTAGATATTTAGCACAAAGCTAAGTGTCTCTTGTGTCCTTATAAGCTTAGGTGTGAGCGTTAGTAGGCTAAGACTTGTGTGGTTCTGAGAGTATTTCCTGGAGAGGGCATAGCCGAGATGAAATAAATGACATGAGATGGTTCTTATGACTTAATTATTTCTCTGGACGTAACTGGGGGGGGGGTCACTACGGCTTGACGAAGTGAAGGATAAGAGGGAAACGGACAGCTTTCTTATTTAAATTCTGCTTATTATCAATCTTCAGGATTATAGTTGTGCCCTAGTAAATTGTTGAAATTACTTGTGCTGCAGGGTCACGAAAATGAGTGCACTGGTTGAAACTAAGCCAAAATAACAAATAAGGGTGTCTCTGTTTCCTTTCTGAGCCCTATGGGAAATGGAACCACATTTGAACAAGAGAGGAAATTAAATTAGATCATACAGATGACTGAATAGCCAAGGGAATAGCTGACTGCTATTATTATCAAAGTCAAAGAAATGAAAGAATTAACGAGAGAAAAAAAAAACAAAGAAGAAAAAAAATAAAAATAAAAATATATATATATATATTTTTTTTTTTTAAAGCAAAAGGGAATAAAGTGATCAAAACACCGGGAATGATCGGTTTAGTCACCTGCCGATGAAAATTCCTATTGCTATATGAATTATTCTCTAGCTACACAGTTTACATGTAGTTAAACGTAAGTTTAATTAACAGGGCATCTGCAAAGTTAGCCTTCGACGGTTAGCAAGGACGATGCCTACACTAGTGAAGGTGAACTTTAGCTGCAAAGAATTGTAAACACGGAAAGTGAATAATTAGAAACCCTAACTGGTGTTAAAGAAAACATTCTAGAATAGTTTGCATTGTGTGAACACAAGTGGTGATTAAGGGCTCAAGTAAATTATGCTAACTGTTAAGTGTAGGAGTTATTATGTAGCTTAGCCTAAGCTGGATGGAGGCTAGGTTAGGTTAGCGTAGCGTAGCGTAGCGTAAGCTAGTTGGATGCTATGTTAGTTTAGCTTAGCGTAAGCGGGAGGGATGCTAGGTTAGCTTAGGCACCTAGGCTGGTTTGTTTACAAAGTGACATCACAAGTTAGCACTTCCTGTGACAAGGCGTTGTCATGGGAACCAGAGCATGTCAGACAATTCAACAGTCCCTAAAGAATGTCTGTGCATTTTACATGAATTATGCATGTTTAAACGGGTTAACAGGATGCAACTATATTTTAAGTCTTTCTAGGACTTGGTGTTACATTAACCCTCTGGAGTCGAGAAACGCGCCGGCGCGTTTTGCGCGATTTTTTTCACATAGCAGCAAAATAGACTTAAAATACTCCGTCACCTTTGGTCATACACACTTAAGAAATATGAAAAAATAAACTATTAAATGTCTACTTTTTTATGGGTCCACTTACAATCGAAATAAAATATTGTGCTTTTGTAAAATAAAGAAAATAAACAGGGTGTGCTTTCTGCCTCTCCGTCTCCGTGAACTTTTTTTCTAGAGCACGTCTCTAAACGTAAACAAAACTCCGCAAATACTAGTCACACAGGCATGATCAATATATCTTTATAATCATTTAAGTGTGTACTTTTAAATTATCTAATTCAAAACTAAAACAAATATTCTGTGTTTATGTAATCTATATAAAAAGAGAGAGATGCCAGGCGTTCTCATTTCAGCTAATTATCTTTTAATGTGACCACGCCCACAGAGAGCGCGCGCTATAGAAACGCAAATGATCTGAAACTTGCCAACGCCCACACGAGCTCGATAAAACACCAAGTTCAGATTAATGTACCGGTAGTCTGTGTCGTTTTTTCGAGGCTGTGAGGAATAATTCTGGATAATTTACCTCAGTGCTGGATTAATTTCACTTCGAGGAGCCATGGATCCAGCGAGGATCATAGTAAGTTTTTTATTCTTTGTTATAATCGCGAATACTGTTTTAAAATTAATCGCGTGTCTTTCTCTGTGTGATGAATGAACGGAATTCGCACTGTTGTTGTTACAGACGAAATATGAAAGACAACATTTAGTTGACTAGTTTGGGATAGATTATAAAGATTTTTACTCTAAAATAGACATCAAATAAGCTTTAGTTAACCAGTGTCTGCTCATATGTTAAATATATAACGTTAGAATGTTTTGTCAAAAATAAGCTCATAGTCTAATATGTTATTATAGTGTTTGTTCCAATGTAGACTATATCAAACTAATGAATCCTTAACTTTGAAATATGAATGATAAAATCCAGGCTATAGGCCTACTTAAAAAAAAAAAAAAAAAAGACAAGATAGATGTAAAAAAAAATCTTAATATTATTGTTTTTTATTAGTGACACATTTGAGGAGATTCCAAAACTTTCTGAAAATACAGTATGAGAATTAACTGCATACTAGAAATGTTTACCTTGGAAATTATACAATTTGAATGTATAAAAAATTTGTGAAAAAATACCTTTTTTTCCTCTCTGAGAACTCTAACTTTCTAACTCTAACTAATTCTGTAGAATGGTCCATATAGCCTATTTGAACAGGATTTGTTTCCAGGTATGACTATGTACTAAAAATGTGCTTTTGACTTTCATTTATATTTGTATTATATATATATATATATATATTAGGGCTGTCAGTTAAACGGGTTATTAACGGCGTTAACGCAAACCCATTTTAACGGCGTTAATTTTTTTATCGCGCGATTAACGGTCTTTTTGGCCTAGCAAACTTTGTAGTTTTTTTTCACATGCTTTTGCACCAGGACGCGGCATGCGCCATGCACCAGGACGTTTTGAAAGCGCAAGCGGATCTAGCTAGACCGGAAACAAAACAACAGGCACGCCGCACACACTTGTTTGGGCTTGGGAGCCGGATGCGCGAGTGCGAATCTCTCTGCTCGAGTCGCGCCTCGCACGCTCTCAGATACACGCTGCTCTTGTAAGAATTTTCTCTGGGCTCGCTCAGAGAATATGCCTGCACTTAAAACGTGTTCAGTCAGTGCAATCGCGAATCTCTCCTCTTCCCCAGCTAACAATTTTAGGTTATAAGAACGTTTTCATAACGTTCCCATTAAGTTATAAAAACGTTATTTCTGAATGTTATAGGAACGTTCAAAACGTCCAGTTTTGAGTGGATGACGAGCGCGAGACGCCGAAATGGATGCCAATAAGATTCTGAATTGAAAGTTTACTTTTAAAAAGTTGCCAAATGGTTCCATTGACAAGACCAAAGTGATCTGTGTGTTTTGTCGTTGTGAACTGAGCTATCATCATCGCAGCACGTCCAGTCTGAAATACCACTTGATGATGGCCAAGCACACACACACACACACACACACACACACACACAGCTGATGCGAATTCTCCGCCCCCTCGTCAATATCAGGACCTCGTCAGTATTTCTTTCACCCTTTTATTGATGGACAGTGTTACATTGTGTGAGAGATTATTTGCTCCAAGTGAGAATGTTTTAGTGTGAAATTGAACAGTATATATGCCAATATTGTTTTCAATAAAAAACATTTGCACAAAGAAAGCCGATCCACTTTTCCATGTTGATAAGAGCATTAAAATGAGAAAAAATAATGGGACAAAAAGAAATCAAGAGACATTTAGAATAGATAAAAATGTGCGATTAAATGTGATTAATCGCGAGTTAACTATGACATTAATGCGATTAATCGCGATTAAATATTTTAATCGTTTGACAGCACTAATATATATATATATATATATATATATATATATATATAATTTATTTATTTATTTTTGTCCTCGCATTCTTTCTTGTGTGACACACCTGAATGAAAGGCTCATTAGTATGCAGGCTCATTAGTATGCAGGCTCATTAGTATGCAGGGTCTTTGTCTTCTCAGGTGTGAATCACAGCAAGTCACGCCCCTGCGCATATTGCCTTTGGAAGCAAAAACTGTTTTAAAAAAATTAAATCAATGTATTGTTTTATGTGAATGATTAGGCCGGGTGATTTTCAGATCATTTTGAAGCAAAAACACTAGGCAACTACATCCATTAGTCAAAAGTCTTGTGGACACATATTAAGTATGTGTTTTGTGGCCTTATTTCAGAAACTTTAATTTTTAGTTTTTTGAATAACCATGCATAAACATTATTCCCTCAAAAATACAAATATGTAAATAGATGTTGCTCGCATATTATGGTACCCCTATTTGTGCTAAATAGAGTGTAATTACACCTTTGCCATTAATATGTTTATAAGCAACTGAAAAAAGCACAAATGTCAGGGCATGTCAAAACATCTCACAGACCTCAAAAACCCCTTAGACTCCAGAGGGTTAAGTAAAATGCAGATGAGTTTTGGCATTAGCTAATTAGCTAACTCTTCTCTTTATTTTACGTAGCTTATTCTATTTGTTTACAGAGTAAGGAAATAGATTTGCTGTAAGTCAAAGCTTGTCTAAGCATATATGGTTACGTCCCTCTCGTGCACGAATGCTGACTTCTCAGCGAGTAACAGTTTTGATCGCTAGGTAGCTCTCTGCTTGTAGATGCAGCAAAAAATTTAGGTGAATTACATCAATCTAACAATAATTTGTAAGGCCTTTACATTTGTAGACACCCAGGTCTACCTAGATATAACTCTGTCCTGAGCTTTCTTTGTTAGACACAGGTTTAGTCATACTACCATTTGGATTTCCTTTTAATCAAAGCATAATAGATATCGGTACAGTTTACAAGCTGCTGAGATGAGGTTTCTTTGTCAAACAGACTTACGCTTTTACTGCTGAACATGCTACTTTTACTTTTAGTTGGAAATCTAAGGCTATTTTACTTAGAGTAGAGATGTCAATTCCAGCTATCGTTTTATCTGCATTTAGACAGGCCAGCGATCAAAGATGTGTATTGCACGTTGTGTTCTGGTTGGATCGCAACGATCAAAAGCACGCCCGTAGGTTAACAGTAGTTTAAAACTGTGGTGGTTCTCCTACACCCTGGCGTTAAGGTGACGTATGCCCTATTTGGAGCTAGCGTTTCTTGTAACAAGACATTGTCATGGAAACTATATAATGTACAGCAGTGCATTTTTCAAGAAGTATCTAGAAACTGTTTGTTTCAAAGGGGTCGTGTATAGTCTGTTGGTTGTCGAGGCTTGCACGTCCATTTAAGATTCCTTTAAATCAGTAAAATTCGAAGTTTACTAATGCTGAGTCTTGCAATTCTTTGAGCACACCTTTTCATCTACTTTTAAAAGTTCTATGTCCTATGCTGATCAGGGACCTTTTTAGCAGAGTCTTGCACTGTGTTCGTGCAGTGTCTTCTGGTTTTGCAGTTCAAAATCATTGGGGTTTTGGACCCAGCTGTGGGAAACTGTGCTGTCTCACTCAGGCTGTGCAGCTGTCAGCTGTGGTGGCTGTGTGCTGCTGTCACTTTGTGACAGTTTGCTCTGTGTGCCTGTTGTAGGTCTTACGCTCAGGCATAGGATGTCAGGAAAGTCTTTGTGAAGAAGCTTTTCAGCGACTCCAGGGTCTCGGCTGTTTCAGACGTGGCGGCACTGTGTTTGTCTGATGCGTGCTCAGACTTGTGCTTACCAGTGGCTTGTTCAGAGACAGAGCAGATTGTGGGGTTTTTCAAAGTCTTTTCGGACAGTCTTTTGCTTGGTGTAAGCTTCTCTTAGCTGTTGAGTAGTCATGCTATGTGGGCAGGCCAGAATGCCTAGGTGATGACTCACTGTGGGGTGCAGATTTCAGATAATCTGTCCCACGCGGTGACGTTGGTAACAGTTTTTAAGTGAAAGTCAATGTCTTGTAGGTAGGCGTGCACGTTGTGGCCTCCTGCAGGGTTCGGAGTGAACGTAGGGAGGTTTCTCGCCAGCTTGTTAAGTCTTTTGGGAGCCCTGCCGATGTAAGTAGCAGGGGCTCTCCTGGAAAGGCTCTTCTCCCCTCGCTGCTGACGGGGGTTCTTGTGGGCTGGCTGGTGATGTTTTGAACAGTGGGCTTTCACCCCCCCCCCCCTTTTTACAGCTCTGGGTTCTTGGCTGAAAGGTGCGGACCAGCTGGTCAGGGAAACTTTGTGGTGCGTGTTTCCCCTTCCCAGTCATTCTGCAGTCTATAAGAGTATTTCACTCTGTGTGAAGAGTGTCAAGTTAGTCTTTGAGATCGTGTCTCTGCTGTACAATCTTGTGGATGGTAGCATGGGCCGCTTGCGAGTTTCTTTCGCAGGCCGTGCTTTCGAGTGTCTTTAAGTTCAGTCTCTGCTCTTTGCAAAAGGCTTCACTTTTGTCGGAGTTTCTCGTTGAGTTCCTCTCTGGTTCTTTTCTCTGACTGCTCTCTTCGGTCTATGTGCAGATGAGGACCAGGCAGGGCAGTTTGAAGTCTTTCCACTTCCTTCTGTAGCTCGGGGTCGTTGTCATCCTTGGCTTGCATCCTTAGCGTTGCAACTTCGTGCTCCAGGGCGATGCGGCTCCTTTCGTGAAGGCGTGCTTGTGCCACGAGATGGCAAGCGAGGTTTTGACATGTCTGGCCCGGCCTTGTCGTGGGTGCTTAGGCTTAGTTTGTGCGCCGTCAAGCTGGTCCACGTCTGCGTCCAGCTGCTCTTGGCTCTGGAGCTCCGAGTCGCTGGCGACCTTGGGCAGGAATGGAGGTGTCATGAATCTCAGCCATGTCTCCAGGTTGTCCCAGCGGTTGTGGGACTGTAGGGCCGGAACATACTGGTTTCGACTGTGGGCGAGAGGAACACAACATAATACGGGCTATGCCGTGTATGAAAATTTTGGTTAACTGATGCAGACAGTTAAGTCATTCGGTGGGACAATTTGGTTAGGTCAGCATGGGCCTGAATAAAATTTAACAGGGCGTTAGCTTAGGAGTCACCTGTTGATGCTAATGGCTTGGTTTGTCAAACTATTATTCAGCGTTCCTTGTTGTTTCAGATAGGTTCTGTCTTCTAGGTGAACTGAAAGGAACAGAGCACAAAAAACAAAAAAAAAACAATGGCAAGATAGCAGAGTTTGAAGTAACATGCAACCATCTAAGATGGGAAGGTCTGAAATGAAATGGCATTAATAGTGCACAGAAGTGTTTCAGGGGAAGAGGAGGCCTAAGCCTGCGGTTTGTGGCTCGGAGAGGAGGAGGGAGCCAGACACTTCAATGGCCGGGGGAATCCCTAGACTCTGTGGCCAATATTAAGTGGATGGGTTTAATACCTTTTTCTAGTTTGCCCGGGGTGAATTGAGGTCACTCTGGTTGGAGCCAGCGGCATGGCCAATCTCCCCTACGATCTCAAACACCTGACCGCCGTGTTCCCGGACCCTTCCCTCCTCTATCCATCACGGCGCACCCGCTTAGACAGCCTGCGACTTTGGATTGCCAAACTGTTGATGTAGCAGCGCTGCGCACCAATGAACAGGGAATTAGGAGCGTCCGGGACTCACGTACGGCAAGCGCTGGAAACGCGTGTCAGATGAGCCAGTTCGCGGGAAACCAACCAGAGATGACTGTCGAATCACCACGGCTCTTTAGTGGATTCTACCTATAAACACAGAACAGTGTGAACAAGTGGCTTAACAGTGAATGAAAGCTTCCTTGTTTAAACTGAATTGAGTAAGTATGTATGTAGAAAATAAAAGCAAAGGTTTTACTAAATAGTGGTAAAAAGGAAGTCATGAAAATGAGGTTATCAAAATAACTTAACCACAAAAAAAAATTAACTTTTTTTTTTATTATTTATTATTATTACTTTTATTATTAATAAAAATTTATAATTAAAAGTAATAAAGTAGGATGGACCCCGGAAGAAGACAGGCAGTAGTGGCGTGTTTGGGCCACTTCCTCTTAGTGGTCAACCTGTCTGACAGAGAACTTGATTTAAACTGCATTCAAACTGGTGTGTGTGTAATACGGGTAAGGTTAGGGACAGGTGTGTGTGATACGGGTAAGGTTAGGGACAGGTGTTTGTGTGATACGGGTAAGGTTAGGGACAGGTGTGTGTGATACGGGTAAGGTCAAATGTCTGCAACTGTGACCTACCAGTTTGTTTGTACAGATTTTGGGTTCGCACTTTGATGATGACTGCTAGCTCTTCTATTCGTGCCCGCAATGCCCCAAGGCTGCCATCACCTGGATCAGTTTCTAAATCAGAGTCACATTATTGAGTATACACATAACCACAATCATTCTATTACATTCAGCAATAATTTTTCTTTAAGCATAATTAGTGTAAACCTATGATTCACGTAGTCTCTGTTGTGTAACCCCATAACCTTCCCAGGAATTTCAATGACAAGACCACTGCTATACAGTGTGTGCTATTAAACAATTTCACGCAAATGTGCCGATAAAGCAAGCCATGTGTGGAAATAGTCTGATCTAATGCTGTGATAGTGATCACAGTGTATGAGGAAATGTTCTTCTGTCTCCACCTCTCCCTGAGAGCACAGAGAACACAGTCTCTGCTCTCTCGGCTGCCATCTCTGCCGGTGCCGGCCTCTCTCTACAGCCAGACCGTGGACACTCAGTCTATATCTGGTTAGGGTCTTTCTCACTTTATGCTCTTTCACACAGCTCAGGTATTCTGCTGGTTTATAGTCTCTTTTCAGGTGTAAATAGAGTTCCATCTTCTTTTGTGATTTAGTAGCATCTTTCCAATAGGTAATGTAATTTAGTTTTTGTAGTTTTATAATTTGGTTTGGCCAGACAGTGGTGTGCTGGTCTGGCTGTAGTTTGAGCATGAGCTGTGAGAGTGCGCTCCGGGGCCGGTTCTGCTCCTGACACCGCAGGGCTTCGGCCTGGTAAGAGCTCGGGTCACTGTGCTTCAGGTGCAGGTAGAACTTCACAGCTCTTTTTTGGATACTGATCAATAGGGGGTATTGTCCTAATTCAGCTCTGCAAGAGTTGTTTGGTGTCGCTCTGTTTACTTTTAGGATGCTTTTACAAATTTGGGTATGCAGAGTTTCAATTTCTTCTTTTTCCCATTTTGAGAAATCTTGTGTTTTTAGAGGTCCCCATATCTCACTGCCATACAGAGCAATTGGTTCAATTATTGCTTTTAGGATTTTTAGCCAGGTTTGAATTGGAATTTCATGTCGAATTGTATTTTTAATCATGTAGAAGACTCTCATCGCTTTTGCTTTCAGTTCATTCACAGCCAGATTAAAGTTCCCTGTCGAACTCAGTTTTAGTCCCAGATATGTGTAGTCGTGTGTGTGTTGGAGGACTTGGTTTCCTGCTCTGAAGATGTATTTATTTTCCCTACACCTGGATCTATTTTGAAAAATCATTATTTTCGTTTTTGCAAGGTTAATTTTGAGAGCCCACGTTTGACTGAACGTCTCTACGACGTCGAGGAGCTGCTGTAGTCCCTCTTTTGTTTTTGACAGAAGGACTAAATCACTCTCTTCTGTCTCCTCTCATCCTCCTGCTCTCTCTTCTGTCTCCTCTCATCCTCCTGCTCTCTCTTCTGTCTCCTCTCACCCTCCTGCTCTCTCTTCTGTCTCCTCTCACCCTCCTGCTCTCTCTTCTGTCTCCTCTCATCCTCCTGCTCTCTCTTCTGTCTCCTCTCACCCTCCTGCTCTCTCTTCTGTCTCCTCTCACCCTCCTGCTCTCTCTTCTGTCTCCTCTCATCCTCCTGCTCTCTCTTCTGTCTCCTCTCATCCTCCTGCTCTCTCTTCTGTCTCCTCTCACCCTCCTGCTCTCTCTTCTGTCTCCTCTCACCCTCCTGCTCTCTCTTCTGTCTTCTCTCATCCTCCTGCTCTCTCTTCTGTCTCCTCTCACCCTCCTGCTCTCTCTTCTGTCTCCTCTCATCCTCCTGCTCTCTCTTCTGTCTCCTCTCACCCTCCTGCTCTCTCTTCTGTCTCCTCTCATCCTCCTGCTCTCTCTTCTGTCTCCTCTCATCCTCCTGCTCTCTCTTCTGTCTCCTCTCATCCTCCTGCTCTCTCTTCTGTCTCCTCTCATCCTCCTGCTCTCTCTTCTGTCTCCTCTCATCCTCCTGCTCTCTCTTCTGTCTCCTCTCATCCTCCTGCTCTCTCTTCTGTCTCCTCTCACCCTCCTGCACTCTTTTCTGTCTCTTCTCATCCTCCTGCTCTCTCTTCTGTCTCCTCTCACCCTCCTGCTCTCTCTTCTGTCTCCTCTCATCCTCCTGCTCTCTCTTCTGTCTCCTCTCACCCTCCTGCTCTCTCTTTGTCTTTCTTACAGCCTACTTCTGAGGATGACAACATCAATCATGCTTAAATATGTGTTAATTACAGTTTAAATAGAGCCCAGGTTGAAATTACCCAAAGTTTCCCCTTAATGCCCAGTTTGACTAGAAATGATAGTGGACCAAAAGTGGCACACAACCAGTGGGATACTGACCAAAATCCACTGATGGACCAATATAAAAAATAAAAAAAAACATTAATCTCAAATTCATCCTCAGAACTGCAGAATTAACTATAGTTTATTTCCGTTTCACATTTTAATTAGTGCTTTTGTATTATTGTACTGTATATTGACTGCTATGTAGCAGAAGGGAGTTACAAACTAAATTTCACTTTACAACCTGTTGTAATGTTACAAATAAATCTACCTTGTACTTTGTATATCTTGCTAAACTTTTGATATCTGGGTAGGAACACTGACCCAAAACTAATGCAGTCTACTACAAACCACATATAATTTTTCATTTGTCATTTTTCAGAATGCAGAAAACATCGTGCCCAAAAAATCTTCCTATACCAAGGCATCGTGGACAGAAGAGTTATGAATGTGAGTAATTTTCCCTTTGCTCCTCTTGTTCTTTTGCCTTTGTGCCAGCAAAAGCCATGGCAGGAGACATTATGTCTCCACTTCCACTGTACATGAATGAAGCCAAAACATCCAGAATACTGCCGCTGATGTTATTTTGAGCCTGAGTCTGCACAGGTTATGAGTGCAGCCGTAGTAACAATGTCATGCCAATATACCTGACCAACTAATTCACTCGCAGAGCTTAGCTGTGATAAGGTGAAACCCACTTTATACAGCTGACTGATTAAAACCAAACTTATCAGATGAAAGGAACACTTGAACATTAGCGTGATGACAACTACCAAAAATGACAGAAACCATCTTTGTGAGAAATGTATCTGGCTTACCATTTTGTAGTGCTGTCCGAATGTATAATGAGAATTATTATACCCTTTATAGTCTATATACCAGCATGCATTGTGGTGATAGAAAAAACAGTCCACCAACTAATTATCGAACAGCAATGAGGTAATTAACGGCGCCAAGTTAATGATCAGAGTAGTGTTCGAAAGTGCTTTCGTTTTGCTGGTGAGGTCACTATATAGCCCTGCCCAGACAACTCTCTAGATAGGGAGTGGTGAATGAGGGGTAATTTCGGACACAGCATTCATAAATGTAGCACACAACAGGACATTGTCCATGTGAGATGTATTCTCATCTGCTGGAACTACCGCTTTGTTTAGGCAAGGAGTGGCACATCCTTAAAGCTGCAATAAGCAGAAAGCTGGTGAAAGATAATTGATTTTTGAGTCTCATAGAACGTTAAATACTGATGATTAAAAATTAAAAATGACGTACTTGCGCGCTTGGTCGGACTGGCCAACAAAACACACATTAGAGAAGCTCAGGTTTCAACAAACACAGAGGGAGTGTGACAGTAACCTCCGCTCAGTTATTTGAGGAGTTAATGCGTGACATGATTCCACTATATTTTCTGGTATATTAATGTTTAAAATAGGGCCGGGACTTTAACGCGTTAATTAAGATTAATTAATTACAGACTTTAACGCGTTAATTAACGCGATAACTGATTTTAATCGCTTATTTTTGCACCGCGGAACTTTCTCACTGGATGAATAACATTCTCATTTTCCACTAGATATTTTCCTATATCTCATCAGCAATTGTGATGTCGGCCCGCTCTGCACCAGCTGACCACTAGCGAATGTACAGTGAAGTGACATAACTGCCAGATTCAAACTGTGCTTTCGCGCTGTGGCTGGCTGAGCCAAAGACGGACGCGCTCAGCGCTTGTCATAGTAGGCGATCACAACTGTTCACATAATGTTTATTTTAGGTTTTAGACATTTACATATAATTTATAGCAAAACAACACATTTATAGTTTGTAAAATACACAGTGTCTATGGAAGCAGCAATAACAACCCAAGAAAATATATTTGCCGACGGTTTTTATTCATATCAGACAGACAGTGTAAATAACTATAAAATCAACTCTATTCTACTCCCAGTTCACCGGCCACTTACTTTCATGTATTTCGGGAGAAATTCAGGCGCTGTAATAAATCCAACAGACAGGAATCTCTGAACTGCGGCCCAAACACGGCGCCCATCTCACGTTACAAATAATTTATAAAGATTTTTTAAACAACAAAACAAACTCACTTACACATATTTGAGAATCGGAAAAGAAACAAGTTGATGACATGGTAAGCAAGTTTTTTAATATTTAGAAATAAAAGCGCTACATCTGTCATGCAGCGCTATTTTGGCTGTGGTGAATCACGTGTCAAGCCTGACGCGTCACCCTGGAAACCTTTTTTAACTTAAAAAAACGTTTACAGAAACGTTTAAAGTTTACAGAAGGTCTTCCTACCTATAGGCTACCTGAATTTCTAAAATGTAGGCCTACTATATTTCTAAATATGCTATTGCTACATTTAATGGCAAAAATTGCACTGGTCTGCTGGACTTGGTTGAACAAAAATAAACAAGATTTTGTTGCTTAAGCTTATGTATTCAGTCATTATTCAATGGTATACTAAAAATCCATGTGAAAAAAATTACTTCACACTGTTCTCAGGTCAAATATTTATGCGATTAAATGCGATTAATTTCGATTAATTAATTACAAAGGCTCTAATTAATTAGATTATTTTTTTTAATCGAGTCCCGCCCTAGTTTAAAATCTTTGGTCCCACTTTATATTAAGTGGCTTTAAGTACTTACATTGAAAAATAAGTACAATGTACTTATTGTGTTCATGTTGTATTGTCAAACCTTTTTGCTGCTATTGAGATGTGATACGGTTAGGGACAGGTGTGTGTGATACGGGTAAGGTTAGGGACAGGTGTGTGTGATACGGGTAAGGTTAGGGACAGGTGTGTGTGTAATACAGGTAAGGTTAGGGTAGGGGTGGGAGATATTGACAAAAATGAATATCTCGATATTTTTTTTCAATATCTCGATATCGATATTCAGACGATATTTTTGCAATCCTTCAAAGAAATGTGTGCAAACTGGCAAAGAAGGTCCAGTTGGTCTTTTGACTTGCTGCATTTGACCTATTACATAGACCTATTACTATTATTATATAGAATCACTAGTACATAAAGATATGAGACATTATTGATTTAAATATGAACCAAGTTACTGTACAAAATATTTATTCTAATACAAGAACAGTGCTTTTTCAGTACAATATATGTACGTAATAAATTAACTTGTGCTTTGCAAACTACTCTATTAGTAATAGACTAACAACAATGTGACTATCTCTTTAAAAAAAAAGTTGTGTTTTGCAAACCCTACATCTCAGGGCTCCAGACTAACTTTTTCACCTCAATCCTGGAACTGTTGTTTCTACTTTGTTATTATCATCTATAGGCCTAGTTGTTAGTTGTAATAATAAAAACACCATAAAAATGTTTATGATATATATTATTATATTTATTTAGCTCCATTCAAAGTAGTTATCTAAACAGGTGAAAACAGATTTAATTTTAAAAAATAACAACAGGAGTTAAATGCATTTTTGTATTCATGCAGAACAATTTTTTTTTTCTTTTCTTTTTACATATATGAAAAATAAGAGAAAAATACATACTCTCCAAAACGGGCATTTCGACATAATGTTGTGTGTAGGCTATTTGTCCATTCAGACACGAAAGAGAGTTCAATTCAGTCCTCGCGCGCTGTCTATGTGCATGGCTGCACGCTTAGGGTCGGGTGTGTGCGCACAGAAAACCGAACCGAATAGAGCTCTTTTTTTTCGTCGTCACTCTTATGCTCTACTCATTCTCCAAGACGTTTACATTTTTTAACGTTTTATGAGACGACATGCAGCGCAGTTCAACCCGTGTGCCGATGGGTAGATCAGCGCGTTACAGTACACATGTGCGCATCTACCACAAACGCAGGACATCAGTTCTGACTGGATCGCTTTCCAAATCGTCACTATCTAACATTTTGTCTAGTTTTTATTCGTTGACGACAATGTCAATAGCTTTTCGGCATCGTTTTTGTCATTCAAAACTAGTTTTTATTTAGTTATCGTCTCGTTTTTTAACCAGCGCAAATTGCGATGTCATCAAGCAATGTGATAGATGTAGGCCTACCGCGAAACAAGTCTCCGGGTGATAGTGATAGTAGCATGAGACGTACTCCGGACCGTTGTAGTCAGCGCTTGCCGGTTAATTTTGGCATTTTCTAAGTAAGTTACACTAATAGGCTAGTAATAAATGAACACACATACAAAAATGTCTTTCGTACTGTAGGCATCCTGGAGAATATTTCTGTTCGTCCTTTTTACACATTAGGCGCCGACGCCGTTAGGCTCGAGCCCTGAGTAGCCTACGGCTTTACTCTTTACGTTTTTGGATTGTTGCTTCAACCTAAGAAAGAAACGTCATAACACACAGGTAAGAACTCCGTAGTTGTATTGCAAATTAGTACTCAGCTTACTCTCGTGCAATTGAGGAACGATCGTGATTTTGTAAAAAAAAACAAAATCTTAAAATAGGCTACAGTCAATCAAACAAACCCCTGCCTACAGTATTAAATTCGCTACATATAATTGTTTAGAAGGTTATACACTTCCTTCAGCTCTTTTCATGTTTGGGGGGTCGGATTGTACAAATTATGAAATACTCGATATCCCAATTTTGCATATCGTCCAGACAACAAATTGGATATTATTGTCTAAACGATATATCGCCCACCTCTAGGTTAGGGACAGGTGTGTGTGTGTGTGATACGGGTAAGGTTAGGGACAGGTGTTTGTGTGATACGGGTAAGGTTAGGGACAGGTGTGTGTGTGTGTGATACGGGTAAGGTCAAATGTCTGCAACTGTGACCTACCAGTTTGTTTGTACAGATTTTGGGTTCGCACTTTGATGATGACTGCTAGCTCTTCTATTCGTGCCCGCAATGCCCCAAGGCTGCCATCACCTGGATCAGTTTCTAAATCAGAGTCACATTATTGAGTATACACATAACCACAATCATTCTATTACATTCAGCAATAATTTTTCTTTAAGCATAATTAGTGTAAACCTATGATTCACGTAGTCTCTGTTGTGTAACCCCATAACCTTCCCAGGAATTTCAATGACAAGACCACTGCTATACAGTGTGTGCTATTAAACAATTTCACGCAAATGTGCCGATAAAGCAAGCCATGTGTGGCACTCCGGCGAGGACAGACTAAACACCGACTACGCCACCCTGGGAATTTCACCCAGAGAATGATTTTTCTCTTTTCTACCCAAGCTCTATAAAATCTAACAGCTAAAGACACACAGGTACGTGTACAATAGAGCCAAAGACAATGCTCAACTTTGAAGGCACAATATTTATTAGTTCGAATAATTTAACACTTTAAAACAATCATCTCTCAGGGAAGAGAACTCAAAACAAACAAAACAAAATTGCTGAGGCTTACCGATGAAGGTAAAGGATTCAAAGGGTAGTAAAAGATCCCAACCCCCCCCCAGTCAACACGTACACCCCCCAATAAACACAAGTGTAAGAAAAGGAAGTCCACAGCACTCCAAAACAGGGATGACACCACCCAAGCACCAATACCCCCACCGGCTCTCAGCTACTGTAACAGAAAAGAAAAAAAGACAAGAAAAGGCGCACAACCACACTTTCCACAAGTTTACCAAAAAGAAAATACAGAAAATCAATATTTTTCATCACAAAAGAAACAATAACTGCCAGAACCTGCAATGGCTCTAAAGAGGCAATATCACAAAGAAAACAAATAAATAAATATTTCTCAGTTCAGTCATTAAAGAAAATCAAAACAAAAATAAACTCATCACAAAATACAAAATGACTGCCAAAACCAACGATGGTTAAAATACGGCAGTATAAAGAAAAACACACACACATATATATATATAGATATATATGTAAACCCAGTAAATCAGAAAGAAAGAAAAAAAATAATAATAAATCAAATGAAATATAAATACAGTTTTAATCTAAATGGAAATCAAAACAAAAGAAACCCAAAAGAAAGCAGACCCAAAGAAAGAAAAACTTCTTAAATCGACAAAATTATAATGTAAAGCCCCAACCCCTCGAGCGATTCACGTCTCATAAAAACAATGGCAAGCAACAAATGCCACATACTATTGGCCATACAGCCGTAACGACCCAGTGGCCTCACTCGCTGATACACTTATGCCTTTTACACAAACGAGGCAGTGGCCCGGGCAAAGTGGCACATATAACAGACGGAGACAGATAAAACACAGACATATATATAAAAAAACAGCACCTTAAACAGGCAAAAATACACAATATAGCCGTCAGGCACAAAGGCAAAGGCAAAACAGCAGCCAGCGAATCGGTCCTGTGCAGCTAGTGATGATCTCCGGCTAAACTGGCCTCATTCCTGTTAGCTACACAGAGAAAAATTACCATTAACCCCCAATTAATAAGAAACAAGATATAAATCCCACGTCATCTGAGATACATACCCAGCATTCAGACATACCCGAGGAAGAAAGCTCGACGAGTGCCCACGGCATTGATAATGCAGTGTGTTCAGTGGTTCAATGAATTGAACGACGAGATAAAAGTTCGTCCATCCGACCGGAGATCTACGAATGCAAGTAACCACATTGTACCAGTAAGCGAGACGGCAGAAAAAAAAATGTTCGCACGGAGACAGCAAAGCCACTACCCTACCTGCCAGCGCAGCACTGCACCGCACACGGAGAGCGAGACCAGGAAGCACAACACAACTTCCTGTCACCGATGAGCAAGAGAGGGTGTCAGAGGGATTACGCGCTATTTATAGGGCGGAGCTTCACACGGGGAGTGACCAAAGGAACGCAGCTCATCATACTACCTCATACTGCCACACATGCAACCTATCAATAAGCTAACTCACCCTCAGCCCATTGCTGCACATCAGACACCCATAGCTGCAGTGTGTCGTCATCTACACCAAGCTCATCTTTGGTGGCATTTAGGATGTCCACTTTTTCTTGGAGCATCCTTACAGTCTACAACAACAAATGTCCTTTCATGTATGCATGTACATTATTTGTGTTTATTTTTCATTATGATTTCAACATCACTGTTGAAAAATGTACCTTGGTGTATCTCTGGCCCATATTCTTGACTTTCTTTTTATTCCACCCGGAAGCCAGAAGGGTCAACATGTTTGTTCTTCCTGAATTCAATGTCAGTAAAAAATAATTATCAACAACAACAACAACAACAACGGCCCCACCTCCTACACACACACACAAATACACACACCTGCTTTGGACATGTACTTGGTCGTGATTGCTGCCCTGGACAAGAAACTGTTCACTTGCTCAACCTCTTCTCCAATTGTTGAGCCTGCACCTTCCTGAAATGCGCCTCCCCATTTGATCTAATAAGAAGTGCATACAATAAATGTTATTTCTAAATGACTCAAATGACTACTAACTTAGTCATTAAAGTTGCAATGTACCTCGCATTTCCCAGTGTGAGCCTTTGCATGTGTGCAAAAGGCTCTTAATAAGATGGTGTTAGAGCACAGTTGCACTATTTTAGTTGGGACTCTTATTATGAAGTCTGTAGGGAGTGACCGGAAGAGCAGCTATCTCTTCCGCTCAGTGCGAATGACATTGCATCAGCCGCTGCTCGCAGTCAGGTTCACCGCAATCACGAACAGCTGAAGACGTGCATCAAAATCATTATCACCCTCCGATTGGATGTATGTTGTGTTTGTGTGCGTCCTATAAAGAGTGAGTACTTTTAATCCTGCAATGTTCGCTGATTGATGCTCGTTATCAGTAATGACGCAGTTATCGGCTGTATAATGTTACATGGCGACGTTAATTAATCCGTGCCAGCTCTTATAACTTATCTGTCGATCTTTAAAGTTCAGAGTTATAATGTTTATAATGTTACAGTAAATAATGTAGATAAATAGTGAAAGTAAATGTGATGGAAGATGTTTATGCATCATTGTTGTTATGAGGGGAGCAGCCTATAGTCAGTATGTGAATGATGATTTGTAATAGTGTTTGCTGTTATTTGAGTATTGCTCTTTGTGTGTTGCAGAGAAACCACACACACACACACACCCGTACGTGCATCTACATCCCTACCTATGATAATGCCAACCAAGTCTACGGCAGCTGATATGCATTCAGTCCACTTATGAGCAAAGTTCACCTCAGTTAAAGCAGGACTCACTGACTGTACATCAGGTCTCCGCTAAGTGTGCCTACTCTGCTCACGCAGTGTGTCATTGTCGATCAACCACTGCATGCTCATCGGTAATCGTCCTCAGGCTCAAACAGGCTCAATCAAAGCTAAGGAGATCCATTTCCTCCGGAGGCTGCGAAAGGAAGCCCTACACAGTCCACTGCACCATTCATCTCAAACCCTCATAGCTTGTTAATGGTTTTGTAAAGGCTGACTCCTCCCTCTAATGTTGATTCTTCATACCAGCAATAATAAAATCAGTTCAAACTGACACGTCGCTCTGTGGTGTTCTGACCGACACACCTGGTTCACTGCGATCCAACTAGCCCTAGCAGCTTCAGGTAGCTCTTCGCTACACTTTTGGTCCTTCGAGCCGGATCGCAGCTGTGCTGGGAGCATGCAACAGAGTGATGAAGCACCGTGGGCCCCCTCCACCCGGCCCAGACGGCAGCTAAGGCAGCCATCCTATTTGAGGGATTATGAGGTCAGTGCAGTGCGACCAAAGAGACCAGGCCCACCACATGTCAGCCCAGTACCACACACTCCTAGAGGGGATGAGTGGAGTTCACAGCCTCATGTGAAGTGGGGTAGGCTCCCCAATGCACAGGACGATTATTCCGCAAGCCCTGAGGAGAGCATTAACACCCCAAGCCTAGGATGGCCACATACCCCTATGCCCTACACGGAGGATGAACCGAGCAGGCTACACGGAGAGAGCATGCAGTACAGTTTTGCCTCACCACATGATAATAGAAGGGAATCGTGTGAGTTAACAGCCTCAGCCAGAGTGCTAGGAGCAGCGCAGCAGGATCCACCCTCAGAACGATGGCCAGTGCCACCCCTTCCATTACCGAGTGACTCATTAGTGCTTGAGGAAGAGTATGACGAGGGATTGCCCCCTCCACCATGGCCTTCTTTTGACTACCCTCCACCATCTGCGGCTGTCGAGGATCAGCGTGTGGTCATCGTTATAGACAAAATGATGAGCGAGTTACAGTTAATGAGGGACAGTGTGACTTCCAGTGTCGCAGCCCATACTCGGCCACATTCTACTCCTCATAGCTTGAACAGCCCGCAACCTAAGCGAGGTCCAGAACAGCACGACGTCCGGTCCTACACCCCGGGGCCAGAACCCTACATGCCCATCTCCCGTCCGCAGCCTAGTATGTATCGCACATATGCGGGATCTTCAGCTCAATACCCAGCCAGGCCTGATACAAGCCAACCACACCCTGCTCGAGGCAGACAGTTCTCGTCAGCATCGGTGACTCTGGGAGGAGGAGAGTACAGGGGGCCAGCACCAAGAATTCCTTTCTTCGTCCATAAGGACCCGATGGAGTTCTCTCGGCTTAAACTAGCCCTAGCAAACCTGCTACCCACCGACGCTACAGAGCTTTTTAAGTATCAGATTCTGGTGGATCACGTGAAACTTGAAGAGGCCTGTCTCATTGCTGACTCCTATATTAACTCGCCTAGGCCGTACACTGACACCATGGCAGCCATGACCGAGAAGTTCGGCCAGCCGCACCATGTAGCCTTACAGAGGATCGCTGCAGTGATGGATTCATCTGAGATCAGAAGAGGAGATGTAGCTGCCTTTGAGAGGTTCTCCCTGCATGTTCAGTCACTTGTAGGTATGTTACAGACACTGGGCCCAGATGGAGAAGTCGAGCTGAGATGTGGCTCACATGTGGCACGACTCCTCACCAAGCTTCCGATGGAGATGAGAGCGAACTTCAGACGTCAGATGTTCCATCGTCCCGGACATACTCATACACTGCTCGACCTGGCGGAATGGCTCCGATACGAGTCGTGGTGCCAAGGTTACGACAACCCTTCGGACATCCGTATCCCAGGGCTGTCAGGATACCGAGCCGAGAAGCGACGGAGCAAGCCAGTAGCTACAGTGCTGCATGGAGCAGAGAGCTATTCGTCTAACCGAGGATTGAGACAAGAGGGTCAGAGCTCATCTGCGATGAAATGGAAGAGCAAATCAAAGCCCTACTGTCCATACTGTGAGGACACAGAGCACTTCTTAAATAGGTGTCCAGCCATTCAGAGACTCACCAAAGAGGAGGTCATTGAGTGGATCAGGGCTAATAAGAGATGTTGGAGATGCGGGAGAGCACATCAGGCAGCGCAATGTGACCTCAAGAAACTCTGCGAGGTGTGTCAAGGGAAGCATCTGAGGGTCTTGCATGACGCCAACGCACGCCCCAAGGCTGAGATGCCGAAGGCTGAAAGCTGTCTGGTAAGCACTAGTACAGAAGTCCTCTACCTGGACAGACCATCGGCCCACTCTCGGGTTCTGCTGAAAGTCGTCAGAGTTCTCCTGCGCAACAGAGACAGGACATTAGACACTTACGCAGTTCTGGACGATGGTTCTGAGCGCACAATGCTCCTCCCCGAGGCCGTTGATAAGTTGGGTTTGGAGAAGAAGCCTGAGGACCTTGCTCTCCGCACGATTAGGCAGGAAGTTCAAACCCTGAAGGGAGCTGCTGTCTCATTTAAAATATCATCCTCTACCAATCCCAAGAGAACATTCCGGATAGTGGAGGCCTTCACCTCTCAACGCTTGGGTCTAGCGGACCACTCCTACCCCATCGCCAGCTTGAAGAGGAAGTACAAACACCTGGCAGATCTCCCCCTCGAGGCATTCGATCATGTTAAGCCGCTCGTGTTAATTGGCGCTGACTACCCCCATCTACTTAACCCTATCGAGCCGGTGAAGATGGGCCCTCCGGGAGGTCCGGCAGCCATTCGTACGAGACTGGGATGGACGCTTCAAGGGCCCGCGCACCTTACCCAGTGGGCACCTAGCACCCAGCAGTGTCTCTTCACTAGTGTCTCACCCCAGACGACGGAGTTGATGCAGAATGTGGAGAAGCTTTGGAAGATGGACACACTGCCATTCCAGAGTGTTAAACTGGCAACGAGGTCGAAGCAGGATAAGGAAGCGGTGGAGCTCCTAGAGGCCAAGACAAAACGAGTAAAGGTTGCAGGCATCCACAGATATGCCACGCCTCTGCTACGGAAGCGAGACATTCCCCCTCTCCAAGCTCCCAAGGAAGCCGTCTTACCCAGCCTCAGAAGTTTGGAGAGACGTTTGGCCTGGGACCCCTTAAGAGCCGATGAGTACTGTGCAGCAATTCGCAAGTTGGTGGATACAGGAGCGGTTAAGAAGATTGACCAAAGGGATGCCTCGACCACAGCTGAGTCGTGGTATATACCCCACCACCTAGTGAGCCATAACGGAAAGAGTCGTTTGGTCTTTAACTGCTCCTTCCAATTCAGAGGTCGAAGCCTCAATGATACCCTCCTTCCTGGACCGACTTTGGGATCCTCTCTTCTGGGCGTTTTACTGCGCTTCAGGGAACATGCAGTAGCAGTCAGTGGTGACATTAGAGGCATGTTCCACCAGGTTCACCTCCTACCAGAAGATCGGTCACTCCTCAGGTTTATCTGGAGGGACATGAAGAGGGAAAACCCCCCTGATGTCTTTGAGTGGCAGGTCTTACCATTTGGCACTGCTTGTTCACCGTGTTGCGCCACCTTCGCCCTCCAAATGCATGCAAGGGATCATGGGGGGCCAGGAGAAGGAGTCAGGCATTCAGTGGAGCACTGCTTCTACGTGGACAACTGTCTTCAAAGTGTGCACACAGCAGAGGAAGCTAAGGAGCTGGTGGACCGGCTCAGGGAAGTGCTAGCATCTGGAGGGTTTGAGATCAGGCAGTGGGCCTGCAACATACCTGATGTCCTCAGACACCTACCTGCAGAGGCGAGGTCCGACAGCATGGAGCGATGGCTTTCGCACGATGAACCTGAACTTTCTGAACCAGCCCTTGGACTCAGCTGGCACTGGGGGACAGACACCTTAGGTTACAAAAGCCGACCTCTAGAGTATGGAACACTCACAATGAGGAATGTTTACAAGGTGCTCGCCCGACAATATGACCCCTTGGGATTCATTGCACCTTACACGACCCGCGCCAAAATGATCGTCCAGAGCATGTGGGACAAGCCGCGTGACTGGGATGACCCACTTATCCCTCAAGATCTGCAGAAGGCATGGAAGGAGTGGGAATCAGAGCTACACCTGCTGTCACGCATCTCATTATCCCGACACTATGCCTCAGCCCAAGCCGATCAGATGGTTGCTTCTAGGCAGATCCACGTGTTCAGTGACGCCTCTGAGAGGGCATACGGATCAGTCTCTTATCTGAGAACAGAAGATACCCAGGGACGGGTTTACTTGGCATTTCTGGCGGCTAGATCCAGGGTAGCACCCCGACGGCAACATTCCATTCCCCGTCTCGAGCTCTGTGGTGCCTTGACAGCTGCCCAGTTGGCAAAGACGTTAGAGAGAGAACTGACGCTGAAGACGGATCAGACAATTCTCTGGAGCGATTCGACAACAGTGTTAACCTGGTTACAGTCAGAGTCATGTCGCTTCAAAGTCTTCGTGGGTACACGTGTCTCTGAGATCCAGGAGCTAACAGGAGAGAGTACCTGGCGCTATGTCGACTCCGCACAAAACCCGGCAGATGATGTGACTCGTGGGAAAACCCTGGCGGAATTGGCTGTGCCTAACCGCTGGAGCCAAGGACCGTCCTTTCTCCTCAAGGGACCTGCTGAATGGCCATCCTCACCTGGAAAGGCACCAGAAGAGGATGTCACGGAGTACAAGAAGTCTGCTTCGTGTGGAGTGATATCTAGAGCAGACAGACTGGAGACCCACCTGGGTCAGTCATACGAGTCCTGGAAGGATATGGTCGAGTCCGTGGCACAGGAGGTGCACGGGGCGGCAGACCGAGATGGTCCCTTGATAGCAGCCGACTACCGGCAGGCAGAGATGACTATCTTCCGGAGAGTTCAGGCTGAGTGCTTTCCGGAGGAGTTGCGTCACCTAAAGGCAGGGAAAGCGGTACTCCGAAGTAGTCGTCTCCTAACCCTGTCCCCAGAGCTGGACCCCGACGAGGGAATCATACGAGTTGGAGGAAGACTCCGACGTGCCGAATGGTTAGACCCTGCGTTCAAACATCCTGTTATCCTGGACCCCTTGCATCCAGCAACAAAACTCCTTATCCAGGACTACGATGCTCGTCTCTGTCATCCGGGTCCTGAGCGAGTATTCGCAGAGATGCGCCGGGTCTTCTGGATTCTCCGTGGCAGGGAGGCAGTTCGAAGGGTGCAACACCAGTGTAAGGAGTGCCGAAGATGGAAATCTAAGCCGTTGGTCCCGAAGATGGCCGACCTACCTGTGGCCCGTCTACGCTTATACAAACCGCCGTTCTTCTCCACTGGCGTCGACTGCTTCGGGCCTTTTCAAGTCAAAATAGGACGACGCTCAGAGAAGAGATGGGGCATCATCTATAAGTGTCTTACCACCCGGGCGGTGCACCTAGACATCCTCCACAGTATGGATGCCGACTCCTTCCTGATGAGCCTCAGGCGGTTCATCGCTCGAAGAGGGACTCCAGCTGAACTCTATTCTGACCAGGGTACGAACTTTAAGGCAGGAGAGAAGGAGCTCCGTGAGTCTTTTAACAGCATGTCCTCCGACCTCCAACGACTCTTAGCCAATCAGAAAATTGATTTCCACTTCAACCCACCTGCAGCTCCTCACTTCGGGGGAACATGGGAGAGGGAGATCAAGTCTGTCAAGACTGCACTGTATACTGTCATTGGAGGTCAACCTATCTCTGAGGAGGTACTACATACTACCTTACTGGAGGTAGAGGCAATACTGAATACCAAACCTTTGGGCTATACCTCATCCAGTGTTGCTGACTTGGACGCCGTGACTCCTAATGTCCTCTTGATGGGGCGGCTTGATGGAGCACTGCCTCCAGTTGTCTACCCTAAGAGCGAGGGACTAAGCCGGCGGAGATGGCGACACTGCCAAGTTATAGCAGATCACTTCTGGGCAAGGTTCATCAGGTGCTACCTGCCAACCCTTCAATGCAGGCAGAAGTGGCATGGTGCCCCAGCTGATCTGACAGTGGATTCAGTAGTCCTGTTGATGGACCCCCAGTTCCCCAGGGCACTTTGGCCAGTTGGCAGAGTGGTTAAAGTACATCCGAGTGCAGATGGTCATGTGCGATCCGCGGACGTGCAAGTCAAAGACAGAGTATATACCCGGCCAGTTGCCCGGCTTATTACTCTTCCAGTTATCCCAGATGCTGAGGAGGATGAGGAATGCCCTCCGACGGTTTCAAATTGAGGATGAGCCTTTTATGGGAGCAAATTGCACGCAATTTGGGGGCGGCTGTGCAAAAGGCTCTTAATAAGATGGTGTTAGAGCACAGTTGCACTATTTTAGTTGGGACTCTTATTATGAAGTCTGTAGGGAGTGACCGGAAGAGCAGCTATCTCTTCCGCTCAGTGCGAATGACATTGCATCAGCCGCTGCTCGCAGTCAGGTTCACCGCAATCACGAACAGCTGAAGACGTGCATCAAAATCATTATCACCCTCCGATTGGATGTATGTTGTGTTTGTGTGCGTCCTATAAAGAGTGAGTACTTTTAATCCTGCAATGTTCGCTGATTGATGCTCGTTATCAGTAATGACGCAGTTATCGGCTGTATAATGTTACATGGCGACGTTAATTAATCCGTGCCAGCTCTTATAACTTATCTGTCGATCTTTAAAGTTCAGAGTTATAATGTTTATAATGTTACAGTAAATAATGTAGATAAATAGTGAAAGTAAATGTGATGGAAGATGTTTATGCATCATTGTTGTTATGAGGGGAGCAGCCTATAGTCAGTATGTGAATGATGATTTGTAATAGTGTTTGCTGTTATTTGAGTATTGCTCTTTGTGTGTTGCAGAGAAACCACACACACACACACACCCGTACGTGCATCTACATCCCTACCTATGATAATGCCAACCAAGTCTACGGCAGCTGATATGCATTCAGTCCACTTATGAGCAAAGTTCACCTCAGTTAAAGCAGGACTCACTGACTGTACATCAGGTCTCCGCTAAGTGTGCCTACTCTGCTCACGCAGTGTGTCATTGTCGATCAACCACTGCATGCTCATCGGTAATCGTCCTCAGGCTCAAACAGGCTCAATCAAAGCTAAGGAGATCCATTTCCTCCGGAGGCTGCGAAAGGAAGCCCTACACAGTCCACTGCACCATTCATCTCAAACCCTCATAGCTTGTTAATGGTTTTGTAAAGGCTGACTCCTCCCTCTAATGTTGATTCTTCATACCAGCAATAATAAAATCAGTTCAAACTGACACGTCGCTCTGTGGTGTTCTGACCGACACACCTGGTTCACTGCGATCCAACTAGCCCTAGCAGCTTCAGGTAGCTCTTCGCTACAGCATGCATTACAGACAGGAAAGGACGCATGGAAAGGAGCTTCCTCATCTCAGGGCATTGCTGAGCCACCTTGGACAAATATGGGAAATATTTGCATGCCACATCGGAGCAAAGGAATGTGATGTTTCCTGGGACATTTTCTGCTAACATCCTTTGAAGGAAAAGAGGGTAGGCAAAAATCTCCCTTCGAAACATGTTTAGTGCTCCAAGGAGGACTCCATGGCGACAGACAGCAATTTCAAGCCCTTCCTCATCCAATTTGCTGGTGTTTTTCCTGGAAGACTCCTTAGCTGCTCTCCAACTTGACGATCCACACGACCCTTTTCCTGAGATCTATAAATTCAAAGACTATAACATAAAACTAAATGAATTATTAAACCCTCTAAGAATTGTGACTGTCAACAGGTCCTCAAAGTTACAGGACTGGATGATGTGTTCTGTTTGCACAACTAGGATAAACTGGTTTTACACGTGTGAAACCTCAAAATGTTTGGATATAAAGAGCCATCACTGTCCTTTTGAAATAGTTTAAGAAATTAAATCTGAGCTTCAGAAAGTTCTCAGGTATGCCTTTCCGTAAAATAATTACCTTAAAGTAATTTTAATAAGACATTTAACCCTGGAGAAGCTTAAACCAAGCAAGTCTAAGAAATATCAGTAATTTCCTGCACAGGTTACACTCTCTGTTCTTGTTAACTGACTCTTTCATGAAAAATAAGTCTGTATGATTATGTTATTATACTTAAAGTAAATAGTGTCAAGACAGCAGTGAGACAAAAACAAATATTGAAACTTGCATGATTTGTTTGTCTGTGGATGTTGTCAACAAACTCAGCAACCTCCTCATCTTTCTGAATGAAGACACCTTCAAAGTTGCCTGGCTCTGAAGTGCTGAAACAATACAGTGAGAGCTGTTCAAACAAACAATGTCCATTTTTCATACACTGTTGACATGGGCAACTAGTTAACTTAACCCATATATCTAATGCACAAATGTAAAAAAAAAAAAAAAAAAATCATATTGAAATTTCTACATTTTGGCTCCTTAACCTGACTATGGCTACTAAACATTTGAAGTTTAGGAAGCAATAGTTAGGAATACTTTTTTGGTCTGAAACCCTAAATGTGAAATACCTTGCATTTGATTTGAAGCGATAAAGCTTGCGGTT
This sequence comes from Semotilus atromaculatus, assembly GCA_031834385.1. Lineage (NCBI taxonomy): Eukaryota > Metazoa > Chordata > Actinopteri > Cypriniformes > Leuciscidae > Semotilus > Semotilus atromaculatus. The sequence goes on from JAULUF010000007.1 coordinate 20,391,922, forward strand.
TCCGTCAAACTGACACTGCAAGCATCTCTGGAGTGCAGGCAGGGCAGTCAAATGATTTCTTGTGGAATATTTTCTCCACCTCATATGTCACAGCAACCCACTCAGAAAAGCTTTTGCTGAAGGTATCAGCTGATATTTTGCCAGCCTTTTAGATATAGGACAAACATAGGAGAAAAGTCTAAGGAAAATAATATTTGTGTATGTGTAACTCACCATAAACAGTAACTAATAAACATTGCATGCATTTTCATTAAGCTTGGCAAAATTGAAAACTCACTCTTCCGAAGCGACCTGTTCTTTCATCAAGCATTTTGATGTACGCCTTAAGTGACACACCTGGTGCAGCCATCTTAAGGTCATAAAAAGACTGGAAGACATCAGTGGTATACAGGGTGCAAAAATTGATGGTGCCAGGCCAGTATCCATCACGCTGGATGTCCTTAATGGTGGGGGACCATGTTAGGCAACAGCTGGTGCAACTCACAACTGGCAATACAAGGTTGTAGCGGCCTGTAGAGAGCATTAATTCAAATAAATCAATGAAGTAATACTGTCAACAGAAGAAGAAAATAGACCGTTGTTTCTAATTCCCTCTTTCTGGTAAGTTTAAATGGTTATAGGAAAAGATTGCAAGAAAATGTTGCGGAAAACACATGATAATGCACTTGAAATGGAGGTACTGCCACCTTGTCGTGCTCGTGCATTACAACAAAATACCGCTTGGATGATACATTAACACACATACACCCACAGTGAAATTGGGCAAAACCACTTGCATGATGAGTAATCATGAACAACAAGGAAGGGAGGTCAGTGCACATGTGTGGGCGTAGTGTGTGTGACAGAAGAGAAAGAGAGTTGTGCAGAGTTTCCCGCACCTCGCGGGATGGTTGAATCATTTATCACCATTAATGAACCATGCAAAGAATATTATATAGTTTTTAAACAGTACTTAGAATATACCCGCGACAAACCGTGATGTGCATGCAATTCTCAGCGGGCACAACTCGGCACAAGACTTGCAAGCGAGCAGAGCAGATAGAAAAATGTCAACAATAAGCCTCAGTTTAGCTGTAAGTGTACAGGGTAAGTTACAGTGACTAAATAATAGAGACTGCAACTCCACAGCTTCTCAAGATTAAAGCGAAGCTACCATGCGTAAAATGTCCACTTACCATTTATGGTTATGACAGCCACATTTCTGCCAGGTAACACATGAATGTTGCCTGTTAAACCAACGCATCCTCATCCCAAGGCGTCATATTCTGACACTTTGACAAAGCGTCTAAATCCAACGCGCATGGAACCCTTTAGCGTCAATATAACACGCAGAGAGATGGGTAGGTTTAGGTATGGTGTAGGTTTAGGGTTAGACCGCTAGGAGGCGCCTTGTGACCCATATATATCGGCGTCTCATATTGACGCTAAAGGGTGCCATGTGCGTTCGATATAGACGCTTTGGCAAAAGCGTCATTATATTACGCCTTGGGATGAGAACGGGCTGGTTAAACAGCCACACAAACGATCAGGTCTCCGTATAGGTAACAGCCGTGCTATCAAAAAAATTAAAATGTTTATTGTTTAGATACCCAAAAAAAGCACACACACTAACTTGTTCTGCAAATATTAACTATTTATTCAACTAAAAAGATGCATTGCATAGAGAATTTGAAAAACATCAACATTTGGTTTCTTAATGCAAATCCAGTAACAGGAATAGCACATGTTTCATACATAGGAAGTCATAATACTTGGAAATGGTCTTACCCATTTCCTGGCCCAACTCTGACAAAGGCTGCAAAAACCCTCCAGTTAGTGACTCTCTGTTGTGCAAGACAAAGCGTGTATGAACACCAGTATCACAGTCCTCACAAAGGAATGGGAAAGGCAGGCAGTCCAGACACCTCACAACAGCTTGTTTGCCACACTGGCACCCACAATGTGAATGTGGATCTTGGGTAGCCAGCATATTTTCTACAAGAAATGGCCTGGCCTCTTTCCACTTTTGTGAGGACACTGTGTTTCTGATCTCCCAGTCAGTAGCAGCTGACTCAGGTGACGCCTCACAAGTCACTGCTGTATCCTCTAATGTACCGTCTACTTCATCCTCAAGCAGCTCAAGGAGCTCCTGACGAAGCACTTCAGTTTCAGATCCTAACAGAAAAAGAATGAAATAAACAAATAAATAAACTTCGCCAATAAACCAACTGTATTGTTTCAAATTGACAACAGCTCATACATTTCTACCTAAACCAAAACTGTCAAGAAATGACATCTAAACTAATTAAAAGTATAATCTATACAGGCAATTACAATACACTACACTATGCTTTAATTGTGTACCTTTTGTTAGGTTGACACTGGCAACAACATCAGTAGGTGCCGCACATCTGGGCTGTTCTGTGTTAACAATAATTTTTTTAAGGAAATACAGGTGGCAAAGACATGCAGGCTTTAGAAGGGAGACTATCAGTTTTCAGTACAATTCTGACAATAAAATTGTATCTGTTTTATTAACTGATGGTATTGCTGCTGAGACTCCAACCCCTTCAACATGACATAAGGAGAGAATAAAGACAATCTGGAACTTTGAAACTCCTTTTCACAGACTTTAATAAGGTTATGGAGATTAAAACCATGTTAATATCAATCTTTATTAGTTTTTCATTAATCACACAATGTGTTTTTGCTTTACCTGTGCGTTGATGTTGTTTGGTAGTTGGCGCTGAAAATGACAGAGACAAATTTAGTACTGGAAATTTTTAAGTAAACATTTCGGTAACACTTTATATTACGACCCGCAAACAACTGCGTAAGTAAACCGAAATTACGGTGTACGTTTCTGTAATTATAGTGTACTTCTGTGTAGGTATAAGGGAACAATATGTTAAGTTTTGGGTTATAAAGGAGTAACAAGCGCCACTTTAATTTACAGCCCGCAGGAGTCACACTTACCCTGTAAATACAGTTGAAACGGGTAACAAACACTACTTACTATGTAACAATACGAAACAACACGATTTGCACAGTACAGAGAAATGTACTCTTATTAAGAAAACAAACAAAAAAAAATTACACATGTAGGCTATATTTGCCCTGACATTTAAGTGTCATTACAATACAATGTGATAAGGTAAGTATTAAGTACTACATGTTACGTTCTAAATTAAAATCATAGCAGAAACATTTTTTTTTTTTGGCTTAACGTTGGCTTAACGTTAAGTAGTTTAGTAAGAAAAGCCAATAAATAAATTTTTTATCATACTGTGCTTACATACAGCCATATATATACACTCACCGGCCACTTTATTAGGTACCCCATGCTAGTAACGGGTTGGACCCCCTTTTGCCTTCAGAACTGCCTCAATTCTTCGTGGCATAGATTCAACAAGGTGCTGGAAGCATTCCTCAGGGAGTTTGGTCCATATTGACATGATGGCATCACACAGTTGCCGCAGATTTGTCGGCTGCACATCCATGATGCGAATCTCCCGTTCCACCACATCCCAAAGATGCTCTATTGGATTGAGATCTGGTGACTGTGGAGGCCATTTGAGTACAGCAAACTCATTGTCATGTTCAAGAAACCAGTCTGAGATGATTCCAGCTTTATGACATGGCACATTATCCTGCTGAAAGTAGCCATCAGAAGTTGGGTACATTGTGGTCATAAAGGGATGGACATGGTCAGCAACAATACTCAGGTAGGCTGTGGCGTTGCAACGATGCTCAATTGGTACCAAGGGGCCCAAAGAGTGCCAAGAAAATATTCCCCACACCATGACACCACCACCACCAGCCTGAACCGTTGATACAAGGCAGGATGGATCCATGCTTTCATGTTGTAGACGCCAAATTCTGACCCTACCATCCGAATGTCGCAGCAGAAATCGAGACTCATCAGACCAGGCAACGTTTTTCCAATCTTCTATTGTCCAATTTCGATGAGCTTGTGCAAATTGTAGCCTCAGTTTCCTGTTCTTAGCTGAAAGGAGTGGCACCCGGTGTGGTCTTCTGCTGCTGTAGCCCATCTGCCTCAAAGTTCGACGTACTGTGCGTTCAGAGATGCTCTTCTGCCCACCTTGGTTGTAACGGGTGGTTATTTGAGTCACTGTTGCCCTTCTATCAGCTCGAACCAGTCTGGCCATTCTCCTCTGACCTCTGGCATCAACAAGGCATTTCCGCCCACAGAACTGCCGCTCACTGGATGTTTTTTTCTTTTTCGGACCATTCTCTGTAAACCCTAGAGATGGTTGTGCGTGAAAATCCCAGTAGATTAGCAGTTTCTGAAATACTCAGACCAGCCCTTCTGGCACCAACAATCATGCCACGTTCAAAGTCACTCAAATCACCTTTCTTCCCCATACTGATGCTCGGTTTGAACTGCAGGAGATTGTCTTGACCATGTCTACATGCCTAAATGCACTGAGTTGCCGCCATGTGATTGGCTGCTTAGAAATTAAGTGTTAAGGAGCAGTTGGACAGGTGTACCTAATAAAGTGGCCGGTGAGTGTATATATATATATATATATGTTGAATTTACAACCCACAGATGTCAAAATTAGGCTACCCTGTAACTAGGCTACATTGCACAAGAACATATTTTGCCAGAAATGTGATAAAAACTTTTATATAGCTACAACAGACGTACAATTTTTGCCTGGAATATATTAACAGAATAGGTAGCCTACCTGTTAGTTTTAAAATAATTACATCATAAATAATTTGCTTATATATCTGGTTATATATCTGGTTGTACCCCTTTATTACCCACAACTTAACATATTGTTCCCTTATACCTACACGGAGGTACACTATAATTACAGAAACGTAAACCGTAATTTCGGTTTACTTACGAAGTTCTTTGCAGGTTATATATCTGCTCGTTACCCCTTTATTACCCACAACTTAACATATTGTTCCCTTATACCTACACGGAAGTACACTATAATTACAGAAACGTACACCGTAATTTCGGTTTACTTACGCAGTTGTTTGCGGGTCGTAATATAAAGTGTTACCAACATTTCAAAAGGAGAAATATAAGTAGGACAACTAACCAGATGGTATTCCACTGGTTTTTCTACTGGATGAAGGCCTTTTAGGAATAACAACCCCATGCCTGTCACGCTTCTTCCATTGGACAGGGGTTGGATTGTGTTCCCTCAGTGCCTTAAGTTCCTTCTGAGCCTCACTCTGTGTAATTCAACAAGAAACAAAAACGCAACACTCCAAATAATTAGTCAATAATGTAGGTGTAAAATCATTTTTCAAACGTTTTGCCATAATGCAACTTAACTTACCTCCAAAACCCGAATAAATCTGTTTGCATCCTGAAGCTCTTCCTCTAACTCCAAATCTTCAGCATCAAAATCCAAACCACTCATTTTTCAACAAACTACAGGAGAGATAATATTGACAGAACATGTCTGTAACATTAAAATAACAGATAGCTTACTTAATGAAAACCTACAATGTATCTTCATAGTTTGTACTCGGGTGAAAATGCAAAGTAACTAAGTTATAAAGTGAGGTTATAATGTCATAAGGTATTTCACTTTTTACAGAAATACCTGAATTTTCATTTCACACACTCACTTTAATAACGTTACCATATATCATATTGTAATGGCCGTTTTGTGGCCCGTACAATTAATTCATTTTGCCCCAACTTCATTACAGATTGCAACAGTCTCTTCAGACAAACCTGCAGCCATGTTTCCCTTACGGTAGAATTTAGCTAGCAAGCCCGTTAGCTAGTTTAAATGGGCTTAAACTACTTTAATAACGAGTCAAATATTTACATTTAATTTTTTTCCTTCTTGAAAAAGGTTTGCGAGATTTTAGCAAATCAAGCCAGTTACGTTGTCTTTCTAAAACAGTTGTATATTATCACCTTCAGAACTTGACTTACCTGTCTCAGAAAATGCTCACAAAGAAAAAACTCCCATCAAACTCTGGCGCATTTTTTTTTGCACTTGCACTTCATTGGGTGAATGCACTGACCCCGTCAGTGTATCCATAGCAACGGATTATGGGTAGTTCTCTTCTGGCAAATATTTTATCGAGATTAATTGATTATTAATGTTGTAATAGTAACGTTTGTGGCTAATGGTAGGCTGAATATAAATATTAATAATAAAATAATCTTTAAACCAATCAATAGGGATCTTCGCCGTGACGTCACGACGCGGTTACATGCGCTCTGGTTGGCAAAAAGAAAAGTAATGGCTTGCTGCGCAGCGCAAACACAGAAGACAAATGGTTGTATCGTGCTGTGTGATCGGCTGTGTTAAGAGGTTCGATAAGAGTAACCTTCTACCGCATACCTAAACAGCTTGAATCAAGAAGATAGCTGTGGATTTCTGCAATTAGGCGTCTAGAATAGGGTACACATTTAAACCCAGATATCACCATGATAAGTAGTGTTGTAGTCAAGACCACCTAACCCGAGACCAAGACAAGACCAAGACCAGAGTGTATCGAGACCGAGACAAGACCAAGACTTTTAGGGGCCGAGACCAAGACCGAGACCAAGACCGAGGGAGGGCAAGACCGAGACCAAGACCAAGACCAGCGCCCCACACTACATGACACAAAAAATTGTGAAACATGATCAAAAGAGCTTCTCAAATTGATCTGAAAGATCCACATTAGCATAAAAATACATAGCCTAGATATTAAACACTCAAAGTTTAAATAAACGTAACCATCTTTATTCAATACTCCTGGGTGACTTCCATCATTTAGTACAGAATGTAAAACAATTATTCATTGTTCATCACTAAAGTCTTCACTTTTCTCCGCATTTTATAAACAATACATAAAGTTATGTTGTTTTTAAACCTACAACAATCCTTTTTTAAAGGTATTTTAGCACAATTCACAACCAGCGGTAATTCAGGAAAAAATATCCGAATGCTCCACATGAAACTACGGTCTTCCGACCTTACCATCATGTTGATTTATTTTTATTAATATGTGCCATGCAAGACAGCGCTAGGAGACGGTGAACCCTTGTTTATACTTTCGCCTGGCTCCGATGAGAAAGAGTGCGCGCGTTCGCTCTCGCTCGCTCTCTCGCTCTCTGTCACACGCGCAGCAGTTCGTCTACTTTACTCATCGATCGTTTTACATCCAATAAAAGCAAGGATGTTAACAAAAAAATGAGACAATATACTGGCAATTTAGTGATATTTCCACAGTTATGGTCTTGACTGGTCTTGAAAAAAAATCGCGAGTCCTCAATGTCCGAGACCGAGACAAGACCGAGACCAAATGGACGAGACCGAGACCATCAAAAAGTGGTCTCGAGACCAAGACCGGTCTCGAGTAGGCTACTACAACCATAGACATAATATATACATAGACGCCCTATTGGCCGCTTTGGAACGTTGCTGCGATACGTCAACGGGTCCGCCATTTTGCGGAGGGCAAGACTGCGCTGTAAGCAAATGCAAGTAAACGGGTGAGCTGCGGTTTTTCTGGATAAAAACAAAATAACGTTTACATTTATGAACCGATTTCAGTGGTTTGTACATGGTGCACAAAAAGTTCCATCTCTAGTTATTTAAAATCTCGATAGTTAGACTTATAACATTTTTTTTTTATAAGAAATTGTCAAAGCTCAGGCTTGTCATGTATTTGGCTTTATATTCTTGGATAAGAATTGTGAAGACCCCCATACTGAGATATAATTTAATTTTCTTATTAAATGAAATAAAGTTTTTTTTATTGTGAAAAAAAGCATTTTCTGTATTTGATCCGATTTTTGCTTTTCTTGTGCTTAGAATTGAGCCATTGAGAAAATAAAACAAATCAGCAAATCACACATGCAGGTGCTTTCTGTATTTTTATAGCACGAAAATTTTTGATATTTACAGATACTCCAAATATACAATAAAAAAGATAACTGATGGATCCTTTATGGTAATACATATGATATGGACGGTACAATTACAGTGTGCACTTCAAATAGTAAATATAAGAAAGTGAGAAGTAATAGTAAATAGTTTAGTGTATAGTCAATAAAAAATACAAACAGTATACAGCAAGTAAAATAGTAATGAATAGTATAATTATATAATATCATAAGTACAATAATATATAGATAATAGCATATACTTTATGTATAATACTAAATTAAAAGCAATAGAATATGAAATATTAATTACAGAATATAGACAATTAAAAAAATAATAAGTTAAATAGTGACTAGTACAATAATTTAACACCATAACTATAATAGATTGATAATCGCAAGTGGTATAATAAAAATAATAATAGCAAATACATTGTAATTTTAATTGCGGAATAATATAGACAATACTAAAAATAGAAAATGATTAATTTCACTGTTATCCATCAGTCATCTATAATCACTCATCCTTTGTAAGGTTAGAGCTAAAACCCCTTGAAAAGAACTGCTTTGCAGAGCTTTTTTCTTGAGTTGCCACTCTGTAGTGTCAGAGTGTTACGTTTGGCAATGTGGTGCATCCTCAGTTTGTGAAAGACAGACACAACTAATGACAAGAGAGAAAAATGATGGTTGTCAATTCCAAACTGTGTTTCCTGTATGTGCTTGTGTTGACCTTAAAAATTTAAATGGTATTTTTCTGTGTATTTTATTTTGCTTTTGCATTCGTTATATTGTGAATCATTTCCTCCGGGACTTTTATTTTGAAATAGCGATCTGATAGCACAATAGGCTATGTGCACAAGCCGTTGTGACGAACTTCCGCTATTGTCAGAAGTTGGCAAATCAGTTTCCGGTTTACGACTGCTCATCCTTATCCGCTATAAACAAACAAGATGAGAGCTGCTGTTGTATAAATAAATAAAAAGAGATATAATGTGCGTGACACATCTACATTTCTAAGAACTGTAGGTTGATCTAACGCTCGTTTCAAACATACTCCGTTTGCCGTGCGTGTTGCGTTGCAGGAGCAGCGCGTGCGATAGTGCTTTCACATGATGCGTTGGCAGCAGTGAATAACTGATCCGCGGCTGTACCACAAACACATACTTACTATTTTTATATTAAATCCAGAAGTTATGCTGCAACTTTTATTTAAAAAAAGTTGTGTCAGCATTGCGATTCTCTTTGTTAAACATACACTGGATGTATGCACGTTTTAACACCATTTAAACAACGTAGGGCTATTATTCCATGCATTACTTATATTAAGTTGCTCAAGCAAGTGGTCAAATATTTAACTATGTACTTATATTAAAATCGCAAATATTTTAAATTAAAACTTAGAATTGACAAAAACAGTCGACTCTCATGCATTTTCTTTTGTATTTAAATTTTAATACAATAGATCTTACATCTTACAACTTGTTTTTCCACCTCCACGAATGAGACGAGTGTTGTTCATTATGTCGCCTTGTTGTTGTAGTATATATAATATAATAATATAATATTGTAAAACTGATTATATAAGATTATGTATCAGTCAACAACACGAGTGGCTCATGTAACAAAATAAATCTTAATACTTCATGAACTTAATACATTTTTATTTAAAGTTGCTAAATGCCATGAGTTGGGATTTTTTGCATACAGCATTTCATTTTTGCTCAGGTCTACGTTTATTTTTTAAAGTCACACACATATTGTAATGAACTATTAATACTTGATTTGAAGTACATTTAGATCCACATCATTGGTTATTCTTTTTTTTTTTTCTTAAAAACTGTGTAGTGGTGGAAATTACGGATTATGGTGGAAAGATTGTTTCCGTTAATTTTTTACTTAAATTGCCAGTCCAAAATACGTTTAACCATGTATTTTATTATTTAACATATCATTTGTAATCATTATTTTTAAAACAATTAGGTATACTGTTCAATTTATATGCAAATTATATGAACCAGCTCAAAACAATTTCATTCAAAAAAAGCTGTGCACTGTGTGTGTGTGTGTGTGTACTTTACATATTTTTATGTCATGACTGTGAAAAATAGTAGTATATAATTAAATGCATTTATGGTGAAATAACATTTTCAGGTCAATCTTTGTTCATTGTGACCAGGAAGCATCTGGTGTCACTTTAATTCAGCGTTTGCATCACCATAAAATACTTCTCTACTTTCTCTTCTTTATAGAAGCTATCAATTTTAAGTTTTAAAATTTGCGATTTTAACATGGTTAAATAGTTGACCACTTTCTTGAGCAACTTAATATAGCCTAAGTATAAGTAATGCATGTAATAATAGCCCTACGTTGTTTAAATTGTGTTTAAACGTGCATACATCCAGTGTATGTATAACAAAGAGAATCGCAATGCTGACACAACTTTTTTTTAAATAAAAGTTGCAGCATAACTTCTGGATTTAATATAAAAATAGTAAGTATGTGTTTGTGGTACAGCCGCGGATCAGTTATTCACTGCTGCCAACGCATCATGTGAAAGCACTATCGCACGCGCTGCTCCTGCAACGCAACACGCACGGCAAACGGAGTATGTTTGAAACGAGCGTTAGATCAACCTACAGTTCTTAGAAACGTAGATGTGTCACGCACATTATATCTCTTTTTTTCGTACAACATTAGCTCTCATCTTGTTTGTTTATAGCGAATGCGGATGAGCAGTCGTAAACCGGAAACTGATTTGCCAACTTCTGACAATAGCGGAAGTTCGTCACAACGGCTTGTGCACATAGCCCATTGCGGATATGTTATGACATGTTCAGAATGAAACAGAGAAAGGAAAGCATCGCAGCACAGCTTACAAATGCGATCTTCTAACAGTTTAGCCTTGGAAAACATTTGACTGTAAGTAATTAACAAGTTTATTCTACTATAATTAAGTTATGATTATTGAATGTAACAAGTGATTGAACTGATTACAACATTGAAACGAACTTGGTAGAGAATGGTTTGAACTGAGAGCAATCAGTGACTGTTATCCAACAGTATTATTGTATTTGTTTTCCTGTAATATATATTTACATATTTTATTTTTTGTATTTCAGTTTTACAGTAAAGAATAATCACCAAGAAAAGTTACGCCTTGGGACTTTATTTCAATATGTTCACTATCTGTCTAATGGAGCACAGTCACGTTCTGTGAGGGCAGAATAGTAAAAAGTCAAATCTCACTGCGGGCTAAGCTTAAGAAGGTTTCTGCATGAACAGCTCATGATACTGCGGTCTTTCAAGAGACTTCCTCCTCTTGAAGATAAAGTGCAACTCACAATGGAGCAACAACAAGGAGCATGCTACCAACCAACTGAGGAAGAGGAGCACATGAGGAAATCCACTGAGCCTCTAAAGCCGATGGATACACGATCGCGATCCTCCAGGTCATCAAGGTCCAGCACAAGCTCAGCAGCTGTGAGAGCCAGAGCAAAGCAGTTGCAGCGCGAGCTCAAATTGCCTATGCAGAAAAAGAGGCACTTATGATGAAACAAAAAGCAGAGCTTGAAGCAAGTATGATGAAACAAAAAGCAGATTTGGATGCCAGTCTACACATCTTACAGGTTGAACGTGCAGCAGCAGTCGCTTCAGCTGAAGCAGCAGCATACGAGGAAGCAGAAGAAGAGCGTGAAAGTGACGAATTTCATGTAAAGACAGTTCCTGACATGCAGCCAGTCAATGTTGTTCAGCGTACCTGTGAGTATGTACAACAGCACTCAAGAGAATCTTTCACAGAACTGCTATTTAATGATGAGTCATTAGAAACCAAAGTTAAGCCACCATTACCTCCAGCTACAGCAAAAGTTGACTATACACTGCCGGCACAACATTATTCAGATGTAAACAATCTGTGTTTTACAAATCAAAAGATCGATTCTGTAAAAAAAGAAGCAAAAAATGAGAATGATGCGAAAAGAACATCATTTAATCATTCTTCACGATATGTACCAGAGACACAAGTTTCATCAGATCTGACCAAATATCTGATCAGACGTGAAATGGTCAGTTCTGGTCTTCTGAAATTTGATGACTGCACAGAGAACTACTGGGCGTGGAAAGCCTCTTTTGTTAATTCAACTAGAGAACTGAATCTAACAGCCAGAGAAGAGTTGGATTTGATGATAAAATGGCTAGGAAAAGACTCCTCGGAACAGGTCAAAAGAATAAGGTCTGTGCATGTTCTTAATGCAATAGCAGCAATCAGTATGGCTTGGCAGCGTTTAGAGGAGTGCTATGGAGCACCTGAAGTGATTGAAAACGCACTTCTAAAGAAAATTGAAAATCTACCGAAACTGTCAAACAAAGACAACCACAAATTGAGAGAGTTAGGAGATATCCTTCTTGAACTGGAATGTGCTAAAGCTGAGGGGTACCTTCCAGGTCTTGCTTATCTCGACACTCCACGTGGGGTTAATCCAATAGTAGAAAAACTGCCCATAAGCCTCCAAGACAAATGGATCGTTCAGGGGTCCAAATACAAGGAGGATAATCAGGTAGCATTCCCTCCCTTTGTCTTTTTCTCACAGTTTGTGAGAAATCAAGCTAAAATAAGGAATGACCCCAGTTTTTCATTCTCCACTTCTAGTAGTCAACCAGCATCAAGCAGAGTCGAACCCAACAAATTCAGTGGAAGGAGTTCTGTAACTGTACATCGAACAGAAGTGTCATCTCAGACGTTTGATTTGCAGGCAAAACAGTATCAGAAACGAATTGAAAGTCCAGATCGGTTTTGTCCAATTCATCGCAAGCCTCATCCACTCAAAAAGTGTAGGACCTTTAGAGAGAGACCGATAGAGGAGCGTATATCTTTTCTAAAAGAAAATCATATCTGCTTCAGATGCTGTGACTCTACCAAGCATATTGCAAAATATTGCAAAGCACCAATCAAATGTTCTGACTGTAACAGCGAAAGACATGTTGCTGCTCTGCACTCAGATCCACCATTTCCAACTCCAGATAAGCCTATCAAGGAGAAAGAGCAATGCGGGGAGCAGACTGATATCTCACCTACCTCGGTTACTTCAAAATGCACAGAGATATGTGGTGAGTCTGATCATGCAAGATCATGTTCTAAAATTTGTCTGGTGACAGTGTATCCTGCTGGCAAAAGAGAGAAAGCGGTCAGGGTATATGCGGTCTTGGATGAACAAAGTAACAGATCTTTAGCCAAGACAGAGTTTTTCAATCTTTTCAAAATCGAAGCCAACTTCGCCCCATACACTATTAAGACATGTGCTGGGGTAAATCAGACTTCTGGACGGAGAGCCATAAACTTTATGGTAGAATCTATAGATGGACTGACAAAACTCTCATTGCCAACCTTGATAGAGTGTGATATGCTGCCAGATGATAGAACAGAGATTCCCTCTCCGGATGTTGCTCAGCATTATCCTCACCTACGGCCAATTCTAAATAGAATCCCTTCAGTTGATCCTGATGCTCCCATCCTTTTACTTTTAGGAAGAGATATTCTGAGGGTACACAAAGTTAGAAAGCAAATCAATGGACCAAATGATACTCCATATGCTCAGAGACTGGATCTTGGATGGGTGATAGTTGGGGAAGTGTGCCTGGGAACAGCACATCGACCTTTGAGTGTAAATGTCTATCGGACATATGTGCAGAGTAATGGTCGCACATCATATCTCACTCCTTGCCCAAAACAGATTCAAGTGAAGGAATGTGTTGGTGAGATACCAAAGCATCTTACCATGTCATCAGAATATGATGTAAAATTAGGTGCAAGGAAAACTACCGATAACTTGGGTTGTACAGTGTTCCAAAGAACACAAGATGACGACAAGCCTGGGCTGTCTGTGGAGGATAACGTTTTTTTAGAAATCATGGACAGAGATGTATTCCAGGATTCCGCAAACAGCTGGGTCGCACCATTACCCTTTCGCTCCCCAAGGTCTCGTTTGCCAAATAATAGAGATCAGGCAATGCAACGCCTCACATCACTTCGCAAAACTCTGGATAAAAAACCTAAAATGAAACGCCAGTTCATTGAATTCATGCAAAAACTGTTTGACAATGACCATGCAGAGCATGCCCCTCCTGCGGATAAAGAAGAAGAGAGTTGGTACCTTCCTATGTTTGGTGTTTACCACCCGCAAAAACCTGACCAAATCAGGGTTGTGTTTGACTCAAGTGCAGAATTTGAAGGCATGTCACTCAACAAGGTGTTACTCAGTGGACCTGATTTAAACAATACACTCCTTGGAGTTCTCATGAGGTTCCGAAAAGAGAGCATTGCAGTGACAGCGGACGTGCAGCAGATGTTTTATTGTTTTGTAGTACGCGAAGACCACAGAGATTATTTAAGGTTTTTGTGGTATGAGGACAACAACCTAGAAAAAAGGGTAACTGAGAACAGGATGAAAGTCCATGTATTTGGAAACAGTCCTTCACCTGCTGTGGCAATTTACTGCATGCGACGAGCTGCTCTGCAGGGAGAAAATGATTATGGCTCCGATGCCAAGCACTTTGTTGTGAGAAATTTTTACGTTGATGATGGGCTGACTTCAGTCTCCACTTCTGAGGAAGCCGTTGACCTCTTCAAAAACACACAAAAAATGCTTGCAGAGTCAAATCTTAGATTACACAAAATCGCATCCAACAGCAAAACCGTCATGGAAGCATTTCCCAAAGAAGATCATGCCAAAGATTTGAAGGACTTAGACCTAGGAGTTGATGATTTGCCTGTTCAACACAGTCTGGGTCTCTCTTGGAACTTGGAGACTGACAGCTTTAATTTTCAAGTTAATCAAGAAGAGAAGCCATTTACAAGAAGGGGCATTTTATCCACAGTGAATAGTCTATTCGACCCACTTGGATTTCTGGCTCCTGTCGTAGTGCGAGGAAAAGCGTTACTCAGAGAACTTTCATCTGAACAGAACGATTGGGACACACCTCTTTCAAAAGAAAGACAAGGAGAGTGGAATGAATGGAGGAATTCTCTAATGACATTGGAAAATTTGCAGATTAAGAGGCTATATGTACCTGTTCCGCTGTCCGCTACTCAAACAAAAGAACTGTGCTTCTTCTCGGATGCCTCCACAGTTGCAATAGGAGCAGTAGCTTACCTTAGGGTAGTTGATGCTGATAATCAATGTCAAGTTGGGTTTGTTATGGGGAAAGCAAAGTTAGCCCCTCGTCCAGCTCACACCATACCTCGCCTAGAATTATGTGCAGCTGTGCTAGCAGTGGAAATGTATGAAACGATCAGGGATGAGATTGATGAGGAAATAGACTCCGTTCGGTTCTTCACAGACAGCAGGGTAGTCTTAGGATATATCCATAATGTCACAAAGATATTTTATTTGTACGTAGCCAATCGGGTGACTCGAATAAGGAAATCAACACATCCTGACCAGTGGTGTTATGTAAATACCAACAACAACCCAGCAGACCTTGCCACCAGAGCTGTGTCAGCGGAACGCCTACAGTATACACGTTGGTTTTCTGGCCCACAATTTCTACTTCAGAGCAATGCTCAAGAATTGACTGAGACCTTTGAATTGGCGGAACCTGATGCTGAAGTTCGACCAGACATTTCAGTTCTTGCAACCAAGATTTCTGCAGCTCAACTAACCTCTCACAGATTTGAGAGGTTCTCAAGCTGGAAAGCTCTTTGTATGTCAATAGCTCGACTAATTCATGTTGCAAGATCCTATTCTGGTAAAACAGATGACACTCATTGTAAAGGTTGGCATAACTGCACCAAATCCTGTAGCATTAGTGAGTTGACAAAAGCCAAGAATACAATCATACGCAGTGTGCAACAGGAAACTTTTAAGGAAGAGTTTGAGTGCCTTAAAAACGGGGTGGTCCTTGCAAAACGAAGCCTTCTTCGAAAATTAAATCCTGTAATTGATGAGAATGGGTTGCTGAGAGTTGGAGGTCGTGTATCTTCATCAGACCTGTCTCAAAGCGAAAAGCATCCTCTCATTATCCCAAACAAGCACCATGTTGCCACCCTCCTGGTAAGACACTATCATAACCAGGTAGCACACCAGGGTCGCCATTTTACTGATGGAGCCATCAGAGCAGCTGGATTTTGGATAATAGGAAGCAAACGTCTCGTTTCTAACAATATTCACAACTGTGTTATCTGCCGCAAGCTCAGAGGGAAATTGCAGATTCAAAGAATGGCAGACTTGCCTGCAGATCGGCTGTCTTCTGAACCACCTTTTACTAATGTGGGCATTGATGTGTTTGGCCCATGGAGTGTAGTCACACGGCGTACTAGAGGTGGCAGTGCGGATTCAAAACGCTGGGCAGTGATATTCGTATGCATGTCTGTCAGGGCAGTGCATATTGAGTTAATTGAATCTATGTCTACACCAAGTTTCATCAATGCATTGCGACGTTTTTTCTCCATCCGTGGTCCAGCAAAACTACTTCGCTCTGATAGAGGGACAAATTTTGTTGGTGCCTGCAAAGAGTTGAAAATCAATGTGAACGACACAGAGGTAAACCATTATCTTAAGGACAAAGGATGCACATGGATTTTCAATCCACCCCATGCTTCTCACATGGGGGGATCGTGGGAGAGACTCATTGGAGTTGCTAGACGAATTCTGGATGGTATGCTGATTCAAAAACCCACACGCCTAACACATGAGGTTTTGGCAACTCTAATGGCGGAAGTTATGGCAGTCATAAATGCCAGGCCTTTGGTACCAGTGTCTACAGACCCAGAAGCACCTGAAATACTCACTCCAGCATGGTTGTTGACACAGAAAAGAGATGCAGTTTCAGCTCCTGAGGGTAATTTTGACACAGCTGATCTTCATTTAAAACAATGGAAACAAGTGCAGTGTCTTGCGGATACTTTTTGGAAAAGATGGCGAAGGGAATATTTGTCGACACTGCAGAATCGTAAAAAGTGGCTTGATGAAAGACCAAATGTGAATATTGGTGATGTTGTACTTTTGAAAGAAAGTCAGGCACCAAGGAACAACTGGCCTGTTGGACTTGTTGTAAAAACCTTTCCAAGTGCAGACAAAATGGTTCGAAAAGTGGAGGTGAAAATTGTTGACCAAGGAACCATTAAATTCTTTCTGAGACCAATCTCAGAAATAGTTGTCCTCTTTTCTCAGAAACTATAGAGACCTTTATCAAAGACTCTGAAAGTAAAACAACTCTTTTTGATTGTTGATAAATAGTGGCATAATTGTGTGTTGACCTTAAAAATTTAAATGGTATTTTTCTGTGTATTTTATTTTGCTTTTGCATTCGTTATATTGTGAATCATTTCCTCCGGGACTTTTATTTTGAAATAGCGATCTGATAGCACAATTGCGGATATGAAACAGAGAAAGGAAAGCATCGCAGCACAGCTTACAAATGCGATCTTCTAACAGTTTAGCCTTGGAAAACATTTGACTGTAAGTAATTAACAAGTTTATTCTACTATAATTAAGTTATGATTATTGAATGTAACAAGTGATTGAACTGATTACAACATTGAAACGAACTTGGTAGAGAATGGTTTGAACTGAGAGCAATCAGTGACTGTTATCCAACAGTATTATTGTATTTGTTTTCCTGTAATATATATTTACATATTTTATTTTTTGTATTTCAGTTTTACAGTAAAGAATAATCACCAAGAAAAGTTACGCCTTGGGACTTTATTTCAATATGTTCACTATCTGTCTAATGGAGCACAGTCACGTTCTGTGAGGGCAGAATAGTGCTCCTTGAGAAAAAACACATCTTCAGAACCAATCTCAGCTCTGACAAACTGATTGATCAAAGTGTAAGGTCCACCCATTGGCCCAACACCGGAATCCAATGGTATGGTCGAAGGAATAATGCGTGTATGTCTTTTCAGCGCTCCAGTGAAGTTCACTTAATTTATTGGAATTTAGTCTAAATAATACTTTAGCTCTACGCTTAATCTGACTCCAATTTCAAATGTTAATCAAATTTAGATTGTGTTTCTTATTAGAAAACAGACATAAATACTGATTATGAGTTAATTTAGATCTTTGATTATTCTGGGCATTTCATAATTTCAAATATTCGTTCATTAAGGACCTGGTGTCGCTTTGAGACGTCACGTCGCGAATGTGCGCTCACGATCACAAACTAGCCAGTCCTAAAATAGTCAGAGGGTGCAGTGCAAACTATCTTACCCTACGCGGCCGCTCACTGCTGACTCATAGGTGTACTTTTTCTCAATAGTTGCAGCGTACAACATGCTAAGTTAGGAGATAGTCAGAAATCAGAAGGTCTAATGATGTGCCCCATGCTCCATTCATTAGTGCCTTAGGTGTGATCTATCCTGGACAGAGATTTGCGGGAACAACAGACTACACATAATCTACTAGAAATAATGATTTCAGAAAACTTCAGAATAATCATGGTTAACATTTATTTTTGTCAGGTAAAATGTATCGTGCCAATTTCACAAGTAAATGATTAAAAGCCAATTCAGAAATAATAAATGCATGACATCAATTACTCATAGATGATTCTAAAAGTAAGCAATGCATTCCTGACAGAGACACACAGTAGTGTGTGAGAGCTTTCCAACGGGAAAGCACTGACACAGCACTGCATGGGGGTTTTCCTGGTTACAGTTCCCAAAGACTGCTCTGTTACCTAGCCTTAAATACCCAGACCAGAACAAAAGGGTTGTGCCAATATTTCTCCAGTGTGTTTTGGGTCAGTTCCTGTACCCCAGGGGGTAGCACCTGGTCTCGGGGGAGAGGGGAGATGTCTTGAAGAAACATCACCCAAAGAGGAACACAGGATTCTCCTAAGTCCTCAATCTTTCTCATAATACCAATGATTGCAATGAAATTAAGACCATTTTACCAATCGCACTGAGACATTTAAAATAATACCAAACACAAAAAGTAAAAACAATAGATTCCCAAAATACATCATATATGATATATAGGCATTCTTAGTGAACTTTTGGTGACTTGACTCAGGGGGAGAGGAGATGAGGGAGAGGGGGATGCAGAGATAAGGTAGGAGAAACGTTTGGACAAGACAATGTCCTGTGCTCTGTCTTTGCGATCTTCTGTCCAGGGTGTGTTTTATTGCTTTATGGTGAATTTTATCTCAGCTTTTGTCTTAGCAGGAAAATCAGTCCTTACAAAAGAAACTCTGACCGGTTTCCCAGAGAATGACTGGCGAATAAACCTCTCTGCTGATCTGACCACCTTCACTGTACCCTCAGAAGGAATCATCAGCCCTCCATTGTTTTTCAGTGAAAGCAAGTGGTAGTTCTGATCAAAAGACGCAGATACAGCATCTGCCACCAAGCTAGCACGGCACACATCACAGGAAAGCTTTCTCAAAATCTGACGCACCACAAAACCTGAAATGTACACAAGGGCATTGTCCACAAGGCTACCAAAGCGGGTTGGCAGGTAGCTGTGGTCACACACAAGTGCAGAAACGTTTACAAAACGCCGATAGCCACACTGTCTCATCCTGTGGTACCACATTCCCTGATGTGCTTGGAGAGACACCGCACCGGACCATGAGACGCCGGAAAATGCCCTGGAACTGGCCTGTAGTAGGATTGTTATTCCATGCCCCTAAAAACCAAACACAAACACACAGAAACATGAAAATTTGCTTTTTTATAATTTCTAAATTTCTGAAATCCCTACCTGATGCCCGAATTGAATTGAAGAGGAGCTCCAGGTGATCCTGGCTAAATCGGTAAGTGCAGATGTACCGCTGAAATCGTAATTGTTCAGGAATCATCAACATTAGGGTGTCAATATTGATGATGAACCCCATGACAGACAGGTACCTTAAAAATAAAATGTTTTGTCAGTATGATCATGGCAAAATCAAGATACCCAAACAAGCTGATTGATCAAGATACTGAAACAAAAAGAGACAGTGAAAAGATCAGAACAAGGGAACAAGAGCATCATATGAACTTATGATGTCATTAACTTGTGAACTCTTCACATAAGAACAGAAGCTTGACTATTTTAAATAACCTCTTTGATTGATGAAGGGTTGTGCCATCTTTCATCACCAAACTGATCAAATATTCCCTGGCTCTCAACAAGAACTCTACTCTATCACTCCAATTCCAAGAACCCAGGGGACTTTTGAACCCTTTGGCACGTGGACTGCGGCTGTTCATTATGTCAAATAGCCTGTCAATCATCTAAAAGCAAATGTTTGCATTAAAAGAAAGCATTTGATTCATCACCATTTTTGCATAGTAGTATTACCTCAATGAATTCAGCCGTTGCTTCACAGTTTTTAAACTGTGAATAGCCAAGGTCTCTTAATGTCCGCAGAGCTACAGCAACTGAGCGACTTAGTGTCTGTGCAGCCAAAGACACCTTCATCTTCTGGGAATCGAAACGCACGTGCTTGCCTGTTACCTTGTTGGCTGCATGCAGTCCATCTTTGACTTGAACTTCATTTAGATGAACAATGAATGTCCAGTTGATCTGACCAGTGCTGCTCGTTATTGGACTGTAAGCCTGCAACATATTTCGAGCCAGCTTCAACATGTGGCAAGCATCCATCATCACAAACACCTTCTCACCAGTCACTGGATGTGCGAAAAAGGTTTTTAAGGGCACAAGAGAGTTTGCCTTTAATTGGCACCCAAGTTGGGTGCACATGCTAATATTAGAAGCATGTCCATCCATTGTGACACACACCACTCTTATTCCACGCTCATTCAGTTCCTCCAAGGCATGCACAATTAAGACCTTCTGTGTATCTGGTGACAGAGAGTTGGTCAGGTAGTAGGCAATTGGAGCCTTCCAATGGCCTTGAAGGCCAACCACCATAAAAACAAGAGCTTCGGTGGCAACATCAGTTTCATTCATACCATCCCCCATATCCACAAATCCAGACATTTTCTGTGTATTAGGATTGTACTGAACATGTTTTTTGATAGCCATGGCATCCAACATGAGAGTCACACATCCATATTTAGCTGGGTCTTCCTCTTGTCGTCTTTTCAACATGTCCAACATCATCATGTTGAGGCCAGGTTTGGAATCTACAGAACTCATCCACCTTTGTAAAATTAAAAGTAGTTAATTAATGTATTAATGTGCAATCTTTGTGCACAAAATCAATTGTGCAATCAAATAAGAATACCTCTGTAATGTATGTGGATGTGGGAGATGGAGAGACTTTCTCAAATAGTTATAGGCTTTTGGGCCATGTAAGTGAAGAGTGAGGGCAAACTCCCTCTGCTCCTTTGTGTACTCGTGGCACTGTTTTGACAAGAGGTCTATCGGAAGATCTGAAATTCAGTTATAACAGACTAACTAATAAGTGTTCTTGCAATAATAATGGAAATAATAATAACAACGGGAAAGTGTACACATAAGATATGCATAGTTTTTTTTTTACCAGAGTAGAAATTGAGCCTCTCTTTCAAGTCTTCATTTATGAGGTTCTTCCATTTCAGATCCTCCAGAAGATCATGTCACAGTGAAAAGGCGGAAGCAAAGATGCAAGTAACTCTTTATTTAATGTGAAGACAACAGTGAATTCATGAATCGTGACAGTACCCCCTCTCCTAGGGACGCCTCCTGGCGTCCCCAGACTCCCTTACCTGTCGATTGTAATCATCAATAAGGGAGTGATCCAGAATGTCTCTAGCAGGAACCCAACTTCTCTCCTCCGGACCGTAACCTTCCCAGTCCACCAAATACTGGAACCCGCGTCCCCTCCGCCTAGAGTCCAGAATACGATGAACCGAATATGTGGTATCCCCGTCTACGAGTCGCGGCGGTGGGGGAACCGGGACAGGCGGATTAATACGAGAATGAAAAACTGGCTTAATTTTGGACACATGAAAAACGGGATGAATTCTCCTGTACACTGGAGGAAGGTTGAGGCGGACTGCCACCGGACTAATGATTTTGGTGACAGAAAACGGGCCAATGAATTTGGGAGCAAGCTTATTCGAGACGGAACGGAGAGGAATGTTCTTGGTAGAAAGCCACACTTTGGAACCGACGACGTATACGGGAGGCCTCCGCCGGTGGCGATCGGCTTTGGCCTTGGTGCGCGCTCCCACTTGGAGTAGAGTCTCTCGGGCTCTAGTCCAAGTGCGATGACACCTCTGGACAAAGGCGTGAGCGGAGGGAACCGCGACTTCGGGTTCCAGACTGGAAAAAATTGGTGGCTGGTACCCTATGCTACACTCAAACGGAGATAGGCCCGTGGATGATACTGGTAATGAATTGTGGGCGTACTCCACCATTGACAGTTGTTGGCTCCATGAGGAAGGATTCTTGGAAACCATACATCGCAACGTTCTCTCCAAATCCTGGTTGGCTCTCTCAGTTTGGCCATTGCTCTGGGGATGAAACCCTGAGGACAGACTAACAGTCGCCCCCAGTAATCTACAAAATTCTTGCCAAAATTTGGACACAAATTGGGGACCTCTGTCGGAAACCACGTCCGTCGGGAGGCCATGTAACCGAAAGACGTGGTTAACGACTGTTACCGCTGTCTCCTTGGCTGAGGGCAATTTGGGCAAGGGAATAAAGTGAGCCGCCTTCGAGAACCGGTCCACCACGGTTAAAACTACCGTGTTACCCTGAGAGGGTGGGAGGGCGGTGACGAAATCTAGAGCGATGTGGGACCAGGGTCTCGAAGGGACCGGCAGCGGTTGAAGGAGCCCATCTGGGGGTCGATTGGAAGTCTTACCAGTAGCACAAACTGAGCAAGCCAAGACAAAACTGTGAACGTCGCGAGCCATACGTGGCCACCAAAATCGTTGCTTGACTAAAGATGTAGTGCGGCTAATTCCTGGATGACAAGCTACATTGGAACAATGGCCCCAGTGAATAACGTCGGACCGTAATTCCTCTGGCACAAATAAGCGGTTCGGTGGGCACCCGACCGGAGGCGTTACCCCTTGTAAGGCCGTCTTGACCTTCGATTCGACCTCCCATATGAGTGTAGAGATAATTAGAGTCTCTGGAAAAATGCACTCGGGAGTAGACGGGCGATCGGAACGGTCAAAAATGCGCGATAAAGAATCGGGTTTGATGTTTTTGGAACCCGGGCGGTACGAGAGAGAAAAGTCAAAACGTCCGAAAAAAAGTGCCCACCGAGCCTGCCTAGAGTTCAATCTTTTAGCAGTTCTGATATATTCCAAATTCTTATGGTCTGTCCAGACGACAAAAGGTACCCCCGACCCTTCTAACCAGTGGCGCCATTCTTCCAATGCCAGCTTGACTGCCAACAACTCTCTATTACCAATATCATAGTTACGTTCGGCAGGGGATAATCGATGAGACAAAAACGCGCATGGGTGCATCCTGTCGTCCGTGAGAGAGCGCTGGGATAGCACTGCACCTACCCCCACCTCTGACGCATCGACCTCCACCACGAACTGACGTGATGGATCAGGGGTAACTAAGATGGGGGCTGAAACAAAGCGGCCTTTGAGTTTAGCAAACGCAGCCTCAGCTGCGTCTGACCACCTGAACGCAGTTCTGGGGGAGGTCAAGGCAGTCAGAGGCGAGGCTAGTTGGCTGAAATTGCGAATGAACCGCCGGTAAAAATTAGCGAACCCCAGAAACCTCTGTAGGGCCTTGCGGGAATCTGGACTTGGCCAATCCACCACAGCCTTAACCTTCTCAGGATCCATACGCACTCCCTCAGACGACACAATGTACCCTAAGAAAGGAACAGACTGTGCATGAAAAGCGCATTTCTCCGCCTTGACAAAAAGCCCATTCTCTAGCAGCCTCTGAAGCTGAACGTGCTGCACGTGTTCCTGGAGAGAAGAAGAAAAAATCAATATGTCATCCAGGTAGACATATATGAACTGGTCGACCATATCTCGCAGCACGTCGTTGACGAGTGCCTGGAAGACTGCTGGGGAGTTGGACAGGCCGAACGGCATGACCAAGTATTCAAAGTGCCCCCTGGGGGTATTAAACGCAGTCTTCCATTCATCACCCTTCCTGATGCGGACCAAATGATAAGCATTACGTAAATCCAATTTTGTGAAGATTGACGCTCCCTGCAACCTCTCGAAGGCTGAAGACATCAGCGGCAAAGGATACGTATTCTTTACCGTGATGTTGTTCAACCCCCGGTAATCAATACAAGGTCGCAGGGACCCGTCCTTCTTCCCCACAAAAAAGAACCCCGCCCCCGCTGGAGAAGAGGATGGGCGAATGAACTTGGCTGCTAGAGAATCAGAAATATATTTCTCCATAGCCTCCCTCTCTGGAACAGAAAGTGAATATAACTTGCCCTTAGGCGGAGACGTACCTGGCAGTAACTCTATAGCACAGTCATAGGGACGATGCGGAGGAAGAGAAGCAGCGCGAGACTTACTGAACACCTCCTTCAGGTCTAGATACTCCGTGGGCACGTTTGACAAATCCACTGCTTCCTCCTGAAACATAGAAACAGAAACAGACGGACAAGCAGACACGAGACAGGACTCATGACATTTACCGCTCCATTCACACACAGATTTCTGTTGCCAGTCTATTTTGGGGTTGTGTTCAATGAGCCAGGGGTGTCCTAAAACAATGGGTGCAAGGGGGGAGTCCAGAATGTAGAAGGATATGGTTTCAGTGTGGTTGCCAGATACGCAGAGTGTGACGGGTCCAGTGGTAAATGAAATGATGGGGAGAGCTTGGCCGTTGAGAGCGTGAACTGCGATGGTACGGGTGAGAGGCAGAAGGGGAACCTGAATCTTGAGTGCGAATGTGTGGTCCATAAAGTTACCCTCTGCCCCGGAGTCCAGTAGTGCTTGACAGTCATGAGTGTGGGCTGACCATCTTAGTCTTACCGGGAGGAGCGTAGATGTTGATGAGGTCTTCTCAGCGGAGATCCCACCCGACAGTAGCCTCAGATTTACTGCCGGGCTTGCCCCTTTTACCGGGCAGTTGAAAGCAAAATGTCCTGCTGTGCCACAGTAAAGGCAAAGGCCCTGGGATCTCCGCCTCTCCTTCTCCTCCCGGGAAAGCCGGGCTCGACCGACCTGCATGGGCTCGTGATCGTAGACGGGGCTGACCGCGTCCCCGCCGCTGGCTCGCATAGTCTCCACCGCTCCAGACATCCGAGCGGGTAGCCTCCGACGTTCAACTCGGGAGAGTCGGGAATCCACACGGAGGGCCAGTTCTATCAGTCCATTGAGAGTAGTTGGTAAGTCCATGGCATAAATCTCTCGCTGGACGCGGTCAGCCAGCCCATGCAGGAACATGTCCCACTGCGCCTCCTCGTTCCACTGACACTCTGCCGCCAAGGTCCGGAACTCGATGGAGTAATCAGATACAGATCTTTCGTCTTGCTTGAGGTCTGCGAGAATCCGTGCCGCTTCTCTTCCCGCGACAGCGCGGTCAAACACTCTCTTCATCTCGGCGGAGAGTGTCAGGAACGAGGTGCAGCATGGATCCTGGTTCTCCCACACCGCCGTCCCCCATAGCGCTGCCCTCCCAGTCAGTAGCGTGAGCACAAACGCAACCTTGCTTCGTTCGTTAGCGAAGGTTCTGGGCTGCAGGGAAAAATGCATCGAACAACGTGTTAGGAATGCTCTGCAAAAGTTTGGCTCACCGTTGTAACTCTCAGGCACTGGTAGGCGGGGCTCTGACTGGGAGACGTTCTCTGGTGGTACGGGGGGAGCGGGCGGTGCGGGTGGCGCAGTGGGAGCTCGCATAAGTTGGAATTGCTGGGTGAGCCCGGACACCTGCGCCACGAGAGCTTGAATAGCCCGACCCGACTCGTTAATATTCCTCTCCTGGGAATCCATCCGTGTCATACTGGTTTTGATGAATTCCTCCAAGGACGAGGCGGTACCGCTTGCTGCTTCCATTGCTGGTCAGATCGTTCTGTCACAGTGAAAAGGCGGAAGCAAAGATGCAAGTAACTCTTTATTTAATGTGAAGACAACAGTCCAGAGACACGGGTGGGCTGGTGGCGCAGGGACAAGATGGTCAGCGTGCTGGTGCAGAGTGCAGGTCGTGAAGCTGTGCAGGTGAACATCCAGACGAGACGAACACGAAGACACCGAACAGGAACTCGACTGGAAACAGGACTGCAGACAGGACACGAGGAACAACACTGTAGACACCAAAACCAAAGCAACGATCTGACAAAGAAAGGAGATTGTGATGAGTCTTTTATGGAGAGGTGAATTGGCAGCAGCTGGCGCTGATGATGAGATCAGCCGGTGCACTGATCAACTGAATGAGCGGTAACGCCCACTCACACGTGCTCAAGCTCACAGAACAACAATAACACGAGACATGAAGGAAACAGTGAATTCATGAATCGTGACAGATCATGCACAGTGCTCTTTGCCCTTCGTTCTCGGTCCTTCACATTCCTCTTCTCTCGCTCCAGACTCTCCACTCTAGCCAAGGCTTCACAGAGTCTGGTCTTTAAACCAGTGGGAGATGCAGGCAATGCATAGGTGTGGTCCTAGAAAGAAGGATGAAAATGTTTTGAGTAATGTTTATATCACCTGACACACATTCTCAGTTGGTTGGTGAATAGCTAGTACAATGTTATACTTGCTGGCTTGCATTCTTAAACATGCTGTGTTGAATATGCTTACCTGACTGACACACACAGACACAGATACATACACATACATAACAGGTATACAAAGTGCACTGTTATATGCATGTATTGTTTTATAATTCATCCAAACTTGTTCTTTTGTTATACCTGATGTGACTGTCTGATTGAAAATGTGAGTGCTTTCCTCTTAAATTGATGTGATGGCAGTAAATTGTGACAAAATTGTTATTCGTTTATCAAAATGTCATTTTCGGTGAGAGACAGAGTGGTTTGAATATGAACAGGGTCATAATGCTCACAGCTCTTCTGGGTTTAAATAGAACAAATACTCACAGCATTAGGCAGAGGAGGATCAGTCTCTTGGAAATGCTGAGAACAGTCCACTAACAGGCTTTCCTCAGCTTTCTTTGAGGCTTGTGTAGTCCTGATTGCAACGGGCTAAAAAGGAAATAAAAATATAAACAAATAACCATTTAATGGCAAGCTATTAAATCATTATAATCTGGTGATGAAAAACCTACTCTTTGTAGATGAGTCGGGAAACTGAAGACTGATGGTTTAGCTCCATCCCTACACTCTTAGAAAAAAAGGTTCATTGGGGTTCTATATATGAAGCATAGGGTTCTTTACTCAACTCCAAAGAACCTTTTATGCTAAAAAGGTTCTATAATGACAAGAAAGAACCCTTTTGGCACAAAGGTTCTTTATAGGCTATTATTCATTCATATATTACATTATTCTGCAACATTTTGTAGTTGTAATTAAATTATTGTTTATTAAACTGTTGTAGTAACTTAATATCACATTTTAATCATGCTGATTTTTGGAGGAGAAAAACTGAAATGGCACTCTTCGTGTGATATTGATTAACTACATAAAATGATATAAATATATACATTTTCTAACCCCCATATCTTGAATTTTGTGATCATTCACATGCATTCATAAATACATTTTAGGGTCTTGATGTTTGTCAATAATATGAAATATTTAATCCGGAAAGGACAAAATAAATGATAATGAATGAACCCCTAAAAGGTTCCATATAGAACCTTTAACCCTAAAGGGTTATTTTTATAGAACCTTTTAGGGGTTCCAAATACGTAGCGCTGATAGAACCTTTTAAGGTTCTATATAGAACCTTTTCTTCTAAGAGTGTAATTCTGACAGTCTGACCTGTCCTGTCAAAGTGATCCGGCTTGAAGTGCTCACTGCATAGCACAGAGAAATCGCTTGCGGAAAAACCTTGCCTTCGTATAGCTACTTCCCACTGTCTACTCAACTCTTTGTCTTTGGGAAACCTTCAATGTGTGAGAAAAGTGAGCTAGCTAGCTATCTATCTAACTAACTAACATTACAGTAAGATTCACAACCGTAAGAAACGAGTACTTGTCATAAAAGTCGGTTTTAAGAAAATATTTTGATTCTCAGGAAATTTATTTTATAATATAAAATATAATATAAGATAAAACTATACTATAAATCATGTCAACTCATGTCTTCACAGCAAAATTAACAAGAGACACCGCAAGCAAGCTAACGTTATTTTAGTCTGACTAACTCCGGTGGCCAACTAACGTTACTATTACTAATTATATAATGACCAAATACAACCAGAAACAAATGTTCAGTCTTACTTGTGAAAAGTAATTCCCCGAGACCTGCTTTCAATAGTGCGGCGATTTGTACAGCCCCAAGCAGCACATGAAGCAGGCATTTTTCTCAACTACTGTTATGAGAGAAATGAGAAAGTTGCCCTCCGCAAAATGGCGGCCCGTTGACGTACGCTCCAGTGGCCAATAGGGCGTCTATGTATATATTATGTCTATGACTACAACACTAATGATAAGTACTGAGTTGATTGCATCAAGACAAACAAAAAATTTATTAGGCTACAAGTTTTTTTTAAATAGTTTGTTATTAACATTTGTTATTAACATTATTAACATTTGTTGTTAACAGTTATTAACATTTGTTGTTAACATAGACAAACGGTGCATAAAATAATTACGTATGTACTAATTTGCATAAATACCCAAACAGATCTAAACATTGGGTATAGACCTTATTCACAGCAGCGCCATCTTTGATTTTTAACAGGAATGAAAGCGAGGCTGTGAGGGATAGACCTTCATCTCTTCAGTGGGTTGTACTGCTATTAAGTGTGTTTGTGGATTGTTCTGCTGATGAAACCATGCAAAAATATGTTTCTGAGAAATTCCAGTAGACCAAATAATCCAGACAATATGATCTGTTTAAAATTATAAGTGATCTAGGAGTTTTATACAGCTTTTTACAGCGGATCCCATTGAAAACACAGTAAGTCTATCCCTCACAGCCTCACTTTCATACCTGTCTGAATAAGGTCTATAGCCAGGTGAAAATGTCTTCAGATAATATTGGATCTTGTTGACACCTTACAGTAAAATACCTAATGTTAAGGTCTGAACGGAACCCATTCAGGCTACCCATGAACATTAATACACGGAGGCTGGAAGAAGTACTTTAGAAACCAAACCCTTTATTAATTTGTATTGCAGAGATGGGGTTTGGGGCTGAAACAAGACAAAAGGGTAAAATAAAAAGTGGCTGGATCAAAAAATCTAATTACGTACACAATGCACGACTAGAGAATTTCATCTTCATTCTCTTCACAGGCCATCTGCATTGAGTTTGGTTCTTTTTGCCAACCAGTTCGCGGCCACGCCCATATCGTGACGTCACATTTGACTCCGGCGAACATCCCTATATTCATGACGGTGTTAAAAAATACTAAACCATCACATTTTCAAATTGTATTGTAGAATTATTAATCACATTTTTGTGTTGAAATAAAATAAAATGATGTATATATATATATAGCCTACATAAAAGAATATATTAAAATGAAATAAAAAAACATTTGAATTGACAGTGAGGACACTTCCGGAGGATTCCTCGCAATGCCCTTGGCGTCCAATAGTACCGCGGATGGGTTTACATTGAAGTTAGTGGAAAGCTTTGTGCGTCTCATATCTACGCTAAGGGTGCCATGTGCGTTGGTCGTAGACGCCGACGGACGTGACAAAGCGTAAGATATGACGCCCTGGGAATGAGAACGGGTTGAATATATATGACAACTTATACTAGCACTGTGTCTAATATTATAATGTACATTCGTACAGAATAGGGTGAAGTCTATATTTAAATTAACAAGAATTTGGGACAATTATAATGCATTGCAGGATTCTGAAATGTTTTTGAAAAAATTAACTCGTGGCCAAACCCCCCTCTATTGGTACGTTCGGTCCATAGGTAGGCTACTACTCCATTGTTCTAAAGCATTACTTTTATTTATTTTTGTTCTTGAAGTGAATTACACTTAATTACAAATAGCAGGAAACTGCTATTGAGCCACCAAATCCCTCTTGCAGTAGACTGTGTGTATAAAGCGCGCTCCTGGCAGATGTGATCATATGCGCGCGCCCTAGTGTTATCACGCCACGCTCTCTTTGACAAGTGGAAGATCCATGCTGGCGCGCTACAGACAACAAGAGGCGCGCGCGGATTACACGTGAAAGAATAACGGGACGCCAATGCTCCCGTTGTGTAAATATTTAATAATTCTACTATTTAAAAAAACAAAAACAAAAAACAAAAACAAAAAAAATTCTAAATTAGGTTAAATAAAACATTCATGTTAAAGAAATAAAACAATAATAGTGTCATTAAAGTGGTTATTTATTGAAAATGAAGAAAACAACTTCGCATCAAGGTAAGCCTTTCATCTTTCATTATGTGTACAGTATGTGACTAGTTTTAAAAAGATTTTCTTCATGTTTTTGGGGTGATGGTGATATAGTGTACAACACTTCTTTCTTTCTTTCTTTCTTTCTTTCTTTCTTTCTTTCTTAAAGTAATTACTACATTATCTCTATTTCTTCTTCCTGCTCACTTTATATTGGAGTTTTCTTTCTAAGAGCTCTATTAATATACTCAAGCATGAGGCCAGCAGCCTCTTACTAAATGCAGAAGACGAATGTGAAAAATAGAGCCGCATCAATCAGTTCACATGTTGAACCAGACATATATACTTTATGCTCTATGAAAATGGAATACCTTCATATGTATAAGCTAATTTTGTGAACATGATTTAGGGAATGCGAAAATAATAATCACGAAAATGTAGAATATAGAACAGGCTTTTATTTCTCAGTGTGAACTGTGATCCCAGCTAAATTTAACAGTACCCCATAACTCATACCAATTTTCCATGACAAGCTTTTTAGGGTATAGCCTATACATATTTTTTCTCTGAATGTTGAAGTGATAGTAGCACAAATGTTTCATTTTATTTCATGAAAGCTGAATATTCTAGCCCAGTATCTGAAGCCATGTCAATGGCAGTTATTGTTAAACACACAAATGGACTGTCTTGCTTGAGCTATTCTAGGGGCTGTCTATATTTAGACATTAAGTGACTTAGTCCTGAGTGCATCTTTTATATTTTTAAAATTGCCAGAAGGAGAATCAGTGGTCTAGATAGTAATGGTTGTTTCAGGAACAAAAATGCTACTCATGCAACTTTCATAGAAAGAACTGAATTCAGGTCATGACATTATCCAACGGTTATGCTTAAGCTAAACGTATAGTGCTAGAATATATGCAAATCACATTTCACTAATCTTTAAAGCTTTGAAACAGAGGTGATATGTGACCAAAGCCGCACTCTAAAGTCTGTAAAAAGAAGGCTTCTTACAGTGTGGAGAATAGATGTTCAAATAATTATTTCCTAATGCCTAAAGCAAGAGAAGTTAAGTTATCTCTTAGGAAATATTCCAATATAAGAGTGATTTGATGGTTTACATTTAGTTAATAATAAGAATAGGAAATGTAGATGTAGATGATTATATCAGGTGTTCTTCTATCAACAAAAGAATGGGGATGTTGTTAGCATTCCTTTACAATGATGTTAAAAAATGTTTATTGGATTGCTTAATATTTTTCAAAGATTCAAGATCTCCTACACACCGGTATGCAGACTGTATGTTATATTAGGGATGGGCAACGATTAATCGCGATTAATCGCATCCAAAATAAAAGTTTGTTTACACATAATATACACAGCAAAATCCCCAGTGTTAATCGAACTCTCCTGGTGTACATATAGGTCCATGGACCTATATGTACCCCAGGAGAGTTCGATTAACACTGGGGATTTTGCTGTGTATGTGTGTGTAGCGTGTATAATTATTTTGTATATAAAAATTCACACACATGCATGTATTTATTTAAGAAAAATATTTTATTAATATATCAAATATTTATATTTAAATATAATATAAATTATGTATAAATATATATACAGTATCTACATGCAAATATTTCTTAAATATATACATGCATATGTGTCTATTTATATATACGAAATAATTATACACACTACACACACATATGTTATGTGTAAACAAACTTTTATTTTGGACGCGATTAATCGCGATTAATCGTTGCCCATCCCTATGTTATATCAAACAGTTGCTTCCCTCATCACATTTGAAAACTGAGAATCTACACTTACTCCTTTGCAAGAGTGTAATTAACATTGTAACAGGAAGTGATTCATGACTTATTAGCTCTCTGCAGTCCCTGCACTGCTATGAGCTAGTTTCCTGGAATGTAATTTTTCTTACTGTTATGCAGTCTAGACTTTATGAAAATAATTTTTTATTCATAAATAATATATTTATTTGAGCTTGTGTTATTATTATTATTGTTTTTCAGAATAACTTTATTCACTCTCACTTGATATGACATCATATGCAGCAGGCCCATAAGGTTATACATTATAGCTCTTGAAGCGTGCAGCTAGTGCATGATGTCACGACTGAAAAGGCTTTTGAACAGATGGTTAAAAACAGGTCATGTTGTTATTGTTGTTTGCTTATGGTAAGTCATTAGGCATGAACATTTAGCCAAAACCACAAATTCCAGATGCTTGTTAGGGTACTGTTCCTGAGGCTGTTTCCATAGCCCTGTTGGCTGATAGAGCCTTTATTTCACGATATCTACTACAGTATGTTTATCATCACAGATAATCACAAGTGTTGAATGTTCAATAAATTAGAACCAATGTAAAGAACATTTTAAGGCAAACTACGGTTCAGAATAATCAGGACTCCAGGCAAAATAGCACCAGGGTTGCCTGATTAGTTTGTTTTCCAGCCCAAGGAGTTTTTTAAACCCAGTAGAATTGTATTTGATGATGTAATGTATTTTATTACTGTTACAACAGGCAATTACCTGATGCATTGTTTTTACTAAACTTTATTTACATTCTTATTTGCACTACACATAAAAGGTAACACATAAAGATTTATCAATGCCATATATGCCCAGCCATGATTCATATATTTGGTGATAATAAATTAATAACATTTATTTATTTTACTAGATAAATTATATAAAGTGAGAAGTATTTAGATGGTCATGTGAGTCAGTCCCAATCAAAAAAACATGCTCTATGTGAGTCTACATCTCTTGTGAATGTACTTGGTTTAAAACATATTTTTCAAAAATACTTTTAATTTCTTTAAACATAAAACATAAAATAAATGTTCCTTTAATTATTGTAAGCCTAAACCATTAGCTCAGAACTGCAAGTAACGTGCAAAGACCTAATGCTCAAATATTGCAGAATGCCTGGATTGTCATTCTAATTAATAGTTATGTAACTCTCAAGGTTATGCTTAGAGCTTTCATATTTAGAGTTGTGTGCTCAGCCAAAAAGTGTGGCCAAGTCTGAGGAGCCTGTGGCCAAACTCCACATGAGAGGGGTTTGTCTCAGTCCTGTTGCTGTAGATTTAGACATTAGCAATATCATAGGAAATTGATTTCATACAGATTTCAGGACAGATTTCATAATATGCACAATATTGACTAACAACATAAACAACTGCAATTATTGATTGTCTGTATTCAGTGTAGAGTGTAGAACTGTGTAGAACTGATTTGGGAAGCCTATTCAGGGGTGTGTTTCCCAAAAGCATCGTTAGCCAAATATGGTTGCAAGTTCGGACATTATCAGCATAGTTCAACGAGTCTGTGTTTCCCGAAACCATCGTTCTAACGAACATTCGCAAACAGCATCACAAAGTTGTGTGTTTGGAACGACAGCTCTTGACCTGTGATTAGAAGCATAGTTTCTTGTTTTCATGACATATGGACTCAATAAATCCTCATCTTGAGCCAAATAAGCAAGCTGACATTCAGTACAATCTATAGGCTATATTTATTTATAATACATACAAATGTAATTTACGTCTTTAAGTTTGTCAAGAAATGTAAAGCGTCATTTTTGAAGAGTCTTTTGTGTGAATGTGCTCTAGTAAAGAATGACCCAATGATTGAATCTGGAAATAAAGCAAAATAAGAATTAGAAATAGTCCTCAGTGTCAGGGTTATGTTTGTTGATTTGTTTCTCTGTTCTGTTCATGTCTGAGTTTGTTAATCTTCTAGTCTGTTAATCAGTTCTCTCCCCCCTACCTGTTTGTCTCATTGGTTACTAATTAATTAGGTTCTTCGTTTCAGGTTGTGTTAATTAGTCTTGTCAGTTCCTCTTGTTTGATATGTATTTAAGCCCTCTGTTTCAGTCTGTTCCTTGACTTGTATTGTTTAGAGTTCTATGTGGTATGTGGTTGTACCTTTTCATTAAAGTCTTCTTTGTTATCTCCGTCGTCAAGTCACCTTTATTTATATAGTGCTTTTTACAATACAGATTGTATCAAAGCAGCTTCACAGTGATAACATGGAAACGTTGTCTGGCACTTGATTACAGCCACCATATCCATGACAGAATACAAGACCATCTACAGTTTATTTTTTGGTGTGTTTTCTTTTATTTGTTTTTCAAATTCACCATGAACATTCCCGTCGTTGCCCTGCTATGTCTGGAACAGAAGGACCACTCCTTGGAGTCTCACACCAGGGATTTCTTGGAGTTGGCGGGCCTAACACACTATCCCGACAGCTCGCTGTGTGTGTTTTACATCTCCAGCCTCAGTGAGCAGTCCTGTGCATGCCTCCCATGAAGATTACGCTGCAAGTGTGGAGTGGGTGCTGGTAAACACCAACTCTGCATTCACCATCGGCCTCACAGAGCCTACCAGCACCCATCCACCAAATCCAAAATCTTGTCCCGTCGAGAACCACCCTTCCAGTCGAGATTACCCTTCCAGAGTCTCGTACTGCCGAGACCACCCTTCCAGAGTCTCATCCTGTTGAGATCACCCTTCCAGAGTCTCATACCGCCGAGATCACCCTTCCAGAGCCTCGTTCCGTCGTTCCGTTGAGACCACCCTTCCAGAGTTTCGTTCCATCAAGACCAGATGGCCGCCGCCACGCCTGAGAGTTCGTCTCCGGCCAAGTTGGCTGCCGCCATGCCTGAGAGTTTGTCTCTGGTCAAGATGGCCACCACCACTCTTGAGAGTTCGTTTTCGGCCAAGATGGCCGCCGCCTCGCTAGAGAAGCAAAATCTGGACCTCATGGAAAGGCCACGATGGCTGCCGAACTGCAGTCTCCTTCCTGGGCGCCTAAAGGGCCGTCTCCGCCCTGGCAGCCTGTACAGCCTGCTCCGCCCTGGTCTCCTGAGCTGCCTGCACTGCCCTGGTTCCATGAGCTGCCGGCTCCGCCCTGGTCCCCTGAGCTGCCTGCCTTGAGCGCATATCAGCTGTACACTTGTTATTGCGTTGCAATGTGGAATTGAATGAGTGTAATCACTAACGTCCACTGATTTCTGACTCCACTAGTGGCTGACCCCTCAAATAATGCCCTATATGTTACAGAATCAGACTCAAGAGAATGAGGTTGAAGTTAACAAGGAGTTTATTTTGACAACAACTGAGCGGATAATAGCAGGTAAGTGGTAAGTGCAATGATGATTTGGAGAGAGGGATGCTGGCAGTGAATAGAATGTTTCTTCTTACAGGAATGATGACGGGAAATCAGAACAACAGGAGGCTTGGAGACACTGGAGGAACAACACGGAGGATAATCAGACAAGATGCTGGATATGACGCTGGATTGGAGACTGGAGAAGGATAGCTGGATCTACTGGGTACTAGATATCAGGTAGATCATTGGTAAGGCAAGGTGAGTAGGCCTTATCATACGAACGAGACCGGACAATGAACTGTGGTGAAGTTTGAGTCTAAATAGTGGCAGTGATGAGGGTGATGCAGGTGTGTGTGATTAAGAATGACATGCAGGTGGTAACAGAGAGTGATGGGAGATGAAGTGCAGAGGATGGTGATATGGCTGATCTGTGACAGAAGCCCCCCCTCCTGGAAGGCGCGTCCTCGCGCCGTGTAACATATCTGGGGTAGGCTGACGAGGGCGTGGCCTATATGGAGCTGGAAGTCTCCAGGTGGGTACTGGTTCAGGCGGCCAGGGTGGAGCCGGCAGCTCTGGAAATCAGGGCAGAGCCGGAAGCCCATGTGTCGCTGGGATGAACTATGGATGGGGCCAGAGACTGGAGTCACCTCAGGACGAGGACGGAAACTGGAGATTCAGGTGCGCCGGTGGCCATCTCTGATGAGGGATCTTGGACAAGGGCTCTGGAGTGGCGGCTGCCATCTTGGGATGAGGCTCTGGAATGGTGGCGGCCATCTCTTGGGACGAGGCTCAGGAATGGCAACAGAGACGGGAAGTGAATCTGAATCTGCTTCTTCCAGGGTGTAGGGCGATCCACTCACCCACAGGATGTTATCGATGTATTCCCTCAAGGAACACGTGGTGGCAGCAGATTGAAATCGCCTTAACGAGTGGATCGTCCAGACCAATCCAAAAGATGGATTTGAGGGTTCCAGGACACCTGGTGAACAAAGTCGAGAAACTCCTCTGTGTATGCCTCCGTGTATACTTTAACCCTCTGGGGTCGGCAAACGCGCCGGCACGTTTTGCGCAATTTTATTCACATAGCAGCAAAATAGACTTAAAATACTCCGTCATTTTTTGTCATACACACTTAAGAAATATGAAAAAATTAACTGTTAAATGTCTACTTTTTTATGGGTCCACTTCCAATCAAAATAAAACATTGTACTTTTGTAAAATAAAGACAATAAACAGGGTGTGCTTTCTGCCTCTCCATCTCCGTGAACTTTTTTTCTGTCTCTAAACTTAAACAAAACTCAGCGAATTCTAGTCACACAGGCATGAGCAATATATCTTTATAATCATTTACACTCACCGGCCACTTTATTAGGTACCCCATGCTAGTAACAGGTTGGACCCCCTTTTGCCTTCAGAACTGCCTCAATTCTTCGTGGCATAGATTCAACAAGGTGCTGGAAGCATTCCTCAGGGAGTTTGGTCCATATTGACATGATGGCATCACACAGTTGCCGCAGATTTGTCGGCTGCACATCCATGATGCGAATCTCCCGTTCCACCACATCCCAAAGATGCTCTATTGGATTGAGATCTGGTGACTGTGGAGGCCATTTGAGTACAGCGAACTCATTGTCATGTTCAAGAAACCAGTCTGAGATGATTCCAGCTTTATGACATGGCGCATTATCCTGCTGAAAGTAGCCATCAGAAGTTGGGTACATTGTGGTCATAAAGGGATGGACATGGTCAGCAACAATACTCAGGTAGGCTGTGGCGTTGCAACGATGCTCAATTGGTACCAAGGGGCCCAAAGAGTGCCAAGAAAATATTCCCCACACCATGACACCACCACCACCAGCCTGAACCGTTGATACAAGTTTCTGAAATACTCAGACCAGCCCTTCTGGCACCAACAATCATGCCACGTTCAAAGTCACTCAAATCACCTTTCTTCCCCATACTGATGCTCGGTTTGAACTGCAGGAGATTGTCTTGACCATGTACATGCCTAAATGCACTGAGTTGCCGCCATGTGATTGGCTGCTTAGAAATTAAGTGTTAACGAGCAGTTGGACAGGTGTACCTAATAAAGTGGCCGGTGAGTGTAAGTGTACTTTTAAATTATCTAATTCAAAACTAAAACAAATATTCTCTGTTTATGTAATCTATATAAAAAGAGAGATGTCAGTCGTTCTCATTTCAGCTAATTATCTTTTAATGTGACCACGCCCACAGAGAGCGCGCTCTATTCAAACGCAAATGATCTGAGGCAAGCCATGCAAACTGTTAACGCCCCCATATCAGCTGGATAAAACACATCAAGTTGAAAAGAATCGTGTACTTTACCTCGTCTTGCTGCACTCTGAGGAATAATACTATCGTCCTAATCCTGGAACAATTTACCTCAGAAGTGCTGGTAGTTTCATTCCGAGGAGCAACGAATCAAGCAGATGTAGTAAGTTATTTATTCTTAAGAGCTTTGTTATAATCGCGATATTGATAGTGTTTGTAAAGCGCAAAAAGACTGTTTAAATATGAATTGTGTGTCTGCGTGTGAATGATGAATGAAAGGCACAGACGCGCGCGCGCTGTTGTTTACAGCTGTACAGCGCGCATCTCACACACGCATAAACACGATATGTTACAGACTAAATATTAATATTTAGACAAGATTTCATTGATTAGTTTTGGATGGATTATAAAGTTTTTACTGTAAAAACAGTCTACTGCCACATTAAATAACCTTTTGTTCGCCAATTTCTGCTCATATGTTACCCTTGAAATAGGTATATACAAAGAAAGATTACACTTGAAATATTGTTAAAATTGTAATCTTTTTTTTGTTGTGTTTTATTAGTGACAAATTTGGGGAGAGGATACATATTCCACAACTTTCTGAAAATACAGTATGAGAATTAACTGCACAATTACTAGAAATGTTTACCTTGGATATTATACAATTTGCATGCATACAAAATATGTGGATAAAGACAAATGTTTTTCAAGTTGTTTCCAACTCTAACTTTGAACCAATTCTGAACAGAATTGGTTCAAAGTTAGAGTTGGAAACATCTTGAGAAGCATCGTGAGAATCACGCCCACTCAGGTGAGAATCACGACCACTCGCATATTCCCTTTCCAAACAAAAAGTGTCTTAAAAAGTTTAAATCAATGTATTGTTTTGTGTAAATGATTAGGCAGGATGATTTTCAGATCATTTTGATGCAACAATTCTAGGCAACAACATCCATTAGTCAAAAGTTTTGTGGACACATGTTTAGTGAGTGTTTTGTGGCCTTATTTCAGAGGCTTTAAGTTTTTTCAATAACCATGCATAAACAATATTCCTTCAAAAATACAAACATGTACATACATGTTAGTCACCTATTATGGTAGCCCTGTTTGTGCTAAATAGAGTGCAATGACAACTTTGCCATTAATATGTTTATAAGCAACTGAAAAAAACCCCCACAAATGTCAGGGCATCCATAATAGAAAAAAAGAAAAAACAAACACCTCAGGACTTTGAAGAATACTGTGTGCTGCATTTTTAAGAAATACTTGTTATATTTTTCCACAATTTGTATCACTTAAAAGTCCTCTTATTTGCCCTTTTCTGTTCATTGAATCACCCCATCACATCCCTTTATTGCTGTTGGCATGACCCTTTTTTCTTGTATATCTAATTTTTTTCTGACTACTTCCTGTGCTTCAATACGCATTGCTTCCCTGCAGCTTTGCCATCAGACTTGGCCGGTCTGGTGATGAAACACTACATGCTTATATAACAAAATGTGCATGTCTGAGTCATACTTGTAGGTCAGAGTGTATAGGGCTGTAAGGCATGTGCCCTTTAGGTACACTGATGCTGATGCTATTTGTGGATTTATCTGCATCTCTGTTTTGTGCATGGATGCTCTTGCACACGTGCCTGTGTCCATCTGCTTTCCTGAAAAAGAAAGAAAAAAACATAAGCATGTGTGTGTGTTGTGTTTACAGGATGTTTATTCATGCAAGAGGATTGTGCTTTGATAACAGGCTGCAGAAGATTGTGTTGTGTGCATGTGTGAATCAGGCTTGATGGTAGTGCTGAAAGGTATGGCAGAGATCTCCTCTGACTCTTCCATGGATTGATGGATTGTTTGGGGCCTTCCCTATTTTCTCCAGCCGCTGCTTATCCACCACAGCCAGACGAGTGTTTGCCCAGAATATGACTTTATAAATATCCCTGTTACTGTGCCATCAATTTCAGTGATGTTATACGTCATCACAGCCAGACTTTAAATCCAGCCTTCTCACTCGTCTTAGTTGACAGTTTGAACAATTATGGAAAAAAGCATTAACACTAGACCTACCGGAATTCCATAACTACTAGAACGACCACAGCGGTCATTCTGACCGTTTATACTTTGACGGTCATATGGCCGTACTGAACATAATTTTTGTCATGTCATATCTACATTTGAACCTTTCTCTTTAAGTTTTCCAATGATGCTTTTAATTCCTGTCGTCATGTTATAATGTCATCGCCCTTAAAACAAGCACAAAAGAAAGATTACCCCGACAGGTCTAAGGAAATGTGAGGAAAATTTTGCGTCAAAAATATATTTTTCACCACACTCACAACGTGAATAGAAATGCAAAAAAGTTAGGAAAACGTCAAAGCTACATACCGTTTAGTACAGCCCTGTTTGTAAATAAGTTCAATAATCAATACAAAATCTAAAAATAAATGGATATATGTTACACATGTAGAAAGGAGCAGGAGTCGTTTCTGGTGCAACACATTTAATATAGGGGTTCTGCATGCAATCCTGCAAGACAGATATAACAGTATACATTCAATCACAAGTGGAGCATCTCAATTCGGTGTGTTATCTGCTCGTCTCTGCATTAACTGCTATATTGCGCGTTTTTTTTATTCAGTATAACATTTTCTAATTGCTCAATATGACATTCACTGTTGTTTACTAAACTAAATTGACATTCACTTGCAAATACAGTTTGCATATCAAGTATGTGAATATTATCTTGCCCCATAACAAAAACAAATAACAAATGACCCCTTTTCAACTTAATCTGAACCCATACATTTCCCTTTGTCTGTTAAACACTTTTTTAGAGTACATACATTCTCTCTTCCAGCCTGACTTGTTTACTCTAAATCACATTACACTTTAATGTTCCCTAATGTGACATTTCAGGACTCTTTTATACCATTATCGAGCAAATCACGTCGTTTGAGTTTCCATTAACTCTAATGCCCCCGCTCAATACAATTTGCACCAAAAAGGCCCGCGAACTCCACGTGCATTACTGAACCCGCGTCACTTAAACTATTAATTTACCCATCAATGTCACACAACAACTAAAGAAATATTACTGTATGTACATATCTGTCGCACAAAACCGTTTTTCGTTTCCCATACGAGCTTTCATTGCCGTTGTTTCTGATCACGCTCTATCCACGGGTAAGAACAATAGTTTTCGTGCTCAAACTTACTTAACATAAATCCTAAATACCCAAATACTAAACATAACTGTTCATGGACCCCTTTGGCTTGTAATAAACATAAGTAATCTTACCTGCAAGACAGATATAACAGTATACATTCAATCACAAGTGGAGCATCTCAATTCGGTGTGTTATCTGCTTGTCTCTGCATTAACTGCTATATTGCGCGTTTTTGAGCAGACCTTGGCGAGAGCTCCCTCTAGCGGTTCGGATAATTTATACCCCAGTATACTCATGAGTACATCTCATTCTTGC
Organism: Semotilus atromaculatus; assembly: GCA_031834385.1. NCBI lineage: Eukaryota > Metazoa > Chordata > Actinopteri > Cypriniformes > Leuciscidae > Semotilus > Semotilus atromaculatus. The sequence goes on from JAULUF010000007.1 coordinate 20,433,003, forward strand.
AGATCCCTATTAAGGCAACTAAACAGGAGTCAAAGACACACTTCAAGCACATTCAGAAATTTAGTCTGAATAGATTACTCTGAATATAAAAGTATAATAGTGTAGCGACAATGACTTTCGTTTTGGGGAAATTGTTAACTCAAATGGGGAATACTATTCATGAGATAATGAATATGTATTATCGCATACACGAATTTGATTCTCCCAAATAGGGACGAGGCTCAACCTCACCGTATATGAATAATTAACACGATTGCTCGTAGTAATTATTCCTATAGGTAAGATTCGGTCAATTATCAGAGTAAATTTTGATGTGATTAAAATCTATCAAGCAATCTGTCCGTCCGGCGTACTGGAGCGAGACTTAATTCTTTATCACAATTTATCGGCCTGTAAACAGCGATTATATCATTTCTGTGGCCACAAAAGAATGATATTTCGTGTAAGGAAATAAAGGCAGCTTGGTCGCAGTGTCTGGAGCGTCTTCCGATAGGTGGCAGATGTTTGCGAGTGCTTCAGCTGCGGCCCGTACGGTAGATGATTAATCTTAAACTCGTTTCGTTCGTGAATACACTGAACGAAGGCAGATTATCAAACTGAGGTAGATCGAAAAGAAAGAAACTTAGATTAAAACAAAGTAGAAAAACGACGAATAAGAAGAGAAACTCCGGCTGGAGTTCAGGAAAGTTGTAACTCTCTCTGGCGTAGAAACTTGCAACGAACAGACGGGACGCTCCATGTTTTGAAGGAGCTAGAGGCACGCCTTTCTTGCGCGCCTGGTCCAATCGGTTTTGAGGAGGCGTGGCGGCAACCTTCTATGTTTGCAAAATACACGTCCTCCGGGCAATGTGCAGAGAAGATAAAACTAAGTCGAAATACACTTCTAAACGGGTATTTAATAAAAGACTGCCTAATGTTGCACTTTGGGTCAAGAATTCAGTACCATTAGATTTCTCTGATTACAATAATACCACGCATGGTATAATTGTAAGCTAGCGAGGCAAAGATACAGGTTTCTTCGTGATTAGCGCATATCAGGGTTGATTACATACCATAAAGATCATGATTATAGGATTGGTTACATGGGAATAATAAAACACAACAAGAAAAACTTTTCATACATTTAAAGCATGAACGATTGTCACAAAAGGATTGTGTGTGTGTGTGTTCAGAGTTCATTGAGCGTTCAGTGTGGCGAACTCGTGCTCCATCAGTGTGGTAGGCTCGTGCTCTACCCCCTCGGGGAATCGTATTGTTTTTGAATTGATTAGTTTATCATGGAATACAATGATAGTTTTGTCCTTGAAAGGTACTTTTTCAGACCAGAACTCTCGGGGGGGGGGGGGTTTCCCGAAGATCTCGACAAATGGGCCTTGTGGTCCCATGTCGATCACATGTCGGTAAAACAGGGCATTCTTGTTTAATTATTAGAGAGAAATGCTGTGTGTGCGAATTGCAGTCAGTGACTCAGTCAAGATAGGACAATCCTTTCCTTGTGTGTATCACTCCAAATGGAGGGTAAGGGGTGGTTAAAAATTAATCTGGTTAATTTCATCAACTGGCGGAATTTAGCCATCTGATTGTTGTTACAGTCCCCCCTTGATGGTTTGGCAGGCCCGTGTGTGGGTCTCGTCGAACCATCACGAGTTTAACACTAGAACTACCGGAATTCCATAACTACTAGAACGACCACAGCGGTCATTCTGACCGTTCATACTTTGACGGTCATATGGCCGTACTGAACATAATTTTCGTCATGTCATATCTACATTTTAACCTTTCTCTTTACGTTTTCCAATGATGCTTTTAATTCCTGTCGTCATGTTATAACGTCATCGCACTTAAAACAAGCACAAAAGAAAGATTGCCCCGACAGGTCTAAGGAAATGTAAGGAAAATTTTGCGTCAAAAATATATTTTTCACCACACTCACCACGTGAATAGACATGCAAAAAAGTTAGGAAACGTCAAAGCTTCATACCGTTTAGTACAGCCCTGTTTGTAAATAAGTTCAATAATCAATACAAAATCTAAAAATAAATGGATATACAATGTTACGATAGGTAATAATAAAGGGCTAATTTGAACGGCACAAAAAAACCCCGCATCATTCACTAACGCGTACGCAGTCCACACAAACACCGCATTTCGTGTGCAGTTCTCACACACTATACTTTGTGACATTGGGCACATGTCTCCTTGGGTTTTATTTTTTTCGCAGTTCCTCCTTACTTGGCACTGATCGTTCTCTCCATCAGCTGCTGCTCCTGCCCGGGTCCTGGCTATCGCACCACCAGTCGTGGGGCTTTTGATTTCATGTGGTCGGAGCGAAGTTCGCTTGCCAGTCGCGTGATGAAGTCCATCTGAGAAACTTGCTCATTTGTGCACTTCTTGAACAATATGTGCGTGTTGATGGTGGGAAATGTAGCGGACTTATGATATCTATAATGCGTGCGGTCAAAATGACCGCCATGGCCATTCTAGGTAGAAATAGTCAGAACTGTTTTGTGTTTTGTGATTTTAATAAAATAACAGTGTCAGAATAAAATATACACATATTTAGGAAAAGTCAGAGTCCTACAGCCACATTGATTTTATTTTAACAAAGTTATTACACTGTAAAATTTAAAAACGGTCAAAATGACCGCCTTGGTAGTTCTAGTGTTAACTGGGCAGATGGCAGGTGAATCCTGAAAGTGGGCTGCTGTAGATGACGGTTAGGAGTGAGGGCTCAGTTCGATGAGGTCCTCCGCGTTCTCTAGCGGGGAGTCTTCTTTCCGAGGGCCCTTCCGGAACCCTACAGACACGGCTTTGGTGAGCCTGGCTGTAGAGGCTCGCGTCTCGTTGATTCGCCGGTACAGGACGTAGGCCAGGCCCAAGGTTAGGGTGTGGCCGATGATTGTTGCAATGCACACGGCAGTGTCAGCAGCGGTCCATGCTTGGACAACAGGTGAGGCGTTCAGGATGGGCATTCTGGACAATGCTTGGAGGGCTGTGTCAAGGGGTGCGAAGTCGATGATCTGTGACCCCCCTTTCTGAATCCATTCTTCCAGTTCTGGATCGAAAGTGAAGTTGCGATCCCTGAAGAAGGGTGGAATCTCCAGTTCGGACTGGTACTCTTCACTCGGGAGATGATACAAGGCTAGGTCGTCCAGGTGGAGGATGGCTCCTCGTGGGACTTGAATCCACATGGTCTGGTTCAGCAGGTTGACACGTGTAGCGGTGTCGTGCTGGTCGTAGGTCAGTGTCGCCGACCGTACTGGAGTGTTAACGAGCCACCGGTCTCCCACTATCTCGGCTTGCGTCTCTGTGACTTGGCTGCGAGGTTTAGCATCCGCCGGGCAACGTGTGTCGCTGGCCAGATGTTGCAGGCCGCAAATCCCATCAGTGTTGTCTCTGAGAAATGGTTTGCTTGGGCAGAGATAGTGAATGTCTTTGGTGAGGGTACACATGTGCAGGTTTGGGGCTAAGTACAGCTGTGTGTTGCTGTCGTGGTAAGCTACTGCTTCGGGTGTCCGTACCTTACAATAGGTGTTGCTCTGCCAAAATCCCACGTTGACAATATCTTTTAGTCGGTAGATTCGGCTTGATTCTATGATGGGTAGACTTAAGAGGAAGCCTACCTCTCGCTGTGCAGGGTCAACATACAGTGGAATAGCACTGCCCAAGGAGTAGGCAAGGTGGATTTGTAACGGGTCAGTAGGTGTTGTTATGGCAGAAGCCAGCACGGTTTGCACTAGGCTTAGGGGTATCAGGTAGGGTGGGATCCTACCTATGGCTAAGCTGTCCATGGAGGAGCTTGTTTCACGGAGCATGTCGGTCATTAATGCCGTGACCAACTGTGTTTGGGCAAAGTCATTCTGGAAAACTGTGAACAGCTGTTTCATGGAGCTCACAGTCTGATTCAACATGACGCTATGAGTGTTGAGGACTGTGACGGTTCCTCTCAGTGTCTTGCCGATGGTTTGCAGGGATGCGCTTTGTGTGTTGAGTTGTTCTTTTAACTGTGGAAGTTCTGTCTGAATTTCGGCCACGTGCCGTCGCACTGTGGCTATGTTCACGGCGTTGACACTGGACATTCCAATGTTGAACAGCGTGCCTACGGCCGCAGCGGCCCCTAGCAGCGCTCCCAGGAACCGTTTGGAACGTTTGTTGTGTCCTCCCAACTCAGCTTGGGTGACGGTCATCTTCTCGAGTTGGTTCAGCATGTGCTCGACATCGGCTTCGGCGTGGTTGAGGGCGGTTTCTGTCCATCGGGCACCTGCCCAGCTGTACTGGGCTACCGCTCTTGGGTAGTGTGCAAGGTAGACATTCCGAGGGTCGAGTCGCACGTATACTTTCTGTGTGTGCGTTCGGCAGTTAGTAATCAGCAATCCAGGTTGATCCCTCAACACAATGCCCGAGGCCGGTCCTGGTGAAATGACGTCGGCTGGCGGCTGGCCTCTGGTCGACTGAAGGCACATGATGGCAATCCACAGCAGCATCCTGTTACAGGCAAGAGGGAGAGGTATGGAGGATGAAGGGGGAGAGAGAGAAGGCACAGGTCAGTGAGGTTTGTCCAGGGTTGTGTGGGACAGTTTTTTTTTTCTTTTCTGCGATGACAGCGGTTGGGTTTAGCTTGCATTGGCCTCTCCCTGTCTGTCCCTGTTAGTGGCCACATGTCTCTTAATCTGATTGCGGTGAACCCATTTGAGAACGGGTTCTCTCGTTCCCCGTTTCAGCTGGATTTGGTATGCAATGGGGGAGAGTTTGTTCACAATTTCGTGAGGTCCCGTCCAGTGGGGCAGGAACTTCTTGGACAACCCCTGGGGTGGCAGGGCGAAATTGTAATACAGGACTTTGTCGCCCACATTGAGCTCTTGGTGTGATGCCTTTCGGTCGTAATATGCTTTCTGGCCTTCAGCGCTGGTTTTCAGGTGTTGCTGGGCGAAAGCGAAAGTTGTTTTCAAGTGTTTATGGAGCTCATCCAGGTACTGGGACGTGGTGTAGGCGGTGACAAGGTTGTGGTCTCCTGGTTGATACAACAGGTGTAACGGCAGGGTCATCTGCCGCCCAGTCATTAGTTCAAACGGGGACACCCGTGTGGATTCCTGCGGTGTGGCTCGGAGGGCCATCAGCACAAGAGGGAGTTTCACATCCCAGTCTTTCTGATTAGCTGATACGTACTTCCTTAGCATGTAGACCACCGTCTGGTTCGATTTCTCTACCTGTCCTGATGAGATTGGCTGATGTGAAATGTGAAGTTTAGCTTGTACCCCTAGACATCTCCAGATCTTTTGCATGATCTCAGCAGTGAAGTGGGTACCTCTGTCTGAGTTGACTCTTAATGGCAATCCGAACCGGGAGAAGATGTGGTTCATCAAGAGATATGCCGTTGTTTGGGCGTTGTCGTTAGGTGCTGGTAAACACTCCACCCATTTGGTGAACTGACACACCACCGTGAGGAAGTACTTGTTGCCTCTTGTTGACCTGGGCAGAGGTCCCACCCAGTCAATTTGGAGGTCTGACCATGGGAACGTGATTCCTCTGCGTTGCAGTGGGGCTCTGTGATTTGGGTTTGATGGTTGGAATTGACAGCAGACCAAGCATTCTCTCACATACTCTGCCACATCTTGCTGCATGCCTGGCAGTATGCCACCTGTCTAAGTGTCTCATACGTGGCTTTGGTACCGTGGTGTCCAGCATAGGGTGTGTTGTGGGCGTGCATTAGCATCACCCCCCTCTGACACAGTGGTACCACGAGCCTAGGCAATGTGGTATCATCGGGGTCAAACCATAGAATGTCGTCCCGCACACGCAGCATGTGTCTGGAGTTGTGTGGGTGTCTGAGGTATGAGTCAGTAGCGATGTCAGAAGGTGAGATAGGGTGGCAGGTGGGGTCAGAGAGGTGGTCAAGAATTGTCTTTATGGCAGTGTCCGTGGCTTGCATATCCGCGATATCGTTGTTGGAGATTTGCGGAGTTAGCGATAGCGGCTGTGAAGCTGGCGCTGTGGCAGGCAAGGGCCGTTTGCTGCGGGTTAGCACTGCCACTTCGGGGGTAGGTGTGGGGTCCGGGGGAGACCACAGCTCACCGTGGAGGGCGCCCGTTTTGGCAAGGGCATCGGTGTGGTCATTAAAGTCTTTGTCTTGGCCTGGCAGTTTAGAATGTCCTTTTACCTTCTTCCAGTACACGGTGACATCGTGTGTTCTTGTGATGTTATCACATTCCTGGAACAGGTGTTGGTGTTTGACAGGCTTGTTGTTTGCTGTTTTGAAGCCATTTTGTTTCCAGATCGGGAGATGGCACACAAAACTGAGTCTGGCATAGTTAGAGTCTGTGCAGATGAGAAGTTCTCTGATGTTATGGACTGATGCGCTTTGCAGAGTTATGAGAACGGCTGCTATTTCTGCATATTGTGAGGACTGGGGGCCCAGTTTGAAGTGTTGTGGTGGGCATGGGTGGTTGTCAACCCACAGTACACCTGCACCTGCCTTTAGGATGCCCTCGTGGTTGTAGGAGCATCCGTCGACGTAAGCTGTGGACATGCCTTCGCACACATTCTTGTCAAAGTATTTGTGACAGGTCAGTTGTGGCTGTTGGGGCTCTGGTGTGTCTAGCATCGCAGCAGGTGAGTTGTCAGAGCAGTTTTGACATGCAGCCAGGCCATTTCCCAATGCCGACTTGTGATTCTGTGCGTATCGGGCCTCAACATCACGTCCTTGGAGAGCCATTAACCACGTGGCTATGCGTGCGTTGGTTACCACGCCGTTTCTGATGCGTTGGCTGTTGAGGAACATTACGGGCTGGTGGCAAGTGTCTATGATAACTTTCTGTGCTCCAATGTAGTTGGAGAAACGCTGTATGGCCCAGACTGTGCAGAGCAAAGCTTTTTCGCAGTCAGAGAATTTGCACTCTGGAGGGAGAAGTGTCTTGCTGGCATATGCGACCACCTTCTTGTCTTGATCGTGCCGTTGGTATAGGCCAGCACTGAGACATTGGTCAGAAAAACCCGCTTCCAGGTAGAATTCCTTTTGAGGATCGGGGTAAGCAAGGCAGGGAGCTGAGCATAAATGTCTTTTTAGTGCCGCCATGGCGTGTTCTTGAGCGTCTGACCAGACGAAAGGGCAATCCTTTTTCAGCAGAGCTGTGAGGGGCCTGGCGATGTCCGAATAGTTTTCGATGAACTGTCGAGAGTAATTGCATACTCCTAGAAAACTTCGTAGTTCAGAGACGTTAGTGGGAGGCTTGATGTTTTGAATGGCGTGGATACGGTTTGATTGTGGTTCGATACCCTGGGATCCGATGAGCAAGCCCACGTAGTTGACCTTGGTGCGACACCACTGTCCCTTGTGGAGGGCTATTTTTGCGCCGGCCACGGCTAACTGGTTCAAAACATAGTCTATTTCTTTCAGGTGGTCTGCCACCGTCGTGCTCTTCATGAGAACATCGTCTACGTAAATCAGGTTACCTCTCATCCTGGCGTCTGGGCAGGCTTTGTTCAGGAAGATGTTGAACTCAGCTGGTGAGTTGGCATACCCGAACGGGCATCTGTTGAAGGTGAACTGTCGGTTGCCAAATGTGAATGCCAGCTTGTGCTGGTCTTCTGGGTGCACTGGAATGGTCCAGAATCCAGAGGCCACATCGAGTGTAGAGAAGATGGTGGCTCCTCTGATTCGGGGTATTTCCTGTTCCAGCTGGGTCATGGGCCACCGTGATAACGGCACCTGTTGATTCAGTTTTCGATAGTCAATGGTGGGCCGCCATTTCCCATTTGGTTTGAGAACGGGCCAGATGGGGGCAGAGTAGGTGCTGTTACAGGGACGGATGACACCTTTCTCAAGCATGGATTCGATGATTTCTTGCACTGGTTCGTGCGAGGCGATGGGAATTTTGTACTGCTTGACGAAAGTGGGAGGAGCCTCAGGATGCGTGGGAATGCACACCGTGTGGAGGTGGGTACGGCCACAGTCTAATGAGTCTTTGGCAAAGGATTCTTTGAACTTGTAAAGGACTTGTCTTAGTCTTTGGCGGTCTGCATCGTTCTGAAGCGCATCAGCATCTTGTAGAATTTGCTGCACTTGAGATTCAAAACCTTGATACGGCTCCTCTGTCGTTGTGTCATCAGTGGGGTTGATCTTTAAAGGCGTAGCAGGTGCATTAGTCTCACTCACAGGCTGGTGAGAGACTGTGTACACTGCGAGGTGTTGGTCCTCTGTCAGCTCAGTTCTGCATACATGGTCTTTGGCCACTGGCATGACAGATGTGATGGCAATGAGTTGGAAGGGTAACATGAACATTGTGTTGTCTGTGTGCCCTTCAGGTATCAGTGCAGGTGGGAGGGGCCCGATGACGGGTAATACAAGTTCAAAGTCATTAAAGTCATGGCTTACTAGCCAGCCTAGCCTGTAGGCCCTTGGAATGCTGATGTCAGTTGCAGTGCAGTTGTTGAACAGGATGTAGATTACCCGAGAGGACACTTCCGTGAGGGGCGTGGCTTCGAGTGTGAGTCCGAGGTTCCTACATTCAGGTGAAGGTTGGAAGAAACCCAGCGAGTGGTTTAATGTTTGGCCAGATCGTATGTTCAGGCGTACAGCGACACCTTTAGTGTAAGCTGGTACCACTGTTGCTTGTTCGTTGATTAGAGTGCAGACTTCTGGGATGGTCTGCCCCGACAGTAGATTGTCATGATTGCTGGGAACAGGTGGCTGTAAAGTCATTGGGGCCCATATCACCTGATTCAACAGGTCCACATGAGCTTTGAGGCGAATCAAAACGTCTGCTCCAATCTAGACAACGTGGACTGGGTCCGGAAGGATCAGGAAGTAATGGGTCAGGCACCGGTGATTCCACTTTAATTGCAAAGCACAGATCCTTTTGGCAGATATCATGGAGGAGGGATGTGCGTTGAGAGGGAAACGTGTGCCTTTGCTGGTATAGGGCAATTCTGGTGTGTTGTCAATGATTTGATTGAATAGTGAGAGACTGATGGCGGAATTGTCAGCCCATAGTGCCAGAATGATGTCTGTTGTGGTTATATCCTGCAGCTGCAGGTCAGTCCTGACCTGGGGGCAGTAGATATCAGAGCCTTGGCTGGTTTTGAAAGTGCAGAGTAGTGAACTTGACCCCTGATCAGCTGTTGTGGCTGGGTCGCCATGTCTGGCTGAGGGAGTTCCCGTGAACCCTGTGACCTGACAGTCTGCCTCAGCAGATTTGTTTGGCTGGAGGGGGAGGGGTTCACGCACTTGAGCCCAAACTTGCAGGTGTTTGAAATCCAGTAACGGCTCGAATCGATCCAGCAGGTCTTTGCCTATTAGGAATGGATAAATGTTCATTGGTGAAACATAGACCGGATGGACTATGCTCATCGGACCGATTGTCAAGTGAATGGGAGCTACGTTTCTGAGCTGGATGTCATTTTGGCTGTATGACTGCACATTCAGCTCACAAGTGTGGAAATTAAGAGTTCGATTCTGTCTTTGAGCTTCAAATTTGAGTTTTTTAAAGAGTTCAGCCGATATGAGCGTGAGATCGGAGCCTGTGTCCACAAGCGCTTCGAGTCTCATTTCCTTTTCCAAAGTGATGGTGAGGTAGAGCTTGCGTGCCATTCCTCTTTCGATCAGGTTTCCAAGGAGTTTTGGTGTGGGGTCCTGTGTGTTGATCGATAAACAGTGCGGGTATGTTTCGTGTGGCTCGTTGTGGGTGCAGATCACCAAGACAGCACTGTCTGGTACCTTTGTGTGAGAGCTGCTGCAGTCTTGTTCAGGAAGTGCAGTGTTTTGTTCCGGAAGTGCAGTGTTTGGTTCCGGAAGTGCAGTGTTTGGTTCCGGAAGTGCAGTGTTTGGTTCCGGAAGTGCAGTCGTCAGCTGGAGTGAGTGAGAGATGTTGTCAGAACAGTGAGACACAGTGTTCTGGGGGGCTGTGTTGGAGGGGGTGAGTGGTGCTGTTACTTAGTGATGTAGCAGCGAGTGTCATAGTCTGTGGTTTGACTGTCTGTGGGGCTGTCAGTGGGAGAAGCGTTGGGAGTGGAGTTGGCTTCCGGCCTCAGGTTTAGTCATGCGGTGTCAGGTTTATCCTTGTCTTCCTTGCGAGGTTTCTTTTGGAGAAATTCTCTCAGGATGCTCAGAAGTTCTGCAGCTTCAGACGTGGCTGTGTTGTTTCTGTTGGATTTAGGTTCCAACTTCAGCTTACCAGTGTCATGTCGAGAGGGGTCCCCCAGCCGCCTGTCTGGGCTTGGTGTTCGGGGGGATGGAGGTCGGTTCCTTCTGGGTTGCCGGCCGGTTTCCCAGGTGCCCCCTCCCCTTTGGTTGTGGGAGGTGCGAGGCCGGTCCCAGAATTCCCCAGAGCGCTCGTTCTGCTGCCTTGGGCGGGCACCCCCACGACCACGCTGACCTCTGCTGGGTTGGAACGATCGTGACTCTCTGTTGACAGGTTTGTAACTGGGGTGCTGTGTGCCCTCTAGGGACAGCTCTGAACGGTGCTCAGAGACAGGGCAGATTGTGGGGTTTTTCACGGTCTTTTCAGAAACAGTCTTTTGTTTGGTGTATGCTTTGTGTGCCAGGTCACGCAGTTGTTGGATTGACATAGTCCGTGGCTCTGCTAAAACCCCGAGGTGGTGTGATAGGGTAGGATGGAGATTCCGCAGGAACAAAGTTTTGAAATTCCAGTCTTCCTCCATGCCGGATTCATTACGAGATCCGAAGTAGGCTTGTCTGAGGCGTCCGTAATAAGCTTGCGGGGATTCCAGTCGGGCTTGTCTCAGATCCATTGCTGCTATGATACCTTGGTCCGATTCTGGATCGGAGAATTCTCGAATCAGAGCTTGCCGCAATTGCGGGTAGTCCATCTTGACCGTTTCTGATTGGCGGTCAAGGAAACTTCGCACGTCCCGGCTTGAAGTGATCCTGAGAAGATATAACTTATCCCAAGTGGTGACGTTGGCCACAGTTTGTAGGTGAAAGTCAATGTCTTGTAAGTAAGAGTGAACATCGTGACCTCCTGCTGGGTTGGGAGTGAAGGTCGGGATGTTTCTAGCCAGCTTGTCCAGTTCTTTATGGGCCGTGTTGTGACCGATGGCCCGACCCCGCCCCTCTTCAGCTGGTGGGGGCTCGTGGTGGCTGGCTAGTGATGTCTTTAGCGGAGGGCTTTCACCCCCCTTTTCAGCTTTGGGTTCTTGGCTGAAAAGTGCAGGCTCGCTGGTGAGGGGAAACTGAGTGATGGGTGTTTCCCCCTCCAGGTCGCCCTGCAGCTTGTAAGCATGTTTGAGTTCTCGGTGAGTCACCTCAAGTTCATACTTTAGATCATGTCTCTGTTGGACAAGCTCGTTAATTTCAGTTCGGGCTGCTTGTAAATGTTTTTCACAGGCCTTGGCCCTGGCCTCTCTGTCCTTTAATTCACTCTCTGCTCTTTTTAACAGAGCGTCGCCACGCTGCAGTCTGTCCTGGAGTTCCTCCGTGGTGCATTTCTCCGACTGCATTCTCTTGTCTGTGTCCGTGCGCAGATCCTCCAAGGCCTTTTGCAGTCTTTCCACTTCCTTTTGTAATTCTGGGTGTGTTTCGTCCTTGGCTTCAACCTCCAGAAGTAGCTGATCCAGATGCTCCTGCGCGTTGTCCTTCTGTTTGCGGGCCTCCTTCAGTTGAGTCTTTAGTCCTGCGATTTCCTTTTCCAGATTGGCGTTGTCCTCCTCCGCCAGACGTGCCTGTGCCACTAAATTGTGAGCGAGACTTCCAATCATCCTACTCCATTCCTTTGAACTGAAGTTGGAACAATTGACTTGTGCATCGGCTTGGTGGTTGAACCTTCGAAGCACCAAGTTGCTGATGTCACTTACTGCGTGCCGCAACCTGTGGCAGAGATAAAAGAACTCGGGAACCACCGCACAGTCAGTGCCAGCGACGTCAGTCGGCAGACCCGCTCGCTGAGATCAGCCAGGGACCACCGCAATCCACCGCAGGTGCTGGGATTTTTACCTATACAACAGCAAGACGGAATGAACAAGGGGGCTTAAAGTGAATTAAGATTTTCTTGCTTAACCGAATTGAGTAATTTAGGTATGTAAAAATAAAACAGAAACTATGATCAACCTGAAAAGGGATAAAGTATAATCAATATGACTTTGACGAAAAAAATTAATTTAACCTGGAAAGGAAAGACCAAATTAAGAGATGAACGGCTTTTGCCAACTAATGATAGCACAGAAAGTGATTAGACATGGATGGTAGTTATTGAAAATATCCTAACCCGTTCGGAAGTTAGCAATAACCCAATGCAGGTGAAGACCAGGAAGGGGAGCGGTAGGCCGCTGTAGTGGGTTTTGGAGCCTCTGGGGGCGCACTTCCTCTCTGTGGTTCACCTTGACTGTTTGGCACAATTTAAAGTTAATTCAAATTGTTTTAAACTCAAATCCAAATAAGCCTGGGGGAAATTGACAGAATTAGAATGATCTCTTATAATAATCACAACAACACTGAGGTTGTTTGTAATGATTACAAAATACTCATCGGGAAAAACATAAATGAAAATGTAATTTCATACAAAGTTCAGTGGGAGGCTGATAGCGGACTTGGCTATCAAATGACTGAAATGTGAGAGATTTACAGGGAGAAATTAAATCTTAACATATAAAATAATTAATAAAAAAAAATTATAAAAAAAAAAGAATTAATCATAATAAAATATTGTTCCAATTCAAATCAAATCTAGATACACTGGGGAAGGATAAAATAAAAGTTTTGCAAGGGAATCAGAATGATTTCTGATAATACATCACCATACCGCTGAAGTTATTAGCAATGAATAAAAAAAATTACAAACAGACAGAGTCACAGAGGCCGGTAGAGATGGAACAGGGTAGAGCAGAAGATGAATTGAACAGAAGAATGATAGCTGACCTGGAGGAGTGCGGCCGCTAGGGGCGCTTGTTTCTCTCCACGTGAACTATCAGTGATTTTGGGCTGGGGGGGCCTTGTGGTCCCATGTCGATCACATGTCGGTAAAACAGGGCATTCTTGTTTAATTATTAGAGAGAAATGCTGTGTGTGCGAATTGCAGTCAGTGACTCAGTCAAGATAGGACAATCCTTTCCTTGTGTGTATCACTCCAAATGGAGGGTAAGGGGTGGTTAAAAATTAATCTGGTTAATTTCATCAACTGGCGGAATTTAGCCATCTGATTGTTGTTACAATAGTCTCAAATTTTAAAGTGGGGGGGTCTTCCGTTTTAATGACTTTAATTTACACTAGTGCCACACTCTACCCCACAAAACCAAATGTCTACTGACATTTCAAAATAACTTGAAACAAATGTAACAGTTTCTCATCAGGAGTCTTTAACAACTCTCAACTATGCTCCAAGGTCTCCAGAAATAACCGTTTGGGGCCGGTAACTGCTTTACTTCTACCGAGCAGTCCCTTTGGACCAAAGAAGGTTGGCCTAAGGTATCATACGTGAATATCACTGATTTCTGTCTCTGTCGCTTTGGATAAAGTCTCAGGGGTTTTGGAGAGTCCGTCTCAGACTCACTGTCATTTACACCATTGTCACTGTCAATGTCTCCATGACTTGAGCAGGGAACATTTTTCTCAAGTTTAAGGGGCAAATCCCCTCTTACAGAACAATTTAGAAGTGGCAAATCCTCTTCGCTCTGAAGGGGCAAATCCTCTTCGCTCTGAAGGGGCAAATCCTCTTCGCTCTGAAGGTTTCCATCTCGAGGCTTGAAAGGCAGTGCTCTTGGGTTAAGAGGCATGCGATCCTCCTCTCGCCACTGACCGGTAAGAACATACTCCTCCTCTGAATCACTTTCAGCATTCACTGGAATCTGACTCTTTTTGTCTCTGTCACTCTTACTCCCTTTAGCCATATTTCGAGTGTTCTGTGAGCGAAGTCGATCAGGTTTTTCCCTTTCCAGCGGCAGGAAGTCACACGGTAGGAGAAGATTTCTGTGGATGACACGGCTTTTCCCCTTCTCGCTTTCAGGACTCACCTCATATACCGGACTCTCAGCGTGTTTCCTTTCCTTAACCACATGTACCTGATCTTCCCAGTATGACCGTATCTTTCCAGGGCCCCCCCTAGGAGTCAAATTGCGGATCAGGACCCGGTCACCAGGCTGAAGATCTCTCCCTTGAGCCTTCTGATCGTAGTAACTTTTCCCACGGGCTGCTGCTTGTGAAGCGGTCTTTTCGGCAATTTGATATGCCTCACCCATCCGTTCCTTCCAACGAGACACATAGTCCTGGTAAGTGCCATACACTTCATCTGTCTTCAGGTTGAAAAGAATGTCAATCGGTAAGCGAGGGGATCTTCCATACAACAAGTAGTACGGCGCGAACCCTGTTGCTTCACTTCTTGTGCAATTGTAGGCATGAACCACTTTGGCCAAGGAATTCTTCCAGTCTACTTTCTCCTCATCAGCAAGTGTACGGAGCATGGACAATAGTGTGCGATTGAATCGCTCCACTTGTCCATTGCCTTGTGGATGGTAAGGTGTTGTGTGTGATCCGCAAATTCCACAGAGTTCTTTCAGTTTCTTCATCAATTTGTTGTCGAATTCTTTGCCCATGTCATGATGAATTTTACAGGGAAAACCAAACTTCAAAGCAAAGTCATTGAAAATTTTCTCTGCAACGGTCTTAGCAGATTTATCTTTGGTTGCGTACGCCTGTGCAAATCTAGTGAAGTGATCCATCACCACGAGAATGTATTCAAAACCTTGCTTGCAGGTCTCCAAATGAAGAAAGTCAATTGAGACCATTTCAAATGGATGCGTGGTGTGAATCGGGGTTAAAGGTGCTCGAGTTTGTCTGACTGGCTTTTTCTTTTTTAGACACTCACATACGTTGGTGACAAAGTGCTCCACATCTCTCTGCATTCTTGGCCAGTAAAAGCGATCTCGGATGAGGCAGAGGGTTCTCTCCGCACCCAGATGACCCATCTTTTGGTGTAGTTCATTTAGAATCAGGGAATGGTAAGACTTCGGCAGGAGCAACTGTTCGCTTTTCCTGGTTTTCCTATACAGTACCCCATCTTCGCCCACACACAGTTTGAACCATTGTTTTAACAGGATTGCCACATCAGGATGTTCCGCTTTCACTGCCTCTCTACCTGGTCGTTGATCTTTCTCCTTGAACTTCAGGACTTTCCCGATAATACTGTCATTTTCCTGGGCTTCTCGAATCTGGGCTGGGGTCAGTGGTGGACCCAGGTCACCTTGGTCTCTCTCCCTCACTAGACTCAAGGCATTTAAGTGAATGAACCCTGTTCCTTGTGACGGATTTTCACACTCCACTACCACTCCTTCCACTGAAGCTTGAAGGACTTCTGGTTGCATTTGTTCTGTGCACTGCTCCATAAACTTGTCGATGTCCAGCGGCATGCGTGACAGACCATCTGCATCTGCATTCTTTTTTCCCGGCCGGTATTTTATAGAAAAGTTAAAGTCGGCAAGCTATGCAACCCAGCGGTGCCCGGTGGCATTCAGTTTGGCGGTGGTGAGTACATAGGTCAGAGGATTGTTATCCGTGTAGACAACAAACGATGGTGCATAGTATAAGTAATGGCGGAACCGCTCACAAACAGCCCACTTCAACGCCAGAAATTCCAACTTACCGGAATGCATGTGGTAATTTTTCTCTGGGGCACTTAGTGTTCTGGACCCGTAAGCCATCACTACCATCTTCCCATTCTGGCGTTGATACAGTATCGCACCCAATCCTTCCTGGGATGCATCGCAGTGTAGCACAAAGGGCTGGGTGAAATCCGGGAAACCCAGGATTGGAGGTTTTGCAAGGTGATATATCAGGTTGCTCAGTGTTGCCTGATGGGTTTGTGTCCACTCAATGGGTGTCCGTGATGTTAGATTACTTTCTTTCCTCGCCCGGGTGGGTTTTTCTTTCCTTGCGACCCTTCCTGATTCAGCTGAACCCCTTTCTCTTGCTGTTAGTAGCTGGTACAGCGGCTGGGCGATGCGTGAAAAGTTTGGGATATAAGAACGGTAATAAGACAGGAACCCTAACATCTTCCGTACGTCACCCACTGTGGATGGTGTCCTTTCCTTCAAGGCCTGCACTGGAGCAATCTCCACTGGGTCCATAGTATAACCTTCACCAGACACCATCTTCCCCAGGAATCTCACTTTGCGCTTGAAGAGCTCACATTTTTTTGGGGTGAGCTTTACACCATGCTCTTTGTAGCGCTGGAGCACCAGCCGCACATGAGCCAAATGATCTTCAAAACTGCTGCTATGGACCAAGTTGTCATCTAGGTAGGGTTGACATATTGTGTCCCTAAGGCCTAACAAGCAGCTTTCCATACTTCTTTGGAACTCGGCTGGTGCCGAACTCAGCCCAAATGGGATTCGTGTCCATTGGTACAGCCCCCATGGGGTTATGAATGCTGATAGCGGCTGGCTCTCCTCATCCAGGAAGCCCTGGTGGTATGCCTTCCCCTGGTCCAAAACGGTAAACCAAGTGCTTCCACTTAATGCATCCAGCATGTCTTGTATCTTAGGAATTGGGTGGCGATCGGGCACTGACTTCTGGTTTAGCTCCCGGTAGTCGCAGCATAACCGGAGACTGCCATCCTTTTTCCTCACGCAGACTACTGGAGAGGAGTATGCCGACCTGGAGGGGGCCACCCAGCCTTTATTTAACAAGTCTTGCAGGTACTCCTTGACCTCATCATGCAAGGGCTTTGGGACAGACAGACATGAAGTGTGATGTGCATCTTTAATAATGGAATGCAACCAATGTCATCATCATTGTAAGCAAAAGCTTGACACTCATCCCTCAGTACTTTTCTCACCGCTTCCTGCTGAGCCGTTGGGAGATGGTCCAGATTCACAGGGGGATCCCATGCTGGTGGTGGTGTTTTGGCACTTAAATCATCAGTGGTCTTTTCAGAGTCTGGCTCACCAGTTTGGGCTCTCTCTGCCGGGGGTTTCTCAAGTCCCGTGGGGGGGACTGCCACAGGATACACTGTAAGTGACAGGCTGTAAGTGACCCAAAATGTGATTTCTCTGCAGAGTGATGTTATGCTTTGCTGCATTGACAATAGATATGGGTATATACTTGATGTGTCTTGCAGGAATCTTCACTACTGCTTCACTTAATTCTAACTCTTGAACTGAGCTTACCTCGCTGGGTGAGAAGAGCAGCTCCTGTCCCTGATACTGAGACCCGACGTGAGCACGGACCATTACAGTGGTCACTTGATTTGCAGGCAAGTACACATGTTTTCTCCCAATTTTCACCACCCCCACCGTTACCTCTTGCTCCTTACTCCGGATCAGTTTCATCAGTGTGTGTGCCTCGCTGTGGGTGATCGAAAATGCAGAACTCATTGTATGTAGCGTTTTCCTCTCTCCACGCCCCGGGGCATCTTCGATCCTGTTCACAACCTCTTCGATGACGTTGTACCCAATGATTGGGTCCTCTGCTACTGTTAGATCACTGGACACCAACATGGGTACTTTTAACAGTGGCGTTGGGAACGGACCTCCATCCAGTTGAAAATTAACCTCCACCCACCCGATGAATGGTATCTCGGTGTTGTTTGCTGCCAGTCCAGTTAGGGTTGCCTCTCCCAACAACTCTTCTAGAGGCTGGATGAAAGTATCTGGGAGGTGTTGTCGTCGCCAAGCATCATTCACAATGCTAGCTTGTGCTCCTGTATCCCACAGCGCCTCCATCGGCTGACCATTCAGGCGGCAGTTGACCAAGCAGCGCTTTCCAATCAGTTTAATGAGCTGTGATTCATGTTGGGGTGGGAGATATTTCACAGTACATAGATTGGTGTTGGCTTTAACTGAGGTTGAATTAAATGAATGGGCGTTCGGCATGGCCAACTGAGATGGCTGATTATTTCGTATGCGGTCCGGTGCAGAGGAATGGGACCCTTCTGGGAGGACTACTGATGGCCCCTTCTCAGCAGTCCTTGGTCGTTTCCCGACTGTGAGCTCTGTCCTCTGCATCCACGTGAGAAATGGCCCGTTTGTCCACATTTGAAGCAGTGTTGACAGGTTTCACCTACTTGCTCTTCCCTACATTTCTTACAGCCACGCTGTCGTTCTTCTCTGTACTGTGAGGATGTCCTATTATTTGCTTCCATTGCAGCTCTCAGCTCCTCCATGAGCTTTTGAGTGTCTGGAACCTCATTATTGGCCTTCTGGCATTCTTTAGATTCCCTTCCTTTTACAGTTCTAATTGCCATAGCCGTACCAGGCTCTTTTGCTGACTGCACAGCCATGGCAGGTTAGTACTCAGATCGTGGGTCGGTATGGAACTCATGTATGCGGGGAGGTTTACCTGCATGGAGCCTTTTCAGTTTCTCTTGTCGTTCACCTTCCAGCTTAGCAGCCTCATTCACCGCTTCAATCAGCTCCTCATCCGTTGTCCTGATGTTACTGAGATAGGGCTGTATCTGGAATTTCAAAGAGTCACTTGTAAGTCCAGTTTCAATTGAACGCAGAAATTTACGATGGATGATATCTCTGCTATAGCGGTCATCATCGCCATCCTCAGCTTTCCATAGCAGTTTCTCTTTCAATTCAATTGCCCTGAAGATGAAGTTCTGAACTGACTCTTTGGGTTCTTGGGATACGTTTATGAGCTGGTGGTACAGAGCGGTTGTACTGTCAACTTTGTAATGGCCCTTTAAGATGGTGTGTAACGACTGGAGCGCAAGACCACGCTTAATCTCCAACATATCTCTCAGTGGCAAGCCTGGGGTGACAGCTCTAACCACTGCCTCTACTATCTCAGTCTCAGAGTGGCCCTTCTCTAATCCCACTTCCATTTGGCGAATTAGACTGGGGTAGGACAACTTTTCTTTCTGTCCACTTTCTCCTATCTGTCCCCAGATCTTAAATTCTCTTCTTAGAGTCACTTCAGTCAATTTCTGAGAAGGTTCAATCCTCTTCTCATACCTTGTGTTACTTTTAACAGGCTTGTGACTGTCTACCCTCCTTTCGGCCTTCCAATAACTTTCCTCATTTCGCTGTGAGCGGCTAAGATACCTTTCTTCCAGCCCTCTTACTTGAGTTGGTTTCTCTCCCATCACCTCCACGTCAGTGGTACTTAGCCTCACCTCGCTCATGAATGAGAGTAAATCTTTGAAGTGCTCAATGACCTCACTTTCGCCCTCATTCTCCTGTATTTCATCCAACGTGCTTTCGACTGTCCTAATGAGCAACCGTCTGGGCTTACCTGAGGACACCTCACATTTCAGGTAACGACAAACCTCCTGCAGATGTTCTTCGTCCAACTGCCAGAGATCGGCGCTCACTTGGTCGTGAAGATGTTCCATGGCTAAGTTCGTCTCCGTATGAAGATGTAGTCTCCGTCACACTGCTCTACCTCTCCTGGCTGCTTGGCTCGCCAAAATATGTTACACATGTAGAAAGGAGCAGGAGTCGTTTCTGGTGCAACACATTTAATATAGGGGTTCTGCATGCAATCCTGCAAGACAGATATAACAGTATACATTCAATCACAAGTGGAGCATCTCAATTCGGTGTGTTATCTGCTCGTCTCTGCATTAACTGCTATATTGCGCGTTTTTTTTATTCAGTATAACATTTTCTAATTGCTCAATATGACATTCACTGTTGTTTACTAAACTAAATTGACATTCACTTGCAAATACAGTTTGCATATCAAGTATGTGAATATTATCTTGCCCCATAACAAAAACAAATAACAAATGACCCCTTTTCAACTTAATCTGAACCCATACATTTCCCTTTGTCTGTTAAACACTTTTTTAGAGTACATACATTCTCTCTTCCAGCCTGACTTGTTTACTCTAAATCACATTACACTTTAATGTTCCCTAATGTGACATTTCAGGACTCTTTTATACCATTATCGAGCAAATCACGTCGTTTGAGTTTCCATTAACTCTAATGCCCCCGCTGAATACAATTTGCACCAAAATGGCGGACACCCGCGAACTCCACGTGCATTACTGAACCCGCGTCACTTAAACTATTAATTTACCCATCAATGTCACACAACAACTAAAGAAATATTACTGTATGTACATATCTGTCGCACAATACCGTTTTTCGTTTCCCATACGAGCTTTCATTGCCGTTGTTTCTGATCACGCTCTATCCACGGGTAATAACAATAGTTTTCGTGCTCAAACTTACTTAACATAAATCCTAAATACCCAAATACTAAACATAACTGTTCATGGACCCCTTTGGCTTGTAATAAACATAAGTAATCTTACCTGCAAGACAGATATAACAGTATACATTCAATCACAAGTGGAGCATCTCAATTCGGTGTGTTATCTGCTCGTCTCTGCATTTACTGCTATATTGCGCGTTTTTGAGCAGACCTTGGCGAGAGCTCCCTCTAGCGGTTCGGATAATTTATACCCCAGTATACTCATGAGTACATCTCATTCTTGCAGATCCCTATTAAGGCAACTAAACAGGAGTCAAAGACACACTTCAAGCACATTCAGAAATTTAGTCTGAATAGATTACTCTGAATATAAAAGTATAATAGTCTCAAATTTTAAAGTGGGGGGGTCTTCCGTTTTAATGACTTTAATTTACACTAGTGCCACATATACAATATAACGATAGGTAATAATAAAGGGCTAATTTGAACGGCGCAAAAAAACCCCGCATCATTCACTAACACGTACGCAGTCCACACAAACACCGCATTTCGTGTGCAGCTCCCACACACTACTTTGTGACATTTGGCACATGTCTCCTTGGTTTTATTTTTTTCGCAGTTCCTCCTTACTTGGCACTGCCTCGTTCTCTCCATCAGCTGCTGCTCCCGCCCGGGTCCTGGCTCTCGTACCACCAGTTGTGTGACTTTTGATTTCATGTGGTCGGAGCGAAGTTCGCTTGCCAGTCGCGTGATGAAGTCCCTCTGAGAAACTTGCTCATTTGTGCACTTCTTGAACAATATGTGCGCGTTGATGGCGGGAAATATAGCGGCCTTATGATATCTATAATGCGTGCGGTCAAAATGACCGCCATGGCCATTCTAGGTAGAAATAGTCAGAACTGTTTTGTGTTTTGTGATTTTAATAAAATAACAGTGTCAGAATAAAATATACACATATTTAGGAAAAGTCCTACAGCCACATTGATTTTATTTTAACAAAGTTATTACACTGTAAAATTTAAAAACGGTCAAAATTACCGCCTTGGTAGTTCTAGTGTTAAAGAGATGATTTTAATGTCTCAATTGTTTCTCCTAGACAAAAGTGAGAATGGAGAGTAAAGACTTTTGCTCATGCCTCCTGATTTTCTGACAATTTCACATCTTCTCAAAAGTGCTCTCCACAATATTTTGAGCATGATTTGTAAATAAATAGAGTGAGATATTTCTTGTGAGCTTGGTCAATATTTATATTTTTTTATCAATATGATGCAATTATGCGCAGCAGAGTAAACAATACTTGGGTTTACTGTATGTGTGTCTTATGAAAGTGTATTTCTATCTGATTGCTATGCGCGAATACACTGCATGCTCACTCTTACTTGTATCCAAGGTAAATCATTATCACTATCATCATTTATATATGTGGTTTATTGAACTAAATACATTGTAATCTGCTTAAACCCATGCGTAGTTTACTTTACTTCCTGAACGAGCACGCACCTTTAACACAAATCGTGGCACAGTTCGAGCGTAACCGAACTCAGACCACCTTCTTCAGGTAGTCTCGGGTTCGATACCTCGGTGCGCGCCCAGGTCTGCAGGACAGCTTTCACATTAGCAATTTTTCATGTTAACCATGCCCCGTTACTAAACTGCCAGTGTGAAAACACCCTTAATCTCTGCTGTAACCCCTTGTAATGATACAGAAGCAGGAACTATAAACTAAGATCTTGAATGTTGTCTTTAGTGGGACTAGAATCCCGGTCTCCTGGACACAGATCTGGTGTTCTCCCTGAGTGAGCCAACTCAAGGTTGAGGATTTTGAGACCCATGTGCGGAGGAATAACAAAAGGAGACACGCAGTATAAACTTCAAGTCGCTTTTACTTTTAGAAGGTCCATTAACAAAAGCCATCGCACACCTGCAGATGATAGGTGCGTAGGAAAAAACGTCCAAAAAGGGATCGGTCGACAATCTGCAAACGAGAAACTCCCGCACACTATCAAATGCCTGATGAAGGTCATGTGACCGAAACGTTGCTAATAAAGAGTTTTTTTAAATGCAAATTCTGATAGTGTGCGGGAGTTTCTCGTTTGCACTTTTAGAAAGTCCAAAAACAAAGTACAAACACATAAACTAGAAGCAAAGCTTCCAATAGTCACAAAAAGGAAAACAAAACATACACAATGGCTCAAAATAGACTCACGGAATGCGGGATCCACAGGTAGGAAGGCTTAAGACTGAACTGGGAGGAGGATTTCCAGGCAAAAGACATCCTGCGGCCCCTTGTGACTTGGATCAGTACCACTGGTCATGGCAGGAGTGTGACCCCTAGCAGCTGGAGGAAGTATTGCTGGCTAAAGTCTTACAGGAGCTCCCTCTTGATGAACGGCTTGTGGGGTACCGAGCGGCACCCCAAATACTGGGATGTGTAGGCTCACTGGCTTTAGGTGGTGGAGGTGGAAAAGACGGTTACCAGAGCTCAATTTGTTCTGTTTCTGGCTTTCAACGATAGTACTAGCCTCACAGCAAGCTAGTACTCACAGCAAGCTAGTACTCACCCTCACTCTCCCTAATGCAGAATGAGGCCCTCTTAAATAGGCCAAAGCATTAAGCATTGAGCATTAAGTAGAAAATAAACAGGACATGAACATAAAATAGTATCATCATATCACTATCATTTTATACCACATTTACACCACCTATTCACACCACCCATATACATACAAACCATTATTACAAACAAACACCCCTGTGAACAATGCTCTGCACCCTCTGCCTTATGACAAGGATAAATACTGCCCCTACAGCAGCGCGCGCATCCGCCTAGGAGTAGTCGAACCGGACCGGGATGCCGGAAATGCGTGAGCTGTAATATGTATGAATTCAATAGGAATTTAGCCAGAAACAGGGAGTAAATGGGACATGAACTAGTGGGTACCGCACTACATGTCATGGAGGTGGTAAAGTAGGAAGTTATAAGCAGTGACAAATTCGTTTTGAGTGTTGTGAATGAAATCACGGACTAACCGTGCTACAAACAAATCAACGCGAATAAGTTAATGGCGCCTAGACTCGCGCGAGCCTTTTCTTTAAACACAACTCACCCCCCGTGTTCATTAGCCATCCATACACCTTCACAAAATAACACAATTAGCCTAAGCAAGGCATCCTTTTTATAAAGGAGCGTGCGGGTGTATGTGTGTGCAAATGAATATGCAAATGTCCAGAGTCTTTCCCACTCTCACGTGTAACGCCATTCACAGTCAATGCGGGAGTGCATAACAGTGAGAAGTGAGGTTCACTTTCTCACACGGCTCCTGACATTCCGTACTTTTCGCATCCTCAATAATCTCTGCAAAGAGTAAGCCACTTGCCCGTCCACCATCCGAGGAACTGGAGGTAGTCTACCTACAGGAGACAAAGGAGAGTAGATGATAGGTTTGAGACATGGAATCTGGGGTGTATGCGCATGGACCCTGGCAATAGGAGTCGGTAAGAGACCGGGTTTCTTTTCTTGAGAATTTTGATAGACCCAATATATCTAGGACCTCGTTTCTGTGACACGAAGCTAAATGGAAGATTTCGAGTAGAAAGCCACACTCTCTGCCCAGGACGGAGTGATGGACATATCCGCCGACGTCAAAATGGCCTGTTTCTGTTGTTCCCGGGACAACTTTAACAGGGCTGCCCAAGCTCTCCGCCAAACCCCCCGGCACCTCTGGACTAACTGGGCTGCTGTTGGAACCTGTGCTTGTAGATCCTGTTCAGAAAAAAGAGAGGGGGGAACCCAAACTGGCATTCAAATGGAGACATACCCAGTGATGAGTGATGGAGAGTGTCATGGCCAAATTTCACCCAGACCAGCTGGGATGTACTCGGGATGTTTGAGATTAGACACCTGAGGGTCTTCTCAATCTCCTCGTTCACTCTCCCTGACTGGCCATTGGATTGGGGATGAAATCCTGAGGACAAGCTGATGGTGGAACCGATTATACGTCCGAAAGCCTTCCAGAATTTTGAGGTAAACTGGAAATACTGATCGGACACCATATCCTGAGGAAACCCAAGAATTCTAAAGACATGTTGCATGAGAAGTTCCGCCGCATGCAATAATCATTGTGTTATCTTGAGAGTAGGGTAAGCCATTTACAAAATCCATACCAGGGTCGTCTCAGGATAGCGAGGGGATGTAGTTTACCTTGAAGGAGGGCTCCCATATTGTATAATATGGAATTTAAAGTAAATGTCTGTTTGAGTCGTTTGAATACCTGGTTAGCCTTCTCTGTCCACTGGAAGGGTGTGCCAGACTTCCTGGTGAGAGCTGTGAGAGGTTACGCAATGGAACGAAGCCTTGAATGAATCTCCTATAAAAGTTGGCGAAACCCAAGAAGCATTGGACTTGTTTCAATGAATCAGAGGGGGGCCTCTCCAGGACTGCATGAATCTTGCTGGGATTCAACTGTACACTACCACATCAAAGGATGAAACCCAAGAAAGAGACTGTAGTGATGTGGAACTTACTTTTCTCTAGCTTGACGAAGAGGTTGTTCAAGAGCGGACAAGACAGAACCATGCCAACATGTTGAACGTAACTCACAGTTACTTCGTAACTCAGGGAAAATATTAAGATATCATAGAGATATACAAACACACATTGGTTCAGCATCTCTCTCAGGACATCTTTGATAAGTGCTTGGAAGATGGCTGGGGCATTCGCTAGCTCGAAGGGCATCACCTGATACTCGTAATGCCCAGTAGGGGTGTTGAAAGCCATCTTCTATTCGTACCCCTCCCAGATTCTCAATAGGTGGTATGCATTCTGAAGATCCAACTTAGTAAAGATAGTAGTGCCCTGAGGAGTTTAAAGGCTGTGGCCATAAGTGGCAGTCAAGTCAAGTCATATTCATTTATATAGCACTTTTAACAATGTAAATTGTTTCAAAGCAGCTTTACAGAGATAAACATATAATTTAAGGTAACAGAGATTGTTTTGGCTTTATAGCGGTTCTTGAATAGTAATATTTACAGCTAAAGTTAGTTTTGACTGATTCACTTCCAGCAAAATTATCATTTGTTATTAAATTAGGGTCCGCTAAGATGACGCCGTTCTCTCTAAACAGACTTTAAACGCGAACCTGTGATAAACGCTGATGGCGTTCACATGCGCATTAAGAATTGATTCTATAGTTATGTGCGTTTGAATCTGTAAAGTAGGAAAGGGATCATCCATTGGGTGAGGATAGTTGGCACTACAGCACTGCATTGTCATCGGGTCCAGGCGACGCTCCTTCGTTAGTGCGGGATAACCTCGGGATAAACAACACTAAAATTAGCGTAGATGCCATTCTTCTTATGATGTAACGAGTACATCAGGATTTAAGGGAAGTGTTCCCAGTTCCAGCTGACCTAATATTTGCAGCCTAACATTGAATTATAGAAGTCTATAATATATTATGTGTATGCTAGGTCAAAGAGATGTGTTTTTAGTCTAGCTTTGAACTGAGTGTGTCTGCTTCCCGGACAATGGTAGGAAGACTGTTCCAAAGTTTTGGTGCTAGAGTGGAAAAGGATCTACCACCAGCAGTCGATTTTGATATTCTAGGTATTATTAACTGGCCGGAATTTTGAGATCGCAATAGACATGAAGGACTATAATGCGTTAAGAGCTCGCTCAAGTACTGCGGAGCTAAACCATTTAGGGCTTTGTAAGTAATCAACAATATTTTAAAATTTATACAATGTTTAATAGGCAGCCAATGCAGTTTTGACAGAACCGGGCTAATATGGTCATATTTCCTAGTTCTGGTAAGAACTCGTGCTGCTGCGTTTTGAACTAGCTGTAGTTTGTTTATTAAGCGTGCAGTGCAACCACCCAGTAGAGCATTACAATAATCTAGTCTTGATGTCATGAACGCATGAACTAATTGTTCCGCATTTGTCAATGAGAGCATATGACGTAATTTAGATATATTTTTAAGATGGAAAATGCGGTTTTACAGATACTAGACATGTAACTTTCAAATGAAAGATTGGTATCAAAGAGTTCACCCAGGTTACTAACCAACGACGAAGACTTAACAGAGCAGCCATCAAGTGTTAGACAGTATTCTAGGTTATTACGTGTGGAAGTTTTTTGTCCAATAATTAGAATCTCTGTTTTTTTCAGAATTTAGTAGTAGGAAATTACTAGTCATCCAATTTTTTATATCAGCTATGCATTCCGTTAATTTTGTGAATTGGTAAGTTTCGTTAGGTTTTGAAGAAATACACAGCTTACTGAACTTGTGATCGATAAGACATCTCTTCATTTACTGCTACAAACTGATAACGGTCAGATAAGTATTTTTTAAACCATGCTAGTGCAATTCCACTAATGCCAACATAGTTTTCTAGTCTATTTAAAAGAATGTTGTGGTCAATTGTGTCAAATGCAGCACTAAGATCAAGTAACACTAATAGAGAGATACAACCACGATCGGATGATAAAAGTAAATCATTTGTTACTCTAACGAGAGCTGTCTCTGTACTATGGTACGGTCTAAATCCGGACTGAAAATCCTTGCAGATATAATTTCTTTCAAGAAAGGAACACAGGATACTGCTTTTTTTAATATCTTTGACAGAAAAGGCAGATTCGAGATCGGCCTGTAATTGACTAATTTTGTAAGATGAAATTGATCATAGCCAACTTAAAGTTTTTGGTACGTATCCTAGAGACAAAGACAAATTAATGATATTAAGAAGAGGATCTATGACATCTGGAAGCAACTCTTTCAGTAGCTTAGTCGGTATAGGGTCTAACATACAAGTTGTCGACATAGATGAATTAACAAGTTTGCAAAATTCTTCCTCTCTTATAGCAATAAATGAATCAATATTTTTCTCAGGGATAATGTAGTAGACGGTTGCATAGTTATAATTTTGTCCCTTATATTATCAATCTTACAAGTGAAGAAGTTCATAAAGTCTTTACTGCTGTGTTGCTTGGACACTTCTGGGCTTGAAGCTTTCTTTTTCATTTGTTTAGCCACTGTTTCAAATAAATACCTAGGATTATGTTTATTTTCTTCTAATAGGGTTGAAAAATAAGCAGATCTAGCAGCTTTTGAGGCCTCTCTGTAAGCAATCGAGCTATCTTTCCATGAAATCCGAAATATCTCTAGTTTTGTTTTCTTCCAGTTGCGCTCCATTTTTCTGGCTGCTCTCTTAAGGGCCTGAGTGTGCTCATTGTACCACGGCGTTGGACTATTTTCTTTAATCTTCTTTAAGCGCAACAGAGCATCTTTGTCTAAAGTTCTGGAGTTAAAAGTTAAAGAGAGAGTTAAAAGTTTCTGTTGCAATATCAAGTTCTTTTAAGCTATCCGGGATGCTTAGATGATGAAACTGATTAGGAAGATCATTGATAAAGCAATCTTTAGTGGCAGAAGTTATAGGTCTAACATATTTATAACACAGAGTTGGCTTTGCAGCCTTGGCTAAATGTAATTTACATGAGACTAGATAATGATCTGAGATGTCATCGCTCTGCTGCAGAATTTCAACGGCATCAACATCTATTCCATATAATAGTATTAGAGCTAGAGTATGATTACGACAATGAGTAGGTCCTGACATGTGTTGTCTAACTCCAATTGAGTTTACAATGTCTTTAAATGCCAATCCCAATGCATCTTTTTCATTATCTACATGTATATTAAAATCACCAACAATTAGTACTTTATCTGCAGTCAATACAAATTCTGATAGAAAGTCGGCAAATTCTTTGATAAAATCTTTATGGTGCCCTGGTGGCCTGTATACAGTAGCCAGCAGAATTCTCAAACGTAATTTATCGTTTACACTATATATTTTTACATTAAGCACCAACACTTCAAAAGAAGTATATTTAAAACTAGATTTCTTAGTGGTTTTGAAAATATTACTATAAATTACAGCAACAGGTCCAGGCAGGTAACAAGTACAGGTACAGGTTCATGTTAATAACTGTAATCTTGTGGGGTTGACTCATTTAAAGTAATGGAATTGTTTGGTTTTAGCCAGGTTTTTGTCAAACACAGCTAGATTATAATCTTAAATCATATAATTAACTATGAGCGATTTTGAAGTAAGGTATCTAATTTTTCAGCAACCCAAGCTGTATAATTTTCTCATCTGTATTATATCTGTTTTTTATTTGTTGAACATCAATTAAATTTTTAACCTAACATTTTTTTGGATTTCCAAATTTGGGGAACAGACACAGTCTCTATATGATAATATCTAGATGAAAGAGGTTCTGTGTGATGGGATTTATCTGACCTTGGTGACGAGAGGCCGGTAGTAGACGGTCGGTTTAACCAGTCTGTCTGCTTCCTGACCTGAGACCCAGATTGTCATGTTTTATCTCTAAGACTATGAGCCAAATTACTAGAGAGAAGAGCAGCACCAGCCCAGGAGGGATGAATGCCAATACCATCTTTTCAACAGGTCAGGTTTGCCCCAAAAACTTTTCCAATTGTCTATGAATTCTACATTATTAAGCGGACACCATTAAGACAACCAGCCATTCAGTGAACACAATCAACTAACTATCTCATCACTCCAGCAAACAGGAAGGGGGCCAGAGCAAATTACAATGCCTGACATCATACTTTCGAGTTTACACACCTCTTTAATATTCATTTTGGTGATCTCCGACTGGCAGAGTCGAACATCATTAGTGCTGACATGAATAAAGATCTTAGAGAATTTACGATTAGCATTAGCCAGCACTTTTAAATTTGCTTTGATGTCAGGCGCTCTGGCTCCCGGCAAACATGTGACTATGGGTGGCTGGTGGCTCTATTTTCACGTTCCGTGTGATAGGATCACTAATTACCAGGGCACAATCAACAGAATTCTCAGTGGGTGTTTCACTGTAAATTTGTTATGGTAATCGGAACGGAAGAGTGTTTTTTTTGTTCCGCGACTATAGCGATCTCTCACTGTCACCCATCTGCCCTGCTGCACAGGCAATAATTCAGCCGGAACCGAATCATGTAAAGAGTTCACTATACTAGACGCATCCAAAATAGTATCTAAAGCTCTAACGTTAGCCCACTTACTATCCTCAATTAAAGTTTGGATGCGTTTCTATGCGTTTCAAATTTTGGAAAGTCTCTAGTTCTGAAATCTTCTCCGTCAGCCTGACTGTCTCCTTGCATTTATCACATATACTATATTGCCATCGGAGAAGGCTATGCTAAACATATGACACGTGACACAGGTGACAATAACAGGACAAGACCTTACTCGCCGTGTTTGTTGACTGATTCTCACCTGGGCTTTTTATGAACTCATAAATAAATAAATAACCGAGCGCACGTGTGGTGCGTTAAAAGGATAGCGAGTTACTAGCGTGTTGTCTTAACAATAACGGAAGCTAGCGATGTAAGGTTAATCTGAGATGTTGGGTAAGCTGTATTTAGTGATATAAACAACTAGAAATCATAGTAAATGATGGTTCAAAACAGAAAGAAATACGAAGCTAATACGAGGCTTAGAGCTTACAGCCTTGAAGTAAACAAACTCACACAGCAGGCAGCAAAGCAGACGGGAGCAATCGATCAGCAGCAATCGATCAGTATGAAACCTTCCAAACTATCGCAGTGGATATCGATTCTTCAATGTGATGTTATTTAGGACACGATTGTCAATGCCCACGAAGTGAAGTGGAAGGCAGAAAAAATCCATTCTCTAGTGCCTTATGAATGTATGGAACAGTCAGTACCTTAGTTTTTGGCATATTTGACTCTTGCTGGATCCAGAGTTGTCGTTTAGGCCCCAAAAAGATTTAGGAGATGTAAGAATTCCAGTTGTTGGACATGTATATTTCCATCTGGTGAAATGGCTAGTTGGCCTGTCAATCTGAGGATTGTGAGAAACTAGCCAAGGGTAACCAATGATAACTGGGAACTCGGGTGTGTCAATAATAAGACAAGTGATTCTTGTCTTAGACATTGATTCTTGATTAGAGTCTATTTCAACTGAAATGGGAATGGTACAGTGTGTTACCTGGACGGACCTAGTGGTTGGAGGAAGTATTGCAGACTAAAGTCTTATGTCTTTCCTTCATAGCTGCACACTGCTTTTTTTTTCTTCAATTGGTGAGAGTTCAAAGGGTTCAATTGGTTTTCAGTCCATTTTGAAACCTTACTTTTATGTAAAGTATTATTTAAAAATAAACCGTTAGCAGTATAACCACTGATATTTAGATTGCAGGCGTGTCTTTTACCCGGTCAGAAGATTTATATCAACAGCATGTTCGAGCAAAAGAAATACTGTATTTCCTAAAAAAGCCAATTATTTCTAGAACCAGATTATTATAGGCTTATTTCATCTGCGTCATCAGTGACCCAGAAGGAATAATCATCAGTATGGTTGAGTGATATGAGGCAGTTTTTATCCTTTGGAAATGGAGAGGAGGTCTTGTATCCTAATATCTTGCACACACTAATCAGAATGCCACATGTGTAGATCTTAGATGTGTGAGGTTTAGGTCATAGGTCATCATGATTTTGTTTCGAGTAAAAGCATGCACATCACCGGCAAAAATATGCTCAGGGTTGGGTGCTTGACAAAAAAATAAATAAATATATATATATTTTATTATTATATTTACATGTAGATTATGGGCAGCTGCTGAAAGCCACTGCTTTCACTGTGTTCATTGTCACTGAAAGCCTTAAAAAGCCAGAAAATTCTAAATTAGTCATTTTTATTTAATGCTGTTCCTAAAAAAAAAAAAAAACTCCTAAATGCAGTATGTGATGGCCAATAAAGTTTAAAAAAGCCTTAATGCTAACAAAAATAGGTTACAGATACTTGCATCATTTCAATAATTTAGTGAAATAGTAAATGAATGTTGCTTCAGCTATATCAAAATCAGACTTCTCTTGTTTGCTTTCATGGTGAGAGCATGAGGCTGTTTATGCAGTCACATGGCGTATCCCCATCTCAGAGACACAATAAGGCTTCAGTGTCAAAGGAGGTCAAAAGAAAGACAAAAGAAGATCGAACGAAGCCATATGATCAGCACATGTCAGTGCAGTTCCATTGGAAGCACTTGTCAATGAAACAATTTGAACTATTTTAAGATCTGTATTGGGGAAGGGAAATAGAGGAAAGAAAGAAAGAAAGAAAGAAAGAAAGAAAGAAAGAAAGAAAGAAAGAAAGAAAGAAAGAAAGAACAATGTGAGTAGAGCGAGAGAGAGAGAGAGAGAGAGAGAGAGAGAGAGAGAGAGAGAGAGAGAGGAGGGGGAGAATGACTAAACTCTCGGAAAAGCAAAAGGGGAAGTCTGCAAATAAAGGGAGAGGAGGAGAAATGCTAGAAACCACATGTGGCTGTTAGGAGCCAAAATCCAGCTATGGAGCGAGACAGAATTGCTGGTAAGTCAATCTTTCTTGCTCTTTCAGAATCTTGGTAAATCGTTTTGAAATTCACCCTTTACTTTTATTTTGTCTTTAGAGAGATGTATAGAAAGTGCTGTTTTTGTAATTTTCACTTTGTGCTGGTTGCTCAGTAGGTGATCTGGCACAGTTGTGACACTCACTACTCAGTTTCTTCTCAGTTTGATTCAATCAGTTTAGAAGAACAGTATGTCCGAATAAATTGTTCGGTGCCATTTGTGTCTATTTATGTACCTATTTATCTATCTTCTTTTCTATGAATCTAAGAGCACAAATCATTATGTTTGGTCTATGTTGATTGTGCTTTTCATTTTATAAGGAAGACACATGACCATGGGTGTGATTTCATCAATAAGGAAGTGGAACCTGATTGTAGTTTCTGCTTTTTGAGTTTTCTCATTCTACCTCTTTCACTCTGCATTTTAAGTATTTATTATTTTTTTCAATAGGCTGTCTTAAACACAGCCCATTGATGAACTGATTGGCATAATTGTTCAATGTGAAGGAGAACAATATAGAAGTATACTTTTGTTGAATGTGGACAACTCCCTAGTAAATGTCACTAAGTTACTAGAGTATGTGTGTGAGAGTGACACAGTGAGAAGGTTTACCTTACTCAGCAGAATCTCCCATAAGGATTGTGTCAGTATCACACCGCAGAGCAGCTGTGCAGGGAGAGGTTTGCTGTGTGGCATGCCTCAAATCTTTGGAGCTCCTGTAACATCAGCTGTTAGTGGGCAATGCCACACGCCTTGCACACACCCTGATACAGTATATTGTTTAGTATTTTTTCATCCATTCTTTTGCACACTCATTATGCTCTGTCTTTGTATGGTTGATCAGAATGTCATCTAAAACTGAGAATTACAAATATTTGTTTGTATCTGTTTCAACATCAAAGGACTAATATTGTAGAATTGTATTGAATTTGATCTGCTATGCAGTTTAACAGGTGACCACAGAGGGGCATTGTAGCTTTTCTGCACCCGGAAATATAACTTTTTTTGTGGTAAAAATTATGACAAGGAAATGGATGGAAAGTGTGTTTGTGTTAAAAGGTGCTCATACTGTATGTGTGCAAAGCTGTTTGTGTTGTGGTGGAGTGTGTGTGTGTGTGTGTGTGTGTGTGTGTGTGTGTGTGTGTGTGTGTGCGTGTGTGTGTGCTCGTGTTTATATTACATTGTGGGGACCAAATGTCCCCACAAGTATAGTAAAACCTGAAATCACCTACATTGTGGGGACCAGCCAGCGGTCCCCATGAGGAGAACAGCGTATAAATCACACTAAGTAATGTTTTTTGAAAATGTAAAAATGCAGAATGTCTCCTGTGATGGGTAGGTTTAGGGACAGGGGCAGTGTAAGGGGACAGAATATATAGTTTGTACAGTATAAAAACCATTACGCCTATGGAGAGTCCCCACAAAGATAGCGAACCAGACATGTGTGTGTGTGTGTGTGTGTGTGTGTGTGTGTGTGTGTGTGTGTGTGTGTGTGTGTGTGTGTGTGTGTGTGTGTGTGTGTGTGTGTGTGTGTGTGTGTCTGTTATCAGGGATGGGAACAGATTTCCGAACTGTAAGTTCAAGCTTTATTGAGGAAGTTGTGGGCAGAGATACTTCCTGGTTCTGCGTATCCATTGGTTTGCCCATGTTGCCTTGGCAATTAACAAACTGGTTTGTTTTGAAAGTGATATGTCACAGAATCCTATAGCTTTTTGACCATTGAGACTCCTCTAAGAACTCTGACACAAGATTATGTTACTTGTCAAAACTTAAAGGTGCCCTAGAATGGGGTTATTTTATTATTTTATAATGTTTCCTTGGTTGCCTTTATAATGTTTGTATGTTTTTTAGATCAAAAATAGTCATAATTTAGAAATAAAAGGCATTTTTCCTAGCCTGATTTTAGACTCTGATTTGAACGCTCTGTTTGAAGGGGCATGTCTGCTGTGTGTAACCGGCCTCTGCTGTGATTGGCTTGCATATGAAATTAACTCTCTCGAATACTTTTACTACAGCTATTATACGTTTTTTACTATTACAGTTATCGAGATTAACGAATCGTGAGATGTTTTAAAAGTATTTAGATCTATTCCATCACATAAAATGAGCATTGAGCCAGCAGATGACAGTCTGTTGATCGCGAGAATGAAGATCTTATCATTGCATCATATCATGATGTAAATACAGTAAGAGTTCGTTGTGCAGTGTAACGTGTGTCATTGAATTCATAACGAGTTTGGCAAGTGTCCAGATAAACTCACATACTCGTGCTATGTGGAATTGTTCTTTGATCGCTTCCTGTATATAATTTATTCACAATTTAAATAAGGTTTTTCATCCTACTAAAAGAAACGATGTGAAGTTGATATTTTAGTCACTGTTTGACTTACTGATGCATAAACAGTATTGAACGATTTTGAGAGAAAGATTACCTGTCTCGCTGTCTGAACTTGAACAATTCATCAGAAAGTGTTGCTTGTTAGCTCAATGATTTATTTTCAGACGTTCATCAAGGCCAGCTCTGTATTTTCCCAAATTGAGGAAACAGTCGTCGGTGAAATGTTTGGGAAAACTTTGGGAAAACTTTGGGAAGTTGTGTTGGCGTATTTCCAGAGAAAATTAAATTAATTAACCTATTGTTTCTTCAGAGACCCGGGTGAAGGAACTAAAAAAAAAGTTTGTGTTCATTTGTACATCCAAACACTGAGCAACTGCCATGCTTTGGCTGCGCAGTTCCGCCTGTCATTGAACATGGGCTGGCATATGCACATTTTTGGAGGCGTACATATTCATGATCCCGACTGTTGCGTCACAGTCTGTGTTATGTGGAGATTCGCCTATTTTTCAGGGGTGTTTTTCAAAACTGAGATTTAAATAAGAAGGAGAAAACAATGGTGTTTCAGACTCACTGTATGTCATGTCCATATACTGAACTCTTGTTATTTAACTATGCCAAGATAAATTAAATTTCACATTCTAGGGCACCTTTAAGCATAGTTAAGATAACCAGCACACAGAGAGAAACACTAATCGTGTGTTACATGTAGATAACACTCTGGATACCGCGGTGGAATATAGCAGAGAAAGCTTGTTGTGCTCATGCAATTTTAACAAATCGTATATGTGCCTAAAGTGGACTATCAAAAAAAAGTCTTACATATATTGTAACAAGGTTTGTTGATAAGGGAAGAAGGAGGTGGGAACCGCCGGAGTACATTCCATATAAAAATTTTATCCAAAAATAAACAAACAACAAAACCAAAGTAAAGCGGCAGCCCCCTATGGACGACTGCCATATATAAGCATAAAACAACATAAAATCCAGGCCTGGTCCTCTCTCATCCTTAAAGGGTTAGTTGACCCAAAAATGAAAATTCTGTCAGTAATTACTCACCCTCATGTTGTTCCAACCCCGTAAGACTTTCGTTCATCTTCGGAACACGAGTTAAGATATTTTTGATCAAATCTGAGAGCTGGATCAGTCCTCCATAGGCTTCTAAGGGACTGAAACTTTTTTCCCTGAAAAGTTATTAAAGACATCGTTAAAATAGTTCAAGTGACTACAGTGGCTCAATCTTCAGTTTATTAAGCGACAAGAATACTTTTTGTGCGCAAATACTAACAAAAATAACGACTTTATTTCAACTATTCATTTCCTTCTCTCTGGGCCTCGTCAGTTAACGTAGAGTGATAGCGTAGTGCTACGTCACATGCAGGCTCATTATTGGCCGACGCTGGTCATGTATGTGATGCGTGTGACGTACACCACAGAAGCGCTACGCAGTTTTACTACGTGAACACACTCGAGGCCCACCGAGAAGGAAATGAATAGTTGAATAAAGTCTTTTTTTTTTTTTTTTTTTTTGCACAAAAAGTATTCTCGTCGCTTGATAAACTTAAGATTGAGCCACTGTAGTCACTTGGACTATTTTAACAATGTCTTTAATAACCTTTTGGGGGAACAAGTTTCAGTCCCTTAGAAGCCTATGGAGGAGTGATCCAGCTCTCAGATTTAATCAAAAATATCTTAATTCGTGTTCCGAACATGAACGAAAGTCTTGGGGTTCGAACAACATGAGGGTGAGTAATTATTGACAGAATTTTCATTTTTGGGTGAACCATCCCTTTAACTGTCACTCCTCTTCTTATCATTCCGGAGCCCGTACCTGTGTCTTTAGATGGCACGAGTGCTCGCTCCGTTCCCAAGGCTCTTGCCCCCGCCCTGCTTAACTCATACACCCATTCCCCTTCACGGGCTGGGGGGCACCGACGAGACTATGCTCTAATCCATCGCAGCAGCCACAACATCTGGGGGTAAAGATAAAAGAGGCGAGAGAAAAGGAGAGAGGGATAGAGTCGAGAGAGGGGAGAGAGCAAAAAGGAAAAAATAATCTAAAGGTTGGCACCCAGGTACACATTGCTAAGAGACTAGTTAAATAAATCTGGACTTCGCTGACCCAGATACACATAAGTCAAGCCAAAAAATTTAAGGTTTCTAGACAGGTGACCAGATACACACAGTAATAGTTCACTAGCTTTAAGACATGATGCCAAAAAAAAAAAAAAAAAAAAAAAACTGGAACACCCAAGAAAATGGTATATAGAGGTAATGTAAGGTAGTATCCTGCATGCTATTTGTGCAGCAGCAGCATGTAAGAATATACTTAAATGTGAACTGAATGTAATGTGGAATGTGCACTTCATTGCATGCTAATTGCAATTAAATGAACATGTATTCAAGATTAAAATTATATTAAAGGCATAACTTTAGAGTGCTTTTTGACCCACTTAAGTAGAGCTTAAATACATATTTTTATGTAATTGCATAATTACTTTTATTGTCTTTGAAATGTATTGTATAATGTAATGTAATGTATAATAAATGACGATTATTTATGGTAAACTAAATCATACTTGAATACTGAAACTAGTTTATCATATATTTAATTGCAATGATTAATTTGTAATGATAAAGTTGCTGTTCAGTACATTTTTAATACAGTATACTAACTAATATTTAAAATTAAATTTAATATTGAATAACACACGACAGTTACAGTTATAATTAAGTACTTTACATGTCATAAAATCAGTGTACGCGATCAGTGAACATTGATTTAAAATGTGATTTAAAGTAAATTTAACATTACAAAGTATACTTTTTAAAGGTCTACTTAACTGTTTAGAAACAATGAATGTGAACTTTCTTTAAGGACACTTTCGTGTCCCTTTATTTAATTAATATAATATAATCTGCAAGTAAATTTTTTAAGAAACATACTTTTATATATTTGAAGTACACTATAAGTGCACATTCAATACAGTTAATCACACTTATCCATTCATTGGTGTGAATGAACACACAGTAAGTGAATTTGCCAATATTTTTCAGTCAATGACCTAGTTACAATGATACATCTGTGGACACATTTTGAATCACTTTGAAAGTAACTGCACAATCACTCATCCAGAAGTTTAATCACATGGTTGTGTAATTTCAACAGCCTTTAAAGTGAACATCCTGCGTTCAGTGACCTCCAAACCAGACCCTCAAGTATTGGTCTTGTTCCATTAAAGTGGCGTATGGGATATCCTGAATAGCTCATGACCCCACACGTGTACACACACACACACACACACACACACATAAACCAACATAATACATCATAATATCAGTAATCCGAAAGTAATTATTACTCTGCTCTTTTATAACAGAAAACTCTGTATTACCTTTCAGAAACACTGGTGTTTAAGGGCGTTGAATAGCCACAGCTTTGGCATAGAGATTCAAAGAAAGAGTAGCATATAATTTGTTTCTCTCAGTACCACCGCCCCTACAATAACACTTTGAAAATAGTCACTTTAAATGTACAAGGGAGTTCAAGGTTGTTTGAGTATGTGACAGTATGTTAAGGGCTGACCTGCTAAAGGACCTTGATGAAGGCGAGGTCTGAGGAAGATATTGCGGATCTGTACAAAGCCACAGATATGTCTCTCTGGGTTACCAAGGAGGCGGCCCGTGCCATTCCTCCCTGAGAAAGGAGTGAGACACTGCGTCCCTTTGCCACGCCTCCTCCTCCTGCCTGGGAGCGGCTTGCTTCTTTGCGAAGCTAGCACTGTTGTGTGCTGGGGTCCCTTTGTAGCTTCCGTGTATGCCATCACACACTACGTCATCACGCAACGCCAATAGGATTGGATTAGTTTCATTCATGCTTCAGACGCCTTACACTAAGGGGTGTTCCCCATAGTGTCGTCATCGATGCAGTGTCTCGTTCCCTTCTCAGGGAACAAGGGTTACCGTCGTAACCCGAGACATTTTTCACATTGGAGCTGTGAGTGTAAATTTTAGTGTACAAGTATGAATATTTGTTGTCCAAGTTCTCAAATTCACATCTACATGCTCTTGAGGTTTGCTACTCTTTTAACTTACCCCTCGTTATTTGTATTTATAGGAGTTGAAGCATGCTCCAATAAATGTACGTTTTTGGAAAACAAGAATAATTTTCTGTGATCTTTAGCGATCACTTTAAAACTTCAGTATCCATATTATGTACACTACCAGTCAAAAGGTTTGGATCGGTAAGATTGTTTTTTTTTTTTTTAAAGAAATCTCTTCTGCTCACCAAGGCTGCATTTATTTGATTATTTGATTAAAATAAAAACAGTATTACAATTTAAAACTTTTAAAGCTGTTTTCTATGTGAATATATAGTAAAGTGTAATTTATTACTGTGAGCAAAGCTGAATGAAGAAATAAAATAAATCATACTTTTATTCATCAAGGATGAATTATATTGATCAAAAGTTACAGTAAAGACATACTTCAAATAAATGCTGTTCTTTCTATTCATCAAAGAATCCTGAAAAAAATTGTACAGAACTGTTTTCAACATTGATATTAATAATTAATGTTTTTTGAGAATTAAATCCGTATATTAGAATGATTTCTGAAGGATCATGTGACACTGAAGACTGGAGTAATAATGCTGAAAATTCAGCTTTGATCACAGGAATGAATTACATTTTAAAATATCTTAAAATAGAAAACAGTTATTTTATTTTGTTATAATATTTAACTTTTTTTTATCAAATAAATGCAGCCAAATACTTTTTGGCCAAATACTGCCCATAACCCTTTTGGTTTCACAATGTTCTCTGATCTTTTATGTAGGCAAAATGTGTATTATTATATTTTTTCTTTAAATTATGGCCTGTTTTCTGTTGGCTCTAATTGACACCATATTCCCTTCACTACGCCCTTTTCTGAGGAGTAGGATAAATGAAAGCTGATTCTTCTTTAGTTATATGAAGGAACTGGAAATATAAGTCTATCTATCTTAATGTAGGGTCTGCCCTAAAGCTGTCGTAAGCCTTGACACAGAGGCCTTGTTAGAAAGCCAAGAAAAATAAAGCTTCAGTGAAGGTTGGCTGCTTTACCATATGCTGGCCTGGTTCTGAATCTAATGATTGTGTGCTGCTCAAAAGAGAGACTGGGGGACTTCAGGTCATATGATTTCAAAAGTTTAACTTTTTACCATCTAGATGTGTTTAGTTATTTGTTAGTCAAACTATCTAATTGCCTGTTTATTGCTTTATTTTACATCTGCTTGGTGTCTAAGTATGGTGGGCTTCACAAGTTAGTGCGGTCAAACTAACAGAGCTTTGAATTGGTTTAGGAGTGTTGCTTCTGAGAACAGTATATTTATTGGAAATGTTTTGCCTGGAGTAAGAGCTTACAGGATATACATGAACAACTACAAGCTGTCATACACATTGCTCTGGCATGGATTTCCGTTTTACAGATACTATTTTTTCTTCTGATTTTTACTTTAATTCCAGGTACGTGGGATGGACAAACTGAGTCCTCCCATAATCCCTGAAAAGCATTCTGGCTTTTCTTCAGAAACTGAAGCCAAAAAGAGCTCATGGGCTATGCTCGACCCAGCCAAACAGCTGTAGATACAGCATCAAATGTCACTCCATATAACTTTTAAAAGCATATTGTTTTAGTACACAAACAGCTGTCGGAGCAGGTTTCTGAAAGGCTGGTCAGTGGGTTGTATATCACTTTTTTTATTTGTTTTATTTGGAAGCTAACCTCAAGAAAATCAGGTAATAGTCAAACGTGAATATAATTGTGTAAATGGGTGTTACCTCAGGTAAGGGCACTGTTGCACCCATGGCCTTTTAAAGACTAAACTTCCTTAAAACACACCTTTCACACTATCACTCATTAATTTATGTAGCAATGTGTGTTAACAATCCATCACATCTTAATTTTTTCTCTTTTGTTTAACCCACATGACCAAATGTCATTTTCACTCTTTTTTGCTCACTCTTGATTAGATTATATATCATTAATAATATTAAACTGCCGTTCAAAAGTGTGGGGTCAGTAAGATTTTTAAAATGGGTTTAAAAGAAGTCTGTTCTGCTCACCAAGGCTTCATTTATTTGATCCAAAATACAGTAAAAACTGTAATTGTCATGATTCCTGTCCTGTGTTTCCCTTGTCTTGTGTGCACTTTTGTTATTTCCTGTTCTGTGCCATGTTTTGTAGTCCGTTGTAGTCTTTCTTGTTTATTAGTCTCCCCAGGTGTTTCTTATTAACCACGCCCCCTTATTACTTAGTTAAGCTTGTTTGTCTCTGTGTATTTATAGCCCTTGTGTTTCACTTGTTACCTTGTCAGTTGTTGTACGTGTATGGGTGCTTCTGGTTCGGTCCTGCTCGTGGTTTTGTTTCTTTGTCCTTCGTTCTTGATTATTTGTACTACGTGTTTCTCCATTAAAACCCTGCATATAGATCCTCATCTTCGCCTGTTTTCCTCCGCTGCATTACAGAACAACTGACCAACATTATGGATCTAGCAGGTATTATCCGGGACCCACTGAGCAAAATTTGTTCAATTTATCAAGATGATCGCAGCATCGAAGATTATGTGGAGGAGTTCCTTTTTTATAGTCACCTCGTTCCTGGTGACAATGCTATGCTAAAGGAATGTTTCTGGAGTGGACTTGAACAGGACACTAGTCTAAATTTACCAGGGGAAGACCCCAGCTGGACCCGGGTACAATACATTGACTTTGTCCTGCAGTTTTGTGGTTCCCCCTTTACTGTAGGGGAGGTAGAGACCGTCCAGCCAGAGACCGTCCAGCCAGAGACCGTCCAGCCGGAGACCGTCCAGCCGGAGACCGTCCAGCCGGAGACCGTCCAGCCAGAGACCGTCCAGCCAGAGACCGTCCGGCCAGAGCTACACGTCAGCCACGTCCGGCCAGAGCTACACGTCTCCCACGTCCAGCCAGAGCCTCACCACGACATGCCTGAGCTTCATGCCGAGCCTGAGACTGTCCACGTCACGTCTGCACAGCCAGAGACTGTCCACGTCACGTCTGCACAGCCAGAGACTGCCCACGTCACTTCTGCCGAGCCAGAGACGCTTCACGTCACTTCTGCCGAGCCAGAGACGCTTCACGTCACTTCTGCCGAGCCAGAGACGCTTCACGTCACTTCTGCCGAGCCAAAGGCTGCTCACGTCACTTCTGCCGAGCCAGAGGCTGCTGTTCACGTCACGCCTGCCGAGCCAGAGGCTGCTGTTCACGTCACGCCTGCCGAGCCAGAGGCTGCTGTTCACGTCACGCCTGCCGAGCCAGAGGCTGCTGTTCACGTCACGCCTGCCGAGCCAGAGGCTGCTGTTCACGTCACGCCTGCCGAGCCAGAGACGCTTCACGTCACTTCTGCCGAGCAAGAGGCTGCTCACTCCACGCCTGCCGAGCAAGAGTCTGTTCACGTCACGTCTGCTGATCAAAAGACTGATAACAAGATGGCCGCCGCCGAGCCGGTGTCTGTTCCTGAGCCGGTGTCTGTTCCTGAGCCGGTGTCTGTTCCTGCCCTTAACCCTATAGCTGCCCCCAAGAAAATTTTGGGGGGGGGCAGTAGGTCACTGCCGTGGCCGCCCGAGGGGTCTTCACCGGCGTGGCCGCCCGAGGGGTCTTCGCCGCCGTGGCCGCCCGAGGGGTCTTCGCCGCCGTGGCCGCCCGAGGGGTCTTCGCCGCCGTGGCCGCCCGAGGGGTCTTCGCCGCCGTGGCCGCCCGAGGGGTCTTCGCCGCCGTGGCCGCCCGAGGGGTCTTCGCCGCCGTGGCCGCCCGAGGGGTCTTCGCCGCCCTGGCCGCCCGAGGGGTCTTCGCCGCCCTGGCCGCCCGAGGGGTCGTCTCCGCCCTGGCCGCCCGAGGGGTCGTCTCCGCCCTGGCCGCCCGAGCGGTCGTCTCCGCCCTGGCCGCCCGAGGGGTCGTCTCCGACGCCGCCTGCGCATCCTGCTCCGCCCTGGCCACCTGAACTGCCAGGCCCGCCCACGCCATGCCACGTCCCGTGTCCTGTCCCCCTGCACGGGCCTGGCCCACCGTCCCTCCCCCTAGACCGCCTCCGCTCCACCACCCTCCTGAACTATTTCCTGAGGAGCGTCTGGAATCCGCTCCTTAAGTGGGGGGCTATGTCATGATTCCTGTCCTGTGTTTCCCTTGTCTTGTGTGCACTTTTGTTATTTCCTGTTCTGTGCCATGTTTTGTAGTCCGTTGTAGTCTTTCTTGTTTATTAGTCTCCCCAGGTGTTTCTTATTAACCACGCCCCCTTATTACTTAGTTAAGCTTGTTTGTCTCTGTGTATTTATAGCCCTTGTGTTTCACTTGTTACCTTGTCAGTTGTTGTACGTGTATGGGTGCTTCTGGTTCGGTCCTGCTCGTGGTTTTGTTTCTTTGTCCTTCGTTCTTGATTATTTGTACTACGTGTTTCTCCATTAAAACCCTGCATATAGATCCTCATCGTCGCCTGTTTTCCTCCGCTGCATTACAGTAATATTGTGAAATATAAATTTAAAATGTAACTGTTTAATATTTTGATATATTTTGAAATGTAATTTACTCCTGTGTTGGCAAAGCTGAATTTTCAGCATCATTAGTATTCAGTGTCACATGACCCTTTATAAATCATTATAATATTGACAATGTTAATTACTAACATTATTTTCAGGATTCTTGATTAATAGAAAATTCAAAAGAATATATTTGTGTGTGTGTGTGTGTGTGTGTGTGAGAGAGATAAAGATATTTTTTATGATGGAAGTCATCTGGGACAAGTGGACTGGGACTGTGTCTGGGAAAAGGGTAAATACAGCCTAATACAATCTAATATTTATGTGAAGTTCATATAACAAAATGACAAGTGCTTGAAACATTGCAAATCAAGAGATTAATCTTATGAAAGGTTTCTGAAGCTACTACATTATTCCCTCTGAAGCTGTTAGTCAATGTTGCTTTTCTCAGAAAGTCCAAATTCTTCACCTGAGCATAAAGTATTTGTACAAAGAAATGACAAATACTGTCAGTTTATCAGTTTGTGCTGAGTGACATTACAATTAAATAATTTGCCATGCACAATATGCCATACTTTTGTGTTGTTGCATGCTTTATGCTTTATGTTTGTATGCTGAGTGTGAGAAACTCTGAAGGGATTTTCTAAGCACTGTGAATATTGCTGGCACTCTGGGAAAGATTGTCTCTGGAATATCTGGGACAACTTTACAGAGATTGTGTTTTCTCCCAAGTCATAAAGGTGGTGGGTGGTGGGATTTTGAATCCAGTGGCAGAGTGGTTTGGACATGCATGTGATCTCTTTAAGACTGTAAGGTTTATTTTGACCATATTCACATTTCCAGATTTGATTATAAAACATATACAGGAAGTTAACAAGATACTTAAATGAGCAGTTCAGATTTTATTAAATTGTAAAAGTTTATGACAGTCTGCTATTAAGTTTAATATCAAGCTGTTGGTGAGAGAAAATTATACTGTCTTTCAGCAAATCTTGTGTTTAACAATTTATTTAGATTAAAAGGTCAAAAGAAATGTCACACAAGTGTTTTAGCTATGTTTTCCATCATTATAAAAATGTGACGTTTTTTATAGTTTTCCATTCAAAGAGTTGATTCCTCCAAAAAGGCAATATAAGACTGGGGGCCAGATTTACTAAACCGGGCAAATTAGAGCAAGAGCACAATTCCAAAAAAGCACCAAATTGAATGGAAAGTTCTACGTGTGATTCCGTAATCTACTGACGACGAGCAAATTAAATAACACAGACTCAAACGGATCATTTCCATGATGACCAACGCAATCTAGCAAGAGCAGTGCAAATGCATATACAATAAGGTTGGCGGCAAAAATAACTCCTTAAGAAAAATCCTTAAGAAGAAAAAATAGAATAGAATAGCAGCATTGCTGCTTTTGTTACACTTGTAATCGCACACATATATCTTAAGTATGTCCTTTGTCCTCCAGTTCACCCGATCATTAGATCATGCCAAAAGGCTTAATTAAATATCAGAACCAGGACAGCTCCTCTGGCGATCTAGTGGCCTTGATCACTCCAACAGTGATGCTGGCATTCAGGCACTGGCACCAAACAGGACATCTGGGTGCAGACAAGCATGACAAAACAGCACACAACAGGCCACTTTACTAATATGACCTAATATGAATTTGTTTCTCGGTTTACAGCAGTGTGCGGCAGATGAATGTGATTAAGTATAAGTTGTCTTGTCAAAAATGAATCTGACCAGAGTGATGTTTAGTTTATTGGGAGAATAGAGTGTTCTTAGTGCATACTGTACGGTTGCAGCCATGGAGATAGAACAAGTAGAAAACTTGAGAGGATTTTGGGGAACTTGGTAAATTTGAAAAGCACAAACATGATTAAACATAGAACTGTTACAACGCTACTAGCTGAAGTATGTGACGTGCTTGATTCAAATAAAAGACTTCCATTGCAACTGTAGTAATTCTTTCAACTTTTACTAACTTTAAATAGGAGAATGTTCATTTTTGTACTTTTCCCATCTGTGGTCAGTTATCCTCATAAATCACTTGCTTAGCAGGTGTAGCAAAAAAATAATAATAACAGAACAATGAAAATGATCTGAAATTATTTTGAACTGCGATTGACAATTGGTCTGCGATTGCATTTCAGTCTGCCTGAAATATTATGAAAATCTTTGAATCTGTCATACGCAAGTGATGGTCTTTAGTATAGGGTGAATTCATGAGGACACGTTTT
Organism: Semotilus atromaculatus; assembly: GCA_031834385.1. Taxonomy (NCBI): domain Eukaryota; kingdom Metazoa; phylum Chordata; class Actinopteri; order Cypriniformes; family Leuciscidae; genus Semotilus; species Semotilus atromaculatus. The sequence continues at coordinate 20,477,647 of JAULUF010000007.1, forward strand.
TGTTTTGTAAAGCAAAATAATACCTCCAGAGACAAAGAATTCAAATGGGACCTTCTGAGAAAAGGTGAACTAGCTGCCAGTAATTATTTCAAGGATAAACAGTACATCAGGGCCGCTGCTGGCCAACTGGGTGCCCTAAGCAGAATTGGCATGCACTGGCACGATCGCTTTTGGCCCAACAGTGGAAACACGGCTATTGTTATTGTTTTAAATTTGTGTTTCAAATTTATCGTGCAACCTTACAAAATTGTCTAATAATGCGGTTAATGGATTCTCGTCAATGGAATGTGCCACTTCTGGTATTTTGCTGGTCAATTGACACAGGTAAATTGCAATCAAGGATTTTTTAAAAATCAAGCAATTGAATTTAATCGAGGAATCATGACAGCCCTACAAATATCTTTACCATATATAAAACGCAATGCACATTAATATAATTGAAATTACATGACATAAATTGCATTAGTATCAAATCAGACAGATGAGTTGATGGTGATCAAAATATTAACAGAGTTAAACATGTTTAATCTCACCCATTAACTTCAATAGCCAAAAATATAAAGTTTCACATGTTTGTGAACATACCTGAAAGTGATGCACAGGATTCATCTTAGGCTTTTTTTCTTTTTCACTTAGCGGCAGACTGCTGTTGTCTTTTTCCCGGGCATAGTTGTCCATCAATTATGATTATTTGCTGCCAGCCAGAACATACCATGGTCACCCTAAAATGCATTTCTTTATGTTTACATTTATGTTTGTTAATTTTGAATGAGTTTTTTTGAGCAACCGAGATGGGGCCTTATGCAAACGGTGTACTCTGCGTTTAGGGTGTGGCAGTACTGCAGTACATTGTGAATGAATGTGCATGTTGTTTTTGATCATATTCACTAAGCTTTTTATCCAGTAATTTGCTTTCTTTTACAATTACTGATATCTAAAATAAAGTGTATTTCTGTAGACGATGTTGCTGTTTTAGGCCCAGTCTTTAGCCAGAGCATTGAATTTGGCCATTCCACCCAACTGAAAATTCATTATAAAGTAAAATGGTGTTTCATAACTCTTCAGTGCTTATAAGTGCACCCTGGATACCATGTCACTTTTACCATTTGCAGAATGTTTTCTGTGGGTTTGGCTGACCTGTCTAACAGTCTGGATACCCTCAGCCTTCCATTACTTTTCTAACACTATAAAATATAATTGTTGGGTTGAGTACAAATGAATGGCTTCTTTTGTATTATTACATAATTTGTATTTCAAACTTCAAATCTTTCTCTAGAATTTGATGGTTGGCTATACATGTGTTGACTACAGAAGATAAATCTTGGAATTTAACACACTAAATTCCAATCTGAAAGTTTTCCAATCTGACCTTTTCCTCCAGCTCTGAAACGCTCATTTGAAGTGGAGGATGTGGACTCATCCTCACACTCTTCATCACCTCACACACGCCGAGTACAATCCAATGTTCAGCGTTCAGCCATGTCACCGACCAGTGGAAGGTATTACGAACTGGGTTCCAATGGTACCAAGCCCTCTGAGACCTTGAGACCCAAGGCACGAACCCCTGAACCTGTGTCACGTAGGACAGAGCTAGGATTTGACATCTCATCCAACAACAACAGCAAATCTATTGAAGGATCTCCCAGGTATAAACTATTTTGTGTATAGTTGCAATTTTCACATATCTGCCAGTTACTAGATTTTATTGAGAAGACCAAAATTATCTTGTGTGGCTTTGTCTAGCAATTCCAGTTGTGTGGTCTTGCTGTGAGCACTTTTGGTTAGAATGAGAGCTGAATGAGCAAGCTCTGTGGTTCACAGACAGAATAAAATAAGACTAGGCGGTAACACTTTATTTGAAGGGGTGTGCATAAGACTGACATGACACTGTCATAAACATGACATAACACCTGTCATGAACATGAAGGAGTCTTTATGAATGTTTATGACTGTTGTCATTAAGTGTCATTCGGTAAATTATGACACTTTTAATGCAAAGTTGACATTGTTTAAAATGTCTTTGTTATGACAACTTGACATTAACAAAGACAAAAAATGTCTTTGTTATGACAACTTGACATTACCCAAGACAAAAATGTCTTGATTATGACAACTTGACATTAACCAAGAAATCATAACCTGTCAACCTGTCACAAATATGTCATAACAGGTCTAATTATCAAACTTAAAGCATTTGACAGTGTAATAACCCTTAATGACATCTTTATAACTAGTACAATGTGTTCCACTTTACTTGAGGACAAGTAAAATATTCATGACACTTATAATGGTGTCATGACGGCCAAAGTTGTGACAGGTTGACAGGTTATGATTTCTTGGTTAATGTCAAGTTGTCATAACAAAGACATTTCTGTCTTTGTTAATGTCAAGTTGTCATAATCAAGACATTTTTGTCTTGGGTAATGTCAAGTTGTCATATCAAAGACATTTTAAACAATGTCAACTTTGCATTAAAAGTGTCATAATTTACCGAATGACACTTAATGACAACAGTCATAAACATTCATAAAGACTCCTTCATGTTCATGACAGGTGTTATGTCATGTTTATGACAGTGTCATGTCAGTCTTATGCACACCCCTTCAAATAAAGTGTTACCGATTTTCAGTTTCAATGTGTTTTAAATGAGTCATTGAATCATTTACAAAATCAATTTGTTTAAAAACCTTAATTCATGAACAAAACAACACTACTGTGTGTTGGCTCTGAGACATGTAACTGTTTTGATCCTGTTTTGGTTTTGTACAGAACTACATTTGTCGGTGAAGCAAAAATATAAAAAGTAACTATAAATATTGTCTAAAATGTAACTCTAATATCTTATATGAATACAAGTAATAAAGACTGTGGCAAATTTGTACAATCTCCTTTGTACATTTTTGTACCATTTACTTATACTCCCCTGAAGGTCAGGTTTAGGAGTGGACCTTCATGACATTTAACCTACTAATCAGAAATTTGTAACCACACTTGTAATTTTTGTACGAAGTCATATGACATTACAGACTTGTATAATATTTCTGGACTCACATTGAACAGTTTTAGAAACCAGAAAATACTATTTGAGTTAGATTTTAAATACCAGTTTTCATTTTGTTTCTGCTCAGCCAATTAAAATAGTGCTGGACAAGTGAACAGTGAAAAAGTGATACAAACAGTCCTATTGCTGTTATATGAAATATGAGCACTCTTGTCCAATCAAATCAGAATATCAGAACTAACAGTTGTATAATTCAGATTATGCAATGCTAAACTAAAAGATAGCATGTTATTGTGTCCTAGTCCTGGAACGGCCCGGTTTGGGCTGAAGAGACCAGATGTCTTGGGCCACAGTAAGACCCCTGAGATGCAGAAGCACTCAGTCACCTTTAGCAAGACACTGGAGACCATTGCCCCCATCACACGTGCAGCATCTACCATTGTTCCTCATGCCAGTGCTAAACTCCCAGAGACCACCTTCAGAAAGAGCGAGCCACCGAGTCCTGGGGATGGATCAGCAAGAAAGCATGAAATCAGTGTCACCAAAACAACAGACACCAGAGGTCATGACAGTCTCCACCATCCACCGGTTACGACAAGGTGTCCATCACCAAATCATGTTGGACGGAAATACCCTAGTTCTGATGGGCATAGTAAGTACAGTCCAATAATATTAATGTTTTTGGTCACCGTGTACAGTATATTGGGTCTTTAACTACAATGTACTTACGTCAAAAAATAATGCTTGGTACAGTGTACTTATTGTGTCTATGTTGTATTGCAAAACACTTCTATTGAGGTGGAACACGGATAAGGTTGAGACTGGTTACATGTTATGATTAGGTTAAGGGGTAGTGGTAAATACAGAAATTAATTACTGATGTAATCATATGTACAAATTAAAATATATAAGTACAATGTAAAAACATGTATGTGTACACAGTAAGTGCATTGTATCAAATTAATAATTTAAATCTTAGTCTAGTAGTATAAACTACTAAAGTAGTAGTATAGGCACTCACACTAAAGAGTGTTTTTCTCTCTCAGAGAGGAGTGAAGCTTTAAAGGGGCCCCTATCATGGATTTTGTAAAGTAATATTGTTTTGGAGTCTCCTACAACAGGTTTGCATGCACCAAACGTCAAAAAACTGTTTAATTTTCTCATAATATACATTTACACATCACCATATTTTCAATGATTCTCAAACGACTCGCCAAATTAATCAATCTCTCTAAATCCCTCCTTTCCACGAGCTACTCTGCTCTGATTGGCCAGACAGCTCAGTCTGTTGTGATTGGTTTACAGCGTAATTCCCATTGCCATAACACCGACAGCTCTGTATGTCCTGAGGCCTCCTACACTGTAAACTAAAAACAGTAATGAACAATGACGTTGATTTTACCATATCAATCTAAACGGGAGTCCGATGATGAAACACTAGAAGAAGAACCATTCATTCAACCCAAACCTCCATCGCAAGGATGACTTGAGCAGGACGTTTCAGTGATTCACTACTCAGTTTGAGGTAACTAATAGCCGAGCTGTAGCGTGAATGACTGATGTAACATAAACATTGGCAGTGGAAAAAAAATATCTTTACCGTCACATTGTAGAGCACAGCGTCTCCTCGACATGATGCTCTCCAGTATGCACAGGATCAGCTGCCGGTTTGAGGTTTAAATTTCCCTGGTGCGCGCACAATAAGTGGGCGGGCTAATGTTTCGTCTTGACGTCACAACGAAACGGCTTATGACTCGTTTGAAAAAATTTCATTGACTCAGAGTTGACTCTTACTTTTGAAAGACAATAACTCTATACGGTGCACTTTCAGATAAAAAACTTTGCAGGATGTTTTCATTCACTTAGAGCAGCGGTTCCCAAACTTTTTTTCCTGCGCACCCCCTTCTATGTCCCAACCGGGTTGGCGCACCCCCAATCCCCACTTAAAAAAAAAAACGCAACAAAGCTTTGTTTTAACGCCATATATAAAGTCATGTTTAATCATGCGCAAATAACCAGAACACGCATGACAATTACAACATCAACAAAGTTTCAATATAATGCAACAAAGCTACGCACAAGCTTCCACTTTTAGTGACAGTTACAGAAAGCACGGTTATTTTCAGCCGCGTAAAAGAAATATTGCAGCAAGGCTAGGCCTATTAAATGACCGTGGAGCTAGCATCATCATCATCATAACACAGCGGTTATGGAAATGAGAATGACAGGAATAAAATTGCAATGAAGTTACAAACGATCCACAACATTAAAGAGAATATAGCAGTATAACGAGCCAACACCGGATCCTTATGCAGGATACAGCATGTGATGAAGCAATATCCACGAGTAGGCTACAATGAATAGGACAGGATAGGATCATAGAGACACAGCATAAGAGATGACTGACAAAATCAGGAGTAGCCTACGCGCACCAAAAAAAAAAAAAAAAAAAAAACACCACTGGCGAATGCGCAACATAACACATGAAAAAACACTATCGCTTCAGGTCTTTCACTCTTTTCACTCGATCTCCCCCTCCTGTGCTATCTTTTTAAAGAAGCTTCCTATTTTTGGCAATTTAGTCAATCATTTCTCGAATTTCTCTTTTCATTTTCGCTTTTGAAAGCCACTATTGTGTAATTTGACGATGCGATATTTTCTGTCTCAAGTTCAAAGTTTTTACTGTTTTGCACGCAATAGCATGTTCAGTTACCGACCCGGGAATTTCCTAGTCCCAATTCGAAACAAATTACACCAAAATCATTGTTCGTTTCACACATGTATTGAATGATCAGTAAAATATGTTGGTGTCATTATTTATTAAACGAGTTGGCACGCATATAGCCTAGCCCTAGCGGCTGCAGTGCAGAAGAGCAGTGCGTAGAAGACGTTTCTATCAAAAACGAATAAATTATATATTTTTTTTATTTAAAATAAAAGCGATTACAAAGGAAACGTTTACTGTTCATGTTTTTTTTTTTTTTATTGTATGGAAAAATCCCACTTAAAAAAACAGACCGCCATTACATTTTTCCTCTCGCGCACCCCCTGGTGGCAGCTCGCGTACCCCTGGGGGTGCGCGCACCACACTTTGGGAATCCCTGACTTAGAGCTATATTACACACTACATGAAAGGTCATTTTCAAAAATCCATGATAGGGGCCCTTTAAGATAACCACACAGCTGGTCTTATAGGAATTGTTTTAATATTTCCAAGCAAATTCAACCAGGCAGTGGTGCACATACGCTATTTCATTAGCATTATTTTCTTTGGTTTGTCCCGAGGTGCCCTGATCTATTTTTGGACCCTATTATCTTTAACCTCATCTCTTGCTTTAAAGAATGTTCAAACACTGTGTGAAACATAAATGCCTGTCATTATTGTTATTGAGAGGAGTTATTCCAGTCTTCTGCTTCATGTGATTTTGACTTTCTGTGCTTCATCCCCCTTAGCCTGAGCTCCAAGCTTTTCTGTTCTGTGTTTGATCTCAGCTGGATACTGAACTTGCTCTGACTCTGACATCCTGAATGGGCCGTTGAGTTTCAGCCCTTAGTGTCCATGAGAAATTAGCAAGATGCAAATGAGCCATGAGTGGAAGAAAGCTGCAAGGCAGCCGCAGGCTTCTTCTGTCTGGACTGGAGACTTTAAGTCCAGCTGTGCTTCAGACAGCCTTCATACTGAGACATAAACATACTGTGGTAACTCAGGATCACATAGGACCTGAGGTAGAGGAGAACTGTGTTGAATGAGAGGGGAAGTGGTCATATAAGTCAGTGCAGCTGTGGAGTATCTGAAAACTTTAATGGCATTTGTTGCTGAAACTGTAAAAAACATCCAGAGGCTGTTTATGCCAGACTTCATTTAAAGTTTAAAATTGTTATAATGAAGGCTGTTGTTTATTTAAGGAGCATTAAATGTGATGGATATTCTGTCTGTTTTATTTATATTTGGGATAATGAAGGAGGAGGGCTTTGCTTTCTCTTTTCTTCCAAATTTATGAGCACTTTTATGAAAGGTGGAACTATGGCTAAAGGTGGAACCTTATGGCTTAGTAGAGGTTACAGCAGGTGTACAACCTACAATCAGCTTGCCATGTCTGAGTATGATGTAATATGCAGTCTGAAATTTTCTCTGCCTTTGTGGTTGTGAGCTAATTATGATATACAAAAATTAGGGCTGTCAAATGATTAATCGCAATTAATCGCATCCAAAATAAAAGTTTGTGTTTACATAATAAATGTGTGTGTACTCTGTATAATTATTTTATATATAGAAATACATACACATGCTTGTATATATTTAAGAAATATTTGCATGTATATACTATATATAGATTTATATATAATTTATGTTATATATAAATATAAATATTTTATATATAAATAACACATTTTCTGTGTACTTATATATAAGTTATACTTATACAAAATAATTTTACACAGTACAAACACATTTATTATGTAAACACAAACTTTTATTTTGGATGCGATTAATCGTGATTAATCATTTGACAGCCCTAATAAAAATATATATAGAAAATAGAAATATATACATATACATATACATATACATATACATAACCTACATATATTCCATATTCTTCCACAGTTTACACCATAATGCTTTTATAAAACACATAAACATCACAACCAGGTACACAACCAAACATTGACAGAACACAAACAAGAAATGGCACACATCACACATGTGGAAGCTCTCTGGGCCAGAGGAGTTCCTGTAAATGCTAAAAAATAGAGGAAAGAATAACTGCAGCCAAGAATTATCTAATGCCTAAACACACACATGACATTTACATTACAATGTAAACATGGTTTATGAGGGCACTTCCTGTGTCCTCATAAAATAAACTTTTTTTTTCTAATTCAGAAAATGGCAAAAGTTTTCTGTGATGGGTAGGTTTAGGGGTAGGGTTAGTATAAGGGGATATATGTGATTATACCATGTGTATATATTTTGTATGCTAAAGTCGCATAGTAAAAGTTAGTCTGACTTCTAATCACCTAAAACCAGTTTTAATTTCTAATAATTGGAGAAAGATTTATTTAATTCGGAAATGCTTGGCTTGTGCAGAACCCCGAAGCACACAATTTGTAAAACTGCAATTAAGATCTACAATTTGTAAATCGTTGCTTTATAGGTTGATTTGTTTCTTTTCTATCCAACTATACTTCCTATTACTCTGTGTGTTATGCTGTTTAGCATCTGTTAATGAGTTATGCGCTATATGATTTCTTGAAACTAGCATACATATATTCTAAAAAGTTTAATGGATCTTAAAACTAAGCAAAAGTTAAGTTTGGGTTTTTATAAGCTTTAAATATTAAAGGGCCCCTATCATGGATTTTTTTAAGTTTCCTAATGTTGTTTTGGAGTCTCCTACAACAGGTTTACATGCATCAAACGTCAAAAAACTGTTTCATTTTCTAATAATATACATTTGCACATCACCATATTTTCAATGATTCTCAAACGACTCGCCAAATGAATCAATCTCTCTAAATCCCTCCTTTCCACGAGCTACTCTGCTCTGATTGGCCAGACAGCTCAGTCTGTTGTGATTGGTTTATCGCGTAATTCCCATTGCCATAACACCGACAGCTCTGTGTGTCCTGAGGCTTCCTACACTGTAAACTAAACACAGTCACGAACAATGACGTTGATTTTACCATATCAATCCGAGCGTGAGTTCAATGATGAAACACTAGAAGAACCATTCATTCAACCCGATCCTCCATCGCAAGGATGACTCGAGCAGGGCTGCGTTTCCCAAAAGCATCGTAAGCCTAAGGAAGAAAGGAGTTCGTAAAAACGATCGTATGACTTATCTTAATATTATGGTCTGTTTCCCAAAAGCATCGTAACTTAAGTAGCACTTGAAAATCTTCGTAGAACTGCGAGTGCTCTCAAGTAATCGTTAATCCCCAAGTGCATCGTAAGAAGACAGAGAAAACCAGCCATGTATCGGGCATTTCTTGCAGACCTCCTTCCCTGATATTTGAACACGGTTGCAGTTAGTTTGCAATCTCCTCCCAGATGTTTTGTTTTTCCTTATTTGTGTGGTGTTGTTTTAAATATGTTAAAAATAAAATCTTTGTTTCACACTCTCTCCTCTAAAAGGACATTAATTGCATCTTTTTGAAAGGTTCATTTAGAAGACGCTTTTATCCAAGGCGACTTACAACTGAGGACTAAAGCAAGCAAGTCATCGGGAAGACGCAAAGAACAACACAAGAAGTATTCAAAATACAAAGTTCAGGCATTGCTCAGAGTAGTAAAAATCAGACAAGGGGAAGGTTTTTATTTTATTTATTTATTTATTTATTTATTTTATGTTAAGTGCTCACGGAAGAGATGAGTTTTCAGCTGACTTTTAAATGCTGACAGGGATTCTGCATTTCGGATGAGGGTGGGAAGATCATTCCACCAGCATGGAACCGTGAATGAGAATGTTTTGGAGAGTGATTTTTTGCCTCTCTGTGAGGGTACCACGAGCCGCCGCTCCTTGACCGATCGTAGGTTTCTGGTCGGGGTATAAACTCGTAGGAGTGAGTGGAAGTAGGACGGAGCTGAGTCAGTGGTAGATCTGTAAGCAAGCGTCAAAGCCTTAAATTTGATGCGAGCAGCAAGTGGTAGCCAGTGTAGTGAGACGAACAGAGGAGTGACATGGGCCCTTTTGGGCTCATTAAAGACAAGACGAGCTGCAGCATTCTGGATCATTTGTAGAGGTTTAGTTGCACATGATGGAAGTCCTGCCAAAAGAGCATTGCAGTTATCAAGCCTAGAGATAACCAGGGCCTGGACTAGAAGTTGTGTTGCATGCTCAGTTAGGAAAGGCCTGACCTTCCTGATGTTGTACAGTGCGAACCTGCATGATCGAGCTGTTTTTGTAATGTGCTCTGTGAAGGTCAGCTGGTCGTCAAATGTAACTCCAAAATTTCTGACCGACCTCGATGGGAGGATTGAGGATGAATCTAGCTGGATAGTGAAGTTGTGATGTAGAGACGGATTGGCAGGGAGGACGAGAAGCTCTGTCTTTGCCAGGTTGAGCTGTAGGTGGTGTTCCTTCATCCATGCCGAGATGTCCGCCAGACAGCTTGAGATACGTGCAGATACTGTGGGATCATCTGGTTGAAATGAAAGGTAGAGCTGGGTGTCATCAGCATAGCAATGATAAGAGAAACCATGTGCCTGTATGATGGGTCCCAGTGACGTGGTGTAAATGGAGAAGAGGAGTGGTCCAAGAACTGAGCCCTGTGGAACCCCTGTGGTCAGTTGATGTGCTTTGGATACTTCGCCTCTCCATGCGACCCTGAAGGACCTACCTGTGAGATAGGACTCAAACCACTGGAGGGCAGATCCAGTGATGCCCAGTGATGAGAGGGAGGACAGCAGGATCTGATGATTCACGGTGTCGAAGGCAGCAGACAGATCAAGGAGAATGAGAACAGATGATTTGGAAGCAGCTTTCGCGATCCGCAGGGCTTCTGTGACCGACAGTAGTGCAGTCTCGGTCGAGTGTCCTTTCTTGAAGCCAGATTGGTTTACATCAAGCTGATTGGTCAGAGACAGGAAAGATGACACTCGCATGTATATACTAGCTGGTTGAAAGCAGCTCGTTCAAGTGTTTTCACAATGAATGGTAGGAGAGAGACAGGTCTGTAATTTTCTAAAAATTATGTGTTTAATGTTGGTTTTTTGAGCAGTGGAGTTACCCGAGCCTGCTTGAATGCTGTAGGGAAAAGGCCAGTATTGAGGGATGAGTTGATGATGTGTGTGAGTGCTGGTAAAAGTGTGGGAGAGATGGCTTGTAGAAGGTGTGAGGGGATAGGGTCTAGAGGGCAGGTGGTAGGATGACTGGAGAGAAGTAGTTTAGATACTTCTTCCTCGGTTAGTGGAGAGAAGGAGGAGACAATGTGTTTGGTTGTAGGAGAGGATGGTCTGAGTTCCTGTGTGTGTGGAGCTGAGAACTGACTGCTGATGGTAGTTGTTTTGTTGGTGAAGAAGTTAGCAAAATCATCAGCAGTTAAAGAGGAGGAGGGGGGTGGTGGAGGTGGGCAGAGGAGAGAGTTGAATGTCTTGAAAAGTGTTCGTGTGTTAGAGGCGCTGTTGATCTTGTTGTGGAAATATGAAGATTTCGCAGCATGAACGTCAACAGAAAAGGAAGAGAGCAGAGATTGATACATACTCAGGTCAGATGTGTCTTTTGATTTGCGCCATTTCCTCTCCGCTGCCCTGAGTTTGGTCCGGTGTTCACGAAGAACCTCAGATAACCAGGGGTTGGAGGGAGTAATGCGCGTTGGCCTGGAGGAGATAGGGCAGATATTGTCTAAAGAAGAAGTTAAAGTGGAGCACAAAGTATCTGTTGCGGTATTCACATCCAGAGATGAGAATTGTGAGGGTGAGGGAAGAGAAGATGCCACAGCAGTGGAGAGATGGGAGGGAGAAAGTGAACGTAGGTTTTGTCTGAAAATAACTGATAGGGGAGTTGGTGGTGCATGGGTAACGAGTTGTAGATTGAAAGAAATGAGGAAATGATCAGAAACGTGGAGAGGTTTCACCAAAATGTTGTCTGAGATACAGTTGCGTGTGTAAACCAGGTCCAGTTGGTTGCCTGATTTGTGAGTACCTGTGGTGATGAGCCGTTTGAGATCGAATGAGGCTAGCAGAGAGATGAAGTCTGTTGCAGACGGCTTCTCTAGATGAATGTTGAAATCACCAAAGACTACGAGTGGGGTGCCATCCTCAGGGAAAGAGGACAGCAGCACATCCAGCTCCTCAACAAAGCTTCCCAGTTGACCTGGGGGGCGGTAAATAACTACAATATGGATCATAATGGGAGTCGTAAGTGTAATTGCATGATATTCAAATGAGTTGTTGTTGCATAGAGAAGAGAGAGTTGAGAATTTCCAATTGTTAGAAATCAGAAGACCTGTACCCCCACCCCTCCCAGCCTGGCGAGGGGTGTGAGAGAAGGAGAAGTTGTTAGAGAGAGCAGCATGGGTTGCTGAGTCTTCTGGGCGAATCCAGGTCTCAGTCAAGCCTAAAATATTAAGAGTAGAATGAGATGCGAAGGCTGGAATGAAGTCAGCTTTATTGACTGCTGACTGACAATTCCATAGACCCATCGAAAGAGAGAGAGGTGTGTGTGTGGATGAGAGAATGGGACGCAGATTAGCAGTATTGGGCTGCCTTCTGTGCGTGAAGATAGCACGTTGACGAGAGACAACAGGAATGTATTGAAAACACATGTTGAGTAAAGGAAGTACGATACAAGTGGGAAAGGAAAGGGGAGAAGGAGAAGATACTTAAGTGCCTTGCTGTGTCCTTGCTCGGTGGAGTCGCGCAGGTAGAGTTGATGGTCTTTACCCGAGTCGGTCTTCACACGAGGAGGCTGAACGCTCCCGCTGACACTTCCGCGACAGCGTGCACACTACCTAGATATAACCCACTCAATCTACTGAGTGAAGACAGCTGCCTCTGGCCCACAATTAGCACAACGTCAAATAATCCGAAAATGGGTGAAATAGAAACTAGCTGTTGGCCAGTGACTCACTTAAGTGCTCTGACAATTTAAACTGCAATACTATTCAGACGCGGCTGTCATAAAAAGTAGGAACGCGTCTAATTAAAATACAGATTAGTGCTACGGAAAAAATTTAAAATAACTACAGAATCGAAAATAGCCCTACCTTGAGATAGAAACTAAACTGAAACAACAGGAGAACTGGATATTCAGAAAAAGTATACTTGCGCGCTCTTGTCATTTAGTTATTTAGTTGGTTTAACCAACAACAAATGACGATTATTAGGTTAAACATTCAAAACACGATTCCATATAAGGTTATATTTCAGCACTTCACGAATGGACAATGCGCTTAAGTAGCACGTAGAACGCATTCTCACGTGTTCATGTTAAGTGCATTTTTGCGAAACGCACATGAAATTGCGGCTAGCGTTAGTTACCTTGCACGTAGAGAGCGCTCTTACGAGCTAAGATACATCGTTATGGAAACCCGGGAAACCCGGCCCAGGACGTTTCAGTGATTCACTACTCAGTTTGAGGTAACTAATAGCCGATCTCTAGCGTGAATGACTGATGTAACATAAACATTGGTAAAACAAATCCTTGGGCAGTGGGGAAAAAATGTCTTTACCGTCACATTGTGGACAGCGTCTCCTCGACATGATCTCTCCAGTATCCACAGGATCAGTTGCCGGTTTGAGGTTTAGGTTTCCGTGGTGTGCGCACAATAAGTGGGCTGGCTAATGTTTCGTCTTGACGTCACGACGAAATGCCTTATGACTCGTTTGAAAAACAATTCCTTTCATTGACTCAGAGTCGACTCTTACTTTTGAAAGACAATAACTTTATACACGGTGCACTTTCATATTTAAAACTTTGCAGGATGTTTTCATTCACTATAAGCTATATTACACACTACATGAAAGGTCATTTTCAAAAATCCATGATAGGGCACTTTAATACATTTTAGAATAAAATAGTCAACTCAGCTTGTTTTAGGAGTTTGTATCTAAAAGAAAATGCCTACAAAGGAAGACATAATAAAGGAATGTTGCAGGTTTAATAAAACTTAAAGGCATAGTTCACCCAATAACGAAAATTCTGTTATTATTTATTTACCCTCAAGTCATCCCAAACCTAAGACTTTTGTTCATCCTTGCAACACAAATGAAAACCTGAGAGATTTCTGTCTATCTACTGAAAGTCAATTCAAGCTAAATTTGTAAGCTTCATAAAGACATTGTAAAATTAATTGAGCATTTAATCTAATAAGTAAATTATTATATTATTATTATTTTTATTTTTTTTCTGCACTAACGGTGACCGAGACACCATGAATGTGAAGATAGCATCACTGGCACAGAAACGTCACTAATTTAGTGCTCATGGTTTCTCTTGTTCTGATCTGCCCTCAGAACTTATATAATTTATATAATTATCATTGTTGTTTTTAAACTTCTTATCTCTGATATTCTACACAATTATTTTTTTTACCATGTAAAACATGATTGAATGGTTCATGTGAAACTATTATAATTTAATATGAATTAGGTTCACTTTACGTAATTTTATTTTGTAATCGGTGCTTGTGTATTCACTTACATGTAGTTACTTTTATGCACAATTACAGTACTATAACAGCTGTATATTCTATAGTTGGCACTACAACTATATAGTATACTCACGGGCGTAATTTCCTATGGGGACAGGGGGACATGCCCCCCCCCCCCCCCCCCCCTTTTCAAAATCCCGTTTGTGTCCTCCCCACTTTCAAATTCGTTTGTTGTGATTTTAAACCGCACGCCTTCATCGACACGGAGGAGCAGGACGATCGAGCCTGTGTCGATGCGCGTGTCAATGTCCAGGAACTTCGCACACTCTAATGGTGTGTTCACACCGAACGCGAATAGAGCGTCAAATATACGCGTCTATCACGTCTAGTTAGACGCTTGAACATTCGCTCGATTTAAAATGTTTCAACTTGCACGGAAGACATTCGCGGCACACGCGTCGCCCAATTCGCGTCATTCGCGACGCCCGGCGCGAATGGTGCGTATTCGCGTCTTTGCATTGACTTTGTATGTAATCTACTCGCGCAAATAATTAAATTCGCGTTCGGTGTGAACACACCATAATGAGCAGGTATAGCGGTTGCGGCACAGACAGCAATGAAACGCCAGAAACAACAAGTGACTTTAGTGTCATCATGGATAAAAATTAAAGAAAGGAGACGTGAGTTGTTGGCTCAGTAAATTAGCTCACGTCAGGATAATCATATTTTCTGTCTACACCTGTTGATGTTAGCCTTACGTTGACTGAGCTAACTGATGGTCTTCAAAAAAAAATCACACTCGTGGTCTTCGGGGTCTATTGGACCCCAGACAATAAGATTTAATTTTGTAACATAACAATATATATTTTTTTAACAAATATAATTTTACTTTGTTTATTAATGTTTTTACTCAACATTTGTGCAGTTTTTGGAGGATTTATGATTTTTTTTAAATGTCTATAAATAAATAAATATTTATTTAAATAGGATTTTTACAAAAAAACAGCATTTTATGTTAAATAAACTTTATAAAAGACCCAGATTTCTAACTTTCATTCCTGGGGTTACCATGGATAATTTTACAAGGTTTAATGTAAGATTTTTGCCCATTTTTTGGAAAATACAGGTTATAATTTGTAATAAATCACTTTAACCACTAGATGGCTATAGAGCTCCACTAGGCCTATATACTATTTGAATTACTGAAAGATATAGTTTCTAAAGTTAGATTCAGTTGGATTCATAATATCTAAATATGATAAAATCACAATTCTAACAAAAATAAAATACTTTTTGTCAAAATTTAGCATTTTTTTTGTACTGAAAAAACAACAGTTTTTCAATAATGTTACATTATGATTAGAATCAAACCTGAACAACATGTTACAAAGATAAATGATTTGATCATTTTTTTCAACTGGGGTGCATGGAAAGTGCTGACGTTTCTTCATTAGGGGAGCCACTCAGCCACCAGAGCTTTTTTAGAGATTTATTTTTGCGGTGGTTCTGCATTTTAGATTATTTTATTTTACAAATGATAAGAGAACAGTTTTTATAGTCTGTATGTATTCCTGTATATTGTATTCCTCTATATGTGTGTGTTTGTGTGTGTGTGTGTGTGTGTGTGTGAGCATGATAATTTTGGATTGTGGATGTTTTTTGCATTGTTGGAAGTGTGCCACTTTATTTCTGTCATTTCTGTCTGTGTTCTGCGTTATTTCTGAATTTTCTGAATTTTGTCTATTTTGAGTCCAATGATAAATAAATATGTTGTCATATAACAAATGTTGAGTAAAAAACATTAATAAAAATAGGAAAATTATATTAAAAAAACAAACAAACTATTGTTCTGTTACAAAATTCAATTTTATTTGTTGGGGTCCAATGGACCCCGAAGACCACGAGTGTGACTATTTTTGTCACGCATACATAAAAACAGATAACTTTCCATTTTAAATTTTTTTTTTGTAGATCTAGAAAGTGTTGAGAGCCGTATGAAGTTTCATACCATTTGGCAAAAGAGAACTTTTTTTTTAATTCAAGCAAAAGTCATTTGGGGTCCAGTGGACCCCGAAGACCATCAGAGTTAACATACTCTGCTGCTGCTAGGAAACTTCAGACTGTTAGCTAAATATGTAATGTAGAACATTCTGTGTAGCCTATTAAAAAAAACAAAACATTATGGGCCATGAAAACGAGTCCACTTTAAACCGCAGCATTTTCTGTCAGCAACGATAGTGCTGTCAACTTTAACGCATGCGATTAATTTTTGTCCAGCTTTAATGCGCGACAAGACAAAAGAGAACGCGCTGTCAGTGAATGTCCGTGACACACACACAACGCACAGAAAGACGCGCGCCACTATCGCACAGACAGGCGCCAGTAGGCCTATTGAGTTCTCTTTCGCGCTTGAACTAACAATAACACACACACATTTATGCCCAAATGTCCATTTTGTCGAGTATCCCACAAGAACAGTCTTAAATAAGTTAAATAAAATCTTAAATGAAAGTAAAGAGATCTTAAAGTGACAGCGGCCACTAATTCTCTCTGACCATAAAGTTAACCAAAGAACAAAGGGAACAGAAAATTACTAATGGCTCTTCACTAAAGAACGAATTAATCAAATAAAATAATATTTTAAATTATTTGTATTCATTTATAATTTATCATTTATGCAGTGCGGAGTGTTTTGATAACCATATTCAATTTCTGTATATTTCATAGCCTACCTGTCAGACATGTCCAATACAGTAGCCTACAATTGTTAACAATAAGTTAACTTACCGAAATGTAGGCTATACAGTCCTGTCTGTGTATACTGTATAGGCTACTGTGTTTATCTTTCACGCTGCGCACCGTTATAACTTATGGACTAATCCATTTCATTGTGAAAGTAGGGGGTGTGTAGGGAGAGATAACCATGAACTGGACATTTTAACTAGCTACTACCTCGTTTCAACGTATTTCTTAAGAATATTAATAACATTTACCATGCTTTTTAAGGGTTCATGATGATAAGGGGGCTTTTTCCTTTTTTTTAGGTTGGTTGGGGGCCCCAAGCAGCCGCCTACCTATGCCTCTATGTTAAGACCGCCACTGCCCTATACTACAATACAGTATACAGTACAGTAAATCGGGGAGGGCAACATCTATGGCCCTGTCCCAAATGGAACCCTAAGCACTCGCGGTCTTCCTCTGAGTCCGCACTTTCGCGAAGTAACGCCACTTTGAATGTCGGGAAGAAGTCTGCTGTGGAGTCCGCATCAGCGTGGGCTCGGCAAAAGTGCGCATCAAGGGCGCAAATCGACCGCAGAGGGGGCGCTCGCGAGCACCCTTCTGAGATCTAAAAATGACAAATGGGACACACTGCGGTCTCACGGACTTAACGGACACGCGTACGCGGCAGCTGTAAGTCCACAAGACCGAAAGTGCACATGAAGTGTGCCATTTGGGATTGGGCCTAACTAGTTTTGGATTGAGTGTTACAGAGTAGGCTCCTTCCTGTTCATTCAATTTTGGGGGGGGCAGGAAGTGACCTCACACCAGCTTGTCTCACATCCTTCCTTCCAATTGTTTCTCCTTGATCTGACATTTACGAGCATGTAAACACATGTAGTATATTTTGATTTGCTTTATTTAGATTTTCCATACAACCTCAGATAAAATCAGCCTAATCCATACATTTTGAATCCAAAAATCAAACAATGTGATTTTATTTTGATTTGCTTTATTTAGATTTTCCATACAACCTCAGATAAAATCAGCCTAATCCATACATTTTGAATCCAAAAATCAAACAATGTGATTTTTTTATGTAGCTACTGTTTAACGGGCAACTGACAATTCCGTTTTATTTAGTTCTAAACTTGTTTTTTATTTATTGACCTTGTTCCTGACCTTGGTTCATATCGCAATCCCTGGTTCCCTCCTACAGATCATGCGACTCATCCAAGGTTTCATTTAAAATAATTTATTTTGGGTCTGTAAACAAGTAGGCTATAGCTGTGTCTTCTGCTTCAGTGAGGTCATACCCAGACCACCCATCCAAACGTTATCCATGGACGAGAGAGAGGGGATGTTAAAAGCGTGATAAATAGATTTTTATCAACTAAGCGCCTCCTGCTGGTGCCTTAGACCCTCTGCAGAGTGTTTTGACTGGCTCCATGCCTCATCCTGCAGATGTGTGTGTGTTTGGTTCAGGTATTCCTTTCATTGTGCAGATAAAATGTCCCCACAAGAATGGTAATACCAGACATTTTTTACCTTGTGGTGAAATGTTTTTGTTCCCTATGAGGAAATCATACTAAATGATGTTGCTGTTTTTTTTCTTTTTTTTTTTTTTTTCTGTGAGGATTGTGTTTAGGGGCAGGGTTAGGATTAGGGGATACAACACACAGGCAATACAGCATAAAAATCATTATGTCTATGGAAAGTCATCATAAAAAAATGCACTCTTCTCACCAGCTGAATCTGTGATAGAGAGGGGGTGTTTGAGAGTAGAAAAGAGATGCAAGGATTGCATTCATAGTTTTTTCTTCTGTTTCTGTTGTACTCAGTTCTGTGATACTGCTGTAGATTCACAGTGATGTGAAAGATGTTTTGTTTTCTAAATTCACTTTCAACATAAGATACTGTAGCAAGGACAAGTAGAATAGCGAAAGACCTTTCTGGCTCTCAGAGTCATACTACTAGAGACAGTAGCGAACTACTAGCAGTCACATCAAACCATATTCTCTACATTCTACATGCATGCAAAAAATTCAATTTTTATAATTACAAATATATAATCAATCAGTTTATATAACCAGACATTATAAATACATTCAATCAGAAAAAAGGGCCTTGATTATGAAGGATACAACATATCCCTTTAATCGTGGATTTTAAGGATGACATTACAGGATACCAAAGACCCTAAACTAATTTATATATAAAAAATGTTTTGAATTATGTAGTAGGCCTTTGTTTACAGATTAAATAAGTATTTTAAAGGGATAGTTCTCCCAAAAGTGAAAATGTAATTTACTCACCCTCATTTTGTTCCAAACCTACATGAATTTCTTTCTTCTGTCGAACACAAAATAATATAATTTAATGAATGTTGGTAACCAGACAGTTTATGGTACAGTCAGACAACAGTTGATAATTCACAAAAACATTGACAACCAATCAGAATTGACATAACTTTGAAGAGCTTAAGCATTTACTGGTTATTGTTATCACCTTGGTTACTAACCTACATTCCCTGATGGAGGGAACGAGATGATGTGTCGATGTAGTGACATGATGGGTCGCACTTGGTGATGCTTCAGAAAAGGCCTATGAGAATTGGCGAGTGGAATTTGCATGGATTCCCCCAACATATGGGTATGAAAGGTGGCTTGCTCCACTCATTCAGGTTTGTGCTGAGGAGCCGAGACAGCAGGTAGTTTCAGTTGGTAGTTCAGTGTTGAGGCAGGAGGGACACAACGTCATATCACAAATGACATCCATCAGGGAATGGATGTTACAATAGTAACTATGATGTTCTCTATCTACACTATCAATGTTGTGTCGATAAAGTGACACAAGGGGTTAGGGATGGGAATTGAAAACCGGTTCCACTCGAGAACCGGTTCTAAGTTCTATGAACCTGCTCCAAAGCAAATTTTTGTCCTGCCATAGTCTTTTTTGATCGGTGAGTAATGTAGACGAACTGCTGCGCGTGTGACAGGGCGCATGTTTAACTCAAGAACGAGCAGAGAGAGAGCCTCGGTCGCGCACCCGCACTCTTTCTCTTCGGAGCCAGGCAACAGTACAAACAAGGTCTGTACCATCTTCACCATCTCCTAAGCGCTGTCTTGCTCTCTCTCCCTGGCACATATTAATTTAAATAAATAGACAAAATGGTAAAAGGTCAGAAGACCATAGTTTCATGTGGAGCATTCAGATATATTTTTTCCCTGAATTACTGCTGGGTGTGAATTGTGCTAAAATACCTTACTTCTCTGAAAAGCGTTCCGCACATTCAGCTGACATAAACCTCACTTTAAATAAACGAAAACACCTATCCAGTGATTAAATGTTTTCTGTGTTGACACAAATCTTGTGAGATGTCCTAGCTGCCGGGATAATCACACAAGGCGTACACATCCGAAAATGACTCGTCCAATTCGCGAACATTTTAATGAATGGTTAAAACGAATCGGTTACCTAATGTAACCTCGGTTCTCTCTAGATGAGGGAACGAGTATTGCGTAAGCTAGCTTACGCTACGGGAAAGATTCATCTTTTCTGAGAAATTGAAGCCAAAAAATTATCCTATAATTTTGTATCCATTGTCAACGCAGTTCAGCTGCAGCAGACCATGAGCGGGCTAGCTAGCAGCTCATTGGTTCGCTCACAGGGAACTGCTTAAGCCTATGAGGAGACGCGAATGAACTCTCAGCCAATGAGAGTCTGACGTGCTCTCATTGCGTCAGAACCCGCCAATTAGGGCGTGGTCAGAGAGTATAAATATCGGCGTCATAGGCTATAATGCTACGGGAACACCTGGTCAACGCCGTGCGTGCTAAGCATCCACTATGAGTACCAGGGGAGACCCCGGGGAGCCCTTATGAGTGGGAATGAATACATGTACATGTGACCAAGGCCAGCATAGCGGGCCGGTGATTGTGTAGTACTTAAGCACATGATAGAGAGGGACAGAGCGAAACCGGTCTGTGTGGATAACTCCCTAAAGTGCGGCTCAACCAGAAGAGCTGTAACATACTAGACTGCTAGTAGTTTAGCCTGCAAGGCGGGAACCTCCAGATTGTAAAATCTGACAAAGGTGGAGGGGGAAGCCCATCCCGCTGCCACACAAATGTCATGAATGGAAAATTCCGCTGGACCATGAAATAACTTGTGCCCTGAACGGGGTACCAATCGCTTTCTGGACATAACCATGTCTAGGTTTGAGAACGACTAAGGAGTCATTGGGCCCAAACTCGAGACAGGACGCGCTAATGGACAGCGCGTGAAGGTCTCCCACACGTTTTACTGACGCGAGTGCGAGCAGAAAAACGGCTTTGAACGAAAGGTATTTGAGGTCCACAGTGTTTAGCGGTTCGAATGGGGGGGCTTTCATAGCTTCGAGAACTATGGAAAGATCCCAGATCGGCACCGAAGGGGGGCGTGGGGGGTTCATCCTTCTAGCTCACCTGAGGAAGCGGATGACCAAGCCATCTTTGCCCAGTGACTGGCCGCGCCGGGGTTCAGCGAACGCTGCGACGGCTGCTACATACACCTTGAGAGTGGACGGGGACCTGCCCTTGTCCAACATCTCTTGGAGAAAAGCTAGCAAGGAAGGAACCTCGCATGACCGTGGGTCCACATTTTTGTCGGTGCACCATTTTGAGAACACAGACCATTTAGATGCATAAAGCCTTCTCGTGGAAGCCGCTCTAGCCTGCATAATCGTGTTTAACACTCCCTCTGGCAAAGCAACGGGTAGTTGTTGATCACCCACGCATGTAGCGCCCAGCGCTCTGGGTGGGGATGCCAGATCGTGCCGCGAGCTTGGGAGAGGAGATCTGCTCTGACTGGAATGGGCCACGGGGCTGTCTGTGACAGCTGAGTGAGCTCCGGAAACCAAGTCTGACCCTCCCAACGCGGAGCTATGAGAAGCAACGAGTGGCATGTTTCCCTGATTCTCTGAAGTACCTGTGGTAGTAGAGAAACTGGAGGGAATGCATAAAGCGGGCGGCTGGGCCAGGTCTGGGCTAGCGCGTCCTCGCTCTTTGAGAAATATATTGGGCAGTGGGTGTTCTCTTCTGAAGCGAAGAGGTCCATCTCTGCTCTGCCGAATATTCGCCACAGTTTTTGGACTGTAAGAGTCTGCAGGGACCATTCCCCGGGGGGAATGGGGTTCCTGGACAGGCTGTCTGGACCGTCGTTCAGATGGCCTGGCACGTGCGTCGCTCTGAGCGAGAGCGAGAGCAGGTGACACTGAGACCAAACTAAGATGCGTTCTGTCAGCCGGAAGAGATTCCTGGATCTGACTCCGCCCTGACGGTTTAGATAGGAGACCACGGCTATATTGTCCGAACGGATCAGCACGTGGTGACCGTGAATGCGCGGGAGAAAACGCGTGAGCGCGTTCTCGACCGCCAACATCTCAAAACAGTTTATGTGGAGGAGGCTCTCTTGAGCTGACCAGGGGCCGAAGGCCGGTGAGCCCTCGCAGAGCGCACCCCAACCCGTGTTGGATGCGTCTGTCGAGATAACTTTACGGCGAGAAACGGTCCCCATGGAAACGCCCCGCTGAAACCATTCTGCCACAGTCCATGGCTGCAGAGCTGTGATACAGGTCTGCGTTACTTTTATCAGCTGGCGGCCCGTGGTCCACGCGCGGTGAGACACACGGCTCTTCAACCAGAACTGAAGCGGGCGCATGCGCAGTAACCCCAGCTGGAGCACGGCGGAGGCTGAGGCCATGTAACCCAACGCCTTCTGAAAGGTTTTCAGAGGTGTGACTCTGTTCATCTGAAAAGATGCGGCGAGACGCTGAACACGGCGCGCGCGCTGTGTTGACAGACGAGCCGTCATCATGACCGAGTCTAACTCTATACCCAAGAAGGAGATAGTCTGACTGGGTTGTAGCGCGCTCTTTGTCCAGTTGACAGAGAGGCCCAGAGCTTTCAGATGGTCGAGGAGAACTGTACGATGAGACAGTAGCTCTCTCTGTGATTGTGCCAAAATCAGCCAGTCGTCCAAATAGTTCAGTATTCGCAGCCCCTGACTCCGCAGGGGGGCGAGCGCCGCATCCACGCACTTCGTGAACGTACGGGGCGCTAATGATAGGCCGAATGGAAGGACGGTGTATTGATAAACCTGGCCTTCGAAGGCGAAACGTAAGAATGGCCTGTGAAGGGGATTTATCTGAATCTGAAAATACGCATCTTTCAGATCTAGTAAAATTAACCAGTCCCCCTGGCGCACATGCGCGAGGAGTTTTCTGATAGTGAGCATTTTGAACGGTCTCTTCATGAGAACTTTGTTCAGAAATCTGAGGTCTAAGATTGGTCTGAGGCCGCAGTCTTTCTTGGGAACAAGAAAATAACGGCCGTAAAACCCTGACTCGCTCATAGACAGAGGAACTCTCTCTATAGCCCTTTTGCACAAAAGCTTTGCTATCTCTGAACGGAGCAGCGTCACTGCTTCTGGGTTCACGGTAGTCTCTAGCCGCGCTCGAAACGTGGAGGGCGGCCGTGAAACTGTAAGCGATAGCCTAGCCTTATTGTGTTTAGTACCCACTGGGAAATTCTCGGAATACCGCTTTATGAGAGTGGACTCTGTGTGAGACACGGGAACTAAAGTGCTTTTGTGTATGAGTGAACACCGTGTTGTGGGCACATTTTCTACACAAGAGGCTTTTATGCCCTTTTTGCGATTTCTCTGGGTCACCGTGAAAACGGCGTTTGTGCTCATGCAAACGGGAAAAGAGACCAGCTTGGTAATGGCGGAATACACTGCTGTAGTTGCCGCGTGAGTGGGGACTAACAGAGGGCGAAACTTTGACGGCGGTCCGGCCGCGGCGGGAGAGCGCCGTCTTTTTCTCAGCTGTGCTAGGCAGACTTCGAGTGATCGGGTTTCAGCGTGATCCTAGGCCGAGGCCCCCGAGGAGGCGGCGGTCTGTGGTGGCTGTCAGAGCGAGAACGAGGGCGGCCGCCCTGGCGTCGCTGAGAAGTCTGACTGTGCTGAGCTGGGCGCTGGGGTGGGGCTCGTGCAGGAGGCTGGTCACGTGAGCGGCCTGCAGAGGAGCTAGCGCGACGAGGCAGAAAGAGATTCATGGCCTGGGAGGCTTTCTGCACTTCGGAAAATCAGTCGACGATACCCGTGACAGCAGATCCGAAGAGGCCGGATGGAGAGAGCGGGGCGTTGAGAAAGGCGGCGCACTCAGAATCTCCCATGTCGGCGAGTGTGAGCCACAAATGTCTCTCAGACACACAAATGGCGGCCATGCATTTCCCCAGGGCTTGCACAGCAGATTTTGTAGCGCGAAGGGCAAGGTCCGTGGTGCTCCTCAAAACCGCGACTGGAGGGGGATTCCTTCCGCTCTCGTCCCATTCACGAAGAATGTCACCCTGTAGTATCTGAAGGACGGACATGGAGTGAAGTGCAGAGGCTGCTTGGCCGGCGGCTGAGTAAGCGCGGGCATGAAAGCTTGAAGTTGCTCTGCAGGCTTTAGAGGGAAGCACAGGTGATGAGCGCCATCTCGTGGAGGGCGGGCACAGATGTGCGGCGACCAGGTCCTCTACAGGGGGAATGGAGAGATAGCCCTTCTCTGCGGCTCCGTCCACAACGTGAAGCGGGGTGGAAGAATCAGAGCGAGTTCTAGCAGAGAGCGGGGCGTTCCAGGACTTCGTGAGGAGGCGTGAGAACCGGATCATTCCTCACTGTCCGAAGCGAGAAGCGAACATGTCTCTTTGATGTCCGCGGCGTCATCGGAGGCAACAGAGCGGCCACTCGGCGGCAGCTGTATGTCCGGAAGCGGCGGAGAAGGAGAGCGGGAGGCGACAGGCTCTGGAGGGATGAACGCTTCTGCCTGGGGTTCCGGCGGCCTCTGAGAGCGGCGTTTCTTCTTCCGCGGCAAAGTCAGAGGCGGCGCGGAAGCATCTTTAGTGGCCTGAAGTCGAGCCCGCAGGGTCGACAACGGCAAGTCTTCGCAGAGATCGCAGCCGGCGGCGGCGAGGGCGAGCTCGGCGTGCTCCAATCCGAGGCAGAGAGCGCAGATGACGTGGCGGTCTCCAACCTCGAGGGGAGCGCGGCAAGAACCGCAGGAAGATTTATGAGACATCTTGAAAAAGACGCTCAGCTCTTTTAGATACAATGTACAGGAAGCTTTTTTGTAAAAAAGGATACAAATCCGTCGGATGGCGCTAGCTCGCAGGACGGCTGAAGGTGGCGAAGACGGCCGGCTTCCTCAGTCTCCCAGATGCTCGCTAGAGTTGCCTTTTCGACGACGGCAGCTTCTCTCAGGATCAGCAGATGCGTGTAGCCTCGCTGAAGAGATGAAAATCAGAGTTACAGCCTATGACGCCGATATTTATACTCTCTGACCACGCCCTAATCGGCGGGTTCTGACGCAATGAGAGCACGTCAGACTCTCATTGGCCGAGAGTTCATTCATTACATAAATGACATTAAAAAGTACAGTTTGCTTACTCAAGTGTAGCCTAAGCTTTAAAACAAATAAAACTACTTGCCGAAACAACAAAAGTCTACTTTCGTTTTTTTTCGCCGCAAAAGCATATGATTACTTTTTTTCACACATTGCTATCAGGAATCGATAAGAGAATCGTTAAAGAATCGGATTGATAAGCAGAATCGTCAGTGGCATTGATATTGTTAAAATCTTATCAATTCCCATCCCTACTAGGGGTACCTATACTAAATGCCACAACCAGCCGAACTGTGTTACGAGGTTTGGTGGTGCATCCAAGTGCATCCAGCCCATGTCGTAACCTTTCCAACGCCCCAAGTAAGTTTCCGTATCCTGAGGGGCAGTGACGGGAAAAAGTTCACTTCAGCCGTTTCTTTAGCTTTTCAGCTTTAAAAAAAAAAAAAAAGCTGTCGTGTCGCTGTCGTGAGCCACGAAGGTAAGTTTGCGTGCAGATTAGGCTAATTTCCGCCTATTAAAGGCCTAGTCACCTCATCGTTTTTTGTTCTGCTTCACTTATAGCTCTTAAATCTTTAAAATGGAGTTTAGGAAGATGTATGTAACCACAGTCGTTAGCTTTGGTTAACTACTGAAGCTTTTTCTCTTGTCAAAAGGCTCAACGCGACCGCAGACTTTGATGAACACTACTGGCAGCAGCGACATCTGTGTCCGTACCATTCTTATCAATGACATCGTAACCTTGTCCCCTGCTCCCAAGTCATAAATCTCGTATCGCCGATTAAACTTGATTTTGGGGAAATGTTGTGTTACAACAGTATATGATAGCAATATAAGGTATAATACCAACTTTAACGATACAATGTTTAATAACTTCTGGTTTTGGACATATGAGGATTACGCCCGACAGCGAAGATATGGGATTACCATCAGGGAATCAGCTCATATGGAGCACTCAACCCAAGTACACAATCTCAACTGAAAAGAGGCATACTATGAGTGATGGGCCAGGAAGCTAAATTCATCTGTTAATTAAGCTACCGATGAGCGCCGGAGAAATAGGATGGCATCCAGGGTTTGCCGTAAATGGGGAACTCACATGGGCAAAAAAAGTGCACATTATCACCTCAGAGAGGGGGAAGGTGCTGTATGCAAATGCCACACCCAGCCAGTTGCCCAAACCTTACCTGTTTGTACCCAATAATACTCGGGACAAACCGACTCAACCCAGAGATTGTAAAATCTTGTGAAGATATTGGGTGTAGCCCAGCCTGCTGCTCTGCAGATGTCTGTCAGGGAGGTGCGGCTGGATAATGCCCAGGAGGGTGCGACACCCCAACTGGAATGTGCCCTGGGTTTGGTAATGCCAAAAAATAGCATCCACAATCCACTGAGTTTGGAGCCCCTTCTGCTTGTTCCTCGAGACAGAATATAGTCCAAAAATAAGTGTGCAGGGTGCGCACTGGACATGGCAGGAACTTGATCCCTAAAATGGGTAGTGAACTTTGGACACATAGCCAGGTCAGTGTCTCAGGACAACGTGAGAGTATACTGGACTAAACTCAAGGCATGATTTGCTAACAAAGAGCGCTTGCAGGTCGCTTGGTCAAGCTCGCTTGACTTCAAGGCTCAAAAAGATCTCTCTGTTGGGCCAGCAAGACCAAAGAGAGGTCCCAAGAGGAAAAATTACACAGTCTCAGAGGATTCAACCTCCTTAAGACTCTGAGGAACCTGATGATCAGGTTGTGCTTCCCTAAGGACTTACCGTTGATGTGCTGTAGCAGCAATATACACCTTCAATGTGGAAGAGGATAGCAGACTCTTCAGCCCTCCCTGCAGCAAGAAAGAAAGCACTGACCGGTGGTTCTTTGTCTCGGAAAGAACATCAATTAGTGAAGAGACTCCACTTCAAAGCATACAGCCACCTCGTAAAGGGAGCCCTGGCTAGAATGATAGTGTCAGTCACTGCTGGTGATAGTCCACTCAGGTCTTCCATGTCCTATCCAGGGGCCTGATATGGCGGTTCCAGAGGTCTGGGGGTGGATGGCAAATTGTGCCCTTCCTCTTAGAAAGAAGGTCCTTCCTCAGCGGAATTTGCAAGGAAAGGCCTGTCACGAGGAGCAAGAGCTCCAAGAACCAAATCAGGTTAGGCCAGCAAGGCGCAACCAGCAAGACTTGTTCTCTGTCCTCCCTGATCTTGCCCAGGGTCTGTGCATTCAGACTCACTGGGGGGGGAACGCATATTTGCGCAGCCCGCAGAGTCAGCTGTGTGCCAGGGCATCCGTGCTTAGTGGAGCTTCGCTCAGAGTATAACAAAGAAGGCAGAGGGAGGATTCCACGGAAGCAAACAGATATATTGGTGCTTCACCGAATCAACTCCAGATCAGCCGGACCACCTGGGGATGGAGTCTCTACTCTCCACAGAGCATCACCTGTCACGGGAATGAATCCCCTGCACAACTGAGGTCACTCGGAATGTGAGTGGCATGCAGTGACTTCAGTCACTTATGTACTTATGTCATTGCCGTGTTGTCTGTCTGGTCCAACAGATGCTTGCCATAGATTGATGGCTGAAACCTCCACAGGACCAGCAATACAGGCAGAAACTCAAGGCAGGTGATGTGTCAATGGAGTCGGGTCTTGTCCAGGGTCTATAGACCGCATGCCCGTAGCAAACCTGACAAAAACATGCTTTGACACTTTTTATAAACTTCCCATAGAAATGCAATGTCTTTCCAAGGACTGAAAGTGCAGCAACAGATTGGTGTTATGATCAAACAATGTGTTCCATGGCACCAAGCCCATCTCAGGACTCAAGTCTTAAGCAGTGCTGGAGCAGTCTCGTTTACATCAACTAGAGCGGTGTTGACCTGAAACCCCAACCGGATGAGATAGTCGAGATAGTTAAGAAGGTAAATGCCTTCCCTTAGCTGTGCGAGAATTAGCATTCCCTTAGCATTCAGCGAAAATTGAGACATAATTAATAATAATTCATTACATTTATATAGCGCTTTTCTCTGCACTCAAAGCGCTTTACATGTAGGGGGGAATCTCCTCGACCACCACCACTAGATGATGCGACGGCAGCCATATTGCACCAGAACGCTGACCACACACCAGCTTACTGGAGTAGAGGAGACAGTGATGAAGCCAATTAGTATATATATATATATACAGGGATGATTAGGAGGCGATGATAGATAGAGGCCACTGGGGCAAATTTAGCCAGGATGCCGGGGTTACACCCCTACTCTTTCGAAAGACATCCTGGGATTTTTTGTGACCACAGAGAGTCAAGACCTCGGTTTAACGTCTCATCCGAAGGACGGTGGTCTTTGACAGTATAGGGTCCCCATCACTATACTGGGGCGTTAGGACCCACACAGACCACAGGGTGAGCACCCCCTGCTGGCCTCACTAACACCTCTTCCAGCAGCAACCTGTTTTTTTCATGAGGTTTTCTCATGAGGACATGAAAGTACACATCCTTTAGGGCTATTGCCGCAAACCAATCTTGATTTTGAACCCATGCCAAAATCCTGATGCTTAAATGTGCAGGGCCAGATTCAATACTTGCAGAACTAAGATTGGCTGCAAACCTTTCTTCCGCCTATTCAACATCTTGGCTGGAAAGACAGGCTCTATCACGTCCTTCAACACAATAACTGTGATCTCTGGACTGCAGGACAGATGTGTTTTTGCCTGAAAATGAAAAAAAGCAGGAAAGTTGTGATTACAGCGTTCCCATGGCAATTTTCTTGCAACTCGGAAGGTTGTGGGATATTGCACACTTTACGAGTCAGTTAACCTGATAATCACGTCAAAGAAGCTGGTACACGGCACCACTGTCCTGCACGGTAGGGATGGAGAAATGAAGCGTCTTGAATCTCTGAAGCTTTTCTCTGATTGTTCCGGGAAAAGATTTGAAGCATCAGGAGTGTTGAAAACAGTGCCATCTTGTGGCAGGTCAAATTTATAGAAGCCACAATCCCGGGTGCGCATCTCCGTTTTTTTTATCTTTTAAGCACAAATAAAAGCCTAATATAATTAATATAATTTGCATATTAAAGTGTGGCAATAACTTAAAAATAACAATTATAAGAATACTAATTATAAGAATACCAGAGTTGTTTGATGCAATTAAATGGTGATCTAATTATTTTATAGTTTTTGTATCTTTATTTGGGAGAATATATAATCATGTAATATAGGCTTTATGCTTATATATTTTATATATTAAATAACACACACACACACACACACACACACATATATATATATATATATATAATAAACAACTGGCTGATTTTTCCATTTGTTCACATGACACGGTTAGATTCAGTTTATATTAACCATTATAAAATAAAATATTATTTATTATTACCACTGTAAATCTATATTTAATTATTATAGGATCTCCTTCAAACATTTTATTTTAGCTTAAGTATTTGTATAAATAATGTGTGCCCTTTGCCCCATGCTGATTAACCCTTTACCCCATGTGTTCACCACATACACTGATAAGATTTTAAAACAAAATAAGCTACTTTTATGATTTATTTTCACACAAAATCTGTTGCTCCATCAATGTTCAATACAAACAGTTTTTTTTCTGCAATCATACACTATGGGAGAAGTGAAAAGCAAATTTTTCTTGAGGTGAGCCTTTAGTCCCGTTGTACCCTACTACTCCATGTTGTCACTGTCATGTGACCTAAGGCGAACTTATCTGTTGGCTTACTGTTTTTCGCATACTATCTAGTTGGGAAGTATTCAATTTCAGACACATCGATACTGTACACACCCTCAAAGGAAATTAGTAAATCTGTAACAAACACACCCAGTTGCACTCCAGAGTGTCCGGTTCAGAAACAAAAAGTTTAGTTCTGGTTTGTTTTTATGTTGTTTTTGATAGAGTTGTGTGTATTGTTGACAGAGGACAGCTCTGTCTCTGAGAAGAGTTGAGCTGAGATGCGTCACTGGAAATATGACTGTCCTCTCTTGATGACATTTCCGGAAACATGTGTTTACTTTATATGGCGAGAGGAAGGTCAGGGGTCATGCAAGTTTCCCACCACAGTGCAAACCATCTATGTTCAAATGACTTTATCCTGGGGCCCTTCTGACTTCTTCCTGTGTCTTATCCTAGATATTCTATGTGCTTGATCGCTCTCTGACATCTCTCTCCCTCTTTATCTCTCCTTTTTTGTTCTTTTTTTGTTTTAATATAATTCTTTAAACACTTCAGTCTTTTAACTTTATAAGAGGTTGTACAATGTGGCCTTAACCCTTTATGGGACATCATCATTTATAAATGACGCAAGGAAAATTGTCGTTAAAATACAGTAATAATGTTCAACCTTAAAAATTTAAATTTTAGTAATATCATATGACATCCCCTTCAGCCAATAAAATTAAAATCTATTTGCCATGTGCTGAACATTTTTGGCAACAAGGAAGTAAAGGGGACATTAGCACATGTTAGGTCATAGTGAGTTCATTTTAGACTAGAAAATACATATAAATACATTTAAAAAAAAACAAAAGAAATGAAACATCATTGTACATCCAAATGTGTTTTCTAAAGTTTTTTGCCATTTTTAATCCACATTTAAAAAACAACAACACAAAAACAAAGAACAAAAATCTGTGTGTTATATATGCATAAATAACAACGTCCTTTTAAAGGGATACATATTTTCTGTGTAGCTGGCTATTGTTCAATATTGGCAGTCAGTATAATAGTCTTTTCTGAGGTTGTGTTTTTAGGTTGATGTTAGTAAGTAAGTTAGAAGTTAGTAAGTCATAGTGAGAAAGGAAGAATTTGAGGATCAAGGAGGATAGAAGCAGTGAGGGTGAAGGTAGAGATCAGGCATTATTGGGGAAGTCAGGCATTCGGGTACATTATCATATGTCAGTTTGGAAGATGTGATCCATACTACAACCAGAGGCCAGGAAAGATGACACTGCCTATTAGCCTCACTACACTCACAAACTGGGATGCTCCAAAAATGATGATTACAGGTCAAAAACAAAGAGAAGTCTTTTTTTGATTTTCATTGTGCTACAATCATTGATTTGGACTAAATAAAGATTTTTAATGTTTTTGAAACACTAGCCCTATTTTAACGATCTGAAATGCAAGTATCAAACACGAAACGCAAGTAACTTTGTGGGCGGACCTCAGGCACTGTTGCTATTATACCGGCGGGATAAATGACTTTTGCGCCCGACACAAATCTAAAATGGGATGGTCTGAAGTAACCACATTACTCATAGATGTGGTTTGGGTGTAACGTGCAATAAACCAATCAGAGCGCCATCGCACATTCCCTTTAAAAGCAAGCACGCTTGTTCCATGGCAGATTACTATTATGCTATACGGATTTGCAAGGCGCACGTCAGGAGCGGTTCACAGCCGAGGAGACCGACATTCTCGTCAGGGCCGTAAAAGACAGAGAAGTGACATTGTATGGGGAGAAACCCACACAAATTAGCTTTGGTTAAACAGGCGTATAATAATTTGGGTAAATGTGTAATTGAATGTGTAATTGAATGTATAATTGAAATTTATGCCTAATTTTTCTCACATTCATGGACACCACACAGCAGTTCCCATTTTTGCAAACCATACATAATTACAACGAAAAATATTACCACACGAGGGAAATAATTGTTTCATTTTTTGTTCTGAATATGAACAAAGTCTTACGGGTTTGGAACGACATAATTCATGTAAGTAATTAATGACTTAAAATTAATTTTCATTTTGGATTTGAACTATCCCTTTAAATTGCCATGAAATCAAAATTGACAGTTTTCCTTCACAGAATATTGCAGTGCTTATTATAAATTATTTATCCATGCACATAATTTTTTTTTATTTATTCATATGAACCCATAATCTTTAATCAAAAACGTTAACCTCCCCTCCCCCTTGAAACGGCATCTGGTGTCTTCATGACGTATGTCTCGGCAGAGAGTGGGGCTATATATCCTCCACAACTGACTGCAAATTGGCATTGTAATCATTCCAGAAGCTGTTTCACTCGTAAATATATATGTACGTCACAATAGGAAGGAAAAGACTATCGCAATATCTGTTTCATGCTGACTTTAACAAATAAGGTTTCTTTTCAGCACAGGCCTTCAACATTCAATGAATCTTCACAAGCTTGCATCAGAAAACGCAACATGACTATTTGATTGTGCTTTAAATTTTCTATACAAACATTGTGTTGGAATTTTATCTAAAATATTGTGCTTTCATCTGGCTCACCTGTTATCCAGCAAGCACAAGGAGTAATAGCATCTAAGTTTTTTTATTGTTATTTCTTACAATTCGTTATTCATTTTGAAGTCATTAACATGCCTAAGGTATTCTGCTTCAGGCACATCCCTAATAACAAGGATCATCACATAGGGATATTATTTGAACCCCAACCTCACCCCTTCCCATTGTGTTTTTGTGGTGGACTCCGATGAAAAGCATTGATGTGTCCGTTTGAGGGAGAGAAAGATAAATTATTTAGTCAGTGGGGGGTGCAAAATAACCTTTGACCTACTTTATGTTCCCTGTGTGTTCTGCACATTATGACCTCATGACTCACAGCTGTCAGCCTCAGAATACAGAACAGCAGGGTTCACCTAGCTCTAGGAGGTTTCATTCTTTAGTGATTCCGAAGTGATGAACAACACTATTCATGAGAGTTGTGATGTGGACCTGTGGTGTGAGTAACTGTAAACATGTTTGAAGCAGTGCAGCAAATTACCACACAACTGGAATAACTTAAAGTGTAAATTGCAGGTTAACCACCACAATCAATTAATGTGTAAATAAAGTGCTCAATATGTATATATTTAAACATTTCTGTCTTAAAATGCGTTAAAATATAATTTATTGGGGTTTCTTCAAAGGTAGCGTGTTTTTTACAGTAACTGTGATGACGTCATAACAGGGAGTCGCAACCTATACTCTGCTAGATTACCACTGTTTGTGGCTTGACTATGGAGAACGAGGAGGT
This sequence comes from Semotilus atromaculatus, assembly GCA_031834385.1. NCBI lineage: Eukaryota > Metazoa > Chordata > Actinopteri > Cypriniformes > Leuciscidae > Semotilus > Semotilus atromaculatus. The sequence continues at coordinate 20,510,912 of JAULUF010000007.1, forward strand.
GGAAAACCATCAAATTTTTGATGGACCACAGCCTTATAATTTTGAACTAGTCAGGCACGAGAGAGGGGAGGAAATTGCCAGAAATCATGGCCCTCAAAGAGTAATAAATGTGGAGGGTTGGTCAGGTGTCCTGGGGCCTCATTTATAAACGTTGCGTACGCACAAAAGAAGGCGTACGCCGCTCTCTACGCAATAATTGGTATTTATAAAAAGCAAACTTGACGGGAAAATGTGCGGTCCTTCACGCAAGCTCTGACCCAGGCGTACGCACAAAAACGGGTGAAATGAAAAATGGCGACACCGTCGGCGGATGGAAGAAACACGTGAAAGTGTGTGAAACTGTGGACCGTTGTGTAAAAGAAATGGCAATACTGCCTCTCATAAATAGACTTCACAAAGCAAGTCTTACATTTAACAGCCTACACGAACACCCGTTTGATCGATCTGCACTGCAGTGTAAAACAAAAAAATCAAACGAAGATTTCAACAGAAATGCTAATTAACACATATTTGCAAAAAGAAAAGTGAAATATGTTCTGCAATAATATTGCCATGTTATGCAATTCAACCTCATAACACATCTGTTGCTTGTCAGATTCAATCAAATGGATGGTAATAAAATGCCATGATGCCATCACAATGCGTAATGGAGCGCTAGACGCTTTTTTGCATCGACTTTGATGTCCGACCATTTCTTTTTTATTTCGGCCACGGTCCGAGGTTGTGAGGCTGCAGCATTAACGGCGTCTGCAACCTTTTGCCACTCAAGTGCCTTTTTGGCATTAGTAATGCCCACACTGTGCCCTGTAAAATGTAAAACAACATTTTACTCCTCTTTTCCACCTTGCCAACGATCATTTCTACTTCACATTGAGTGAAGTTAAGTTTATTGGTTTTCCTCTCTGTATTTGCCATGATTTCGCAATCGATGAATATTAACTTGTGGGGGTTTCACAGACTATTTATGGGCAACTATGGGCGTTTCACTGACTATTTATGGGCAACTATGGGCGTGACACGAAGCCGCAAAAGCTGCGCTACATTTAGAATCGATTGTGATTTATTAAGGGAAAACTGCGTAGGACGTGCGTGCGCACGGTTTTATAAATCCGAATATTTCTGTGCGTACGCACGTCCTATGTTTCATCCGTACGCCACTTCTGACGCAAATCCTACGCAAAGTTTTATAAATGAGGCCCCTGGTGAGTAGCTAGAGCTAGCCTGGAGCTAACTCGGATAACATTAGGAAACAAGCCAAAGTCTTTTCAAAATCTTGCCGTCATGTAGAATAGCAAGGAGGGACAACGACTGAAGACATTATTTACTTACATGGTGTTAGTAACGTTAGTCCTAATCAGAGCTGTAGAGATGCACAGACACAATGGCGCTTTTGCTGGCATCTGCTGACAGAACGCGATATATTGCCTGTGCTAAAACGCAACTAATTAGCGATGCTCATTGTCAGAAAGAAAAAGAGACAGGTGTTTGTGTGGGCTATGCCACCCAATGGAATCAGCAGTGGAGGTGTGCTGCCGTGAGGTGAACGCGTTTTGGAGTTTAGTGGAGCAGCTCGACCCGCGACCGGCAAATCTGACGTGCCTCACGCAGCATCCTGGTATTGACGCATGCATGCCCGTTTGTTTTGCGAATTTCTTACTCTCATTTCAGGCAGGATCACAGTCCTCATGAAGCCAGCACACACGAGTATGTTTACAATTGAGTTATTTCATTCATCACTGCTGAATCTAAAAAGAAAGCTTGCCGTTAGACGGTAACTCTAGGCTGCTTGCCGCTTGGAGTCCCTGTTATGACGTCACGCCCAGCTTAGCGGAAGGGAGGCGGAGTGCTAAAAATCACTGTAAAAAGTACCAACTTTTCATATTATAGTCAGCATTTTGGTATAAAAAACATACAAAACAATGGTGGGGGGTTCTTTTCTTTAAGCACATTGCATTATCTCGAAAAAAAATTAACCTGCAATTTACACTTTAACAAACTTGATTACAATACACTGTCTGTCTTTTACTATACTTACCTAATCCTCTTCGTCTCGTGTGAGACGCTACTAGCTCTTTCCATCTAGATCTGTCCTGTGCTTCTCTCCATGAGAGCCCCATTTCTTCCAGCTCGGTCGCCACTGTCCGTCTCCATGTTTTTCTTGGCCTGCCTCGGTTTCGCTCGCCAGGTGGTGTCCAACACAAAGCCACTTTTGGTATCCTTTCTGTCACTTCGGTCTGGTTTACTCTTGATTGGTGACAGAGAACTTACACCTAATGACATATGTGACCCTGGACCACAAAACCAGTCGTAAGTCGCACGGGTATATTTTTAGCAACAGCCAACAATACATTGTATGGGTCAAAATGATCGATTTTTCTTTTATGCCAAAATCATTAGTATATTCAGTAAAGATCATGTTCCATTAAGATATTTTGTAAATTTCCTACCGTAAATATATCTAAAAAATATTTTTGTGAGTGGATGCAGCAAAATCGCGCAAAAAAAAGTCAGAAAACACGCCTAAAAAACTTCGCTCGCTGCTAAGTTTGGTATCGTTGTCAAACTTAGATTTCCCACTTTCGGTTTCATAACTCTCCACAACGTCATTAGAGCAGTAAGCCAATAGAGAGCGTTAAAACAAAACTTTCTCATGTAAAAAAAAAACTGTTTTCTTCTTAGCAACGGCCTGCTACAGCGCCTCTCATTGGCTGGCGACTTCTTCGCGTGCACAGTGTACACAATCCGCAATGGTTACGGTGCAAGCCATGGATTCTGAGATAGCGCGTTTGCTCAATTTAAACTTTAATGACAGCAATAATGTAACGAACATAGTAAATTATTTTTTCGAAAATGATTTGGAAGATGATACAGAATGTCCAGAGGCCGGCTTGGCAAAGGATATGCCCTGGAAGACGACGAATTCGATCAATGTGTGGATCTCTTCAATTGTATATGTTCCTGGTGAAATGTGATGCGATCTGGGAAAAGCCACCACATGGTGAAATTTGACATAGCCTATTACAGGTTTTGATAATCTGTTTTCCAAATCTGTTTTTATTTCTTTCATTGATTAAAATAACGATTTTTTTCTCTCTCTCCGTGCGTGTTCTTAAAGTGAAAGACAGTCTTTTCAGCTTGTCACTATAAATCGTAATTTTTCTGCACTAAACTTGTAAATTTTCCCAAGATATATTCAAAGAGGATAGACAAGATGTTATAGAATAATAATTTAATGAAAACCCAATTTTGACAAAAAAACTGACATTCGATCTATTTTTAGACCTTACTGAAACCGTACCAGCGCGACAGCAGATGGGTTTGCCCAGATCGCATTACAAATAGGCTATTTTAATGAGATTTTTTGTGTGTATAAAGGTTTAGTTGTGGTAAATCAATGGTGTAAATTTTATTTATTTCCCTTCAATAGTAATATGCATAGCTAAGGACTTCATTTGGACAACTTTAAAGGCGATTTTCTCAATATTTAGATTTTTTGCCCCATCAGATTCCAGATTTTCAAAAGGTTGTATTTCGGCCAAATATTGTCATATCCTAACAAACCATACATCAATGGAAAGCTTATTTATTCAGCGTTCATGTGATGTATAAATCTCAATTTAAAGAAAATGACCCATAAGACTGGTTTTGTGGTCCAGGGTCACATATAATTACTACAAAAGTAATTCTTGACTTTCTCTCGAATAAAAAATTTCAGACGCCATCTTGAATTTTTTAGCTAAATTGTCAAGTCAAGTCACCTTTATTTATATAGAGCTTTTTACAATACAGATTGTATCAAAGCAGTTTCACAGTGATAACATGAAAATAATACAACAAAGTTTATTTCTAGAAGAAAACTGTGTCATCATCCACCTTAAGAACGGCAGATCAATAATATTGTTGAATATTTAAATGCCCCCAACTAAGCAAGCCAAAAGCCGAGGCAACAATGGCAAGGAACCAAAACTCCATCAGGTGACTGAGAATGGAGAAAAAAACCTTGGGAGAAACCAGGCTCAGTCGGGGGCCAGTTCTCCTCTGGCCAACGAATGAACAGTGTATGATTATGATTCAGGCAGCATTACAGGCGCAGGTCCACCATCTGATCTGGATACGGCCCGGATCCGGCTGACTTCAGTAAAAAGAGGTAAAATGGAAGAAGGCCTTCACGGGTAGGGACTAGTTGACACTTCAGGACTGCGTTGTTGTCGCGTCCAGGCACAGGTCCTTCATCAGATCTGGATACGGCCTGGATCCGGTGGACTGTGGTAAACCTCGGGATAAACAGAGAGACTAATATTAGCGTAGGTGCCATTCTTCTTATGATGTAATGAGTACATCAGGATTTATGGGAAGTGTTCCCGGTTCCGGCTGACCTAAGTCCTAAGTCTATAGTGTGTTAAGTGTATGCTAGGTCAAAGAGATGTGTTTTTAATCTAACTTTGAACTGACAGAGTGTGTCTGCTTCCCGGACAAATTTAGGAAGCCTGTTCCAGAGTTTTGGTGCTAAATAGGGAAAGGATCTACAACCAGCAGTCGATTTTGAAATTCTAGGTATTATTAACTGGCTGGAAGTTTGAGATCACAATAGATGTGAAGGACTATAATGCGTTAAGAGCTTGCTCAAGTACTGTGGTGCTAAACCAATTAGTGCTTTGTAAGTAATCAGCAATATTGTAAAATGTATACAATGTTGCATAGGGAGCCAATGCAGTGTTGACAGAACCGGGCTAATATGGTCATACTTCCTGGTTCTGGTAAGAACTCGAGCTGCTGCGTTTTAGACCAGCTGTAATTTGTGTATTAAGCGTGCAGGGCAACCACCCAGTAGAGCATTACAATAATCTAGCCTTGATGTCATGAATGGATTAACTAATTGTTCCGCATTTGTCAATGAGAGCATATGACCTAATTTAGATATATTTTTAAGATGGAAAAATGCGGTTTTACATAATACTATTCACGTGACTTTCAAATGAAAGATTGCTATCAAAGAGAACACCCAGGTTCCTAAACGACGACGAAGACTTGAAAGAGCAGCCATCAAGTGTTAGACAGTATTCTAGGTTAGTCCATGAGGACGTTTACTAGGAAATTACTAGTCATCCAATTTTTTATATCAGCTATGCATTTCGTTAATTTTGTGAATTGGTAAGTTTCGCCAGGGCGTGAAGAAATATAGAGCTGATTATCATCAGCATAACAGTGAAAACTAATGCCATGGTTTCTAATGATATCTCCTAAGGGTAGCATGTACAGAGTGAACAGCAACGGTCATAGTACTGAGCCTTGTGGTACACCATACTGAACTTGTGATCGATAAGACATCTCTTCATTTACTGCTACAAACTGATAACGGTCAGATAAGTATGATTTAAACATACTTAGGTTTTTATACAATCCAAGGTTTTTATTTAATACCGTGGCTAGACTAACAAATAAACAGACGTCGTCTGAACAAAATACCTCGTTACAGTTTAGTAGTAATGATTTCATGAACTTCTTCACCGAGAAAATTGAAAGCATCAGAACCACAATTGTAAACGTGCAATCTTTGCTCGCGCCTTATAATTCAGCCGCAATTATCACCCCGCAAGAACAATTACAATGCTTTACAACTATAGAACAAAAAGAGTTAAATAAACTTATCACCTCATCTAAAACAACAACAACATGTTTATTAGATCCTATACCAACTAAACTACTGAAAGAAGTGTTACCTATAGTCGAAGAGCCTCTTCTCAATATCATTAACTCATCTTTATCTTTAGGTCATGTTCCAAGAACGTTCAAGCTGGCAGTTATAAAACCTCTTATTAAGAAACCACAATTAGATCCAAATAACCTAGCAAATTACAGACCCATTTCAAATCTTCCATTTATGTCTAAAATACTAGAAAAAGTTGTGTCCGCTCAACTCGGCTCTTTCTTGCAAGAAAATGACATCTATGAAAAGTTTCAGTCTGGATTCAGGCCACATCATAGCACTGAAACTGCGCTTGTTAGAATCACAAACGATTTACTTTTAGCTTCGGACCAAGGCTGTATCTCAATACTAGTTTTACTTGATCTTATTGCTGCGTTCGACACTATAGATCACACAATACTCTTAGATCGACTACAAAATTATACTGGTGTTCAAGGACAAGCATTAAGCTGGTTCAGGTCATACTTATCTGACCGCTACCATTTTGTCTATTTAAATGGAGAAAAATCGATCATAACTTTGGCAAACTATGGAGTGCCACAGGGATCTGTGTTAGGCCCTCTATTATTCTCAATATATATGCTGCCACTTGGTAATATTATAAGGAAACATGGAATTAGTTTCCATTGTTATGCTGATGACACTCAAATATATATTTCACGACCAGATGAATACGCTAAATTATCCAAATTGACAGATTGTGTTAAAGATATAAAAGATTGGATGACGCGTAATTTTCTTTTATTAAATCCAGACAAGACAGAGGTAAGATAAGATAAGATAAGAAGATAAGAAAAAACTTTATTGTCTGTCACAAGTGACAGAAATTTGTCTTTGACAAGACCGGCTCAGATAACATAAAAACACATATAAGAACATGAATACACTCAAGACAATTTAGCCACATTGGCTGAACAGACGTGAAAAATACAAAAATGTGATGTGTTCTATCTATGGTTGTTCAGCATAATAATGGCCGTGGGAATGAAAGATTTTTTGTATATGTTTTTCCTTGCAAGTGGGACTCTGTAGCGTCTACCTGATGGCATTAACTGAAAGGATTGGTTAAGGGGGTGAGTGGGATCCTGTGTGATTGTAGTGGCTTTCCTCAAAACTGACCGGGTATGAAGTTCTGTTAAGGGAGTTTGAGGGGAGCCTATTATCTTACTGGCTTGATTTATTATACGTGCAAGTTTGGTTTTGTGCTTGACGGTGAGGGCATTATACCAGGCTGAGATATTGAAAGTGAGTATCGATTCAACGAGTGACTGGTAGACCCTAGTTAAAATGGTCTTGCTCACACTAAAATCTCTAAGTTTCCTCAGCAGGTGTAAACGCTGCTGGGCTTTCTTATACACAGTGTCTGCGTGCTGTGAAAAAGACAGAGATGTGTCCATCTCTGTCCCAAGGTATTTAAAAACACTGACTTGTTCAACTGGCTGACCATTGATGCTGAGGGGTTGAAACATTTGCTGTGTATTTTTGGTTTCCCTGCTCTGACAGCACAACTCCTTGGTTTTATCGATGTTAAGCTCCAGGGAAATTTCTTGGAATGTTGTGACCAGATTATCAACTGTCTGATGACGATAATACTTATCGGTTCTAAAAACCATCCACAAAACCTCTCACAACACTACTTTAACATAGTAGGATGCCCTGTTACTTTATCCGCTACAGTAAAAGACCTGGGTGTTATACTAGACTGCAACCTGTCTTTTGAAAAGCATATTTCATATGTCACAAAAACAGCCTTTTTCCACCTTAGAAATAATGCTAAGCTACGTAATATGCAATCAGTCTCTGATGCAGAAAAGTTAGTTCATGCATTCATGACCTCAAGACTAGATTACTGTAATGCTTTATTAGCTGGTTGTCCTGCATCTTCAATAAACAAGCTACAGTTAGTCCAAAATGCAGCCGCTAGAGTTCTTACTAGATCAAGAAAATATGATCATATAACACCGATTTTATCATCACTTCATTGGTTACCTATAAAGTTCCGTATTAATTACAAGGTATTGCTTCTGACTTATAAAGCCCTAAATGGTTTAGCTCCAGTCTATTTAACGGATCTTCTATCGCCCTATAATCCATCGCGCTCTTTAAGATCACTAAATTCGAGGCTTCTGGTCATACCTAGGATATCCAGATCCACCAAAGGAGGTAGAGAATTTTCACATTTAGCTCCGAAGCCCTGGAATAGCCTTCCTGATATTGTTCGTTGCTCAGACTCGCTCTCCCAGTTTAAAAGTACACTAAAGATGCAGCCAGGCATTCATATAATTTTTTTGTCTTACAGTTACTGTAAATTCGGCCTCTAGTTCATAAACGCCAGAGGAGAACTGGCCCCCGACTGAGCCTGGGTTCTCCCAAGGTTTTTTTTTTCTCCATTGGGTCACCTGATGGAGTTTTAGGACACCATTAGGTCACTTAATGGAGTTTTTCGGTTTCTTGCCACTGTTGCCTTTGGCTTGCTCAGTTGGGGATATTCAAATTAATTAACCAATCATTAATACCATTGACCAGCTCTACCAAACGTGGATGTCTTTTTTCCACTAATAAACGAACATTGTTATGTTGTTTTGATTGATACTGTGAAGCTGCTTTGATACAATCTGTATTGTGAAAAGCGCTATATAAATATACTTGACTTGACTTGACTTGATTTAAACCATGCTAATGCAATCCCACTAATGCCAACTGTTATATCCTTAGTAAGAAAGAATGAAGGAGATTCTTAAATAAGGAATTCTTTAATCAACAGTATCAGTAGCAAACTAGTACAGCCCAGACAGTAGCTCGTGCAACGCTTCACTTCTCTTATTCCCCTATTCTCAATATTCACATATCACAAACCTCTACCGCCACCTACTGTCCAGTATGCACAGAAGAACACAACATATTCCCCCATCACTTAAAGCAACCTGTCTACACAGATATTTAAGAACAAAAAAACTCAATAACAAAATTACCAAATTACCAAAGCATTCACTTGGTTATGTAACATAATTACTTAACTCAATCAGGCTAAAGAACAAAAATAAGTTTTACTAGAATTCTAAGAATGTAGCATTCATATTAAAATCAACAACAAGATGACTTAATGAATTACTCATCCTTATATAGTCACGCAATGCAAGGTGACTAAGTAACACAATCTTCCAGCCAACGAGGAGGTCGTCTCACACGGGTAGACACCCTTTGAAGAGTTTCGGGAACTTGATGTGCCAGAGGAGGCTGAAACTGAAATGACAAGTCCACAGCATCCATGTCAGTAGTCTCCGAAACAGGTGCAATAGAACGAGCCAGGTGAGAAGCATGCCAGTTCTTCCCGTCTGATAGCAGGTAAGTACACGCACCCAGTTTACGCACAATTTGACGTGGGTTGGAAAACCTCGGATGCGCTTTTGGAACATGAGTTGGAATGCGCACACGCACCCAATCTCCCACTTTGAAATCAGGAGTGCGAGCTACACGTCTGGAGTCAGTGTATGCTTTCATTTTCTTTTGTTTCAAAGAAACTCGCTGCAGAAGCGCAGGCGCATCCTGACGCGTTGTGAGAGGAGGAAGAACATTAAGACGCGTTCGCATCCTTCTGCCATGAAGCAACTCAAATGGAGATAGTCCTGTGGCAGAATGTGGTGTAGCACGATACACTTGGAGAAATTCCGTGACTGCAGGTTTCCACGGCTTCGTTTCCAGAACAGCAGACTGAATGCAGCCTTTCAGCACGCGATGAAATTGTTCGACAGCTCCATTCGCGGCAGGGTGGTACAAAGAAGTACGTATGTGTTGAATGTTTCTCTCTTTTAGGAACATAGCAAATTCTGCTGACGTAAATTGCGTTCCATTATCAGACACGATAGTACATGGATTCCCGTATCTACTAAACACAGATGACAAGAAGGTGGTAACATTTCGAGTAGTGATGGAAGCGGTGAAAGCGACTTCAGGCCACTTACTGTGATAATCAATCAATGTCAGCGCATAACGACAGTCCCATACAGCGGTTTCAAATGGACCAACCACATCTATAGCTACCTTTTCCCACGGTACAGACGGAAAAGGCACTGGCTGCAGCGGCGCAGCAGAGGTGTTGGCAGTCTTGTCAGAGGACAGACACATTTGACAGGTCTGTATATGCTCTTTAACCAGACAATCTATGCCTGGCCACCAGTAGTGTTCACGAAGGCGTTGTTTTGTGCGCACAATTCCCTGGTGACCTTCATGAGCTAACCTCACCAATGTGTGCCTCAGCGCGACAGGTACAACCAGACGTGATCCTCTGAACACATAATCGTGCTGCACACTCAGTTCATCACGTAGTTTGAAGTAAGGACGTAGCATTTTATCCACCGAAGTTGAAGAGCAAGGCCAACCGCGAGCAATTTGTGTGCGTAATGCACTCAGTTCAGAGCACGTCGTGGAAGCAGAAGCAAACTCAGCAGGTGACAGAGCTGACATTGCAGGAGACATAAACGCCACAAACTCAGGTTCAGCATCCATAGAGTCTTCATCCGAAGCAGGTAAAGGCAGACGAGACAGACAGTCAGCAGTGCAATTTTGAGCCCCAGGCCAGTAAATCACATCATAGTTAAAGCACAGTAACCGCGCTGCCCAGCGCGCAATGCGCATTCCGGCGCGATCAGTACCTTTGGATGAGAGGAACACAGTTAACGCTTGGTGGTCCCTCCGCAGGAGGAATTTACGACCCCACAAGTAGGTTCGCCACTTTTCAACGGCCCATACACATGCAAGTGCTTCCTTTTCAATAGTTGAGTACTTGCGTTCAGCAGGTGACAATGTCCGGGATGCAAAAGCGACAATGCGCTCAGTCTTGTTCTCATGAACTTGAGCAAGAACAGCGCCCAGACCATAGTCAGAGGCATCTGTAGATACCACCGTAGGCAAATCTGGGTCGAACAATGAAAGTGCAGGACTGTCAATGAGCAACTTTTTTACAGCATCAAAGCATTGCTGAGCTTCCTCCGACCAGACGAAATCTGAACCTTGCCTGATGCACGCACGCAGAGGTTCAACTACAGTGGCAAAGTTAGGAATAAACTTATTGTACCACGATAGTAGCCCGATGAAAGAACGGAGTTGAGGAGCATCTTTTGGAGCTGGTGCATGAAGAATGGCAGAAAGGTGATCCTCATCAGGTTGAATTCCTTGCGCATTCACCATATGACCCAGAAAGCGCAGACTGGATTTGTTAAACTGACATTTCGATTGATTCAGCTTCAGTCCAGCATCTTGTAAGCGCTGAATAACGACTTTAAGCGTGTGATCGTGTTCAGTTTGCGTCTGTCCCCAGAGAATAATATCATCAAGGTAATTGGCAACATTCGGAAGTCCCTGCAAAACTGTTGCCAACATTTTTTGGAACGCAGAAGGTGCAGAAGGTACGCGGCAAAATCTGAAAAGCCCTTCGTGAGTAATGAAGGCGGTCAGATCGCGGCTCTCCTCATGTAAGGGCAACTGAAAATAAGCACTCTCCAAATCAATAGTGGAAAATACAGACGCTCCCCTTAACAAAGACAACAATTCCTCAATGTGTGGTAGTGGGTAGCTATCCGTAATTACAGCCTTGTTGGGTTCTCGCAGATCTACGCACATTCGAATGGCACCCGACTTTTTCTGTACTACCACAATCGGGGAGACCCACGGTGAAGCGTCCACTCTCTCGGTAATATCAGACTCGAGAAGGTGCTGAATTTCCTCACTGACTGCGGCTCTAACAGACAATGGTAAGCGGCAAAGTTTCTGGCGCACAGGAGCAATAGCTGGAGAAGTCTTTACTTTGTGAACAAAGCCTTTTGCACACCCCAAAGCAGAAGGCGTCAACGCAGACAATCGCAGCACAGGAGTTGAAGACTGCTCTGGCAAAATTGAATTGCCTTCAAACCGGATACGTAACCCATTAATAAGATCCATGCCGAGCAGAGCTGTGCCAGATTCCACCACGAAGAATGACGTAGAGCAGGTGATGTCATCCTTAGAGACAGTGACAGGTAAGCAGCCAAGTACAGGAATCGGAGCATGAGAATATGTCACTAGTTTCAATGAAGGTGGCAGCAAATCGTCTTTCTTGAAGTATGTGTCATACACAATTTTCGGCAAGATAGAAACAGATGACCCAGAATCCACGATAAGCTCGATAGGCACAGACGTAGTTGCGGTCGCAATAAGAGCAGTGCACCGAATTTTAGCCGTTAGTGAGTCATGCATATAAAGAATCTGAACTTCAGGCAAGTCAATTTCACGCACTGAGCAAACTTGTCCCGAACGACACACCCGCGAATAATGTCCCTTCTTTTGACAGTTATTACACTGTGCCGATACAGCAGGACAACTACGATCATTTGCAAGGTGTTTCTGAGATCCACAGCGATAGCATTCACGAGAGGACGAAGCAGGTGCAGTAGTTGACGAAGGCTTTGAAGAACGCTTTGTAGACGGTGGCTTAAAAGGTGGTCTACGACGGAAACGTCCAGCTGCAGGTGAAGGCTTTGCATGTATTACTTGCACAGGAACAGAACGAGTATTTGATAATAATTTGGCTTGTTCACCAGCAGCTTCTGTTTGGGCGGCAATAGTAATGGCTTTTTCCAGAGTCAAATCAGATTCCAAAAGCAGTCTTTCACGAATCCGATGACTGGACACATGCTCCACCAACTGGTCACGCAACATTTCGTCCAGAGTAGCTGCAAAGTCACAAGCAACTGCTAAGTCCCGTAAAGCAGCTACGTACTGAATTATAGTTTCCCCTGGTGCCTGAACACGTTTCCTGAAAGCGTGGCGCTCAGCCACTATGTTCCGTCGGGGGGTAAAATGCACTTCCAAGGCCGCAATCGCAGTTTCCATCGAATCACCTTGATTCGGCAAGGAATAGAACAATCTTTGTCTTTCAGTCCCCAGACAATGTAGCAGTAGTGCTCGTTTGCGCTCGACCGGCCATGTATCTCCGGATGCACCAACAACCAGCAAATAATTCCGGAACATCCGTAGCCACGTGTCGAAAGGAATAGTCGGTTCTCCAGGACATGGCAAAAATGGCGTGGGAAATGTAGAAACAGCTGCCATCGTCCAGCTATTTGTTATATCCTTAGTAAGAAAGAATGAAGGAGATTCTTAAATAAGGAATTCTTTAATCAACAGTATCAGTAGCAAACTAGTACAGCCCAGATAGTAGCTCGTGCAACGCTTCACTTCTCTTATTCCCCTATTCTCAATATTCACATATCACGAACCTCTACCGCCACCTACTGTCCAGTATGCACAGAAGAACCCAACACCAACATAATTTTCAAGTCTATTTAAAAGAATGTTGTGGTCAATAGTATCAAATGCAGCAATAAGATCAAGTAACACTAATAGTGAGATAAAACCGCGATAGGATGATAAGAGCAAATCATTTGTAACTCTATTGAGAGCTGTCTCAGTGCTATGGTATGGTCTAAATCCTGACTGAAAATCCTTGCAGATATCATTTCTTTTTAAAAAGGAACATAGTTGTGATGATACTGCCTTTTCTTAGTATCTTTGACAGAAAAGGTAGATTTGAGATCGGCCTGTAATTAACTAATTTGTTTTTTTACAAGTGGTTTGATCATAGCCAGCTTAAAAGTTTTTGGTACGTATCCTAGTGACAAAAATTAATTAATGATATTGAGAAGAGGATCTCTGACCTCTGGAAGCACCTCTTTCAATAGCTTAGTCAGAATAGGGTCTAACATACATGGGGCCCTATTATAACGATCTGAAATGCAAGTATCAAGCGCGAAGCTTAAGTAACTTTGCGGGCGGGTCTTGGGCGCTGTTGCTATTTTACCGGCGGGATAAATTACTCTTGCACCCGACGCAAGTTTAAAAGGGGTTGGTCTGAAATAACTTCATTATTCATAGGTGTGGTTTGGGCGTAACGTGAAATAAACCAATCAGAGCGTCATCCAACATACCCTTTAAGAGCAGGTGTGCATGTTGGATGGTGGATTGTTATTATTATGGCGGATTTACCAGGCACGCACCAGGAGCGGTTAAAATAGCATTATGAACAATGCGCAACACGCCACTGACTTTAGACTAGGTTTTTTCTGGTCAGTGGCGGAATTGTTTTCTGAAACTGCAAAATAGCACTAGGGAATGTTTGGCACTGTAATTTGCACTGTGAAACACTCCTTTTTGCGTCGACCCGCCCAGGGAGCGCAAGTACATTTCCTAGTTTACCGACGTGCATCTCTGGAGGGAAAACCCCGCTTTGTGCGGGTGCAAAATAAGAATGATACATGCGTCAGTGTACAAAGTCATTTGCGCCTGGTGCAAGATACGGCCCATGATGTCGATTTAGATGATTTAATGAGTTTAGAAAATTCTTCCTCTCCTATAGCAATGAATGAATCGAATGTTTCCTCAGGGAGAATACAATGCACTCCCTGATGCGATGCTGTAGTAGACGGTTGCATAGTTATAATTTTCTCCCTGATATTATCAATCTTATAAGTGAAGAAGGTCATAAAGTCATTACTGTTGTGCTTCTTGGAAACTACTGGGCTTGAAGCTTTATTTTTCGTTAGTTTAGCAACTGTTTCAAATAAATACCTCATATTTGTTTATTTTCAAATAGGGTTGAAAAATAAGCAGATCTAGGAGCTTTTAAGGCCTCTCTGTATGCAATCAAGCTCTCCTTCCATGAAATGCAAAATACCTCTAGTTTAGTTTTCTTCCAGTTGCACTCAATTTTTCTGGCTGCTCTCTTAAGAGTGTGCTCATTGTACCACGGCGTTGGACTATTTTCTTTGATCTTCTTTAAGCCAACGGAGCAACGGTGTCTAAAGTTCTGGAAAAGAGAGAGTTAAAAGTTTCTGTAGCAATATAGAGTTCTTCTAAGCTATCTGGGATGCTGAGATGATTAAACTGATCAGGAAGATTATTAATAAAGCAATCTTTAGTGGCAGAAGTGATAGGTCTAACATATTTCTAATACTGAGTTGGATTTGCAGCCTTGGCTAAGTGAAGTTTACACGAGACTAGATAATGATCTGAGATGTCATCGCTCTGCTGCAGAATTTCAACTACATCAACATTGATTCCATGCGATAATATTAGATCTAGAGGATGATTACGACAATGAGTAGGTCCTGACACGTGTTGTCTTACTCAAATAGAGTTAAAGGAGCAGTATGTAAGATTGTGGCCAAAACTGGTACTGCAATAACTTTCAAATTACTTACTCAAGGTTGCCAGATATGCTGCAGGATCCGATTACGACACGTTATTAGCTGCAGCTGTGGTAACTAGAGCAGAGCTGGCAACCCGAATGCCGCAACACTACTGACTTCGTGATTGGTAGATCGGTGGAGGGTGGCACTCAGACCAAAACACAACATCAACATCAGTTGAGGGCTGCAACTTCACTTTTTAAATGACAATATCCTGGTCGGACTACTGTTGTCAGTGATATAAGTATTTGAAATGAAGATGATTTCTTAATGTCTAGTGACATATCAGGGAAAATGTATGATTAATTGAAATAAATTTCTTACATACAGCTCCTTTAAGAATGTATTTAAATGCCAATCCCAATGCATCTTTTTCATCATCTAGATGTATATTAAATCACCAACAATTAGTACTTTATCTGCAGCCAGTACTAACTCTGATAGAAAGCCAGCAAATTCTTTGATAAAGTCTGTATGGTTGTCACGGTGTGGTTGTGGAAAGGAGCGCGAGGACTCAAATGCAGAGAATTAGTATTTAATGATGATAGAAAATAAATCCAGGTAACAAGTACAAAGCAGGCACGGAACAGAACACGACTCAGAACACGGGTGAACATCAATAACGAACAAGCACAGAACTACAAACACAGGGAGACTAAATAGGGAGGCAAACAAGCAGGGTAACGAGAAAAGCAGGTGGGACAATTAAACCAATAATCAGATAACAAGATGGGAGGGGCTAGACAATAGACAGGAACACAAAACACCACATGTGCTACATGACAGGACAGACATGTGACAATGGTGCCCTGGTGGCCTGTATACAGTAGCCAGCTCAAATCTCAAATGTGATTTATCATATTGTTACATTAAGCACCAACACTTCAAAAGATTTATATTTGAAACTAGACTTCTAAGTAATTTTGAAAATATTACTATAAATTACAGCAACACCTCCCCCTTTGCCTTTCAGACGAGGTTCATGTTTATAACAGTAATCTTGTGGGGTTGACTTATTTAAAGTAATGTAATCGTCTGGTTTTAGCCAGGTTTCTGTCAAACACAGTACATCTAGGTTATAGTCTGTGAGTCACAGATGATACATACTACAGAGTCATAGAAAACATTCTATGACTCTGTAGTCTCATGTGGAGGGGGGACCTTTGGAAAAGGAGATGAATAAGTTAAATAAACTCATAAAGAAGGCAAGCTCTGCCGTGGGGAGTGTGTTACCCACTTTAGAGGAGATAGTGCAGGATAAAATGATTGGGAAACTTTCTCTTATGTTTAATCATGACTGTCATCCTCTTAATTAAATATATTGTGCTTTTGTGAGTACCTACAGCTCAAGATTAATTCATCCACGCTGCTAAAAAGCGTTTTAGAAAGTCTTTTTTACCGACCGCAATTAGATTTTATAATCAGTGTTATATAAGATGATATATATTTTTATCCTGGCCGTATATAATCATAATGCTTTTAAAAATTGATATTTGATTGCTTTTGTGTATGTTGTTTGTTGTTGTTTATTTATTCATTGTATTTTTGTGCTGCTGTTCCTGGGGGATTAATAAAGTAAATCAAATCAAATCAAATCAAAAGTCTGTAATCATATCATTAACAATAAGTGCTTTTGAGGTAAGGGATCGAATTTTCAGCAACCCAAGCTTTATCATTTGTTTATTTGTATTAAATCTTTTTTTGTTTTGTTGAACATCAATTACATTTTTAACCTTAGGTGGGTTTGGAAGTTTTTTGTATTTCCTAATTCGGGGAACAGACACAGTCTCTATATGATAATATCTAGGTGAAAGAGCCTGTCACGATTTGGTCTTGTCTCTGTCACTTTTTGGTTTGTTCATGTCATGTTCCATGTCTGTCATGTGATTCCCTGTTTGTCATGTGATCCTGTCATGTGTCTTGTCATTGGATAATCGTCTGTTTATTGTTCACAGGTGTCCCTTGTCTTGTCATTAGTCTTGTGTATTTAAGCCCTCGTGTTTGCCATGTGTCTTGGTCAAGTATTGTTTCCTGTGACTACTGTTGGTGTAAGTCTTTGTCCACGGTTTTTCACGCCACGCCACGCCACGCCACGCCACGCCATGCCATGTTTTTGTTTCATGTTTTTGTTTCATGTTATGTTTTTGATCTCTTGTTATGTTTGTTTTGAATAAACTGCACTTGGGTTCCCTTAACTTGCCTTCAGTGGATCCCTTACAGAGCCTCTATGTGATAGGATTTATCTGACCTTGGTGATGTGAGACAGCTGGCAGACGGTTGGTTTAACCAGTCTGTCTGCTTCCTGACCTGAGTCCCAGATTGTCATGTTTGTGCTCTAAGACTATATGAGCTAAATTATTAGAGAGAAGAGCAGCACCAGCCCAGGAGGGATTAATACCATCTCTTTTCAACAGGTCAGGTCTGCCCCAAAAACTTTTCCAATTGTCTATGAATTCTATACTATTTTGCGGACACCACTTGGACAACCAGCCATTAAGTGATGAGAATCTGCTAACTATCTCACTCCTGCGAACAGGAAGGGGGCCAGTGCAAATTACAGTGCCTGACATCGTACTTGCGAGTTCACACACCTCTTTAACATTAATTTTGGTGATCTTCGACTGGCGAAGTCGAACATCATTTATGCCGACGTGAATAATAATCTTAAAGAATTTACTATTAGCATTAGCCAGCACTTTTAAATTTGCTTTGATGTCAGGCGCTCTGGCCCCCGGCAAACATGTGACTATAGTGGCTGGTGTCTCTATTTTCACGTTCCATGTAATAGAATCACCAATAACTAGGGCACATTCAACAGGATTCACAGTGGGTGTTTCACTGAGTGGGGAGAACCTGTTTAATGTTGTAATCGGAACAGAAGAGTAGTGTTTTGTCCCGTGACTACAGCGTCTTACTGTCACCCAATTGCCCTGCTGCACGGGCTCTACTTCAGCCGGAACCGAATAATGTACAGTGTTCACTAAGCTAGTCGCATCCAAAGCAGTATCTAAACCCCTTGCACTCTTACAATTAACCTCAATTAAAGTTCGGATGCGTGTCTCTAGTTCTGAAATCTTCTCTGTCAGCCTGACTATTTCCCTGCATTTATCACATGTAAATCCTATGCTGACAGAGAAGCTTATGCTATACATGTTACATGAAGTGCAAGTCACAATAAGATGAGAAGATGACATGACTCACTGTGCTTGTTGACTGATTCTACTTACCACAGTTATTTGATGGATTCGTAAAAGGCGCGAGAGAAAATAAATACATAAAGACGTCAGGCATGGATGACACGAGCGCGCGAGAGAATAAAAAAATAAAAAAATAAATGAATATAAAGACAGCTGGCACGGATGGTGCGATAACAGGCTAGCGAGTTTCTAGAGTGTTGTGCAGGCTAGCGAAATTACTAGCGTGTTGTGCTAGTGATAAGGATTTAGATAGAACCTAGCAATGTCAGATTAATGTGTGGTGAGTAAGATATAATTAGCAATATAAACAACACGCAATGATAGTAAATACAGATTCAAAACAGAAAGCAATAAGGAGCTTACAGACGCAAACCATTCAGTAGCAAGGCAGACTGATTACACACAAGTAGAGTGTCACAGAATGGAAAGTACGGGATTGTGGATATCAAAAGCAGCGAAGGATACATCTGCTGCCTTCAAATACCGATTAGATGAATGAATCTCAGGAGACAGGAAGTGAAGCTAACTTTGGATTCGGACATGCCTTGATGCCTTCCTACCTTGGAATGCATCCTCCGAAGGTAGTATTTTATCAGTTTTCGAACGCAGCCGTTGTGTGAGCATTTCAAGTTTGCTCGAGCTGTGGCTCTTCTGTCTGCGTTTGTTGTTGTGTTCTGTGTAGCACGCGGTTCATGTTTATAATCAGCTGTGTGCCTTCTTGTTGTCTTGTAATGTGTACCACGTGGCTGCTTATGTTTTACATCTGTCGTGTGCTTTCGTGTTGTCATGTTTTGGTGAGAGCGCTCACTGGCTGCGTGTTCATATAATAGGCTTGACCGACTTGAACCAGCGCTGCACAGGTTTATGACATCAAAGTACAGCGAGAGCGATTGAAAAGCATATGAGAGTTTGCTCTCTAATCGCTCTCACTGTATTTTGATGTAATTCACTGATCGGTCTGTGCAGTGCCGGTTGAAGTCGAACAAGCCTAATGTTTTGTTTGAGCACTTGACTTGTGATTGTGTGGCTTGTCATGTTTGTTTCTATGTGCCATGTGCTCTCTTGCCTATTGTTGTAACTCCACCCTTCTTAATTATTGGTTAATTTGTCCCACCTGCTCTCCCTCATTAACATCTGTAGCAAATACTATTTGTATTTATTCTCATTGGCCCTCATTGTCTAAACTATTGTGCAAAAAAAATTTGGCCGTACGGATGTTTCCACACAAACTTGGCTTCCATCAATATGAACGTTAGCGGTGGCTACGATCAAATCTTACGTTAGGTTTCAGCTTGTGTACAAGTTTTTGAGTTAGCGTGAACTTTCAAACAGCAAATCTGGTGGCAAATTTTTTTTGTCCATTTAGATTATATTCCTGAGCGACAACTGTCGCTTTTTATCAGCTTTTTAACCGATAATTCTCCGACAATATTAGAATGTCAAATTAACATTCTATTAAATTAGAATAGATAGGTGTCTGTGACCCATTAAAAATACCACTTTTTTAAATAATAGTTTAGCAACGAAATGTTAGATCGCAAATATGGAAACATTTGGATTTGTTGTCGAATGAGAGAGGAAGCCTATGTGAGACCAAAGCCATTTCATTTTTAATTTAAATAAATTATTTTTGGCTTGACGTTTATTGTTTATAATGAATGCCACTATAGCCTTTTGTGTTTTCTTTTATAATTTAATTATTTTTTCTTTCTTTTTCTGTTCTGAATAGCCTACCTATAAATTTAAATGATTTTGTTTTAGAGTGAGGTGAACTAAAATAGCCTATGCTTTATGTTTATAGTGTTTATAGTGTTTGTAAATCTTTTGTTTTATTTACAAATTACAGACAAATTAATTTAATTGTTTGCAATTATGAAGTTAACGGGTGTTTTTGGTATAATATTAATTTATTTTTCCTACTTCCTCCTCTTGGCCATAAACTCTAGGGGCCTTCTAAACCGTGAATTTTTAGGGGCTAAAAATTTGTAAATGTCAACTGCTTTGAGCCATCACGTTGTGTGTGGTTGGTTAATAGTGGCCGTTCTGGCGCAATATGGCCGGCATTGCATCATCCAGGTAGATGCTACATTGGTGGTATTAAAAAGAGACTCCCTCTTCCATATGTAAAGGTTTGAGTACCAAGAAAAGCGCTATATAGATTTAACTAATTATTATTATTAGTTTATTTGTTGCTACATTATTAATAAATGAGTCCCCTTGTGTCTGCAGTCCTGTGCCAGTTTTTCGTCAAATGGGTGAAGTTTTCTTTGCATTACCAAGGCCCGCAAGTCATATGGTGACTAGGAAACATGGTAGACTTTAATGCATTTATGGTGATTTAGTTTTAATTTTGTGTCAATCCATGTTCATTCTAACCACAAACAATGCACTACCATTAATTCAGGATGTGCAGTGTGAATGCTCTAACCTGTTAACATGGGTAAGAAAAAGTACTGCAAATCATGTGTAAAATGTTGCTGCCCTTGCAGGCAGTGAATTCACAAGCTGCATTGAGCATGACGGTACCTCCCGAAACTGATTTCAATTGACTTCTAAGACAGCATAACAGTCTAGTGATCTCCAACAAAATAGAGAGTATTGGTGAATATTTAATACAATACTAATTTATCCCTAGAAATGTAATCAAAAGTTGAAAACACACAAACTGACCACCAATGACAACTTTCAGAAACCACTTTATTTTATTATATTATTATTTTATTTTATTTTAGCTCAATTGTCACGGAATTTAATTAATGTACAGGATAGTGGTATATCAGCGAGGGATAAATCTATGCTGCCTTCAAAACATTTTCAGATAAAGGATATGTACAGTAGATGTGACATGATCACAGAATTCAGACATGCGTTCCTACCTCCGTATGCTCCCTGTGGAGGCAGTATTTTTCAGCTTTTAGACAGCCATTGTGTGAGGATCTACTGAGTAAAATTAAAGCACAAGCTTTGCATGTTTGTACACTTCCTTCTAATCAATGGCTGACATTGGATCTATAAGATGTCTGAAGGTGACAGCTTTACTCTAACCACATATCATCCTTAAACTAAACGTCCTTTAGTTGTTTGGGACAGAACAACACCAGAGGGACAGGAAGGTACCAAGCCTTTTCCAGATAAGACAGAGCTGCAGTCTTAAATCTCTGAAGGCCTTAAGAATGAGTCATCCTCACTGCCTCAGAACTAAGAAAGCTGTGAAATCAATTCCATATGCTATAATTATAAAGCATGCATTTCACTATCATATCTAATCTTGCACAGCACACTTCCTCCTCTACACTCTCTATCTCGTTGTCTTTTTGTCTCTCTCTGACTGTTTTTTTCTCATTTTGCTCTCGGGTAGTGATACACCTTCATTTGCTTTCTGATAACTTCCTGTGAGTAAAACAACATAAACATTAATTATAGAATAACAAACAATTCCAGTCTAGAAATCTCAGGAAGAGGCTTACTATGTGTGAAGAGCAACAACCGGCCAGGAATACTTGGATGTTTATGGTGGTTATCATGAACAGGAAGTCATGTGGTCAAACCTCTAAGGACCAATCTTGTATGTATATGCGTAATTAAGATAAGCAGAAAAAAACCAACAGGAAGTCTCATTCCCTCTCTCTTTCTATCTCTCTGTGAGTGTGTCTTTCTCTGGTCAAGAGTTAACATTGCTGTTCTCAGACGTATTTAGGATTACACACTAATGCATCTCTGACATACACCCTGTACTCTAAAATCATGGCCTGACCTCTCTCATTTTTCTCAGTGTCTTAAGAATTGTTTTGAAGTTTTTGCCATCTCAAAAGCCGAAATAAACGTTGAACGTTACTGTCCTACAATCTGTGTAGAATGCTGTTTTGTCATTTCTGTTATCAGTCTGAGCTAGGTGGCTGGATGTGGTTACTCTCTCACATGACGTTTGTCTCAGAAGAATTGTTTCAGAATTGAACAGCGAAACCTGGGTTTCCTTTAACCTTTTAAAGATGGGCTACAGATGTTGTGCTGTTTAACGACTTCCTGCATTTTGCATGTTTGCATGCTTGCCCATGCAAAAAATATAGACACACATATCCACTTCTATACACTTGCATACTTATGCACACGTTCAATTATGCGTTTTACTGATAGCTGATATAGTGATAGGAAAGTTACATTAAATCACTTCCTCTTGTACTGACAGTGACTGAATATTGTTGTGATTTATAATTTTTTCATTTAACTAAACATATTATTAATAGTGTGTAGTGAAGAGCATCATAATCATTATAAACTGACATTTTTGCACTAATCTTCATCCCTAACATTCTGCTACAAAATATATTTTTGAAAGAGAAAAGTAAATGGTTATTAATATTTTCTTCAATTCTAATATGATATGGGCTACTAGTACTAGGCACAATGAACGAGTAATGCCAAAAGAGCCACTCAGTTATGCATTAAAATTGTTCAAGTTAAGTATATAAATGTATTTAAAAACTTACCATCACATAATTTAAAGACATTTTAAGCTTCAGGATTCGTTATGATAATAATTAGTATCAATAGTTTAAAACCTTATATTTTTGAGAACTAATTTGATTATTGGAAGAAAATATTTCCGCCAGTAGTTTAGGCCAAAATATAAATATGTTAATATAAATATGTTTTAATACAATATGACATCTTTTATAAATTAATGAATGAATTTGAATGAATGAATTTATAAAACAAGTTATTTTTCAGAATTCGAAACAAAACTGATCCACAATGCTACTAATAATAATTTAAGGGACTCTTATACAAGGAGAAACAAACAAATGTTTATTTATATATCATGGTGGGGATTTTGTTGACTGCCATTGTTTTTATACTGAGGCTCAGTATAAAAACAATGGTAGTCAAAAAAATCCCCAGTAACTGAGCTATGATATTTTCTACTTACTCTACCTAAAATGTCTCAGACATTACTTTATTAAGCCGTTATCCTTCCCTTCCCTTACTGTACATTAACTAAAAGTTTAGCTATTTTCTTGGAGACGGTTGGTCCCCAAAATCTGAGTCACACACCATGACAGATTCTACTATAGGCCGGTGATGACTGATGAGTGCTGCTTGGCTGTTCTGTGGTCACATGACTCTGTAGTGGGCGTGGCTGTGAGTCCAGCTGGTGTTGCAGGCTGACTCAGGCACAGAGAGAGGGGCAGAAAGAGAGATAAAGAGCTACTAAACGAAGGGTGAGTCACTATCTGCTCTCCATGTTTTCTTCTGTTAAAACAAACTTTCTCTGCGTGAGTTTTATATCTCTTTCCAGAGTCTCATTCAGAGAGGCTGTAATGCTTTTACAGAGCCACAGACTGCGTGACTTGCATGTGTGTGTGTGTGTTTGTGTGTGTGTTGTTGTATGCACGCACGCACAAGTTTCCCAGGTGCCCTAACTGTGTTCTTGCCAGTGAGGAAAGGAAGCAAGTGAGAGAGAAAGAGTAGAGGAGGTTTTGGCTATCGTTTGTGGGATATTGTACTGTGTTTTAAGACCTCTCTTTCTCTTGTTTGTTTGTGCATTAAAACAGATGATACGCTCAGTGAACCCTTCCTTTACTTTTCTTCCACCCCCCTCCCTTTCTCTTCGACCCCCCTCCCTTTCTCTTCGCCTCCTGGCCCTCTCCTTTCTTTGTGTGGGGGGTGTGTGTCATCACTTCTCTCAGTTTCTACTATCAGACGTTTTTTGATTTGTTCTTCTAATTAGTTTACATTGGGCCCAGCATTCCACATGTGTCAGCTGTTGACATTTAAGTTTATTATAAAAACCCAATCACCAATTATTTTAATGGCTTCCTATGTTCATTCTCTTATGTTTGTGTTGCATGACAATACAGTTTCTGTTGTTTAATTGTTATCATTAACATGTAATTTAATGGACCTGTTTGTATTCAGCACAGATCTGTTCTGTTCCACTGTTTAACTTCTCATTTCATTTGTCAGTGTCAGATTACTTCCAGTCATTTCTTTTACAGTAACAGAAGTTTAGTAGTTGGGGGTTACCTTTTATTAGGCACTGTAATTACTTTGTATGGTATTACATGAGTTAAATCTCAATGTAAGAATGATCAGTTCTGAAATTATGTGAAAATTAAAGAGAATCTGTTGTGGAACACTGTTGTTGACTATTTACATGCGTGATAAGGAGTGCATGTGAAAAATGAGAATGCTTGTGTCACCAAATGAATAAAAGAGGTAGTCCAAGGTGTACTAACAACCATTTAAATTAAAAATACGCACAGTTTAAATATATATAATTTAAATTTTAACAATTGCTGAAATTACACTTAAGTTATTTTTCAATATGTCTATACAGTAGTCAACATTTGAAGTGGATCAAAACAGTTAATCAAAGTTGTCCTAAGACAAAAACTGTATATATATTATGTTATAAAATAACTTAAGTGTTAATTTCAGCAATTGTGCAGGCATCTTGCAGTCATGATATTATATTGGCTTTTTTACCACCTTGATCTCAACGATTCAATGATTAAAAAACACAAAGGGTTAGATTTATAGCATCTGGTTAGTGGCATTAATGGCAAACTAATATCTGAAGGTTTTGATGTAGTTACAAATATTTGGATTCACCACCAAGTCTGCCACTCTCTTACCCCTTTTCCACCAAAGCATTTTGAGAGCCGGTTCGGAGCTGGTGCCTACTCACGAACCAGGTCTTTGTGTTTCAAAAGCCAAAGAACCGGTTCTCGGCCAGGAAAATTGGTTCCAAAGCGGCACCAACTCTTTGCTGGACTAGAACCGTTCTTTTACCACGTCATGCTTACGTCGGGGGCTGGGTTATTGTGACCAACAACACGACGGGAAAGGTTGTGACCACCATTGCTAGAAACACAGCGCTAGTAGAAAGATAGTACAACGGTTGAAGAAAGATGGATTCTAAAGCGAAACAGTGGTCGTGGAGAAAGACGATGTAGTCCGCCATTGTAATTGTTATGCTTGAAGTTGGTGCAAGCGTTTCTGGGAAAGCTAAGACATATGGCAACGTACACAGTGATGTAACGACGTCATTCGCTGGGCTCTAGTCAGTGGAAAAACAAACAGGTTCTGAGAGTAACTAACTTTGAACCAGCACCAGTTCCAAACCAGTTCTTTTTTGGTGAAAATGAGGTATCTATGACTTCATTTTAATATGCTTGGATTCATTTAAAAGTAAAGTATTCATCCTTTATTAAGCACCAGATTAAACATTTACATTATAGCGCCCTAAATATGCATTGATTTCCTTGTGACTGATCTAAATAAAAATTACATTTATCTATTTGTGATCATCAAATGATCATTTGTGATCATTTTTTCACATGGCTCTTTTGGTTCTCTGCAATTTTGCTTGCCTACTGCACTCATGGTTTTACCTTACTAGAAGATTTTCTGTAGAAAACTATATTTTAACACCCTTTGTCACCATCTGCTTGTGGCATATAATGGCCATGGTTGAATTCTCAAGGGACGAGCAGTCCTCCAGTAGCATTCTTCATGCTGAGCACCAGAGTTCAGTCTACAGATCAACATTGAGTAGTTTACAGATTCATTTGGGTGTGAGGTAAACTAGCTTTACACAGCTCAAAACAGATGGAAAAGAGAACATCCTGAATACATGCCTAGATCTTGGTTTGGTTTGTGGAGTATCTTATCTGGGGGTCTGACATGGTTGTGTCCCCATTGCTTTGATAGTGTTTGATGCATGCTGTCAAAGGAATATACATTTAATTTATGAGACACTGAAATGAAAATAAACACAAATATAAATTGGATTACAGTACACTTCTGGTTGTTTCAGGTGCCCTTGAAAGAAACATTCTGTTTCCAAAAGATTATTAGATAGGCTACTTGGGCTGCTTTAGAATTCTACAAGGATTGGTTGAACATTATAGCCTAGAAATCAAGACGTACCCTAGTGGCAGCAAATTTTATTTGCTCCGTTGGCTTGCCAGCTGGAAAAAACAAACTCTAGTCAGGCCAATCACATCGTGTAGAGTCGGTAGGCGGGCTTAAATTAGCATATTGTGATAAAGTTCATTATTTTCCATAATGTAATGATAAAAATGTAACTTTCATATATATTTTAGATTCATTGCACACCAACTGAAATATTTCAGGTCTTTTATTGTTTTAATACTGATGATTTTGGCATACAGCTCATGAAAACCCAAAATTCCTATCTCAAAAAATTAGCATATCATGAAAAGGTTCTCTAAACGAGCTATTAACCTAATCATCTGAATCAACTAATTAACTCTAAACACCTGCAAAAGATTCCTGAGGCTTTTAAAAACTCCCAGCCTGTTTCATTACTCAAAACCGCAATCATGGGTAAGACTGCCGACCTGACTGCTGTCCAGAAGGCCATCATTGACACCCTCAAGCAAGAGGGTAAGACACAGAAAGAAATTTCTGAACAAATAGGCTGTTCCCAGAGTGCTGTATCAAGGCACCTCAGTGGGAAGTCTGTGGGAAGGACCTACTTTTTTCGAATGAAAGCAAATTTTGCATGTCATCCGGAAATCAAGGTGCCAGAGTCTGGAGGAAGACTGGGGAGAAGGAAATGCCAAAATGCCTGAAGTCCAGTGTCAAGTACCCACAGTCAGTGATGGTCTGGGGTGCCATGTCAGCTGCTGGTGTTGGTCCACTGTGTTTTGTCAAGGGCAGGGTCAATGCAGCTAGCTATCAGGAGATTTTGGAGCACCTCATGCTTCCATCTGCTGAAAAGCTTTATGGAGGTGAAGATTTTATTTTTCAGCACGACCTGGCACCTGCTCACAGTGCCAAAACCACTGGTAAATGGTTTACTGTGCTCAATTGGCCTGCCAACTCTCCTGACCTGAACCCCATAGAGAATCTGTGGGATATTGTGAAGAGAAAGTTGAGAGATGCAAGACCCAACACTCTGGATGAGCTTAAGGCCGCTATCGAAGCATCCTGGGCCTCCATAACTCCTCAGCAGTGCCACAGGCTGATTGCCTCCATGCCACACCGCATTGAAGCAGTCATTTCTGCAAAAGGATTCCCAACTTATCAACAATATTGAGTGCATAACTGAACATAATTATTTGAAGGTTGACTTTTTTTTGTATTAAAAACACTTCTTTTATTGGTCGGATGAAATATGCTAATTTTTTGAGATAGGAATTTGGGGTTTTCATGAGCTGTATGCCAAAATCATCAGTATTAAAACAATAAAAGACCTGAAATATTTCAATTGGTGTGCAATGAATCTAAAATATATGAAAGTTTAATTTTTATCATTACATTATGGAAAATAATGAACTTTATCACAATATGCTAATTTTTTTAGAAGGACCTGTATATATATCGACTTTATTCAACTATTCATTTCCTTCTCGGTCGGCCTCGAGTGTGTTCACGTAGTAAAACTGTGTAGCGCTTCTGTGGTGGACGTCACACGCATCACACACATGACCAGCGTCGGCCAATAGTGAGCCTACGTGTGACATAGCACTACGCTATCACACTACGTTAACTGACGAGGCCCAGAGAGAAGGAAATGAATAGTTGAAATAAAGTCGTTAATTTTGTTAGTTTTTGCGCACAAAAAGTATTCTCGTCGCTTAATAAACTGAAGATTGAACCACAGTCACTTGGACTATTTTAACGATGTCTTTAATAGCTTTTCAGGGAACAAGTTTCAGTCCCTTAGAATCCTATGGAGGAGTGATCCAGCTCTCAGATTTAATAAAAAATATCTTAATTCGTGTTCCGAAGATGAACGAAAGTCTTATGGGGTGAGGGTGAGTAATTACAGACAGAATTTTCATTTTTGGGTGAACTAACCCTTTAACTGTTCCGCATGAATTCCCTGCTACTTGAAAACAAAGAAGATGGCTGCTGCTGCTGCGAACAGCGGTCTTTCAAATCGGTTTTGGCCGCGACTCTGGAAGACTTGAATGTTAAGCTTTTCTTTGAGAAAAGAACAAAGAACGGCACTGAAGTCTGTCGCTCTGACTATGTCACCACCTTCGTTGCTCTGGTTGGTTGTAGCGCTATTCTATTGCGTGCAGAGGGAATTTGAAAGACAACCGTTTATCCCGGCCCTCGGATTAAGCCCTGCCAATAGTGTGTTCCCAGACCCAACATCTTGATGTGGGTCAGGCTGAGAACATTATACACATAATTTTGAAATTTATTTTATTAATTTTCAACGAAATCAGCCAAATATTAGTAATAAATGCCTCCTTCAAGCCCCTAACCATTCCCCCCATTATGCCAGGCAACAAAGAGGAAAAACAACAACTCTATTTTTAAATTAAAAGTTAACTTCTTATATAAAAATGCTTGCCCAAGCCCACCATATAATACCTACAAAAATCGCAGGTTTCCCAGCAATTTCATGCTTTTTTTCTTTATATTTAAGGCACTGTTAATTCATATGTTGTGCTATCACCATCCCATATTGTATTGTCAGCATTTGGAATTGTTCCCTATTGGAATACTGAATAGATCTACTATGATGAAGTATAGCAACCTAATTGCTAATTTAGTGTATAAAACATGGCTTGAAGGGCTTCAGTCCAAATATCCTCAGAGCTCTTCAGTTCATTAGAAACACACACAAAGTTTTGCGTAGCCTAAATTATGATAGTTCACTAGTTTTTGTTTCTTGTCATGTGATTGTCTGTTCTAATGAGACTTGAGGTCAATGTTTCACTCTTTTGTCTGATGCATCTGGTGAACACATGAAGCATGTGAAGATCATTCGTGTCTTCCAGCTGGTGCTTTTTACACGAAAGTTTCTAGAAATGCTCCATGTAACTCAAGGCTCCATATATCTGCTTCAGTCAAAGAGAGACATAAAACTTTATTACCGCTTCCTCCTTCAACTTCATCCTGGATTTGTGGAAATGGCCTCTTGTGCTTTCCTTCTGCTTGTCTAGATTTGGCTATACACACAGCATGGTTTCATTTATTCAGAGTGGACTGAGTTTCACAAATTGACGATTTGCAGTCAAAATGTATGACCTTGAAAAGATCATTCTTCTGCCATGAGGAATTTTTCCCACCGGACCACATCTATGGGAGCTTGTGTTTAAAATTTGCAATAGATAATTCAGCAATAGTTCTGCCTGACTTTCTTTGCACATATTATGGATGGTTACTTTTGCATTCACATAATATCTCTGAACCATGCTATATTTGGTTACTGTGTTGGGAGTTTCCTGAAATGTCTTCAGTGTGGTATCAAAATAAGGTGGTCTCATTTCCTTCCTCCTTTATTCTGTCATTTTTTCTCTTTTCAGTAAGAACAGCCTTACTAGCATTTATATTCTTAGCCTAGCATAACCGAGACACGTTTTAGGGCAACTGTCAGGTCTACTAGGTTGTTGACACTAATTTTTAGTTGTACAAATGCTTTTCATTCAACTGACTTTGAATGTCACAGGGGCCAATATACTCTAAACACGGGCAAATTCCCAACTGTTCTGGGTCAGAATGAAGACAGTATTAAATTGTATGTCGCCTGTGAGGAATGAATTGTTAGATGGCCTTGTTTCAGTGTTTGTCTTGCTTTTCTGTGGCAATATGGTTTCTGTACAGGGTTGGATCAGCTTCAGAAGGGGGACACAAACTCTTGGGTTTCTAAAGTGAAAACAGGAAATCAACCATGTCAGATTTTCGATTCAGAGTGAGAGAGTTCTCTGTGGTTTTACATGTCTTGGAGAACTCAATGGAAACATGAGATTTGTGGAATACTGAGCTAAATATTTTGTGGTTCTAAATGTTGTAATTTTCAGAGAGGACAAACACGGTCATACTTACAGATGTACCTGATGCATACATACTGTGGTCTTTGACCAAACTGCAAAATACAATATTAAATGTTCCAACTGACAAACTATTCAGAATTGACTGAACAGCTTCAGAAGTGACATAAAATAAAAGGCAATTGCATCAATTCTATACCAAGACATTACACGAGAAACATAAATGTGACATTTCGCAAAAGCAGAATGTGCATGCAAATTTGCTTGCATGAGTGTGCATGGACACACTTTAGCGGTAGACCCTATTTCCTGTTTTTTAGAACACTGACACATGTTAGTGAAAACTATAGGCCACAAACTTTGCATGAGAGACAGGATAACTGCCACTGAAGCTGCATCTTTTCAAAACTGACTTTTGTTTTCTGTAAAGAGAGTTTATGGTTTAAGAGCTGTGAAGATTGAGACTGACTGAGATTATGGTCTTGTGTATTAGAGTCCACAGAGTGGGCTGATCATGCCTAGAGCTCTTATGTTGCGTGTGGCATACAGGGTCTGTGTCAAATCTGTTTCTTCACCATATTATTATTGGCTTTAAATATGTTATGGTGTAGGTTTTTGTCCCACAATTTGTGACCTATAAGAAACAAATCTTTTTTTGCATGTCTCTTTTGCTATGCCATATACAGTATATAAATCCCATAAACGGCATGTTTATTCAGGTCCATACAGATTTTATGATTTAAAGGTGCAGTATGTAAAATTGACAGCGGTTGAAATGGGTACTATTGTCCAAATTCAAAATATTGGAGAGAGTTCTCCCGCTCCCTTCTCCTCAAGACTCCTGGCGGGTTGCCAGATTTAGGACATGCAACAAGAGCGAGCACAATTGACAATGGAAGGTGAGGAGACTTACACACTGTAAGTTGATGAGTTGATTTATTCTTGTTTTAATATGCTCCCATTAATATAGATTTTTAGATGAATGCTGAGGCTTTTTAGGTTGGATGAAATCTGTGATCTCTTACCCAGTTAAGCCCCTTTAACACTGCGTGTTGATCCTGGGAAATTGCAGTAAAATTGCTAGAGTGCCTTCTGTGTGAACGCAAACACGTCCAGGGATTGATGCCGGGATCGATACCGGGATGGGGTCCTAGTAACATTGCTGGGATCAGTCCCGGAACGCTCTTTGTGTGAACAAAAGCCAAGACCAATGCGTCTTGAGATTTGCGTCAATGTTTTTTAGAGAAACAAGTATGTTAACTTAGCACGTTTCCTAAATATATGCAGACATGTTATGGTAGGTTTATGCTTTAGTACAGTCAAAAAATTACATGCAGCACCTTAAGTTTTTTGTTGGCTGGTATGTTGTAGTAAGAAGTAAGTAAGATTTTTCATATGCTAATTCCTTTTTGTAATTTTGGTTAATTTATTATAATTTTTTGAATCGCAACCAACCTAAAAAATCTTTATTACTCTGCATATTAAGCTAGGAAAGGAAAACGTTTTTGTAACATCTACACAATTATGTTCCTTTTTTGACGAGGCCATTTTTAGTGTTTTAGTGTCTCTTTCTGTGGAGTTACAATCCACATACAGTATTTCATGCTGACTGAGCTTTCATTTGAGTCTTAAAGCTACACTGTGTATCTTTTTTAGTTTATTCTTAGCTAAAAACACTTAGTTCTTTCAAAAATATATGTGCTCATTAATGTATATTTACTTCGTTCAAGTAATAAAGTATTCTCGTGAGTGTATAATATGCCATTGAAAATACATACGGGTAAGGGGTTCTAATGTCGGCCGCCATGTAGCCCCTCCGTCTTGAAAATACATTAGCCAAAGAGGGACATCAGCTTCGCCTTTCGCGTTTTAACACTCGATGGCACCGTGTCAAGGAGGTCGAACTGGAAGCCATGTTAATCTTGGACTACATTGGCCACCGTAGGAGTTAAAACGAAATCGGAATTGAGAGGAACAGAAACTAATATTCACTGGATGGTCATATACCTTTTCACCGCTAGATGGGGGTAAAAATCACACAGTGTAGCTTTAAGTTAAAAAAAAAATTCTAATTTTTTTCTAGGTGATTTGTTGGAATTAAATTAAATTCTACATCTTACAATCTTATATGGTTTGTGTTTAGATTCTGAAAAGGCTGTTTCACAGATCTGCAAGGGTAAATCAGGACTGATGAGACAGCATATTATAGTAGCATATTTTTTCTGAAATACAGTAATATTGATGTTTATTAAAATATGGCATTGTGTACAGTATGTTGCTAAAGTCCCTGGGCAGTTAGAAAACCACTGCTTTAAATAATCCATTGTTTTTGACGGTGAAATGGAATTTAGCTCTTTGCATTTTAAATGAGGCTAAGCATTAGAGGAACTAGTTTGATTGATTTACAGTATAATTTAAAACATAGTTTGTGTGCCTCTGTCACTGCCCCCTTTCCTATTCATTCATGCCTCATTTTGTTTCTTAGCAGATGACAAACAACAGGTGCTGGCATCGCCTACTCAAAGGGCAGCATAGTCATGTAATCAATGGCACAAATTATGGTTGGTCTGTGTATTAAACCATAATTAACATGACCACATGTTGTGATCACTCAACAATCCAGCAAAAATCAAGTCAGCGAAAATCTTGCCTTAAATACAGTAATAACTATTTGGCATACTCTGAACATGCAGTTTACATGGTAGATTTTCCCCCTGTCTTCTCAAAACTACAGGCTAAACTTACATGGATAACATTCTACTTTGGCATTAAAAAACTGTGGTTCACTCAAGTTTGAACTGTGGATTTCACATGTGATTGACGATTGGGTTAACATATGAAAAATATAGGCTAGGTCACAGTAAACCATGAGGCTTCCCTGAGGCGAATGGAAAGTTCTAGGCCTCAATGCTGAACCTCATTGATGGGTTAGGTTTACCTAGACCTATCATTTTATTTTAATTGGCTTTAGGAGTTTTGCCAAAACTCCACACAATCTGAAATACTGCATTAATCACACAGTGTTTGGAGCCAGAGACTGAAATGAAGGTGGAGCCTGAGGGGTGTAGTTTGCCTGATTCTGCTCTTGCCTCTTATTATGTTATGCCAATATGCCTCTAAGTTGGATTCAGTAAACATGTGTGTGTATGAGTCTAAATTGGGACTTATAAAAGCTTTTCTTGAACAGGTGGCCAAATCTAGATATGAAATCACACATTTACAGTGAGGGGTTTTATAGAACGATTATTCAGGATTTGTTATAAAAGGAAAAGTGAAAAATAAGATTAAAGGGTAACTAAACCCTAAACCAACTTTCTTTAGTTAATGATCTGTAAGAATAGGGCTTTATTAATGCTGTTCATTGATTCAAGTAACATTTTTGACATTTGGGTATAAAGTGTTTTAATTGTACAATATATGGTGTAAAAACGTCTGAGTGCTGCCCTCTTCAGGTTGAACGGTGGCTACTGCAGTTGGATTTTCCTATTGGATGTTTGCGGTGGTTCGTGATGTAAGTGGTTGATGGTGACGTAAGCAGGTTCCAGCTCACCATGCTCTTGGTACGAGCTACCACGCCCTTGGCAGTATAAAAACCATCTTGTTTCGTCAAAACCACTGTAGCGAGTCAGGAGTTGGAATTAAGAGTATTGAAAACAATCAGGTTAGAGTATTTATTTCTTAAGTGGGCTCTGCCCACTTTTCCAGCATTTTTTAAATATTGCCAGTGGGTGGAGTCAGGCTCTGACCAGGGGTTTAGTTACCCTTTAAGTATAATAAGCCGCGTTTCCACCGCAGGAACTTTCCCCAGGAACTAGGAACTTTGGGGTGGTACTCGGTGTGTTTATACCGCAGGAACCAGGGTCTAAATGAAGTTCGGGGTAAAAATTTCCCCACCAGAAAGTCCCTGATGGCGAGGTAGTACTTTTTCAGAGTTCAGGAACTTTCGGGGTGGGGTGGGACTTGTGCGCGGGACTTGTGCCCGATGGCGCGCGTTCGTCCCATCGATCACGGTCAATGTTCGCTATAGCTGATAACAAACGTTGTCTACTTTTATATCTAGCATTACGAGCTTTCTGAATACGCTTTTCTGCCGTTTTGTTAATTACCTCGTTAGTAAACCAATAGATTGCACACAAAAGCAGCACAGATTGAAACTCCTCCATACTTAAAACTCAAAACGCACTCAAAACTCAAAACAAACGCGCAGACTGGGAGGAGCAGTCGCACGCAGTTCAACGTCACCAGATATGTTCCCGGTACTTTAGACCGCGGTGTAAACGCAGTAAGCAACCGGTCTGGGGCAAAAAAAGTTCCTTTGAAAAAAGTTCCTGGGACAAATAGTTCCTGGTAATTGCGGTGGAAACACGGCTATAGAGACAGAGCGTATTTAGGCCACGCCCACACCGGGGGGGAAAACAATCCAACCGTCTCCATTGACTTTGCATTGCGAGAGGCTGCATCCTTGTCATTTGACTTATAACAAAAAATAAAACAATGTATAAAAGCTGCTATGTGACAAGGTGTACAGCAAACAAGCTGAATAACCCAGAAATACATTTTTATAAGCTGTCGACCCCCAAAAAAACGGTTGTTTCAGGACATAAAAGTGGATTAATTGAGACAGAGCGCAACTAGTTCTCGAAAACTTTATTGGAATGATGTCTTTGTATAATCTTTTTCCAAGATTCTCTAGTGTAGACGAAAATGTCAATTTATAAATTATTTATGGACAATAAATAGAGCCAGATATATAGGGAAGTTGGGGTGCAGTTGATATCGATAACTAAAATAAGTTAGCAAGCTAGTGTTAGTTATGCGTTAGCAAGCAACTGTAGCTTGGCATTTGCAGACCTAACAATTACTGTAACTAAGGCACTTAGTAATAATTAATGAAAATATTAATATGGGTAATTATACCCTATTATATTATTAACGTATATAATAATATACCTTATTCTTAGTAACCTAACCCTACTAGTGTAGCTAAGGCACTCGCAAACATAAGCTTTCTGCTTTATCCACATTCTAAAAGTTGCATCCTGTCAAAATGCTACATAAATAAAACTGACATTTGGATATTTGACTTACTAGTGACAAAATGTTTACTGCACACGTAGACATACTGAGTGTCAGGATCCCACAATTTACCCATTATTCCTGCTGATGCTTCACATCTTAAAGGGCACCTATTATGGAATTTTGAAAATTTCCTTTCATGTAGTGTGTAACATAGATCTAAGTGAACGAAAACATCCTGCAAAGTTTTAAATATGAAAGTTCACCGTATACAAAGTTATTGTCTCTCAAAAGTAAGAGTCAACTCTGAGTCGCTGATATGAATCGATAGTCGAACTATGCTTTTTCTCCATCTAGATGACGTCAACTTGACAAGTTATTTGAATAAGATACGCCCACTTAATGCACTCGTAGACGCCAGGGAAAACTTGAAAACATCATGGCGACAAGACGCTGTGTTCTGAAGTGTGACGCAAAAGCAAACTTTTTTCATCTGCCCAGGGAGGAGCATTTGAAGACTAAGTGGCTACAGTTCATATTTACAACTATACCACAGAAGTATAGCCCAAACCTTGTGCTTTGTTCGCGTCATTTTAAAGATGATTGCTTCACAAACATAAATGCTATCAAATATGGATTCGCGAGCCAGCTGATATTGAAGGAAGGTTCAGTACCAAGTTTATTTGGATCAGCTTCCTCCTCCGAATCACAACCTGTAAGTATTATTAATATTAATAATTGTTGCTTTTATGTTTTATGTAGCATGCTGATAATTATTTTGTGTGCTGTGTACGCACAGCGCAGCTTCTATAGTCTTCAATGTCAATTGTATTGAAATATGTGAAGTGTTTGTCGTTGTTATTGGAGTTGTCATAAAGAATAGAGCAAAACCTCGTAGTACTGCATTATCAATATGTTTATGCGTTGGGCTAACGCAAACAAAGACTGTGCTTTTACCACTGAACTTTGGGCTATGGTCGCTAACATAACTCAACTTAAATTCCTTCTCTTATTTTGAATTTTTTACTACAAAGCGGTGCACTATAATCATTATTATAACACAATGTAATCGATAAAAGCATTGTACACTGTACTCCGTGTTAACCAACTGACTGGTTGTTGACTCCGTGTTAACCAGCTGACTGGGTCATCTGACCAATCACCGCAGATTAGCGTCACGCAAAGGCGGGGTTTGGAAAATGAATCTCTGAACGATTCATATGGGAGTCACTGAGCAAATCAGGTAAAAATAAATGCATATTATAAAACAACAAAAGTGTTTTGTGTCATTGCATGCTTGTAAAACTGTTTTTGGGGACTCCCAAAACAATATTAGGAACATTTTAAATGCCATAATAGGTGCCCTTTAATTGCCTGTATCCACTTTTGTCTCCTTAAAGGTTGTCTTTTACGGTTCAGAAGCTTATAAAAATGTATTTCTGTTTTTTTTAGCTTGTTTGCTGTACACCTTGTCACACAGCAGCTTTTAGGCCTTTTTTTGTCTTTTGTTATAAGTCATAAATAACGAGGCGGCAGCCTCTCGCAATGCAAAGTCAATGGAGACGGTTGGATAGTTCTCCCCTCCAGTGGGTGTGGTCTTTTGATTATGATGCGTTGCGCTCTGTCTCTATAGTGTGAGAGACCCCAGCAGTCCTTTATGGTGACCACTGTCTATAACATGTTTCAAATTTGAATAATGAGTAAGACATAAGCCCCTTTCACACAGCGCGATGATCTTGGCAAATTGTCAGAACGCCTTCTGTGTGAATGCAAACACGACACGGGATTGATACCGGCATCGATGCTGGGTTGAGGACCTAGTAACATTTCCGGTGTTGTGCCGAATTTCGTCCCCCGCCAAATCATTACCCCCCTAGCATTGGTAGGTTTATGATTAGTTGTGGGGGAGGGGTTAGGATTAGGCAATCAGGTACTGACTTTAACGAGGGGGGTAATAATTTAGCATGGGGTCGAAATTCGGCACAACACCGGAATCAGTCCCGGAAAGCACCCAGTGTGAACAAAAGCCAGGACCAATGCCGTAAGGGGTGTGTCATAGTGCGACTCTGTTGCACTGGAACGAAGCAGAGACCAGAAGCTCCTTACTATCTGCGCTGAAGCTGAGATCGTTCGGCAGCTTTGTGGAACGGTACGCGCATGTACATGTTTTCGACGCGTACGTTACAAGTCTCATCCTGACGTCATGTATCTTTACGGGATGTGTGTGAGCGCACTCACAGATCCCGGCAAATCACTGGCAGTGTGAATGAACCAAAATCAAATAATCCCGGGACAAATGCCGGGTCACACATTATCCGTGTATTTTCCGGAATCTCTGTGTGAAAGGGGCTATAGAAGCACATGAGAGCACAGCATGTTTAGTTTGCTAATTCTCTGTCTTACACTTAAATGGCATAGGTTAAATTCTCTAGACAAAACATGGCTGCTTGTAGTTCGATAACTGTCTATTGTTTTAGGTTAAACTCTCAGGCCTGTCACTCTCTTTTTTCTTAGAAAAGACTGTGTGAAGTAGTACTGTGTGTAACTCACTGACTATGTTTTGATACTGTACATAAGCCACAGAGGAACACATGCAAAACAAGTTTTGAATTTGACTAATAGTTTTGACTTGACTTCTTACACTCAATCATACCTCAAAACATGGTAGTGAAATAATAAAACAAAGTATATCAAACATAGATGCAGATTGTTCATCAAAATGATAGTACAACTAAGCAAAAAAGAACTGCTATTTGGCTACAGCCATTGCCATTCTCAGTTTTGTGTTTTATTGAACTGTACTCTTCTACTTTATAATTAGTTATATTTACATATGTTTAAATTACAGCATACATTGTGTTGGTTAAGTCATATATCAGGATTTCATAGTTTCCACCTCAGGTGTCTGGTGAAGCAATAGTGAGTTTCATAAGTTATGTTTGTACATGCCTATACTTTTTTTTCTTTTCTTTTTTGTTGTTGTGTAATATCACCTTGCATTATCATTCGGATATACTATATTATTTATGTTATTGATTTAAATGTTATTTATTTATTAAATCACCATTGGCATATTTGGGTATATTTTTTGGGGGTATATTCTTGGTGAAAAATTATTGGCTTTTGTGCAAGTGTCTAGACGCTCTATGAAAAAAGGAAGACACATTTAGTCGTTATAAAAGGAAAAGCAGCTATCATGTCCCCTCCCACTTTGACATGTTGAGTGTGTCATTTGTTCACTGTCAGACACACATTTTTCAAGCTACTGAATCATCAAATACAACATCTTTGCAGACTATCATTTCGTCTTCAGGGTAAGTTTGTGGTTATCAGCGTTTTTGCTATCTTTTGGTAAAGTTGATGATCAATTGATAATTTGAGAAGAATTTAGTTTGCTCTGGTTTGATGAATTAATTAATAAAAGTGGTTTTGTAAAACATTGGTAATATACTGGTAATTTAGAAAAGAAATGTTGGATTGCACAAAACATTGATGTAGCTATATAAAGAGTGTATAAAGAGTGTTTACATGTGTGTCTTGTTAAGCTGAGGAAACTGTATAACTGTTGGGGGGGGGTTTCTGGCCTACTTTATTTCCATGTGTTCTTAGATCTGGTTTCTTTTCAGAAACCTATCAATACAATATTTGTTAGCTCATAAATATTTTTCACAACATTCAGTGCAACCAGGAATCAGACTTTTTTTCATTTTACATACTATTACATTCAAAATGTGAGCAAAATTTGCATCATTTAAATTTTAAACTTTAAACCATTAAACTTTTACACAAAGTGAAAAATTATGTTTGGTGGACCACTAAACTTCTGAATGCAGTGGTAATGCTTGTGTCAAGCAGCCATTGTGCCACTTCTAATGGCAATGTTTTGTCATAGCAGCTCGCAGACAAACCAACTTTAATAGCTCTGAGAGGGTCTACTTTATTCTGCACATACACATGAAAAATGTTCAAGCCAAAAATTTTGCAAAATAATCTTAACATGATCTGTCTCTGTCTTTCTTTCTGTCTCTCATAATTTCATAGGGCTAGAGGTCATTACAAGTATCTACGGCAATATGGCAGACGTAGGAAAGATGCCTGTGGCACGGAGTGAGAACACCAGCAGTGAGTTTGGCTATGTGGGCATTGATGCCATCTTGGAACAGATGAGGAGGAAAGCCATGAAACAAGGCTTTGAGTTTAACATCATGGTAGTGGGTAAGTACAGGTGTGAGTGTGCAGGCACAAATGCATGTATGCTTTTCGTTGTTATGTACAAAATACACATTTAATATCACTAAATATAAATGGTTAAAGCGGCAGTCTGTATAAATTATATTAATCCGCGATTAATAAACAGAACTGCATGCGTCTTGCGGAAGAGCATTGTAGCTGGAGTCACTTTTCTCTGTTTATGTCTATGATGAGTCACGCAGGTACTGGAGTACTCCGCAGTGGTACGACCCGTACCAGTCTAAAATAGTCAGAATATAAACACTTATTATAGGTGTACCGTAGTGATTCAGGATAAGACAAAAACACAGTTTGGAAAATGAATTCAAGATGTACTCCCTTATTATATACATTTTTGTAGATTTTGAGCACAAAAAAAAAGTTGCGGACTGCAGCTTTAAATAGAGATAGATCATGGGTGTCCAATCCTGCACCTAAAAGGCCTCTTTTCTGCAGAGTTGAACCCCCAATTAAACACACCAGAACCAACTATTCAAGTCTTACTAGGCATACTAGAGACTTCCAGTCAGTTGTGTTGAGGCAAGGTGGAGCTAAACTCTGCAGGAAAGTGACCCTCTAGGAAACATCCTCGATTAACAAATCAAATAGTTTACTATTTCATATGGTTTTATTATTATTTTTTATAAAAATTATTCTCCATCTTTCCATATTTTGAATGCCTGGTATGAACTGTATATTATGTCATTCATGTTTGGAAAACTTGGATAGCTATGTCCAAAGATAAAATAAAAATCACTTTGATTTGGTTATGATATAATCTATGCATGATAACTGAAAAATGCTCTATTCATGGAAAAACAGTATTTCAGCTAATTGACACTTCGCAGGGAGTTTGATTGACTGATTGAGGTTGAGTTTGATTCCGCGGTTAAAACAACATTCCTTATGTTCATTCATGTTTATTTGATGCTATAAATTTACTAGAAGGAAGAGACGATCGGTTCAAGAGCAGCTTCAACTAAGGCTCTACAGTCTACAGCAATCTGTCAAACACATTAAAGAGCCACAAAATGGTATTTATTGTTTAAATTTCTTTAAAAAATTACTAAATTTCAAAGGTGAGACTTTGTTTCATATCAAAAGTAACCTGGTATGTCCTGTCTGTCGGCATGTTGTCAGTCTCCTCTCTGCTCCGTGATGTATTGTTCACTGCGTGAGAACATGGTGTGGTGTGAGAGCGGCGTCGCTTGTCGGACATAGCAACAGTAACTAAAGGGGGCGGGTCTTTGCGAACGGTAAATTCAGTCAGCCATTAAAAAAGATTAATGGGCCGAATTTCAAATTTCCAACCTATTAGCTAAAGAGCCCTGCTCAATATTAATTGTTGAACAAAACTTAATTTCATATTACCCATAACATTTGAGTACTATACACAATTACTCCTACACTTCTGTCTCTAAAGTGTATTAGTCACACACTTGATGGAATGGCAGTTTTTTTGGCCCCGGAACTTGGAAACTC
Organism: Semotilus atromaculatus; assembly: GCA_031834385.1. Classification (NCBI taxonomy): domain Eukaryota; kingdom Metazoa; phylum Chordata; class Actinopteri; order Cypriniformes; family Leuciscidae; genus Semotilus; species Semotilus atromaculatus. The sequence goes on from JAULUF010000007.1 coordinate 20,551,524, forward strand.
GTGAAGAGCTTATAAAATGTGTAAAGGAGTCAAAATAGCACCAGGAATTTCTCTGTTGCGCACACAAACAAATATCTGCTGCAAGGAGACAGTGTTTTCCGATATCTGTACCGAACTATAATGGGAAACGTAGCTCCTATAATGAGAAGAACAATAGGTAACTATCGTAACCCCGGTTCTCTGAAACATCGAGTGGAGAGATCCACCTATGGATCCCCCTTACCCCCCTTATCTTTGATTTTTAACAGGGATGAAAGCGAGGCTGTGAGGGATAGACCTCCATCTCTTCAGTGGGTTGTACTGCTATTAAATGTGTTTGTGGATTGTTCTGCTGACGAAACCATGCAAAAATATGTTTCTGAGAAATTCCAGTTGACCAAATAATCCAGACAATATGATCTGTTTAAAATTATAAGTGATCTAGGAGCTTTATACAGCTTTTTACAGCAGATCCCATTGAAAACACAGTAAGTCTATCCCTCACAGCCTCACTTTCATACCTGTCATGGCGCTGGTCTGAATAAGGTCTATACACTCACAGTGAGGTTCTGAAAGCCAGAAAAGGACGGTCGCCCCAGGGAGGCAAGGACGGTCGCCGCAGCGTTGGGGAGTAACGGAATACATGTAACGGCGTTATGTAATCAGGATACAAAAATCCAGTAACTGTAATCCGTTACAGTTACGTCAAAACACGTAGTAATCAGATTATAGTTACTTTTTGAAAAAAGGGGGAATACTTTCAGGATTGCAATGGTTTCATTTAAAACTAAATAAATCAGTATTTTGGCATAATAACACTATATTAAGCGTTGCTTGATTAATGACTCACGACACGACTCGTGTGCCACCCGCTGGTGCATGCGCAAAATAACAGCTCTCTACAACAATCTCCTCAGACATGGATCGAGTCACTGCTGCTAGAAGCGATGCTGCCCACGGGTAAAAATGCTTTTATTTCTTGGAAATTCCGCTGCTATTTTGTTTTTAAAGAAGAAAATGCAAACAACATGGTTGTACAGTGCAAACTGTGCCTTCCAGCAACAAAAATTGTGATTCAATCTGTGTCTGAGGAGATTGTTGTAGAGAGCTGTTATTTTGCGCATGCACCAGCGGGTGGCACACGAGTCGTGCGGTGAGTCATTAAAGCAACGCTTACCGGTAATATAGTGTTATTAGTAGTATGTGTATGTATATGTATATCTATTTTCCTGTTGAAGAAACATTTCTGTTTAATTTTTTCCTTGAACATGTCAAGTTAAAAATAAAACAAAATAATCTGTAATACCATACTGTAGCCACTAGATGTCTGTATAGTCCTTTACATAAATATTTATTCAGGGCTGTGAAATTCGTAATAAATAAAAGTTGTTGTTTTTTAAAATAATATCTGTCCTTGAAGTAATCCAAAAGTAATCAGTTACATTACTTTCATATTGTGGTACTTGGATTACGTTACTGAATACTTTTTTTATGAAGTAATTTGCAACTGTAACGGAATACATTTTTAAAGTAACCCTCCCAAGCCTGCTGACACGTCCCATAATCATGAACCTGCAATCCAGACGCACACACATAACTGTGCACATGCAGGACATGAAACATGTATGTGGCACACACATGATAATAACCCCAGCAACACAATTGTACATATATACACCCAGAAGGCATGCTTGGAGACAGGAATGTGCATGGCCTACTTCCTATTCGTTGCTTCCAACAGGGTTGCAGGGAAGGGCTAAGAAGACCCCACCCCTAAAACCGAAAGTGCTACCGAGATACTGGTGACATCCAGCCGGTAGTAACGCACAAAGGTATGAGGAGAAGCCCAACTGGCAGCGGAGCAGATGTCCTGCGGTGACACTCTCCAAAACAAAGCCCAAGAGGCCGCTAAGCCCCTCATGGAATGAGGTCTGATGTCCCCTGGGGTCTGCACTCCCTTTGATTCACATGCCAAAGCTATAGCATTCACAAGCCAATGTGAGAGACGTTGCTTAGATATGGGATCCCCTCTATGAGGGGGCGCCCATGAAATAAAGAGCTGGTCGTTCTTCCTGAAAGCACTGGTCCTGGTCATATATATCTGTAAAGCAAGGTAGACCTTAATTGTAGAAAAATACCTACCTTTTTCCATGAGGTCTTGAAGGAAACACAATGTCAGAAACTGAGCACTGATGAGATGTGAGACCACACCACACCACCCTTCGAACACTTGCCACTTACAGCCATATAAGGACTGTGTAGAAACGGATGTCCCCCATCCGAATCAGAAAGGCCAAGCTCGGCACACTGGGTCGCGCCAACTTTGAGACGGCGTCGTATCGGCGAAGAACTCGTAAAAATCCGTGCCGGGCAGCCGTGGAAGAAGGAGGTGGTGAGAACGGCGAGAGCGCGGGCGGCTCCAGATGCAGAACACCGCTGATAGGCTGAAAAACGACTGTCACATCTGGCGGAGGCTGATCAGTTGATATGTCCTCCTGAAGACACGCAAGTGAACAGTTTAAATCCAATCGAACTGTGTTAGTCCAGAGATCGCGAGAAGCGAATGTCAACTGGAGAATAGCAGTGCTTGCAGGCGTTATATGCCCTCAGGTAAGGGGGCAGCCTTACCTGGCATTGGCTGTGCGCTTTTGTCTGTCTAGCCAGACTTGGTGCAATTGGATGCTTCTGCAGAGGTCAGGTATGGATGCCCTCCCCATAGGTGGGTCTCGAACACAAGATGATGAAAGAGAACCAGGTATGCTTGAGCATTTAGTCCTTTTTAAGGTCGCATCTTGTGACGTCACATCACATCTTGTTTTTGGTTCGTTCTAGTGCTGCACGATTAATCATATCGCAATCGTAATCGCGATGTCAAGCCTATGCGATTATATGACGCAAAATGCCGCGATTAATATGAAATATACAAATAGGGCTGTTAACGCAATTAACGCAGCATCTGTTATTTTTCGCATCCTTTGGCTAGTGTTACATGATCCCGCTCTTATTCATGCGAAAACCATTCTTGCACGACTAGTCAAAAGAGAGCCACAAAATGGCCAGTATCATGCCTTCATGCGCATGCACAGACCGCGCGCCAGAATACAGTTATCTTTCACGCTTGAACGAACAATAACACACACAATTATGCCAAACTATCGTTTTGTCGAGTATCTTCATAACATAAGAGCAGTCTTATGATGGACGTAAAGAGTTGTGAGAGAATGAGGCGCGTGAGAGATCCGCGTCTCTGTCAACAGCGGCTGTTCTTAAAGGGCCAGCATCCAATAATGCTCTGTCAGTAAAGTTAGTTAAAGAACAAGGGGACAGAGAAAATTAATCGGTCGGTGCTCTTGACTAAATAACTTGTGTAGCTTTAATAAGGATTATGGCCTAGTCTATATATAATTTATAATTTATGCAAACTGTTTGATAACTTTATTCAATTTCTGTATATGTCCCACCTGTTAGACAGGAAGGGCACAGGTAAATATGACATTTATTATGGGTTTATGTGAGGATTGTTTGAAGTTTACTTAAATTAAAAGCTGTTATGTTTTTTGAAGCCTAAAATGTTTCTAAAAAATTGATAGCTTTCACTTGTAATGACAGAATCACTGTAATGTTGGATCGCTATAATTAATGTCATTTTTATCCAGACATCAATGGTTTATTGATCATTAAAGGTGTTATTAATCATTTAGTTGTCGTTGCTAGTTTGAGTGGAGAAATACACATTAATACACAGAAGTATCACTAATCTGTGTGTGCATTTTGCTTTAGAACCAAGTAAGTTGACTCATGAAACCATTTGTTTATTATATCGCAATCGCACATCGCAATCGCAATATTGACCTCAATAATCGCAATATGACATTTTCCCCAAATCGTGCAGCCCTAGTTCGTTCAGAAGATGTCTTTTGTCTGTGTTGCGTACATATTTCAGTCAAACTGCCCACTTTTTCAGGGGTCTTAGTCCGCTTGTTTGGTGCACCCTGAGGTTTGGATGGCAGCCTTCACACTTATTCTTCACATCTTCACACTTATTCAAATGAACTGCACTAACAGAGAAATCGCACCAGACTGCATTTTAATCAAACCAGACCTGCCAAGTGTGATCACACCCTTAGTGAGCAGGATGGTTTCTAGCAGTTATGTAGACACCACTCATATATACAGTATACATCTACATATCTACATATCTATATCCCCCCCCCCCCATGCCACCACTCATATATACAGTATACATCTACATATCTACATCATTACATTTTAACATTCTCATGCTGAGAAACTGCTATTTTTTTTTATTTATAATGATTGTACATATCTTTCTTATTTGACATGCAATAACTCAGGAAGTAAATTTTCCCTACATGTGAGCTGTATCTGGATTCAATGTGGTGATAGCACAAAGTAATCAAAAGTGACAGCCTTTGGAACTAATAACACCTTTACCAACAATAACACGCCTTTTTGTTTAGCCCTTGACACCCCCCTAATTGGCATTTATTGTTGATCCTCCTTGAGGAATTTCGTGATCAACGCAATGGATTAAATGTTGATTTTGGACTCGAGAACATCCATTGTAAGTAATGATGTGCCATTTTTATGATCTGTATGATCTGTTTAGCGAAACTGTGACCACTGTATCGACTGTAAAGTCGATTCATTAAATAAGCTATTTCCTCACAAAAGCAGTTTAAGTGTAGTGAAGCCATTAAAATAAAAAGGCCTCTGGTCTACTTTTCTGCGTACCGCCACAGCCGAGCGTTAGCATTAGCCACTACGCGTTTTTTGGAAAAGGTTGCAGGCTTGTCTTCTAGTGGCTTTAGTTTTACCTTGGTAAGTGACGTCAGATCAGGTCACAGGCAATGGAAGCCCCAATGGTCAAAAAGTCAGTGCTTCGCAACACAGACGGGGTGAATTTATGAGTGGAAGTTCTGTCATAAAACAATGTTGTTACGTACCCTCATTCTTTTTTAAAGCAGCACAATGCAGGATTTTTAGCTTAACAGAACAGCTTCAGAGTTATTGCAGTGGTTATATGACTATTTTCGGGTTGAATGGTGCGCGAATGGTGCCGTGAGTGCAGAGACATCTCTGCGTGAGTGCTATTTACGACAGTACAAGTACTCCACAGCGACTCTAGGGGTCACTGTTTGACAAAAACTGAAATCCTGCATAGTGCCGCTTTAAGTGGGTTTACAGAAATCCTTGACCTTTCCTAGTGGGTATACGGCATATACCCGTGTATCACGTAGAATACACCACTGGTGTCAAGCCATTGCCATTACATCTTGGATTCAAAATGGCTTGAAATCTGGTAGATCCATTTGAATCTACAACCTTTCAGTTCTTCTTCGCTTACCAGCAGGCAACACCACCCAACAGTTTCACTTCTAGTGCTCCAATACAAATGCCCCCAACTGACTCTTAAGCATAACCTTGGTTCCAGATTCAGACTTTGTTATTCCTATATATGTTAGGAATATATATATGTTAGGAATATAAATGACATTAGTAGAGTCACGTGACAAATGTGTAAGGGAGGCAGCCCCTGTGTTAAAAACTGGTAGAAAGTGGTCAGCAAAGAAATCTGTAGTAGAGGCAAAGGCTGACCTTCAAATAGGGGATATCGTGGGACAGGTACAGCATGGAAGAGGGGGTTTTGGGCTCAGGTTAGCTCCTCCTAAATGGCACAAGGCAGGCCCAGCTCAAAGGAGGAAGCTGGTAGTCAACGAGGTGCGAAAGCAGGAGGAGAGGATGAGGAGTATAAAGGCCATTTCCCAGGCCAAGCAGGGAGAGTGGATGAGATGGGAGAGTGTGGAACAACGCAAAATGGGCTGGCAAGACCTTTGGTCAATAGAAGAGAGTAGGATCAGTTTCCTTATTAGGTCAACATATGATGTTCTCCCATCACCGCAGAACCTAAACCTCTGGGTAGGAGAGGATCCCTTTTGTCCTTTGTGTTCATCACCTGCCACATTAAGGCACATTTTGACAGGATGTAAGGTGGCTCTTAGCCAAGGTCGGTTTACTTGGCGCCATGACCAAGTACTGAGATGTTTGGCTTTAGCATTGGAAGGCAAGCGTAGTATGACCAATAAGTTGCCGCATGTTCTAGCAAAACATTACACGCAGAAGACAACATTCCTCCGCCCAGGCGAGCAACCACCAAGAAAAGGTGTTAACACCAATTCTCGGCCAGGACAACTGGAAGCTGCTAGGGACTGGAAGATGCTGGCTGATCTTGATCAACGGCTTATTTTTCCACCTGAGATTGCCACCACTAACCTACGACCAGACATTGTTTTGTGGTCTGGATCAGCACGCATTGTTCAACTGATAGAGTTGACAGTGCCATGGGAGGATGCTGTAGATGAGGGATATGAGAGGAAGAAACTGCGGTATGCTCATTTGGCCACTGAAGCAGAACAGCGAGGATGGAGAGTCCAGGTTTATCCAGTGGAAGTGGGTTGTCGAGGTTTTGTGGCACACTCTACAACCCGGTTCCTCAGGGACGTCGGATTCAGCGGCCAAGAGTTGCGTCGCACAGTAAAGAACTTATCTGAAGCAGCAGAAAGGAGCAGCAACTGGCTGTGGTTGAGACGGAAAGATTCTAGCTGGCAAGGTACTGGCCGCCACGCTACGGTTTCGTAGAATTCTTGAAAAACTTGAAGAGTCTGTTGGTTTATTTGTATAGGTTGTATAGTATAGGTTGTATAGTATACTATACAATTTGTATAGGTTGTATAGTATAGAATGACGGGTGGTTGGGTAGATATTGTGTTTTGCGTTAGGTGGTATGCCATACGGAACCGTTGCCACTGTAACTGCTTTAACGCACCAGTGGGGCTCGACAGCCTTAATCAATCGGGTTGGCGCGTATGGTTGGGTTGCGGAGAGATAGTGAGATTGTGGTTAGGTCTCAGCAGCAGGAGGGATGTAGAGGTCAGTAAGCTGGGCTGAGTTGAGTGGGGGACGGAGGGGGGTGACTCTGGGACGCCAGAGTCACTGTCGAGCCCTCTTGAGGTGTCGTGGGCTAGTCGACGAAACACTGAGGACGGAAGGTGCCCACTTGAAGACCCTAGAGATGTCCCCTACTCGGCTCAATCCAGACGGTTGTCGTGTTGGTCCACTAGGGAGACCACACTGTAGTTGCAGCCGTCGTGTGTGCTGACGCGCCAAGTACACTGCAGCCGTTAACGCCGGACAGAAGGGGAGTCACACCCTCATATGGAAAGAAGCGTAAATGGATGGAGAAGCATAGTTTACTGTAAAGCTACGTCTTAATGTTGCTTATCTTGGCGAAAGCCGAGTACAAATCAGCATGAAGTTTTAACATCTACTCTCATGTAATGGAAATCATGTCATATTCACAGACCCGAGTGCATCAGTATGGAACCGCTACACAATATGTTGACTTGCCTGCCTCCAGCAGTAGGGCTGTGTATCACCAACAATGTCACGATACGATACGCATCACGATACTAAAGCCACGATACGATACGTATCACGATATGGATCAATTTGGAATTAAAATTTCTTTTGAGATTTTAGTAACAGTAATATCTGTTTATTGAATAACCAGTGTTATAACAGTTGTGATAACTGTAAAACTATTTAGTTTTTGTCATTAAAAAAACAATGAGTTAAATAAATAAAAAAACTTAGAATGGCTCTTCCTTCTGCTTTTAAAGTCTGCCTCAATAACTGAAAACTGATAACTGACAATTATAGTGACACTGAAGCATATCTACACTGCTCAATGACTAAACAAAACTTAAAACATTTCATAAAAGCAAAAATGGTAACAACTTAAATTTAACTTGGTTTTCTCAAACTCTTTTAAACACCTATTTAATAGTGATGGGCAATCCGGCTCTTTTTTGTGAGCCGGCTCGTTTGACTCAGCTCACTGAAAAGAGCCGGCTCTTTTGGCTCACAAACGGCTCTTTAAAAAAAATTATGTTTTTACTATGATAGGAGTGAAAACAATTCTAATAAAATTATTAAATGAAATCATACTCACAATTTATTTAAAAATGCATTGATTTGTTAAGAAAAAAAGAATACTATTAAACATTTGCATTTAAATCACAACTTTTTAATGTATAGAAACAACATTCAAAACAAATACAATCTGAATCTGAACAACATAATAGAACCCATATTAAAGAAAAATAAATAACTGAAAGGATTAAACTGGTCCCTCTTTTTCTCTCTTTTTTATCGGCATGTTATAACCAGCATGAACTATCTCACTAGTTATGTTTTTTGTATAACTAGCATGAACACACACACCCACACAATGCTGATCATATTTTTGTTTTATGAGAGATTTGCATTCAGAAATGCAAGCTGCCTTACTTTTGAGGGGCTGATGCGGTTTCTTCTCTCAGTAATAATTTGTCCTGTTTTCGAGAAGACCCTCTCAGAGGGAACGGATGTGGCCACTATGCAGAGTCTCCCTGTCATGACTTTAGTAAGCCGTGGGTAGATAGAGGCCTTGTTCTTCCACCAGTTCAGAGGATCTGCAGATCTTTGAAGGAGGGGCTCCTCCAAATAGGATCGGACCTCCATTATGGCATCTGCTGAGGGATTCCTTCGTGCTGCATTACCAGTTGCTCTCTCATCAAACAGCATCCAAACAGCAGACGTTTGTGGCACTACTGCTGGTGGTTCTGCTCCTTCTGCTCCCTCTGCTTCCTGTTGCCCTGGTGTCTGAGCCAGCTGACTGCTGGGGCTGTCCCTGCCTGCTGCTGAGGTGATTCTTTGAAGAGCCTCATCAATCGCTCTGGCATCACTGAAGGCTAACTTCTTAAACCTGGGGTCAAGTGCAGCGGTTTCTGATAGCACGTGATTATATTCCATTCTATGGAACTTTCTGTCCATTGATGAACATAGGGTGTCCATCAACTCTTTCACTTGCCCTGTGGTTACATTTGCTTCTCTCTGGCGGTTGGCTGTGATTCGCTGGAGACCCTTGCATAGGAGTATCATTTTTGAGGCTGTCACATAACTAAAAAGAGAGAACAGATTATATATATATATATATATATATACACATGCACACATTTCTTTAAATAAAATACAGGATAAAATGTAGAAATAACTGCTTGCTGTACCTCTCTCCACTGATCTCCACAGTAACCTGCTCAAAGGGCTCCAGGACTCTGCACACCTCCTCCACCACCTCCCATTCCTCTTGGGTCAGAGAATCAACAGGTGCACTGACAATGGCCAGCGTAGAGATGATGGCATCCTTTGACTCGAGAAACCGTTTCAACATATAAAATGTTGAATTCCACCTTGTAGGGCAGTCTTGTTTAGGCCTTAGCTCAGGCATTCCCATCTGGCGTTGTGTAGACTTTAGTTTTTCAGCACCTACTGTGCTCCTGTGGAAGTATTCCACAGCTGCTTTCACTTTGTCCACAGTGGGCTTCATCACCTTCAGAGCATCTCTTACAATCAGGTTGATTGTGTGGGCAAGACATGGATGATGGGTCCACTTTAATATTTTCACGGCTTTGGTAATGTTAGCTGCATTGTCAGTAACACAACAGACGACTTTCCCATCTACATGCCATTCTTTTGCCACTCTCAACAGTTCCTCTGCCAAGTTCTCTGAGGTGTGTCTGTCGCTGAACTCAAAGCAGTCTAGAAGACAGCTAGACATTGAAAAATCTTCAATAAAGTGACAGGTAACTGACATGTAATTAGTGGTTATCCTTGACGTCCAGCAGTCAGTGGTAAGGCAAACTGCAGTAGCTTTTTTGACTCTTTCCTGCACTGAAGCCCTTGTGCTCTCATACAGTTGTGGAATAAGTGATTTTGAAATTACTTTCCTGCTTGGAATTGTGTACATTGGATTTAGACTCCTGCTATAATTTCTAAAACCTCTGTCCTCCACGATCGAAAATGGCTGGAAATCAGTGGCAAACATTTTAGCCAATGCAATATCAATTTGGCCTTGTTTTGCTACAGAGATTGACTTTTGCATAAACTGGTCCATTATAGAAGACTGCATTGCTGTGGGTCGTGGATTAGGCCTACTTGACTGAGTGGATGCATCTCCACGTGAGGTGCTGGCTCCAGTCGCTCCACCAACATCACTAGCGGGACCGCTAGTTTCTCGAAGCTCCGCTAGCTTCACGGTTGGGTGCACAGTTCGCATATGCCGGTGTAGGTTGTGCGTAGAACCGGCTTTATGTGAGATTTTGTTTTGGCAAATTCTACACTGTGCTTTAACATTGTCTACATCAATAAAATGATTCCAAATGCTGCTGTGCTTCCGACTCATTTTCCTGCTTTAGTTTTGTTTTCACAGCTGTTTTTCTTCTCCTCTCCTCCGAGTTTGACACTGTGTGTGTGTGTGTGTGTGTGTGTGCGCGTGATGCTCGCCCCTCCCTCATGGCGTATAATTGGTTGACACCTTGTGTATGATTGACAGTAACAGAATGTGAGGCTGATCAGACAGTCGAAACGAATGTGCGCGCCTTTAGGCTTGGGCTATAATTTTTTTTCTTTCTTTGAATTAGTCAATATAAATAAAATTCATAAATTATTTCATTATTACATAATGTTTTAATTTCTATAGGCTATATTTTCTAAGAGAGTCGGCTCTTCAGATATGCGAGCTAGCTCCCGTCGTTCACCTACAAGAGCCGGCTCTTAGAGCCGGCTCATTCGCGAACGACCCATCACTACTATTTAACAATTTGGTCTTAAGTGTTGGAATGTGCAACAAACAAAGTAATTTCTCCTACGTTGAAATCATTTTAAATAATTACATTTTCAGATTTTTATGCAGAAACAACAATTGATTGACATGCTCATAAGAGATCTAGTGACAGCAGAATATCTCGCTTAACTACAACTGGGGAATTGCCGTTTCTTTTAAAAACTTTTATGCTTATTTAAGACATAACCAACTGTGTTTAGAGGATACTTACTGAGAACGAACTTTTTGACATCATTTTGCGTGTTTTAGTCTGTGAAAGCGATATAATCTCGCGAGCGTATGTGAGGCGCCTTTACTAGTCTATGTATGCACGCAGAGAAAAACAACTCAAAGAGAGCGCGCGCAAGTACTGAATAGTTTAAAATCGTTTGAATGTTTAAACTGGTAAGACTTAAAGACGTGCAAATGGTAAACTTTAGTCACGATGCAATGCTGGCCCGAATATGCAAGTGAATATTGTGTCCCGACTCCTGAACGCGAGCGTGTAGTTTCACCGGCTGCAGCGCTTGACGCTTGCCTTGAGCAGCTCTTTGAGAGACGAGAGAGAGAAGACGCAGCACCATTGAACTCACGTTTGTGAAATTGCGTCTCGCAGAAAGTTTTAAAATGACTGATTTGATTTATGATCTGTGTGGATTCATTTACTAATACAACCGTACCTACATGCTAAAGTGAATCAATGTTTGCGGGAATGATTAAAATTGCGCAATAGCCTGCCGCGCCGAAATTCGATCCCTGAATTGGCTACATTAAAAAGCACAACAGTATCGATACGGAAGCTGCTGTATCGATACGCGCATCGCCAGGAGTTCATGACGATGTATCGCAGTATCGATATTCTGAGCACAGCCCTACAGTATATATCCCTGATTTTATTAGTTTTGTTTTTTTTTGGCAATGTGTAAAACTGAAGCATGGAACCTATAGCCACTTGCATAGTCTTAGAAGGATTGTTTTGTGATAGTGCTGTTTGTCTTTTGCTTTGAGGACTTAAGAACTGAGATAAAAGCTTTTGTATCTCTGAATTAACACGTTAATGTTTGTTTCAATCCAGTACTTTGGTAAGTGAATATATGGATAGTTAGTGGCTTTACCTCTCTTTAATGCCCTCTTTAAGCTGTTGATGAGTGATTTTGTCAGTTTGCAGAGTGTCTTCTGAGTTTGGTTGTCTAACTATAATCCTCTAATCACTTTTTATCAGCTCCTTTAGGCTTGAACATATTCAAACATTTGCAAACATATAATGGTTGGAAGTTACTTTCAGGGATTTTATAGTTAATTATTTGTCAGTTACATGCCCACCAATATGCCCCCGCCCCCCACAAGAATGTTAAATTGGACATGGTTAATGCTTTCTGCAGTGAGAGCATCTGCCTGGCTGCTCCACTCAACTGATTCCAGCTGCAACCTTTGTTTTTGCTTTATCATAGATGTCAATGAGAGATCCAACAAGCTGCTCCCATGAACCTCCTGTAGAAACACTGGGTCTTTTATAGACCACAGTACACGCATTTTTTATGCCCCTTGCTATGACCGTGCCAATATGCAAAATGTACTATGTCCATGTTAAATTCATATACACGCATGCATACTTTATAGTACTATGATTTATTCATTCAATTTAAAACAAGGTTTTTTTTTTTGGTTTTTTTTTTGTCTTTCCAATTGTACAGGTCAGAGTGGTCTGGGTAAATCCACACTAATGAACACACTTTTTAAATCTAAAGTGAGTCGCAGATCTGTGATGACAACTGAGGAAGAGCGAATTCCCAAGACCATTGAAATCAAGTCCATCAGTCATGGTAAAAAGGCCTAATGAACTAAAACTAAAACGGATAAGCAGAAGTCTTATTTTAACAATTCTGACTTTCTCATAAGTTTGGTTATCTACAGTGCACATTTACCTCTTCAAACTCATCTTGTATACAGATATTGAGGAAAAAGGAGTGAGAATGAAGCTGACCGTCATCGATACACCAGGCTTTGGAGACCAGATAAACAATGAGAACTGGTTAGTATCTCCTTATTTATCAGTCAGTACTGATACCTGCTATGAAAACCATATCAATATATATATATATACCATGGAGTATTATTAACTTAATACTAACTGCTATTGAACTATTTCATAGTTTACCTGGTGGTTGTGTTAGATCTCATGTGTTTTCTGGTGTCTCCCTGTCTCTCTGATCCGTTTGCAGCTGGCAGCCCATCATGAAGTTCATTAATGCACAATACGAACAGTATTTACAGGAAGAGATCAACATCAACAGGAAGAAGAGGATTCCAGACTCACGAGTCCACTGCTGCATATACTTTATTCCTCCTACTGGACACTGGTGAGACACACACAAACACACACACACACATGCACGCACTTGCTTTTGTTACATTATGTTTCTTTAGACGGGAAGGCATTGTTAAAATCTGTATATATCTTTGGTTAAATCCATACTATAAACTGCTGCTCACCGCACTCAGGTGTGAAGTCATGGTGAAGAATCGTTAACCTTGTTATTTAAGTTTTATAGGTTTTAGCTCTATGTAGTGTTTTCTTTTTTATATTTTGTTGTAAAAGTTGTATGTTTCAAGTCACAATCTGCGTGATTAGTCTTATCTACAGTGAAGTTTCTTCCATTTCAATGAGAAAATACAACTTGTTTTTGAGTATAGAGTAAACTATATATATATATAGTTAACTCTATATAACCTTTTATTTTTTGCTTAACAAACTGCTACACAATATATGAAAGTCCTACAGTGCATCACTGTTATGGAATGTTAACACTCAGCTTAAAGGTAGGGTAGGCAGAATTTTTCTAAATTTTTCCAGGGTTCTCAAGTCTCACGCATTGGCCGTGAGACACACGCAATTCAACCAGTTCACACGCTGACACGCCACACCGTGTATTTCTCACGCTGAAAATCAATGCCAACCAAGTTGTCCTGCAAGATTTATATATAACGTTGTATACGAGGCGCAGGCACACAACGTGAAGTTTCCTGCGCCAGCACGTATCTCGGCCAGATTGCGTTCGTTAATAGGCAATATAGATGCGCGAACACACGGAAGTTGACGGAAAATTCTCGGCCACCGTACGTTCGTTACTAGGTAACCAACAACATCGCGCGAACACACGTCGTGATCATACCTGTCAACATTTGGTTTTCAAAATCCGGGAGATTTGTGCAGAGACCGTTCGACTGGAGGGTCCGGGAGATTGGGCTAAAAAACGGGAGTGTTGACAGGTATGGTCGTGATGGAGAAGTGCATGCATGTTGGAAGAAAGCTCGTCTAACATTTTTAGGCTAGAACTTAATATATAGCCCATCGTATACATTATTATTGATGCAGTCAAAAACTCTACAACTACTTTGCAACCCGGCCAGAAGCTTTGGCTCAGTTTGGCTAGCTTACGTTATCTGAAACTAAGGGAAATGTTAGTGGGTATGGGAAAGAATGAAGATGTATTTCTTCATTTTATTTTAAATTATATATTACACTGTATTAATAGTCTTTCTAGTTACATTAAGGCTATATGTATTAAAGCAGAGTGCTCTGGGTAATATTTTATATCCTGTCAAAAAATACATTAATCATTGCCATTGCATTTTAATTTTATTTTTATTTTTGTATAGGCCTATTTGTAATTTTGAAATATAACATTAAAGGGTATATTTTATGTGATTAATTACTCTGTCATTTATCAGATTTACCAATTGTTATAATTTCAATTTGTGCTGCTGGTTAATTATGAACAATGGGTAAAATTGGGGGGCGGGGATGGGTGGTGGCGGGGCTCCATTGGGGCTCCTCCCCTAACCGCATGTGATCTCACTCGCTTTTGATAAAACTTGAGAACCCTGTTTTTCCCCCCAAATTTGTTTAAACTCTCTATATATACCAACACATAATTAAAATGTAAGTACTCTGAAAAAGAAAGTATAAAAATCGAGTGTCTGTAGTCCTCTCAGTGCTGCAATAAACACAGCTACTTATTTCCATTCGGGACGAATGAAATGATTGGCTGGGCGACTGTCACTCTCTCGCCACCATGGCTACCACCCCTGCTGCTACAGGAGCTGCCCACACGCGCGCACCCATTTAACTCGAGTGGAAGAAGCACGGACGCTAGGAAGAAGAATCACAATTATGGCCGAGAATTTAGCCGTCAAAATTCCCAGTACCTGCATATACAGTCAGCGAAGGCAAAAAAGGAAGACAGTATATGAAAAGGCCATGCCCAAAAAGTCTTGGATAAAGCAAGCAATATCGGGCCTTTCCAGCGATGGACAACTGATAAAGTTAGGTATTTTATTACATGTGGCACTCGGCACTGGTAAACGCGTCCAGCTGAGCCCGGTCGGCATCACGCGTTCATGTGTTGAGCCCAAACGGGAGGGGTTGGGAGTGAATGGAGTAAGTAGCTGTGTTTATTGCAGCCCTGAGAGGACTACAGACACTTGAATTTTATACTTTCTTTTTCAGAGTACTTACATTTTAATTATGTATTGGTATATAAAGACAGTTTAAACAAATTTGGGAATTTTTATTTTTTTGAAAAATCCTGCCTACCCTACCTTTTAACTTGAACCACAAGTTTATTTAACTCAGATCCACACCTTTGTATTTTGGAGTTTATAGAACGCTAAAAGTTTTAACATAAAAGTTTTGTGCACTTTTTTTTGCATTTGGAATATTTAGTTAATACAGGTATGTGACCTGTATATTTGAGAAAAATGGTGCGCAAACTTTTTCATTGTTTTTTTTAGTAAAAATTATAAAATGAAATTTGAGACCCTTCACAATCTGATCAGAAGTTGTTACATGAAATGCGTTACTACAAGGCATAAACACTCTTGTGATCGGATCACTAAGATGAATCTTCACTGTGTGTGTGTTTACGCATGTTTAATGGGGCTAGAAGAAAAAATAACATTGTGTGGTCCTGCAAGTGGTTGGCTGTCTTGTTTTCTATGTATGTGTGTAGTGTCTGCACAGGAGATAGGAGGGCTTGGGCGGTTAAGTCTTTAAAAGAGAGCATTTCCTTCTATGAGTGTGTTGGTGTGCACACTGTTATTAGATACTGTCTCGCAGCTGCTGCGTGCTTGTAAGATATCTGAACAGCTGCTCGTCTTGCCACATGTCATATAAGTCGCACACAGACTTCAGTTCCTGTGTTTGAAAATGTGTCCAGGAAACAGCTCCATTCACCTCAAGAGCATAAGTGGAAGTATGGGTGGAGCCAAATGGGCAATGGGCCTAGCAGAAATCTGATTGGCCCCTTTTTTTCTCCTGTCTTGGAAATGTATTGGTTATAGTAAGCCGAAAGGATTTGTCCAAACAAACCTTTGGATGTTCCAATGGAGTGCCATCAGACAATCAGTATTCATGGACATAATATTCACTACGAACATGACATTTACTACTAACTGAATATTGCAGAGCGGGATTTGCACAGCTTTTGGTAATATGTATTGTACACTATGAGGTTATAAATTATAAGAACATGCTATCATTCATATGTCACATGAAATTAATTTGGCATCTCTGCATTTTTTGGCAGCACCAACCATCTTAACTGTTACTTATTCAGTTTTCAGAGAATTCCAGGAAGTACTTGAACTTATGGTTGCAATTGTGTATTTTAAATGACATGTAAATAAGGCTTTTAAGCAATTTAACTCACACAATGTTACATAACATATAGCTGTATGATTTTCAGTTAGTTATTATGACATATTTACACAATGAGAAAGTACTATGTTTAAAATTGTAGCCCTGAATAATGTTGTGTAATAGCAGTGTGATGTCTTTGCATGTATTATTACAGATATTTATTTATGTTGGCAAGTGCCTTCAGGGTTTAAGCATCAGACATCAAGACCAGAATTCACTGTCAGCATTTGGCTTGTCACTTTTAAATCATCATGTTTTCAGAAAAGCAGAAACCAACTATAAGCTCTGTAGTTGTTAATCAATCCCAGAATTAGCTGTCAGCACTGGCTGCAAATTTGCCATGAGGTTCATTTTTGGACATTTCACACAGATCCTTTGAGACCTTGTGGAGACTTTTATAATCTCATTAGTGTATGTTGCACTCTGGTGGCTAGCCATTTCATTGTGGCTTATTGGAAAACAGGAAGTGAAATGAGAAGTATCCACCACAGATGGTGATTCCTTCCTCTATGAAAGAATTATGATACAGATGTGGGTAGGTGCTCAAATATCAAATTGGTATTTTCCCTGCCAGGGCTCATGCAAGTTATGTGCATCTGATAATGCAATACGTTTCCTTTCAAATATACATTAAGATATAAATTAAATTAAATTAAATTCAAACCTTAATTCTGTTTTTTGGGTTTACACTTTTTAACATCATATAGTGTACTGCATGTGTGAAGGTAATGCTTATATAATTAAAGATTCATGTAATCGTGAATACACGTAATTCCTCAGAGCTTCTCCTGCACGTGTATATATTGCGCTTCCTATAGCACTCAGCAGAATATTCAAAGCCCTCAAGCTCTGCAGTCCTCCCCATGTGATAGTAAAGCCCAGATTGTGACATATTTTTCACAGAGACTAAGAGGCTCTGTGCATGTTCCTTTCAGTTTATTAAAAAGACAAAATGCAGTGTCATCTGTCATGTGAGATGAGTGAACCGGATGTTTAGACATTAAATATGTCAGTGTTGCTTGTTTGTTTGTGCCTTGTGGTTGTGAATGCAGTACACTCAAATCTACCCAGCAGACCTAAATACACATGCCAGCTTGTTATATGTACAAGTTTTTTAGTACAAGTAATGCAAAGTCACAAGCACAGAAGAAAGTTCAACATATCCTTAAGGGGGTACTTCACCCAAAAATTATTTTTTTCATAATTTACTCTCCCTTATGTTGTTCCAAACTCGTATGGTTTTCTTTCTAGTTTAGACCATTTCTTTTTATTATTGCTTTTATTTGAACAAAAAAAGGACCACAAAAGTAGTCCATACTAACGAGGTCATATGAGCTTTGTGTGATAAACAAGTCATTATTCACAGAAAATATAAATGCTATTGTGTGATTTTGCAACGCAGTCTCATGAAAGTGCGTATCAATACCACGAATGTTATTTCTCGTGTCATTTATACGCCAAAAATGTTTTTTGCGTGTAAATGCTACGCACTGAAAACCGCTTGGGTAGGGTTAGGGGGAGGGGGAAGGGGGTTGCGTGCGTATTACACGCCAAAAACTGCGTATCATATGCACGCGAAAACTGCGTATCATATACACGCAAAAACTATTTTTGCCGTATAAATGGCACGAGAAATAACATTTGTGGTATTGATACGCACTTTCATGAGATCGGGCTCGATTTTGACATACTTTATTCGAACTGGGGACATCATGACTGTTACGAGACAAACAAGTACCAATAACGTACCATATTATTTAGATATGAAAACTTGAATGAGATTTCAGAACTGCAGCAATATGCTGCTAATTGTGCTTTTTGTCATTTTTGAGCTAGACAGTCCCAGTCACCATTCACTTCCGCTGTGTGGAAAAGAACAGCGTCAACTTGTTTCACATAAGAAAGAAAGTCATATTGATATAAGGGTGAATACGTTTCTCCCCCACTTCTTAAACTTTTAACCATCTGTAGTAAATTCTTCACATTGGTAGTTTGTCAGTCTTTTGATGCCTTGTTAATTATTTGTGCTGCTCTTACAGTATTAGAATGAGATACTTGAGGTTAGGCTTTTACACTCTACTACTTTAAATGTTTTACATAAAGATTAAACATTAGATCGACTTAATAGACATTACGCAATGATCTTCAATTTGTCCATTTTGAGCCTGATTGTTTTCTTCCTTGTTTTAGTTTGCGGCCAATTGACATTGAGTTTATGAGACACCTAAGTAAAGTGGTGAACATCGTTCCTGTTATCGCCAAAGCAGACACACTGACCCTGGAGGAGAGAGACTTCTTCAAAAAGAAGGTGAGTTCCACAGAATGTATATAATGGACTTCTTCCAACAGTATGATGAGAGGTTTTATTACATCTTTTCAATTATTCACCTTATAAATTGCTGGTGAGGGTCTTTTCCCTCTTGTCTATATCATTCATCCGGGTCATAAAATGAATTGTTTGGGAGCATCTGGCATCTTTCCATTAATTTGAGCACATTTTGCCTCGCTCATCCAAAAAGCTACACCAGTTGTATAATGCTGGATTTTTTTTTAAGCATTTAACCTCATTACAAACTGTCATCACACAATGTCTGTGAGAACCTCTGTGGGTAAATATCTGTGGGAATCACTTTCCTGATGGTGTAAATTGGTGCAAAACTCTTCCCCCCCTGAGCATTTCTTGTTGGCTTGTTGAGTAACAGACTACACTTAGGCATGTGCATAATGATAGATGATAGATGCTGATTATTTGGTACAGTGTTATAGCATTTTGAAATGCGTTCTATCATTATAATATTATTATTAAATTTACGTGCCCACTTAAATAACAACTTATCCTCCTTGCAATTGCATCTCTTCTCTTATGAGTATTGCAACTAGGCAAAGTTGTAATGCATGCACAGCTGGTTCAAGCACCTTCATTTGCCAATGACATGTTTGACATAAAATTAACTTTTTAAATAAAATATGTGGCACATACCTAACAATACCCTTCAGCTTTTGACTATATTCACGATATACCATAGGCTGGTACTTTTTTGCTTAATTGAAGTATTGGTTGTTTTATATCCTATCATAATCTAGCATTGTTTTTAATCTATTTAAAAGGGCTCTCTATAACCACCCATAATTTGTAGAACTGATATGTGGAAAATATCTTCAGTCATGCTTGGACATTCTTAATTATGGAGGAAAAGCCCTAGAACCTAGATCTTGAGTATTTTTGGATTCTTTTTTTGGGTTCAGGGCCCGGTGAGACATTTAGTGTTTTGTTTGACCTCAACTTAAACTGTAACTCGGCAGAACTTCAAAGGCTGGTAGAGGCGGTTTACAGGACAGATCCAGCAGTGGGCAGCTGGAGTTGGTACAGCATATGGACTGCACAAACATGTGAACTGATGACTTACTCTCTGGTGTACAGAAATAATAGGGTATCCAAAAGTAAGAAGATATATCTTGAGGACTGCATGTATCTAGCTGTTTAGTATGTTCATTTAAAGTGAAGTGATTGGCTACTGATTGAAGTGATTAAATTAGTATTATTACTTCATGTGTTTATTCAATGAACATGTCTGCCTGTGCTCTTGTAGTAGGTGAAGGCAACTTTATCCTTCACATACTTCACCTCGCATGACGTCTGTTGGTTTTTCCTTTGTAAAAGATGCCAGAGGAAACTCAGTGGGCGTCCAAGCTACCGTTTCCTCCTAACATTTGCTTCACCTGCCAAACGGAACAAACTGTAGGCTCCAGAAGCTCTTCAGGCTTGTACGCAACTGTTATGTTTGGCTGTGTGGTCAGCGCACAATTCTTAGATCCTTTCCCTCCACCCCACGTGACCTTTGACCTGACAGGAGAGTGGGGTGACTATTTTCAACCTTGAGAACATTGATGTGGACTTCCTGAATTTGTCTGGTTTATTTGCTTTAATTTTCAGCTCAGGACATCAAGCACATAGAAGCAGAGAATCAAAACATACACCAGATCAGAGTGTATTCTGTGAAGGGTGTAGTTTTGATTCTTCGTCATTCATTAAAGCCTCCCGCAGGCTGAAAGCTCTCTCACTGTGTTTTTTTTTCATTATGCTCCCAATGGCCTGTTTAAATCTTCACTGCCAGAGGTCTGAATTCATGTGGGTTACGATAATTCAGTTTGACATCTGAAAAGCGACGGCGTGGTGACCCATAATATACAGTAGAAAGTCTAAAGGAAAAGTTCACCCAGAAAATTAAAACAATTCTGTCACCCTTCTACTCTTCTTTATATCGTTCCAGACCCGAATGACTTTCTTTCTTCTGTGGAACACAAATGGAGAAACCATGAATTACTGGCTGCTCATTTCCTTATAATGAAATTGAAGGGGGATTCAGGCTGTTGACTAAGGGTGTATTCACACCTGCCTTGTTTGGTTCGATTGAATCGAACTCTAGTTCGTTTCCCCCCTTGGTGCGGACCTTTTGGGCAGGTGTGAATACAGCAATCGAACTCGGGTGCGGACCAAACAACCGAACCGAGACCCAGCTGAAGAGGTGGTCTCGGTACGGTTCCAAACGAACTCTGGTACGGTTCGTTTACGGTGTGAACATGAACCGACCCAATTGCAAGAAAGCACTGCGCGAGCTGCCTTCAGACATCCCAAGTCTCCCGGAAGTTCAGGGAATCTCCCGCATATTGATAGCGTCTCCCTGAATTAGTTCAAATCTCCCGGATTCAGGAGCGCGTATGCGAGACAGAACACACTGCGCGCGCACGGCAGCCTCACGAAAGCTAGTCGCACATCGTCGTCTTCTCAAAATCCGAATTACAACATTGTATAGATGACATTGTATCATATGATACTCATTAGTTTCTTCATATTGCGTTTGTACAGAATAACACAAAATTAGTAAAAGAACAAATATTGCAGTACGAAATATCTCCATGCTGAGCCTTTTTTGCATTTCCTGATTTCCCTACTTGAGAATCCTTGTCCAATGAATGGACGACCTTAGCACACATGTGGTTTTGTTTACAAATTTTGGTTCACTTGCAAAAAGAGCAGTGTGAAAGGGAACCGTACCAAAACAAAAAAATAAACATTTTATTTGGTCCGGACCAAAGCAAGTGAACTATCGGACTTTTCTGGTGTGAATACACCCTAAAACTAGCACTGGTAACTAAAACTGTTTAAAAAAAAAAAATTGTTTAAAATAATGCTAAATAAAAAGGACTTAAAACATGTAATGTAAAAACCTTATGGAACTACTTACTAAGAAATTCTGCTTTGGCAGCGAACTGAAATAAAGTAAGTTGAAGAATTAAAACTTGAGTTTATTTTCTTATAAAACACATTTCTGTTACAACAAGTTCAGCCACAATAATAAATCCAAACATTACTAAATAAAATAAAAAAACGACATAAAAGGCCAACATTTTGTTCAGTTAAACTAAACCTAAAATAAATATAAAAATGAAAGCTAAATAATATGTAATAATAAGCTATAATAATATAAGCTAAGAAATACATATAACAAGTAAAAGCATGACAAACAACAAAATAAGTACTAACACTTAAACTAAACTTAAAGTGAAATAAAAATATAAAAATAAAAGATAATTACAAATATTAATAAATACTATAATGGTATATAAATAATTTGAAAAATAGCATTGGTCCATATGACTACACTATATTCCAAGTGTTCAGAATCCATATGTTTGGATGTTTTGTCATTTGACAAAAGTATGGACTACTTGAAACTTGGATCTCTTTCATTATGTGGAAAAGGTCTAAATGATTTGTTTACAAATAGGAATAATTCTATTCTCAATCTTAACTCACCAAGTCAATAGTTAACAGCTCAAAATAGGGGAAATTATCAGTGAAAAACCGTTTGTACATCACAAAAAGTTACTGTATAACCTCTGATGATTTGGAATATATTGAGATGAATGGTAATTTTGTATGATGCCACTGCATCCTTTTTGAAGCTTGAACTGAACTCTCCAAACCCTATTTATTTCACGGAAAAGGGCAACCTGTACATTCTTTAGCATTTCTTCTGTGTTCTTAAGTAAATTATGACATCATTTTCTTTTTCAGGGGAACTATTTCTTTAATTTCATGTTTTTTCTTGAGGCCTTTACTTATTAATGTGTTTAACAAGAGTTGAACTCTTACTAATTTTGTCTGTTTTTTTTTTTTAATAAATCATCCTCTTTTGTGGACAAGATAATTAGCACTCTTTCTGTATAGGATGCCTCATAAATAACTACATAACCTAATGTGCTGTGCACACGCATGCATGTCCTCCATAGATGAACAAAGAACTAAACAATGATTCATGGCTTTTTTTTCCTGCTGTGTGTATGTGCAGATTAGAGAGGACTTGCGAGCCAATGAAATCGACATCTATCCTCAAAAGGAGTTTGATGAGGATGCAGAAGACAGAGTGATTAATGAGAAGATCAGGGTATGTCTACTTGTCACTTTACATCTCTATCACTCAGTCACTTACTTTTATTGGTGCATGCGTTGAAAAGAACTGTCTTGTTTATGACACACTTCATGGAGTAAGCTTTTGAGTCTTCCGTTTGAGCCTAGCTGGGCTGTATATTGTTATTCCAAGTGTTGCTTTTGTATGTTGAGCGTTTCCATGTGATGTGTGTTATAGGAGATGATCCCTTTTGCTGTGGTAGGAAGTGATCTAGAATATCAGGTCAATGGAAAAAGACTTCTGGGCAGGAAAACAAGATGGGGGACAGTAGAAGGTAACACACACACACACAGACACACACACACACAGACACACACACACACACAC
Organism: Semotilus atromaculatus; assembly: GCA_031834385.1. Classification (NCBI taxonomy): domain Eukaryota; kingdom Metazoa; phylum Chordata; class Actinopteri; order Cypriniformes; family Leuciscidae; genus Semotilus; species Semotilus atromaculatus. Next base: position 20,574,727 of record JAULUF010000007.1, read on the forward strand.
ACACACACAGACACACACAGACAGTGTTTTCATGTTTTATGGGGACTTTTCATAGATTTAATGTACAAATTATACTGTACACTGTACATATACAACTGTATATTCTATCCCCCTACTACCCCTACCCCTATACCTACCATATTTTTATATGTCATTAAAACATTTATTCAAATGGAAAATAAGTGTTAATTCTGTAATGTTTAAAAATGGATAAAAATGATCATAGAGCTTCAGCAAAAATGAAATATCAGGAACGAGAAGGGCATCAAAGCATTGCAATTACAAGTCAACCAGAAAGATTAAAATTAAGGTCATAAAGTATATGAAAATATAATCTAGTTATTGTGGTTTAGCTTTAGTGTTGATTGCATTTAATGCTGTTTTAGTATAAACATAATGTATACATTCACATCTGTGTGGTTCTTATTCTTGCTGCCAAGAGCAGATCAAGTTCCTGGACCCGAATCTTAGTTACAGAGAATTCAAACTACCGTACTCTTTCACATACAGTAGAAAATGTTTTATCAATAGTAATTCGAAAAGCTCTATCTTGCATGGACAAGAAAGTTGTAAAAGTTAATTGATTGAAAGTAGTAACTATCATACAGCATGTGAAGAGTGTTGGAAGTGCAGCCGTCTTTTTCGTTCAAACATTAAGATGTTTGCATTTTACATACCACGGTAAAGTGGCATTCAGACTAACAGTTATTGACTGGAGGTCATTGATATACAATGAAAATGTGATTAACAATAGGAGCACAGATCAGCTCATCTGACCTTTTAGGCAAATAGTATTTAGAGAGTCAGTATGTGTGTAAGAGTTAAAAATAGAGGGGTATGAGGTGCCCCTAGGGACATTATTCAGAATTACCATGCATATACATTTACTTTTCCTCTCACATACACATATGAAACCAAATTCATTCACATACTATAATGAAATGCTCACACACATACAAGTGAAATACTTTTGCAAACACAACTAAAACGCTCTCATACATACAGCTGAAAATATTACGCGCACACACACAACTGAAATGCTCTCATACATACAACTGAAATGCTCACACACATACAAGTGAAATGCTTTTACAAACACAACTGAAACGCTCTCACCTACACAACTGAAAAGCATTTCAGTTTGTTGTTTGCAAGCATTTCAGTTGAAACGGAAGGTGGTTAAAGTCCCCACTCCAGTCCAGTTGGTGGTAGTAGTGCACCTCAAGACGAAAAACTAGAAGATGTTGAAAGAAAGCATAGTAGAAAAGCGCGCCTTTCACAATACAAGCGACCGCAGTTTACCGTTTGTTCGCCCGTCAATCACGCTACACCAATGTCTGCTCAACAGCAAAGAACATTAACCGAGGCAGCGGGCTTGCTGAACACATATTGGCCTCAGCGGAGACCATCAGAACTCTGTCAAATGCCACAACAATCGGGCAGCAAACTTGGGTGTGCTGGGAGTACTGGTTTGAACAAATGTGTAAAAATATCTTTAGAATCGTATGTATGTGTCCTTGGCCATTGTATATTATAAACACAAAGCCTCAAGCTTGGAGAACACACACAACCACACATTACCACATACCTTTTTCGAACCAGCAAAGCCCTCAGACTCCTGGAAGAAATAGGCAAAAGGCATCAGCACAAAGAGACAGAGATTTGAGAAGAGGGACACCAGGTTCCACAGGCCTGAACAAAGAGAAACCTGTTCATTCAACTTTAAGTTCAGCTAACTAACCCGATCAATATAATTTTATATAATAACAGCATTTGGAAAACATCTCCCCTTCTCTTGTTCAGTAAATATTCAGCTTTTAGTTAGTGCGGTTTAACACTTTTTGACATGTTTAAATCCATCCCACAAATTTCCCCTTTCAAAATCAATGAAGAAAATCCAAAAGCCCCAAACAACCCAAAAACTGTACAAAGAAACCATCCGCACAAATGACACCACCTTGTGGCCATGGCTGAAACTAAGGAGAAAAATACTTCAGCTGTAATAAATGGGAGAATGGACTCAGAACAATGTGGCAACACAACAAAATGATATAGTCTAAATATTTTCCAGTGCACAAGTTATTTTCAAGATCATTATTATTTTTTTAAATGAAATGCAAGGACAAATAAAATGGGCTGCGTTTTAAGGAGAACAGCACACAAGTAGCATTTCATTTCCACAGCAGTCTGTGAAAGTCACCTAATGCATGACAGACGAAAAAGAAACAAACTTATGTAGGCATACTTGTAAAGTGACATGTACTGTAAAAATACAGTGAAAACCATTGTACATAGCCATTGTAGGCTACTTAGTTTTTTGGAAGTGACAGCAGGATCTCATAACTTATTATAGCAATTGGTAAGAGGAGGACAGCCCCTCCAGACACTGCCAATGTGAATGTACACAGGTATATACAGAAAGAAAGAAAGAAAGAAAGAAAGAAAGAAAGAAAGAAAGAAAGAAAGAAAGAAAGAAAGAAAGAAAGAGTAAGAATATCATACTGAAATGCTTTCATACAACATAGTGAAATGCTTTTCAGTTGTGTGAGTGAGAGCATTTCAGTTGTGTGTGTGTGACCATAATATTTTCAGCTGTATGTATGAGAGCGTTTCAGTTGTGTTTGTAAAAGCATTTCACTTGTAAGTGTGTGAGCATTTCATTATAGTATGTGAATGAATTTTGGTTTCATATGTGTATGTGAGAGGAAAAGTACGTCTATGCATGGTAATTCTGAATGATGTCCCATGGGGCACTTCATAATGGGGCATCCCATGTCTAGTTGCTTTATGTTTGTCTTTCTCTCCACATTCTTCTTCTTACATTTCCCCATATTGTCATATTTATTTAATATTAATCAGCATCTTATTTTTTTAACTACCAAAAATCAACATAATCCCAAAAAAATGTATTTCCTTAATTGATGGGCTCTTTTAAGAGTCTGTATGCATTCATGCACACACTCACGGTCTCAGTAGTCTATTTTAAATTTTATGTTACTTAAAGGGATAGGTCACCCAAAAATGTTGTCATCATTTACTCACCCTCATTGTTCCAAACCTATATGAGTTTCTTTCTTCTGTTGAACAAAAAAGAACATATTTTAAAGAATATTGGTAACCCGACAGCTGACGGCACCATTGATTTCCATATATTCCTACTATAGAAGTCAATGGGTTACCAACATTTTTAAATTTTTTGGTGAACTATCCCTTTAAAGAAGCATTTTGCTGCTCAAATATGCTTAGTCTGGTGTCATCTATTTTACTGCACTGTCATCTAGTGGCAATAAAATGCTAGCACACCTCAAGCACAATAGCAAATATAGAAACATACAGTTGCAGATAGACGGTTTATTTAACACGCATTTAAAGTGCTAAATTTCTCTATATTGTAATCATTATGTTCACAACTTGTAATAATCACTTCAATGAGCTCATTGTTTCTGCCTTAAATTAAAACATTGTTAGCTAATTGCATGATTTGTAGCATATTATGTACTTGGACATAATCACCTCTGAAAACAGATCACTCTAAATTGTAATGTAGACGCATTTTCTGTAAAGCTGCTTTGAAACAATATTTATTGTGAAAGGCACTATACAATTAAATGTGAATTGAATTATACAATATGTTATGTAAATAATTTGTTAATGGTTTTTCATGACTTACTTACTCTCTAAAACCACACCATCTTACTTTTCCTAATTGTTTTTACAGTTGAGAACACCACGCACTGCGAGTTTGCCTATTTGCGGGACCTGCTCATCAGGTATTCTACAATTCAACATTTCAGTTCTTGGATAAACAAGATGACAGTTCATTTGTTAGTAAATATATTTCAATTGGCTATTAGTGTTTACTCTACTCTGTCTGTTTTCGCTGTTCTAGAACTCACATGCAGAACATCAAAGATATTGCAAGCAGCATCCATTACGAGATGTACCGCGTGCGCAGACTCAATGAGAACAACACACAACCAAACGGGCAGCAAGCAATCAACGCCAACGGCGTACCTGAGCATGAAGTCCTCTCCCATGAGATGTAGATGTTTGTCTGACCGTCCATCCATACCCCCATCAGGCCGTCCATCTATCATTTCTCCTTCTCTCTCTTAATTTTCAACTTTCACTTTGCCTTCATCATTTTGTCATTGTGTCAGTTGACTATTGTTTTACCCCAACAAATATCTGACATGAAAAATCTGTGGAATATGAATCTTTAAGTGTGTAGCAAAATGTGATGTTCTATAATGAGAATTTTATTAAAGATGTGTTAATGTTTTTTCCCCCTCAATGTTCTCATTTATGGTAACTGCTCAGAGCTTAGAAACAATGTCAAAAATCCAACATGCCACTATGCTTAACGTTCTCTAACATATTCATTACAAAATAACACAGTAAAGTGGTTAAATTGCAATTTAATTAACCAATACATACTGTATGGCTATTGGGTATAAAAAATTAGGAGGTCTACAGCATAAAAATGAAAAAGAATATATGTTTTTGACTGTTTGGAAATATAATGGAACAAAGACAAGTGGAAAAGGATAAAAGTATATTACATGACAATGACACATTATACGACTTCTGACTGTGCATTCACACACTTTTAGAAAAGAGCTTTGATTTTGATTGAAGCTTTGTATGAATAACATTTTAGTTAAGTGTAAACATAACTCTGGTTTGGTGTCCCCCTTTTTGTAGTGACTCTGCCCTGTGTTGTATCTTTACTGGTCTATGAAATTCTAATGTGCTTTGTGCCATGTTTGCATTTGTGTGTGTTTTTTAAAGCATAGTTCATTTATTTTGTCATTCTAATTATTGTTGTGCTTTTTAATTGTAAAGGCTTTGACATACTTATGTGAAATTAAATGTTCTTTTTGTTTTAAAGAAAGGCAAACATTTTTTTTTAAGTTGTAAAGTGTTATGTATTTATATACGGCATCATGTTACCCAGATGTAATAGTGTGGCTTTAGTAGGTCAAGTGTTCAGATTTCCAGAATTGCACCACGGTGACCCAAACCAGCTGTACTTTTTTTTTTTTTTTTTGCAACTCTCAGTATTCAGTAAAGCAAGTCCTGAGCCATTCTATTCTCTATCTGTATTCTGTAATATACATGTGACCATGATTTGTTGATAGATGTGTTTCATGCTTCATGTGTTTCATGCTTAGTGGCACCCTACCGTTTTAGACACTTAAGCCACACTTAAAAGGGCAGCAATGTCTTTTCATTATGTACAGTAGCAAAATATCAAAACAAGTGGCATCTCAAGCACACTAATTTATAAGAAATAGATTTTTTTTAACGTCCGTGTCAGCAAGAGGGAGCAGTTTTTATACCTCCACAAAAAAGACATTGACATCAGTTAAAAATTTTTGTTTTTGCTGATGCCATTTGGTTTTAATATTTGGTTTGGTAATTCATTAAAAAAAAATTAAGTGCAACATAAAGTGTACAAAATTTTACTAATATTCTTTTTTGGGGCCAATATATGGACAAATATGGGTGTAATTTTCTCAACAGTTGTGTTTTGGGCATATGCTGACCATTTTTTTATTTAAGAAAAAAAATCGTACCCATTCACAATTCTTATTTTTGGCCATTTGCAGATGATGTGTCACATAATTTGCCTGCATCGTTTAAATGGGTGTACATTTTAAGATTTTTGTTTTATTTATTTTAATAGTTTTTAACCCTGATTCAAAAGATTATAATTTAAAAGATAATCCCCCTCTTTCATAGACACACCAAGTCCCAGACTAAAATGCATGTTTGAGCTGTTTTAACTGAAAGCAACTTGCACTGATATGTCTTAAAATATATCATTGCCATTGTTTTGTCTCAATATGCACATCAGTAATGTTTTTTTGTTTTATTTTTGTTTTTTTCTAAGGCACATTTATAAAAGCAATTTAAATGTCTTAATTATCTAAGGCCTAATCCAGACTTAATCTAAACCCTGTCTATGAAACCGGGCCAATGCATACTGCTAAAAATGGGGACAGTTTTGTTTATAGTCTCAGGTTCCAAAGTCCCACCTATAAGGCTTTTAGTGATTTGCATAATATTTTAAACATGACATGGCTGTCAAAATCCTGGCTGTCATGTTATTTTTCAGTCATAATGAACAGAAACCAAATATCCTAGTCTTTTATTTTTCTATTCAACCCATATTGTGTAATTCATGTATGTCCAGACTAGCCAGAGATATTATATACATCAAAACTGATTATTTTATGAATATTGTACCCTTTGTATTTTGAAGTATTATACAGTAAGATTTATCTTGCACTGTAGATATGGGGGAAAAAAATAAAAATTGCTATTTTTATTGTCATCTAATTTTGCATCTGATTATTTCTAGTTTTAACAAAGACTTGGTTGAACATTGAACAAATATATTGTTTATACTCTTCAGGTTGTAAAATAAAATTAATATAGCTAAATTAAATGAATGCTAGGCTTGTGAATTGTTCTGCATATCATCAAGCGTTGATGTAGGCTAAGTTTATGAATCAAAAGGTAATATGTTTCTTATGTAGGGTCTGAGGTAATAATCATGAGGAAATTATGCTAAACTGAATGTAAGAATACCACAGTGAATGCTTGTAATTTTAAAACAAAGATATGAAACAGACTATATTCTGTACAGAACCCTAATGAAAATGGGAAACATTTTATTTAGTACTTTATCCAGCTATGGAAATAATCCAAATTTCACCAGGAGCTCCCAGCAGAGTAAGAGAGAAATTGATAGTAAATGAAGTAATCTGTATCCTTGGGCATCACGTGTAGCCTATATTCAGTAAGTTACAAGAAAGTGAAAAATATGCCATTAAAAGTTTTTTGTTGTTTTTTTCAAAGGGGAATGACAACAAGACTTTGAGATTGCATGTGTTTACATCTGAGAGATCCAAACTGGATTATATAAACACTGACAAACTGATTGTATTCATTTAAAGGCAACATAACACTGCACATTAATGTCAAAATATTTTATATGACCAATCAAATTAAAGTAGGCGGGCTTTATGTTAACATAAGCTGCTGATTCTGAATGCTGATTCTAAATTCCAGTGCAAAGCTTTAGTAAATGATCATAAAGTGCAACATAAACTCAAGGTAATATATTTTGTCAGCTGTTTTACAATAGAAATGTTAAACGACCAACATAATAGGTGTATAAACTTATAAATGTTTAATAAATGTTTAATTTAGCGATTTTAATAAAAAATAGGCTATAATTTGTAGTGATTCATTGCAATTTGTAACTGTGACGAGACAAGAAACATTAACGAGCAATCAGATTAATAATGAATGTGCACCATGCACATTCTAAAACAGATGAGAAGCATGGCAACGGAATAAGTAAATGCGACATACTGAATGAAAATGCACAAAACATTACAGATGTCGCTTATGGAACAACAGAAATACAGATGATTCCACCAGTAACCCAGTAAACAAAGTAACTATGGTAGGCTACTTTCTGTTTCTGAACAGCATTCAAATATTTCACACAGCCATTCTGATTTTTGTATTTGCTTTGGTGTTCATATCACAGCAACAAATACTTAAAAGGCTACTTAAAGACTTAATAGGCTATTTAACTATGTCTTCTATATTGATTGAAAATGTGCTCCATAGCAACTTTCATTGGCTAAGGACTCGTTTTATTCTGCATCATATTTATGCTCTGGTATTTAGGTCTGCTATTAATATTAGCTTTATTTGAGAATAGTAGAAGTCCCAGTTTACATAGCAATTTACGTAGCAAGATCATTGTGTGTGTGTGTGTGTGTGTGTGTACACACTTGTGGCAGGCATATCTCATATCTCAAGTCCCCCCATAAGAAGTCATCGTCCTCTCTCCTTTCCCTATGATCCTCATCTGTGAAAAGCTCCAAAACAAAAGTCATCCTTCTTAAGATCAGCTAATCAGCGCAATGCTAGCACTTCTGTTCAGACCAAGAAATCCAAGGTAATTGCTGATAATGATTTGTTTTTTGCAACTTTGAAATATTAAATAAAAAAAATTATACTTAATAATTTTGCAATTTTTATGCAATGCGAAATGCAATGATTTTTAGTTTTCTGTTGTGACAGCTCTGTTCGCAATACCCTTGAGCCAATTTTGCAAATGCCCACGTTGTTTGTTAGTCTATCTAAATTGCTAGCATACTAAACATTTGTTCACTTGCGTAATTTTGATTTCCATTCCACCTCATACTGCCTGTCGTCTTTTACCTCCACTCCCCCATCCTGTTCAAATGAACACTCACATGCACACATGCAGTAATTCTCACACCGAGACACTATTCGCTGACTGTCTCCTGGCATGATGCCAAGCCTTTTTACAAAGGAAGGTGGGGCTGTTACCCTACCCATATGCAAATGAATCTCATTTTGATTAAAAGACAGCTGCAAATTTAATTAGATTCTACAGCAGAGAGAAATATCATGTCGGTTCTCTCTGGAGGAGAGTGATTTGCTTGAAATAATGTTTGCCAGTCTTGCACTTGAAGTAAACACAGGAATAAAGAGCAAGGTATGTTGTTGCAGATCTTTTTCGAAGGGCAATGGGGCATTTCTATAGAACATCACTGATGAAAAACCCTCCGGCATCGTTTAAGGAGGTTTGGAGCATTAAAAGCCCAAATAACAAGATAGTAGAAGCCTAAAAGAGCTGTCGTAAATAATAAGCACACAGATTCTTTAAATAAGAGTCATCCTCCCTCCCTCTCTATGATTATATTAGTTATTTAACACATGCAAAAGTGTATGCAGGATCAACATTTTGGTTGAGAATGTTTAAAACAGGTAACCTAGAACCATAGGAAACCAGAATTTTTTTTTGTGTGTTTGTTTTTTTTGTGTGATATCAGTAGGGGAGGACGGGTATGATTGTAACACGGGGAGAGTTGTAACACCACAATTTCCACCAATTAGGGATAAGATAGGAGTCATGTGATCATTTCAGTTCCTCCCTGATACCGCATGGTGGTCAAGTCTGGAAACCGACACATTCTGAATTTATAGAGAAAAAATGATTTTGCGGTAAAAAAGTATATCTTTTTTTTTGACCAAGACTATTTTTTGTCTAGTATCTAAACTATTGCAGATAAAATTGTTTGACTTATATTAGATTAAAATGTTATATTAGATTAAAATGTAGTGTCTTAGGTTTCTTAAAATTTAGTTTCTTCCCCTGCTAATTTCAAACCAGTATACTACAGCTAAACAGTGACTGACTAGGTGGGGTGGGTTGTAACACTTCTTGAAAAAGTGTTACAACCATCCCCTATCATAGAACTGATTGATTTTAATATTTTTATAGAATGCCTATAGGCAGTGGAAAAGAAAGACAGGCAGAGGTGTGACTGCCAGTCTTTAAAAAAAAGCATTGGATGAGGTCACAAAGAAGGGCAGGTCAGACAGATCACACACACACACACACACACACACACACACACACATACACATACACACACACACACACACACACACACACACTTGGTACAATGAAACAGACGTAACATTGACGAGAACGGACGTCTGAGGAAGAACACAGGGTATAAATACACTCTAAGAAATAAATCCGTAAAATAACAGAAAAAGTACTGGCAGCTCATTACCCAGACTTTGTCCCGTAATTAAAAAACTGAAATTTTCGCAGATGGGAGTTTTACTTACTCAAACATGTTCTGAGGGCAGAAAGGAAAATGATTGGTTTACAGATTCAACCAATGAAACTGAAGCAAGGGCGGGGTCAATACGTTTGAATGTGCGCGCGGAAGGATTGCGGAATAGTCGGAATACAAGACAGATCTTCGTAGGAGAAGAACACATTTATTGCAAGGTAAGTGAATTTACTATTATATTTTGTTAAAATTCGACATCCTCTAACGTTTAGTAAGATAATTAGTGAACATTAAAAATGCACAGAACTAATCATCGTCTGAACATCGTAGGCTGTAACTTGTTATGCATTTCGATTCGACTGTTACATCAGTCAACCACAACAAAGCTGCTTATGGGGTAACTGGTGTAAAACATGCTTTTCCAATGCTACCTCTGTCTGTGAAATTGATAGGCTATGCGAGAACAGAACTCGTTCAAATCTCCGCTATATTTCAACGGTCAAAAAGATACATCTCCCGCCCTAGCGCTGCTCTCAGGGCAGGAGTACTGCAATAGTTTCAAATAACTGTTATTTTAGTGTATTACGCGCTGCTCTCAGGGCAGGAGTACTCAATAGATTCAAATCACTGTTATTTTTGTGTATTACGCGCTGCTCTCAGGGCAGGAATACTCAATAGATTCAACTCGCTGTTATTTTAGTGTATTACGCGCTGCTCTCAGGGCAGGAGTACTCAATAGATTCACATCGCTGTTATTTTAGTGTATTATGCGCTGCTCTAAGGGCAGGAGTAGCCTACTCAATAGATTCAAATCACTGTTATGTTAGTGTATTACGCGCTGCTCTCAGGGCAGGAGTACTCAATAGATTCAACTCGCTGTTATTTTTGTGTATTACGCGCTGCTCTCAGGGCAGGAGTACTCAATAGATTCAAATCGCTGTTATTTTAGTGTATTACGCGCTGCTCTCAGGGCAGGAATACTCAATAGATTCAACTCGCTGTTATTTTAGTGTATTACGCGCTGCTCTCAGGGCAGGAGTACTTAATAGATTCAAATCACTGTTATGTTAGTGTATTACGCGCTGCTTTCAGGGCAGGAGTACTCAATAGATTCAACTCGCTGTTATTTTAGTGTATTACGCGCTGCTCTCAGGGCAGGAGTACTCAATAGATTCAAATCGCTGTTATTTTAGTGTATTACGCGCTGCTCTCAGGGCAGGAGTACTCAATATATTCATATCGCTGTTATTTTAGTGTATTACGCGCTGCTCTCAAGGCAGCAGTACTCAATAGATTCAAATCACTGTTATTTTAATGTTTTACGCGCTGCTCTCAGGGCAGGAGTACTCAATAGATTCACATCGCTGTTATTTTAGTGTATTACGCGCTGCTCTCAGGGCAGGAGTGCTCAATAGATTCAAATCACTGTTATTTTAATTTTAGTGTATTACGCGCTGCTCTCAGGGCAGGAGTGCTCAATAGATTCAAATCACTGTTATTTAAATTTTAGTGTATTACGCGCTGCTCTCAGGGCAGGAGTACTCAATAGATTCACATCGCTGTTATTTTAGTGTATTACGCGCTGCTCTCAGGGCAGGAGTGCTCAATAGATTCACATCGCTGTTATTTTAGTGTATTACACGCTGCTCTCAGGGAAGGAGTACTCAATAGATTCAACTCGCCGTTATTTTTAGTGTATTACGCGCTGCTCTCAGGGCAGGAATACTCAATAGATTCAACTCGCTGTTATTTTAGTGTATTACGCGCTGCTCTCAGGGCAGGAGTACTCAATAGATTCACATCGCTGTTATTTTAGTGTATTATGCGCTGCTCTAAGGGCAGGAGAAGCCTACTCAATAGATTCAAATCACTGTTATGTTAGTGTATTACGCGCTGCTCTCAGGGCAGGAGTACTCAATAGATTCAACTCGCTGTTATTTTTGTGTATTACGCGCTGCTCTCAGGGCAGGAGTACTCAATAGATTCAAATCGCTGTTATTTTTGTGTATTACGCGCTGCTCTCAGGGCAGGAATACTCAATAGATTCAACTCGCTGTTATTTTAGTGTATTACGCGCTGCTCTCAGGGCAGGAGTACTCAATAGATTCACATCGCTGTTATTTTAGTGTATTATGGGCTGCTCTAAGGGCAGGAGTACTCAATAGATTCAAATCACTGTTATGTTAGTGTATTACGCGCTGCTTTCAGGGCAGGAGTACTCAATAGATTCAACTCGCTGTTATTTTAGTGTATTACGCGCTGCTCTCAGGGCAGGAGTGCTCAATAGATTCAAATCACTGTTATTTTAATTTTAGTGTATTACGCGCTGCTCTCAGGGCAGGAGTACTCAATAGATTCACATCGCTGTTATTTTAGTGTATTACGCGCTGCTCTCAGGGCAGGAGTGCTCAATAGATTCACATCGCTGTTATTTTAGTGTATTACGCGCTGCTCTCAGGGAAGGAGTACTCAATAGATTCAACTCGCCGTTATTTTTAGTGTATTACGCGCTGCTCTCAGGGCAGGAGTACTCAATAGATTCAAATCACTGTTATTTTTGTGTATTACGCGCTGCTCTCAGGGCAGGAGTGCTCAATAGATTCACATCGCTGTTATTTTAGTGTATTACGCGCTGCTCTCAGGGCAGGAGTACTCAATAGATTCAAATCACTGTTATTTTTAGTGTATTACGCGCTGCTCTCAGGGCAGGAGTACTCAATAGATTCAAATCACTGTTATTTTTGTGTATTACGCGCTGCTCTCAGGGCAGGAGTACTCAATAGATTCAAATCACTGTTATTTTTAGTGTATTACGCGCTGCTCTCAGGGCAGGAGTACTCAATAGATTCAAATCACTGTTATTTTTGTGTATTACGCGCTGCTCTCAGAGCAGGAGTACTCAATAGGTTCAAATCGCTGTTTTTAGTGTATTACGCGCTGCTCTCAGGGCAGGAATACTCAATAGATTCAACTCGCTGTTATTTTAGTGTATTACGCGCTGCTCTCAGGGCAGGAGTACTCAATAGATTCAAATCACTGTTATGTTAGTGTATTACACGCTGCTTTCAGGGCAGGAGTACTCAATAGATTCAACTCGCTGTTATTTTAGTGTATTACGCGCTGCTCTCAGGGCAGGAGTACTCAATAGATTCAAATCGCTGTTATTTTAGTGTATTACGCGCTGCTCTCAGGGCAGGAGTACTCAATAGATTCATATCGCTGTTATTTTAGTGTATTACGCGCTGCTCTCAGGGCAGGAGTACTCAATAGATTCACATCGCTGTTATTTTAGTGTATTACGCGCTGCTCTCAGGGCAGGAGTACTCAATAGATTCAAATCACTGTTATTTTAATTTTAGTGTATTACGCGCTGCTCTCAGGGCAGGAGTGCTCAATAGATTCACATCGCTGTTATTTTAGTGTATTACGCGCTGCTCTCAGGGCAGGAGTACTCAATAGATTCACATCACTGTTATTTTAATGTATTACGCGCTGCTCTCAGGGCAGGAGTACTCAATAGATTCACATCACTGTTATTTTAATGTATTACGCGCTGCTCTCAGGGCAGGAGTACTCAATAGATTCACATCGCTGTTATTTTAGTGTATTACGCGCTGCTCTCAGGGCAGGAGTACTCAATAGATTCACATCACTGTTATTTTAGTGTATTACGCGCTGCTCTCAGGGCAGGAGTACTCAATAGATTCACATCACTGTTATTTTAGTGTATTACGCGCTGCTCTCAGGGCAGGAGTACTCAATAGATTCAAATCACTGTTATTTTAATTGAATGTATTACGCGCTGCTCTCAGGGCAGGAGTACTCAATAGATTCACATCGCTGTTATTTTAGTGTATTACGCGCTGCTCTCAGGGCAGGAGTACTCAATAGATTCACATCGCTGTTATTTAAGTGTATTACGCGCTGCTCTCAGGGCAGGAGTACTCAATAGATTCAAATCACTGTTATTTTAGTGTATTACGCGCTGCTCTCAGGGCAGGAGTACTCAATAGATTCAAATCACTGTTATTTTATTGTGTTACACGCTGCTCTCAGGGCAGGAGTACTCGGTATAGGTTTATTTTTAGTTCGCGTTCCCATGGGTCCTTAAAATCCTTGAAATTCAAGGCCCTGGAAAGTGTTTGAAAATAAACATACATAGATACAGGACAGGTCTAGGGCTGCAACTAACGATTATTTTAATAATCGATTAATCTGTCTTATTTTTTCGATTAATCGATGAATCGGATAAAAAAAACTAAAAATAAAAAACCATTCATTTCTGACCCTTTATTCAAAACAGAACTGACAGTGCAAATTCACAGTGCACAAATATTTCAAATAATTAGAAAGTGCACATATGGGTTGCTCATTGAACATCCCTGAGCTAAAAAAAAAGGACTACAACAAAAAACAAACACATATGCTTTACATAGGCTTTTTTTTAATAATAAAGTGCTCAAAAAGATGTATATTTTTGTTTAAAGGGACCTGAGCTGTCAGAACAATAAATAATTTATACAAAATAAAGAAAAATACAAATAAAAAAACTTAATAGGATTTGTTTGAAGGTCAGAAATTGTTCTCTCTATACTACACTCACAGACGCACACACTCACAGACGCAAACGCTCACAAACTTTTTTCTTTTTTTTTAAATGTGTTATCTTTAACAACATTTTTGACATTTGACAAGCACATGCACACAAAAGACAAGTTTCGTGCTGTCGGATAATAGGTGATAATAATAGCAATAATAATAATTATAACAAGATAATAGCTCTACTCTATCCTAATATTAATTATAAATATAATGTAGCCTATATGAAATATAAATACAATATAAATTATATAAAAAACGATTGACCACCTCTGGTGTGTAAGGTAGGCAGGGGCGGACTGGGACCAAAAAGTGGCCCTGGACTTTCTGGCCCACAGCAGCCCACCACATCCCACATCATAACACATTGGCCTATTAATGTGCAGAATATTTTTTAACACCACTGCAGTTGTCTCATTTACACGCAGGCGCAGAACGCGCATTAGCTATAGCTGACAGTTGGCTGTAGTTCTCTCGCCGTGTACAAGTGTAGCTTTTTTCCCGCGACGTGAGGTGACAGCACAGTCGGCTTTCATCAGGGCTAGTTCACCGGCGTTGGCTTGGTGTGTTCCAGGACGTGAAAGAGGGCGTGTTTCAAGATACGCAATGGAGTAGACTAAACTAATTAACAGGGAGGGAGGGCAATACACTCACATGCACAGAAAATACACTCCTTGTCGGCCGCGCCCGCGCGATCGACTCCCTCATCCATTTGCGTAGAAAAGAAATGTAATATCATGATTAGTGGGGGAAAAAAACAGGTGATGGCTGCGTGTGTGGTGGGCCGGCCCGCCGGCCGTCCTGGAGTACCGGCCGTTCTGTGATTCTCCAGATCACACAGATGGCCAGTCCGCCCCTGAAGGTAGGCATGTTTTGCACCTCATCCTTTCCGAGGATATAGTGAAGTTTCTCATTCAGTCATTTACGGAGTTAAGAATGAAAAATAAAGTGCTGCAAATTTTGGAAAAGATATTTCCCTTATGGTACTTGGGACAGACAAGAAAGTGTTTTCATCTTCTAATTCAAATCACAGTCTGCTAATTCAGTGGTAAGAATTTAATTGTTGTTTTTTATTTATATTGTTGTCCATTAATCGAACTTCCATGCCTCTTATATAATAATTATATTACTATGTACCAATTTACTAATGCTCGGACTAGGGTGGCCATACGTCCGGATTTTGGCCGGACAGTCCGGATTTTAAGCCCCCTGTCCGGCGTCCGGCGCAGCATCAAGCCGGACACTCATTTGTCCTCCTTTTTGGAGAATTTTTTTGGGTTTTTTTAAACAACCTATAAAAATCCCGCATACTGAATCTTGAGCTGCGAATGCGAGACAGAACATAGCCTACTGTATGTGGCTATGTGCGCCAAACCGTGTAGCGCGTGCGCACGGCAGAGAGGGAGAGAGCGAGAGAACTTGCGTGCGAGTTTACAGGTTGGTAAAGGCTTCACAAAAAGAGTACATACTTTTAGGGCGTAGTATAAGTAGGCGAATCGGGACGCAGCCTCGGTCTCTCTCGCACACAACGGTTTCTCTCGGGCGCAAACACACTCGGTATCTTTCGCACACTATTGCTCGCGTGCAGTAGAGATCCACTTTTGCGACACGACTGTCGCGTGGTGTCGCAACGCCTCTGCACATTTGTACGTTGATGGGCGTTCTCGTTATGGGCGTGGTTTTGACCCAGCGGCCAGTCTAGAACAAAGGACCCTCGAGAGACTACTTCTATTGGATAGACGCTTCGCGTTTGACGGATTCATTTGCATAAAGCTGGGCATCGGCCAGCTTTTGGACGCGCAGCATTTTTTCAAATGAAGCGCTGCCTTCCCAGGATGCTTTGCGGGCGCGTTAAAGTCGCGTGATGTCACCCATAGGAATAAAGCGGAGCGCGGCGCGACTGAAGTGTCACATGGACAAGTGGATCCGCACCGATCCGTCTCTCTCGCGCGCAGTGTTCAGACCGGCACCTCAGCTCTGCTCTGCTCCGCTCCGCGCTCAACTCACATTTTTTTTTTTTTATATATACAAAAACTATTGATAGTCGCGCGACGCAACGAATCGATTATGAAATTCGTTGCCAACTTTTTTAACAATCGATTTTAATCGGTTTAATCGATTCGTTGTTGCAGCCATAGACAGGTCCTCAGTCCTCAAATCCATATTATTATTATTATTCCCTCTGGTCCGCTAATTATTATTTGTTATTTCACCAACAATTTGTGGCCTATGCATTCTAGCTTGCTTGATTTAAGTTACTTATGCGCATTTACGCAGTTACGTTAAGTGTTTCCGGTGTGAGGTACTTTGTGTTGTACGTTGACATGACATTCACACGCGCACGAAACTACTACGATGGTACCTCAGTGTTTGTTGTTGGACATAACAAATGTGTCCCCACATTAAGTCCTTGAATTTGAGGGTATTGGACCTGGAAAGTACTTGAAATGTCCTTTGAATTTAACCAAGGTGTGAGTAGGGTATTCTTGCAATACTGGTGGATGCAGTTTCAGGACTGCATTTCTAGGACCCTAGATTTTCTTGTATGTATTAGCAGTTTATAATATTATTTATTTAGCACTTAGGCCTACTATTCAATTCTGTAATAATTTTATTATTTTTCAGGAATAATTTTGTTGTTTAATTGTAAAATTGAATTGATATATTTTCATTACCAACCCCTTACCCTAAACATACACATTGGTAACCCTCTTGAAATATATATATATATATATAAAAATTATAAATAAAGGAATAAATAAAAAAAATTATATATGAGCAACTATATTCTAGTTTTCTAATTCAGTTTTCTTGGAAAAAATTTCTCACACATACACTTCAATTCATTAGCCGCAGTGAAGCGTGGCACATCACGTCTGATGTGCCTTTATTTGTACGTTAATAATATGAAAACCAGGTAATATGAATAGAATAGAAGAAGATAGTATTCTGTATAGTATTGATATTTTGGTATAATTTTTTTCTGTTGATTTTTTTGCTGGTTTTATAGTCTATAGTAAATCTATAGACCTACAAATTGTAAGGGTATTAGATTCTTTCTAATCGTTTCGTTGTTACATCAGTAGACCATTTATTTTCTATGTATTACTGACTTGTTCTTTTATCTTATTCTTCAGTTACCTGAATGAGTTGGCAGCAACTGGATGAATCAAAGGAGCACTGAAGACGCCTCTGATGCTGCCCAGTTTATGATTACAACAGGCCTGGATGCAAAGATGGAGAACGTTTGGTTCCACCTGATACAAGCGCACAATCACATAGAGCTGACTTTGTGATGCATAAATGTGATCGCAAAAGATCCCAATGTGGATCTATGTGCAAATACTTAATTTTCTCACTGAGTATTGTGGAGAAACAAGGACTTTTAGATTTTATCAGGGTTCCTATGCAATTTGGAAAAATATGGCATTGAGTAATTTCCAAATCCGGAAAATATTTTCGTTTCCAGACATTCGTTTACAGTTTTCTAAAATATAAAATGTTCTAAAAATAAATGTATCACAAAAGCAGAATGAATTCATGGCAAAAGTTTAGTGATCATTTAGAGATTGTTTCTCTTTATCATTAGCGAGTCTCTTTCGAACTTATTTAAATGAATGTGCCACTCTTCCAGCAACAGATAAAGGAGCAGTCTACCAGTTAACTTCTGGTGATCGTGCAATATCAAACCACACAGGTTATAACGCATTTTAGGTTTCTTCTCATCCTGTTAGTGCTCATCACTTCGAGAAAACCTATGTAGAAAAAAAAACTGCAGAGATATGTACAGATGATTGTACTGTAAATATAATGCTGTATGAATCATTTATGTTGAATATGTTAAAAAAAACTAGAGAGAGGGTTGAAAATTTAAGTCTGTAAGATTGAAAATAAAGATATTTGAAAATGAACAAAGACATTTGCTTTTTCTGTTTCAATCCCCCTCTTTCCTACCCCAAGGACCATTTGTAATTCCTAAAGGCAGAGATAGTGATCGAGGCCCGTAGGTCAAAATGTGTGGATATTGGGGGTCTAAAAATTGTCACACCTTTAGTACGATGGGGGAAATTATAATTTTCTGATTGGTCAGTTTGAATGTCTCACATGTGTGTTAGACACATGGGCAAGGAAGGCATCAAGAAGATTGTAACAGTTGCTCTGGCCATTTTATTCTCTGGCTCTGTTTCTATGTCTCTTACTCTCTACACTCTCTCCCTCTCTTTCTATCTCTCAGGTAACACTTAACATATATGGTGGGTACTATTAATGGTATACGTTTTTATCATCACATCTATTTTGTAACTATTTTAAGTGTAACCATATAGTGTCATTAGACCCTTTCAATTACATATGATGTGCCAACTAGTTTTGATTAGGTATTGACTTTGAAGGGCTACCCATTGCAAAACAATATCGTCACACTATAGAAACGCTCTGCCACATATTTAGCTATTGTAACTGCGCTTATTTCCGTCTTTGGTATAAGCAGCAGGTGGTAATAGACAAGAAATCTAGTTCCCTTTCGAAAGGGAACTCAACACTGCGTTGATTACGCATTGGGGAACGCCTCAGGCGTGACAGGTGTCTGAAATCACAATCAAATCACGGCAATCACATTGACCGGCGACAGCCCGTGAATCATTAGCGCATGATTAACGAGCGACCTGCTAGTATATAAGGGCGCCTTGCAAACATGACAGATCATCTTATCGTCTTCAGGGACTGTCTGTTTGAAACGCAACTCAAAGAAACGGTAGTAAATGAAACGTGCAGTGAAGGCTGATTATTTTCAGTAGTGTGCAGACCCGTGCCCACGGTTTTTCGTCGCCGGGTGACACACGAGCTGTGCGTTTTCTGCCTGGGTGAAGAGCATGCACGGGAGGTTCTCGAGGGAGCCTCCTGTGCAAACTGTCAGCGTTTTTCTATGAAAACGCTCCGCTCTCGTCTGACCCTCTTCTCGAGTGAAGAGGGCTCAGCATCTGGACCTCGTGGTTCAGGTCCCGCTCGTGCTGAGGCAGAGCGGCAGCTTGCATCATGACGGTCCCAGATGGAGCTATGACGAGGGCGGGCTGCAGGTCGATAAGTAAAAAAAAAAGATAATAATTTTTTAAACTACTGTTCCTGCAGCTGGTGCTCTTCAGCACGGGCAGGAGATGGCTGAGGAGGTTTTTAATCAGATAGATCCTGAACCCTCTCAGCCACCCTGCCCTGTGTATGCAGAGCTAGTGGATGTTATGGGGCGCGCTGCCTGCAGGCTGCAGCTGTCATGGCGGCGCGCTAGAGGAGAGACCGCTTGCAGCATGCTCGACGATCGGTTTCTCCCCGTCCATAAACCACCAGCTCAGGTGAGCCTTCCATTCCTTCCTGACCTGCATACTGAGGTCAAGGGGGCATGGAAGGACCCATACTCGGCTTGTATTCACCAACATCAGCGGGCTAGTCTCGCTGATGTTGAGTGGATCAGAGAGTGTGGGTATGTGTCGATGCCGCCCGTTGACGAGGCGTTTGTAAACTATCTCATGTCTGGGCAGGCGTCGACACTGAGAGCTCCGACCCTGCCATCCAAACCACTGAAAACACAGCTCGTTTGAATGGCAGAGCATACACGGCAGCAGGTCAGGCCGATGCTATACCAGGCCGACCTGCTGGGGGATCTCCATCGCTGAGATCCACATCCACGCCCAGGCAGGTGGGTGGACCTGGCCCTTCACGGTCTGAGGACCATAGGCAGGGCTAGCGAGCCAGCGTCACCTCTCGTGCGCCCCCTCCAGGTAGGGGCAGGATGCAGAAGAAGTGTGACTCCCACATCAGGAGAGATTTGAGGGAGGTTATCCAGCACAAACACATATTGTGTCGGTGATGGATAACCTCCCCGGTGGGTCATGAAATGCCCTTTCCTCTCTTCGACTCCCCAGCGTTCATCACATCAGGCCTGGGGGCGGGCCTATGATGTTGAACTATGTTCTGTTGGCACGCCTTGGCTTAGGCAGTGAGAACGCCTTTTTCAGGCTTGTAAAGTGGTGGACCCCAGGTTTGTATAGAGCTGTCTGTCGAGTCTTCACTCCGCACGCCGCAGGTGAGCCGTTTGGTCTTTTAGGGGTCATTTTCTGTGAATTAAAATTCTGAAATGTATCTCTCTACAGACCTCGTTCCCTGTATAGAGCTATGGGGTCATGTCAACGTAATAAGGTAAGAGACGTTTTTCTGGATTATTAGGGCCCTGAAGTTCCCCTTCAGGTGGCTAGAACGATTCTAAGAAGCTCCTGTGGTTTGGGCTTCTCTTTTGTTTATATATTTATATATATGTAATGGCCAGTTGGCTGTTAGCCACCTCAGGGTAGAGTAGTTGGTCTCTCTCTCATAGAGTTAATTGAAGTTTGACTGACGCTAGAACTTCAAATAGATCTTAGTCCGGTCCAACAGTTGGGACCGTCTGACTTCTTTCCTGAGTACATCGCCCCCCTTGAGCTCTCCCGGCCCGCGCCGGGAGAGCGGTCTTCCGTACGCCACAATTCCCTCGCCCCGGCTGAGGGGACGGGGATTCGGCGCTGGTGGGCTGAGCGATTCTGCAGCCTTTGTTCGGAAATAATAATAACTATTCTTTCTGCGAGGCTGTGGCTCCTCCGAGCCCTCAGGTAGATCTATGCTTACAGGCCGGCCCTCACCAGGGCCGCCCCAGTAGCTGGCCTAGGCTGTGCCAGGGATGGTAGGCGCTCTGTTAAATTACAATTCCGCCTCTGACCCTTCACTTAACATGTATGTTGGTTTCAGTGTCCCTGTACGACAGCCTCCTCCCTTGGGAGTCGTTAGGCCAAGGCCCGCCCCCTTCTCTGCATTCGGGGGTGAGATGAATGCAGCATGGTGCAGAGGCATGGTTTATAAAGATCCTGGGTAGGCCTCAATAGGCCTCCCGGTCCAATGTGTCTTTATTGAGCAGGGCTAGGCCGTCTTTCGCATCACGAAGAGACTGGTTTTGTCTGCCCGGCCCTGCCGTGCAGAACTAGCTTTCGGATCCCGGCCGCCAGTATAGGCTTCACTTACTTCGCTGAGCTACTGCTCGAGCATCGGGTTGTAGGTGCTTGGCTCAACGAGCCCCGCCCCCCTGAGGTTGGACACAGATTAATTTTTCTGTCACCCCTAGAACCGCTGGCAGGCCTGCACCCTGGTAAACCACAGGGTGAGGTGGGAGTATTCCCCTGTGACTCAGGGTAGATCTGAGTCCTCACTTTTAGTTCTGTATTATCCTACCTCGCACCACTATGGCTCGGGTCGAGCGGGAAGTTCTATAAGAAGCCTTCTCTTCTTGTTGGAAGTACGTTCCCTTGAAGCCAGAGCATTGCCATGAGCTGACGCCCCTGCGCTCAGATGGTAGGCCCCTGACTCTGGGGCCTCCGTTTAGGCAGAGTGGCGTATGTTGTACTCCCCTTGTTTTTAAGGGTACTAGCTCTCTTGCTGAGTACACTGCCGTGGGCAATGTGATTAGGCACCATGATGCTGTAGGCGCTGTGTATACAGCTTATCTGCCAACCAAGGCTGCGCCATCAGGTAGTAGGCCCCAGCAGGCCTCCTTGACTGGGCAGCCCCCTGTGGGCACTGCAGGCCAGCCTACCTCTAATCGAGGTTGGCCTTGGTGGTTTGGCAGTTGACTCACCGACAGGTAGTAGGCCTTAATCAGGCCTCCTTGGGAGGTGAGTCCCAACGTTATGGGACATACGGCTAGCTACCTGATAGCGGCTATAAAGTATTAGGCCTCTTGTGTGTGGGCCCAATAGTTATGTTGGTGTAGTATCTCCCAACAGTGTCTCTTTGTAGCAGAACGTACTTGCTATCAGCTAGTAGGCCCAAACAGGCCTCCCTGATAGGCGAGTCCCCAGCTGGCTGGCCCTGTAAGGCCGCCTCAGTACGATCACCCAGTTTCAGCGACCAGTTGCTATCAGGTAGTAGGCCTCACCAGACCTCCCTGAAGTTGAATTCCCATATTATGGTTTTCAGGTAGAAGGCCTCACCAGGCCTCCCTGAAGGAAAATTCCCACATACTGTGGTTATCGGGTAGAAGGCCTCACCAGGCCTCCTTGAAGCTGAGCTCCCACATTTCCTGTGGTTATCAGATAGTAGGCCTCACAGGCCTCCTTGATGGTGAGCTCCCACATTCCCTGTGGTTATCAGGTAGTAGGCCTCACCAGGCCTCCCTGAAGGTGAATTCCCACATTCTATGGTTTCCAGATAGAAGACCTCACCAGGCCTCTCTGAAGTTGAATTCTCACATACTGTGTTTATCGGGTAGAAGGCCTTCACCAGGCCTCCTTGAAGGTGAGCTCCCACATTTCCTGTGGTTATCAGACAGTAGGCCTCACAGGCCTCCTTGAAGGTGAGCTCCCACATTCCCTGTGGTTATCAGGTAGTAGGCCTCACCAGGCCTCCCTGGAGTTGAATTCCCACATTCTGTGGTTTCCAGGTAGTAGGCCTCACCAGGCCTCCCTGAAGCTGAATTCCCACATACTGTGGTTTCCAGGTAGAAGGCCTCACCAGGCCTCCCTGCAGTTGAATTCTCACATACTGTGAATCCCACATACTATGATTTCCAGGTGGAAGGCCTCACCAGGCCTCCCTGAAGGAAGGCTGACCACATGCTGTGTTTTTCAGGTATTAGGCCCCTCCAGGCCTCCCTAAAGGTGAGCTCCCACATTCTCTGTGGTTATCTGGTAGTAGGCCGATCCAGGCCTCCTTGGAGGTGAGCTCCCACATTCACTGTGGTTATCAGGTAGCAGGCCTCACCAGGCCTCCCTGAGGGTGAGTTCCCCACGTACTATCGCTATCAGGCAGTAGGCCTCTTCAGGCCTCCCTGAAGGAAAGCTGACCACATACTGTGGCTTCAGGTAGTAGGCCTCACCAGGCCTCCCTGTGAGTGGTTTTCCTAGCGGTGCTGGGTTCAGGAAGCTAGTGGCCTCTTGCTATCAGCTCAGCTGGTCTTAGCAGGCAGCTGCTGAAGGCGAGCTTGCGCCTTGGCTCATCTAAAGTGTTCATTCTCTGCTACTGGTTCCCTCCCGGAACCTCTTTTCTGCCTACAGCCTGGTTTTGCCTACCAGGTGGACCATGTGCTCCCCTCATCGAGGGTCACTATGAGCACGCGTTCTCCTGAGTCTGGTCAGACGGTCGTAGGCCTCTCGTGAGGCCTCCCAGTTAGATCAGTCCCTAGGCCTTCACAGGCCTCCTCAATGTTTTGAAACATAAACACTGGGTAGATCCGTGGATCGAGTAGAGAAACTCCCCTCGCTGGTAAGGGTTGAATAGCACTACGCTGAGTCATACTCTCCGGGATATCCCGTCTCTGAGATCCGGGCCGAGTGGTTCGCTGCCAGCTTGCAGTCCCTCGGGCTGGATGCCTACCTAGGCAAATGTCCAGAGGCTCTGTCTTCGGACAGACAGGATGTGGCCAGACTAAGTGTCTATGTATCTGACGTCGGGTCAGGCCATCCTGGTGGCATTTCGGGGTGAGTACGTTCCCCTGAATAGTGACTGGCTGGGGTTCCTTCGGGTTCCCTAGCCACATTCCCTAGAAGGGACCCCTTCTAAATTGGAAGCTGTGGTTCCAGGCCCTGAGCAGGCCCAGGTAGGCCTTTCATGTAACCATGTTTGGAGGTTTCCTGTTGGCTTAGCTTGGGCTTTGACCGTAGGGAGTGCTGTCACTGACAGCCCAGTGTGACCTGTGGGTGAGTGGTTCTAGCGTTTCATTTGAATTTGCTGGTTCTGACAGTTGTCACTGCCACCTGGCATACACTCCCCTTAGCATGGCGGCGTGGGTATATCGTTCCCCAATGCGTAATCAACGCAGTGTTGAGTTCCCTTTCGAAAGGGAACGTCTCTGGTTACGTATGTAACCTTAGTTCCCTGAGAACAGGGAACGAGACACTGCGTTCCTTGCCATGCCTCGGGGCCTGCCTGCCATACAGTCCCTTCAGACGATAAGGTGATCTGTCATGTTTGCAAGGCGCCCTTATATACTAGCAGGTCGCTCGTTAATCATGCGCTAATGATTCACGGGCTGTCGCCGGTCAATGTGATTGCCGTGATTTGATTGTGATTTCAGACACCTGTCACGCCTGAGGCGTTCCCCAATGCGTAATCAACGCAGTGTCTCGTTCCCTGTTCTCAGGGAACTAAGGTTACATACGTAACCAGAGACGTTTTCCGCCATCTTACTGCTAATGTTTCTTTAGTCATTCGGCAATCCTACTGCCTGAACCCCTGTAGGAAATCTATCCTTACAAAAGTATGGAATTTTGATTTAATTTAATGACTGTTGTGCAGAATCTTTGTATAAAATCAAAATGAAAGAACAAATGTTGATAAACAATCACTAATTATATTTTTATTGAACTGTCTTTTGGTCCAATATTACAATAAAATAATTAATTCAAGTATAATTATACTTTCCTTTTTAATAGTATTAAAAGTATTAAACATTTCCAGTGAATTAAATGTATAAAACACAGAAACGTATCACAAAAAATGCAGATCAGAGATGTAGTCATTTTTTTTTCTTTTAGAGGGGTGTCGTTGAACTTGAATGTGATTCCCATTAAACCAGGCCCAAGGCCATGGGTCGCCTGGCCAGATGTCTGTCAGTTCCTCCTTAAATTCTCCAGGAGTGTAGGTCTTCCTGCAAATGAATTACAAAAAAGATTTTGGATTCAATGTAAACCCATAGTCAAAATAAAACAAAAACAACATAAAATGTATTTCACCTGCAGTCTTCAGGTTTGGATATTTAACAATGATTGAACATCCTCATTTTCAAATATTTCCTGGACTTCTTTCTTTTTTGGAGTAAACTTATTGCGAGGGACATTAATGAAACCTTATTGTAAAGTGTTAGCAATGTACACTAACTAGAATTACTAATAGAATTAGCTAAAGACATTTATAACACCCTTAAAACAGCACTAAGGTCACAGTTATATTGTTACTTGGTTCTCACAGTTAAGTGCACGTTGAAGTCAGTTTGGTGCACCTGGAAGGCTAAAATACACAAAAAATAACAGTGATTTGAATCTATTGAGTACTCCTGCCCTGAGAGCAGCGCGTAATACACTAAAATAACAGTGATTTGAATCTATTGAGTACTCCTGCCCTGAGAGCAGCGTGTAATACACTAAAATAACAGCGATGTGAATCTATTGAGTACTCCTGCCCTGAGAGCAGCACGTAATACACTAAAATAACAGCGATGTGAATCTATTGAGTACTCCTGCCCTGAGAGCAGCGCGTAATACACTAAAATAACAGCGAGTTGAATCTATTGAGTATTCCTGCCCTGAGAGCAGCGCGTAATACACTAAAATAACAGTGATTTGAATCTATTGAGTACTCCTGCCCTGAGAGCAGCGCGTAATACACTAAAATAACAGCGAGTTGAATCTATTGAGTATTCCTGCGCTGAGAGCAGTGCGTAATACACAAAAATAACAGTGATTTGAATCTATTGAGTACTCCTGCCCTGAGAGCAGCGCGTAATACACTAAAATAACAGTTATTTGAAACTATTGCAGTACTCCTGCCCTGAGAGCAGCGCGTAATACACTAAAAATAACAGTGATTTAAATCTTTTGAGTACTCCTGCCCTGAGAGCAGCGCGTAATACACTAAAATAACAGCGAGTTGAATCTATTGAGTACTCCTGCCCTGAGAGCAGCGCGTAATACACTAAAATAACAGCGATGTGAATCTATTGAGTACTCCTGCCCTGAGAGCAGCGCGTAATACATTAAAATAACAGTGATTTGAATCTATTGAGTACTCCTGCCCTGAGAGCAGCGCGTAATACACTAAAATAACAGAGATTTGAATCTATTGAGTACTCCTGCCCTGAGAGCAGCGCGTAATACACTAAAAATAACAGCGATTTGAACCTATTGAGTACTCCTGCCCTGAGAGCAGCGCGTAATACACAAAAAATAACAGTGATTTGAATCTATTGAGTACTCCTCCTGCCCTGAGAGCAGCGCGTAATACACTAAAATAACAGTGATTTGAATCTATTGAGTACTTGTCACCGGGTGAAGAAATAGGAACCTTGAGGCCGGGATTTGTTGCATGGGGGAGCGACTTCCGGTGTAACACCGGGACGGTTCCGGCGGCATGTCATGGCCGCCGGCGTTGACGAGCGCCAGCTGTGGACGCTAATCAGGCCGTCATTGGCGAGCACATGCGGGAGTAGACAGATATAAGGAGAAGTTTGAAGACATAGGTTGTCGAGTCTTGGTGCTTGGGTCCTTTTCTTTTGTGTTGGGCTCCCCGTGGTTTCCCCTTGGCGTTCTTGTCAGCAGAAAGCAGCAGCCGCAGCGGATATAAGGGCGGGGATGTTTATACATTGAAGACGGGTGAGTGACGGACCTTTTGGGACAGAGAGGACGGAGTGATTGAGGGCAGCGCTGAAGTTCCGGGCTGTTATCCAGGAGGGAAGTTAAGTACACTGTTCATTGACCTATAAAAGAGTGATGTTATGGAGACTTACCAGGAATATTCTGGATACTGACTCGTGCTGGCAGTGTGTGTTTTCTCTCGTTGTGAATCTCAGAGATCCGACAAAGGAACTGGGCCTTAGAAGATCGTCCTCGAGACCTGATACCCCTATGTGAAAAGCCATCTGTGGATCGTTAGACTCCGCAAAGCTGGAGCGAAGGCCTGTTGTTCACGAGAGGTGATGTGGCATTGCAGTGGTTGAAAGTGTGAAGTGAGCACGCGTGGAGAGTTATAGTATCGATGCATGCACGAGTGTGGAAGACCTAATCATTACCCTCACTCTATAATCTTTGTTCGGGGAAGCCTAACCAGTGGGTCATCCAGAGTCTAATCTGATCTGTTGATTGTAGAGTTGTGTCCAGGTTGCGAGTCATTCTGTGAATTGAGAGACCCTGTGAATCATCATCCTTCTGAATGAGTCTTCGGCTGTCGTTCCGGGAACTGAGAGATCCTGTGAATCATCATCCTTCTGAAGTGAGTCTGCTGACTACTGTGTTCAATCGGCTGTCATTCTGTGAACTGAGATTCTGTGAATCATCATCCTTCTGAAGTGAGTCCGCTGACTACTGTGTTCAATCTGCTGTCATTCTGTGAACTGAGAGATTCTGTGAATCATCATCCTTCTGAAGCGAATCATCTGTTGCCATTCTGCGAACTGGGAGATCCTGTGAACCATCACCCTTCTGAAGTGAGTCATCTGCTGTCATTCTGTGAATCATCATCCTTCTGAAGTGAGTCATCTGCTGTCATTCTGTGAATCATCATCCTTCTGAAGTGAGTCATCTGCTGTCATTCTGTGCACTGAGAGACCCTGTGAATCGTTCATCCTTCTGAAGCGAGTCATCTGCTGTCATTCTGTGAACTGAGAGATTCTGTGAATCATCATCCTCCTGAAGTGAATCTTCCGCTGTCATTCTGTGAACTGGGAGATCCTGTGGATCATCATCCTTCTGGGTGAGACTTCTGCTGTCATTCTGTGAACTGAGAGATCCTGTGAATCATCATCCTTCTGAAGTGAGTCTGCTGACTACTGTGTTCAATCTGCTGTCAGTCTGTGAACTGAGAGATTCTGTGAATTATCATCCTTCTGAAGTGAGTCTGCTGACTACTGTGTTCAATCTGCTGTCATTCTGTGAACTGAGAGATTCTGTGAATCATCATCCTTCTGAAGTGAATCTTCTGCTGTCATTCTGTGAACTGAGAGATTCTGTGAATCATCATCCTTCTGAAGTGAGTCTGCTGACTACGGTGTTCAATCTGCTGTCATTCTGTGAGCTGAGAGATTCTGTGAATCATCATCCTTCTGAAGTGAATCTTCTGCTGTCATTCTGTGAACTGAGAGATCCTGTGAATCGTTCATCCTTCTGAAGTGAGTCATCTGCTGTCATTCTGTGAACTGAGAGATTCTGTGAATCATCATCCTTCTGAAGTGAGTCCGCTGACTACTGTGTTCAATCTGCTGTCATTCTGTGAACTGAGAGATTCTGTGAATCATCATCCTCCTGAGGTGAATCTTCTGCTGTCATTCTGTGACCTGAGAGATCCTGTGAATCATCATCCTTCTGAAGTGAATCTTCTGCTGTCATTCTGTGAACTGAGAGATTCTGTGAATTGTTCATCCTCCTGAAGTGAGTCTTCGGCTGTCGTTCTGTGAACTGAGAGATCCTGTGAATCGTTCATCCTCCTGAAGTGAGTCTTCGGCTGTCGTTCCGGGAATTGAGAGATCCTGTGAATCATCATCCTTCTGAAGTGAGTCCGCTGACTACTGTGTTCAATCTGCTGTCATTCTGTGAACTGAGAGATTCTGTGAATCATCATCCTCCTGAGGTGAATCTTCTGCTGTCATTCTGTGACCTGAGAGATCCTGTGAATCATCATCCTTCTGAAGTGAATCTTCTGCTGTCATTCTGTGAACTGAGAGATTCTGTGAATCATCATCCTTCTGAAGCGAATCATCTGTTGCCATTCTGCGAACTGGGAGATCCTGTGAACCATCACCCTTCTGAAGTGAGTCATCTGCTGTCATTCTGTGAATCATCATCCTTCTGAAGTGAGTCATCTGCTGTCATTCTGTGAATCATCATCCTTCTGAAGTGAGTCATCTGCTGTCATTCTGTGCACTGAGAGACCCTGTGAATCGTTCATCCTTCTGAAGCGAGTCATCTGCTGTCATTCTGCGAACTGAGAGATCCTGTGAATCACCATTCTTCTGCACGAGAGTCGGTTGACTGCTGTGTTGAACTGCTGTCCTTCGACGAGCTGGGACATCCTGGAGGGAAGTGCAGTAACCCTGCCGGGTCCTGCCGTTGCTATTTTAAGTGTTATTAATAAATAAAAGAAAAGAGTTTTTATACTATCTGTTGTCCTGCCTGATTGTTGCCTTAGGCGTCGGCTCCTCCGGAGTGTGGTTATTAACCCTTGGCCTGGGGAACGGTGACATACTCCTGCCCTGAGAGCAGCGCGTAATACATTAAAATAACAGTGATTTGAATCTATTGAGTACTCCTGCCCTGAGAGCAGCGCGTAATACACTAAAATAACAGTGATTTGAATCTATTGAGTACTCCTGCCCTTAGAGCAGCGCATAATACACTAAAATAACAGCGATGTGAATCTATTGAGTACTCCTGCCCTGAGAGCAGCGCGTAATACACTAAAAATAACAGTGATTTGAATCTATTGAGTACTCCTGCCCTGAGAGCAGCGCGTAATACACTAAAATAACAGCAAGTTGAATCTATTGAGTACTCCTCCTGCCCTGAGAGCAGCGCGTAATACACTAAAATAACAGTGATTTGAATCTATTGAGTACTCCTGCCCTGAGAGCAGCGCGTAATACACTAAAAATAACAGTGATTTGAATCTATTGAGTACTCCTGCCCTGAGAGCAGCGCGTAATACACTAAAAATAACAGTGATTTGAATCTATTGAGTACTCCTCCTGCCCTGAGAGCAGCGCGTAATACACTAAAATAACAGTGATTTGAATCTATTGAGTACTCCTGCCCTGAGAGCAGCGCGTAATACATTAAAATAACAGTGATTTGAATCTATTGAGTACTCCTGCCCTGAGAGCAGCGCGTAATACACTAAAATAACAGTGATTTGAATCTATTGAGTACTCCTGCCCTTAGAGCAGCGCATAATACACTAAAATAACAGCGATGTGAATCTATTGAGTACTCCTGCCCTGAGAGCAGCGCGTAATACACTAAAATAACAGCAAGTTGAATCTATTGAGTACTCCTGCCCTGAGAGCAGCGCGTAATACACTAAAATAACAGCAAGTTGAATCTATTGAGTACTCCTGCCCTTAGAGCAGCGCATAATACACTAAAATAACAGCGATGTGAATCTATTGAGTACTCCTGCCCTGAGAGCAGCGCGTAATACACTAAAATAACAGCAAGTTGAATCTATTGAGTACTCCTGCCCTGAGAGCAGCGCGTAATACACTAAAATAACGGCGAGTTGAATCTATTGAGTATTCCTGCCCTGAGAGCAGCGCGTAATACACAAAAATAACAGTGATTTGAATCTATTGAGTACTCCTGCCCTGAGAGCAGCGCGTAATACACTAAAATAACAGTTATTTGAAACTATTACAGTACTCCTGCCCTAAGAGCAGAGCGTAATACACTAAAAAAATAACAGTGATTTGAGAATCTATTGAGCACTCCTGCCCTAAGAGCAGCGTGCCGTGTAATACACTAAATATAACAGTGATTTGAATCTATTGAGTACTCCTGCCCTGAGAGCAGCACGTAATACACTAAAAATAACAGTGATTTGAATCTATTGAGTACTCCTGCCCTGAGAGCAGCACGTAATACACTAAAAATAACAGTGATTTGAATCTATTGAGTACTCCTGCCCTGAGAGCAGCGCGTAATACACTAAAATAACAACGATGTGAATCTATTGAGTACTCCTGCCCTGAGAGCAGCGCATAATACACTAAAATAACAGCGATGTGAATCTATTGCAGTACTCCTGCCCTGAGAGCAGCGCGTAATACACTAAATATAACAGTGATTTGAATCTATTGAGCACTCCTGCCCTGAGAGCAGCGCGTAATACACTAAATATAACAACGATGTGAATCTATTGAGCACTCGTGCCCTGAGAGCAGCGCGTAATACACTAAAATAACAGCGATTTGAACCTATTGAGTACTCCTGCCCTGAGAGCAGCGCGTAATACACTAAAAATAACAGTGATTTGAATCTGAGTACTCCTGCCCTGAGAGCAGCGCGTAATACACTAAAATAACAGCAATGTGAATCTATTGAGCACTCCTGCCCTGAAAGCAGCGTGTAATACACTAAAATAACAGTGATTTGAATCTATTGAGTACTCCTGCCCTGAGAGCAGCGCGTAATACACTAAAATAACGGCGAGTTGAATCTATTGAGTACTCCTGCCCTGAGAGCAGCGCGTAATACACTAAAATAACGGCGAGTTGAATCTATTGAGTATTCCTGCCCTGAGAGCAGCGCGTAATACACTAAATATAACAGCGATGTGAATCTATTGAGCACTCCTGCCCTGAGAGCACCGCGTAATACACAAAAAATAACAGTGATTTGAATCTATTGAGTACTCCTGCCCTGAGAGCAGCGCGTAATACACTAAAATAACAACGATGTGAATCTATTGAGTACTCCTGCCCTGAGAGCAGCGCGTAATACACTAAAATAACAGCGATTTGAACCTATTGAGTACTCCTGCCCTGAGAGCAGCGCGTAATACACTAAAATAACAGCGATTTGAACCTATTGAGTACTCCTGCCCTGAGAGCAGCGCGTAATACACTAAAATAACAGTTATTTGAAACTATTGCAGTACTCCTGCCCTGAGAGCAGTGCGTAATACACTAAAATAACAGTGATGTGAATCTATTGAGTACTCCTGCCCTGAGAGCAGCGCGTAATACACTAAAATAACAGCGATGTGAATCTATTGAGTACTCCTGCCCTGAGAGCAGCGCGTAATACACTAAATATAACAGTGATTTGAATCTATTGAGCACTCCTGCCCTGAGAGCAGCGCGTAATACACTAAAAATAACAGTGATTTGAATCTATTGAGTACTCCTGCCCTGAGAGCAGCGCGTAATACACTAAAATAACAGCAAGTTGAATCTATTGAGTACTCCTCCTGCCCTGAGAGCAGCGCGTAATACACTAAAATAACAGTGATTTGAATCTATTGAGTACTCCTGCCCTGAGAGCAGCGCGTAATACACTAAAAATAACAGTGATTTGAATCTATTGAGTACTCCTGCCCTGAGAGCAGCGCGTAATACACTAAAAATAACAGTGATTTGAATCTATTGAGTACTCCTCCTGCCCTGAGAGCAGCGCGTAATACACTAAAATAACAGTGATTTGAATCTATTGAGTACTCCTGCCCTGAGAGCAGCGCGTAATACATTAAAATAACAGTGATTTGAATCTATTGAGTACTCCTGCCCTGAGAGCAGCGCGTAATATACTAAAATAACAGTGATTTGAATCTATTGAGTACTCCTGCCCTTAGAGCAGCGCATAATACACTAAAATAACAGCGATGTGAATCTATTGAGTACTCCTGCCCTGAGAGCAGCGCGTAATACACTAAAATAACAGCAAGTTGAATCTATTGAGTACTCCTGCCCTGAGAGCAGCGCGTAATACACTAAAATAACAGCAAGTTGAATCTATTGAGTACTCCTGCCCTTAGAGCAGCGCATAATACACTAAAATAACAGCGATGTGAATCTATTGAGTACTCCTGCCCTGAGAGCAGCGCGTAATACACTAAAATAACAGCAAGTTGAATCTATTGAGTACTCCTGCCCTGAGAGCAGCGCGTAATACACTAAAATAACGGCGAGTTGAATCTATTGAGTATTCCTGCCCTGAGAGCAGCGCGTAATACACAAAAATAACAGTGATTTGAATCTATTGAGTACTCCTGCCCTGAGAGCAGCGCGTAATACACTAAAATAACAGTTATTTGAAACTATTACAGTACTCCTGCCCTAAGAGCAGAGCGTAATACACTAAAAAAATAACAGTGATTTGAGAATCTATTGAGCACTCCTGCCCTAAGAGCAGCGTGTAATACACTAAATATAACAGTGATTTGAATCTATTGAGTACTCCTGCCCTGAGAGCAGCACGTAATACACTAAAAATAACAGTGATTTGAATCTATTGAGTACTCCTGCCCTGAGAGCAGCACGTAA
This sequence comes from Semotilus atromaculatus, assembly GCA_031834385.1. Taxonomy (NCBI): domain Eukaryota; kingdom Metazoa; phylum Chordata; class Actinopteri; order Cypriniformes; family Leuciscidae; genus Semotilus; species Semotilus atromaculatus. The sequence goes on from JAULUF010000007.1 coordinate 20,607,724, forward strand.
TACACTAAAAATAACAGTGATTTGAATCTATTGAGTACTCCTGCCCTGAGAGCAGCGCGTAATACACTAAAATAACAACGATGTGAATCTATTGAGTACTCCTGCCCTGAGAGCAGCGCATAATACACTAAAATAACAGCGATGTGAATCTATTGCAGTACTCCTGCCCTGAGAGCAGCGCGTAATACACTAAATATAACAGTGATTTGAATCTATTGAGCACTCCTGCCCTGAGAGCAGCGCGTAATACACTAAATATAACAACGATGTGAATCTATTGAGCACTCGTGCCCTGAGAGCAGCGCGTAATACACTAAAATAACAGCAATGTGAATCTATTGAGCACTCCTGCCCTGAAAGCAGCGTGTAATACACTAAAATAACAGTGATTTGAATCTATTGAGTACTCCTGCCCTGAGAGCAGCGCGTAATACACTAAAATAACGGCGAGTTGAATCTATTGAGTACTCCTGCCCTGAGAGCAGCGCGTAATACACTAAAATAACGGCGAGTTGAATCTATTGAGCACTCCTGCCCTGAGAGCAGCGCGTAATACACTAAATATAACAACGAGTTGAATCTATTGAGCACTCCTGCCCTGAGAGCACCGCGTAATACACAAAAAATAACAGTGATTTGAATCTATTGAGTACTCCTGCCCTGAGAGCAGCGCGTAATACACTAAAATAACAACGATGTGAATCTATTGAGTACTCCTGCCCTGAGAGCAGCGCGTAATACACTAAAATAACAGCGATTTGAACCTATTGAGTACTCCTGCCCTGAGAGCAGCGCGTAATACACTAAAATAACAGCGATTTGAACCTATTGAGTACTCCTGCCCTGAGAGCAGCGCGTAATACACTAAAATAACAGTTATTTGAAACTATTGCAGTACTCCTGCCCTGAGAGCAGTGCGTAATACACTAAAATAACAGTGATGTGAATCTATTGAGTACTCCTGCCCTGAGAGCAGCGCGTAATACACTAAAATAACAGCGATGTGAATCTATTGAGTACTCCTGCCCTGAGAGCAGCGCGTAATACACTAAATATAACAGTGATTTGAATCTATTGAGCACTCCTGCCCTGAGAGCAGCGCGTAATACACTAAATATAACAGCGATGTGAATCTATTGAGCACTCCTGCCCTGAGAGCAGCGCGTAATACACTAAAATAACAGCGAGTTGAATCTATTGAGTATTTCTGCCCTGAGAGCAGCGCGTAATACACAAAAATAACAGTGATTTGAATCTATTGAGTATTCCTGCCCTGAGAGCAGCGCGTAATACACTAAAAGAACAGCGAGTTGAATCTATTGAGTACTCCTGCCCTGAGAGCAGCGCGTAATACACTAAAATAACAGTTATTTGAAACTATTGCAGTACTCCTGCCCTGAGAGCAGCGCGTAATACACTAAAAATAACAGTGATCTGAATCTATGGAGTACTCCTGCCCTGAGTGCAGCGCGTAATACACTAAAATAACGGCGAGTTGAATCTATTGAGTATTCCTGCCCTGAGAGCAGCGCGTAATACACAAAAATAACAGTGATTTGAATCTATTGAGTACTCCTGCCCTGAGAGCAGCGCGTAATACACTAAAATAACAGTTATTTGAAACTATTGCAGTACTCCTGCCCTAAGAGCAGAGCGTAATACACTAAAAAAAAACAGTAATTTGAATCTATTGAGCACTCCTGCCCTGAGAGCAGCGTGTAATACACTAAATATAACAGTGATTTGAATCTATTGAGTACTCCTGCCCTGAGAGCAGCGCGTAATACACTAAAATAACAGTTATTTATAGAGTTGGGGTACTCGAACACGGACTCGGACATTTTAGACTCGGAAAAATGTCCGAGTCCAGTCGAGTCCGGGCACTGGAGGACACAATATTATTCAAAAACGAAACGAATCTACTTGGGTTGTTTCCGCGTTGAGCATTGTAGCCAATCACAGATATGTGGGTGATTCTTCAATTGGGGGCTATTTTGCCATCTTACATTTTGATGAATGAAAATTGGTTGAATTTTGTTAGAATTATGTCAAGACAATGTTTACATGCTTCAATGTAAAGATATAATAATGGCCACGACTGAGCTTAAATATAATTTGAGTATTTTATATCTATTTGCTAACTGGCACTGCAAAACGTCATTCCCATCACAACATCAAAAAGTCTTGTTAGTTAACAGTGTAATGATAATAACTCTTGTTGAAAACATTTCAAACACATCTTACTAAACTAAAACAAAAATATAAAAGGAAAAAAACACAAAAGGGAAAAGTATAGTTTCTCATCTCTAAATTGTTTCAAGTCTGCTAATTCATGACACTCTTTGTTAACATTACAACAATTGCATCCACTGAATAAATTATTTTAAAATGTGTGAGGGGAAAAAGGTTTTTCAGAGGAACATGGATTGGGGGGGTACTTGTCTTCAGGTAAGATGAAGGCTGTAAAAGAAATACAAAACAGTATTACTGACATACAGAATGTGTCAAAACAAAGAAAACAAAGATTCTAGGTGGGGAAAACTCATCACTCACTAAGAAATGTGTAGTAAATTCCTCAGAACCACCGGACTGATTGGACCAGGTCCTGGTAGGACTGCAGACTCGGGTTTAGCCACCAAAAACTACAGAGGTGAGGGAACAGTATGTGACCTATCCATCAAGATGTTTAAAATTTAGTTACCGTGTACTGTAATGTTCTGTCTGCTGTTTACCGTACCTGTCTGTCTCGCGGCGAGAGGCCTGCATAACGGCCCAGCTGTCCCTCCAGGTTGTCGTTGTTCTCTCCGTGCTGACACAGGTAGATGGTTCAGGGCTGGACGTAGATGTTCATCAGGTAGATTATCCAGGATCTGTTTGATGAGGAAGTGCCGATCCCTGTCTATCACCTAGATCGAGTGATTGGTATGTTCATTTAAAGTTCCATTTTGAGATTTGACAAAAGCTAAAACTTTACATGGTTTTTCTAAGTTGTTCATACAGGAACTTCAGCAGTCTTGGAGGAATGTGAAGACGTTTGGTTTCCTTCATCTCAGCCTTTTCGACCTTCGTTCAAGATTTCTCCACAGGAGAGTTGAATATGAAGAAAAACTATATATATTTTTAGCTACACAAGAAATTAAATGAAGGAAAATGAACTACAAAGTGTCATGCAGACCAGGTTGAGGTTGAAAAACAATTGTACAGTATTTTACGTTCGATAAATTATCAACTATAAGTAATCAGCCATCCCTAATTCTTTCAAATTCAAACACTGTATATAAAATGCTACGACTTTTGTTTCCAGTGGACTCCAAATGCATGTCATGTTAGCTTGTCTGCTCAACTATACATTATAATATGTTTAATTATTTTCAACTAAATAAACAGAAACACAATAACAATCTATAAATAATTTAAAGGGGTCATGACATGAGAAACCAAATTCGCCTTGATCTTTTGGTATATAAGAGATCTATGTACTATTAAAACTTCCTGCAAGTTTCGTAGCTTAAAGGGACACTTCACCCATTTGCATTAAGCTTTCCATTGTTAGAAACCCAGTCATACTATTGAATGGTCGTGCAACACTCTCTCATTTTCCTCTGAGACGAGAGAAATCCACTATTTACCTTTTTCACTTCCTCCTACAATGACGTAAAAATCGTCATTTTACGTCATTGTAGGAGGAAGTGTAAGAGGGGGGGATTTCTGTAAAGACTACAAGCACTAGTTCCCACCCTTTCAAACCCGCCCATAGGGGGTTGGACCTAATGCACTAACAGACCTATCACAGATCAGTGGGTGGGACTTCACTTGCAGATACTGAAATCAATATCAGCCATCTTGTTTATAAGCTAAGCTAACAAGCGCTGTGGAGATAGGAAGTTACGACAATGATGGAAGAAACTAAACATGATATGGAAGAAACTAAACATGAAATGGAAGTAGAGGATTTTGAAATTCTGCTGCTCGAATCCGCTGTTCGTGGCTATATCTTTACGAGCCGCAATATAGTGAAGAGCAGCTGAGGCTGATGGAGGAACAGGAGGCGGCTGCCTGTCACGGACGAGGAGCCCGGACTGGCTCGAGCTGGGCGGACTGCTGGTGCCTGTGCTCTCGCTGTGCGCTACGGACACAGAGAGAGTCCGTCTGCTGCAGAGAATTTCAACGATGGCAATTTCTCCTGGACGAAATCTCTGAATCAGACGAGCACACGGACGTTGTGTTGTGATGTGAACCATCCTAGTGTCGCACCGCATATGTTCTGACTGAACATCCAGGTATCATGCACCAATTCACCATATAGAAAGAAATACAAACGAGAAGTAATTCGCTAATCAGTTTGCCAATGTAACGTGGTTCGTTGTTGTGGGAAGAAGGAGGCGGGAACCGGCGAACATTTAAACATTTTAATAGTAAAATAAACAAATACAAAACAAAAGTATAAGCCAGCTGGCCACACACAACAGAAACAAAACATAAAATCAGGCCTGTTCCTCCGTGTGAGATATGAGACCGCTGCGTCTCACAGGTGTCATTCATTATCACTCGTCCTCTCACGTCCCTCGCCCTCGTCCTGCTCGCCACAGCCAACTAACTAGACATTTTATGTGAAATGAATTTCAAACTCATTTGGCAGCTAGCCTTGTAGACGGAAGAGTGGATATTATTGGATGTTTGCGCTGTTCTGGATTAGTGGGAGTGGCTTGCGGAGCTGTGCAACGTGGTGCATTGTGGGAGTTGTTGTCTTACATAAAAATGCGCCCTAAAGTTATTTTCTGTCTTTTCTCTGTCAAGAGGGCACCAAATTCAAAATTTCTTTTACATTTCGACTACATATATAACCCACTTTCAATAAAGATTAATGTTGAAATGGGTGAAGTGACCCTTTAAGACGTCCTCCCCATTATAAACGAAGCATTTATTTAATCAAGCTCTAAATACAGCTCGTTCTGGATCCATGGTTAGAAGTGACGTCACGTTGCGAAGTGACGTACCAGTCGTTTGCATATGACCGCCTCCAGCGCAGGACAACTACACCTCATTTCGCATCGTTGTCGTGCGGCTCGCGCCCACATGTGTTCAGTCGACGACTCGACGTGTAGCGAGTGGGTCTGTTTACAAGAAGATTGCTATGCCACGCAGATGTGCTGTTCCTGTTTGAGTGTTTGAATACGCTGCCGAACGATCCAGACGTCAGGGAAAGCAGTCGGATGCAGTTTATTTGCAGCATATGCAGCGCGCCAAAGCCTTATTTGAACGGTGAGTGATCAGATGAGTGTGACAGGGAATGTTACTGAAAGAACGAGCAGAGAGCGAGCAAGCCCCGGCCACCCGCGCGCCTTCAAACTGTCTTTCTCTCTCTCTCTCTCTCTCTCTCTCCCTCCCTCCCTCGCGCATATGAATCAAAATCAATTGAGAATTGACACGATGGTAAAAGATTGGAAGACCGAAGTTTCACGTGGTGGAGCATTGTGTAGTCTACATGTGATACAAAATGATTAACGTTAATAATTTATGCATAAGCAGCACTGACGTTAGCCAATCATAACAGTGGGTGTTAACACTGAAGTCTTAAAGGGGAAACACCCCCAAAACAGACTGTTTGAATCAGAGGGGGAGAAACAGGGTGGGAAAAGGTCATAAATCACTATATTTTTAAAGTTTTTTGTAAAAAAAACTATAGTAATACTATAATTGCACCTAAGGGAACATAATAAAACAAAACAAAAAACCATGTCATGACCCCTTTAATTAAAAATGTGTTGCTTTTATATGAACTCCAGGATAAGTGCCATTTTCTTCAGGTATTGTGTAGCTCACTGCCTCAATGGGGTAGAGATGTGGTCAATAATAACTTCTTGAATGACAGCAATCCTGAATGTTGGAACATAGTTGTTTAAATCTTCCCTATACAACTTGTATTTCTACTGTAAGCATACACATCTTTGAAGGGGGTACCGTTATTCAGCAACCAACTTTTTCTATCAACATTTTTCCTCAGACTTTACATTTAAATGTGTGTTGCCAGTATTAAACACTCATAATGATTAATAAAAAAAAAATGCTAATAATAAAAAAAAAAAACCCAGAAGCAGCATGCAGGTGCTTGGGATGCAAAAGTCCTACAGCAGCAAAGTCCTGTCAGTAGAAAACAACTGAAAAACTATTAAACAAACTGAGGAGGGATCTAAAGAATGACTAACGTTACAGGCAGAAGTGTAGATAATAGCAGTCATGTTAAATTTAAATTAATATTTCATGGTCATTATTTGGGGTTTAAAGTCGTGTGTGTGTGTGTGTCATCTAAAACAAAAACAAGAAGTCATAACCGTCGTAAACAAAACATACGTTAAGTCGTAAACATAACGTTAACTTACCTCATTTGGCAGAAAAGGTGGTGGTGTTTTCCTTGATCCATCCAGCTGTAACTGTTACTGCGTCTTCACACACAATCTCTGCACGTTGTCTCTTCATGCCTTTTAAATCAAGCAAGTCTTAAATTGCCTTTACTTTTCTTGACGATTCCTCTGGTGGCTTTTGTTTGAAGGCATTAAATTGCTCCAAAAACACTAACGTTAGTAACGTTACTGCACTTTATCACAACTGGTTAACGGATGCGCTCGGCAAGAAATAAATTCACCGACAAATAAAGTAAATAAACCAATTACAACGAGGACACTATAACACATATCAGGGAACCTCCACGAGTGTGAACTAAATATTTTAATGTGTGACGATATGCATACAATGATAATCACGACGGCTCCGACATTCATTTGCCTAACATGCCAGATGGCAACTAAATAACGTTACGTTAACAGCTTATTTGACATTTAGCAAAACATATTTTTCGTATTTTACCACAGAAGTGTCAGAATGGCTTCCACACACCCGAAATCCGACTTTAAAAAGCAACTTTGGCCGCGGTCATCTGCGTGTGTAATGGCGGTTGCGTCTTAAACTTTTCGCTGTTAAACTTTTAAACTGTTCTTGTTCCCACAATGCAACGCGTAATTCAAAATACGGGTAAAAGACCTGTAATAGACAAATACGGAAAAATCCTTCAAATTTATATGGTACATTGTACCGTACTTTTACGGAATTTTTTTACAGTGTACATGAGAAAACAAAGGGAGCTAATGAGTGAATAACAAGGAACAGGTGAATGAAATGACTAGTCAACAGACTGGGGAAAACTAGGTCACAGGACTAAACGAGACAATGAAGGGGGGAGCACTGAACATACATGTTACAGTACGCCCCCTCCCAAAAGGCGCGTCCTCGCGCCATTAATGGTCCAACTGAGAAAGGAGGGAGGAGTTCTGGAGGAGGGCGTGGAGACTGATAGAAAAAACAAAAAGAGACCAGGGTAAAAAACAAACTGTTAATGGAGGAGTGGATGGTGGGAGAAGCCAGTGAGGTGTCAGGAGCAGGAGGAGCCAGATGGAATCCCAGAGGCTAGCCAGGATGAGGCTCCAGGGCGGAGTCGAAGGCAGGGGGAGCCATGGTGGAGTGAACCTGGTGGCCAACAACATTCTGGGGACGACCAACGGAGGCAGAGGATGAGGGAGAGGATACCTGGGGCACGTTCAAGATCAAAACGGTGCGCAATGTTTTGCAACGGTTTCCGGGTTGAACGTCATGTTTCCTGGAAACGGCTTGCATCGGTATGCAATGGGGTTTGAGATGTGTTTTCTCTTGTTTGGTGGGCGTGTCAGAACTGCAGTCTAATCAGCAGCAACATGTATATACAGCACGTGGTTTTAAAGTGAACGCGCACAATGGAAGTAATTTACAAACGTGTTCGATACGCAACAACTGAGGATATTAGAAGACATGTTTGTGGTAAGTTTTATTGTAAAAATATAGGATATCAACATAATGATGTAGTTATTTATATTTTTAGCTTCATTGCAAGTGTATGACATTTGGTATAGAAATAAACAATGCATGTAAAGTGCTTTTCCTAAAAATGAGAAAGAAATTACAGGGTATTAATAAAACAGTATGAACAACAAAGTCAGTATGTGAGGCTAAATACAGTGAGGAAAATAAGTATTTGAACACCCTGCTATTTTGCAAGTTCTCCCACTTAGAAATCATGTAGGGGTCTAAAATTTTCATCGAAGGTGCATGTCCACTGTGAGAGACATAATCTAAAAAAAAAATCCAGAAATCACAATGTATGATTTTTTAACTATTTATTTGTATGATACAGCTGCAAATAAGTATTTGAACACCTGAGAAAATCAATGTTAATATTTGGTACAGTAGCCTTTGTTTGCAATTACAGAGGTCAAACGCTTCCTGTAGTTTTTCACCAGGTTTGCACACTCTGCAGGAGGGATTTTGGCCCACTCCTCCACACAGATCTTCTCTAGATCAGTCAGGTTTCTGGGCTGTCGCTGAGAAACACGGAGTTTGAGCTCCCTCCAAAGATTCTCTATTGGGTTTAGGTCTGGAGGCGGGCTAGGCCACGCCAGAACCTTGATATGCTTCTTACAGAGCCACTCATTGGTTATCCTGGCTGTGTGCTTCGGGTTATTGTCATGTTGGAAGACCCAACCCCAACCCATCTTCAATGCTCTAACTGAGGGAAGGAGGTTGTTTCCCAAAATCTCGCAATACATGGCCCCGGCCATCCTCTCATTTATACAGTGCAGTCGCCCTGTCCAAAGCACCCCCAAAGCATGATGCTTCCACCCCCATGCTTCACAGTAGGGATAGTGTTCTTGGGATGGTACTCATCATTTTTCTTCCTCCAAACACGGTTAGTGGAATTATGACCAAAAAGTTCTATTTTGGTCTCATCTGACCACATGACTTTCTCCCATGACTCCTCTGGATCATCCAAATGGTCACTGGCAAACTTAAGACGGGCCTTGACATGTGCTGGTTTAAGCAGGGGAACATTCTGTGCCATGCATGATTTCAAACCATGACGTCTTAGTGTATTACCAACAGTAACCTTGGAATCTCTTTTCAGGTCATTGACCAGCTCCTCCCATGTAGTTCTGGGCTGATTTCTCACCTTTCTTAGGATCATTGAGACCCCACGAGGTGAGATCTTGCATGGAGCCTCAGTCCGAGGGAGATTGACAGTCATGTTTAGCTTCTTCCATTTTCTAATGATTGTTCCAACTGTAACGAATGTACATCAATAATAATATACATAAAATGTATTTAAGGGGGGCCGGAAGGCCAATTTAGCTCAAAAGGAATGATTCATCGATTTGCAATGAATCTTGACCAAATCACTATGGAACCGAGCAAATGACTCGTTTAGAGTTCATTTGAACGGGCCGTAATTATAACCTTGGCACAGATATAAATATCCAATCTATAGTGAAACACTATGTATTAGCAAGGTAACTTTAGATCGACAGTACAAGACATTAAATGTGCAAGCACAACACAAGGCAAATATCTTTTCAAATATAAACAAGACTTTATTGATTATCCTAAAACATAAAACTAATATCTAACACAAACACACGCACACGCATTCATACAAGTTGCAGAAAGAAAGAGAGTGAGGAAAGAATGAGTTTTAAGAGTGAGATAGTGAAATCCCAAGTTTCTATATGCACTTATAAGACATGACCTGAACGAACCATCAATCATTAATTTAACCCTTCTATCGTTTCTCAGGCAGGTTATTAGATATTACATTAATGCACCAGTTCAGTTAAGAGTCTGGAGTGTTACTTGCATGTCCTTGCGTTGCTTAGGGAATTCCCTTTTTGCGGTGCTTCGTCAAAGGGGTTTCCCGGCCGTTGCTTGGCTGGCTGTGCCTGGAGACGTCTTGGGGCGGCCAATCACGTGGCGTGTTGGCGCGGATGAATGAAGTCTTTGAAGTTGAAGCAGGCTTTGCAGTTGAAACGTTAAAACGAAACTTTGCAGCAAAACTTAACTTAGAACCGAGACTCACAACGGAAAATAAAGGAAAACTTAGGAAAGAAAGAAAGTGAGACGAGTTAGATGGCTTGAATGAGCTGTTTTAACCCCGATCTTGGTGGGTTATTTGTCTGCTGGTCTAATTTGGTCTGGTCGATGTTTAAGCGTGCAAACACGCTCTTTGTTGTTTTCAGAGAGAAGCATGAACGGGAACACTCTCTTGTCTGTTGATAGAGAGAGGCGCAAACTTAATTCAACACCGAACCGAACTCAAAACCGAACTCCCTGGATGGAAGTTTCTGAACTCCCGAACGAACTGGCTGTAACTCCTCGGTTCGGGTCTTTAACTGAAAAGTTGGCCCAACCTCTTTTGGAGAATTCTGACCAATGAGACAATGGCATCATTTTAGGGGGTGGATTGAGTTCCTACTCATCGTTATCTGGGATCTGCTGGGTTCCAGCACTTAGCAGAGAACAAGAGACCACAGTTTAAACATTATAGATTATTATAATCATACAAAACATTTTACACAGATTTCAATCAAGCCATCGTCTGAATTAAGAACATGTTATCGTATACGATCCTGCTGACAGGAATCATGACACACTTTCATTCACACACCTAATATTTATAACAATTACATGACTTAGATGTGATCTAAGCAGAAGAGACACATACAGGGGTTGTAACACAATACATAATCATGTTATGTTATATATTTTGATTATAGGTCCACTGAGCATTGTTCTGTGTGAGTTTTAATGGGTTTGATATGTAAAGTCTGTGTAAGTCTGTGTAAGTCTCTCTGTTCCATGAAAGCGTGGTCTGTTTTTCATCTCTGTCCTGCTCAGCAGTGGTGCTGCAGGAGGGAGGTCAAAGGTGGTCAGACCCCTTGGTGGTCAGGCCTCGTTTCACCATTTCTGAGCAGCTTTGTCTTGCTTAAGGATGAAACATTGACAGCGTTTTTCCTGTTTTAGGCTTATCTCTGGGTGCCTGCAAGGCCATAAAAGTCTTCTCTGGGGGGTTTTCTAGACAATTTGGAGCCGTCTTGTGACTTTGGAATGTGGTGTTCAGATCCGGAATGCTGAATCACATTTGAATGAATCCCATGAGAGATTAATTTGATTAATTTGTGTTTGGTTCATCCTTAAAATCTCTACATATTCCCCCCTTCGATCGATGATGGGTTGAGAAGAAGACATCATTGAACGCTGGAGAAACAGAAGAAGCAAACACACACAGCAAACAACAAGGCAAACACCTCCATGACTGGTCACTTTACTGGTGCAGAGCATTAGATTATCTAGGCCTAAAACAGGTTCACTCTCTCAATATAGTCAATCATGTGGAAAAAGTTTAGTTCAATTTTAGGACCGTTATTCTAGTTTGTTTTAAAACGGTGATTGGTCAACTTTGTGACTAAATTTGATTTGTTTGTTTTATTCTCTTCTAAATTGTTCTAGGTTTAGACCAATTTACCTTTCAAATTTTGATTCGAATGATGCAGGGAGTTCTCTAGGCTAACATTCGTTTTAAGGTGACTTGCAAACATCAGGCGTGGTGCGTCAATCCTTATATGGTAACCTTGACCCGTATGGGGTAACAGGGATTTTACTTAATAAAAGAAGAAGAAAGGGAAGAGGTAAAACACAACAAAGCAGTTGAGTGACTCCTGTATGGCTACTGTTGTGCAATGTCAGGTGTCACAATGTAATGAGAGAGTTATACTTGTTGGGTGTATTGCTACATGTTTCCTATGGAAAGGATAGTTAAGTCAGTGTTGCGGTTTCAGTGTCTACCTGTGGGAAGAACATGTTTGTTGAATGTTTTTCATGGTAGCTGTGTTTAACTTGTGTATGTTAGTGGTACAGTGTAGTGTAGTGCATGTACTGCATGTATACTGTATGTATGTCAGATCTGTCTCAGTCTGTTTTGCTCCCCCCTTTGCTTGATGGCTTAGCTTTGATGGGCTTGTTGCATCTTTGCCTTGGAAAGGGATCTTCTGTGATCTGCTGGGGGTCAGTCCAGTAAGGCAGGAAGTTCTCTGGCAGACATTGGGAGGTGGTTTGGCATGGATGCGTGAAGCTGTGGTGCAAAACGTGGTCTCCTTTGTTGCCTTCCTCTTGTGATGCCTTCTGGTTGTGACAGACTTTCTGACCTTCTGTACTTACTGTCGTTGCTGTAGCACACACATGGTTCTTGAGTTTGGAGCTCGTTTGGTGGTTTCTTTATGAGTGATGGGTAGCCAGGATGGTGTTTCCTGGTACCTCTGGGTGTTTGTCAGTGGTTGACTGTGAGAAACCACTTTGTTCTGTGTTGTTGTAGAACAGGTGGTCGTCATCTTCCTTAGGAAGGTGTACCAGATGATCATTGGTCCTCTGTGTTCAGCTTGTTTTCGATGAACACTTGCAGTTGCCTCATTAGTCGCTCCATGTCTTCTGAGGGTAAACTGTCTTGTTCTTGGGCACACTCAGTACGGTGTTTGGCTGAGGGGTGCAGAGGTGGGTTTCGTCGTCGATTACCCACATAGCATGCTTTTGGATGCGTTGGTTGATTCCAGTTGTTTCCTTCTTGCGGGTTTCTTGAGAAGCGTGGCTGGTCCCATGACTTTTCCACGCGGTTGGCGTGGTAGGTGTCATCGGCATGGGAGTCACGTTCTCGGTGCTCCTTACGAAGGATGGTGGTGTTGTCATGCCACTGGGTGTCTTCCAGTGCAAGGCTTGTTTCTTGGCAGATGGAGTTTGAAACTGTGGATGTTTTCAAACCTTTCTTTGAGGTCATCTTTTGTTTGACGTAGGCCTTGTGTATCAGGTCACGTAGCTGCTGAATTGTCATTGTGCCTGGGCAGGCCATGATACCAAGATGATGACTCAATCCAGGGTGCAGGTTTCTCAGGAAGAGGGTTTTGAAGTTCACATCCTCTTCAAGTTCAGGTTTGCTATGTGCACCTAAGTAAGCTTGTCGAAAACGGTGGAAGTAGGCTTGGGGAGTCTCTTGTCGACATTGTTTGGTTTCCAAGGCGATTAACACACCGTGTTCTGACTCTGGACCTGTAAATTCTTTAATCAGTGTCTCACGTAGTAGCTGGTAGTTTGACATGACATTAGCAGGTTGTCGGTCTAGGAAGCTTCGTACCTCTGGACTGGATGTGGATCTGATGAGGTATAACCTGTCTCTGTCAGTCATATGGGGTCTCACCTCTAGGTGGAAGTCGATATCTCGGAGGTAGGCCTGGAGGTCGGGACCCTCTGTGGAGTTCGGGTTGAACTGAGTGATATTCTTAACCAGCTGGTTGAGATCTTTAAATGTCATCCCATGTGCAGTTTTGGAGTCTGCCTGGATGAGCTCTCTTCGTTTGTTGGCAGTGAACAGTTCTGTGGTGAAGGCCGGTGACGTTTTGGGTTGTGGCCATTCACTTCTTTCACTGTATGCCAGTTCTTGGGTGGAGGACTCTGTTCTGCTCAGCAGGGGTGATGCTGAGGGAGGTCTCTCCCTTCTTGGCTCTGGTTTCTGTTGGAAAATGTGCTGGAGTTCATCTCTGACCGCGTAGAGCTCGTCATTGACGTCATCTCGCTGTTGGGTCAGATGGTCGATGTCAGCGCTGCACCTTTCCAGGTGGTCTTCCAGAGCAGTGATTTTAGAGTTCTTACTTTCAATGTCAGCTTTGGCTTTCTCTAGCTGATGTTCAGCAGACTGGAGTTGGTTTACCAGGTGTTTCTGAACAGTCTTTAATTCTTGTTTGTCACGTTCAGTGACTGCAAGGGCTTCTTGGAGCTTGTCAACTTGTGTCTTTGTTTCTTGCTCCGCTTCGTCGGACACTTTGAGTTTGTCTTGAGCTTCACCTTTGAGCTGGTCTTTGCAGTGTTGAGTGTGCATCAGCTCTCTCAGGAACTCGGTGGTCTGACGCTTTAAGTCGTCCTGGACTTTCACTTCCAGCTTGTCTATGCGGCTCTGGGCACGTGTCAGCTCCTCCTGAAGGTAGGTGACATGCTTGTCGCTAAGTTTCAGCTGGGCTGTGAAGGCATTACTTAGGGAACAGGTGATTTTGGTTAGTTCCACATGGTTTTGGTTCTGGCTTGAATCATGTGTCAGGAATCTTCTCAGAATTATGATTATTATTAAAAATAATAACAGTTCAATTGTCTTTGGTGTGAGGCAGTCTGTAATGCCTCTAAGCCAGGCGTCCACATCTTCCCTTTGGGCAGTGGGGTTTGTCGTCCACGACATGTTGACACACTGGGGTGAAGAGACTGACACAGATCTGTGTGGGGTATAAGCCTATATGTGGTTGAACAGCTAAGTGTCGTTTCAATAATTGTACACCAATAGTGAAGTGTCGTAATGACTAAGTGTTGGTCTAAGTGTAGCCAGGTAGGCTAGGGATGTAAAGATTTCCTCACTCAACTGCTTAACGGAAAGAGAGAGAAAAAGGTTAAAACAAATCTCAATGGAAAGAAACTTTTTTTTTGCAATGGGAGAAATATTTTTTATAAATATTTTCTATCAATGAAAAGCTGGTTTCAACTCGTGATGTGAGGACTTCGTCACTCAACTGAGTAAGGGAAAAAGAGAGAAAAGTTAACAACCAATTTCAATGAGGGAAAAACAAAAAGAAAATTATTAACTAGGGGAAGTATTAATTTCTCATAAATGCTTCCTATTAATGAAAATCTGTTTCCAGAAAGGTAAACAATATTATTGTTTATGTTTACGAGGAAAAATAATACAATAATAATGCTGATACCTCTTTTCTGACTTTGACAGGATTGACACCACACACCTTCAGTTGGACCGCTTACAGCAGAGTTTACTGCAGGGATGCTCTGAGGGCGGAGTTTGCTCAGCACTTGTCTCTGTTACTTGATCTTGGATAAGATGTCAAAGTTTAAATTGCGTTTACAAATGCAGGGAGAGTATGAAGAACACAAGATTGTTGATTAAAAATCAAATACCTAATAATCTGTTTGTTGGGAAAAATTATCTTTGTCTCTTTTTAGAGTCGATTGATGGTTCTTCCAGGTTGTGTTCCCTACAAATGTGAAGAATAAGATGGAATAAAGCAGGACAGAACAGGAAAGACGTGATGAGGAAGAAATGAAGCAAGGAGGTTGGATCCCGCTACCTTTAGGTCTACCACGAGTATAGAATTGATAGTTGAGGAACAACTAAACACACAAATAAACTTTTGTAAAAGACGATTGTCTCTGGTTTATTTGAAACTCGTATGGAGATGGTAATGTCCCCTATTGAAGCGACCCGAAAATGAATTAATCAAATATAGTGGTTAAGTTTATAACCAACAGGACGAAAGGATAAAACGCAATGACAATAATGAGCAAGTCTGAGTCTAACACTATTTTTGTAATAGTAATAACAACTTTCAAATGTTAACTTTCCAAGTTCAAGACCTATTCACCTAAAGTGATTAGATCTCAACGAGAAATTTAAAAATTATGAAACTAGAATTTATTAAACATAAATCATTAGAAATCATTAGAAATGATCTGTCTAGAAAAATAGAATTTCAATTTTATTTTAATATTTCCTTTTCTTTAAAATCAAATTCAAATTTGACAATTAGTAATAGTAAACCAGTATTTTCTTTTTCAAGTAAAATGCAGGTAAAGTAATTAATAATTGTAAACCAATATTTCCTTTTCAAGTAAAATATAGGTAAAGTAAAATGTGAGAGTGGTCAAAGAAAAAGGAAGAAAAGACCAACAGGTGTAAAAGTCGAGGTGTTTAAATGGTTAAATCACTTTAACTTTGTTCAAACAGACACTGTATTTAACCACTGATGTTAATTACTAATGATAACAGTACATAATGCGTAAGGCGTTAGCATATAGGCCTCAATGTAAACAACTGCTTAGGTTAGCCTAGCCACCGAAGGGTTTGTTTACACTCTGGCGATTGCACGGGTCAGAGTTCACCCGGAAGCGTTGGTTAAGACTTCCGTGTCACGATCGTAACTGTAGCGACCAAACAAACGCTAGTGGGCAAACACGTGAAATGCAATGCAAATAGTTTGTAAGCAGTTACGCATGTGTTACATGAAATCTGAGCGCATTTCAACACTGTTCGAAGAATATGCACGTACAGTCAATCATATTACGGGAAATGTCGGCGCATTTCAACACTGTACAAATAAGATACACCACTCGTAGCTTTAGCTGGTTTTACGACGTGGGGCTTCACTCAGTTCGTTAAGAGTGATATTAACTTTAAGCAAGCGACAGCTTTGCGTTATAATAGATGGAACAATTGCGATCTCGGCGGATCGCGTCTGTGCAAGTTTATCTGGGCACACAAGAAAAACAACAACAACAGGGTTTTTAACTGTTGGTTCAGTTATCACGACTTTAAGTTACTATTCAAATTACACTCGGACATGCGCAGTGTTACACGAGAATTCATTGAACAGACATAAACAGATAAACGTATATTTATTACAGGGATCGCAGTGGAACACGCACTGGCAATCAGATAAATAAATATAAGCCTTTTATGACTAACGTTAGATGAGGAACACGCTCATCGCTCTGTGAGGGGAATATTCGTCCTTACAGATAACGTTAACTTAAATTACTGCAGTTTAATTTCGTTCAGCTCTCTGAGTGGTATAAACACACACACATAATGTTATAGCTATTTGAAAGACTCTGGGACACGCAGACGTCAGTTAAGCTATAATCAAGGTATTTCAGGAAATGAGGAACACGCTCAATTCTTACCATATCGTAGTGTGAGGTTTTATATCTTAACTCAACTTACTGCAGGTAAAAATAATAATAAGAACAAATAAGGAGGCAGACTAGACTAAAGTAACAGCTTTGCTCTGGATGCATTCACTCAAGCAGCAGCATCCACTTCATTCAAACAGGGCGCGCGCTGCGCGCTCTCCATACGTCACACACAGACTTTCAGAGGTTCGGATCTCGCATCCGAAACAAAATGAAAAGATAAATCTTGATATATGCTTACAATTTAGGTTGAACTGCCCGCATTCTCCACCAACTAATGTAATGAATGTACATCAATAATAATATACATAAAATGTATTTAAGGGGGGCCGGAAGGCCAATTTAGCTCAAAAGGAATGATTCATCGATTTGCAATGAATCTTGACCAAATCACTATGGAACCGAGCAAATGACTCGTTTAGAGTTCATTTGAACGGGCCGTAATTATAACCTTGGCACAGATATAAATATCCAATCTATAGTGAAACACTATGTATTAGCAAGGTAACTTTAGATCGACAGTACAAGACATTAAATGTGAAAGCACAACACAAGGCAAATATCTTTTCAAATATAAACAAGACTTTATTGATTATCCTAAAACATAAAACTAATATCTAACACAAACACACGCACACGCATTCATACAAGTTGCAGAAAGAAAGAGAGTGAGGAAAGAATGAGTTTTAAGAGTGAGATAGTGAAATCCCAAGTTTCTATATGCACTTATAAGACATGACCTGAACGAACCATCAATCATTAATTTAACCCTTCTATCGTTTCTCAGGCAGGTTATTAGATATTACATTAATGCACCAGTTCAGTTAAGAGTCTGGAGTGTTACTTGCATGTCCTTGCGTTGCTTAGGGAATTCCCTTTTTGCGGTGCTTCGTCAAAGGGGTTTCCCGGCCGTTGCTTGGCTGGCTGTGCCTGGAGACGTCTTGGGGCGGCCAATCACGTGGCGTGTTGGCGCGGATGAATGAAGTCTTTGAAGTTGAAGCAGGCTTTGCAGTTGAAACGTTAAAACGAAACTTTGCAGCAAAACTTAACTTAGAACCGAGACTCACAACGGAAAATAAAGGAAAACTTAGGAAAGAAAGAAAGTGAGACGAGTTAGATGGCTTGAATGAGCTGTTTTAACCCCGATCTTGGTGGGTTATTTGTCTGCTGGTCTAATTTGGTCTGGTCGATGTTTAAGCGTGCAAACACGCTCTTTGTTGTTTTCAGAGAGAAGCATGAACGGGAACACTCTCTTGTCTGTTGATAGAGAGAGGCGCAAACTTAATTCAACACCGAACCGAACTCAAAACCGAACTCCCTGGATGGAAGTTTCTGAACTCCCGAACAAACTGGCTGTAACTCCTCGGTTCGGGTCTTTAACTGAAAAGTTGGCCCAACCTCTTTTGGAGAATTCTGACCAATGAGACAATGGCATCATTTTAGGGGGTGGATTGAGTTCCTACTCATCGTTATCTGGGATCTGCTGGGTTCCAGCACTTAGCAGAGAACAAGAGACCACAGTTTAAACATTATAGATTATTATAATCATACAAAACATTTTACACAGATTTCAATCAAGCCATCGTCTGAATTAAGAACATGTTATCGTATATGATCCTGCTGACAGGAATCATGACACACTTTCATTCACACACCTAATATTTATAACAATTACATGACTTAGATGTGATCTAAGCAGAATAGACACATACAGGGGTTGTAATACAATACATAATCATGTTATGTTATATATTTTGATTATAGGTCCACTGAGCATTGTTCTGTGTGAGTTTTAATGGGTTTGATATGTAAAGTCTGTGTAAGTCTGTGTAAGTCTCTCTGTTCCATGAAAGCGTGGTCTGTTTTTCATCTCTGTCCTGCTCAGCAGTGGTGCTGCAGGAGGGAGGTCAAAGGTGGTCAGACCCCTTGGTGGTCAGGCCTCGTTTCACCATTTCTGAGCAGCTTTGTCTTGCTTAAGGATGAAACATTGACAGCGTTTTTCCTGTTTTAGGCTTTTCTCTGGGTGCCTGCAAGGCCATAAAAGTCTTCTCTGGGGGGTTTTCTAGACAATTTGGAGCCGTCTTGTGACTTTGGAATGTGGTGTTCAGATCCAGAATGCTGAATCACATTTGAATGAATCCCATGAGAGATTAATTTGATTAATTTGTGTTTGGTTCATCCTTAAAATCTCTACACAACAGTGGACCTTTTTTCACCAAGCTGCTTGGCAATTTCCCCGTAACCCTTTCTAGCCTTGTGGCAGTGTACAATCTTGTCTCTAGTGTCTTTGGACAGCTCTTTGGTCTTGGCCATGTTACTAGTTGGATTCTTACTGATTGTATGGGGTGGATAGGTGTCTTTATGCAGCTAACGACCTCAAACAGGTGCATCTAATTTAGGATAATAAATGGAGTGGAGGTGGACATTTTAAAGGCAGGTATTTGAGGGTCAGAATTATAGCTGATAGACAGGTGTTCAAATACTTATTTGCAGCTGTAACATTCAAATAAATAGTTAAAAAAATAATATATTGTGATTTCTGGATTTTTTTTTTTTTTTAGATTATGTCTCTCACAGTGGACATGCACCTACGATAACAATTTCAGACCCCTCCATGATTTGCAAGTGGGAGAACTTGCAAAATAGCAGGGTGTTCAAATACTTATTTCCCTCACTGTAGATGTGTTTTAGTCTTTATTAGGTAAGATGTGTGCTTCCATTTCAGTTTCCACAAATCCCTTCTTCACTTGATTGGGATGTTCTCTTGTGTTCTGGGCGGCAAGTGCAGTAACTGTAACATCGGGCATATTTTGTAGTATTAAACATATATTTATACCGACTTCATCATGCTCCGAAAAATTCTTCACAAAGAACACAAAAAGCCTTCTCAGCTGCCATAGTCGCAACTCTTGCGTCATCACAACAGTGCGTTCAACGCGTCACCGTTTCTGTTTAAAAAAAAACGTTCTGCAACGTTTTGTCGGCGCTGAACGCAGCCCAGGTTGGAACCGAAGAGCCGACGCACCAGGGTGATGCCAAAGTTCCGGAGCGATCGAAGACCCAGGTGGAGCTGGAGGGAGTGAGGAGCCCAAATGAGCCTGAGGGACGGAGTGATGAGGCGAAGCCGGAGGAGGGTAGTCCCAGGGCGAAGGCGGGCCAACGAGGGACAAAGGCGGAGCTGGAGGGATGAGAGAGCCTGGCAGAGCTGGTGGACTGAGGGTCCACGGTGGAGCTGAGGGCGGTTGAAGCCAAGGCTGCATTGATGGCTCTTCACTCAGGTGGTCGAGCTGACCACTCCGCTTTGGGACTCCGCTCAGGTTGCGGAGGTTGAGACCGGGGATCCATCGACCCAGATTAAGTTGGTGACGGGCAGACCTGCGGCGACCTTACCTCACTGCAGAGGGGTTATGGATGAGCAGAAGGGCTGACAGGAGACAACGTAGGCTGGGATAAAAGAAGAATTTAGATGGGAGGCGGCAGGAGAGGGAGGCTGGGTGGGAATTCAGGCTCTGGTGTGATGAGAGGCTCAGGGCTGGACTGGACCAGCAATGAAGGCTTTGAGCTGGGTGGAACCAGCAGCGAAACAGGCTCTGCGCTGGGCAGGGCCAGCGGTGAAACGTTCATAGGGCTGGGCAGGACCAGCGGGGAAGGCGGCTTTGGGCTGGGCAGGACCAGCGGTGAAGAAGGCTCTGGGATGGATGGGACTAGCGGTGAAGGAGTCTCTGGGCTGGACGGGACCAGCGGTGAAGGAGTCCCTGGCTCGGCGGGCATAACTTTGACAGTCTCTGGCTCGGCGGGCATGACGTGATGTGCAGGCTCGGCAGGACTGACGTGAAAATCAGGCTGGTCAGGCATGACGTGAAGATACCTAGGCTCGGAAGACATAACGTGAAGATTCTCAGGCTCGGTAGACATGACGGGCAGCTCAGGCTTGGTGTCAAAGTCAATTAAGTCATCCTTTTCATGACTCTGGTCGAGGACAGGAAGCGTGGCGAAGAAGATGGCTGGTGTTGGTGGTTGAGTGGTGATGTCACCTATGGTGAAGGCTGAACCACTAAACCACAACACAAGACCCAGGTACTGGGTGAGCGTACCTGGGATCACTGCTGCTGGAGCTTGCTGGTAAAAGATATCATCCAACCCACACCAAAAGACGGTCTTTTGGACGTCATCTGCCCAGCTTACCCCATCAGAGAGCTCCAGGAACTCGGCAACATATTCTTCGATGTGACAGCCGTCCTGGAAACAGGTCAGAAGACGGTTGGTGGAGTTGGAAGTTGTGATGAGAAAGGCCATTTTGTGCCATAGTTTGTGGTCTGTTCTTCTGTCACTGTGTGGTGCAGGTAGAAGAAAGGTGAACAGGCAAAGAGCTCCAATGCAAACGTTTTACTTATAAACTCACACAGGTACTGGGATCACGGATTGAAGACGAACGAACGAACATGAACATACACACACACACAAACACACACTAACACACACACGAACACACACACGAACACACACACGAACACACACACACGAACACACACACACGAACACACACACGAACACACACACGAACACACATGCGCACGCACGCACGGTACAATGAAACAGACATAACATCAACGAGAACAGACGAAGACTGAGGGAGAACACAGGGTATAAATACATGGGCAAACAAAGGGAGCTGAAGAGTGAATAACAAGGAACAGGTGAATGAAATGACTATTCAACAGACTGGGGAAAACTAGGTCACAGGACTAAACCAAAATGAGACAATGAAGGGGGGAACACAGAACATACATGTTTCGCTCCGCTTCGCGTCGAGGTCCTGATCACCCTGTCAAGGTTTATGAAAAGGATAATGTACATCCAGCCAGTTGTTCTCTCAAAATAAACCCCTACAGGGTAATGAGGTGATCTTTCATCAGCCTGAAGGGGATTATTTTGGATGTACAACCCCAAATCAGAAAAAGTTGGGACGTTTCGTAAAATGCAATAAAATCAAGAATCTGTGATTTGTTCATTCTATTTAACCTTTTTTTTAACTGACAAAAGTACAAAGAAAAGTTTTCCAATGTTTTCACTGACCAACATAATTGTATTTTGTAAATATGAACAAATTTGGATTTTGATGGCTGCAACACACCCCAAAAAAGTTGGGACAGATGCATGTTTACCAATGTGTCACTTCACCTTTCCTTTTAATTACACTTGTTAATCATTTTGGAGTTGAGGATACTAATTGTTGGAGTTTTGCAAGTGGAATATTTGCCCAATCTTGTCTGATACAAGACAGCCGCTCAACAGTCTGTGGTCATCGTTACCTGATTCTCCTTTCCATGATGGGTCATACATTTTCCATAAGAGACAGATCTGGACTGCAGTAAGGCAGGCTGGCTTATCTCTTCTACATATAGAGTGTCTAGAAACCACTCAGTTTTGCATGTGCAGAATGAGGCCTGGCATTGTCTTGCTTCCTAGGTAAGATGTCATCTTGCTGGCAGTTTATGTCTCTATACAATCCAAATATACGCCTCTATGTCAATGGTACCTTCACAATAATGCAAGTTACCCATACCGTTTGCAATGATGCACCTCAATACCAGGACAGATGTTTGCTTTAGCACCTGTTGCTAGTGAAAGTTTGGTTGGTCCCTTTCGTCTTTGGGACTGAGAACTCGATGTCCATTTTTTTCCAAAAACAAGCTGAAACATGGACTCATCTGACCACAGCACACATTCCCACTGTCTTCTAGACCACGTGAGATAAGCTCAGGCCCTGAGAACTCGCCGGCATCTCCACATAGAATTGATGTAAAGCTTTCTCCTTGTGTAACAGAGATTCAAGTGTCATTTCTTGATGCAGCATCAGACTGTGTTAAGTGAAAATGGTTTTCCATTTTCCACAGTCCTCCTGAGCACATGTGGCTGTATTTAACAGAGCAGCATGATGGTATCTTGTGCAATGCCATCTGAGGGCTCGAAGGTCACGCACATTCAACAGAGGTCTCCTGTCTTGTCCCTACACAGACTGAGATTTCTCTGGATTCCCTGAATTTTGTGACAAAATTATGTATGGAAGATGATGAAAGACATACATTCTTTTCAATCTTGCATTGAGAAATGTAATTTTTTAATTGTTTGACAATTCTCTTATGATAGTGATGAGCCATGACCCATCTTTGCTTAAAAAGACTGAGAATCACTTTTACACCCAAACACGATACACTCAACTATTACCAATTCACCTGCTCATTGTGGACTGTTTCAAAAGAGTTGGATAATCTAATTTGGATAATCTTTTCACTTTTATTTAGTCTCTGTCACAACTTTTTTGGGGTGTGTTGCAGCCATCAAAGTCGAAATTTTTTCATATTTACACAATACAATTATGTTGGTCAGTGAAAACATTGGAAAACTTTTCTTTGTACTTTTGTCAGTTAAAAAAAGTTAAATAGAATTATCAAATCACAGATTCTTTTATATATAAACTTTTTCTGATTTGGGGTTGTATATTATCCCGCTTATTACGGCTACTTACCACATAAGTAAATAATTAGACACAAAATATTGAACTGAGTTTAAATATTTTATTAGGTCTTTAAACACAAAGCTTCCACCTGGAGAGCAGTAGCAGTGTGGAAAATTAGACGGACATGTAAAAGATACGGTTTATACAGCTTATTACACAGCATTTCACCACATAAATAATTATGGAGATAAGAGATATTGATTTCAGATTAAACTGTTTTAAAATCGTACCTGATATTCTATCTTATAATCAGTGTAGAAAACAATAGTCACAAAATGGCAGCAGCTGTGTTTTTATGAAACAAGAGACAGCGAGTCAAGTCAAGTCAAGTCAAGTCACCTTTATTTATACAGCGCTTTTTACAATACAAATTGTTTCAAAGCAGCTTTACAGAGATAACAGGTTTAATACTGTTAGAGTCCACAATACTGGATGGCAAAATTAAAGAACTGTACACAAAATATTGATTTGACTGAGATTTAATAATTTAGTAGCTCACCAAATGCAAAACTTCCACGAAGAAAATGTTTTCCTAGAAATGTATAACGTTCCTGACTTAAGTAACCCGGATGAACCTGTGTTATCTGTTTTGAGCGGTCATTATCTGGGAATAATATACCGCTGGATGGCGCGATTGACCAATCAGAATCAAGTATTCCACATAGCCGTGTAATAATCTGAGATAAAAACTGGCTGGATGTACATTATCCCTAACATAAATGCTTCTTAAAGCCAGAATGCAAGTTTACTAATGAAATGCATGATATTAAATCTCTGGTGCCCCCTGTGTTAGGGTGGATGTAGTGTCTTGTGCTGCTGTGTGAGACATGGGAAAATATGTGATATCATATTCACAGTTATAGTGCCCTCCAGCCCTCACACTTTTTATTTTATTTCCTTCTTTCACCCCTTAGGGTTTCACCCCTTACTATGTCACCCACACACATGCCCACGCATAAGCAGTTTTCAACTTATTTTTATATGAAAACACACTTAAATCTTTCCCTATTTACATTTATATGATCAGATTTACTCTCCTATGGTAGGTATGTAAATTTGCCCTTTCTCAAAAAGCTGTTCGCTGAGAATACATTTTCAGTGGCCAAAAAATAATAACGTTGCCCTCCAGGAGGAATCCACATCTAAGTTGGGTTATTTTTCCCTCCACATGAATTTGATAATAACAAATTTGTTTATGTAGACCCAGCTGAAACCATATCAGGGTATTTTGTGGCTTATATCCTCAAAATGAACTCTACACTGAATAAGCAGGTGGGGGGCTTTTAAATTCCAGTGGAACCTAATTTAGGGTTTCAATCTCCAGAAACCCTAAATTGTGTCCAAAAACTCCTCAAATCCCCCATAGAATCTTGAGATGATGGAAAGTAAGCCTAGCAGTATACTCTTTATTTATTCCTTCACAGGGCAATTTCTGCAGCATCAGTAATAAAATACAAACTGACACAACACAAACATACATGAACCACAAAAAAACGGGCACAAACGTATGTGTTCTCTTTCGAGAGGTTCTCGGGAGGTTCTCATCTTTCTTACGGGAAAGATGAATCTTTTCTGAGATATTGAAGGCAAAAAATTATCCTTAAATTTGTATCCAATGTCAACGCAGTGCAGCAGCTGCAGACCTTGAGCGGGCTAGCTAGCGAGCTCATTGGTTGCTCTGCGGCAACTGCTGCAGCCTATAGACGAACTTGAGTGAACTCGCGTCCAATGAGAGGCGCCCGGGCCTTCATTGCATCATAGCCCGCCAGAATGGGCGTGGCTAGAGTGTTCATAAGTGAAGTTCGTAGGCTGAATCCCTGATTTTCATCTCTTCAGCGAAGCTCTTCGCATCTCTGATCAGCAGAAGCCGCGTCGCCGTTGAGGGGCATCTAGCAAGCGTGGAAAGCGACTGAAGAAGCCGGCCGTCTTCGCCACCTTCAGCCATCCTGCGAGCTACGTCATCCGGCAACATATCCAACGTATCCGGCCGCACTGCTGCCATTTCGGACGACGAGGCGGATGAAAAGGAATGCTGTTCCATCACGGCTTCGGACAGCGAGGAGTGGTCAGGCTCTCACGCCTCCTCCTCGGCTATGGAATCCAGCAGGACCCGCGCCGGAGTCGAGGAGGAATTAATGCGCCTCCTCTCACAGGCCGTCGACTGCCTCGGGCTCGAGTGGTCACCGCCCCCTGAGCAGGCTCCACTGCCCGGGCCGCCCCCTTCCTGCCGGAACTCCACACAGAGCTCACGAAATCGTGGAACGCGCCGCTCTAGGCCAGGACCCGGTCCCATGTTTCCACCTCTCTATCGTCGGTGGATGGCGCTGCCGAGAAAGGCAATTCATCCATCCCCCCCGTCGAGGACTCGGTCGCAGCACACCTTTGCCCGCCCTCCACGAGATGGCGGTCTAAGCCTGTGCTCCCGTCCAAGGCCTGCAGAACTACTTCCGCTTGTGTAGGCCGCGCTTATGCCGCCGCCGGCCAGGCCACTTCAGCTCTGCACTCTATGACCGTCCTGCAGATCCTCGAAGCGGATCTCCTTCGCGAGTGGGATGAGAAGAGAAGAGCAGATTTCCTGATGCTGTTCTGATTTAAGGAGCGCGGATCTCTCTCTTCGCGCCACGAAATCTGCAGCTCAAGCCCTGGGAAGATGCATGGCAGCTCTAACTGTGACCGAGAGACATCTGTGGCTAACGTTAGCTGACATGGGAGAATCTGAACGCGCCACGTTCCTCAACGCGCCGCTCTCTCCTTCCGGTCTCTTCGGGTCCGCGGTGAGTGGCATCATCGACCGTTTCTCTGAGGTCCAGAAAGCCACACAAGCCATGAATCTCTTCCTGCCTCGTCGCGCTAGCTCCTCTGCAGGCCGCTCACGTGACCAGCCTCCTGCACGAGCCCCACCTCAGCGCCCAGCTCAGCACAGCCAGACTTCACAGCGTCGTCAGGGCGGCCCCCAGGGGCCCTCGGCCCAAGGTCGCGCTGAGGCCCGAACAACCGAAGTCCTCCTAGCTGCGCTGAGAAAACGACGGTTAAGTCCCGCCGCGGCCGGACCACCGTCAAAGCTTCGCCCTCTGTCAGTCCCCTCTCTTCAGGCTACTGTAGCAGTGTACACAGCAGCCAACAAGCCGGTCACATTTCCCGCTTGCCTGCACCCAAACGCCGTTTTCACGGCGACTCAGAGAAATCTCTTAAAGTGTAAATTGCAGGTTAACCACCACAACCAATTAATGTGTAAATTAAAGTGCTCAATATGTATATATGAAGAGTTCAGATGCAAAAGCCTCTAAGTGCCATCTGAAATTTTCTTCTAGAATGATCATTTTTATCAAGCTTGTTTATTTAAGTTCAATAATTTCACTTAAATGACAATTAATAGGTAATTTTCATAGCCATTTAAGTGAAATTACTGAACTTAAATATACGAGCTTGATAAAAATGATCATTCTAGAAGAAAATTTCAGATGGCACTTAGAGGCTTTTGCATCTGAACTCTTCATATGTAAACATTTCGGTCTAAAAATGCATTAAAATAACATTTATTAGGGTTTCTTCCATGGTTTCTTCAACCGTAGCATTTTTTACAGTTGCTGGGTGATGACGTCATAAAAGGGAGTAGCAACTCGTATAAGCCCCCTTCACACAGCGCGTTGATCCCGGGAAATTGCCAGAACGCCTTCTGTGTGAACGCAAACACGAAAATAATTTAAGTGTAGACAAAGCTTTCATGCAGGATCTGGGTGCTTGCTGTGTGAAAAATCAATCGATAAACGCATATGGCAAAGGAAGTGCATTTAAACTCGCTTCAGCGCGTATTTATGTGGGAGGCGCGTGCACGCGAAGGGGAGTGCGATTTGTCCGAGAGTAGGAAATCGGTACAACGCTGGGGAGATAGTAACATTGCCGTGATCAGTCCCAGCTTTTGCTGGCATCTACTGACAGAACGCGATATTGCCTGTGCTAAAATGCAACTAATTAGCGATGCTCATTGTCAGAAAGAAAAAGAGAGCTCGATGTCCCTATCGCTGTGTTTGACAGGTGTTTGTGTGGGCTATGCCACCCAGTGAGATCAGCCGTGGAGAGTGTGTGCTGCCGTGAGGTGAACTGGAGTCAGCAGTGGAGAGTGTGTGCTGCCGTGAGGTGAACGCGTTCTGGAGTTTAGTGGAGCAGCTCGACCCGCGACCGGCAAATCTGACGAGCCTCACGCTGCATATCCTGTTTTTTTTACGCATGCTGCCTGAACCCGCTTGTTTTGCGAATATCTTACTCTCATTTCAGGCAGGATCACGGTTCTCGTGAAGCCAGCACACACGAGTATGTTTACAATTGAGGTATTTCATTCATCACTTCTGAATCTAAAAAAAACACAATATAACTGCTAGCCTACTTTTCGTTGACTAACGTTAACTCTAGGCTTGGAGTCCCTTTTATGACATCACGCCCAGCCTAGTGGAAGGGAGCGGGAGTGCTTAAAACCACTGTAAAAGTACATTTCGGTATAAAAGAAACATACAAAACAATGGTGGGCGGTTCTTATCTTTATGTTTAATAAGCACATTGCATTATCTTCATAAAAAATGTAACCTGCAATTTACTCTTTAAAGAGCAAACGAGCCTTATGTGTAGAAAATGTGCCCACAATTCAGTGTTCACCCCTACACACAATCACCACACTCCCCGTGTCTCTGTCAGAGCCCACTCCCATAAAGCGGGCACAGCCCGCTCGAGTGTCAGAGTCAATAAACGCGCCCACGAGCCCGTGCGCGCGTCCCCTCTCTGCCCGCTCTGTTACACGGCCAGTAAACTCCTCTCTGCATGTAAGTCCCGTGCCCGTGACCCCGCTCGCTCATCACTCACATGTGACTCTCTCCCCATTCACTTCAATCGGGAAGTCACTCACAGAACAGCCAACACTGGCTGTTTGCGAGCCGTCATGCACAAGCACAGTAAGCGCGCTCACACACACTGTTCAGCTCGCTATGTGCGACAATCAGGGCGATGTGGCCATTTACCCACTAGCGTTACGCCTCAAAGCGTGGGAAGCTATCCCGGGGATATCCGCGTGGGTGTTGAGCACGATAAAACGAGGTTATTTGCTACAGTTCGATCGCCGCCCTCCCCGCTTCTGAGCGCGGCTCGAAACCACTGTGAACATGGAAGCAGCCAGTCTGCTCCGTTCAGAAATAGCTAACCTTTTGTGCAAAAGGGCCATAGAGAGAGTGCCGCCTTCTCTGAGTGAGTCGGGGTTTTACAGCCGTTATTTTCTTGTCCCCAAGAAAGATGGCGGCCTCAGATCGATTTTAGATCTCAGATTTTTTAACAGAGTGCTTGCGAAAAGACTGTTCAAAATGCTTATAGTCAAGAAACTCCTCGCGCATGTGCGCCGGGGGGACTGGTTTATTTCTCTCGATCTGAAAGATGCCTACTTTCAGATTCAGATAGATCCCCGTCACAGGCCATTCTTGAGATTCCCCTTCGACGGCCAGGTTTATCAATACACCGTCCTACCGTTCGGCCTATCCTTAGCACCCCATACGTTCACGAAGTGCATGGATGCGGCGCTCGCACCCCTGCGGAGCCAGGGTTTGCAAATTTTGAACTATCTGGACGACTGGCTGATTTTGGCACAATCACACACGGAGCTTCTGTCTCATCGGACAGTTTTCTCAATCATCTGAACAGTTTGGGCCTTTCTGTCAACTGGACAAAGAGCTCACTACAGCCCAGTCAGACGATTTCCTTCCTAGGAATAGAACTAGACTCAGTGGCTATGCCGTGATCAGCGACTAGTCGCTTCTTTTCAGATGAACAGCCTCACGCCTCTGAAAACTTTTCAGAGGGTGCTGGGTTACATGGCCTCAGCCACCGCAGTTCTCCAGCTGGGGTTACTGCGCATGCGCCCGCTTCAACTCTGGCTAAACACCCGTGCGACTCGCCGGGCGTGGGCCACAGGCGTGGGCCGATCAGAGTGACTCAGACCTGTATCTCAGCTCTGCGGCCCTGGACAGTGGCCGAATGGTATCAGCGAGGAGTGACTATGGGAGCTGTTTCTCGCCGAAAAGTCATCTCGACAGACACGTCCAACACGGGTTGGGGCGCGGTCTGCGAGGGCTCACCGGCTTTTGGCCTTTGGTCAGTTCAGGAGAAGTTCCTTCACATAAATTGTCTGGAAATGATATCGGTCGAGTACGCGCTCACACGCTTCCTCCCGATCATTCAGGGTCACCACGTCCTGGTCCGCTCGGACAACAGGTCTGTGGTATCCTATCTAAACCGTCAGGGCGGTGTCAGATCCAGGAACCTCTTCCGTCTGACAGAACGCATACTGAGCTGGGCCCAGTGCCATCTGCGCTCGCTGAGAGCGACGCATGTGCCCGGCCACTTGAACGACGGCCCAGACAGACTGTCAAGGGACAACATTCCCCCAGGGGAATGGTCCCTGCACGGTCAAACAGTCCAGAAGTTGTGGCGAATATTCGGCAGAGCGGAGATAGATCTCTTTGTGTCAGAAGAGAACGCTCACTGCCCAGTATTTTTCTCAAAAAGCGAGGACGCGCTGGCCCAGGACTGGCCCAACCGCCCGCTCTATGCCTTCCCTCCCTCCCGTCTCGCTGTTACCGCAGGTAATACAGAGGATCAGGGAAGCGCGCCACTCGGTGCTCCTCATAGCCCCGCGCTGGGAGAATCAGACTTTGTTTCCGGAGCTCACGCAGCTGTCACAGACAGCCCCGTGGCCCATTCCAGTCAGAGCAGATCTCCTCTCCCAAGCTCGAGGCACGATCTGCCAACCCCACCCACAGCGCTGGGCGCTGCATGCATGGGTAATCAACGACTACCCGTCGCTTTGCCAGTAGGAGTGATAAACACTATCATACACGCTAGAGCGCCTTCTATGAGAAGGCTCTATGCGTCTAAATGGTCTGTGTTTTCTAAATGGTGCACCAACAAAAATCTGACCCACTGACATGCGGGGTGCCGTTACTGCTCGTATTTCTTCAGGAGCTGTTGGATAAGGGCAGGTCCCCATCCACGCTCAAGGTTTACGTGGCGGCCGTCGCGGCATTCGCTGAACCCCGGCACGGCCAGTCACTGGGTAAAAACGAGCTGGTCATCCGCTTCCTCAGGGGAGCTAGAAGGATGAACCCTCCGCGCCCCCCGTCGGTTCCTATCTGGGATCTTTCTATAGTTCTCGAAGCTATGAAAGCCCCCCCTTTCGAACCGCTACATTCCGTGGACCTGAAATACCTTTCACTTGAAACCGTTTTTCTGATTGCACTATCATCAGTTAAACGTGTGGGAGACGTGTGGGGAGATCTGTTATCTGGGGAGATCTGTTAGCGCTGCGTGTCTCAAGTTTGGACCAAATGACTCCAAAGTCGGTTTAAAGCCTAGACATGGCTATGTCCCCAAAGTGATTGGTACCCCGTTCATGGATCAGGTCATTTCCCTATCGGCTCTGCCAGCATCCGATAGTGAACGCGACTCCAATCTCCTCTGCCCAGGTAGAGCACTGAGATTGTATACCACACGCGCTGCCTCTTTCAGGAGTTCTGAGCAGCTTTTTGTTTCGTTTGGAGGGCGCACTAAAGGTCTCGCCGCTTCGAAACAGACACTGTCCAGATGGATAGTTGATGCTATTGCCGCCGCATACGCGTCAAAAGACCTGCCATGCCCTTTGGGCATTAGGGCTCATTCCACTAGAGGCATGGTCCAGCAGGATTTCCATTCACGACATATGTGTGGCAGCGGGATGGGCTTCCCCCTCCACCTTTGTCAGATTTTACAATCTGGAAGTGCCCGCCTTACAGGCTAAATTCCTAGCGGTCTAATACGCTACAGCTCTCCTGGTGAGCTGCACTGATGGGACAAAGTCGACCGGCACTGCCGCTCTGTCTTATCCTCCCACTATGTACTTGAGTTTTACACACACACTGGCCCGCACTCTTGCCGGCCTCATACTTACATATACATATTCCCCACTCATAAGAGTTCCCCGGGGTTCCCCGGGACTCATACAGTGGATGCTTGGTGCGCACGGCGTTGACAATGGGTTCCCGTAGCGTAAGCTAGCTTACGCAATACGAGAGAACCTCTCGTAAGAGAATGAATCGGTTACCTAACGTAACCTCGGTTCTCTCTAGATGATGGAACGAGTATTGCGTAGCCGGCCGTGCTCGCGCCACGAGCGACTTTCGCTTCATTCAATGAAAACCAGGGATTCAGCCTACGAACTTCGCTTATGAACACTCTAGCCACGCCCATTCTGGCGGGCTATGATGCAATGAAGGCGCGGGCGCCTCTCATTGGACGCGAGTTCACTCAAGTTCGTCTATAGGCTGCAGCAGTTGCCGCAGAGCAACCAATTCCCTCATCTAGAGAGAACCGAGGTTACGTTAGGTAACCGATTCGTTTTCTTTTGTCGCTAAGTATGTTGAATGCTGCAAATCAAACCATTGATCGTAAAAGTGGAAACTTAATCAGTTCATTCAGTCTTGGTGATTTGAAGAACCTGATGGATGTGTGTATTACATGCAGGTGATACGCTCACACAATATCTGAGTTAGAGGGGGCTGGACAGCACACTTATGGTGTGGGAAAATTCTAGATAGAACCCACTTCAGGTGCAAATTGCTTTCTACCAACATATTGGCAATGCCAATCTTTATTTCTGAGACTGAGGACCCTTGTCTCTGGTCATTACTTTTCATTCCAATTTGAGCATATGTGGGAATGTGACACAGAGTGAAATGCAGATATAGAATATTTGAAAGACTCAGGCAAGAAGAAATTAATTTTCCCCCTGATTGCATTTTGACTTGTAGATCGGAGGTGGAGGTGGGCTACTGGCCACACCAAATATATCTTATAGATGTTTGCTCTTATGCTTGCTGTCCTTGAAGAAGACAAATTGTACAAGAAATATACATATTCACATACACCCTAAACACAGACACACTCATTTATCAACAACTCGCCTGTATGATTATTTGCTAGTACTCCCTCTGGACTCTCACTACATTGACTTCTAGAGAGGAGGAGTGACTTAAAGTTCATTATATGGCAATTAGGATCAAAGTGTGCACGCTCTTCCGGCTCGTAAATAAGTCCGAATGCATGAAATAGCATTAGACATCCCCTTTAAACTTAAAATACAAACTAATCATACAAAAAAGTTCAAAATATAAATACTAAAATAGTGTACAAATAATAATAAAAAAAAAACACTGCTGAAATGTAGTGGAGTAAAACTATATTATGCTTTGGTATGTAGTGGAACTAAAGTTTCCCAAACATATAACGTGTTGTATGTTACTGTCCACCCTTAGGCTATTTGTAACACTTTAAGACATGGTTTATAATATATTAAATGGCCTTTGATCGCAGAAGAATATTCATCTCAACACCTAAACTCTCTCTTTACCCCTCCCCCAGTCCCGCTGCATCACCCTGTTTGCGCTGGGCATCACCATTTATTACTTACACACAAAAACACACACATGCTTTACTGCTCACTGCCCCACCTGAGCACATTTGTCATCTCGTTCCACATTCGTTCCCTCACTGATGTAAAAAACTCGCACCAATATGCAAAAAAGATAGAAAAGGTAAATGTGGGTTGCCTGGGCAACAGCTTCCAAACGCTGATGGAAATCAATGTCATGTGCCAAGCTGCTCTGTCCTCAGGAAAATGAGAAAAATAGGGAGGGGGAATGAATGTGCATACTGTGTGTGTGTGTGTGTGTGTGTGTGTGTGTGTGTGTGTGTGTGTGTGTGTGTGTGTGTGTGTGTGTGTGTGTGTGTGTGAAAGAGAAAGATAGGTGATAGCTGGAAGAACAAAGAGAAAAGAAAAGAAACAGCAAAGGGAGGAGAGAATTCTCATTTCTCCTTGTGTTCCTTTAAGGGCTTCTGGCTGTTCTTCAAAGGAGGCAGAGAAACTCGCCATTGCATTAGGCTCTCTTTGCAGCCCCCATCAATTTTCTACCTTATTTGTTTATGCACAGTAGGAAACATACCCCCCTGGATGGGCCACAGTATGAATAACAAGCATTTTCAAAGATTGGGTATTGTTGTATTTTTTGTTGTTTTTTTCCCCCACAAATCTGCTCTCCTGCATGCAGTCATTACAGCCATGGTTTTTGATCTTGTAAAATGGTAAAATATACAGATTTTGTGAATACATAAAAATCAATCGATTGCATTTACATGGAATATTGAATGTATAGTGTCCTGTATATGTATGTACTGAATGTACTGTTTGTTCTTTTTTATACTTTGTAATTTGCTTTATTGCATATTGTTTTGATTGTCATGCTAATCAGTGAAATCGTTAAGTTAAAGGTGCTCTAAGCGATCCTGGGTGACGTCACTTCTTGTTGACGTTCGAACTATTGTCAAACAAAACGGAGGCTAGCTGGACCCTCCCTCCTCCGCATCTCGTCTCCTCCCCCTCCCTTCCCTTCCTACCTGAATGTCGGACTGGAAGCCCTTCTGCCGGCGGAGTTCTCGCCATCTTTCGAATGCTTTACCGATGTAAATTCGGTACTTCGCGCGTTCTTTATCCTTTTCCCTCTTCTTTGTAAGTTGATCATCGGAACGCCGTCTCTTTGGTCGTGTGTCGGCCATTATTCAAACTTCCCTCTTGATGCTTCTCTCTCCTTCACACACCCCCTTCATGTGCACGCGCACTAACCCCCCAGACCCACCCTCAAATACTTCTTGCCAGTGATTGGCTGGAACACTGTTTGTTATGTTTCGTGGAGCGGGTCGCCGCAGTTTGTTTTTGTTGCCGTTTGTGGAGCCTGTGGTGTCTACAGAGACCACGTTTTTTTACAGTGTGTTCAGGGGACAGGCAGCTAGCGGATAGTGAGGAGATGTTTGCTGTATGTGACAAAAAATGTTTTGGCCTAAAAAACGCGTGACATCGCTTAGAGCACCTTTAAGTTGATTGCTGTCTATGTATGTCTATCTGAGTGTCTGTCAGTCTTTAAGTCTAGATCTATGGGCTTCTATATATATTTCTATTGGATATTTTAAAGTTGAACTTTTGGGTTCTTCAGACATCACAGAATAGAATGGTTGCTGTGTATTATATATTAAAACACCCTATTTCTGAAAGGTAGTTGGAGATAAGGCCTTTTTTAGATTCATATTAAGATCAATGGATTAGGAAAAACAAAAAAAATTGACACAATGTATGAGAGTTCATGCATCCCAATAATCACTATTTTCTTGGCTCTAATAAACCCAAATTTCCCAGAAGCTGCTGTCAGGAGATTAGTATTTTTCTGAGGCATCATACAAACCCTCAAGCTCCACTGAATGACAAACAAAGTTGAATATTAGTGGACTTGTATTTTGTCAGCACCATGTTGTGTACTGAATTTTCGTGAAAGGATATGTAATCACTATGCAATGCTGAAAAAAATATTTTCATTTAAAAGTTAAAATTACTTTTGTCATTAGTTAATAGGTATAACTTTGTTATAACTATAATTCAAATGAGCAAACATTACATTCCAGTTATAATGCAACTGCGAGTATATGTGAATAAAAAGCCTATTAAATCTGTTCATCATATAAAGCGAACATGTCTCTTCCAAAAAATTGGACTAAGTGTAAAAGTGGTAGTTGTTGTCCGTAGAGGGTTTGGAATGACATGAGGGTAAGTAAATGATGACAGAATTTCCATTATTTTTGAATGAATTTAGAATGAACTGTAAAACTCATTAACCAGCTGGCCTGCTAGGGTACACTATGGGTAGAAGATTTGTGTCTATTTTTTTGCTTACATGCACACTAGAGAAGGGTCACATGCACATGGCTGTGTTGCTGTGTAGTATGCAAGTCATCATGGATACATGTTTAGAGGCACTACACTTGTTTAATGGTTGATTCAGTAAAGTGAAAAGAACTGGCATAGCCAGATGAAACCTCCAGTTTTATTAGCATATTTAACACTGTGTTCACACTTCCCTTGCCACATTTGCAAAGACCCCTCTTATCCCATTAGCTCCCATACATGACTGTGTTTGTCTGCATCACATAGCATGTACAACATTTAGCTCTCACAGTGAGCCTTCAGAAGATCCTGGCTTACACTGCAGGATCCGTTTATTTAATTTTTTTCACCTTTGCTAAAACACAAAATAATATTATTTTATTGAAGTACTTCCATGTTCCCAGATAATGTGTACTTTACATACCAAAAAAAAAAAAAAAAAAAAAAAAAAATCATATATATATGTATATATGTATTATTATTAGTATTATTATTATTATTGTGTGTGTGTGTGTGTGTGTGTGTGTGTGTGTGTGTTTGTTGAAAAAAAAAAATTAAAATATGTAGTTATTGCAACAGTGCATGATTTTTTAGCTTGAGTGAATTATAATTCTCGCACAACTTTTCTAGTGCGTGAAATCGCCCACATGCCAACCAACCAATGAGAGCATGGAACAATGAGGACAGTTAATAGCAATTGCCCCCAATTGGGAGAATCTTTTCAGCACCACCAGTGTGAAGCATCCACCTGAAGGCTGGAACAGGAGTCCTTGTGCATCAGAACAGCCATTACACTATCAGTAAAGAGTATAAGGTATATGGTCAAGATGGAGAGAGGGCAATTGACAAATTTGGCCAGAATGTCTGCATTCCCTTACACAAAGAAAATATATTTCCTTATATATGACCGATCAATATATGAAACTATTTAATGAATATTGGAAATATACAGAATAATATTTATGTTAATGTTACAATATATGGAATAATAAGTAATTGACACTTTTCAGTATTGAAAAATATGTGACAATCTATTTACTTATATATTGTAATGTATGCAATTTTTATAATCATACATTTATTTCATAACATATATTAATTTGATGTGTGTGTCACAGGACGGGGGGGAACGCCAGCGGGCCGCCCACCCCCTCGAACCGGACCACCGCCCGAGGAGCGTGCCGTGAAACACATGAGGCAGACAGCATTTATTAATATAATAAAAACAATATTAAAAGTCTCTTTCGTTCATAGAACAGCACAGCAGTCAGCAGACTCACTTCAGGAGAATGATTCACAGGGTCTCTTTCGTTCATAGAACAGCACAGCAGTCAGCAGACTCACTTCAGGAGAATGATTCACAGGGTCTCTTTCGTTCATAGAACAGCACAGCAGTCAGCAGACTCACTTCAGGAGAATGATTCACAGGGTCTCTTTCGTTCATAGAACAGCACAGCAGTCAGCAGACTCACTTCAGGAGAATGATTCCCAGGGTCTCTTTCGTTCATAGAACAGCACAGCAGTCAGCAGACTCTCTTTCGTTCATAGAACAGCACAGCCGTCAGCAGACTCACTTCAGGAGAATGATTCACAGGGTCTCTTTCGTTCATAGAACAGCACAGCAGTCAGCAGACTCACTTCAGGAGAATGATTCACAGGGTCTCTTTCGTTCATAGAACAGCACAGCAGTCAGCAGACTCACTTCAGGAGAATGATTCACAAGGTCTCTTTCGTTCATAGAACAGCACAGCAGTCAGCAGACTCACTTCAGGAGAATGATTCACAGGGTCTCTTTCAGTTCATAGAATGGCACAGCAGTCAGCAGACTCACTTCAGGAGAATGATTCACAGGGTCTCTTTCGTTCATAGAACAGCAAAGCAGTCAGCAGACTCACTTCAGGAGAATGATTCACAGGGTCTCTTTCGTTCATAGAACAGCACAGCAGTCAGCAGACTCACTTCAGAAGAATGATTCACAGGGTCTCTTTCGTTCATAGAACAGCACAGCAGTCAGCAGACTCTCTTTCGTTCATAGAACAGCACAGCCGTCAGCAGACTCACTTCAGGAGAATGATTCACAGGGTCTCTTTCGTTCATAGAACAGCACAGCAGTCAGCAGACTCTCTTTCGTTCATAGAACAGCACAGCCGTCAGCAGACTCACTTCAGGAGAATGATTCACAGGGTCTCTTTCGTTCATAGAACAGCACAGCAGTCAGCAGACTCACTTCAGGAGAATGATTCACAGGGTCTCTTTCTCAAGGCTCGAGCAGAGGGAGAGTTAAAAACCGCTTCCGCATTCTCTTCTCCAGCTTCTCCTCTTCAAGGCTCGGGCAGAGAGAGAGCTGAAACATGCTGGGACTGCGAGTGGACAGCAACAACACCATTCCCACACTCGTGCTCACAATAGAACTGCAATTCAACAGACTCACTGTGCAATCAGGGCTTACACCCACAATCCAGCCGAAATCTCGTTCTCTCTCACAGCCTCCCTCCGCTGCTTCGGCTTCGGCTTCGGCTTCGGCCTCGGCTTCGGCCTCGGCCTCGGCGCCTCGGCCCCTCGGCCCCTCGGCCCCTCGGCCTCTCCCCTGCTGCGTGCACGCTCCGTCTCCGTTCCTGTCCCCCTCCCTCTTCAAAATGGCTTTTTTTTATACTCCACTTGGGAGCATGTGCCCCAATCACCAGGCAAACTCCTCCCACCCAACACCTGCTGCTCCTCTTCATAATCACCCGGTGACATGTGCACCATCCAACTTTGAAAATTAGCTAATTACTCATTATAAACAAGGTACGGAACAAGGAAATAAAACAAGAACTAAAGGGCTCAAAAGAACAGTTGTAAAATACATGTAAAATACATTACACAGGAATTAAATTTGAGAAGGAGCACTCAGTCAATTAAGTTATAAATTTCAAACCTGAATTTTCCACCAAACCTATTGGCATAACTTTTACAAGATATTCAACTGTCCAAAATCGTATATACTGCACCATCACACATATTTTTATATACATTACAAAGTGTGTAATATGCAAACAATAAAGTGAGATAAAAGGTTATGTAAATAATGCTTTATGCAAGTGTTTCAATAAAGCTTCTGCATGTAAAAACGTAGTGCAGTTTTTGTTTTCATTGCTATTTAAATTTTTTTATCAATATATACTCATACATGGTCAATGCATACAATATATTTGAGCATATAGAAACATATAAACAGTTTCCCATATGGAAATGTATAATGTAATATTTACCATTATATTTTCAAGTATATTCCCATATATTCCTGTTTCGGGGTTAACGTTTTTAAATTATTTTTGAGAAACACCCAATTTCTAGTACTACACAGAGTCAGGATCTTGGTTTAACATCTCATTTGAAAGATCACAGTCTCATTAACACCTGTCTCTGGCTGGTTACAATATTACAAAACGAATAGGATGCAAAGTGTAATTGAATTTAATGTCTAAAAAAAGTAATAGTTGTTAAAGTAATAAAGGTTATATAAATAATAGGAAATATAGATGTAAAAAAAAAACATTGCTACAATTGCTCTGTCAATATGCTTTAGGATACTTGATTCTTGTATATCTTCCACAATCGACTGCAGTCTTGCATTATGTTTTGTTAACAATCCAGTCAAATTCTGATGGCTAAAATATATATAATTTTTTACACATTGCAGAATTAAAATCGGTTGTGAATAAAGGGAATTGCTGTTGCTGTAAATCTTTTTCACACAAGCTGAACGTAACTGCTGGCCCTAGTTATTCTGCCTAAATTATACTTTGAGAAGATTAGGAGGAGGTCACTGAAGAAAGATGGAAATAAAAGACAGAGACAGACACCAGGAAAATCCTGCCAGGACAGTGTGATGGCACAGAAGCTTTTACAGTCTGTTCAGAAGCATCATTCCTCACATCTTTTGACATTTTCTATTATGTCTTTCACACATGGGTGAGTCTCTGTTTTTTTATTTATTTTTTATTTTATTTTCCAGGCTATCCCGCTCTCCTCTCACCTTCTCTCTATTTTTTTCCCCAATTCATTGCATAGGGTATGCAATGAAATGGAGCCTCTCAATAGCAGACAACACTCCAAAACTGTTTATCATGTATGCTAATATTATATTTGTCACTAACAGAAGAAGAGAAAACCAAGGTAACGGTTTGAAAAGGTTTATTAGCAGGTGAACAGGAAGATCAGCTGAAGCACATAGGTGAGTTACAGAAGTCAAGTTCAGATCAACACTTAGATTATATACGTAATGTCTCTTTTCCTTTCCGGGAGCAGGTTTGATCCGATTACTCGAAGATGAAGACTGAAGAGGACTGACGAATGACAGACTGACGACAGGTACGAGCACAGGTTGGAGTCAGGTGAGTTAAAAGCACAGTAGTGCTTAACGGGACCAGACAATGAGAAGTAGAGTAAGGGTTTATATGCATGGTCCTGATGAGTGTTGCTGGTGGAACTGTTTGGTACACCTTCCATACCTCATTTTGGCTGTTTTTCTTTATTTGTGTTTCAGTGGTTTGGTAATTATTGATACATTATCTCATTATCAAACAAGCCATATTTTGTGTGGCAAAACTTATTATTTTGGGTCAGAGTTTGATTTTTTATTATTATTTTTTTTTTGCTTCAAGTATTAAACTTTTTTCATTCAAGGTGCTGTCTTGTGTTTCATCAATGTGCTAATTGTTATCATTCAAGTGATTCAATATATACAATTTGTTTTTACTCCCTTATTGAGCCTCGTATAGTTATTTTGAACAGAAACTATTGGCAAAAGTGAATCCCCTTTTATGTAGCTTACTGTCTATAAACTAAGGCGAGACAGTTACTGAGCATTCGACTTTTAGAGCAAGTCACCGGTCATTTCATTTATGAACTGCCACAATGCACAACATCCAACTTAATAAAAATGCTGCCATATTCATGTTAATTTGTTTGGGGGGAAATTTAATGTGTTTTTATCACTCACTAGATATTTCACTTAATGCAGCGTTTACCTGCAGTTAGGTATTTCAAATTTCAATATGTAAAGTCACATTTTCCCATTATTTTGGATAATTATTGCAGATCACAGTCAGCCATAACTCTTAACATAAACTCACATCCTTTTGGTCGTTGTAGCCCTTTCCCCCCCAAAGTCCAGAAAGAACCCATGGATCGAAAATGCTATTTCTCTTTAAAAAATACAAACTGAACATGCATCTCCATTTACTTTGTTTCTGCTTTTGTCAAACAAAGGTGTTTGATTATTTAGAAATAATCCACATAGACAAATATTTTCAGCACTGTTTGAACCGTTTTAAGTTTGTGTTCAGTTTCTCTTTCAACGATAAAAAGGTTTAATGGACTCTGTCTTATGTCTGTGCAGATATTACCTTATGGCACAGATATTAACATAAGTCTGCCCTGAGGTAGAGAGAGAGAAAGAGAGAGAAGAGGTGGTGTCAGAATCCTGATTAATGAGAGTTTAATTTAATCAGCACTTCCCATCTCTGTAGTGGCTTATTATTTTTAACAGGTCTCTCCCTCTCTCTCTGGAGTGCCTTGTATGTGGTGAAAGTGAGTGAATGAATAGAGGAGTTATGATTAATGGAACTTCATGGCTTGTGCAGTATGTCTTTTCTCTCTCTCTCTCTCTCTCTCTCTCTCTCTCTCTCTCTCTCTCAAACAAAGCTGATGGCTCCAGTGCCTCTGCAGCACAATGGCTGTTGTCTAAAATAAGAGAAGATGAAGAGCATGGAAAGAATTGAGAATATGCAAATGTACCTGTGATGAAATGAAGACTGGATGCAAGATGCAAGTAAAAGCTTTATTGCTGATGTATAAACAGCAGGTCAGGCGAACACAAAACAACGATGATGACTGGTGACGCAGGGAACTGGGACCGGCAGATTAATGGGTGCATAAAACACAGGTTTTATTTTAGATACATGGAAGGTGGGGTGAATTCTCCTGTACGGAGGAAGTTTGAGTAGGACTGCCTAAGACTAATGATCTTGGTGACAGTGAACGGGCCTATAAATTTGGGAGCACGCTTGTTAGACTGTTAGCAATGTTTTCAGTAGAAAGCCAAACTTTTTGACCAACGACGTATACGGGGGGCTTCGACCGGTGGCGATCAGCCTTATCCTTGGTGCACACCCCTATTTGGAGAAGAATCTCGTGGGCTCTGCTCCAAGAGTGGAAGCACCTCTGGACGAAAGCGTGAGCGGAGAGGACCGCGACTTCAGACTCCGTACTGAAAATTGGCAAAAATTGGTGGCTGGTAACCTAAACTACATTCAAACAGAGTAAGGCCCGTGGATGACACTGTGAGAGTTGTTGACTCCAGGAGGAAGGAAACCAAACATCGCAACACTCTCTCCAAATCTTGGTTGGCTCTCTCGGTTTGACCATTGCTTTGAGGATGAAACCGCGATGAAAGACTGACACTCGCCCCCAGTAACTTACAAAACTCTTGCCAAAATTTGGACACAAATTGGGGCCCCTTGTCGGAAACCGCGTCCATCAGGAGGCCATGTAAGCGAAAGACGTGATCTACAACAGTTACCGCTGTCTCCTTGGTGGAGGGTAATTTGGGCAAGGGAACAAAATGAGCCACCTTCAAGAACCGGTCCACAACTGTCAAAACTACCGTCTCGCCATGGGAGGGTGGTAATAAAATCTAGCGCAATGTGGGACCATGGTCTCGAAGGGACAGACAGTGGTTGGAGTAACCCATCTGGGGGTCGATTGGAGGTCTTACGAGTGGCACAAACCGAGCAAGCCAAGACAAAACTGCGGATGTTACGAGCCATTTATGGCCACCAAAATCATTGCTTTACCAAAAAACTGGTGCAGTTAACTCCTGGATGACACGCCATGCTGCAACAATGCCCCCACTGAATAACGTCAGACAGATACTCCTCTGGCACGAACAAACGATTCGGTGGGCAATCGGGCGGATGCGTTACCCTTTCTAAGGCCGTCATGACCTTCGATTCGATCTCACATCTGAGTGTGGAAACAAATAGGATCTCGGGTAAAATACACTCGGGCGTAGAAGAGCGTTCGGATTGGTCAAAACATCTGGAAAAAAGTTTCCATCGAGCCTGCCTAGAGTTGAGTCTTTTGGCAGTTCTAATATACTCAAGAATCTTGTGATCAGTCCATACAATAAAAGGTACCCCTGAGCCTTCTAACCAGTGACACCATTTTTCCAGCGTTAACTTGACTGCCAACAACTCTCTGTTACCAATGTCACAGTTACGCTCGGCAGGTGATAAACAATGGGACAAAGATGCGCAAGGATGCATCCTGTCGTCTGTGGAAAAAAGTTGGGAAAGAACTGCTCCTACCCCCACCTCTGACGTGTCGACCTCCACCATGAACTGACGTGATGGATCAGGGGCTACGAGGATGGGTGCTGAAACAAATCGGCTCTTTAGTTTGGTGAATACAGTCTTGGCTGTATCGAACCACCTACACGTCGTTCTGGGGGAGATCAAGGCAGTCAGAGGTGCGACTAGTTGGCTGAAGTTGCGAATAAAACGCAGATGGAAATTGGCGAACCCCAGAAACCTCTGTAGGGCCTTGTGGGATTCCCGACTTAGCCAATCTATCACAGCCTTAACCTTATCAGGGTCCATCTGCACTCCCTCAGATGAGACAATGTAACCTAAAAAAAGGAACAGACTGAGCATGAAAAACGCATTTCTCCGACTTGACAAAAAGCCCATTCTCTAGCACCCTCTGAAGCACTCGTCTGACTTCCTGAACGTGTTACTGGAGAGAAGATGAAAAAATCAATATGTCATCCAGGTAGACATAAATTATCTGATCAACCATATCTCTCAGCACGTCATTGACGAGTGCCTGGAAGATCGCTGGGAAGTTGGACAATCCGAAAGGCATGACCAAATATTAAAAGTGCCCCCTGGGGGTATTGAACACGGTCTTCCATTCATCACCCTTCCTTATGCGGACCAAATGATAAGCATTACGTAAATCCAACTTTGTGAAGACGGATGCTCCCTGTAACCGCTCGAAGGCTGAAGACATCAACAGGATAAGTATTCTTTACCGTGATTTTGTTCAAGCCCCGGTAATCAATGCACGGTTGCAGAGATCCATCCTTCTTCCCCACAAAAAAGAACCCCGCCCCCGCTGGAGAAGAGGAATGGCGAATGAACCCGGATGCTAAAGAATCAGAAATATACTTCTCCATAGCCTCCCTTTCTTGAACAGAAGCGAATGTAACTTGCCCTTAGGTGGAGACTCACCTGGCAACAAGTCTATGGCACAGTCATAGGGACGATGCGGAGGGAGAGAAGCAGCACGGGACTTACTAAACACTTCCTTGCACGTTAGACAAATTCACTGCCTCCTCCTGGAACACAGAATCAGACACAGACGAACAAGCAGACACTAGACATGACTCATGACACATTTTGCTCCAGGCGGATACTGCATTGTGTCCCTAGTCAATTCTGGGATTGTGTTGAGTGAGCCAAGGATGACCAAGCATCACTGGTGCAAGTGGTGAGTCCATGAGCAGAAATGTTATAGTCTCAGTGTGGTTACCAGATGTGATGAGTGTAATGGATTTAGTGGTGTGTGAAATGTTGGGAAGTTCTTGGGGCTGTTGAGATCATTGATGGATATCTTGTGCGTGAGTGATGTGACAGGGATCTGAAGTTGGTGAGCGAGTCTTGAATCAATGAAATTACCTTCAGCCCCAGAGTCCAGTAACGCCTTGGTGTCATATGTGTGGGTTGCCCATCTCAGTCTTACCGGGAGGAGTGTAGATGATGAGGTCTTCTCGGCGGAGATCCCACCCGACAGTAGCCTCATTGTTACTACCAGGCTTGATCTTTTACCGGGCATGAATGGATGAAGTGGCCCACTTTCCCACAGTACAACCAAAGTCCTTGGGATCTCCACCTTTCTCTCTCCTCCCGGGAAAGCCAAGCTCTACCCACCTGCATGGGCTCGTGATCAAAGACAGGGCTGACCGTGTCCCCGCTGCTGACGTGTGAGTCCTCCGCTCCATCAAAATGACAAAAAGACGAAAGCGACTCAGACGAAAACGACCCATTCTGCTCAACCAAGCGCCAATTCTCAGCGCCAGCTCCACCAGTCCGTTTAATCTGGGAGGAAGATCCAACATGTAAATCTCAATCTGTCCCACTGCGCCTCCTCATTCCATTGGCACTCTGCGACTAGGGTGCGGAATTGGATAGAATATTCAGACACCAAGAGGTCTACCTGGAGAAGATCGGCGAGTAGTCTTGCCGCCTCCCAACCCGCCACCACACGATCGAAGACCATCCTCATCTCCTCCGAGAGTACCTGGAACGAGGTGCAGCATGGATCCCTGTTCTCCCACACTGCCGTTCCCCAGAGAGCTGCCTTGCCCGACAGTAACGTGAGCACAAACAATACCTTGAATGTTTGTGGCTGTAATAAAAAATTTAGTGAGGATCTGGTATGGAAAGCTCTGCAATAATCAGGCTCACCTTAATATTCCTCTGGTGTGGGTAAGCGTGGCTCGTGCTGGAACTGCGGTGCTGACGGAGTGGGCTGAACAGGCGGTGTGGGCTGCACAGCTGGAGATTATCCAGTTAATATGATAGTGCCTGTCTTTACCCTTACGCAAAGTTGTGGTCAGAATTAATGGCACCCCTGGTGATCAAAAATGGCTGCAAAAAATAAAGCTGTATTGTTTATCCATTTGATCTTTCATTAAAAAAAGTGCAAAAATATAATCTTTCATTGAAGTAAAAGAATTGAAAGTAGGGGATTGGCCACAATTATTGGGACCCCTAGAATTGTTTAACAAAGGCAGGCAGGCAAGGGCAGGCAGTACAATGCTAACAAACT
Organism: Semotilus atromaculatus; assembly: GCA_031834385.1. NCBI lineage: Eukaryota > Metazoa > Chordata > Actinopteri > Cypriniformes > Leuciscidae > Semotilus > Semotilus atromaculatus. The sequence continues at coordinate 20,652,540 of JAULUF010000007.1, forward strand.
GCGTACCTTTTCCGGTGTCTTCTAGTACTTTATTATCTTTTCCTATTGGTCTCTGGAATTGCCAGTCCGCTGTAAACAAAGCTGATTTCATTACATATTTTTCTAGTCATTCAGGTCTATGCTTATTGGCCCTGACTGAGACCTGGATCAGACCAGAGGACACTGCCACACCTGCTGCCCTCTCCACTAACTTCACTTTCTCACACACCCCTCGCCTGACCGGAAGTGGTGGGGGTACTGGTCTACTCATCTCAAATGATTGGAAATTTGATCCTTTACCACCTCTGTGTGACCACAGCTCATTTGAATCACATTCAATTACCATCACTAGTCCTATAAAAATCCATTTTGTAGTTATTGAGTTTTGTAGTTATCTATTGTCCCCCAGGTCAGCTTGGCAGTTTCTTTGATGAACTTGATGTGCTACTCTCATCCTTCCCTGAGGATGGTACACCTCTCATAGTTCTTGGAGACTTCAACATCCAATTAGAAAAACGTCAGGCTGCTGATTTCCACACTCTACTTGCCTCATTCGATCTCAAACGAGTATCTACTCACTAATCAGGTAACATGCGCCACTGACCATGCACTGGTCAGTCCACTGCACACCTCAGACCACTTCCGCTTCACTCTCAGCCTCAACCTGCCTCAGAACACAACACACACTCCTCCACCTTTCAACTTTCGGCGAAAACTACACTCACTCTCACCCTCTCACCTATCCTCTTTGGTCTCATCCACACTTCCTCCACCTGATAAGCTCTCATCACTAGATACCAACAGTGCAACTGATTCTCTTTTCTCCACTTTAACATCCTGCTTGGACAACTTCTGCCCTCTTTCTTCCAGGCCAGCCCGCACCACACCCTCTGCCCCCTGGTTGTCTGATGTTCTCCATGAACATCGTTCTAAACTCAGGGGTGCAGAGAGGAAGTGGCGCATATCGAAAGATCCTACTGACCTTGGTCTTTATCAATCCCTCCTCTCTTCCTTCTCTGCTAATATCTCTACTGCTAAAATTACTTACTATTACAACAAAATTAACAATTCTTCTGACTCTCACATGCTCTCTTCTCAACCCTACTCCTCCGTCATCAATCCTAACAGCTGACGACTTTGCCATATTCTTCATAAATAAAACAACCACCATCAGCGGCCAATTTACCAATCCACAAACTGACACACACATTTTACCAGCTAACACACACATTTGTAACGGTAACCAGATGGCCAAACTCTGCCAGTTGATGAAATTAACCAGTTTCTAATTATTAACCACCCCTACCCTCCTCTGGACTGATACACACAAGCAAAGGATTGTCCTATCTTGACTGAGTCACTGACTGCAATTCGCACACACAGCATTTCTCTCTAATAATTAAACAAGAATGCCCTGTTTTACCGACATGTGATCGACATGGGACCACAAGGCCCGTTTGTCGAGATCTTCGGGAAACCCCCCCCCGCTGAGTTTCCTGTCTGAAATGGTACCTTACAAGGACAAAACTAACATTGTATTCCATGATAAACTAATCAATTCAAAACAATACGATTCCCCGAGGGGGTCGAGCACGAGCCTACCACACTGATTGAGCACGAGTTCATAACACTGTCGAACGCTCAACGAACTCTGAATACACAACCACACACACACACACACACACACACACACAATCGTTCTTGTTTTAAATGTATGAAAAGTTTTTCTTGTTGTGTTTTATTATTCCCATGTAACCAATCCTATAATCATGATCTTTATGGTATGTAATCAACCCTGATATGCGCTAATCACGAAGAAACATGTATCTTTGTCTCACTAGCTTACGATTATACCATGCGTGGTATTATTTGGATCAGAGAAATCTAATGGTATTGAATTCTTAACCCAAAGTGCAACATTAGGCATTCTTTTATTAAATACCAGCTTAGAAGTGTATTTTGACTAAGTTTTATCTTCTCCGCACATTGCCCGGAGGACGCGTATTTTGCAAACACAGAAGTTTTCCGCCACGCCTCCTCCCAAACGATTGGATTAGACACGTAAGAAGGCGCGTCGTTAGCTCCTTCAAAAGTTGAAGCGCCACGCTCTTCTGGGCAGTTTTTCTACGCCAGAGAGAGACCCAACTTTCCTGCGAAATCCCGCCGGAGTTCTTCTTCTTATTCGTCGTTTTTCTACTTTGTTTTAATCTAAGTTTCTTTCTTTTTGATCTACCTCAGTTTGATAATTTGCCTTCGTTCAGTGTATTCACAAACGAAACGAGTTTAAGATTAATCATCTCTCGTACGGGCCGCAGCTGAAGCAATCGCAAACATCTGCCTTCTACCGGAAGACGCTCCAGACACTCCGACCAAGCTGCCTTTATAAACACAACTGCACAAAAAGAGGCCGCAAACGCACGTAACGTACAAGCTAAATTCAGTGCTGTTTTAAGGTTGTTTAGATATTACTTAGGAAGCCTTTGGGTCTCGTGTTGAACTGTTTTCTCTCTCACACCCTCTCTCTCTCTCTCACACTCACTCACACTCTCTCTCTCTCTCTCTCTCTCTCTCTCTCTCTCTCACACACACACTCACTCACTCTCTCTCTCTCACTCTAACTTTCTCTCTCCAATATCTTGTATTGCAATCGTTTTGTTAATTGTTTTGTTTTGCTATGCATATTTACTCCTGCGTGATTTAAGTAGTTTATGTAATCTTTAGTTGTGTTTATTAAATTCCATAATCATTTGAATCAAGTCTATCTCATGGTTCCATACTTTGAAGCCTCTGAAAATGTCGATATAAGTTACCTGCTCTACCTGATTTAACTATTGAAATCTTTGAAGTGCCTTACCCGAAATATCATTCTTTGTGGCCACAAGAATGGTATAATCGTGGTTTACAGGCAGATAAATTGTGATAAGGAATTAAGTCTCACTCCAGTCCGCCAGACGGACAGATTGCTTGATAGATTTTAATCACATCAAAATTTACTCTAATAATTGACCGGATCTTACCTGTTGGAATAGTTACTACGAGCAATCGTGTTAATTATTCATATACGGTGAGGTTTAGCCCATTCCCTATTTGGGATAGTCTAATTTGTGTACGTGACAATACATATTCATTAACTTATGAATAATATTCCCCATCTGAGTTAATACTTTTCCCCAACAAGAGTCATTGTCGCTACACATTCTACCCTCATTCTCTTTGCTTTCAGAGGCAGAAGTCTCAAAACTCCTCCTTTCCAATCGCCGTACTACCTGTCCGCTTGATCCTATTCCTACTAACCTACTTCAAGCCATTTCTTCCTCAATTATACCCGCACTCACGCACATCATAAACATCTCTCTTCAGACTGGTACCTTTCCCACAGCATTTAACCCTCTGGGGTCTGCAAACGCACCGGCGCGTTTTACACGATTTTTTTCACATAGCAGCAAAATAGACTTAAAATACTCCGTCATTTTTGGTCATACACGCTTAAGAAATATGAAAAAATAAACTGTCAAATGTCTACTTTTTTATGGGTCCACTTACAATCGAAATAAAACATTGTGCTTTTGTAAAATAAAGAAAATAAACAGGGTGTGCTTTCTGTCTCTCCGTCTCCGTGAACTCTTTTTCTGGAGCACGTTTCTAAACTTAAACAAAACTCAGCGAATATTATTCACTCAGGCATGAGCAATATATCTTTATAATCATTTAAGTGTGTACTTTTGAATTTTATCTAATTCAAAACCAAAACAAATATTCTCTGTTTATGTAATCTATATAAAAAAGAGAGAGATGTCAGGCGTTCTCATTTCAGCTAATTATCTTTTAATGTGACCACGCCCACAGAGAGCGTGCGCTATTCAAACGCAAATGATCTGAAACTTGCCAATGCCCACACGAGCTCGATTAAACACACCAAGTTTAATCAGATTAATGTACATACCGGTAGTCTATGTCGTTCTGCGAGGCTGTGAGTGTCAGGGTTGTGGTGCAGGTAGCTGAAGACGAGGACAAGAGGACTTCCAAAAATAGCTGATTTATTAAACAAACTTAAACTTCAGGAACATACAGGAACAAAAATAACCAAAACTCCAGGACTTCAAAAATACATACAACCATACTAGGATGACGACCAACCAACACTGAGGGAAAACAGGGCTTAAATGAACTGAACCAAACGAGATAATTAACTAAACCCAGGTGAAGAAACTGAACACAAACGAGGAGCGGGAAAACTAACAGGACTAAACCAAAATCACAAAAGACAGGGGAAGACAAGATCACAAAACAGAACAGAACACATTAACAATGTGACAGAACCCCCCCCTCCCCGAAGGCGCGTCCTCGCGCCGTATAACATCCAAAGGGGTGGGAGGGTGGGCGCCCTGGAGGCTGACGAGGGCATGGTGCAGGTCCGGGAAGCCTCCAGGGCGGAGCAGGCTGTGGGCGTGGCCACGGCGGAGCAGGCTGTGGGCGTGGCCACGGCGGAGCAGGCTGCGGGCGTGGCCACGGCGGAGCTGGATGCGGGCGTGGCCACGGCGGAGCTGGATGCGGGCGTGGCCACGGCGGAGCTGGATGCGGGCGTGGCCACGGCGGAGCTGGATGCGGGCGTGGCCACGGCGGAGCTGTCGGACCCTCGGGCGTCCAGGGCGGTGAGGACCCTTCGGGTGGCCATGGTGGCGAGGACCCTTCGGGTGGCCATGGTGGAGAGGCCCCTGTCGCTACCACTGCCATGGTCCTCTTCCAGGGCGTACTGCGCCCCCCCAAAATTTTAAGGGGAGTCTTGACAGGTTCAAGAATGGTAACCGACACCGGCTCAGGAACGGGAACAGACACCGGCTCAGGAACGGGAACAGACACCGGCTCAGGAACGGGAACAGACTTGACGTGTACAGTCTCTAGCTTGGCAGACGTGACGTGAACAGTCTCTAGCTTGGCAGACGTGACGTGAACAGAGCCGGATCAGCGGATCAGCGGATCAGCGGGCTCTGGCGCCGGATCAGCGGGCTCTGGCGCCGGATCAGCGGGCTCTGGCGCCGGATCAGCGGGCTCTGGCGCCGGATCAGCGGGCTCTGGCGCCGGATCAGCGGGCTCTGGCGCCGGATCAGCGGGCTCTGGCGCCGGATCAGCGGGCTCTGGCGCCGGATCAGCGGGCTCTGGCGCCGGATCAGCGGGCTCTGGCGCCGGATCAGCGGGCTCTGGCGCCGGATCAGCGGGCTCTGGCGCCGGATCAGCGGGCTCTGGCGCCGGATCAGCGGGCTCTGGCGCCGGATCAGCGGGCTCTGGCGCTGGATCAGCGGGCTCTGGCGCTGGATCAGCGGCCACTAAAACAGAAACGGCCACAAGGACAGACACAAACACAGACATAAACATGGGCTCTGGAACAGCAGACACTGGCTCCGGCTCTGGAACAGCAGACACTGGCTCCGGCCCTGGAACAGCAGACACTGGCTCCGGCCCTGGAACAGCAGACACTGGCTCCGGCTCTGGAACAGCAGACACTGGCTCCGGCTCTGGAACAGCAGACACTGGCTCCGGCTCTGGAACAGCAGACACTGGCTCCGGCTCTGGCGGGCAGGCGATGGGTTCAGGCGCTGGTGGGCAGGCGATGGGCTCAGGTGGGCAGACCGGACTTGGCACTTGTTGGAGTGGGAGATCTTCCACGAGGTATGTGGATCCACACGCCCACAGTGTGTGATCCACAAACTCCAAAAAGGACATATTGAGGTCCTTCACCAGAATTATCTGGGCTAGCGGGTCCTTCAGACCACCCCAGAAACTCTGTTTCAGTTCCTCTTCATCCAACGTCAAGTCACTGTAGAGATCCATGTAAAGCCCCACGTATTCCTCAATAGAGCGCTCATTTTGAAATAGGATAGGCATGTTAATGGGGTTCACCTTTTTCTTTCTGTGACATCTCCTCTGGCTCATCTTTGGTTTTCTTTTCTTTTTTACTTTTTTTTACGGTTTAAGTTGGTCGTTCTGTTAGGGTTGTGGTGCAGGTAGCTGAAGACGAGGACAAGAGGACTTCCAAAAATAGCTGATTTATTAAACAAACTTAAACTTCAGGAACATACAGGAACAAAAATAACCAAAACTCCAGGACTTCAAAAATACAACCATACTAGGACGACGACCAACCAACACTGAGGGAAAACACAGGGCTTAAATGAACTGAACCAAACGAGATAATTAACTAAACACAGGTGAAGAAACTGAACCCAAACGAGGAGCGGGAAAACTAACAGGACTAAACCAAAAATCACAAAAGACAGGGGAAGACAAGATCACAAAACAGAACAGAACACATTAACAATGTGACAGTGAGGAATAATTCTGGATAATTTACCTCAGAAGTGCTGGATTAATTTCACTTCGAGGAGCCATGGATCCAGCGAGGATTGTCATAGTAAGTTTTTTATTCTTAAGTGCTTTGTTCTAATCGCGATATGGAGTGTCTGTAAACCGCAAACAAATATTGTTTTAATATGAATCGCGTGTCTGTGTGTGAGTGAATGAATGGCACGAATTCGCACTGTTGTTGTTACAAACGAAATATGAAAGACATTAGTTGACTAGTTTTGGATAGATTATAAAGTTTTTTTCTCTAAAATAGACATCAAATAAGCTTTAGTTAACCAGTTTCTGCTCATATGTTAAATATATAACGTTAGAATGTTTTGTCAAAAATAAGCTTATAATCTAAGATGTTATTATAGTGTTTGTTCCAATGTAGGCTACATCAAACTAATGAATCCTTAACTTTGAAATATGAATGATAAAATCCAGGCTATACTTTAAAAAAAAAAAGAAAGACAAGGTAGATGTAAAAAAAATCTTAATATTATTGTTTTTTATTAGTGACACATTTGAGGAGAGGGTATATTCCAAAATTTTCTGAAAATACAGTATGAGAATTAACTGCATACTATAAATGTTTACCCTGGAAATTATACAATTTGAATGTATAAAAAAAAATTGGAAAAATAAAAAAAAATTTCCCTCTCTGAGAACTCTAACTTTCTAACTTTAACTAATTCTATAGAATGGCCCATATAGCCTATTTGAACAGGATTTGTTTCCAGGTATGACTATGTACTAAAAATGTGCTTTTGACTTTCATATTTGGATTATATATATGAAGAGTTCAGATGCAAAACCCTCTAAATCCGTGAGACTTATTTTCTGTAAATGAGCATTTTTTATCAGGCTCCTATGTTCACGTCCAGTAGTTCTCTTACGAGAGGTTCTCTCGTATTGCGTAAGCTAGCTTACGCTACGGGAAAGATTCATCTTTTCTGAGAAATTGAAGCCAAAAAAATTATCCTATAATTTTGTATCCATTGTCAACGCAGTTCAACTGCAGCAGAGCATGAGCGGGCTAGCTAGCAGCTCATTGACTCGCTCACAGGGAACTGCTTAAGCCTATGAGGAGACGCTATTGAACTCTCGTCCAATGAGAGTCGACATGCTCTCATTGCGTCATAGCCCGCCAAAGCGGGCGTGGTCAGAGAGTATAAATAATGGCGTCGTAGGCTGTAACTCTGATTTTCATCTCTTCAGCGAGGCTACACGCATCTGCTGATCCTGAGAGAAGCCGCCGCCGTCGTTGAAAAGGCAACTTCTAGCGAGCATCTGGGAGACTGAGGAAGTCGGCCGTCTTCGCCACCTTCAGCCGTCCTGCAAGCTAGCGCCATCCGACGACGTATCCTTTGAATTGTATTTTGTTTGTGTACCTTCACAAAAGAGCAGCGAGCGTCTTTTTTAAGATGCCTCGCACACCTGCGGCTCATGCCGCGTCCCTCTCAGCGCCAGAGCCCGCCTTCTTCTGCGCTCTCTGCCTGGGACTGGAACACGCAGAGCTTTCTCTCGCCGACGGCGGATGTTCCTCTGCGAATGGGCTTCTGTTGTCGACCCTGCGGGCTCGACTCGAAGCGTTAAGCCGCCTCCCCCTCTCACCGCCCACGAGCGCTGAATGGGGGACGAGCCGCTTACAGCTGTGCCAACCGCGGCTAGCTTTCTTACTTTACAAGAGAGCTAGCCCGACCCCGTGCATACGCGTCACCGGCAAGTGGGTTTATAGTGCGCTAGTTCCGTCGAGGCCGAACTAGTCGCTGCTATCACGCCCTCTTATCTGCTCGCGCTTTTAAGCCTGTGTCTTCCCCCTAGCTCAGTGGTGGAACACAAAGCTTTTCGCGCCAGAAACCCGTGTTCGATTCCGGCTCTCGCAGATAATTGTTTATGCAGCTCTGAGCTCACGGCCAGCTTTCTTACGTTACAGAAAGCGGACGCGCTCTCCCGCCTGCATATAACGCCGCTACATAAAGCTGGACAAATGGGTTTATAGTGTATCAGTTCCGCCGAGACCGAACCTGTTACTACTATCACGCCCTCTTATCTGCTCGCGCTGTTATGTTTGTGTCTTTACCCCTGGATCAGTGGTGGAACACAAAGCTTTTCGCGTCAGAGATCCGTGTTCGATTCCGGCTCTCGCAGATAATCTTATGCAGCTATCTGCAGCTCTGAGCTCGCGCCCAGCTCTCTTACGTGACAGAAAGCGGCCGCGCTCTCCCGCGCTCATGAGAAACGATCTCATTTCCGAGCATAAAGCTGGACAAATGGGTTATAGTGTGTTAGTTCCGCTGAGGCCGAACCTGTTACTGCTATCACGCCCTCTTATCTGCTCGCGCTATTGTGCTTGTGTCATTACCCCTGTGGCTCAGTGGTGGATCACAAAGCTTTTCGCGCCAGAGACCCGCGTTCGATTCCGGCTCTCGCAGATAATTTTTACGCAGCTCTGAGCTCGCGCCAGTTTTTCTTACGTGAGAAATTGGCCGCGTTCACGACACGGCCGCGCGCATCACAAGTCCAGCCTCTGCAGGCTAAAAATAGTCTCGTGCCCACTTGCAGCGCTCACGTTTCTAACACGCACTTGCATGCGACGCGCGTCACAAGTGCAGCCAATTCAGGCTATATATATATATCCCGCCGCTCATGTGACCAGCCTCAGCTGAGAAAAGGACGGCTATTTCTCGCCGCGGCCGAACCGCCGTCAAAGTTTCGCCCTCTGTCAGTCCCCGTTCACACGGCTACTGCAGCAGTGTACACCGCCATCAACAAGCCGGTCTCTTTTCCCGCTTGCATGTGCACAAACGCCGTTTTCACCGCGACCCAGAGAAATCTAAAGAGCATAAAAGCCTCCTGTGTAGAAAATGTGCCCACAACACTGTGTTCACTCATACACAAAGCACTGCATGTGCACAAACACCGTTTTCACGGCGACCCAGAGAAATCTCAAAAAGAGAGCATTAAAGCCTCTTGTGTAGGAAATGTGCCCACAACACTGTGTTCACTCATACACAAAAGCACTGCAGCTCCCGTGTCTCACACAGAGTCCACTCTCATAGAGCGGTTCCAACCCGCTCGAGTTTTCAGAGTGCATAAGCGCGCCCACGAGCCCGTGTGCGCGTCCCCCCTCTGCTCACTTTGTTACACGGCCCATAAACTCCTCTCTGAGTGTAAGTCCCGCTGTCATAAACACTATGAGCGCGCTCACACAGCCCGCTATGTGCAGCGACGGGGACCATGTAGCCATTCACCCCCTAGCGTTACGCTTCAAAGCGTGGGAAGCTATTCCGGGAATTTCCCAGTGGGTGCTAAACACAATAAGGCTAGGCTATCGCTTACAGTTTCACCGCCGCCCTCCAAGTTTTCGAGCGCGGCTAGAAACTACTGTGAACCTAGACGCGGCGACGCTGCTCCGTTCAGAGATAGCAAAACTATTGTGCAAAAGGGCTATAGAGAGAGTGCCTCTGTCTATGAGCGAGTCGGGGTTTTACAGGCGTTATTTTCTTGTTCCCAAGAAAGACGGCGGCCTCAGACCAATCTTAGACCTCAGAGTGCTGAACAAAGTTCTCATGAAGAGACCGTTCAAAATGCTCACTATCAGAAAACTCGCGCATGTGCGCCAGGGGGACTGGTTCATTTCACTAGATCTGAAAGATGCTTATTTTCAGATTCAGATAAATCCCCTTCACAGGCCATTCTTACGTTTCGCCTTCGAAGGCCAGGTTTATCAATACACAGTCCTTCCGTTCGGCCTATCCTTGGCACCTCGTACGTTCACGAAGTGCATGGATGCGGCGCTCGCCCCCCTGCGGAGTCAGGGGCTGCGAATACTGAACTATTTGGACGACTGGCTGATTTTGGCACAATCAAAGAGAGAGATACTGTCTCATCGTACAGTTCTCCTCGACCATCTGAAAGGTTTGGGCCTCTCTGTCAACTGGACAAAGAGCGCACTTCAACCTAGTCAGACTATTTCCTTCTTGGGTATAGAGCTAGACTCGGTCACGATGACGGCTCGCCTATCAACACAGCGCGCGCGCCGTGTTCAGCGTCTCGCCGCATCTTTTCAGATGAACAGACTCACACCTCTGAAAACTTTTCAGAAGGCGTTGGGCTATATGGCCTCAGCCTCCGCGGTGCTCCAGCTGGGGTTACTGCGCATGCGCCCGCTTCAGCTCTGGTTGAAGAGCCGTGTGTCTCACCGTGCGTGGACCACGGGCCGCCAGCTGATAAAGGTAACGCAGACCTGTATTATAGCTCTGCAGCCATGGACCGTGACAGAATGGTTTCAGCGGGGCGTTTCCATGGGGACTTTTTCTCGCCGAAAAGTCATCTCGACACACGCATCCAACATGGGTTGGGGTGCGGTCTGCGAGGGCTCACCGGCCTTCGGCCCCTGGTCAGCTCAAGAGAGCCTCCTTCACATAAACTGTTGGAGATGTTGGCGGTCGAGAACGCACTCACGCGCTTTCTCCCGCGCGTTCACGGTCACCACGTGCTGATCCGTTCGGACAATATAGCCGTGGTCTCCTATCTAAACCGTCAGGGCAGAGTCAGATCCAGAAATCTTTTCAGACTGATAGAACGCATATTAGTTTGGTCGCAGTGTCACCTGCTCTCGCTCAGAGCGACGCACGTGCCGGGCCATCTGAATGACGGCCCAGACAGTCTGTCCAGGAACCCAGGGGGGAATGGTCCCTGCACACTCTTACAATCCAAAAGCTGTGGTGAATATTCGGCAGAGCAGAGGTGGACCTCTTTGCCTCAGAAGAGAACACCCATTGCCCAATATTTTTCTCAAAGAGCGACGACGCGCTAGCCCAGACCTGGCCCAGCCGCCCGCTTTATGCATTCCCTCCGGTTTCTCTGCTACCACAGGTGCTTCAGAGAATCAGGGAAACACGCCACTCGGTGCTCCTCATAGCTCCGCGTTGGGAGGGTCAGACTTGGTTTCCGGAGCTCACTCAGCTGTCACAGACAGCCCCGTGGCCCATTCCAGTCAGAGCAGATCTCCTCTCTCAAGCTCGCGGCACGATCTGGCACCCCCACCCAGAGCGCTGGGCGCTACACGCGTGGGTGATCAACAACTACCCGTTGCTTTGCCAGAGGGAGTGTTAAACACGATCATGCAGGCTAGAGCGGCCTCTACGAGAAGGCTCTATGCGTCTAAATGGTCTGTGTTCTCAAAATGGTGCACCGACAAAAATTTGGACCCACGGTCATGCGAGGTTCCTTCCTTGCTAAGTTTTCTCCAAGAGATGCTGGACAAGGGCAGGTCCCCGTCCACTCTCAAGGTGTATGTGGCGGCCGTCGCAGCGTTCGTTGAACCCCGGCGCGGCCAGTCACTGGGCAAAGACGGTTTGGTCATCCGCTTCCTCAGGGGAGCTAGAAGGATGAACCCCTCACGCCCCCCTTCGGTGCCGATTTGGGATCTTTCCATAGTTCTCGAAGCTATGAAAGCCCCCCCTATTCGAACCACTAAACACCGTGGACCTCAAATACCTCTCGTTCAAAGTCGTTTTTCTGCTTGCACTCGCATCAGTAAAACGTGTGGGAGACCTTCACGCGCTGTCAACTAGCGCTTCCTGTCTTGAGTTTGGGCCCAATGACTCCTTAGTCGTTCTCAAACCTAGACATGGTTATGTCCCAAAAGCGATTGGTACCCCGTTCAGGGCACAAGTTATTTCTTTATCGGCTCTGCCTGCATCCGATAGCGAATCTGACTCTAATCTCCTGTGTCCGGTCAGGGCCCTGAGATTATACATTTCCCGCACTGCTCCGGTCAGACAATCTGAGCAACTGTTTGTTTCGTTCGGTGGGCGCACCAAAGGGTTGGCCGCCTCGAAACAGACACTATCCAGATGGATAGTTGATGCCATTGCAGCCGCATACGCGTCAAAAGACCTGCCATGCCCTCTGGGCATCAGGGCTCATTCCACTAGAGGCATGGCCTCATCGTGGGCATGGTCCAGCGGAATTTCCATTCATGACATTTGTGTGGCAGCAGGATGGTCTTCCCCTTCCACCTTTGTCAGATTTTACAATCTCGAAGTTCCCGCCTTGCAGGCTAAACTACTAGCTATCTAGTATGTTACAGCTTCTCTGGTGAGCTGCACTAAAAAGAGTTATTCACACAGACCGGTTCCCGCTCTGTCTCTCTTATCAAGTACTTAGTACTACACAATCACCGACCCGCTCTGCTGGCCCTGTCACATGTACATATATTCATTCCCACTATTAAGGGTTCCCCCGGGTCTCCCTTGGGACTCATAAGTGGATGCTTAGTACGCACGGCGTTGACCAGGTGTTCCCGTAGCGTAAGCTAGCTTACGCAATACGAAAGAACCTCTCGTAAGAGAACGAATCGGTTACCTAACGTAACCTCGGTTCTCTCTAGATGAGGGAACGAGTATTGCGTTCCTGGCCGTGCTTGTGCTACTAGCGTTTCTCGCTTCATTCTATGAAAACCAGAGTTACAGCCTACGACGCCATTATTTATACTCTCTGACCACGCCCGCTTTGGCGGGCTATGACGCAATGAGAGCATGTCGACTCTCATTGGGCGAGAGTTCAATTGCGTCTCCTCATAGACTTAAGCAGTTCCCTGTGAGCGAGCCAATGAGCTGCTAGCTAGCCCGCTCATGCTCTGCTGCAGTTGAACTGCGTTGACAATGGATACAAAATTATAGGATAATTTTTTTGGCTTCAATTTCTCAGAAAAGATGAATCTTTCCCGTAGCGTAAGCTAGCTTACGCAATACTCGTTCCCTCATCTAGAGAGAACCGAGGTTACGTTAGGTAACCGATTCGTTTCATTTTAAAGGTACTGATAAGGTTATTAGTCAGTGAATAAAATAACTTTTTTTCAAAAATGTCACTTTAGTCAATTCAGTGATTTTTAACAAATAATTTTTTCTTTTGCGTCAAAAACAGCTAAATCCACTTGTGCTTTTTTCGCAAAAACCTCTAAATCCACCTTTTTGGGACAAGACATAGTAAATAGCTGAAAAATCACAAAAAATTTAACTACAAACACTGAAAAAGATTAGAGCACATCTTGCCCCCCACCCCCCACACACACAATATAATCTCATTGGCAAAAAAGAATTGACGATTCAAATAGTTTATTGTATAATCAAGTAGAACAGAGCAACATTCTTAAACATCAATGTCTGTGCATTTTGTATAAGAAGCTTATAAGACTTAAGTAGTGTAAAGTATTATAATGTATATCTCAAGTATAAAAAAATCAGTGCACAAAACAGATATTCTAAATTTAATAAACATTTTGAAAGGCCTAAAAAATTCCAATATGTTGCAATATAAACTGCATATAAGATTCAAGTAGAATAAAACAATTCATGAAATGTAAAGCAACATTAAGATAACAATAATAACAAGAGAACTTGACCTCTTTGTGAATTTTGTATAAGAAGCGTATAAGACTTAAGTAGTGTAAAGTAATATTATAATGTATATCTCAAGTATAAAAAATCAGTGCACAAAACAGGTATTCTAAATTTAATAAAAATTTTGAAAGGCCTAAAAAATTCCAATAATGTTCCAATATAAACTGCATATAAGATTCAAGTAGAATAAAACAATTCATGAAATGTAAAGCGACATTAAGATAACAATAATAACAAGAGAACTTGACCTCTTTGTGAATTAAAAATATCTTACAATAGCTAACACTAGCAAATAAAACACAGACAGTACTGTGGAAAAAAAGGACATCTCTCAGACACTTTTAGGTGCTGTCATTCATTCATCCTCAAGGTCTTGTTCAATGTCCTTGCCACCATCACTTGCCAGGACGTTTTCATAGAACTCTTGCACAGCTTTTGGTGCTCCCAACTCACCCAGCAGCTTCAAGACATCGGTCTTCTTTGCTTCCTTTACGCAGTTCACATCCGGAAGAGGAGCCGGCTTGAACTGAAACCACTTCTTACCCCGCTTCAGCACAGAGTGCTGGCAAAATTCACCAGCAAACGCTGTCTTAAGCCCCAGAGATCCCTTATCTCCAGAGATTTGCAGCACTCTTGCTTCACTTATTTTGAATGATCTCTGAGTTGTTGTGAACCTGGCTGCTGCTTCTTTGAAGTCATAGCACTGCCAGTCCTTTCCATATTGATAGACAGTGCCATGCTTCAGCAAAATGTTGTTATACTCTTCCGGCAACAGAATAGTTGTATGCTTCCGGATATCTTGCTCAATCCTTCCAAACACTCTGTCAGCCGGAAGGAAACTGTGCCCTCGGATAGGAAAGAAGTAAGTGATGTTGAGCTGAGGGTACAGCTGAGAACGCAGGGCAAACAACATTGACAGAATATTAATGTTTTTATTCTGGCCATAGCAAGAGTCTGAGAACAGGCGAAGGCTCTGACACTGGCGCAGATCAACTCTAGCCACTGAGGTGAAGTAGTGATGTAGAGCTGAGGCGACAATGTTACTATCCTTTGAGTTCTCATATTCTAGCCAGGTGTACAGATTTATCTCATTCCGACTCTGGGGTTCTCCTTTGCCACGGTGACGAACCACACCGAATACATAAAAGTATACCTGCCGTGAGTAATACGTTTGACAGATGGCAGACCTAGGAAGGACCAGGTTCTCCATTATGTCAAAACAGACAGTGAATGTGTCATCCACGTCATTTAGTGTGTCATAAAACTGACGAGCTCGGCGACGGTGAAGTGTGTAAAGAAGAATCTTGTCCCGCTTCTCTTCTGCAGTCAGATCAGGATCATTGATTGCAATGCGGAATTTGACACACGAAGAGCACACATCTTTAGCAGGATGACCAAAAGCCAGGTTGAAGTCATACACAAAGATGCTCCAGTATAGTGAGTAGGAAACTTGTTGATGATTCTGCTCAAGAAACAGCTGATGCATTTTTGCTACACTCAAGTCACTCGGCAGGAACTTTCTCCCAGGTGCACCACGGCGGGCATAGTGGCTTGCTCTACAATTAAAAGACTGTATGTGCTTTCGAACTATGTCCTTCTTTGCAGTTTGCTCTTCAATTTCCCTGGGACCACCACGATTTTCAGGACGTGCTTTGCCGTTCTCAAGCCAGTACTTTGCAATACTTTGAACTCTGTCTTTCTTGACACCTAAAATGAAAATAAACATGAAACCATCATCATGCAGGCATATTACCCATAATACACACAGTTTAAAAACATGAATTGACAACAGTTATACAATAATAATATTTTTTTTGCAAAGGTCTACTCATATTAAATACTCTCCCCATTGTGCAATAATAATATGTGCAATATTACTTATATTTATTTGATTCCACCCATCTTAGTCCATCCCTATAAATTATCCCATCTATAGCTCACCTGCACATACAATGTTTAGTCTATTTTTTTGTTTGTTTATTTATACATATGTATTTTAAATGTGTGTATTTTTATTTACTTATTTTTATTTTGTGTGTTGTTGTTGTCTCTGTTTACTGGAAGCATCTGTCACCAGAACAAATTCCTTGTACATGCAAACATACTTGGCAATAAAGCTCTTTCTGATTCTGATATTGTTTTAAACAAATTTAGGTAGCCTCTGACCATCACTGATAATATTTTAAGTAAGATATATATGTCCATTAATGGAGCAACTGTGTCTAAAGTGCTGGAAAAGAGAGAGTTAAAAGTTTCTGTTGCAATATCAAGTTCTTCTAAGCTATCCGGGATGCTGAGATGATGAAACTGATTAGGAAGATTATTGATAAAGCAATCTTTAGTGGCAGAAGTTATAGTTCTAAAATATTTATAACACGGAGTTGGCTTTGCAGGCTAAATGTAATTTACATGAGACTAGATAATGATCTGAGATGTCATCGCTCTGCTGCAGAATTTCAACGGCATCAACATCTATTCCATGTGATAGTATTAGATCTAGAGTATGGTTACGACAATGAGTAGGTCCTGACACGTGTTGTCTAACTCCAATTGAGTTTACAATCTCTTTAAATGCCAAACACAATGTATCTTTTTCATTATCTATGTGTATATTAAAATGACCAACAATTAGTACTTTATCTGCAGCCAATACTAATTCTGATAGAAAGTCCGCAAATTCTTTGATACAATCTTTATGGTTATAACTGCTGAAAAAATAGCCTGTGTACTGAGCACGTACTAGAGGAAGATAATTGGCTTTAGTAGAAGATAACATGGCTTTGACGACGTAAAACAAAAAAAATGAAAAATTTTAACACTAAAAATAATAAAAAATACTTTACTAATGCAAAAATAGGAAAAAAATAGAAACTTGTGATGAGGAAATCTTTGTACTTACAGAAAATGTTCAGGAATGAAGCATGACAGACGGGAACTTTCGTTTTATCTTCTTTCAAAATGGCATACTTGATCGATACATCTCTGTGTCTTCTCTTCTCTTCAGCGTCCACTTGCTGTCTCCTCTGTTTACATGGCATAGCATCCATATGAGACAGAAGAATGGCATCTTGTTTGACTTTGTCGTTGGTGAAATAGAGCTGTTGTTTGATGTATAATAAATCTGATTCCTTCAAAGTTACAGCACTGCACCAAGAACTGTTATGAGTGCATGCCACACTTGCGACCAAGCCATTTCCACTGTACCGATTTTCTTTTGCCTTGTAACGGGACGAATTTTGAGGTAAACGACGTTTTCTTCTGCCATTTGATGTCAGTAGGACAGGCTCATCCATTTCATCGTACTCCATCTTAAAAATGTAAAAAAAATCTGAATCCAAAACCAAAACAATCTCCTCAGCCGTCTAAAAAAATCCGTCTCCTCAGCGCGCCGCTCTATTGAAACAGCCTGTACTGATTCGCGCCTTCTGATTGGTTCTCGGGATGTAGCGGCTTTTGCTTCCAAAGGGAAGTGGCGTCTAGAGGCTTTTGCCGACAAACTGATATTTCTGAATGGGCTGAGGCTGAGATTTAGAGGATTTGAAGCAAATATATTTGTTGAACGTGTACTATGTTCAGATAGCTTTCACTCAATGTCATTATCTCATTTTTGACGGAGGTGGCGTTTAGAGGCTTTTGCATTTGAACTCTTCATATATACTTGGCTGAGAGAACAGACCTTGCCTGACTGCAATATGCCAAGTGTAAAGTATGGTGGAGGGGGGATTATGGTGTGGGGTTGTTTTTCAGGGGTTGGGCTTGGCCCCTTAGTTCCAGTGAAAGGAACTCTTAATGCTTCAGCATACCACATTTTGGACAATTTCATGCTTCCAACTTTGTGGGAAAAGTTTGGCGATGGCCCCTTCCTGTTCCAACATGACTGCGCACCAGTGCACAAAGCAAGGTCCATAAAGATATGGATGAGCAAGTTTGGTGTGGAGGAACTTGACTGGCCTGACAGAGTCCTGACCTATCCCGACAGAACACCTTTGGGATGAATTAGAGTGGAGACTTCGAGCCAGGCCTTCTCGTCCAACATCAGTGCCTGACCTCACAAATCCACTTCTAGAAGAATGGTCAAAAATTCCCATAAACAGAAGAGTTGAAGCTGTTATAGCTGCAAAGGGTGGCCCACTTCCATATTAAACCCTATGCAGATTAAGATGTCATTAAAGTTCATGTGCATGTCAAGTCAAGTCAAGTCACTTTTATTTATACAGCGCTTTTACAATACAGCTTGTTTCAAAGCAGCTTTACAGAGATAACAGGAAAATAATGCATCAAAGTTTGTTTCCAGAAGAAAATAGTGTCACAGTCCAGTTTAAGTAAGTTCAGTGATGCTTCATTTTTGTTGTAAAAAAGTTATTAATCTAGTTAATTTATATATATATATTTAGCCGCTCTGGAGAAAACCGTGATGTCATCGTCCAGCTCAGTTCAGTTCTCATATAATTGGTGTCAATGCAGGCAGATCAATATTATTGTTGCATATTAAATTAAATCTTACATTTAATGTCCCCAACTAAGCAAGTCAAAAGCCAGTGGCAACAAAAGTGAAAAAAGGCGACAGAAAAAAACCTTGGGAGAAACCAGGCTTATGTACGTAAAGGCAGATGTCCCAAAACGTTTGGCAATATAGTGTATATTCACATTTATATGGGTACATGTATATGCAATATATGTACACAATAAAGGATAAAACTTTATGAATACATGTACACTATTTTTGTCATCCTTTCTAAATACTTTTATATGTATTAGTATATAGCCATACATTGTTAATGCATATATTGCAGTATATGGAAACTAGTTTCCCATATTATGTGGAAATGTTTTTTGTAATATATTGTATTATAGTTTGCGGTATATTCACATACATTTTTATTTTGTAAGGGTAAACAGATGGATTAATTACAAAGTAAACAACTCACCCACTTAGGGATCCATATTATATACCTTTAATGAATACCTTTATATATACTGTTAATGATATACACTAATTTCAGAAAAAACGTGTGTGTGTGTTTGAATATTTAATAAAACTGAACATCTGTGTTTGTTTGTGTTTAGACTTCTAACATCTACATTCCCTTTGGAAGCTGCTCTGAATTAGCAATTTCCGTATTGGCATATTAAAAAGTCTAGTGAAGATCCAACACCTCTGATCCATCAACCAGAGAAATGGCATCACATTCATGTGAGAGATTCTCACCATAAAAATCCCACACAGTATACTCAAGGGAAATGTTGAAGTTTAATGGCTCGATTTCAAAGTTAATCTGTCTCTCAGCACTGAGACCAACATGCCAGACATAGACACATCCACCCCTGCTTTAATAATCTCTTTGCTCTTTATTTCAGTATGCTGGATGTGGAAATGGCCTTCGCCTCCATAGAGAGAGAACCACTGCCTCTTTATTGCTGTTTGAAAAGCACTTCACCGCCTAGTCTTTGATTGATAGACAAGATTCTTGCAGCCAGATCACTTTCATAGAGTTTTACAATATTACCTTTGTTCTCCAAGCACATTATCGAAGTCCTGCAGTCCTTTCAGGAGCAAAGCAGGGGATACTGGACACATCCTCATCCGCAGGGGAGGATATTCTTCCAATCAGATGGGAATTTTATTGGCTAGAACATTGTTTGAGAGGGAGAGAGAGAATAGATAGAAAAAAAACAACTATTTGCCTATTTGTGTGATGTGTCCATTCTTGTGTCTACTTGGCCATATCTCTGCTTTAATTTTATATTACTCCAGCTACTGCTGTTGCAAATCACTGTCGGGCTGAAAATTCATCTATAATCCATGAAATTACAGTCATCCCTCAAAATATCCCAAAAAGGGATATTGTATGTAGAATGGAAGAAAGATTGCTTTTGCAGTGTTCCGTGCATAAAAAAGATATTTCAATATCTCGAAAATCAGATGCACAATATTGAAAGTGTCATCTAATTGAAACAGATTTAGGGCTACGGGCCTGTGTTAATGTACTGCTTTCCTCTCTGCTCTCTGTTGCTTTGATTCATTTACACTGAAAGGCTTATTGAGAGCACTGTTTATAAACCACTGAAATGACGTAGAATGCTGTAGGAAGGGGGATTGGTCCGTCTTGTTCCTCCCAGAAGCAATGTACATAAATGCCTTTGTCCACTTCTTTTTTGATGCATTTTCATCTTTGTTTCCCACACAGTCCCTGTGTTTCATATTTAAATTTTGTCCTTTGTGTTATTTTTTTCTTTCCTGTTTTTTTGTTTTGTTTGTTTATTGGTTGCTATTTGTTACCGGTTTAAATGTTGCACATACCACTGATCTCTGCCAGCAGTTTCCTGTTCAGTAATCACACAGTGTGTCAACAGAGTAACTGCTGGCGCTATAATTTGCACATGTACAGGTGAAACTCAAAAAATTTGAATATTTTGCAAAAGTTTGTGTATTTCAGTCATTCAAATTAAAAGGTGAAACTAATATATTTAGTAGCCTATATATAACTATATACATATAGATGATTATACTTTTCAGAGGACCGACATTTCTGTATTTAAAATCCTTTTCTTTTATTGATTTCATGTAATATTCAAATTTTCTGTGATTTTGAAATTGGGGGTTTCATAAGCTGTAAGCCATAATCATCAAAATGATAACTTTTGCACGATATTCTAATATTTTGAGTTTCAGTTATATTTACTGCCCTCAACAGTAGGTGAGCCTCTGTTTTTTGGCCTTGTAAAGCTTTTCCCCAATAAAATTGCAGTCATACTCCTCTACACTTCAGAGGTTGTTTTGAAAGCCAGACTTTATTTATTATTTGGCATAAAGTCTGGTGCATGTTACAGTATATTCTACACCTTGGAAGCTCATTTAAATTGACACAGTGCTCTGGTCTGCAGACAACACTAAACAAATGATCAGAAACCGTGTTAATTTGACTTTGGTGTTTACTTTGCCTGCATCCAGAAAAGGCAGAATGTTTCAGAGACAAAACTGATAAACGTCTCAGGTTACGTATGTAACCCTAGTTCCCTGAAGGAATGAGACACTGCGTGGAAAACGCTGCCGGAACGCTTCTTGCGTTGTGCGTCATGAAGCACGTATGAAATCAGTCCAATGGCAAGACCCACTTTGCCATACGAGCAAGTGTTCATAGTGTGACAATCAGAGCGCACAAACTGACGAAAGCACCTGCGCCCCAGGATTGGAGCCAAAGTCAAGTTGGTAAAACTTTACGAAAGTATGCGGCGAGGACCAGCCTGCTGCATCACCTTCAGTGTGGAGTGGGATAACCCTGTAGAGAAACGCTCCTGCAGGAATTCCAGCATTGCACCCACCAGGCAGTTTACTGGGTCTAACAGATGTTCTCTACACCAAGAAGTGATGGAGTCCACTTCAAGGCATATCATTTCCTAGTGGCCGGAGCTCTGGAGTGAAGGATGGTCTCAATGACCTCAGTCGAGAGACCAGCTACTATGAGCTGGGCCCCCTCAGAGGCCAAGCCCATAATTCCACAACTCTGGGCAGGGGTGAAAGATCGACCCGCTCGCCTGAGATAGAAGGTCCGTCCTGATCGGAATCTCCAGAGGAGAGCCGACGAGGAGAGATATTAGGTCCGCAAACCATACTCAGGCCGGTCAGTACGGGGCTACCAACAGTAGACTGACCCCGTCCTGGCGAACCCTCTCCAGAACTCCTGGGAGCAGAGCAATCGGGGGAAATGCGTACAGACGTGACCTCGGCCACGCCTGCAGCATAACGTCCAACCCCAGCAGGGCTGGATGACTCAGAGAGAACCACAGTGGACAGTGTGTTGTCTCCCTGGATGCAAATAGGTCTACCTCGGCACGACCGAAATGATTCCAAAGGAGCTCCACCACCTCAGGGTGGAGTCTCCATTCCCTGGGCCTCGGCCCCTGCCTCGACAGGAAGTCTGCCCCCTGATTTAAATACCTTGGGATATAAATCGCCCCCTCAATGAAAGAAGCTTCCCCTGGGACCACAGGGATGCATCCGTCGTTAGCGTTACACGTGGACAAGGAGCTCCCTGAACAGTCTCTGAAACTGTTTCACAGTGAGCGACTGGCCTAGCTTCACTTGTTTGACGGCCGTGAGAATCGAAGTGATACGAGCAGGAGACAGGCGTGCCCGCATCGTCGTCGACTCCCAAATTACACCCAGAAAGGTGGTACTCTGTAGCGGAGATAGCACATTTTTCTTGGTATTGAGCCTCAACCCCAGTCTCTTGATTTGGACGAGAACGACATCTCGATGTCGAACCGCCTGAAGCTCCGATTGAGCTAGAATCAATCAATCATCGATATAATTAATAATGCGGATGCCCTGGAGTCGCAGCGGAGCCAGAGCTGCATCCATGCATTTCGTGAATGTTCTGGGAGAGAGAGCTAGGCCGAACGGAAGAACCCGATATTGGTATGCTTCGCCCCCGTAAGCGAACCTCAGGAACTTCCTGTGTTGTGGAAGGATGAACACATGGAAGTAAGCATCCTTTTAATCTATCGTGACAAACCAGTCCTCGGATCTGATTTGTGACACTATCTGTTTGAGAGTAAGCATTTTGAACTTGAGCTTCCCTACTGTGCGATTTAGCAGCCGCAGATCTAAAATTGGACGCAACCCCCCATCCTTCTTCGGAACTATGAAGTACCAGCTGTAATAACCTGACTCCCTGCTGGGAGGGAGAACTCGTTCTATAGCCTCCTTCTGCAGAAGAGTCTTTGCCTCCTGTTCCATTACCAGAGCCTGCTCGGGGCCCACCACTGTGGGTAGGACTCCCTTGAATCGAGGTGGACGAGACCTGAACTGTATAGCGAAACCTTTTTCGACTGTCTGCAGGACCCACTGAGATACATTTGGAAGGCTTTTCCACTCTACCAAAAAATCTACTAAGGGTACCAGCCTCTCGAGGCTGGCCTCTAGAATAGTTGGTGCTGCAGACACAGTAGCAGAATTTAATGGCAAAGCCCATTTGCAGTTGTTTTAAAACCCCTTTTATAGGGCGAAGTGCCAAGGACCTTGCAAACTTTGGCAAATCCAGCAACTATTTTTTTCCACTAACTGTATTAGCTTTCTAACTTACAAACAAATGCAAAAAGAGAAACAATCAAGGAGACCAATAATATATGGGGAAAGCTAAATCTATTAGGTACATGATCCCATCTTTGTTCATGGGTACTCATTCATATTACACTGTAAAAAATTTCAGACCTCTTGAAACAACAATGTGAACAGCTATACCCCCCAAAAAATAAAAAAAAATCTGATCTTAGCAATATATTGGAATTGAGCACTCAGGCTCACAGTGTGCACGTAACACAGCACTGTGTTCAGCGGTCACATGGCACACACCACACATATTGTATCTCTGAAGTCGACCGATCAGTTTTTTAGACATAATAGGCATGAGGAAAATAAAACTATTGGCTATAACATCAGACAATTATTATGTGGTAACTGAGAGTACGTGATGAAACTAATGAATGCATAAACTCAAGATGCCTTTAAAACTGCATACCAGGTCCATAAAGCAAATTTTTGGAGAATAATTTCAGTGCTCTATACTCACCATAACATATTGAAACTTGTGACGTAATCTTTATTCTCTTGGGATTGTTTGTTTCAGTGTTCTTCAGCACCGGCTTGTTTGGCTCTGCTCACTTTCTCAGGTATCCGTATTTGAATTCCTAATACCATGCTTATACAGTTTTTTGTATGTAGGACTTGTTCACCCTACACAGATTTTTTTCACTTCGACTTGATAGATTGACTGAGCACAATTAAATATGCTCAGTGAATAAAAATGTTTGTTTAAGCAAAGACCTTAAGCTATGATCAGTACAATGCATATGTTTGCAAGGGGATAATTATTTGGAAGTTATTGAGCCAATATGTAATTGTCCGTTTCCGCATGAAGCTTCGAAGCTTTTACTAATCTTTTGTTCCGAATCAATGGTTCGGAGCGTGTATCAAACTGCCAGAGTCACGTGATTTCACCACATCCATCCTGATGAGTCCCGGACAAAAGTAAAAGCTTTGCATACTCGCCACCCACTCACATAACACGTGTTCGTTCTGAGACGTATTGTGAAGTAGCACACAAACAAACATTTCAAAATGAACTGTGCTTTACCACAACACAAAAATAGCAGTTAAAATCACAGCAAGGAGTATCCTTTTCATTCAACAACTTACCCGTTCAATCTTAACACAAGTTTGTTCATTCAATAGTATTCATGCTCTGCACTCAGTGGTTCCACAAGAGTGATGTAGAATGTGATGAAGTAAGCAGGGAGTGTCTTGAAAAAATCCGAACACAAGTGGTCAGAAGAGACACATTTAAAATGCATCTTTAATACTCGGTGCAAATTGGGCTTGTTGTATTGTGCTAAAACAAATTACTTCTGATCTTAAGGCCCCCCCAAAAAACTGTTTTTTTTTTAGCTAAAATGTGCTTCTCTTATGCCATGTGTCTCTTTTCTTTGGAGGATGAGTAAAATGGATGGCTTTTAAAAAGGATATGGTCACATGACCAATTTCTTCTTCTTTCTTCTATTTCTTCAATTTCCATTTCTTCTATGGTTTTCCAGAAACCAGGGGTGGATCTCCTTCCCCCCTGGCACAAATCACCCCGCTCTCCTGTAAAGACTCAGGTGGATCTGATTACGGAGAATTTGCATATCATAATTAATAATTAATCATTATTCATACAGGTTTGTATCAGATCAGTCTTACATGTTAATACATCTCCCGATAAGGGATGATACGTTATTTTACCTGCATGCAAAAACTGCATGCTTGCATGTGTATCTTGGTAGCCAACCACAAGTTGATTGCGATTAGCTACACAGATCACGTTTTACAAACAGGTAAAAGTAATTAGCTCAATTAATTTATAGAGTTTAGGAAAATCAATTCTGTGGCCACAAGAATTAGCTGTCCCGCCCTATAAACAAATACTCTTTAAAGTATCTTTAATTTGTAAAGCTCGTAGCTTTTGATCTAGCAATTTCAGGGACCCGAAGTATGAGCAGACACAGTAAATCCATCAAATGAGTATCATGAATTTTAATAAGAAATAACAAGCCTATGCATTTACTACGTTACAGGAATACATGTATTTACGAACATTAATGACAAAGACACACGGGGAGTCTAGACAATGGGAACACGTGTAAAAGTGAGTGAGTGAGAGTGAGGGAGAGGGAGAGAGAGAGAGAGAGAGAGAGAGAGAGAAACGGAGATCCGTAAGGGTCAACCGTTTGGCAAAGGTCATCTGGACAACGGAACCTCAGACCAGACAACAAGGAATCACAAAATCGCCACTTTTGAGGCAACAACCGTACAGCATAATAATTCTGGATAAGAAATAAAATACTTGCACCGTCTCTTAGTTTGCCGAGGAGAAGGAGGAGTTTTTTGTGTGGATGCAATTTATAGCCTTAGAGAATGTGTCCCACCTCTCATTGGCTCGACCAATAAGAAGGGTAGAAGTTCCAGGCGGGAAAGTTGCTCTGTCATTGATTTACGAGTCTTTGTCCTAAACGTGGACTGGTTTCTGATGAAGAGGACTAGGGAAGATTCTTGTAATACTAATATGTTGTATCATATTTCATATATACCAACATCATTTGCACACTCTTTCCAATCTCCAAAGTACCAATTTATCAAAACCAAACACGGTATAGGTGAGGTTTGGGTTAACCATAGTTTGCAGAGTTTGAAACATTAAGTATTTGAGTTTACATGAAAACAAACCATGAGATGGAACATTTGATACATGGCAATACATTTATCACATGGTTATATATATATATATAGAATATATAGGATTGAACAGGTTTCATTTCTCCTTCTCAGCAAAGAATTAAGTCTATGCGCGACTCCACCGAGCAGGGACACCTGCAAGACACTTAAGTATCTTCTTCACCCTTTCCTTTTCTACCTTATCTTATTTCCCATTATCATTATGTGCTTTCAACACATTCCTGTTGTCTCTCGACAACGCTCTCTCACCACGCACAGAAGGCAACGCAATACTGCTAATCTGCGCCCTTTTCTCTCATCCTCACACTCACCTCTCTCTCTTTCTATGGGTCTATGGAATTGTCAATCAGCAGTCAATAAAGCTGACTTCATTCCAGCCTTTGCATCTCACTCTACTCTTAATATCTTGGGCTTGACTGAGACCTGGATCCGTCCAGAAGACTCAGCAACCCCTGCTGCTCTCTCTAACAACTTCTCTTTCTCTCACACCCCTCGCCAGTCGGGGAGGGGTGGGGGTACTGGTCTTCTCATTTCTAACAATTGGAAATATTCAACTCTCTCTTCTCTATGCAATAACAACTCATTTGAATATCATGCTATTACACTTACAACTCCCATTAAGATCCATATTGTAGTTATTTATCGCCCCCCAGGTCCACTTGGAAGCTTTGTAGCGGAGCTGGATGTGCTGCTGTCCTCTTTCCCTGAGGATGGCACCCCACTCGTAGTCTTTGGTGATTTCAACATTCATCTAGCAAAGCCGTATGCAACAGACTTCATCTCTCTCCTAGCCGCCTTCGATCTTAAACGGCTCATCACCACCGGTACTCACAAGTCAGGCAACCAACTGGACCTGGTTTACACACGCAACTGTATCACAGACAACATTTTGGTGAAACCTCTCCAAGTTTCAGATCATTTTCTCATTACTTTCAATCTACAACTCACTACCCATGCTCCACCAACCTCCCCACCATTTACTTTCAGACGAAACCTGCGCTCACTTTCTCCATCCCATCTTTCCTCTGCTGTGTCATCTTCTCTTCCCTCACCCTCGCATTTCTCATCTCTGGAGGTGAATACTGCAACAGATACTTTATGCTCCATCCTAACCTCTTCTTTAGACAATATCTGTCCTCTCTCCTCTAGGCCAGCACGTGCCACTCCCTCTAACCCCTGGCTATCTGAGGTTCTTCGTGAACACCGGACCAAGCTCAGGGCAGCAGAGAGGAAATGGCGCAAATCAAAAGACACATCTGACCTCAGTAGGTATCAATCTCTGCTCTCTTCCTTTTCTGTTGATGTTCATGCTGCGAAATCTTCATATTTCCACAACAAGATCAACAGTGCCTCTAACACACGAACACTGTTCAAGACATTCAACTCTCTCCTCTGTCCACCTCCACCACCACCCACCTCCTCGCTAACTGCTGATGATTTTGCCAACTTCTTCACTAACAAAACTACAACTATCAGCAGTCAGTTCTCAGATTCACACACACAGGAACCCAGACTAACCTCTCCCACAGCCAATATCCTTCTCTCCTCCTTCGCTCCACTAACCGAGGAAGAAGTATCTAAACTACTTCTCTCCAGTCATCCTACCACCTGCCCTCTAGATCCCATCCCCTCACACCTTCTACAAGCCATCTCTCCCACACTTCTACCAGCTCTCACTCACATTATCAACTCATCCCTCCACACTGGCATTTTCCCTACAGCATTTAAGCAGGCTCGGGTAACTCCTCTGCTTAAAAAACCAACGTTAAACACATCACTTCTAGAGAATTACAGACCTGTCTCTCTCCTACCATTCATTGCGAAAACACTTGAACGAGTTGCTTTTAACCAAGTATCATCCTTCCTGTCTCTGAACAACCAGCTGGATGTCAACCAATCTGGCTTCAAGAAAGGGCATTCAACCGAGACTGCATTGCTGTCGGTCACGGAAGCCCTGCGGATCGCAAAAGCTGCTTCCAAATCATCAGTTCTCATTCTCCTGGACCTGTCTGCGGCCTTCGACACTGTGAATCATCAGATCCTCTTGTCCGCCCTCTCATCACTGGGCATCACTGGAACCTCCCTCAACTGGTTCGAGTCCTATCTCACAGGTAGGTCCTTCAGGGTCACATGGAGAGGCGAGGTATCCAAAGCACATCAACTGACCACAGGAGTTCCTCAGGGTTCAGTTCTTGGACCGCTCCTCTTCTCCATTTACACCACATCACTGGGGCCCATCATACAGGCACATGGTTTCTCTTATCATTGCTATGCTGATGACACCCAGCTCTACCTCTCATTTCAACCAGATGATCCCACAGTAGCTGCACGGATCTCAAGCTGTCTGGCGGACATCTCGGCATGGATGAAGGAACATCACCTGCAGCTCAACCTGGCAAAGACTGAGCTTCTCGTCCTCCCTGCCAATCCGTCTCTACAGCACGACCTCACTATCCAGCTAGATTCTTCCTCAATCACCCCATCAAGATCAGTCAGAAATCTTGGAGTAATCTTTGATGACCAGCTGACCTTCACAGACCACATTACAAAGACAGCTCTATCATGCAGGTTTGCTATGCACAACATCAGGAAGATCAGGCCTTTCCTAACTGAGCATGCAACACAACTTCTCGTCCAGGCCCTGGTCATTTCTAGGCTTGATTACTGCAATGCTCTTCTGGCTGGACTTCCATCATGTGCAACTAAACCTCTACAAATGATCCAGAATGCTGCAGCCCGTCTTGTCTTCAACGAGCCCAAAAGGGCCCACGTCACTCCTCTGTTCATCTCTCTGCATTGGCTACCACTCGCTGCTCGCATCAAGTTCAAGGTGTTGACGCTTGCTTACAGATTGACCACTGGTTCAGCTCCCTCCTACTTCCACTCACTACTTCAAGTCTACATCCCTACCAGAAGCCTACGATCGGTCAATGAGCGGCGGCTTGTGGTACCGTCACAGCGGGGCACAAAATCACTCTCCAGAACATTCTCATTCACGGTTCCATGCTGGTGGAATGATCTCCCCACCCTCATCCGGAATGCAGAATCCTTGACAGCATTCAAAAGACAACTGAAAACTCATCTCTTCCGGGAGCACTTAACATAAAAAAAAAAAAAATAATAAAATAAAAAAACCTTCCCTTTTCCTTTAAATCCTCGCTTGCCTGGCTTATGCTACTCTGAGCTATGTCTGAACTTTGTATTTTGAGCACTTCTTGCGTTGTTTCTGCCTCTTCACGATGACTCGCTTGGTTTAGTCCTCAGTTGTAAGTCGCTTTGGATAAAAGCGTCTGCTAAATGACTAAATGTAAATGTAAATGTAATGCACATTCTTTTGGGTCGTAAACTCGTAACAGGACACTTCGGCCAGTGTTAGCTGGATTTGGGGGGAAGTTTCACAGACTTTGTTAGGATAGTGAGTTTGCTGGATTATTCATTAAAATGCATAATACAGGCATTTATCGTTCGTTTAGA
Source organism: Semotilus atromaculatus (assembly GCA_031834385.1). Taxonomy (NCBI): domain Eukaryota; kingdom Metazoa; phylum Chordata; class Actinopteri; order Cypriniformes; family Leuciscidae; genus Semotilus; species Semotilus atromaculatus. The sequence goes on from JAULUF010000007.1 coordinate 20,681,520, forward strand.
ACTACAATACAGTCAGGTATCTTCATAGGCCCTGGGCACTCAGACCCACATAACTGTCAAGAATCCCCGGTCATGATCCTGGTCTTCTTGTTGCTCTGAGATTGCTGGTGGGCGTGGTCTCCATTTCTCCTGTTTACTCAGCTGAGGCTCATGTCAATCAAGCACACCAGTTCCTCATCGGGCAATCTACTCTCCTATAAAAGCCAGATCAACTTTCCAGTCCCCGCCGGATCGTTGTATCACGCAGTACGAATACATGCCAGCCTACCTTTGTTTTTCACTATCTGAACTTTGTTTGATTTTTGAGGAATTGAGAGCTAACTCGTTTTTTCCCCCTGTCTTGATCACAGAAGTTCCACCCTGAACTTTGGACTCAGATCCTTCACCAGCACCACGGAACACAGAGCACTGGAGCCCGGATCACAAACCATCTTCTCTACCAGAACATTACCATTCAGTTCACATCTCTGTTATGATTCACTTGTTGTTAATAAATTCACCAAGAATTGAACAAAAGACTCTAGTCTGCGTTTGAGTTCTGCCCCCTGGTCCTGACAGAACGATCCGGCCATAATGGACTCAGCAGACCTAGAGCCAGTTCGCCATGCGGTCTCCACTCAGGGAGCAATCCTGGATCAGCACAGCACAGCGCTTCAGGAAATCATGGGAAAACTTCAGGACCTGTCACTCCGCATGGGAACCCTCCAGGATTCCCTGCAAAATCCTCTTCCAACCCCCGGACATGTCGCTCCAGTCGCAGCTAACCCCGCCAGAGAACCATGGGTTTCCCCACCGGAGAGATGTGACGGCAACCTAGGTCAGTGTAAAACATTCCTCATGCAGTGTGGTCTCGTTTTTTCTCTCCAACCTCTCACCTATGCCACAGAGAAAGCCAAGATTGCATACCTCATCGGGTTGCTGCGAGGAGCGGCGTTAGAGTGGGCTTCAGTTCACTGGAGTAGACAGGACCAGGTTACAACCACCTATGTTGCATTCACCACGGAGATGACTAAGGTTTTTGACCACCCGGTTAAAGGTAATGATACTTCCATGAGACTTTTTTCTATCCACCAAGGACTCCGGAGCGTGGCTGAATACGCCATTGAGTTCCGGACGTTGGCCGTTGAGAGTGGGTGGAATGATGCGTCCCTGCTGGCTGTGTTTATCAATGGTTTAAATGAAAGATTAAAGGATGAACTGGTGACACACCCTGAACCTGTGAACCTGGAGGATCTCATAGCCTTGACAATCCGTATAGACAATCGCTGTCGGGAGAGACGACGACAGAAACAACGCAGCCCCGGCAGTGACGTCAGTTTTCGCCGAAGAGATCACTCTCCAGCTTCGGTAAGATCCAGACCATTACCTCGTCCTGTACTTCCGCTAGAGCCCGTGCGGCGAGAGGAGCTCCCGGAGGATGAGCCCATGCAGCTGGGTCGGAACCGTCTCAGTGCCGAGGAGCAGGAACGCCGTAGAGGAAACAACGCCTGCCTGTACTGTGGACAACCAGGTCACTACATCGCCAATTGTCCTAACCGACCGTTAAACCGGAGGGCTCGCTAGCCGGGGGAAGCATCTTAGCGAGCCAAGCCATCAAGCCTCTGTCTTCCCATCCACGAACCCAATTACATGCCACTATCTGCTGGAGGAACCAGACTCTGGAGCTCCTGGCACTCATTGACTCTGGAGCAGACGAGAGTTTTTTGGACACCGCGTTAGTAAACCAGCTGGGATTAACCACAGAGCTGCTTAAGGAGCCACTGGAGGCTAGTACTCTTGACGGGAGGCTGCTTGCTTGTATAACAACCCGCACCTGCCCTGTCCAGCTCCAGCTGTCATGTAATCATTTTGAAGAAATTTCTTTTTTTGTTATTGACTCACCATTTGTTCCGTTGGTTTTGGGGCACTCCTGGTTAGCAAAGCATAATCCTCACATAGACTGGACATCTGATAAGGTTCATAACTGGAGCTCTTCCTGTCATGCTAGTTGTTTGCGGTCTGCTCTGCCTTCTTCTGTAACCCGCCAGAAACCTGAACCAGACCGGCCAGACCTGTCATCTATTCCCGCTGAGTACCACGAGATATCAGAGGTGTTCTGTAAACAACAGGCTCTCTCACTTCCCCCGCACCGACCATATGACTGCGCCATTTACCTGTTGCCTGGATCTACGTTTCCTCAGAGTCGTTTGTACAACATCTCCAGGCCGGAGCGGGTGGCAATGGAGGAGTATATTAATAATTCACTGGCGGCTGGGATAATCCGCCCTTCGTCATCACCTCTAGGAGCCGGATTTTTCTTCGTGGGTAAGAAAGACGGACCCCCTGGTCCTGACAGAACGATCCGGCCATAATGGACTCAGCAGACCTAGAGCCAGTTCGCCATGCGGTCTCCACTCAGGGAGCAATCCTGGATCAGCACAGCACAGCGCTTCAGGAAATCATGGGAAAACTTCAGGACCTGTCACTCCGCATGGGAACCCTCCAGGATTCCCTGCAAAATCCTCTTCCAACCCCCGGACATGTCGCTCCAGTCGCAGCTAACCCCGCCAGAGAACCATGGGTTTCCCCACCGGAGAGATGTGACGGCAACCTAGGTCAGTGTAAAACATTCCTCATGCAGTGTGGTCTCGTTTTTTCTCTCCAACCTCTCACCTATGCCACAGAGAAAGCCAAGATTGCATACCTCATCGGGTTGCTGCGAGAAGCGGCGTTAGAGTGGGCTTCAGTTCACTGGAGTAGACAGGACCAGGTTACAACCACCTATGTTGCATTCACCACGGAGATGACTAAGGTTTTTGACCACCCGGTTAAAGGTAATGATACTTCCATGAGACTTTTTTCTATCCACCAAGGACTCCGGAGCGTGGCTGAATACGCCATTGAGTTCCGGACGTTGGCCGTTGAGAGTGGGTGGAATGATGCGTCCCTGCTGGCTGTGTTTATCAATGGTTTAAATGAAAGATTAAAGGATGAACTGGTGACACACCCTGAACCTGTGAACCTGGAGGATCTCATAGCCTTGACAATCCGTATAGACAATCGCTGTCGGGAGAGACGACGACAGAAACAACGCAGCCCCGGCAGTGACGTCAGTTTTCGCCGAAGAGATCACTCTCCAGCTTCGGTAAGATCCAGACCATTACCTCGTCCTGTACTTCCGCTAGAGCCCGTGCGGCGAGAGGAGCTCCCGGAGGATGAGCCCATGCAGCTGGGTCGGAACCGTCTCAGTGCCGAGGAGCAGGAACGCCATAGAGGAAACAACGCCTGCCTGTACTGTGGACAACCAGGTCACTACATCGCCAATTGTCCTAACCGACCGTTAAACCGGAGGGCTCGCTAGCCGGGGGAAGCATCTTAGCGAGCCAAGCCATCAAGCCTCTGTCTTCCCATCCACGAACCCAATTACATGCCACTATCTGCTGGAGGAACCAGACTCTGGAGCTCCTGGCACTCATTGACTCTGGAGCAGACGAGAGTTTTTTGGACACCGCGTTAGTAAACCAGCTGGGATTAACCACAGAGCTGCTTAAGGAGCCACTGGAGGCTAGTACTCTTGACGGGAGGCTGCTTGCTTGTATAACAACCCGCACCTGCCCTGTCCAGCTCCAGCTGTCATGTAATCATTTTGAAGAAATTTCTTTTTTTGTTATTGACTCACCATTTGTTCCGTTGGTTTTGGGGCACTCCTGGTTAGCAAAGCATAATCCTCACATAGACTGGACATCTGATAAGGTTCATAACTGGAGCTCTTCCTGTCATGCTAGTTGTTTGCGGTCTGCTCTGCCTTCTTCTGTAACCCGCCAGAAACCTGAACCAGACCGGCCAGACCTGTCATCTATTCCCGCTGAGTACCACGAGATATCAGAGGTGTTCTGTAAACAACAGGCTCTCTCACTTCCCCCGCACCGACCATATGACTGCGCCATTTACCTGTTGCCTGGATCTACGTTTCCTCAGAGTCGTTTGTACAACATCTCCAGGCCGGAGCGGGTGGCAATGGAGGAGTATATTAATAATTCACTGGCGGCTGGGATAATCCGCCCTTCGTCATCACCTCTAGGAGCCGGGTTTTTCTTCGTGGGTAAGAAAGACGGGACCCTCCGCCCGTGTATCGACTTCAGAGGTTTGAATGAAATCACTGTTAAGAACAAGTATCCACTACCACTCATGAACTCTGCCTTTGACTTTCTCCAGGGAGCTACAGTTTTTTCTAACCTAGACCTCCGCAGTGCTTACCACTTGGTCCGAATTCGTGAGGGGGACGAATGGAAGACGGCCTTCAACACCCCCCTGGGACACTTTGAGTACCTGGTTATGCCTTTTGGTCTGACTAACGCACCTGCCGTTTTTCAGTGTCTTGTCAACGACGTGCTTAGAGATATGTTAGGCAGATATGTGTTTGTCTACCTCGATGATATCCTCATCTTTTCCCAGAGTCAAGCAGAACACGTCCAGCATGTCCGGCAGGTTCTCCATCGGCTCCTGGAGAACCGCTTGTTCGTCAAAGCAGAGAAGTGCGAGTTTCACGTCTCTACAGTCACCTTCCTCGGCCACATTATTGCCAGAGGTCAGGTGAGGATGGATCCGGAAAAGGTGAGAGCAGTCTTAGATTGGCCCCGACCAGATACAAGGAAACAGCTACAGCGATTCTTGGGGTTCGCCAACTTCTATAGACGTTTCATCAGAAATTACAGCCGTAGGGCTGCACCATTAACAGCTCTTACCTCTCCAGCTAGGCCGTTTCATTGGTCTTCTGAGGCAGAAGGAGCCTTTTTGGATCTCAAGAAGAGGTTTACGTCAGCTCCTATTCTCATCAACCCTGACTCGTCCCAGCAGTTTGTTGTGGAGGTGGACGCCTCGGATGTGGGAGTGGGGGCAGTCCTGTCCCAGCGGTCACCCGAGGATAACAAACTTCACCCTTGTGCCTTTTTATCACATCGTCTTTCTCCCTCAGAAAGAAATTACGATGTCGGGAACCGGGAACTGCTGGCCGTGAAGATGGCTCTCAAGGAGTGGCGACACTGGCTAGAGGGTGTAGATCAACCGTTCGTGGTTTGGACCGACCATAAAAACCTGGAGTACATCCGTTCGGCGAAGCGCCTGAATCCTCATCAAGCCAGGTGGGCTCTTTTCTTTGGTCGTTTCAACTTTGCCCTTACATACAGGCCCGGATCCAGAAATGTGAAGCCTGACGCACTGTCTCGGCTGTTCGAAAAGGAGGAGACTACTGCAGAACCCGACACCATAATACCCAGAACCTGTGTCATTGGGGGAGCCATTTGGGAGATTGAGGGAAAAGTGAGAACGGCTCTGCAGCACCAGCCCGACCCAGGTAATGGTCCCCCGGGCCGTTTGTTTGTGCCTCACTCTGTTCGTCCATCTGTATTACAGTGGGGTCACTCCTCCAGACTCTCTTGCCATCCTGGCGTGGCCAGATCGCTGGCCTTCCTGCGCAGACGGTTCTGGTGGCCAGAGATGAGGACCGATGTCCAGATCTTTGTCTCTGCCTGTCCCATCTGTGCACAGAACAAGGGTTCCAACCGACCCCCCCCAGGGTATCTGCAGCCGCTTCCCATACCTCGTCGTCCGTGGTCTCACCTGTCGCTGGATTTTGTATCCGGGCTACCACCCTCGAAAGGCATGACTGTGGTTCTCACTGTGGTGGATCGATTTAGCAAGTTTGCTCGTTATCTGCCTCTGCCTAAACTGTCCACAGCTAAGGAGACTGCCGAACTCCTGGTCTCTGTGGTGTTCACGGTCCATGGCCTGCCCTTGGACATCGTCTCGGACAGAGGTCCACAATTCACCTCAGCTGTCTGGAAGTCATTCTGCCGTGCCATCGGGGCTACCGTTAGCCTGACCTCTGGGTTCCACCCTCAAGCAAATGTTTCCCTCTCAGGAGAGAGAGTTGGCGGTTCCCTCCGTCCAAGCATACATCCGCAGATGTCATCGCACCTGGCATCGAGCTCGGGCCACCCTTCTGAAGACCTCTGCTCAGTATGAACGCCACGCCAACTGTCGTCGGACTCCTGCACCCTCCTATTCCGTGGGGGACAAGGTATGGCTCTCCACCCGAGACCTTCCGTTAAAGACGGACTCTAAGAAATTGTCACCTAAATATGTTGGTCCCTTTGTGATCGAGGAGGTCATCACCCCTGTGACCGTCCGTCTCCGACTGCCTCCCACACTTAAGGTCCACCCTGCTTTCATGTATCTCTGCTTAAGCCTGTCCTCATCAGTCCACTGCTCCCTCCTCTCCCGGCCCCTCCACCCCAGCCTGAACAGTATCTTATCGGCACAGGTGTGCAGTATCTTATCGACTGGGAGGGTTATGGACCAGAGGAGAGGAGTTGGGTTCCCCCCGGCAGCGGGTTCTGGATGCCGCCCTCATACAGGCATTTCATCGCTCTCACCCTGAGAAGCCTGGAGGACCGCCTGGAGGCGCCCGTCGGGGGAGGAGTACTGTCAATAATCCCCGGTCATGATCCTGGTCTACAGGCATTTATCGTTCGTTTAGAACTACAATACAGTCAGGTATCTTCATAGGCCCTGGGCACTCAGACCCACATAACTGTCAAGAATCCCCGGTCATGATCCTGGTCTTCTTGTTGCTCTGAGATTGCTGGTGGGCGTGGTCTCCATTTCTCCTGTTTACTCAGCTGAGGCTCATGTCAATCAAGCACACCAGTTCCTCATCGGGCAATCTACTCTCCTATAAAAGCCAGATCAACTTTCCAGTCCCCGCCGGATCGTTGTATCACGCAGTACGAATACATGCCAGCCTACCTTTGTTTTTCACTATCTGAACTTTGTTTGATTTTTGAGGAATTGAGAGCTAACTCGTTTTTTCCCCCTGTCTTGATCACAGAAGTTCCAGCCTGAACTTTGGACTCAGATCCTTCACCAGCACCACGGAACACAGAGCACTGGAACCCGGATCACAAACCATCTTCTCTACCAGAACATTACCATTCAGTTCACATCTCTGTTATGATTCACTTGTTGTTAATAAATTCACCAAGAATTGAACAAAAGACTCTAGTCTGTGTTTGAGTTCTGCCCCCTGGTCCTGACAATAACAACATATAAAATATATCTCATTAAAATGTCTTTAATGGGGAAATTCCTTTCTTCTTTAGCAAGAATGTATTTAGTTATTCCGATTCACCCTTCGCCCAGTCCTTACACTCCCCTATACTCCAAGCAAAATCGAAGAATTACCTAATGTGACATCATTTTGAACAAAATCAGGCCAAAACTAAGTTTATTTGGAGTTCATTTCTAGTTTGAAACAGCTTACTAATGTGAACTCTCAGGAAATGTTTGCTCTGGGTTGTGGGTAAAGGGGGGACTCTTTTTTAATAATAAATAAAAAACAAACAAAAACTACCCAGAGAGGGGAAACCAAGATTTGACCTGGAAAAACACAGGATGAACATTTAATGGCACATGACTTCTATTACTACTTCTTCTTCAGCTGTTTAAATGGCAGTTGGCAAAACAACTAAAGGGTGCATTGTGTCGCCTACTGGATTGGAGTATGGAGAACTACTTGGTTGAAAACACTTGGTTGAGGGGAATATATACACTCACCTAAAGGATTATTAGGAACACCTGTTCAATATCTCATTAATGCAATTATCTAATCAACCAATCACATTGCAGTTGCTTCATTGCATTTAGGGGTGTGGTCCTGGTCAAGACAATCTCCTGAACTCCAAACTGAATGTCAGAATGGGAATGAAAGGTGATTTAAGCAATTTTGAGCGTGGCATGGTTGTTGGTGCCAGACGGGCCAGTCTGAGTATTTCACAATCTGCTCAGTTACTGGGATTTTCACGCACAACCATTTCTAGGGTTTTCAAAGAATGGTGTGAAAAGGGAAAAACATCCAGTATGCGGCAGTCCTGTGGGCGAAAATGCCTTGTTGATGCTAGAGGTCAGAGGAGAATGAGACAGAATTTGGCGTAAACAGAATGAGAACATGGATCCATCATGCCTTGTTACCACTATGCAGGCTGGTGGTGGTGGTGTAATGGTGTGGGGGATGTTTTCTTGGCACACTTTAGGCCCCTTAGTGCCAATTGGGCATCGTTTAAATGCCACGGCCTACCTGAGCATTGTTTCTGACCATGTCCATCCCTTTATGGCCACCATGTACCCATCCTCTGATGGCTACTTCCAGCAGGATAATGCACCATGTCACAACGCTCGAATCATTAGGGGTTCAAGCACAAAGTGCTGAAACCCTATTGTTATTGTTAATTTTCCCATGATGCAACATTCAGACATAAAACTGATCGGGCAGAACGAACCGTAAGTCGTAGAGCTTTGAAACTTTGGGGGCTGGTAGTACTCACACCGCCTACAACGTCACCAAGGCCCGCCCCGATTGGCCCATAGGTGGCGCCACAGCGGCCAAAAGTATGAAACAGCTCATAACTCCTCAACCGTTAGGCGTAGGCTCAAGTGTCTTACATCGTTGGAATCATTGGCTCAAGCCAGACAAGATGCATGCCTCGGATTGGCTCGTTACCCTGGGTACATTTTCAGGTATTTTGGGTTTTTCCAAAAACCTACTTTTGCGAACTAGTCCTAGGATTTTGGCCCGGCCGGAACCAAACCAGTGCAGCAAGATTCTATGGAGTCTGAATGTCAATAATTATCAAAAAAAGTGGAAATTTCTGTTCACGGTCCCTAAGGGACGCCAAAACGTTCCAAGTGGGAGGAGCCCCTTTTACTAAATTGGCTATAACTCGTGAACGGAACGAGATATTTTCACCAAACTCAGCGCACCTGTGTAAGAGCTCATTCTGTGGTCGCCTGAAAAAGGACGTGGTGACTGGCCACTTGGTGGCGCTATAACTGTTAAAAAGGTGTCAAAATGATGTTTTTTCTATGGCAAATCCCATGAAATGGCTAAAAGCGGCCCTCCTCCTGCCTGATTTGCATACAACCTCACAAAACCGGGCGTGCGCATGCGTCACCTGATCCTAAAGAGGCTTGGAAACTTTTATGGACGTCGGGCCATCGGTGGCGCTTTAACTGCTATAAAGGTGAAAAATGCTCTATAGTATCCTATGCAAAATGACATTTAAATGCCTGAAAAATGGTCTGCTCTGCTTAGAACTTCACCAAATTAGCTGAGCACATGCACCATATTATTCTAAAGAAGCGTGCAAACTTTTATGGAGATCGGGCCATCAGTGGAGGTGTCACAGTTTAAAAGGTAAAAAAAAAATCACCACATTTCCATGATAAATTAGCTAAAAGGGCAAAAAACGTACTTTTTCCTCTCCGAGGCACATGTTATAAGGCTTGATAAAGTTTTTGGAACGCAGCAGCGCAAGCGGCAAGTGCCTAGAACCTATGTTTTTTTTTTTTTTGAGGCCTTTTTGTGGCCCTTTTTTAGGCCCTTATTAGGGGTTCAAGCACGAAGTGCTGAAACCCTATTGTTATTGTTAATTTTCCCATGATGCAACATTCAGACATAAAACTGATCGGGCAGAACGAACCGTAAGTCGTAGAGCTTTGAAACTTTGGGGGCTGGTAGTACTCACACCGCCTACAACGTCACCAAGGCCCGCCCCGATTGGCCCATAGGTGGCGCCACAGCGGCCAAAAGTATGAAACAGCTCATAACTCCTCAACCGTTAGGCGTAGGCTCAAGTGTCTTACATCGTTGGAATCATTGGCTCAAGCCAGACAAGATGCATGCCTCGGATTGGCTCGTTACCCTGGGTACATTTTCGGGTATTTTGGGTTTTTCCAAAAACCTACTTTTGCGAACTAGTCCTAGGTTTTTGGCCCGGCCGGAACCAAACCAGTGCAGCAAGATTCTATGGAGTCTGAATGTCAATAATTATCAAAAAAAGTGGAAATTTCTGTTCACGGTCCCTAAGGGACGCCAAAACGTTCCAAGTGGGAGGAGCCCCTTTTACTAAATTGGCTATAACTCGTGAACGGAACGAGATATTTTCACCAAACTCAGCGCACCTGTGTAAGAGCTCATTCTGTGGTCGCCTGAAAAAGGACGTGGTGACTGGCCACTTGGTGGCGCTATAACTGTTAAAAAGGTGTCAAAATGATGTTTTTTCTATGGCAAATCCCATGAAATGGCTAAAAGCGGCCCTCCTCCTGCCTGATTTGCATACAACCTCACAAAACCGGGCGTGCGCATGCGTCACCTGATCCTAAAGAGGCTTGGAAACTTTTATGGACGTCGGGCCATCGGTGGCGCTTTAACTGCTATAAAGGTGAAAAATGCTCTATAGTATCCTATGCAAAATGACATTTAAATGACTGAAAAATGGTCTGCTCTGCTTAGAACTTCACCAAATTAGCTGAGCACATGCACCATATTATTCTAAAGAAGCGTGCAAACTTTTATGGAGATCGGGCCATCAGTGGAGGTGTCACAGTTTAAAAGGTAAAAAAAAAATCACCACATTTCCATGATAAATTAGCTAAAAGGGCAAAAAACTTACTTTTTCCTCTCCGAGGCACATGTTATAAGGCTTGATAAAGTTTTTGGAACGCAGCAGCGCAAGCGGCAAGTGCCTAGAACCTATGGTTTTTTTTTTTTAGAGGCCTTTTTGTGGCCCTTTTTTAGGCCCTTATTAGGGGTTCAAGCACGAAGTGCTGAAACCCTATTGTTATTGTTAATTTTCCTATGATGCAACATTCAGACATAAAACTGATCGGGCAGAACGAACCGTAAGTCATAGAGCTTTGAAACTTTGGGGGCTGGTAGTACTCACACCGCCTACAACGTCACCAAGGCCCGCCCCGACTGGCCCATAGGTGGCGCTACAGCGGCCAAAAGTACGAAACGGCTCATAACTCCTCAACCGTTAGGCGTAGGCTCAAGTGTCTTACATTGTTGGAATCCTTGGCTCAAGCCGGACAAGATGCATGCCTCGGATTGGCTCGTCACCCTGGGTGACCCTGACCACATTTTCGGGTATTTTGGGTTTTTCCAAAAACCTACTTTTGCGAACTAGTCCTAGGTTTTTGGCCCGGCCGGAACCAAACCAGTGCAGCAAGATTCTCTGGAGTCTGACTGTCAATAATCATCAAAAAAATTCTAAATTTCAATTGTCGGTCGCTAAGGGGAACCAAAATGTTTGATGGCACCAGAGCCACTTTTACGAAAACGGTTATAACTTGTGAACGGAAAGAGATATTTTCACTAAACTTGGGACACATGTTCATGAGTTCAATCTGAGGTCACATGAAAAAAATTGTGACGATTGGCCTCTTGTTGGCGCTATAACAGGGAAAAAAATTAATGAAAATGGTTATAACCGCATCCAACCATTAGTCTAATGAACCACTGGCATGCAGTGTCTGTCCAGGGTACCTTGATAGTCAATGAGAACATTGGCATATCTAAACAAACTCAGTATACGTCATCGGCACAGTGCCCTGAAGGAGCCTGAGAATTTTCAAGCCAGCGTTTTTTCACAGGAGTTACCTCCTTATACTCCTGAATTCTTGCCGAGTCCAACGATACCAAACATGCAGGGTTTTGCCTTATGGTTTTTGTTACGGTGTCATTTAGAACTTTAAAAAAATTGCTGTTATCTTCGAAGACCATTAGTCCGATCGAGACAACAACAAAAAAACACAGGCAATTTGAAAACATAGGTAAATAGCTAAACAATAACGCCCAAATGTCAACATTATGATTGGAACTGGAAAAAAAAATCCAATCTATGTCACCCATGGATAATTTTTATGCTCTCATAAATATAAGTGGCTCAACTTCAAAACGAAATGAGATATTTACAACAAATTTGACACATACGGGCACACTTTGAGGACTACTAATAAAAGTGATGGAGATCAGGCAACACAATGTGCTATAACTGTCAAAAAAACTTTAAAAAAATATATTTTTCCTTAGTAAATTGCCTGTATTGGCCATAAATGGTCTTTCATATGATCTAAGATTATTTGTTTATTTGGATCCCCATTAGCCAGTACATAGGCAGTGGCTTCTCTTCCTGTGGTCCCAACAATTAAATACAAATACTAGATTTAATCAAAAACAATAAAAAGTTAAGTCAATGAACCTAACATTCATTCCAAATATCAAAATCAACAATTTACTATATATAGTGCTATTAAATGTTTCTTAAAATATATTTTAAAACTCATTTTTCTTGTGTAGAGTGTGTAATATCTCTTGTCAAAATGTGTATCATCAATGGTAAATCCTTCCATATTCTTCTATACATTACAATCCGATGTTTTGCAGTGGTTTTCGAAATAAAAAAACATCCCTTTTATGCATGCCTGGTGTTAAAATCATGACTAGCACTACTATACAAAAATTGAGAGTACAGGAAATTAGGAATTCTAGACAGAAATATTTCTTATAAAACAAAGCAGAAACAATCTTTCACTAGTACATTCTTATTCTTATTTTTTTGTCTTTATGCACTGACCAAACCACTGGGCAATAATCTAAGCTAGAACTATTGTTTATTGTTTTACAAATAACCCAGGCCACCAGTAAATGACTTGAGACATGGATAAAGTTAAGAAAAAGAAATAATTAAAGTGTTCTACAAAGAAACGCGATTCATCCAATCACTGATTGTGCTGCAGTGACTGACAGACACCCTTGAGAGCCAACAGTAGCGGCATATTCATTAGGCCCGCCCACAATTCGCGCCGGCGCCGCCGTCAGTCAGCATGAACAGATCAGAGAATCAGATGACGAGAACAGGTCAGACGAAGCAGCAGCACACGGAGCATTTCTCCAGAAACCCCTTTCACTAAATCATAATCGAACGGGAACTGTGATTAAGTGTACTTGGAAACTTTGGATGCGTCAGGCTGGTGTGTTGTCGTCAGAGAGAGAAACGTGGAAATCGAAGAATCCCAGAGTGAAAATCTGTATTGAATAATCTGTGAATATGTGATGCAATCTTGTTTTGGTGAGTGATTTTTTTTAAAATATGAAATCTGAATATAAATATGTCAATTTCAGAAATGATTTGATATGAGTTGAGTAGGCTGCACTCACAGCGCGAGCTGAACTAGTTAGCCAAAGCTAAAGCTACCACGTGTAACAATGCTTAGGGATCTTCGCCATGACGTCACGATGCGCTCTGGTTGGCAAAAAGAAAAGTAATGGCTTGCTGCGCAGCGCAAACACAGAAGACAAATGGTTGTATCGTGCTGTGTGATCGGCTGTGTTAACAGGTTCGATAAGTGTAACCTTCTACCGCGTACCTAAACAGCTTGAATCAAGAAGATAGCTGTGGATTTCTGCAATTAGGCGTCTAGAATAGGGTACACATTTAAACCCAGATATCACCATAAGTACTGAGTTGATTACATCAAGACAAACAAAAAATGTATTACAAGTTTTTTTTAAATTGTTTGTTATAAACATTTGTTATTAACATTATTAACATTTGTTGTTAACAGTTATTAACATTATTAACATTTGTTGTTAACATAGACAAACGGTGCATAATCTAATTACGTATGTGCTAATTTGCACAAATACCCAAACAGATCTAAACATTGGGTATAGCCAGGTGAAAATGTCTTGTTGAATCTTGTTGACACCTTACAGTAAAATACTTAATGTTAAGGTCTGAACAGAACCCATTCAGGCTACCCATGAACATTAATACATGGAGGCTGGAAGAAGTACTTTAGAAACCAAACCAGCCTTTATTAATTTGTATTGCAGAGATGGGGTTTGGGGCTGAAACAAGACAAAAGGGTAAGATAAAAAGTGGCTGGATCAAAAAATCAAATTACGTACACAATGCACGACTAGAGAATTTCATCTTCATTCTCTTCACAGGCCATCTGCATTGAGTTTGGTTCTTTCTGCCAACCAGTTCGCGGCCACACCCATATCGTGACGTCACATTTGACTCCGGTGAACATCCCTATTGTATCATGAGTTGAGACATTAATGATTTATGAGTGATTTATGATTGTTGATGTGTTCTATGTCGAAAAGTTAGATTAATGTGTCATTTGAGATGCGCATGTATATTGTTATGGAAAAGTTGAATCAGAAATCAATTATTGTACGTTTGTCTTGTGTTTTGCAAGGCTGGGTTTTCTTGTTCTGTTTTTTTCCTATGTGAACACGATCCGACCGCAAGTGTAGATTTTTTTTTAGATTTTAGATTTAAAGTTTATATGCCATTTGTACTGGTACAGCTATACCGGTACATAGGAATTTTTGTAGCAGAGCTCGTTGAATCAGCATAAAAAAAATAAACATATTTTATAAAGTGTATCCAGTTTTGTGCCATAAATAATCCATTGGAGATGAATCATCTGCCTAGTGGATGCTATTAAATGTGCACAAATGCCGAGCTGACCAGAGCAAGGACCTGTTTCCCCTTTGAACTGTAGGCCTAATTTGAAACTATCAACTGGTAGGATATTTACAATTTTCTTTTGTTTTTCGGACTCATGGGATTAAGTGATTGCTTATTTTGGCTCCTGAAAGGAGATGGTCCTCACTGCAGAACATGAAATCCACAGGGAGGAGTCGGATCCAGATCCAACTCCTCCCACCTTACATATGGTTGGAATAGTGAAATGCTTTCAAGTACTTCACACATTTTTTTCCAGCACTTCAAAACTAAAATATTATATAAATATTCTATAAATAAATATATATTTAAATGTTATTTTTAATGTGATGACCAAAACATTATTTATTCATCCTTCAAAAATTACCCCCATTTATAAACCTGAAAGTTTCAAGATGTAGGAAAACTCACACTTATTTAAAAATATTTTTTCTTTTAATAAATAGGAAATTTCTCTGGCATTTCTTCCTTTTTGCTGTACCGAAAACGTACCGAAACCGTGACTTTAAAACCGAGGTACGTACCGAACCGTGATTTTTGTGTACCGTTACACCCCTACTGTTTACTATTGAAAGTAAAGGTGGTTTATTGGAAAGAATTCTGAATTATTGCATTTTGAATCTCATCCAATATCTGATTACATTTATTTTTGTACATTTGGGTTATAGATGTGTTCGACATGTGCCAGTATTCGGTAATGCGATAAATCACGGTAATGAATATGCACGATATTGTTATTATCGCGGGCACTTTAAAATACCGTGAAAAATAATAGATCCGAATTAAGATTTTAAGAACGCGCATTTAATGAGGCATCAACATATGATAGATAGGACAGAACAGGAATGGCTATTAATAATCTTTTATTGCGTCACTGTATTACAATATGAAAGGCTCCAATACAGTGCGGCACAAAGCGCTTATGCGCATCCCGAGCGCAGAATTATGCGCTTGAAGCAACATGAGTCACAGCGCACAGCGCGTCGAGTCCGCATTGAAAAGTTCAAAGCACAAAGGAAAGAAATATTGATGCTTAGTATATTATACAGTATCTATCTATGCAATAGTTTATCGAGCCTTTTCTTTTAACAGTTTTAAATTTCAGTTAATGTGCGCGTGAAGAACAATTATAGATATAGTGCTCTGACTCTACTCTGTTGTGATCTAACACCCGGTAGAAAGTAACATGATTAAGTTACAGCGATAAAGTCCAGCAAGATAAGGTTGTTTTATTCAAAACCATAGACCTTGATAGAAGAAGCAGTTGAGCAACAGAAGAGAACATTAGTCTGTGAGTGTTTACTTTTCTCATTATATTTTAACGTGGATATTCGTTGCTAGGAAACTTTGTTTGGTTTACCCTGTTTACCGTGGTAAAGCGTGTTTGTTTGTCGTGACTTTTGAGTTTCGCTTAACTAAGTAGCAGGGCGTGGCCTGCTGTATTCAATAACGAGGTATTAGGCGTGTATAATTTGGTTAGTGTTTCGCGGCAGCGGTCGCGGCAGCCCTTGTGTGAAGCCCTCATCGTGTGAAGACCGAAGAGTGTAAAGACCAGCGACTCTACCTGCGCGACTCCACCGAGCAAGGACACTGACAAAGCACTTGAGTATTATCTTTTTGTTTTTTTTCCTTTCTCTTCTGCACAACTTCTAATCTTTCTGTTTGTGAGCTCTCTTACACCATGTGTTTTCAAATTCCTACTATTACTAACATACGCAAATCAAAAGTCACACAGAGGAGGCAGTACAATCCTAACAACCTGCGTACCTTTCCGGCTTCTTCTAGTACTCTATTCTCTTTTCCTATTGGTCTCTGGATTTGCCAGTCTGCTGTAAACAAAGCTGACTTTATTACATCTATTTCTAGTCATTCAGGTCTACGCTTATTGGCCCTGACTGAGACCTGGATCAGACCTGAGGACACTGTCACACCTGCTGCCCTCTCCACTAACTTTGCTTTCTCACACACCCCTCGCCTGACCGGAAGGGGTGGAGGTACTGGTCTACTCATCTCAAATGATTGGAAATTTGATCCTTTACCACCTCGGTGTGACCACAGCTCGTTTGAATCGCATTCAATCACCATCACTAGTCCTATAAAAATCCATTTTGTAGTTATCTATCGTCCCCCAGGTCAGCTTGGCAGTTTCTTGGAGGAGCTTGATGTGCTACTCTCATCCTTCCCTGAGGATGGTACTCCTCTCACAGTTCTTGGAGACTTCAACATCCACATAGAAAAAAGTCAGGCTGCTGATTTCCACACTCTGCTCGCCTCATTTGACCTCAAACGAGTAGCTACTGCAGCTACTCACAAATCAGGTAACCAATTAGACCTTATTTACACACGCCACTGCTCCACTGACCATCCACTGGTCACTCCACTGCACACCTCAGACCACTTCCTCCTCACTCTCAGCCTCAACCTACCTCAGAACACAACACACACTCTTCCGCAGGTCACTTTTCGGCGAAACCTACGCTCTCTCTCACCCTCTCGCCTATCCTCTTTGGTCTCATCCACACTTCCTCCACCTGACAAGTTCTCAACACTTGATACTAACAGTGCAACTGACTCTCTTTTCTCCACTCTAACACACTGCTTGGACAACTTTTGCCCCCTTTCTTCCAGGCCAGCCCGCACCACACCCTCTGCCCCCTGGTTATCCGATGTTCTCCGTGAACATCGTTCTAAACTCAGGGGTGCAGAGAGGAAGTGGCACAAATCGAAAGATCCTACTGACCTTGGTCTTTGTCAATCCCTCCTCTCTTCCTTCTCTGCTAATGTCTCTACTGCTAAAATGACTTACTATCACAACAAAATTAACAATTCTTCTGACTCTCGCATGCTTTTTAAAACCTTCTCCTCTCTTCTCAACCCTCCTCCTCCTCCTCCTTCATCAACCCTAACAGCTGATGACTTTGCCACATTCTTCATAAATAAAACAACCACCATCAGCGCCCAATTTAACAATCCACAAACTGACACACACATTTTACCAGCTAACACACACATTCTACCCTCATTCTCTCTGCTTTCAGAGGCAGAAGTCTCCAAACTACTCCTTTCCAACCGCCCTACTACCTGTCCGCTTGATCCTATTCCTACTAACCTACTTCAAGCCATTTCTTCCTCAGTTATCCCCGCACTCACGCACATCATCAACACCTCTCTTCACACTGGTACTTTTCCCACAGCATTTAAGCAGGCTCGAGTAACCCCACTGCTTAAGAAACCTAGTCTTAATCCAGCACATCTGGATAATTTCAGAAACATGGCTTCTCCTATCACTGCTATGCTGATGACACACAAATCTACCTCTCATTTCAGCCTGATGATCCGACGGTAGCTGCTCACATCTCAGCATGCCTGACAGACATCTCTGGCTGGATGAAAGACCACCACCTTCAACTTAACCTTGCGAAGACAGAGCTACTTGTGATCCCGACCAATCCAACACTTTGTCACAACTTCACTATTCAGCTAGGCCCGTCATCCATATCTCCATCACGGTCAGCCAGGAACCTTGGAGTTGTTATTGATGATCAATTGAACTTCACAGACCACAATACTAGAACTGCCCGGTCCTGCAGATTTGCTTTGTATAACATTAGGAAGATCAGGCGCTTCCTGTCAGAGCATGCTACACAACTCCTTGTTCAAGCGCTTGTTCTATCCAGACTGGACTATTGCAATGCTCTCCTGGCTGGTCTTCCAGCTTGCACGATCAAACCTCTGCAGCTAATCCAAAATGCTGCAGCTAGAGTGGTTTTTAACGAGCCGAAGAGAGCACACGTCACTCCTCTCCTCACAAAACTACACTGGCTTCCAGTTGCAGCTCGCGTCAAATTCAAGTCACTGACGCTTGCTTATAGAACAACCACTGGCGCTGCTCCCTTTTACCTAAACTCATTACTTCAGACTTACGTCCCATCCAGAAATTTGCGCTCTGCAAGCGAACGGCGTCTTGTGGTGCCACGTCAAAGAGGCACAAGATCTCTTTCTCAGACCTTTACCATGACTGTTCCCTGCTGGTGGAATGACCTTCCCAACTCAACCAGAGCTGCTGAGTCCGTAGCCATTTTCAAGAAACGGTTGAAGACGCATCTCTTTCGGCAGCACTTGTTCCAGTAATACTAACACTTTCTCTTCCTTTCTATTTAAAAAAAAAAAAAACTGTGAAAGGTTATAGCACTTACACATTGAAGACATGCCTGATAAAGTGGGCACAGCTAAGTTAAAAGACAAAATAACACTAGAGCCGCACCATGAACATCTCGCTTGGGCTCAGCTTCCTGAGTCTACATCTGTTTCTGTGGGGAGCACAGTCATTGTTGAGCCAACCCTCAGTAAATGCCGTCCAAGGAACGTGATCATAAGGAGAGTCATCACGCCTATGTGGGGCAGTAGATGGGTGCCATTCAAAATAATGAACCCTACAGACAAAGTAATCATTCTTAAGAGAAACACGAAGATCGTGGAGTTTTCTACGGCTGTGTCCCTGAAGAGTAACGTTCAGTGTGCTGTGAGTCCTGTAAATCATGTACAGACCAGTGATGAAAGGAGAAACGTGCTGGATAAATTGGAACTGCAGGATTTGGATCTGGATGCTTGTAAAGTGTCAGAGGAGTGGAAGGATAGACTTCTGAACCTCATTGAGAAGTATGAGTCAACCTTTTCACGTGGAAAAATGGATTGTGGGGAAGACACTGACTTTGTCCACAAAATCCACTTGGTGGACGAGAAGCCGTTTCGACTCCCTTATCGACGTGTAGCCCCCAGCCAGTATGACAAGCTGCGCACTGCCTTGAATGAGATGGAAGTTAAAGGCATTATAAGGAAGTCTCCGAGTGAATATGCATCTCCGCTGGTTTTAGTGTGGAAAAAGAGCGGTGACCTTCGTATTTGTACAGATTTCAGATGGCTGAATGCGAAGACAGTGAAGGACGCTCACCCACTTCCACATCAAGCGGATGCACTCGCAGCTTTGGGAGGCAACGTTTTCTTTTCGACCATGGACTTGACCTCTGGCTTTTATAATGTACCTTTGTTTGAAGAGCATAAGTACACTGCCTTTTCCTCTCCGTTCGGCCTTCATGAGTACAATCGTCTACCTCAGGGTTTGACCAACAGTCCAGCAACCTTTATGAGGATGATGATGTCCATTTTCGGGGATGAAAATTTCACTAGCCGTCTCTGCTACTTTGACGATCTGATGGTTTTTGCTTCAAGTGAGCAAGTAGCTCTTGACCAACTGGAACTGGTTTTCTCACGCCTGTCTAAGCACAACATAAAACTAGCACCGAAGAAGTGTATGTTCCTCAGGAGATCTGTCAGGTTCTTGGGACACATTGTCACTAAGAGTGGTGTCCAGACCGACCCTGAGAAGGTGAAGGTGATCAGTGACATCCAGACTACCGACCTCATGGAAGCGGATGGCGTTAACCCTTCTCAAAACAAGATCAGATCTTTCCTGGGTATGATTTTATACTATCAGCATTTCATTATAGACTGTTCTGCTAAGGCAAAACCTCTTTTTAGTCTTCTATCACGTGAATGACTCATGTCCAGGATCTATTAATGCTGCTGAAGTTTCTGCTTTTCTGGGTGCTCACTGCGATGGTGGAGTTAGTCCGTTGTCCGTGTCAAGTCCAAAGTCACTCCAGCTCCCTGATGAAGATCCATCTGTTGCAATCCCGTTTTCCAGACTTGCAAATCTCCAAGAGCAGGACAACATAGTCAGTAGAGTCATCAACTATGTTCTGAGATATAAACGTCCTTCAAAGAGTGAGAAAGCAAAGGAGCCTAGCCCTGTGAAAAACCTTTTGAGGCACTGGAAGAAGCTAAAGATCCGTAATCATGTGCTGTACAGAGTAAAGAAAGATTGACTGATAAATAAGAAACTCTTCCAATACGTTGTACCAGATTGTCTAAAGCGTGACGTTCTCTGTGGTGTTCATGACTCAGCTGGACATCAGGGTAGTTGAAAGGTTCTTTTGGCCTGGAATGAGTAAAGACATCAAGTTCTATGTGAAAAACTGCCTGAGGTGTGTTGTCGGAAAAACTTCAGAGCCGAATGCTCGTGCGTCCCTTGAACATATTCGCACATCTGAGCCTATGGAGCTGGTATGTATAGACTTTTGGCGTGCTGAACAGACTTCAGGGAAGGTCGTTGATGTCCTAGTAGTGACAGATCATTTTTCTTAGATGGCACACGCCTTCCCGTGTCACAACCAGTCAGCTAAACAAGTTGCCCATCGCCTTTGGAATGACCTCTTCTGCATTTATGGATTTCCAAAGAGAATACATTCGGACCAGGGTGCAAATTTTGAAAGTAAAATCATTAAGAACTTGCTTGAGATGGCTGGTGTTAAAAAAAATCGCACACCACACCGTACCACCCTATGGGTAACGGTCAGGCAGAACGTTTCAATAGGACCTTGGGTAACATGATAAGAGCTCTCCCAGTGAAATCCAAGGCGAGGTGGCCACAGCTTCTGAGAACATTAACCTTCAGTTACAATTTAATTTTGCATGAAACAACCGGGTTCGCCCCTTTTTATCTTATGTTTGGGCGTATCCCGAGGCTGCCTATCGACATCATGTTTCAGCATGTCCTTTCCGATGAGAAGGTGGTCAGCCACCATGAGTTTGTCACTGCACTGAGAAGAGATCTGAGCGCAGCTGGAGAAATTTCCCGGAAACACAGTCTCAAAGAGCAGAACCGTCAAGCCATTCTTTACAATCGGAGGGTCCGAGGTTTTCCCTTAGCAGTGGGAGATAGAGTTTTGCTAGCTAACCGTTAGGGGTGGAACGGTACATGTATTCGTATTGAACCGAAACGGTACGGGGGTCACGGTTCGGTGCACGAATTTACACGCAGAATACACGGTATAAAAAAAAAACTCGCGTGCAAATTAATTAATGTAATGCGGAACTACTGTTAGATACGCGGGTTCTTTAGGGACACATAATCTGTACCCTCGGCTTAGCTCTGAACGCGCGTTCACTTCAAACGTTGGCTTTATACACGCGTCCTATTCGCTTTGGAGTAGCGTCGAACTAGACGCGAATTTGACGCTCTATTCGCGTTTGGTGTGACCGCATAATGAACAGGCTGCGATGTCAAGATTGCAATGCTGGAATGTGTGTGTGCGCGCGCGAGAGAGAGAGAGGCGCGGGCGCGATCGAACTGTGTGTGTGTGTGTGTGTGTGTGTGTGTGTGAGAGAGAGAGATGCGCGAGCGAACAATGGAAACATAAAAAACATACTCCGTCATTTTGTTCATACAGATCATTAAACCTGCAAAGTGTTTACTTTGTGTACACTCGCAATAAAACACAACATTGTGCTTTTGTCACACTGTAAACTCTTGTCAAACTGTAACCTACAACTGTCACCCAACCAAAATCACACACACACACACACACACACACACACACACACACACTGTTTTAAAAGCAAAACATATTTATCCAACCCCATTTCAAAACAGTCTGTGGGTCCCATCTTTTGGACATTCATCATATTGCATTGGTTTTCATTTCTTGTCCTCGGAGCACTAATCTGTTTATTTTTAAGTTACACATTCTACATTGATTAAAAAAGAAAATCGAATGTGTTTTTAATGGTAGTATTATTTTATACAGAAATCCATTATTTATAATTCAGATGAGAATAATGTTACATTGTTAAGTAATAATGTTAATTAAAATTAAGGAAAACAAATATATTGATCTGAAATATAGCAAATTAATTTTAAATTATTTCAGGTACAATTACCAAACACATCTCAAGGTCTTTTTATTAATTTAATTAATAAACTAATTATATAAAACTATTGTCAGTGCACTACAAATAAACTGGTTCTATGCCTTTATTAATAAAACTTATTTAAAAAATACAATGCCTTATGCATTTTTGTTTTGCTTTTCCCTCCATTGTACCGAAATCGTACCGAACCGTGATGTCTGAACCGAGGTATGAACCGAACCGTGACTTCTGTGTACCGTTCCACCCCTACTAACCGTGGAGAGAAAGGCAAGAGGAAAGTCGCGGACAAGTGGGACTCTGTTTTGTATGAGGTTCAATCGGTGAGACTAGAGATTAATGTGTATAGGATTAAGGATGTTCAGACTGGCAAAGAAAAAGTGTTGCACAGAAATCTGTTGCTGCCGGTTAATTTCTTTTCCTTGGATGATGGTGAAGAAGAATCAGTTCGATCAGATTCCACTGGTGCTACCCGTGGCAGTGCTCTCGATTCCGTTCTGATGGATGATCCTGACCCTGTTTCAAAGACATCGGAATGGTTAATGCAGATGGATGGAACAGATGAAAGTGACGAAATGCAGGATGCCACTTGTGGTGGTGTTTCAGACGTTCATGATGGGATGTCTCCTGAGTGCTCTGGAAATGATCAGTACAGTGCAGAACCTGATTATGTTCTTGAACCTGCTGAGAGTACAGCCAGCTCACCTGAAACCAAGCCAAATGACTATCCAAGTTGTTTGCAAGAACCTGATAACAGACTTGCCCCTGTTGTTTGCAAACAGCCCACAAGCACACAAGGCCAAATCACTACACGATTAGGGAGATCAGTTAAGCCCCCTAACAGACTTATTTGTGAAATTGATGGTCAGGAAGTTGTGGAAATTGATTCACATAGTGATGCACAAGTTATTTTTAAAGGAACTAACTTTGTTGTTGAGTTGATAAGGCAGTCCCTCCAGGATTTTGCGATGTCGCGATCGCAACTATTAACGCAACTTCAACAAATCCACGTGAATTCAGTGCACCTTGCAATTTTGACAAATCACCGCAACTTTTCTGCAACCAATCATCGCGCCGCGGTCTCCTGCAAAGCGTCGTCATACGTCAGCAAACTCGCTTGTTTTGTTCAGAAGACGCAGCAGATGTGGGCTGCCAACGTCTCACATTTAGGCTACTTACAAAAATAACAGAAAAGGCCAGTGTTGCCAACATAGCGCCTTTAGTGACCAAAAAAAAAAAAACAAAAAAACGACTAGAGACAAATCTAGCGAGTTTTTGGACAAACCTCAGTAACCAAATGTTGCCAGCACAATCCTGCGAGCGCGAGGTTTGCTTTCTCCCTGCCGTCACACTGTCTCTGCGTCCCCGTTCAGTGACCGGCAGAGAGGAGCAGCAGCGGCCGCTGACAGACGAATGAGCTGTGTCGTTTCCACTTATCTGCTTCTCTTTTGTTTTATATTTAAAGAATTTACCATTTTATTTTCCTTTCTTTTCTTGTGTTTATCACTTGTAATACTCACTATCACAGTGCATTAGTTCACCCAGCTGCCGAACTCTCTCAATTCAGATAATTTTACACATAAAAAATAGCTACTCGTTCTATTGTCTGACAAAAAATAAATAAATAAGGAAACGAGAACGGCTTTATTTGGATTTTTCCACCATTTAACTTTTGTGGCTATTCCTAAGAAAACTGTATTTTGCACTTTATTAGTAGCCTATTGGCATCTTTCAACATAAATGCTGCTTAATGTTTGTGAGGTTCTGCACATTTACATTTTTGCAGGTGCAGATCTTATTTAAAAAAGCTTAGTTTGTTAGATTTTGCTGTCTTTAAATCGTTTGTTTTGCCTTTTTATAAGGTTAGTTAGTGGGTTTGTTCTCATTAACGTGTTACAAAGTGAGTACGTTTGTCTCTGAAGTAAATTTTGGACTACAATAGAGCAGATGGTGAACAGTGTTTTCTGTGGGACATAATAAGTGACCATCCACCTGTCACGCAAGGGACTGATCTACTGTGACGTAGAGGTTCAGGTCTACTGAGTAGTAGAGAGAGAGGCAGACAGGTAGGTAGTGAACAAAGGGGTTTATTATACAAAGGCACGGAGATAAACAATAGATGAGTCTGGAGGGTGATGAAGAAGGTGCAGGACAGGATATGGAACTTAGCTGGTGGTTCAGATGGATCAGGGTATGGCAGGTAGAAGATAATGGCTGATTCACTGGATATGGTTGAAGGCTGATGAAGATAGACAGGTGCTCGGAGGTTCAGGTTCAGGAGTCTGTGCGTCTGGTAAAGACGAGATCAGACCCAGAAGTGAGGGGAAAGAGACACTTTATGGGCCTGATGAAGGGAAACAGGTGAAGGTGATCAGTGATTGAAGAGTGCCTGCAGGTGTGGACCAGGGAGGATGATGGGACTTGGAGTGAAGAGGAGGAGCTTAGGTGGTGACTGTGACAGTACTCCCCCCTCCCGGTAGGCGTGTCCTCACGCTGTAGAAGAGGGGTGGGAGGGTGGGCATCCTGGAATCCGTGACGGAAGGCGGACCGGGTGCAGGGGGACGGACTCCAGGATGGACCAGGCGGCCATGGCGGAGCAGGACGTGGGCGTGGCCAGGGCGGAGCAGGACATGGGCGTGGCCAGGGCGGAGCAGGACGTGGGCGTGGCCAGGGCGGAGCAGGACGAGACCAGGGCGGAGCAGGACGTGGGCGTGACCAGGGCGGTGCGTACCCTTCGGGCGGCCACGGCGGTGCAGACCCCTCGGGTGGCCGTGGACCTTTGGGTGGCCACGGCGGTGCAGACCCTTCGGGCGGCCACGGCGGTGCGGACCCTTCGGGCGGCCATGGCGGAGAGACCCCTTCGGGCGGCCATGGCGGAGAGACCCCTTCGGGCGGCCATGGCGGAGAGACCCCTTCGGGCGGCCATGGCGGAGGCGTATAGCCCCCCCCCCCCCAAAATTTTCTTGGGGAGAAGGACAGGAACGGGAACAGACACTGGGACAGGAACGGGAACAGTCTCTGGCTGGGCAGACGGGACGTGAACAGTCTCTGGCTGGATGCGACTGACGTGAAGCGCAGGCTCGGCGTGGCAGACGTGAAGCGCAGGCTCGGCGTGGCAGACGTGAAGCGCAGGCTCGGCGTGGCAGACGTGAAGCTCTGGCTCGGCGTGGCAGACGTGAAGCTTGGCGTGGCAGACGGGAAGCTCTGGCTCGACAGGCGTGACGTGAAGCTCTGGCTCGGCAGGCGTGCAGGGAAGCTCTGGCTCGGCAGGCGTGCAGGGAAGCTCTGGCTCGGCAGGCGTGCAGGGAGGCTCAGGCTCGGCAGGCGTGCAGGGAGGCTCAGGCTCGGCAGGGCTGCAGGGAGGCTAAGGCTCGGCAGGGCTGCAGGGAGGCTCAGGCTCGGCAGGGCTGCAGGGAAGCTCAGGCTCGGCAGGGCTGCAGGGAAGGGGGCTTTGTGCTGGACGGAACCAGCGGTGAAAAGGTCTCTGGCTGGACGGTCTCTGGCTGGACGGTCTCTCGCTGGACAGGCTGGACGTGAAACGTCTCTGGCTGGGTAGGCTGGGCGATCTCGATGCGAAGAGATCCTGGAAGGTCGTGAAGATCAGGCTGTGAGATGGCATACTGAGGGATAAAGGACTTCAGGCATCGATTGATCGCGTCTTTCCAGTCCAGTCCGGTCAGATCTGGAAGCTCCCTCGGATTGATGCGTCTAGCCCCCATCCGGTAACATGCCTTGATTGCTTCACTGTCTAGGGTTCTGGTGGCGACAAGCAGAACAAACCTTTCTGTGTACACAAACAGATTTAAGCTCTGCTGAGCCGCCGCCGCGATCTGACCAGCTAGTTCCCAACTCATCTTCAGGTCTCCGTGGGGGTCTGTCAATGGTCTGATCTTCTGTCACGCAAGGGACTGATCTACTGTGACGTAGAGGTTCAGGTCTACTGAGTAGTAGAGAGCGAGGCAGACAGGTAGGTAGTGAACAAAGGGGTTTATTATACAAAGGCACGGAGATAAACAATAGATGAGTCTGGAGGGTGATGAAGAAGGTGCATGACAGGATATGGAACTTAGCTGGTGGTTCAGATGGATCAGGGTATGGCAGGTAGAAGATAATGGCTGATTCACTGGATATGGTTGAAGGCTGATGAAGATAGACAGGTGCTCGGAGGTTCAGGTTCAGGAGTCTGTGCGTCTGGTAAAGACGAGATCAGACCCAGAAGTGAGGGGAAAGAGACAATTTATGGGCCTGATGAAGGGAAACAGGTGAAGGTGATCAGTGATTGAAGAGTGCCTGCAGGTGTGGACCAGGGAGGATGATGGGACTTGGAGTGAAGAGGAGGAGCTTAGGTGGTGACTGTGACACCACCTGCTCTCAGTGTGATTCCATCCGCAAAAACACACACAGTCACATGTGCATCCCACAAATCTTCATCAAATGCAAGATGCTATCCTATCAATGAGGGCCAACATTTCTAAAGAATGCTTTCAGCACCTTGTTGAATCAATGCCACATAGAATTAAGGCAGTTCTGAAGGCAAAAGGGGGTCAAACACAGTATTAGTATGGTGTTCCTAATAATCCTTTAGGTGAGTGTATATATACAGGGTTTCCAACTCTCACGCATCTGGCGTGACACTCACGCTTTCAGCATCAATCTCACGCTCTCACTCACACGCAAGAAATGTCACGCCAAAATCCATTTTTCTCCCCTCTCAATCCGTTAATTTTTTGTTGATGACTAGATTAGACCACAGCGTATTAATGACAGGAGAGGAGTTTAAGGCCCACAGCTGTAACATCTGCCTACAACGTTTTCACTGCAGTATTCTCTGATGATCGGTGATTCGCTGTAAAGCTTGCACCTGATGATACGTCAGTTGCGTGCGAAAAGTTCAGAGCATAGGTTCAGAGTCAGAGCCACTGATTAGGGCTGTCGCGATAACCGCAATATTGCGGTACCGCGCTACTGACAGGCCAACCGCAGAGGAATGCAAGTAACCGCAGCAACCGCGATATTCGCGTGTTTTCTTTTTTCATAAGGTTACACCCTAATTTGTTTTGAACTTCGTACCAGGTGTATTGAATGTTTAATAAGTTAATGATAACAAGACTGTTTATAATGGTGATTTGTACAGAGGCTTCGTGGATTTGGACTTGAGCCTGAACAGACAGTGAATGTGATCGACTGAGCGCGTGCGCTTACCTGCGTCTGTCTTTGAAGTCAAGTCATGTATATTCGTGAAAAGGTTGCCGTTTCCAAGGAAAGCGAAATATTTGTCGTATCATCCTTTTAACATGTAAGGGTATTTAATATGAATGGCGTCAGCGTCAGAGCTGGTCAGCATTCCACGGCGCGAGGAAGCCGTGGGTGGAAAAGCAGTGAGTCACGCATTGCTTCAGCGTTGCCCAAAAGCTAATTAAGCATTGCTGGTCTGCTGAGCCTTGAAAAGTGGAGCTCAAAGTAAAATAATTAACACCTCGTTTCATTACATCTATCATTTTATGAATCAGAGTTTTTGAACGTGTTCGTTGAATGAACGGTTTAATGACTGACTCACTCAAAGACAGTCCGTTGGCGTAATATGTGCGCAATGAGTGACAGCTTTCAATGCGCAGAGACGCTGTTTAGTTTCGGTTACATTGGTTACTGAAAATGTTCCTGTTCTTGTTTTTGTGCATGCTGACTACATCGTAACACGTAGCCTAGTTATATAGCAACGAATAAATAAATAAATAAAAATAAATAAATGGCGGTAATACCGCATATCGCGCTATTGAGCCACTCAAAATTACCGTAAGGGAAATTCCTTCACCGCGACAGCCCTACCACTGATGCACGTTTGAAAGTTTGGATGACAATCAAGGTAAGCAGCAGATAATAAAATGGTGTGCCTTGTCAATACAGACGTAGCCTTGCCTAATCAGTCTGTGTGCAGGGAGTAGGCTACAGACTTCAACTATAGTTGCAAACCTCTGGCGTGCGTTATATGGGCTAGCTAATTGCTCAATAAAAATAGGCTCATGGTACAAATGAAGTTTTGGCCAATCGAGCAAGTGGCATTTTAAAATTCCCCAAATTATCAAAGGTTTCCCAGATTTTGTTGAGCCTGCCACACTCAAATGCGGATGCTTAGTGAACCTTTTCAGTTATTGGCCTAAACGAGACTGACTGACACCAGGAACAGACTTGATGGCACCCTGTGAGTGATGGGAAGTTCGGATCATTTTACTGACTCACTTGTTTGATCTCGTTCATTAAAATGAACTAATCTTTTTTCGAGTCATTTTGTTCATTTAAGGGGCTTTAAATGTTATACTTTTAACAGGCAAATTCCCCAAACACAACCACCTATGCAGTCTTTATCATATTCTGAATTAAGAAATCATTATAATGCAGTCAAAATTAATTTACAGGGAACATAAATAATTACTTCACCTACCGAGTCTTTTGTTCATTTGTCACGTGACAGACGCTATGAACGGATTGAACCCTGCTCCAGTTAAGAGCTCATGCAGAGGTAGTGAAGCAGGCCAAAACTGCCACTGCGTACAACAGGCCTCATTTGTAAAACTTGTGTGTTGTGGTTTTGTGGGGAGGTGGAGTAACTATTATGTGTCCCTTTTGTTTTGAGAATTCTTATTGTTTTGATGTTGTTGTTTTACATGTTTGTTATTTAATCACCAAAGCATCATTTTTTTATAGTGTCATCAATTAATTAATTGTACATAAAAAAAAAAAAAAAAGTTTCCATTCTTTTTTTTTTTGTTGCATAAATCAGGGTTTATAAATTTAGAGTTACCAAAAATTGTCTGTATACATAAATCTTTTTTTTTTTTTTTTACCAGTCCTGTATCATTTTAAATGTTTAATAATTCCTCATGTATTATATAACTTGTTAATTCTCCTAATATTTCCATAAGTGAATAATTGCTTACACCCCTATCCTTTAGTGACTGAACTAATTTAAGTATTTCTCTATGCTGTACATTCTAGTAATATGATTTACTGTTTCTGGATATCCACATTTATCGCAATTACCAGTTTCATGTTTACCTATTTTATATAAACTTGGATTTAGTGTTGAATGCCCAATACGTAATCTTGTCATTATCAAATCCTTTTTCCTGTTATTAACAGTTGTTCTTTCCACCCCCACATTTCTTTGTATAGGCTACTATACAGATGTCTTTCTCTTATTTCATTGTCCCATATCCTCTGCCACATCTTTTTTACTTCAGTTCCAATCAGGCCCTTAATTTCCACTTTACTCATCTGTACTGAGGGCCAGATTATCCATAGACGGGATTGGGCGAGTGCCCTGGGGCACCAGCCAATAGAGGGTCACCAAATGATTAAGAGAATGACTAAAACTTTAAAATAATTTTCATGTTTTGTATATTGTATTATGGTGCGTAATTGTAAACACCTTTTACCTTATTTGAATTATTCTCAGGTTAGGACAAGTCAAATCTCTCCTAAATAATAAGCATTTGAATTTTCATATTTACAATATTTAGATCACAGAAGACTTCTCGTGATCAGTTTAGCTCAAGCTTTTGTAAAACAGACTTATGGCAGGTGAGTAGTAAATACCCTACACCAGTGGTTCCCAAACCTGTCCTGGCGACCCACCAACACTGCACGTTTTCTTTGTCTCCCTAATCAAACACACCTGATTCAACTCATTAGCTCATTAACCCTTCTGATAATGAGCTGATGAGTTGAATCAGGTGTGTTTGATTATGGAGACAAAGTAAACGTGCAGTGTTGGTGGGTCGTCAGGACAGGTTTGGGAACCACTGCCCTACACCACCTGTCAAAATGATTGATTGACAGGTGTGGGTGGCTATCCTTTGATCTTGTCCCGCCCCTTCCTGTCCCGCCCCTTCCGGTTACCTTTGACCTAGTTCCAGCCCCTTCCGGTTCCCTTTGACCTAGTTCCGCCCTTTCCGGTTACAGCTTCTGTCAAAATGATTGATGATGACAATTAGTTTGATCGTTTGAAGTTTGTTTGATCAAGAAAAGGGAGGTATTGGCTTTGATGTTAACATAAGCTTTGATGTTACCATCAAAAGTGATGTGACAGTTAGTTTTATCGTTTGAAGTTAGTGTTTTGTCACCGGAATTCCCCTCCGCATTCCTGAGCAGCAGCATGTATAAATGGGGGCAGTGATAAGAAAAAACTGTAAAAGTTTATCTGTTCTTTAAATGAATATAAACGATTATAAAATAAATAATATAAAATAAAATTTTACTAAAACCTCACACAAAAAGTTTAAATAAATGTAGAACTATTCACTGAACCAAGTATTTCAGATGGATGGTCTGTGGAAAAACTTATTTATCAGGGTGTATGTAGGGAATTTTGAAATTTGGGGGTCTAACAAGGCATCTCACACATTGTGTGAAATGTTTAATAATTCCTCAAATAGTATCTGTGTGAAAATCACCACACTCTAAAAAATGCAGGGTTAAAAAATAACCCAACCTTAACCACACCGCTGGGTCACTATAGGACAGAACACGCGCTGGGTTGGTTTGACCCAAGTGCTGGGTTTTTCCATTTAACCCATATTGTTGGGTCATTCATTTGACCCAACCAGTGGGTGAAATTGACCATCTTGCTGGGTTAAGTCTTACTCATGTGCTGGGTTATTTCCTATCTCATTGCCTTATTAAAATTAGTAACACATTTTTGTTATATTATGAATGTAAAATAATTATTGTCTCTGTCATACAATAAACCAGAGTGGCCACATATGTGATTTCAATCATTTATTTTATATATTTTTTTACATTTTTAATACATCTCTTTAATATTTTTTTGTATACAATTATTACAATTATACAATGTATACTCATTCTAAGGTAAAAACAAAAACAACGGTTCATTAAGTAAGGTCTTTATATACACCACTGAAAACATATTTATGTATATGATATTGCATTTCTGTTAACAGATCCTCCTTAATATTACACAATGCACCTTTAAAAGTCATTAAGCAACTAATTTGAACTCTTTACGATTATGATTTCATTTATTAAGATGTGTTGATCTATTAAGAATAGCAACAAACATTTAAAATGTTACTAAATATCACGGGGGCCTGAAAAAACTGACTCTTTAAAGACTCTTTTTCATTAATTTGATACACTGCTTCGTGTATTTAACATGAAAAACAAAATAAGACTTTGAAACAAAGATCACCAGCCTCCAGCAAAGACTCGGTCTCGATGGCGTGGCCTGGAACAATGGCAAAGGTCTGACGTGTCCCCCTCGTCGCATCCCTGATGCTCCAGTCATTTTGTAAATATCCATGTTGGTCCTGTTGATTACACAATAACTTAGAGTGTTGCAATATAACTGACATGCAAGGTTAAACTTTTTTTGTGAAAGTATTTATATTTTTTTATTGCAAACATTACCAAATATGGCCAAATGTGAAAAACAAACAAAATGTCTATTTACACATCTAAATAGACATTTAGCAGTCTAAAATAGTGTGGGATTCAGGATAAGACAAAAACACAATTTGGAAAATGGATTCATGATGTACTCGCTCATTATAAGCATTTTGTAAATTTTGAACACAACAAAGTTATGGACTGCAGCTTTAAAAATGAACAAAAATCTATTTTAAAAATTTCAATTTTATGTTGCAAACAGAGATTGCACCTTTAAATATTCTAAACCTAAATTACTTTCATAGTTATCAAGCATATCAAACGTCTACCCTTATTGAAGTATAAACACTAAAGCAAAACTTACAGGTTGCATGTCAAGGACCTCTGTGCCTGGTGGGTCTGAAGCCCTTTCCTCCTCTTCTGTAACGTTAGATGGATGGGGGAAGCAGAGTTTGCAGGACCTTCAAAGCTGTCTCCCCTTTAGCAGCTAAACAATATGAGCATAATAGATAAAGTTGCATTAAGATTTAAATAGTATGCTGTATATAACAATTCATATTTCTAAAGTAGCATTTCTGACTTAGATCTGCCCTGGTGTTTAAAATGGCGCTGTTGTCAAAATAGCAAAAACGATTATTTGGCCTCAAACATCGCGCACACTTGGTCCATGACAACCGTCTTAATACTAAATTATTCTTAGTAAGCCTACCTCAGGTCTTAACAACTTATGGGTTCAGGGCGAGAACATGCTTAGGCCTAATATGAAATCGATTTATTTCTCCTTGCCTCAGTCGCAGTTTGTAAAGATTGCACGTCATCTTTTTTTTTTTCTTTTTTTTTTTGCAAAAACGATTCTGGTTCCGACATAGACATTACAGAAGAAACACGCAGACTGTGCTGGAACTTACCCCCGTCGCTTCTTCTGACGAGAATTTCTTAAATGTGCCTGCAGACTTTCCAAACAACCGAGTCACTAGACTTTTTTCCCGCAGTTTTTACGTGCGAGCCGGACTAAAATAGCCTACATGCGCGCTTACGGTTTCATTCAAAACGCTTTCCTCACTTTTAATTACTAAACGTCCACAATAAATACGATATTTACGTTATGAAATTACAATTCAAACTGCACATTTCATTAAGGCTGCATGATATAACGTTAGCTGGTTTAGCTACAACTAACGCGGCATTTTGTCAAAACAATCTAACCGGCTAGCTGTTACTATTTAATGTTTTACAGAATAAATACGTTACCCCTCACATTTCCATATAAAAGACTGTAGGCTATGCTGAACAGTGAAATTATTAATGTTAAAAATATTGGTAAACATTCATATTAGTAATAATAAGTAAGTAAGTAAGTAAGTAATCCTTTATTGTCATTGTAACCTGTACAACGAAATTTAAAAGTGCCAAAACAGTTAGTGCATCAATAAATAAATCAATTTCAATAAAAAAAAAAATAATATAAAAAATGAAAACCTCCCCATCTTATTGGAGATACACACACACACACACCACCATTCATTCTGTCATAGTTATTGCACAATCTAACTATATAGTGTTGTTTATGAATGTTTTTTTTTTTATGGCTTTAAGGGTGGTTATTGCTGTTGGATAACAACTGTTTTTAAATCTGTTTGTTCTTGATTTGATTGTCCTGTATCGTCTGCCTGATGACAACAGTTCAAACAAGGAGTGACAGGGATGGAAAGTGTCTCTGATAATGCTCTGAGCTTTCTTGGCACAGCGAGCACTGTGAAGGTCAACCATTGTAGGGAGGGGACAACCGACTATCTTCTGGGCCATGTTAATGACCCGTTGGAGAGCCTTTTTCTGGGCTACTGTGCAGCTACTAAACCACACACATATGCAGTATGTTAAGATAGATTCTATAGAGCACCTGTAAAAGGATAACAGCAGTCTCTGAGTGATGTCGTTTCTCCTGAGGACCCTCAGGAAGTGCAAACGTTGTTGGGCCTTTTTTAGCACCTTCACACTGTTTACGCTCCATGTCAGACCCTCCTCAATGTACACACCCAGAAAACAGAAGTCCGACACCTGCTCCACCCGATCCCCGCCGATGATGAGTGGTGCGATGTCAGTCTTTTCCCTCCTGTAATCAATCACCAGCTCCTTGGTCTTTACAGTATTAAGGAGAAGGTTATTCTCCCTACACCACACCGACAGATGTTTAACCTCCTCTCTGTAAGCTGACTCGTCTGCTCCAGTGATGAGCCCCACAACTGTAGTGTCGTCCGCAAACTTCACTATGATGTTATTGTGGTGGGTGGAGGTACAGTTGTGCGTGTAGAGAGTATACAGCAGGGGGCTCAATACACAGCCCTGTGGGGAGCCGGTGCTGAGGCTAAGAGCCGTAGATGTATGATGGCCCACTCTCACCCTCTGGGTGCGACAAGTGAGAAAGCTTTTAATCCACATACAGGTGGGGTATGGAATGCCTAGGTCCATCAGTTTGTTCATCAGTTTTTGAGGAAGGATGGTGTTAAACGCAGAGCTATAGTCCACAAAGAGCATCCGTACGTAGCTCCCCTGCTGCTCTAGATGGGACAATGCAGCATGCAGGGCTGTAGCTACGGCGTCCTCTGTGGATCTATTAGCTCTGTATGCAAACTGGTGTGGGTCCAGGCTTTTTGGCAGGCATGATGTGATGTGACCCCGGACCAGCTTTTCAAAGCATTTCATCACCACTGGGGTGAGTGCGACTGGCCGGTAGTCGTTGAGGCTGGAAATATTAGTTTTTTTAGGCAGGGGGACAATGGTGGAGGACTTCAGGCATGGTGGAACTGTGGATTCAGCCAAGGACTGGTTGAAAATCCTCATAAAGATTCCAGCCAGCTGATCCGCACATTCTTTTAGAACACGCCCAGAGATGCCATCTGGCCCAGCAGCCTTCTTTGGGTCCACGGCTTGTAGTGTACGCCTCACCTCGTGCTCAGTGAAGGTGAAGTTGCTATGGACCGTGGTGTGTGGTGTCGCTGCTATACTTGGTTCCACCTCAAAGCGGGCAAAGAAAGTGTTCAGTTCCTCTGCCAGCGAGGCCTCACCCTCAGCTGCTCCTACGGTGGACCTGTAATTGGTGAGCTGTTGGACTCCCTGCCACACCCACCTGCTGTCATTACTTCCCAGATATGCCTCAATCCTCCGCCGATAATCCAACTTGGCCCTTTTGATGCCTCTTTTCAGGTCAGCCCTGGCCACAGTGTAAAGGGTCTGGTCACCAGACCTGAAGGCGGTGTTCCTCTCCCTCAGCAGCCGATGTACCTCCCTAGTCATCCAGGGCTTCTGATTGGGATAGACCCGGATCTGTTTTTCCACGGTAACAGTGCCTATGCAGTGACGTATGTAACACAGTACACTGTCCGTAAACGTCTCCAGGTCTTGATGTAAAAACACATCCCAGTTAGTCCTATCAAAACAGTCCTGCAGCCGGCGCATGGCTCCATCAGGCCAGATTGTTATAGTTTTTGTGATGTTGGGTGTACTTTTCCTGAGGGGGGCATATGCAGGAATTAACAACAAAGACAAATGGTCAGACTGGCCCAGGTGGGGTAGTGGTTTAGCCCTATAACCAAGTTTGATGTTAGAGTAAACCTTATCCAGAGTTTTATTTCCTCTAGTTGTGCATTTGACATGTTGATAGAAATGAGGGAGTACTAATTTCAAGTCTGCATGATTGAAATCCCCCGCTATAATGTGTACAGCGTCAGGATATTTACTCTTTTGGCTGGTAATGCTACTATGCAGATGACTGCTAGCTATTTTAGCATTAGCATCCGGTGGTATGTAAACAGCTGTTATCATGACAACAGAAAACTCTCTCGGGAGATAAGTGGGTCTGCATTTCACAGACACATACTCCAAGTTCGGGGAGCAGTGACTGTCCACAGTTACTGTGTTAGTACACCAGTTGTTATTCACGTACACACATAGCCCCCCTCCTCTGCTCTTACCGGAGCTCTGTGTCCTGTCCTGTCGCTGCCCGGTATAGCCTGTTAGCTCCATCGCCGAGTCCGGGATGAGTGGATGAAGCCAGGTCTCCGTAAAAAGCAGAATACAGCAATCTTTTACGGTGTTGTTGGTTGCAATCTGTAGCCTCAGCTCATCCATTTTGTTGACCAGTGATCGCGCATTAGCGAGAAACAGGCTGGGAAGCGGAGGTTTAAGTGGCTGCCTCCGTAGCCTGGTGAGTGGGCCAGCCCTGCAGCCCCGCTTCTGCCTCCTCTCTCTACGCCGCCTTCGCCTCTTTCCGGCGGGGATGATAATCCACGAAGAGCCGGGGTGCCATGCTATCTCCTCCGGTATATTGTGTGTGTGGAGAAACTTGGCTGTAATATTCTGTTCGTAACAGACTCCGATCTTAAGGTGATCATGCCGACCGTAAATGTTATTGGCCTGACAAAAAACACTCAGGACATATATAAACACAAAAAAACAACGCGAACTATAGCACCAACTGAGAGAGCACCGAGCCGCAGCATCTATGTGCGCCGCCATTTATGTGCGCCGCCATCTATGTGCGCCGCCGCCAAGGATTTCACTCCTAGGAGTTAACTCCTATTAACTTACCATAAAACACTTCACGCTCCGAGTGACGTCCTCAGTCACTCAGTCCTCGAGTCAGAAGTGAATCCAGAAAGTTCCGCAAAGAATAAACCAGTTGCTGGGTCAAAATAATCCAACCAGCTGTTTATTTGTGAATTACCCCCTTACAACTCATTTGACCCCGCATGAGCAACCCAATAATGTGTTTACAGTGCCCCAAACAACCCAGCATTTTGACCCAGCACAATCAACCCAACAATTTGTTTACAGAAACAACCCAGCATTTTTTTGAGTGCACATAGGCCTATCTTTAGGGCAACAATTTAGAATCTGTGATGCCTCAGCCCTACCCCCATTGATAGGCCGCTTATAAGGTCATTCCCATCACAAGCACATCTTCAGAGAAATACGTTATTAGACAATAATGCTAGCATCAGGATATAGGGTGACAGAGCAGATTGTGCCATTTATTGCATTTTCGCCATTTTCAGAGCTAAAGTTTTGTTCGTACTAAATTTATTTCAAAGCATACTCGTAAAAGCTTCAATATTTTAACATTTTTAAAATAGATTACTGTAATGATTTTGTTTAACGGTGACCTAAAGTATAATTGTTATTAAACAACGTCTGTTCAAAAACTTTAGATTGTTGAAAATTTTTAAGATTCAATCAGCATTTTTGTCTAAGCAGGGCTTCATTTTTTTATGCTGTGGGCTTTCCATTGCCATAATGATTTTTGTACTGTAACAGCATATTCTATCCCGTACACCTAAAACACAACCATCACAGAAAACTACATTTTTACATTTTCAATAAATAAACCATTTAATGTTTTGCACTCACTAAATTGGTTCCATAAAATTAACTAATCTCCAATTTTAAATTAAATTATTATAAATATGGAATATAACTCAATGAATAACAAATATGTTACTAAAATGTATTCAAACATAGTTTATGCTAAATTAATTTATAATATGTATGTACATAACACAACTCCTTACATTTTCATAGAACTGAAGAAGTAGTTCTTTATGCATTGGTAAAAAACAATCCAAAAAGCAAATAGTTTATGTTGTCATAAGCAAAACCTCCCAGAAGCTTCATTGATAAACTACAGGGTGAGATGAAGCTTCACGCCCTCACAGAGACGGGAGGAGGTACAGGCCAGATGAGCTTCAATGTCACAGCATATGTAAAGTTAGTCCGCTAGTTTTATTCATACTAAATTCATTTAAAAAGCATAATCTTAAAAGTTTAAATGAGATATTTTAAAATCAAATCTTTAAAGTTTTATTAAAATCATATCTTCTATTTATCTTCTATTTCTGTATGATATAAATTATTTTTCATAAATTTAACCTAAGTTTTTATTTTGTAGTAAAACAGTGTCTGTTCAAAAAATAAAATAAAAATTTTTTAAAGCAAAAACTGTGCTTTGGCGCCTTAGTTCGTATTTCAAACAGTATTTTTGTCCATGAAACATGTTTGTCACAAAGTTTTGTTGTTTTGGTGAAAAAAAGGCAACGCTGAAAAAAAGAGGACAGGGTGTATAATGAACAATTGACAGATGAACTGACAGATATTTTATGTAAACAGGCAAAATCTCTGCATCTGATGGTGGCCATGTGTTTTCGTCTATCATAACTGGTTCAACTTGTGGCTCCATTGAGATCAACATGACTTCTGCCGAATCAAATGTGCCGGCAAATTGTAAGTGTAATACATGAGAAACTATTAAAACAGTTTTTCACCTATGTAATGTATAAAATTAATCTTAATTAAGCAGTTGGAGTTAACTGTTTGGAACCAATTTTAAGTAAGGTTACATTCTGGTCTAACACCGTCATGTGCAAATTTGGAATACTGAACATTTTTATGTTTTTGGTACTATTGGATCGAGTTTTGTAGAATATGACTCTATTGGGTGTATAATGAAGAATTGACAGATGAACTGACAGATATTTTATAATATCTGATCATTTTAAAATGGCAGCATGTGTTGATGCGACAGTTGGCCCGCATGAACAGACTTTGGGGAGAGCCGATGATACCCTATCTGGAAGCATGCCCTTTGACCTTTTTTGTCAAATAGCCTACAACTTAATCCTTAAAGGTACGCTGTGTGGGAATTTCTCCCATCTAGCGGTGAAATTGTATTTTCCATTCACACGAATAGTGCTCTCTAGCATCTCGCTTTTTCAAATGCGTGTTGCAACTACGGTAGCCGTTATGTGCTATTCATAGAGTTTAACTATACATTTGAGAAACAGTACTATTTCAGTACCGTCGTGCTGCCTAAATAATGAATTAAACAACCAAGCAATGAAAAAAGTAATTTAGACCGTAACCTGTTCTTCATTAGCTCTATCCACCTGGGAAAAGCTATCCCGATATTCACCCTAGGTTTGAATTCGCCGGTCACGTTTCCTTGTAAAAAAATTTTTGTTGCTTTTTGGCTGCGAGGATTCCTCCTCCTGTGCCTCGACATAAATATGGTCCTGCATTATGCAGTACCGTGCGCAGCTCAGCCTTTCAAATTTGGCGGGGGAGTCCCAGGTGAAAAATAAATGTGCTAAGTGTACTAAAATTTAGCATACTTTTGTGTACTTGAAGCCACACTAATCATCATTATACTTCAAGTGTGTTCATGATTAGTTAACTTGAAGCATGCTATTTTGGAACAACTAATTTTGTACTAAATATATTTTAGTAGTAATTAAATTTTAGAAAAGCTCAACTTGAAGTGTTTTTAGTGTACTTTTATGTGCTAAAGTGGAACAACTTAAAGTATATTTTGTATACTTTAAGTATATGCCTGTGTAGGGACTAATTACATGCTTAAAGTGTACTTTATTTGTGTTACAAGTACATTACAAATTCATTATGACTGTCTTAGAAACATATTTGTACTATATTTTAATATACTAAATTATGCTAAAATGGAACCACTTCCAGTACATTTAAGTGTATTTCTTTGCAGTTCATACTTTCATATGTCTTAAACTAGTTATAATATGAATGTGAAGCATAATTGAACATTTAAACAGCATTAAAAGTGTATTAGCATTACACTAATAGCTTAATATAAAGCTGTTTTATTCAGTATTTAAAACGGTATATTAAAAGTGCAAAAATAATTAAATATAAACATTAAGACATACACAGACTTTGAAAATCAAGAAAAATTTAATATAGTATCTTGTGTAAATTACATAAGAGTAAAAAAAAGGAATAAAAGTAAATTAAAAAGATCAGTGAAATGCTATGGCAGAGCTATATTTATAATTTTTGTGTAGAACATTTCAGTTATACATGTATTACTGAAAAGTACACTATGAATTTTACATCACTAAATAAGCATCACAATGCAATTTCCTGAAAAAATAAAAATAAGTTTCAAAAAAAATAATGTGCAGAAGTGAATAATGCATTTACAAACTTAGGCCTACAAATGGCTGAACCAAAGAAACAGAAGAGTTTAAACGTCACATCTTCATCTTCAAGTGGACGATCACTTCTTTGAGTTCGACTCATTTTCTGCAACTGGGGCTTGTAGTATTTGAAGACTGCTTTATCAGAAGATCTTTGAAAGGGAAGAAGAATTAATATAACATTAACCAATGATTAACATTTTTACACAACTTACAGTGAGCAAAGTTTAATCAAAAAGTTACTGATATAGTTATTTGCAGCAATAAAGCAACCTGTGAGTATTAGAGGATATGTTTAATATTGATAATTGTGGTTTATTTAAAACCCAGGATATTTCCCATGAACCTGTCTATTGTAAAGAAAGATCTAAAGATTTAAGGAAATTAGAAATTGTTCAAAATATTGTATGCCAGGACAACTAGGACAAGTGACTTTACTAAAAAACAAAACAATTAAATAAACAGATTTTTACATGAATGACTCAAAGGCAGCACAAATTAGACACCTGAAATGGTATAATATAATATAATTAGTTAGTTGCTAACATTTTCCTAACTGTCGATCACCGTTCAATAGGCCAGATTCAAACATCTCTATAACAGAGGTGATATGAGATCAAACCATACTTACTACTCTCTTCTTCGCTAGTCTCTGCACTCAGATTTCCGTTTTTCTTCTATAGCAGCTGTCTGAAAAATAACATATTAATATTAAAAAAAAAAGAGAATTATATATGCATACATACGCAATAAGGTTGTCAAGCTTGAACTACTCTAAACGCCAATCAACACACACTACCATTATTGGTCAGCTCAAGACAAAGTAACTTTGTTCATAACATGTATTTTTTCCCCAAACTTTTCAAATAAAGATCATTTGCATAATGAAGCCCAATTTTTCAGGAAATCAGAAATACACAGCTTCATTTTGAAAATAAAAATGTTAATGCAATGTTGTACATGTTATGATGACTAATTATGTTTTTTGTTTTTTTTGCAGATGCATAGGACAATGTTTTATATTTGTTAAGACAAACAAATGTCTCCACATAGATTTTTAAAAGATTTATTAAGATTAAAAAAAACTAAACAGTGAGCTTTTTATTTATGTAAACAGCAACTAAAACTTACCAGTAACTTCTGAGGCAGCATCTTCATCTCTTCGAGTCTGCTCGACTTTGGCTCTGATTGGTCAAATTGAATGTAGCTGAACTGAAAAAGACGTGCTGTTACACTTTGTGTCAAAAATACTACTGGCAAAGACAAGTAATGTAATACAAATCTTACCTCGAATCACAACATAATGAGGTTCCAAATGTCACACGTCATGCAAACTTGAAGAAGCTGGATAAAATCAACACAATGTTTTCTCAAAACGCTACGTTTCAAAAAGTTAATCACAAAAAATATCACCTAATCCATATGCGTGGTTTCCTCCTAGTCCTCTAAATAGACACGATCACTCTATATATATTTAACAGTTTAAATTTAGGATTCTAAATTTAATCACATTCAAGTAACATCCACGCACAGCATCATATATTCTGATTAACGGAGGCTCTGAGTGACGTGCGAGGCGAGCTCATTATCATAAGAACCAATCACAACCATTTAACGGCTCTGGAACCAATCAGGACTAGTCACGTGTATTATGCTATTGTTTGAATTTAAACAAGTACAAACTTTTTTTTAACAGCTCTGGAAAATGTATCTATGATCAATTTCAAATAATATGATGTTGAAATAATATGATGTGGGAATTTTAGTAATACAAACGTAGCATGCAGTGGACAACAGCCTTTTAAGAAGCCTTTTACAAGTAGCCTACAAACAAGTAAAAGTGAACAACATTAATTTTAGGTATGCTTATTGCAATACTTAATAATAGTTGACAAATGTTTCTAATACATAAGTTGGTACATTGTAAATATATATATGTATATATATATATATATATATATATATATATATATATATATATATATATATATATATATATATATATATATATTAAAATATTAAAATGATAAATACATACATATTTAAAATATATTGCAGTAGGCCTAAGTGTTTATAAAGTACATATATTTTAAACCCACTAAAAGCTTAATCATTTTGCTATGTTCTTACTCAAAGTACTCCAAAAATGTATTGTAAGTAAGAGCAACAAAAGTATGTTTTCTTTAAATGCACTAAATCTTCACTAAAAGTATGTTTGTGTTTAGCATATTTCTTAAAAATGTAACTAAGTATATTATTATTACCAAAGTACTTATAATGCACTTTTTAAAAATATATTAAAAGTATGCTTGTGTTTAGCATATTTCTTAAAAGTGTAACAAAGCATAAATTTTTAACCAATGTACTTATAGTGCACCTTTTAGAAATATGTTAAAAGTATGGTTGTTTTTCAATATACTTTTACAAAATATACTAAAGTACAATTATTTTAAAGTGTGTTAAAAGTTGTATTGTAAAAATAGGTAAAAAGCATCATGCTAATATAATTTTAATATATTTCAAGATAGTACATTTTTTGTTAGTATATTTGCAATGTACTATTGACAAATGGAATATATTTCAAATACAGTAAAGTATACTTTTTTTCCACCTGGGGTGGCAAGCGACTCTCACGGATCTCCTTGTGTCCGCTACTTTACAGACACTCTCTCATCTGACCACCTCATCAAAGGACATGTCTAAAAGTGAGTATTGTCTCTATAAATATTTTATGCAACGGTGTTTTATTTAAAAGAATGTTTTTGTTTTATTTAAACAATGTTTATCTGCTGTAAGCGCTCAATGTACTGAAATGCACTGCGTTACTGCCTATAGGATGATTGCATGATTTTTGCCATTTAAAATAACACGGTCTTTCCTTTTCTCTCTCTCTAGAGACAGCAAACACTGCAGGACAATCAGGCATCCAAGTAACATGTTAGTGTGGTTTATATTTATTTTTAATGAGAAATATTATAGAGTGCATCAGGCGGTTTCTGGAAGTAAAAACACTTCCGGTAACCAGCAACAGTGAAAAAAAGAGGACAGGGTGTATAATGAACAATTGACAGATGAACTGACAGATATTTTATGTAAACAGGCAAAATCTCTGCATCTGATGGTGGCCATGTGTTTTCGCCTATCATAACTGGTTCAACTTGTGGCTCCATTGAGATCAACATGACTTCTGCCGAATCAAATGTGCCGGCAAATTGTAAGTGTAATACATGAGAAACTATTAAAACAGTTTTTCGCCTATGTAATGTATAAAATTAATCTTAATTAAGCAGTTGGAGTTGACTATTTGGAACCAATTTTAAGTAAGGTTACATTCTGGTCTAACACCGTCATGTGCAAATTTGGAATACTGAACATTTTTATGGTTTTGGTACTATTGGATCGAGTTTTGTAGAATATGACTCTATTGGAAAATATCTGTCAGTTCATCTGTCAATTGTTCATTATACACCCTGTCCTCTTTTTTTCAGCGTTGCCTTTTTTTCACCAAAACAACAAAACTTTGTGACAAATATGTTTCATGGACAAAAATACTGTTTGAAATACGAACTAAGGCGCCAAAGCACAGTTTTTGCTTTAAACATTTTTTATTTTATTTTTTAAGTGAAGCTTCATCTCACCCTGTAGTTTATCAATGAAGCTTCTGGGAGGTTTTGCTTATGACAACTTAAGGTCCCAAAAGGCGATTATGAACTTATTGTATTTTAATCTTTCAAGTGCCTAACCCGACAAGGGAACATCTATGGAGGCTGTCGAAAACCACCAACAGAACGTTTTTTTTTTTTTTTGGCAGAAAAAAATGCTTTTCTGCAAAAAAGTTGAGTTGTTTTGATGAAATGTATGGTAATGGAAGTTATCCTTAGTTTACTTTTTAATCTGAAACCCACTTAAGTCTTGTGTTGTGTGCTCACCACACACATGGCTATGTGTCTGGTTCTTAATTGTTTGACGGGCGTAGTAACAATAACTAGGGGGCGTGGCTTTTGCGAACGGTCAATTGTAATCTTTTAATATTCTCTATCTGTCTCTAACTGTATCTGTCATCCCTCTATCTGTCTCTGACTGTATCATTATGTTTTGTAATATATCTAATATATTGTCCTTTCAATATTTCTAGCCACTCTTTGCATCCTGTGATGGAACAGCATCTGGAGCTGAATTATTCTCCATTTTTGATCAGAAGTTTGTTGGACTCACTTGGGTCCTTGTTGTTTGGACATGTTTGGTAATGAAGTGGTGAAAATTCATCCGTGTCTGTGTTTTTCAGAACCATTTTATTATGATCATGTTAGTCAACTTGTGGTTTTAAATGTATGTTCTTTGCGTATTTCTTCTTTGTGTGAAGGGCCATGACGGCTAATTTGTTTCAAGTAATTAAAAAATATTTAATTTCATGTCCATTTTTAAAAAATATATAATTTTGTAAATATTTAAAATACACTGTTTTATGACTTTTTTCATGCATATTTTAAAGGGGCTATATGGAACTTTTTCCCCAAAATAAATGTAACAATAGCCTTTTTATTT
This sequence comes from Semotilus atromaculatus, assembly GCA_031834385.1. NCBI lineage: Eukaryota > Metazoa > Chordata > Actinopteri > Cypriniformes > Leuciscidae > Semotilus > Semotilus atromaculatus. Next base: position 20,725,594 of record JAULUF010000007.1, read on the forward strand.
GACCATTTATGACTCAAACATCTCCTGGTGAGCATACTGACACCTTGTCCGCTCACAGTGGGTGCACCTACAGTATAAGCCTGTATCCTATTTTTCCTATTTTCTGTCGGGTCGGATTTTTCCCGCGCTGTCTGCGGATGTGACGTCGAGCGCGTTCAAGTTAAACGTTTCAGATCACTCTGCCACCACCGCTAGTCAGCAAGTAGCCTACACTCACAAGCAGTGCAATAGAATATATGTATTTGACTGTTCTTACCTCTGTAAACATAATAGGGACTTTAAGCAACAGCCTCTGGTGGAACGGCAACGGCATTCTGGCGTTCTATTGCGCATGCGCGACTTTAACTGCTACCTCGCGACGTTCTACTGTAACCGTCTACTACGGGAGAACAGCTGATTTGCCGTAGTCGTTACTACGTGAAAGATTAAGAAAGATAATGTTATGTTTTATAGTATGTGGCATTGAAATTGTTTATGTATATCATTAAATGTCCAAAAGCAACCCTCTCCTGCTTTTTAAAATCACTTTCTTTATTTGTATTTTGTCAAATGATTAAATTATCCCCTACGCCGTACTCTTTACTGTTGCTTAGTGATTTTTGTGTTCTTTAGCTACGGCAGTTAACCGTTTACTTCCGGCTGCCGTTGCCGTTCCATCAGCAGCTGTTGCTTAAAGTCCCTAATGTTGACCTCCTTGGAGCAGATGACTTGTGAAGTGTGCACGTACGAGCGCGCTGCGAGAGCGAGCAGAAAGGAAGAGCAGTTCTGTTTTTTGGCCACAGGTGTCAGTCGCGAGTTTAAATTTCAGAAAAACGCATATAGCCTCTTTAAAGTTAAAAATTAAATACACGTTGACCTGTTTTTCAAGATTAGGATGTTGAATAATTTTGTTTTGTGAAGTAATAGGGGAATTAAGTTGTGCATTATACAACACTTAATGTATTTAAAAACAATTGTTTAAAGCTTATGCAGTTGATAAATAGTTAACATTTAAAATTCAGCTGCCAGTCATTAATATTCAGAAATCAGGAAAATATATTGTATATACTGCATTTTACATACTTCCTCTAGATATAGCAAATACAGAGATTCATGTAACCTACTGTAAAAAATACAACAATTTACTGTAATCAGAATACAGTAAAATTCTGTAAATTAAATTACAGAAACGCTACTGTAAAAAATACAGTAATTGGCTGGCAACCCTGCTGCCAGTATTTTACTGTAAAATTTACAGGTAATTTTTAACAGTGTAATCTCCAATTTTAAATTAAATTATTATAAATATGGAATATAACTCAATGAATAACAAATATGTTACTAAAACGTATTCAAACATAGTTCATGCTAAATTAATTTATAATATGTATGTACATACAACAACTCCTTACATTTTCATAGAACTGAAGAAGTAGTTCTTTATGCATTGGTAAAAAACAATCCAAAAAGCAAATAGTTTAATACACAGTATGCCAGATAGCTAGAAGTTGGCGATCACAGTATGCCAGATAGCTAGAAGTTGCCGATCCACTGGCAATCACCACCGGAGAGCAAAACGCCGTCAACCCCTTGCTATCTCGGTATGGATAGCAACATGGTTAGCGCTTGGCAGTTAGCTTGGTATGTTATGACATTACAGATGGCAACGTGTTGATTTGTTGGTGAAATGTTATGCACTGCTTACGGTAACAATGTTAGATGGAAATACAACTGTTAAGCTCAGTTTTACAGATTTTATAGCCTCCAGTGACCGTCAACCTCTTGCTAAATTATCTGTGTCGATAACAATATGTGCTTGACAGGCTAACAGCTACCTTACAGGCTGCCTGAATTTCTGGAATAATAAAGTATCTAATGTTCTAACTTTATAACTTTGGGGTAACTGGTGTGGTGTCAGACTTGCAGGTGCCATAGCGCATCGTTTCACCATCTTGCTGAAATCACAATGTTTGACGGAGGTCCTTCTCCTTAGTTACAGTTGCTGAGCTATGATTGGACGCTATGATTGGACACACACACACACACACACAAAGATCTATTTTTCCTTTAATTGACCGTTCGCAAAACCCCGCCCTCGAACGGTCAATTAAAGGAAAAATAGATCTTTGTGTGTGTGTGTGTTTGTGTGTACTACTTACATTTCAGAAATTCCACTGATAACCCATCAATTTGCTGGGAAGAGTGGCAACATGTGGGTTCACTGCTATGGAAGCAGATTAGCCTCAATTATAATTCACGCAAAAAACGTCATTCACACATGCGTAGACAATTTCACATGCAAAAAAAAACTAATTCACGTACACACAAAAAAAATGCATGTGCGTGAAAAAAATTTATATTCACAAAATATGATTCACATGCGCAAAATAAAATTATATATTCATAAAATACATTTCACAAATGCTAAACACAATTCGTAGATATAATACAACTGTGCACAAAAACCTTTGAATGTTTAAAATGTACGAGTTTATCCTTGAATGTGAATGTTCACATTACACCTCACTTACAGCCACTGAATTAGAAGCACTGAAAGGAAAGTTAAGCAATTTAATCATCTGTGGAACGGGCAGGACTCGAAAAACTACTGCCAATCATTTCCAAGACCACCTAGAGTCATTGGCAACAAGGCAATTCAGACGTGAATGACGATTTGCACATTGACATTCAAGGATAAACTCGTACATTTTAAACATTCAAAGGTTTTTGTGCACAGTTGTATATCTACGAATTGTGTTTTGCATTTGTGAAATGTATTTTATTTTGCGCATGTAAATAGTTTTTTTGTGAATATAAATTTTTTTCACGCACGTTAATTTTTTTGGTGTGTGTACATGAATTAGGTTTCATGCATGTGGAATTGTCTACACGTATGAATTATGTTATGTGCGTGAATTATAATTGAGACTAACCTGCTTCCATACACTGCAACATGTTTCTTCTGTACCATTTGCCCTGTCGTTTTAGATGCCAATTTTCCTCTCGACTTCTTTGTTCTTCTCTCCGGATTGATACATACAACGCACCTAAACGGTCAAGAAACAGACAATATGTAATTAAGATTGGTGTTAAGTTTTTGAGGCTTGTTATCATGTTTTTGAAATTGGACCATATCTGTTAGAGCTGTGTTTCTCAACTCCAGTCATATGGACCTCCCAGGAAGTTGTATGTCCACTAATTAAAACACCTGATTTAACTCATTAACTCGACAGATAATATATCTAAAGGCAAGGTCTGATATTGAATGCATGTATAAAATGCAGGTACTGAGGTTGTTAAGAATTCAATCATTACCTTTACATGAACTCCAAGGTACAGGCTGCCTCCTCCTGATTGAATATGTAAAATGCAGTGAACAGTATGGCAAGGCCAGACAGGAAGTTGATCTTGGCCTTCCAGGGTCCACTTGTCAAAGTGTCTCCTAAAACAATACCACATGTGACAATAGTTATTTATTACATTTAAACTACATTTCAGTATTCAGAGTGCAGGAATTATTTTAAATAAAATGAACAAAGGTAGTCTATTATACAAACAATTACACACACAGAGTAGGCTATTGCTAAAATATATATATTCGTACTGAAGGGATTTTTACACCGGCATATTAAACATGCGACAAAACTGGTATTACAGCACCATTCAGAATGTAGTAGGCTATATGACACACATCATCCTTGAGTCTGACGCAAGGTTTTAGCAACACCATTTTTATTTCGGCGCCCATTTTAACAGATGACTTGATTTTGACTTGATTCACACAAAAAAATAATCACAACGAAGTGTTCTGGTCAACACGAAGCTCGTGTGAAAACCGACTGTTGTCATTAAAGCATGAAATTCTTAACATAGAAGCCCATCCCGTGGAATGTGTGAAATACTACCGCGTCCGCGCTGCTGAAGCCCCGCGCAAGTCTCCCTCGCGCCCGCGGTCGGAGGATGCGTAATCCGGGTTTACCAATATGAACCGCGGTCCGCGAATATAACGTTACCTTCAGTCTACGAGTAACCCAACATGAAAAATAAGAAACTGAAAAATTTTTGATTTCCATTACACGAGAGTAGATGTTAAAACTTCATGCTGATTTGTACTCGGCTTTCGCCAAGATAAGCAACACTAAGACGTAGCTTTACAGTAAACTATGCTTCTCCATCCATTTACGCTTCTTTCCATATGAGGGTGTGACTCCCCTTCTGTCCGGCGTTAACAGCTGCAGTGTACTTGGCGCGTCAGCACACACGACGGCTGCAACTACAGTGTGGTCTCCCTAGTGGACCAGCACGACAACCGTCTGGATTGAGCCGAGTAGGGGACATCTCTAGGGTCTTCAAGTGGGCACCTTCCGTCCTCAGTGTTTCGTCGACTAGCCCACGACACCTCAAGAGGGCTCGACAGTGACTCTGGCGTCCCAGAGTCACCCCCCTCCGTCCCCCACTCAACTCAGCCCAGCTTACTGACCTCTACATCCCTCCTGCTGCTGAGACCTAACCACAATCTCACAATCTCTCCGCAACCCAACCATACGCGCCAACCCGATTGACTAAGGCTGTCGAGCCCCACTGGTGCGTTAAAGCAGTTACAGTGGCAACGGTTCCGTATGGCATACCACCTACCGCAAAACACAATATCTGCCCAACCACCCGTCATTCAATACTATACAACCTATACTATACAACCTATACAAATAAACCAACAGACTCTTCAAGTTTTTTAAGAATTCTACGAAACCGTAGCGTGGCGGCCTGTACCTTGCCAGCTAGAATCTTTCCGTCTCAACCACAGCCAGTTGCTGCTCCTTTCTGCTGCTTCAGATAAGTTCTTTACTGTGCGACGCAACTCTTGGCCGCTGAATCAGACATCTCTGAGGAACCGGGTTGTAGAGTGTGCCACAAAACCTCGACAACCCACTTCCACTGGATAAACCTGGACTCTCCATCCTCGCTGTTCTGCATCAGTGGCCAAATGAGCATACCGCAGTTTCTTCCTCTCATATGCCTCATCTACAGCATCCTCCCATGGCACTGTCAACTCTATCAGTTGAACAATGCGTGCTGATCCAGACCACAAAACAATGTCTGGTCGTAGGTTAGTGGTGGCAATCTCAGGTGGAAAAATAAGCCGTTGATCAAGATCAGCCAGCATCTTCCAGTCCCTAGCAGCTTCCAGTTGTCCTGGCCGAGAATTGGTGTTAACACCTTTTCTTGGTGGTTGCTCGCCTGGGCGGAGGAATGTTGTCTTCTGCGTGTAATGTTTTGCTAGAACAGGCGGCAACTTATTGGTCATACTACGCTTGCCTTCCAATGCTAAAGCCAAACATCTCAGTACTTGGTCATGGCGCCAAGTAAACCGACCTTGGCTAAGAGCCACCTTACATCCTGTCAAAATGTGCCTTAATGTGGCAGGTGATGAACACAAAGGACAAGAGGGATCCTCTCCTACCCAGAGGTTTAGGTTCTGCGGTGATGGGAGAACATCATATGTTGACCTAATAAGGAAACTGATCCTACTCTCTTCCATTGACCAAAGGTCTTGCCAGGCCATTTTGCGTTGTTCCACACTCTCCCATCTCATCCACTCTCCCTGCTTGGCCTGGGAAATGGCCTTTATACTCCTCATCCTCTCCTCCTGCTTTCGCACCTCGTTGACTACCAGCTTCCTCCTTTGAGCTGGGCCTGCCTTGTGCCATTTAGGAGGAGCTAAACTGAGCCCAAAACCTCCTCTTCCATGCTGTACCTGTCCCACGATATCCCCTATTTGAAGGTCAGCCTTTGCCTCTACTACAGATTTCTTTGCTGACCACTTTCTACCAGTTTTTAACACAGGGGCTGCCTCCCTTACACATTTGTCACGTGACTCTACTAATGTCATTTCCAGTCTGACCTTGGCACACTTAAACTCCTCGGTTAAAGCAGAGACTGGCAGCTGCAATATTCCTTTACTATAAAGTCCCACTCTGCTGAGGCAGCGTGGAACTCCCAACCATGTCCTGATGTATGAACTTATTAACGCTTCCAGCTTATCCACTGTTGTCAAAGAAACCTCGTACACAGTCAGTGGCCACAGCAACCTCGGCAGTAGACCAAACTGAAAGAACCAGAGTTTTAGTTTGCCTGGTAGAGCACAGCTGTTTATGCTCTTCAACCCTTCCACTGCTTGTCGTCTAACTTCTCCCACTCGAACTGTGTCCTTTAGATCTCCATCGTACCATCTCCCAAGACTCTTCACTGGCTTCTCAGAAACTGTTGGTATTGCCTCACCATTAATGAAGAATGTTTTATCTACTACCTTTCCTTTAACTATGGAGATGCTCCTTGATTTAGAGGGCTTAAATTGCATTCGTGCCCATTCAATATTATCTGTTAACTTCCCCAATAACCGATTAGTGCAGGCTACTGTTGTAGTCATGGTTGTCATGTCGTCCATGTATGCTCTGATTGGTGGTAGACGCATCCCAGAAGCCAAGCGCTCTCCTCCTACTACCCATCTTGATGCCCTAATGATTACTTCCATTGCCATGGTAAAAGCCAGTGGAGAAAGTGTGCATCCTGCCATTATTCCAACCTCTAAGCATTGCCATGCAGTGCTGAATTTTGGAGTTGAGAAACTAAATTGTAAATCTCCAAAATAGGCTTTCACTAAATTTGTTATTGACATTGGTACTCTGAAAAAATCAAATGCTGCCCAAAGAAGCTCATGTGGCACTGAACCATATGCATTAGCCAAATCCAGGAATGTCACATGGAGCTCCTTCCTCTCCTTTTTTTGCTGACTGAATTCAATGCCAGATAACATTGATGTGTTCTAAGCATCCTGAGAACCCTGGAATGCCCGCTTTTTGAACTGAAGTGTCAATGAAGCCATTCTTTAATAGGTAGGTGGACAATCTCTGGGCAATAATGCTGAAGAAAATCTTACCTTCAACGTTTAATAGTGAAATAGGACGAAACTGACTGATGCTTGTAGCATCTTTTTCTTTAGGTATAAAGACTCCACCTGCTCTGCGCCATGTTCTAGGTACAACCTGTTTTTCCCATGCCACTTTTAACAATTTCCACAGAATTCGCAGAACTCCTGAAGCACTCTTGTACACTCTGTACGGAACTCCATTAGGCCCTGGAGATGATGAAGCCCTTGCCTTTCTCACAGCCTGCTCTACCTCTTTCCACTTAGGTGCACAGACCTCCATTTGGTATTCTGGTGGGTTGATAGGTGGTATGTCTGATGGAATTGACATATGCTCATGCCTTTTTGCATCTGTATGCGTTTCCTCCAAATATCTCTCTAGCTCAACTCTAGATGCTTTTAAAGTGGCATTCTTCTCACTGGTGAATAACTTCTTTACGAATTTGAATGGGTCTTTATAGAAATTAGCCCTCGCACGTTCCTTCTTTTTGTAGCGTTTCCGTAGACGCTCAGCTCTGCGTAATGTTGCCAGCTTATCTTTTATGTCCCTTTGTAAGAGATTGAGTCCCTCCTTCTGACTTTGTTCTGCTCTTTTCCATTGCTTCCTCAGCTGTCTCCTTTCTCTAACTAACCCTTCAATTCAGCTTCTTTTTCTGCTGCCGTCTAGACATTCCAGGAGCAGTTTGTACTTTTTCCTTCCTTTTTTCCACACCAAACCTCTCACTTCCATATGCGTAAATGATGTCCCCAAATTTATCCAGCTTCTTTTCAACTGTACCAGTTAATCTTTCCAATGCAAAGCATAGATCTGTGTTTACCGTATCCCATGCAGTTTTCTCACTAGCTCTTGGCCATCTAACTCCAGGCCTATGCCCGTTGAGGTTCTTTTCTCTCTTATGCTGGTTAGTCTGACCGGTTTCACAAGTATGAATATGTTCATCACTAACTGTGCAAGCCCTCCTCTCCTCTATGACAGGGGTGCTGATATCCTGCGAGCTGTGGTTTGCTTCCTGTCGCTGGATTTCATTCGACTGACTTGACTGACTTCGTAAGAAGTACTGATCAATGCGAGGCCCTTGTCCCTTCTCCCTCAAGCATTTCATTTTCCCTTGATGAACCTTCAAACCCCTGACTGTTGTCGCCTTGCTCCAGCCACAGACACAAACTTGGAGTTCAATGACTTTACTAACTGCAGATCTTGAACTAGTCTTACTCTCCATACTCATATCCGTTTCCATTCCTAAGTCGTTAACCATGTTGTCCAACATCGAGTCATCTTCCGCCCCCGCTCTCGCAGACTCTAGGGGTATTTTTCTCTTTAATTCCTTAGAAGCCTTGGGCGGGTGTCTCCAGCATCCTGTAAACACGAAGCTGGATACTGCCGACAAGGGTAGCTAACCCTTACCAGCCCCATTGGGGTCTCTTTCCTCCTGTCAGCTGTCTCTCCAGGCTGTCACAAGGTCTTTCCCTTGTTGCCAGCAGCACTATTCACCGCAGTCACTGGACGTATCCAGATCTTCATGATTTCCATTACACGAGAGTAGATGTTAAAACTTCATGCTGATTTGTACTCAGCTTTCGCCAAGATAAGCAACACTAAGACGTAGCTTTACAGTAAACTATGCTTCTCCATCCATTTACGCTTCTTTCCATATGAGGGTGTGACTCCCCTTCTGTCCGGCGTTAACGGCTGCAGTGTACTTGGCGCATCAGCACACACGACGGCTGCAACTACAGAGTGGTCTCCCTAGTGGACCAACACGACAACCGTCTGGATTGAGCCGAGTAGGGGACATCTCTAGGGTCTTCAAGTGGGCACCTTCCATCCTCAGTGTTTCGTCGACTAGCCCACGACACCTCAAGAGGGCTCGACAGTGACTCTGGTGTCCCAGAGTCACCCCCCTCCGTCCCCCACTCGACTCAGCCCAGCTTACTGACCTCTACATCCCTCCTGCTGCTGAGACCTAACCACAATCTCACAATCTCTCCGCAACCCAACCATACGTGCCAACCCGATTGACTAAGGCTGTCGAGCCCCACTGGTGCGTTAAAGCAGTTACAGTGGCAACGGTTCCGTATGGCATACCACCTACCGCAAAACACAATATCTGCCCAACCACCCGTCATTCTATACTATAGTCAAGTCAAGTCACCTTTATTTATATAGCGCTTTTTACAATACAAATTGTTTCAAAGCAGCTTTACAGAGATAACAGGAAAACAATGTTGTAATAGTATTGTTAAATTCAAAATTAAATGTTAAATGTCCCCAACTAAGCAAACCAAAAGCCAATGGCGACAAAAGCGAAGAGAGGCGAAAAAGGCATCAGTGGCAAGGTACCAAAACTCCATCAGGTGACAGAATGGAGAAAAAAACCTTGGGAGAACCCAGGCTCAGTCAGGGGGCCAGTCCTCCTTTGGCCAATGAACGAACAGTGTATGATTATGAGTTAGGCAGCATAATGTCAGGAGTCAGATGTGATCAGAACTTTCACGATATTTATCCAGTTCATCTGGTTGGGTTGGGTCATCCGGCCGGTGAGGAGATGACTGTGTTGAGGTGTCCATGGGCCTTCACAGTGTTGATGGGGCTGGCTCATCAGGGATGCGTTGTCGTCGTGTCCATGTGATGGTCCTTCCTCAGATCTGGATATGGCCTGGATCCGGCGGTTCGCGGTAAACCTCGGGATAAGCAGAGAGACTAATATTAGCGTAGACGCCATCCTTCTTATGATGTACAAAGTACATCAGGAATTATGGGAAGTGTTCCCGGTTCCGGCTGATCTAAACTATGCAGCCTAACATTGAATTATAGAAATCTATAATGTGTTATGTGTATGCTAAGCCAAAGAGATGTGTTTTTAGTCTAGATTTAAACTGACAGACTGTATCTGCTTCCCGGACTGTGTTAAGAAGATTGTTCCAAAGTTTTGGTGCTAAATAGGAAAAGGATCTACCGCCAGCAGTCGATTTTGATATTCTAGGTATTATCAACTGGCCAGAATTTTGAGATCGCAATAGACGTGAAGGACTATAATGCGTTAAGAGCTCGCTCAAGTACTGGGGAGCTAAACCATTTAGTGCTTTGTAAGTAATCAGCAATATTTAAAAATGTATACGATGTTTAATAGGCAGCCAATGCAGTGTTGACAGAACCGGGCTAATATGGTCATACTTCCTGGTTCTGGTAAGAACTCTAGCGGCTGCGTTTTGAACTAGCTGTAGTTTGTTTATTAAGCGTGCAGGGCAACCACCCAGTAGAGCATTACAATAATCTAGCCTTGATGTCATGAATGCATGAATTAATTGTTCCGCATTTGTCAGTGAGAGCATATGACGTAATTTAGATATATTTTTAAGATGGAAAAATGCGGTTTTACAGATACTAGACACGTGACTTTCAAATGAAAGATTGGTATCAAAGAGCACACCCAGGTTCCTAACTGACGACGAAGACTTAACAGAGCAGCCATCGATTGTTAGACAGTATTCTGGGTTATTACGTGTGGCAGTTTTTTGTCCAATGATTAGAATCTCTGTTTTTTCAGAATTTAGTAATAGGAAATTACTGGTCATCCAATTTTTTTATATCAGCTATGCATTCCGTTAATTTTGAGAATTGGTAAGTTTCGTTAGGTTTTGAAGAAATATACAGCTGAGTATCATCAGCATAACAGTGGAAGCTAATTCCATATTTCCTAATGATATATCCTAATGGTAGCATGTACAGAGTGAACAGCAGCGGTCCTAGTACTGAGCCTTGTGGTACGCCATACTGAACTTGTGATCGATAAGACATCTCTTCATTTACTGCTACAAACTGAAAACGGTCAGATAAGTATGATTTAAACCATGCTAGTGCAATTCCACTAATGCCAACATAGTTTTCTAGTCTATTTAAAAGAATGTTGTGGTCGATAGTATCAAATGCAGCACTAAGATCAAGTAACACTAATAGAGAGATACAACCACGATCGGATGATAAGAGCAAATCATTTGTGACTTTAATGAGAGCAGTCTCAGTACTATGGTACGGTCTAAATCCGGACTGAAAATCCTCGCAGATATTATTTCTTTCTAAAAAGGAACAAAGTTGTGATGAAACTGCTTTTTCTAGTATCTTTGACAGAAAAGGCAGATTCGAGATTGGCCTATAATTGACTATTGACTATACAACCTATACTATACAACCTATACAAATAAACCAACAGACTCTTCAAGTTTTTCAAGAATTCTACGAAACCGTAGCGTGGCGGCCTGTACCTTGCCAGCTAGAATCTTTCCGTCTCAACCACAGCCAGTTGCTGCTCCTTTCTGCTGCTTCAGATAAGTTCTTTACTGTGCGACGCAACTCTTGGCCGCTGAATCCGACATCTCTGAGGAACCGGGTTGTAGAGTGTGCCACAAAACCTCGACAACCCACTTCCACTGGATAAACCTGGACTCTCCATCCTCGCTGTTCTGCATCAGTGGCCAAATGAGCATACCGCAGTTTCTTCCTCTCATATGCCTCATCTACAGCATCCTCCCATGGCACTGTCATCTCTATCAGTTGAACAATGCGTGCTGATCCAGACCACAAAACAATGTCTGGTCGTAGGTTAGTGGTGGCAATCTCAGGTGGAAAAATAAGCCGTTGATCAAGATCAGCCAGCATCTTCCAGTCCCTAGCAGCTTCCAGTTGTCCTGGCCGAGAATTGGTGTTAACACCTTTTCTTGGTGGTTGCTCGCCTGGGCGGAGGAATGTTGTCTTCTGCGTGTAATGTTTTGCTAGAACAGGCGGCAACTTATTGGTCATACTACGCTTGCCTTCCAATGCTAAAGCCAAACATCTCAGTACTTGGTCATGGCACCAAGTAAACCGACCTTGGCTAAGAGCCACCTTACATCCTGTCAAAATGTGCCTTAATGTGGCAGGTGATGAACACAAAGGACAAGAGGGATCCTCTCCTACCCAGAGGTTTAGGTTCTGCGGTGATGGGAGAACATCATATGTTGACCTAATAAGGAAACTGATCCTACTCTCTTCCATTGACCAAAGGTCTTGCCAGCCCATTTTGCGTTGTTCCACACTCTCCCATCTCATCCACTCTCCCTGCTTGGCCTGGGAAATGGCCTTTATACTCCTCATCCTCTCCTCCTGCTTTCGCACCTCGTTGACTACCAGCTTCCTCCTTTGAGCTGGGCCTGCCTTGTGCCATTTAGGAGGAGCTAAACTGAGCCCAAAACCCCCTCTTCCATGCTGTACCTGTCCCACGATATCCCCTATTTGAAGGTCAGCCTTTGCCTCTACTACAGATTTCTTTGCTGACCACTTTCTACCAGTTTTTAACACAGGGGCTGCCTCCCTTACACATTTGTCACGTGACTCTACTAATGTCATTTCCAGTCTGACCTTGGCACACTTAAACTCCTCGGTTAAAGCAGAGACTGGCTATAATAAGTCACTTACCACAGAGCTGAGAATCACTCCTCTTGCCGCTATCCGAAGGTCGACGACACGACCGTTGAAGATCACAATGCCTCTGTAGATTTGAAATTTACAGCAATGTTCTGTATTTTGAATCAAACCGCCGCGCGACCCCAGAATGCTTTGCAGTTTACAGCAATATGCTGTATTATTAGAAAACAGCCAGCTGCTGTAAAATAATGCTGTAATTTTTACAGCAATTCATTACAGTGTAGTTAATTTTATGGAACCAATTTAGTGAGTGCAAAACATTAAATGGTTTATTTATTGAAAATGTAAAAATGTAGTTTTCTGTGATGGTTGTGTTTTAGGTGTACGGGATAGAATATGCTGTTACAGTACAAAAATCATTATGGCAATGGAAAGCCCAAATGAAGCCCTGCTTGGACAAAAATGCTGATTGAATCTTTAAAATGTTCAACAATCTAAAGTTTTTGAACAGACGTTGTTTAATAACAATTATACTTTAGGTCACCGTTAAACAAAATCATTACAGTAATCTAAAAAGAGATACTTTACAGATTCAATTTTAAAATATTGAAGCTTTTACGAGTATGCTTTGAAATAAATTTAGTACGAACAAAACTTTAGCTCTGAAAATGGCGTTAGCGGACTAACATTACACAATGCACAATCTGCTCTGTCACCCTATATCCTGATGCTAGCATTATTGTCTAGTAACGTATTTCTCTGAAGATGTGCTTGTGATGGAAATGACCTTATAAGCGGCCTGTCAATGGGGGTAGGGCTGAAGCATCACAGATTCTAAATTGTTGCCCTAAAGATAGGCCTATGTGGTGATTTTCACACAGATACTACTTGAGGAATTATTAAACATTTCACACATGTGTGAGATGCCTTGTTAGACCCCCAAATTTCAAAATTCCCTACATACACCCTGATAAATAAAACACAGTCAAGTTTTTCCACAGACCATCCATGTAGAATATTTGTTTTTATTAAGACTTTTAATAATTCATTGAATTTAATTAAAACCATCTTATATTTTTTAAAACATATAATTTTAACTTTTAAGATTATACTACGAAATAAGATTAACACTAATCGAACACATGCAATGTCTCGTTCTGATCACTGAACACACTACCTCTGACTCAGAGACTGTCAAACGCGAAGTGTGGGAGGGGAATCACTTCAGGAAAACACTCTGGGATCTTTTCAACTTTAAATGTGTGGACGTGTTTTCAACCCTCTAAACATGTCAGATGATTTTTATTTTTTGTTTAATTTATATGGTTTTAAAGAACAGTAGGCTATGCTTTTTTCAACTTGAGGCAGATATTAAAGGTCCAGTATGCTTTTTCAACTTCAGTAATTTAGGAAGATATTTGTTTTATATTTCATTTATACACTTTTAAAAGTTTTGTGTGAGATTTTTTTAAAGGAACAGCCATGTGTGACTGGATGTGAGGGGAATTCTTGTAGCCTGTCAAACTATCTGTCACAATCTATGATATATTATACCCAGCTTTTCAAAGCTTATGTTAGCATCAAGGCTTATGTTAGCATCAAAATTATTTTATTTTATCTAAACGTACCAAACACACACACACACACACACACAGATAAGTGCGCGCGTGGCGGCTCCTTTACTGCTTTGACACACACACACACACACACACCCACACACACACACACAGACACATCCCTAACTGGGCTACGGGCCAAAAAGATTATAATTGGAGATACATTTCAGAGAGATCCGGCTCTACCGTGTGATTTTTTTTTTTTTCAACTCTGTAAAACATGTAAGATTATTTTATTTCATCTAAACACACAGATAAGTGCGCGCGGCGCATCCTTTACTGCTTTGACAAAGACACACATACATAGACGCTCGCTAGCTATGTTTTTTGAGACAGTGCAAGGTCATTCATACATTTTTAACTGTTTTGCAATTTTTTGTGGCTCCATTTTATTTAATCTGAAATGCTTGCTTCAGTGAATAGTTCTACATTTATTTAAACTTTTGTGTGAGGTTTTACATAAGCTGTATGTGTTATATTCTTCAACTGTCTAATAAATTTTTTACTGTTTGCAATTTTTTTGTGGCTCCATTTTATTTAATCTGAAATGCTTGGTTCAGTGAATAGTTCTACATTTATTTAAACTTTTTGTGTGAGGTTTTAGTAAGATTTTATTTTATATTATTTATTTTATAATCGTTTATATTCATTTAAAGAACAGATAAACTTTTACAGTTTTTTCTTATCACTGCCCCAATTTATACATGCTGCTGCTCAGGAATGTGGAGGGGAATTCCGGTGACAAAACACTAACTTCAAACGATAAAACTAACTGTCACATCACTTTTGATGGTAACATCAAAGCTTATGTTAACATCAAAGCCAATACCTCCCTTTTCTTGATCAAACAAACTTCAAACGATCAAACTAACTGTCATCATCAATCATTTTGACAGAAGCTGTAACCGGAAGGGGCGGAACTAGGTCAAAGGGAACCGGAAGGGGCTGGAACTAGGTCAAAGGGAACCGGAAGGGGCGGGACAAGGGGCGGAACTAGGTCAAAGGTAACCGGAAGGGGCGGGATAAGATCAAAGGATAGCCACGCACACCTGTCAATCAATCATTGACAGGTGGTGTAGGGTATTTACTACTCAGGCGAGCTTCTTAATTTCAATTACATATATTTTTTTATTAAATACAGGTTAACTAGTTTACATACAAGGTACTAATATAGCACAAAAATAAAAGTAAATCAAAACCAAATAGTTTACAAGCTTTAACTGCATGACGTGCAATGTTAAGGCATCTAACACTGGAGAATCAGCGTCTAACTGGATATGCCATTCCAGTCCTTTTTAAAGTCCATCAAACTATTTGACATCTACAGAAATCCCCTCCTGTAAACTCCCTAGGACTTGTTCATTTGACAGTCCCCTCATAATTCATTAGTCCAATCCGAAGTCTTGAACTGTCAGTTCTAGACATTCCTTTCGGACCTGTCTACATCAAACCTTTCGCCTCTTCATCCTCCTTCAAGAAGGAAACGAATAGTTGAATAGTCGATATTTTTGTTTTTTTGCGCACAAAAAGTATTCTTGTCGCTTAATGAACTGAAGATTGAGCCACTGTAGTCACTTGGACTATTTTAACGATGTCTTTAATAGCTTTTCGGGGGAACAAGTTTCAGTCCCTTAGAAGCCTATGGAGGAGTGATCCAGCTCTCAGATTTAATCAAATATATCTTAATTCGTGTTCCGAAGATGAACGAAAGTCTTACGGGGCTGGAACAACATGACGGTGAGTAGTTACTGACAGAATTTTCATTTTTGGGTGAACCAAGTGTCCAAAACCAAGTGTCCAAAAAGTTATTTCTATTATGTCCCCCTTTATCAGTTTACTATACATCACACCCATGCATCATAGCAGCCTTCAAGATTGAGTCTGACAACTGTAAGTGGTGAATCAGTTGTGGCTGAAGGCCTAAACTATTAGAGAAGAGTAGAACCACAGTGACTGAGGGCATAACTGCAAAAATGAGTGGAACTGGTGTTATTACACACAAAGCCAATACACTCTGATTGATGACAGCCTTCATAACAGTTACATGGATTTTTCTCTACTGAGAGCACACTCTGATACTCTTAAAGGTGTATTTGTGTGTGTGTGAGGCAGAGAGTGGTTTAAGAATGGTATTGATCTGTAAAGCTACACATCTTTACAATGACATGGTGTTCTAAATATATTCATCCTCACTGCTTCCACCTATCAGATGTCAGAGCATCTAATACGTCCACTGGTTGATACATCTGTCACAAATGTTGAGACGCAGCCATCAGCCAAGGATAACCTGCTGTTCTGTCGCATCAGTCCAGTCATAGCACACAAAAACACTGGAGATCCAGTCTGCTTATTTAGTCAATGGGACCCTTCACAAGCCATTTAGTTGGATGATTTTACACCAAAGAGAATGTTTCCAAATCAGCGATGGGGTTTTTTGCTAGCTGACAGCACAGTATACTCATGATTAAGACATACTAGTAACAATACACACCAATGGATGAATACTTTCCTCCCTTTGTAAAGGCAAGGCTGCAAGTGAGTGTTACTTCAAATTCTGGGTCCCAGGAGCATCTTTGTTCTTGATGTCCTGTTTTGATTAATTAAACTGAAGCTGCATAGTATCTGTTAACAGAGACAAACGCACCAGTTCACTTTATCTCTGTCCAACTAGCAGCCATAACAAGGGAAATGGCCTTCACAACTACAGCATGCTGGTCTGTGCTGAAATACCAGTCCACTGGGACAATTAACAAGCTCAATGCATGGCACTCCGGAACTAATAGTGTCTCTGTCTATTGATACTATATTGTATATTAATATATTATATTCACAGAATTTCTGTTTGAAATAGTCATACAATTATAATTACAAGTTACAATATATAGGATAATTTGGGTGTTTCCTCAACTATTTCACACATTTCTGAAACATTTCCACCATTTCAAATTATGTTTTGTGCTTGATAATGATACTTGTAAAAAGAGTTTTAATCAAATAGCAAACGTCTTTGTCTAGATTCCAGAGGAGCGCTGGAAGGGCCAGCAGCTGTGGCGTTTTGGTAGAAATCCCCATTCGTCAGAATCACTTCTGACTCAAGTTGTAGTAATCTGACGAAGTGGAACATCTCGGTTATGTATGACTCAGCCATACAGCGGAAGCTCAGCAACTGTGGCGAGGGGGACGAGGGTTACCATACGTAACCAAGACGTTCCCCTTCGTCAGATCTCTACAACGTGAGTTCAAGCATGTGCACACATAGACATCAAAAGGGGCTTGAGCACCTGCCCTTTTTATTCCTGGAGAGAAAGTGCCCTTTTTTATGGGGTGCTTTTTTTTTTGTGTGAAAAATAATATATTCCTGTTTGCGCACAGATTCCCTGTCAAACAAATATATTTATTGAATAGTGTATCTAAATATCAGGTCAGGAGTTAAACCTGCTTCAAACCAATGCGCGACCGACAAGTCAAAAGAGAGCGCGTTGCATGTGAATGTCCTGACTGTGACTCACAGAAAGACGCGCGCCAGTATAATGCGCATGCACAGACCGCGCGCCAGAATACAGTTCTCTTTCGCGCTTGAACGAACAATAACACACACAATTGTGCCAAAATGTCATTTGTCAAGTATCTTGATAACATAAGAGCATTCTTATGATGGACATAAAGAGTTGTGAGAGAATGAGGCGCGTGTGAGATTGCGTCTCTGTCTGAAGCGGCTGGTCTTAAAGGGCCAGCAGCCAAAGCTTTCTGTCAGTAAAGTTAATCAAAGAACAAAGGGAACAGAGAAAATTACTCACTGCTCTTGACTAAAGAACTTGCGTAGCTTTAATAAGGATTAGTCTATATATAATAGAGTGCCGAAGTTACGACGTCACTCTGTAGGCCAAAACGCGGAAGTGAGTTAGCATTTTAGCACTACCGGTTCCCTCGCTCTAAAGTCTATGGGATTTTTGAATGGGTTTTTGCTAAATCGCCTGAAATAAGGTCTGTGGTGAACAAAGCCTCTAAATATTTTCACGTTTTGGTCTATGACATAGAACACACAGTTATAACCTGCTTGTGTTTTTTTAAACTTTATTGTGTCTGCTTGTGTTTTTTAAAAACTTTATATAGGCTTCAAAATGTATAAATTTTGGATTAACTTGTAAAGATTATCTTGATAGTCAAAACGTGTAAGGGTCACAACTCTTTGTTAAACACAGATCTTATTTTTTGCGATTTTCCAAAAGTCTATGGGGAAAATGCATAGCTTTTTGATCGAGGGAACCCATGCGCCGCTAGCTTCCGAGTTGTCCTACAAAGTGACGTCATCACTTCGGCACTCTATTTATGCAGCGCAGACTGTTTGATAACTTTATTCAATTTCTGTATATGTCCCACCTGTTAGACAGGAAGGGCACAGGTAAATATGACATTTATTATGGGTTTATGTGAGGACTGTTTGAAGGTCACTTAAATTAAAAGCTGTTTTATTTTTTTGAAGCCTAATAAATGTTTTTTTTATTTTTATTTATTTATACTAAGGAGACCATGGTTTATGTGTGAACTGATTATTTTGTAGACATCTTTTGAAAATGAAACAATTGCGTGAGTTTGAGGAAGATAAAATTCTTTTTCACAAGTCAGAGTTGTTAATATACTTTTTTTTTTATTTTTATTTTTTTAAATAGCTACGTAATTATGAGAAGTGCCCTTTTTTTCGCTTGAGTCCCTGCCCCTCAAAATGTCTGTGCACGTCCCTGCGTGAGTCAGAAGTGATTCTGACAAATGGGGATATCTACCAAAATGCCATGGCTGCTTGCCCTTCCTGCGCTCCGCTTGAGCCTCCTGGCCTGACCGAGTGTTGGACAGAAGTAGGAGCTCAATGGAGAGAAGGTCAGTCACTGCTGTTCCGCAAGACCCACTCAGTGTGACTTATTGGATAACGCTGGGAAAGCGTGCCTTTGGGGAAGGGAACGCTGCGGAAGCCACATCCAGAGGAAGGCACTGTGAAGGATACACATATGGACTAGCCAAGCAGGGTAGTAAAACATATGGCAGTCTCTGGGGTGGTTCCAGCCTACTTATAGGGGGGAATAATACCAGCAGAGACAACAGAGCGGGCTCCGTCGAGGGAAAGACATGGGCTCGTCCGCAGAGGAGCTGATCGTGGAGGAATACACATATGGGGTCGCCGCAGAGACCTCTAAATACGGACACCCAGCCTAACACCGGTTCCACAAGCATACGAGTGTAGGCCTGGCGTCAGACGCTCCACAACGACTGACTGCAGCAGGGGTGATGGAGGAACTCACAGGGTTAGCCATTTCTGGGGAACACTACTGGAGCAAATAAACGGACGTATCCAGCCCATGGGGGCAGGAGTGGCGTTACAAGCCGACACTAAGAATGGGTCCCTCGCGCTACTGGCCACTGGGGGCGAGTATACGTAAAGATACCGGCTCTACACAGAGGCTATAGAATCTAGCGAACGTGTTAGGTGTCGTCCAGCCCGCAGCTCTACATATATCTGTCAGCGAGGCGCCTTTAGCCAATTCAGATTCAGTCTCCTCGCTCGCCAAAATGTAGCCTACGATCCCTTGTACAGCCTATGCGTCATCTGGCAACTTATTTGAATGGGCCGAGATCCCACGAAGCACCTAAGAGTCCTAGCTCCCCTCAGGAACCTGACGAGGTCATGCTTTCCCAATGACTTACCTTCAACTGCATCGTGATGTGCGGCAATAGCGGCAACATACACTTTAAAGGTGGAGGGAGACAGCCTTCGCTCCAACCCATCTTGCAGGAAGGAAAGCACGACTCTGATCGGACATCTTCGGGGGTCTTCCCAGTGGGAATAACACCATTCAACGAACAGGTTCCACTTCAGAGCATAGAGGCACCTCGTTGAGGGGGCTCTAGCAGAAGTCATGGTGTCTACCACTGCTTGAGGTATGTCACCTAGAACCTCCACGTCCCGTCCAGGGACCAGACATGGAGTTTCCAGAGGTCTGGATGCGGGTGCCATAGAGTGTTTTACAAAGCCACCCCACCACCAAGGGTAGTGAGAGAGGAAAAACTTTTTCTGCAGATTTTTGGCCAATGTTTGGCTTTCCACATTGGCACCAATATGCTTCCATACTGCCAAAGTTTTTCACACACATCCGGGCAGGCACAGGGGTGGGGCAAGGCGATTACGCGTCGCACTGCGCCGCCAGAGTAGCCCGGGAAAGTGTGGCTGTCAAGTCGGAATCTGATTCAGCATGAGCACTAACACCATTACAGTGGGAACTCAGCATCATAATTTCCAGAGTGTAACAGCCCTCTCTCCGATGCAGCGATCGACCTCTGATCCTCCCCTGGAGTCCCGAATGAAATACTTGGTCCCTCATTAGAAGGACCAGTAATTCCACCAGAAAGCTGCCAGGCATGCAAGACAGTGAACGTGGCCATCAACCTTGATGGCACACGGCACGCTGAGCGCTCAAGCCCCCGTGAGAGAGGCAAAGTGAACAGCATGCCGACGTGGTCATGCTCTCATAAGAGAGCATAAACCACCCACGAACACAGTCTCAGCATGTTTGTGATGTGCTAGAGGAGTGAGGGGCCCGAGGAGGTGGTCTCGTCGGGGAATGCTCACTGTAATCCTCAGATCACCAGTGCTATTAGCCAATGTAGCCCTTTTCTGGTGGCCACCAGAAGAGGAACTAGATCGGGGAATAGGCAAAGGGACTTCACCTCGTTTGAGGCACTTGAGTCTCGACCGCGCATCTAGAGCGCCGAACGCCGCGCACTGGGTTGCTGTGACAACTCGCGCTGTCAGCCGGCAGCTCGACGGCACGCTGAGCGGCTCAAGCCTTTACGAGAAAGGGGAGACGAACAACGTGCCGACGTGATCATGCTCTCATGAGAGAACATGAACCACCCATGAATGCAGTCTCAACATGCTTAAGCCCAGGCATGTGAAACAGTGATCGTGGCCGTCAAATGAGGACAGGAAACGACCGCATCCAGAAACACACGGTTTGAATGACGTCTTGAAAAAGGCACAGTGTCAAACCGTGTATGCTCTTTCAGGAAACTGCTCTCTTTAGTGCTGAAGCACCCAGGGATGGCCGCGGCTACACAAACACGAGGTTAGACAGTGATCACACGTTTATATGTTTGTATATATATATATATATATATATATATATATATATCCTAATAACAACAACAATAATAATAATAATAAAAACGTACTCTGTTACTAACGTAACCTCGGTTCTCTCTAGAGAGGGAACGAGTACTGCGTAATATCTTACGCTATGGGGAAAACTCTTTTCCACGAGATATTGAAGCCAAAAATTATCCTTAATTTTTTAATCAATGTAAAACGCTTTGCGGCAGCAAGCAGACATAGGCGAGACCGCTCGCGCGCCTATTGGCTGTCCTGCGGCAAAAGCAGCAGCCTATCGAGAGAGGCTCTGCGTGACGTCATGACGAATGAGGGCTCTTCGCGCCCATATCGTCACGTCCCGCCAGAAAGGGCGTGGTCTCGCCCTATAAATAAGCTTGATAGGCTGCCATACACTGATTTTTCAACGCCGAAGCGAACCAGCGCGTATTCCAAGCATGGCAAGATACGCAGTACTCGTTCCCTCTCTAGAGAGTAACCGAGTACGTTCTCTTACGAGAGTATCTCTCGTACTGCGTAATATCTTACGCTATGGGGAACACAGTGTAACACGCCGTGCGGACAGGGATCCAACACCAAAGTCCCAGGGGCCAAGGCCCGGGGCGCATATAGTGCATAATCACCATATACTCACAGAGAGTAGAGGAGGAGAGGCTAGAAGCATCACTCCTTATAGATAAACCCACAGGGAGTGGAGGAATAGAGGCTAAAAAGCGTCTTTCCATATAAAATAGCATTCAGGGGAGCTAATTATATGACCATCAAACCACGCAGCTAGGGTGAAACCTTTCCGCCTAAACTGGGTGGCCATACATGTGTCAATACTCATGGAGCTGCTGCATCGGTCTGAGCGATGCTCAGGCCAAAACTCAGTATCTGAGCCGCACAGCAGGCAGATAGCACTGAAGTCTAGATCGCCAAAAGCTTAGCTTGTAAGGCGGGTACCTCCAGGTTATAGTATTTTATAAATGTAGACGGCGAGGCCCAGCCCGCGGCCGTACAGATATCTTGCAGGGTGACCCCGCTAGACCATGCCCACGAGGCCACGCCTCTCGTGGAGTGCGCTCTGACACCCAAGGGGCACTGCAGGCCCTTAGAAGTGTAAGCCAGCGCTATGGCATCGACTATCCATCTGGATAGGCTCTGTTTTGAAGCGGCAAGTCCCTTGGAATGCCCGCCAAACAAAACAAAAAGCTGCTCAGTCTGTCTGAACCAGACGAGCGGGACACATAAGCTCTTAATGCCCTGACGGGGCAAAGGAGACCCGCGCCCTTCTCCTCATTGAGAACCGGAAGGGCAGACAGGGAAATTACCTGGGCCCTAAACGGTGTATTGAGGGATTTCGGCACGTAGCCGTGTTTAGGTTTTGAGTATGACCTTTGAGTCATTAGGCCCAAACTCCATACATGACGCGCTTACAGAAAGCGCTTGTAAGTCCCCTATACGCTTCACCGAAGTGAGAGCCATGAGAATGACTTGAAGGACAGGTGTTTCATGTCCGACAACTGGATTGGCTCGAATGGGGCACCTTTCATGGCCTCCAGGACCGTGGAAAGGTCCCATGTCGGGACTGAAGGGGGCCTAGGCGGGTTTAACCTCAGAGCTCCCCTTAGGAAACGCACGACTAAGTCGTTCCTTCCTAGCGATTGGCCAGACACCGGTTTTGCAAACGTTGCTATGGCCGCCACATATACTTTGAGCGTGGATGGGGTCCTGCCCTTATCCAGCAGCTCTTGAAGAAAGGAAAGCACTTCCGTAACCCCGCAGTCTACGGGTGAAAAGCCCTGGGCTTGACACCAAGCAGAGAACACCGACCATTTCGAGGAGTAGAGCCGTCTAGTAGACGGAGCTCTAGCCTGCGCGATCGTGTTTAGCACTCCCTCTGGGAGGTTAGCGGGTACCCGTTGATGGCCCATGCGTGCAGGGACCACAGATCCGGGCGAGGATGCCAAATCGAGCCCTCCGCCTGAGAGAGGAGGTCTCTCCTCAATGGTACAGGCCATGGGGCAGCGCTGGTCAGCTGCAT
Source organism: Semotilus atromaculatus (assembly GCA_031834385.1). Taxonomy (NCBI): domain Eukaryota; kingdom Metazoa; phylum Chordata; class Actinopteri; order Cypriniformes; family Leuciscidae; genus Semotilus; species Semotilus atromaculatus. The sequence goes on from JAULUF010000007.1 coordinate 20,748,697, forward strand.
CAGGACAGGGAACCAAGTCTGGTTCGTCCAGAGCGGAGCTACGAGCAGCACTGGGCATCCGTTTTCCCTGATTCGTTCCAACACCTGAGGCAGGAGCGAGACAGGGGGGAAAGCATATAGGGGACAGCGGGGCCAGACATGGGCCAGCGCGTCTTTGCTTTTCGAGAAAAACTTTGGGCAGTGAGCGTTTTCGTGGGACGCGAATAGGTCCACCTGCGCTCTGCCGAACGTTTCCCACAGCAGCTGGACCGTCTGCGGGTGCAGCGACCATTCTCCTGCTGGGACGTTGTTTCTGGACAATCTGTCTGGTCCCACATTCAGGTGACCAGGCACATGCGCTGCTTTCAGCGAGAGCAGGTTGTGCTGAGCCCAGACCAGGAGGCGTTCCGTCAGCCTGTAAAGGTTTTGGGACCTGACGCCGCCCTGGCGATTTATGTATGCCACCACTGACATGTTGTCCGGCCGGACCAAGACGTGGTGGCCTCTTATCTGGGGACAAAAGCGCCGTAGCGCTTTGTCGACTGCTATCATTTCCAAGCAGTTTATGTGAAGGAGCTTCTCCCGTTCTGACCACAGGCCAGCTAACGGTCTGCCCTCGAGCAGCGCTCCCCACCCAGAGGTGGAGGCGTCCGTAGACACCACCTTCACACTCGAGGCGGTCCCCAGACTCACACCTGACTGATACCAGTCGGTTACTTTCCAAGGTTCCAGAGCTGAAACGCACTGTAGGTCGACCCTGAGGCGAAACAGACCCTCGGTCCACGCCCGGGGCGGAACCCGCGCTTTTAGCCACATCTGCAGTGGGCTCATGCAAAGCAGGCATGCTGTTCCAACACTGTTCCCAGAAAGAAATTTTCTGACTGGGAGACAGCGAGCTTTTCGCCCAATTGACTGTAAGGCCCAGCTGCTCGAGGTGCTCGAGTAATGCGGCCCTGTGTTCTATGAGCTCTGTTTGTGATCGAGCTAGAATCAGCCAATCGTCCAAGTAGTTCAGAACTCGCATGCCCCGAAGTCTCAGGGGTGCGAGAGCCGCGTCCATGCACTTCGTGAATGTACGGGGTGCTAAAGACAGGCCGAACGGCAGGACTGTGTATTGATATGCCTGGCCCTCGAAGGCGAACCTCAAGAATCGCCTGTGATGGGACGCTATTTGTATTTGGAAATAGGCGTCTTTCAGATCTATTGACATAAACCAGTCCCCTTGGCGCACTTGCGCGAGGATTTTCCTGGTCGTAAGCATTCTGTACTGGCGCTTCACAAGCGCTCTGTTCAGCTGTCGCAGATCTAGAATGGGTCTGAGACCCCCATCTTTTTTCGGTACCAGAAAATATCTGCTGTATAAGCCCCCTTCGCTCTGAGCCTGAGATAAAGGTTCTATAGCCCCTTTGCTCAGTAGTTTCGCTATCTCGGCTTGAAGTAGATGAGATACTTAGTTTTTCACCGTAGTTTTGACGCACGCCGTATAACGGCGGGGGCGTCGAGCGAACTGTAGCGAATAGCCTCTCTTTATAGTGTTCAACACCCATTCTGATACCCCGGGGAGCTTTGACCACGCATCTGCGTGAATAGCTAGGGGTAGAACGAAATCCGGGCTCTGGCCGCGGCAGGATGGCGGCTCGAGAGCCCCGGTGTACTGGGAACACAACACCGTGTTTACAGTGTTCGAGGCGGGGGGCGCGCTGATCACAGCGGGCAGCCTGGCCGCGTTCAGCTTCTTTATGACGGTTCGCGCCGAGAGAGCGAGCGGGGCGAATCCCGTGGGATTTGGCGTGTCTGTGAGAGAATGTGGGCGCGGGACTGCGGGCACATTTACTGCACTGAAAACACTGTCGGTTAGAGCCGACTGAATGTGTGTTGGTTTCGTTTTTACAGAAACCAAGGGACACGCAGCGTGTAGTGAAAGCGGGCATTGTGATGTAGCGACAACGAGAATGGACCCAAACACAACTGAATCTTCCATGTGATCTGGCTCCAGAGAGTCTGCAACCAGACAAATACGTTAATTGTCAACGTTTGGTAATTTTGCAAGACAGATTTGTTCAGAAATGGTACTGCTCAGGGCCCTAGCAGGGGTCACCTGCGACTAACAGACCCCGTCTTTCTTTGGACCAAAATCCCATGACAGAGAGGTCACGGGATAGGACCAAGTTAACGCCACGAGGTCAGTAGATCCCATGACAGAGATGTAAAACAGACTTCCCCCTTCTTGAAGACCGTTGAATGACCTCAGTGTTGAGATCCATTAAAAACCCACAGAGACAGAGACTTTTCATATAAAAATGCATACAATCATCCCAGAACAATTCTTGACTGACCTATAATCAAAATATATAACATAACATGATTTTGTATTGTGTTACAACCCCTGTATGTGTCTATTCTGCTTAGATCACATCTAAGTCATGTAATTGTTATAAATATTAGGTGTGTGAATGAAAGTGTGTCGTGCTTCCTGTCAGCAGGATCGTATACGATAACATGTTCTTAATTCAGACGATGGCTTGATTGAAATCTGTAAAAATGTTTATGTTCTTAAAATGGAAATTATGTCTAAACTGAATCTTCTGTTCGAGCTGATGAGTAAGCAGACCACAGATAACACATGATTCATGATGAGAGAAAGGAGGAGGGGGGGGGGGGGGGGGGGGGATAGAAAAGACCCCCTTCTCAAATAACCATATAGTATCTTATTACTAGAAGAAGAAGTTTGCTGCAGTCGGGCGGGCTCTCTCTCGGTAAAGGTCTCGGCAGAACAACATGTCGGGTGGAGACAGCAGACGATGGTTATAGTAATGTAGACGCGTAGAGACAAAAGAACCCAATTTAAGATCAGAAGAACGGGTTCAACAGCTTCATTCAAGCCATCATCATCTACTCTCGTCTCAATTTTCTTTCTTTCCTAAGTTTTCCTTTATTTTCCGTTGTGAGTCTCGGTTCTAAGTTAAGTTTGCTGCAAAGTTTCGTCTTAACGTTTCAACTGCAAAGCCAGCTTCAAACAAAGACTTTCATTCATCCGCGCCAACACACCACGTGACTGGCCGCCCAAGATCCAGGCACAGGAGACCGCCAGCCGGACCCGGGAAACCCCCTTTATGACGAAAAGGGAATCCCCAAAGCACGGACAAGCAAGTACCTCCAGACTCTTAGCTGAACTGGTGTATAGTTGATATAAAATTGAATAACCCGCCTAAGAAACGATAGAAGGGTTAAATTAATGATTGATGGTTCGTTCAGGTTGTGTCTTATAAGTGCATAGGATCTTGAGATTTCATCATCTCACTCTTAAAACTCATTTCCTTCCCACTTTCTTTCTTTCTGCAACTGGTGTGTGTGTGTGCGTTAGGGGTGGGAATCTCTAGGTACCTCACAATTCGATTCGATTACGATTCAGAGGGCTGCGATTCGATGCTAAATCGGTTATATGAATCTTTTTTTTTGTGTGTGTGTGACTATAAATACTTTGATTTAAAAGTACAAAGTAATGACCCATAAAGAATTAACCTACAATATATTTTATTAACATTGCGAAGAACCAACAGGAAAATAATTGTGTGCCTGAACTAGCAGCATACTTGTAGTAAATTAATAATATAACAACGGCCGGTAGCCTACAGCCGAGTGTTTTTCCTCCTGGGTGGAAACGCGTCATATGGCTTCTCATATTTGTCGTGTTTCCGAAATATTTGAGTTTTATTCTACAAAGCTTACAACTAGTGTGACTCTTGATTGTCCAGCTCCTTTCCCCCTTCAACTTCAGAAGCCAAAATATTTCCACACGTCAGCTTTTAACGAGTGTGTTTGGATCTCGCGCGCCATCGCGTCTCTTTTATGTGCACGCCACAGACGGTCCGGCCACTGCACTTCCGCACTTCAGAGTTCCGTCTTTTGCGTTCCGTCAATATTACGTTATTATAAAGATATATCTTTTTTTTTTTTTTTTTTTTTAAATCGATTTTTGACATTTGTGAATCGATTCAGAATCGTCCACGTCCGCATCGCGATGCATCTAAGAATCGATTTTTTCCCCCACCCCTAGTGTGCGTGTGTTTGTTAGATATTAGTTTCATGTTTTAGAATAATCAATAAAGTATTGTTTGTATTTGAAAAGAGAAGCATTACTTGTGTTATGTGCTTACGAATTTATTGTCTTGAACTTCGATCTAAGTTACTATGCTTTTACCCTTGATTTATTTCTTAATTTAGCTGTTAGCTGGGAATTAGTCTTTCTTGGCCAGGAAGATATTATATTTCCTAGAATTAATAATTGTTTATGCTTTCCGTTCATTGGATGAACTGATAAAATGATCATACTATTGATTCTGCTACAGTAAATTCTGAAAATAATTAAATTATTAATTATTGATCATAATCCGTTATGAATAATAATTAGTTATATTTATACGGGCGTATAAACACTACAGTGACATGGGCGCGTTCACTACATTGTTTGCACAATCGACCTGAGTCGATTTTATTTGTGCCAGCCCTGCACCGTGGCGGGCTGTGTCTGGGTGTGGGAATGGGCACTGGGACGTGGGCATTCTTACAACACTCATAACACCATTGGCCGTGGCCGGAATACCTTTAAGTGGGCACATCCACTATATTTAATGCACAATCGACATGAGTCGATTTAATTCGTGCTAGCCCTGTACTGCGGCGGGCTGTGTCTGTGTGTGGGAATGGGCACTGAGACGTGGGCATTCTTACAACACTCATAAGACCATCGGCTGTGGCCGGAATACCAGAAAATACACTCTTTTTGGGATTTATCTGGATCGCCGTAAAAATGGCGTTTGTGTGCAGGCAAGCGGGCTGTGGTACCGGCTTGTTTACTGCGAAATACACTGGAACAGTCACATTGTTTGGAACTGAACGAGCGAAAAATTAATCTGGCTGCGGCGAGATTAAAGTTTATTTGCTGCGTAAGCTGGGATCGAACACGGGTCTCTCGTGTGAAGGCTTTGGGTTTCACCACTGAGCCACAGGGGAAAACAACATAAGCTTAAATTCGCTCGAGCGTGTTATACAACAGACTCATTGCTGCAATATTTACATTTTCAGCCGCTGAAACTAGGAGCTGAGAAATGTTTGAGAAATGGAGATTGGTCCGGCCTCGGCGGGACTAAAATACATTCTTTCCTCATTTCGCCGGTGACGCATGCCCACGGTTGGTTGCGCGGGCGCCTCCCAGTCGAGACCGATGCTGTCCACGGCTTGAGAGAGCAGACGCATCAGCTCAGCCTCAATGCCGGCTCTTTTCCCAGAGGGCTGGCGGGAAACGTTAGCGGAGGGGAGGTCCACAGAGCTCGCCCAATCCTCGCTATCGGACGCCATAAGAGAACATGCCTCGGTAGGTTCGTCGAGCTCGGGGGCGGACGCGGCGGCAGACGGCGGCCGTTGTCCGTCAGTGAGCGACTTGAGCGAAGCCGGCGAAGCTGGCGGGTGAACCGGCGAGCTTTGGCGGGCTGGAGAGAGCTCGGGAGCGCGCTGAGCGCGGTGCTTCTTGCGGCGCGGCACCACAGCGGGCTGGAATGCAGGCTCGGAGAATGATGCCAGGCGAGTCCTCAGAGTCACCATAGGCAATAGCTCGCAATGAGGGCATCCGCCTCAGCGAGCGTGATAGCCGCGTGATCCTCACCCAGGCAGGACACGCAGATGACACGGTGGTCCTCGTCGCTGAGTAGGGCGCACGAGAAGCGCACGAGCCACAGGATGGCATCTTTAAAAAGACGCAGCTCTTTTAGAGAGAGAAGTGTGTGTTGCGTCACGTAAGCAAACACGCACTCTAGGCAGAGTAAAGGATATAGTACGCCGGAAAGCGCAGCAGGTACGGCGGCTGAAGGCGGCGAGGCCAGCGACTCCAGACTCAAGGGCACGTCCCGCTGAAGGCTACAGGTCGACGGCGCGGCTTCTCACTCCGGATCCAGCGATGCGTGAGCTTCGCTGAAGAGTTGAAAAATCAGTGTATGGCAGCCTATCAAGCTTATTTATAGGGCGAGACCACGCCCTTTCTGGCGGGACGTGACGATATGGGTGCGAAGTGCCCTCATTCGTCATGACGTCACGCAGAGCCCCTCTCGATAGGCTGCTGCTTTTGCCGCAGGACAGCCAATAGGCGCGCGAGCTGTCTCGCCTATGTCTGCTTGCTGCCGCAAAGCGTTTTACATTGATTAAAAAATTAAGGATCATTTTTGGCTTCAATATCTCGTGGAAAAGAGTTTTCCCCATAGCGTAAGATATTACGCAGTACAAGAGATACTCTCGTAAGAGAACTAAAAACACATTAACAATAAAAAAAGAGATGGACAGGGAAAATAATAAGATGGAACTTTTTTTATTTTTAAGATGATGTTTATTGTAGCTACATATATTTTGATAATTTTTATGTCAATTACCAACATATAAAACAATATACATTCAGACGCAGTCAAGTAATACGAATCTAATGTTTTATTTGATGCAAGATACCAGCTGTGACGTGACAAAAGAACGAAGGACTCAGACTCGAAAGATGAACTAATCATTTCTGTCTCTGCATAGTGCTATGGGTTTGTGAGTCTGACTTGAACGAATTAACGACTCGAAACCCAAGAGATGAACTAATCATTTCTCTTTCTCTACTGACAGCATAGTCTCTATGGGACTGACAGGAAGAACGAAAGACTCGGACCCGGCCGAACCCGAACTCGAAACAAGATGAACTAATCATTTCTCTTTCCCGAGTCATATTAAAGATTCATTCAAAATGAACGAATCGTTCATGAACGACACATCACTACAGAGCAAGGCGAGCATTTGTGCTTATAAAACTTAAACTTTTTTATTTATTTTTTAAATGACCGATCATTTCCCTCATTCATCGTCTGGTGTCGTTTAAAGCCCTTTGAAGCTGCACTGAAACTGTCATTTGGACCTTGAACCGTTTGGGGTCCATTGAAATCCATTATATGGAGAAAAATCCTGGAATGTTTTCATCAAAAACCTTAATTTCTTTTCGACTGAAGAAAGAAAGACATGGATATCTTGGATGACATGGGGGTGAGTAAATTATCAGCAAAAGTTTTTTAAAAAGTGAACTAATCCTTTAATAGATATAAATACATTTTGGACCAAATTACATTGTGCTTTTTTTTTTATAACCTTAAGGGATGAAACGAGAGGTAAATTCAACAAGAAAAAGAGGGAAACAAAGGATTTTTTTTTTTGTGCTTGTGGGTGAAAAATTGTGGATACAATAAAGAAATTAACAACATATTTAATTAACACATTTTATTAACTTAAGACCTTAAATCACCCTAAATGTATTCACAAAATAAATGGGCAGCTGTTTCTTCAACAAGACACAAATGAGCAAATTTCGTCAGTATCAATATATTTACAGATAGATGAGTTAAACCTGTCACTCATATCAGTTGTTGCGCTTGTGATAACATCATAGGTCACATGAAAACATCAACATGGCGGATGATGTACGGCTTGCATTCATACTCAACGAGATCTGACTATAAAGTACCTACACTTTTGGTACTCGTTAAGTAAGTACTTATTGAAATTAAGTGCCTACTCAGTGTATGCGGTTTCAAACGCAGCCAACCTCTTTTTATGTGTCTGGCTCTGGCACACCCGTTCTTTTAGAACCTTTCTGAAGCCAGGCTAACATAATGAATTACAATTTCAAACTCGACACACTACTTTTTCTAGGTTTCTAGGGTTTCAATTTCAGTTGTGAAAAATCTGTTATGGTCAGGCGGAAGCCACAGGCATCAGACGGCTTCTGATAGGGTGGGCCGACTGCTTGCCTATCAAGATCTGAAGTCACGTAGTGCCCTCTGGGTAGTGTAGTTTATGTAATGTTAGGTCATTACTAATCATTCTGACACTGACACTTTATCTGTCAGTGGTAGTGTACCGGCTACATACGAGAAGTAGCGGTACGCAAGAAAAAGTGCAGGTGCGCTTAAGAGTCAAATGTAGAAGTGCCGGTACTGCGTACCGGTGAGTTCCGCCCCACTTCGAGCACTGTAGCTGGTCCAAAACACAGCAGCTAGAGTTCTTACTAGAACCAGGAAGTATGACTATATTAGCCCGGTTCTATCAACACGGCATTGGCTCCCTATTAAACATTGTATACATTTTAAAATATTGCTGATTACTTAAAAAGCACTAAATGGTTTAGCTCCCCAGATTTCCATTACACGAGAGTATATGTTAAAACTTCATGCTGATTTGTACTCCGCTTTCGCCAAGATAAGCAACACTAAGACGTAGCTTTACAGTAAACTATGCTTCTCCATCCATTTACGCTTCTTTCCATATGAGGCTGTGACTCCCCTTCTGTCCGGCGTTAACGGCTGCAGTGTACTTGGCGCGTCAGCACACACGACGGCTGCAACTACAGTGTGGTCTCCCTAGTGGACCAGCACGACAACCGTCTGGATTGAGCCGAGTAGGGGACATCTCTAGGGTCTTCAAGTGGGCACCTTCCGTCCTCAGTGTTTCGTCGACTAGCCCACGACACCTCAGGAGGGCTCGACAGACTCTGGCGTCCCAGAGTCACCCCCCTCCGTCCCCCACTCAACTCAGCCCAGCTTACTGACCTCTACTTCCCTCCTGCTGCTGAGACCTATCCACAATCTCACAATCTCTCCGCAACCCAACCATACGCGCCAACCCGTTTGACTAAGGCTGTCGAGCCCCACTGGTGCGTTAAAGCAGTTACAGTGGCAACGGTTCCGTATGGCACACCACCTACCGCAAAACACAATATCTGCCCAACCACCCGTCATTCACGCAATATACACAGGAACGTAATGACTGTAAATACTATACAACCTATACAAATAAACCAACGGACTCTTCAAGTTTTTCAAGAATTCTACGAAACCGTAGCGTGGCGGCCTGTACACAGCCAGCTAGAATCTTTCCGTCTCAACCACAGCCAGTTGCTGCTCCTTTCTGCTGCTTCAGATAAGTTCTTTACTGTGCGACGCAATTCTTGGCCGCTGAATCCGACGTCTCTGAGGAACCGGGTTGTAGAGTGTGCCACAAAACCTCGACAACCCACTTCCACTGGATAAACCTGGACTCTCCATCCTCGCTGTTCTGCTTCAGTGGCCAGATGAGCATACCGCAGTTTCTTCCTCTCATATGCCTCATCTACAGCATCCTCCCATGGCACTGTTAACTCTATCAGTTGAACAATGCGTGCTGATCCAGACCACAAAACAATGTCTGGTCGTAGGTTAGTGGTGGCAATCTCAGGTGGAAAAATAAGCCGTTGATCAAGATCAGCCAGCATCTTCCAGTCCCTAGCAGCTTCCAGTTGTCCTGGGCGAGAATTGGTGTTAACACCTTTTCTTGGTGGTTGCTCGCCTGGGTGGAGGAATATTGTCTTCTGCGTGTAATGTTTTGCTAGAACAGGCGGCAACTTATTGGTCATACTACGCTTGCCTTCCAATGCTAAAGCCAAACATCGCAGTACTTGGTCATGGCGCCAAGTAAACCGACCTTGGCTAAGAGCCACCTTACATCCTGTCAAAATGTGCCTTAATGTGGCAGGTGATGAACACAAAGGACAAGAGGGATCCTCTCCTACCCAGAGATTTAGGTTCTGCGGTGATGGGAGAACATCATATGTTGACCTAATAAGGAAACTGATCCTACTCTCTTCCATTGACCAAAGGTCTTGCCAGCCCATCTTGCGTTGTTCCACACTCTCCCATCTCATCCACTCTCCCTGCTTGGCCTGGGAAATGGCCTTTATACACCTCATCCTCTCCTCCTGCTTTCGCACCTCGTTGACTACCAGCTTCCTCCTTTGAGCTGGGCCTGCCTTGTGCCATTTAGGAGGAGCTAAACTGAGCCCAAAACCCCCTCTTCCATGCTGTACCTGTCCCACGATATCCCCAATTTGAAGGTCAGCCTTTGCCTCTACTACAGATTTCTTTGCTGACCACTTTCTACCAGTTTTTAACACAGGGGCTGCCTCCCTTACACATTTGTCACGTGACTCTACTAATGTCATTTCCAGTCTGACCTTGGCACACTTAAACTCCTCGGTTAAAGCAGAGACTGGCAGCTGCAATATTCCTTTACTATAAAGTCCCACTCTGCTGAGGCAGCGTGGAACTCCCAACCATTTCCTGATGTATGAACTTATTAACGCTTCCAGCTTATCCACTGTTGTCAAAGACAGTACTTTATCGAGCTCTTAACGCTTTATAGTCCTTCACATCTTGCGATCTCAATAGCCTGACGTCGTCATACTCAGTTTCTAGTCAGAATGTGAGTCTGATACTGCTCCATTGGGCTGTGATTATGGGGCTTGTTTCAACCGAACTAGGAAAGAAAATGCCTCTGGACTCAATTGGATAGACCTACAACCAATCAGAGCAACGGAGTAAATGACTGACAATGGCCGCTAGTTATGTCCACCTCGTCGAGCATACCGAGTTCCATCACCATGATTCGGTTGCTTGTTTCACTTGGTTCTCCATGAGTGCGACCAAAGGAGAAACAACAATGATCGAGGGTTTTTATTGTGCCCCATCTTCTTAGCGACCATCTTCTTAGCGACCAGCTGATAAATGAAACTTTTGCCGAATCCTGTGGGAAGGACGCCAAACACATTTTTCGGATCGACAAATGCCTTGATCACTGCTCTGTTCCTCTTTTAAAATTAATGCGCTGTCTACATCTTCTATAACAGACGCGATGGCTGAATCTACACATCTAAATTCTCCAACGGCAACCATTCTTTGTTGTAAACTAATTCAACCCAAGCGCTCTTTGGTGACGTGGATGATTATGTTACTGTTGATCATCTGTCCATCATCGTATAAAGCCCGTTCTGACAATTTGATTGGTCCGAACCGCTTTGGTTCAGGCATACTTGCTTCACAACGGATCAAGTCCAGACCGAACTTCCCACCCTGAAATGTTGTGGGCAGGGTTAAGTTCAGCTGGCATCCAGGCTACGATCTCAAAATTCTGTCCAGTTGATAATACCTAGAATATCAAAATCGACTGCTGGCAGCAGATCCTTTTCCACTCTAGCACCAAAACTCTGGAACAGTCTTCCTAACATTGTCCGGGAAGCAGACACACTCAGTTCAAATCGAGACTAAAAACACATCTCTTTTACCTAGCATGTTAGGCTGCATAGATTAGGTCAGCTGGAACCAGGAACACTCCCCATAAATGATGTACTCGTTACATCATAAGAAGAATGTCGTCTATGCTAATATTAGTCTCTCCGTTTATCCTTAGGTGTACCGCAGTCCGCTGGATCCAGGCTGTATCCAGATCTGATGAAGGACCTGCGCCTGGACACGACGACAACGCAGTCCTGAAGTGTCAACTAGTCTCTCCCCTGTGAAGGCCCCCTTCTCCTTCCCTTTACCTCTGTACAGATAAAACATTGTCAAAATAGTTCCGGTTCACATGGCGACTCGGAATCGATAGGCCAAACAAGTAATTTGTTTAGGTCAATTTGTAAAGAAAGAAAGACTACACGCCTGCGCACATATATATTCAAACACACATACCTATAGACTAAACAATAATACGCATGTGCACGCCGTCAGCGTTTTCACAGGTTTGTGTTTTTAAAGCTTGTGCAGAGATAAAAAAAAATATATATATATAAATAAATAATAATAATATTTTATATATATATATATATATATATTTTTTTTTTATTTTTTATTTTTTTATTTATTTATTTATTTATTTATTCAAGGCTTGCAACTTGGAACCTATTTCAAGGTTTGTGTTCTTAAGCCACTGGCACTGTTGTTGTGCGAATGAGCGGGCCGCATTGAGGGTTTTCTGTTAGAACGGTGTTGTGTAAGCAGCCCCTAAGTTCTTTGCAATGGAAGTGAATCAATCAAAATTAACTTTAGTTGGACAATAACTTTCTAGAGCTGCTGTAAAGCCTAAACAATCTTTGTTACTTTAATTTCCTATTATCACTGTAAAGCTGCTTTGAAACAGTCCATATTGTTACAAGCGCTATATAATGAAGGTGACTTGTGCTTGTTTTGTCAACCCTTGTGTCTCAGAGCAATACGTGACAGCTGGCAAGAGCCAGGATATTATTTAATATTAATATTTAAGAAGAAAGTCATATGCACCTACACTCACCGGCCACTTGATTAGGTACACCTGTCCAACTGCTCGTTAACACTTAATTTCTAAGCAGCCAATCACATGGCGGCAACTCAGTGCATTTAGGCATGTAGACATGGTCAAGACAATCTCCTGCAGTTCAAACCGAGCATCAGTATGGGGAAGAAAGGTGATTTGAGTGACTTTGAACGTGGCATGATTGTTGGTGCCAGAAGGGCTGGTCTGAGTATTTCAGAAACTGCTAATCTACTGGGATTTTCACGCACAACCATCTCTAGGGTTTACAGAGAATGGTCCGAAAAAGAAAAAACATCCAGTGAGCGGCAGTTCTGTGGGCGGAAATGCCTTGTTGATGCCAGAGGTCAGAGGAGAATGGCCAGACTGGTTCGAGCTGATAGAAGGGCAACAGTGACTCAAATAACCACCCGTTACAACCAAGGTGGGCAGAAGAGCATCTCTGAACGCACAGTACGTCGAACTTTGAGGCAGATGGGCTACAGCAGCAGAAGACCACACCGGGTGCCACTCCTTTCAGCTAAGAACAGGAAACTGAGGCTACAATTTGCACAAGCTCATCGAAATTGGACAATAGAAGATTGGAAAAACGTTGCCTGGTCTGATGAGTCTCGATTTCTGCTGCGACATTCGGATGGTAGGGTCAGAATTTGGCGTCTACAACATGAAAGCATGGATCCATCCTGCCTTGTATCAACGGTTCAGGCTGGTGGTGGTGGTGTCATGGTGTGGGGAATATTTTCTTGGCACTCTTTGGGCCCCTTGGTACCAATTGAGCATCGTTGCAACGCCACAGCCTACCTGAGTATTGTTGCTGACCATGTCCATCCCTTTATGACCACAATGTACCCAACTTCTGATGGCTACTTTCAGCAGGATAATGCGCCATGTCATAAAGCTGGAATCATCTCAGACTGGTTTCTTGAACATGACAATGAGTTCGCTGTACTCAAATGGCCTCCACAGTCACCAGATCTCAATCCAATAGAGCATCTTTGGGATGTGGTGGAACGGGAGATTTGCATCATGGATGTGCAGCCGACAAATCTGCGGCAACTGTGTGATGCCATCATGTCAATATGGACCAAACTCCCTGAGGAATGTTTCCAGCACCTTGTTGAATCTATGCCATGAAGAATTGAGGCAGTTCTGAAGGCAAAAGGGGGTCCAACCCGTTACTAGCATGGGGTACCTAATAAAGTGGCCGGTGAGTGTAGTATGGCTTGAGGGAATTATGAGATAATTTACAATTTTCCTTTGAGAATTAGGTGTAATATTTGTGCAAGACACAAATTGCTGTTTACAGAGGAAAATGGCTTGTGGGTGATACTCTTATTTAAAAATTTTTTAAATTTTTTTAAAGATTTTAAATGTGCATACTTTATTTGCAGGTTAATATCTACAATGTCAAGGGTCACTCTCCCTCATGTAGTGACTTGGCATTTGCAGGAACTGTGCCTAGTGCATTAATAAAAATAACAATAAAAAAGCATTCAAATTTGTAAAAACAATAGGCGCTTAATGTTTGCCCAGAATCCCATGCTTAAAGCTCACCTCATCAAATGGGAGATTAGTGGCAGCTGTAACTTTATTAACTAGGCAGAGCGGTCATAGAAAGAATATAAATAATTCAGTGAGCTGTCTGTGGGAAAGCACTATGATTTAATTCTGCAGAATGGAGTTTGTGCAGGGGCGGCGCGTCCATACATGCGAACTAGGCAATTGCCAAGAGCAGCACTTTTGTAAGGGCGGAAAAATGTGTGCCAACCGGGAATGAACAGTTCACAAAATAGGCTATGTGATTTGCTGAGCTGCCGCTCCCCCGCCCCGTCCCCTGCTCTCACGAGTCATGACCACTTTACTGACTCTCTTGTTCGATCTCGTTCATCAAAATGAACAAATCTTTAATCGAGTCATTTCGTTCATTTAAGTGGCTTTAAATGTTATACTTTTAACAGCCAAATTCCCCGATCACATCCACCTACGCAATGTTGATCATATTCTGAATTAAGAAATCATTAGAATGGAGTAAAAAATTATTTACAGGAACATAAATAATTACTTTTCCTTCCGAGTCTTTTGTTAATTTGTCACGTGACATACGCAATGAACGGATCGTTCATGAATCACCTATCATTAATGAAGACCCGCCTTGCGCGCTTCTGAAAGGTAAGTTAAAGGGTCCCTATCATGGATTTTTGAAAATGACCTTTCATGTAGTGTGTAATATAGCTCTAAGGCCTCGTTTACACTGCAGGTCTTGATGCCCAATTCTGATTTGTTGCCTATATCTGATTTTTTTTACCGTCTGTTTACACGTTCTTTCAATTGTGACCCATATCCGATTCTTGTGTTTACACTTGACATACTATCTAAAACATTGCGCATGCTTAAAGGGGGTTCTTGCAGATGGACGAACGCATTATATGCTTGATGCTAGCTTTGCGATTTATGCAAAGTTCGCCAAACATCACCATGATTTTGAGGAAGAGGAGGACGAAAAGGACCATCATTGCAGCAGCGCATATGCTTCAGTTATTGTGTGCGAGACGAGAAAGAAAATAGTTTTTGCGTGCATGATACGCACTGTAATAGCCTGGTAATACCAGACTCTGCTACTTCACTTTGCTTCGTAGACAGAGTCTGGCATAGCATAATAGAGAAGTGTTTTCTCTCTCGCTAGGGGGCGATTTCTGAAGTTTAAAATCATTGGTTACCCGTAAGCCAATCAGATAAGTTTATTTATGACATATGTTATGCGCCGACACAGCCGCATCGAACCACAGACATCATGCATCGAACTCAAATCTATGATCGAATTTCCACTGTAAACACTTAATGATGCAAGCGAAATACCGGAGTGAACATGGCTGTAAACAACTTTTTTGATCGGTGAGTGATGTAATAGAATGACTGCTGCGAGAGAGAGAGAGAGAGAGAGAGAGCCCCGTCCGCGCCCGCGCGCACTCTCACGTCTTCAAACAACACGAGCGCTGTCTTACTCTCTCTCCCTCGCACATATTAATCAAAATCAATCGACAAGATAGTAAAAGGTCGGAAGACCGCGGTTTCACGTGGAGCATTTGGAGATTTTTAGAGATTAGAGACTCTAGGAACAACATCTCAACACTAAATTATAAAGGCCTGTCTCATAGACGCCTGTCTCAAATACAAGCCGGTGCAGTTCGACGATTTGGGCAAATAAAAGCCCGGGCTATTATTTGAAGTTTTACGGTATTTAAGACCTGGAAAAGAAAGGAGACACTGACCTGTCAAAAGGCTCCCCAGTTTCTCGCTGATGATCAGTAAACTTTTCCCAAAGGGAGTAGGGCCACAACATCACCTCCATTCAAAATGTTTAATACACACTCTTCTTGTTCTGGCTTCAGTTTGCTAATGCCGGGAATATTCTCCACAACAGAGCGAATTGCATCCGCGTCTCCATATCCGTGGTCGTTTTCGATTTCCCTGACCTAATCTTAAACTCGGCGATTAGCGACTACGTCACGGCTTTTCAGCCCGCCCTCTGTTCGTTGATTGGCCCGGCTGTTTTGAGGCCGGTGGAAAACTGAAAGATAGGCTGCTATCTCAGACTGACTACAGGAGCGAAATGAAATTAGCGGAAGTAGGAAGTCTGACGTAGTCAGGCTAGCACTGTAAACCCCTTGGGTAGGATTAGGGGTGTGGAGTGTGTGCGTATTACACGCCATAAAGTGCATATTATTGAAATTACAATTGATTATTGAAAGCACTATATAAATGCCTCATTCATTTATATCATATGCACGCAAAAACTATTTATGCACGAGAAATAAAATTCGTGCTATAGATATGCACTTTCATGAGATCGTGGCGGGCTTTAACGTGGAGCAGTGGGTCCGTAATTTTAGGATGATATGTTGTGTCAACATGTGTCCATATTCCTCTCATACGACATCATGACGTTTTGCAGACGTGCGTGGGGGTTTCTCTCGTCATTAAACCATGGAGACGAAGCCTAATGCCTCAGAAAATCCGATCTGCCTGTTTACATGACAGTCGTATTGGCACATATCTGATTTGTATCTGATTTATTTCCACATATGAACGAGGCCTGAAACCGATCTCGAAATATCCGAATGCATGCGTTTTTATAGATGCATGCGTCATAGAACACATCCGATCTGTGTCACATATGAGCAAAAAATCGGAATTGGGTCACAATTCACTGACAGTGTAAACGAGCCCTAAGTGAATGAAAACCTCCTGCAAAGTTTTAAATCTAAAAGTGCACCGTACATAAAGTTGTTGTCTTTCAAAAGTAAGAGTCGACTCTTGAGTCAATGAATGAGTCTTAAGCCGTTTTGTTGTGACGTCAAGACGAAGCATTAGCCCGCCAAATTATTCCGTGTGCAGACACCAGGGAAACTTAAACCTCAAACCGGCAGCTGAGTCCTGTGGATACTGGAGAGCATCATGTTGAGGAGTAGCCTGGCTGCGCCCTCCTATGCACTTCCGCTCAATTTCAGTTTTCTTCAGTACTACGTCTGGGACTGCTGTATATTCTTAGGTTTCCAGAAATCAATTTTTTGTAGGACCAATCAGGGAATAGAGGGAGTGGCTGAGAACGATGATGTTGACAGTTTGAGTTGGAGTTCAGTAATGGCAGCGGAGAAAGACGTGAGAAAAGCTATTCGGTCCATTGTTGCAGATCCGAAACGACCGCAGCGGCGTATTGTTAATGATTAGACCCAGCTTCGACAGTTGACTGAATCCATCACTGTCCTTAGTGTCAAATATACATTTAGAATTTAGAATTGACCGTTCGCTTGATTGACAGGTGATCTGACCAATCATACTTCGCCATCCGCCATTTTGTCTGACAAAGCAGTCAGGAGAGTTAGATTAACATGGGAGGATTTAAACTTGAAAAACGGAATGTACTGACACCTTTCCGCGGTTAAAACAACATTCCTTCTTATGTTCATTCATGTTTATTTGATGCTATAAATGAACTAGAAGGAAGAGATGATCGGTTCACGAGAAGCTTGAACTGAGGCTGTACAGCGATCTGTCACGACACATGATTAAAGAGCCACAAAACGGTATTTATTGTTTAAATTTATTTAAGAAAATGACAAAATTTAAGAGGTGAGACTTTGTTTGATATGTTTAATATGAAAAGTAACCGAAAAGTAACATGTTCTGTCCTGTCTGTCAGCGTGTTGTCAGTCTCCTCTCTGCTCCGCAATGTATTTTTCACTGCGTGAGAACATGGTGTGTGTGTGTGTGAGAGTGGCGTAGCTTGACGGACATAGCGACAGTAACTAAGGGGGGCGGGTCTTTGCGAACGGTCAATTGTTCCTTGAACTCTTAAATTCGATGAACAAAACCTGCAGCTCTCGTTGACAGACATCTTATTCTAAACATAATCCTCTGATCATTCGGACTTGTTGTTTCAGGCCGGTTTCGGCGCATGACATGCGTCATGACCACACGTTAGCGATTGGCTATGCCAAAACTACTTTGAGGAAAGATTAAGCATGGAGCAAGATTTGTTTTACCAATGTTTATGTTACATCAGGCAGTCACGCTAGAGCTCGGCTAGTATACATTGCATAGCTTACATGCACTGTTATTGATACATTTTCCACGTGTTCACCGCAATATATTAGAAACATACTCAGTGAATAAAATAGTAAAGTAAAATAATTGGTTGATGGACATGCACTTGTTAATGCTGATGGTGAGGAATAGCAACATCTCATAATGTAAGTTACCTCAAACTGAGTAGTGAATCACTGAAACGTCCTGCTCGAGTCGTCCTTGCGATGGAGGTTCGGGTTGAATGAATGGTTCTTCTAGCGTTTCATCATCGGACTTGCGCTCAGACTGATATGGTAAAATTGAGCTGTCGTTGTTATGGCAATGGGAATTTTTTGTTTTCAACGTGTGCTGTACGCGGTAAACCAATCACAAGCTGAGCTGTCTGGCCAATCAGAGCAGAGTAGCTCACGGAAAGGAGGGATTTAGAGAGATTAATTCATTTGGCGAGTCGTTTGAGAATCATTGAAAATCTGGTGATGTGCAAATGTATATTATGAGAATGCATTTGTAAACCTGTTGTAGGATACTCCAAAACAACATTAGGAAACTTTAAAATATCATAATAGGGGCCCTTTAAGCTTTATTTGCTCTTTAGTCGTTGTTTAATATGCTGAACCTGCTGATGATATAATGTGCTTGCGGACATTTCACTTGTGTGTGTTTACGCACATAAGAAAGTGGTGTAAAGAGATTTGCAACGGTAATTTGAGGAGCTTTTTTTAAGACAAAATTTACAATAGTGCAAGTAATTTGAGGAGCTGAAATGTGATTCTTTGGAAAAGTGCTGTCATGACTGCTCAAAGAAAAATGCCAGCAGGCATTGCCTCCTGCATAAACTTTAATATTGTTGACATTTTGGGCACACTTGCATTGCGCACGATTTGCGTTAGTAGGCCTATGGCATATTGGTCTTTGTGTGTTGTTGCTGGTTTTGCGTTATATGTGTGTCATATTGGTCTTTGTGTGTTGTTGCTGGTATATGTTGCAAATAGAGGGGCGGCACAATTGTTTTTCGCCTAGAGCGGCAGAAGAGCACTCGCCGGTCCTGAGTTTGCGGCTACGTCGACACTACTGTATGAAACTAGAGATTCCCTCATTCTTGCTATCTTTCAATGTTTGTCGGTTGTGTTATACATGCTCTCTCTTTCTCTCTCTCTCCTTCTCTCTCTCTTTCTTTCTCTCTGCATACCCTATGTTCACTCACTATGGTTCATTCTTTATCGTCATGTAGCACCATGGCAACAGTCTTGCCATCTACATTAATCTCTCAGGCATGTGCCCTCAGCAGGAAGAGTGAGAAAGGAGGGAGGAAAAAAATTTATATGAAAGGCAAGCTTGTTTTCCTCTTCCGTTTGCGTTATGAAATAAAAAATGGACAGAATATGCGGAGTGCAACCACATGTGCAAGATTCAAATGTTATGAGCACTGACACGTCATATTTCTTTATTAAAACAGATTTTTTACTTTCAACCCAGTAAACACAAGGGGCCCTATCTTGCACCCAGCGCACGATCTGAAACGCAAGTGTCAAAGCGCAAAGCGCAAGTACCTTTGTGGGCGGGTCTCGGCGCTGTTGCTATTTTCCCGGCAGGATAAATGCCTCTTGCGCCTGGCGCAAATCTAAAAGGGGTTGGTCTGAAGTAGCTTCATCATTCATAGGCGTGGTTTGGGCGTAACGTGAAATAAACCAATCAGAGCGTCATCCAACATACCCTTTAAGAGCAGGTGCGCATGTTGCATGGCGGATTGTTATTAATACGGCGGATTTACCAGGCGCGCACCAGGAGCGGTTCACAGCCGAGGAGACGACGTTCTTTTCGACCTAATTTTCCCTTTGTATTTTTTTTTTAATCAATATACTGTTTGATATTGATTTTTCATTTTGATAAATGTAAATAAAGAAATGTCACAAATAAACACTCTCGGATGTTTTGGACACGTTCTCTCTGAATCAAGAATATATGCATGGTTATATTTTTGAAATGTAGTCGAACATTAGACCGATATTAATTAGCTTTACCTCACTATACTGTAGATGACGCAGCAGCTCTTCTGCCAAATACGCTCTCCTGTCCCGTGCTGCTGCTGGGGCATTTGGGTTAAGTGGCATCGGCACATGCAGTTCACCATCACGTCTCCTTAAGTCCTCTAATGTTTCCTCATCTATGTCAACAACACAACCTTGATTTATGGAAATGTTGTGTAAAACACAACATGCCACAAAGAATGCTACAACTTTTTGAGGACTGTACTGTAAAGTGCCTCCTGACCTATCCAAACACCTGAAACGCAGTTTCAGTATGCCGAACGTTCGTTCAGTTTACACTTTTACACAGCGTGTTTGTGTGTTTTCGATTAAACCGTATTTCACTCATTGTTGCTGGCATCAAAAATGGTGTCATCAGCCATGTCATTACTACAATTAGCCTGAAAAAATTGGGTAAATGTAAGCTAGATTTAGGCTTACTACATATTTCTTACATCTTCATGGACACCACAATGATTTCCCTCATGTGTTAATATTTTTCCTTGTTATAATGTATGATTTGCAAAAATAAAAACTGCTGCATCTGTGTTGATGAGAGAATCAAAGTGTATGCGCGTTGTGCACCCGCTACATTATGGCCAAGCATGCGCGCTTAAAATAGCATTATGAACAACGCGCAACGCGCCACTGACTTTTGACTAGGTTTTTTCTGGTCAGTGGCGCAATTGTTTTCTGGAACTGCAAAATAGCACCAGGGTATGTTTGCGCCGCGCAAGTTAATTTCCTAGTTTACCGACGTGCGTCTGTGGAGGGAAAAGTCCGCTTTGCGCGGGTGCAAAATAGGAATGATACATGCGTCAGTGTACAAAGTCAATTGCGCTGAGTGCAAGATAGGGCCCAGAGAGTTCTCCCACCGTATGGAACACATTTGGTTATTTCTTTGGGAACCAAAAAATAATTACAGTATAATTTAATATAATTGTATGTATCCCAAATGCACATTATTGACTATCATGACTGAATAACAGTCATAATTTGTAAAATAATTTTCACAATTCACACAAAGTAAAAATGGAATGTTATGTTCAATTAATTATTTTTCACCATTTTAGTGAAATTTCTTAAGTAAAATAGTGATTTTTTTTCTGCTTGTGCAAGCTTCAAATGTCATAACCACTGACTCTTTCTTTATTATCACAGATTTCTGACCTTCAACCAAGTAAACAAAGAACTCTCCCCGGCCATTATTGTGTGGTCCCTATTTGGTTATTTCTTTGGGAACCAATTCCTAATGTTCAAGGAACATTTTCTTTTCTTTTAATAAACATAAATTAACATTCTGATAATGTTCTGGGCACCAAAAAAGTGTTAGCTCTGAAGAGGTGTATTCCTAAATAGAGATAGTTACCCACCTCTCTTGGAGTGCCACATATATATAAAAGAGAAAGACCCAAGTAAACCGAAGGTTTGTTTGTGTTTTGTTTTGATTTCTGAGCTCAGATGGGAAGTTATAAACAGAGAGGGAGCAGATTTTGATATGAGGAGTGAAATGGCTTTCCCTCCCATGTGTCGCGCTATGAATCCTTAAGGGGCAGCTGCCGTGACTGATGTAATGGCAAGGCAATATCAGCAGCAATAGCAGGGAACTGAGACACGGCTTATATGAGCAGGACCTGGGGCTTGAAGTAGGGTGGGGGTAATAGTGCAGAGAGGAGCGGCAGCCACATTGCAATCAGTTCCGCTGCTCTGACTCACTCTGTCACCTGGTGGCTTGTCACCACAACCACCAAGGTATTTCGATATGTGGGAGTTCCTATATGATGACATTAATGGCAGGATGAACCCAGAGTTAGTTATCTGTCCCTGAAACACAGCCTCAGACAAGGGGCTCTTTCCCCAGTAAACTGCTGCGGATATTATATAGTGCTGAAAAATAGCAGACAAACAGCCTCCTCCAAGGCCAGAGCAGTCAGACCCTCATTTAATCTCTTCCTTGTTTTATTTCAAGGTTTTTCTCTGTTGGATACAATACAATACAATACAATACAATTTTATTTGTATAGCACATTTAAAAACAACTGGCGTTGACCAAAGTGCTTAACAAGGCCAAGAGAGATACAATACAAGTACAATACAAAGATACGCACATCAAGATATATTAAAGGCTATCGAAAAGAAATACGTTTTCAGAGAAGATTTAAAAATTGACAAGGTGCGGGCAGATCTGATATGAGCCGGTAAGCTATTCCATAGCCTAGGTCCGAAAGCTGCAAAAGCGCGATCACCCCTATTTTTTAGTCTGGTTCGAGGGATAGATAATAGGTTAGAATCCCCCGATCTGAGTGATCTTGACTGTGTGATTGGGTGAAGTAATTCAGATAGGTACTGTGGAGACTGGTTCTGCAATGACTTAAAAACAAATAAGAGAACTTTAAAATCAATTCTGAATTTAACCGGTAGCCAGTGAAGCGATATCAGGACTGGTGTGATGTGTTCAAATTTACGCTTCCCTTTGAGAAGGCGTGCTGCTGCATTTTGGACTAATTGTAAACGAGTAATGCATTTCTGAGAGGCACCAATATATAGAGAATTACAATAGTCCAATCTGGATGTTACGAATGCATGTATGGCAATCTCGAAATGCTTAACAGACAAGAAGGGCTTTACCTTGGCTAAAAGACGAAGGTGAAAGAAACAGGACTTAACCACAGTACTTATCTGCTTATCAAATTTAAGGTTGTTGTCGAACCAGACCCCCAAATTCCGAACACAGATAGTGCTATATGGTAACAACGTTTGTAGATCAACCTCATGAGTACTACGATCATTGGGGCCAAACAAAATAATTTCTGTTTTGCTCTCATTTAGACTCAAGAAGTTACTAGAAAGCCAGAGTTTCAGTTCGTCCAGACAGTCCAATATTGGCTTTAAAGCATGCTTGTCATCACGCTTCAAAGGCAAGTACATTTGGGTGTCATCGGCATAAAGATGGAAAGAAACCCCATGTCGAGATAAAATAGAACCCAAGGGGAGCATATATAGATTGAACAGTTCCGGGCCAAGAATAGAACCCTGAGGAACGCCGGATCCCAGTTTCATTTCAGAAGAGCACTGTTGCCCAATACGGACAGAATAAGTCCTATTTGATAAGTACGAGCGGAACCATTGTAACACCGTACCCCGGAAACCCATGCACGCCTCGAGACGAGAAATTAAAATATTGTGATCGACCAGGTCAAAAGCAGAGCTAAGATCTAACAAGACCAAAGCCACAGATTGCCCGGTATCAGTGGTCAGCAATATGTCATTCATGACTCTTAAAAGTGCAGATTCCGTACTGTGACGAGATTTAAAACCAGACTGAAATTTCTCATAAATCTGACTATCATTTAAGAAAGACTGGAGTTGACTTAATACCACTTTTTCGAGGATTTTCGAGATAAAGGGTAGATTCGAAATTGGGCGGAAATTACTCAGAATTGTCGAATCCAAGTTAGATTTTTTAAGCTTTGGCAAAACTGAGGCATGTTTCAGGCTGTTGGGAACATCCCCGGTGTAAAGACATTTGTTGATAATAGACAACAAATCAGGACCGATAGCACGAAATACCTGCTTAAAAAAAATAGTGGGAATCGCATCTTGAAAGCAACTAGTAGGTTTTAAAATTGCAACAATCTCATTTAGAGAGTCAAAAGAGACAGGCTCAAAGACAGACCATATGGAAGAGCATACGGGGACTCCAAGTGGAATACAGGCTGACAAAGGCATTTGAGATCTAATCAGTGAGATCTTCTCGTTAAAATATATTGCGAATTCCTCACAGAGAGAGTCCGACATCTCTGGGAACTGATTAGTAGGGGGATTCAGAGCAGAATCAATGATTGAGAATAAAACATTGGGCCTATTACTGTTAAGTCTAATTAGCTCAGAAAAGTAGTGACATTTAGCAGCTCTAGCAGCTCGCTGGAAAGCAGAGAGGGAGTCCTTTAAAATTTCATAGGACACATGTAATCTGTCCTTGTTCCACTTGCGTTCAGCCCTCCTACAGATCTGTCTGAGAGAACGAACATTTTCATTTAACCATGGTTTTAAAGCATGATTATGTTTATGTTTCTTTTCCCTAAGAGGAGCAACAGCATTTAAGACATTAGAGCAAATAGAATTAAACAAATTCAAGTGATTAGCAGCATCCAAGGAGCTTAAAGATGGAACCATGTCTATGTCTTGAGTCTCATGTAAACCAGGATATAATGCCAGAAAATCCTCCACTGCACAGTCATTAAAAATTCGAGTCATCCGTGAACAAGTATGATGCTTGTGTGTAGTATCATTAAAAGGTAGAGAGAACAGAATCGGAAAATGATCCGACATGCCAGCACAACCAATGCCAATGTCCGATACAAGTAAACCACGTGATAAAATTAGATCTAAAGTATGTCCCTGGATGTGAGTGTGGCCAGACACCCACTGATCCAAATCAAAAGAGGCAACAAGATTTAGAAACTCTTTGGAGAGTGGCTTAGATTCACAGCACACATGAATGTTGAAATCGCCCAGGATTAAAATTCTATCATATCTAGTAACAAGATCCCCCACAAACTCTGCAAACTCATTTAGAAAATCCTTATTCGGCTGAGGCGGACGATAAATCAAGGCAAATACCAGTGAGTTAGTTGATGTGGGCTGCACCAATTGCACTTCGAAAGTGCGACAAGGGCTAGTTATTAGACTGCGGCAGGGATAATGTTTTTTAAACACTGACGCTAGTCCCCCACCACGGCCAGATAGCCGCGGTGAATTAAAGAAAATGCAATCATGTGGGACTAGTTCAGTGAAAGGACTTAACTCATCAGGCTTAATCCATGTCTCAGTAATAAATAGAATATCCAAATCCTGCGACGTGAAGAAATTGTTTATTAAAAATGTCTTGTTTACTACTGACCGGGCGTTGATCAATGCCACTTTAAGTGGCGCCGGCGGAGCAGCTTCCTCCAGCTGTGTTGTTCGCGTTAGTGAGCGAAGATTGAGAGGATTCACTCCACGACGTCGAAAGCTGGGGGAGACAATGCGCGGAAGCGCAGACGAAGAGCATCGAGTAACAGGTCGAAGCCACCGATGTGAGGGGAAAGACCATGCAAAGGCACTGACGAGGCGGCGCTCGCAGGTTAGCGCAGGACCAGTACACGTAGGCGAGGACCGCGCAAGAGACTTTAATCGAGCAGCAATTCCACCCCGCTTGCCACGCTTCCTCCGACGCCGTCGCCTCCAGGGAAGATCAGCGGGATACCAGCGCAGTTGTGTAGGAAAGTGCAGGTGCGCAGGTGGTGGAAATCGGCAGTATTCGTCAACATCACTCTTGGTTGAATCAATAGTTATGCGGATATTTAGTAATGTTTGACGATCATACACATATGACATATTGCAGTCCGATGTCAGTAGAGACAAACATAAAAACAAACATAAAATCAGAAAATTTAAAAACGTGAAGGAGAGCAACAGACGGCGAGCCACATACAACGGCGCCATCTTCCATCTTCCACTCTGGATATTGGAGTGTGTGTGTTTTTTCAAGGATAAAAGAAAGCAAGACTCACAAACACCTCTGCATAGATTTTAATGGCTCTTTTGGGGAAGCCTGTGGTCTGTTTTGGTCAAGTCAAGTCATCTTCATATAGCGCTTTTAACAATTTAGATTGTTTCAAAGCAGCTTTACAGAGATAAACATATAATTTAAGGTAACAGAGATTGTTTCGGCTTTATAGCGATTCTTGAGTAATGTTATTTCCAGCTAAAGTTAGTTTTGATTGATTCACTTCCGACGCAATTATCATTTGTTATTAAATTAGGGGCCGCTAAGTCGATGCCGTTCTCTTTAAACAGACTTTAACCCTCTGGGGTCTGAGGTGTTTTCTGGGTCCTGGAGGTGTTCTGACATGCTCTGACATTTGTGTTTATTTCTGATACTTGTGACATTTTCATGGCTAAAGTCTGATTACACTGTATTCAGCACAAACTCTGCTACACTAATACAGTGAAGAAAATAAGTATTTGAACACCCTGCTATTTTGCAAGTTCTCCCACTTAGAAATCATGGAGGGGTCTGAAATTGTCATCGTAGGTGCATGTCTACTGTGAGAGACATAATCTAAAAAAAAAAAATCCAGAAATCACAATGTATGATTTTTTAAACTATTTATTTGTAAGAGACAGCTACAAATACGTATTTGAACACCTGAGAAAATCAATGTTAATATTTGGCACTGTGGTGAAGTGGCCCTTTAAGCATGACTCCGCCCCATAATGAGTTGCCGGGCCTTATTTAGAGTATATAAAGGGCATCCTAGAGTGGCAGGAGATCACGTCTTTGCGTCAAATGGGCGTCATGGTTGCCGGTGCTCTACAGCTCGGTGTGTGGGGTAGGTGTTTGTTTGCCATAGCTATGGTTTGGCGACTAGATTGTGTGTGTTTACTGACTTTTCTGCTCAGCTGGTGTCTGTTCGGCGGTACTGATTGTACTGCTCGAGAGGGTTTCCTCTGCATCACTGCTGTAGTTCCAGTTTAGAATCGATCGCACGTACATCACGGCGTGCTGCGAGTGACTGCTGCTCTTCTGCTTGGTAGGTCCACTGTGTATATTCGAGTGTGGGACTGCGTTTATTTGGTGCATGCATGACGCGTGATTTTCTCTGTGTAGTAAATGATATGAGAATGGTCTGCCGGATATTTGAACGAAAGTCCCGCTGATCGGTATGTAAATCCACTCATGTCTTTATGTCCACTTTAAAGTAACGTTAAAAGTGTGTTTTTAACTCTGTTTCTTGTGTATTTTAGGCCGTGAAAATGGGCGTTTGATCGCAACACTGATTAGCCTTGACGCTGCTGTTTTGCTTGGGGGGGGTGTTTTGATTACGGCTGTTTTGCTCTTTGTTGGTGGTTTTTTTATTGTATTATTTGACTTCTATTTGGAGAGTAATTGATTATTCGTTTTTTGTGTTCTTTTGCCTTTATTTTGATAAGTGACAGTATATTATCTTTGTATGTTTATTTTGTGCTAATTGTTTATTGCTGGCAACATTAACAATTAATGCTGTTGTTTTTGTATATTTGTTTCTATTAATTGATTTGCTTTCTTTCTTTTCTAGGAGCAGGGGTGACCCAAGAGCGGGCAGGCTAGCCATCCTGTGCATGGTGAAGGGAAATTCCTTTTTAGAGTGCGGTGTAGGTTTTCTTGCAGTGGATTTCACTGGAGTGTGTGTGCTTTGGAAGATTTGGGCACGGTGTACTTATTGCGGGCTGATTCAAAGTTGGACCTAGTTGCTCATATACAAATCAACTCAAATATAGATCCGTGGCTTTGCCGTCCACATCAACTGTGTTACTGACCCTAGTGGTATTTTAAACTATTTATGATTATTGAATAAAGAGACATTTTTTTGTACGTATTCACGCCTCAGTGTTTTGTGATTGTGGGAAGGAGAACGAACGTCCCGGGTTACGTATGTAACCCTAGTTCCCCGAAGGGACGGACGCTGCGTGTAATCGCAGTGGGAACGCCCCCCCAGCGTAGCGCGTCTGAATATATGAATGAAATCAGTCAATGGAGAGAATGAGCGTACGGCGAGTGACGTCATCGACCAGGAAGCTATATATATCCCCTGAAAACACAAGCCGCCAGCTTCTAAAGTTACTGAAGCAAGCGACCCAAGGGGATGCCGAGAGTATGGCAGGACACGCAGCGTCCGTCCCTTCGGGGAACTAGGGTTACATACGTAACCCGGGACGTTCCCCTTCAGGGACTACCGCTGCGTGTAATCGCAGTGGGAACGCAATACCCACATCCCCATACGACCAAATCCCCGTCGTGTGTCATTCGGAGACACAAACCGACGAGAGAACCTGAGCCCCGGGAGTGGAGCTAAGGTCAAGGGAATAAAACCTGACGAAAGTGTGCGGTGAGGACCAGCCTGCCGCATCACAAACGTCCTGAAGAGAAGCTCCTGAAAGAAGAGCTGTAGAGGCAGCCATACTCCTAGTGGAATGAGCCCTTACAGCCAAAGGTGAAGGCTGATGGGCCGAACCATAAGCGAGCGAGATGGCCTCGACCACCCACTTGCTCATCCTTTGCTTAGATGCAGGACACCCTTTCCTGGGTGACCCAAAACAAACGAACAGTTGTTCCGATTTCCTCCACAGGGCAGCTCTGTGGACATACACATCTAAAGCCCTAACGGGGCACAGCAAATTAAGTTTCTCCTGGTCTGACGTCATAAAAGGCGGAGGACAGAAAGCCTGCAGAACTATAGGTCTATCAAAAGTAGTTGGTACCTTAGGAACATAACCTGGTCTCGGACAGAGAAAGGCCTTAACCATACCAGGCGCAAATTCCAGGCACGAGGGAGCCACCGAAAGAGCTTGAATATCTCCAATTCTTTTTAGAGATGAGATAGCGAGAAGAAGGATAGTCTTTAGAGTAAGAAACTTTTCCGAAACTTTCTCAATGGGCTCGAAAGGAGCTAGGGAGAGACCCTCTAAGACGATGGCCAGGTCCCAAGCTGGTACCCTCGTGCGAACTGCAGGTCTCAGCCTCAAGGTGCCACGAAGGAAGCGAGATATAAGTGGGTGTCTCCCGAGGGAACCTCCACTTGAAGGGGCGTGGTAAGCAGCTAAGGCCGCCACATACACCTTCAGTGTGGAGTGGGATAACCCTGTGGAGAGACGGTCCTGCAGGAAATCCAGCACTGTACCAACCGGGCAGTTAACTGGGTCCTGCTGGCGCTCTCCACACCAAGAGGTGAAAAGTTTCCACCTCGCGGCATATAACTTCCTCATGGAAGGAGGTCTGGATTGGAGGATGGTCTCAACGACCTCAGTCGAGAGACCAGAATCTATGAGCTGGGCCCCCTCAGAGGCCAAGCCCACAGCCTCCATAGTTCTGGGCGGGGGTGAAGGATCGACCCATTCGCCTGAGAAAGTAGATCTCTCCTGATCGGTATCTCCAGGGGAGAGCTGTCGAGGAGAGACACTAGGTCCGCAAACCATACTCGGGCCGGCCAGAACGGGGCTATTAGCAGGAGACTGAGCCCGTCCCGGCGAACCCTCTCCAAAACTCCCGGGAGCAGAGCAATCGGGGGAAAAGCGTACAGACGTGACCTCGGCCACGGATGTACCATCGCGTCCAACCCCAGTGGGGCTGGCTGGCTGAGAGAGAACCACATTGGACAGTGTGATGTCTCTCGGGACGCAAAGAGGTCTACCTCGGCACGACCGAAATGTTCCCATAGGAGCTCCACCACCTCGGGGTGAAGACTCCACTCCCCGGGCCTCGGCCCCTGCCTCGACAGGATGTCTGCCCCCTGATTCAAATACCCTGGGAGATAAATAGCTCTGAGAGAGAGAATTTTTCCCTGGGACCATAGAAGGATCTGACGTGCCAGTTTGTAAAGCGGGCGAGAACGCAGACCCCCCTGATGGTTGATATAAGAGACCACCGATGTGTTGTCTGTCCGGACAAGAACATGGTGGCCCCTTAGGTCTGGGAGGAAATGTTTCAGGGCCTGAAACACTGCCAACATCTCTAGACAATTTATGTGCCATAGACGGTGATGGTCCCCCCACAGACCCTGAGCTGGGCGACCACTCATGATCGCCCCCCAACCCGTGAGAGAGGCATCTGTCGTTAGCATCACGCGACGACAAGGAGCCCCCAACACAGGACCTTGGGACAGAAACCAAGGATCTTTCCACATGATCAGGGCGCGATGACACCGTCGCGAACTCACGATCCTGCGAAGCGGATTTGCCCTCGGGGAGAATCCCTTGGTTCTGAGCCACCACTGTAACGGTCTCATGTGCAAGAGGCCAAAAGGTATCACGTTGGACGCAGCTGCCATGAGACCTAACAGCCTCTGGAACTGTTTTACAGTGAGTGACTGGCCTAGCTTGACCTGCCCTACTGCGGCAAGAATCGAAGCAATACGAGCAGGTGACAATTGTGCCTGCATCGTCGTCGAATCCCACACTACACCGAGAAAAGTGGTTCTCTGTAATGGAGAAAGGACACTCTTCTTGGCGTTGAGCCTCAACCCCAAACTCTTGATGTGAGCAAGAACGACATCTCGATGCCGAACCGCCTGATGTTCCGATTGAGCTAGAATTAACCAATCGTCTATATAGTTCAGAATACGGATGCCCTGCAGCCTCAGCGGGGCTATGGCTGCATCCATACACTTCATGAACGTGCGGGGTGATAATGCTAGGCCGAACGGAAGAACCCGATATTGGTATGCTTCGCCCCCGAAAGCGAACCTCAGGAACTTCCTGTGTTGAGGGAGGATAGATACATGGAAGTAAGCGTCCTTTAGATCTATCGTGACAAACCAGTCCTCGGATCTGATTTGTGACACGATCTGTTTGAGAGTGAGCATCTTGAACTTGAGCTTGCCTACAGTGCGATTTAAAAGACGCAGATCTAAAATGGGACGCAACCCTCCATCTTTTTTCGGAACGATGAAGTACCGGCTGTAGTATCCTAACTCCCTGCTGGGTGGAGGAACTCGCTCTATAGCTCCCTTTAGTAGCAGAGTTTTTACCTCCTGTTCTAATACCAGAGTCTGCTCGGGGCCCACCAGTGTAGGCAGAACCCCTCTGAAACGAGGTGGACGCGTTCTGAACTGAATAGCGTACCCGTTCTTTATAATATTCAGGACCCACTGAGAAACATTGGGAAGCATTTCCCATTCCGCCAGGAACTCTACTAAGGGAACCAGCCTCTCGAGGCTGGCCTCTGGATGAACATCCCGAGTGACAGACACAGCGCCCTGTAACATACTGGCAGGAAACAACTGGTCTGAGCACTCCACAACCCTCCTCGGAGGGGGCGAGCGTCCCTCAGGAAAGCACTCGCAGAGTCTCTCTACGCCCTGTATAGGCAGGGTTAGTAGAACAGACCCCTGAGGGCATCGAGAAAGACAGGGCACCATGTTTTTGTGTGGTGAACTCAAGTCTTTCCCGATGGGGACCACCCTCAGAGTCCTGACGTTCAGCACCTCCAGTTTCTCTGCGGGGGGGCACGAGACGCGACACTCTGCTTCTGCTGCGCTCTACTAGAAAAGGAAGTCGGCGGCTGGGACTGCCCTTTTCGTTCAGCAGCCCCAGCGACACGTACTTTGAGGGGAATAAATTTATGAAAAGCAGCCGCCTGTTTTTTCTCTTCCTGGAACCTCTCAGTGACAGAAATAAGAGCGTCACCGAAGAGACCCGCAGGCGAAACTGGAGCATTTAAAAGAAGAGATTTATCTTTTTCCTTCATAGAAGTTTGACTCAACCATAAATGTCTTTCTGTGGCCACCATGGCTGCCATAGACCGACCAATAGATTTAACCGTCTCCCTGGTGGCCCGAAGAGTGAGATCAGCGGTCTGCCTCAGCTCATTGATCATATCAGCAGAAATTTCCCCCCCCTCACAAGCGTCTTTAAGCAGGTCGGCTTGATAAGCCTGCAAAATGGCCATAGTGTGCATACATCCAGCCGCCTGACCAGCCGCCGAGTAAGCCTTCCCTACGAGCGCAGATGTATTTTTTAAAGGTCTGGATGGAAGAGTCGGTGCTTTAAGTGAGGATGACGAAGCAGGAGAGCGATAGCTAGCGAGCGTCTCCTCCGCCTTCGGCATCGTCACATACCCAGCAGATTTAGCACTAACGATGTTACCATAAGCATTAGACTGGTTAGTGTAAATTCTGCTAGAAACAGGTCTAACCCAGGTTTTTGAAACCTCAGCGTGGAGATCTGGGAAAAATGGTAGGCACCGACGAGCGGGCTGATGTCGTGCAGACAGAAATCTATCGTCTAGTTTGCTTTTACTTCTAGACTCCTGCCTATCAGCTGGCCACTCGATGCTGAGCTTTTCAACAGCCCGAGATAAAACATCCATCAGCCCTTCCTCATTAGCAGTATAATATGACAAACTCGTTTCTTCTGATGCAACACTATCGACATCCAGCTCCTCGGAACTGGATAATCTCAATTCAACATCATCATGTGCCTCCACCCGGGCAGAAGTAACCGCCGCAGCGCGTGCTTCCAGAGCCGGGTGAGAGGCACTGGATCCCGCCGGAGATGGCTGAGATAGGGCGGAGCCCGTCTCAACGTCGCCGGTGAGATCCATCTGCGAACCCCAAGACAAGCGCCGCCGCTCTGCCTCTGCCGCTCTGCCTAGACAGCTGTCAGTGTCACTAATGGCGGCGCGCTCAGTCGCAGCGGCTTGCAGCTCTTCGATCTTAGTACTTTTGTCAGTGATTCTATGTTTTCTTTGCCTTTTCGCACACTGTTATAGTAGACAGGAGTTAGTAGACATTGGTCTCAACCTAAAGCTGTAAATTACTGCTGAATCTAGCCGCTTCTAGAACACCTCCACCGAGATAGCGAGACAGGCGGGTGCTCCGTGGTTTTTTATCGGTGTTGGCAGGCGTCGAAGACGGCGGAGGGAGAGGAGGCAGAAGCGAGGATGCCGGTCCGGTCTTCTGGCGAGACTGAGGAAAGATCCCCACAAGCCTCCACTTCTGAGTATGTTCCTCACCAACGCAAGATCGCTAGCCAACAAAATGGATTAATTGAACTTACTCACCAAAGGAAACCTCTACATCCGCGACTGTTGTGTTTTAATCATATCAGAGACCTGATGGGGGGGGTCTGTGTATTTATGTACATGACAAATGGTCTAGAGACAACTTGACCATTCATAAGCACTGTTCACCTGACCTAGAGTCCCTCTCTGTTATTAAATGTCGTCCTTTTTTTTTCTGCCTAGAGAGCTAACAGTAGTGATAATTACGGCTGTGTACATTCCTCCCGATGCTAACGTTAGCACTGCTCTCTCGCTGCTGTCAAATAACATAAACAAACAACAGAAGTCTCATCCTGACGGGGTACACATTATTGCGGGTGATTTTAATCAGGCAAATTTAAAGTCCTTTTTGCCTAAATTTTACCAGTATGTAAAATGTTCGACTAGAGGGGGAAATACCTTAGATCATGTGTACACAAACATAAAACATGCATACAAGACCACACAACTTCCGCATCTAGGCCACTCCGACCATCTTTCTTTGCTCCTCACCCCTGTTTACAAACCTCTTGTACGAAGAACAACCCCACTGATAAAGACGATCACTATCTGGCCAGAAGATGCACTACCTAAGCTAATGGACTGTTTCACATACACTGATTGGAGTGTTTTTGAACATCACAACCTGGCAGTATACACAGAGGCTGTACTATCATGCATCAAGTACTGCACGGAGAATGTCACAGTGGTCAAACGCACCCGGGTATTCCCAAATCAGAAGCCCTGAATGACCAGCCAAGTCAAATCATTACTCAAAAACCACAATATTGCCTTCAGGTCAGGAAATCAAGCATTATACAGCACTGCTAGAGCTGACCTGAAGAGAGGGATCAGGGTAGCTAAAGCTGACTACAGAGGAAAATAGAAAGCCATCTTTCTAACAACAACCCTCAGAAGGTATGGCAGGGTATTCAGCAGATCACCAACTTCAAGGGACAGACTAACACAGCTGTGGACTCAAGCATTGCACTGGTGGAAGAACTGAATACCTTTTTTGCACGCTTTGAGATCCCACTCCAACAGTCTGCCGTCATACCACCTCAGCCCCAACCAGCTTTCAGTTTTCAACCTTTGACTGTGCAGATACAGGATGTGAAAGAGGTGCTCAGCAGGGTGAACCCCAGGAAAGCAGCAGGACCGGACGGAGTACTTGGGAAAGTAAACACCAAATAAACACCATTGCTGTCTTTAAAAAAGCACAGCAACGTCTGCACTTCCTGAGAGTCCTCAGGAGGAACAACGTGGGAAAAGAGCTGCTAGTGACTTTTTACCACTCCACCGTCGAGAGCATTCTAACGTACTGCATTACGGTGTGGTTTTCTCACTGCACAGACGCAGAACGGAAGAAGCTCCAGAGAGTGGTAAATACTGCACAGAGAATCATCGGCTGCACCCTTCCCTCCCTAAAGGACATCTACTTATCCCGCTGCCTCATTAGAGCAAAGGCCATCACCAAAGACTACTTCACCATCACCATCCAGCCTACCCCCTGTTTGATCTGTTGAAGAAATCATAACCTGTCAACCTGTCACAAATATGTCAAAACAGGTCTAATTATCAAACTTAAAGCATTTGACAGTGTAATAACTCTTAATGACATCTTTATAACTAGTACAATGTGTTCCACTTTACTTGAGGACAAGTAAGATCTTCATGACACAGTTATAATGGTGTCATGACGGCCAAAGTTGTGACAGGTTGACAGGTTATGATTTCTTGGTTAATGTCAAGTTGTCATAACAAAGACATTTCTGTCTTTGTTTATGTCAAGTTGTCATAATCAAGACATTTTTGTCTTGGGTAATGTCAAGTTGTCATAACAAAGACATTTTAAACAATGTCAACTTTGCATTAAAAGTGTCATAATTTACCGAATGACACTTAATGACAACAGTCATAAACATTCATAAAGACTCCTTCATGTTCATGACAGGTGTTATGTCATGTTTATGACAGTGTCATGTCAGTCTTATGCACACCCCTTCAAATAAAGTGTTACCGGTTTTTTTTCTCCATTCTGTCACCTGATGGAGTTTTGGTTCCTTGCCACTGTTGCCTTTTTCGCCTCTCTTCGCCTTTGTCGCCATTGGCTTTTGGCTTGCTTAGTTGGGGACATTTAACATTTATTTTTGAATTTAACAATACTATTACAACATTGTTTTCCTGTTATCTCTGTAAAGCTGCTTTGAAACAATTTGTATTGTAAAAAGCACTATATAAATACTTGACTTGACTTGTACAAATGTTTTATTTTGTCTTGTGTGTTATTATCTTTATTTTTATTTTATTTTCACGAAGTACATTCTTGCTTTGCCTTTTAAAGTTATATTTATGTGTACTACATGAATTGCTGCTAAATTTTCGTTGTCCATCTCTTGGGCAATGACAATAAACTTCCTCTACTACTACTACTACTACTATTACTACTACTACTACTACTACTACTACTTCTGGGTTTTTTTTTGTTTTGATTATGTCTCTCACAGTGGACATGCACCTACGATGACAATTTCAGACCCCTCCATGATTTCTAAATGGGAGAACTTGCAAAATAGCAGGGTGTTCAAATACTTATTTTCTTCACTGTATGTCAGCAGCATGTATGTAAAAGTGTTTCGTTTTGAGATAATGACATTTATGTGTGGTTTGTGAGAAAAAAAACTTGTCACTGAAATAATAATAATAATTTGTTACATTTTTATAGCGCTTTATCTGGGACTTCAAGGCGCTTTACAAGGAAGGGGGTAATCTCCTCAACCACCACCAATGTGCAGCATCCACCCGGATGATGCGCCGGCAGCCATATTGCGCCAGTACGCCCACCACACACCAGCTTACTGGTGGTGATGAAGCCAATCAGTATACGTGGATGATTAGGAGGTCATGATGGACAAAGGCCAAGGGGCAGATTTGTCCAGGACACAGAGGTTATACCCCTACTCTTTCGAAAGACATCCTGGGATTTTTAATGACCACAGAGAGTCAGGACCTCGGTTTTATTGTCTCATCCGAAGGACGGATAAGGTCATGAAACCCATACTAATTATTTCTTCACAAGACTTTTTACAATTTTATCACGTGGCCTAGAACATTTGCTTCAAACTATTTGAAAATCATCCTGACTACTCAGATAAGACAAAATATTGATTTAAAATTTGTAAGACGTGTTTTGTGTAAGAAAGCTTCATGCGGAGGGGCGTTAACAACCCATTAATATATAGTTTTTCACACCTGAGAAAGACAAAAACCCTCCCCTAATGGCCCTATAAGGTGCTATCATTATGAGGAGCCTTGGACAAAGAATGAGGAGAGACTTAAAAAAAAAGAATGGCTTTTAGATTGTTTGGATTTATTTACAACACAGCATAACCCAAAGATACACAACAAATGACAAAAAAGCACATTAGTAAACACACTGATCTAAACACACACCTTTGTGCCATTCCTAAAACATAGTAGGCTACATACCTGTCATCTCCAAGGTGTTTGATTTTTCAAATTACCATGTTCATGTACAGAGACTCATGTGAATGTTGAAGTCAGCAGGACTGATCAGTGGCATCTGGTCCCTGTAAAAAATTTGTTTTTAAAATAAAGAAAATAAAAACACTAGTAAACATGCTGATATCAAGAGAAACTATTGGGCTGGACGATTTTGCGAATGCATTTTAGATTTTTCTGGTTAAAATCACAAAGTTTGTTGTGCCTTGTAGGTATATACTGTGTGTAGGGCTCCATAAAATAATAACAATAGCCAGGATAACAGGCTGCCTATAAATCGTTAAAAAGGAACTTCAGTAACACTACTGGATTATCATAGTTACTTCAAACATTTCTATTCGTTACGACGTTATGAAATGAGATTGGAGTAAAACCATAAAGCCTAATATTTGGTGTGTTTTGCTTTTCAAACCCACAGCTTGAGTGACTAAAACTCACAAAGAGAATTTTACTGAAGCGATCGAACCGCTCCAAACTATGAATCAGTAGCCTATTCTTACTATATTATACATATCTACGTCTGAGCAGATATCCACAAAAACAGTATTTAACAGTAAACACAGGTCTAAACATTATAATATTCACCATGAATAAACACTCATACGAGTCTACTGTTATATCGTGCTGTGTTTAATTATCGAACATAAAAACATTCTCTTGTCATACATGTATATACATTTAGCATTAGGCGTCATGTTTTTACTCCAATCACATTTCATAACGTACATTTTAGTCTGGCACCAGTTTTACTAGTTGCTACAATGTAAAGTTTATGCAACAATAACATGTCGAAATCGAATGATCAAATCGAAAAACTCTTCTGAGGTAAATCCAAGGTGCACAAACACAGTATTCCACACACACTTGATGAAAAGCAGAGCAGTACTGAAGTCGCTGATTCTTTGTTTTGAGGTGAGGAGGGCGTTAAAGCAACACTAAGTAGGATTTTTACCTTCAAATAATGTTTCCAAAATCGTTTCAGTGGATCATCAAGTCGTGACATGGTGAAATGCACTTATGCCACCGTTTTGCGGTCCTTTATCTGGTTTATCCACGCTATATAAGATTGCCAGATCGGGTCGCGTTTCTAGTTCTAATGAGACATTAGTGATGCGCGGGTCGGCTTTTTTTCCAACCCGCGGGTCCCGCTTTTATGAAATTATTTGACCCGCCCCAGCCCGCACCGCACCACTGTCTATTTTTACAACCCGCCCCGCCCCGCACCCGCGACCGTTAAATAGACATACTAGGCATTGTAATGTAAATTAAAACAGCCTTTATTTCAGCCTGAAAGTGCTTGGAAACATCGCCCTATAAACTGGCAACAGCAGATGATTATGAATATGAACCATAAATCAGGTCATATTAATAAGATACTGATAAAAATGTTCAACATTACAAAGCAGCGTTTGTAATTATCTAATAGGCTAAACCATTTTTTTATTTCTTAGACCCCCCACAAATATGTCTTGACATGCTGGAAGTGCCCGTTTTGTGGCGCTACTGTTTAAGTATATTTTTCACACGAGTTGCACTTCAGGCAACTTAGCCGATACTGTTGTCTCCTGCTGCAACTATTTCTGAGAACTCCCAAACATTAGATTTAGCAGCCTGACCTTTTTTTCCCCCTTTTAATCATGTAAATTCCCGACCTCAATTTCTCCCGCACCTCGTCTTCCATCTTTACTTTTATTTCTCCGTGGTTGTTGTTGTTGTCGTGGCTGGCGGCGGGAGCTGTGGAGCTGCTTGTGCTTGGCGCGCCGCTTTCGTGACGTGTCACGTGACGCCAATACCTCACGCAAGTTACGTTGCTATGGCATTCGTATTGTAACCTTATCAAATAACCTAATAAAATATGAAAATAGATACTCCCAAATATTTAATATAGGCTGGAAATTGCAAGCAACATACATGGATTTAAAAAAAAAAAGTATGACCCGCCCCAACCCGCCCCGCAAATAAAGTGACAATTTCTTTACCCGCCCCAACCCGACCCGCGGGTTACCCGCGGGGTCCGCGGGTTACGAGTCGACCCGCGCATCACTATGAGACATAATGGGACAATTCCGCTTCCAACCTGTAGGCCAACCGCAGAGGAAAAGTTACTTGGTGTTGTTTGAAGTTTCGCGTTCCTCCACATGGATCATTTGCATATGAACAGCTGTTGTGCGCGTGAGTGTGGTCACATTAGCGCTAATGAGGTCAGGCTGGAGAAACTGTACATGTCGTTGCTTTCATACAAATTACTTAAATAGATAATATTTGTTTTTGATATGATTTACATAATTTAAAAATGGAGACTTCAAGCTTTGTAAAGACATGTCACAGTGACAAGTATTTGCTGAGTTACAGATCATTTTCTGTCGCGTTTCAGAATGAACTTCATATTGAGAGAGATGGGAGAACGCGCATCATGGTTATTTTCTTTATGTTACGAAAAAGGCAACATTTAGTTTTTATTATTGGTTTTCACAAATAAAAGAAAACCTTTAACAGTTTTGAATGATTGCCTGTATGACAAAAATTTACGGAGTTATTTGAGTCTATTTTGCACTGATAAGAAAAAAAGTGGCAGAAAAAATCGCGCTGGGTCCAGGCGAAGCTCTTTTGTCAGATCTGGATACGGCCTGGATCTGGCAGGCTGCGGGAAAACCTCGGGATAAACAAAGATACTAAAATTAACGTAAATGCCAATCTTCTTATGGTGTAACGAGTACATCAGGATTTAAGAGAAGTGTTCCCAGTTCCGGCTGACCTAATCTATGCAGCCTAACATTGAATTAAAGAAGTTTATAATGTATTATTTGTCTGCTAGGTCAAAGAGATTTTTTAGTCTAGCTTTGAACTGACAGAGTGTGTCTGCTTCCCGGACAATGGTAGGAAGACTGTTCCAAAGTATTGGTGCTAAATAGGAAAAGGATCTACCGCCAGCAGTCGATTTTGATATTCTAGGTATAATTAACTGGCCAGAAGTTTGAGATCGCAATAGATGTGAAGGATTATAATGCGTTAAGAGCTTGCTCAAGTACTGTGGAGCTAAACCATTTAGTGCTTTGTAAGTAATCAACAAAATTTAAAATTTATACAATGTTTAATAGCCAGCCAATGCAGTGTTGACAGAACCGGGCTAATATGGTCATATTTCCTGGTTCTGGTAAGAACTCGAGCTGCTGCGTTTTGTACTAGCTGTAGTTTGTTTAATAAGCGTGCAGGGCAACCACCCAGTAGAGCATTACAATAATCTAGTCTTGATGTCATGAACGCATGAACTAATTGTTCCGCATCTGTCAATGAGAGCATTTGACGTAATTTAGGTTTTGCAGATACCAGACACGTGACTTTCAAATGAAAGATTGGCATCAAAGAGCACACCCAGTTTCCTAACCGACGACGAAGACTTAACAGAGCAGCCATCAAGTGTTAGACAGTATTCTAGGTTATTACGTGTGGACATTTTTTGTCCAATAATCAGAATCTCTGTTTTTTCAGAATTTAGTCGTAGGAAATGACTAGTCATCCAATTTTTTATATCAGCTATGCATTCCTTTAATTTTGTGAATTGGTAAGTTTCGTTAGGTTTTGAAGAAATATAGAGCTGAGTATCATCGGCATAACAGTGAAAGCTAATTCCATGTTTCCTAATGATATCTCCTAATTGCAGCATGTACAGAGTGAACAGCAGCGGTCTTGAACTTGTGATCGGTAAGACATCTCTTCATTTACTGCTACAAACTGATAACGGTCAGATAAGTATGATTTAAACCATGCTAGTGCAATTCCACTAATGCCAACATAGTTTTCTAGTCTATTTAAAAGAATGTTGTGGTCAATTGTGTCAAATGCAGCACTAAGATCAAGTAACACTAATAGAGAGATACAACCACGATCGGATGATAAAAGCAAATCATTTGTGACTCTAACGAGAGCTGTCTCGGTACTATAGTACAGTCTAAATCCGGACTGAAAATCCTTGCAGATATCATTTCTTTCTAGAAAGGAAAACAGTTGTGAGGATACTGTTTTTTCTAATATCTTTGACAGAAAAGGTTGATTCAAGATCGGCCTGTAATTGACTAATTTTGTGTGATCAAGTTGGGTTTTTTTAACAAGCAGTTTTATCATAGCCATCTTAAAGGTTTTTGGTACGTCTCCTAGAGACAAAGACGAATTAATGATATTAAGAAGAGGATCTATGACATCTGGAAGCATCTCCTTCAGTAGCTTAGTCGGTATGGGGTCTAACATACAAGTTGTTGATTTAGATGAATTAACGAGTTTGGAAAATTCTTCCTCTCCTATAGCAACAAATGAATAAAATGTTTCCTCAGGGAGCCTACAGTGCACTCCCTGATCCAATACTGTAGTAGACGGTTGCATAGTTGTAATTTTGTCCCTAATATTATCAATCTTATAAGTGAAGAAGTTCATAAAGTCATTACTGCTGTGTTGCTTGGACACTTCTGGGCTTGAAGCTTTCTTTTTTGTTAGTTTAGCCACTGTTATATAAATAAATACCTAGGATTGTGTTTATTTTCTTCTAATAGAGTTGAAAAATAAGCAGATCTAGCAGCTTTTAAGGCCTCTCTGTAAGCAATCGAGCTCTCTTTCCATGAAACCCGAAATACCTCTAGTTTTGTTACAAGGCCATTATTAAAGGAAAATTCGGACCGGATGTCAATCTATAGCGTCTTATTAACTCAGTCATCCATTGTCTGAAACACATTTCTTCTCCCTTGTCTCCGTCTTTCTGCCATTTTCTCCTCTGCGAAAGACAATTTTGCCCCTAAGACCTCTTTTAAGGGTTTAGATGCTTTCTGAATGACTTTTTTCTTTACTAGTATTTTTTCTTTAATTTTAAGAGTAAACACCCACATTTCTAAGAATTTTCTTAGAATTTTGTTATAGGAGCTACTCTTTACATTAAGATTCTTTATGAATACGGGCCCAGATTCGAATATTTATGTTTATAACTAAACTTACTGTTAATAACTTATCTCCTTGCTCATATCCTCCTCTCCCTACTCGCTTCCTTTTCCCCTGATTCAAGTCACCAAACGTTCACTGAGAATGTCTATATATCACATATAATGTATCTTGTGAATCTATTGTTTATTCCCTTTCATGTTTGGTATCATTTTAAATGTCTCAGTGCGATTGGTAAAATTGTCTTTATTGCATTACAGTCATTGGTATTATGAGAAAGAGATAAATGATTATGATAAAAGATTGGGAGAATTCTGTTCTCCTTTTTGGATGGTGTCTCCTCAAGATATCTGATAATTGTCTCCTCTCCCGCGAAACCAGGTGTTACCCCCTGGGGTACATGAATAGACCCAAAACAACTCTAAAAAAATGTTTTCTACAAGCCTTTTGTTCTGGTCTGTAGTATTAAAGGGTAAGCGGCAGAGCTCTCTCTGTAACCTGAAAACCCGCATGCATTGCTATGTCAGTGTCAGTCTTACACTTGGACAGGCCCGTCGGAACAGGACAGGCAAACCAAGCAATTGCTTGGGGCCCCGAGCTGGACTGGGGCCCCAAGACAACGACTGTTTAAGAATAAAATGCAACGACAAACTGTGAGCGCCCCTTTGATAGACAACGACTCTTAGAGTCATCTTTGAGCAACTGATGTAATATATTTATTATTTCTGAATTGGCTTTGAATTGTTTACTTGTGTAATTGGCATGATACATTTTTTACCTGACAAAATTTTTTTTTATTTTATTTATTCTGTATGATTCTGAAATCATTATTTCTATTATATATTAATGTGGAGTCTGGTGTTACCTCAAATCTTTGTCCAGGATGAAACTGAAGCAACTAATGAAAGTAGCAGGGAGCACATTATTCAGAGACCTTCTGATTTGTCTATCACTGACTTGGCAAGTTGCAGTTTTGTGTCTACAAAAAATTAAACTTTTTTTTTTTATGAGCGACTACTTAAAGGTAAAATAGATCGCATTGCATCCTCTGACTATTCAGAACTGGCTAGTTTGTGTTCATGAGCTTACATTCGCAACGTGCAGTATTAAAGCGACACCGGGTCCCTAAATAAACTAATAATTGAAAGTATGTGATACCCAGTATAATCAAAGATCAAAAGTAAATCATAATCAATATTTATGATTATTTTCTAATAAGAAACACAATCTAAATTTGATAATCATTTGAAATTGGAGTCAGATTAAGGGGAGAGCTAAAGTAAATTTGAAACTAAATTCTACAAATTAAGTGAACTTCACAGAATGCTGAAAAGCAGGGCCGTTTGAAGGAATTTGGGGGCCCCAAGCAAAATAGACATGATGGCTTGTAGAAAACTTAAAGATATGTTAGCATTTCGATATTTTGATATTAGAAGGGAAGGGATGCTGCTTTCACTACCAATGCTTAAAAACATCCCAAGCTAATGTTTGATGCACGGAATTTATTGTGTGGTTTTCCTAACCCCCATTGGTAAATAGATTATCACGGTGGAAAAGTTAGTATAGCATGCTATGCCACTTTCATCAAAACCTATTACAAAGCTATAGCAATGTCATGTCATTAAATAAGATAAACGGATCTGCGTCTTCCTTAAACCGTTAAAAAACATATTACAGTATGTAACGTTAACCATATTCCGTCCGTTCGAAAAAAAATGTGCACTAACTGTTTGTTACAAGCAGCATTTGCCGTCAGGAAGGTAGCTAACGTTAACATAAACATATTTTTGCTAGCCTAACGTTATCTGCTGCAAAATTACAGCATTTGTACAAGACAAGTAGAACTATTTTTATGCAGTGTAAGTTATCACTTTACCACTATCTGGTATTTTTCTTATCCTCCTCTTCCTTTCTCTTCTTTCTTTTCTGGCTTCCTGAAGCATAATTCCGCTTCATGATGACTGCCGAGGAGGTTTGTATTTGCCGGCAGCAGAGATCGCGTGGTTGGCTGGCTGCTGTCAGCGACTACTGAGGGGGCCCCCTTGAGGGGGATTCCGATAACAGTGTCATTGCACTTTACTGCATTGACTATCAAAGGGGCGCTCACAGTTTGTCGTTGCATTTTATTCTTAAACAGTCGTTGTCTTGGGGCCCCAGTCCAGCTCGGGGCCCCAAGCAATTGCTTGGTTTGCCTGTCCTGTTCCGACGGGCCTGCTGAAAAGACATACATGCATGCATACCTTTACCCCACACTTTTGGATTCCGTCATTGGGCCGACTGTTGGCCTTTACAAGCTCAAACATGCAGCGTAAAACATGAGGAGAATGAACATGAGAGAATGAGGCATGTTCTGGCGCAAAAGTTCCTTGGTCCTATTTTGCAGTTTCAAAAAACAATTCCGCCACAGACCAGGAAAAACCTAGTCTAAAGTCAGTGGCGTGTTATTCAGATGCTATTTTAACCTGCTCCCTATATTAGCATAGGGCGCATGCTTGGCCATAATGTAGCGTGTGCACAACCCGCATACACTTTGCTTCTCTCATTTACACAGACGCAGCAGTTTCCCTTTTTGCAAACCATACATAATTACAAGGAAAAATATTACCACACGAGGGAAGTCATTGTGGTGTCCATGAAGATGTGAAAAAATAGGAATAAATCTAGCTTACACATTTACCCAAATTATTATACGCCTGTTTAACCAAAGCTAATTTGGGTGGGTTTCTCCCATCCCCATACAATGTCACTTCTCTGTCTTTTACCCAAACCACACATACAGTAATGTAGCTTAGTAGCTACTTCAGACAAACCCATTTCAGGTTTGCAAGATCTGCCCACAAAGTTACTTGCGCTTCACATTTGATACTTGCGCTTCAGATCGTTAAAATAGGGCCCCATGTCTCTTTAGAAAATTTGGACTAAACTGCTCAGTTCACATGAATTGATTTTGCAATCTCTTTATAAAATAATTGCTTCCAATAAATCCGTTATTGGATTATATTGTTTCTTCTTCTATTTTTTAGCCTACTGTTATTAGAGCAAATACACTTTATGTGTGCTTATCTCAGTCCTGAATGAATCAGTGGTGTTTAACAGTTGGCAGCTCTTTTATTAAGAAAATCTGCTGCAGATTAGGTTTGATTTGTTAGTGTTGCTTTTTCAGAGCTTTTCTTGAAATGATTATCCCTATGGGAAAATAAAGACTCTGTCTATCTATCTATCTATCTATCTATCA
This sequence comes from Semotilus atromaculatus, assembly GCA_031834385.1. Taxonomy (NCBI): domain Eukaryota; kingdom Metazoa; phylum Chordata; class Actinopteri; order Cypriniformes; family Leuciscidae; genus Semotilus; species Semotilus atromaculatus. Next base: position 20,792,699 of record JAULUF010000007.1, read on the forward strand.
TGCACAGAACCATGAAATATCTTCTTTCCATAATTATCTGCTCTGGACCATTGAGTTGGGATGAAATCAAACAGATACAGAGGTATGAAAAAATAGGACAACGAGAGAGAGGGAATGTGAAGAGAGTACAACTCTGTTTGCTCACACTCACATATCTGTTAATTAAGACTATGAATCGCCCACCCTTGCATAAAGAGAGTAAGGAGTGTGATGCCATGATACAGTATGGTGTTAATTAAGAGGTGCTGTGGAGGGTGGCTGGTGGGGGGTTATGGGTTATGGGGAGTAAGGCAGGCATTGAAAGTGAATGGGAAAACCAGTAATTTAGCTTTTTGCTGTGATTGGTTTATTTATAAATAATAGAGGAGAAGCATATGAAGCTGCGTTTTTATTTATTTTTTTCATAATGTTGCGACTGGGTTTTTTAACAATTAGTAATTGGTATGATTGTTTTACAAACAATTTGGCCAAATCATCAATTGCCACCATAAAAGCATTGATGGGGAAAAATAATGAATTAATTAATTAAAGGTGGGGTATGTGATTTCCAAAATGTGATTTTCTGGCAGATTTTGAAAATACACAACTCAAAAGGTCCTACCTTCTTTCCTCCAACGCTGGCCCTGACTCCACCCATTCGAAGAACATGGATGCGCAATCATGCACGAGCGAAAACTCAGATGTGTGAGATTCAGCCCTGGCGTCTGTACAGCGGTCTTCTATTCAAAACAGGATTCATAGCAATGTGCTTTGAGTATGCGCACGAAGGGGTCACGGTACGCGCGCGAGGGTGATGGGGGAGGGGTGTGTGGTACGACAGTTTGATTGACGGTCTTACTATCCAATGATTCTAGGTGGTCTTGGAAATGATTGGCTGGAGTTTTTCGAGTCCTGCCCATTCCACAGATGATTACATTTATTAATTTTCATTTCAGTGCTTCTAACTCAGTGGCTGTAAGTGGGTTATGAATAGGATTTTAAGTGATTTTGAAAAAATGGACAAAAAAGAGAATCACATACCCCACCCCACAATTATTGAATAAATAAAAAATAACAATGACAGTAATAAAATGTCAATAATAATTACATTATTAATACATAAAAAAAATTACAATAAAGGTATTAAACAATAGTAAAAAATATTGTTGTATTTACATTCATATTTAGATGTAAACAATGTTTCTATAGGTTATTTTGATGTTTGATTTTATTTTTATTTTTTTACCTAATTCATCTGCTAAATAGAAATTTGCTGAAAAATCAGTTCCCTTTCAGTCAGTCACCTCAATGTTGTGTCGAGACACTAGGGGGTCGCACTTGACTGACTGGGACTGGTTGGTGAGTCATGCCCACACTGAGAAAGCTTTCGTGGATGGTTCATGTTGTCACTGTGAGAACATGACCATGGAAACGTTGTGGTCACATCTCACTTTTTTGTTCAGAAAAGGAATCACTTCAGCCCATGACGCAAGCGCTGAGGGCAATATGTGGGCATTTCCGCAAGGTCAGTCCCCACGGACCTCCCATTCCTCTTCACACACTTTGCGTCAGGTCGAATTAGGATGGGTTAGGCAACTTTTCTTATGGGGAGTCTGATTTCGCATTTGGCCTCATTCCACTCAACGGTGTGGGCAGCCAGGGGGTACACAGAGATTCCCCAAGTAGAGCTGCCCCCATCTTTCAAAGCAGCCTCTTTGGCGACACTGTCAACGACATTACCCAGCAGTTCTCGGCAGTAAATAATCAGACTGAGGCAATTAAACACATCTTACTTCAGTGTGGTTCCACTGCCACGTACAGGCCACCGAGGTCACGCTCTGGATGAGGATGAGATCTGCTCATCAATGAGGGTGTCCTCCTGTGGCTACTACACCAGCTCCACCACAGCCCAAGCCCAAAGCTCGGCCGTAGTGGGACCCCAAGAAGGCTTTGAAGCATCCCTGAGACAAGGGACCTATCGATAGCGGGAGCTCCTTTTCCTCAGGAGACATGAGCACATCACTCCTTACCCTGGTGGAGGGCCGGGTGGAGAATCTTTTGTTTCCTTTTCTTTTTGTTCTGCTGCTCACCCAATTGACAGTGGTACCCAAATGTTCAAAGGAAGAGCAGCTTCCTCATTCCCTGGGTCACACAGTCTGCAGCTCGGACATCCTGTATGTGAGTTTGTTGCCTCCTCATGTCTGGCTGTGACACAAAGCCCCACACAGGTCAGTGCGTTCAGAGGATGCACATCTTCCTCACCCGTCACAGGCTGGTTCCAGTTCGGGACGCACAGTTGTTTCTTTGCCCTACCGCTGGTACATCAAAAATTATTATTTCTCTGGTGCCACTCGTACAGAGTTTGGAGGCCTGTCTAGAAATTCGCACCCCGTCATGCTGGCTCATTTGGGCAGTCAGACTCAGCTATGCGATTCAGTTCGCCAGGCACCGGCCCAGGTTCAACGGTATCCTTTTTATGTTAGTGCAAAGACGCCCATGTCCTGCGTGCATACATTGTATTACTCTTGGAGTTTTCTTTCAGCCGAAATGAAGAAGGTATTTTACAGCCTTTACTTTATCGTACCAAAGAAATGTTTTAGACCTTTGAGTTTTGAACCGGGCCCTGCACAGGCTCCTGTTCAAGATGTTGATGCAGAGGCGCATTTTGACATGCATTCGCCAACAGGTTTGGTTTGAAGAACAGTTTCTTCAGTTTGCTTTCAAGAGTCAGGCATAACAGTAAAAGGTCCTCCCTTTCGGGCTGTACCTGTCTTCGCGAAAGTCACAGAGGCTGCTCTTGCACCACTAAAGGAAGTGGGCATCCACATTTTAATTGATGACTGGCTGATTCTACAGTAGCTCACTCTTGAGATCTATTGTGTGTGCACAGGTGCTCAGCCACCTCAGCAGACCAAAGGGGGTTTCAGGTGAACTAGGAAAAGAGCAAGCTCTCCCCAGTGCAGAGCATCTCTTTTCTTTAGAGGGAGCTGGGCTCAGTCCCTATGACAGTGTGTCTCACAAATGAACGCATCCATTCGGTGCTGAATTGCCTAAAATCATTCAAAGGAAATGGGGCATATGCATCCTCGCGATGGGCCCTGTGGAGGTTTCAGCCATTGATCCAGGGCAAACATGGTGCCAGGGCGGTTTACACTCACGTTGCATGTTGTAACTTGCCCACCATCTCTTGGAGTCAGTAGTCACCCCTCACATCTCAGACGAGCTCAACCGTGCAGCGTAAGTGGAGACTCCAACGCCCGGGTGGTCCAGTTGATCTGGAGTCGTGCACTCCATATGTAGTGATTCCCTGTTGTTAATCCCATGTGATGCATTTTCTATGGTACGGTTTCCCTGTCAGCCGTCTATTGGGCAGAGCTCTACCGCCAGTCTCTGTGTTACTACCCTTTTCAGGTATGACCTACCGCAGCTACTTAATTTTTATGTGTGGTACTACCCAGTCTGTGTGATGTATTCTCTATATATTAACCTGCCCTTGGGCAGGGTGTGGTCTTTGTAGTTTTTTTTCCTACTTAGGAAGAAGACCACTTCTCCAGCTCTAACATCTGGTTCGCACAGCTGTGAATATTTATTTAAAAAGAAAAAAGAAAAGAAAAAAGAGAACAGGTCAAAAGACTGGCTGAAGCTAACTATTCCCATTGTAAAGCACTGTCCTTTCTGTCCCCGTGTGGTATAAATGACTGCAGGCGTACGTGGGGTGTTGGGAAGGTTACAACGTTGTGAGTGCACTTGTTACCCAGCAGCTTGTTACCCGGTAGCTTGCTGACATCTGCACCACCAAGACCTCGGAACACGGTTTAGCTGTTGTGTTGTGTTAGCTCCATAGAGACCCCTAGTGTCAGTCTTGACACAACGTCAAAGTGACAGACAGATAAGGGAACGTCTCGGATACTATTGTAACCTCCATTCCCTGATGGAGGGAATGAGACATGTTGTCCCTCCTGCAACAACACTAAACTGCCACCTTAAATGTTTGCATTTAGTCACGAGGTAAACAGTTTTGCTAGTGAGGCGTGTCCAGCTGTATTCAATAACGACATTTCAGGTGAGTATAAAGCAAGTAGTATAAAGCAAGTAGTATACCGCGGCAGCCCTCGTGTGAAGCCCTCATCTTCGAGACCGAAGAGTGTAAAGACCAGCGCAACTCCACTGAGCAAGGACAAGGACCCAAGAACAAGGCACTTGAGTATTATTTTCTAGTTGTTTATTCTCTCTTCTACACAACTTTTCTTCTCATCTTTCTATTTGAGACCTCTCTTTCACTGCGTGTGGCGAGCAGGTTGCTAGGATTGTGCTGCCTCCTACTTGTGACATTTGATTTACGCGTGTTAGTAATAGTAAGGATTTGAAAACACATTGCAACAAGGTTAGATGTTATGGGAAGGAGGAGGCGGGAACCGGCGAACAATCAACACTTTTAATAATAAATAAATAAACAAATACAAAAACGAAAGTAAAGACGGCAGTCCCTCACGGTCGACTGCCGCCACACATAATAAAACAAAACATTAAATAAAATCCAGGCCCTTGCCTCTCTCGATCTCCACTGTCGTCGCTCCTCCTTTTATTTAAGTCACTTTTAAAGACGCACTTGTTTTCCATGGCCTATATTTAAGGTTGGTTGGTTTTACTATTTTCCATTGAGTCTGATACTGTTTTGCTACTCATGATTCTTTCCATTTTAAATTTTGAGTCTGATACTGTTTTGCCATTTCTGTTTTACTATTTTATATTTGAGTCTGATACTGTTTTGCTACTCCTGTTTTAATGTTGCTCTCATTTATGTTGTGTACTTATACTAGTAACTTCTAGTACTTTATTCTCTTTTCCCATCGGTCTCTGGAATTGCCAGTCCGCTGCAAACAAAGCTGATTTCATTATATCTATTTCTAGTCATTCAGGTCTGAGACTATTGGTCCTGACTGAGACCTGGATTAGACCAGAGGACACTGCCTAACCTGCTGCCCTCTCCACTAACTTTACCTTCTCACACACCCCTCGCCTGACCGGAAGGGGTGGAGGTACTGGTCTTCTCATCTCAAACGATTGGAAATTTTATCCTTTACCACATCTGTGTGACAACAGCTCATTTGAATCGCATTCAATTACCATCACTAGGCCTATCCATTTTGTAGTTGTCTATCGTCCACCAGGTCAACTTGGCAGTCTCTTAGAGGAGCTTGATGTGCTACTCTCATCCTTCACTGAGGATCAGTGTTGGGCAAGTTACTTTTAAAAAGTAATTAGTTACAGTTACTAGTTACTACTTCCAAAAAGTAATTAAATTAGTTACTCAGTTACAAATTTTAAAAGTAACTAGTTACTTAAGAAAGTAACTATTGCGTTACTTTCAAGTAAAATTAAATTTTAAATGCTCAAATGTGACCCCACCTCTACCCCTCTTTAATGGAACTTAAAATACATGTGCATGTTCAATTATTTATGATAAATCAGAATATTATAATGAAATGGACACTTAATACAATACATTATTAACAGAAACATGAAACATTGTACAAACACACATCTAAAAAATTTTTTTTTGCTGTGGGACAAAGTGAGACTAGCCTCCAATCAGATTCGTTCCTTTAATTTCTTGATGGAAAAAGTAATGTCTATACTTCCATTTAGAGAAGGCCACTTTTTGATTATTTGGGCTCGTCGCCATACCTGTCTCTCGTTGACTGACTGGCTTGTGTTGTTCCTTGTGTGTCCTGTCCTGTCCGACTATGTGTTATGATGGGTCGTTCGCAATTCATGAGCGTTAGCCGTTAGTGATGATGGGTCGTTCGCGAATGAGCGTTAGTGATAATGGATCGACTCGTTCGCGAATGAGCTTTTGATGGGTCGTTCGCGATTCGCGAATGAGCCGACTCTAAGAGACGGCTCTTTTAGGTGAACGTCGGGAGCTGGCTCGCATATCTGATGAGCCGACTCTATTTTTACAAATTTAGACTATAGAAATTAAATAATTATGTAATAAAAATTTAAATATTATAGTCAAAGTCATTTAAAGAGCCGTTTGTGAGCCAAAAGAGCCGGCTCTTTTCAGTGAGCTGAGTCAAAAGAGCCGAATGCCCATCACTACTATGCGTGCCCCCCCACTCTACCTCTGATTGGCTTACAATGACATTTTACTCTACCTCAGCCAATCGTCAGCATTTATGCGCTTGTCTCGTGCTCTGCCCACTAACCAAGGAAGAACAGTAAAAAAAGTATTTGCCTCTCGCTCAGAGATCTAGTTGGTCTGATGGAAAAAAAAAAACAGCTTCATCAGTTATAGTAACGCGCCGCATTTTTTGGCAGTAACGGTAACGGCGTTATTAAGATGAGAAGAGTAATCACTTAGATTACTCGTTACTGGAAAAAGTAATGCCGTTAGTAATGCCGTTATTCCCATCACTGCTGAGGATGGTACTCCTCTCGTAGTTCTTGAAGACTTCAACATCCACATAGAAAAGTCTCGGGCTGCTGATTTCCACACTCTGCTTTCTGAGGCAAAAGTATCCAAACTCCTCGAATCTCCTCCTTTCCAATCGCCCTACACTCTCAGAAAAAAAGGTGATGAAAAAAACTCTTTGAAAAAAACAAATATTGTTCCTCAAAAAACAGTTTTGTACCTTTTCAATAATAGTACCTTTAATGGTACAGGAAAGACCTCTGACGATACTGTTTGGTATCTTTTAGGTACAATTGAAATGAAGGTACTTAATTGTTCTCACATCAAGAGTACAGTGATGGGCCAAGTTACTGTTTCATTAATGATTGGTTGCTGTGTTGAGTATTTGGCATAGCAACAAGACGCTGATTGGTTGAAATCGCTTCAGCCACGGAATTTTCCGAACTTGAGTCAACACAATATGCATGTGTCGCCCTACTGGATTGCATCCTACTGGTCAGCATTTTTGAAAAAAAAAGTGGTAAATTATTATTATTATTATTATTTTAATTTTTTTTTTTAAAACAAAGCACCCGCATCGCTTCATAAAATTGGTTAAACCATTGGAGTCACATGGATTACTTCAATGATGTCTTTCCTATCGTTCTGGGCCTTGAATGTGTTAGTTGCATAGCTCCCAATGGAGGGACACAAAGCTCTCAGAATTTCATTAAAAATATCTTTATTTGTGTTCCGAAGATGATCAAAGGTTTTATAGGTGTGAAATTACATGAGGGTGAGTAATTAACAAAATAAGTTTCATTTTTGGGTGAACTAACCCTTTAAGCAAAATTGTCCAATGTTTTGAGGTTGGCTAAGCTGAAACCTGTTATAGAAGCACATTACATGGATGCCAAACGAGATGTTGCAGGATTTGTAGTTCAACCAAACAATGAAACAGTTGATGGGCCCCATTGACTTCCATAGTTTGAAAAAAATAGAATCAAATTCTATGGAAGTCAATGGGGCCCATCAACTGTTTCATTTTCAAAGAAAGAAACTCAAACAGGTTTAAAACATCTTTGGTGCAAAATTGTACTTTTTTTTCTGAGAGTGTACTACCTGTCCACTTGATCCTATTGCCACTAATCTACTTCAAGCCATTTCTTCCTCCCGCACTCACGCACATTTTAAATGACTCAATGTAAATTAGTAAATTATGTTCTAGGTGAACTATCCCTTTAAGTCTAGAGGTCAAATTTTAGCTCGTCATTGGGAGTATAAATGTAATCAATTTACTTCTGTCTTTTCTAATACTGATTCTTCATTTTGTTCAGGAAGAACCGGCTACATCACAACCCACTGTGCAGATTTTGGGAATGTCTTGACTGGACGTGTCTTCAGTGAGAGGAGAATCTTCAGCAGTGTATTTATGGAGGGTTCTGAAATTGAGGTGGAGGATGGTGTTTAGTTAAATGCAAAAGGTATTGTGTGAAAAGTGAAAAACAAAACAGAAGTCTAGCTTTGTTGTAGATGAGAATATATATTTTATGTACTGTAACATTTTATTGTAATTGCATTTTTAATTCTTTCAAATCTTTTAAAAGTGATATTCTGTTAATTTTGTGAAGTCTTTATTATATTGTAAAGTATTTTATGTATTTACACAAATAAATACTTTACTGTTAGTTGGAATGAAAGTATTCAAACGTTCATATGTATTTGATATGTATTTACAGAACTAATTAAATTGTTGCCTTTTGGATTCAGTTGTTGAATGTGCATGTTATTCAATAGGAAAATAGCCTTTAATAGTTTTCGAAGGAACAAATTTGACACAGTTAAGGTACAAAGGGGCTTGTCACTGGGGTGGTACCTTAAAGGATCAAATTTGTACCTTTGATAAAAGTACAACATTGTACCAACAAGTTTAAAAAAACAAAAGGTACATTTTGGTTGCCCATGGTACACATCATGTCCTTTTAAGGTACAAACTGGAATGGAACAAATTTGTTCCTCTATATTAAGGTACAATTTTGTACCAGTAAAAGGTACCGCCCCAGTGACAAGGGTTTGTACCTTCTTTGGTGCAAAATTGTACTTTTTTTTCTGAGAGTGTACTACCTGTCCAGTTGATCCTATTCCCACTAATCCACTTCAAGCCATTTCTTCCTCCCGCACTCACGCACAGTTTAAACACCCCTCTTCACACTGGTACAAATCCCACAGCATTTAAGCAGGCTTGGGTAACCCCACTGCTTAAGAAACCCACTCTAAATCCAGCACATCTGTAAAATGACAGACTGGAATCCCTTCTTCCATTCTTCGCAAAAACACTTAAACGAGTTGTTTTCAACCAGATCTTTTCCTTTCTTACACAGAACAACCTCCTGGACAACAACTAGTCTGGTTTCAAAAGCGGACACTCAACTGAGACTGCCTTGTAATTGAAGCTCTGAGACAGGCAAGAGCAGCTTCCAAATCCTCAGTTCTCATCCTGCTGGATCTGTCTGCTGCCTTTGACACAGTTAACCACCAAATCCTCCAGTCAATTTTAAAGACGAAGGGCATCTCGGAAACCACACTAAAATGGTTCAAGTCTTACCTCTAAGGTAAATCCTTCAGGGTGTTGTGGAGGGGTGAGGTGTCCAAGAGCCAACATCTAGCTACTAGGGTGCCTCAGGGCTCAGTGATTGGACCACTTCTCTTCTCCATCTACATGACATCACTAGGATTTTTTGATTCAGAGACATGGATTTTCCTATCACTGCTACACTGATGACACACAACTCTACCTCTCATTCCAGCCTGATGATTTGCTGCTCGCATCTCAGCCTGCCTGACAGACATTTCTGGCTGGATGAAGGACCACCAACTACAACTAAACCTTGCAAAGACAAAGTTGCTTGTGGTCCCGTCCAACCCAACACTACACCACAACTTCTCCATTCAGCTAGATTCATCATTCATAACTCCATCAAGGTCAGCCAGGAACCTTGGAGTTGTGATTGATGATCAGTTGAACTTTAGAAGACTGCTAGAACTGCCCAGTCCTGCAGATTTGCCTTATACAACATTAGGAGGATCAGGCCCTTCCTATCAGAGCATGCTACACAACTCCTTGTCCAAGCACTTGTTCTATCCAGACTGGACTATTGTAATGCTCTCCTAGCAGGTCTTCCAGCTTGCACTGTCAAACCTCTGCAACTGATCCAAAATGCTGCAGCTAGAGTGGTCTTTATCGAGCCGAAGAGAGCACATGTCACTCCTCTCTTCAAAAAATTGCACTGCAGTTGCCGCTCGCATCAAATTCAAGTCACTGACTTTTGCCTAAAGAACAACCACTGGCTCTGTTCCCTCCTACCTAAGCTCATTACTTCAGACTTACATGCCATCCAGAAACTTGCCCTCTGCAAGTGGTGCAAGTCTTGTGGTGCCATCTTAAAGAGGAAAAAAGTCTCTTTCTCTGACCTTTTTCTGGTCTTTTTCATGATGGTGGAATGACCTGCCCAACTCCACCAGAGCTGCTTAAGCAACACTTGATCCATTAATACTAATACTTTATCTTCTATTCTATATCTATAATCTTTATAAAAAAATTAAAAAAAATTTTTTAAAAAGTACACATACCACGTTAGATTAAACTGGGAAGGGTCATAGCACTTGCATATTGTTGTCCTATTGTAGTTTAACTGCTTCTATTGTTCTCATTTGTAAGCTCTTCGGCCTCTGCCACAATCCCAGGACCCACTCCCTCCTCCATCGGCTCGAGGTGAACCAAAAACAACTGATACCAGCTCGCACTGATATGTGTCAGGTCCCCGCTATGATGAGAGTAACTTTCTCAAATGTTTACAGAACAAGCGGGAACCCAGTATCTTTCTCCATTGCTGTTCGATTACATGATAGAAAGTCTAAGGCCTTCAAAAGCCATACAGCAAACCCATCTAGCAAACCCATCTAATCTGGTGCCTATTACACGCCAAACTAAGACTGCTGTGGGGACAAAAAGTAAGACTTTTAAGTTAGCACTTTTAAACATCCGGTCACTTAAAAACAAATCACTTCTCGTCAACGACTTAATAACCACATACATCCTGGATTTTATGTTTCTAAATGAAACTTGGCTAGAAGACAGCTGCAGTGCAACAATCCGCAGACAGAGAACGTACGGCTGGGGAGTTTCACTGCAACGCAGTCAGGTGTGTGTACAGGCACGTGATCCTCTCCTTCCACAGGTGACAGACAGAGAACTTATGGCTGGAGGACTTCACTGCAAAGCAGTCAGGTGAGTATACAGGCACGTAATCCTCTTCTTTGCTGGAAGAATTCAAACTGGAGGGCTTCACTGCAAAGCAGTCAGGTGAGTATACAGGCGCGTAATCCTCTTGAAGGGCCGGAAGAATTCAAGCTGGAGGGCTTCACTGCAAAGCAGTCAGGTGAGTATACAGGCGCATAATCCTCTTGAAGGGCCGGAAGAATTCAAGCTGGAGGGCTTCACTGCAAAGCAGTCAGGTGAGTATACAGGCGCGTAATCCTCTTGAAGGGCCGGCAGACGCAGAGCTTACGGCGGGAGAGTTTCGCTGCAAACAGACAGGGGAATATACAGGCACGTAATCCTCTTCTTCTACAGGTGACAGACAGAGAACTTACGGCTGGAGGGCTTCACTGCAAAGCAGTCAGTTGAGCATTCACCAACATGTCCCTCTTCACACGCACGTAATCCTCTTCTTCTACAAGTGACAGACAGAGAATTTACGGCTGGAGGGCTTCACTGCAAAGCAGTCAGTTGAGCATTCACCAACGTGTCCCTCTTCACACGCACGTAATCCTCTTCTTCTACAAGTGACAGACAGAGAACTTACGGCTGGAGGGCTTCACTGCAAAGCAGTCAGTTGAGCATTCACCAACGTGTCCCTCTTCACAATAGGCTGTCAGATAATACACTCAAATGTCTGTGGAGTACAACAGTGTTAGCCTCTTCTTATGTCTTTAGAACGTGATAGAAAACTCAGGTAAGCAATGGACATCCAGCGGGTTTCAGTTCACACCTCACACATCAAAACAGAAAATCACATCACTTCATCTCTACAATTCAGCACTCAGTGGGAAATACATATACAAATGGCCGTCGCCCATTTGCTGACCTGGGATTCACGTCACTTCATCTCTACAATTCAGCGATTCCAGATTCTGACTAATCACCCCATTCACGGGAATTTTTGCGCTAACCCGGAACTAACCCGGTGTTCTGCTGTTATGGGTCCGGCGGGAGGCAATCTCGGGAACATTAGTTCCGCCTTACAAGGGAAAAACTTAAAATTTCGTCACCCCGTGACACATCCCCTCCTAACTTTACTTTTATGAGTGTCTCTAGAGCTGTTAGGAGAGGTGGCGGTGTAGCTGCTCTCTTCAAAGATGTCTATCAATGTAAGCAAATATCATTTGGGAATTACCAGTCTTTCGAATATCTGGTATTGTGTTAAAAGGTGCTCCACGCATTTTACTTGTCATTGTTCACAGGCCTCCAAAATATTCTTCAGCCTTTGCTGAGGACTTTACAGAACTGCTATCAACAATTTCCTCATAGTTTGACTGTTTTGCTATTGCTGGAGATTTTAACATTCACATAAATAATGCACCATTTCTCCACTGGCTTTTACCATGGCAATGGAAGTAATCATTAGGGCATCAAGATGGGTAGTAGGAGGAGAGTGCTTGGCTTCTGGGATGCGACTACCACCAATCAGAGCATACATGGATGACATGACAACCATGACTACAACAGTTGCCTGCACTAATCGGTTATTGGGGAAGTTAACAGATAATATTGAATGGGCACGAATGCAATTTAAGCCCTCTAAATCAAGGAGCATCTCGATAGTTAAAGGAAAGGTAGCAGATAAAACATTCTTCATTAATGGTGAGGCAATACCAACAGTTTCTGAGAAGCCAGTGAAGAGTCTTGGGAGATGGTACGATGGGGATCTAAAGGACACAGTTCGGGTGGGAGAAGTTAGGCGACAAGCAGTGAAAGGGTTGAAGAGCATAAACAGCTGTGCTCTACCAGGCAAACTAAAACTCTGGTGCTTTCAGTTTGGTCTACTGCCAAGGTTGCTGTGGCCACTGACTGTGTACGAGGTTTCTTTGACAACAGTGGATAAGCTGGAAGCGTTAATAAGTTCATACATCAGGAAATGGTTGGGAGTTCCACGCTGCCTCAGATATTGCAGATATGCTCACTGAATATAAACCCAACAGATCACTCAGATCATTAGGATCACGTCAGCTAGAAATACCAAGGGTTCACTCTAAACAAGGAGAGTCTGCTTTTAGCTACTATGCCAGCCGCAGCTGGAACCAGCTTCCAGAAGAGATCAGATGTGCTCCTACAGTAGTCACATTCAAATCCAGACTGAAAACACATCTGTTTAGCTATGCATTTGCTGAATGAGCACTGTGCCACTGTATGTGTCCGACTGTTTGAACTGTATTTTAGTTATTTTTTTATTCTAAACTGTTTTAATTATTCTTATTTCTGTTGATTGTTTTAATTTCTTTATTCTAAACTGTTTTAATTATTCATATTTCTTTTGATTATTTTAAATTTCTTCTATGTAAAGCACTTTGAATTACCACTGTGTATGAAATGTGCTATATAAATAAACTTGCCTTGCCTTGCCTTGCCTTGCCTTGCCTTGCCTTGCCTAAAGGAATATTGCAGCTGCCAGTCTCTGCTTTAACCGAGGAGTTTAAGTGTGCCAAGGTCAGACTGGAAATGACATTAGTAGAGTCACGTGACAAATGTGTAAGGGAGGCAGCCCCTGTGTTAAAAACTGGTAGAAAGTGGTCAGCAAAGAAATCTGTAGTAGAGGCAAAGGCTGACCTTCAAATAGGGGATATCGTGGGACAGGTACAGCATGGAAGAGGGGGTTTTGGGCTCAGTTTAGCTGCTCCTAAATGGCACAAGGCAGGCCCAGCTCAAAGGAGGAAGCTGGTAGTCAACGAGGTGCGAAAGCAGGAGGAGAGGATGATGTGTATAAAGGCCATTTCCCAGGCCAAGCAGGGAGAGTGGATGAGATGGCAGAGTGTGGAACAACGCAAGATGGGCTGGCAAGACCTTTGGTCAATGGAGGAGAGTAGGATCAGTTTCCTTATTAGGTCAACATATGATGTTCTCCCATCACCGCAGAACCTAAACCTCTGGGTAGGAGAGGATCCCTCTTGTCCTTTGTGTTCATCACCTGCCACATTAAGGCACATTTTGACAGAATGTAAGGTGGCTCTTAGCCAAGGTCGGTTTACTTGGCGCCATGACCAAGTACTGCGATGTTTGGCTTTAGCATTGGAAGGCAAGCGTAGTATGACCAATAAGTTGCCGCCTGTTCTAGCAAAACATTACACGCAGAAGACAATATTCCTCCGCCCAGGCGAGCAACCACCAAGAAAAGGTGTTAACACCAATTCTCGCCCAGGACAACTGGAAGCTGCTAGGGACTGGAAGATGCTGGCTGATCTTGATCAACGGCTTATTTTTCCACCTGAGATTGCCACCACTAACCTACGACCAGACATTGTTTTGTGGTCTGGATCAGCACGCATTGTTCAACTGATAGAGTTAACAGTGCCATGGGAGGATGCTGTAGATGAGGCATATGAGAGGAAGAAACTGCTGTATGCTCATCTGGCCACTGAAGCAGAACAGCGAGGATGGAGAGTCCAGGTTTATCCAGTGGAAGTGGGTTGTCGAGGTTTTGTGGCACACTCTACAACCCGGTTCCTCAGAGACGTCGGATTCAGCAGCCAAGAGTTGCGTCGCACAGTAAAGAACTTATCTGAAGCAGCAGAAAGGAGCAGCAACTGGCTGTGGTTGAGACGGAAAGATTCTAGCTGGCTGTGTACAGGCCGCCACGCTACGGTTTCGTAGAATTCTTGAAAAACTCGAAGAGTCTGTTGGTTTATTTGTATAGGTTGTATAGTATTTACAGTCATTACGTTCCTGTGTATATTGCGTGAATGACGGGTGGTTGGGCAGATATTGTGTTTTGCGGTAGGTGGTATGCCATACGGAACCGTTGCCACTGTAACTGCTTTAACGCACCAGTGGGGCTCGACAGCCTTAGTCAAACGGGTTGGCGCGTATGGTTGGGTTGCGGAGAGATTGTGAGATTGTGGTTAGGTCTCAGCAGCAGGATGGATGTAGAGGTCAGTAAGCTGGGCTGAGTTGAGTGGGGGACGGAGGGGGGTGACTCTGGGACGCCAGAGTCACTGTCGAGCCCTCTTGAGGTGTCGTGGGCTAGTCGACGAAACACTGAGGACAGAAGGTGCCCACTTGAAGACCCTAGAGATGTCCCCTACTCGGCTCAATCCAGACGGTTGTCGTGTTGGTCCACTAGGGAGACCACTCTGTAGTTGCAGCCGTCGTGTGTGCTGATGCGCCAAGTACACTGCAGCCGTTAACGCCGGACAGAAGGGGAGTCACACCCTCATATGGAAAGAAGCGTAAATGGATGGAGAAGCATAGTTTACTGTAAAGCTACGTCTTAATGTTGCTTATCTTGGCGAAAGCCGAGTACAAATCAGCATGAAGTTTTAACATCTACTCTCGTGTAATGGAAATCATGCAGAAAACAAAATGGCAAAATAAATCAAAATTGTTTTAAAAACTTTTTCTGATTCAGCATGTACATGGACCTACACACAATCGTGGACACACTCTACATTTACTTATCAGTAAGGGTCTAAACATTTCATCGATTGTTATTAAGGATGTAGCACTGTCTGATCATTTCTGTATTTTCTTTGATATTTTGATCTCTCCTGCCATTGAAGCTAGATCTGTGTCTGTCAAGAAGAGATGCTTAAATGAGAACACTAGTGTGCTATTTATGAAGGCTATATCTTTAACACCAAGCATATCTGCTGACTCTGTTGATTTTCTCCTTGATTCTTTTAACTCAAAAGTTAAAGGTGTAATTGATGATATTGCTCCTGTGAAAGTCAGGAAGAGTGGTAGACAAAAAGCACCTTGGAGAAACTCAACAGCAGTGCAAAATATGAAAAGAAAATGCAGAAAAACAGAGCGCATGTGGCGGAAGACAAAACGTGTAGTCCATTATAACATCTACAAAGACAGCATTCATGCTTTCAACATGGAACTTGGCAAAGCTAGACAGACTTTCTTCTCAAATATTATAAACACCAGCTTAAACAACACACGCACTCTTTTTGCTACTGTAGAGACTGACAAACCCCCCAAGCCAGATTCCCAGTGAAATGCTCTCAGACAGCAAGTGCAGGGAGTTTGCTTGTTTCTTCTCTGAGAAAATTAATAATATCAGAAATGTGATCAGCACATCCTTGAGTTGCGCTGGGGTCAGACAGATCAGACCACAACCTGAGGAAGTAGTTACTATGTCTGATTTTAAAGAAATTGATTGCAAAATTTTTGAAGAAACCGTACAGCACCTTAAAACATCAACCTGCGCCCTTGACGCACTTCCCACATCTTTCTTCAAAAGTGTGTTAAACAGCTTAAAAGCAGATCTTCTAGAAGTGATAAATGACTCACTTCTCTCTGGGAGTTTTCCAAACTCACTGAAAACTGCAGTTGTCAAACCTCTCCTAAAAAAAGAGTAATCTGGATAAGACTATATTAACCAACTATAGGCCGATCTTAAATCTTCCTTTCATAGGCAAGATTATTGAAAAAGTTTTCTTCAATCAGCTGAACAAATTCTTAAGCTCGAATGGATACTTTGACAATTTTCAATCTGGTTTCCGATCGCATCACAGCACAGAGACAGCGCTCATAAAGATAATAAACGATATTCGCTTAAATACTGATAAAGGCAAATTATCGGTGCTGGTACTACTCGACCTCACTGCTGCATTTGACACTGTCGATCACAACATACTTCTTGACAGGCTGGAAAACTGGGTGGGGCTTTCTGGGATAGTCCTAAAATGGTTCAGGTCATACTTAAAAGGGAGAGGTTATTATGTGAGTATAGGAGACCATAAGTCTGAGTGGACGTCCATGACATGCGGAGTCCCTCAAGGCTCAATTCTTGCGCCACTCCTATTCAACCTGTACATGCTCCCAATGAGCCAAATAATGAGAAAGAACCAAATCTCTTACCACAGCTATGCAGACGACACACAGCTCTACTTAGCCCTATCGCCTAACGACTACAGCCCCATTAACTCCCTATGCCAATGCATTGATGAAGTAAACAATTGGATGTGCCAAAACTTTCTTCAGTTAAACAAAGACAAAACTGAAGTCATTGCGTTTGGAAACAAAGATGAAGTTCTCAAGGTGAATGCATACCTTGACGCTAGGGGTCTAACAACTAAAAATCAAGTCAGGAATCTTGGTGTGTCTCTAGAGTCAGACCTTAGTTTCAGTAGTCATGTCAAAGCAATAACTAAATCAGCATATTATCATCTGAAAAATATTGCAAGAATTAGATGCTTTGTTTCCAGTCAAGATTTAGAGAAACTTGTGCATGCTTTCATCACCAGCAGGGTGGATTATTGTAATGGACTCCTCACTGGCCTTCCCAAAAAGACCATAAGACAGTTGCAGCTCATACAGAACACTGCTGCCAGGATTTTAAGCAGAACCAGAAAATATGAACACATCACACCAGTCCTCAGGTCTTTACCTTCTATTGACTTTAAAGTATTATCACTGGTATATAAATCATTCAATGGCCTAAGACCTCAATATATTGCAGATATGCTCACTGAATGTAAACCCAACAGATCACTCAGATCACTAGGATCACGTCAGCTAGAAATACCAAGGGTTCACTCTAAACAAGGAGAGTCTGCTTTTAGCTATTATGCCAGCCGCAGCTGGAACCAGCTTCCAGAAGAGATCAGAAGTGCTCCTACAGTAGTCACATTCAAATCCAGACTCAAAACATTTCTGTTTAGCTGTGCAGTTACTGAATGAGCACTGTGCCACTGTGTGTCCGACTGTTTGTACTGTATTTTTATTTTTATTATTTTTTTTTGGTCCCACTTTATATTAAGTGGCTTTAAGTACTATGTACTTACATAGAAAAATAAGTACAATGTACTTATTGTGTTCAGGTTGTATTGTAAACACTTTTGCTGCTGTTGAGATACTGGTAAGGTTAGGGACAGGTGTGGTGGTATGGGTCGATTTAAGGGTAGGTTAAGGTGTAAGGGAAGGGTCAACTGTGTAATTACAAATGTAATTACATCAATTAAGTACAGTTGTAATTACATGCTGGTATTTTCAAAATATAAGTACAATGTAAAAACATGTATGTACATAATAAGTCCATTGTATCAAAGTAGTAACTTCAATGTAAGTACATAGTACTTAAAGCCACTTAATATAAAGTGGGACCTTTTTTTTTTATTCTAAACTGTTTTAATTATTCTTATTTCTGTTGATTATTTTAATTTCTTTATTCTAAACTGTTTTAATTATTCGTATTTCTTTTAATTATTTAAATTTCTTCTATGTCAAGCACTTTGAATTACCATTGTGTATGAAATGTGCTATATAAATAAACTTGCCTTGCCTTGCCTTGCCTAAGTCGCTTTGGTTAAAATCGTCTGCTAAATGAATAAATGTAAATGGACTGAAATGTTTGGGCTCTCAAGTGCGACCCCTAGTGACAGTCTCAACACAATGTCTCGTAACCTCCATCAGGGAACAATGGTTACAATAGTAACCGAGACATTCCTTTTTTTCTTTAATTTAATTTTCTTGTGTGTTCCAGTGACATTTGTTAAAAACCTTTAAATTGAGTGTTGGTTTCACACTGTATTATTCCTGCAGAGCTGATCTATTATTCTTCAAGTCTGTCTGCCAAGTTTTTAATGGTGTCTCTCTCTCACACACACACACATGTTGTAGAGCTAATGTGACCTTCAACAGACTCTTTTGTGTTGTGTTTCTAAAAATAAAGCTGTGATCAGTGAAGAAGAGGGGCGTCTCTACCCATGGGCACACGCTCAAAGACAGAGTGTGAGAGACGAGCCTAATTAACTCTTTCACCATTAAAGAGACAGGGGGTAGCCATGAGGGGGGAGTGTGTGTGAAGACCTTACATGGGCAGTCTAGTGCTGGCAGTGAACTGAAGAAAACTAATTTGATGAAAAAAAAGCAAAGCGTGTATGCTAAGGGGAGGAAAAGACGTGTTGAAGATCAAGTGAATGTGAGGATAAAGATCGCTGAGCATGTGAGGCTGTGGTACTGAGATATGAGAAGAAATATATAATTTTCAAAAGAAAATGGTTTAAATGAACAAACACAATTAGCCACTTATCTATAAAGCAAAAACAATTCATCAGAACAATCTAGACAAATGAGGATTGAAACAGACAGCTTTAGATTACTGTGGGGTTCTTGCTATTGCAGTGATTAATTATGTAATCATAATAGGCAGTTCTCTACAGATATATTTTGAGTTACTGTATTGAGTTTAATAAAACAAAAACTACTATTTTGTATTACATTTTCTTGTACTTTTTTGTCTGTAATGTGTTTAAAGGTTTTTATCTGTTTAGACTTAATTCTAAAAGTGCTTATATAATACATATGTATAAATATATGACAAAATCTATAAATAAACAGGGTCATGAGCCATGTCAACCCCTGCTTGTGTGCTTCCTTCTGTTCTCATGTCAACCACAACCATTTTAAGAAGTTAAATGAGCCCCAAACAGAATAGGACACTGAGGTAGATGGCTAGGAGAAAAAAAAGGGCGTGTTAAAAATCACTTCTCTTCTTGTCTTTCAAGGGAAATATTATAACGTTGACATGGGCATGGACATCTCAGGGGACCTTCATGCAAGATGCTTTCCTAGACAGAGCCAGGCAGAGCGCAATGGAACTAAATAAAAAGGAGGAGCATTAACTCCCACATTGTTTCTAAAATAACTTTTTTTTATAATTGGTCCATGTTTTAAAACTGACATTTGTCCAAAACTCATCTTAAAAATGTGGTGATTAATGTGCAAAATTCTGAAATAACAGCGCTATAACATCCAAAGACCTACATTTGTGGCATTACGCTTCTAACGTTCAGTTCAGATAGGGTGTCGCTGATCCACTGGCACCTCATTTTCCACTCCTGAAATTACAGCTCAAATTGTTCAACATTGGCCACGTTTACATGCAACCAAATAATCCATTAGTAATTGAAATGACCACTCAACCGGACTGAAAAGACTTCATGTAAACACCTTAATCGAGCCGATTGAGCTCGGTCCATGTAAACATTTGATCGGATTAAAAACTGAAACTGGAAAGGACTGTGTATGTGCAATGACATAGCAATGACGTAATGAAGTTAATGACAGAACAGGCAGCAGTTGTTGTTAAATAAAATGTCCTAAATGACTCGTGTTAATCTAAAATTCTCCTTTATTTTGGGCGCGGGAAGGGACGATTTTACTGTTTGATAAATGTAAGCAGCCCAGCACGGCATAAAGGCTCATGTGCTCATCGTCTCCTAATCAGGACCTGAAATAGATCAATATTAAGTCTGCTCTTTAAAACAAATAAAAGAAGCAATGTAGGAGAATAGTATGTGCAAACAGTGGTAAACTCTGTATATTTGGGCATTGTGCACATGTCAAAAAATCAGTTCTGATTACAAGCCTGTGACACATAAACGCGCAAATCTATGAAGGTATTTTTGGTGCAAATCAACTGAACACCTGTGACAGTGAAATTTTTAGTTGTAGAGAATAGCCACACAATTGTATCATTAAATTTGATGTCACAGAGAAAAATGTTGTAATAGTTTGCAAACTTATCAAATTCTTCATTGCAGGTGGACAAATCCTGTTCTACATTCACAAATTAAGAAACTCGTACGCTCACATTTTTGCAATTGCTGCAGTGAATATGGTGCAAAACGCATTTACACACCTGAATCAAAAAATGTGAAGTCACAGAGAAATTTTGCTAATCCGCAAATCAGTATGTGAATTCATCCAATGAGAGTTGCACACTTGTAGACTATTTTCTAACAAATGTCTTATATATTTTTCAATTGCCTGTTGAATATTATAGGATGTATTTTTAAAAAGTTTGAATGTTTTGGAAGTGAAATATGAAGGGTGAAAATGGATTATTGAATTTTTATTAATGAAAATGTTTTTTTGAAATATTTTGAATTGAAATATTCACAGCTTAAATATTCAACCATGTCAAATGTGAGCCAAAAAAGTCCTAAAAATACAATGCATTAAAATGCAAGCATGGTTAATGCAATGCATATTTTTTTCAAGTGCAATTCAACAGGCTTTTTGTTTCAAAAACATTTGGCATTATTTTACTTCCATAAAAGTGTCTGCTAAATGATTAAATGTAAATTTAGAAGACTTTGGGACAGCATCGCACAATCTGTGGAATCTTCTGGTTAGCAGTCAAATGCTGTTCACATGCTCAACTGCTTCTTTTAATCACTGAAGTCTTTTGGAGTGTCCCAGAGGATTTTGATTAGAAGGGTGAAATCTCTATGTGAGATGGAATAACTTCTGAAGAAAAGTAGACCTGGCTAGTTTTCATTTTCCTGTGTTTTTTACTTTGCTCAACATGTGATGTGTGTTCCTGCTCGTCTCCTGCTGTGCGTTCTACTGAGCCTGTGAATATGTGCATACATGCATGCTTTTATGAATATGATAATAGCATGTGTTCAACAGCTGGATGGACAGATGTCTTCCATAAGCCCACGTGTTGGTAAACGTGTGATGGCCTACTCGAGGGTCGATGCTGCAATGCATTAGGGCCATGTTTTCTCTCTTTTTCTCTTATTTGTCTAATCCCTCTTCCTCATTTCTCAGATCATACATCAGGACTGTGTTACTGCTCCACTTATCTGTTGTTGTTTAAAATAAATCTGAGTTGTAGGCCTAGAATATCTATGTTACTATGAGAATACTGCATGCCATTATGTTGTATGTAAATTCTTGTATTAACTGGAAGTTTGTTCCGAGGTTGTTTGTTGAACATTAAGCAAATACAATAGAGTTATATTTTATGTGATGTATGTATGTATGTTGATCAAAATTTATATGTGAATACAAGCTTAAATTATATCTGTACATCATTTAAATTGTCTCTTCAGAAGACTTGTGAAACTTTTTAACCCAGAGTGTTACTGTCAGGATTCCAGCTGATCCACACACTCCTCCCACTCATTCACTCACTCCTCCCACTCATTCATTCACTCGTTCATTGTCACCTGAGTTTTAATCACCATCACCTGCACCTCATCATTCCACCACCTTTATATACCACACTCAGTCTCACACTCATTGTCTGGTCTCGTCGATTCATGACATACAGACTCTCCCATGCTACAACCAGAGACTTACCTGCTACTTACCTGCTGCTCTCCTGAATGCCATTGGACTGTCTTCATCCCCGTATGCCTTCTTCAGTCTCCAGCCATCCAACGGCAACCCTTTCCAGTGACTACCCATCTGCATCTGAAAGAGAGACTCTGATTACCCAGTGGATAAGTTCTCATTCAATTATCATCTGTTTGAATACTCACCATAACTCCGTCTGCTTCTGCTATTCTGAAAATAAACACTTAATCACTTACCACCTGTCTGTCTCCTGTATCATCCGTGACAGAAGACCAGACCAAAAATGCAGAACCCAACGGAGCCTGTGGAAAATCCATCACCCGATCCATTCATGGAACTCGTGCAAGCTGTTCGACAGACTCTACTTCCCTCACCACCAGTTAATCCGCCCATAATTCCCGAGGATATCCTTCACTCTGCCCGTCGACTGCCACTTCCGCAAACACCCGCTGCTTCGTCAGCTGCCTCTGCAAGTCCCATGGCCCGACCAGCGACATTTTCCGGAGAGGCGGAGGATTGCAGCGGTTTTTTGCTTCAAGTTTCACTTTATTTCCAAATTCAGGCACATCAATTCACCAACGATTCATCTCGCGTAGCTTTTGTCATCTCCCTGCTATCCGGCCGAGCCCTCCAGTGGGCTCAGTCCCTGTGGAATTCAGATTCACCCGTGATTAAATCACTATCAAGTTTTATTCAACACTTCAAGGAGGTTTTTGGACAGACTGTCTCGGATTTAACGGTACACGATCAACTATTCAATCTTCGTCAAGGCAAATCTTCTGTGAGTACATATGATCTTCGATTCCGCACACTGGCGGCCTCAAGTGGCTGGAATGAAACTGCATTGATTACTGCCTTTCGTCATGGCCTCAATCCGAACATCAGACAGTTAGTTGTGGTCTACGAGGATTCGTTGGGAATTGAAAGTCTCATCCAGAAAACTCTCAGAGTGTCTCAACGTCTAACTGCCTGTGAAACCCTCGCTACCGCTGTACATCCTCCGCCCTCGGCTCCATCAGTCGCTCCTCCAGCACCAGAGCCAATGCAAGTCGATTCCACGCATCTCTCGCCCACGGAACGACAGCGACGTATTCAGCACCACCTCTGCCTATACTGTGGGGGTGACGGACATCTCATCAACGCCTGTCCTATTCGCCTGTCCTATTCGAAGATCCAAGGTTTCCGTTTGTTCTACTTCCATCGAGAGTCCCGAGGTTCAACACCAGGTGGAAATTCCAGTGGAGTACAGGGCGTTCCAGGATGTCTTTAGCAAGCAGTTGGCAACCAAACTTCCACCCCATCGTCCATGGGACTGTGCTATCGACCTGCTACCTGGAGCTACTCTATCTAAAGGCCGTGTATACCCTCTGTCCATCCCGGAGCAGAAGGCCATGGAGGAGTATGTGGAGGAAGCCCTCAAACAAGAGTACATTCGTCCATCTACATCCCCTGCCGCTTCCAGCTTCTTCTTCGTGGCAAAAAAGGACGGAGGCTTGCGGCCGTGCATTGACTATCGCCATCTCAACTCTCAAACAGTAAAGTTCAGTTATCCCCTTCCTCTGGTCCCAGCAGCTTTGGAACAGCTGCGTGGAGCCCGCATCTTCTCGAAACTTGATCTCCGCAGTGCATATAATCTGATCCGAATTCATCGGGGTGATGAGTGGAAGACGGCATTCATCACACCCTCTGTACACTATGAGTACAGAGTAATGCCTTTCGGACTGTCCAACGCCCCAGCAGTCTTCCAAGGGTACATGAATGAAGTCTTTCGAGAATACCTTAACAAGTTTGTGGTGGTCTACATAGACGACATACTCATCTATTCCTCATCTCTTTCTGAACACCAACACCACGTCTCTTTAGTCCTGGAGAAGCTGCGAGCTCACAAGCTCTATCTCAAACTTGAGAAATGCGAGTTTCACACCACTTCTGTTCAGTTCCTGGGTTACATCATCGACCAACATGGAGTTCAGATGGACCAGAGGAAGGTGGAAACAATCCAGAACTGGCCTCAACCCTCTACGGTAAAGGATCTCCAACGTTTCCTAGGGTTTGCCAATTTCTACCGAAGATTCATCAATAATTACAGTCACATCAGTTCTCCATTGACTTCTTCCCTCAGAGGCCGGCCCAAGTCTCTGTCCTTATCCCCCGAAGCCATTTCAGCCTTCGAACAACTTAAAGAAGCCTTCCAGACCGCTCCCGTTCTAGTTCATCCGAACCCTGAGATCCCTTTCGTCGTGGAGGTGGATGCCTCCTCTACCGGAGTTGGAGCGGTCCTATCACAGCGGCAGGGTGATCCTCCCAGACTCCATCCATGTGCCTTCTCCTCTAAGAAGCTGTCCCCGGCGGAGCGGAATTACGATTTTGGGAATCGGGAACTGCTCGCCATCAAGCTGGCGTTAGAGGAGTGGAGGCACTGGCTGGAGGGAGCAAACCATCAGTTCGAGGTCATCACCGACCATCGCAATCTGGAGTACCTCAGAGAAGCGAAGAGGCTGAATCCTCGCCAAGCCCGATGGGCGCTCTTCTTTACCCGTTTTGACTTCCTCGTATCCTACCGACCCGGTTCTAAGAACTGTAGGGCAGATGCTCTATCCCGTCTACATCATCCATCATGTGAAGACTCTCTCCCTGAACCTATTCTCCCTCCAGCCGTGTTTGTAAACCCGATCGTCTGGGACATCGACCAGCAGATATCCCAAGAGAACCGCCTTCATCCCGCTCCGCCGGGAGGTCCAGAGGGGTGTGCTTTCGTTCCACGTCACCTTCGTACGGCCCTTCTGGACTCTGCTCATACTACTCCGGGCTCTGGACATCCAGGTAGCAGGCGTACCCTCTCGCTCCTCAGTAACCGGTACTGGTGGCCAACCATCTCTCAGGATGTTTCCTGGTACGTCAAAAGATGCTCAGTCTGCGCTGTTACCAACACTCCCAGAAGACTCCCGGAAGGCAAGCTTGTCCCTCTCCCGCTTCCACAACGTCCTTGGTCTCACATCGGAGTAGACTTCATGACGGACCTTCCCAGGTCCAACAACCATACCTGTGTCCTCGTTGTGGTCGATCGATTTTCAAAGGCCTGTAAATTGATCCCCTTGCCTGGACTCCCTACCGCCTTTGAAGCCGTCGAAGCCCTCTTTAATCACGTGTTCCGAAACTTCGGCATCCCAGAGGACATAGTGTCCGACCGAGGTCCACAGTTTGTATCAAGAGTTTGGCGAGCTTTCTTCAAGCTTCTCAGAGTTACGGTCAACCTGTCTTCTGGATACCATCCTCAGACTAACGGCCAGACTGAGCGGAAGATTCAGGAGATTGGACGTTACCTGCGAACCTATTGCCACCAGTACCAGGACAGCTGGAGCCAGTACCTTCCGTGGGCCGAGTACGCCCAAAACTCCCTTCGACAGTCCACCACCGGACTCACCCCCTTCCAATGTATCCTCGGCTATCAACCTCCTCTCTTCCCTTGGTCCGGTGAGCCGTCAGATGTACCAGCAGTGGATTACTGGTTCCAGCAGAGCGAGGGGGTATGGGACTCGGCTCACGTGCACCTACAGCAGGCAGTGCGGAGGCACAAGGACCAAGCAGATCGTCATCGTCTGGAACCATCTCAGTATGTGCCGGGACAGAAGGTGTGGCTTTCGACCCGGGACATTCGCCTCCGCCTGCCTTGCCGTAAGCTGAGTCCTCGATACATCGGTCCATTCACCGTGCAGAGGCAGCTGAACGAGGTCACTTACAGACTCAATCTCCCTCGACAGTACCGGATCTCACCGTCATTCCATGTGTCACTGTTGAAACCCTTCACTGAACCTGTCACTTCTCCTCCCACAGAACCTGACCCGGCCATCGAACCTCCTCCTCCTATCCCGGTAGAGGACGAATCCATCTACAGAGTCCGTACCATCTTGGACTCGCGGCGACGAGGTCCTCGGCTGGAGTACCTAGTGGACTGGGAGGACTACGGTCCTGAGGAACGGTCGTGGGTTCTTCGGGACGACATCCTGGACCCAGCTCTCCTTCAACAGTTTCACACCAATCATCCCGATCGTCCAGCTCCCAGGCCCCGTGGCAGACCTCGTCGCCGAACTCATCCCTCTTCTCAGTCGTCAAGAGCCGCCTCGGAGGAGGGGGGTACTGTCAGGATTCCAGCTGATCCACACACTCCTCCCACTCATTCACTCACTCCTCCCACTCATTCATTGTCACCTGAGTTTTAATCACCATCACCTGCACCTCATCATTCCACCACCTTTATATACCACACTCAGTCTCACACTCATTGTCTGGTCTCGTCGATTCATGACATACAGACTCTCCCATGCTACAACCAGAGACTTACCTGCTACTTACCTGCTACTCTCCTGAATGCCATTGGACTGTCTTCATCACCGTATGCCTTCTTCAGTCTCCAGCCATCCAACGGCAACCCTTTCCAGTGACTACCCATCTGCATCTGAAAGAGAGACTCTGATTACCCAGTGGATAAGTTCTCATTCAATTATCATCTGTTTGAATACTCACCATAACTCCGTCTGCTTCTGCTATTCTGAAAATAAACACTTAATCACTTACCACCTGTCTGTCTCCTGTATCATCCGTGACAATTAACATCACACTGAAAACTTAATTCATAAGGATTGCTTGTACAATATCTTAAAGGGATAGCTCACCCAAAAATGAAAATTTGACAGTTGACGGTAGCCATTGATTCCATAGTATTTCTTTCCTATTACTATTACTAGTCAATGGCTACCGTCAACTGTTTGATTACCAACATTCTTTAAAAGTATCTTTTTTGTTCAACAGAAGAAAGGAACTCATACAGGTTTGGAACAACTTGAGGGTCAGTAAGTGATGACAGAATAAAAAATTTTGGGTGAACTTTTTATGTTGTTGGTTAAATGGACTTTTAAGAGAGGGACAGAAATCTCTCCGAAATAAATATTTAATCCAAAATATCTTAATTTATGTTTTGAAGATGACAAGATACAAAAGTCATACATTGGAGTCATACATGAGGTTGAGTAAATTATAAATTTTCATTGGAATCACTTTTTGTACCCTATTTTCATTACCAATTTAAGTATTTTAAGGAGACAGTGCAAAACCCTTGCAATGCATTTCCATTCACATCTGTGTTCACTTTCTTCTGTAAAGCAAGCACCACTGCAAATATTTGAGGTTTTTGATCATAGAAAAATCCTACAAATATGCTTTCTACATGATTCTGAGGTGAGTATATGATGAGATAATCAAATTACAGATTTTCCATATATTACATTTTTCAATTTTCCAATGTAGCCATTATCACTTGATATGTAGCAGAATGTTTTCCCAGAAAATCAAGAGTGAGTGTTTATTTAATCTTTTAATATTCCGTTTTGGCTAGCGAGTCTAAAGGTAATCCTGCTCTTTTCGTCAGACCTTTCATTTAATTCATTACTTGTGCAACTGAATGGTTCTGAGTGTTCAGTTGTTCTGCAGGCTTAATTATGAGGGTGAAAACCCATCAGTCAGTTTTCTAATGGAGCACACACACTGACTTCACATCCTCTACAGCCACAACCAAAACATCAATTACTCTTGTTCACGCCTGTTTGGATGGTGCTCTTGAAAGAGGGGAAACAGTTAAGAGGCTCATTTTCTCTGAATCTATTTTCATTTCTCCGAGTCAATTTACTTTATTAGGATCCGTTTATCTGTTTTCTATCACTTTCTATCTGTTCATCTCTCCCAGTTTCTCCCTCCCTGCTCTCTGCTTTCTCTTTCTCTTCTGGTTCATATCCATAGGTATCACTTTGTGTCAGTGGGGACAGAACTTTCTTTCTTTCCTTTTTTTTCTCTTACTTAAGCACAAATTGAATCTATTAGACTGAGATTGTATCTATTATACTATAATTTATTAAAACAAAGGACCCAAACCCATTTAAACTGCATGAGAATTTGTTTTTATTAAGCAATTTTATTTGAAAAATTAAATAATTGGCATTTATGTTGTTACTCTATACTGTATAGAGTCGTATAGATACTGTAAGGCAAAGCAAATGCTGAAAATATATTATGTTAAATATTAGCTCTGTATAAAGTGCATCTTTTTTGAACACAATATTAATGCTATTAAGTATTACGTTTATTTGTATAGCGCTTCTTACGATAAATATTATTCAAGAGCAGTTTTACATTTAATTTGAGAGCCATAAAAACACATTTTGTAATGTTCCTGTGCAGATCCAAGTTTGAAAATCCTGTCTATGATCTGTCCTATGAAAAAATTATTTTGACGTAAATACTATATTGGCTTTTTAGGGCAACATGATTGAAACAATTACCACAAATAAATTAAAACACAAGTCTTATTATATTACAGAGATTTGCTCCTCGAATAAATCTTGTTTAAGCATGTTTAAACAATGTTGCTGGAAAATAAGATGTATTTATTTATTTATTTATTTTGTAGTGTACATCCCTGCTGTGGCATGTCCCCATCCCCCATGTCATAAATCATAAATGATAAATGATGCCATCATCCCCATCACCTTTCTATCAGAATATTTTCCTCTACAAATAAATGGCAGGTGGTGGACATCACCTGCATCTTAGGAAAAAAGCCTCTCTCCTCCTCTGAGCCGCTGGAGCAGGAAAAAGCAATTACTGTGACCTCCAAAGCCCACACTGGGGTAAATAACTCACCATCAGCGAGCGCTGAGAGTGTGGCAAAGTGTGACGGGCGCACATACACACTCCCCTCTCATATGCCAGCCTTTAATAAGAAACTCCTTTCTCCTGTGAAACATGTGTCCTCTCCTTTGTAGCCCTCTCCATCTTTACCCTTCATTCCCTACCCTCCATTTTCTCATGCCCGTGTACATTATTCTTTTTTCTCGCTCTCTTTTTTCACCCCCGTTCTCCTTCAATCTCTAATGCAGCTGAGCTCCATCACTCTTCCCTACACACCTCACCCCCTCCCTATCCCTCTCATTCTCTCTGTGATAAGGAATCGGTCGGTCTGCAGCTATGTGGATTTGTCTTCTGTGAGCTGGGGAATGATTGTGTAGTTGTCAGTGAGTACCAGGCTACTGATATAAATCTTAATATCCTACTTAAGGCATTGATTCATCATTCAACTGATTTATTAACTGGACCTCTCCGCTAATTCATCAAATAAATACCAGCTCAAATACAGAACAGCCATACAGCCAATTAAAGCATTTTATTTATGTTTTTGCTGTCTCTTTTTCTTATAGTGGTAGTAGTGTCTTCACACTGAAAAATATAATTAGACCTAGTGCACATCATGATGTACTTGCTCACCAAAAACAAAAAATGAAGTCTTGAAAGTTGGACTCAATAGCTATAGCTTTGCCTATAGCTGGATGGGTTCTGGGAGAAACGCCTAGTGTTCCTGAAGCTCAAACAGTATTGCATAAATAGGTGTAATTCCCAAGGAAGAAATTAATTGGTATCTTGCATGTAGCAATGAAAGTAACTTCATCTTCCAAATACATAAATGTCAATGTACAAAAATCATAGAGTAGATGGCCAAGTGTGCAGTGTAAATACTCTTTGTATAGTACATATTTTGAGATTCAGTAAGGGATAACACAAGGGCTAAATACACAATGAACTACTGAACAAACTGGAAACAACTGGTCACAATCAGCAACATTTTATTGTCGATGCAGGACCTCCGACAGTACATTTCGAAAGTACATTCCCTGCAGACCTTGACCTTTTGGTGGACTCCATGAATTGACATGATGCTGGCATGAAAGAGCTGCACAAGCATCAAAAACAGTTACAAAGAGGATTCAGTGTGTGTGCTCTTTGATTTTGTTTTAACCCAAGCAATAATGCAAAAACAGCATGTATGTGTGTGCTGTTGTGTGTGTGGCTCACATATGCCCTTTCGTTATTGGGACAAAATGTCTCCATAAAGATGGTAATTTCCGAAATCCTTGTACTTATGGGGACATGTTTTGGACAAGTTTTTCTGTGATGGGTAGGTTTAGGGGATAGAATACAGTTTGTACAGTATAAAATGTTTTAATAAAAATAAAAAAAAGATCCCATAAAACATGAAAACCCAACGAGAGTGAGAGAGAGAGAGAGATTGATTGAGATTGATTGATGAAATCAGTATTAGGGTTGTGCCGATAGACAAATAGTATGTATCGTGTATCGACGATAGTCAGAGATATCGCTGATGGCAGATGCCTTTGACGATATCAAGATGATAATTGGCTCGTTTTACCATTAATATATTAACTATTATTATTATTAATATAAAGCTAGTATTGTTATTAAATTTGCCTTGCCTAAATTCATAATGACATCACCACATAACGCTTGAGACATCACCGACATGCGCGTATGAGGACTCTAAGAAAATGTTTTTAAAATAGACTAAAAAACTACATCCCACATCAAAATTTAATTGGAAGGTGATCCATTCACAAATTGTCAAGAGTGCTTGTTTTAACAGAAGCATTATTCTTTTACAGATCCACGATGAAACCGGAATTGGTCGTCAGTATTTTGTTTTCACAGCACATTAACAATACATTTAATGACACTAATAACACCAAAAACAATACAATTACAAAATAATAATAACATCGCTAAAATTATATATATTTAGTTCACGAACACAGCACAATCTGTGATGCCATCTGTGAAAATCAAAAGCAGCTTCAAACACTTGTTTAACAAGAAATATTCTTCAAATTTTTTCACTGTCATTAATGTAGGTCCACAAGAGAAATGTTAAGCTAGTAAATTAAGATAGTTGCTATACCGTTATATCCATCGTTATCTTTGATAGAATGCGGTGTTAATGCAGCGACAGATGCTGAAAGCTCAGTCCGTTTCTGCTTTCACTTTCAGGTAATGAGGAATTTTTCAAGGAATTTTCACGTTCTTAACCCGATTATGCTGAATAAACTGACAATGCATGTGGTCATGTAAATGCATTAACCTGTTTTCCTTTATCTGAGTCAAGTCATAAGTTTAAAGGGCACCTATTATGGCATTTAAAATGTTCCTAATATTGTTTTGGGAGTCCCCAATAACAGTTTTACAAGCATGCAATGACAAAAAACACTTCTGTTGTTTTATAATATGCATTTATTTTTACCTGATTTGCTCAGTGACTCCCATATGAATCGTTCTACGACTAATTTTTCCAAACCCCGCCTTTGCGTGACGCTAATCTGATTGGTCAGTGATTGGTCAGATGACCCAGTCAGTTGTGATTGACAATGTGTGTATAAGTCAAATGTGTTTACAGAGATACTTCTATTGGTTAACACGGAGTACAGTGTACAATGCTTTTATCAATTACATTGTGTTATAATAATAGTGCAACGCTTTGTAGTAAAAAATTCAAAATAAGAGAAGGAATTTAAGTTGTTATGTCAGCGACCATAGCCCAAAGTTCAGTGGTAAAGCACATTCAGTCTTTGTTTGCGTTAGCCCAACGCATAAACATATTGATAATGCAGTACTACGAGGTTTTGCTCTATTCTTTATGACAACTTCAACTACAACGACAAACACTTCACATATTTCAATACAATTGACATTGAAGACTAAAGAAGCTACGCTGTGCGTACACAACACACAAAATAATTATTGAGCATGCTACATAAAACATAAAAGAAACAATTATTAATATTAATAATACTTACAGGTTGTGATTCGGAGGAGGAAGCTGATCCAAATAAACTTGGTACTGAACCTTCCTTCAATATCAGCCGGCTCGCGAATCCACATTTTACAGCATTTATGTTTGTGAAGCAATCATCTTCAAAATGATGCGAACAAAGCACAAGGTCCGGGCCTACGTATACTTCTGTGGTATAGTTGTATATATGAACTGTAGCCACTTAGTCTTCAAATGCTCCTCCCTGGGCAGATGAAAAAAGTTCGCTTTTGTGTCGCACTTCAGAACACTTGTGTGTTGAATGAGGACGCTGTGTCTCATCGACATGATGTTTTCAAGTATTCCCTGGCGTCTACGAGCGCAATAAGTGGGCGTATCTTATTCAAATAACTTCTCAAGTTGACGTCATCTAGACACAGAAAAAGCATCGTTCGTCTATCGATTCATATCAGCGACTCAGAGTCGACTCTTACTTTTGAGAGACAATAACTTTGTATACGGTGAGCTTTCATATTTAAAACTTTGCAGGATGTTTTTGTTCACTTAGATCTGTTACACACTACATGAAAGGTAATTTTCAAAAATCCATAATAAGTGCCCTTTAAGAATAAACCGATCGATTCAGGAGATTTTTGCCCCTTACTCTGATTTCACCCGCCATTTAACTCCCTGCAACTCCTCTTTGGGATTATTGAAGTGCGTATTATGTAAAGGAGGTAGGCACTGGTAGGAGGACACATCGCAAACTCCGACTCTTTCTTGACCCATGACATTTTTAAAACGTGTTTTCATCTTGTGCAGAAGTAGGCCTACAGTCAAAATGCTGCATCTGCAACAGCATGAGAGGATAATGTGTGTCCGTAAATTTCCCGCTGACATGTTGAAATACTCTGAGTCAGATACAAAAATGATTAGGATTTTTTTTACCACACTATACCAGGAAATAACCTGATTTAGCCCATTAATAAATGCTCCTCTGCTAGCAAAATAGAAAAAGATTCTCATATATAAAACGAAGTAATAAAACAAGCAAATTAATGAGTAAGCAAGTTAATAATCAAATAAGTAAGCCCCGCCCCCCTCACGATAATATGTTTTTTTTTGCCGATCTTACAGGCTGATGATAGGACGATATGAAAATGGAGCATATCGCCCTAAAACTAATCAGTCTTATCATGTGGGAGAAACTTGACAAAGTTGTCACACCACGAGACATGCAGCCAGCATATGAGGAACCTTTATTGCCTAAAAGCCACAAAGGATCCAAGCAATCCCATTCCTCAGTGCTTGCTTATAAGGCTGATAACAGACCCTGCCATGGTGACCTTTTCATCAAAAAGGAGAGCAAGTCTCTCTTGGACTTCCTACCAGACTGACCTGAAAATGTCAGTGATTTTTCAAAGCCATGTATTCCAACAAAGAGTCTTATGGAATTCTCCATGGGGCATTATCTTTACTGGCCTTAAGAAGAGTAACTTTCTGAATGGATTGAATCACATAGGCCTAATCTGACTGTGGTATTGATTTCAAAGATTCGTTAGCTTACAATCAATGGCCATGCAAAGAGGTCAGTTTTAGGTCATAACCTCTTACCCAGAGTGCTCTTTTGGGAGTCTGGGTTTCAGGCAAGAAGTGAATTGATCACCGGTTATTTTTCTGGTATGCTCAGGAAACAAAATAAATCTACACGGCACAACGAGAGTCACAGATGGCCAGACACAATGCTGCTCAAAATGTACCAATTCTTGTCAAAGCCTAACAGTTACTGCACATGCTGAGGGGTTAAGCAGTCATGCTATTTTCTTTTCTCTAGAGACAATTTTCAGTCTTATCTGTACTGTTTCTTTATAAAAAAAATGTCCGCAATAGTTGGGAGAGCATTTCCTCTCACCTTTACTGGCCTACTTAAGGTCTGGAATTAAAGTGGAATTGAGGCATATTAAAATGAACAGAGGAGAAGCATGAAGAAGAGTTAACTAAGCTCAAATCAAAACCTTCACTATATTTCTCAACTAGCGTGACAGCTAAAGTCCAGTGACACCTCAATCCAATAATAAGTGATATCTATCAAAGTCTTTATGAAGGATTTTTATAGGAGTAGGAAATATAAGAGGAATAAGAGTTCAAAGGTGAAGGCCCTTGCCAATAACATAAGCTCTGTGGAGCTCTTATGCATCATTCAGTAGTCATATGCGTAATGAAGGGTCACATATGCTAATGAAGGCCTTTGTTTCATTTTCCTGTGGGAAATGGATAGGGCTGTGAGTGACGCTCCTGATATCTCAGTGCTTTTTATTCGCTCATATCTATTTGCAGTCCTTTGAATATGGAAAATCATTGATCACACTATTTAACCTATCAATAACAGCCCTATAAAAATAAGGCATATAATCCTATTTTCTGCAAGAAGTAAAAGTAGTTGGATTTATTATTTTGTATTTTTGTGTCCTTTATCCAAAAGACACGCAGGCATGAAAATGGGTAGACTTTTGGCATTTAAGCCGTGAATATTTTTATCTTTCAAGTTATCTTTATCAAGTTATCTTTACAAGTTACCATGCCTATAGATTGAAAAACAGTATTTATATAGTTTTTACCTCTTAGCCACGAAGCGCCCGCGCCCTCAGATCACTTGGACGTGGCTGTGGTTACAAGAGTTAAAAACGATTTAAATACTGTTCGTTTTCTCACACAAACCGCTCGTTTCGTGTCTTAGGCCATCAATGTGTACTTACATTTACGAGTCATTAAATCATGTGTAATTTGGACTTCTCTGTGCATGCTCTTTGAGGTGGTGACCGTAGACCTGCATTATATGACTGACAGACAAGAACGGTTTGACCTAAAAATATCAGAATTGAAACTACTGTGGAAACAAAGACACCTACATCTTGGATGCCCTTGAGGTAAGCTAAAACATACCAAAAATTAATTTCAAATTGAACTATCCCTTTAAAGTCTTATCCATAAACTCACTCTCTCACTTTTATTATCATCAACATACACAGTGAATTAGACAAAAACACTCATTACAACTAACGTTAATCTCGAAACGTTTCGACTTTAATCTCTTCTATATACTTATCTTAACTGTGGTCTCCTCTCTTCCCTCAGCAATTACTCTCCACCTCTGTGCAGGGGCGTAGGAGCAATTTTGAACCTGGGGGGGACAGTAAATGCTAGGGGGGTCCGGGGATATGCCCCCCCCCCTAGATTTTTTTTTAAAAAATAAACCATTAAATGCCACTTTCTGGAGAGTTTTGTCCAAAGAAATGGAGAAATTGAGTCTTACATGATAATTGAAAAACTGCAAGGTTAAGAGCATATATTGTTGTAGTATCAACAGGTATTAGGACATTTCACATTTACATTACTGTTAATCAGTCATGTATTGATTAACTCAAATAAATGGTTGATTTAATTTCCATTAACCACTGAGCTTAGCCCTCAAGGATAGATTGAAAAATAAAATCAATCTATCCTTGTGGAAAGGTTGTTTGGTAGCTAAAAGTAGGTCTAGCAAGTCTTACATTTCTGTAATTCACACAGATCAAACACAAATATGCTGACTGAATAGATTGCTAGTTTATTTTGAGTAGTCAGCTAGCAGTTCTCTTGGCAGTTTGCTGATAATCCGGTGTCTGATTGACGGTCTTACTGTCCAATGATTCTAAGTGGTCTTGGAAATGATTGGCTGGAGTTTTTCGAGTCCTGCCCGTTCCACAGATGATTAAATTGATTAATTTTCATTTCGGTGCTTCTAACTCAGTGACTGTAAGTGGGTTATGAATAGGATTTCAAGTGATTTTGAAAAAATGAGCAAAAAAGAGAATCACAAACCCCACCTTTAACAGAGATGATTAAAACAAAAGAAAGGTGCAAGAATGTTCAAAACAAACAAGAGAGGTGGCTGAGGACTTGTTGACAAATAAATAATTCAGCAGATTTATGAGTTTAGACTGGAGCTGAAAATAAAAAAGCAAAAGGAGATCAAAGAAAGGTCACATAGAGAGGATGAGAGAGAAAATTCTGGAAAAGGGTCAACCATAATTTGAAAAACCCTGCATGGTGCAGATTGCATGGAGCAGAGTGATATCATCATCCAGTCAGCGTGCACTATACATAGAAGAGTAAACTAATGTATTACTTCATCCATTCATAAACAAACAAACAATCAATCAACAAACAAAGATGACCGTGGAAGGTTAAGTTTAATGTATAAACACAGACAGTATAAGCTAATTATAACGACAAATAACTCATTGCTAAAAAAATTATGAGCAAACTTAGTATGTGACACTGACTATGGGCACAATTAATATTTTGATTATCACAGCTATAATTATAAGCATCATTATCCCAGGCAGCATTAATAATGATGACTATGTAGGCCAAATCAAAGCACTTTATTTTCACTATCAGTATGTAGAAAGGTTATCTTTTTATTAATAACAATGAGGTAAACTAACTTCATTCTTTGTACAATCTTTTTTAATCTCCATCCTTAACTGAAATTTGTTCAATTTATTAGGTAGCAAGTCTGATGCTTGGTAGTACATTACTGTCATTGTAATCCATTTAGTCGGAGCAAAGTGATGTTCAGACTCCAAGTTGGTGTTGAGGGAATTCTGTCTGCATGCACCTTACCAAATGCTTCCCTACTGTGCGAAAGAGCATTAGCAACACTGCCTGGATGCATCAGCCGTTATTATCACCTTTAAGCCTGAAACTTAATGACGTCCTCCACAGATGCCGATTCTGCAGTTGCAACAGCAACATGGCAACTTGTATAAATATGTAACGAGGACACTGAGGCTGAGTGAGAATCCATGTGCGGAAGTTTATTAAAGACAATTTCCACAAACAAATACAATGAGGCAGGCAGAGGGTCAAAACCAAGGTAGCAGTCAGATCTTTCAACATACAAAGGGGAATTCCAAAAGGCAAGAGTGAGTAGACATCAGTCCGATCAGGCAACCAAAACAAAAGGAATAATCCAGAAAATCGAGAAACAGATAACCAGGCAGAATCATACACCGTAGACAGGCAGGATCAACAGGAAATAACGCTCGGTAAGGCAGGTAAACTGGCAATACTTCGCAATGAGTACAAGAATGGTCTCTGGTTAAATAGCAGTCAAACAGGAAATGAGTGAAGCAGAGGGAGTGGAACACAGTCAGTACTCAGGTGAGGGCTCCCTCTGCTGGTTTGGCATTACAGAACCCCCTCCTTTAGGAGCGACTCCTGGAGCTCGACGTGGGCGTCCCCGTGGTCGTGGCGCTGGTCGGTCAGGTCTGGCTCGATGAAATTCTTCGATGAGAGATGGATCCAAAATGTCCCGGGCGGCTACCCACGATCTCTCCTCAGGTCCATAGCCCTCCCAGTCCACCAGATATTGGAGCCGACCCTCTCTTCGTCTTGAGTCTAGTAACTCATTCACTTGATAAGCAGGAGTTCCATCAATGTTCAATGGAGGTGGTGGTTCTGGGGTCTCATGGCCAGGGTCAGCATTCGGGTGGGCCGGTTTGAGGAGGGAGACATGGAAGGAGGGAGAGATACGGTAATTCTCAGGAAGCTACAATTGGTAAGTTACCTCATTAATTCTCTTGAGAATCTTAAAAGGGCCAACATACCTTGGACTGAGCTTCCTGCTTGGCAGCCGTAACTTGATGTTCTTTGTCGAGAGCCAGACCTGTTGTCCTTGTTGGTAGGGAGGATGTGGGCGACGTTGTCTGTTGGCCTGGAACTCCTGTGTTCTCACGGCCCGCTGGAGACGGACGTGTGCACTGTCCCACACTCTCTCGCTACGTTGAATCCAGTCGTCCACCGCTGGGACGGAGGAAGGTTCGCCAGACCACGGGAACAAGGGAGGTTGGAACCCCAGGACGCACTGGAAGGGGGTCAGGCCTGTGGATGTGTGCGTGAGAGAGTTCTGAGCATATTCTGCCCAAGGTAGAAACTCAGACCATCGATGTTGTTCTCGACTGCAGTAGGTTCGTAGGTATCTGCCGATTTCTTGGTTGAGGCGTTCAACTTGGCCGTTGGCTTGAGGATGATATCCTGACGTGAGACTAACGTTGATATCCGATTGTTTGCAGAAAGCTCTCCAGACTTGAGAAGTGAATTGTGTGCCTCGATCGCTGACAATATCTTCTGGGAGACCATATACTCTGAAGATATGGTGGAACAGGGCTTGGGCTGTTTCCATGGCGGTAGGTAGTCCTTTTAATGGGATTAGACGACAGGATTTTGAGAAACGGTCTATAATGACTAGAATAATGGTACAATTGTCGGAGGGAGGTAGATCAGTGACAAAGTCTATGGATAGGTGGGACCATGGGCGTTGTGGGATGGGTAATGGTTGTAGGAGACCGGAGGGTAATTCTTTAGGGGTTTTGGACAGGGCACAGACTTGACAAGACTTTACATAAGCGGTGACCTCTTTGGCCATTGCAGGCCACCAAAATGAATTTTGTAGCAGACGAATAGTACGAGAAATACCGGGGTGGCCTGCACTAATGGAAGTGTGGATCCATTGCATGATACGTTGACGTAGACATAGTGGTACGTACTGTTTGTCATGAGGGCAGTGAGTAGGTCGTGGTTCACGTTGTTGTTCTTGTTGTAATTTCTCCATGATGTCCCAGGAAACTGGAGCGAGGATGACAGAGTGTGGAAGGATGGGTTCTGTGGTGAGATGTTCTGTGGGAAGGTCGTATCGTCTGGAGAGGGAATCTGCTTTACAGTTCTTACTGCCAGGCCGATAGGTTACTGTAAACTGGAAGCGAGTAAAGAATAAAGCCCAACGAGTTTGACGTGGGTTAAGACGTTTTGCACTTTTGATATATTCCACATTTTTGTGATCTGTGATGATTAGAAATGGGTGGACCGCCCCCTCCAACCAATGTCGCCACTCCTCGATGGCTGCCTTCATGGATAGCAGTTCCTTGTTCCCCACATCATAATTCCGTTCAGTGGCGGTTAGTTTCCTTGAAAAGAATGCGCATGGATGCAGTTTGCCTGGTTGACCGTGTCTCTGTGAGAGTACTGCCCCGATTCCACAGTCGGAGGCATCCACTTCTACTATAAAAGGTAAACTGGGGTCTGGGTGTTTCAGAATGGGGGCAGAGGTGAATCTTTCTTTCAGTGTGATAAAGGCATTGGTGGCTTCTTTATTCCAGCTTAGCTTTGTGGGTTTACCTCTTAGAAGTGATGTTAGGGGGGACGCTATGGTGCTGTAGTTGCGGATGAAACGTCTGTAGAAGTTTGCAAAGCCTAAGAATCTTTGTAATTCCTTGACTGTTACGGGTTGAGGCCATTCGGTGACTGCTTGAACCTTTAATTCATCCATTTTTACTCCATGGTGACTTATGTGGTAGCCTAGAAATGAGGTTTGATTAACATGGAATTCACATTTTTCTGCTTTTACATAGAGCTGATTTTCGAGTAATCGAGAGAGGACGATTTTAACATGGTTGATATGCTCTGCCTCAGACTTGGAGTAGATGAGAATGTCGTCAATATAGGCTACCACAAACTGGTTGAGAAGGTCCTTGAAGATTTCATTGATGAATGACTGGAAGATGGCGGGTGAGTTGGCCATCCCATACGGCATAACTTGGTACTCATAGTGCCCCCTGGTGGTGAGGAAAGCAGTTTTCCACTCATCACCTTCTCTTATCCTAATTAAGTTGTAGGCACTTCTTAAGTCCAGTTTAGTGAAAATGGTGGCTTCCTGCAGCTGTTCTAGTTCACAGGGTACTAAAGGAAGGGGATAACGAAATTTGACAGTCACATTATTTAGTCCTCTGTAATCGATGCAGGGTCTTAGTCCTCCATCCTTTTCAACAAAGAATAATCCTGCAGCTGCTGGAGATGTGGATGGACGAATAAAACCTGAGTTCAGAGCCTCTTCAATATAGTCTTCCATTGCTTGACTTTCGGTACGGGAGAGAGGGTAAACTTTGCTTCTGGGAGGCATGGCATTGGGAAGCAGATCAATAGCACAGTCCCAGGGTCGGTGTGGTGGTAGCTGTGCGGCCTTGGTTTTGCTAAAGACTTCAGAAAGATTGTAGTAATAGGCGGGGATGTTCACAGTCTTGAGGGTATCTGGACTTTCAATGCTGGTTGTGAGACATGGTTGGGGTTCAGTGGGGAAGCAGTGATTTAGACAAAATGTGGACCAATGAGTCAGCTCACCATGATACCAGGAAATGTCAGGGTCGTGAATAGATAGCCAGGGATGTTCCAGGATGATCTCAAATTTGGGAGAATCAACGATATACAATGTGATAGACTCTTGATGCAGCAAACCAACATTAAGTGTGAGAGTTTTTGTTTGATGAGTGATCCCCTCTCCAATGAGTGTGTCATCGATGGCCTTGATTTTGATAGGTGGGGTACATGGTTGCATGGGGATGTTATACTTCGTGACAATGTCCTTATTAATCAGATTCAGAGCAGCTCCAGAGTCAATCATCGCTGTTAATTCAAGAAACAATGTATCAGTCCTGAGAGTAATGGGTAAGGTAAATGATTTGTTACTGAGTAAGGAGAAATGTTCGATATTTACCCTGGGAGCAACTTGGGATTTGTGTGGACATCCTAGACTGCGATGGCCTGCTTCACCACAGTAAAAGCATAACTGATGTTGCCGACGCCTCTCCCTTTCCCCTTCAGAAAGTCGGGAGACGTTGAGTTGCATAGGTTCATCGTGAATGCGTGCCTCGACAGTGACTGGAATCTGTGAACTGCCCTGATTTCCCCTGCTGCCCTTGCGTTTCGGAGTTTGTCTCATGAGGTTATCAATTTTAATGGCAAGAGTGACAAATTCAGAAAAAGAGGAATTCTCTCCTTTACAAGCTAGTTCGGTTTGCAGTTCCATGTTGAGACTACGGTGAAACATGGCTTTTAAAGCGATATCATTCCAACCACTCTGTGCAGCAAGGGTTCTGAATTCAATACCATATTCAGCAGCGGTGCGGTTACCTTGTGTGATGTTAATGATTTGTGTTGACACATTTTTGCCTCCGGCAGGGTACTCAAACACTTCACGGAGTTGCTGGATGAAATAATCCACTGAATATCTGAACCGTGAATCAGAGTCCCAAACCGCTGCAGCCCAGTCGATAGCTCTCCCCGTTAACAACGTCATTAAGAATGCAAATTTTTTCTCCTCTGATTCGAATTTATCCCCTTGATGATCAAAGTACAGTCTGATTTGACGAATGAAGCCTTTACATTGTTCAGCAGAACCATCAAACTCTTCAGAGAGAGCAAAGCTTACCGTCTTTGGAGTGGGCTGTGGGAGTGATCGGCTGTAGTGCGTTAGATGTTCATTGACTGATAGGAGCTTGGTCAGTTGTTCCTGGTATCCTTTTAACATATCGCTTTGATAAGCGAATGCTGCTTGCAGGTTCGAAACTTCCGCTGGATTCATGGGAGGCGAAGTATTCTGTAACGAGGACGCTGAGGCTGAGTGAGAATCCATGTGCGGAAGTTTATTAAAGACAATTTCCACAAACAAATACGATGAGGCAGGCAGAGGGTCAAAACCAAGGTAGCAGTCAGATCTTTCAACATACAAAGGGGAATTCCAAAAGGCAAGAGTGAGTAGACAGGCAAAAGGTCCAAGCAAAAACATCAGTCCGATCAGGCAACCAAAACAAAAGGAATAATCGAGAAACAGATAACCAGGCAGAATCATACACAGTAGACAGGCAGGATCAACAGGAAATAACGCTCGGTAAGGCAGGTAAACTGGCAATACTTCGCAATGAGTACAAGAATGGTCTCTGGTTAAATAGCAGTCAAATAGGAAATGAGTGCAGAAGAAGCAGAGGGAGTGGAACACAGTCAGTACTCAGGTGAGGGCTCCCTCTGCTGGTTTGGCATTACAAAATAACAGCATGGAACTGACAATTTTAGAATACAATAGAATCAGCCCAGAAGGGCTAGAGACAAGTTCAGTAAACATAATAGAATAAAGTAGAATAGGCATGGTGACTTAAGTGAATACAATATGGTGACTTAAGTAAAGCGTAAAGTTTTAAGTGACTTCAAACAGCATAACATAAGGGCTATATGGTGACTTGAATAGAATAGAATGGAATAGAATAGAATAGGATAGAATAGAATAGAATAGAATAGAATAGAATAGAATAGAATAGTAAAAACATGGAAGGGTTAGAACATGGGGACTTGAATAGAATAAAATAGAATAGAAATTTAAGGGCTGGAACATGGTGACTTAAGTAAATAGAACAGCAGCACATAAGGGCTATAGCATGGTGACTTAAATAGAATAGAATAGAATAGAATAGCTATGGGAGGCATATAAAGGAAGAGGGGATGTGGATCAAAATGCAACACTTACAACTCAATTGGACTGCTGAAGCTTCGTCCTCATCACAATGGTTGTTGTCTACCTGCAATATACTTACCTTGCTATTTACCTGAATGAATAAACGTTGGTTATTGTTTCTCACTACTTCTGTGAGTCTGTGTTTCCTAGAATGCATTACAATAATTAATAATAATAATTTGTTACATTTATATAGCGCTTTTTCTGGGTACTCAAAGCACTTTACAGGAAGGGGGAATCTCCTCAACCACCACCAATACAATAGAAATGGCATGCAGGGCTAGAGTATGGTGATTTAATCAAACAGAATAGAATATTAATTGTTAATAAAAGAAAAGAAAAAGAAAAAATAGAATGAAATACCAAAGATTCTTTTAGTTTAAATCACCCTTGTGCTTTCCCTTGCAATGGTCATGAGAATGTTCAAAAACTGCTGGACTGTCAAAGTACTGCATCATAATAATGTGTCTTAATGATACACCTATGTCAAACTCAAAACTATGCGTGGATGCATACTTCAAAAATCCATTGAAAATAGTATGCATAGTTTAACACTTTGATTTATCATAAAATATACTATTCTAAGATAAGTGCTATTCAGCCTTTCTCTCCAAACATACAGTCAGTGAAGACACCCTTATACTCACTCATTCTGACATTCACATTTAACACAACACATTTATTTATTTTTGTCGTTTTGTTTATTTTTATTAAAGTAACATACAATTGTGTAATTGTGTTTATTCTCAGCTATGTATGTACACAAGGACAGTTTGCTGAGAATACACAGTTCTAGTTAAAATCTCAAATGCCTAGCACAACCTCAAAGCAGCAACTACAATGAACATTTAATCATGTCGTACCTGATACACAGCCTAGAGGCATCCCTAAAGACAAGTAAAGGTTCTTTACACGCAATGGCAGCTGAGAGAGGTGCCATCACCCAAATGACAGAGATGAAACAAGAGAGTGCGTTACGTCACTTTTTCTTCACACTGGACAGAAGAAGCACTTAAATAATCAACACTATTGTTTTCATACCTGTAATGACTGTCAGAGAGACAGCCACACATTTGCTGATACTCAAGTGAAAAGATTGTAGGTCATTACAAACGATTTGTGATGTTCACAGTTTAAAGAGTCCTATTGCATCTATTTTAAGTCATGTCAGAGTAAACTGCTTTAAAATGAGTAAAGGATAAAATTAATGGTGTTATTTAATGGTGATTGTCATCGTTTTAAATAAAATTTTGATCAAAAATTTTGTTTTTATAAAAATAAAATAGATGCTCTAAAATGATTGGGTCCAAAATTTTTATTAAAAATGGGTCGCAAATATCAGACATTTTGTAAATAAACCTTAAACACAGAGGTAAAGATATCCAATTTTATAGAACTTGTCTGTCATATATACACAGTCAACAAAAAAAACAAACAAAAAAAAACAAGCATTATAAAATACATAAAAAGTGAGAATATCTGAACAAATGATTCCAAAAATCCATTTTTGTGAGGGCAGTGGGGTCACAAAAAAGGGTGCCTGCAGAAACGCTGGCTCACAAACACATATATCAACCTCAGCCTATCTGTGGAGAGGAACGAAATTAGATTTTTTTTCATGGTCTGATACGGCGGTGTGTGGAAATGTGTGAGGCGTTTTATAATCACAGATTCTAGGATTGGATGTCAGAGAATGCTTGGGTGACGATCTATCACTGGTTCACC
This sequence comes from Semotilus atromaculatus, assembly GCA_031834385.1. Classification (NCBI taxonomy): domain Eukaryota; kingdom Metazoa; phylum Chordata; class Actinopteri; order Cypriniformes; family Leuciscidae; genus Semotilus; species Semotilus atromaculatus. The sequence continues at coordinate 20,836,200 of JAULUF010000007.1, forward strand.
ACTGACACGGGAAGTCTTTAAAAGAGATGACTTCAAATGAACTGAGCAGAGCTTCTGTTCTTTGGTCAATCACTGCCATGTTGGGGGGCTACACACATTCAGTTCTCATGAGGCCCACAAGTCAAAGAAGACCATTGGAGCACTTCCCCAGAAACACACATGAACAAGCTGTGTCTATTCCGAATGACTTACCTTGAGAAAACTTTCAGGAAGACCAACTGCTAACACAAACATACATAAACAAACACACACTTATCTACAAACACTAGACAGCTTTCAACTTCTTGCCTCGCAGACTGAATCTTTTTGCTATCTGCTGTTCAACTGTTCACTCTGAAGGGCTGTCAGACAAAAAAAATAAAATCTATTCTGGTCTCATCTTATTGTAATATCTAATGTCTACAGTGGGGAACTATGTATATGTAATTTAATTGTGTATTTAGTATATATATATTTTATTAGTATATATTTATTAGTATAAATTATTAGACTAAATTATTTTTATAAATGTGAAACCGTGGTCAGATTCTCACTTAGCTGTCAAAGAACTTACACTTGATATGCATAGGCTATAGCTATAGACCATAGAGCCATAGAGCGCGCTTAGATCGTTAAAATAGGGCCCTTTATCTGCAATTACTAATTTTTTATTAACCCTGTCTATTTTCACTAGATGGACAGCCAAGCTTCCTAACTGACCTCCATTTTCATTATGTTTTGAGTGATCTAAACCATGTATTTCCATAATGTTCATACAATTTATGAAGTCGACATCATATTCAGATGTAGTATGGGTGGTTTGGTAGTATTTGATTTGAATTCAAATAAACACATAAAAAGAGCACGTGTGCGTTATAGCTTGCAGCCGCATCACAAATCGAGAATCCATAATATTTTCTTTATTTAAAACATTTTCAGATCTTTTTTTCTCATACAATTGAATTTGTGTTATGCTTTGAACTCTTGGCTTGAAGACATGACATGACATGATTTTTCATGTTTATTGCTATTTCAAAATAAGGCCTAACATACTAATATGAAATATGAAATAAATATGAAATAATCTTCTTGCAAATTGATAAATGACTGCTCCTTTTAAATAAAACAGCCAACACTTATGAAAACGTAGGCTTTCAAATGATATATAGTTTGTCAATATTACTTTATTTTTACTCAAGTAAAAAAAACCTGTGGGACGGTGACAATCAAGGGGTGAAATAAATCACTTATTTTCTAAATGAATTAAAAGTAAAAATTTAGTGCTGTCAATTGATAAAAAACAGTTTTCTGTAATTAATCACAATCAATCGCACCAAACATGAAAGTTTGTAATAAATGTTTTATTGTAATAACTTCACATTTAAACTCCAAATAACAACATAAAGACAGTAGCCTATATTTTAAATATTTGTTTAAAGTAACACTATGTAGTTTTTCAATCTTCATAATATATTTCCAAGATCCTTGTGATAATACATCGACTTGTAATTGTCATGTCTGCGGGATGAACGACAGGAAGCAAATGCAAGTTACTCTTTTAATTAGGTGAAACAATGATTACAGGGACTTCGATGGTCAGGATCCGTGAAGAAGTGCAGTGCAGTGGTGACTTGACAACAAACGAAGACCCCAACTCCACACGACAATGACGATGACGAAGAACAAGAACACCAGGCTGAACAGGAACACAGGAACGCAAGAACACCAACACCGAGGACATAAGACAACGATCTGACAAGGATGAGGAAACAGCGGTAAGTATATATGGAGTGATGAGATCGCGTGCAGCTGGTGAGATGATGATGATCAGCTGGAGCGGACTCGGAGTGCCAATCATTCATGCCCACACGCACGTGCACTCATACAACAACATAAACACGAGACTCGAAGAAACCAGAGAATACGTCTACCGTGACAGTAATAGGTTAAATGACACGTCTGCCATAGCCTGACGTGGTCTGTATCGCTTTTACTGGCACTATGTGACTCCGGGTTTCGGGTAGTAATCCGAGCACAAAAATAACTACAAAATTCGACTGCTTTACGGCATACGTCACTTCCCCCACCACTTCCTCAAATTCGGACGTGAGAGGCCAACCAGCGTTTGTTTTCCGGCTTTCGTGCTTATGTTTTTGTCATGGTCGAAGCAGTAAAAACTAAGACAAAGGTTTTGTCGGAGGAGACTCGGAAGAGGAAAAGGGTGAGTGATCAAGTAAAAGGCTGCATGCTAAACTATTCTGCAATAAGCTTTTACTTTTTATCCTTGTGTAAACCTATCTTGCTGTTATACCATTTCAAGTTTACTGTTACACAAAATAAAAACTATATATAAAAAAGCAATCAATGTCATTATTTAGTTTTTCTTCGTTTGTGATGTCTTTCATAAAATCATGCATCATACTCCACCTTGTCTGTGGACATTGTTGATTCCAAAGCCGGTGCTGGATAAACACCGAGCGTGCGCGTGCGACAGTAGGCTGCGGTAGGCTAAATTATTTACGACAGCGGTAATGGACTATTCTGCTTCCAACCAGTAGTGCGACGCAGAGGAAAAGTTCCTTGGTGTTGCTTTAATGGCATCTTTTTATGAAAGAAGGCCAGTTTCACCGATACCAATACTGCTGAAGTCTCTATGAAATGAATCCCCCACCAGACCTTCTGAATGTAATTGCTTATTACGTGAGTCACGAACGCGCATCACAGAAACAGAGCAAGGCGAGCATTTGTGCTTATAAAACTTAAACTTTTTTATTTATTTTTGAAATAACTGATCGTTTCGCTAGATAAGACCCTTATTCATCGTCTGTTATCGTTTAAAGCTCTTTGAAGCTGCACTGAAACTGTCATTTGGACCTTGAACCATTTGGGTTACATCGAAGTCCGTTATATGGAGAAAAATCCTGGAATGTTTTCATCAAAAACCTTAATTTCTTTTCGACTGAAGAAAGAAAGACATGGACATCTTAGATGACATGGGGGTGAGTAAATTATCAGCAAACGTTTTTTTTAAAAGTGAACTAATCCTTTAACAATGCATGAAAATACAATTATTAAACACATTATAGATATGCTTATAAATCAAGAAAAAAAAAACAGTTATAGCTGTATTTATAAACTGCTTATTAATGTCTATTAATGCTTTATAAATGATGAATTAACTGTTTACTGATGCTTAACTAATGATTAATAGCGTGCAGTTATTATAAAGTGTTACCAACAACTAGCTATCAAATTACCACCTCATCGGCCATGGGACTGTGCTATCGACCTGCTACCTGGGGCCACCTTACCTAAGGGTAGGGTATATCCCTTGTCCATCCCTGAGCAGAAGACCATGGAGGAGTATATCGAGGAACCTCTTCAACAACAATTTATTCGTCCATCCTTGTCTCTTGCCACTTCCAGCTTCTTCTTTGTAGCCAAGAAGGACGGAGGCTTGAGGCTGTGCATCGACTACCGCCACCTCAACTCACAGACTGTCAAGTTCAGCTATCTCATTCCTCATTCCCCATTCTCAGTCCCCGCTGCTCTGAAAAGCTTCGAAACCATAAACTCTATCTCAAACTTGAAAAGTGCGAGTTCCACACCACCTCAGTCCACTTCCTTGGGTACATCATAGATCAACACAGCATACAGATGGACCAGAGGAAGGTGGACACCATCCAGAACTGGCCACAACCCACAACTGTCAAAGAACTTCAACGTTTTCTAGGATTTCTACCATAGATTCATCAACAACTAGTCTCATCAGTTCACCCATGACTTCCTCCCTCAAAGCCCAGCCCAAGTCTCTGTCCTTCACCTCCGGAGCCTCTGAATCCTTCCAACGACTGAAAGAAGCCTTTCAGACCACTCCGTTCCTGGTCCATCCTAATCCTGATCTTCCCTTCATCGTCGAAGTAGATGCCTCTTCTACTGGGGTCAGAGCGGTTCTTTCACAGCGGCAGGGTGACCCTCTTAAACTCCATCCATGTGCCTTCTACTCTAGGAAGCTGTCCTCGGTGGAGCAGAACTACGACATCGGTAATAGAGACCTGCTCACTATCAAATTGGAGGAATGGAGACATTGGCCGGAGAGAGCTGTTAATCAATTATAAATAATCACTGACCACCATAATCTGGAATATCTCAGAGAGGCAAAAAGACTGAATCCCTGTCAGGCCCGATGGGCGTTATTCTTCACATGGTTCAACTTCACCGTATCCTACCGCCCTGGAATCAAAAACTGCAACTTCCAGAACCTATTCTCCCTCCAGCCATGTTCGTCAGTCCCATCACTTGGTATATCGATGAGCAGATCTCACAAGAAAATCATTCCAACCCTCTTCCACCGAGAGGTCCAGAAGGGCTCACCTACGTTCCACCTCCTCATTGTTTGGCCTTTCTGAACTCAGCCCACATATCTCCGGGCTCTGGACACCCAGGTAGTAGGCGTACCCTCTCTTTCCTACGTCAGAGCTACTGGTGGCCCTCCATGCCTCAGGATGTCTCCCGGTACGTCAAGGGTTGCGTCTTTTCTCTAAGGCCTGCATGTTAATACCACTGCCCGGTCTACCTGCAGCATTGGAAGCCGCTGAGTCTCTGTACCAGCAGGTGTTCAGAAATTTCGGCATCCCTGAAGATATAGTGTCTGACCCCAATTTATCTTGAGAGTGTGGCACGTTTTCTTTAAAATCTAGGAGTCTCCGTAAGTCTTTCCTCCAGTTACCACCCACAAACCAACAGCCATTCTGAGCGCAAGATCCAAGAGATTGGGAGATACCTGAGGTCCTACTGCCACCAGAACCAGGACAGCTGGAGCAAATACCTCCCCTTGGCAGAATATGCACAAAACTCTCTTCGCCAATCCACCACTGGGCTCACCCCGTTCCAGTGCATGTTTGGTTACCAACCTCGGAGGTTCCATTTGTCAACCACTGGTTTGAGCAGAGTGAGAGGGTATGGGACTCAGCTCAATTTTATCTCCAATGGGCAGTGCGGAGACACAAGACTCGTCATCGTCATCGTCATCATCTTTCTACCCAGTCGCCAGGAGCCATCCATGGAGGAGGGGGTACTGTCACGGCTCCAGTAGATCTACAGACTCCGCACACTCGTTCAGTCTCCCCTGATTACTGAGTCACCACACCTATACCTCGTCACCTGTTTACTATATACACTCACTTGCACTTCTTATCATTGTCTGATCTCGTCTTTCCATGGACACACAGACTCAACCTCGATCCTTACCTGTTCCACTTACCTGCTATCCTTGTCATCCTATCACGTTCCATGGACCGTTCCATGGATGGTTCCACGTTCCATGGACTCCAGTGACTCTCATCTGTGTTTACCATCCACCTCATTCTGATCTCCACCTGTGAAGGACACTACTACTATTCATCAGCTAAGTTCCATTCAACTATCATCATTGGGTTCAACTCACTATTTACATCTGCTGGTTTCCGTGCTTTAGTTATATTTTACTCACCTGTCTGCTTCATCACCATCCGTGACATCCAAAGCGATTGAGGTGTTTTATTATAATATGTAAGAATGAACATAGCAGTCTTCATTTACTCTCTTTGTTACTCGTGGATTAATCTGTACCCACTGTTCGTGATCCAGGTTATAGTCTCCGGATCGATATAGCCTCCGGATCGGTCACGGCAGAGGGAGAGCATGCACTTTATTACAGTTCATCTGAGTTGCTTTACGGATATAAAGTTTACCAGTTTATTAAGCACCCACTGAAAAGACATAAGGTCTGTATATATTTGTTTACTGTTAAAGTCGAAACAGTACGAGAATACGTCTTCCGCAGAAGTTGTTTCACATTGCCGCACAGGCATTCTTAATGGTGCGAGTCCACTGGCTCATAGCGAGTGTTTCAAACATGTGTGTACGTGTGTGTGTGCGTGTGTTTGTGTGTGTGAAAAGAAATGCGCTTGTGAAGTCGAACTGCCTCGGACATATGGATCTACGCAAAATAATAGCTTTTTACATTTATCTGGGCTTTCAACAAAAGGAAATTCAACAGGTGCCAATCTACCAACATTAGGCTACCATTATAGGACGTTATAAAATATACTGCGCCGGAATAGACTTTAGCCTATACAGGCAAAAACACTTTTCAGACTGGATGGAGATATCCAGCTTTATGAATGAATGAATGAATGAATGAATGAGGCATTTATATAATGCTTTCATATGTCTACTAGGCCTACACTCAAAGCGGGTTACAATCATATCAGAGAATCTCTCCTCAACCACCATTAGTGGTTATTAAATCTGAGGAAATCACGGGATCCGGCCAAATGATTGGATACAGAATAATGCACTTAAAATGTATCCAGAAAGTATTTACGGTGAAGAGGGAGACAGAACGGTTACTGTTGAGTGTTCTCGACCCAGATGTTGCCTAGACGAGCACGAAAACACCTCAAAAACAATGCCACATAAAAGTTTGGACCAGATTGTGATACCTACTCCGGCGGAGTCTGTGCTCGTCTATAGGCAACGCCATGGTCATTCATGTTGGTAGATTAGCACCTGTGTAGAATTTCCTTTAGTTAAAAGCCCAGATAAAAGTAAAATGCTACTATTTTGTGCTGATCCATGTCCGAGGCAGTTCGACTTCACAAGTGCATTTCTTTACACACACACACACACACACTAATGAATTGGAAACACGCGCTCTGAGCCAGTGGACGCACTCAAAATGTTTCGACTTTAATCTCGAAACATTTAGACTTTAATCTCGAAACATTTCGACTTTAATCTCGAAACATTTCGACTTTAATCTCGAAACATTTCGACTTTAATCTCGAAATGATAGCTTTTTTTTTTATTGCTTTTTTTTTTTTTTTATAGCTTTTTTTTTTTTTTTTTTGCGGTTCAGGGCTTCCGTACATTTCTCAGTCCTATATGGAAAAACACAGTCTCTGTGCAGGAATAATTTTACCTTGAGCAGGGGAAAAAATTAAATCAAGAGACTCTCTTGGTCCTGTAGGATGAATTTTCGGTAACACTTTATTTCGATAGTCCACTTTAGACATTCTATTAATTATAAGTAACTTTTCAACTACATGTCAACTAACTGTCATTAGAGTTTTAGTAGACTGTCAGCTTAATATCTGCTAACACTTTATTTTGTTGGTCCCCCAACAGACATTCAACTGACTATAAGTAACTTGGCGACTACAAGTCAACTTATTCTCCTAACCCGAACCCTAACACCTAACCATAACCTAACAGTCTACTGACAGTCTACTATAATTTACTGATACTCTAAAGAGAGTTAGTTGACATGTAGTTGAAAAGTTACTTATAATTAGTAGAACGTCTAAAGTGACTATCGAAATAAAGTGTAACCGAATTTTCTTCTTCTTTCTCGAAAATCAACTCCACTGAAACAGAAAACATACATGATTGAACTGTCACAAGAGTAAAATGACTACAGAATCCACTCATCTTCCTCTTTTAACTAATTTGAAAAGATTTAAAGACTATTTTCAAAGTTTTACTCAGTTATTTAGATTTTCTTGATCATTGAACTTAGCGAATTTCTCTCAGCCTTCTCCACCATTTTCCGGTCTTGCACAATCTGCTCAGTCAGCAAGTGTGCAGTTCCTATCAACTGAATTCTGATTGGCTGAACCCAGGGCTTAATTTGAGCCGGAACACGCCGGAACATGTTCCGGCACCTCTGACGTTGGATCCGGAACCTTTTTTACTGGATCCGGCACCTCCTGTCACTATGGAAAAATTAGTCGCCTAAATGAAAAAAATTACTGTTTGTGTAGTGTTCAATGTTGTTATCTGTCTTGTTAGTATTTATTCTCCATTTAAGTTCCACAAAAATCTTGTGTTTGCAGTTTCGATGCGAGGTGAACTTTCAGGGTAAAATGGGTCGCGGCGAGAAGCGCAGCGCCGGGCGAACACATTATTCTCTATGAGTACAGTAGCGCCATTCGGCGTCGTTAATGTAACTTATACACTATCTGACTTCACCCTGTGGTGCAATATACATTTAGTTTTACACTCATTTACATAAATCAGTTGCTTGAAAGAAAATTGCTGATATTATCGGATTTTCATGAATGATTCTCAATTCATTTCATTCAGTTAACGGACGCTCTGAGGTAAAGTTCAGAGTCTGCAGACCAATTGTATTTAATTGTACAGTACAATCATAACATAATACAGACATTATCTTAAATTCATAATGTCCTTAAACATAAGATTATTGCTGGCCTTAAACTGAGAAAGTGCGCGTCCGGTGAGCGATAGCCTACCTCGAGACTCGAGTTGTCCTAGACGCGACGCTTCTCCGTCCGGTGTGACAGAAGGGGGAGAGGGAGCGGAGGCACTTCAAGTGACAAATGCGCAAGTAGTGCTGGTTGAGATTGCTGTTAGCCTCGTTTCACTCAGGGGAAAAATGTCAAAAAGACAACAAAGTTTGCTTAACTATTTCCAAATACGCTGCTCAGATCCCAAACAAGCAAAAATTTCGCACCTATGCAGTGCATGTTCTGAAATTAAAATAAACATTGCCCTGTTACACACACAGCTTTGTTCTGTTTTTTTTTTATTTATTTTTTTAGTCAGAGAAGCTACATAGCTTCTCTGACTAAAAAAACATTAACAACGCTGTGTGTGTGTATAGGCAGTGTAAAAAAAATTTCGTTCCGTTACCTCCAAACCCCGTTTTGAGTCGCCGGATCCACCCCCCCTCTGCGCTCCGGGACCTCCCACTTTACAAATTAAGCACTGGCTGAACCAATAACTCTTTTAAATGTTTAAAATAATTTTTTCCACACAATTTATTCTATGAAAAGTATTTGTTAAAATCACCAATCTTTAATTATTTACTTTTGTGAACCTCATTAATTTATATTAATATATTGTATAATCCTAAATTAGTCTGGGTTACATTTTTATTATTATTATTATTTTTTTTTTGTTGACCGTTTTGTTTATTTGCATATTTATCTGAATTAATTTGCATGTAAAATGTATGGAAGACATCACATCATGTACCAATACCCAAGTAGTACTCGGTTGCACCTGTCTGCCTTGCTGCCTTCTCTGTCGGCGACGAGTGCTTTACATGTCATAAATGTAGGCAATTAGTCAGGCAGAGAAGATCTCAGAATTAGAGACTTGTATACAAACTTTAATTGAGGACAGTAAGAATACAAGGGCTTTACAGCTTTGGATGCGACCAGCTAAGTGAACTCTTACATTGTTGGGTTCCAGCTGTAGAGCCCGTGCAGCAGGGCAACTGGGTGACTGTGAGACGGCATAGTCACGGAACAAACCACCATTCTTCCGTTCAGATTAGAACAGTAAACAGGTTTTTCCCATTGAGTGACGCACCCACTGAGAATCCTGTTGAAAGTGCCCTAGTTATTGGCGATTCTATTACATGGAACTTGAAAATAGAGACACCAGCTATAAGTCACATGTTTGCCGGGAGCAACATCGCCTGACATCAAAGCACATTTAAAAGTGCTAGCTAATGCTGATCATAAATTATCTAAGATTATTATTCACGTCGGCACTAATTAAATCACTAAAATTAACATTAGAGTTGTGTGAACTCACAAGTACGATGTCAGACACTGTTTTTTGCTGTTCGTCTGTGCCACTCGTCTCTCTAGTAATATGGCTCATAGTCTTAGAGCTCAAACGTGACAAACCCGGGTGCCCAGGTCAGAAAGCAGACAGACTGGCTAAACCGACTGTCTGCTAGCTGTCTCATGTCACAGAAGTCAGATAAATCCCAACAAATATAGACTCTTTCACCTCATCACATAAACACTGTGTCTGTTCCCCGAATTAGTAAATACAAAAAACTCTCGAACCCATTTAAGGGTAAAACTGTAATTGATGTTCAACAAATAAAAAAAAAGAAATAATACAGATGAACAAATGATAAAGCTCGGTTTGCTGAATATTAGATCCTTTTCTACAAAATCACTCTTTGTAAAGATATAATTACGGATCATAACCTAAATGTGCTGATTTTGACAGAAATCTGGCTAAAACCAGACGATTACATTAGTTTAACCCTCTGATGGTCTTTGGGGTCCACTGGACCCCAAATGACTTTTGCTTGAATTTTAAAAAATGTTCTCTTTTTCCAAATGGTATGAAACTTCCTACGGCTCTCAACACTTTCTAGATCTACAAAAAAAAAATTAAAATGGAATGTTATCTGTTTTTATGTAGGCGTGACAAAAATAGTCACACTCGTGGTCTTCGGGGTCCATTGGACCCCAAAAAATACAATTGAATTTTTTAACAGAACAATATTATTTTTTTTTTACAAATATAATTTTACTCTGTTTATTAATGTTTTTACTCAACATTTGTGCAGTCTTTGGAGGATTTATGATATATTTTAAATATCTATAAATAAATAAATACATATTTATTTATCATTGGACTCAAAATAGACAAAATTCATCATCAAAATCAGAAATAATGCAGAATACAGACAGAAATTACAGAAATAAAGTGGCACACTTCCAACAATGCAAAAATCATCCACAATCCAAAATTATCATGCTCACACACACACACACACACACACACACACACACATATAGAGGAATACAATATACAGGAATACATACAGACTATAAAAACTGTTCTCTTATCATTTGTAAAATAAAATCATCTAAAATGCAGAACCACCGCAAAAATAAATTGGTAACACTAAGACACATTGAAAATGTGCACACACACACACACACACAGACAGGAATACATTTGTAAGGCTATAAAAAAGTCTTATAATTTGTCAAATTAAATCATACAAAATGCAGAACCACTACAAATATAAATTGGTTACACTGACAAATGTGCATGTGTCCATGCATACACACACAAACACACACACACACACACACACACACATACACACAAACACAGTTCAGATACCAGGATCAAAGAGTTTGGATAGAGCTGTTTGGAGTTGGAGTTTGGAGACTGAGATGAGACCAACTATTGTTCTATTGTTCCAAACTATTGTTCCTAGTTGTTCGATTTTCTTCCCCATTTACTTTTTTTTTTTTTTACAAATATTTTATTTTTACTGCTTTATTTGCTAATTTGTTATTGCTGTTCAGTTGAAATAAATGATCAAATCTTAAGACTCCAACATTTCTCTTTGTAACATGTTGTTCAGGTTTGATTCTAATCATAATGTAACATTATTGAAAAACTGTTGTTTTTTCAGTACAAAAATGCTAAACTTTGACAAAAAGTATTTTATTTTTGTTATAATTGTCATTTTATAATATTTAGATATGAATCCAACTGAATCCAACTTTAGAAACTATATCTTTCAGCAATTCAAATAGTATATAGGCCTAGTGGAGCTCTATAGCCATCTAGTGGTTAAAGTGATTTATTACAAATTTTAACCTGTATTTTCCAAAAAATGAAAAAGTTAGAATGAAAGTTAGAAATCAGGGTCTTTTATAAAGTTTATTTAACATAAAATACTGTTTTCTTGTAAAAATCCTATTTAAATAAATATTTATTTATTTATTTATAGATTTTTTTTAAAAATCATAAATCTTCCAAAAACTGCACAAATGTTGAGTAAAAACATTAATAAACAGAGTAAAATTATATTTGTTAAAAAAAATATATATTTTTCTGTTACAAAATTAAATCTTATTGTCTGGGGTCCAATGGACCCCGAAGACCACGAGTGTGATTTTCTTTTGAAGACCATCATTAAACGAGTCCACCCCCCAAGATTACTGTTATTAACACAAGCCTCATCAAAAAGGCAAAGGAGGAGGTGTTGCTCTATTTATAGCCATATCTTCACTATTACTCAGAGGTCTAGTTTCAAATATAATTCTTTTGAAGTGAGGGTGGTTTTTGTAGTGATAAATGATAAGTGATAAATCCTGCTTGACATTTGTGCTAGCTACTGTATACAGGCCACCAGGGTAGTTACTTTTCACACTGTCTAACATTTACTGAGCACCATACATCAGAATAGTATAAATGTCACCCCAAATGAGAGAAGGAAGTCTTGGGCACATATGTTGTATTCATAACATCTTCATTTATATTATCTCATTACGGAGTTGTAGACTGTTGAGTAGAGTGAGCACTTGTGACAATTTGCCCAATCAGTGGGTAAGTTCTAAAAATAAGAACACAACTACTTAATTGTGAATATTTAATCTCAAACCAGAACTGGAAAACATTCATGCCTAGAGAATCTGGAAAAAAAAAGTAATTCAATCCAAACAATACACATTTTTATCAAAACACATTAAGTGGCAAGACCACTTTACTTTGAACTTTAAACTCAAATGTTCTCTGGCTTGCACATAGATCCATGAAAACTGAATGGAATGCTGCAGATAACTCACTTAACTTAACATGTTTTACCTCTGAACAAAACAGATTCTGTATCTGACTAATCATATTCATCTTCAGAGTCACAATTCTGGCACACATAAATTGCCTGGCCTTAGGTGCAAGCATCATGGGCCCATTTGTTGCATTTTACACATTTTACCCAGGTCTCCTTTGGACGACTGTTTGAAAATGGCTCCACGCAGATGAGGCAGAAGCACTCTTCATTATCTGATGATGACTCTTGTATGATTTTTCTTCATTTTGCTGCCTTGTTCTGCCTTGTTCTTATGGCTGGATGTCCTCTGGAGCCCGCTGTCAGCAACAGCATTGCTGGTGATAGCATAAGCATAACTGGGCATGCTAGATAGAGCAGAGTCTACTCAAATCTCAGCGATTCATTAGGAGTTCGCCACTGCTCTACGGCTCAACCTAGAATCTTCCTCCTGGTTGAACACCATCCTAACCCCAGTACAAAGGATGAGGCTAAGGAGAAAGAAATCAATGCAGCCCCTGAGCCCAGTCCAATGATGGCACCAGCCCCTTAACAGAGTTCAGTGACGGCTCCAGTCCATAGCCTCAGTCCAGAGTCCGCTTCAGCCCTAGAGTTCAGTCCCGAGTCCGCTTCAGCCCCAGACCTCGGCCCAGTGCCCTCTCTAGTTCCAGAGCTCAGCCCAGTGCCTGATCTACCAGTCCTCAACCAACATGGCCACCACGTCAGAGTTCCCCACTATCCTGGATTTTATGCCCGAGTCTCCTGATGTCACGGCCATCAGGCCTGAACCCAGCCAGATAGTTCCAAGCTCGGGTGATTCAGAGTCCCTTCTACTACAGCAGTGGCCATCATGTGTGTTTGGGCCAAACACAGCTGGCCAACTCTTATCAAAGTGGCTGTATTCATCAATGAAGTCAAGCCAAGTCAAGTCACCTTTATTTATATAGCGCTTTTTACAATACAGATTGTATCAAAGCAGCTTCACAGTGATAACATGAAAATAATACAACGAAATTTGTTTCTAGAAGAAAATTGCGTTATCATCCACCTTAAGTAAGGCAGATCAATAATATTGTTGAATATTTAAATGCCCCAACTAAGCAAGCCAAGAGCCAAGGCAACAGTGGCAAGGAACCAAAACTCAATCAATCAAGGTGACAGAATGGAGGAAAAAACCTTGGGAGAAACCAGGCTCAGTTGGAGGGCCAGTTCTCCTCTGGCCAACAAACGAAAAGTGTATGATTATGATTCAGGCAGCATTACAGGTCAGAGGTCAGATTTGATCAGAACATTCAGAATATATCATCCAGTTCCATCTGGTTGGAATTTGGAGTCATAATGTCGTTATGGAGACGAGTTTGTTGAGGATCAGTGCCGATGGCTGTCGTGTCGATGAGGCCTTCACAGGGCTGATGAGGCTGGAACTTCAGGGATGCGTTGAGGATGGGTGCAGGCACAGGTCCACCATCTGATCTGGATATGGCCTGGATCCGGCTGACTTCACAGGGAGGGACTAGTTGACACTTCAGGACTGCTAGGTCAAAGATGTGAAGCAGTCACTTCAGGACTGCTATGTGAATGCTAGGTCAAAGAGATGTGTCTTTAATCTAGATTTGAACTGTCAGAGTGTGTCTGCTTCCCGGACAATGGTAGGAAGACTGTAACAAAGTTGTGGTGCTAAATAGGAAAAGGATCTACCGCCAGCAGTCGATTTTGATATTCTAGGTATTATTAACTGGCCGGAAGTTTGAGATCGCAATAGACGTGAAGGACTATAATGCGTTAAGAGCTCGCTCAAGTACTGCGGAGCTAAAACATTCAGTGCTTTGTAAGTAATCAAACAGTATTTTAAAATGCATACGATGTTTAATAGGCAGCCAATGCAGTGTTGACAGAACCGGGCTAATAGTATCATACTTCCTAGTTCTGGTAAGAATTCAAGCTGCTGCTTTTGAACTAGCTGTAGTTTGTTTATTAAGCGTGCAGGGCAACCACCCAGTAGAGCATTACAATAATCTAGTCTTGATGCCATGAACGCATTAACTAATTGTTCTGCATTTGTCAATGAGAGTATATGACGTAATTTAGATATATTTTTAAGATGGAAAAATGCGGTTTTACAGATACTAGACACGTGACCTTCAAATGAAAGATTGGCATCAAAAAGCACACCCAGGTTCCTAACCGACAACGAAGACTTAACAGAGCAGCCATCAAATGTTTGACAGTATTCTAGGTTATTACGTGTGGAAGTTTTTTGAACTTCCTGTATGCCCTGAAGCGACCACAGAGGTCGTCCCAGAGTTAGATTCATCTGCTCGAATGTGGTGGTCTTCAGCTCCACCTTGGGAGTCTTCAACTCCGCCCAGCACCTTTGCTCTGGATTATACCCTTGCTCATCCTGTCCTGGATTTTTCCTCCCCAGTTTTGGCACAAGGCCTTCCGGGAGGGAGGAGTACTGTTACAATCTCCAATCACAATCCTCAGTCACCAGCCCAGTCACCACATAACTACATTTCCCAGCATCCCTCTTGGTTCCCACTTGCACTCAGTCAGCCATCAGTTTGCGCCAGTCTGCACCTTCAATAATAATAATTGTTATTCATAGCTAAGTGTTTGCTGCTATTTAATGAACTCAGTCACTCACCTGCTTGCATCATTTGTTTTTTGCACTTACCTGCAAAGAAACAATCTATGTGGAAGTTACCTTTGTGCTGTATTCTTCTGGTTGCTGACAACTTTCTTCTTTCTTCCCCTTCAATTTTTAATGCACAAGTCCTCAACTGCCTCTCTTTTTTAATGTTTTGTTCTTCTTACACCTTTGTTTAGCTTTCCTTCCTTTTTCTTTATATTGTCGTCTCTTCTTGTTTTATTTGTTTGTATATTTATCTAAATTGATTTTAGTTTTCAGAACTTTTCAGAAATGTATTGAAGACATTGTGATGCTTTTCATCTACTAATCTTCTTACTAATCATTTTAAAAAACATACATAGTTTTCCTTGGTCCAGTCCGTATGAAAGACAGCTATATGACTATGATTGTACTAGAATATACCCTCTTATATCCTCCTCTTAACTTTCTTCCCCTTCAATTCCCAACAAATCCTTCCCTTTATTTTCTTCCTTTTATTCACCTGTCTTCCAATATCGTCCCTTGTCTTGCTTTCCTCATCTGACTGACCTTATCTCTGTGGCTAAATAATCTTACAAGCTGAGCTGGACAAATGTTTCTGATGGTGAATGATAAGGTGTATAGGGTTTTTTAAAGGGGAAATCCTAACATCCTAATCATCCTAACTGGATCGTCACTTCTCTTCTGAAGAGATTGTAATACAATGAAGTATGACAGACATTCTCTGTCAGCCAGGCCGGCATAATTCAACCCTTTGTCTCGCCCTATAGCTCCCGCTTTCCCCTCCCCTCCCTCGTATCCCCCTCTCCCAGTCTGCCCTGCTGCATACACACTGCACCATATCTACATATTTGCTGTAATTGACATTTTCCATTTGGCAGGTTCTCTGCTGCCTGCCGTCGCCTTGGAAACGATCACAGGGCTTCAGGCTAGTGAGTTAGCACCACTGACTGAAGGGAAACTCATCTCATCTCTAACATTCCCAACCTTGACTAGAAACCCCTCTCTTCCCCTTAGGGACAGTTTAAGCAGCTAAATAGTCTAATTTTTTAACTAACTATATTTAAGGATTAATAAGAAATCTATTACGCTCCTTGGTTGATTTACCATTGCTGTGTTGTCCAGGCATTCCTTTCGTTACCTGGTGGTCTCCAGTGTAAACAATTTTACATCAAGCCAAATGCTGCATTTAGTTAGTAGGGATGCACCGAAATGAAAATTCTTGGCCGAAACCGAAAACCGAAAAAGAGGAAATCAAGGCCGAAAACCGAAACACCGAAAGAAATTATGCCAATTATTAATACCATTGCATTTATGGCAATGACTGTGTACTAAATTCAAGGCATTGCAATTGCATAAATTAATATTAAAGTTTCAAAGAATAAATCAATTACAAATTATGCAAACATTGCAAAAATGCACAGTATAAAATAAAATTCAAACTAAAATGTTTAACTTGACCCCACTCATACGTACATTAAATAATAATGTAAAGGCCTACTGGCCTGCAGACTTTAGTGCAAAATTAAATGTTCTCTCATAAAAACAAAGTGAATTTAGGTCTAGTGCATTTTAATTTTTCTCTGTAGGACTACTACAAGAAAATGCATTCAGAACAAGTGCAAAGTCTGCTTAAGATACAACAATATTTTCTCTGTAAGCCTTCAACATAGTGTATCAAAACAAAGACTGCCAGCCCATATGTTAACTGTAGAATTCTATCTATCGATTCTATCGAACCCTGATGCGTTTGCGTGTATATTACGTCATTGCAAACGTGCATGATAGAAAACAGAACATGGGCCAATATATTGTGCTTTTTATTAATTCTCTGCTATTATGTGCAGTTGAGTGAACAATACAGGTTTACTCTGTGTGTGCCTTAAGTTCTGCTGATTGCAAACGGACTCTTCTGAGGAGACGGAGACGGAGACGGTGGATTTCCACATTTGTTGCCCTGATTCCACGCGCAATGCGCGAATACACTGCCGGCTCACTCTCGCTCGTAATTCATCAACACTATCATCCCATACAAGTGTTTTATTTAACTGAATACATCACAAAAAGCTAAAACCTATGCGCAGATCACTTTACTTCCTGAACAAGCGCGCACCCGAGTCCGTGTTGTTTGCACATTTGCGAGCCGCGCCACGGTTCGTGAATCGGGAGCAACCGAACTCAGAACGCCTCCTCCAGGTAGTCTCCAACATGACATCATGACTTTGCGTAAACATACACGCCACTTTCAAATCAAGTGGCGTGTTATCTATACGCATTTTCAGCTATCCGCGTGTATGTCCACGCCGCGTGTATGTCTACGCTGCGTGTATGTCCGAGCCGCGTGTATGTCCACGCCGCGTGTATGTCTACGCCGCGTGTATGTCCACGCCGCGTGTATGTGTACGCCGTTAAATTTCCGAGCGAAACTAAGCTAAATGAATATCTACATCTGGGGAGCGATATTTTTTTTCCTAGGATGGTAGGGGAAGAGTCATAAATGCTAATAACCCAAGTGACGGGTAGGTTTAGGGACGTCGTTGGGGTAGGTCATATATTTATATATAGTAATGTAACGTTAACTCAATGGCGTTGATAAACACGCTGAAAAGCGATTATGCGTGTTGATAGCACGCCAAAAATGGAAATACGAATTGGCGTGTCATACATACGCTATTTCATGAGATCAGTCTGTAGTCTCGGGTGTTTCATGCGAACCGTGCCCCGTTCCGAACTACACTGCCAGTGTGAAAGCCCCCTGAAGTACGTCCACACCGCAGACATGTTGCTTCAGACAAGCACGTGCAGGTCGCGGTTTCTGTTTGCGTCATCACAACATTTCAGCCGTATTGTTTCGGTGATAAAAGTCTTTCGGTGGCCGAATAATCGGTGCATCCCTATTAGTTAGTGTCTGCCTTGCTAATTTGACCCACAATCGTAACTAGGGAAAGAAAATCCAATGAATAAGAAAAGAGTTGAAAAATCAATGTAGCTAATGTGGGGGCTTAATTGGAGAAATTTCAATGAGAGGCAGTTTGAATCCAGATTCTGCACATTTCCATGTTTCTCTGCTGGTTGACGACTAACCCCCTGATGAAGATAAATGTTCCTAACAACAAATGAGAGCAGCAGGTCTGTTTTACCTTAACATTTGGCGGTTTAAAGGGAATAAGATTTTAAAAAAATAAAAATAAAAAATAAAATGAAGACATGTTTTTGGTTGGCAAAGCCTAGGATTATATGAATTAAGGACATTGTGTTCAGACATTATCATTAATTCCGTAAATACAAATAAAAATACTACATTATGGATAGTATGGGAGCAATTCCTCCACAATCTCCTTCAGCTAAATGGAATGTATGACCTTGTATAACATATTTAGAGTGCCTTTAGGCAAAATGAATTTGGGAGAAGTAATTTGTCATTTTAAGTATGCCATGTAGTTTTTATTTGAAAACTGAACAAATTAATCAGTTGAAGTTTCCCTTAAATGTTTTTTTACAGTGTTTGCAAAGAAATAACTAAATGGAAATCTCTGTGCACTTTTTGTGCATAATTTCTGTAAGATACAACACATTACTTTACTTAGTCTCAAAGCACAGCTTACCCCAAAATCCTGATTTTATTTTCTTACTCTCATGTTGTTTCCATGTTTCCAATCTACACAACTTTATTCATGAATCTCAAAAGGGGTCAATCAGCCTCAGTCACTTTTCACTCTCTTTTCATCTTTTTCTATATAATATAATAAAAATGGAATGATGATTGAGGGTATCATTTCACTAAAATATCCTTTTGTGTTCCACGAAATAAAGAAAGTCATGGTTTTGGAAAAACATGCGAGTAAAATGTTTTATTACTAGGTGAACTATCCAGCGTCTCTCCTAAGACTCTTTCTTCTCGCATGATAGAATAATTTCCCCTTAAATCAGTATCATTGATGATACAAGACCCATTTTCCATTTAATAAATAAATAAATAAATAAAATAAAACAAACAATCGATCAACAACAACAAACATATGAATGAAAGAAACCCCAAATCCAGAAAAGTTGGGACATTTTGTAAAATGCAATAAAATCTTTATAGAATTAGTTAATTCTCTTTCAACTTTATTTAACTGACAAAAGATCACAGAAAATATTTACAATGTTTTACTGCACAAACTAATTGTATTTTGTAAATATATTTTTATTTTTTATTTTGATGGCTCCAACCTAGCCGATTTTGCCGGGGCTTCAGCCCCGGATGTTTTGAGTCAAGCCCCGAATGTAATGACTGTCACTGAGCAAATATGAAACTGGACAATAGCCTATTTAAACGCCCGAAATCATAAGTTGCTTTATTTCATTGCGCTTTGGCTTTGCACATAGCCTACTGCATACAGCTTGTAAAAATAGACCTTAAAAATAATCTAGCCAATAGAATACATTTCTTTGCTGTCGGTAGCCTATGGGCTACTCCGTTTCTTCCTCTCTGTTGAATATGCAGCAGCAGGTAGGGGAGGAGCTAGCACAGTCAACCGCAAGTTAACAACTGAGACAGTCAGTGAGCAGGAAAGAAACCATTAAAGAAAAATGAAGCAAACGAGACTTTGGGGATTTTTCGGAAAGAAGTCAGTGGGTAAGAATTTAGTTTTTTTTTTATCCTTAAAGTCTGAAGATAGATCATCATCTGGCTGGCTTTCACTGTACACTGTAAAAAAGAATGTGTTCAAATTCTGGTAAAATTCCGGCAGCTGTGGTTGCCAGAAATTTACCGTATAAAATATGGTAGCAAGATTTTACGGTAGCAAGGTTTAACAGACTTAACTTAAAATTTACAGAAATAAAGCGTATTTCATTATCTGATATTATGTTAATTTACAGACCTATTGAAGTATTAATATCTGTTTTGTACCATTGGAATACACTGACAACCAACAATCACAGCGGAGATGCGAGTCACATAATCAATCAAAGCTCTTCACAAACAATTATTCCACAAGACAGTTATTACTGTTAATATACAGAAGCTGCACAGTGTCATTCACACAAACATTAAACACCATCATGGTAACACACATGAAATTTTAAAAAGGCAATAAACATTAATTTAACAACATTAAATGTAACATAAAACACTAATGTACATAACTGATTAGAAAAAGACTAAGAAAACTATGAAGAAACAGTTATTTCAACAAAAATACATCAAATGTGTCACGCAGGGAATTGTGGGAATGTCAATTTACGGGTTTTCACTGTAAATTATACAATTAATTGTTCTTTATCACTTTCAAAAACTGTAAATGTAACGGTATTTTACAGTAAAATTACATTAAATGTACCATTAGATCTATCACAGTTATTTACCGTATATAGTAAGGAAACTTTCTGTTAACCAATTAACAGTTTTTCACTGTAGCATTTTTACAGTCTTTTATCATTAAAATCACGATAATTTTTTACAGTGTAGACTTATTTGTTTAACTAGCTAGTTAGTTATTACCAGAGCCAAAGAGAAAATTCAGCCGTTTTCAATGTGTATTTGTTTTATATCGTAGGGAAAAGGTAAAAGTGCTATTGTTAAAGCTTATAAAAAATAGTGTTTAATGTGAAGAGGCAATATACTTTCTGTTTAAGTGCAACGCTACTACTGAGGTTAAAATGTTAAATGTATTCTGAATGAATACTACATTTAAAATTGAAATGGTAACATCCCTGCATTGAACAGATGTATAGATTCATCCTTAACAGAGATTCAAGTGGCATTGCTTGATACAGCAGCAGGCTGTGTAGTGACAATGGTTTTCCAAAGAATTCCACATGGCTATATTTAACAAAGTAGTATGGAGGTTTGTCATGCAATGACGTCTCAAAGGTTCAACAGAGCTTTCATGCCTTGCCTTACATGTACTGAGATTTCTCTGGATTCCCTGAATCTTGTCACACTATTTTGTATATGGTGTGTAGATGGTGAAAATACCTAAATTATTTGCAATCTTGCATTGAAAATTTAGATTTTTGAAATGTGTGACAATTTACCCATTATATTTGGCACAAAGTGATCAGCCATGACCCATCTTTGCTTGCAAAGACTGAGATGCTCCTTATAGACTAAATCACGATACCCATGTTTCAAAGGAGTTTGACTTGGATATTCTAAGATTGGAGTGGAGTAGCAGCCATCAAAATAAAAAAAAATGTTTACATTTACAAAACACAATTAAATTGTTCAATAAAAACATTGGAAATATTTTTGTTATACTTTTGTCAATTAAATAAAGTTGAAAGAGAATTAACAAATCACAGATTCTTGATTGTATTACATTTTACAAAATGTCCTAACTTTTCTGGATTTGGGGTTGTAAATAAATAAGTAAAAGTGAAGGATTCTTGATGTCAGGGTTAAGATTAGTGTTCTGAAAAAAGTTATTACCCAGAAAGAGCTCTAGATCATTAACTAAAGTTAAGTTCTACTTCATAATCGCTTTAATGACAATGCTCTTCTCATATCCTTAAAATTGGTGCTCTGTTTACCTCCATTTAAACAACCATTGTATATTTAGGGATGACTACATTTAGAAAACATTGATAATAAAGATGAAGTAGATGATCTGGAAAATGCTAACATTAACCTGCTAGCATTGAAAGCATATGATCCCACCCTCCCTGCAAATTGTCGTCCAAAGCCACGCCTCCTCCAAAACATATGAAGGCACACACACACACAGCTGCTCTCGGCAAAGCATCACAAGAGACGGCGTTAAACTGCCTCATGTCTCAAAGCAAATAACATTACAATAAAAATGGACATAAACAACTAAAAGAGCTTTTGTACCTGACTGCTGCAGATTCATTGCGGTGTTGATAATGTTGGCATGGAAACGATAACTCAGAGTCTGAGGACGTGAACAGTTCCGTTTAGAATGTCACGGGTTGCCATCTCTTAATTATGGCAGTTATGGCGTGAACGTAGCATAAGCTTGTTGTTTTGGAGGAACTGGTGGCTGCTGTTTGTTTGCGGTGCTCCGAGACTGACGTCTGTCTGTACTCTGCATAGCATGAAACGCGCTGATGACATATGATGTCGAGCAAACTGGGTGAGTGAGGGAATGTAAAAAAAATGTTGACAGGCAGGTTGTCACAATCCTCAGTCACCACAGCACACTACATTTCCCAGAATCCCTCCTGGCTCAAACCTGCACACAGTCATCTAATCATCACACCTGTTCATATTAATTTTGTCATCTCTGTGTATTTAGTGCTACCAGAAAGACTA
Organism: Semotilus atromaculatus; assembly: GCA_031834385.1. Lineage (NCBI taxonomy): Eukaryota > Metazoa > Chordata > Actinopteri > Cypriniformes > Leuciscidae > Semotilus > Semotilus atromaculatus. The sequence goes on from JAULUF010000007.1 coordinate 20,858,460, forward strand.
GGTAGGCAAAATGACGTAACAAAGCACAAATTTATTAACAGCCCCGCAAGCAAGTATTGTGTTATAAAGTTCTTTGGCGTAGGCCCCGTCCGTACTGCCCTACAAAGGCAAAAGACCTTAACTCACCAGAGTGTGAAACTGAGAAAAAATAGTTGTCCAGTTGAAAATATAGTTGAAAAAATAGTTGTTTTTTGTTGTCCAGCCAATTGTATGATAGGTAGGACACTGAAAATGTGCCAAGTAGCTTTCATCATTAATATATTTATCTACATAAAAAAATTGAGCTCAAACTTGACCTTTGACCCTTATTCGAAAGTTACTGTATTCTGCCTTTGCATTATCTGCAAAACAATAATAGGTTATACAAAGGCAAAATACCTTAACTTCTAATTTATTGACCATTTTGACTTTTTTCACTCTATACAAACATTTCTATGATAACAATGATAGCCTTAAAATAACATTTAGTGAGTTCTGTCTAGTAAGACTTAATATTACATCAATAGAATATTACAAAATAAAAAATAATGAGAAGCTATTATCTGTACTGGATCATTTTAAAACTTTATCGTTGTACTTAATTTAAGTAAAATAACACTTTAAGAGGTACCGTTAAAGTAACTTTCCACAAATATTTCTTACATTTGAAAGGTTTGATTAGGCTATGCCAGTAATATGAAGACGCCCTTTCTCAAATACCATTTACCCTTTCCTGACAAAACATATAGGAATATGCTTACATCTGATGACATTGTGTGTATGTTTTCCAGAATTAATGAAAAAAATCTGTATTAATGCATTTTCCTGGACAGAACGGAAAATGTATTTAGTATTTTAACCATACTTCTACAGCATTTATTAATCTTAGTTAATATTAATTTCAACATTTACTAATACATTATTAAAATCAAAGGTTGTAGGCCTATTTGTTAACATTAGTTAATGCACTCTGAACTAACATGAACTAACACTGAACAGCTGTATTTGTATTACTAATTAACAAAGATGAATAAATACTGTAACAAATGTTTTGTTCATTGTTAGGTCATGTTAGTTAATACATTAAGTAATGAACCTTATTATGATGATACAAATGTATTTTGTGAAGGAGATAATCTCCAACATTTGTTGAAGACTGTCTCCAAAGAGTTGACAAAGCTTAAATTGTGGTTTGACTTAAACAAATTATCTCTCAATATAAAGAAAACTAAATTTATGATCTTTGGGAAACGTAGAATTCCCGAAGATTTAATAATTGAAGTACTGTGTGATAATACCAGATTAGAAAGAGTCTATGAAAACTCCTTTTTAGGAGTAAAGATTGATCATAAACTAAGCTGGAAACCTCAAGTCAACTATATTAGTTCTAAATTGGCAAAGATTAATGGTATATTTTGTAAAGTGAGACACATATTGAACCGAGATACAATGTATATTTTATACTGCGCGCTTTTTCTTCCGTATTTGCACTACTGTACAGAAGTGTGGGGCAATACCTACAAAACCACCCTTAAGACGATATGCACAATGCAGAAAAAGGCAATTAGAATAGTCTGCAATGCTGGTTATTATGAACATACAAATGATTTATTTTTAACATTGCAAACATTAAAATTTAAAGACATAGTGGATCTTAAGACAACACAAATTATGTACAAATCTAAAAACAAAGTACTTCCTAGTAATATTCAAAAATGGTTTAAAGAAAGAGATAGTAGATATAATTTAAGAAGGAGAGGAAATCTCTCTCAATCAATGGCACGTACCACACTCAAAAGCATGTGCATATCTGTCAATGGGGTGAGGTTGTGGAATAATTTACCTGTAATAATTAAGGATAGCAATCATATTGTGCAATTTAAAAGAAGGTTTAAAATGTCTATATTAGAAAAGTATATGAATTAAGGTGGACTTGGGATAAATGTCTAATTTTCTCTTCAAGAGGTTGATTTGAATTACCATATAGTCTGTTTCTTGCCATTTCATTAATATTTATATTATTGTTAGTATTACATTTTGTGTTTTTTTTTTATTATCTTTGTTTTTCTTACTCATTTTATAATTGCATTGTATGATTTATTTATCCACAAAAAGGATAAATTATGATTTTTGTAAAGAAGAAAACAGTAGCCGTTTCATAGTTAGATGTGTAAAAGGGGAAGGCAAATATAAGTTAGCTTCTTCCTTCTCCTTTTTTTTTTCTATATTTTCTTTTCCTTTGAACATGCTGAGATTTTGTTCTTATTATTTTTTGTTAAAAAAAATGTTCTGTTACTAATGATCATGTTCTGATGAGGAAAAAGAAAAGAAAAAGAAAAGAAAAATATTCATTCATTCATTCATTCATTCATTATTGTAAAGTGTTACCAGTGTAGGCTTAATAACTCATATGAAACAATTTGTACCCCCTGTTCATAGTCTTATTTTTAGTAACATTTAATACTGGTGCAATTTGTACATTAAATGTTAGTTTGACTTATAAAACATCAATTATTAAAAATTATTTATATTGAATAATTCTCACTATTTTTTGAAAGCTTTAAATATATGTTAAACAGCAAAAACAGATGAGATAGGGGTATTTTACATTAAAGGGGTCATGACATGGTTTTTTTGTTTTGTTTTATTATTGTAGCATCTCACATGAGGCCAGAGTTCGGTTAACTTGTTTATTCACAGCAGTTCAACGTGCAGGCATTCAAACACAGCTTCAGAACAGCTTCCGAACAGTCCAAAAACAAAGAGAGAGAGAACTTCCTCAACTCAACCCCTATATCCCCCGGGGGTCCGCCCCCCTCTCCCCAGGCCGCCAACCAACGGCGCGCCCGGGGTTACACATAACTGATTGATAGCCACACAGCTATTAACAGTCGCTACACTACCCCCCGTCAAAGTTCCTCGACCCTGAGGGAACAGCAACTACAAACAACACCACAACAACTTTACACAAAGTCTCTCAGGTGGGCCGGCGGTCTTGTCAGCCTCCGAGGCCGTGCAGGCATTGCCGTATCCTGGGCTGGAGAGGGTGGACCTGGGGAGGGGGGTGTGGTGGAAATATCTGGATGTGTATCTGTGTGCTCGTTTGTGAACGTGTGTGCAGGGTAAGTTGTGCCCGGGAGGGGGCTGTTAGGGGGGGTCTGTGAGGGCCTGTGTGGGAGCTGGGGGGTAGCATCTCCGTGGTAGGGGGCTAACCTGTCTCTAATCGCCACTCGTCTGCCGCGTGGGGGTAACTGTACTCTGTAGACCACCTCCCCTAATCGCTCTAACACTCTACAAGGGCCTACCCAGTCACTATCCAGTTTGGGGCAGCGGCCTTTTTTCCTCTGCGGGCTGTGGACCCAAACCAGCTCTCCCGGTTCTAGGTGGCGGCCCTTGTAATGTAGATCATAGTTTCTACGTTGTCTCGCCCTTGCGCTTTGCAGCTGCACCCGTGCAAAGTCGTGAGCTGTCTCTAGGCGGTCCTGTAGTCTCCTAGCATACTCTCGTCCTGGGGGCACAGCTGGGGTGTCAGGGGGGAGGCCAAAGGCCATTGCTGGCGGGGTGCGGAGCTCTCTACCCAGCATGAGCAGAGCTGGCGTGCAGGCCGTAGATTCTTGGACAGCGGACCGACAGGCCATCAGCACAACCGGGAGGTGCTTGTCCCAATCGCATTGGTGTTTGGCGGTGATGATGGCCAGCTGCTGGATCAGGGTCCTGTTGAAGCATTCTACTAAGCCGTCGCTCTGCGGGTGTAGGGGGGTGGTGCGAGTTTTGTTTATGCCCAGTCTGTGACACAGGTCGGCGAATACTCGCGACTCAAAGTTCCGCCCCTGGTCACTGTGTATGGTTTGGGGCGTCCCAAAACGGCAGACCATGCCCTCCAGTAGGGCTTCAGCCACTGTCTCTGCCTCCTGGTCAGGGAAGGGCATACGCCTCGGGCCACTTGGTGAAGTAGTCCATGACTGACAACACATACCTGTTCCCGCTGTCTGTGACCGGGAGTGGGCCGACTATGTCCACCCCAACTCTTTCCATGGGTGCACCGACCGGGAACTGTTGGAGCTGGGCGTGTGACTGTTCAGAGGGGCCCTTCTTTGCCGTGCAGCTGTCACACCGCCTGCAGAAGTCCTCTACGTCCCTCCTGAACTGCCCCCAGTAGAAGCTCTGTCGTAGGCGACGGAGAGTTTTGGTGACCCCGAAGTGACCGGCTCCCGTGGCCCCATGCACTGCCTTCAGCACGGACAGTCTCTCTCCCCTGGGGACCACCAACTGCCACCTCAGCTCTCCCGTCGCCGGATCCTTCCAGGCCCGCTGTAACACCCCATCTGTGAGCCGCAGGGCCTGGAACTTAGCCCACAGCCCTTTTGTCGCTGTGGAGAGCGGTGCCACCTCCTCCCATGGTGGCCGTGTCTGCATGTCCACCCACTGGAGCACTGGCTGTATGTCCATATCGGCCTCCTGCTGTTGTCTCCACTGTGTTGCTGAAATTTCCGTAAGCTCGCAGCACTCTGCCGCCGCCGCCCGGCTGACGATGGCTGCCTCCTGGGTCTGTAACTCCCTGTCTCGTGTCTCCTTCCGATCGCAGTGGCGGCATCCTCCCTCTGCACAGACCCTGTGCATCCTCCCTCTGCACAGGGTCTGCGGGACAGGGCGTCAGCGTTGGAGTGGCGGGCCCCCGCTCTATGCACCACTTTAAAGTCAAAGGACTGTAGCTCCTCCATCCAGCGCGCTACTTGGCCCTCCAGCTCTTTAAAGGACATGAGCCACTGGAGGGCAGAGTGGTCCGTCCTGACTGTGAACGGTAGCCCACAGAGGTAATATTTGAAATGTCGAATGGACGATACCACAGCAAGGAGTTCTCTGCGTGTGACACAGTAACGGCGTTCGTGCTTATTAAAAGTCTTACTGTAATACGCCACCACTCTCTCACCCTCCGTGCTTAGCTGTGCTAGCACCCCGCCCACTCCCTGGCCGCTCGCGTCACAGTCCAAGATGAACGGGAGGGAGGGGTCAGCCGGAGCCAACACAGGAGCCTCCCCCAGCGCCTTCTGTAGTGAGGTGAACGCTGTTTGACACTCACTGGACCACACAAAGTCTTGGTCTTTGTGTAGTAGCCTGAACAGCGGTGCCGCCACACAGGAGAACCCCCTCACGAACCTCCTGTAATAAGAGGCTAAGCCCAGGAAGCTTTTCAGCTGTTGCGGGTCTGATGGTGTGGGCCAGTCTCTGACCGCTCGTACCTTTTCATCCATTGTGCCGATGCCATCTCTGCCCAGCCTGTGCCCAAGGAATGACACCTCTCTCTGCATGAAGTGGCACTTTTCCGGGTGGAGTTTGAGACCCGCTGCTGCTATACGCTCTAAAACATGTCGCAGGGACTGGAGAGGTTCCTGGAAAGTGGGGCCGTGGGCCAGAATGTCATCCAGGTACACTACACACACGCCGAGGGACTCCTGACAGCACTTTGTCCATCAGTCTTTCAAATGAGGCTGGTGAATTGCACAGGCCAAATGGGAGAACTTTGAACTGCCAGAGGCCCCGGCTTGTGCAGAATGCTGTCTTTGGTTTGGCAGCGGGAGAGAGAGGCACCTGCCAGTATCCAGACCTCAGGTCCAACGATGTGAACCAGGCTGACCCCGCTACCTGGTCCAGGGTTTCATCAACCCGTGGCAGGGGGTAGGAGTCCTTCCTTGTCACCCCGTTGAGTCGTCTGTAGTCCACACAGAACCTCCACTGACCGTTCCTCTTTGGGACCATGACCACAGGGGCGGCCCACGGGCTGTCAGACGGCTCCACAATGTCCGCCTGCTGCATCTCCCACAATACCTTGTCTGCTGCTTCCTGGCGTGCCAGTGGGAGGCGACGTGGGCGTAACTTGATCGGCGGGCTGTCCCCTGTATCTATGTCATGTTGTATTAAGTGTGTGCACCCCACGTCACCTTCCTTGAAAGCAAACATGTCCTTGAAATGTAGCAATAATTGCCACAACTCTTCACTCTGTGTGGGGTCTAGATGAGGACAGTTCCGTCGCCATATGCCCCGTACTGCCGACACGGCACTTCCCTCCTCCGTTTGGGGAAGCGAGGCTGCTAACGGGTCAGCGGCCCGGCTCTTAGGAATCTGCGTAGTGTGTGCTGGCTGTGGCGCAGGTGGGGCGGCTAGATGAGGTGAGGGGGGTAGTGGGGGGGGTGGCTGGTGATTTCCGAGTGGCGAGGGCTGTGAAGTGCCTCTGTCCGGCTGAGAGTGGGGGGGTGGAGGGCTACAGGGGTCTCGGGGGGTGGGCCTCCCGGCCCTTCCGACGGGGTCGCTGTTGGTTTCAGCGGTGTTTGCTGACACAGTGGTTACCTGGGGTGTCGTGGGGTTGAGGCCCAGGGGGGGTGGAGCCATATTGACCGGACGTTCCCCTGGAAAGCACAGGGTGGCCTCCGCCAGGTCCAGCCGACAGCCCGTGTTCTTCAAAAAGTCCAGTCCGAGAATGCAGGGGTCCTGGACTGACGCCACCCACACCGGGTGACGCACTGTTTTACCCCCCACCACAAATGTCAGTGTCCCTTTGCCTTTCATGGGTGACAACTCCCCCGTCACTGTCCGTAGGTGGACTGCCGTTGGCTCCAACACAGTTTGCCTGGGGAGCACGTCGGGCCGCACTAATATCACTGTAGAGCCGGTGTCGACCAGCGCCACGCACGTTACTCCCTCCACGGTGACTGGGATGTGGCAGAGGTCCCCAATTGAGGTCCGGCCCACTACCGCCACCGCCATTGGGCCAGCGATGCCTGAGGGTGTATGTGGGGGGCTGTGGTTCGTGGTCCGCATTCCCCCCTCTATGCGGACCCGAGGTCGTTTCCCCGGTGTCTGGTTGCTTTCGGGCATGAGCGTACCAAGTGACCGGGTTCCCCGCAGCCCCAGCATAGTCTAGTAGTGCGGTCGGGGCGTCGTTGAGTGCCCAGGGAAGCTGCGCGCACCAGCTCCGTCAGCTGCACTGCCCATGCTGGTGTTTGTTGAACCTCCGCTGCTGCTGCTCTGACATGAGGACTGTTGTGTTCCTGTGTAGGCATTGTGACGTAGGCGCGGGCCGTCTCTCTCTCTGACGCCCTCTCCAGCGCCTCCTGCAGGGACCGTGGGTGTGTCAGCTGTACCTCCACACGCAGTTCGGGCGGTGAGAGGGCTTGCATGAACCGGTCGCGGGCTAACTCACTTTGTACCATCGTGGGCATGCTGCTATATGCTCTGCGGGTAAGGCTCTCGATGTCATTGGCTAGTTGCCGTAGTGATTCGCCATGTCTTCTGTACCTGTTATTCAGTTCATTGCGGAGGAGCTCTGCTCCTGTAAAATTCCCGAACCGTCGTTGGAGAGCCCCCACCAGTGCAACATAGTTCTCTCTGTCCTCTACATCTAAGAGTAGCAAGCATGCTAAAGCCTCGTCTGTAAGGCACAACGCCAATTGTAACGCTTTGGACTCTTGTGACCAGTTCTGTGATTTAGCAAGCAGTTCGAATTGCGCATGAAAAGCTTCCCAGCTCACCTTCCCGTTGTACTTTGGAGTTTTCACGGAGCTAGCCGCTACCGCTGATATTTTGGACTGGGCGCCGCCATTGTTGTTTACTTCTGAGCTTCCCGCGCCGGAAGTGACGTTGGTGTCTGCGCCCCCCTCCGCCTTTGGTTTACGGTTAGCGAAGCTTGCCTGTCCTCGTCCGTCAAAGCCAGCCTCGTAAGCCTCCATCTTCCATCGTGCCCCTAAGACGGCCTCTGCTGTTCTCCAGCCGTCGCAGCTCCCTTTGTAGGTCACCAAACGTCCATTCCGCGGCTCGGGCTCCTTCTCCGTCACTCATCTCCCCCCGCACGCTGCGGCGACACGGTCTCGCTAATGCTAACTTACCTAACTAAACTGGTCCCTCACTATTAGTGCGGGGTGCACCTTCTATCTACCGTAACGTTAATCACTTTTCCGATAATTTACTGTTTTCACTTCTGACACCAGTGTAGCATCTCACATGAGGCCAGAGTTCGGTTAACTTGTTTATTCACAGCAGTTCAACGTGCAGGCATTCAAACACAGCTTCAGAACAGCTTCCGAACAGTCCAAAAACAAAGAGAGAGAGAACTTCCTCAACTCAACCCCTATATCCCCCGGGGGTCCGCCCCCCTCTCCCCAGGCCGCCAACCAACGGCGCGCCCGGGGTTACACATAACTGATTGATAGCCACACAGCTATTAACAGTCGCTACATTATGTTCCCTTAGGTGCAATTATAGTATTACTATAGTTTTTTTTACAAAAAAAACTTTAAAAATGTAGTGATTTATGACCTTTACCCACCTTGTTTCTCCCCCTCTGATTCAAACAGTCTGTTTTGGGGGCGTTTCTCCTTACTTCAGTGTTAACACCCATGGCTAACGTCAGTGCTGCTTATGCATAAATTATTAACGTTAATCATTTTGTATCATGTAGACTACACAATGCTCCACCACGTGAAACTTCGGTCTTCCACTCTTTTACCATCGTATCAATTCTCAATTGATTTTGATTCATATGCGAGAGAGAGAGAGAGAGAGAGAGAGAGAGAGAGAGAGAGAGATTGAAGGCGCGCGCGCGGCCGGGGCTCGCTCGCTCTCTGCTCGTTCTTTCAGTAACATGCCCTGTCACACTCATCTCACTCACCGTTCAAATAAGGCTTTGGCGCGCTGCATATGCTGCAAATAAACTGCATCCGACTGCTTTCCCTGACGTCTGGATCGTTCGGCAGCGTATTCAAACACTCAAACAGAAACAGCACATCTGCGTGGCATTGCAATCTTCTTGTAAACAGACCCACTCGCTGCACGTCGAATCGTCGACTAAACACATGTGGGCGCGAGCCGCACGACCAGGGGCGGAGCGGGGGGGTGGCTAATTGGGCTTAAGCCCCGAATGTTTTGTCAAAAGCCCCGAATCTTTTAGGTTTTTAAAAATAACTTCAACTTTGTTTCATTTCCTCTCAGTCTTTCTGACTGGAGCGGCAAACAATGAAACAAAAGCTCTATTACCGTGCGTGCCGTGGTGGGCGACGGACGGTATTGCATCGCGCACATAGACTGTAAAAAATGATCGCGCATCACTCAGCTTGTTTGTCAACTGCCAATAAAAACTAACGAAGAAGAATATAAATCATCTTCTTCGTCGTTGTCATCAGTGGCTGGGGGGCTTTTGTATGTTTCACCGGCGTCGTAGTAGAGAGCTTAGCCTACTTATTTTTTTCCTCCATACTTTACTTTAAAAAGTAGGCTAAGTCTTTAATATATTCTACATTCAATAAATAAAAAGTTAAATATTTCAAGCCTTTTATTGTTTTAATCTTGATGATGGGTAAACTCCAGTATCTATCTCAAAATGTATTCGAATTTTAGAACAAATATTTTTTTATATGGCCTGACAAGGGCTCCGTACTGTAACCTACTACTCAGCTAACGTTAATCAACTCAAAACACCTGTGTTTTGTTTTTAGTGTATAGTGTATAAAGGTTTCCTGAGAATTTAATCTGTCATTCTTGTTCTGGTTTATCATATTGTGCTATTTCCCAAAAATATATAATATAATTTTAGTAAATGTTCTTCTGTTGGCCTGATATTCGATTCAGAGTAGCCTATTGAAGAGCACATTTACTGTTGTTGCTAGTAGAGCCGTCTAAATTATGGCATGGATTCTAATGTAGCAAATTTTTCAGTTAAGCACAAACTAAACAGAACTGATTAGTTAAGATTGACAGATTTTTAAGATTAGTAATGACGTTTACACCAAATTACAATTTTACCTACGTATATAGGCTAACTTAAAAATAAGATAATGGTTGCCTCTTTTTAGTTGCCAGGGGTGAAAATTAGTCATCCTTAAAATTTTTGATGTTTTGGATTCACTACAGCTGGAGAACAATTAAATACAAAATATGTTGATCTACTGGGTGATTTTTAATCATTTTCCCAGAGAGTGTATAGATTTTTAGACATTCTATTATCTCAAACAGCCTGAAAAATAGTGCATTTAGCTGACGTAAATGTGAAAACTTGTCTTGCGCTGGAGGCGGTCATATGCAAACGACTGGTACGTCACTTCTAACCGTGACGTCACTTCTAACCATGGATCCAGAACGAGCTGTTTTTAGAGCTTGATTAAATAAATGCTTAGTTTATAATGGGGTGGACGTCTTAAGCTATGAAACTTGCAGGAAGTTTTAATAGTACATAGATCTCTTATATACCAAAAGATCAAGGCAAATTTGGTTTCTCATGTCATGACCCCTTTAACTATGAATGCCCCACGAGCTTTACCAGTTTTAAGAAAACCGGACCTCTGGTCACCCTATAGTCTACCCACAGCGACACTTAGAATCAACCTCTGGACAACTTTGCACTTTGATAGAATTAGGCTTGCCAGCCGGCACATGATGGATTTAAACAATGGATTTGTATTCTCATTGGATGTTGTTTTCCATGGATTTTGACCATGTTTAAAAAAAAAAAGAAAAAAAAAAAGGTAAGCTGCGATCTAAGTTATATTTGCTGGGTTGGTTTGTGTGCGTGGTAATGTTTTCTCCTCGCCAGGGGTGGTGTATTTAAGTTAATGCGTGTGGCAAAAGTGATTCAATTACATAAAGGCATAACACCGTAACTTCAGCGCGGCAAACAAGTTGCTGGTGGGTAAAACAAAGGCAGAGTGCCTTAACTCCACTGTAACTTAATAACAGAGTTCTAAAGTGCAGCGGAACAAAGCTAAAAGACTGTAACTGATGTTAAGGGCTTCTGCCTTTGCTTTCCCTCTGCTTTTGGAAGTTATAGCAAAAACAACATCTTATTTTTAGCAGAAAAGAACAAAATTGGCGCAAGATATTTCTCCACATGATAAAACTGATGTCCATTGTTCCAAATATGGCAATATCAAATTTTTGACAAAATTGAAGCGTAGCTCGCAATACGAGGGTAACGTAATCTGCATTTCCTGCCTAAAGACAAAGGGCACAGCCGACCCCCTGGGACGTATGGCAAGGGACCATCCTGGTTGTGGTGGGGAGGATGGAGGTGAATGTTAGCGTCAGCATCTGCGAACTGTGTAGACATGTGTAAGTACCGATCTTTTATACTACGAGTATTAGAACACGATTGGTTAGATGAGAAGGTAATAATTTTTCAGTCTTTGATTGTCAGATGTTGTTTGTGTATGCTAATGGTATGCAAAACTGTTATTCCTGTCTCCCTTTTTGTTTTATTAAATCACTTTTATATTTGTATCCAGTCTTCATCTGTCTTCATCTTTATCTTGTGACAGATGAACTGACCTAATTGGATTATGCAGTGCGATTTGCTGTTGTGGCTCATGCGAGCCTGGACTTTTTTATTTTTACTGAGAAATTCTGCCTTCTCGCCTTCACCAGCCCCTTTGACAATGAACTGGAGGGACGCTATCATCCGGTGTCTGGAGAGTGTCCAGAACACAGCCAGATCCAGAGCCCATTTCACCACCTGCAACCATGGAGGAATCGTGTGAGCCCCCCGTAGACAGAGAGCTACCACCTGCCACGACACGTCAGCCAGAACCTGAGGACAAGTGGACAGTGCTGACAGTACGCCTCGGAGGAGGAGCCCCCCAGTGAGTCTGACCAGGGGTGTGAGTCTACGACATTAGTGGCCGTGGGTATACTGGTGGAAATAGAGACTGAGGACTGGCTGATGGACTTCAGCATGGAGGTATTGTCTCCCACCCTATCCCAGTTTCTCGACCTTCATCGCTGTTTTTAGACAGCACAGACACCTGCGTGGACAATGTTGTGTTACCTGCTCAGCCAGTCCTCCAGCCCCGCCTCTGCTGGAAGTTGTCAGCCCTTCGCCCTTTCTTGTGATGCCAAGCACTTACATCGAGCCTCAGGTCCTACAACCACCATCAGTGTCTAAGCAGATAGATCCAGTGTCTCCGCCTCCAGCCTCAGATGGATTCGCTCCATCTCTGCAACGTCGACCTGTAGACTCCACCTTGGCTCCTCCCACCTTCAGCTTCACCAGGCACCCTCGACCTTTCGCTACGCTCTGTTCCATCACCCCTACGGCTGCAGTAGGTTCCTCCCCTTGGGTATGCCTCGGTCCTCCATCACACCGGCATCACCTCAGTCCTGGGACAGTCCTCTGTGCCTTCGGACGGATACCCTCATCACCGCCAGAGTCTCGTCTTTCGTTGTACTGGTTGACCTTTCAACCAGTACAACAAAAAATGTTTCTGTAAAGAATCACCTATTGCACCTTTAAGGCTGAATTTCTTGGGCTTGATTATGTTTCATAGCTTAATGGCTGGAGTGATTCAAGCAGGGAATGTTTTTGTGGCTGAATGAATCTGAAGAAAATGACATAAATACTAAATCTGTTCTCAACTGGCCCATGCTAGTTCCAGGGTGCACACTCTCAACCTGATTAGACACGACTCTTACTGTCTGATTCAATCTTTGCCAGGATTTGATGGTATGTCCAGTTCCACTCCATTCCATTTGTCAGAGAGAGAGGGAGAGAAAAACGAGAGAAGGATGCAGAGAGAGATAAATGGATTGCGAGGATGCAGTCAACTGCAATGCTAAATTGAAATGGAAAGATTGTGATCAGTTTGTGTCCTTTCATGCTGGTTGTGGGATGCTAATGCGTTAGTATTTTGTGTTTTTTAGCGGGGTTTTTTTTTTGTGTGTGTATTTAGCACTACACGGCCATATAGACTAATATGCCCTAACCATAGACACTACAAATGGGACTCAAAGCACAAAAAATTTTGCATATGAAAAGTTTAAAATTAGTCTTGGGTTGAATTTTGAAAAAGGGAAGTCTTTTGATTTAAAGCTGTCAAAGCTATCTAAGTTATCTAAAACAATTTTTTTTTTAAATGCAACCCCAGAGGTGTTTTGTTTGTAGAAAATAAAAACAATTAACTAGACTGATCAGATTACTGTAATCTTTCTGAACCATTCATTTTGATAGAAATCTTTTCATTCATTACTCACACACTCCCATGATTCGACCCACCCTCCTCTGGTGGCTTTAATTAGCCGTGGATTAAATTAAAGGCTATAATGTTCATGTTAATTGATTTATCTCAAGAGTCCATAATTACAGCCCCTGAATGGAGAGATATCTGCAGTGTCGCTGGAAGCTCCAGGAATTTTTGTGTGTGAGACTACGAGTGACTGAATATGTATGTGTGCATGCATGAATGTGTTTGCATACTCATGCATAAATAATTGTGTGTGTGTGCCTGAGTAAAGTGCATATATTTCAGTAGCTTTACCAGTGAATGCATAAAACCGGAGGCATCTTAAAGGGTTGTGCTCAGAAGGCAACCATAATGAGAGGTGAAGCAAATAGATGTAATGGTACTACAATCAGACACAATTACAGCCTTGTCATGGATGTAATTGTTTTGTTAGTGCCACTGAGTTGATCTGTTTTATGTTTCACTCATTTTGCTGGTCTAGTGAATCTGATCTGTGTTAGTGACCCTGTCATCTATCTGTTTGTTTTTACCAACACTGTTAAATTTTACAATTATCTTCTGTTATGAGATCATTGGCCCTTGTTTGAGCTGTCAGTTTAGTTCACAGAGGCAGATTCACTGTCTAATATGTAGATTTTACAATTATTTGTTTGTTTGTTTGTTTGTTTGTCCATTGGTTTAAATTAGCTTATTGCAATCCTCAGAAGGTGTTAAGAGAGAAAAAGCTTTTCAGAGCTTTATTTGCCCACATATTTAGAGTCAGATAACAGTCAATTAAAATCCATCCAGTTTTCTCAGAAGCACTGTTCTATTTGATACTATTTACTAGTGCAACCAGCCATGTATCTTTAGTGAACTCATCCTAAGGCCTGACTCTATTCTGGTTTCCCTACAGTTTTCTTGATCCAAAAAGTTTGCAATGGATCCATCCATAATTTTTTTCCATATACTGTTTCATTTGTAAATATCTACATTGTAGACATAAATTGGTTTGCGCATGGGATTAAGACTTTTCTTTAATCAGACTTAGTTCGTACAATGATGTATTTGGTGTCTAATCAAAAGTAGACTTGCTTTTAAGTGCTGAATTACAGAAGAGACATATTAATTCTTCCCAAAATATTATTTTTTTAAATTATTTTTTCTGTGTGAACTATTTTCCTCCAGAGCACCAATTCTCTAAATAGACTTATGACTGATAGTTCATTATTAATTATTAATGTTCAGATATTACCTCATTGATAGCATCTGATTCTCTTTTAATGGCTTACTTCTGGTACATTTATAATGTGTTATTTCTACCAACCCAACCAATAAAGAATTCCCTCTTATCCCATTCATGAACATCCCTCTAATTTGAGGTAAAGTGTTAGAGGGCAAAGTAATTCCCTTGCTGGAATGCAAGGATGCGGTCATGGAAATATGGATTTTCACAGTTCATTCATGTGTAAAATCCCATTTGGGAAGAGTTGGGATATGAGCCCTTCAGCTCCAGTAATATGTGAGTAGAACAGGCTTTTTAATCATGCAGAGACATGGCTGGCACCCATCTGTAAATGCTGCCTTCCTGCAAACTGTGTTTCTATTAAAAGCAATTTCGAAAAAACACAACACAGCAGAATGTCTTCATGTCTTGATGTTCATTGAAATCTGGACAAAGAAAATCTATGAGTTGATGCTGAGAAACATTCTGTCTAATGTCACATTCCCTAAAATAATGCAGTCTTAATAACCTTTAAGTGTCCTTGGCAAACAGTTGTGGCTGCAATCAACTCTCTGGTCTAAAAGACTTCAAAATGAAGGTCGGGATGTCTGAAAGCCCCCACCCAGACACATACCTCCCATGGGAAACTGTCTAGTGTATGGCTGCCAGGGGTCTGAAACAAAGTACCCCGTCTTATCACTGTCACTTAGAATGGCTGTGGAAACAAAGGAATCAACGTTGCATACTGTTGGAATATGCATTCATCCACAACAACTGAAATCCAAAAACGTTCTCGTCCTGTTATGTGCAATTAAAAATTAGCTGCAAAAATGTAGCAAAAAGAGGCACCCTGCTAGTTCTACCAGAAAGACTCGGGAGATAAAATGATGTAACAAAGCATTCATTTATTGGCAGCCCAGCAAGCAATATATAAAGTTCTTTGGCGTAGGCCCCGTCCATAGATTGTAATCCGAGGGTAGCGGATCAGCATCTCCTGCCTGAAGACGAAGGCAGGGGCGCAGCCGACCCCCCAGGGAAGTATAGACGGGACCATCCTGGTGGTGGTGGGGAGGGTGGAGGTTGTTGTCGCATCGGCATCTGCGAACTCAAACATGTGTAAGTACCGATCTTTTATATGATAAGAATAAGGGCGTGATTGGATAAACTTGAAGGTAACGAGTGATGCAGTAATTAAGTCTTCCTGGCAGAACTGATGCTGAAGCTTTCATTTCTAACACATCACTGTTAGGAAAGCAGCAGCTAAAATAAGCACAGTAAAGTTCAGCTGACACACAGGTGGGGACATGTCCAGGGCCGTCGCCAGAAAAAATAGAATGGGGGGGCATTTCATTTTCATGGGGGGGCACACTTTTTTATGATCTACAAAACAGACAGTCACAGAAACAATAACATCCCCTATTTAGTCTAATATAACTGAAATAGACCAAATTCTATATTTAAACAACACCAAAACACAAAATAGTAAGTTTCTGATCATAGGCGGAGGGTGAACCATAACACCATGAGGATATGCGCTTCCCCTTTAAAAACGTTTACTAGGCTATATGCAGGATTTGGCATGGCAGAAAGCTCGCAAAGAGCGCCTATTTTATTATCATTAAAAAGCGGTTATACAACTTCATTGCGATCTCACAACGTTCCATTAGGCTATCAGTAAAGCTGATGCACAATAATGCCTTATTTACATAGCCTAACTGCTTATTATAACAAGAGGATTTGCGTGCGCGTAGAACTATAGGCTAATCCACTCACCGCTCAAAACACGAGTTTCGCCAAAATTCTTTTATTACCGAGAAAACTGATCCTAGACCAGCATTTATGGACAGATTTTCCCTCTAAAAGCAATCAGAAGTATATGGAAGCTTGTTTTCGCCACGAAATAAAATAAAATAAAAGATAATTGTGACTTTTTTATCTCATAATTCTCACATGGATTTCTCACAATTCAGAGTTTTTCCTCACAATTCTGACTTTATAACACGCAAATGCAACTGTATCACGCAACTCTGACTTTATAACTTGCCATTTTGATTTTTATATCACGCAATTCTGAGGAAAATTACCCTTTTTTTTACGTGGAAACGTAGGCTGTTGAAAATTCGACAAGCTCGTGGCCAGGGGTAAGCCTTGCGCAGAGCCTTACACACGCTCCGATTTTCCAAATCATATTTCTGAAGTATTTAAAGTTACAGAGATTAGTGCACCTGTGTGCTGCTAATGCTGCTGACGACATTTCGTTATGGAATACGTGAAAACGTTTTTTCTCTCTCAATAGTTTGTTGAATGACCATAATGATTAGGGGGGCACGTTGTGCCATCTGGGGGGGCACGGCCCCCTAATGCCCCCCCTTGGCGACGGGCCTGGACATGTCAACACTGTTGTAGCATCTAAATAACATAATTGCAATCCTATTATGCAGTTATGTGCATTAATTAGGCATGTGCTAGTGGAGAGGTGTTGGACACATGATAAATAGGCCACTTAACATCTCCAATTAAGTAAACGTTGTCCCTGTGCATATGGGAAACAGCTCTGTGACTGTGGCTAGAACACTAAAATGGAAATTTTCTCTCTCTTTCTTTTTTTCTCTCGTTGGACAGATAATAATATGCTGGTTTAGCTGGAGATGGATTTCTGTGCTTTTGTCATTTTCTGACCGTGGGGACAGGGGGATGGGGAGATGAGGGCAGAAAGAGGGATTGGAGGTAGCGAATGAGTATAGCTTGAAAATATGGTGGCAGAGGCGTGAAATTTGCTCTGCCCTCTCCATTTGCCCCCTCCAAGAGGCAGTGACACAAGACTGCAAGACCATACCAGTGAGCATATCTCCCTCCCTTTCTCCTCATTCTGTGTGCACGCACACACATACACTGTGTTTTACATTCATAACTCACCATAATTGTGTTTCAGAAGGGGTTATCAGAATACCTATATGTGGAGACAGCACAGAGAAATGCTTTTGGGGATTGGTAGATGATATAGTCAAGGCCACTTTAGGGTGTCTGTAAATTTATACTCGATTTCATTTCCTTTCTTCTATTCTAAAAGGTGAAAGGCCTTACCAATATGCTGGTGGGTTCTTACTTTCTATAATTCTGTGTCCCATTCTCCTGTCTTCATGGCAAAAAAGTAAGTAAAAAAATGATCAGTATTTTGTCTTATTTTACAGTAAAAAATAAAATATTTTTACTGTAAAATGAGACAAAATACTGCTTTTTTATCCATCCATTACTCTTTTTTTTAAAATCCATATATATTTTTTATTATTTTTTTCAGAGTGTCTATTTTACACCAAGTGCTATAGAGGCTATTTACACTAACTCCACTCACCATTGTCTGATTGAGCCAGAAAAAAATACAAAAGAAACCCATCTGATTACAGGAGTAGAGGCCTGGACATTATGGTTTCATCCTGGTGGTGGTGGAGAGGATGGAAGGGAACTTTGCTACAACACCTACAGGCAGAAAAATAGGAGGGTAAGATCTGTCTTTTCATATTTCATGTACGCTTTCATTTCTACCAAAAAGACTCTAGAAGATTCTCGTATGAATCACGTATGAATCCGTTCCATCACCCCTACGGCTGCAGTAGGTTCCTCCCCTTGGGTATGCCTCGGTCCTCCATCACACCGGCATCACCTCAGTCATGGAACAGTCCTCTCCGTCTGCACCCTGGAATCCATCGGCTCTGTCTTCATCTGTCGTCCCCCAGACTTGACAGACAAAATAAATAAATAACCCCTCGATAAGCTCTGTCTCAAAGTTCTGTGGCGTAGGCCCCGTCCTTCAACCAGGTCTTAAAGTTAACTGGTAGGTCCTGCCTGGTGAACTGCTCTGTCTTGTCGTGTGAGCATGCGGTTTTCGAGTTCGTTCGGGCCGTAAGCTCTTCTGTCCACGTGTTTGTGTTTTGTCTTGAGCTGTGTAGCAGCACAACATATTAACATGTTTCTCGGTTTCTGTGGTGGCACCCCTCCAACTCCACAATGGTTGCATAGGTGCACTGGAACAATCCTTCATAAAACGCATTTAACTTTAGTTTGCAAAGACGTGAAACTCACCGAGTGGTCTGGGGTGTTCACTGATAAGCTCACACAAAAATCACTGCAAAAGATACTTTTTTAATATATCTGCCTCGTAGTATAACAGTGTTTCTCACTTACCCTAGAGATATATCTATCAATGGAGTTGGATAAACTACGATAAAACCTGTTGGAAAGCATCTTTTGCAGCTATTTTTGTGTGAGATTATCAGTAAACACCCCAGACCACTCGGTGAGTTTCACGTCTTTGTAAACTAAAGTTTAATGCGTTTTATGAAGGATTGTTTCAGTGCACCTATGCAATCGTTGTGGAGGTGGGGTGGTGCTACCACAGAAACAGAAAATGGGTAAAAAGGGTAAGATCGGTCTTTTTCTATTTGATGTCAAACTGTGATTGGCTGCGCAAGATTATAAATTAACGACGTGGCATTGGAGTCTTTCTGGTAGAACTTACGCTTCTGCTTTCATTGGATGGTGTTAACTTTTGATGCAACAGTTCAAATTTGCCTTTTTCCAAACTTATTCTTCTCCATCGCATACTGTATCCAGCTCATAGAGGCATTTATTTTCAATAAAAATAAAACAAAATATGGAAGAATGGAAATAAAGTGCTAACAGGTATTTTATAGGTATATAATTGAAATTGGATGTGGTGTCCTCGCAACCTGGCATATCGACTGCAGCATCTGCAGCTCATATTACCACACTCAAAACCATGGTAAAAACTTCGAGAACATTTATGATGATCAACAGGTGCAAAATGGTTAGGATTAGGTTTAGGGGAGGGCTTTAGTGATAGGGACAAGGGATGTCCCAATAAAGCAGCATCCATTTATGATTTTAATAAATATAACAATTTACACAAAATATGTTGTTATTATTGCATACTGTTTTATAATATACTACAAAAGACTGAGGTGCAAATAGTATCTGCCATTATGTGTACTAATTAGAATCTATATACACTTAGTGCAAATCTAACTTACAGTTAACCAAGTAAAGGGGTTTTATAGTTTATATATAGTTTTTCTGTAAATTTTTCAATAATTTTTACAGTGTAATTATAAGAAATATAATTATAAGAGTATATATACATACATATCATGCCTCGTTTTCTGCCTATCTCTCTCTTCACTGTTATGTAACATCATCAGTTCAGAGTGGATGTGTGAATGCACTGATTGTGTGTTGAGGGGCTGGTGCAACCACAGTCATTAAGTAATTCATTTAGTTCCACTTGGAATAACACACAAATGGGGGAAAGTAAGTTGAATTACATGCAGGAAACCTCACAAATGTTTTATATAACTCCTATATTGTGTGTGTGTGTGTGTGTGTGTGTGTGTGTGTGTGTGTGTGTGTGTGTGTGTGTGTGTGTGTGCTCGTGTTTATATTACATTATGGGGACCAAATGTCCCCACAAGTATAGTAAAACCTGAAATCACCTACATTGTGGGGACCAGTCAGCGGTCCCCATGAGGAGAACAGCGTATAAATCACACTAAGTAATGTTTTTTGAAAATGTAAAAATGCAGAATGTCTCCTGTGATGGGTAGGTTTAGGGACAGGAGCAGTGTAAGGGGACAGAATATATAGTTTGTACAGTATAAAAACCATTACGCCTATGGAGAGTCCCCACAAAGATAGCGAACCAGACAAGTGTGTGTGTGTGTGTGTGTGTGTGTGTGTGTGTGTGTGTGTGTGTGTTTACTGTGCTCATTATAGTCTAGCTGTGTTACTGACAGTGGTCAGATTACATTCTGTGGTTTTTTATATGGTCATTAGTAGAGACTGTGGAATATGTTTCCCCTGAAGGCAAATCCTCTTCCATGAGTGCCTCTGATGTGTCTCTGACTGCTCAAAATGAGGCTGAGAAAGATGGTTGGAAATTGTGTGAGCATCCCTCAGGTTCAGTCTTATGTGGAATAGCTGGGGGGAAGTGGAGGGTATAGAGCTTCAAGAACAAAAGAAAAGAGGCTTGCCTTTCCTGGTCTTTTTGCCTGTCTGTCAAGTTTTTTTTTTTTTTTTTTTTACTAAGGAAGAACCCTAGTAAAAGCTGCTCCTAGTATCACAGTCCTGCAATATGCATCAATTTGTCATTCTCTGTCTCGCCCTTTCTCTCCCTCTCTCTACTCTTGTGTAAGGTGTTTGTGTGTGTGCGTGTGTGTGGTCCTGGTATTCCCTATGTTTTGGGGACAAAATGTCCCCATAAGTATAGTAACACCAGTAAATGTTGTCGGGATATTTTCTGAAGAAAACAGCCTATAAATCATACAAAACTATGTTTTTTTTATATCTAAAATAGCAGAAAGTTTCCTGTGAAGAGTAGGTTTAGGGGTAGGGTTAGTGTAGTGGGATAGAATATACAGTTTGAACAGTATAAAAACCATTATGTCTATAAAAATGTCCCCATAGTGTGTGTGTGTGTGTGTGTGTGTGTGTGTGTGTGTGTACTAACAAATACGTCGGTGTGGGTCCCCATCGGTGGGAGCACACCCACCTAAGGAGTTCCAAAATCGGAGTGGGGCCCAAAATGGTGGGCCCCACTCCGATTTCAATTCAAATAAGCTCAGCAGCTTCCCCTGATGCTTCCATTGCTTTTTTTTCCATCTCTAAAAAGTGGCCCGTAAGGTAGCAAAAAGTGGGTAATTGTGTGAAGGTGTGTATCGTCGAGCTTTTTTTTCACCGGAAGTCAGGTTTACACTTCCCGCGAAATCGAATACACACCGCGGGAAACTGAAACCTTTGGCCAATGAAATTACAGCACTGTACAATCAGCCGCGATTCCCGCGAATAAGGAAAACTGCGGAAATTGCGGAAGTAACGTAGAAGAAGACGACTTAGATTGAAGAAGATTGAAGACATTGAAGACTCTGCATCCAACAGGTAAGCAAGAAATGGTTTTCATGGTGAGTTTATTTTGGCGTTATAGTATATCGTGATGTTTGCTACCTGTTTTGGCTGCAATGTAGCTAATGTTAGCGACATAATATTACTATTAGCAGTTAGCTTAACCTAATAACATGTCACCACGGACATGGCAGCGGGGCAGAGACGTGGTGCAGTGAAGTCGTGTCGTTAAAAGTGGAGTTAGTTGTGAATTGTGAGGTTTTTATGGTGAGTTCATATTTTGGCGTTACATCGTGATGTTTGCTACCTCGTTTAGCTGCCATGTAGCTAGCAGTTGGCATAACCTAATAACGTCACCACGGACATGACAGCGGGGCAGAGACGGGGTGCAGTGAAGTCGTGTCGTTAAAGGTGGAATCGGTTGTGAATTTTAAGCAAGACAGGGCAGGACTCGCTAATGGAGGTTAGCCAGAAGCTAACGCAGGACTGAAGCTAATGTACGGTGCCGTTTTGGAGTAACATCCTACCCGCAGCTGGTTTGTTAGAGCAGGACAGTTGAGAGAAAATAATAGAAAAGTTTTTTTCCAAATTTACTTTGCAATTACAGCAATATAGTTGTAGCAATTCAGTTGTGGATGTTTTGGTCACATCATTTTTCAATAAAATTCGCAAAATGCAAATATTTAGTGAAAAATCTTTCCTGCTAATATATATATATATATATATATATATGTATGCAATTATTTGATAAAAATACAAAAACCCCCAGTAATATTGTGAAATATTATTACAATTTAAAACAGCAGTTTTCTATGTGAATATATAGTGAAGTGTAATTTATTCCAGTCTTTTTGTCTGGGTGGTACCGGCCTACCCTGGACCCCCTCCCCCCATAACCATCCATGCGTGTATGTATGAGGAAGGATGTGATGCTGCATATGTCAGTCAATGGTCATGTGGCAACGCCGCCATGCTGCTGTACCAGAAGTTAAGTTTGACAGCCCTAGTTTAAATTGATTACTGAGTGTCTGTGCAGCATAACATGGTTATCATCTAACAAGTTAACTTCTCGGCTTCAACAGGCTCGGTCAGCTTTCATTGTGCTCATTTCAGAATTTGCTTATTTCATTAGCCCGTGTTTGATGTTAAAAAAATATGCATCCTGCAATAGCAAAGCTACACAGCTGTTGCAGCGTCTATATGTTTGTATGAATGTCTGTTTATTTATTTATTTTACATAATAGATTTTTTTGACTTGCTATTTTTCAAAAACCTTATTGTGAGATTTGCCTTGACTAAGTACGAATTACAATTATTTTCACAGAGCCATTATGTCCATAAGGAGGAGGAGGAAAAAGCCTATAGATGATGCAAAGACATACATTCTGTCTTGCACTGACAAGGATGGGTTTATGCCGAGATTCATTGACCATTACAAAGGTAAGTTGCAGAAGATTCCTTGACACAATTTGTGCATTTCAAAAGCAAAAAGGTATTGATGTTGATGTAATGAAAAGGTACAGTTTTTGTGTGTGTTCAGGTTATATATTCCTATTTTATTTTTTATTTTTTGCCTTTGTCAAAGACAGACAGTGATCGAAGTGAGTGTGATAATTTACAGCCCAGGCAAGATTGTCAGAGTGCTTTGTCAGAATATTCTACTGAAGTGTCCAGAGAAGTAGAGCCTATTGCTGTGGTAGACTAGCTGCAGTTTAGAGTTTAAGGCAAATTTTCATCTTGATTGATCCCAAATGATAAAATGATTAGCACAGACACCTAACGTTAAGCCAGTGGGAAGGGTTGTAGGAACCGCGTCATTAAAAATTAATTTAATCCACTGGTCCCTGACAGCTTGGTCCGTTCTTGGGAGAGAAAACACATTTAAGTTACATGTTGATTCTGGCAGTCAACAACAGAGCAACTCACGTGTGCACTACGTTTCTGCATCTTTCGCGACTGAATATTAGACTACATACAATAGACGTGTTTCCACTGTCGGGCCAGAGCCGGGCCGTGCTAGTGCGTGCCAGGGCCAGTCGCGTTTCCACTGTCACTTCCGGGGCTTGATCGGGCCACGCCGGGGCTTCCTCGGGGCCAGCGGCCAGGTTTTCTGGCCCGACGAATACCTTGGTCCAAAGCGGGCCAGCTTGGGCTAGTGGAGTGGTTACGAACAGAGGCAGAGTTTAGCCTACCTGAGACGGCAGCGCCGGATGATTCTGTCAGCATTAAAGACTTAAATAATTTATCTCAAAACGCACTTTCATGTTTGAATGCGTTCTGTTTGTGATCCGATGTGGATTCTGACCACCGTATTAAGGTAGACATATTTATAGGTTACGTGATGCAAAAGACTGCACGCTAGTTACCATAGCAAACATGGTAAATGTGAACGGTTGAAGAAATCAGACAAATCGCTATCACAAACATGTTTCTATTTTATCTGTCAGTATAAGCCCGTCTCGTCTCTTACCGGACTATCATAAAATAAAGCAATTTTTTTAATTCTCTGACTGAAAATAGGGTATAATAAACAGAAACAGACGCGACTGAATAAGTAAGTGTTTCCTCTTTCTTTTGTGAAATAGACCAAATGGTATAAACCAATTTATTTCTGTGACTAATGTGCAATTTTGACACAAATTAATTAATTATGATCAATGTCACTTTTTATTGTAACCTAACGTTAGTGGTAAAACATCGATGGGTTTTAAATAGGCCTATTTAAACAACAAAAATAGCAGCAACGGTCGCATTTATCATGTTTGTTTAGCGATCACGCTGTTTCTAGTGATTTCTTTCTGATTCGTTTTCTGATAAAAGTAGTAACTTTTATTTGTTGGTGAAATGATGTGTGTGTGATGTTGCTCCAGAGAGGTGTGTTACGGGCGTGTTTTAGTGAAGCGCTGTGGAGCTTCTGGCCCAACAGTGGAAACGCAACCGATTTTGAGCCCGGTGTGGTGAAGAGATGAGTCCCCCTGAAGAGATGGGTTCCACCTTAGGGACCCCATAGTATGCCAGTAGTATGCCTGATCTAAATATGTTCTCGCGATAACTTGATAAAAGCAGTTTGTTGCCATCAAGTAATTCGTTTATTTGTTTAGCTAGCACGAATCATCGGATAAATGCTATGCTACTATGTAAGCTAACTAAAAAACACTAAGAACGAGAAATGTTTAAATTTACAATCTACAGCTTCGGTTATATACTAGAATATGAAACATATAAGTTAAAATACATTAATGACTCGTTATAACGTACTTCAAACATCTCTTATAATAAAGTGATTTTCTCTAACTTGTAACCAGGCACTAAAGCGATTACACATAAAACTAGCTTTGAACCAATCGGATCGCTTGGGTCCTAAGGTGGGACCCATCTCTTCAGGGTGACTCATCTCTTCACCACACCTCCTGGCCCGAGGCCATTAGCCCGGCTCGGCCCGTTTAAAGCCCTGGCTCGCACTGGCCCGACAGTGGAAACGCAGCTATTGATTCTCGTGGAAAAGTGAAAATTACAGGTCATGACTCCTTTAAGGGAACCGAACAGAGCATAGACAGGACCTCAGTGATGCATTGATGTGGATGGGTCTGCATTAAAAACATTTTTTGGCCACAAAGTCTGATCAAAAAAGCACTTTACCTGTAGAGTGTGTATCACAACTGGGTGATCATTGTCTGCAGGTAATATACACTGACTAGACGCAAGAACGTCATCCTCACTTTGAAAATACTGTAGTATCTCTTTTTGAGTCCCAGAATGAAATGTTTAATTATTATATATTATTGTAGGAAGAGGAGTGTTTGCCACACAACCCATTGAACCCGGGGACTTCGTGTTGGAGTACAGGGGTAAACTCCTCACACAGGAGGAAAGCAAGTCAAGAAAATACTCAGAGATTGAAAGCACATTTCTCTTTGACTTTCAGTGGCAGAATCATCACTTATGGTAAACATTGAAAGATGGATGTTTTTTATTGATTTATAGAAATTACGAGTTAACTCTGAAACAAGGGTTTAATACTTGATGAATGAATTAAGCACAAATACTCTTAAATTCTTTTGAAAATAACTCTTTCAATAAAACTTTTAAAAAGATGTAAAACTATTACCATTTTTCTGATACTTTTCAGCCTGGATGCATCGCAAGACGATTTTTCTCTAGGACGATTGGTCAACGACAACCACCAAAATCCGAATTGCGTTATGAAAAAAATCATAGTTGACAACAAACCACATTTGTGCCTATTTTCTCTGAAGAAAATAGAAATAGGAGATGAAATTGATTACAACTATGGTGATTCAAAATGGCCTTGGCGCAGTAAGGTGAGTTGGTTAGATTAAGTATAGAGATTTTTTTTTTGTTTTTTTTTTTGCAAAAGCAAATTTTGTATTTCTCCAATATTAACCATGTTTCCAATATTACTCTTGACTGTCTATGGAAATGCATTTAATCTTTGATTTTTGATGTGTGTTAAAATGAGTTCTTCTTTATCTGCAATCCAGTTGAAAAAAACCCAAGCTCCAGCTGCAGCAGTAGAGAATGAGACCAGCCCTGTTCCTCAGATGCTAAATGATGGACCAAACCCAGATCAGACCTGCTCACAGGTAAAAGTACTTTCAAACACTTCATCTATGCTGACATGTATGTGGTGGTGTTGTATTACTAAAGTGGACCAATGCTTATGTGGCTTTATATTGGCTGTTAAAGGCCAGGTAATGTCACACACACCGTCATGTTTCTAGTCATGTCCTTATGGGGTCCTTCCTTCCATCTTCCAAATACATCTCTAGTCTCTCCTTTACACACTCATATGTCTATAGTCAGACCCTTGTGGGGCCCTTCCGTCCAGTTCTTACTGTAAGTGTTTTTAAGGCACTATAGCAACACCTGACATGACCTCAACTATGATTTTAACATTCGTAATTGTATACTGTATCTCAGCTGTTAGGTGTTTCAGAGAAATGTTTTCATTTGATCCACTGCAAACTCCTGGAATAGACGTGAGCTGCTTTTTAGTCCATGAAGTTCAGTGCCGTTTCACCATTAGATGACCTTATTAGCCTGTGAATGTCTCTTCATACAGTTCTGAGTCTCTTCTTGTCTGTCTATTTCAGGTGAAAGGCCTTCAGACTCCAGCTGCAGCAGTAGAGAATGAGACCAGCCCTGTTCCTCAGATGCTAAATGATGGACCAAACCCAGATCAGACCTGCTCACAGGTAAAAGTACTTTCAAACACTTCATCTATGCTGACATGTATGTGGTGGTGTTCTATTACTAAAGTGGACCAATGCTTATGTGGCTTTATATTGGCTGTTAAAGGCCAGGTAATGTCACACACACCGTCATGTTTCCAGTCATGTCCTTATGGGGTCCTTCCTTCCATCTTCCAAATACATCTCTAGTCTCTCCTTTACACACTCATATGTCTATAGTCAGACCCTTGTGGGGCCCTTCCGTCCAGTTCTTACTGTAAGTGTTTTTAAGGCACTATAGCAACACCTGACATGACCTCAACTATGATTTTAACATTCGTAATTGTATACTGTATCTCAGCTGTTAGGTGTTTCAGAGAAATGTTTTCATTTGATCCACTGCAAACTCCTGGAATAGACGTGAGCTGCTTTTTAGTCCATGAAGTTCAGTGCCGTTTCACCATTAGATGACCTTATTAGCCTGTGAATGTCTCTTCATACAGTTCTGAGTCTCTTCTTGTCTGTCTATTTCAGGTGAAAGGCCTTCAGACTCCAGCTGCAGCAGTAGAGAATGAGACCAGCCCTGTTCCTCAGATGCTAAATGATGGACCAAACCCAGATCAGACCTGCTCACAGGTAAAAGTACTTTCAAACACTTCATCTATGCTGACATGTATGTGGTGGTGTTGTATTACTAAAGTGGACCAATGCTTATGTGGCTTTATATTGGCTGTTAAAGGCCAGGTAATGTCACACACACCGTCATGTTTCCAGTCATGTCCTAATGGGGTCCTTCCTTCCATCTTCCAAATACATCTCTAGTCTCTCCTTTACACACTCATATGTCTATAGTCAGACCCTTGTGGGGCCCTTCAGTCCAGTTCTTACTGTAAGTGTTTTTAAGGCACTATAGCAACACCTGACATGACCTCAACTATGATTTTAACATTCGTAATTGTATACTGTATCTCAGCTGTTAGGTGTTTCAGAGAAATATTTTCATTTGATCCACTGCAAACTCCTGGAATAGACGTGAGCTGCTTTTTAGTCCATGAAGTTCAGTGCCGTTTCACCATTAGATGACCTTATTAGCCTGTGAATGTCTCTTCATACAGTTCTGAGTCTCTTCTTGTCTGTCTATTTCAGGTGAAAGGCCTTCAGACTCCAGCTGCAGCAGTAGAGAATGAGACCAGCCCTGTTCCTCAGATGTTAAATGATGGACCAAACCCAGATCAGACCTGCTCACAGGTAAAAGTACTTTCAAACACTTCATCTATGCTGACATGTATGTGGTGGTGTTGTATTACTAAAGTGGACCAATGCTTATGTGGCTTTATATTGGCTGTTAAAGGCCAGGTAATGTCACACACACCGTCATGTTTCTAGTCATGTCCTTATGGGGTCCTTCCTTCCATCTTCCAAATACATCTCTAGTCTCTCCTTTACACACTCATATGTCTATAGTCAGACCCTTGTGGGGCCCTTCCGTCCAGTTCTTACTGTAAGTGTTTTTAAGGCACTATAGCAACACCTGACATGACCTCAACTATGATTTTAACATTCGTAATTGTATACTGTATCTCAGCTGTTAGGTGTTTCAGAGAAATGTTTTCATTTGATCCACTGCAAACTCCTGGAATAGACGTGAGCTGCTTTTTAGTCCATGAAGTTCAGTGCCGTTTCACCATTAGATGACCTTATTAGCCTGTGAATGTCTCTTCATACAGTTCTGAGTCTCTTCTTGTCTGTCTATTTCAGGTGAAAGGCCTTCAGACTCCAGCTGCAGCAGTAGAGAATGAGACCAGCCCTGTTCCTCAGATGCTAAATGATGGACCAAACCCAGATCAGACCTGCTCACAGGTAAAAGTACTTTCAAACACTTCATCTATGCTGACATGTATGTGGTGGTGTTCTATTACTAAAGTGGACCAATGCTTATGTGGCTTTATATTGGCTGTTAAAGGCCAGGTAATGTCACACACACCGTCATGTTTCCAGTCATGTCCTTATGGGGTCCTTCCTTCCATCTTCCAAATACATCTCTAGTCTCTCCTTTACACACTCATATGTCTATAGTCAGACCCTTGTGGGGCCCTTCCGTCCAGTTCTTACTGTAAGTGTTTTTAAGGCACTATAGCAACACCTGACATGACCTCAACTATGATTTTAACATTCGTAATTGTATACTGTATCTCAGCTGTTAGGTGTTTCAGAGAAATGTTTTCATTTGATCCACTGCAAACTCCTGGAATAGACGTGAGCTGCTTTTTAGTCCATGAAGTTCAGTGCCGTTTCACCATTAGATGACCTTATTAGCCTGTGAATGTCTCTTCATACAGTTCTGAGTCTCTTCTTGTCTGTCTATTTCAGGTGAAAGGCCTTCAGACTCCAGCTGCAGCAGTAGAGAATGAGACCAGCCCTGTTCCTCAGATGCTAAATGATGGACCAAACCCAGATCAGACCTGCTCACAGGTAAAAGTACTTTCAAACACTTCATCTATGCTGACATGTATGTGGTGGTGTTGTATTACTAAAGTGGACCAATGCTTATGTGGCTTTATATTGGCTGTTAAAGGCCAGGTAATGTCACACACACCGTCATGTTTCCAGTCATGTCCTTATGGGGTCCTTCCTTCCATCTTCCAAATACATCTCTAGTCTCTCCTTTACACACTCATATGTCTATAGTCAGACCCTTGTGGGGCCCTTCAGTCCAGTTCTTACTGTAAGTGTTTTTAAGGCACTATAGCAACACCTGACATGACCTCAACTATGATTTTAACATTCGTAATTGTATACTGTATCTCAGCTGTTAGGTGTTTCAGAGAAATATTTTCATTTGATCCACTGCAAACTCCTGGAATAGACGTGAGCTGCTTTTTAGTCCATGAAGTTCAGTGCCGTTTCACCATTAGATGACCTTATTAGCCTGTGAATGTCTCTTCATACAGTTCTGAGTCTCTTCTTGTCTGTCTATTTCAGGTGAAAGGCCTTCAGACTCCAGCTGCAGCAGTAGAGAATGAGACCAGCCCTGTTCCTCAGATGTTAAATGATGGACCAAACCCAGATCAGACCTGCTCACAGGTAAAAGTACTTTCAAACACTTCATCTATGCTGACATGTATGTGGTGGTGTTGTATTACTAAAGTGGACCAATGCTTATGTGGCTTTATATTGGCTGTTAAAGGCCAGGTAATGTCACACACACCGTCATGTTTCTAGTCATGTCCTTATGGGGTCCTTCCTTCCATCTTCCAAATACATCTCTAGTCTCTCCTTTACACACTCATATGTCTATAGTCAGACCCTTGTGGGGCCCTTCCGTCCAGTTCTTACTGTAAGTGTTTTTAAGGCACTATAGCAACACCTGACATGACCTCAACTATGATTTTAACATTCGTAATTGTATACTGTATCTCAGCTGTTAGGTGTTTCAGAGAAATGTTTTCATTTGATCCACTGCAAACTCCTGGAATAGACGTGAGCTGCTTTTTAGTCCATGAAGTTCAGTGCCGTTTCACCATTAGATGACCTTATTAGCCTGTGAATGTCTCTTCATACAGTTCTGAGTCTCTTCTTGTCTGTCTATTTCAGGTGAAAGGCCTTCAGACTCCAGCTGCAGCAGTAGAGAATGAGACCAGCCCTGTTCCTCAGATGCTAAATGATGGACCAAACCCAGATCAGACCTGCTCACAGGTAAAAGTACTTTCAAACACTTCATCTATGCTGACATGTATGTGGTGGTGTTCTATTACTAAAGTGGACCAATGCTTATGTGGCTTTATATTGGCTGTTAAAGGCCAGGTAATGTCACACACACCGTCATGTTTCTAGTCATGTCCTTATGGGGTCCTTCCTTCCATCTTCCAAATACATCTCTAGTCTCTCCTTTACACACTCATATGTCTATAGTCAGACCCTTGTGGGGCCCTTCCGTCCAGTTCTTACTGTAAGTGTTTTTAAGGCACTATAGCAACACCTGACATGACCTCAACTATGATTTTAACATTCGTAATTGTATACTGTATCTCAGCTGTTAGGTGTTTCAGAGAAATGTTTTCATTTGATCCACTGCAAACTCCTGGAATAGACGTGAGCTGCTTTTTAGTCCATGAAGTTCAGTGCCGTTTCACCATTAGATGACCTTATTAGCCTGTGAATGTCTCTTCATACAGTTCTGAGTCTCTTCTTGTCTGTCTATTTCAGGTGAAAGGCCTTCAGACTCCAGCTGCAGCAGTAGAGAATGAGACCAGCCCTGTTCCTCAGATGCTAAATGATGGACCAAACCCAGATCAGACCTGCTCACAGGTAAAAGTACTTTCAAACACTTCATCTATGCTGACATGTATGTGGTGGTGTTGTATTACTAAAGTGGACCAATGCTTATGTGGCTTTATATTGGCTGTTAAAGGCCAGGTAATGTCACACACACCGTCATGTTTCCAGTCATGTCCTTATGGGGTCCTTCCTTCCATCTTCCAAATACATCTCTAGTCTCTCCTTTACACACTCATATGTCTATAGTCAGACCCTTGTGGGGCCCTTCAGTCCAGTTCTTACTGTAAGTGTTTTTAAGGCACTATAGCAACACCTGACATGACCTCAACTATGATTTTAACATTCGTAATTGTATACTGTATCTCAGCTGTTAGGTGTTTCAGAGAAATATTTTCATTTGATCCACTGCAAACTCCTGGAATAGACGTGAGCTGCTTTTTAGTCCATGAAGTTCAGTGCCGTTTCACCATTAGATGACCTTATTAGCCTGTGAATGTCTCTTCATACAGTTCTGAGTCTCTTCTTGTCTGTCTATTTCAGGTGAAAGGCCTTCAGACTCCAGCTGCAGCAGTAGAGAATGAGACCAGCCCTGTTCCTCAGATGTTAAATGATGGACCAAACCCAGATCAGACCTGCTCACAGGTAAAAGTACTTTCAAACACTTCATCTATGCTGACATGTATGTGGTGGTGTTCTATTACTAAAGTGGACCAATGCTTATGTGGCTTTATATTGGCTGTTAAAGGCCAGGTAATGTCACACACACCGTCATGTTTCTAGTCATGTCCTTATGGGGTCCTTCCTTCCATCTTCCAAATACATCTCTAGTCTCTCCTTTACACACTCATATGTCTATAGTCAGACCCTTGTGGGGCCCTTCCGTCCAGTTCTTACTGTAAGTGTTTTTAAGGCACTATAGCAACACCTGACATGACCTCAACTATGATTTTAACATTCGTAATTGTATACTGTATCTCAGCTGTTAGGTGTTTCAGAGAAATGTTTTCATTTGATCCACTGCAAACTCCTGGAATAGACGTGAGCTGCTTTTTAGTCCATGAAGTTCAGTGCCGTTTCACCATTAGATGACCTTATTAGCCTGTGAATGTCTCTTCATACAGTTCTGAGTCTCTTCTTGTCTGTCTATTTCAGGTGAAAGGCCTTCAGACTCCAGCTGCAGCAGTAGAGAATGAGACCAGCCCTGTTCCTCAGATGCTAAATGATGGACCAAACCCAGATCAGACCTGCTCACAGGTAAAAGTACTTTCAAACACTTCATCTATGCTGACATGTATGTGGTGGTGTTCTATTACTAAAGTGGACCAATGCTTATGTGGCTTTATATTGGCTGTTAAAGGCCAGGTAATGTCACACACACCGTCATGTTTCTAGTCATGTCCTTATGGGGTCCTTCCTTCCATCTTCCAAATACATCTCTAGTCTCTCCTTTACACACTCATATGTCTATAGTCAGACCCTTGTGGGGCCCTTCCGTCCAGTTCTTACTGTAAGTGTTTTTAAGGCACTATAGCAACACCTGACATGACCTCAACTATGATTTTAACATTCGTAATTGTATACTGTATCTCAGCTGTTAGGTGTTTCAGAGAAATGTTTTCATTTGATCCACTGCAAACTCCTGGAATAGACGTGAGCTGCTTTTTAGTCCATGAAGTTCAGTGCCGTTTCACCATTAGATGACCTTATTAGCCTGTGAATGTCTCTTCATACAGTTCTGAGTCTCTTCTTGTCTGTCTATTTCAGGTGAAAGGCCTTCAGACTCCAGCTGCAGCAGTAGAGAATGAGACCAGCCCTGTTCCTCAGATGCTAAATGATGGACCAAACCCAGATCAGACCTGCTCACAGGTAAAAGTACTTTCAAACACTTCATCTATGCTGACATGTATGTGGTGGTGTTGTATTACTAAAGTGGACCAATGCTTATGTGGCTTTATATTGGCTGTTAAAGGCCAGGTAATGTCACACACACCGTCATGTTTCTAGTCATGTCCTTATGGGGTCCTTCCTTCCATCTTCCAAATACATCTCTAGTCTCTCCTTTACACACTCATATGTCTATAGTCAGACCCTTGTGGGGCCCTTCCGTCCAGTTCTTACTGTAAGTGTTTTTAAGGCACTATAGCAACACCTGACATGACCTCAACTATGATTTTAACATTCGTAATTGTATACTGTATCTCAGCTGTTAGGTGTTTCAGAGAAATGTTTTCATTTGATCCACTGCAAACTCCTGGAATAGACGTGAGCTGCTTTTTAGTCCATGAAGTTCAGTGCCGTTTCACCATTAGATGACCTTATTAGCCTGTGAATGTCTCTTCATACAGTTCTGAGTCTCTTCTTGTCTGTCTATTTCAGGTGAAAGGCCTTCAGACTCCAGCTGCAGCAGTAGAGAATGAGACCAGCCCTGTTCCTCAGATGCTAAATGATGGACCAAACCCAGATCAGACCTGCTCACAGGTAAAAGTACTTTCAAACACTTCATCTATGCTGACATGTATGTGGTGGTGTTGTATTACTAAAGTGGACCAATGCTTATGTGGCTTTATATTGGCTGTTAAAGGCCAGGTAATGTCACACACACCGTCATGTTTCCAGTCATGTCCTTATGGGGTCCTTCCTTCCATCTTCCAAATACATCTCTAGTCTCTCCTTTACACACTCATATGTCTATAGTCAGACCCTTGTGGGGCCCTTCCGTCCAGTTCTTACTGTAAGTGTTTTTAAGGCACTATAGCAACACCTGACATGACCTCAACTATGATTTTAACATTCGTAATTGTATACTGTATCTCAGCTGTTAGGTGTTTCAGAGAAATGTTTTCATTTGATCTACTGCAAACTCCTGGAATAGACGTGAGCTGCTTTTTAGTCCATGAAGTTCAGTGCCGTTTCACCATTAGATGACCTTATTAGCCTGTGAATGTCTCTTCATACAGTTCTGAGTCTCTTCTTGTCTGTCTATTTCAGGTGAAAGGCCTTCAGACTCCAGCTGCAGCAGTAGAGAATGAGACCAGCCCTGTTCCTCAGATGCTAAATGATGGACCAAACCCAGATCAGACCTGCTCACAGGTAAAAGTACTTTCAAACACTTCATCTATGCTGACATGTATGTGGTGGTGTTCTATTACTAAAGTGGACCAATGCTTATGTGGCTTTATATTGGCTGTTAAAGGCCAGGTAATGTCACACACTTTGCATTAAAAGTGTCATAATTTACCGAATGACACTTAATGACAAAAGTCATAAAGACTCCTTCATGTTCATGACAGGTGTTATGTCATGTTTATGACAGTGTCATGTCAGTCTTATGCACACCCTTTCAAATAAAGTGTTACCAACGTGGGGATCCAAATGGTCTTCCTCAGGCAACTATATGATAGTATTGTAATACTATAGTATAACTGTACTCTGATTTTAACATTTATAATTCTACACTGTCTAAAAGGGCTGATGTTCACATTTCTGGATTCAGATTTTTAGTCAGACCATGCCATGTTTCTTTGGCCAACCTTTCTAATTCCATACTTAATACATTTTTGTTTATTTTTAGGTATTTACTGTCCAAGGATTTTCACTGGTTGATTATCCAGATAGTGATGAAACTGATGAGGATGGTATGGAAAACGAACCTCCCACCCCACACCTGGATGTTATTATAGGGCAGAATGATATTGGCCCAGATGTTTCAGATCATTTGTACAATTCAGATGAAACTGTTGTGAAAGAAACTTGTGATGAGGCTTCTTCAAGCAACCATTCCAACAATGAATCGGATGATGAACTTGTTCCACGGCTGAGACGCACAAAAAGCATTCTGGTAAGCCCCAAAACACATTTTAACAATATAATTAACTTGCTTATGTGATAATTTTTGTGCCACTAGTAAGTGAATTTGAATTATTTTATATTTGAATGGGAATCATTCACTTTGAACCTGAATCGATTGTTTTGAACAATTGCTTTTAAAATCTGAATTTAAATGGACTCATTTGAAATTGAATCGATTGGACTGGCATAAACACCTGCAGGAGTGATGTCCAGTGATCAGCGCTCAGGTGTGTTTAAAAAAAAAATAAATAAATAAAAATAAAAAATACAACGTGGCCGGTCTCTGTTGCCAAAATCTGGTCGAGTCCTCCGCTTCACCTGGTGCATTAATTATCAATTAAATAGACATCACCAACAATCGATCAGTAATCATTTATTAGAGAAGCTCAACTCTTCTTTTCTGACTAATTGCTGATTTTTAAGTGATAGGGAGACAATTGTGAGGTGAGGAAGACACTTCGGAAAATTGTTGACTAATCTCTCCCTCTCTCTGGAGTAGTTCCATGTCTACAGGAATGACACTATATCATTATGATGAATCATTCTTGTGAAGTCATTAAATTTAACAATCAAATGCATGAAAACTGAAATGTTACTTTTTTAAATAATTTTGTCAACGTTTACTCCACCTGGAAGGCAGTTTGGACATGGGCCTCAGCAGGTCGATGGAGGGGTAATATTGGTCAATAATTTTCATAGGTGTCTAGCTCACCTGACAACCTCTGAATGGTCTCCCTATCAATTAAAAATACAGCAATCATACAGCAAAATATCTCCATGTCTCCCTTTTTGCAGATGGATAGAGTACAAGATTTTACCCACGGTCTCCATGATTCAAGTAGTGACAGCGCAGAGGAGACTCCTTATTTTAAGCCTGAAAGGGTTTCACAGAAGCTGAGAAGAAGGTCTTGCCGTCCCGTAAGTCTTTTTTTGGGGGGCTAGGGCTAGGGCTAGGGCTAGGGCTAGGGCTAGGGCTAGGGCTTGGGCTTGGGCTGGGCTGGGCTGGGCAGTTGGTCTTGCTAGTGAGTCTAATGGGGATTCTTCTAATTTGTAAATTTACTTGTACTGAAAATGGTCCATACAGATTTTTCTTCATTTAGTATCCTGACCCTGTTCAATCAGTATACTCAGGTTTTTTATATGTAATGTTGCAAAAATAGGTATTAACAGATGTGTTTGTTTTTAAAGATTCAGATGAATCTCATGGAATCGGATGACTCAAACTTAGGTAGCGAAGAGGAGTATATTCCAAATCCCAGGGATGAAAGCACAGAAAGTGATAGCAGTATGGAATTAACCCTGGAAAAGGAAAAAAAGAAGAAAGGTGCATCATCCAGTCAGAGCAAGTTTAAGCCCA
Source organism: Semotilus atromaculatus (assembly GCA_031834385.1). Classification (NCBI taxonomy): domain Eukaryota; kingdom Metazoa; phylum Chordata; class Actinopteri; order Cypriniformes; family Leuciscidae; genus Semotilus; species Semotilus atromaculatus. The sequence goes on from JAULUF010000007.1 coordinate 20,894,229, forward strand.
GAGAAAGAAGGTCATCCTCCCGAGAGAGTGGAAGCGAGTCCTCCAGACAGAGCAAGTTTAAGCCCAGGGAGAGTGGAAGTAGATCCTCCAGAGAGACTGGAAGCGAGTCCTCCAGACAGAGCAAGTCTAAGCCCAGGGAGAGTGGAAGTAGATCCTCCAGAGAGAGTGGAAGCAAGTCCTCCAGACAGAGCAAGTCTAAGCCCAGGGAGAGTGGAAGTAGATCCTCCAGACAGAGCAAGTCTAAGCCCAGGGAGAGTGGAAGTAGATCCTCCAGAGAGAGTGGAAGCGAGTCCTCCAGACAGAGCAAGTCTAAGCCCAGGGAGAGTGGAAGTAGATCCTCCAGAGAGAGTGGAAGCGAGTCCTCCAGACAGAGCAAGTCTAAGCCCAGGGAGAGTGGAAGTAGATCCTCACGAGAGAGTGGAAGCAAGTCCTCCAGACAGAGCAAGTCTAAGCCCAGGGAGAGTGGAAGTAGATCCTCCAGAGAGAGTGGAACCGAGTCCTCCAGACAGAGCAAGTCTAAGCCCAGGGAGAGTGGAAGTAGATCCTCCAGAGAGAGTGGAAGCGAGTCCTCTAGTCATAGCCAATTTGACTTTAACCAGAGAAGACTTCAGGAAAGATGTCATGATCCCACACAAAGATTTCCAAATAGCAGAGTTGATGGGAATGAAAAGGAAATCGCAACATATTCTGAAAACAGTGTATCAGTGCCCCTGGAAGAAGAGCAGTATATGATTGTCAGTCCAACTTTAAAGAAAGATGACGGATCCAGAAGCTATAACAAGAAACATTTCTGCTTTTATTGCAGGAAGTTTGTCCAGAAAATGTCAAGACACTTGTGGCGTAAACACCAAGATGAATCGGATGTTGCGAAAGCATTCAGTTTACCAAAAAACTCAAAGGAAAGAAAACTACAATTGGACTACATACGAAATAAGGGAAACTTCGAGCACAACAGTCATGTTTTGGAAACAAAAAAAGGAAAACTAATCCCATGTAAACAACCGGTAAAAAAATCAGACGGACATAAATTTGCACATTGCATTCATTGCTATGGGTTGTTCTCAAGAAGAGCGATGTGGCGGCATTTCAAGGTCTGCAGCTTCAAACCCAAAAATGCTAAACCAGGTAAAAATAGAGTTCAGGCATTATGTGCTTTCGCTGAACCTTCTCCATCAGAATATACAGACGCGTATTGGAAGTTCTTGAGTGTAATGATTCAGGACAAGATTGCAGTTGCAATTAAAGGAGACAACTGCATCCTCAATTATGGGTTCAGGTTGTTCAAAAAGAATGAGAAGATAGTCAGTCAACACCAGTATATACGCCAAAAACTAAGAGAACTTGGCAGGCTTTTATTGGAAGCTAAAAAAATCACACGTGTGAAGACCATCCAAGAACTCATCAAACCTGAACAGTACTCACAGGTTGTCAGAGCTGCAAAGAACCTATCTGGATTCAGTGAGGAAACTGGGATATACCAATGTCCCTCTCTTGCACGCAAGGTAGGACACAGCCTGCATTCGTTGGCTATGTTTATCAAGTCCGAAGGACTGAAAAAGAGAGATAAAGAAACCATTAAAAATGCTGAGGAGTTTGCACAGTTGTATTTAGAGAGTTGGAGGTTTGATATTGCAGGCCAGGCATTAACCCAGCTTAACCGGGCCAAATGGAATGCACCGCAACTTTTACCTCTTACACAAGATATCCAAAAGCTACATTGCTATCTAGAAGAAAAACAGCAGCAACATCTCAAAGATTTAAAAGAACATCGTTCATCCACAAATTGGAAGGAACTTGCAAAAGTAACGTTGACTCAAGTTATGCTTTTTAATCGGCGGAGAGCAGGTGAAGTGTCCCGAATGCGCCTGTCTGCATACTTATCGAAGGACACATCAGAGGAACAGGGAGATGTAAATTTGGCCCTCACACCGCTTGAGCAGAAGCTCTGCAGGCATTTCGTGCGAATAGCAATTGTTGGAAAAAGAGGAAGGAAGGTTCCAGTTCTTCTAACCCCATTAATGAGAGAATCACTTGATGCTCTTACTGAGTGCAGAGAAGTATGTGGGGTGCTGAAGGACAATGAATATCTGTTTGCATTGCCACAATCTGCCCATTACCTCAGGGCTTGTGACTGCATGAGGCAATTTGTCAGTGAATGTGGTGACATAAAAAATCCTCAAGCGCTAACATCAATTCAACTGAGGAAACATATTGCTACCCTGTCTACTGTTTTGAACCTCAAAACCACCGAGCTCGACCAGTTGGCAGACTTCCTTGGTCATAATATCGCTGTTCACAGGAAACACTACAGGCTCCCAGAAAGCACCCTCCAATTAGCCAAAGTAAGTAAAGTCCTCCTCGCAATGGAACAAGGACGCCTAGGAGATTACAAAGGAAAGAGCCTCGATGAAATACAAGTCGATGTGAATGGTAATTAACTTTATATTCTTGAAGGCACAATATATGACATTTAGTCTTCTGCATTCAGAAAACAACTATTTACAATGTAAAGCATAGGGCAGTAATAGTGACGGGATGAGAGATAATACTACTGTTGTATACTCTTGCAGATTGCCTATAGTTTCAGCTTTCCAATCTCAATTTTTTATCAATTGTCATTTTAGAGACCATTGACATGGAGGGACCTTTAGCTGAGGATATTGAAGGTATGTGTATACGATGTTTCTAAATTGATTCTAAATGATCCGTTTTAGATATTTTGTGTATTGTATTCATAAGTTATTTCCCTCTCCAGATGTCAGTATGCTAAGAGATGATGGGTCAGACGATGAGATCATATCATCCACGCAAGAATGTACCTCCACATCACAAAGTCAAAACCAGGAAGTGTCTTCAACCGGTGAGCTTGAACGCAATTCTTACCTTTCGTGCATTTCACACAGCACTTGGCAAAAAATTTAACATCAACAACTCCATCTCCCTTCTTTGTCCTACCCACCTCTTTCTCCTGCAACTCTGTCAGGAGACCTGTCTGATGCAGAGGCTGCACAATCAGTCAAACGCAACCCCAGTTTTAAAACTGAACACTGCTTCAGTACTGCCTGAAATTACAAGTAGCATTCATTTTGTGGTTAGCGTGAACCCACCTATTGCTTATAGGTTGCTCTAATCTCTCGGCACGGACTTCATACAGGGATAGCACAGCTACTCCAACACGTCCCTGTCACTACAGAACATCTGGAATGTGCGCGATAAGGTGATGCAGGACAATTCCCTGAGCACATTATCCAAGTCTGCTTCATGGCAGCAAACAGACTCCGCAGTGACTGATCGCAGTGACTGCACTTGCACTGCAAAGGATTGCCTCTCCTCTCCTCACTGTCATCTCTGTCCGGAGCCACTGCAGCTCCCTCATCTTCCGCAAAAACGGGTCTCTCAACCCTCCTCCTCATGACTGGCTCCAACGCACATGCCATCGGGTTAGATGACATCAAATAAACTCGTACAGCCTTGTCGTCTTGACATGTTTCCTCCTCATCTGCGTACTCATACTCGACTCGCTGTAACTGTGTACTCGTCTCTTTGTAACTGTGTACTCGTACACAGTTGAGGAGGACAAATGTTTGAGTAGCCGTGCAATCCCTGCGTGAAGTCTGCGCCGTGAGATTGGAGCAACCTATAAACAGTATGTGAGGGCACACTAACCTAAACGTTAATGCTACTTGTGTCAGTAACTACAGTCGCTTTCTGTCTGATGAAATCAGTTCATCTTATATTGTCCAACATACAATCTTTACAGCGCACAGCTACTTCAGCACTAGTGGACTGCGTGGGAACGGTCTGTCGTCCGTACACTATATGAGGAAATATACTGCTTGAGGGCCACTATCCTTTAGGTCTTAGATGTTTCCCTGCTGCAACACACCTGATTCATTTTGCAGAGCTTGGCAACAAGCTGTTTGATCTGTTTAATTTGAATCAGGTGTGTTGAAGCAGGGAAACATCTCAGACCTGCAGAATAGTGGCCCTTGAGGACTGGAGTTGCCCATCCCTGGGCTAACATGAAAACTAATATTTTCACGTCACTAGTGACTTGAAAAGAATTTAGGACGATAGGAGACGGGATGAAATAAACTGTGTCTCTCTGTAAGAGACACAAATCCCATATACTGACTTCTTGTTAAGTGCATCGAGACGACATCTGTTGTGAATCGGCGCTATATAAATAAACTGAATTGAATTGAATATACTAAATTATTTTATAAAATAACACAACCACTGTACTGACGGCTATTGCATATTTCATGTTGTGTATACTACAATAAAGTTATTTCTTTGTCCAGATGTCAGTATGCCAAGAGAAGAGGGGTCAGAAGATGAGGTCAGCATGTCATCCCTGCAAGAATGTCCCTCCACATCACAAGTCCAAAACCGGAGTGTGTCTGCAAAAAAGAGAGGTAAGCTTTGGGGCTTGCTCTCTCTTTTGGGCCAGAGTTGCTCATTTATTTTTTTAGGGCTTTTACTTTGCTTCCTTGACTCAACACTTGAAATATGTCTGTCCCTCCTTACTGTCCGGTGCCACAAGCCTGACAGTGACTTGAAAGAAGCTGTTGCAGGAACAGACCTTGTGAGCCTGCATTGTTGTAGGGTTGGGGAAAGACTGGCATTAACACTTTATGGAGTTACTCAGGAAAAATGCTTGCATTTCCTCCAACAACCGAGGTGTACAGTGACCAGTTGAAAAACTCGAACAACCTCCAATCACCTTAAATACCTCCTAACTGCTAGTGTTCCTTCATCCAAGTCTCATTAAGCCTCCACATGCAGCTGACTTTATTAAATGACCTTTTAAAAGTGCCTTATAAATAGAAAATATTATCATAATTATCATAATTATTGTTTTTATTATTATTATTATTATTATTGTTATTATTATTATTTTGTGAAATGCAAGAAAGAATAAAATTGCTCTGAGTGAGAGAGTGTGTGTTTATACTCGAGTGTTGGGTAAAAGCATCCTGTTGCAGTTTCTTTTCCAGAATTTTAATGTAATGCCGTCAGAAGTACAATGAGCCACTGCAAATCACTCAGTTTAATAAATACAACACACAAAGAAAAAGGTTTTTCCACCGCTTCATGCACTCTTTCAGCAACGAGACCCAAACACCTGGAGACTCGTGATCACTCTGGCCAATCACGTAGCTGCGTAGCACGTTAGGTCTGAAGAGGTGCCCATCAAGCTGCATAATTAAGGATTAATTTGCAGTGTTTTTGTTTTTACCAAACCAGTGTATAAAATGGATAATAATCTCAGTCATGTTATTATGAAGAGTTGTTTTTTCCAACAAATAAGAACTTTATTTATTTACATTGTTAACAGTGCAACGTCTGCAGTGTTCTCTCGCTCTCCACTGAAATCTGTGTGCTCGGTGTGAAGTCCACCTTTACTTATAGTGGTAATCCCAGAAACGGTTCCTGTCCTCTGAAAAACAGAGGTGGACATCACACTTGCTGCATTGGGTATTGGTGTACCCTTTACTGCAATGTCTGCAGTGCCCTCTCTTTGTCTTCAGGGGGAAATGTCCAGTTTGGTCCATGCGCACATCCATGGGCGGTGGTTTGCGTGACTTTTTAGAAGAGGGAGCCTTTGGACTTCCATCATCCATGTGTGGTCTCTTTCCACCATTCAGAGGGCTCCTGTCTCTGGGCTCTTGTTGATTGAAGATGGCCGTCCTCTCTTTGGCGTTTTCAGTGTTCTGTCCACCAGATTAGAATATAAAGAACAAATGTCTCAATTTATGTACATCTCAAATACCAGTCTGATTTATCACAAACAAGGTAAATGGCACAAATAGATCATTACCGCAATGAGAGAGGAAGCCAGCTGTGCTTGGAACTTTCTCATGTTCAGTATCTCCTTCTTTGGCATCCTGAGAGCATAGGCTGTGCTGCTTGTAGAGGAGCCAGGCGTTGACCACTGTAAGGGTGATTGTGTGCCAGAAGATGCACATGTACCACCACCAGGATTTCAGTGCATACTTGTGTTTTGCTGTAAATGAGTCCAACAAATCCACACCTCCCATGTATTTATTGTAGATGCCCACAATGGAAGCCTTTCTAACGTCAATGTAGGTTTTGGCGGCTTTGTCCCAGTCTTGAATCTCCTGAACAGGTTCTGGTCCAGCGAAGGATGACACAAGTGTCACCGCCCTGTTGTCGTACCATTTGACAGCACAGATGTTGTTTCCCCTCCACTCTGTGGTCAAAGCTTCCTCTGCCCTTCTTCTTCAAGCTCTTCACATGTAAAGATTACAGTTAGGTAGATGCACTTGCCTGGCTGTTCCCACGTAATGTATTCCTTGCTCAAGGAGCTTCACTACCAGTGGAACGGAGGTGAAGTAGTTGTCTGCCTAGATCTTGTTGTGTTGACCATTTGGAAATGTGGAGGCAAGCTTCATTACAACATCACCTGACAATCCAAGTTTAGATTTGACTCGTACTTCATTGTTGCTCCCTTGGTAAACATCAAAGTCAAGCATCATGCTAGAGATTCCAGCTTTCACCCATACTTTAAAGCCCCATGAGCGTAGATTACGTTGCATATACTTCTTGATGCTGCTGAACTTCCCGTTGAAGGGTATCATCATCTTGTCCATGGAATGTGCCCTTCTGGTACCACCTGCAGGCAGTTCTCTCTGAGTGAATCAAGCCGTGGTCTGAGTTTCCAGAGTTTGTCCCTCTTTTCAGTCTCTGGAATGGTTGAATTGTTTACAAAATGTAATGTTCCATCCTCAGGTACATGCCCAATGCTGCCTGTATTTCTTTTGTATTAGTCTTGACTGGTCTTTCGTCATTTTGAAAGCTGTTACGAATTTTGAAATTCGTATTTGTTGCCAGAGCTTGAACCAAATCTTCTAAAACAAACTTTTGGAAGTATTGCAATGGTGTGTGGAGGGAGGTGACATCATCTGTGAGAGCTTGACCAGAAAAATGATTTGATTCTTTGATTGCCCGGGCTCAATATTCACATTAGCTGTACAATCGGTAGGTTCTTGGTTTTCTTGGTCCACAGAGACATCAATATCTGATTCTTCATCACTTGCATAAGTGTCGTCAAAATCTATGTCCACATCACTTTCTCATTTTTGGATGATGGTAATTACATTGTGCACATTGTACTGAGGATTTGTCCTTTGCTGGTGGCATTCTGAAATGAAAAAGATAAAATTGAAACAAATGCACATTTGTATATACAAATAGCACACATGCCTCATTATAACGTGTTCACACTTTGGACTGAAGCAGCCTATTCACACATCTCACCGGCCCCATTATACCTGATGGCTCACCTATAGTAGACTGTGATTGTAATCCTTACAGGAATGCATTCAGCGTCCAGTTTACAACAAAATCTAACAGTGATGAACATTTACACCTGTGCCAGAACAAAGCACCAGGAGCATCCCGCACAACTTGGAGGATTGGCCAGGTGTCTCTTACAAAAGAGATCTTGGATCTCAATGGGACAGACCTGGTTAAATAAAGGTTATTGGCCTAATGATCATAAGCACTTTGACTATAAATTGATAAGAACATTTTGTTTATCAGTAGACTAAGAAAGGGCAGATTTGCACAAACAGAATTTCTTTGTTAGAAAGTCCTGCAGAATGTGATAGCAAATTATAATGTTTAGATATGGCAATATATCTTTCAACTTTAGTCTCTAATACAGTATATAATATGTAATCCGATATAAAGCTAAAGGGTATAATGTTTAAATCATGTATAATTTGTTGTGAACATTTTAATTTAAGTTCCCCTCAAGATGTTCCTCTTAAATACAGGGCAATTATGACTGCCACTCTCATCCAACATTGTAATATTGCTTATAAATTATTGTAAAATTGTAAAATTATTTATAAAACAAGCTCTAAACAAAATGTAGGGCATATTTTTAACATTTACTGTAAATGTCCTTGTTCTAGACACTGTAATAAACACAGAAAAACATATTCCAAGCATTTTACTTACTTGAAGATGAATCCAGTCCAGTAAATCAAAGGGATGTTGCTTGATCAGAAAGTTGTTGGATGTGTCACTTCTTGACTTAAGGGATCCAATTACATGGTGGGAATAAAATGTAGGACCCACAGATCATATTGATGTGGTTGTATAAACAAACAAACAATAAAAAAAAGACAAAAGGGGTTTTGGGGAATAACCACAATTTATGTAATTCTGAAACAGTGGGTCTTACAGGGTTAAGTAAGATAAAAATTTCTTTATAAAAGAAAACCTACAATGTTTTGTGTTTTTGCCTACATAGGAAAACAAACGGCCCTCAAAAGAAGCTGGACCCCAGACGAGTGTGCTGCCGTGGACACACATTTGAGGAGATTTATTGTAATGAATCAAGTTCCTGGTAAAGAAGACTGTCAGCTCTGTATTACTGCAGAACCTCAAGCTCTCAGAAACAGAGACTGGAAAGCAGTTAAATATTATGTTAAAAATCGTATTACAGCCCTGAGAAGAAAAGTCTAGTGTGAAAAGCACCTAATGGAACTGAGGTAAAACCATAACATTAGAGGTAGGATCTTAAAAATGTTTTGTCTTTGGTTGTGTTCTGTTGTAACCTTGTTGTTGTTGTTGTAGGGGTTTGCTCAGGTTTTATGGGTGTCCAGTGGCCTACAAATTTTCTTCTTTTTTTTACACATTTCACAGTTCTTCACAGCACTTATTTAATTTAATTTTTATTTTGATGGATGTAGGATGGATGTTGAATAGATGTTTGATAGATGGATGGATGGATGTTGGATGGATTTTCGAGAGATGGGTGGATGTAGGATAGATGATGGATGTTGGATGGATGTAGGGTAGATGATGGCTGGATAGATGTAGGGTAGATGATGGCTGGATAGATGTAGGGTAGATGATGGCTGGATGGATGTAGGGTAGATGATGGCTGGATGGATGTTGGATGAATGTAGGATAGATAATGGTTGGATGGATGTTGGATGAATGTAGGGTAGATGATGGCTGGATGGATGTAGGGTAGATGATGGCTGGATGGATGTAGGGTAGATGATGGCTGGATGGATGTTGGATGGATGTAGGATAGATGATGGCTGGATGGATGTAGGGTAGATGATGGCTGGATGGATGTTGGATGAATGTAGGGTAGATGATGGCTGGATGGATGTAGGGTAGATGATGGCTGGATGGATGTAGGGTAGATGATGGCTGGATGGATGTAGGGTAGATGATGGCTGGATGGATGTTGGATGGATGTAGGGTAGATGATGGCTGGATGGATGTTGGATGAATGTAGGATAGATGATGGTTGGATGGATGTAGGATAGATGATGGCTGGATGGATGTTGGATGAATGTAGGATAGATGATGGTTGGATGGATGTTGGATGAATGTTGGATGGATGTAGAGTAGATGATGGTTGGATGGATGTAGGATAGATGATGGTTGGATGGATGTTGGATGAATGTTGGATGGATGTAGAGTAGATGATGGTTGGATGGATGTAGGATAGATGATGGTTGGATGGATGTTGGATGAATGTTGGATGGATGTAGAGTAGATGATGGTTGGATGGATGTAGGATAGATGATGGTTGGATGGATGTTGGATGAATGTAGGATAGATGATGGTTGGATGGATGTAGGATAGATGATGGCTGGATGGATGTTGGATGAATGTAGGATAGATGATGGTTGGATGGATGTTGGATGAATGTTGGATGGATGTAGAGTAGATGATGGTTGGATGGATGTAGGATAGATGATGGTTGGATGGATGTTGGATGAATGTTGGATGGATGTAGAGTAGATGATGGTTGGATGGATGTAGGATAGATGATGGTTGGATGGATGTTGGATGAATGTTGGATGGATGTAGAGTAGATGATGGTTGGATGGATGTAGGATAGATGATGGCTGGATGGATGTAGGGTAGATGATGGCTGGATGGATGTAGGGTAGATGATGGCTGGATGGATGTTGGATGGATGTAGGGTAGATGTTGGATGGATGGATGGATGGATGAAGGGTAGATGTTGGATGGATGGATGTAGGGTAGATGGATGGATGTAGGGTAGATGTTGGATGGATGGATGGATGAAGGGTAGATGTTGGATGGATGGATGTAGGGTAGATGATGGCTGGATGGATGTTGGATGGATGTAGGGTAGATGTTGGATGGATGTAGGGTAGATGTTGGATGGATGTAGGGTAGATGATGGCTGGATGGATGTAGGGTAGATGATGGCTGGATGGATGTTGGATGGATGAAGGGTAGATGTTGGATGGATGGATGAAGGGTAGATGTTGGATGGATGAAGGGTAGATGTTGGATGGATGAAGGGTAGATGTTGGATGGATGGATGTAGGGTAGATATTGGATATATGGATGGATGTTGGATGGATATTGATATAATCTTGTTTATTTTAATACTTTCTTAAAAATTTATTTTAGGGCCTGAACACTGAAAGTGTGTTGGGAATATGTTAAATATTTCATATTTCAAGGATTTTTCATTTCTTTAAATATCTCTGTATCATGATTTCAGAATTTGTTAACTTTCTACAATTTAATTTGTTTGTTTAAAAACTAAAATTTGTTTTAATCATTTCATAAAAAGTTTGACTGACAACTGTGTGGCATAAACTGTGTCATTACAATAAAATTGGTCATTTCAGTTTTGTCATAAAACTGTCTTTAAAGCTGTATGTCTTATAATCTGTAAAGGCAGATGGAAAGTTTCACATATATACATAATTACTCATTACAAAACTAACTATTTAAGTCCAAAATAAGGAAACTGGGAGTAATAATAAAGGCTGTGTCAGCAGCTGCAGATACTGTAGTGACCTTGGGCCCCATTAACATATAAAAACTTGGTATGTATGTGTGTATGTGGGCAGACCCCACAAGTCGGCAATCCTAGAAACGGTGCCCACAAGGGGCCAAATACCTTTTTCGACAAAACTTTAGAAATTTGTCAAATTGAACTGATATTAATGATTAAGATTTTTTTTTTAGATCTAATGTTATTTTTACAGCAGTGTAGGACCACTGCAAAGGGTGGATCCCACAACGCATAAAAAAACTTGTGGGCCCCATGAGGGGGCCTGCGTCAGAATGTGTGTGTGTGTGTGTGTGTGTGTGTGTGTGTGCGAGTGTGTTTGTTTTTGTGATATATGAGGACACAAATGTGTATAATGACATGCATATTACACTGGTATTACAACTTACACGTGACTTATGAGGACATTGGATGAGTCCTCATATTTCAAATAGCTTAAAAAACATAAAAAACTATGTTTTTTTTAATGTAAAAATGCAGCATGTCTCCTGTGATGGGTAGGTTTAGGGACAGGGGCAGTGTAAGGGGATAGAATATATAGTTTGTACAGTATAAAAACCATTACGCCTATGGAATGTCCTCATAAATCACAAAAACAAACCTGTGTGTGTATGTGTGAGAAAGTGTGTGTGTGTGTGTGTGTGTGTGTGTGTGTGTGTGTGTGTGTGTGTGTCTGTGGCCAGGCTGGAAATAAGGAGGAAGGAAGAAGAAAGAAGAGAAAGCATTACTAACACAGGACACAGGAGGAAGAGTAATGGATGGTACTATAAACTGCAGACTCAAAAGGAAAGACTCACTGGGTTCTTAGTTGGAAGTATTGAGCTGTTTAAGTCTGACTCAGAAAGATGTGACTCATTTTGGCATAAAGTAATCACTCAGAAACACTGTGATGTAATTAGATATTCAGTCAGAGCCATCCCATCTAATCATCACACCATGCGCTCATAGCCTGTGCTAAAGTTCTATAATGGTTGTGTTTACTTGTGCATAACAAGTAATTGAATACTTAAGAATGCTTGGACCTCAAATTTCTGGTCTGGAGTGGCTATTAGTGGATATGTAGGCTATTTCGTCATATCTTATCACAGTAGTAATCCTGTAAAGTGCACAACAAGATATAATCAAGTAGGATAAGTGCATGGATCAGTATCCTTTATTAGTCCTGAAACAATTGTCATGTCCTGAATCTTAGTCTGAATATTAGTCCAACTACAGTCTTGATGAGAATGTTGTTTCAGGGCTATCAAAAATATTTATCCAGGAACAGCCTATGTCTTGCTTGATAAAATCAAGGTTAGCACAGTCCCACAAGAGTTCAGAGGATCAAGACAGCTGGAGAAACACAGGTAATATGCATGCAGATGTGAGCTCATTGGTATACATGCATATGGATGTATATTTTTGAAAAATTCATGGATAAGGGTGTGCATGCAGTGGCATGAGAGTTTTTAATTGAACTGGGGGTTTTTTATGACACAGGGATGAATTTTTTTTAACAGCCCGATTCGTATGATTCTATCATCTCACAGAATCCCCCCAGGACCCTAAAACATAGCCATTTGTAAATTCCTGTTCAAAAATATCACTATCGAAGCACCATCTTCTCGATAAACAAAAAAATTATCCTTTTTATAGCTGTGACTACAAAATGATAAACAGTATGAATCAATTGCGAGGCTAAAAGGTTAGCGGTAAGGAAGGCCAGAAGGCTAACTGCTTAGCTTGAAAGCAAAAGAAAAAAGGACTACACTTTGGGGAATGCCCTGCCTACAAAACCATGCCAAACTACATCTGATTTGGTGGGCATAGCATATATGGCGTCGGGTTGGCGGGTCGGGCCTATGTCGGTCCCCAAAGTATCGTCATACGATGCAGCATGGCCATCATGCAGGCATACCAGGCAGACCTTTTAAGAAACCTTGATAATGGCGAGGGGGTCGGGCCCGACAATGTTTCAGAACTTCGTCGGGGCGTGGACCTGTCTCTCCGTGTTACAAAGGAGACGCCCCGTGCCATCAGCCACTCAATGGCAGCATTAGTAGTGATGGAGAGACACCTGTGGCTGAACTTATCGGGCATCCGGGAGAAGGATAAAACGTTCCTCTTGAATGCCCCACTCTAATTCAGTCATCGAGAGGTTCCAGGAGACGAAGCAGTCAGCCGCTTTTAAACAATATCTGCCTTGCCCCTCTCGGTCTAAAGGGGCTGTATGGTTCCTCAGTGGAGCATGGAGGATGAGGCCTGAGACTCATGACAGAATTCCAACCTAGAATTCTCCTGGAGTCAGCTTCTGAGAAATTTCTCACCTTCAAGGTAGCTTTTCTTTTAGATATTACATCTCTTAAGAGAGTCGGGGACCTTCTAGCCCTGTCTATTTTCCTCCCTGCTTAGAATTTACTCCTGTGAGTGTGAAAGCTATCTTGCGTGCCTTCTAATGTTGCACGGCCTATCATTTTACAGGCCTTCTATCCTGCACCACATATGTTGGCGGAACAAGGGAGACTTCATTTACTCTGAGTAAAGTGTGGTTTTAAACGGTTCAAAAGTCTTATCATTGGAGGAATTCAGACCAACTGTTAGCGTACTTTGGGTCACCCAGGAAGGGCTTCCAAGCAAACAATTAGTAAATGGATCGTTCAGGCAATCTCTCTGGCCTACCAGGTGCGTTATATGCCTTCACCTCTGGCCATAGGGGCACATTCCACAAGAAGCATGGCGTCTTCTACAGCCTTTCTTTCCCACATACGTTTTTGAGATTCTACAGTCTGCATCTTCCTTCTACTTTGGGTACGCAGGTGCTCTCGTCCTAGTTGTGTCTCGACAGTTCACACTGGTACAGGCAGTAGTTGTTGTGGCCTAATGGGTATTTGTTCTCCAAAGTGTCGTCATATTACGCAGCACGGGTGCGTTTACATTTACATTTACATTTAGTCATTTAGCAGACGCTTTTATCCAAAGCGACTTACAACTGTGGACTAAAGCAAGCGAGTCATCGGGAAGACGCAAAGAACAACACAAGATTTCCATTACACGAGAGTAGATGTTAAAACTTCATGCTGATTTGTACTCGGCTTTCGCCAAGATAAGCAACACTAAGACGTAGCTTTACAGTAAACTATGCTTCTCCATCCATTTACGCTTCTTTCCATATGAGGGTGTGACTCCCCTTCTGTCCGGCGTTAACGGCTGCAGTGTTCTTGGCGCGTCAGCACACACGACGGCTGCAACTACAGTGTGGTCTCCCTAGTGGACCAGCACGACAACCGTCTGGATTGAGCCGAGTAGGGGACATCTCTAGGGTCTTCAAGTGGGCACCTTCCGTCCTCAGTGTTTCGTCAACTAGCCCACGACACCTCAAGAGGGCTCGACAGTGACTCTGGCGTCCCAGAGTCACCCCCCTCCGTCCCCCACTCAACTCAGCCCAGCTTACTGACCTCTACATCCCTCCTGCTGCTGAGACCTAACCACAATCTCACAATCTCTCCGCAACCCAACCACACGCGCCAACCCGATTGACTAAGGCTGTCGAGCCCCACTGGTGCGTTAAAGCAGTTACAGTGGCAACGGTTCCGTATGGCATACCACCTACCGCAAAACACAATATCTGCCCAACCACCCGTCATTCTATACTATACAACCTATACAAATTGTATAGTATACTATACAACCTACACTATACAACCTATACAAATAAACCAACAGACTCTTCAAGTTTTTCAAGAATTCTATGAAACCGTAGCGTGGCGGCCTGTACCTTGCCAACTAGAATCTTTCCGTCTCAACCACAGCCAGTTGCTGCTCCTTTCTGCTGCTTCAGATAAGTTCTTTACTGTGCGACGCAACTCTTGGCCGCTGAATCCGACGTCTCTGAGGAACCGGGTTGTAGAGTGTGCCACAAAACCTCGACAACCCACTTCCACTGGATAAACCTGGACTCTCCATCCTCGCTGTTCTGCTTCAGTGGCCAAATGAGCATACCGCAGTTTCTTCCTCTCATATGCCTCATCTACAGCATCCTCCCATGGCACTGTCAGCTCTATCAGTTGAACAATGCGTGCTGATCCAGACCACAAAACAATGTCTGGTCGTAGGTTAGTGGTGGCAATCTCAGGTGGAAAAATAAGCCGTTGATCAAGATCAGCCAGCATCTTCCAGTCCCTAGCAGCTTCCAGTTTTCCTGGCCGAGAATTGGTGTTAACACCTTTTCTTGGTGGTTGCTCGCCTGGGCGGAGGAATGTTGTCTTCTGCGTGTAATGTTTTGCTAGAACAGGCGGCAACTTATTGGTCATACTACGCTTGCCTTCCAATGCTAAAGCCAAACATCTCAGTACTTGGTCATGGCGCCAAGTAAACCGACCTTGGCTAAGAGCCACCTTACATCCTGTCAAAATGTGCCTTAATGTGGCAGGTGATGAACACAAAGGACAAGAGGGATCCTCTCCTACCCAGAGGTTTAGGTTCTGCGGTGATGGGAGAACATCATATGTTGACCTAATAAGGAAACTGATCCTACTCTCTTCCATTGACCAAAGGTCTTGCCAGCCCATTTTGCGTTGTTCCACACTCTCCCATCTCATCCACTCTCCCTGCTTGGCCTGGGAAATGGCCTTTATACTCCTCATCCTCTCCTCCTGCTTTCGCACCTCGTTGACTACCAGCTTCCTCCTTTGAGCTGGGCCTGCCTTGTGCCATTTAGGAGGAGCTAAACTGAGCCCAAAACCCCCTCTTCCATGCTGTACCTGTCCCACGATATCCCCTATTTGAAGGTCAGCCTTTGCCTCTACTACAGATTTCTTTGCTGACCACTTTCTACCAGTTTTTAACACAGGGGCTGCCTCCCTTACACATTTGTCACGTGACTCTACTAATGTAATTTCCAGTCTGACCTTGGCACACTTAAACTCCTCGGTTAAAGCAGAGACTGGCAGCTGCAATATTCCTTTACTATAAAGTCCCACTCTGCTGAGGCAGCGTGGAACTCCCAACCATTTCCTGATGTATGAACTTATTAACGCTTCCAGCTTATCCACTGTTGTCAAAGAAACCTCGTACACAGTCAGTGGCCACAGCAACCTCGGCAGTAGACCAAACTGAAAGCACCAGAGTTTTAGTTTGCCTGGTAGAGCACAGCTGTTTATGCTCTTCAACCCTTCCACTGCTTGTCGTATAACTTCTCCCACTCGAACTGTGTCCTTTAGATCTCCATCGTACCATCTCCCAAGACTTTTCACTGGCTTCTCAGAAACTGTTGGTATTGCCTCACCATTAATGAAGAATGTTTTATCTACTACCTTTCCTTTAACTATGGAGATGCTCCTTGATTTAGAGGGCTTAAATTACAAGAAGTATTCAAAATACAAAGTTCAGGCATTGCTCAGAGTAATAAAAATCAGACAAGGGGAAGGGATTTTTTTTATTTTTTATTTTTGTATGTTAAGTGCTCACGGAAGAGATGAGTTTTCAGCTGACTTTTAAATGCTGACAGGGATTCTGCATTCCGGATGAGGGTGGGAAGATCATTCCACCAGCATGGAACCATGAATGAGAATGTTTTGGAGAGTGATTTTATGCCTCGCTGTGAGGGTACCATGAGCCGCCGCTCCTTGACCAATCGTAGGTTTCTGGTCGGGTGTAAACTCATAGGCGTGAGTGGAAGTAGGACGGAGCTGAGTCAGTGGTAGATCTGTAAGCAAGCGTCAAAGCCTTAAATTTGATGCGAGCAGCGAGTGGTAGCCAGTGTAGTGAGACGAACAGAGGAGTGACATGGGCCCTTTTGGGCTTGTTGAAGACAAGACGAGCTGCAGCATTCTGGATCATTTGTAGAGGTTTAGTTGCACATGATGGAAGTCCTGCCAAAAGAGCATTGCAGTAATCAAGCCTAGAGATAACCAGGGCCTGGACTAGAAGTTGTGTTGCATGCTCAGTTAGGAAAGGCCTGACCTTCCTGATTTTGTACAGTGCGAACCTGCATGATCGAGCTGTTTTTGTAATGTGCTCTGTGAAGGTCAGCTGGTCGTCAAATGTAACTCCAAGATTTCTGACCGACCTCGATGGGAGGATTGAGGATGAATCTAGCTGGATAGTGAAGTTGTGATGTGGAGACGGATTGGCAGGGAGGACGAGAAGCTCTGTCTTTGCCAGGTTGAGCTGTAGGTGGTGTTCCTTCATCCATGCCGAGATGTCCGCCAGACAGCTTGAGATACGTGCAGATACTGTGGGATCATCTGGTTGAAATGAAAGGTAGAGCTGGGTGTCATCAGCATAGCAATGATAAGAGAAACCATGTGCCTGTATGATGGGTCCCAGTGAGGTGGTGTAAATGGAGAAGAGGAGCGGTCCAAGAACTGAGCCCTGTGGAACCCCTGTGGTCAGCTGATGTGCTTTGGATACTTCGCCTCTCCATGCGACCCTGAAGGACCTACCTGTGAGATAGGACTCAAACCACTGGAGGGCAGATCCAGTGATGCCCAGTGATGAGAGGGAGGACAGCAGGATCTGATGATTCACGGTGTCGAAGGCAGCAGACAGATCAAGGAGAATGAGAACAGATGATTTGGAAGCAGCTTTCGCGATCTGCAGGGCTTCTGTGACCGACAGTAGTGCAGTCTCGGTCGAGTGTCCTTTCTTGAAGCCAGATTGGTTAACATCAAGCTGATTGGTCAGAGACAGGAAAGATGACACTTGGTTGAAAGCAGCTCGTTCAAGTGTTTTCGCAATGAATGGTAGGAGAGAGACAGGTCTGTAATTTTCTAAAAAATGATGTGTTTAATGTTGTTGTTTTTTAGCAGTGGAGTTACCCGAGCCTGCTTGAATGCTGTAGGGAAAAGGCCAGTATTGAGGGATGAGTTGATGATGTGTGTGTGTGCTGGTAAAAGTGTGGGAAAGATGGCTTGTAGAAGGTGTGAGGCGATAGGGTCTAGAGGCCAGGTGGTAAGATGACTGGAGAGGAGTAGTTTAGATACTTCTTCCTCGGTTAGTGGAGAGAAGGATGAGAGAATGTGTTTGGTTGTGGGAGAGGATGGTCTGAGTTCCTGTGTGTGTGGAGCTGAGAACTGACTGCTGATGGTAGTTGTTTTGTTGGTGAAGAAGTTTGCAAAATCATCAGCAGTTAAAGAGGAGGAGGGTGGTGGTGGAGGTGGGCAGAGGAGAGAGTTGAATGTCTTGAAAAGTGTTCGTGTGTTAGAGGCGCTGTTGATCTTGTTGTGGAAATATGAAGATTTCTCAGCATGAACGTCAACAGAAAAGGTTGACGCGTTTGCGTCTTTTTCAAGATGTCATTCCACCCGTGCGTTTCTGGATGCGGTCGTTCCCGGTTCCTCTATGACGGTCACAATTGTTGTATCACGTGTTTGGGCTTACAGCACGCTGAGGCAAGTTTTTGTGGATGGTTTATGTTCCCATTGCGGGAATATGACTGTTGCGGTGTTGAGATCGAGACTCACGTTCGTCCTCGAAGCGTGAGTCCCCATTACCACGCCCCGCCCTATGGGTGCCGCGTGGGATGGGTGATAGGAGGATAGTGTTGGATGTCTCGCCCGGAAACCATTCCCTGTGGGCTCCTCACTCCTCCCTTCCACCGCAGCCGTTGGAGTTCCCCGTGGAGCGTGCTGGTCCATCTGTAATGGGTGGGCCAGTCGTTTCACCCGGGGCTCCCCCAGAGGACAGGAAGCCGATTACAGCATCGATGAGTGAGCTGGCCTCTGGAGATGATGACTCGACTGCGTTATCTCCCTCTGGGAGTATAATGTTGCTCGAGCTGGATCCAGAATTGTCAGCTATGCTGAAACGGGCCGCCGAGGCTGCCAGGCTCGAGTGGAACTCTCCACCGTGTCCTGTTCAGTCTCGGTTGGATGATTGGTATCTTGGGGCGGGCCGTGCTGTTTCTCAGCCCGCCGCCCCAGTACCCTTCTTTTCCAAAATGCATGGAGAACTTACTAGGTCGTGGACGGCACCTTTTACTGCCGAAAACTGCCTCAGTGGTACTTCCTCCCTCGCTACCCTTGACAGAGGAGTGGTGAAGGGTTATGAGGCTATCCCTCCAGTGGGGCGGTCTGTCGCGACACAGGTGCACCTGTGTCCGGTGGCCGCTGCTGTTAGGGGGATCCTTGTTCCCCCCCTAAGGCCTGTGAGTTCTCGTCCAACGGGCAGGATTTACAAAGCCTCTGGGCAAGCCGCCTCCTCTTTTGCGTGCCATGTTGCTACAGGTCTATCAGGCCAGGGCACTCATGGACATGCACGAGGGTAGACCAGACTGTGCGCTCATAGGTGAGCACCGCACTGCATCCGACCTCGCCCTCCGGGGCTTGAGTTTTGTGGCGTGCGCGTTCGGTCTGGCGATGTCCACTTAAGTGGTTCAGGAGCGCCATTGTTGGCTCAGCCTGGTTGGTATGGTGGATGCAGACAAGGTTCGGTTCCTGGTCTCCCCGATTTCCCAGGTTGGCCTGGTCGGTGATGCGACAGAGAACTGCACCCAACAGTTCTCTGCTGCCCAAGCGCAGACGGAGGTCATCCGGCACATCCTGCACCGGCGGCCCGCTGCTGCCTTCACCCCGCCGCCGGTGGCAGTTCCTCCGCCTGCTCGTCGCCGAGGGCGTTCCCCTGTCGCCACTCTCGCTGGGCCTCCGCAGCAGCCTCCACCCAGGCCTCAGCATGGAGCCGACCGCAGTGGGGACGCCCAGCCCACTCCAGGCGCTGCCAAGCCAGGTGGCAAGCAACAGCGTAAGCATTCCTGAGTGGGCCGCTCAGGGCTGGAGGAAGATGCTCTTGGAGTTGGTTACTCCCTCCCCTGGGTGAGGGCCGGGTGGAGTCTTTGTTGGTGTGTGTCTGTTCCTCCGCTTGTTCCCAAAAAGAGTGGAGCAAGCGGTACCCACACTTCAAAGAAAGAGCAAATTCTTCTGTTCCTGGGTCCCAAGAGGCAAGTCTGGCGGTGTGTGACCCTGTAAAGCCTTGCACCCCTCAGCCCCCTCTTGTTTGCCAGCACGGCAGCTGGGTGCGGTTCGAGGACCCGGTTATCCGCCTTCTCACGCATCCCAGGCCGTCTCGTGGAGACAGGTAAGTGTCTTACACCACACTCAGATCCTACTTCGGGCCGCCTTCGGGCCTTCCAAACTGGGTCCCTGTCCTCCACCTTGCTGCCCCACCTTGGGTACGTCTGTGGTCCCTGGCCCGGTTCGTGGAAGCCAAAAATGTTTCCCAAACCGGTGCAGGTGGAAATATTCCATCAGACTCGGCTTGCGATTCTTTTCGCTATAGGTTTCCGCCCAAGCTCAGTGATATTCATCACACCCTGGTGTTGAGCAAATATGCTCCTAAAATTAGTGACTTTTGTCACGCCTAAGTGTTGAGCACTGCTCCTGTCTTGTGTGCGCCCATCGCAGTCTGCTGGCGAAGGACACGATGTAGCCTCTTCGTCCAGCCGATATGAAGGTAGGCTTCTATGAGGCTGTACTTCATTGTACCCTAGAGAGGTGGGTCATGATCATCTTGATCCTGTGTTAATTGAAACGGGCCTCCGTTTAATTTTGTTACACAGAGATGCATTTCCAAATGTGACCAGTCACGGAAACTAGGGACACAAGTCGGTTCTGGGGCATTTTGAGTTATTCGTAGATTCTGAAAGTGTAGTCTCCAAGCTTTCCAACGATGTGTAACATGTGGAAATCTGATAATATTTGGAGAAGTTGTGGCCATTTGAAGGTAGGCACTTAAAAAAGCTAAAAGGTTAGATAACGGCCTCTAAAGATTGTGCAGTTCTCACCTCTTTTTGCTGCTAGGAGTGACAATAGGGCTCATTTACATCTCATTTAGATAAGCCATACCCCCTGTAAAGCTCCCCCTGTGCTTTACAGCTTTTTTTGCACTTCGAATGAGTGCACTTCTGCAGCTCTAGGCGAAAAACAATTATGATGCCCCTCTATTTGCAACGTACCAGCAACAACACACAAAGACCAATATGCCATATAGCCTACATATAACGCAAAACCAGCAACAACACACAAAGACCAATATGCCATATACATATAACGCAAAACCAGCAGCAACACACAAAGACCAATATGCCATATACATATAATGCAAAACCAGCAACACACAAAGACCAATATGCCATATACATATAACGCAAAACCAGCAACAACACACAAAGACCAATATGCCATACATATAACGCAAAACCAGCAACAACACACAAAGACCAATAAGCCATAGGCCTACATATAACGCAAATAGTGCGCAACGCGCGTGTGCCCAAAATGTCAACAATATTAAAGTTTATGCAGGAGGCAAATGCCTGCTGGCATTTTTCTTTAAGCAGTCATGACAGGAATTTTCCAAATAATCACATTTCACCTCCTCAAATTACTGTTGCAAATCTCTTTACACCACTTTCTTATGTGCGTATACACACACAAATGAAATGTCCGCAAGCACATTATATCATCAGCAGGTTCAGCATCTTAAATAACGACTAAAGAGCAAATGAAGCTTAACTTACGTTTCAGAAACGCGCACGGCAGGCCTGCCTTCATCGCAGCAAAGTTCTTAACTGCATCCTCTATTTCGATTCTCTGTGCCAGTTCATGTTCTATGGAGATTGTTGCCAATCCATTAAGTCTGTTCAGTCCACAAAACTTTCCCCATTCAAAGCAATCGGGACGTCACATAATATGAAACAGCCAGCCACCGCTGTCAGCGAGCCGAGCCGCCGTATTCAAGCACCGAGGGCGCGCACGCCGCGCCCATACCTCCGGTTCAGTTTCCCGAGCCCACGAAGTGCGGCGAAAACATTTTCGGTGTAACTGCCACGGTTCAGCTCGTCTGCGACAATCTTTGCGGCGTCCATCTTCATTGAATTTTGATATCAGATAGAGCCGACCAGAGCACAGCATAATAAGTAGCCATGCGGTTCACTTGGAGGGCGGGGACAAAAGCGCCATATTCAGTATGGAAATACACACAGACAATAACACGGCACGCCCCTACTGCGTGCTAGAATCTCCGAAAACAAGCCGATTTCAACCTCAAAATGTAAGCTTTTAAATATACCAATACTGCTGTCTCAAACATGGAGAGGCTTCTTCGTGATTTCAACTAACAGATTCTGCAAAAAATTTAAATTCACCAATTTTGAAAAAAAACTCTTCTTTCTCATATTGCTCGAAAGTTGTGCTGCCGACTTGTGTCCCTGGTTTCTGTGACGGGTCACAAATGCTCCGTCCCCAAGATTGGTCTGCAGCTTTCGACCTGAGAGACATGTACTTCAGATCTCTATCCTTCCGCACCACAGGCCATCCTGTGTTTGTGCGTCCGAGGGGTGTGAAGTATCAGCACAAGTCCTACCCTTCAAGTGCTCATAGCCAGTTGGGTCCTCAGGTCAACTGGGAAAGAGTAAACTCGTCCACAGACTGAGGATCTCTTTTCTAGTTTGGAGATGGATTCGGCCTCCGCATCTCTAAGAAAAGACGAGTGTGTGGATGGTTAGGGCTCTTAAGAGGCTCCTGGGGCATATGGTAGATGCAGGCACTCGGCTTCCTCCATGTGAATACCGCTTCAGCACTGACTTCACGGCCGGGTCCCGAGGTGACCGTGGCAGAGCAGCACGTTCCATGTGAAAGCACCCTGTCCTGCTGCCAAACCCTCAGTCCGTTCAGACCTGTTGTTTCTTCGGACCAACGGTCCTTAGAACGAGTGTCCATCAATACTGACTGAGGGGCCACGTACAAAGGGCATGCAGTAACGGAGGTCTGGGCGGCCCTCCGAATGTATTGGCATCCATTGTCTACATTTCGACCGTTGTGCTAGGCTTCCCTTGCATGTTACAAGCCCGTCACCTCCTCCTTGGAGTCAGACGCTTCTGAGGTCGCTTCATTCCACTATTTCTTCCGGCTGCTCAACCGTGCCGCCAACGAGCCTCACGACAGCCCAGGGAGAGTGGAGGCTCCATCCTCAGGTGGTCCAGCTGGGCAGGGACAACTTCGGGGATGCACAGTTACATCTGTTTGCCTTTCCGGATTCGTTCCTCTGCCAGTTGAGTTTTTTTCTGTCCGAGCGGACATCCCTTGGACAGACACTGACTCTCAGCTGACCCCGGGGCCCCGCAGAAATGCGTTCCCCAGTGTGCCTTCTAAAGCAGCTATGCGATGCATTATCGCTTGGCGCCCTCTCAAGTCAGTGATTTTTATCACACTGTTGAGCAGGGATGCTCCTGTAGCTCAGTTAATTTCATCACACTCAGGTGTTGAGCTGAAATGCTCCTGAAGCTCAGTGATATACTTCACATCTAGTGTTGAGCAAGGCTCCTGTCTGGTGTGCACATGTCGCTTGCACATACTGTGCTAGGTCAGGAGTGGAGCAGGTCTTGATAGTTGCCCCTTATTGGCCCAACCAGACCTATTCTCCCCTCGACAGCCCTTCCTGACTTCCCCTGAAAACATTCTCTGGGACGGGGCACGATGGCACCCGCGTTCGGACCTCTGGAGGATTTCAGATCGGTCCAAAATCTGGACGCGGTGGTTCAGGTAGCTACTACAGAGATTACGTGGTAGTCACCATCACTTCTGCGAGAGCACCCATGTAAAGGATGTTGTGCTTACGCCAATTAGAAGTGGAACCTATTTGTTGAGTGAGTCTTCTCTCCGTGAGGAGATCCTGAAAGCGTTCGGTCATTTCAGTGCTCTCTTTCCTGCAAGATGGGTTGGAGTGAGGGCTGTGCCCTCCACCCTCAAAATGATGTTGCCTCTATTTTTTTACGCACATCATGATGCAGTGGCATGGGAATCACGTCCTGATCGTCATGTTCCCCTCTTTGTCCTCTTGGGCCTTATCTCTGGTGCTACTGCACTGCAGAGTCAGCCCCTGAGCCACTGCAGGCAGTGAGTTAAAAATTCAGTTTTAAGAAACAGTTCTCCTGCTTGCCTGGTTTCTACTAGAGGGTAGGGACTTGCTCGCTTTCGGTCAACGAGTTGTGCTTGGAATTCGGGCTGGTTAACTCTCACAAGCTGAGACCCCAGCCTGGATATGTGCCCAAGGTTCCTACCTCTCCCTAAAGGTGGGACCAGGTAGTGAGCCTGCAAGCGCTGCCTGGAGGAGGCAGACCCAGCCCTGGCTTCTCTGTCTGTCCGTTTCATTACGGTTATACGTGCACAGAGTTTAAGCTTAGTACCTCAGACCAGCTCTTGTCTGTTAAGGAAATCAGCAGAAGGGAAGGCTGTTTCCAAGCGAGGTTGGCTCACTGAAATTAGTGGTTGCCTTCATCTTGGTGAGAATTCCAAGATGCACGTGTCCACTTAGGTGGTGAGCTCCTCTGAAGTGAGTGTGTGCTCCCGCCTAGGCATTGACATAGAGTGCTTCACTGACAGATGTGTTAGAGTTGGGGGCTGGATGACACTTGTGTTCGAACCGCTGCTTCTCGTGGGCTCCCTTCTAATGAAGCCAGTTTCACTGTGAGCCCGGTTTGAAGTGTCGGCTTGCTGCGCCATTCCCCTCCTATGGACTGGATACGTGCGCAATTCTTGCTCCAGTAGAGTTCTCCTTAGTTGAACCCTGTCGAGTTCCTCCATACCCTTCGGCTACGGACGTGGTGGAACGTCCGAAGCCAGGCCTATCAATTGTATGCACTGGTGGTCCATATATTGTGATCCCTTCGGCGGTCCCATATGTGTATTCTTCCACGGTACGGCTCCCTGCGGCGAGCCCGTGTCTTCTCTGCCATAGCTGTCTGGTTGAGTACTCCCCCCTTCATAGGCTGGAGCCACCTCAGTGACATTCCATATGTTGTACTGCCTGGTTTTCACCCAGTTCATTTGTGTATTTCCACGTTACCTCCTGTGGCAGGTTGTGGCTTCCGCAGCGTCCCTTCCTTCCATGTATAGGGAACGCTTTCCCAGTGATCCTGCAGGAACAGCAGTGACTTCCCTGGCCTAAGCCCCTGTCCCATCTCCTTAAATCGGGGGGATCAGGTGGCTCTGTCTAGGCACTGGAAGGTGGCAGCACTAGTGGCGTTTTCAAATAGATCCCCATTTCAGTCGACGTCGACTACGTCTGATGTTCTCGACTGAAAGGGAACGTCCTGGTTGCGTATACAACCCACCGTTCCCTGAAGAAGGGAACGGAGGAAGTAGTCCCCTCGCCACTACTGCTGGACCACCGCTGACTCCGGGGGCCGATCGGCTCCTCAGCGGTAAAAGCAACTGGCGCGTGCGCCGCTTCCATATTTATACCACGCGCATGTAATCACGCGCGTCAATTTCATTTGGCTCGTTCAATAGTAATCGAAGAAGATTGGCTCTCTAACGCGATCCCCATTTCAGTCAACGTCGACTACGTCCTCCCTCCGTTTCGCAACCAGGACGTTCCTTGAGAAGGGTATGAGACACTGGGTCTCCATGCCTCACCTACTTCGATCTTTTAGAAACTACTCTGTTTGTATGCCGGCATCCTTTTATAACTTCCGCGTTCCGCCGGAGTGTGCTACGTAACATGCTGCATCATGACGCAGTGTTACACATGCTTCAGACACTTACACACTGAGGGCGATCCCTAAAGTGTCGTCATACGATGCAGCATCTCGTTCCCTTCATTATCCAAACATTATCCAATACCCCATGCTTGA
This sequence comes from Semotilus atromaculatus, assembly GCA_031834385.1. NCBI lineage: Eukaryota > Metazoa > Chordata > Actinopteri > Cypriniformes > Leuciscidae > Semotilus > Semotilus atromaculatus. The sequence goes on from JAULUF010000007.1 coordinate 20,919,674, forward strand.
TGCAAGGGAAAGTCATTTTAGAGCAAAGTTGTACAGTTTGTGTGTGACAAATTTTTTTTAAAGACATTAACTTTATTTTAGTCCTGTTCTACATTTATGTACTATGTACTTACTATAATATCTAGCCTACTGTAGGAACTAACCCTGAACCAAAATATTATTAACCAATATAGTATAACCAATATGTACAAGGACAGACCTTACGGGAGGGGGAGGTAATGTCACGCACGTTGTGTTTGGACTTCCTCAATGTTCATTGTGTCCAGTTTCTAGCCACTCCTCCTTCATTAGTTCATCCCAAGCCTGTTTTTTACTATGGTTTCTGTCATTGAGTTGTCCCATCTGTGTCTTGTTACCCTCATAAGCTCTGTGTATTTAAGCCCTGTGTTTTGTCCTGTTCAGTGTCTGTCAACGTTAATGTTAAGCTGGTTGTCTCCTGTTTCTTCTCCTGAGCGTTTCTGTAAGTTTAAGCTTATTGTTAATAACCTCTGCTGCACAGAAATCCTGTTTCCTCATTGCTGCAACCAGAAACCTAAAAAAAAATTATTAGACAGGCAGAAAAGGGGAAAGGGGAGTGACATCTCTGAAAGACTGGAAAAACTGTTTGAAGAACGACCACTGCTCAATAAGACAAAGGACCTTGCTGAAAATGAACATTTGACCTCCCCCTCATGCAGTCTCACCCAATCAACATTCTCTCTCTCTCATGCACATTTAAAACTCACACAAGAATATATATGGTTTAATGTGAATGATTATCATTGAGTATAATACATGTTTAGTGTAAGGAACTCGGCTTTAGGAAATATTAATAATCGATAATAACTTGTTATGATTAATTATGAATATTTGGGTCAGTTAATTGGATTAACTTGATATGGCAAAATTAATCTTACAATCAATTAATCAGTTCGTCCAACGAACTCTTTTGATTATTAATTTATTCTAAGAAAAGGGTATCTTCCATGGCCACAGAAGAATAATTATTTCTTAGCATGTACAGCGCTTTGAGCAAGTAGCAAAACCAAGATCGTAAAACTGACTTTGATTGCAAGCAGTCAACCAAAACCAAATACATAAAGTGCATACGTTTTATTAACTAAATCATAAACACGAATAAACTAAACAAACATATATTACAAACATACATAAATACATGAATACATGTGTAGGAAAAAGGAGTGAGAGATGGACTGATGTAATGACGGAAAAGATCCATCTAACTATGAGAAGAACCAAACAGCATTTCATTTTCAAAGCATCAAATCAAAAGTATACTTGCATGCCTGGGTAGCGTACACTATTATCAAAGTTGTTGAAAATTGAAGTTGTTGATGATTCTGCGAGTGTCAAATGTTGAAGTCTCAATCATTTTCTTCTTCGTTGGATGAAGAAGATATGATGAACTTGCATGGTTGGTTCGACTCTGTTCTCATTGCTGGAGTGCAGACTGTGGCCTGCCAGCCCTGGTCTGGGGAGGACGCGCAGAGTAAAGGGTGTGAGTTGCAAAAGACTTCTTCTGCCTTAGGAGAAGTCGTTGTGCCAACACTCCTGAGGTTGTCCTTTTCAGTTGGTAAGGTTGCAGTTTCTGGATTGAAGAAAAGTTGGTTGTAAATGTAAATGAAATGGTTGGTTGTACAACCACATACATACCAATCAAACATACCATAGTGTTATACATAATTGTACACAAATCATTCACACAGTTTCTGGGATGCATGTTCATTCATAGATCAGTTAGTCTATGACTAATGCAGCAAAGTTTGTATTAAAGATTGTTTCTGTCTTTCCATTGTATCTCTCTTGCGCATGTGGCGCATGTGGCCACATTCCTTTGAGGTCGTAAAAGGCTGTTATCAGTCTTAAGGTGCTCTGTAACAGGACACCCAGCCGACATAGGAACTACATTTGTGATGTTAGTTTTGGGGGAGTTTCATAGACCTTTATATTCATTAAATATAATGAATATTAATAATTAGTGTGTGTCTGATTGGTCCAGACCCTACATTTAGTATCATTTAAAATGTGGGTCTCAGGGTGACTGGTAAAAATGTCTCATTCCCAAAGAGTAAAACACAAGGTAATAAGGATTTTAGAAGTTTAGAGAGACTGGCACACAAACAAAGATAGGCAAATGGTCATCCTACCCCCCAAAAGGTGTAACCTCTGAATCCAAATTACCATTGTTAGCATGTTTCCATGTGAAAGAGGTTTTGGCTATTTAATGGAACGCAGGAAGGGATCGGGGCCTTCTGTACCTCAGATTAGCCCGTGAGGCTGAGAGCGTCCGAGACTCTCATGCAGCCTCATGTCTTTCTTAATGTCGGGTTTGAATCCTTTCTCTTTATTCTAGAGCATTCAATGTTATTGTATTGATTATCTTTGAACTAATTATGAAATTGTCATGATACATTTACCTGACATAATAAATTGTAAACATTTGATTTTATTCTAACAGACTTTGTTATTATTTTCATTAAAGAGTTAAAAAAGAATAGTCAAACATTCGATCACATTTAATGATGCACAGATATCATTAAATCCTTTTCATTTATGGAGTCAGATGAAATAAAAAGTTAATACATGAGAAAATGCATTGCATTTAATTGAAATCCCTTTGCCACGCGGAAAGACAGTAACGCGCGGAGACTTTCCCCGCTGATCAAATGCTGCCATTGGATCGATTTAGCCGGGCCTTACAAGTGGTGACCTAGCCTTGTGATTTCGCCACACAGGCAAGAATGTCTTTCCAGAAAGTATTAGGAGTTTAAAATCAACAAGAGGTTTGAACATCTTCTTCAGCCGTTGTAGTAGATAGATAGATAGATAGATAGATAGATAGACTTTAATTGTCATTGTACAGTTGTACCATACAACGAAATTTGCTTGTGCAACCTCTAAAACAACACTCACTTTCATAAACACACTCATAAAAATATATTAAAACACGTCCCATTGCATAAAATCCCTGTCTAGAAAGTGCAGCTGTGCGACTGGAGGGTGGAGGAGCATGATTGTTCAATGTAGTAAGTCAATTATTTTTGTCTTTTTAGAAGTGTTGAGGGATAAACAGACACATCCCATATATGCACATTGATAAAATGGGTTGGAATACCCAGTCAGACGGACACCGAAAAAGTCAGATAAATTGAGAATTAGACACATGATTTGATAAATGAAGAGGCAGGTTGAATGCATTTGTTTATGAAAAGGCAAAGAAAGTTGAAAAACAGGATGGTGTGATGCACCGGTTAAAAATCAGATCTCAAGAATTAGCTAAATGCTAAAAAGTCCATGCTTTCCCCAAACAATTAAAGGGCACCTATTATGGCATTTAAAATGTTACCAATATTGTTTTGGGAGTCCCCAACAACAGTTTTACAAGCATGCAATGATAAAAAACACTTTTGTTGTTTTATAATATGCATTTATTTTTACCTGATTTGCTCAGTGACTCCCATATGAATCGTTCAACGACTAATTTTTCCAAACCCCGCCTTTGCGTGATGCTAATCTGCGGTGATTGGTCAGATGACCCAGTCAGTTTTGATTGACAATGTGTGTATTAGTAAAATGTTAGCGGTGTTTACAGAGATAATACTTCGATTGGTTAACATTTCTATTGGTTAAACAGATTGATAATGCAGTACTACGAGGTATTGCTCTATTTTTTATGACAACTCCAATTACAACGACAAACACTTCACATATTTCAATACAATTGACATTGAAGACTAGAAGCTGCGCTGTGCGTACACAACACACAAAATAATTATTGAGCATGCTACATAAAACATAAAAGAAACAATTATTAATATTAATAATACTTACAGGTTGTGATTCGGAGGAGGAAGCTGGTCCAAATAAACTAGGTACTGAACCTTCCTTCAATATCAGCTCGCTCGCGAATCCACATTTTACAGCATTTATGTTTGTGAAGCAATCATCTTCAAAATGACGCGAACAAAGCACAAGGTCCGGGCTATACTTCTGTGGTATAGTTGTATGAACTGTAGCCACTTAGTCTTCAAATGCTCCTCCCTGGGCAGATGAAAGAAATTTGCTTTTGCGTCGCACTTCAGAACACAGCCTCTCGCCATGATGTTTTCAAATTTTCCCTGTGGCCTCTACGAGCGCAATTAGTGGGCGTATCTTATTCAAATAACTTGTCAAGTTGACGTCATCTTGTCACAGTGTCTGGTTTGCGTCTCCCTGAGTGTCCACTAGAGCAGTGATCCCCAACCCCCGGTCCCCGGACCGGTGCCGGTCCGTGGACCCGTTAGTACCGGGCCTTGAAATATTCCCTGAATAAATTTTTTTTTTTTTTTTTTTATAATATTTTTTTTTTTTTTAAGTGCTATGACATGTCATGTTATGTTATTTAATCCAAAACATAAACAGTAAATAGATAAAAATGTGTTTCTTTGAGCGCGTTCATTCCGATTGCTTAGCAACGCGTCGTATCTGAATGGACTGCAAAAAAAGATAGGCTACCGGTAAACTGGAGCACTTTGCTAGCACTTTATTCAACTCAAAGAAACGTATCCTATATCATATTAATCAGATATATACAAAATAAACATAACATTACAAATTATAACTGCACAAAATTACGAGAATGCACAAGTGAATTTGAACTACGTGCCATTCAGAATGACTCATGTTGTGGACGCGCTCTTCCTGGAGCAACGCGACACAGCAACTAAACCCAAATAATTCACAATGTTTTATTAAAACATTGTTCTCTTTATAATGTTATATAATATGACAGTAGGCTACCAACAGTCATTATTAGTCGTGCAGTGTCGTTTGAGCTGCGAGCGCTGAAGCTGAAGAGTATCACCATACACTTTACTACATTAATTTTTAACCAAATGCATCCTATATGTCGTGAGATAAATCAGATATAGGCCTACACAAAATAAACACAATATTACAACTTACATTTGCACAAAACAAAAGGCTGCGAATGCACACGCAAACTTATAGTCATGATAGTGTAATGAACCGGCGCGCTCTCTTTACATGTTTCGCGGTTGAGCAGCACGCACGCGCATGAACAGCTTATCGTCGATTAAACGTTAACATCCCTATTTTGCACCAAAACACCAAAGCAAATTCCTTGTATGTGAAAACTTGGTACATGCCAATAGAAGTAAATTCAATGTAAAATTCAATGTAAAATACAATTTGCCATTTCTGCCACCTGCTATGAGTGAGTGCTGTGTGAGTTGCTTTTGAAGTAGACCAAATTGTATGGGAGAAAAGGGAAACATTTTGTGAACCGGTCTGAAAGTTTAAAAAGATTGGTATATTCATATAAGTAGCCTTTGTTGCCACCTAGTTCATTATATGTAAAGAAATTATAGGCTGTTACTGTTTTACACAGTGATATGTTCCGAATCCAAACGATACATCTTAAAATTGAGGCATTAAAATTGACAACTGGTCCCTGGAATTTTTTTTATGAATTTGCTGGTCCCTGGCACAAAAAAGGTTGGGAACCCCTGCACTAGAGGTCTCTTTCGCCATATTGTCACCATTCACCCTGGAACTGCATTTACCTAGCCTGACTACGTCAGACTTCCTTCTTCCGCTAATTTCATTTCGTTCCTGTAGTCAGTCTGAGATAGCAGCCTATCTTTCAGTTTTCCCCCGGCCTGAAAACAGCCGGCCCAATCAACGAACAGAGGGTGGCTGAGAGCCGTGACGTAGCCGCTAAGCCGCGAGTTTTACATTGTAGGTTAGAGAAATCGAAAACCGAAACGACCGCGGAAATGGGAAACGAGACACGTGATTGTACCGTGGATGCGTAGATTAACTTCGCATAATCTTCAAAAGTCGTTTACAGCCATGTTCACTCCGGTATTTCGCTCGCATCATCAAGTGTTTACAGCAGGTTTACAGTGGAAGTTCGATCATAGATTTGAGTTTGATGCATGATGTCTGTGTTTAGATGCGGCTGTGTCGGCGCATAACATAAACTTATCTGATTGGCTTACGGGTAACCAATGATTTTAAACTTCAGACGAGCGCCCCCTAGCAAGAGAGAAAACACTTCTCTATTATGCTATTCCAGACTCTGTCTACGAAGCAAAGTGAAGTAGCAGAGTCTGATATTACCAGGCTAGCATTTCCCACGATCCTTTATCTGTTCTCATCACTCATCATTGCACACAGCTGTATCTAATTACATTGTTAGTTCAGTATATAAATACCCTGTCTGTTTCTGTCCTTGTCATTGAGTCATTGACTACGTTTACATGCAGCCAATAACCCGTTCAAAACCGGAATATTAGCAATAACCCGGTCGCGCACGGCCATGTAAACACCGGCAATAACCCGAATATGCTCATATACCGGTTTTTAAAAACCCAAATATTATACCTGGGGTACCCCTTTTCTAACCCGAATGCCGAATATTTGGTCATGTAAACGCGTATCGGCATATCCCCATCAAATGGAACATTGATTTGTGTTCTGCGCATGTTCTATTCGCAAGGAATCTTGGTCTTTTGAGTAGAGGAACTTCCGTCTGGCGCATACAAAAACCCGCGTGCAGTATACCGGAAGTAAACAAGAAGTAGAGGTAAACATGGCGAGACGCAGCACAGCACCATACTTTTGGAGAGAGGAGGAAATTAATTTCGATCTATTTCAAAGGCGATCGCTATCTGCCCCGAACTATCCATTATCCGCGTGCTGCTGCTGTTGTTGTTGTCTTTGGATACAGGAAGAAGAATCGGAACTGACGCATATTGCGTCTTAAGGTTGTCCGTATGTCCAGACGCTAACCGTGCGTCGCTGTTTACGTCAGGATATTGCCAATCGATTACAAATTCCATGTATACAGGAGTAACTCTCTCTGCTCACGCATGTAAAGGGGTTATTCCGAATGTTTCAGAAACCCGAATAGTGTCCTTAACCCGACCATAACCCGAATATTGACAGCTTGTAAACGTAGTCATTGTATACATAGTTCCTACATGACGTCACAACATACGGGCATTTGCCGAGAGCCGGAGCCAGGGTCTGCTGTTCTAGAGCCGGAGCCAGTGTCTGTTGTTCCAGAGCCGGAGCCAGTGTCTGTGCCTGAGCCGGTGTCTGTTCCTGAGCCGGAGCCAGTGTCTGTGCCTGAGCCGGTGTCTGTTCCTGTTTCTGAGTTTGTTCCAGGGTCTCCAGACAAGATGGCCGCCGCTGAGCTGGTGTTGGTTCCTGTTCCTGAGCCGGAGGCCGAGCCCGAGCCGGTGTCTGTTCCTGAGCCGGAGCCAGTGTCTGTTCCTGAGCCGGAATCCGAGCCAGTGTCTGTTCCTGAGCCCGAGCCAGGGTCTGTTCCTGAGCCGAAGGCCGAGCCCGAGCCGGTGCCTGTTCCTGAGCCCGAGCCAGGGTCTGTTCCTGAGGCCGAGTCCGAGCCGGTGTCTGTTCCTAAACCCGAGCTGGTGTCTGTTCCTGAGCCCGAGCCGGTGTCTGTTCCTGAGCCCGAGCCGGTGTCTGTTCCCGAGGCCGAGCCGGTGTCTGTTCCTGAGCCCGAGCCGGTGTCTGTTCCTCAGCCCGAGCCGGTGTCTGTTCCTGAGCCCGAGCCGGTGTCTGTTCCCGAGGCCGATTCGGTGTCTTTTCCTGAGCCTGAACCAGTGTCTGTTCCTGAGCCGGAGGCAGAGCCGGTGTCTATTCCTGAGCCGGAGCCCGAGCCGGTGTCTGTTCCTAAGCCCGAGCCGGGGTCTGTCTCGGAGCCGGAGCCCGAGCCGGTGTCTGCGGTTCCTGTTCCGGAGCCGGTGTCTGCGGTTCCTGAGCCGGTGTCTGCTGTTCCTGAGCCTTCGCCCTGGCCACCCGAGGTGACGTCGCCACCCTGGCCACCCGAAGGGTCTTCACCGCCATGGCCGCTGAGGGGTCTTCACTGCCGTGGCCGCCCGATGGACTGTCATCTTCACCCTGGCCGTCTGCACAGCCTGCTCCGCCCTGGCCGCCCGAGGGGTCGTCTCCGCCCTGGCCGCACGAAGGGTCTTCACCGCCCTGGCCATCCGATGGGTCGTCTGCTTGGACCTGGCCGCCAGATGGACTTTCTGCTTCGCCCTGGCCGCCGGCTAAACCATCACCCCCTGTTTCTGTTCCCTTCCATGGATCTGGCCCCCCATCCCTCCCCCTGATCCTCCACCGCTGCACCTCCCTCCTGGACTCTTGTTTTGTTTGTTTTTTGTGGGTCTTGGAGCGTCTGGTAGCCGCTCCATAGAAGGGGGGTTATGTCACATTTCCCACGATCCTTTGTCTGTTCTCATCACTCATCATTGCACACAGCTGTATCTAATTACATGGTTAGTTCTGTGTATAAATACCCTATCTGTTTCTGTCCTTGTCACGGAGTCATTGTATATGGTCACCACACTTCAGAGTTCTGTGTTCCTTGCTTGTTTCTGGTTTTGTTTATTTGTATTTGGATTGCTAACATGGACTTTGAACCTTGCCTGGATGACTACGAGATGGATTACGCTTTAACCCTCTGGGGTCTGAGGTGTTTTTAAGGCCTTTGAGGTGTTTTGACATGCTCTGACATTTGTGCTTATTTCAGCTACTTACAACATACCATTGGCCAACATGTAATTTGGCTGTATTCAGCACAAACTCTGCTACAATAATATGTGAGCAAAATAGATGTACATGTTTGCATTTTATAGAAAAAAAATATTATGCGTGGTTAGTAAGTTTTGGGAAAAAAATTGTCACCGCAATAAGGCCATATAACACATACTGAACAGTTGTCCACAAGACTTTTGAGTTACTATTCTTGTAGGCTAGAATTTTTACTACAAAATGATGTGAAAATCATTCTGACCACTCTTTCACAAACAACAATATAACAATTAAAATTTTGTAAGTCAGTTTTTGTGTCAGCACTGCTGTATGCGTGGGAGTGTCAATGGCCATGAATATTAATGAGATTCACACCAGGGGAGACAAAAGACACTCCCCCAAAGGCTAATGCCCCATCAATGTGCTGTGAGGCAACCTGAACAAAGAATGACAGGAGATGCAAAGGTTTGGTTTTTCAATCTGTTTTATTGTAATTCCTAGAACACATTACTATTTTTTATATTTTTTAAAATATTAAGCAGCACAACTGTTTTCAACATTGATTTTTTAAAAATAAATCATCATATCAGAATGATTTCTGAAGGATCATGTGACACTGAAGACTGAAGTAATGATGAATCACAGAACAACATTTTAAAATAGTTAGGCTATTTTAGACTGTAATACTATTTCACAATATTACTGGGTTTTTTGTTTGTTTGTTTTTTAATCAAATATACGCAGACGTGATGAGCATCAGAGACTTCTAAAACATTAAAAAAGTTTGCAAACTTTTGATGGATACCTGTATAAAATTCTACATATACCCATCCATTTATATTTGCTGATAACACAATCAAAGAAGCTGTATTATTATCATTATCAATCACTAATGGCCATGGATAAAAAAAAAGACAAAAAGTTTTTGTAATTTCACACAAGAATGGGTACTTGTATATTATGACGATGTAAACACAATTACATTTCATCTGTAAATATTATGTCTGTGCACTTACTCAGTATGATTCTCGATCGCACTGAGAACTGAACGACACCTGCGTGCTCCTCTGCGGTGCTGGAGAAGGAGAGCGTGATGCAGACACAATCCTACAACAACAACGAAAACTGTTAGCATACATAATCCAAAGTAAACTGGCAATTAATGGGTATGGACGCACAATGTATATCTATTGATGGGCCATAGGACGGAGAAATATCTATTTATGGGCCATACACCGCGAGAATCTGCTGATGGGCCATAACGTATAGACCGCGCGCATTTAGAGCATTTCAAACATTTACACCTGTATTCACAATCATCTGTGCAGTATTTTAGCAGGATAAGCAGTGTCATAGGCTAACCAAAACAGAACATTTATATATAAAAATATAATGTCTAGTATTTAGACAGTATTTTACCGGAAGCTGAAATATATTTGCACTAAATCACTATAAATTATATAAATTAAATAAATTATATTTAGGCTACACCTAAGCAGATATTCGCAAATAAGCTACATTACGCATAAGCTAATCAAAACTGAGTGAAATATATTTAATATACAAATGTTTAGAGAGTAACGTTATCATATTGAAAGTTTACACTTGAGCATGTACACGAATGTTATATTGTAAGGCAATACTAAGCAAAATATAGTCTGAAAACATGAGTTCTATATGATCAGAAAAATAATTATATAACACTAAACAATATAACACTTACTCCGAACTTGTATCCTCGGCGGGATCAATTCTCTCTTCAAAATGCAGCCGTTCGTCGTCTTGAGTTGCAATAATCTTCCTCTGAGGAAAAAAGGTGAATTCTTCCTCGCTGTACAGAATCATCTGGCGGCCTCTTTACCGGAGTAGCGTGCCCGCTGTGCCATCCTCAAAACGCGATGAACTATCAGCGAATCTCATGAAGAAATTTTGTGTTTTTATGGCATTGATCGGGGGCGTGTGCGATGCATATAGATCACCTAAACTATTTACATGTGAATAGCGCCGGGGGCGTGGCGGCCTCAACTCATTAAAAATAATGAGGGGAGAAAGAAAAAACTGGACCTCTCCTTGGTTTCAAACGGATTACATAAACTGTGAGTATTTGTTTTTTATATAAATTACTTCATTTAAAAGAAGAGAATTCAAGCTTCATAAAGAAAAATCTCTCGTGCCTGTGTGACAAGTATTCGCGGAGTTACAGTTAATCTTAGGACGTGTTTCAGAATGGACTTCACAGACAGAGAGAACGCAGAACTCGCATCATGTTCGTTTTTCTTTATTTGGCGAAAAGCACAACACTTTGTTTTTATTGCGAGTATCCACAAAAAAAATAGACACTTAACAGGATCTAATGATGTATAACACTTAAATGTAAGATCAAAATCAACAGAGTATTTTGAGTCTCTTTTGCACTGATAAGAAAAAAAGCGAGCAAATCACGCCGGCGTGATTTCAGACCCCAGAGGGTTAACCCTCTGGGGTCTGAGGTGTTTTCTGGGTCCTGGAGGTGTTCTGACATGCTCTGACATTTGTGCTTATTTCTGATACTTGTGACATTTTCATTGCTAAAGTCTGATTACATTGTTTTCAGCACAAACTCTGCAATATGGCGTTATATATGTGCCTCATTCCTGAGCGAGTAATTGTACGTTTTGAGCACAGAGAACTATATTTTGCAAGCACATTGCATTATATTTTGAACAGAAATTAACAATCGCAAAAAAAAAAATCGTTTGAGCAAAGAAAAAACGATTCCGTGCTCAATAAATGTATTTGCTATTATCCATTTTAACGTGCAATAATAACCCTCTCACGCAGTTTTCTCAGGTGCTCTCACAAACTTATTATCTGCGCTCTGTCAAGTCGCTCTCTCTCTCTCGCTCAACCTCTTAATTCTGTGCGCGCTCAACTCTTGACACACACGCGCGCTCAACTCTTGACACACGCGCACTCAACTCTTCACACACACGCGCGCTCAACTCTTCACACACACGCGCGCTCAACTCTTGACACACACGCTCGCTCAACTTGCAACAGCGTTACAAGTGTGCCACAAGATCAACCAATCGGAAAATTAAATGTCAATTGTGATTGGCTGTTGGTCTCCAATCAAATCGAGGGTCATTCTACAGAAATGTCCACTTTTGGTATGGCAAGATGTCTTAAAATGTATTTCTTTTTCTAACATTTAAACTTACACCACATTATTAGATTACCCTTTGGCTTTATAAATACACATAAATGATAGCTTAATGATTTTTTATATTTTTTGTGCATTTATTTAAAGACCGCATGTACCATTTTTTTGTCACTGGTGTTACCTTACTTCTTTGGCAACATTAAATGTTTTTATGAAATATTATTTCAATTTTTTTCAGCACATGTAGTCAGAGTTAACAAAAAATAATAATAATGCAACAAATAAGGAGATTATGTTTTATTTATTTGAATCAGGTTTGTTAAAAGTGTGCTTGAATGAGGTTAGTTAGTTTGCGCAACCTTGTATTTGCTATAATAATGAAAATATTTGAAAACAAGTTAAAATCAAGTAATGACACAATCTTTTAAATCTTAACTTTTGAGTGTAGCAGAATTAAAAGGATGTAAAATTATTATAATGTCAGATATGGCATTGTATTTAATGTGACAGAAAAAAAGACAGTAACACCAGTGACACAATGAATCACCAATGACATCCATAAGACCAAAGATCATTATTCGTCAACTATAATTAAGTAGATGAGACTAAATTGTTACATTTGGCATATAATCTAAATGAATAGCTTTGAATAAAGTTTATCTATAAATGGGAGTCACTGGTGTTACTGGTGTTACCCATACGAAAGGTGACATGAGTGACAGTAACACCAGTGACAATTTTCATGAAAAATTTATTTTACAAAATGGCTGCTGCAAGGTATCAAACCAAATGTTGTCAGTCATGGTATACTAACTAAATTAAGTAGTTTAATCCATTTGTATTCTCTTTTTTTTTTTACAATTACCTAACAATAAATTACGTCATACCAGTGACTTCAGCTAAAAGCTTTATATGAAATCATGAGATAAATGAGAATATTTCTGATTATCTGAAAAGAGACAGAGGATTTATTATGGGCTTTTCTTCATAGAAATTCAGGAAATTGGAAGAAGGAAGTCAAGTGATGTCATCAGTGTGATTTTTACTTCAAAATAAGAGATTTTTGTTTAACGGTAACACCAGTGACACAACTCCAGAGGACCACTACTTTCATTATAAATTTGATAATATTTATTCTGCATTTCGTTTTATGTCATTTACATACGATATTAGATAGTTATGTATACATTATTCTATTTTAAATGGTGTAAAAACCTGTTCTTGACCTCCAAATAAAGCATTTTCCCTCTGTACATGACTGTGGGGACGAGCACTTCTGTGGTGTTTGGAATTCTATATAATTAATAAAAAATTAAATATTGCCACTTGATGGCTCAAGAAGGTGTAATTGTTCAAATAACATAGTTTTATTTTAAAATGTAAAGAAATTGTAATTCTAAAGTGTTTTTTTAAGTGTAATATTTCTGTAAAGGCTAGGGACAGAAAAATTGACGATTCCGTAGAATGACCCAGTAGAACCAAAGCCCGTCTGGTAGAACTTCTGGGTAGAATTATCTACGACAGCATCCCGGAAGCTTACTGAAAAAAAATCTGAAAAAAAATAACAGACTACAGCGAGACTAATGGATTAAAACATATTTTGGTAAGTATTTTTTATTATTATTAACTTAAAAGTGTCTTGTTAGTTTTGTGTATTATAATGCTGTTGTGTTGTTTAACTTATAATATTACAGTATATCTCCTATTGTGACTAAAGTTAGTTTGACTTATCCTTTTCAAGCATTCTAAACGCTAGCACAGTAGTAGACTGTCATGTTTGATGGTGGCTAGAGAAGACATCTATCCATAAAATACATTTTTCGTCTTCTTTGTGCTGCGTGGTGATTGGAGACCAACAGCCAATCACAATTGACCTTTTCCGATTGGTTGATTTTGTGGCACACTTGTAACGCTGTTGCAAGTTGAGCGCGCGTGTGTGTGAAGAGTTGAGCGCGCGTGTGTGTCAAGAGTTGAGCGCGCGTGTGTGTGAAGAGTTGAGCGCGCGTGTGTGTCAAGAGTTGAGCGCGCACAGAATTAAGAGGTTGAGCGAGAGAGAGAGGGACTTGACAGAGCGCAGATTATAAATTTGTGAGAGCACCTGAGAAAACTGCGTGAGAGGGTTATTATTGTACGTTAAAATGGATAATAGCAAATACATTTATTGAGCACGGAATCGTTTTTTCTTTGCTCAAACGATTTTTTTTTTTGCGATGTGCTTGCAATGTGCTTGCAAAATATAGTTCTCTGTGCTCAAAACTTACAATTACTCGCTCAGGAATGAGGCACATATATAACGCCATACCTGCTACAGTAATATGTCAGCAGCATGTATGTACAAGTTTTTAGTTTTGAGATAATGACGTTTATGCGTGGTTTGTGAAAAAAACAAAAAAACATTGTCACTGAAATAAGGTCATAAACCCCATACTAATTCTTTCTTCACAAGACTTTTGAAAATTGTATCATGTGGCCTAGAATATTTGCTTCAAAACTATGTGAAAATCATCCTGACTACTCATTCAGATAAGACAATATATTGACTTAAAATTTGTAAGATGTGTTTTGTGTAAGAAAGCTTTATGCGGAGGGGCGTTAACAATCCATGAATATATAGTGTTTTCACACCTGAGAAAGACAAAGGCCCTCCCCTAATGGCCCTATAAGGTGCTATCAGGTGCTGTCATTGTGAGAAGCCTTGCACAAAGAATCAGGAGAGACTTAAAAAAGAATGGCTTTTAGATTGTTTGGATTTATTTACAACACAACCAAGTTATTTACAACACAACCAAAAAGTTACACAATCAAAGACAAAAAAGCACATTAGTAAAACACACTGATCTAAAGACAGAGACTTGGACAATCACACACATTTGTGCCATTCCTAAAACATATAGGTTACATACCTGTCATCTCCAAGGTGTTTGATTTTTCACCATGATCATGTACAGAGACTCACGTGAATCTCAGCTGGACTCAGTGCTGGTCCCTGTAAAAACAATTTTCAGAAAAAGACAAAAAAAACAGCTGTGAACATGCTGATATCAGGAGAAACTATTTTAGATTTTTCTGGTTCAAATTATGAAATTTACTAAATACATACATACACTATATATAGGCATATGAACTCCCAAGTGTGTTGTGCCTTAGGTATATGTGTAGGGCTGCATGAAATAATAACAATAGCCTATAAATCACTAAAAAGTTCAGTAACACTACATTGGAGAAAACTATATGGATTATCATGTTACTTCAAACGTTTCCATTCGTTATGACGTTATGAAATGAGATTGCTGGAGTAAAAACATGAAGCCTAATGTTTGTTTTGTTTTGTTTTTCAAAACCACAGCGCGCGTGACCCAAACTCAGCGCGTGCAAACATTTACTGAATGCGATCGAGCTGGACCAAACTATGAAGCATTATTCTTACATAATTATACATATCTACGTGTGAGCAGATATCCACATTCCACTAACACAGTATTTAACAATAAACACAGGTCTAAACATTATAATATTCACAATCATACGAGCCTTCTGTTATATCGTGCTGTGTTTAATTATCGAACATAAAAACATTCGTAGCCTTTTATGTATATACATTTAGCATTAGGCTTCATGTTTTACTCCAATCACATTTTATAACGCACATTTTAGTCTAGCACCAGTTTAACTAATAGCTACAAGTTTATGCAACAATAACATGCTGCTAACATGCTACTACAAACAATAACATGTCTTACCTTAAAAATCGTTCTCATAATCAAATCGTATTCTTCTAACTCTTCTGAGGTAAATCCAAGATAAACTGCACAGTATTCCACACTCATGAAACGCAGAGTAGGACTGAAGACTGAAGTCGGGGATTATCTGTTTTGAGAGCGTAACAGTTTGCGTTCCTCCACGTGGCTCATTAGTATGCGAGCAGCTGTTGCGCGTGGGCGTGGTCACATTAAAGTTAATGAGCTCAGGCTGGAGAAACTGTACATGTCGTTGCTTTCATACGAATTACTTAAACAGAGAATATTTGTTTTTGATATGATCTACATCATTTAAAAATAGAGACTCAAAGCGTTGTAAAGACATACGTTTCAGGTCTGTGTGACAAACACTTACTGAGTTACAGATAATGTTCTGTCGCGTTTCAGAATGAGCTTCACACTGAGAGAGACGTTTATTTTCTTTATTTTACGAAAAACACAACATTTTGTTTTTATTATGAGTGTACACAAATAAAAGAAGACATTTAACAGTTTTGAATGATGTAAAACACTTGCCTGTATGACAAAAATAGACGGAGTTATTTGAGTCTATTTTGCACTGATAAGAAAAAAAGCGAGACAATCGCGCCGGCGCGATAGCTGACCCCAGGGGGTTAATAAACACCTACTGCCATACTGCATTTGGATCTACCTATTTTCCAGTGTGTCTCCGTGACACATCTAGACAGAGAAAAAGCATCGGTCGTCTATTGATTCACGTCAGCGACTCAGTCGACTCTTACTTTTGAGAGACAATAACTTTGTATACGGTGAACTATTATATTTAAAACTTTGCAGGATGTTTTTGTTCACTTAGATCTATATTACAGAAAAGGTCATTTTCAAAAACCCATAATAGGTGCCCTTTAAATGAAGTGCTCTGAAAATAGCTAAGATGATGGTTCTTTTCATAGTTAAATGGATCTTCTCCATAGTTCCATTCCCTGCTTCCAGTTTCACTCTACCACTCCCCCTTTTACCTATACATGTATGTTTAGTTTAGTTATGTTTGTGATTTAGTTAATAAAACTTGTGCACAATATGTATTTGGTTCTGATTCATTGCTTGCAAACAAAGTCTCTTTTACGATCTTGATCTTGTTACATGCACAAAACGCTGTACATGCTAAGAAATAATTATTTTTTCTGTGGCCATGGAAGATACCCTTTTCTTAGAATAAATGAAAAATCAAAAGAGTTTGTTGGACAAACTGATTAATTGATTGTAATATTAATTTAGCCACATCAAGTTCATCCAATTAACTGACCCAAATATTCATAATTAATCAGAATAAGTTATTATTGATTATCAATATTTCATAGAGCTAATTTGTTACAACTACTTGCACCGGGTAAGCAAGAAGGCATTGACACCATCATCATGAGAAGGCGCTGGAGATAAATTGGACACGTCATCCGGACACATCATCCGGAGGAAACAATATGGCATTGCCTGGATTGCACTCTTTCTAAACGAAAGAGAGGAAGACCCAAGAACACATGGTGTCAAACAGTGGAAGCAGATTTGAAGGCCCTGAGCCACACCTTGGGTACCATTCAGAAGCGGGCACAAAACAGACAGGAGTGGCAAACCTTTGTTGCTGCCATACATGACACTGGGCATAAAGGGTCCTGATGTGAAGACTGGTTCTGCCCAAACTCCTTTTCCCTCATCTGTTGGACTTGTAACGGTAACCAGATGGCCAAACTCTGCCAGTTGATGAAATTACTTCGATTTTAATTATTAACCACCCCTCTCCTCCTCTGGACTGATACACAAGAAAAGGATTGTCCTATCTTGACTGAGTCACTGACTGCAATTCGCACACACAGCATTTCTCTCTAATAATTAAACAAGAATGCCCTGTTTTACCGACATGTGATCGACATGGGACCACAAGGCCCGTTTCCTGTCTGAAATGGTACCTTACAAGGACAAAACTAACATTGTATTCCATGATAAACTAATCAATTCAAAACAATACGATTCCCCGAGGGGGTCGAGCACGAGCCTACCACACTGATTGAGCACGAGTTCATCACACTGTCGAACGCTCAACGAACTCTGAATACACAACCACACACACACACACACACACACACAGAGACAATCATTTGTGACAGTCGTTCGTGTTTTAAATGTATGAAAAGTTTTTCTTGTTGTGTTTTATTATTCCCATGTAACCAATCCTATAATCATGATCTTTATGGTATGTAATCAACCCTGATATGCGCTAATCACGAAGAAACATATATCTTTGTCTCACTAGCTTACAATTATACCATGCGTGGTATTATTTGGATCAGAGAAATCTAATGGTATTGAATTCTTAACCCAAAGTGCAACATTAGGCATTCTTTTATTAAATACCAGCTTAGAAGTGTATTTTAACTAAGTTTTATCTTCTCCGCACATTGCCCGGAGGACGCGTATTTTGCAAACACAGAAGTTTGCCGCCACGCCTTCTCCCAAACGATTGGATTAGACACGTAAGAAGGCGCGTCGTTAGCTCCTTCAAAAGTTGAAGCGCCACGCTCTTCTGTGCAGTTTTCTACGCCAGAGAGAGACCCAACTTTCCTGCGAACTCCCGCCGGAGTTCTTCTTCTTCTTATTCGTCGTTTTTCTACTTTGTTTTCATCTAAGTTTCTTTCTTTTTGATCTACCTCAGTTGGATAATTTGTCTTCGTTCAGTGTATTCACGAACGAAACGAGTTTAAGATTAATCATCTCTCGTACGGGCCACAGCTGAAGCAATCGCAAACATCTGCCTCCCACCGGAAGACGCTCCAGACACTCCGACCAAGCTGCCTTTATAAACGCAACTGCACAAAAAGAGGGCCTAAACGCAAGTAACGTACTTAATCTGAATTCAGTGCTGTTTTAAGGTTGTTTAGATCTTACTGAGAAAGCCTTTGGGTCTCGTGTTGAATTGTGTTGAACTGTTTTCTCTCTCACACCCTCTCTCTCTCTCTCTCTCACACTCACTCTCTCTCCCTCTCTCTCTCTCTCTCACCCTCACTCACACTCTCTCTCTCTCTCTCTCTCTCTCTCCAATATTTTGTATTGCAATCATTTTTGTTAATTGTTTGTTTTGCTATGCATATTTACTCCTGCGTGATTTAAGTAGTTTATGTAATCTTTAGTTGTGTTTATTAAATTCCATAATCATTTGAATCAAGTCTGTCTCATGATTCCATACTTTGAAGCCTCTGAAAATGTCGATATAAGTTACCTGCTCTACCTGATTTACAGTATTTCACAATTGCTAAAACACTAAACCCCATTCTCTGAACCCAATGCTCAGTGGCCTAAACCCATTTGTCGAATCAGTCACTCTGTAGACAAAACCTTAAACAAGTTCAGGTAGTTAAGACACTGTTTGCAAATCTCATCCACTCTTTTTGCAAAACTCTAAACACATTCTCACTCACTAAAACACATTTTGCACTGTGTTGCAAAATGGTAAATACATGTGGCAAAAGTTAAACACAACTATAACACTGCTGTCATTGTTTACACACAACAACTCAAAATTGTTCACACTTATTTCTAATGATGTGATCAAATCAGTTGTCTAGAATATTTAAGCCAGTTCAGAGTACACAGGTGGCCACGGTACGTTGAATGTTGATACCAACAATGGATGGAAACAATGTGAGAGGCAGAGGAGGAAGAGTTACTGTAAGCAATTGAGAAAAACTGTATTGTAAGAGGTGGGGGACGAGGAGGAAGAGTAAAAGAGCAATGAAGAGCAAGACCAAGAATAGTAATTTCAGATCAAATTCGGGCAACTGTGATAGACCATGTTCTTGTTCATGGAATGACAATGAGGGAAGCAGGACAAAGAGTACAACCCAATTTGAGAAGATTATCTGTGGCCACCATAATCAGGACATTCAGAGAAGACAACAGATAAATGTATAGTTTTTCTAATTTGTGCGACTGAAAGTTTACTGTATACATTTGATACAGTACATCAGTTTGTCAATAGAAATGGGACTGGGGAAAAAAGAAAAAAAGATTTACAATACATTTTACATAATATGTGATGTCCATTACTATTGTTACTGTATGTATACATTTGTAAGGGCATTTTCCCTTTTGTAGAATTGCAAGACTGAGGGTGGAAGGACTCCTTTGTTCTCCCAACAGCAATGATTTGATTTTGCAATTGCACAATATTTTGTGTAATACACTTTCCATTAGAGTTGTCTTTGTTCTTTGGCCTTACTTTACAGTATTTTTATGCTGAAAATACAGACATTCAATACTGTATTACTTGCAGTTACAGTATGCAATATATTTGCTGTACTGAGTTGTGAATTATTTACTTTTATTTATGGCAAAATTATTTTCTATATGCAATAAACATTTTTTTCTCTGTAACTACATGCCCTGGACGCTGTGTTCTCAATTTATTTATGTAGTGTCTAATGAATGCTGATGAGTGTTTTTATATTGACTGGCTGTGTTTATGGTTTGAAAGCATTGTTTGATTTTGAGCACATATCAAATGGTTTTGAAGCAAGTGTTTGATTTTGCCAGAAGAGTCAGGGGTTTTGTTAATGTAGTTTAAAGACTGGGTTTTGTGTTTAAAGTTTTGAGAATATGGGTGAAGGTTTCAAGAAATGTGTCTCAGCAATTGTGAAAAACTGTAACTATTGAAATCTTTGAAGTGCCTTACCCGAAATATCATTCTTTGTGGCCACAAGAATGGTATAATCGTGGTTTACAGGCCGATAAATTGTGATAAGGAATTAAGTCTCGCTCCAGTCCGCCGGACGGACAGATTGCTTGATAGATTTTAATCACATCAAAATTTACTCTAATAATTGACCGGATCTTACCTGTAGGAATAGTTACTACAAGCAATCGTGTTAATTATTCATATACGGTGAGGTTTAGCCCATTCCCTATTTGGGATAGTCTAATTTGTGTACGTGACAATACATATCCATTAACTTATGAATAATATTCCCCATCTGAGTTAATACTTTTCCCCAACAAGAGTCATTGTCGCTACATAATATGGTGGAGAATGCGGGCATTTTCAAACTTCATTTTGGGACCAATATTCAGATACATATTCATGTGTGTTTGTGGAATTTAATATTGTACGCGCGTTTTGAATTGTGTAATGATAAGTCGACTTAAAAACTGAGGAAGGCAAAAGCCGTTTCAGTAACACACCAGTATTGCTGAAAGAAGCCCAAAGCACTTCTTTTTGCAAAGCTGGATGTGAGAAAAACTGCAGTCACACATAGTATTGCACAGCCCAGCTTAGAGGAAAATAATAATTTTCTGCTTGGCTGTGACACATGTTAATACTGTTTTAAGTCCTGGTTGAACGAAGAAATCCTCAATTTAGGCATCTGACTGGTATGTTTTTGTTAAACTGCTGGGGCGAGACTCCCCCTGACAGTAAAAGATCTTTATTTGATTCGTTAGCAACGAATAACTTCTGGTTTTCAAAACGCCAGCTTAGCTAACCGGTGGAAAATCCCGTTCCATTTTCTGTGCCAACCAAGCACAAAGAGATCCGCCGTGGTCTTCAAAGGTATACTTGTAAATGTGTATACTTGTTTCGTTTTTAAAAGGAAATCTGTGTGCATGAAAATTGTTGTGTTCCTTAACCAGGTTTAAGCGCGTGTCAGTTTCAAAGTACCGCGCTTGTGAGTTTGGTCCGCGTGAGTGCGACACTGCCACCGCGTGGCAATAGCAGGTAAAGACCTGCTTCTAATTTGTTTCCTTCTCGTTGTGTTTCCTCCAAATTTACTGCGATGATTATCTAAGCTGACTAAATACATTTGCAGCTTGCTAGTTCGTAAAACAAACCTCCTGTTTTGGACTGAGACATTTTATTTTGAGTTCAATTCACAGAAGTGAATCAGGGCTTAAGTCATAGAATTCCTCAGCCCAAAATCACTGATAGTTCACGTGGAGAGAAACAGGCGCCCCTAGCGGCCGCACTCCTCCAGGTCAGCTATCATTCTTCTGCTCAATACATTTTCTGCTCTACCCTGTTTCATCTCTACCCGGCCTCGGTGACTCTGTCTGTTTTAAAAAAATGTTTTTTTACTCATTGCTAATAACTTCATTGGTATGGTGATTTATTATCAGAAATCATTCTGATTCCTTTGCAAACTTTTATTTTATCCTTCCCCAGTGTATCTAGATTTGATTTGAATTGGAACAATATTTTATTTTTAATTTTTTTTATAAAAAAAAAGAAGAATTAATTATTGTATATGTTAAGATTTAATTTCTCACTATAAATCTCTCACATTTCAGTCATTTGATAGCCAAGTCAGCTATCAGCCTTCCACTGAACTTTGTATGAAATTACATTTTCATTTATGTTTTTTCCGATGAGTATTTTATAATCATTACAAACAACTTCAGTGTTGTTGTGATTATTATAAGAGACCATTCTAATTCTGTCAATTTCCCCCAGGCTTATTTGGATTTGAGTTTAAAACAATTTCAATTAACTTTAAATTGTGCCAAACAGTCAAGGTGAACCACAGAGAGGAAGTGCGCCCCCTGAGGCTCCAAAACCCACTACAGCGGCCCACCGCTCCTCTTCCTGGCCTAGGGATGGTAAGATTAATCGATTCGCATCGGTGCATCGGCATAAAAGCTAACGATGCGATGCATCGATTTAAATAAGTGTGCATCGGATACAAGTTGGCATTTGTATCGCGATGCATCGGTTCTAACATATCTGCATCGGTAAAAAACGATTTATTCATATATAATTATTAGTAGATGCGTTATACGTTTACTATTTAGAAAGTGACCAATCATTGTGACCATTATGTAACTGCTGCGTTCACACCGGACGCAGATGGAGCGCCTGTAGCGGGAGATTTCCATGTTAAGTCAATGTAAAGACGCGTTGACGCGGGTCTGGAGCTCCAGCGATTTCGCCTCATTCGCCTCATTCGCGCGTCCAGTTCGACTAGATTGATTTCTTCTTTCTAAACTGTTGCTCGAGCGCGTTCTCTCATCACAACTGCTGACGCTGCTGTAGGCTACGTGAATATGACGCATCACAACACATACGAGTGCGAGGCGTTTCCTGATATCACCTATACATTTAAACCTTAAAGTAGGACATTTAAGTTAATCTGGTTTACAGAAGCCTGTGACTGCAAATAATCGTTTTTCATATATATATATATATTTATATATATTTCATTTGAATACAGTTATGAAAGACCTGTTTGTGAAAGTTTATTTTTATTTTTGTTTATGTTAAAACAGCACTGCTTTCTGGTCACTGTTAGCCTACCTGCTGAAATCACATTAGGAACATTTCTTTATTGTTTATCCCTGAGCATCCTTAGATTGTTTCACTGTTAAATATGTGAGCTGTTAAAAAATTTAACTGGAGACAGGACAGGAAAAGTATGTCTGTTTTTATTTAGCCTAATCTTGTGTTTGTGAAAGTGCCATGTGTTTAAAAGTCAGATATATGGCACTTAAGCTACTTTATGATTTGCTGTGTGTCTGAACAGAAGAAATAAAAGTTAACTATCTATACAATATTGAATTTCATAGAATCATATTTTTCTCCATTGGATCGTATTACATTGAATCGCATCGCGTTGAATCGAATCGAAATCGGATCGCACCACATCGTTAAAGTAGTGAATCGTATCGCATCGCATCGGTAGATGCTTATATGTATCTTTAATGTATCGAATCGTTGGCTGTGCATCGAGATGCGTATCGCATCGGTCTCAGCTATGGAGATGCACATCCCTATCCTGGCCTCCACCTGCATTGGGTTATTGCTAACTTCCGAACGGGTTAGGATATTTTCAATAACTACCATCCATGTCTAATCACTTTCTGTGCTATCATTAGTTGGCAAAAGCCGTTCATCTCTTAATTTGGTTTTTCCTTTCCAGGTTAAATGAATTTTTCTTCAAAGTCATATTGATTATACCTTATCCCTTTTCAGGTTGATCGTAGTTTCTGTTTTATTTCTACGGTAACACTTTACGGTAAGGGTACATGAATTATCATAAATTCATGTATGAATTCATGCATGAATTATGCATTCATTCATGCATTAATATCTCATGAGTCATCAGGAACTAACACGAGTTCAATGTTTTTCATTCATGACTTCATGGATGAACAACACCTTAATTAAAACATTAACTAAGATGAGCACATCATCATTTATATGATTGATCATTATGTTTTCTTTGTTCTTTGTCTAGGTCAGTGACCTAGTCACCACTTTAGTTGAGGGGCCACACACATGATGAAGTCATTAACAGATAATGCTTAGTTAATGATGACTACTGTATTGAACAGACCCCAAAATAGACCAATCACAGCTCATAGCACAAAAATTCTGTTAATCAAATACAGTAGTCATCATTAACTAAGCATTATCTGTTAATGACTTCATCATGTGTGTGGCCCCTCAACTAAAGTGGTGACTAGGTCCTTTGAAACACTTATAAACAGTGTGCTATTAATGGTGGCATAACTGTGAACAAAGAAAACATCATGATCATGCGTAATAAATCATAATTCATGATGATGTGCTCATCTTAGTTAATGTTTTAATTAAGGTGTTGTTCATCCATGAAGTCATGAATGAAAAACGTTGAACTTGTGTTAGTTCCTGATGATTCATGAGATATTAATGCATGAATGAATGCATAATTCATGCATGAATTTATACATGAATTCATGATAATTCATGTACCCTTACCGTAAAGTGTTACCATTTCTACATACCTAAATTACTCAATTCGGTTAAGCAAGAAAATCTTAATTCACTTTAAGCCCCCTTGTTCATTCCGTCTTGCTGTTGTATAGGTAAAAATCCCAGCACCTGCGGTGGATTGCGGTGGTCCCTGGCTGATCTCAGCGAGCGGGTCTGCCGACTGACGTCGCTGGCACTGACCGTGCGGTGGTTCCCGAGTTCTTTTATCTCTGCCACTGGTTGCGGCACGCAGTAAGTGACATCAGCAACTTGGTGCTTCGAAGGTTCAACCACCAAGCCGACGCACAAGTCAATTGTTGGGACAGGGGCACAAACCATAGGCGAAAGCGCCACTCCAGTTCGCTGGTGGGTTCTGGGCACCGCCCACCTTTGCAGTGCGATCGGCCGGTTGATACCTAGGAGATTACCAGGTTGTGTTTACAGTCACACGCTGTTTGAGAGGGCGCAACCGTGACACAGAGCAAGGAAGAGCCGGGGTCACGGCGGTCGGGTGTATGGTGGCGCCGGAGAGTTTGACCACCCTCGCTGGGGCCAGCTGAGTTCGACCCCAGTTAACCTCAGGTAAAATTTAATTTTGATAAAACCCTGCCACTTAGCATAAGCCACAGAATATTAGATACTTCCCCGGATATATTTTCTAAGTGTTTGGTTTACCTCTTTCTCCCTAAGACAGTTATTAGTGGTTACACTACAGCGCTGGTCAATTCACTTAGGTGTTATTTTCGCTGCAATATTTTTGTCTTGTTTTTCCCTCTATCTTCTCTTCCTTTTGGTTTGTTTTGTTCTGTTGTGATTTGTTTCTTTCAGTTCACCAAGAGACCCCAAGGAAGCTAAATAATAGTGACAACCGAGCAGCCACTATTTCGGGTCCCAAGCTGACCTGCGTAAATTGGCCCACCTAACTGTCTACATCAGTTAGCAAAATTTCTATAGACGGCACGGCCGTACTACAGCTCGTTCGCCTCAAAACAAATTTGCATTGGCCCTGTTTTTGTGTGTGTTGTGTTTCTCTCGCCCTCAGTAAGCCAGAATGTCACGCGCCTCCAGTCCCGCGGCCCATTGGAGCAATCTGGATGCTTGGTTAAGTGCCATGACAACCGGCTGTCTGCCCAAGGACGCTGGGGATCCAAAATCCCTGACCCGACCGGAACTGGACGCCGACGTAGACCAGCTAATGTCCAACGACCCCACGCAGACCTACAGTTCAAAGGAATGGAGTAGGATGATTGGAAGTCTCGCTCACAATTTAGTGGCACAGGCACGTCTGGCGGAGGAGGACAACGCCAATCTGGAAAAGGAAATCGCAGGACTAAAGATTCAACTGAAGGAGGCCCGCAAACAGAAGGACAACGCACAGGAGCATCTGGATCAGCTACTTCTGGAGGTTGAAGCCAAGGACGAAACACGCCCAGAATTACAAAAGGAAGTGGAAAGACTGTATAAGGCCTTGGAGGATCTGCGCACGGACACAGACAAGAGATTGCAGTCGGAGCAACGTACCACGGAGGAACTCCAGGACAGACTGCGGCGTGGCGACGCTCTTTTAAAAAGAGCAGAGAGTGAATTAAAGGACAGAGAGGCCAGGGCCAAGGCCTGTGAAAATTATTTACAAAGCAGCCCGAGCTGAAATTAATGCTTGTCCAACAGAGACATGATCTAAAGTTTGAACTTGACCTGGTCCACAAAGAACTTAAACATTCTTACAAACTGCAGGGCGACCTGGAGGGGGAAACACCCATCACTCAGTTTCCCCTCTCCAGCGAGCCTGCACTTTTCAGCCAAGAACCCAGAGCTGAAAAGGGGGGCGAAAGCCCACCGCTAAAGACATCACTAGCCAGCCACCACGAGCCCCCACCAGCTGAAGAGGGGCGGGGTCGGGCCATCGGCCACCGCACAGTCACTAAAGAACTGGACAAGCTGGCTAGAAACATCCCGACCTTCACTCCCAATCCAGCAGGAGGTCACGATGTTCACTCTTACTTACAAGACATTGACTTTCACCTACAAACTGTGGCCAACGTCACCACTTGGGATAAGTTATATCTTCTCAGGATCACTTCAAGCCGGGACGTGCGAAGTTTCCTAGACCGTCAATCAGAAACTGTCAAGAGGGACTACCCGCAATTGCGGCAAGCTCTGATTCGCGAATTCTCCGATGACTTGTCTCCAGAGACAATGCAGCCACGTCTGAAGCTGCAGAACTTCTGAGCATCCTGAGAGAATTTCACCAAAAGAAACCTCGCAAGGAAGACAAGGATAAACCTGACACCGCATGACTAAACCTGAGGCCTGAAGCCCACTCCACTCCCAACGCTTCTCCCACTGACAGCCCCACAGACACTGTCAAACCACAGACTATGGCACTCGCTGCTACATCACTAAGTAACAGCACCACTCACCCCCTCCAACTGACAGCCCCCCAGAACATTGTTTCGCAGTCACAGACTAGTGAACTCATTGTTGCATCACCAACTGACAACATCTCTCACTCACTCCAGCTGACGACTGCACTTCCTGAACCAAACACCGCACTTCCGGAACAAAACACTGCACTTCCTGAACAAGACTGCAGCAGCGCTCACACAAAGGTACCAGACAGTGCTGTCTTGGTGATCTGCACCCACAACGAGCCACACGAAACATACCCGCACTGTTTATCGATCAACACACAAGACCCTACACCAAAACTCCTTGGAAACCAGATCGAAAGAGGAATGGCACGCAAACTCTACCTCACCATCACTTTGGAAAAGGAAGTAAGACTCGAAGCGCTTGTGGACACAGGCTCCGATCTCACGCTCATATCGGCTGAACTCTTTGAAAAACTCAAATTTGAAGCTCAAAGACAGAATCGAACTCTTAACTTCCACACTTGTGAGCTGAATGTGCAGTCATACAGCCAAAATGACATCCAGCTCAGAAACGTAGCTCCCATTCACTTGACAATCGGTCATATGCATATAGTCCATCCGGTCTATGTTTCACCAATGAACATTTATCCATTCCTAATAGGCAAAGACCTGCTGGATCGATTCAAGCCATTACTGGATTTCAAACACCTGCAAGTTTGGGCTCAAGTGCGTGAACCCCTCCCCCTCCAGCCACACAAAACTGCTGAGGCAGACTGTCAGGTCACAGGGTTCACAGGAACTCCCTCAGCCAGACATGGCGACCCAGCCACAACAGCTGATCAGGGGTCAAGTTCGCTACTCTGCACTTTCAAAACCAGCCAAGGCTCTGATATCTACTGCCCCCAGGTCAGGACTGACCTGCAGCTGCAGGATATAACCACAACAGACACCATTCTGGCACTATGGGCTGACAATTCCGCCATCAGTCTCTCACTACTCAATCAAATCATTGACAACACACCGGACTTGCCCTATACCAGCAAACGCACACGTTTCCCTCTCAACGCACATCCCTCCTCCATGATATCTGCCAAAGAGATCTGTGCTTTGCAATTAAAGTGGAATCACCGGTGCCTGACCCATTACTTCCTGATCCTTCCGGACCCAGTCCACGATGTCTACATTGGAGCAGACGTTTTGATTCGCCTCAAAGCTCATGTGGACCTGTTGAATCAGGTGATATGGGCCCCATTGACTTTACAGCCACCTGTTCCCAGCAATCATGACAATCTACTGTCAGGGCAGACCATCCCAGAAGTCTGCACTCTAATCAACGAACAAGCAACAGTGGTACCAGCTTACACTAAAGGTGTCGCGGTACGCCTGAACATACGATCTGGCCAAACATTAAACCACTCGCTGGGTTTCTTCCAACCTTCACCTGAATGTGGGAACCTCGGACTCACACTCGAAGCCACACCCCTCACGGAAGTGTCCTCTCGGGTAATCTACATCCTGTTCAACAACTGCACCGCAACTGACATCAGCATTCCAAGGGCCTACAGGCTAGGCTGGCTAGTAAGCCATGACTTTCATGACTTTGAACTTGTATTACCCGTCATCGGGCCCCTCCCACCTGCACTGATACCTGACACAACACAATGTTCACGTTACCCTTCCAACTCATTGCCATCACATCTGTCATGTCAGTGGCCAAAGACCATGTGTGCAGAACCGAGCTGACGGAGGACCAACACCTCGCAGTGTACACAGTCTCCCACCAGCCTGTGAGTGAGACTAATGCACCTGCTACGCCTTTAAAGATCAACCCGACTGATGACACAACGACAGAGGAGCCGTATCAAGGTTTTGAATCTCAAGTGCAGCAAATTCTACAAGATGCTGATGCGCTTCAGAACGACGCAGACCGCCAAAGACTAAGACAAGTCCTTTACAAGTTCAAAGAATCCTTTGCCAAAGACTCATTAGACTGTGGCCTTACCCACCTCCACACGGTGCGCATCCCCACGCATCCTGAGGCTCCTCCCACTTTCGTCAAGCAGTACAAAATTCCCATCGCCTCGCACGAACCAGTGCAAGAAATCATCGAATCCATGCTTGAGAAAGGTGTCATCCGTCCCTGCAACAGCACCTACTCTGCCCCCATCTGGCCCGTTCTCAAACCAAATGGGAAATGGCGGCCCACCATTGACTATCGAAAATTGAATCAACAGGTGCCGTTATCACGGTGGCCCATGACCCAGCTGGAACAGGAAATACCCCGAATCAGAGGAGCCACCATCTTCTCTACACTCGATGTGGCCTCTGGATTCTGGACCATTCCAGTGCACCCAGAAGACCAGCACAAGCTGGCATTCACATTTGGCAACCGACAGTTCACCTTCAACAGATGCCCGTTCGGGTATGCCAACTCACCAGCTGAGTTCAACATCTTCCTGAACAAAGCCTGCCCAGACGCCAGGATGAGAGGTAACCTGATTTACGTAGACGATGTGCTCATGAAGAGCACGACGGTGGCAGACCACCTGAAAGAAATAGACTATGTTTTGAACCAGTTAGCCGTGGCCGGCGCAAAAATAGCCCTCCACAAGGGACAGTGGTGTCGCACCAAGGTCAACTACGTGGGCCTGCTCATCGGATCCCAGGGTATCGAACCACAATCAAACCGTATCCACGCCATTCAAAACATCAAGCCTCCCACTAACGTCTCTGAACTACGAAGTTTTCTAGGAGTATGCAATTACTCTCGACAGTTCATCGAAAACTATTCGGACATCGCCAGGCCCCTCACAGTTCTGCTGAAAAAGGATTGCCCTTTCGTCTGGTCAGACGCTCAAGAACACGCCATGGCGGCACTAAAAAGACATTTATGCTCAGCTCCCTGCCTTGCTTACCCTGATCCTCAAAAGGAATTCTACCTGGAAGCGGGATTTTCTGACCAATGTCTCAGTGCTGGCCTATACCAACGGCACGATCAAGACAAGAAGGTGGTCGCATATGCCAGCAAGACACTTCTCCCTCCAGAGTGCAAATTCTCAGACTGCGAAAAAGCTTTGCTCTGCACAGTATGGGCCATACAACGTTTCTCCAACTACATTGGAGCACAAAAAGTTATCATAGACACTTGCCACCAGCCCGTAATGTTCCTCAACAGCCAACGCATCCGAGATGGCGTGGTAACCAACGCACGCATAGCCACGTGGTTAATGGCTCTCCAAGGACGTGATGTCGAGGCCCGATATGCACAAAATCACAAGTCGGCATTGGGAAACGGCCTGGCTGCATGTCAAAACTGCTCTGACAACTCACATGCCGCGGTGTTAGACACACCAGAGCCCCAACAGCCACAACTGTCCTGTCACAGGTACTTTGACAAGAATGTGTGCGAAGGCATGCCCACAGCTTACGTCGACGGATGCTCCTACAACCACGAGGGCATCCTAAAGGCAGGTGCACTGTGGGTTGACAACCACCCATGCCCACCACAACACTTCAAATTGGGCGCCCAGTCCTCACAATATGCAGAAATAGCAGCCATTCTCATAACTCTGCAAAGCGCATCAGTCCATAACATCAGAGAACTTCTCATCTGCACAGACTCTAACTATGCCAGACTCAGTATTGTGTGCCATCTCCCAACCTGGAAACAAAATGGCTTCAAAACGGCAAACAACAAGCCTGTCAAACACCAACACCTGTTCCAGGAATGTGATAACATCACAAAAACACACGATGTCACCGTGTACTGGAAGAAGGTAAAAGGACATTCTAAACTGCCAGGCCAAGACAAAGACTTTAATGACCACACCGATGCCCTCGCCAAAACGGGCGCTCTCCACGGTGAGCTGTGGTCTCCCCCAGACCCCACACCTACCCCCGAAGTGGCGATGCTAACCCGCAGCAAACGGCCCATGCCTGCCACAGCGCCAGCTTCACAGCCGCTATCGCTAACTCCGCAAATTTCCAACAACGATATTGCGGACATGCAAGCCACAGACACTGCCATAAAGACAATTCTTGACCACCTCTCTGACCCCGCCTGCCACCCTATCTCGCCTTCAGACATCGCTACTGACTCATACTTCAGACACCTACACAACTCCAGACACATGCTGCGTGTGCGGGACGACATTCTATGGTTTGACCCCGATGATACCACATCGCCTAGGCTCGTGGTACCACTGTGTCAGAGGGGGGTGATGCTAATGCACGCCCACAACACACCCTATGCTGGACACCACGGTACCAAAGCCACGTATGAGACACTTAGACAGGTGGCATACTGGCCAGGCATGCAGCAAGATGTGGCAGAGTATGTGAGAGAATGCTTGGTCTGCTGTCAATTCCAACCATCAAACCCAAATCACAGAGCCCCACTGCAACGCAGAGGAATCACGTTCCCATGGTCAGACCTCCAAATTGACTGGGTGGGACCTCTGCCCAGGTCAACAAGAGGCAACAAGTACTTCCTCACGGTGGTGTGTCAGTTTACCAAATGGGTAGAGTGTTTGCCAGCACCTAACGACACCGCCCAAACAACGGCATATCTCTTGATGAACCACATCTTCTCCCGGTTCGGATTGCCACTAAGAGTCAACTCAGACAGAGGTACCCACTTCACTGCCGAGATCATGCAAAAGATCTGGAGATGTCTAGGGGTACAAGCTAAACTTCACATCTCGCATCAGCCAATCTCCTCAGGGCAAGCAGAGAGATCGAACCGGACGGTGGTCTACATGCTAAGAAAGTACGTATCAGCTAATCAGAAAGACTGGGATGTGAAACTCCCTCTCGTGCTGATGGCCCTCCGAGCCACACCGCAGGAATCAACGCGGGTGTCCCCGTTTGAACTAATGACTGGGCGGCAGATGACCCTGCCATTACACCTGTTGTATCAACCAGGAGACCACAACCTCGTCACTGCCTACGTGACACGTGGTGTCCCAGTATCTGGATGAGCTCCATAAACACTTGAAAACAACTTTCGCTTTCGCCCAGCAACACCTGAAAACCAGCGCTGAAGGCCAGAAAGCATATTACGACCGAAAGGCATCACACCAGGAGCTCAATGTGGGCGACAAAGTTCTGTATTACAGTTTCGCCCTGCCACCCCAGGGGTTGTCCAAGAAGTTCCTGCCCCACTGGACGGGACCTCACGAAATTGTGAACAAACTCTCCCCCGTTGCATACCAAATCCAGCTAAAACGGGGAACGAGAGAACCCGTTCTCAAATGGGTCCACCGCAATCAGATTAAAAGACATGTGGCCACTAGCAGGGACAGACAGGGAGAGGCCAATGCAAGCTAAACCCAACCGCCGTCATCGCAGAAA
The DNA here is from genome assembly GCA_031834385.1 of Semotilus atromaculatus. NCBI lineage: Eukaryota > Metazoa > Chordata > Actinopteri > Cypriniformes > Leuciscidae > Semotilus > Semotilus atromaculatus. The sequence continues at coordinate 20,951,594 of JAULUF010000007.1, forward strand.
AAAAGAAAAAAAAAGACTGTCCCACACAACCCTGGACAAACCTCACTGACCTGTGCCTTCTCTCTCTCCCCCTTCATCCTCCATACCTCTCCCTCTTGCCTGTAACAGGATGCTGCTGTGGATTGCCATCATGTGCCTTCAGTCGACCAGAGGCCAGCCGCCAGCCGACGTCATCTCACCAGGACCGGCCTTGGGCATTGTGTTGAGGGATCAACCTGGACTGCTGATTACTAACTGCCGAACGCACACGCAGAAAGTATACGTGCGACTCGACCCTCGAAACGTCTACCTTGCGCACTACCCAAGAGCGGTAGCCCAGTACAGCTGGGCAGGTGCTCGATGGACAGAAACAGCCCTCAACCACGCCGAAGCCGATGTCGAGCACATGCTGAACCAACTCGAGAAGATGACCGTCACCCAAGCTGAGTTGGGAGGACAAACGGTTCCTGGGAGCGCTGCTAGGGGCCGCTGCGGCCGTAGGCACGCTGTTCAACATTGGAATGTCCAGTGTCAACGCCGTGAACATAGCCATGGTGCGATGGCACGTGGCCGAAATTCAGACAGAACTTCCACAGTTAAAAGAACAACTCAACACACAAAGCGCATCCCTGCAAACCATCGCTGAGAGGAACCGTGACAGTCCTCAACACTCATAGCGTCATGTTGAATCAGACTGTGAACTCCATGAAACAGCTGTTCACAGTGTTCCAGAATGACTTTGCCCAAACACAGTTGGTCACGGCCTTAATGTCCGATATGCTCCGAGAACTAAGTTCCTCCATAGACAGCTTAGCCATGGGTAGGATCCCGCCCTACCTGATACCCCTAAGGCTAGTGCAAACCGTGCTGGCTTCTGCCATAACAACACCCACTGACCCGTTACAAATCCACCTTGCCTACTCCTTGGGCAGTGCCATTCCACTGTATGTTGACCCTGCACAGCGAGAGGTAGGCTTCCTCTTAAGTCTACCCATCCTAGAATCAAGCCGAATCTACCGACTAAAATATATTGTCAACGTGGGATTTTGGCAGAGCAACACCTATTTTAAGGTACGGACACCCGAAGCAGTAGCTTGCCACGACAGCAACACACAGCTGTACTTAGCCCCAAACCTGCACATGTGTACCCTCACCAAAGACATTCAATATCTCTGCCCAAGCAAACCGTTTCTCAGAGACAACACTGATGGGATTTGCGGCCTGCAACATCTGGCCAGCGACACACGTTGCCCGGCGGATGCTAAACCTCGCAGCCAAGTCACCGAGACGCAAGCCGAGATAGTGGGAGACCGGTGGCTCGTTAACACTCCAGTACGGTCGGCGACACTGACCTACGACCAGCACGACACAGCTACACGCGTCAACCTGCTGAACCAGACCATGTGGATTCAAGTCCCACGAGGAGCCATCCTCCACTTGGACGACCTAGCCTTGTATCACCTCCAGAGTGAAGAGTACCAGTCCGAACCAGAGATTCCACCCTTCTTCAGGGATCGCAACTTCACTTTCGATCCAGAACTGGAAGAACGGATTCAGAAAGGGGGGTCACAGATCATCGACATCGCACCCCTTGACACAGCCCTCCAAGCATTGTCCAGAATGCCCATCCTGAACGCTTCACCTGTTGTCCAAGCATGGACCGCCGCTGACACTGCCGTGTGCATTGCAACGATCATCGGCCACACCCTAACCTTGGGCCTGGCCTACGTCCTGTACCGGCGAATCAACAAGACGCGAGCCTCTACAGCCAGGCTCACCAAAGCCGTGTCCGTAGGGTTCCGGAAGGGCCCTCGGAAAGAAGACTCCCCGCTAGAGAACGCGGAGGACCTCATCGAGCTGAGCCCTCAATCCTAACCGTCATCTACAGCAGCCCACTTTCAGGATTCACCTGCCATCTGCCCAGTTATACTCGTGATGGTTCGACGAGACCCACACACGGGCCTGCCAAACCATCAAGGGGGGACTGTAACGGTAACCAGATGGCCAAACTCTGCCAGTTGATGAAATTACTTCGATTTTAATTATTAACCACCCCTCTCCTCCTCTGGACTGATACACAAGAAAAGGATTGTCCTATCTTGACTGAGTCACTGACTGCAATTCGCACACACAGCATTTCTCTCTAATAATTAAACAAGAATGCCCTGTTTTACCGACATGTGATCGACATGGGACCACAAGGCCCGTTTGTCGAGATCTTCGGGAAACCCCCCCCCCCGAAGAGTTTCCTGTCTGAAATGGTACCTTACAAGGACAAAACTAACATTGCTAATCAATTCAAAACAATACGATTCCCCGAGGGGGTCGAGCACGAGCCTACCACACTGATTGAGCACGAGTTCATCACACTGTCGAACGCTCAACGAACTCTGAATACACAACCACACACACACACACACACACACAGAGACAATCATTTGTGACAATCGTTCGTGTTTTAAATGTATGAAAAGTTTTTCTTGTTGTGTTTTATTATTCCCATGTAACCAATCCTATAATCATGATCTTTATGGTATGTAATCAACCCTGATATGCGCTAATCACGAAGAAACATGTATCTTTGTCTCACTAGCTTACAATTATACCATGCGTGGTATTATTTGGATCAGAGAAATCTAATGGTATTGAATTCTTAACCCAAAGTGCAACATTAGGCATTCTTTTATTAAATACCAGCTTAGAAGTGTATTTTGACTAAGTTTTATCTTCTCCGCACATTGCCCGGAGGACGCGTATTTTGCAAACACAGAAGTTTGCCGCCACGCCTCCTCCCAAACGATTGGATTAGACACGTAAGAAGGCGCGTCGTTAGCTCCTTCAAAAGTTGAAGCGCCACGCTCTTCTGTGCAGTTTTCTATGCCAGAGAGAGACCCAACTTTCCTGCGAACTCCCGCCGGAGTTCTTCTTCTTCTTATTTGTCGTTTTTCTACTTTGTTTTCATCTAAGTTTCTTTCTTTTTGATCTACCTCAGTTTGATAATTTGCCTTCGTTCAGTGTATTCACGAACGAAACGAGTTTAAGATTAATCATCTCTCGTACGGGCCGCAGCTGAAGCAATCGCAAACATCTGCCTCCCACCGGAAGACGCTCCAGACACTCCGACCAAGCTGCCTTTATAAACGCAACTGCTAGTGTTGGGTCCGAGTCCACCTTTGTCGAGTCCGAGTCAAGTCCAAGTCCTTAACAATCGAGTCCAAGTCCAAGTCCGAGTCCAAAGAGGGCAGAGTCGGACTTGAGTCCGAGTCCTTAACATCCGAGTCCGAGTCGAGTCCGGCCGAGTCCACAAAGATTTAAATGATTTGAAATTTACCTGGTTTGAATGATTTGAAAAGATGGATCTCGCAATCATAGCCACTGCTAGTAAGGAGTCAAATATGAAGAAGATGCTGGAAAAGCAAAGAATGTGCAGGAGCTGGAGGATTTTTCCTCATGAACAACCATTACAAAAAAACAAAACACACAAAAAAAAAAACAGTTGTGGATCATTCAGGTAATGACACACAATATAAAAATCAAGTAATTTGTCTTGTATTTTGTGTTTGTATTTTGTCTTGTGGACTAGGCTATTAAACATCTGTTATGTGAAAAAGCTTTTTCAGTGCAGTACTAAATAGAAAATGTTTTTATGATCCTTTCTTATAAATAAATAAAAATGACATTTTTGGAGATTCTGAAAGGTGTATGTAAACTAAAGTGTAAATGTAACAAAAATCATAAAACTATTAGACGCCAAAATGTTGCTATGGTTACTATGTCAATCATCGCAATTCCATGACTTGCGATGATTGAGGAATTTTACGGATTCACTCCCACATTTAAATGCATTTATCACTCTTTATATTTTACTGTGTGAACGTAACCACTGGTCCTCTAGAAGCACGAAAAACAAAACAGCGCTCCCTTTAAGCCATCACTTACTTACCGCGTTCTGCACTCTCCCTAAAACTCTCGTCATAAACACTGAAGTTGTCCGCACTGCACAGTGAATCTCTCATTTATATCGCGTCTAGACTTTGTTGATTATGAGGGGATTTGCGAAAGGATAAAGCTCGTGCTGATTCTGAACATACATTTTGAGCGAATTCTCCGCATGTTGACTAAAACGCCTCTGATTTGCCACTGTGTTCATGCGCTTAATATACATGTCTGTGATTGGCTACAATGCTCAACGCGGAAACAACACAAGTAGTTTTGTTTCGTTTTTGAATAATATTGTGTCCTCCAGTGCCCGGACTCGACTGGACTCGGACATTTTTCCGAGTCTAAAATGTCTGAGTCCGTGCCAAGTCCGAGTACAAATTCATCCAAGTGTGTGACAAGTCCGAGTTCGTTCAAAATTGGACTCGAGTCCGGACTCGAGTCCGAGTCCGAGTTCGAGTACCCCAACTCTAGCAACTGCACAAAAAGAGGGCCTAAACGCAAGTAACGTACTTAATCTGAATTTAGTGCTGTTTTAAGGTTGTTTAGATCTTACTGAGAAAGCCTTTGGGTCTCGTGTTGAATTGTGTTGAACTGTTTTCTCTCTCACACCCTCTCTCTCTCTCTCTCTCTCTCTCTCTGCGCATGCGTGGGCGTTTGTGGAGCGTGTGTGAGAGCTCGAGCTTTGAGCGCGTGCATTTGTTTCTTCTTTTGTGTTTTTTTTCAAATTTTTTTTCTTTTTCTTTAAAAGTTTGTTTATTTTGTTTATTTTTTATCTTGTGTGTTGTTTGTTTGTGCTGCCTGCTTTCTTTGGAAAGCATGGCAGCTCAGGCTGGGACTGGGCTGGATGTTTTAACACGCCGTCACGGAGTTAAGATCGTATCCGTGGCGAGTGTGGAGGCTTGTTGTCTGGGTGTAGGAGAGATTGTTGGCCATCAAAACATTCTCTCCGCATCCAGAATGAATGGCGCGACCGTGATTTTTTTTAACTCAGTGGAGAAAGCAAACGAGGTGGTTGCGAGAGGTATAATCATTGATGAAATACTTACACCTGTTTTACCGCTGTTGTTGCCTTCAAAAAAAATCACAATATCAAATATCCCTCCGTTTCTCAGTGATGATATTTTGAAACAAGCGCTATCACGTTATGGGAAGTTGGTTTCGCCGATCAAAAAGATTACGATCGGGTGCGAGTCTCCTTTATTGAAACATATCGTTTCATTCAGGAGATTTGCGTTCATGATCATCAAAGATGACGCGGAATTGGACTTGGCTCTAAATTTCCGTGTGGATGATTTTGAATATGTCGTGTTTGTTACTACTGACAAAATGAAGTGCTTTGGATGTGGTAAATCGGGCCATTTAATACGTTCATGTCCCGATAAGAGTGCGGCTGGAAGCAGTAAGGATAGTGCTTTAACTAAAGATACTAGGCCTACTGTTAAATCGGCTGAGGTCGGTCTGGCTGAAGCAGTGCCGGCCGTGGATAGGCCTGCTGGGGAAGGAACATCTGTCGAGGGGCCTGTGGAAGCCGGATCGACCTCGGTGGAGTCACTGGGTGAAGGTAGGGATACTTCAGAAATTTCTGTAGCTACAGAAACTGGGTTGTTGGACAGTGATGGTGAAAACATGGGGGAAGATGGTGTGTCTGATATAGAAGCAGAGAATAGGATGTTCAAAGTACCAACAAAACGGAAAAATGTGGAAAAGATCAGTAGTATAAAGTGTTTTAAAAAAGGAGAAGGTTTTGAAGATCAAAAAGAGTCAGAAAGTGGAAGTGAAATGTCTGACTCGAGTACAGTGTTGTCACAGACTGAAGTGGCTATAAGCAGAAGCTATGATGTTGATGACATAAAACGTTTCCTTAGTATCACAAAAAACAAAAGAGGTGTGATTGTAAAGGATTATTTCCCTGATCTAACGCAGTTCCATGACAAAGCCAAAAGTCTACTAGCAGATGGGTGCCTTTCAAACAGGGAGGTTTATCGTTTGAAAAAGATTGTGAGGAAAATTGGCACGGATTTAAATGAAAATGAAGACTAAGATTATTAGTAATTTGGTTTTGCTTGTGTTTTTTTGTTTGTTTATTTATTTTAGTATGGCTGAAGTGCGGATTGCCTCCTTGAATGTCAATGGTGCTAGAGATTACAGAAAAAGAGCTGAGCTGTATGAAATTATTAAGCAAAAAAAATTAGATGTCACTTTGATTCAGGAAACACATAGTGACGTGAATAATGTTAGTGATTGGATGAAGGAATGGGAAGGTTTATCTTTTTTCAGTCACAATACCACTTTAAGTGGAGGAGTAGCAATATTATTTGCAAAAACATTTAATCCAATTTCATATCAAGTTAAAGAGTTTTTGAAGGGTAGACTTTTAAAAGTGAGAGCACAAGTGGAGAATTGTAATTTTGTTTTTATTTGTGTGTATGTCCCCAACTCAACAATTGATAGGATGTTGTTTTTAGATACATTATGTTCTGTTTTACAAGATGTTTCTAATGATGATTATTTATTTCTGGGAGGAGATTTTAATTGTACAGTGAGTAATTGTGACAGAAATCATTTTGAACCCCATATGCCGTCAAGAAAACGTCTCATTCAAATATTAAACAAGCATGAGTTAAGTGACGTGTGGAGGTTTTATCATGAGGATAAAAGACAATATACTTGGGCACATACACGTGATAATGTTTTATCTCTGGCAAGATTGGACAGATTTTATGTGTTTAAACATCATACTGGTATTTTTAAAAATTGTTGTATTTTTCCTGTTGGTTTTTCAGATCATTGCATGGTGCAATGCTCTTTTATTTTGAATTCTGTCAAGCCTAAAAGTGCGTACTGGCATTTTAATCTAACGTTGTTAGATAATAAGGATTTTATACACACTTTTAAGTTGTTTTGGGCTGATTACAGAACAACAAAAAATTATTTTCAATCAGTACAAAAATGGTGGGATTTTGGTAAAGTACAAATTAAACAGTACTGTCAGCAGTATGCTCACAACAGCACCAAAGTTTTAAATCAGTCAATGAAAGACTTAGAGAATGACATAATTAAGATACAGGAATTGGCGGAGTTAACAAAACAACAAAGTCATTTGAAAATTCTTTCCAAGAAAAAAAATCAATTGGCAGAATTATTAGGGGTTAAAACACAGGGGGCTTTGGTCCGGTCAAGATTTATAAGTCTTGATCAGATGGATGCACCTTCAAAATATTTTTTTAACCTTGAAAGGAAAAATGGGCAAAAAAGAATCATTCACGCTTTGCGATCTGAGGAAGGAATTCTGTTGTCCAATCCTGTAGTGATTAGAAGGAGGGCAATTGGTTTTTACGAGAAACTGTACAGAAGTGAAGTAGGATCAGACAACATTAATAAAAGTGTCTTCTTTGAGGATTTACCAAAGGTGTCTGATGAAGGTAATGCAGAGATCTCAGGTGCGCTCAGCCTGGTAGAACTGCATAAGGCCGTTCAGAGCATGGAATCCGGAAGGGTGCCTGGAGTTGATGGCATACCCATAGACTTCTATAAATGTTTTTGGGAAGTTTTAGGAGAGGATCTCTTAGAAGTCCTCAATGGTAGTCTGGACGGAGGTCTTCTACCTTTGAGTTGTCGGAGAGCAATCCTGACCCTTCTTCCCAAGAAAGGAGATCTCACTGAGATCAAAAACTGGAGACCTGTTTCACTTCTGTGTAGTGACTATAAAGTTCTTTCAAAGATTTTAGCAAACAGATTATCAAAATTTATGAGTAAGGTGATCCATCCGGACCAAACTTACTGTGTCCCCAAAAGGTCAATTTTTGATAATATTTCCCTTATTAGGGATATGTATTATGTCTCTAAGTTGTCAAATAGTGACATTGGTTTGATTTCGCTTGACCAAGAGAAGGCATTTGACAGAGTTGAGCATGCATACTTATGGGAAACGTTAAAAGCATTTGGTTTTAGTAAAGGTTTTATAGATAAAATTAAAGTTTTGTACAATGATGTTGAGAGCATACTAAAAATTAATGGTGGCTTATGCACTCCTTTTAAAGTTTTTAGAGGAGTGAGGCAGGGATGCCCGCTCTCTGGAATGCTGTATTCACTAGCAATAGAACCTCTGTTACAGCAATTGAGGAAAAATGTACAAGGTTTTAAATTGCCTAATGGTGAAAGAAGTATAAGAGTCTCTGCATATGCTGATGATGTTTTAGTGTTTGTTAGCCAACAGAGGGATGTAAAATGAGTGTACTTGATGATTTTAAAAAATTGTCCTCTGCAAAAATTAATTTGGATAAAAGTGAAGCAATATTAATAGGGGATTGGAAAAATGGTTATTTTTCCCTTCCCCCTGGCTTAGTATGGAAGAAAGGAGGTTTTAAATATTTAGGGGTTTTCTTGGGAGACGAAGTGACTGTTCAGAAAAATTGGGAAGGACTTCTTGAAAAAGTTAAAGGTCGACTTGAAAAATGGAAATGGTTAATCCCAAATATGTCATACAGAGGTCGAGCTTTAGTTATAAATAATTTAGTGGCTTCGTCTTTATGGCATAAGTTAACCTGTATTGATCCTCCTTTGCGTCTCTTAGCAGAGATTCAGGCAATTTTAGTTAATTTTTTCTGGGATAAGTTACATTGGGTTCCTCAGAGCGTACTGTTTTTACCCAAAGAGGAAGGAGGACAAGGATTGGTTCATATTCAAAGTAGAGCAGCAGCTTTCCGGTTACAGTTTTTGCAAAGACTTCTTAATGGTTTGGTAACGGCAAGCTGGAAAGCAGTTGCATGTAAAATATTACAAAATGTTGGTAATTTGAAAATGGACAGGAATCTTTTTTTTATGGACTTGTCAAAGATGAACCTTAATGGGATGCCTATTTTTTATCGTAATGTTTTTAAAGTGTGGAACATGTTCAGAGTGCAAAGAGAAGGACATTTTGATTCTCTTTACTGGCTCCTTGAAGAACCGTTAATACATGGAGCACGCTTCGATTTAAAACACAATGACTGTTCAATTCCTGGACTTACGGAAACACTTGTGGCGTCCAAAATATGTACTATGGTAAACTTGGCAGGACCAGACTTTGGGAATACGGAAGGAGTTGCTTTAAGTTTGAAAATGAAGTCAATACGATTTGTTTTTCATTTATTAGAAAAATGGAAACAAAAACTCACTTCTGATGAACTGAAACTTTTATCAGACTACTGTGAAAACAAAAATGTTCCTAATGATAAAGATGTATTACCTGTTTTTTTATTTTTCCTGTGTTAGATGATGTTTCAGGAATGTTTTTAAGCTCTGGAAAATCCCTATGTCTTAATTTTTGTTCAAGTACTGGTAAATCTTTTTATAAAGCTTGTGTTCTCGCTTTTAATAAAAAAGCACTTAATGAGAGGGTTGATACACCATGGCGTAATGTTTTACAACTTGAGGATGATGATAAACCAGAATGGAGATCATTGTATAAGCCACCATTAGGTAAAAGAGTTGGGGACATACAATGGAGACTTTTACATGGTGCGATAGCAGTTAATGCTTTTATTTCAGTTTTAAATCCTGATGTTTCTACAGAATGCCCTTTTTGTTCTAGTAGAGAGACAGTTTTTCATGCTTATATGGATTGTTTTAGACTGAAAAGGTTGTTTAGTTTATTAAATAATTTATTTTATAGTTTTAATGAATCTTTTTCTATAGATGTATTTATTGTTGGTTTTAAATATGTTAGAAGAAATAGGTTTATTTGTCAGTGTTTAAATTTTCTTATAGGTCAAGCGAAGTTGGCAATCTATATGAGCAGAAAAAATAAGATAGAAAGGGGTGCAGATCAAGATATGAATATTCTGTTTTTAGCCACTGTTAAATCTAGAATACTTATTGATTTTCGTTTTTATGGTTCCATGGATGATGTTAGTACATTTGAAATGAAATGGTGTAAGAATGAGGCTTTGTGCTCTGTTGTTGATGGAAAAATATTTTTTTCTCTTCTACTAATGTAGAAAAAGTTTTTTTGTGGTATAAAAGGTAAATGTTGATTTGTGAATAAATGTTTTGTGGAAAATTGTAAATAAAGTATTTTTTCAAAATTCAAATTCTCTCTCTCTCACACTCACTCATACCTCTCTCTCTCTCTCTCTCTCTCTCTCTCTCTCTCTCTCTCTCTCTCTCTCTCTCCCTCTCTCTCTCTCTCTCTCTCACCCTCACTCACACTCTCTCTCTCTCTCTCTCTCTCTTTCTCTCTCCAATATTTTGTATTGCAATCATTTTTGTTAATTGTTTGTTTTGCTATGCATATTTACTCCTGCGTGATTTAAGTAGTTTATGTAATCTTTAGTTGTGTTTATTAAATTCCATAATCATTTGAATCAAGTCTGTCTCATGGTTCCATACTTTGAAGCCTCTGAAAATGTCGATATAAGTTACCTGCTCTACCTGATTTAACTATTGAAATCTTTGAAGTGCCTTACCCGAAATATCATTCTTTGTGGCCACAAGAATGGTATAATCGTGGTTTACAGGCCGATAAATTGTGATAAGGAATTAAGTCTTGCTCCAGTCCGCCGGACGGACAGATTTCTTGATAGATTTTAATCACATCAAAATTTACTCTAATAATTGACCGGATCTTACCTGTAGGAATAGTTACTACGAGCAATCGTGTTAATTATTCATATACGATGAGGTTTAGCCCATTCCCTATTTGGGATAGTCTAATTTGTGTACGTGACAATACATATTCATTAACTTATGAATAATATTCCCCATCTGAGTTAATACTTTTCCCCAACAAGAGTCATTGTCGCTACAGACTTCCATAATTCCTCTGTTTCCCCTGATTCCCCAGGAAGTATTTTTTTCTCATGAGCTGCCAGAGCTGTCTGCTCTTTATGTCACAGTCACAGAAGTTGTGCCAGAGTCTGGTCCTCTTCTGCTTAGGTGGTCACCCACTCCCCTAGCTCCCCTGTGGTGTTCCGTGCTTGGCTATGGTGGTCCCCTGCTTTGACAGCTCTGCTCCATTGTTATCCGCAAAGTTTTTCATTCCACCAAGACTTCCAGGGTCTCCTGATACACAAGTTCCTTCAAGATACACCTGTTCTTTCAGCCCACCTGAAATCTGCTACTCCTCTGGTGCCACCGTTTCCTTGGTTCAGCCAGGGCCTATCAACCCTCCATCTTTTTTTAAGGTTCAAGGACTGCACATCCTTTGTGCAAATATACGCACCACATACACACTGTGGTGTGACTCTTGATGAGGTGTGTTTGTATGCATGAATGTGTGGATCTGTGAGTCAGTTTGTACGTTTATATTCATGCATACTGTAGGGTATCTGGGTGAATCATTGACTCGTCCCTCTGAACACAAATAAAGCACATTCTTCCTAAAACCCAAAGTCTTTTAGAAATAATGTAAATTACGGACATTGGCATGAGAATGCCTAGATGAGACTGTTTCTGAAACATTTACGACTCTGTGATGTGTCCCAGAACACCTCAAAAACTTCCCCCACAGCAGGCACCAAGCCCAGGTGGCCTGGCCGGACCTCTCAGAGATGTCCAACGCATACACCACACACACACATAAAGAACTTAAGGAATTTCCTCATAAAAAGACATTTATTAAAATATATTTGATAGGTTTTTATGTGTGTCTTTTGTTATGATTTTATCGTAGCCTCCAGTGAATTGTAAATACTATATTATGCATTTTAAATGTAACTCTCTATTCTTATATTCTTCCTATATCGTTTGTGGTACCGTTGCATTCACATTGATCCGAACTAGCTAAATATATAGATGAGTTTATGATAAAATGTATGTTTACATGTATAACATTTCTTCTGTTATGTTTAATCCTCTTTGGAAGGAAAATGACGAGGTTCTGCCCCAGTCATAAATTAAGCCGTCAAACCAAACAAAGAAGGATTTTTCGCGGGCACTTTTCTCCCAGCTGATTGGTGCATCCACGCAAGAGAAGGCGTGAACCAAAAGTGTCTTTAAAGGTATACTATGCAGAAATTGTGTTTTTGTCAAACAACGACCCCCAGAGTCGCTGTGCAATACTTGCACTGTCGTAAATACACCCCCCACCCTGTACACCGGTACCTGTTCGGTAGCAGGGATGGAAATTAACTTTTTTGTCCACCGGCCACTGTGACTGGTGGATTTCAAAATTTACCAGCCACTCAATGTTTTTACCAGACACTTTCTTGTTTTTAACCGACAATGTGTAACTGCATGTGAAAATTAATACTACAAGATCTACAATACCAGTTTATTTAATCTCAAGTCTCAATGAAATACTGGCATTTTCTCTTTCTCTCTAATAGCCTACACACACAAACCATGAACTGATATTCATTTCAGTTCCCATATGAGGAAAAAACAATGTTACAGACGTGACCACTGTGAAAGCGGCACTAAAAGATGCTTTAAAACTTTCACAGAGACAGAAAGCTCAAAACCTTTCTTTAAAGTGAATTTCGTTTTGTAATAATTGTATCTTAATTTTAATCAATGTTTCATCAACCAATTGCCTGGATTTAATAAATAATAATTAAATATAGCAAACGGTAGATAATCACGAAACGGAGGCGACGGCGCGTGAACTGGATCTCGTCTCATAAATGAACGAAACTCAGCGTATAAGGTAGCCTATAGCCTCACAGACAGACATGTCTACTTTTAAACAGAACTATTAAAAACGAAAGAAAACAGACACAGACTGCTCTCTGCTTATGCAATTCGTATGAAATGTGCATTTCTCTCTTGCGCGTTCACTACTGCGAAGATCAAGATCAGCATCGTCAACTTCATCTTTGCAACTGACACGGACAAAGAAAATACTTGTTTATTAATAAATAATTAAAATATCTCTTTGCTATAGTTTACATATTCATAATCATTACTTTTGCCTGTTATTTGTGACAGATTTTAGGAGCTTTCTTGGTAGCGCCACCCTTACATGAACGTGTCACCACAGCATCACCGCACCCACCAGAATAGCCCTGTTTTTTTGTTAAGGATTTGTTTACTGTGTGTGTGATTAATTTAATGGAAAGCACATTCACTGCTAGGTCTTGCTAATCAGTGTCTACTCGTTTATTCAAACTAATTTGTCCTAACAGACGAACGTTGCATGATGTTATTTTTATTTACCCGCCACGGTGGCCGGTTGGTGAGAGTTTACCTGCAACAACACAAAATCACCCGCATTTGGCTGGTGCTAATTTCCATCCCTGTTCGGTAGGATAGTAGCGTTGGTCATGGAACAGGCACAAGACACCGAAGATATTGACCAGGTAATGTTTCACGATTTCATAAAAAATATTGGGCTATTGCATATACTGCATAGTCTACTGAACTAATGATGATGTTCAAAATCGGATAATGTCTTATAATATAATATAAGTGTTAGACTACTTTATAATAATAAAGTACTTTACTTTATAATAATAAAGTAGCCTATCGCGTTTGGCAGCTTATAACGTTTTTACATGATTGCAGCTAAATCACAAGTAAATAGCCTATATAGTCTAGGCCTAATGTATAATTTCATTTATGTTTTTTGATTGTAATGTAAACATTACAAAATGCCTGATGACATAAATAAAGTTAAATGTACGTCGCATTATTTCATAACATTGGCCGTTATGATGTCATTAGACATGATTATTGCAATTTATCATAATAGTTTGCAAATTGTGCTCGTTTACACTAGATAATTATGTGAGACAACTGTTATCAAGATAATCGCAGGAATCAACGTCAACAGCGTTGTGCGGCAAGCTAGGCAATAAAACATATATAACGCAAAATATGATAATCGAAATCTAGCTAAACATATGTGGAAATTATTGGACTGGTCTAATTATCACCAATGAATGAATGAACAGCATCATAAAAACAATGACATACTACAAGCAAGCGCAAGTTGCGCAACAACATACAACATAGAACGCAAACAAGTTTACAAGTAACATATTTACTTACTAGTCCATCAACAAGATCGCCATTGCTACTTTTTAACTTGCTCCAACGAGTAAAAGCCTTCCTTTTCCTACTTTCTTCCTACCGCATTTTCTTTGCTTTTTCCATCATCTGAAATAAGCGCAAGTGTCTTCGTGCTTCATATGTTGTTGTTGTGTGTGACGTCGTTGCCGTAAAGCAAGTCGCGATTCTCGCGAGATTTGTCAGGGGCGCCCCTCTCAGACTTGCATTGCTGGTATTTCCAGCGGCGACCCCCCCAAGCTTTACTACCAGGATGATTCGCCCTATTATGAGTTTGTTTACCACCGAAATTACTTTGAAGCTGTTATATTAAGGTAAAATTCCTGCATAGTATGCCTTTAAAGGACGCTGGCACTCTTCCTTCTCTCTCTTACCCTCTTCTTCCTGTTTCATCATGTAGCCTAACGCCTCGCCTCCGGGCGAAAGCCGTTGTTTCTTTTGTTTGTTTTAAGTTTTGTTTTTCCTTTTTCGAATTCTCCTTTGTTCATCTACTCTTGCGAGGAAAATGAACTCAGCTGAAAGCAACTCTTTAGCAAATTCATCCGCAAGGGACTTTCAAACTTGCCGCTGAACAAAAAGCAGCCGCGCACCGAACGAGCACGCGCCCCAAGGACACACACACGCTTTCTCCTCGGCAACCTAAGAGACCCATGGTGCAAGTATTTATTTCTTATCTAGATTTATTATGCTGTACGGTTGTTGCCTCAAAAAAGGTGATTTTGTGATTCCTTGTTGTTTCTAGTTTGAGGTTCCGTTGCCTGTGATTTTGCTTTTCTGTCGATCCTTCGGATCGGCCCAACTCTTTCTCTACATTTTTCTCTCTCTCCCTGCCTCTATGTATTTTCGTGTTTTGCTGTTCATCGTGTTGTAAATACATTTATTCCGTGTGACTGTAGTCACGATGTATATAAGTAGTTTGCCTGTATTAAAGCTGCCGTCGGCAACTCTGGCTGATTGAGTGGACTTAGGCAAAATTTTGAATGTTTACAACTCTCATGCCCCTCCCCCACTATCAATGAATACCCTCCCACAGAGTTCGTGCTCGTCAGTGCGCCATCACTCTTCGCAACTGCGCAAACTTCAGACGTGTGCATGTGATTGACGTGTGCATGCACGACTTGTGATTGACAGTCATATCTCACACCCCCCTGCGCTGATTGGACACAATGAACCGGCAGCGGTGGATTTTTGCAAAACAAATAACACGCTCCAGGTGGAGTTAGAAGCTCAGGTTTTTTTCTAAACCCACTTTATTTATGTTGTTCTGTCGGAATATAGTGTCGAATTCACTGAATATGATAAAAAAAAAGTTGCCGACGGCAGCTTTAAATAACCATATTCACTGATTGACTCCGACTATCTGCTCATGTTACAAGTCACTGATAATGTTAAAGATCTAGCTACAAGCTTTACGATTTAAAGATACTTTAATTAGTATTTTGTTTATATAACAAGGAGGCTGTTTTTCCCGTGGCCAGGGAGGATAGTCTGCTTTTCTAAGAATAACTTCTTTGAAGGTTAATAACAGATTGATGGTCAGTTCGCTGGTGAACAGATTATTCGATAACTAATTAATTCCCTTAGGAGTTATCTATCATAGACAGTTGATATATTGATATTTAATCATAATTCGTTGTGGTTGGAATATTGAAATACAATTGCTCTATTTTTGCCTGTCTGTATGTGCAACTGACCACCATTCGTTGTTTCAGTTGCCCATATAGACAAGGGTAATTTTTATTCTGTAAGTGATAACTCATAATCCGTATGATTATTGATTATGAAATATGAATCAAGTGTCGATCATACAATTCCCCATTATTGAGCAATTGAGTGGATTCCTTACAATACTGTCTACCATCATCACCCCCATCCACCAATTCTTGGCTTGTCTAAGGCAGTTGTATTGAAGCAAGTTTGATTACATTTCAGATTAGAGCAGCAGAGAGGTGTTTACTGCAGGAGTGAATTATGCACTGCTTTACCCCCTCAGTAGCACGCCTCACTCCCTCTGTTCCTCTGACCTTGGGGTTATACAAAAGAAAGCTGCATTAATCTCAATGACACCTTGTCAAAAGAAAGAGATAGAGAGAGACAGAGAGAGAGAGAGAGAGAGAGAGAGAGAGTGTTGAGGGGTTGTATACCACAGACAGTTACACCTCCAACATCTTCTTTTTATTTTCTCCTGCACACTCCCTTTTTTATCTCTTTTTTCTCCATTCGGTGTCTGCCTATGGCAAAAGACCTCTGTTTCTCTGCTTCCCAAAAACTAAATTAACCCTTTTCCAACCCCTATTACAGCTGTGTACTCCTGAATATCACCCCTCGCCTGAGGGGATAAATGCCTCTAACATTCACAACAGCCGTGGAATTTATCTGTGCTCTTTTGGCAAATAGAGTTCATAGTGTGAGCCTATGGCTTAAACTCCTTGCATATTAAAGGGGTCCTATTATGCCCTTTTATGAAGTCTTGATTTTGTTTTTGGGGTGTACTAGAATATGTTTTCATGCTCGATTGTTCAAAAAATCCATTATTTTTCACATATTATAGTATTACAGCTCCTCTCTACCCAGTCTGGTTGAACGCATCATTTTCGATAAAGCCCCTCCCTTTACAAAAGGTGCTGTGATTGGTTAGCAGGCCGAGTGTGTTGGGATTGGCAGCGTTTAGCGCGTGTTTGGGAAATTCTGTTAATCCTCTGTGGAGTGGACTTTGATCTTTGTAAACTTACAGAACTTTTTTATGCTCAAACAGCAACATTACAGACTAACTAAAGTTAAAAAAGTACAACAAAAAAATATAGGACCCTTTAAAGGACAAGATGGATACTGTTAATGCAAATCAAACCTAAACAAAACTCCAAGGCTGTTGCCCTCAACACTCATTTTGGATTTTAGGGACTGTAATGAACCAAGTGCCCCCCTATGACTGAAATGAAGTCCAACCAAACTCTTACATGTTAAGAGGCATCAACGGTTCTTGTATAGATTATTACTTTAAGGGAATCCATATATGAAGTAATGTGTCGTGCTTGGGGCGTATCTTGTTCATACCAAGTGAGCAGATTGCAATTTAAGTTCTTCTGGCAGATGAAAAATCCCACTTACTTGGAGGAGAGCTCTTTTTGCTTGGGCCAGGCGGCAACCACCTAACTATATCACTTTTCTGTTTTGTTTCTCAGGCCAGATTCATCGGCTGGCGCTTAGTCAGAGCAGTGTGGGAGCCTATTTGTTGATTGTATTGGTCGATTGTCCAAATGAAGCTATAAAATTGCTTGGAAATTGCTTGGTGGAAACTTGCAGAATAGTTTGAGAATGGGCAACAACCTAGGAACCAGAACCAGACTGAGATGGTGCTCATGCTCATGCGTTATGCCAGTGCCCAAATGTTGAATCATTAAAGTGTCATGAAATCCCCTACCCCCCACCCCCCTATTTTAGCCCAGTTGTTCACACCTCAGAGCTGAAAAAAGTTAAAAAAAATCGGCGTGTAAAGCTGTGGAAAAGTGGGAATGTAGAGGGTGGGAAGAGGGGAGACAACAACCAATAAAACAGACCTGCAACACCTTATTATACATAGACATGAATATTAATGACCACGGAGAAAAAAACAAAACAAAAAACAGAGTTGAGGGCACCTTGATGTATTTTAAAAATATAATCCTATATGACATCAAACTTCCAAGAATGAGGGAGAAACGTGGAAGGACTTTTAAAAGGTCTAATAATATTTTAATTACATTTACAAGCACCAGTCTCTGAAAAAAAACAAAACACATCAGTTTAACACTGAAAAAATGAAAGGGCCCCTATCATGGCATTTGAAATGTTCCTATTTTTGTTTTGGGAGTTCCCAAAAACAGTTTTACATGCATGCAAGGACAAAAAACTCTTTCATTTTCGACTCCCAAATGATCCGTTCAACAATTCATTTTCCCAAACACCTCCCTTGCGTGACGCTAATCTGCGGTGATTGGTCAGCAGTGTTTACAGACAAAATACTTCTACTGGTGAACACGGAGTACAGTATACGGTGCTTGCATCACTTACATTGTGTTATAATAATGATGGTTTCCTGCTTTGTTGTAAAAAATACAAACTAAGAAAGGGAATAAGTTGATTTATGTTTATGTTAGTGCCCATAGCCCACAACTCGGTGGTAAACACCCATTCAAGTCATTGTTTACGTTAGCCCAACGCAGAAACATTTTGATAAAGCACTGTAGTACACCAAAGTATTGCTCTATTCTTTATCACAACTCCAAATAATAACAACGACAAACATTTGACATATTTCTAAACAATTGAGAGCGAACACATTGCTGTTAGATGGAGACCTAGAAGTGTACACAACACACACAACAAAATACGTATTGAGTATGCTACAGAAAACATAACAGCAAAAATGATTAATAATACTTACAGGTTCTGATTAGGAGGAGGAATAATCTGATCCATATAAACTGGGTACTGACCCCTCCTTCAGTAACAAACAGCTTGCGAATCCACAGTTGATAGCATTTATGTTGGTGAAGCAATCGTAAGTAAAATGATGGGAACACAGCACAAGGTTCGGGCTATACTGCTCTGGTATCGTTGTAAATATGAACTTTAACCACTGATTCTTCACATGTTCATATAAAAAGAGAGAGAGATAAAAAGAGAGAGATGTCAGGCCTTCTCATTTCAGCTAATTATCTTTTAATGTGACCATGCCAACAGAGAGTGCGCCCTATTCAAACGCAAATGATCTGAAACTTGCCAACGCCTACACGAGCTCGATAAAACACACCAAGTTTAATCAGATTAATGTACATACCGGTAGTCTATGTAGTTTTTGCAAGGCTGTGAGGAATAATTCTGGATAATTTACCTCAGAAGTGCTGGATTAATTTCACTTTGAGGAGCCATGGATCCAGCGAGGATTGTCATAGTAAGTTTTTTATTCTTAAGTGCTTTGTTCTAATCGCGATATGGAGTGTCTGTAAACCGCAAAAAAAATACTGTTTTAATATGAATCGCGTGTCTGTGTGTAAGTGAATGAACGGCACGAATTCGCACTGTTGTTACTATGTTACAGACGAAATATGAAAGACAACATTTAGTTGACTAGTTTTGGATAGATTATAAAGTTTTTTTACTTTAAAATAGACATCAAATAAGCTTTAGTTAACCAGTTTCTCCTCATATGTGAAATATAACGTTAGAATGTTTTGTAAAAAATAAGCTCATAATCTAAGATGTTATTATAGTGTTTGTTCCAATGTAGACTATATCAAACTAATGAATCCTTAACTTTGAAATATGAATGATAAAATCCAGGCTATAGGCCTACTTAAAAAAAAAAAAAAAAAAAGACAAGATAGATGTAAAAAAAAATCTTAATATTATTGTTTTTTATTAGTGACACATTTGAGGAGATTCCAAAACTTTCTGAAAATACAGTATGAGAATTAACTGCATACTAGAAATGTTTACCTTGGAAATTATACAATTTGAATGTATAAAAAATTTGTGAAAAAATACCTTTTTTTCCTCTCTGAGAACTCTAACTTTCTAACTCTAACTAATTCTGTAGAATGGTCCATATAGCCTATTTGAACAGGATTTGTTTCCAGGTATGACTAT
The DNA here is from genome assembly GCA_031834385.1 of Semotilus atromaculatus. NCBI lineage: Eukaryota > Metazoa > Chordata > Actinopteri > Cypriniformes > Leuciscidae > Semotilus > Semotilus atromaculatus. The sequence goes on from JAULUF010000007.1 coordinate 20,971,130, forward strand.
GTACTAAAAATGTGCTTTTGACTTTAATTTATATTTGGATTATATATATATATATATAATATATAACATTTTGTCCTCACACTTTCTTGTGTGACACACCTGAATGAAAGGCTCATTAATATGCAAGCTCATTAATATGCAGGGTCATTAGTATGCAGGGTCTTTGTCTTCTCAGGTGTGAATCACAGCAAGTCACGCCTCTGCGCATATTGCCTTTCTAAACAAAAACTGTTTTAAAAAATGTAAATCAATGTATTGTTTTATGTGAATGATTAGGCAGGGTGATTTTCAGATAATTTTGAAGCAAAAACACTAGGCGACTACATCCATTAGTCAAAAGTATTGTGGACACATGTTAAGTATGTGTTTTGTGGCCTTATTTCAGACACTTTAATTTTTAGTTTTTTGAATAACCATGCATAAACATTATTCCCTCAAAAATATAAACATGTACATACATTTTGCTCACATATTATGGTAGCCCTATTTGTGCTAAATAGAGTGTAATTACATCTTTGCCATTAATATGTTTATAAGCAACTGAAAAAAGCACAAATGTCAGGGCATGTCAAAACATCTCAAGGACCCCAAAAACCCCTTAGGTCTGAGATCACGCCGGCGTGATCTGCTCGCTTTTTTTCTTATCAGTGCAAAACAGACTAAAAATACTCTGTTGATTTTGATCTTACATATAAGTGTTATACATCATTAGATCCTGTTAAGTGTCTTTTTTTTGTGGATACTCGCAATAAAAACAAAGTGTTGTGCTTTTCGCCAAATAAAGAAAAACAAACATGATGCGAGTTCTGCGTTCTCTCTGTCTGTGAAGTCCATTCTGAAACACGTCCTAAGATTAACTGTAACTCCGCGAATACTTGTCACACAGGGACGAGAGATCTTTCTTTATGAAGCTTGAATTCTCTTCTTTTAAATGAAGTAATTTATATAAAAAACAAATACTCTCAGTGTATGTAATCCGTTTGAAACCAAGGAGAGGTCCAGTTTTTTCTTTCTCCCCTCATTATTTTTAATGAGTTGAGGCCGCCACGTACGCCCCCGGCGCTATTCACATGTAAATAGTTTAGGTGATCTATATGCATCGCACACGCCCCCGATCAATGCCATAAAAACACAAAGTTTCTTCATGAGATTCGCTGATAGTTCATCGCGTTTTGAGGATGGCACAGCGGAAACGCTACTCCGGTAAAGAGGCCGCCAGATGATTCTGTACAGCGAGGAAGAATTCACCTTCTTTCCTCAGAGGAAGATTATTGCAACTCAAGACGACAAACGGCTGCATTTTGAAGAGAGAATTGATCCCGCCGAGGATACAAGTTCGGAGTAAGTGTTATATTGTTTAGTGTTATATAATTCTTTTTCTGATCATATAGAACTCATGTTTTCAGACTATATTTGGCTTAGTATTGCCTTACAATATAACATTCGTGTACATGCTCAAGTGTAAACTTTCAATATGATAACGTTACTCTTTAAACATTTGTATATTAAATATATTTCACTCAGTTTTGATTAGCTTATGCGTAATGTAGCTTATTTGCGAATATCTGCTTAGGTGTAGCCAGTGGCGGATCTACGGGGTGGCAAAGGGTGGCAGCTGCCACCCCTGGGATCAGTCTTGCCACCCCTGTTGCCACCCCATTTATAAATCAGATAATATTTTTTAAGTGTATTTTATGTTCATAGCCTACACGTTGAAGGCCAAGGAGACCCGCACCAACCTCCTCTAAAACAGAAATCGCCGATTTAGAATCCCCTCCTCCTCACAAGGATGGGTTTCACCCATCACCAGCACGGCAGCGACCCCCGCGAAATTTCAGCAGTCACGCCGCCACCTGGGCGAGTAAGGGGAGGCTAGGCCTGGGCAGGCTCTGCACAGTGTATCTGTCTGCAGTACGCAGTGTCTTGGAGAAGAGAGGCTGATAAGCAGTTAGCAGTGAGTTTAGAGGTAATTAGTTTGAAAAAGTCCATAGCAGACAGTTAACCCTGCAATAACCACATTGTTACGTTATTTACATCCGCAATACTTTGTTGTCTCATTGAATTTTTCTATGATCGTCAGGTCAGATAAGGATCTAACGTTAGTCTAGCTCTGTGTGTGTGTTTAAACTACTGCTTAGGCCTGTCGCGATAGTCAATCAAATTAATCGCACTATAAAAAAATGAGCTCGACCATTTTTCCAGCCACGATAATTTCCATTTGCATGCTTGTTTGTTTTCCTCGTCTCTCTCTCTACCAAACAGACTGGATGACAACTCTTGGTTCCAATCCACGTTGTAACATCATAACAATACTGTCAAAAATGGTAAATGTTTAACGTCGTAAAAAGCGCCCGTGAAGCGAAAAACGCTACAAAAAAGATATTATCATATTATCTAATATCAATATCAGCTAATATCATATTCGCGGAGATATTAGCTGAAAACCATCGAAAGCGCATCAACCATATTTAGCACGAATAACATGTTTATTAGATGTCCCTCTAGTGGACAGAACGTGTAACAACAACCACATGCTATAGTTGCATTGGCGATCCATAAACCAGTGTAATGTCGTAAATATTAATAATAGGATGAATTTGAGCATTTAATATTCGAATATTAAATAAAATAAGGAATGGAATTCGAATAGTATTATAGAGGAAGATTAACAGCCCTAGAATCACTATTTATGTCTGAGCCTATATGTTTAATATTTTTTGAGACAAGACTGTTTAGCCTACACAGACTGTTAATAATAATTACACAGGGTCCACAATTCACAAATTAAGACCCACACCATCCAAAAACCCAGCTACATCTCTTATTTGACTCCCACTCGGTGTAATGTAGTGAGAACAAAACACATTCAATGAAAACCGTAGTATTTTAAATTATGAAAAATCTCTAGATCCACCACTGGGTGTAGCCTATATATAATGTGATTTAGTGCAAATATATTTCAGCCTCCGGTAAAATACTGTCTAAATACTAGACATTATATTTTTATATATAAATGTTCTGTTTTGGTTAGCCTATGACACTGCTTATCCTGCTAAAATACTGCACAGATGATTGTGAATACAGGTGTAAATGTTTGAAATGCTCTAAATGCGCGCGGTCTATACGTTATGGCCCATCAGCAGATTCTCGCGGTGTATGGCCCATAAATAGATATTTCTCCGTCCTATGGCCCATCAAGAGATATACATTGTGCGTCCATACCCATTAATTGCCAGTTTACTTTGGATTATGTATGCTAACAGTTTTTGTTGTTGTTGTAGGATTGTGTCTGCATCACGCTCTCCTTCTCCAGCACCGCAGAGGAGCACGCAGGTGTCGTTCAGTTCTCAGTGCGATCGAGAATCATACTGAGTAAGTGCACAGACATAATATTTACAGATGAAATGTAATTGTGTTTACATTGTCATAATATACAAGTACCTATTCTTGTGTGAAATTACAAAAACTTTTTGTCTTTTTTTTATCCATGGCCATTAGTGATTGATAATGATAATAATACAGCTTCTTTGATTGTGTTATCAGCAAATATAAATTTATGGGTATATGTAGAATTTTATACAGGTATCCATCAAAAGTTTGCAAACTTTTTTTTAATGTTTTAGAAGTCTCTGATGCTCATCAAGTCTGCATATATTTGATTAAAAAAACAAACAAACAAAAAACCCAGTAATATTGTGAAATAGTATTACAGTCTAAAATAGCCTAACTGTATATTTTAAAAAGTTATTCATTTCTGTGATTCATCATTACTTCAGTCACATGATCCTTCAGAAATCATTCTGATATGATGATTTATTTTTAAAAAATCAATGTTGAAAACAGTTGTGCTGCTTAATATTTTAAAAATATAAAAAATAGTAATGTGTTCTAGGAATTACAATAAAACAGATTGAAAAACCAAACCTTTGCATCTCCTGTCATTCTTTGTTCAGGTTGCCTCACAGCACATTGATGGGGGCATTAGCCTTTGGGGGAGTGTCTTTTGTCTCCCCTGGTGTGAATCTCATTAATATTCATGGCCATTGACACTCCCACGCATACAGCAGTGCTGACACAAAAACTGACTTACAAAATTTAAATTGTTATATTGTTGTTTGTGAAAGAGTGGTCAGAATGATTTTCACATCATTTTGTAGTAAAAATTCTAGCCTACAAGAATAGTAACTCAAAAGTCTTGTGGACAACTGTTCAGTATGTGTTATATGGCCTTATTGCGGTGACAATTTTTTTCCCAAAACTTACTAACCACGCATAATATTTTTTTTCTATAAAATGCAAACATGTACATCTATTTTGCTCACATATTATTGTAGCAGAGTTTGTGCTGAATACAGCCAAATTACATGTTGGCCAATGGTATGTTGTAAGTAGCTGAAATAAGCACAAATGTCAGAGCATGTCAAAACACCTCAAAGGCCCCAAAACACCTCAGACCCCAGAGGGTTAAACTTTAAACTTAAGACTTTTCTCTCCCACCTTCACCTGAAGTGGAGTAGGGTGAATTGCCTGTAGACACAGGGCCAGAGCCATATCAATTTGAGCCGCTGGCTCAAACTGCGGTCTTAACTCCCGCATCGCGATCGGCATCCGACGATGCTAGCGAAGTAGCCGCCACGCAAGGGAGAATGGGGCCATTGTCTGAGTGGTAACACATTAGCATTATGGTTCAATTAGGCTAATGCTCATAGCAAATGCTAACGGAACTATCAAAAATGTAAAACCCATGCATTTAAGGCAATCACGGGTCTAAATAACTATATAAATGCTATGCCAACTAGATGCTAACATTCTCTATCCTGATCGTTTTCAATACTCGCAATTCCAACTCCTGACTCGCTACAGTGGCTTTGAACGAATCGTTATTTTGAACTGGTTCTTTTTAGTTAACCGGTCGAACCAGTACACTAATCGGACTGAATCGTTCAAAACAGTTTGTGGCTTGCATAAGCGCTGATCCACAAGTTACTAAAGTTACTCACTTTTGAACATGCCTGACACAGTCCCTCCGACTCGAAATAAACAATATTCCGGAGTATATGTTACTCCAGTAACTCCAACAGGTCACTGGACTGATGTTGTGCTAAGAGAAGAGATGAGTTTGACATAACATGATGGTAGCTCGTACCAAGGGCGTGGTGATCTGGAACCTGCTTGTGTCACCCGCAACCGCTTACGTCGTATACCACCGCAAACATCCAATGAGAAAATTAAACTGCAGTAGCCACCGTTTAACCTGAAGAGGGCAGCACTCAGACGTTTTTACACCATTTATTGTAGAATTAAAACACTTTATACCCAAATGTCAAAAAAGTTACTGGCCATTAGTCAGGCACACCTGAACTAATCAGTTTGTCCAATAAGGGCAGACAGGAAACAAAGGACCTGCCTGAAGTTCAGGAAGTAGTGCAGCTGTGCATAGAGCCCATTGTGCTCAAGCTGACTGTTGACACTGTATGTTTTTTTTTGTTTTTTTTTGTTAAACCTGATGATCCAAAGAGCATCGCAATCGGACCTTTGATTCAGGACTTAACATGCCAATATCACAATTTTGCATACATTTGATAAGTGAATAGTGCAGATACAGAATAGTCTACATCCCTTAAACTTTATTTATATCTAGATTTTCAATGTGTTCTCAGAATTTAGGATTCAATTGCATATATTTTCAGTTTTTTATTTAAACTGAATTATGACCATTAAAAAAAACAACCTTACATGCATCTGGCAATAGATTAAACACGCAGAACAGGTATGATGACACCTTCATAAGTGATAGTGATAGACCCCTCCCTCTCTCTCTGCCCAATGGTCATTATCCTCTTTTCCCTGTTCACTTCCAGGTTCTTGAAACAAAGGCAATCCTTATTAGCTCCTCATTATTCATTTAAATCCATGAAAGCAATCAATTAAACTTAAGTGTGCAATAAATCAGATTAACCAGTCAAGTCCCACAACACCATAAAACCAGCACTAGACTGATTTTCCATAATTAGTTTGATGAGAGAGGCTGAGCCACAACAGTGGCAATAAAAAATAAAAATAAACTTTATGGCTTATTTCATAGGTATGGAAGCCCGTTTCCGCCACGTTGAGTAAAAAAAAAAATTATTCTGTAAGTCATAATAATGAGAAAGTTTCTCATAATAATGACTTAATATCTCATTATATTGAGAAAGTTTCTCATAATAATGACTTAATATCTCATTATATTGAGAAAGTTTCTCATAATAATGACTTAGTATTTCATTATAATGAGAAAGTTTCTCATAATTATTACTTAATATCTCATTATATTGAGAAACTTTCTCATAATAATGACTTGAGTATCTCATAATAATGAGAAACTTTCTCGTAATAATGACTTAGCATCTCGTAATAATGAGAAACTTTCTCGTAATAATGACTTAACATCTCATAATAATGAGAAACTTTCTCGTAATAATGACTTAGCATCTCATAATAATGAGAAACTTTCTCGTAATAATGACTTAACATCTCATAATAATGAGAAACTTTCTCGTAATAATGACTTAACATCTCATAATAATGAGAAACTTTCTCGTAATAATGACTTAACATCTCATAATAATGAGAAACTTTCTCGTAATAATGACTTAACATCTCATAATAATGAGAAACTTTCTCGTAATAATGAGAAACTTTCTCGTAATAATGACTTAGTATCTCGTAATAATGACTTAGTATCTCGTAATAATGAGAAACTTTCTCGTAATAATGACTTATTTATCGCACTTCTACGCATGCGCAAAGCAGTGGAGCAGAAGGCAGTGCCACGCTAGCGACATCCGCTGGTCAAAGCCGTGTAAATCACAGCAAACATGGCACGCTCTGCGAAACAGTTGTTTTCATTAAAGTCAGTGTGATCTACGAAGTGCAATCTGTAGTATCATTAAATAACATCAATTGAATATCATCAGTATATCTTCCATACTTTTCCATGCGCACAAAAAGTGTGAAAGCGGAATGTAGAAGCAGGGCTGTTACCATGGTAACGAAGGACGCCTGCTCGTGCACACCGGTGGAAATTGGGTTACTTTAACTTACAAAACTATCAGATTAAAAATGGAATATTACATTTATTCGTTAAGTTTAAGTATGACATCTTCATAAAATATATGGGTATATTGTGTTAATATAACACGTAGGCTATTTTGCGGATGCGTGTAGGATGTGCAGGTTCACCTGGAAGAGATATCAATACCGTACTTTTATGACTTTTGGGACATTTACACATTAGGCAGAGGAATGGGGGGAAAACGCAAGGTCTTGAGAGGCGTGTTTTTAAAAGCTGAACCTCTTTTCAATTTGAGCGGTTTTGAATCCAAAAGTCTCTCAAAGTAAACAACTTTAAACCTTCAGTGTACATGCAAATGTTTTTTATTTATGACCCCACACTGTTTGAACAGAAATTAATATCACACTCAGGAAAAACAAGTGGCTCTAATGGTGACTAAACATTTTATACAAATAAAACATTATGGCCTGGTTTCACAGACAGGACTTAGATTAAAACAGGATTAGGCAATTAGGACATTTAAGTAGCTTTTATAAACGTGCCTTAGTAAAAAAAAAAAAAAACCTTAAGGAGAATTCCAGGATTTAACACTTTGAGTCTATTTTCTAGTTTGTTTTGGATTAACTAGAGTGGTGGACACAGACATTTTGACAATGGGTCCTGTCTCAACTTTTTGACTCTTTTAGAATCGCCTCTGATCACTTCAGAGTGGCTGTCTACGGGCACAAACATGTCCTTATACTGGACTTAGACTCATACCGGAATTCTCCTTTAAGTGCAGAATATAATAAAATGGATGGCAGTGACTTAAAACAATTACATGGAATTGTTGATTCTGAATTCATAAAGTAAATACCAGGAGAAGATGCTGGAAAACCATGACAACATAAATGCAAACGTGCGTTTGTAAAATTGAAGTAAATGCAAATTGAAACTCACCAACAAAGACAGAAACAGTGCTACAGACTGAAACACTACAACAATTCACTGTTTAGGGCTTGAAGCTTTTCAAGGATTGAAAAAAGGATCCTCCTCAGTTAGGATCTACTCATCTGATGCAAAAAGGATGTCCTTATTAAATTGATACTCTGATGAACTCAGGGGTTTCCAACATGAGCAATGTCCCCAAGCAGTTCAGGGGCATAACGGAGCCATTTTTGCAGTAACAGCAAAAACTAAATTTGATGCCTCCTTTTTCTCGGCCATCACTTGTTGTTGTAAGGCCTCTAAAGAATACACAAACAAACAGAAAGTTAGAACTGCACAATGTTCTAAAACCATTGATTGGTAGTAGTGTATGACTGGCAGAAGTTGGGTCATAAATATTCAGAAATGTGACTGTTGCAAATGTACTACAAAATTAAGTGCTTGATTAATTCAATTAACTTTAAATTTGAATATGAAAAAAATGTGTTTAGGTTATTTTCACTGAAATTCAAATGTATGACTATTTATTTTAATATAAACATTTTAAGTTGATCATGTATATCATACCCAGAAGCAGGGCACAAGCTGATGTAGCTGAAGTTGATAGGAAACTTTAACTCCCTCGTTCACAAAGCCAATGTCATCAGGTGGTTTTTGAAGTTCTCCCTCACCTTCTGAATAATGAACACTGCCATGGTGAGCTGCTCAAGGTCACCCTCACAGTCCTCTGTCGGGTTATCCTAAAGTAGTGTACATAAAACAAACAAGTTTCATTTTCTTTTTCTATCATAACTACAAAATACACAAATTTTGACTTTTCCTGAAAAATAAATAAAAATAGCATATCCAGACGTTCGACTCACAAGGTACTTCTTGGTGAGGTCTTTAGGATTTTCTCTCTGGAAGAAAATTAGGGCCTTCAGGACACACTCCTCTCAGGTGAATGTTTTCAGTCTGTGATAAGACAAAGTGATTTATTTTTCTTATTTAAAAAAATCAAAATAATCTGTATTAGGGAATCAGATTTTGCAGATATATGACAGCAAAGGACAGGAAAATATAAAAATTTACCTTCAGGCCATCCAAGATGTATGTGTCTTTTCCCCTTTAGTAGAAATATAAAGAAGACTTTTAGCTGATAGTCTATCCAAGTCTTAAGTTTGTTAATGAGGATAACATGCAAGTCAATAGACAACATGGATTTTACTCAAACATATCCAACAATATTAAATAATATTATATAATAATAACAATTATAGCAGTTTTTATAGAAATCACTTACCATGAATTGCAAAGTGTCCTTAGTCAATCATTGAAAAGCTTTTAGTCCTAAGGAGAAAAAGAAATTACAGGTCCATTAATAAGTAATCCTCTACTATTTACAATAAAAAATAATAATAATAATTTCTACCAAAAAACCTAACATTAACTATTTTCCCTGGACGAAGCAAAATACCTAACCCTTAACTTTAGAGTTAACTTAGGCACATGTAGATATGTTAAGAACTTTACTTAACGTTACATTCATCATTATTTTGGGCAAAAAAATAGATTAATAAATCAGAGCTTACATGTCAAAGACAAATAAAAGAATAGACAAATACTAAACTCAATATTATAATTCGTGAATACACACATCCTCAAGAGTTTTGTCCCGCTCCCCGCGCACTTCCCCGCCCACAGCATTTCAAATATGTCGCGCTGCATATACGGTACAAGAGGCATTTATTTTTTAATTATTTTATACTCATACGCCCATGGTCTAAAATAGAAAGCAACTAGAAAATAAACTTGAGAGTAAAGGCAACATCTTGTATGAAAAATATTCAGTAACATATAGCAGCTTAATTGGCGCTGACCTGTATCGTTAAGGTTATGACCTATCGAAAACGGTCGAGCAAATTCAAAAATTCGATTAATTACGATTCAAGTATATACTTAGTATTCATGTTAATAAACAACGTCAATTGACTCTAAAACACACGTTGAATTATCAAGTATATTAATTAAAACAAATTTCCAAGTTCAACCTACCTTTCATCCAAGTGAGGAGAGAATTTGACGGTTGAGCAGAAACAGTTCAAGACGCATGTGTAGTGACGTCAGGAAAACTTCTGACGCATGTCCCCCAGTGGTGGAAAATGAAGCTGACCAAATATCAACGTTGATTCAATGTTTGTCCTTTTCAACACTTAAAGCATTGAAATATCAACATTGATCCGATATTGTTTTAACATTGAATTTTCAACATTGTTCCAATATTATTTTAGCATTGATTTTTCAACATTGATCCAATATTATGTAGCATTGTATTTTCAACCAAGAAAATGATGATTCTGATGGAATTTCAACATTTAATCAATGTCACCTTGCTATCTGGGGTGTTACTTTCGTCCCGACAGGAACTCCTGACATTTAAACCCGATTTACTTTTATACTGAAAAACTCTGACAAGGCAAACTTCATAATGTGTTACAGCACTAAATAACCTGTAGATTGATCATTACTGTGTGACACATGAAACGAAAAACACAACTTGTAATTTAAAAAAAGTACCGCTTCAGTAATTTACTTTTCATACTAGAAAACTGCTTTCCGGACCTAACCGCGGGAAACAATGACGAAATCACGTGATATTTGGTAGCTCCGTCAAGGCGGGTTGTGTCCTGAGCTGCTGTCATAGTTTGAAATGTTAGTATAGTCAGGGCTCTGAGAAAATCGCTTTGTTACTTTCGTCCCGCGTTACTTTCGCCCCGGTTCTCCCCTACGAGATGCTAAGTCATAATTACGAGAAAGTTTCTCATTATTACGAGATGCTAAGTCATAATTACGAGAAAGTTTCTCAATATAGTGAGATATTAAGTCATAATTATGAGAAACTTTCTCATTATAATGAGATACTAAGTCATTATTATGAGAAACTTTCTCATTATTATGAGAAACTTTCTCAATATAATGAGATATTAAGTCATTGTTATGAGAAACTTTCTCATTATTATGACTTACAGAATTATATTTTTTTACTCAACGTGGCGGAAACGGGCTTCCATACATAGGTGTTACTGTTGATGCATAAGAGAATTTCCTGTGGGAAGTTTTAATGGATCCATATTGTGTGCTGTCATGTTGGTCCGCTGTATGCAGGCAGATTTCATGTAGGCTAAAGCTGCTCAGCTAAACTTCAATTTAATTTAGTAATAAAAGTAATGATGATTTTTTTTTTTTTTATGCAATTCAATATGTTGTGCTGATTTATTTTAATTTCAAATCAAAATAGCAAACATAAACTAAAGTTCCACTGTCTTGTTTTCTTTCACTAGCCCTTTTTGTCCCATGGGAAATTACAACAACACAGAGCCTGAACCTGCTGCATGAATCTTCTCTCTTTCTCTTTTGTAGCCTTTTTAATGCAGATTTTTTTATGCATAATAATTGCAAACCAACTTCTTAGACAGACAGATAGATAATATATAGGTAGATACAGTCCCGGCGCCATGGGCGGCCCTGAGCGAGTCTCTCCCTTCACCAACTCCACGTCAAGTCCCACCAGTCCTTGCTTGTTTGCACAAATATCCTTTTTTATCAATAGGTTACTGTTATCAAAAGTTATCGTTTTGAATATAGCCTACATAACTCCTGAATAAAAATAAAAATGTGTTTGGGCTGATTTTTTTTTTTAAATTGCAAACGGATTGATTGGTTTGTCGATAGTGAGCGCGGAAATGCATGTGATAGCGCTCTTAAGCGAGTCTTTGAGTCATTCATTCAAACGTTTCGTTCAAACGCCATAGTAGAGAAATGCGGATTACATGCAGAGCAGTCTATAGTCTGTTTTCTTTCGTTTTGAATTGTTCTGTTTAAAAGTAGACATGTCTGTGAGAGAGGCTTCCTTATACGATGAGTTTCAGTTGGAACGCGTGAAATTTGACCGCGGCAACACGCACTGTTTGTTCGCGTTAAGGCGGCAATTTTTTACGTGTTTCTTTTGAACGTGTAGACACGCTCATTCTGGTCGTGTTAAAGTGTATATGTCAGGTTAAATTTGTAATTATGATTAACACAAAATAGTAAGGGGAAATACACGTTTGACAAGTTGATGTATTCTTTTGTATGTTTTTCGATACCTAAAGGCAGAATATAAGATGAAAAAGTTCGTTATTTTCAGTACTCACTTAAAACTGCTCCTCCCCCCAAACGAATCGCGTGACGTCATAAGAGGGAGACGTCTCCAGGTCGCTGAGAAAGTGAGTTTGTGAGCTGTGTTGATAATTGTACGAGTGATAGAATTAGTGATTAAGACATTTATTTATTTATTTATTTAGTTAAGTTAGGTAGTTATTTAGTTACGCAGGCGTATTTTCACGATGGTGAATTACTGCGTTTGTGCTGGGTGCAAAAACACCGTTAAAACCGGCCACAGAGTCCACTTTTTCCCAAAAAGCAGGTCTGTGTTCCGTGCCTGGGTCAAATTTGTTCGTACCAAACGCGCTGACTTCAGTGCTTGCTCGGTATCAAAGACTTCGGTCATTTGCAGCGCCCATTTCACTGAGAAGGACTACGCTGTTGGAGATCTCATGAGTTGTAAAATGGGATTTAAAACCCGAGTGAGACTGGTAGCCGATGCGGTGCCTACGGTGTATGCTACTGTAGTAGAAGCAGTCGACGGAGGACAGCGAGCTGGTCAACCGCGAGCCGGTCAACAACGAGCCGGACGATCGAAAGCCCTGATGAAGCGGGAAGTGCTCACTGTAAGTCGAATAAGATAATTGCGTGGTTTATGTGAAAACACGATTTGATGCCCAAAATACGTATGGCCTCACTTATAAATACTCTTATAAATACTCATTTGATTCTAGCAATTAACATAAACTTACCTAGCTAACGTTAGCGTTGTGATCATAGTCAGCAACCTTGTCAATGTGTTGTAATTTTAGAGTTTCGCATTATTCTCTTCCTGTTTTAAAAATGCAGTAAAATAGCATTAGTCTGTTTGTTCAAGGATGTATTGTTGACTGCTGTATTTGCTTTAGCTTTTGGAAGACGCAGCGGGACCGTCACGGAGGGATGCACCCACAGTCAGCCATGCAGTGCATGTTGACCTAGAACCAGAGGTAGACCCAGAACCAGAGGTAGACCCAGAACCAGAGGCCTATTACCCACCAGCATCTGTCCATCACAGTGGCTCACAGTGCAACATTAGACCTTTGCGACGTTCAGCAGGTAGGATATAATTGGTCTTATATCTGAGGTTGACTTGTCACTGTGGCGCTATTTAAAGGGATAGTTCACCCAAAAATGAAAATTCTGTCATAATTTACTCACCCTCAAGTTGTTTAAAACCTGTATGAGTTTCTTTCTTTCTGCTGAACACAAAATAAGATATTTTGAAGAATGTTGGTGACCAGACAGTTGCTGGACCCCATTGACTTCCATAGTATCTTTTTTTCCTACTATGGAAGTCAATGGGGTCCAGCAACTGTCTGGTCACCACCATTCTTCAAAATATCTTCTTTTGTGTTCAGCAGAAGAAAGAAACTCATACAGGTTTGGAACAACTTAAGAGTCAGTAAATAAATGATGACAAAATTCATTTGTGGGTGAACTATCCCTTTAACGCAGAGTGGAGACTTGCTAGTTGGCGAACCCACTCTAGAGGGTGTAACCTGAGCTGTCATATTGGTTTGGTTGTGTCTTTTTATAATGCAAGGCCTTCATTCAATCACAGCTGTTCAGGTAAGGCCGAAGATGGTCAGTGTGGGGACACAGACAGTAACACCAAAAGTCAAGACCACTTCAACCCCTCTGCCCAGTCCTGTTAAAAGTGATGATGATACTAGCTCTTTCATAAACAGCGACAATGATATGGCATGGATGCCAGAGGAGGAGGAGATGATGAGTGACTCATCACTGCCACAGGAGTCTAACCCAGAACTCAAGTAAAGAAATTAGACTACTTTGGTTTTAGATTTTGACTGTCAAGAAATTCTGTTGTGGTTCGAAGGTTCTGTGAATGTGTGCTTTAAGTATATATTTGTTGGCCATTTTTGCCTTTATTGTGGTAGGACAGTTAGAGAATAACAGGAATGGTTTTTTTTTTCAGCATGGCTGATAAGTTTATTGTCTGTGAAAGTCAGTTGATGTCCCTATTTACAATTTGCCCTGCATGTTGTGGGGAAAGCAAGGGTAACATGAACCAGAAGGAGGGAACTTTTATCAAAATAAAGCAAGTAAGTTGATGTTTGTAAATTCCACTGTTTATACAATTTAAATAAACCGTATAGTTTTTAGTGAAATTGAGTTATATATTTCAAGGTGTAATTGTGACTCCTAACATAGTTTTTTTGTTTTTTTTTTTGCTTTCTATACATCTAGGTCTGTGCAACATGTGGCTATGAGCGTTATTGGCAGAACCAGCCCATGTTGCATAGAAATATGCCTGTTTGCAACCTCCTTCTCAGTGGGGCCATACATTTTTCGGGTTGTATGGCCACACAAACGCTGAGGATGCTGACACTGTTTGGTCTTCAGTGCATCAGTGCGAGGACTTTCTTCCGCCACCAGCACCTCTACACAATCCCAGTCATTATGCAGGCCTGGCAGAATGAACAGACAGGGGTCATTAGGGAACTAAAGGAGATGGGCGGTGGACTGGCAATCTCGGGTGACTGCAGGTAAATGCACTGTTGGCCTCATCTAAGATGGAAAATGTTTACATTGCAACTCATTAATTCAATTTTTTACATTGTTAGGTCAGATTCCCCTGGGCATTGTGCAAAGTATGGCACTTACTCCTTGATAGAGGAGAGAACAAACAAGATCATAGATCTTCAGCTTGTCCAGGCGAGTATGATGCTATCAAACAAACCATTTATTTCAGTTCCACTACCAGATTTCAAGTGTTACACTGTCTGTGACATGTTACAGAGCTCTGAGGTCCCAAACAGCACCTGGTGTGAGCTTGAGGGTCTGAAGCGCAGTATGGTTTTTTTAAAGAACCAGAATCTACATGTGTCGACCCTCACCACAGACAGACATCGGCAGGTAAAGTTGTATATTTATAGTAATACAATATCTGTAGTATTTTCACATTTGTACAAACTCCTGACAGACTGATAAAACCACAAATAGTTGTTCGAGCCTTGGTAGAGGTGCACTTTTTGGGTGAATCATTAGTTTTTATTTCTGTATTTGAGGGGTTGTCTTGAGTCTTGTAAATACATTTCCATCAATACTTTGTTTTGGTTCTGAAACAGCTCTAGGGAAGGCTTTGGATGCTGCCGCTAAAGAAAAGCACTGTGAGGACCTGAAGCTGTGGAAGCCAGCCATTGTCAACCACCTGTACTGGACTGCTGCCTCAACTCCTGATGGAGATCCAGATGTGATGCAGGCCAAATGGCAAAGTCTGGTGAACCATGTTCAGGACATTCATGAACATGACACCCCTGCATTTCCCTGCTGTTCACACCCACCTCTGGAGGGGGAACAGCGAAACAAGCAGTGGCTAGAACCAGGTACACCATCAGTATGTTAAAGAATGCAATAATGCTCTGATATTCAAGGTCGTGGTTTATGCTTGGTATATTTTGCTACAGGTGTACTCCAGCTATAACATATTTGTATGGTTTTGGTAAATGTGAAAAAAGAAATTATACTTCTATTCCTCATCTGTGTGTACAGTCAAAGAACATGTAGTTATATCAGTAAAACATGTCCATGCAGGCTCAACAGTAGCAACGAAATTGGAGAGTGTAACTACTAGGGCAGCACTACTGAAGGATATACGGCAGCTATCCCCACAGTACCAGACATACTCGTTGGAGGCATTTCACTCCCTCATCCTCCACTTTGCACCCAAACACACTGGGTTTTCATATCTTGGAATGTACAGTAGGTCAGTGCTATGCAATGGAATAACCTATGTGTCGTTATTTCATCATTCTAGACATGTCAGTCTCATACTGTTTTTTTGCTTTTCTTCAGGCTTTTTTTGGCAGCTCTACATTACAATTACAACAGTAGTCGAGAGGTTGCGCGAACGGCTGACGGTGAGGAGTGCTATGCTGTGAGCTACCCAAGGTTCCGTAAAGGTGGCTGGGTTGTGCGCCCCATCAAGCAGCAGCCGTCATATGGTTAGCAGTTTCAATCAGTTCTGTCATATTTTAAGGTTGTACTTGTTTTAGTGCATGAGTCATTGGTAATGTCACTGAATATACATGCTTTTCTATAACCCAGGTTATGCATCAGCACTCATGGAATCTCTCCAAGACAGGTACTCTAGATCACCAAAGGCTCTACAAGAGTGCAGTGCTGCCTTGGGTTCTGATGCACCTGCTCCCCTCTCCAGATCTGGCCACATCATTTCAAAGGAGGAGGCAGTTAGTCTTCACCTAGCTCAACAATCACGCTTTAGCAAAAGTTGACCACTTTTAAAAATCTTGCTGTTTGAATAACATGTTTACAGTTATGATCCATGACAACGTCAAGAGTGGGTATGTATTGTGGATTCTTTTTTATACTTTCTAACTTTTTTGGTGTGCTGTTCTTAACCCTGGGTTCTGTGTAACTCAACTGAGTTTGTCTGTGTGTGCACTAATCCTGTCTGCATGCTGCATGTTTTGTCTACTTTTGTTTGCACGTAATTGTTGGTGCCTAATTGTGGGTAACTGTGTGTAGTGCTTTATTACCTTTCTGTGTTTCACATTATTTTATTTTATTTCTGTTTATGCACAGTGGTGTGGTAAAGTTTGTCTGTGGGTACTAATCCTGTCTGCATGCTGCATGTTTTGGTTTTGTCTACTTTTGTTTATTTCATAACCTTCTGTCAATAAACACATTTTCTGTAAATAGAATTGTCTTCTGTGTAGTGTATTTAAACTTCTGTAGATATTTTTTTGTCTCCTGACTGCCAGTATGGTTTATTTTATGCTTGTCAAAGTTAGGACGAGTAGTAAGTAAGCCTTGCTATATACAGTATGAGTCATACTATATGACAGCTTGTGATCAGAATTATTTTTTATTAATATTCACCCAAAGGAGGCCAATCAAAACCTTTGTATGTTCCACCCTCTTGAAACTGTCTTCTGATGTCTGAAACAACACAAGAAGGCAAGGGCCTCCGGATGTGCCTCCCCAGAATGCCATAGGCCCAACGTACCACCTGTCTGTATGCTGTGTAGCGGTATTGCCTAAGGATAGGGATGTAACAGTTAAACTGGATATGGATAACTGAATTATTGTATTATAATGCAGTTGCAGAACCACTTATTATTGTGGTTCACTAAACAAATTTTCTGATGAAAATGAAACTAATAACTTCAACAACAAAAATGTAAATGTGTAAACATACTCATGACTGCTAGCCTCTAGAGGACCATGTTCCTGCCTGAAGTTCAAGTAGGCAATCTTGAGAACAAAGGGGTTCAGACAGCATGCATCAAAACCAGGGTGTTGTGTGAGGCATGTTATATGATCTGGCAGAGGGGTAAGCTGCTCAACCAGGGCCCAGAATGCACCCACCTCTCTGCAGCACATGCTCTCTACAGCTGAGGCCATGGGCTGGCAATGCCCACATAGACACCTATGAATCAAAACGATAAGGTATGTTTTTATGTTTCCACTGTTCGATCGCGCCCGCGCCTCTCTCTCTCACACACACACACACACACACACACCACCACCAACCTATTCCTGCATTGCAATCTTGACATCGCAGCCTGTTCATTATAGCCACGGAGCTTCAGAGCTATGGCGGAGCTAACGTTACAGTTTAGGTGTCCCTAAATAACCCGCGTATCTAACAGTAGTTCCGCATTAATTAATTTGCACGCGAGTTTTATTTATTTGTATACCGTGTATTCTCCGTGTATATTCATGCACCGAACCGTGACGCCCGTACCGTTTCGGTTCAAAGTTATGCCTATAACGTTATACATACCAAGACACCTGACCGACTCTCCACTGGTTCTCTTCACACCAGATATGTATGTTTCTTCGGTAGGAATTATTTAAATTTCTGTTTGGCTCCTCATCTGTCTCACGCCTGGGAGGCTCAAAATTGTATGGCTGTGGGCCATCGTAGGTTTGAGGGGGATTTTGTATCCCCTCAGACTCAAAACTCTCCATACTTGAATAGAACTTTTTTGGAACGTCTCCCTTTTCTGACGTCACAGCTGACGTCACAGCTCAGCTGTGTTTTTAAAATATGATCTTGACAGAAATGGCTATAAATCTTACTGTAGGACAATTATAGTATAAATTTTAATGGTAATTACATTTTCACTCAGACATCTAAACATTATTTAATATATCAAAAAAAAAAATTTTAACCTGACATATACACTTTAAGGCGTCAGTTTTCGTCGCGTTACTTTAGTGCGTGTAAAGACGCACAGTTTTACCATGTTAAGACGACCAATTTGAACGTGTTTCTTAACGCGCACATTCTGTACGTATTGAAGTGTAATATTTTAGAAAAACAGACTTACCTTAAGATGTAGCCTTCCTACATATTAATCATTCAGTTTATTGTGGCATTGCTTTACTGACTACTGTGCTAGAGTAAAGTAATGTTACAATGTATATTAAGTAATGCTAATTATCCATATAATACAATTATTATAATCTTTATGGGTTATTATTTGTTTTTGTTTTAAGTTATAATTTCCAAAAGTATTATAGGCTAACTTACACAGCACACATTTATAACTAAACACACACACACACACACACATACATTTATTCACTTTCACATAGCCTAACAATGTTTTGTAATTTGGTATTTAATTGGTTGTATAGTTTCTGCTGTTCTGTCTGTATTGCAGGAACATCATCTTGGCTGCTGCAGGCTGATGAGTGCTACAATAAAATTACTACATTATATTTAACATGGGTTTTGATATTCATTATATTTTTATTATGAATATGTTATTTACCCATAAACTTGTCTTTAGGGATCCATAAGTTATAGTAGCAAGAATAACTTAGTTAAATATTTAGGGGCGGGTTCCCAGACGGGTTTATATTAAGACAGGAGTTTAATTCATGTTTAATTCATGTAATTCATGTTTTAAAAACACAGATTAAGTACAGATTACTAACAAACAGATTTACAGATTTATTTTCTTTTATTCCAAAGCTGATGTGTGCAAAAAAATAATTGCTTGCATTAAAATAATTGTCTCTTGTTTTTTTTAATTGCAGTCTTTTTTGTTGCTTCTCAGTTCCATGCAATTTTAAAATTTTATTGGTTCATTCCATAGGCGACCTCTGTCACAGTTTGTTTTACAGTTTTTTCAAATTGCTAAAACGCTAAAAGTGGAATCTGAGGCTCACTCGGTGAAACCATTCACTCATGTACCCAATCTTTAGAACAAGTCTGCAAAAATACAAGGACATTATTGCTTTGCACTGAGTTTGCATTTGAAAAACAAACTTTTTGCAAAACTCTAAACACATTTCTCTACATTACACACATCATAAACATTTCCAAGAGCCATGGTTATGGTTTCAGCTGCTTACTTTTCTACCTGATCGCGTTTCATACTGAGAAAGAACGTAAGGCATGACAAATCATGACATAAGGCTGACATCACACACTATACGTACCAATGCATTATCCCTCATGAACAATTATAACGTCTGATGTTTGCATACGTGTACCATTACCACATCATTCATTAATAAACATGACTTCTGATGTTTGTATACGTACATACCAATGAGAGACATACGTACCATCGCGTCACATATGCAAATATAGTCTCAAATACAGCAATTTCATTGGCTACTGTGCTTTTTGACGCGTTAACACGAACAAACAGCGCGTGTTGACGCGGTCAAATTTCACGCGTTTCGTAAACAGACTTTTGGCCCCGATCGCGTTCCATATTTATGAGACGAGCTGCAGTTCACGCGCCGGCGCCTCCGTTTCGTCATTACCGTCTGCTATTTCTACTTCTTATTTATTAAATCCAGGCAATTGGTTGATGAAACATTGATTAAAATTTAAATACAATTAATACAAAACGAAATTCACTTTAAAGAAAGGTTGTGCTTTCTGTTTGATGTCTCTAGTTTTAAAGCATAGTGCCGCTTTCAGAGCGCTCACTTCCGTAACATTGTTTTTTCCTCATAAATGCGAACACAAAAAATAAAATGAAATGAATATTTTATGCTCTGTGGAGACTGTTAGCCTACTCATAATTTGTATTCTGAATACGTAATACGTACGTTGAAGGCCTATTCGGGTACTTTGAATGAGTGTTTGCTTTCGATGTTTTTAAATAGGCCTAAGCTGATATGTGTTTGAGAAGATGTTTATGTTTTGTTGACATGTCGAGTGTTTTCGGTATTAGCCTATTTTTTTTTTTTTTTTTTTTTTTTTTTTTTTTGGCTAAACAGCACAAGACTTTAATTAAGTAACGTTAGGCATTCTGTTTGTGCTGCGTGATTTAAAGAAAAGTGCGCTCTTGCTCACACGAGCATGGTGATCAGGGGCCTCATTTATAAACGTTGCGTACGCACAAAATAAGGCGTACGCCGCTCTCTACGCAATAATTGGTATTTATAAAAAGCAAACTTGACGGGAAAATGTGCGGTCCTTCACGCAAGCTCTGACCCAGGCGTACGCACAAAAACGGGTGAAATAAGAAATGGCGACACCGTCGGCGGATGGAAGAAACACGTGAAAGTGTGTGAAACTGTAGACCGTTGTGTAAAAGAAATGGCAATATACTGCCTCTCATAAATAGACTTCACAAAGCAAGTCTTACATTTAACAGTCTACACGAACACCCGTTTGATCGATCTGCACTGCAGTGTAAAACAAAAAAATCAAACGAAGATTTCAACAGAAATGCAAATTAACACATATTTGCAAAAAGAAAAGTGAAATATGTTCTGCAATAATATTGCCATGTTATGCAATTCATCCTCATAACACATCTGTTGCTTGTCAGATGCAATCAAATGGATGGTAATAAAATGCCATGATGCCATCACAATGCGTAATGGAGCGCTAGACGCTTTTTTGCATCGACTTTGATGTCCGACCATTTCTTTTTTATTTCGGCCACGGTCCGAGGTTGTGAGGCTGCAGCATTAACGGCGTCTGCAACCTTTTGCCACTCAAGTGCCTTTTTGGCATTAGTAATGCCCACACCGTGCCCTGTAAAATGTAAAACAACATTTTACTCCTCTTTTCCACCTTGCCAACGATCATTTCTACTTCACATTGAGTGAAGTTAAGTTTATTGGTTTTCCTCTCTGTATTTGCCATGATTTCGCAATCGATGAATATTAACTTGTGGGGGTTTCACAGACTATTTATGGGCAACTATGGGCGTTTCACTGACTATTTATGGGCAACTATGGGCGTTTCACTGACTATTTATGGGCAACTATGGGCGTGACATGAAGCCGCAAAAGCTGCGCTACATTTAGAATTGATTGTGATTTATTAAGGGAAAACTGCGTAGGACGTGCGTGCCCACGGTTTTATAAATCCGAATATTTCTGTGCGTACGCACGTCCTATGTTTCATCCGTACGCCACTTCAAATCCTACGCAAAGTTTTATAAATGAGGCCCCTGGGGTCTCATTTATAAAACTGTGCATAGGATCCTTACTAAAATTGTACGTGCGCCTGAAAGCCAAAAATGGCGTAGCCTACGCAAAAAAATATTCAGACTTATAAAACCGTGCGTACGCCAGAACCTGCGCAGAATTCACTTCATAAATCCCAGTCAGCGGAAGATTGTGCGAACATGCGTCTCCTCCCCGAAATAACCATATACCCAGATAGCACAAGTCTATTTGATGTGATGTTTACATCTGGAAGACGTATTTTTAAGAGTGTTTGCTCATCTGCAATACGTCTATAGGACGTTCCTGTCAGATGTCAAATAGACGTTTAGAAGATGTCTTTAAGATGTAATGATTTAGAATGCATGTTAAACTGACATCTTCTAAACGTCTATTTGACATCTGACAGGAACGTTCATAGACGTATTGCAGATGAGCAAACACTCTTAAAAATACGTCTTCCAGATGTAAACATCACATCAAATAGACTTGTGCTAGCCTATCTGGGTATGGAGCTTACAACGCCTCGTTTTACTATGCATATCCTCATCTGCATATCATTTGCATATGATTATTCATCCACGTGATATGTTTAACGGTACAAGACATTAGTAAAATATAAAATACGGACGTGCCGTCACATTACATTAATAAAAATCATTTAGCCTATCCTTGCCTTGTTTTTGAATACATAAATCAAATAGTGTAAAATACATTTCAGAGAAAGTTTTTCTCAATCTTTTCCACTGGCCAAATAGTATTTGTAATTGATTTATATTTTTAATGGAAACAGATAGACCTTGTTGTGCATTATTTGCACGAAACTATTTTCTCAGACAATCTATTATCATGATAAGCAATTATATCTGTAGTTAAAACATTAAAACACAGCATGCCAGAGGAAAAGTGTTCAAAAGCATCACATCCACAACAAATATTTATATTTTTTGAATATAAATTTTTTTGTAACTTCTCAGTAATGATTTCATGTAGTTTAAGTGTTTAACTTCTTTAATGAGAATTTGGCATATTTAATCTAAATGTTTATATCAGAAGTAAAACATAGTTTAAATAATTATTTTGTTTATTTAAACTGTTATTGTGAACATGCAGTGTTTTTATGATTAGGACTCATAATGAAGATCTGCCGTTAGATAGGCTATATATGCGTTAGTTTCACAAACGGCCAAACAAGCTCGCTGGCGCGGACATTTAAGAAGGGATGGATATTTGCTTCAAGGGATAGGCTTGGTGAGTGAAATCATATTTGTATTATCTTTCTGTATATGTATAATTTTCTTTAGAATTTCTGTCTAAAGTGACCAAAAGACATTTAACTCCAGCTCACCATCGGTGTCGCCAATTCCCTTTGTCTCCAGAATGTGCGTACGCACGGCTCAAAGTTTGCTTAAAGGTGCGCACAATGGCCCTCATTTATCAAAAGTGCGTACACCAAATTTCCAGCGTACACCTGGCGTACACCCAAAACCACGGTGACTTTGAGATTTATCAATATGGACTTTGGCGTACGGCACGCTCAAATCCTACACCAGCTCAGGAGGTGGTGTACGCACGTTTGAGTTAGTGCGGAAATGTGCCGCAAAAACCTAACACCACAAAACGCACTGACAAACTAAAAGATATGATATATTATGACCCACTGCAAACAAAAAAACAACAACAACAAAGTAATTATAAACTTCAGTGTTTATTTTTGTGCAACATGGACTTCAATGTTTAATTTGTGTGACTTTACCAAAGCATTTGATTTGTAGGCATATGTATTCCTTCAGTTGCGAGCCTGTACGTTTTACCTGACGCCTCAGGGTAAGGCCCGGCTCGTGCGCACGGACTGGGTTCGGTAATGAAAGGCTTTCAATGACCAACAAATAATTCAGACTGACAAAATAATAAAAATGACATTCTTCTTCTTTTAAATAATAATAATAATAGTAGCCTAATACAAATAATAATAACGACATTCTTCTTCTAAATAACAATAAGCGTCATTAATAAAAAATCATAAGAATAAGAATAAGAATATTACAAATTGTCATGCAATTATTAATGTGAATGAATGATACTCCACATCACATCATCATCATCACTATTGTACACCCCAATACATGTGACGTGATACGAAATTAAATGCTAATTGTTTCAAAACACGTGCTGTAAAGTAATGCATTGTGATAGGTCAAGTTTCTCTTCTTTGCCGTCTTCCGTGTGTCCATGGCGTAAAATGAGGGTGTGGGGGAAGCGGAGACTTGAATATATTGGGGCGTGTTATTCTAATGACGATCGTTTTCAGCCGCGGCATTTATCAAGGGCAGGTATTGCGTACACCTGGATTTCAAAGGTACGCACAGCTTCATACATCAGGAGGTGAGAGGAGTGTAAGCATAATCTTACGCCAATATATACGCCCGTTTCTACGCAACAATGATAAATGAGGGCCCTCAACCTTTCTTTAAAGTGAATTTCGTTTTGTATTAATTGTATCTTAATTTTAATCAATGTTTCATCTACCAATTGCCTGGATTTAATAAATAAGAAGTAAATATAGCCGATAGATAATCACGAAGTCGCTGGCGCGTGAACTGGAGCTCGTCTCATAAATGAACCGAAACTCAGCGTATTAGCCTCTCTCACAGACATGTCTAGTCTACTTTTAAACAGAACAATTCAAAACGAAAGAAAACAGACACAGACTGCTCTCTGCTTTATGTGATCCGTAGGAAATGTGCATTTCTCTCTGGCGCATTCTACTGAAGATCGCGAGTCAGCATCGTCAACTTCATCTTTGCAGCCGACTCAAAGAAAACACTTCTTTATTAATAAACAATTAAAATATATCCTTGCTATAATTCATAATCATTACTTTTGACGGTTCTTTGTGAAGATTATAATTAGCCTATACTATGTGGCTGTTGTTTTTTTTTGTCATATATTTTAGTTTGTCAGTGCGTTTTGTGGTGTTATGGATTGTTTATCTGCGCATTTCCGCACTAACTCAAAACGTGCGTACATGTACACCACCTCCTGAGCTGGCGTAGGATTTGAGCGTGCCGTACACCAACGTTCATATTGATAAATCTCAAAGTCACCGTGGTTTTGGGTGTACGCAAGGTGTACGCTGGAAATTTGGTGTACGCACTTTTGATAAATGAGGGCCATTCTCCCGTCAAGTTTGTTTTTTATAGATCACAACCTTTGCGTGGAAACTGGCGTACGTACGTTTCCAGGCCCGTTTAATGCGTACGCACGCTTTATAAATGAGACCCCTGGGGCCTCATTTATAAAACTCTGCGTAGAATCCTTACTAAAAGTGTACGTACGCCGGAAAGCCAAAAATGTCGTACGCAAAAAAATATTCAGACTTATAAAACCGTGCGTACGCCAGAATCTGCGTAGAATTCACTTTATAAATCCCAGTCAGCGTAAGATTGTGCGCCCATGCGTCTCCACCCCGAAATAACCATATATGGAGCACTGTAAATTATTTCCAGGATTTCACAGGATGGTACTGCATATTTCACAATAAATTACAGTATTATCACTTCACAGGCTTTTACTGTGATATTTCACAATATTATACCGTGTTCACAATTTTATTGTGAAATGAATCTAGGCGTGGCAGTTACAGGAAACTACTGTGAATTGCAGACTTCACTTTTCGATCTGCGTCAGTCATTCGGAGCTACCGCCTTTCTCATCCCGACACAGTTAAGTTGGTAAGTGTTGAAATTTCACATTTTGTCAATTAAATGACTGGGTTTTTTGATATAGCAGTGCATGCTATTTAACTGTATTAACCAAATAGCTAGTTGTACATTCTGTTGCTAGCCTAATTGTATGTTTGTTTTTTTTGTAACAGTTAGAGGAGTTAGCATAAGTTACAAAGACGTTAAGTTAGTTAACTTAGCGGTTAACTTAACTGTAAGTTAATTTTACTCTTGTTAGGTTTGAGCACGCTAATGTTTTAAACAAGAAATTAACATACGTGATACGTTGGTTTTAATTTAGTGTATTCTAACGTTACTCTATTAAGTTAACATTAGCTAACTGAGAAATAAGATAACGTATTCCGTCGAATTTCTTTTCGAGCCTCATATTTCTAAAGGTGTTATCATTGACGTTCACGTAACGTTAGCTTTTCTTAGTGCTAACAGCCTGTCTTTCCTCGCTATTTTCCCCCACAGAATTTGGTGCAGTGCTTTTTTACGCTGAGAAGACCACTCGACCATGAAGTTATACGGTAAGCGGTGGCCTTAATACATTTAACGTTACCGGTATTATCAACCAGAGAAAATATATTATGGATAAGGGCAAAGATAAAGTTTGAGAACATTGATCTCAAATTAGTTAGCTCGTACTTTTCTCCCCTGCAGTGTGTGAGTGATAACGTTGAGCAGCCGTTGCCTATCTTTGTCAACTGTAAAATAAAACTGCGCATATCGATTGTCTGATGGAAGTTTTTTTTTTTTTTTGTGGTAAAATCTTAACGGTCTTTTCTGGAAAATTCCACTGCGGGCACTTTTCCCGCTCGCCGCGCTCATGTTTTTGAAAATTCATTAGACAGTCTGAAGAACTAACGTTAGGAGTGATTTGTTGCTGTAAGATCGACGTTTTGTAAGTACTGGGGTTAATTCGTTTTTTTGACAGTACGTTAATTGTATTTGTGAGCTAACGTTACCTTACAGCGGTGGTGACAAGACTACGTTAACGTTACATGGTGGTAAAATAAATTAAATTAGCTTTCTAGCTAAGTTACAGACACTTTCAATTTAAAATTGAGGTTGACGACCTTCTAATTTTCTCCCGTGCTGGGTTTGATACAGAGCAGTTGCCTATATTGCAGGAACACAAGTCGATTTTATGATGGAAGTTAAAGCAGCCGTCTTGCCTGTGGAAAATTCCACCCGCTGTTAGACCAAGCAGTACTAAAATTTGTTTTTGAAATTCATTAACTTAGCTAGACAGTCCGAATAACTAGCACTGATTTGTAGCTGCAAGATACACGTTTGTAAGTAGCAGCTATTGGGGTTTATTTTTTTTTTGGTGTGTGATTGTGTTTGAATATGTGAGCTATTTGTGAGTAACAGTTAGTAATTTTCTCCCCTGCTGTGTGTAACTTAAGTGTGATACAGAGCAGCCGTTGCCTATATCTTGTCAACTGTAAAGTGAACTGCGCATATCGATTATCTTATGGAAGTTATTTTTCAAGTAAAATCTTAAAGTTTTTTTCTGGAAAATTCCACTCTGGGCACTTTTCCCGCTCTTGGACAAAGCCGCGGTCATGTTTGTTTTTGAAAATGCATTAGCTTAGCTTGACAGTCCTAGCTGATTTGTAGCTGTAAAATACACGTTTGTAAGTATTGGGGTTTAATCTTTTTTGGTGTGTGATCGTGTTTGAATATGTGAGCCATTTGTGAGTAGCAGTTAGTAGTATAGTAGCTTTTTAGCCAATGTCACACACATTTATATTTTAAGGTTGGCAACCTGCTTAGTAACGTTAGATCCTTTATACTGTCTATGGTTAGATCACACATTTTCAGATTTAACTAATGTGTATTTGTTACTTTTAACATGGTTCAGTAGTGGTAATTGATATCTGTGATCCAAATATGGACTTTGGTGTTGTTAAGGCAATCTGCAGGCCATATAAAACATCACAGGATTTCTAGTTTTAAATTCTTGTCAGCCCTATATTTGTCAACTAAATAGAACACAATGTTCAACTGTAAAGTCAGTTTGTGTGAGCATGTATCTGAGACCGTTATTGAGTTTATTCAGCACTCAAAGCTGCATAGCAATGCTCCTAACTATATGTACCATTGCGGTGTGCCTGAATGCTCACGGATGTATCGCAAAGCAAATGTTTTAAAAACTCATATGTACAGAGAGCATAAAGGGCTTGGGTCATCTGTGCAACCTTGCAGGCAATTTGAAACACCCTTGAAATGTGTGGCTCAGTTTTGTACGGTTACATGTGACAACTTAAGCTCCTTAATCAAACATTTGAAGTCTCACATACAGGAAGGCTCAGAAACCAAATGCCCAGTCAGAGATTGTGATTGCAGGTTTACAGTTGCGTCCACTTTAGCCTCACATTTTTCAAGAAAACATAAAGATCTAGATCACACCATGTTAGGCTTGTCCGATCGTGCTGACCCTAGTTGTAGTCTGCCTAGTCAGTCATGTTCTGATAGTTCTGTCGTGGATGGTAATGAACCAGAAGGGCCATTTGCAGTGGATGAAACTCTCTACTTGAAAAACATTGCCCTTCTGTATCTAAAATTACAGGGCAAGTTGTTACTACCAGCCAGTACCATACAGACAATCATTGAGGACTTTCAAAATGCCCATGAAATTGGCCTATCACATTCACTTATGATCCTAAGGGAGAAACTGAAAGAACTTGGAATCCAAGAGGCCCCTATAAGCGACATCATTGATGAAATCAACCGGGAAGATCTTCTTAGGATGTGTAACAGAGACATTTTGAGCACAGACCAAAAAAGGAAAAGTGTTTTTAAAAACACTTTCAACTATGTTGAGCCTGTGCCTTTTAGGTTAGGCAGTGATGAATATGGTAAGGAGTGCTTTGCCCAGTATGTTCCTGTACATGAGACATTGGCCACACTGTTCAAAAGTGAATCTTTAAGAGAACAGTATGTGTCCACACATTTGCAGCCAGCTACTGGAAATATCATTAAGGATGTGAGAGATGGAGGGGGATTTAAAGGCAATCAGCTGTTGAAAACAGAGCCATCATCTGTTGGGGTGATCCTATACCAAGATGCCTTTGAGGTTGTGAACCCACTTGGTTCAGGAAAGAAAAAACACAAGGTTTTAGCTGTCTACATGACCTTGACAGATATTTTGCCTCACAATAGATCTACAACAGATCACATGCAGCTTGTCCTTCTATGTAAGGAGAAAGATTTCAAATACTTTGGCATGAACAAGGTTTTTGAACCATTGATCAGAGACCTCAAACTTCTAGAGGAGAAAGGAATCTTGACAAACGATGGCATGGTTGTGAAAGGAGCTTTAGTAGCCATTTCGGGAGACAACCTGGGCTCACATTGTATTGGAGGTTTTGTCGAAAATTTCAGTCGGGCAAACTATTTCTGCCGCTTCTGTGAGATAGAGAGAAGTGCATTTCTCAACGAACCTCACACATGTGGGACTTCAAGAACTGCGCAATCCTATCAAAGCCATTTGCAAAGTTTAGATACCAGTTCTACTGTCTCCGCATATGGCATCAAAATGGACTCTCCTTTTAACAAGCTTAAATATTTTAATGTTTGCCAGCCAGGGCTCCCACCATGTCTGGGGCACGACTTGTTTGAGGGTATTGCGTCTTATGACCTTGCTTTGTTTGTTGGTCACCTGGTTCAAGAGAAGCACTTTACATACGTACAATTAAACAGATGTAAAAACCAATTCAAGTATCAAGGAAATGATGCCAGCAGCAAACCAGCAGACATGTCCCCTGGGAGTGAAAGATTAAGTGGACATGCAGTGCAGAATTGGTGCTTTCTTCGGTTGCTACCTCTTTTTGTGGGTGACAGAATTAAAAATCCTTCTGATAATGAAGTATGGCAACTTGTTCTGCAGCTGAGGGAGATTGTGGAGCTTGTTTGTGCACCAGCTATTACAGCAGGTCAAGTGGCATATCTGAAAGTCCTCATTGAAGAATATGTCTTAAGTCGCCAAAAGCTTTTCCCTGAATGTTCGTTAAAACCCAAGCATCACTATTTGTGTCATTACCCAGAGCTTATTCTTCACTTTGGTCCACTTATACGCCTGTGGACGTTACGTTTCGAGAGCAAACATACCTTCTTCAAGCAGTGTGCCAGAAAATTGCACAACTTTAAGAATATTTGCAAAACACTTGCAGAAAGACACCAGCTATTCCAAGCCTACTTAAGTGCAGGCAGTCTCTTCCCTTCAGCTGTGCATGTTGAAAAGGGTACAGAGTTTTATGAGAGTGATTACAACGACAGGATCAGGGCATCTGTAGCTGGTCAACATTTTGAGTCGCAGTCTGCAATAGCTTGCAATGAAGTCACAGTGAAAGGCACCATTTACCGAAAGGGGATGTTTGTTTTGCTTGAGAGTACTGATGGAGAACTTTCTTTTGGAAAAATTTATCTCATCATTGCTCTCAATGAGTCTGTGCACTTTGTAACTCAGAAACATACTTTTGTGAAGCTGAGTGACATCGGTGTCTATTGTGAATTAGGAACAGCCCAAGAAGATTATGTTTGCATCAAGCAAGAGAATTTGCTAGACTATTATCCTCTTCCATCATACAAAATGTATGATGTAGTACTAATTGCTCTCCACCATTCTTTTCCAGAGGCAGTTTGAGCTGGCATGTGACAGAAGTGGCTGGAATAGATTTGAAGAGTGGAGCAAGCTTGTGAGGTAAAAACGCATATTCAAGATGTGTACTTTTTAACAACATGTTTTAAAATGTGTATACCAATGCATGTTTTTATCACAGTGATGGGAGGAACCTGTAGGCATTTCGAAGTTGTAATTAATTTAAGCTTAAACTTTTACTATGTGATGAGTAACATAATAGCTCTAAGTTCCCAGAGATTTTAGGTGTGGTAGAAACACATGATATAGAACAAAAATATAAATGGTTTTCCCTGTCTTTACTAAATCCAACCTTCAACTTGTCTAAACTGTTTTTGCTGCTTAAATGTCCTTGTTCATTACATAGAGCTAATTCATACCCTCTTTTTGTCATTTGCTTGAGCCACTTTTGTGCTGACTAAATGTTGTCTATATAATTGTTACCTCCAGTTAGTATACAGTGCAAAGGGAGAGCGTTTCTGATTATTGTTTGAAATATTAGAACATTTGTAGATGCAGTTTAAACAACAGTTTCATTCAACAATCTTCTGCCTTTGATTTACCTGCTTCTCGATGACAATCTGATTAAGACTGAGATGTATAAAACCATTGTAAATTGAAAAATGGGGTTGTTTGTATGTCTGCACAAACGCTTTCTCTCTCTTCAGAAAATGGATCAAGAAATGAAAGAAGTGGTGTTATCATTCTTACCGGGTCTCTCTGAAGAAACTCTGACTTCACTGCTGGATGGGTTGCAAGACCTTGGCGTTGAAACCAAGGAAGACCTTGTTTTGGTGCAAGAAAGGGATCTAGAGAGATACCTTAGACCGATTCAGTGTCGAAAATTGCTGAACGGATTTCAAGGTAACTGCATTTTCACACCATCCCATGAAACGTTGAATAAACGATAATACTATGGTTCAAAATAACGTTTCTAAAGGCCAGCAATGTTTTACAATTTTCTTATTAATTCTAGAAAATCCCAAAACTTTGCAATGTGCAAATACTTTCTGACCTCACTACCTCTATGTGGGCAGAATTTTATGGGTAAAGAGTTTTTTAAATCAAACATTACACAACGGCAGGAAGTTGTTGGGGACTATCTTCAGCCACCGATTTGTTGGTCTAGTGTGGTAGTTCCCAAACTTTATTAGACCATAGCATACCTTCAAATAATTTTTTTTGTCATGGACCCACAACAACAACCTTTATTTATATATCACTCTATATACAAATTAAGTTCAATAATCTATTTGTTTCAATTAAAAAGTAATATCAATCACTCAAAAGAAAAGGCATGCTGTGCAGATTTACAGAGACATACTTACTAAAAATGAACAATTAATATGCTTTAATGTTAAATGTATTTATTTCTTTTCTCTAACATTCAGTGTTTTTTCCCCTCCATTTAACATACACTCTATCTCCATGTAATCTGTTCTTTCAATTGTAGGCCTTGCAGTGGTTGAGTTGGAACTGGTTCCTGCCCCCTCTCCAACCTTCATCCCCAGCTCCTCAAGCACTCCTTGCACCATACCATCAAGCTCCCCATGCACTCAAGACACTGTTTCTTCTACATCTTTGCAGCTTGGCAGACCGTGGCATGCAGACTTCCAAGTTAACTGGGATAGGATGTCAGCTGCAATTCGAAAGGCAATAACTAATAAAACAAGACCATCACCAGGAGATAGAAAAGATATGGTGAAGGCAGTGGTGGATCAAATGGTTGAGCATGATCGTAACCCAACTAGAGCAATATGTCATCAGGTTGTTCGAAGCATTGTGAGGAGCCATCCGAAATGTTTTGCTGATGTTGCAAAAAATGGAGACATCCTCGGAGATGGTTGTTATTCTCTTCTGCAACAAATTAAAACTAGGGTGGAATATAAAAACCGAAACAATATTCTTGTGAGACGACGCAGAGAGAGAAGGCCACGCAGTGAGGTACCAGAGGAAAATAGAGGCATGGCAAGAGGCCCTGTGGACCAGTATGGCTGTGTCAGGTGGTGTCCTGCAGAAATTCCACCTGGTGAAACAGAGGCGTCATTGGATGGCATCAAAAGTCATCTCCTAAACATCTACTCAGAGGAAGGCATGATTGGTGCTGAGAGAGCTGAACCTCTGATGGAGAAGACCTACGTCATTCAGCGCCGCTATCTGAACAGTGTGCCTGCACCAGCCATTGCAGTGGTTAAGGAGGAATGGCCTTTTCTCTTTTCACCAAGAGGCATTTTTTCCCACTTCAGACTTTTGACTGATGTCTCCATCCTTGTGAAGTTTCGAGAGGCCCTGGATAACAAATGCAACACCATTATGAAGTTCTGCCAAGAAGTCAACGGTCATCAAGGGGTGAAAGATGTTCTGGCTTATTTTGAACCCGAGGCTTCAGACAAGGCTGCATGTGTTCTTCTCCTCCTGATGGCGTACTTCAAAGAGCCCAAAGATGCCATTGTGCTTGATGTTGATGTAAGTTTATTTTAACTCACATTAGGACAGATATTGTTTTTTATGTGTAGACATACACTCACCAAGCACTTTATTAGGAACACCATACGTATACTGGTTAGGGCCACCCTCTGTTCTCAAAACAGCCAATGGTCATGGCATGGATTCCACAAGGTGTTGGAAACATTCCTTTGAGATTATATTCCTTATTACAATGACTGCATGCATCACATAAGTTATACATTAACTGAAGCTCCTGACCTGTATCTTTGTGATTTTATAGTATAGCTGCCACATGATTGACTGATTGGATAATTGCTTGAATAAGCAGGTGTACAGGTGTTCCTTATAGTGATAGCTGAAGTTTTTGGTGAGTGTACAGAGTACTTCCTACATAACCCATGATCACAGTCTAAGCTTTACAAAATGGGTACTGACTAAAAAAAGATAAATCTATGGGTACAATATATGTTAACAGTCTTATTTTTTTCTTATTCTATATTTGCAGGTGTGTGCCACAGCCACTGACATAGAAAGGACGGTAACGCTACCAAGCACCCCGCGCTTGATTGTCCAAGGTAATGTTGATGTCTTAATTTATTTTATGCATTTCACACCATCAAGTCATGCTTTTGGTACTTATCCAGCAAATGTCTCTTTGGTTGTGCACACTCATCTGGTTGAACTACACTTTTGTCCTTCATCCCTAACTTCCTCAAAAACATTATCCCTCCAGCTCTTAAAGGGTTAGTTCACCCAAAAATGAAAATTATGTCATTAATGACTCACCCTCATGTCGTTTCAAGCCCGTCAGACCTCCGTTCATCTTCGGAACACAGTTTAAGATATTTTAGATTTAGTCCCGAGAGTTTTCTGTCCCTCCATTGAAAATCTATGTACGGTATACGGTCCTTGTCCAGAAAGGTAATAAAGACATCATCAAAGTAGTCCATGTGACATCAGTGGGTTAGTTAGAAGTTTTTTAAACATCAAAAATACATTTTTTGGTCCAAAAATAACAAAAACTACGACTTTATTCAGCATTGTATTCTCTTCTGGTTCTGTTGTCAATCCGCAGTGACACTGCTGACGTGTTATCTCCGTTAATCCTTAGACATGTTTGCGAAGATTGTTTTGTTTGCAGCGTGCGTCTCCCTCAGACTGTAAACGAAACTCGGGCGCACCGGATAACACGTCAGCAGCGTCACTGCGGAGCATAGACTGTAAAAAATATGGAAAAAGCGTCTGTGACATCACCCATAGACTTTCTGAAGAACGGTTTTGAGGCCGTTTATGGGGGGTATGGGCGGTGCCATCTTGGAAAATCTTACGATATTTCAATACAAATGTTCAGAAAGGATACAGAGGTGGTATGATGTGTTGTGTCAGATCATGGCCGAGAGACGTCAATTCCACTCGACGCAGCCCGTTATCAGCTGTCAATCAAAGTTAACCACGCGCTTATTTGTCATACATTTTATATCTAAATACGATCTAAACCAGGGGTGCCCAATCCTGCTCCTGGCGATCGACTGTCCTGCACAGTTCATCTCCAACCCTAATCAAACACACCTGCCTTTAATTTTCAAGTGATCCTGACGCGCTCTGAAGACCTTAATTGGTTGCTTCAGGTGTGTTTGATTAGGGTTGGAGATGAACTGTGCAGGACAGTCGATCGCCAGGAGCAGGATTGGGCACCCCTGTTCTAAACTAACGAGTTAGAAAAAAATTCACCCCCCTCACAGTTGTCAGGCACTCGGAACCTATCAAAAAATACAATAAAAGTCCATGGGACCAACCTGTAAAAACATGAATTTATGCTGTGAAAACGGACATTATAACATGGGGGTCTATGGACATTTGCTCCCTTTTGGGACCTGGCCCTAGCGGATTTTAGATGTATTGCAGTTTTTTCGCACTTCCGGGTAGGCTTCATTTTTCAGAGTCGTGAACACGGATTGACAACAGACCCGGAAGAGAATACAATGCTGAATAAAGTCATAGTTTTTGTTATTTTTTGACCAAAATGTATTTTCGATGCTTAAAAAAATTCTAACTAACCAACTGATGTCACATGGACTACTTTGATGTCTTTTATTACCTTTCAATGTTTACCATTTACGATTTCTGGACAAGGACAGTATACCGTACATACATTTACAATGGAGGGACAGAAAACTCTCGGACTAAATCTAAAATATCTTAAACTGTGTTCCGAAGATGAACGGAGGTCTTACGGGCTTGGAACGACATGAGGGTGAGCCATTAATGACAATTTTCATTTTTGGGTGAACTAACCCTTTAATCTCCTCCTGGTTAAATCAAATTGTAAACTGTTTGTTTTTTTTGTTTTGTTATTTTTTTTTGTTTTTTTTTTACATCTTCATATACATCTGTGGTATCTCTCTGGTGTGGGCTAATCTCAGCTCCAGTAGATACTTCCTTTTCCAGCGAGTCCAGAACATGTTGAGCTACCTGAAATTAAATTTAAAATTCCGATTTTTTTAATTTTATTTTTATTTTCTATTTATTATTATTTTTTTTATTTTATTTTTTTTAAAGTGACTTTCTAAACCTGGCTGATTTTGATTTTATTTATTTCTAAAAACTATATCTAAGAGCAAACACAAATATTTTCATAACTTTATATTTTCATAACAATTCTCTTTAAAGATAATTTTTGTCATTCTTATCCCAAATTCACACAGGGAAAGCCTTCACCGTGTTGAGGTGATCTAGTCAATGCTTGTGCACCAGACGTGACAACAGCGTGTCCCAGAAGTGTCCCTCTACTAGTATGGTCTTCCATATTCTTGATTCATTTCTCCGGTGCCTGATGAGTATGTCTGATTTTGTTTCAGGTGACATAATGAAGCCCAGTGCGTGGATGCTGTCCGTGGAGGGCCAAGTGGTCATGGGACCTCACCAGGACTTCATCAGTGGTTTGGCTGTTGTTTTTGCCAGCTATTACAACTTCAATTTGAAGTATGCCGAAGGTGCTTCATGCACTCTGGAATTTATCCAAAGGTAAATATCTACATTACTATTAGGGCTGGACCCGAATATTCGTTCGGTGGGTTGGTATTCGATTTGAAAATGTGACATTCGAATATTCGTTTTTTTTGTACATCTGGCATCCCCCTCGGAATGGTTTTCATTCGTGCTTGAATATGTTTAACACCTTAAAATCTAGTGAAATATAATACTTAACATATAACTTCGTTATATCTACTTAATAAATATATTTGCTCCTTCTTGGACTACTAAACGTGTTCCTGCAACAGGAGTATTCTCTGGCTAGAGAGCAGAACAGCGGAGTGTGTATGGACAGAAGTGCCTGAGCTTGTGTTCTGGGTTAAAGGACAAGTTCGGTATTTTACACTTAAAGGGTTAGTTCACCCAAAAATGAAAATTATGTCATTAATGACTCACCCTCATGTCGTTTCAAGCCCGTCAGACCTCCGTTCATCTTCGGAACACAGTTTAAGATATTTGAGATTTAGTCCCGAGAGTTTTCTGTCCCTCCATTGAAAATCTATGTACGGTATACGGTCCTTGTCCAGAAAGGTAATAAAGACATCATCAAAGTAGTCCATGTGACATCAGTGGGTTAGTTAGAAGTTTTTTGAAGCATCGAAAATA
Organism: Semotilus atromaculatus; assembly: GCA_031834385.1. Classification (NCBI taxonomy): domain Eukaryota; kingdom Metazoa; phylum Chordata; class Actinopteri; order Cypriniformes; family Leuciscidae; genus Semotilus; species Semotilus atromaculatus. The sequence goes on from JAULUF010000007.1 coordinate 21,007,158, forward strand.
CATTTTGGTCCAAAACAAACAAAAACAACGACTTTATTCACCTATATTCATTTCCTTCTCTGTGGGCTTCGAGTAGTTCACGTAGTAAAACAGCGCAGTGCTTCTGTGTCGTACGTCACACGTAGGCTCACTATTGGCCGACGCTGGTCATGTGTGTGATGCGTGTGACGTACAACACAGAAGCACTACGCGGTTTTACTACGTGAACTACACGAAGCCCACAGAGAAGGAAATGAATATAGGTGAATAAAGTCGTTGTTTTTGTTTGTTTTGGACCAAAATGTATTTCCGATGCTTCAAAAAACTTCTAACTAACCCACTGATGTCACATGGACTACTTTGATGATGTCTTTATTACCTTTCTGGACAAGGACCGTATACCGTACATAGATTTTCAATGGAGGGACAGAAAACTCTCGGGACTAAATCTCAAATATCTTAAACTGTGTTCCGAAGATGAACGGAGGTCTGACGGGCTTGGAACGACATGAGGGTGAGTCATTAATGACATAATTTTCATTTTTGGGTGAACTAACCCTTTAAGAGCTGGAGGGATAATGTTTTTGTGGTAGCACCCCCCACCTCCACAATGGTTTTATAGGAGCACTGGAACAATTCTTCCTAAAACGCATTAAACTTCAGTTTACAAAGACGTGAAACTCACCGAGTGGTCTGGGGTGTTCACTGATAAGCTCACACAAAAATCGCTGCAAAAGATGCTTTCCAACAGGTTTTATCGTAGTTTTTGTCCAACTCCATTGACTTGTATTTGATGTTCTGTGAGGTATGGTATTACTCCGCCGCCGGAAACGGAAATGGGGTTGTTTGTATTCTTTCTGTAGTCTTATGCAGTCGCGGTATATTATTCAAGCTCTCGACGGAAGAATGTACGGGTGTGAGGCGTTTGGAAAAATAGGTCCACAGTTTTACAACAAATGGTAAAACACCTGTTGGAAAGCATCTTTTGCAGCGATTCTTGTGTGAGCTTATCAGTGAACACCCCAGACCACTCGGTGAGTTTCACGTCTTTGTAAACTAAAGTTTAATGCGTTTTAGGAAGAATTGTTCCAGTGCTCCTATAAAACCATTGTGGAGGTGGGGGGGTGCTACCACAAAAACCTAAAATTCTCGGGCCAGCAGCATTTGTCAATTTCAATCTTAACCGTTCTATTTCATCAGAAACGATCTTAAAACAGGGCTTTAAGTGTAAAATACCGAACTTGTCCTTTAAGCTGCGTTGCTTTGACATTGCGGAAAATAGAATAATATAGAAACAAAATGTATTATAATTTTTACCCGTAATTATCAATCTAAATTAATCTACAGCTAAATATAGGAGACCGTGAGATTTTACTGGGACGTCACGTTTATTTTTTCGTTTTTCTTTATTTAAATTTAGTTTTTCTATATTTAAATTTTGTTTTTATTTATTTAAATCTACCCTACTTTGTCAGTGAGAAAAATATTATAAGACTACCTTATTAAAAATATTGCTTAAGTTAAAAGACGTGTGTGTGTTTTATATCACTAGTGCAGACGTGTGTGTGTGTGTTTTATATCACTAGTGCAGTGTCCGTTCTCGGAGCATGTTTGCTCTGCTCGCGTGAGGCACGCCGCTTCCCGCTCGCGCTGTTTTGTAGTTTATTAAAAGTTTATTAATTCTGAACGTGTCGTGTCTCGCCTGTCTATATTGGACCAAATACGACACTGCACACAAGGCAACTTATCCTCATTGGTGGGCACGCACTGTCAATGATGGCACCAGTTGTCGGTGCGACAGGAGGATGAAGGCCGAGGCGGGAGATAGTCGGTTCGGCCCCATTCACCAGTAACGGATTATCAGTGAATCCCAGTTGTCTCCGACGAAAGTTTATAAAACTATCCTGTGTAAAATGATTACTGTTTAACAGTCTAACTCCACAATTCAATACTTCACAGTTCAGTCTTTGTAATATGTTTTAGCAATACATTTCTAACATTTATAATGTGTTTAGAATTTTTTATTAGGATTGCCTTGCAGGGACTTTAAGTTTAGCTCTGTCATACAACAGCAGTGACCCACTGAAAGCTGGGGGACTGTTTGGGAAATGACACCTTTATCATCCCACCTGAATGAAACTCAATACTTTCCTTGTGTGTTGTTGTTTATAGGTGCTTTTTGGGCATTAATCCAGAGACGGGCACAAAATCAAAGAGACCGCGCGGACAAATCAACCAGCAAGTGTGTACATTAATCAGGAAGCTCATTGACTTTGAGTGGATGTCAAAGTAGACTGAAAGCCAAGACATGCATACAGCATGAGTTGAATGTTTACTGTTTACTGTTTTATAAGTGTTTTTAATATTTCACTGTTCTGTTTAGGAATGAATTCATGTTAAACTGGAGGTGAAAAATGTCTTTAAAATTAAATTGTATGTTTATTGTGTATGTAAATTGTTTTATAAAGTAGAGCTGCAGGTAACATTTATTTTAATTAGTACCACAAACCGTTTGCAGTTTTAATTATCAGTTTATCTGCTCAATTAACTGTTTATGAATTAAATAATGCAGTAGTTGCACTGTCCTGCAAAGTTTTTTAAACTGCAAAATAAATGTGTAAAATAGATCATGGTTTTGTGTTTATTTGAATTCAATATTTAGGTTATTGATGGGTTTATTGAACAGAAAAAAATTGTGAAAAGGTCAAATCTACAGTATTGTACAGATTTTAAGTGCAAATGTATAGCACATTTAATATTACAGTGTCATTGACTGTGAAGTTACAGTTAAATACATTAAATCTAAAGCAGAATACTGCTTAATTACAGCACTGGTCATTAACTGTGAAGTGACAGTTAAATACATTACATCTAAAGCAGAATACTGCTTAATCACAGTACTGTACTGGTCATTGCCTGAAGTTACAGTTAAATACATTAAATCTAAAGCAACATACTGCTTAATCACAGTACTGTACTATACACTGTGAGATCACAGTATACAGCTGTCATTTCACAACTATGGACTGTAAAATGATACAGTAACATACTGTGAAAGTAATGTAACTACTTCCTAGTAATTTACTGTAAATTTACATACAGTAACTTACTGTGAAAGTAATGCAACTAGTAGCCAGTAATTTACTGTAAATCTACAGTCAATCATTTTACAGTGAGCTTACAACGCCTAGTTTTACTATGCATGTCCTCATCTGCATATCATTTGCATATTATTATTCATCCACGTGACCGGTATCAGACATTAGGAAAATATGAAATACGAATGTCATTAATAAAAATGATTTAATAGCCTATCCTTGCCTTGTTTTTGAATAAATAAATAAATAAATAATTAAAATAGTGTAAAATACATTTCAGAGAAAGTTTTTCTCAATCTTTTCCACTGGCCAAACAGTATTTTTAATTGATTTATATTTTTAATGGAAAAAGATAGACTTTGTTGTGCATTATTTGCACAAAACTATTTTCTCAGACAATCTGCTAATATCATGATAAGCAATTAATCTCTGTAGTTAAAACATTAAAACACAGCATGCCAGAGGAAAAGTGTTGCATTGCATCCACAACAAATATTTATATTTATTGAATATAAAAATGTTGTAACTTCTCAGTAATGATTTCATGTATAGTTTATGAGACTCAGTGTTGGGAGTAACGCGTTACAAAAGTAATGCATTACAATAACATATTACTTTTTGCTGTAACGCAGTAGTGTAAGGCATTACTAATCAATTTTCAGTAATATTTTACTCGGTACATGTTCAGTAACGCTTGCGTTACAACACACTTTTAGTTTTAATTGTAAAAAAAAAAAAAAAAACACCAAGACCGCGAGACATATCACGAATGAAATATGCAAGTAGGCTGACTTGCCTGTTCGTGGTCAGTCAATAACCGCGTGTGGTTTCCAAGTTTGTAAATAGACTAAATAATGGCAGCGTCTTATAGCCTACTTGTAGGTCTATATCGATTTATTGTTTACAGGAGTGCCGTGCCCGTGAGGCATGATTTCGGCCTCTGTGCTCGCGCTGGCCAGTGGAAAAGCGGCTAATGGTGAAGATGGCATGAAGAAGACTGTAGCCTACATTCGCGAGATGGAAGTATGCGCATTAGGCTACTATTTGTTCTTTATTTTCTTTCTAAAGAGTTAGGCTGTGTTTAGGTGGTATTTTTCATATTTTCATCACGCAATCATTTTTTTTTAATGCGGTGCTGACGCGTTGTAACATAGCCTAAGGGTTGCGGCGGCGCTACCGATAAAGCACGTAAAAGCTGTCACAAAGAACCTGCAAAAGCAATGATTATGAATGTGTCAAATATAGCAAGGAGACATTTTAATTGTTTATTAATAAAGATGAAGTTGACTTTCCTGACTCGCGATCTTCGCAGTAGGCTAGTGAGTGCTCCAGAGAGAATGCATATACAAGCAGAGAGCAGTCTGTTTTCTTTCGTTTTGAATTGTTCTGTTTACAAGTAGACATTTCAATATAGATATATTGTTCAGGTCTGTGAAGTAGGCTACCTTATACGCGGAGTTTCGGTTAATTTGAGACGCGCTCCAGTTCACGCCCAGGCGCCTCCGTTTCGTGATTAGCCTATCTGCAATATTTACTATCAAATCCAGGCAATTGGTTGATGAAACATTGATTAAAATTAAGATACAAAATTAATACAAATCGAAATTCACTTTGTGAATTCACTTTGAAAAGGCTTTGTTTCTTCTGTTTGAAGTTTTAAAGCATCCTTTAGTGCCGCTTCAGATCGGTCGCGTCCCTGTCGCATCCTTACATCCTTTTTTCCTCATAAATGCGAAAACGAAAATTTTTTTTTTTTATATATTTTATGTTCTGTGGAGAGCCAACCCTTCGTCATCCGGTGGGTAGTATTAGGCTACTTTGGAAAAAAAAAAAAAAAAATTGCCTCCTAAAAGTTTTTTTTTTTTTTTGTCACGCATGAATGCGTGTCTATTTTCCTCATATAATATTAAATAGCCTATAAAACACATGTGTAGACTGATATTTTTCGAATGTCTGGACTGCTTTAAGGGAGTAGCCTATAGATAAACAGACGTTTCAATATTGGTATTAAATTCTGAGAATATATATGTCAAGTTTTGACTGCAAAATGTTCATAATGCTGGAATTCCCCAATTTTAAATAATTTATCGTCAACTAGGTTTGTGGTGCGTAGACCAACTAGGTCTACGTATTTTATAATGTTAACTTCAAAATTCTGATAATACTAATAGTAATTTAAAGATGTATACATTGGATCTGGACGGGAAGGATAACTCTGGGAGTTGGAAAAGGGTGTGTCGCGATTCTGCAGGTTCGTGGATCTGAGTGTCACGATTTCGGTTTCATATCGCATATCATTACAGCCTTAGAATGTTAAGTTCTACTTCTGTATAGGTATTTTTTGTGAAAGTAACTCAAAAGTAATACAGGAGTAATGTAACGCATTACAATTCTGACAGCGTAATATTGTAAGGTAATGAATTACTTTTAAATAACAGTAACATGTAATGTATAATGTATTACAGTTTGGAAGTAACTTGCACAACACTGATGAGACTACATTAATGAGAATGGCATATTTAATCTAAATGTTTATATCAGAAGTAAAACATAGTTTAAATCATTATTTTATTTATTTAAATTATTATTGTGAACATGCACTGTATTTATGATTAGGACGTATAATGAAGATGGTTTTAGATAGGCTGCGTCAGTTTCACTAAACGGCCCAACGCGCTCGCTGGCGCGGACATTTCAGAAGGGATGGATGTTTGCTTCATGTGATAGGCTTGGTGAGTGAAATTATGTTTGTAATATCTTTATTTATATAGTATTTGCACCTGGTTAAGAATGCTGATAATGATGATTCAGGTTGATGCAATTTGATTTATTGGGTGATGTAATAAAATTATTTAGAAGTTTTTCATTTTAAATAGTTATTGCTATTTGGGCCAGTTGGTGTCGCCAAAACACATACTCTTCTAAAAGAGTGCGTACGCACGGTCAAGAGCATCCTTACGGTGCGCACTTATTTACGCCAAGTTTATTTTTTATAAATCCCGATATGTGCGTGGAAAAATGCGTACGCATATTTCTATGCCCATTTTGTGCGTACGCAACGTTTATACATCAGGCCCCAGGTGTTTTCTCCTAAATAAAAGGTTTATTTGAATAAAACTTGTTTATTTCTTACAAGTGAAGAAATTAGGACAAAAGCATTGTAATTTCCTATTCTAGCTAGCGTAATATAAAATACAATGTAGGCCTAATGTAGACTGAGACTATAACAAGATGTTTGAGCTCTCTTTAGGTAGGCTACAAGTCAATGCTTTTTCTTTGTTCAATGTGCACAGTTCATGGGTCGAAGCCGGTTGAAGCTCTTAATTTTGAGCTCTCAATGTGCACCAGATTGATGCATTTAAACTTAAAATGTACAAAAGTTTCTTGCGGGGGAGCATGCCCACGAACCCCCCTAGACAGAGCGGGTCCACTTAACATGGCAAAAAAAAATTTTCAATAATAATTCACAGCACCCACTGATCACAATTAGCTACTTCCAGCGGCCCTGAAAACACCTCTCAAAATACTTAAAAAAATGTTTTATGACGGACGAAATTTGCGGAGGCGCAGTGTGTAAACGTGATTGACACAACTTGAGGTCGTACCCCCTATATGTGAGAATTTCGGACTGTGCAAGATCGAACCTTTAGCGTCAGCCTATAATTATTATGCTCTATCGATCATTAGTATCATAATCGATTCATGTTAGTCATGAGGTTGTTTTCATTTGTGTCCATTTGTGAAAAAAAATAATGCCCGTCCGTGTATTTGTGTCTGGCGCCGGGTCTGGGTAGATAGATAGATAGACAGACAGACAGACAGTGTTTGTTTGTGTACAGACATGGTCTCTCAGCTGAACGGCCATTCCAGGCTTTGTGAATTCAACTGGACGTTTTGAAACCTTTTATGGGCGGTGCTCCGCTCTAAAACAAGCGCGCTTGCTTATTGGTTGGTAAAACGTCATATAGAAATGACTCCAGTGGCGAAACCCCTCCTACCGTAGTTGAGCTGCACGTCTGCTGTGTTGATACCGAACAAAATGGCTGCAGAGGCTTGATCCTAACCCGACAGTCTCAGCGCTTTCTCCGGACACTCCGCACTTATCCCTGGATATTTCCGCTGTCATTTTAAGCACGTCGCTGGATTTCTTCACTCGACTGCAGTCAGACTGCTTGCCACATCGCTCGCTGTCTTTATTTTTGCACTTTACTGAAGCAGCTCGCATCGTATCTGTCAGTCTACCAGACAGCAGCTTCAAACTGCCCTCTTCATTTTGCACCATAGATCAGATGCTTTTACAGATGACCAATTTAAGCCACTGTACTTAACAAACTGCCTCGCCGTTTTAATGTATTTCTTCTCTTTTCGAAGGGATTTAGCAAGTAGCGTCATGTAAATGTCGTCTGATGTTTTTTCAGTATGCATGCATCTATAACGTTAATCTCCATCAGAGCCCAATGCTCTAAGTCTGCTTAGAGATTTTCATTTGCATACAATTTTATGTTTTATTTTCATTCTGCTGCCTTTTTGGGACACTTTCGGAAGTCCAGCTGCTCATTCAGTAGTCTACAGTGTTAGTTGGGTCTGTCTGTTTTTACGGGTATTTCTTTTTCGGAAAAAGGCCTTTTCGTACCGCTGTACGACATGCAACACTTTTTTTACTGAAAGCTGCCAAAGCTCGACTTGTGAATAAAAAGGTAAGTTGAAATATTGTCTCTGTCTCAACCTATTACTACTGACTCCTAAATATAACGACAAACATCTAGGAAGCTCACTAGATTTAATATTTGATCATACTGTATCTAAAACAGACTGTGAGTCTAACCCTATGTGTCTTGTAACTGTAGTTATCTGGAGTGGTAAATTGCCTAAAAGCTTACGTTCCAACTCAGTAACCATAAAGCTTAACCAAGTTACTGCAGCAGACAGGCTGAGCCTGTAATGTAATGTTATTTACTTTGGGTTAAATGGCTGGTTTAGATTTTTCCAACTGCTGCTTAGTCGTGTAATCTTCTATTATATCCCTTATTTAGACTGAAAGAATCCTTCTATGTGTTTTATTCTTTTTGCAAATCGTTCTGTTTGCTTTTTTGTTTGTTTGTCTAGATACACTGCTAAGATACGTTAATTAGCCTACCAAGCTACCAAAAGTGCATAGTAATAAATTGATTCTGGTATTTTGTTGCAAAGTTTATTATTTCTCTGTAAGGGGAGTCATAGGCTGTAAAAAAACAACAACAAAACTGTAAAATGCAACAGCAATTGTGGGTGTTTTCCTGTGTTGAGGTGTTACAAAATGAAGTCTTGATGGGTGCCTGTTACTTAAAATAATTGAATCTGTGAACAGCTTAATATCACATGTGATGCATCTGGTCCTATTAAACATTACAGTTAAAACCCTCCAATTAACAGGTTAATCACTGCTGCCATATTCCTTCCTTCATACTAAGGAGATGTATGAATTCACCAGGATGTTACATTTCTGTTGATTAAATGGTTTCCAGCAGAAATACACAGAGGACAACCTTTAAGTTCAGTGGCATTTGTTTTACAGTAAAGAGAAGAGAAATCAGTAAAGTCTTTGTTGACTCAAACTCCTCGCTCAGTTCAGCTGTTTATACCCAGGGTCATTTGGATCAACTTGTGAAAATAAATTATGTCACTATTATTTGCTAATTAGTTCAGAGAAGTTGGATATTTTTGCTTTTTATTTTTTTGCAAATAATTTAACTTAAACAATTTTTGGAAATCTTTTCTCTGGATAGCCTATTCAGATTTATCATCCTACTCTCCTGATATTCCAGTACTTTTTTGTCCATAGAGTCATCATATTATTTTGTAGCTTGTGTGGATAATTGAGAACAATAATTCAATTCTTTGATCTATTTTTCTCTCTTGAAAATCATGTCACACTTGGTTGATGCTATTGATAAAATGAATTGGGCAATTCACTTGTAATTCATAACCCTTTGAGTGTGTGCTACTCAGCCTTAATTATAAATCACACCAAAGCTTCTTTGCTCCAATACACCGAGATTCAGCTCCCCCCATCGTCTGGGTCTAAGGAACCACTTCCCCTCCTGCCGCTGCAGAGGATTGGGGTCAAAGCTTGGAGGCGTGAGACACCAGTGTTCATCTTATGTTAGAAAGGCAAAATGAACGGTCTCACTCTGGACTGCAAGGGTACACATAACCCCCCTGAACTGCAGAGCTTATAAAAGCAGATGAGTGGTTAATGTTTGGAGACAGGGAATTCCTTGTCTTTCATGGGATTCTCTGTGTGCATTGTGGCTTTCTATTTGGTGTGTAGCCCCACTTTAGAGCTGCATAATTTAATCTTAGTCTCTGTGGCTGAGCGCTGCCTCTGTCTTGCTCCGATAAAATTAGAGCACATTGTTCTTGTCTGCTCAGATTTCAAAGGTTGGCTGTAGTGAGCTCTTCTTTGCTGGAGTTCAGTTTGCATTTCTGTAACAGTAGCATCATTGCTTGATTTTCATTCTTGCCTGTGCTCAGAATTATGAATTTTTTTTAAAGGAGGTAATTTTCCTCATCCAGTTGTGTTCTACAAACCACATAATAAATTAAGTTAAAATGAAATATCTCAAAAGGTAAAATAGAGCTGCTCTGGCATCAAAACCCCTGGGGCCTCATTTATAAAACTCTGCGTAGAATCCTTACTAAAAGTGTACGTACGCCGGAAAGCCAAAAATGTCGTACGCAAAAAAATATTCAGACTTATAAAACCGTGCGTACGCCAGAATCTGCGTAGAATTCACTTTATAAATCCCAGTCAGCGTAAGATTGTGCGCCCATGCGTCTCCACCCCGAAATAACCATATATGGAGCTTACAACGCCTAGTTTTACTATGCATGTCCTCATCTGCATATCATTTGCATATTATTATTCATCCACGTGACCGGTACCAGACATTAGGAAAATATAAAATACGGATGTCATTAATAAAAATGTTTTTGAATAAATAAATAATTAAAATAGTGTAAAATACATTTCAGAGAAAGTTTTTCTCAATCTTTTCCACTGGCCAAACAGTATTTTTAATTGATTTATATTTTTAATGGAAAAAGATAGACTTTGTTGTGCATTATTTGCACAAAACTATTTTCTCAGACAACCTGCTATTATCATGATAAGCAATTCATCTCTGTAGTTAAAACATTAAAACACAGCATGCCAGAGGAAAAGTGTTGCATTGCATCCACAACAAATATTTCTATTTATTGAATATAAAAATGTTGTAACTTCTCAGTAATGATTTCATGTAGTTTATGAGACTACATTAATGAGAATGGCATATTTAATCTAAATGTTCCTATATCAGAAGTAAAACATAGTTTAAATCATTCTTTTATTTATTAAAATTATTATTGTGAACATGCACTGTATTTATGATTAGGACGTATAATGAAGATGTATGGTTTTAGATAGGCTGCGTCAGTTTCACTAAACGGCCCAACGCGCTCGCTGGCGCGGACATTTAAGAAGGGATGGATGTTTGCTTCGGCGCCCTTAGCATTTGCCTATACTGCCTATGCCACGGGCCGGCCCTGCTTCATGTGATAGGCTTGGTGAGTGAAATTATGTTTTTCTTTATTTATATAGTATTAATCTTTATTTATATAGTATTTGCACCTGGTTAAGAATGCTGATAATGATAATTCAGGTTGATGCAATTTGATTTATTGGGTGATGTAATAGGTTAATTTAGAAGTTTTTCATTTTAAATAGTTATTGCTATTTGGGCCAGTTGGTGTCGCCAAAACACATACTCTTCTAAAAGAGTGCGTACGCACGGTCAAGAGCATCCTTACGGTGCGCTCTTATTTACGGCAAGTTTATTTTTTATAAATCCCGATATGTGAGTGGAAAAATGCGTACGCATATTTCTATGCCTATTTTATGCGTACGCAACGTTTATACATCAGGCCCCTGGTTATTAGTTATTTAGCATTTAACAGAATTCTTTTTTTTAAAACAAAATCTTTAGTAGGAAATTCCTCCCTGATGTCAAATTTAGAGGTCTTTCCACCCATATTTCTCTCGTTACCTCATCACACATACAATTCAGTTGAACATTGAACCCTGTGATGTAAGAGGCTGAAATCCTCTTGTCCGTGTGAGAATGGTGTGCCACGCAGCAGGACAGGAAGGGGTATGGGTAAGGGAAAGAGTTGGAGAAGAAAGGATTTGTGAGTGTTGGCTAGTGTCCCAGAAAATGTCCCTTCTGTGATGCAGGTTCCAGGGCATTTTGCTATAAAGCTTCATTTCTCTGATGTTTTGTTTTTCTGTATAGTGCTTGTTTGTGGAATTTCAGATTCCTAACTAATTTAGTTTTAATCGTTGTGTTCTGTTTGGAATCTGAGACTCCTGGGCCCTGTTAATAGGTCAGAAAACATACATGATTTTAGATGATCAGATTGAGGTTTAATTCGTTTTTTTTTTTTTTTTTAAGGATTATTAAGAAAATTTCAGTTTCACAACATACTTTAAATGACCATTTAGAAAAATATTTGTATGTGTATAACATGAATAAATGTACTGTGCTGCCACAAATTTGTCACATTGGTCAAATGTCAGAGGAACACAAAGCAATTCATGTTTTAGGCTAGTTTTTTATTTTGGTGGTTTGTAAGTATAGTGGAGGGATATACAGTTATATATAGTATCGTTTTTTTATAATATAGTTTTAATTACAATAAGCTTGTTAATAATAATTACTATTTTCCACAATGATAATGTAACCCCTGATATGTTAATAAAAAAAAAGTTGTAAAAAAAACAGTTGTAGTAAAATAATGGTATACGATGCAAGAGATGATTGGTTTGTTTTCAACAATATCAAAAAATATTCTTAGAATAGTACAATTCTTAGAATGTGTTTGCCGGCTGCAACTTCACCATGCACCCAAACACTCAACTAAAGGATTATTAGGAACACCATACTAATACTGTGTTTGACCCCCTTTCGCCTTCAGTATTGCCTAAATTCTACGTGACATTGATTCAACAAGGTGCTGAAAGCATTCTTTAGAAATGTTGGCCCATATTGGTAGGATAGCATCTTGAAGTTGATGGAGATTTGTGGGATGCACATCCAGGGCACGAAGCTCCCGTTCCACCACATCCCAAAGATGCTCTATTGGGTTGAGATCTGGTGACTGTTGGGGCCATTTTAGTACAGTGAACTCATTGTCATGTTCAATAAACCAATTTGAAATGATTCGAGCTTTGTGACATGGTGCATTATCCTGCTGGAAGTAGCCATCAGAGGATGGGTACATGGTGGCCATAAAGGGATGGACATGGTCAGAAACAATGCTCAGGTAGGCCGTGGCATTTAAACGATGCCCAATTGGCACTAAGGGGCCTAAAGTGTGCCAAGAAAACATCCCCCACACCATTACACCACCACTAGCCTGCACAGTGGTAACAAGGCATGATGGATCAATGTTCTCATTCTGTTAAACGCCAAATTCTGACTCTACCATCTGAATGTCAACAGAAATCGAGACTCATCACACCAGGCAACATTTTTCACAGTCTTCAACTGTCCAATTTTGGTGAGTTCTTGCAAATTGTAGCCTCTTTTTCCTATTTGTAGTGGAGATGAGTGGTACCCGGTGGGGTCTTCTGCTGTTGTAGCCCATCCGCCTCAAGGTTGTGCGTGTTGTGGCTTCACAAATGCTTTGCTGCATACCTCAGTTGTAACGAGTGGTTATTTCAGTCAAAGTTGCTCTTCTATCAGCTTGAATCAGTCGGCCCATTCTCCTCTGACCTCTAGCATCAACAAGACATTTTCACCCACAGGACTGCCGCATACTGGATGTTTTTCCCTTTTCACACCATTCTTTGTAAACCCTAGAAATGGTTGTGCGTGAAAATCCCAGTAACTGAGCAGATTGTGAAATACTCAGACCGACCCATCTGGCACCAACAACCATGCCACGCTCAAAATTGCTTAAATCACCTTCCTTTCCCATTCTGACATTCAGTTTGGAGTTCAGGAGATTGTCTTGACCAGGACCACACCCCTAAATGCATTGAAGCAACTGCCATGTGATTGGTTGATTAGATAATTGCATTAATGAGAAATTGAACAGGTGTTCCTAATAATCCTTAAGGTGTGTGTACCGTATTTTCCGCACTATAAGGCGCACCGGATTATAAGGCGCACCTTTAATGAATTACCTATTTTAGAACATTTTTCATATATAGGGCGCACCGGATTATAAGGCGCATAAGATACTGCAGTCAAACGTTTGACTGGGTTTGCGTTATGCATCCACTAGATGTGCTAAAGGGAATGTCAACAAAACAGTCAGATTAAGTCAAACTTTATTAAGCGTTCTGACAACTCCGTTCACTCCCATAGTAACGTTGTTCAAACGTTAAAGGAGAACTCCGGTCAATTTTAACATTGAGCTGATTTTTTTGTAAATTTGGAGTGCTGTCAGTACAGATAACAACGACAAAAACCGGTGTTGCCTACACCATGTTATCCTCTTTTTTAAATTTGCACCATGTTGACTAAAACGGGACAAGTTTTAAACCTGCTTTTAGCCTCTTAACAACCTTAATGTGCACAGCCATGTGAGTGAACACAGTGAATCTGACTGCAGTAAATGTGAAAGATATGAATAAAAATGATGTTTATTCAGCCAGCTCACATACCTGTATTTTCTTCCTGTTTTCGGTCGCAGTCCACAGTAGGCGATTGTCGAGTGCGCGCGCGATCATTGGTAACTAAGCAACAGTGGAGACTCAGACTGTCAGCCGATGACGGTGCTGTGTGGTGTTCTGAGAATATCAGCTCAAATGGATAGTTCATCCGAATCAGACGTTGAACACACGGAGGAGGTTTGATCGCGAGCACGCGAACTCTACAATCGACTACTGTGTGTGGACTTCGACGGAAAACAGGAAGTAAATACTGGTATGTGAGCTGGCTGAATAAAGAGATTAGCCTATTCCTGCCTTCGTGAAAGCTCGGATCACAGTTGAGACTGATATATCAGCCCAGGCATCCACGATCCATTGGCAGATAGTGGCGTAAGTCGCCCGGCGCTGTCTCCCCGTCTTGGTGAACGTGTGTTCACCATCCATATAAGGCGCTCCGGATTATAAGGCGCACTGTCGTTTTTTGAGAAAATTAAAGGCTTTTAAGTGCGCCTTATAGTGCGGAAAATACGGTACTATAAGTTTGCAAGGGTTATGACATATATTTGATTAACGAATGTCAGCGGTAACACAGCATTGGCCCATTAGGGTATATGTGACAGTTTTGTCAACTGCCATCAAGCAATCCCTATCATTGAGCCCTAATGTGTTGTAAATAATGGAAATGTGCTGTTGTGAGGAACAGCAATGAGTGTTCCCCCATCATAAATTTTAAAATTCTGGGCCGAAAACGAAAATTCCGGATACATTTGCCAAAAAAACTAAACTTATTGAATAATCAACAGTCAAATAGCTAAATTTAAACATTTAACATTTAAATTGCACTTAAAGCAGGTTTTATATAAACCTTTTAATAACAGAATTGTTTCTACTCCAGTTTGTTGACAATTTTAATTTAAATGACAATAAACTGTAATACCTGGTTTTCATGACTGATTTATTTAAACATAATAAAGACTTAACTAGCAGGTTAAGTACAAATATAATGAATATGTAATGCAGTGCATAGCCTATATTTAACAAAATGCGTATCTCTTTTTTTCCAGCTATCTAATGAGTTTATGGACATTTAATAGATTTCTTGAGGTAAATGTAATTAAGTGACGTACAGTATAGCCTACAAGCTGGATTATTTGGACAAACAATACAACTCTAACACTCATGACATGGTTGAAGGGTGTTTCGTCCTTTTTTTTAAAAAAAAAAATTTTTTTTATTTTTTTTATTCATTTATCGGCCATTATAAACGCAGATACCGATAGTTTGGAAAACGCATAATATCGGCCTGCCGATAAATCGGTCGAGCTCTACTGTAAAGTTGCATGGACTACTTTGAGCTAATAGTTTTTTTATATTTGGAGCTTGACCAATCTAATCCTAATGCACTTTTTGGAATTTTCTTTAAAAATGTGTCATGTTTTCCGTAGATGAAGAAAAAACTCGTGCATATTTGGAATGACTTAAGGGTGCAATACTCAATTCTTTTTTTTGTGAGAAATATTACTTTGTATAGCCTAGATCGGCCACTCAAGGAGTCATGTTGTACGTGACAGCCCAGCTTTCTAAATTTAGCAGATAGTGCCCCCCCCCCCCCCCCCCCCCCCAGTTGTGCATATCTGCTCTTTTAGTAGTTTGAGAAGGCCTCTTGATGACCTGGTCTGGTCAGTGCACTGCCAAGGGGAGCTGCAGGTTGCAGTAAGGTCAAAGGTTAAGTTTTTCCTCCCCTCCTCTGTGGCCTGCCAGAAGCCCTAGTAAGCACAAAATAAAGCTCACAGCCTCCATGGGTCTGGATATGAGCCAGGACAGCACACTCCGAAACACACCACCTTTCAGTGTGTTTCTGTTTACCTCCCCTGTTCTGCCCGGCGGGTTGTATGGTAACCACATCCCTCGCAACTCTTCATCTTAAGTGTTCCTTGACCTAAGCTTGGTAATGCAACTTGGGACTTTTCAGGCAGCTTAATGTATGGGCATAAAGAAAAGTGTAGCTGTTATTGGTGTATTGAGACTTGGTACTGTTTAAGATATTTCTGTATCAATACCGTATTTTTGTTTTCAGTATTATACTTGTCGAAAAATATATATTTTTGAAAACACGAGGTAAAAGCTGAACTTTTTGGCAAAAATGCACCATGCTTTGTTAGAGGAAAAAAGGCCACTGTGGACCAACATCAACAGCATAATTTTTTTTTTTTGGCTGCTTTGCTGCATCAGGGCTCCAAAACTTTATAATCATTGAAGGAAACATTTATTCAAATTCAAAATTCAAGATAAATCAGGACAGCAGTTCATGATTACAAGCTTTAGAGAGGTTGGGTGTGGCAAATGACCCAAAGCACAAATAAAGAGTGGTTGAAAAAGTCTTGACCTTAAGCCAGTTCAGATTTTGTGGCTGTGTGGCATAACCTAGAGAAGGCTGTACTATCATGAGAGCCCCTAAATATTGATAAACTGCAACAGATTTCTGGGCAAGGATGGTCAAAATTGTTCACAAGTTTTATAAGGAGCTACAGAAAATGTTTGGTGGAGGTTTTGCTGCTGAAGAAGGATCTACAATTTAAAGCTTTGTTTACATTGTCCACCCTGCACTGTGATTTTTTTTTCAATAAAAATGTGAAAATTACAGTGGTGGACGAAGTACTCATACCATGTACTTGAGTAAAAGTAGAGATACTCAGGGTAAAATAATACTCAAGTAAAAGTAGAAGTGCTGCCTTTAAACATTCACTTGAGTAAAAGTACAGAAGTATTTGCCTTCAAATGTACTTGAGTATCCAAGTACTTTGATTTTTTTTATGGCTATAATGTCCTATTATAATTTGTCAGAAGATTCTTGCTTAACTCAGTCTACATGAAGACTAATGTCACTCTTGGCACACCAATCTATTAATACAATATATACACTCACCGGCCACTTTATTAGGTACACCTGTCCAACTGCTCCTTAACACTTAATTTCTAAGCAGCCAATCACATGGCGGCAACTCAGTGCATTTAGGCATGTAGACATGGTCAAGACAATCTCCTGCAGTTCAAACCGAGCATCAGTATGGGGAAGAAAGGTGATTTGAGTGACTTTGAGCGTGGCATGATTGTTGGTGCCAGAAGGGCTGGTCTGAGTATTTCAGAAACTGCTAATCTACTGGGATTTTCACGCACAACCATCTCTAGGGTTTAGAGAGAATGGTCCGAAAAAGAAAAAACATCCAGTGAGCGGCAGTTCTGTGGGCGGAAATGCCTTGTTGATGCCAGAGGTCAGAGGAGAATGGCCAGACTGGTTCGAGCTGATAGAAGGGCAACAGTGACTCAAATAACCACCCGTTACAACCAAGGTGGGCAGAAGAGCATCTCTGAACGCACAGTACGTCGAACTTTGAGGCAGATGGGCTACAGCAGCAGAAGACCACACCGGGTGCCACTCCTTTCAGCTAAGAACAGGAAACTGAGGCTACAATTTGCACAAGCTCATCAAAATTGGACAATAGAAGATTGGAAAAACGTTGCCTGGTCTGATGAGTCTCGATTTCTGCTGCGACATTCGGATGGTAGGGTCAGAATTTGGCGTCTACAACATGAAAGCATGGATCCATCCTGCCTTGTATCAACGGTTCAGGCTGGTGGTGGTGGTGTCATGGTGTGGGGAATATTTTCTTGGCACTCTTTGGGCCCCTTGGTACCAATTGAGCATCGTTGCAACGCCACAGCCTACCTGAGTATTGTTGCTGACCATGTCCATCCCTTTATGACCACAATGTACCCAACTTCTGATGGCTACTTTCAGCAGGATAATGCGCCATGTCATAAAGCTGGAATCATCTCAGACTGGTTTCTTGAACATGACAATGAGTTCGCTGTACTCAAATGGCCTCCACAGTCACCAGATCTCAATCCAATAGAGCATCTTTGGGATGTGGTGGAACGGGAGATTTGCATCATGGATGTGCAGCCGACAAATCTGCGGCAACTGTGTGATGCCATCATGTCAATATGGACCAAACTCCCTGAGGAATGCTTCCAGCACCTTGTTGAATCTATGCCACGAAGAATTGAGGCAGTTCTGAAGGCAAAAGGGGGTCCAACCCGTTACTAGCATGGGGTACCTAATAAAGTGGCCGGTGAGTGTATATTTGAATTGAATAAATTTTGTGTGTGTTTAATTTAGGAGGGAAGGGGACTGTTCCCGCCATAAGGTATATTTACAGTATTTACTGTATATATTTTTCTTGAGCGTGATATTTTTCTCTATGGTCATAATTATTAATGTTATGATGATTAGGGCTGTAGTCAACCAAAGAAATCCTTAGTCGACCAAAGTCCTGTCCTGCGCAACGATTAGTCAAAAAAAAAAAAAAAAAAAAAAGACGCAGACGTTTTGCATTTTGATTTAACATTTATTAAACAATTGTCATAGAGCATTTATAAAACAACAAAGAAAAAACATAAATAATAGACTACATATTTAAAACTATAATAATATAGCTAATTCTTTGAAAATTAAGTTTTTTTTTTTAACTGCAAAGTGAGGAGCTCTGTCCTAGGCACTGATCTATATAGAATGTCATTCTATATAGATCAGTGGTCCTCTATAGTGACAGTCACAATCTTTGAAGTGAATTTCGTTTTGTATTAATTGTATCTTAATTTTAATCAATGTTTCATCAACCAATTGCCTGGATTTAATAAATAAGTAAATATAGCAGACAGATAATCACGAAATGGAGGCGCCGGCGCGTGAACTGGAGCTCGTCTCATAAATGAACCGAAACTCAGTGTATAAGGAAGCCTCTCTCACAGACATGTCTACTTTTAAACAGAACAATTCAAAAAAGAAAACAGACACAGACTGCTCTCTGCTTATGAAATCCGTATGAAATGTGCAGGTGCGTTCACTACTGCGAAGATCGCGAGTCAGCATCGTCAACTTCATCTTTGCAACTGACACGGACAAAGAAAAGACTTGTTTATTAATAAATAATTAAAATATCTCCTTGCTATATTTTACATATTCATAATCATTACTTTAGCCTGTTCTTTGTGACAGAGGCAGCCACTGTGTAAGGACATGTTACATGAACACATGTTACATGTGACATGTTACACCACCGCATCACCGCACCCACCAGAATAGCCCTGTTTTTGTTAAGGATTTGTTTACTGTGTGTGTGTGATTCATTTAATGGAAAGCACATTCACTGCTAGTTGTCTTGCTAAGCAGTGTCTGCTCGTTTATTCAAACTAATTTGTCCTATAACAAACGAACGTCGCATGATGCTATTTTTATTTACCCGCCGGTAGGTGAAGCGAGTTTACCCGCCACAACACAAATTCACCCGCATGGCGGGTGCTAATTTCCATTCCTGCAAGTTTCGTTCTAACTGAATGAATACAGTAAAACTACATAGCCTATTCCTTACTGAGCGCGAAGCAGCAGTGCAGCCAGCCACAGGTGCGGTTCCCGAGTGTTCTACGTGGTGCGTTAAACTGTGGCGCTGTTACAAAATAGCCTAAATTAAAGCATTTAAAGTTGGGGATAAAACATAGGCTAATTATATTTAGAATACAGTAATATATAACTGCTTATAAAGGAATAAATATCAAGGAGTAAATCAATGAAAATTTCTTCCTATTGGTAAAAAAAAAAAATAATAATAATAATAAAAAAAAATACAACTGGTCGACCAATGACAATGTCAGTCGACCAAGACGGCATCGACCGATTAGTCGACTAAACGACTAAAGTTGACAGCCTAGTTATGATACATTCACATAAACCTGCACAACGCCATTTAAAAATATATATATATACACTCACCGGCCACTTTATTAGGTACACCTGTCCAACTGCTCGTTAACACTTAATTTCTAAGCAGCCAATCACATGGCGGCAACTCAGTGCATTTAGGCATGTAGACATGGTCAAGACAATCTCCTGCAGTTCAAACCGAGCATCAGTATGGGGAAGAAAGGTGATTTGAGTGACTTTGAACGTGGCATGATTGTTGGTGCCAGAAGGGCTGGTCTGAGTATTTCAGAAACTGCTAATCTACTAGGATTTTCACGCACAACCATCTCTAGGGTTTACAGAGAATGGTCCGAAAAAGAAAAAACATCCAGTGAGCGGCAGTTCTGTGGGCGGAAATGCCTTGTTGATGCCAGAGGTCAGAGGAGAATGGCCAGACTGGTTCGAGCTGATAGAAGGGCAACAGTGACTCAAATAACCACCCGTTACAACCAAGGTGGGCAGAAGAGCATCTCTGAACGCACAGTACGTCGAACTTTGAGGCAGATGGGCTACAGCAGCAGAAGACCACACCGGGTGCCACTCCTTTCAGCTAAGAACAGGAAACTGAGGCTACAATTTGCACAAGCTCATCGAAATTGGACAATAGAAGATTGGAAAAACGTTGCCTGGTCTGATGAGTCTCGATTTCTGCTGCGACATTCGGATGGTAGGGTCAGAATTTGGCGTCTACAACATGAAAGCATGGATCCATCCTGCCTTGTATCAACGGTTCAGGCTGGTGGTGGTGGTGTCATGGTGTGGGGGATATTTTCTTGGCACTCTTTGGGCCCCTTGGTACCAATTGAGCATCGTTGCAACGCCACAGCCTACCTGAGTATTGTTGCTGACCATGTCCATCCCTTTATGACCACAATGTACCCAACTTCTGATGGCTACTTTCAGCAGTATAATGCGCCATGTCATAAAGCTGGAATCATCTCAGACTGGTTTCTTGAACATGACAATGAGTTCGCTGTACTCAAATGGCCTCCACAGTCACCAGATCTCAATCCAATAGAGCATCTTTGGGATGTGGTGGAACGGGAGATTCGCATCAAGGATGTGCAGCCGACAAATCTGCGGCAACTGTGTGATGCCATCATGTCAATATGGACCAAACTCCCTGAGGAATGCTTCCAGCACCTTGTTGAATCTATGCCACGAAGAATTGAGGCAGTTCTGAAGGCAAAAGGGGGTCCAACCCATTACTAGCATGGGGTACCAGTGGCCGGTGAGTGTGTATATATATATACATATATATATATATATATATATATATATATATACACTCACCGGCCACTTTATTAGGTAAAGTTTGGTCCATATTGACATGATGCCATCACACAGTTGCCGCAGATTTGTCGGCTGCACATCCATGATGCGAATCTCCCGTTCCACCACATCCCAAAGATGCTCTATTGGATTGAGATCTGGTGACTGTGGAGGCCATTTGAGTACAGCGAACTCATTGTCATGTTCAAGAAACCAGTCTGAGATGATTCCAGCTTTATGACATGGCGCATTATCCTGCTGAAAGTAGCCATCAGAAGTTGGGTACATTGTGGTCATAAAGGGATGGACATGGTCAGCAACAATACTCAGGTAGGCTGTGGCGTTGCAACGATGCTCAATTGGTACCAAGGGGCCCAAAGAGTGCCAAGAAAATATTCCCCACACCATGACACCACCACCACCAGCCTGAACCGTTGATACAAGGCAGGATGGATCCATGCTTTCATGTTGTAGACGCCAAATTCTGACCCTACCATCCGAATGTCGCAGCAGAAATCGAGACTCATCAGACCAGGCAACGTTTTTCCAATCTTCTATTGTCCAATTTCGATGAGCTTGTGCAAATTGTAGCCTCAGTTTCCTGTTCTTAGCTGAAAGGAGTGGCACCCGGTGTGGTCTTCTGCTGCTGTAGCCCATCTGCCTCAAAGTTCGACGTACTGTGCGTTCAGAGATGCTCTTCTGCCCACCTTGGTTGTAACGGGTGGTTATTTGAGTCACTGTTGCCCTTCTATCAGCTCGAACCAGTCTGGCCATTCTCCTCTGACCTCTGGCATCAACAAGGCATTTCCGCCCACAGAACTGCCGCTCACTGGATGTTTTTTCTTTTTCGGACCATTCTCTGTAAACCCTAGAGATGGTTGTGCGTGAAAATCCCAGTAGATTAGCAGTTTCTGAAATACTCAGACCAGCCGTTCTGGCACCAACAATCATGCCACGTTCAAAGTCACTCAAATCACCTTTCTTCCCCATACTGATGCTCGGTTTGAACTGCAGGAGATTGTCTTGACCATGTCTACATGCCTAAATGCACTGAGTTGCCGCCATGTGATTGGCTGCTTAGAAATTAAGTGTTAACGAGCAGTTGGACAGGTGTACCTAATAAAGTGGCCGGTGAGTGTATATATATATATATATATATATATATATATATATATATATATATATATATATATATATATATATATATATATATATATATATATATATATATATATATATATATATATATATATATATATATTAGGGGTGGCACGGTTCACAAAACCCACGGTTCGGTTCGTATCACGGTTTTAGGGTCACGGTTTTCGGTTCTGTACGGTTCTTGTTGTTATTTTTTCTTTTAATCTTTAACACTCCAGAAATGTACTTCAGCATATGATATATGCTATAGCTTAATTATCCACAATTCAGGATACAGTATTTAAAAAAAAATGTATATCATGTAATCATGCACAAACTGAATTTGACTTGACTTTAAGCACATTATTGAGACCATCTCTGAGGAAAGCTAGGTGACATTTTGATACAGCAAGAGAGAAGACATTTATTTGGCAAAAAAGGAGAATGTGTGTTGCTATCTCTACAGGAACTTATGTGCATTTTTAGCACACAAAGATTAAAATTAACTTGCATTTATAAAACTGTCAACTTCAGTGTAGCTCTTACAAAATGTTTATCTTTTAAAAGAAAAAGAGAGGAACTCTTAAAGCACTATCTTTTAAATAAGTCAAAATACGTTACAAATAATTGCCTATAATGAGGCTATAACAATAGCAAAGGCCATAATCATAAAGTGAAACATAAGTTCAACCTCAACACAAAAACAGTATCAACAATGCTTCTATTCCCTGAGAGTGAGGATAAATTTTTTTCACTTGAAATTAAAGTGCAGTATTTGGAAACACGACTGGAGTTCTTATCTAAACTTACTGTCACTGTATATATTTAAATATCATAGGTAACATGAAATCCAAAATGTTCCCACACACCGGACTTATACGACGCTGGTGCATCCTCCAACTCCTGTTAGCCTTCCTTATCTCTCCCACTAGCCATTTCTATACGTGACGTGACCTGCAGCGCTGCACAGACCGATCGGTTTATGACATCAAAGTACTGCGACTGCGAGAGAGATTGAAAAGCATACGGAGCCGTTGCTATCGCGGTACTTTTATGTTATTCGTCGATCGGTCTGTGCAGCGCCGGTTCAAGTCGAACAAGCCTCATATGTATGTCCACAAATCTCTTATTTCGCGCGAAAAGTAAACGCACTGTCTGAGGTAACGGGCACGAGGTTACATTGCGCATGCGTCGAACGAACCGTGCGACGCACACACGTACCGAACCGAGACAAGCGAACCGAACGGTTCGGATGTTTTTTCATGTACCGTGCCACCCCTAATATATATATATATACAGGTCCTTCTAAAAAAATGTGCATATTGTGATAAAGTTAATTATTTTCCATAATGTAATGATAAAAATTTAACTTTCATATATTTTAGATTCATTGCACACCAACTGAAATATTTCAGGTCTTTTATTGTTTTAATACTGATGATTTTGGCATACAGCTCATGAAAACCCGAAATTCCTATCTCAAAAAATTAACATATCATGAAAAGGTTCTCTAAACGAGCTATTAACCTAATCATCTGAATCAACTAATTAACTCTAAACACCTGCAAAAGATTCCTGAGGCTTTTAAAAACTCCCAGCCTGTTTCATTACTCAAAACCGCAATCATGGGTAAGACTGCCGACCTGACTGCTGTCCAGAAGGCCATCATTGACACCCTCAAGCAAGAGGGTAAGACACAGAAAGAAATTTCTGAGCAAATAGGCTGTTCCCAGAGTGCTGTATCAAGGCACCTCAGTGGGAAGTCTGTGGGAAGGAAAAAGTGTGGCAAAAAACGCTGCACAACGAGAAGAGGTGACCGGACCCTGAGGAAGATTGTGGATAAGGACCGATTCCAGACCTTGGGGGACCTGCGGAAGCAGTGGACTGAGTCTGGAGTAGAAACATCCAGAGCCATCGTGCACAGGCGTGTGCAGGAAATGGGCTACAGGTGCCGCATTCCCCAGGTCAAGCCACTTTTGAACCAGGAACAGCGGCAGAAGCGCCTGACTTGGGCTACAGAGAAGCAGCACTGGACTGTTGCTCAGTGGTCCAAAGTACTTTTTTCGGATGAAAGCAAATTTTGCATGTCATTCGGAAATCAAGGTGCCAGAGTCTGGAGGAAGACTGGGGAGAAGGAAATGCCAAAATGCCTGAAGTCCAGTGTCAAGTACCCACAGTCAGTGATGGTCTGGGGTGCCATGTCAGCTGCTGGTGTTGGTCCACTGTGTTTTATCGAGGGCAGGGTCAATGCAGCTAGCTATCAGGAGATTTTGGAGCACTTCATGCTTCCATCTGCTGAAAAGCTTTATGGAGATGAAGATTTCATTTTTCACCATGACCTGGCACCTGCTCACAGTGCCAAAACCACTGGTAAATGGTTTACTGTGCTCAATTGGCCTGCCAACTCTCCTGACCTGAACCCCATAGAGAATCTGTGGGAAATTGTGAAGAGAAAGTTGAGAGACGCAAGACCCAACACTCTGGATGAGCTTAAGGCCGCTATCGAAGCATCCTGGGCCTCCATAACACCTCACCAGTGCCACAGGCTGATTGCCTCCATGCCACACCGCATTGAAGCAGTCATTTCTGCAAAAGGATTCCCGACCAAGTATTGAGTGCATAACTGAACATAATTATTTGAAGGTTGACTTTTTTTGTATTAAAAACACTTCTTTTATTGATCGGATGAAATATGCTAATTTTTTTAGATAGGAATTTTGGGTTTTCATGAGCTGTATGCCAAAATCATCAGTATTAAAACAATAAAAGACCTGAAATATTTCAGTTGGTGTGCAATGAATCTAAAATATATGAAAGTTTAATTTTTATCATTACATTATGGAAAATAATGAACTTTATCACAATATGCGAATTTTTTGAGAAGGACCTGTATATACACACACACACACGCAGATCTATATTTTCTATGATGTTATGGGAGCAGCCAATTTCCCTCCAGAATTAAACACACAAACGTATTAATGCAGTGTTTCTGCTACTCCCCAGAAAAAAAAAATAATACAATAATAGCTGCTGCTCTCTGCTCCGCTTAAAATCATTGGCAACGCGATTTGTTTGGAACTATTGAGAGCTACACGAATAACGTGACCGCGCGGCGGCGAGATCACTGTGTCGCAAACATAGGGTCGCAACCGTCCCTGGTCCATGTCCCCCAGCACTCGCGGTCAGTCCGCACTTTCGTGACGTAACGGCACTTTGACTGTCGGGAAGAAGTCTGCTGCGGATACCGCATCAGTGCGGACTCGGCAAAGGTGCGCATCGAGGGCGCAAATCGACAAATGGCAATGGCAATTGGCTAAAATGACAAATGGGCCACGCTACTCTCACGGACTTAACGGACACGCACACGTAGCAGTCCACAAGAACGAAAGTGCACATGAAGTGTGCCATTTGGGACGGGGTCATTCGCAACTCTCATATTTAACGGCTCTGGTTCGCGCAGGCAATTCAAAACAAAGCGCGCGCGCTGTACTGTGATTTGATTGGTGGCTCGTTTGACCAGTTACGTTTTATCCACTCATAAATAAAAAGGAACGACTGATTTTGAAAATGTAGTAGAGTAAAAAGTAAGATATTTGACTTTGAAATGTAGTGGAGTTAAAGTAAAAGTTTCCCCAAATTTAAATACTTGAGTAGGGCCTAAAGTACAGATACGCAAAAAAGCTACTTAAGTGCAGTAACGAATTACATTTACTTCGTTACTGTCCACCACTGGAAAATTACACCTGTTTGTGCTTTATTACTTAACCCTTCAGAACCTGTATCTAAAATGGGTCGTTTTAAATTTTTTTAACTGTAATATTATAAGTTAACCCAGTGTGCCTATTTGAAGTACAAGGTGTCACTTTTTGTGTAGTGAGTTTTAGGGCTGAAACGATTAGTCGACATTGTCGACAACGTCGACAATAAAAAATTGTCGACAAATTTCTTTGTTGTCGAGTAGTCGTTTGATCTCACGTGACCTAATGTAAGGGCCTGCAATATCGCTATTTGACCGCTACGATGTGACCGCAGCATAATGAACAGGCTGCGATGTCAAGATTGCAACGCTGGAGTGTGTGTGTATGTGTGCGCGCGCGCGAGAGAGAGAGAGAGAGGCGCGGGCGGCGCGATCGAACTGTGAGAGAGAGAGAGAGAGAGAGAGAGAGAGAGGCGCGGGCGGCGCGATCGAACTGTGAGAGAGAGAGAGAGAGAGAGGCGCGGGCGGCGCGATCGAACTGTGAGAGAGAGAGAGAGAGAGAGAGAGAGAGAGGCGCGGGCGGCGCGATCGATCTGTGAGAGAGAGAGAGGCGCGGGCGCGATCTAACTGTGTGTGTGTGTGTGTGTGTGTGTGTGTGTGTGTGTGTGTGTGTGAGAGAGAGAGCCGCGATCGAACAGTGGAAACATAAAAACATACTCCGTCATTTTGTTCAAAGGACATCATTCAAACAGCAAAGTGTTAACTTATATTTGTCTACACTCGCAATAAAACACAACATTGTGCTTTTGTCACACTCTAAACTCTTGTCAAACTGTAACCTACAACTGTCACCTAACCACACACACACACACACTCTCTGTTTTAAAAGCAAAACATTTATCCAACCCCATTTCAAAACAGTCTGTGGGTTCCATCTTTTGGACAGTCATCATATCGTATTGGTTTTCATTTCTTGTCCTCGGAGTCGGAGCACTAATCTGTTTATTTTTAAGTTACACATTCTACATTGATTAAAAAAATAAAATCAAATGTGTTTTTATTTTATACGGAAATCAATAATTTATAATTCAGATGAGAATAAAGTTAGGGTTAATTAAAATTAAGGAAAACAAATATATTGATCTGAAATATAGCTAATTAATTTTAAATTAATTCAGGTACAATTACCAAACATATCGCAAGGTCTTTTTGTAAATAAAACTATTGTCAGTGCATTACAAATAAACTGGTTCTATGCCTTTATTAATAAAACTTATTCGAAAAATACAAGGCTTAAGATATTTATGAAAATGCCTTCTGCATTTTTGTTTTACTTTTTTACTCCATTGTACCGAAACCGTACCGAGCCGTGACCTCTGTGTACCATTCCACCCCTAGTTAGAATATGTATAACTCAATGTTTTAACTAATTGAAAAAGCTGAATAATTCCAAACTTACTGATTAGTAGGCGGAATAATCGGCGATTAGTCGATTAATCGTTCTAATAATCGTTAGATTAATCGATTATCAAAATAATCGTTTGTTGCAGCCCTAGTGAGTTTGTAAATTGAAGTTCTAAACAGATGGAAATACATTCTACTTGATTTTGTTTAGAAAAAAATAAGAAAACTCATGAATAAAATGATCTTACACCTCAAACTTGAAAATGAACTTTAATACATTTATACAAGTCTTTTTTTTGTGACACTTGGTTGCACAGGTTTCAGCATTTTTTTTTTACCCCAGTTTTCCATGCGTTTTTAAAATCCAGTCACTCAAATGTTGTGCTCTCTGAAGCAGGTCCTATCTAATTGCAAGCATAGGCCCACAGCACACTCCTGACACTTCAATGGGGTGCTTATTTTGCACCTTATAGGCCTAAACAATGCTGACCCATACTTGCCCTCTGCGATGGGTACTGAATGTCATACAGTAACAGGCAGATGATCGCATCTTGTCTTTGAGGCTGCCATCCAGGGGAACGTATGTGAGCTGAGCAGAGGAGAGAAAAAAAAAAAGGAGAGAGGGCTTGTGTAGAAATTGTCTCAGTAAATCACATAGCCTGACCACATGTAGTCTAGGTTCACCAGTGATGTCTGATTGTATTTGTCTGTTATTGTGGGTTAAATAGTAATCAAAGCAGAAATCCAGATATTTTCAAAGCCTTTACAAAGATTTACTTGCCGCTATTTTATATGGGCATAAAATTATGATTTGTCCATTTAGTGAAAAACTTGTAATGATGGTTTCTCTGTTTGGGTTTAAAAAAAAAAATTTAAATAAAAAAATGTAAGCGCAAACCTTTAAAATTACAAATATCGATATGTTATTGAATATACAGTATATCGTTTAGCCCTACTTCAAATTTATCCAACCACATTATTACAGACAATATATTCTTACATTTATTCTTAAATAAATGTTTATCTGTGCTAAAGAATAGAGTATTAATTGTTCTTGCCATTAATAATAAATTGACCAGAAATAAAGATCACAGTATCTTTACATAATTCCTAGCTGCATCTGTATTAGTGCAAATTTCTGGAGCAGATGGTTATGTTTTATGAACAGCTGGATGTATCGGCTTTGGAAAATTCTGGTACACAAAGGGTGTGGGATATTTATAAAGCCGTTCAGTGTCCCCCTCCACAAAACGCACCGGGGTAATTTCAACATGGGCCACTGCGATTTCCTGTCTTCTAACTCTGGACCTCTGCCAAGAGGTAATGTGAAAGGCAATCCCTCAAATGCCTGTGTTCTGATTGGCCAGCAAAAGTAGGGAAGAGATTACCAGCCAATGGGAGGTGTTTGGGCCTGAGGGTAAAGCAGGACAGCTGACTAGCAACTAAGCATTAGTCTGGCCATACCATCATGACTCTCTGCCAGTGCAATGTTCTTGTATAATGCACTGTTGTCACTTGCAGTCTTCCTGTCTCACTGATTGACAGATTTTACATTACAAACTGGCAACACAACAGGACACGCTTTATATTATTTTGCTGTTCATGGATTAATATCTCACTTGGGACCTTTATGTTTGCATTTTCAATGGAATGAGATCTTGTGTGTTGTTGGGTGGAAAATGTGTTTCGATTTGGGGTGTGATTGTGCAATCTTACATTAGGAAATATAAGAATCATCTGTCCATTAGTCATGAATGATACAGTGCAGTAGTGAGGTCAACATTCTGGAACTGACAAAATGTAGATGGTCCCCTGTAGCACAATCAATTTGCCAAATCAATGCACAGTCATAGTTTGAGGTTATTTTATATTGGATTTGTATCACTGTAGTATGGAACTGAACTAGACTCACCGTAGAGACTTGGTGTCCTCAGGTTGGCCTTGGATGTTATCATTGCTTTGATTGGTCTCAGTCTCAGAAACCATTACCAGCTTTCAGATACAGTAAATAAAGGCTTGATTAATAATAAGCCGTACCTTCACTTCCTGATTTAGATTATTTTTCTCTGGATGAATGAGTAATTAAGCTGGATTTGGGAATCATAGTTCTTTCACTGTCCTATTCTTGCAGGTGCTATGCTCCATAAGTGTGTCTTTGATTTCATTTTGAGCTCTTGCATGGTCTCCTGGCTTGGGTGGTAGTTTGATTCTTCCATCCTGTCAGTTAGTAACCATTCACCTGTGTTTCTTCTAGCTGAGAGAAGCTAAACATCAAAAGGAGAGAACCATTTGATGGAAGAAAAGAAAAAGAAAAAGCAAGAAGTAGAGACAAAGAAGAACACTGCAGAAGAACCGGTCAGTTTATTTTAATTCTGTTAAAAGCAAAGAAAGAAAAAATGGAGAAAAAAAACCTTCTCACTGTTTAGCTAAAAATGCAGATTATTCTTGTACAATATCTGATGGATGTCTAACATAAACATTGTCTATTATTTTGCCACCAGTCATTTTCAAATGCTACAAGTGAATTTAGCAATGACATTATATTAAACATAATGTACAAAATGAAATAATGTTACTGTCACGTGTGGTTGCAGAGAACGCACGACGCAGGGACATTTTTGAGAAATATTTTATTAACACTTAAACTAAGACTACTCAGGGGATCGCAGCGAAACAATGGAGAAAACAACCACTACATATAAACGAGACCAAACAAAGAACCGAGGAAACTAAGGGCTTAAATACACGGGGAAAGATAATTAACTACAACAGAAACAGGTGTGGGATTAATTAACAACCAAGGAGATTAACGAGAGAACAGAACTCAGGCAAAGCAGAACAGGGAAGAGATTGAAAATTTTGTGTTTGTTTACTCGAAAACTATGTACTAAAAACAGACAACAACTTTGTCACAAAACGATCCCCGTTAACACTGATCTGCGAAAATGACTAAAAAGGCTGTATTATGCATTTCAGGCCAGTAGATGTCACTTTGTCAAGAAACACCATGCAAAAACGTAATATGCATGTGTAAACATGGAACACGCATGTGCATGGTGTCACAAATTAAAATTTTTGTAGTTTACACAGAAGCGGTAAAGGCATAGTTTTCAAAACCTTTAAAACCCATTTCTAAATCCTTTCACTTTAAAACCTGTTTTCAAAAGCTTGCATTTTCAGGGCCCCAAAACTGTGTTGTTGTGTAAATGAATGGCCAAAGCGCATAAAAAGTTTTGGTAACAGTTTAGTTTAATTCTTACTATTAACTAGTTGCTTATTAGCATGCATATTTCTAGGATACTGTTTCTTAGTAGGCCTACTTCTAAAGCACATATTAATGTCTTATGCTGCATGAGCATATTCTATATAAACTACCTTACAAACTATTAATAAGCAGTAATTAGGAGTTTATTGTTAATAATTAGTTAATAGTAATTGAACCCTGATCTAAAGTGTAACCAAAGTTTTTTCAGTTGAAAATGGTGTTGTGTAAACATACCCTAAACCAAAACAAAACATACACGTTACAGTTACATTTAACATACAACAGTTAATTATTTGCATGAGATTAAATGTAGGTGATGGCATGGATAAGTACACAATTATCAAATACCGACTTCTGATTAAAAAAATATATATACAGTGAAGAAAATAAGTATTTGAACACCCTGCTATTTTGCAAGTTCTCCCACTTAGAAATCATGGAGGGGTCTGAAATTGTCATCGTAGGCACTGTGAGAGACATAATTAAAAAAAAAAATACAGAAATCACAATGTATGATTTGTTAACTATTTATTTGTAAGATACAGCTGCAAATAAGTATTTGAACACCTGAGAAAATCAATGTTAATATTTGGTACAGTAGCCTTTGTTTGCAATTACAGAGGTCAAACGTTTCCTGCAGTTTTTCACCAGGTTTGCACACACTGCAGGAGGGATTTTGGCCCACTACTCCACACAGATCTTCTCTAGATCAGTCAGGTTTCTGGGCTGTCGCTGAGAAACACAGAGTTTGAGCTCCCTCCAAAGATTCTCTATTGGGTTTAGGTCTGGAGACTGGCTAGGCCACGCCAGAACCTTGATATGCTTCTTACAGAGCCACTCCTTGGTTATCCTGGCTGTGTGCTTCAGGTCATTGTCATGTTGGAAGACCCAGCCTCGACCCATCTTCAATGCTCTAACTGAGGGAAGGAGGTTGTTCCCCAAAATCTCGCAATACATGGCCCCGGTCATCCTCTCCTTAATACAGTGCAGTCGCCCTGTCCCATGTGCAGAAAAACACCCCCAAAGCATGATGCTACCACCCCCATGCTTCACAGTAGGGATGGTGTTCTTGGGATGGTACTCATCATTCTTCTTCCTCCAAACACGGTTAGTGGAATTATGACCAAAAAGTTCTATTTTGGTCTCATCTGACCACATGACTTTCTCCCATGACTCCTCTGGATCATCCAAATGGTCATTGGCAAACTTTAGACGGGCCTTGACGTGCTGGTTTAAGCAGGGGAACCTTCCGTGCCATGCATGATTTCAAACCATGACGT
The DNA here is from genome assembly GCA_031834385.1 of Semotilus atromaculatus. Lineage (NCBI taxonomy): Eukaryota > Metazoa > Chordata > Actinopteri > Cypriniformes > Leuciscidae > Semotilus > Semotilus atromaculatus. Next base: position 21,038,774 of record JAULUF010000007.1, read on the forward strand.
CTTAGTGTATTACCAACAGTAACCTTGGAAACGGTGGTCCCAGCTCTTTTCAGGTCATTGACCAGCTCCTCTCGTGTAGTTCTGGGCTGATTTCTCACCTTTCTTAGGATCATTGAGACCCCACGAGGTGAGATCTTGCATGGAGCCCCAGTCCGAGGGAGATTGACATTGTCATGTTTAGCTTCTTCCATTTTCTAATGATTGCTCCAACAGTGGACCTTTTTTCGCCAAGCTGCTTGGCAATTTCCCCGTAGCCCTTTCCATCCTTGTGGAGGTATACAATTTTGTCTCTAGTGTCTTTGGACAGCTCTTTGGTCTTGGCCATGTTAGTAGTTGGATTCTTACTGATTGTATGGGGTGGACAGGGGTCTTTATGGAGCTAACGACCTCAAACAGGTGCATCTAATTTAGGATAATAAATGGAGTGAAGGTGGACATTTTAAAGGCAGACTAACAGGTCTTTGAGGGTCAGAATTCTAGCTGATAGACAGGTGTTCAAATACTTATTTGCAGCTGTATCTTACAAATAAATAGTTAAAAAATCATACATTGTGATTTCTGTATTTTTTTTTTTTTAGATTATGTCTCTCACAGTGGCACCTACGATGACAATTTCAGACCCCTTTCATGATTTTCCATGAAGTGGGAGAACTTGCAAAATAGCAGGGTGTTCAAATACTTATTTTCTTCACTGTATAATCTGTTAACCGATATACTACAGATATATTGTGCATTCCTACATATTTAATATCAGTTACAGCAGATTACATTTTTGGTTTAAGGGTTTTTCATCTCTCAATGGTTTTTTTTTTTTCATATCAAGATTCTGTAATTAGTGTCTGAATCAGTAGTTAGATGTTCTGGGATTCAGCAAATGCACATTAAATACTTCAGCATCTTCATTCAGAACCTTTCAGATGAGTGTTCTGGAGTTGGTGTTCTGTACTTAAAAGGGCAGAAAGAAAATAACAGTCTTTTCCAGAACAGTTCTGGAATGGCACCAGGGAATGTAAACTAGCACTCAGGCCTTGGTTCCTTCTCTTACTCCTCTTCCCCTCAGCCTCCTCTCTGACAGAGGACTGTTTGTAGTCTGTTTCCACTCGATTAGCAGGCCACTGTTTTGTGCCAATATTATTAGCTCCAGGCCCCTTCTGGGCCTCCTGTCAAGATTGAGGCTGGTTTCAAGACTGGAAGTTGAGTTTTGTTTTTGGTTTGTGCTTAAGTCATTCTGTTATTCTGGGCTAGGTATAATTTTGAACCTCCTTCAAGAAGACTGAATTAGAGATCATTCTACTCAAAGAGGAGAAGTCTCAGAACGTTTGATTAGTGATGTATTTTAGCAAGGTTATATAAGACGAGGTCTTAGGCTATATCTCTACCAATTTTGATACCACAAATATGCTGTTGAATGGATTATATAAAAAGCTACATAAAACTATACATATTAAATTTAAATGTTGCATGTCGCCTTCAAGTATTTTTTCTATTATTTATTATTTTTGACTAGGGTTGGGAATCGAAAGGCAGTTCTTATTCAGAACTGATTCCAATTTTTAACATGACCTGTCAGCCAGACAGCACTTGGATAGCAAATCGAGTCTGGATTCAGTACTACAAATATGCCAGAATGTCATATTGCCAGAATGTTTTATTGCTAAAGCACCAGTACATTTGATGTCCCATACAAACTTTATAGTACTAATTGTGTTAAATAAAGGATTTTCGTAGTATGGTAATAACAAACACTCAAACAACAAAACAGGATAACACTCCAGATTTGCATAGTGATCATGTCCATATTTTTGAGCATGACAATAATGAGGTGCTTTAAAATAATGCATTCTTTTTAGTCCGTCCTTTTAATCATTTATATCCGTAGGGATGCTTTGCTCATATTTATGTATGCTTTCATGCATAAACACATTTTTTCACGTCAAAAAAATATGTACAAGACCTAAATTAATTACGCTATTGGAATATATAATTTTATTTGTTACTTCAGCAAATGTCAGGTCAGCTTGCTACAAAATTATGGTATGAATATTCATTATACTTGTTTAGTGTAGTTGTATTTGCAGAGAAATAAATCATGGCTTTTGCTGAAAATGCTTCTCTTGCTTTCATTTACAGGTTACTGAACAGAAAACCAAAGGTAAGTACATATTTCTCATATGTATATTTTTCTTTAAGTACATATCTTTGAAAATAAAATGTAATAATTCAACAGAATAGTAATGTAATTCAGCTAATATTTAATGCGATTCGTGTGTAGTAAGGTCAGCAAATATGGAGATCTTCCTCATTAGTCTGAAGATAGCTTTTGTCGCTCTGATTTTATGCCAGTGCGGGGTAATGCTTGGTGACACATGCATTATTTCATTAGCTTATGTTCACTGGGGTGTGAGGAAACCCAGACGGGTAATACCGGGATGGAAGATATTCCTCAGCATCAACGGCTTGCAGAATTTAATTTATGGACTGGTTATTAAGTTATTTTTTCTGTACAGTCTTTCTTGTTTTTCAATTGTTTCTTGCTTAGTGCCAACTTTAGTAATATAGCATTAGTAATATTTTTGCAGGCAAAATGGTCCATTGTCTCCACTTGTCCGCATCTTTACTTTGATAGTCCCAAAGTTCTGAGCTGGTCTTGGATGGTAATATTGGATGGTAATCTATGGCATTGGATGGTAATGCTGTCTTGACAACATTAGAAGTATTTTAACCACATAAAACTGTTTTGTGACTATTGCTGTTGTAAATATAGGTGCACTCCAGATGTAACCGATGATGGACATTCATGAAGTGTTACTCATTGTGTCTAGGGATGGATAAACATCCTCCCTTTGTGATGTGTGAATGTTTCATGTGTTCGCACTTACAGATTTTGGATATTTGGTGTGCCTTTCACAGTGCTGGTATGAAAATTCAGCCTTGTCTGCATTGTTCTCCTAACAGTGATCTGTTTGCTTCATGCATATTTACGTGAATGTTGAAGATGCTTAATTAACTCTGTTAGAGATGGGTTAACAGACTAAAAATAAATACAAATTGTCATCGGGGGTTGCTATTGTTTTACATGTTGAGGAAGTGAAGGAAGATTCGGCTGAGATCAGGATATTGAGATGAGAAACAGAAGCCATCTTCAACTCTCCTCAGTGATTTCTGTTGGCACCAGCATGTTTGAGCTATGCCTGTGCTTTTAAACATTCAGAACGATTTACAAAGGTGCATCTACTTGAAATATGGAAATTCATTTACTGCGTAATTAAAAGTGGCTTTTTGCAAAGGTCACCAATTTCTTAGTGCAGCACAGCAAGGCCAAAATAATACAGAGTTCAGACTGAGGCATTTTCTGCCCCAATTATGCCCAGCTGGGGTGGAAATTTCCTGCAGCCAGTTGACTTTTTACTGGGTAATAGCAAAATTAAATGCATGACCGTCACCCCCCGAAGTTCATAGCGATTTCTCTTAGTAGCAAAACAGTGACTATTACAGTGTCACAAATGATAGCAGCATCAATTCTCTGCCTGATAAACTGTAATTCTTGATGCAATTAATTTACAATCTCATATCCAATTAATTGCATCAACACTCAACCATAAGGCTGATTTTTATGAATTGCGATCTACAGTAATTAGCGGCTAATTTGCCTAAGCAGAAAGGAAGGACGGTCTTCAAATGTGACATTCATAAATACTCATTAATCATGGAAGTTTAGACTAGCCTATAATGTTGATTTATTCAGTTTAGAGGACTTTATTTATCATATTTAATTGTACTGTCGTGCATATCAACATTGCAACTGGTAATGAATGAATTCAAACCCCTGATCCAGAAATGACTATATGATTATGCAAATTAACAAAGGCCATGCTCATTTGCATCACCCTCAAGAGTCCATGTCAGCTTAATGATTATATATTTAGAATATAAAAATATATAGTAATATATAATAAATATGTAATATAAATGTACATTAAAAGGAAATGTATGTGAAAAATGTACATTAAAATGAAAGTGTCAGAAATGCTCTTAGTTTTAGAGCAGTGGCATTCAAATTGCGGACCATGCATGTCCATGTCCGCGGGACATAATTGCACCATTTTTACCGTTTCTTCAGTTTAAAGTGAGCAGCAAGTCAAAACAATGGAGCGGTTCACACCAAAGGTGCTCAGGGCCATCGGGGGATTGATATTTCACGTTACATTCTCTGATATTTTTATCTAGAGCCAAACTTGCTTCATTCAAGCTTTTTCGCTCCATGCACGATGCTTCTCTCTCCTGCTAAAGACTTAAAGCGCTACATTAAGAGCTGCAGATGACGCATTTATTTTAATAACAGTAGCAGGAACACGGCAAGCAGAAAAATAGATACTTTTGCTAAACACTGCAGAAAACAAGAGGGCAGCAAATATGCCTTCAGTTATTCTTACAGATGACTCCGATCTATCCGTTTATCTAAACCAGGTTTGTGACCAGTTAACACATAGCGACTTTAGATGTTTTGTTTTTTCCCATACATTTAGCATTATTTATCAGCATATTAAGAACATTTCATAATGAACAATGTTATTATATGATAATTTGGAAAATTAATTAGAGATGTCAAGTGAAGACAAAAAACTCTGAAATTACTAGTTAACTTTGTTTTGTGCTCATGATGAGAGTTTTGATTCTTAGATTATGTATTTTTTTTGGTTTTTAGTAGTTTATTACTTTGTGCAAAATATAAGAATGGTCCATACTTTTAAGAGGTAAACCCTGTCTCGAGGCTTATAAAAACACGCTGTAAATGGATATATTTGACATTCTATTTGACATTCTCTCACTCTTGTGAGTGTAATCACAAATATGCGCTGGAGCATTTGCCAAATCTGTTTCGCCAATATATTATTTCATTTTAAACGGAGAGTTTTCGGCCCCAGTAAAATAGGGAAATAGCTCTAGAGGAGAATGAGGCTTCCTCATATTACCCGCCCTCATATCTTTTAATGCTCTGAGTTGTTAGGTTTCACTGTGCAGTGTGGTGAAAGGATTTTGGAAGTGTTTTTTTTATTAATTTTTTTACTGTAAACCTTCCCCTTGTTCTGGGGGGTATGTGGGATTGACTCTCTTTTGGAACCTGTATCTAGCGGCCAGTCAATGAATTGCAGTTTAAGTCACTTCCGTGTTGGATTCAATAGAGAGACCGGAAGTTTGCTGCTTGCCAAATATCAGTAAATCGACTAGCGCAAACCTTAGTGAATCTCCTTGCATGATTCATTTAAATACTCTCCTCCCATAAGTTTTGCGTCTGAAGGGAAACTCCTACAAATGCATATATAATAAAGTCAGCCACAAAAAACATCCACGCCTGCTCAGCTCAAATTTTTTGCACTTGCGCGTGCCGAGGATTGAAGCGCCTTTCAGACACGGAATGCGCGGCGGCGCTACGCTGTGAAACCCAATCATTTCAAGGACTTCCAAAGATACATAACAGCTACAAGTGTATGCAAGTCTATGCAAGCATTATATACAGGATTCACCCTATTATATCGACACAAATTGATAAGTCAAACAGACATCCACACATAGTTTTCTAAATAGGCTGTCTTTGAGTTCTCTTGAACAAGGGTTAAATTACTCGTCAGGCTACAGAAGAATAGCACAATTCCTCCATTTAATTAGACCTAAGACATCGACAGTCACGCAGACCTAACCCAGCCACAACACAGAATTGGGAATAAAATGCCTTACCTTAACACAGAATGGATTTCAAGGACTTCGCGCGCAGATCAATGGCCTCCAACGTATTTTATACGAATCTTTGAGTTAACGTACTAAACATGAGTGATATTTGCACCGCAGCGCCACCATACCTTGATGCTCATGACAAGAATAGCATGTATAGTTATCTTTATTGAAGTGAATTAGGTTTAATCGCCGTCATGCATTAATGAATGATATTTTACACATAATACTCTAATGTGATCACATTACACAAAACTGAAATTGCATGTCAAAATAAAACATTGTCAATATTTTTTGGGACCCCCCAAAATTTCACGAATCACGTTTTCAGGGGAGCCCATGTCTTATTAAGGGGAGCCGAGCTCCCCCTAGCTCCCCCGTAGTTCGCACCCTGCCTGTCAAACACAGCGATAGGGACATCGATCTCTCTTTTTCTTTCTGACAATGAGATTAGCTAATTAGTTGCGTTTTAGCACAGGCGTTCTGTCAGTAGATGCCAGCAAAAGCTAGGACTGATCACGGCAATGTTACTAGCTCCCCAACCAAGCATCGATCCCGGTGTTGTACCGATTTCCGACTCCCGGACAAATCACACTCCCCTTCGCGTGCGCGCGCCTCCCACATTAACATTTTTCACACAGCAAGCACCCAGATCCTGCATGAAAGCTTTGTCTACACTTAAATTATTTTCGTGTTTGCGTTCACACAAAAGGCGTTCTGGCAATTTCCCGGGATCAACGCGCTGTGTGAAGGGGGCTTACGGGTTGCTACTCCCTCTTATGACGTCATCACCCAGCAACTGTAAAAAAACGCTACCTTTGAAGAAACCCCAATAAATGTTTTAATTAATGCATTTTAAGACAGAAATTTTTATATATATACACATTGAGCACTTTAATTTACACATTAATTGGTTGTGGTGGTTAACCTGCAATTTACACTTTAAACAGACCTGATTGATTTGCCGTAGAACAGTTAGGGCATTCCTGTCAACACTCCCATTTTTCCCGGGTTTCTCCCGTTTTTTAGCCCTATCTATGTGGTGTGACAAACTCAGAACACATTTAATATCACTTTACACCGACTTTAAGTCCTGAGTTTGGTTCTGTTCTTCATCCGATCTTATCTTAGTTTATACAAGATGATTTGGCCCAGAACTAGAAACCACTAGATTATCTAGACTGATAAAAAAAAAAAAAGAATTTAGCTTTAATTATCAACAAATCTTTCTGCAATGGGAACGTCCAATATTGCATAGCACAATTTCGGTGGAAAAGTTGTATCAGTGTTTGAATCCTGGTCTTCAGGTACAAATGAATTTTTTGACATTATCCTGCTTTTCAAAGCTTGCAGTTTACAGATCTTCTAATTTCAGGCTTGACTAAGCTTAAGTAAGCAGAGCAAATCAAATGTTGCCCAAAGTGTATTTTTGATAAATGTTTCATTATACAGAACCTCCTATCCTCTCCACAGACAGACTATAATGTACTTTGTCAGCAGTTCTCATGCCTCTGCGTCTTTTTTTCTTTGCATCAATAAACGAGTATCATCCCAAGACAAATGCAAATGAAATTTGTATTTAGATAGGGGGTATATAACGTGTACATAATTGAGAAATATTTACTGTTATTAATATACAGTTATTAACATTAAAATTACTGATCTAAAGGGAAGCGGAATTGGTTCATTACTGTTTTGTTAATAAAATAAACATGCAGAGATGCATGCAAGAAAAATAATTCTATTTTAAAATATTCTCATATTTTAGTTCACAATACTATCTATATTCTTACTGTATGCCAAGAATCAGTATTTTTTTTTATTTAATTGTACTCTTTTAAGTTAGGCTGTTCTAATAATGTAATTACGCAAGAATCCAATCAAATACAGATGCAAACAAGTTAATCAAGTTAATTCAAGATTGATATATATATATATATATATATTATATTGTATTGTCCCTGATGATTTCCACCCTTATACAGTAATTCATTATTTATTTATTTTTATTTTAGATTTATTGAGGGTTCAGTTTTTTCTCCAGCTGCATTTTAAAGAGAAGATGTCAGTGGTGGCAGATTTGTTCTGGGATTAAGAACCGTAGTACATGTGTGCATACATATGTACATTTATAAGTAAGAGAAATGTTGTTGTACAAGTAGATACAGAATAACGAACAACCAAAGGTTGACACAGGCAGGAAGAGATGGAATGAGAGAGGCCCCATAGCAAATTGCCTGTCTGAGATTGCCAGTGTGAAAAGCTTGTGGTCCCAGTGTCCATCTGCTTCCTGTAATGAATTCACAAGCACTTTGAACAATAGGGACAATAAACGAGCCGTACGGGCTGTGGGGGATGGAGGAGAGAATGAAGAGAGGGAAAGGGTAGAGGAGGAGGGGAAATATGCGAAGGAGAAGGGCACAGGAGAGAGAGAGGCAGGCAGAGACTGCATCCTGATTGGCTGGAAGCGTGGTCGATGGATAGGCACGCTGACCAGAATGTAATCATAGATGTGCGTCACCAGCTTCAGGCAGCAGCCAGCAGCTCTGTTTTCAAATGACTCCAGGGGATCTCTGTATTCAATTTACAACTGAAAACCTTAAGAGTTCTTTGCTCAATTAGTGCGCATCTCCTGATCCCACACGATAACTGTGAATTCTGCTCGAGGATTTTGTTTTATGTGCAAAGAGATCTGCACGAGGCAATTTGATCAGGTTTCATTTTTGCCATTGTGTGAAATTCCAGTCCATTATTTCTTAAGGCAAATCTGCCGTTCAGGCAGTTATAAATGGCTCATCTCAGCATGAAGCTTTTCTTCGAACTGTGTCTATCTTTAACCCAAATCCTTGGGTGAGTTACAGTAACTCTGCCTAGAGCTGCTCAGTGTGTGAGCCTGATGTTAATCCTGCTCTTTTCTCCTGAGCATTGTGTGTAAACTTCTCAAAGAGCCAGCCCCAGATGGCCCTCCTGTGAAGAGTTTACCCAGGAAATCATTCTGAGGCTAAGGCTGACAAAAAGGACTTGATATCGTTGATAGTCTTTCCATATATTTTTTGTGCAGTAATGTGATGCACAGCACCAGCTACTCTGGATGTCTTTTACAGTCGTAGACATTCCTTTTTTGCATTTTTTTTGCCCAAGCGGCAACCTTCCTGTCTCTTGAAATCAACACGCAAGTGACTTAAACTGCAATTCATCGACTGGCCGCTAGAGACTGGTTGCAAAAGAGAGTCAATATACCCCATATACCCCTCATGTTAAAATGCCCAACTTTACAGCAAAAAAAAAAGTTTTTTACAGCCTGGTGCAAAAAGTGATTTTGATCTATATAGCTAATTTTGCCCTTCATAACAACTGTAAGGAGGATGATTTTTTTATAACTCATCCGTTTAAAGTATATTAAGCCTTAAATTTCTGCATTATTAAGGGCGTGGCCACTTGAGTGACAGGTGCATTGCTGTCACAGACACTACGTCCAATGTTTTTGTTACAGTCTATCATTTTGCATCATATTCTTTAAGGTTCAGTGGCCTTTAGTGATTTGTGGTCAGAGGTCAAGAATTACACTTCATTATTTATTAATTAATTCATTTATTAAATTCATTGTAAACAGTATTGAGGAGATCATCTGTCTGAATGTGGAATCCAGTGGCAGATGTTTATTTATTTGTTTTTTTATATATATATTTTATACAGTATGTAGGTTTTTGCTATTTAGTCTTAAAAATATATATTCAACATGGATTTGGTCTCACCCCACTAATCTACATAAATGACTGGATTGCTCATTGCGTTCTAATCTGCCAGTAGGCGGTGAAGCCACCGGAAGCGTCCAAGTTCTTGCAATTTCCTACCGACAGAGGACATCATTGACTTACAGCCAAAACATTGACCTCAAATCACCTGATCTGCAGCATTTCAGTCGCACATGGATAGTTTTTATGTACCGGTATGTAGATTAATTGATATTAATAACGTAATCTGTAATGTTTATGATCTTTTCATAGATTTCATAGAATCTTGTTAAATAGATTTATTCTTGTACATAAATATGCAGGAAATATTAGGAATAAACATATATCTAGGATTATTAGCAGAAATTGATTTGAATATACATTAAATATAACTGTCCTGATGTGGGTTTTGTGTCTTGTTTTGTCATGTTCAGTGGTTCCCTGTCTTGTCTATTAGTTATCCCAGGTGTTTCTGATTTCCCACGCCCCCTTGTTATTCTGTTAGCTCGTTTGTACTTGATTATTTAAGCCCTGTGTTTCTGCCCTGTCTTTGTGAGTTGTTGTATGTTTCAGGATTAACGTGAGTGTTGGTTGTTCCCAGTGTAAAGATTCCTGTTCCAAGTTCTGAGTCTCAGTTTGAGTTTATAGTTTGTTTAAATAAAGCGTGTACATTGCGTTTGGATCCAGGCGCCTCTCTGCCTTCACCGCATCACGTTACAATAACATTACATAATAATTCCCATTTACTAAATTGCACTATATTATATAAAAAAGTTTAACCATTTATCATCTTGCTCAGAGCGACAAAATGCTTGGAAATAAAGCTCCATGTCTTTAAATCCATACACAGTCAGCGTAATTTTTATGAATAAGTTGTGAAGCGTGTATATTTCCTGATGTCTTTTGTTGAACATCCACTTCAGACTGCATGAACCGAGTGATATTTGTATATATTGTAGAACTAAGTATTCATTTAACCAACATTTAAGTCATTATCTTTACTGCTTCGAAATACATGGTGTTAACGAAAACACTGTTGAATCATCCACACTTACTGTACGAATAAAGCCGTATTATACTGTTTACATAATTACATAACCAGTAAATAACTGTACATGGCACATGCCTTACAAAGCATAGCCTAAATCTGTAAAATTTCATAAGAATCATTGTGACTTTTGTAATGCTGAGGTGTCTCATCCATCAGCTGGTCTGATATTTGCTATTGTAATGAGGATGAACGTAACTTTTAATAAGCAGGAAAAATTTCCGTCTTTAAACAAATAACCAATCAATGTTTAGGACATTTGTGCTTTAAGAATGTACAGAGAGACCTTTTAGGTAATGTTTTCTCATTAAAATCAGATGATCTCCTTTTAATTCAATAGAATGTGAGGGAATTATAGAGAATACCAATGTAGCGGCACAATGACTTCACTTTTTTTATGTCATGATGAGAAACCCAGTCATTTATATAGATCAGTGTCTCATAAAATGTACCATAATTCACTCTCCCTCATGTCACTACAAACCTGTACGACTTTCTTTCTTCTTTGGATCAGTAAAAGAAAAAGTACTCATGTACTCAGTTTTCAAGCTTCAAAAGAAAAAAGGTGCAATAAATGTTCATGTGATTTCCCAGCAGTAGATTTCAAGACTTCAGAAGCCATTGATAGATCTGTGTGACAAACAAACTGAAATGTAAGCGATTATTCACCATTCCAGTACATTAAAGGAATGTTTCACCCAAAAATGAAAATTCTCACAAAACCACATTGACTTACAGTATCAATGGACAATCTATATGGACAGAATCAGCTCACACACACACACACACACACACATACAAACACGCACACAAATCAGCAAAAAAACTAAACACAAAAAAACAGTTAGTTATTGATGACAGAATTTTCATTTTAGGGTGAACTATCCCTTTTCAATTGCTGCACCGAGATCATTGAGTCAGCCAGTTGAAATTAACTTTTTCATTAATGAACATTTGAAAAGTCAGATAGTGTAACTTGTTGTGGATGCGCTCTTTCCAACAATGCGCTTAAACACAGCAACTAAACCCAATGAATTCACAAAGATTTATTACAATAGTGTACTCATTATAATGTTATGTAATTTGACATCTCAATCATAATTATTAATGTCATGCAATGCTGTTTAAGCTGCATGCACTGAAGCTAAAGATGATCACCAGTAAGTGATTTACTACCGCGTTAATTAACTTAACCAAACACATCCTACTGTATATGAGAAAAATCAGATGTGTATATACACACAATAAATATAATAAACTTACAATTTTGGATATTCTTATCCTGTAACAATGCGCTAAAACACAGGCATACAAAGAATTCATAACATTCTTTTAGAGTTAATTTCATTATCATTTTATGTAGCCTATATGACAGAGTTGCTCTACACGTTGCATTTAACTGTATTTTCCTTTTCAAAGTGATTCTAATCATATTTCAAGCAATTCAAAACCATCATGGCGAACAGTGTGCATCTGAAGTGTCTCAGCTGAAGGACATAATCCATTATTTACCGGCTTTAATATATCTGCCTAATTTTCTTAGCGGTGCAATAACAATAACTTTGAAAATGAACATATCGCCGATATGGGGGCTGATTTATTGTGCATTCCTATGAATATTTTAGACTTACTGTAGTGAATCGGGACAAGGCAAAATATGGTTTTCAAAATGGATTTTTTAATGTACTTACTTAATAATTAGTTTTTATCCAGTGAATCTTCTGTAGTGCAGCTTTAAAATCTGACAAAGACTATTAATAAGATGTTTCCAGTTTTATTGTATTCAAGCTTGTTAACTGTCAGTGTCACCCAATTGGCACCCTTTTTTATATTCACGCATCTTATATTTTACTAATCATCATAAATTAGGTATCACATTGTGTTACCATGGAAACTGTAAAAACTTTTTTCAACTTTTTTATCTCCTTTTTTATGATATCACCTTAAAATTAAAAATATAACTGGTAAGACATGTATTAGATTTTATAGCAATTTTAGTTCACATTATTTTGTAAAAAAAAATGTTTTGTATAAAATAAAAATGTTAAGTTCTATACAATTGCTTTACAGTAAACTTAAACTTCTTTAACTTTTTTACATTTTCATTTTTTTAAGTGCTTTTTCTGCAATAATCTCCTGAGTGTCTTCTTTAAAAAAGACCGACCTCATGCCTGTATTACAAAGCGTTTATGAATTACAACCATTTAATTACAACCACTGATCTATGCTCAAAAAGGGGGAGACAGTTAACAGGTTAATACATTACCACTTATTTTATCACTTCATTTCTATCAATTTAAACTTCGTCTTTATATTTCCCCATCTCTTGCAGTGCCAGACTCCGTTAAACCCAATCTCAGCATCCCTTCAAGTCCCATTCTGACCCTGAACCTGCCTGTACCCTCTGCCTCCACCACCAGCAATGGCAAGCGTAACCCTAGTAATGCCCTACAACAGCAGTTACCTCCATTGCAGCAGTCCAGTCCTCGATATGTGCACAAAGAGGTTCCTCCACGCTTCCGACAGCAGGAGCAGAGGCAGCTATTGAAGAGGGGTCAACCTTTACCTACAGCCGCTCTGAACCCGACCTCTGCTTGCACTCAGACCTGGGTCATCTCCCCTCCTGGGACTCCCACCAGCAAACGGCACACGGGTGAGAATCATGTTTTGTTTTTGATGGAGAGACTTTTTATTTTTGACAGGCTTTTCACTTGACCAATATCAGGTACGATTAGAGATGCATTGTGGTGATTTTTTTGTCATTGGTTGTCTTACTTGGTAGAAATTTTCTTCCTCCTCATGGCCCAGCTGGAACGTAGAAGTCCACAGGGACTATGATTTAAATGACGGGATTGTGCCTCCCACCCTGCTATGCCTTAACAAAGCCTGGCATTGACCTCTTAAGTGTCATTCTAAGCCTGAGGTCATGGGAGCGGCAAGGTTGTGGGACTCTGTCTCTAGTGTTTTTTTTCCAATTATTGTTTACTGACCCCCTCCTCTACTGGTTGATGCCTGAGAGTGTTTGCGATTCATTCCAATCTGGTTTAACGGCAGGTGGAAGAGCAGTGCTTGAGCAGAAGGGACTCAGCATCCCTGGGAACATGGGCTCACCAGCTGTTTCATGGCTCCTAATGGCTTTGTCAACTCGTGGATCATTATTGTCTTCACTGTTTCATATTTGATTTTCTGCTTATAAATATTTTAAATATGTATTTCTGGGATTCAAATGCCATTAAAAATCAGCAGAGAACAAGGTTTATTTGTTTGAAATTGGTCTTTTTAAACTGATTTAATATTGGGTTGTGCAAAACTGCTTATTTTCATAATTGACCTCTTAAATGGTTTTACTTGAACAACTAGAAATTGGTCTGTATAGTTTCAGCTTTACCTTACTCTGATCGGACACATTGCGTTGGAGCATTTACAAGCAAGTATCTTGCATCAGGTTCTTAGAAGTTCTTTTTTATTTTTCACATGTCATTTTAATTGAACAAAGCCACCTTCCTGTAGCTTAAACAGAGGAGCATAGTGCTAGCATTGCAAAGATGTTGGGTTAGATTCCTAGGGAAAGCAAGAACTGATTAAATGTGTATCTTGAATGCAATGTAAGTTGCTTTGGATAAAAGCATCTGCCAAATTCAGAAATGTAAATGTCATAACTGGACACTAAAGATGTCAACTATCAAATATGTTTTGCTGAATGTCATTAGCTATACTAGTGTGTTTTCAAAGGGATGGATTTAAAATCTTACAGAGAGGTTTTTACTGTGCAAACATACTAACAACTGAAATGGCACCTTAATTAAAGCACCACTACCACCACCACAAACAAAACTATTATTTATTTATTTTTAATCTAGATGAACTACTTGAGAGTAGCTTGAGTTTAAGAATAAAATACAATAGTGTATGCTCGGAAATACTGACACACTATATATATATATATATCTCAGGCCTAGCGAGGCAGGTATAAAGGCAAGGACATGCTGAAATTGATGCTTAAGTTATGTTACAGATATGATCTCTTCCATGTCAAAACTAGAGGTGGTCTCGTCTCACATGCCAGCCCCCTCTGTTGCTTCATTAGCACAGTGTCTCCCCAGCTGATACCCGTCTCTCTCTCTCTCTCTCTCTCTCTCTCTCTCTCTCTCTCTCTCTCTCTCAGCACCCTTCTAAGAGAACACTGTGATCTGATCAAGTGGAAAACATGACTGATGAGCATTTTAAACACGTTTGCAATTTTACTCTTGGGAAGAAGTGAGTCCTTTGTGCTTTTGTCTGAAAATAACTTTTTCATACTAATTCTGTTCTCTGGATCGGTCTTATACGTCACTGAGACTTTGCTTAGAGAAAGTCTGGCACTGGAAAGCTGTAATTATTGACTATTAAAGCAAATGTAAGAAAATCTAAGTTTGTAGGTAAACTTTTATGTTTTTTTTCTTCCTCTGGGTCTGGTGTTATTTTCCAAAGTCTGGAAATTCTCCTTTCTGGGCTTTCACCAGGATGAAAGACTCTTAGACACAGCAGTTGCAGACATTTGTTGGCATCAGTAAAATAATACGGAATAACGAATAGTCACAGCATTTATCTCGCTGGCTTTTTGAGACTAGTTATGTGGAGCCACTCTTTAGGTGTACAAAGTCCCATTTCCTGCCTTTTCTGTTTTGTTTTGTTTTGTCCAGGATGTTTGAGTAACAAGGTAAAGGGAATAAGCCACTGCCTTATGTGTTATGAATTAATCATGCAGTCTTTATTTTCTCTCTCTTTTCTCTCCGTGGGGAGTGAATGTGACTAATAGTGAGAGCAAACAGAGGACGGTGTGTGAGAAGAAAGTGAAAAAGGGAATTAAAGCAAGTGAGACAGAATTGTAGACAGCAGCCTTGTTCTCTTGGCTGCATTTCAGCTCTGATAAAATGGCGTCCCTGAGAGTGCCTGTCTGCAGGAGAATGGGTTCCTGGATTACCTGAACTTTTTTAGTGTGTCTTTTTTTTTCTTTGACACGCTTTTTCTCTTTTCTCTGTTTTTGACATTTTGTGCAGCAAGCATTAGCATTTTTGCAGTAGTAACAGTAGGAACTTACTGGTATCATTACAGAATTTGTGTTATAGTTTCTCATTAAATCTAATGGTCTAACATTTATTTATATGTGACTTAAACTCCCTGTTAATCTGTATTTCACAACTACCTAAAATATCAGGTTATTCATACATTTAAACTCAATTGTTTCTTCTTTGATAATACTAAATCAAGCAATCTTTTAAACGTTTTAAAACTTTTAAACTGATAGTATGCCTTGTTAATTTATTATACAGATAACAGCGCCTTCTTTTGCATGTAATGTAACAAATACATCTTAATTTTCAATTAGTCCTATTATATTAGGCTTTGTATGTTTTGTTATATATATATATATATATATATATATATATATATATATATATATATATATATATATATATATATATATATATATATATATATATAGTGTGTGTGTGTGTTCCATGATTGTGCACTCATATTAATATGAATTGGAGCAAGTAATATGGCGGAAAAAGTCACGCCTTCTAAATAAAAGAGCCATTCGCCAATTGGTAAAGTCATCGCGTCACTGCAGCTGCCGTTAGAAACTTCAGTTGCCATAGAAACATTCAGTGTACTAATTCGCAAAGACTGCACATGCACATTGACTGGTCCAGCCTGAAATATAAGCTTTTTAACGTTTTAAGCAGTTTTTGAGATTTTAGGATTTCCACATTATAGTAAATAGGACTTAGTCTTGAATGGTCTGGATAGCCTCAGATTGAACAGACTTTCCTTGAAAGGGACTTTGATGCATGGTGCAGAAATGCACTGTAGTCTGATAGCCCTGTGTGATAAGACTGCCTGGAAAGAGGAGATAAGTGTTCTAGATGGAAGAACCGTGTTCTGAGGGGATGGGCACTATCGTGGCCAGGCGGTATCATAAGCCGCTCATTAATTTGAGCTGACACAAATGGATTCCTTCTATTTGACAGACAATCTTCCTCACATTTAATCAGCAACTGGTTAGTTCATTGTCTAAATGAAGTGACCCAGTTCAGGCAAACACTAAAGGAAAGTGGAAAGACTTGTACAATGATGTAAAATGTGCAAAATAATACACTAGATGCTTAAGAAAGCACCAACTGGATCAAGAAAATTTATAGAATTTTTTTTTAGTTTTAGTTTTATATATTTTTCTTGAGGTTCACTTATAATATTAAAGGATTAGTTAACTTTTAAAAAAAACTTTTACTGATAATTTACTCACCCCCATGTCATCCAAGATGTCCATGTCTTTCTTTCTTCGGTCGAAAAGAAATTAAGGTTTTTGATGAGAACATTCCAGGATTTTTCTCCATATAATGGACTTCAATGGACCCCAAATGGTTCAAGGTCCAAATGACAGTTTCAGTGCAGCTTCAAAGGGCTTTAAACGATACCAGACGATGAATAAGGGTCTTATCTAGCGAAACGATCGGTCATTTAAAAAAAAAAAAAGTTTACGTTTTATAAGCACAAATGCTCGCCTTGCTCTGTTCTGTTATGCGCATTCGTGACGTCACGTAATACGCAATTACGTTGAAAAGGTCACGCTTCTGTCCTGACGAAAATTTTCTTTTAGCCTTTTTAATATTAACACCCAGGATACACTGAGGAAATGGGCATTTTAAACGATAAACTGACACAAAGACATTTGAATATGTGTATATGGTCCTCCTTCCTCACATTTGTAAACACTGACTCGGTACGAGCAAGGCGAGCATTTGTGCTTATAAAACTGTAACTTTTTTTTTTTTTAAATGACCGATCGTTTCGCTAGATAAGACCCTTATCCATCGTCTTATTCATGTGAGTCATTTATCCCACAGGTATAATAGCATCAGCTTATTATATTTGTATATTCAGTGTTTCCGCTACATTAATTCCGCCGTGGCGGGCCGCCACACCTAAAATCATCCCGCCACGGCTGCAGCTTCTCAGTGAGGTCCGATATTGTACTATTTGTTAAGCCCCACTAAAGGCATAAAAAACATTGTAAAGCACAATTTAGTTTTCGCACTATATTCCAAGACTTCTAAAGTCATGAATAGCATAATGTGAGGTAAAAATGAATATTTAAGTCGTTAGTTAAAGTTAATGGAAACTCATCTCTCCTCAGTCATTCAGCATTCAAATGCGCGTCGCGTTCGGTTACCACAGTAACACACGACGACACTCTCTTCAAGATCAATGTTCCCACTATTATACTTTATTTGTAGATAAAGGTCTATGGTTTTGCATAAAATGACTATCTTGCTTGAGTTTATTGCGCTTTCTAAATCATATTCCTTTCTCCCGGGTGTCTGTTAGATTACAGCACTGGAGTAGAGCGCTATGAATTGTTCTTCATGCGCACTGTAACTGAAATTTAAAACTGTAAAAAAATAAAAAGGCTCAATAAACTGTTGCATAGATAGAATACACTAAGCATAGATAGATATACATTTCTTCTCTTCGCGTTGTGCTTTGAACTTTTCAATGCGCTGTGACTTTGTGTTGCTTCAAGTGCATCATTCTGCGCACGAGATGCGCATAATCGCTTTGCCGCTCTTGGAGCCTTCCATGTATAATGCTGCTTAAAGGGATAGTTCACCCAAAAATGAAATTTCTGTCATAATTTACTCACCCTCAAGTTGTTTCAAACCTGTATGAGTTTCTTTCTTCTGTTGAACACAAAAGAAGATATTTTGAAGAATGTTGGTGACCAGACAGTTGCTGGACCCCATTGACTTCCATAGTATCTTTTTTTTCCTTCTATGGAAGTCAATGGGGTCCAGCAACTGTCTGCTCACCAACATTCTTCAAAATATCTTCTTTTGTGTTCAGCAGAAGAAAGAAACTCATACAGGTTTGAAACAACTTGAGGGTGAGTAAATTATGACAGAAATTTCATTTTTGGGTGAACTATCCCTTTAAGGGGAGATTTTAATACCTGGGGCAAGGGGGCGTGGCCCATGGGAATATGGCCTCATGGGCCACACCCCCTCCCCCTGGGGGAATGGGCCTGCCACCACAGTTGGAAAAAATCCTAGAGGAAACACTGATATTATGTTGTGTGTATGTAATGTGTATCTTTGTTCTTATTTTTTTAATAACAAGGAAATTAATGACAAAGGTTAGGCCACTTTGGCCTAAATGTATGCCATTATTTTCTATTTTCTATTTTGTTTCCTTGTAAGGCTTTGTTTTTTAAATGGGGACATTAGTTTGGCTGTAATGCTCTGTCACTTGCAAAATTGTAAAACCAACACGAAAAAGAATTATAATAAAATCGTGAATCGTGATTTTCCTAAAAAAAAATGTTATTTTTGCAATATCGCCCACCCCTAGCCAACGTCATTGCATAGGAAAAATATTAACGCCCCTTCTCAACCGTAATTTACAGGTAAAGCATTCTGAAATTGTTTTCTTGTGGTTTGCGATGTAGCTGCCGTCAGATACAATACAATTGGCTGCTTTATTTTTCAACAATTTTTTTTGCAAACTCTCATTTACACTGTGCTTTGTTTACAAAACAATCTGCAGTCAAATGCTCCAAAAAAAAAAAAATGCATTATCCTCTGACGCGATCAGGGGTACCATTAAAAATAAACTTAAAGGGCCCCTATCATGGATTTTTTAAAATTACCTTTCATGTAGTGTATAATATAGCTCTAAGTGAATGAAAATATCATGCAAAGTTTTAAATCTGACAGTGCACCTTATATAAAGTTATTGTCTTTCAAAAGTAAGAGTCGACTCTGAGTCAATGAAACTAATTGTTTTTCAAATGAGTCATAAGCCGTTTCGTTGTGACGTCAAGACGAAACAGTAGCCAGACCACTTATTGCGTGGGCGCAGACACCAGGGAAACTTAAACCTCAAACCGGCTCCTGTGGAGACTGGAGAGCATCGTGTTGAGGAGACGCTGTGCTCTACAATGTGACGGTAAAGAGTTTTTTTTTCACTGCCCAAGGATGAGCATGTGAAGAATCTGTGGTTAAAATTAATCTTTACCATGATTCTACGACAGTGTAATCCTAAACTTTTTCTGTTACCTTTATTTTACTGACAACTGCTACTCAAATATCGGAGTCAGCTAATCAGCTGTGGGCCACTATTACATAAAACTCTGTCTATTAATGCAGATTGTCTGTCGTTCTCACTACTTTGAGGAAAGATTAAGCATGGAGCAAGATGGTTGTTTTACCAATGTTTGTTACATCAGTCATTCACGCTCGGCTAATGTATACATTGCATAGCCTACATGCCCTGTTATTGATACAGTTTCCATGTGTTCACCGCAATATATTAGAAACATACTCGGTAAATAAATTAGTACAAGTAAAATAATCGGTTGATGGACATGCACTTGTTAATGCTGATGGTGAGGAATAGCAACATCTCATAATGTAAGTTACCTCAAACTGAGTAGTGAATCACTGAAACGTCCTGCTCGAGTCGTCCTTGCGATGGAGGTTCGGGTTGAATGAATGGTTCTTCTAGTGTTTCATCATCGGACTTGTGCTCAGATTGATAGGGTAAAATCGACGTCATTGTTACCATGTTTAGTTTACTGTGAAGGAACCCTCAGGGCACTCAGTGCTGTCGGTGTTATGGCAATGTGAATTTTTGTTTTCAACGCGTGCTGTATGCGGTAAATCAATCACAAAAGACTGAGCTGTCTGGCCAATCAGAGCCGAGTAGCTCGCGGAAAGGAGGAATTTAGAGAGATTGATTCATTTGGTGAGTCGTTTGAGAATCATTGAAAATTTGGTGATGTGCAAATGTATATTATGAGAAAATGAAACTGGAAGTTTTTTTAAGTTTGATGCATGTAAACCTGTTGTAGGAGACTCCAAAACAACATTAGGAAACTTTAAAATATCATAATAGGGGCCCTTTAATAAACCTTAAACTTCAGGGTTCCTCAAATCCAGCCCTGGAGGGCCACTGCCCTGCATAGTTTAGTTTCATCTCTAATCAAACACACCTGAACAAGTTAGTCAAGGTATTCAGAGTTACTAGAAAATTTCAGGTAAGTGAGTTTGATCATGGTTTGAGCTAAACTCTGCAGTGAATCCTCCAGGGCTGGATTTAAGAAACCCTGATCTACTTGTTCCTGACACAGTCTGGGGTCCTTAAGAAGTCTGTACAGAGACGCAAGTGAGGTGTTTAAACAGGACGCATCACTCACAGGTATCTGTATACTGTATCCAGTGTAGACAATGATTAAAATGGGTTCTATTTGCTTTTGATGTGGTGCTCACATCTGGCGTAGACAGGTGTCAGCTATTAAGCAACTGAACGCCATTGGGTCACGGACCCCAATCAGCGTCCGTAGTGCGATGATGTATAACTTTTTGTCAATGTTTTGCTCTTGAGGCAGTCACATCTAAATGTATTTGCCTGTGTTGCATAGCAGATCCCACAATATCAAAACAAGAAGTTTTTAGAGCTTGGTTAATTCAATACTTTTCTATAATGAGGACAACGTTTCAAACCATGTAACTTACATTATGTTTTAGTGGTCATGATGTCATGACCCCTTTAACTAAGCCTTAAGTTAGTCATAGGTACTGTGTTTGATTTATTCAGTGAATCATATAGTTGCCACATGACCCTTTAAGGGATAATACATGTGCATATTGTTTAGAATTAATATTGTCAGTGGTTGTGGAGAGTTGCTGTTGCCCTCTTTCTGCTCTCATGCCATAATTTACACACCATCGATTACCTGCTGGCTCATGATTGATTATAGCTGGAATTAAGTAAGTGTGTGTGTGTGTGTGTGTGTGTGTGTGAGAGAGAGATCGAGATCTAGGTTTAGTATGCGTCTTTTGAGTATCTGTGGAGCCCATCTAGGTTTAGAATGCGTCTTCTGAGTATCTGTGGAACATGTTGATGAAGCTTGATTTTTGTGGGGACCTTGGGGACCACAATAAAATAAAACACCTAAAATAAATATCCTTTGCTAATATTTTAAGGTACTTTTTTTTTTTAAATACATTTTTGCCCTGTGTATTTGTTTTACAGGACCTCCCCATCAAAGTGGCCTGGGACCCCAGCATGAGAATTGCCATTGGAATATCCCAGTTACCAAAAGCAGCAGCAGCAACCAGGATAAAGTGATTATTAACTGTAACGACACAGACACTTGGCCTTCCATTACATACGGCAAGAGCCAGCAGACACCAGAATGCACCTTGGACGCTGAACGCACATTAGAGGTCATCAGCAACAGTAGTAGCACTATTATGGCTACAGGAGCTAGCCAGCAGGGTCATTACCCAATCAGCAAAGCCAGCGTTAATCTCACTTCTAGTATGGTCTCTAGTCAAGGTGGCCCTACCAGGGGGTGGGTCTCAGAAGGAAAGGTTGACTTGCCCATGGGCAGTAGAGGGCAGTCCAGCTGGGGTGCTTCTAATCTGAACCTCAACCCCAGTGCCAACCCTGCTGCTTGGCCAGCTCTTGGACATGAGGGGCCTGGGGTAGGGTCAGGCCCTAGTAGCATAGTTTGCTCAAATTCACTTTCACTTAGTAGGTGTGGCCAAGGAGGGGTGGCACCACCTCACAGCACCATTGGAAATGGTAGCATTGGTTGTGTCAATGGAAACCTTGTAGGGGACTGTGCATGGGGCAACCCGGATATCCCAGAACAGCACCAGTCACCCACAAATGTATCTTTCAACATGAAACCTCCTAACCTTAAAACTGATGGACCAAATAACACTAAACCAGAGCCAATGAGTCCAGTGAATAGCTGGAGAGGAAACCTCAGTCAGTCACCTACTGAGCCTGCCAGCGAAGATGGAACTGGTTTCTGGGGCAACGGAGATGCCAAAAATGGAGAATCAAAGGAGTCAGGCTGGGATTCTGCAGGGGTCTCCTCTTGGGGGCAGGGAGGAGATAGCAGTGGTGGCGGCTGGGGCAAACAGCCAAACACTGACGGTACAAGATGGGGAAAACAGCTAAGCACTGACGGTACAGGATGGGATGCTAATGATGGTCCTTCCCAGGAACATATGAGTTCCTGGGGCCCTGATACTCCAGCAAGTGAGGGCAGCAGGGATAGTAGTGAGGGCCAGCCAGGAAAAAGAGAGAGGTCCTCAAGTGATGATTTGGCCCCTTTGCTGTCAAGGCAGGACTTGGACCCACGTGTCCTATGTAACTCAGGCTGGGGACAGACTCCAGTTCGTCAACACACTGTTTGGGAAATGGAACAAAGTTCAGACAAAAAGAATGATGCAGGCGGCGAGGTCTGGGGGTCTTCGTCCAACGCACCTTTAACTGGACCTGCACCATCTCCTCCTGGATGTGCCAATCCCAACCTCAATGCACCTCCTAGAATGGACACAAGCAAGAGCGAGGAACCTCGCAGAGCCACACCAAACACAGGCTGGGGAGGATCAGTCCCAGCCTCTGCTCAACCTAATGGTGGATGGGGGGAACCTCCTGCAAATAAAAAGGTTCCCAATGGATCAGTATGTGGCTGGCGCGATCCCATTGCTGTGGGTCATAACACCAATGGCTGTAATGGCCAATCTTGGGCTTCCGAAGAAAAGTCTCCTAGCTGGGATGATGGTACTTCTCAGAAGAAAACACAAGGTTGGGGTGATGGACCCAATACCTCCTCAGGCTGGGGAAGTAGTGGCAGTGGTAATAGTGGAGAATGGGGTGACCCTTCAGAAATACGTAAAAGTGGCTCTGGAAGTTCCTCTAGGGACCCTGAAAACAGAAACTGGAAGGAAATCCAGAGAGGCTGGGGTAAATCAGCACCAGCACAGGGTGGTGGTTGGGGTGATTCTCAACATTCCAATGGTTCAGCCCAAGGTTGGGGTGGAAAACTTCAGGAATCCACATGTGGCAACAGTGGAGCTGGAGGCATAGGATCATGGTGTGGCCCAAATTCTGTGAAACAGAGCAAGTCTGGCTGGGCATCAGGAGGCCACCAGGATCCAGGAGATGAGGCCACAGGCTGGGATGAACCATCTCCATCTTCTATTCGTCGCAAAATGGAAATTGATGATGGGACCTCCTCCTGGGGTGACCCCAGTGCTTACTGCAAGAGTGTGAACATGTGGGACAGGAATAACTCCCAAAATCATCCAGGAACCAGCAAGAATGGTAGCAGTCATAGCATCACTGGGCCAAACAACAACACCAACAGCAACCATCACCAACACCACAGCCAAGGTCCCACTCAGAACCATGTCAATGGCAACATCAACAATGGCTCACCCAGTCAAGGTGAATCTCCTCTTAACAGGATGCCCATGGGAAATCCAGGTGAGAGATTGCATATATTTCTCCCTTTCTAATGCCCAATTCTAGTTCTCTGTACATCTGACAAACAAATAATAAAAGTGCTTAAATTATTAAAGTTGTGGTTAGCTCCATCTGTTGACTAAAAAAACAAACATACACCAGTTAAAGTGTAAATTGCAGGTTAAATTTTTTATGAAGATAATGCAATGTGCTTATTAAACATAAAGATAAGAACCACCCACCATTGTTTTGTATGTTTCTTTTATACCGAAATGTACTTTTACAGTGGTTTTAAGCACTCCCGCTCCCTTCCACTAGGCTGGGCGTGACGTCATAAAAGGGACTCCAAGCCTAGAGTTAACGTTAGTCAACGAAAAGTAGGCTAGCAGTTATATTGTGTTTTTTTTAGATTCAGAAGTGATGAATGAAATAACTCAATTGTAAACATACTCGTGTGTGCTGGCTTCACGAGAACCGTGATCCTGCCTGAAATGAGAGTATGCTATTCGCAAAACAAACGGGTTCAGGCAGCATGCGTCAAAAAAACAGGATATGCAGCGTGAGGCTCGTCAGATTTGCCGGTCGCGGGTCGAGCTGCTCCACTAAACTCCAGAACGCGTTCACCTCACGGGCAGCACACACTCTCCACTGCTGACTCCAGTTCACCTGACGGCAGCACACACTCTCCACTGCTAATCCCACTGGGTGGCATAGCCCACACAAACACCTGTCAAACACAGCGATAGGGACATCGAGCTCTCTTTTTCTTTCTGACAATGAGCATCGCTAATTAGTTGCGTTTTAGCACAGGCAATATCGCGTTCTGTCAGTAGATGCCAGCAAAAGCTGGGACTGATCACGGCAATGTTACTATCTCCCCAGGGTTGTACCGATTTCCGACTCTCGGACAAATCGCACTCCCCTTCGCGTGCACGCGCCTCCCACATAAATACGCGCTGAAGCGAGTTTAAATGCACTTCCTTTACCATATGCGTTTATCAATTGATTTTTCACACAGCAAGCACCCAGATCCTGCATGAAAGCTTTGTCTACACTTAAATTATTTTCGTGTTTGCGTTCACACAGAAGGCGTTCTGGCAATTTCTCAGGATCAACGCGCTGTGTGAAGGGGGCTTACGAGTTGCTACTCCCTTTTATGACGTCATCACCCAGCAACTGTAAAAAATGCTACCGTTGAAGAAACCATGGAAGAAACCCTAATAAATGTTGTTTTAACGCATTTTTAGACCGAAATGTTTACATATATACATATTGAGCACTTTAATTTACACATTAATTGGTTGTGGTGGTTAACCTGCAATTTACACTTTAAGATTCCTCAGTGTGCATTCTGCTGCCCCAGCTGGTTTAGATTTGAACCAGGAATGACATGCCCATGACTGTTGCGTACTCACAAATGTTTTTGTTTTTTTTCAGTGTCAGTGCTGAGGGATAAATTAGGATATAGATATTTGTAATCTTTTTTGTAATCTTTTTTATTTTTAAAAAAATAAAATTTTCCATATTTCTCTCCATATTTCTGAGAGCTTTTTCTGTATTTTCTCTATATATTGGTTCAGAGTGCCTGTTTGGTAACACTTTATTTGAAGGGGTGTGCATAAGACTGACATGACACTGTCATAAACATGACATAACACCTGTCATGAACATGAAGGAGTCTTTATGAATGTTTATGACTGTTGTCATTAAGTGTCATTCGGTAAATTATGACACTTTTAATGCAAAGTTGACATTGTTTAAAATGTCTTTGTTATGACAACTTGACATTAACAAAGACAGAAATGTCTTTGTTATGACAACTTGACATTAACAAAGAAATCATAACCTGTCAACCTGTCACAACTTTGGCCGTCATGACACCATTATAACTGTCATGAATATTTTACTTCTCCTCAAGTAAAGTGGAACACATTGTACTAGTTATAAAGATATCATTAAGGGTTATTACACTGTCAAATGCTTTAAGTTTGATAATTAGACCTGTTATGACATATGTCTTTCTGTCTTTGTTAATGTCAAGTTGTCATAATCAAGACATTTTTGTCTTGGGTAATGTCAAGTTGTCATAACAAAGACATTTTTGTCTTTGTTAATGTCAAGTTGTCATAACAAAGACATTTTAAACAATGTCAACTTTGCATTAAAAGTGTCATAATTTACCGATTGACACTAAATGACAACAGTCATAAACATTCATAAAGACTCCTTCATGTTCATGACAGGTGTTATGTCATGTTTATGACAGTGTCATGTCAGTCTTATGCACACCCCTTCAAATAAAGTGTTACCGTCTGGGTATATTAAATTTCAATTTCAGTCAATAATTTGACTTTATCTGATGCAGTGCGCTTACTTTTTGTATTATATGTACAAGTTAATAAGACAACAACTAACAGTTATTTTCATAATCGATCTGTTGAATATTAATTTGATTAATAAATTGGAAAATATTATTTTCTGTATTTTAAATACTTCATCTTAAGTTATTATACTGATAATGTTTGATTCAGGCTGGGGAGACCTCCCTAATGTCCAGTCAAATACAGAACCTTCTTCATGGGGCGAGCCAGCCAATTCCAAACCTTCTTTGGACAATGGCACTTCAGCTTGGGGCCAAGGCCAACCCACTAAGAGCTGTGGAGGATGGGGTGAAAGTGCTTATGACTCCAGTGGACCTTATGGCAGAGGAAATGCACCTGCTGGATCAGGCCCCTGTCAGGAAGGTAATTAAATAAAATAAACCTCTTTACATTAAAGCACTTGCTATAAAAAAAGTGGGAAATCTTAAGTCATTGCTGATACTTAAAGTTTTTATTTTTTTTGTTGAAATATGATGATAAAGTTAAACTACACTGACCTCTGGTGGTTGAATAAAACTCCTGTACTGATTGCATTACTATACTTTAAAGTTTAACTTTGTTTTTTTATTTTTGTGTTTTAGTATTAAATTGTTTATACTAACCCAGCTTAACATGCTGAGACAAGTAAATTCGTTGTATTATATTGTTTATACTATCCCAGCTTAACATGCTGAGACAAGTAAATTCGTTGTATTATAAAGTGTAAATGTTGTGCCAGTGGCTCTCTGGGACTTTCAAATAATTGCTGTAACAACCCAACCAGCCTGACATAGAAACACTGACTCAACCAGTGGTGTGGGTTTGGGGCATAACTATCCGTCTTTCTGACCAATGACAGAAAGGGGCGGTGGTTTGGAAGCCATTCACTGTGTCTGTTATTCGCTGCATCCGAAATTACATACTGTATAGTAGGTTCTACATTTGGTTTGAAACTTGCTTTGAAAACTGTTTTAAAAAAAGTATGTTCTATATAGTATGAGTGTATGAAGTATTAATAAAATTCATACTACATATGTTTAATAAACATACTATATCCGCCATGTCATTGTCATGTGACCTATGGCATTAGTTGCTTTGTTTCACTGCCATTCACAACTTCCATGGCCTCATGGGATAGTAAAGTGTCCATTGAATGCACCCTTTAGAATTTTGGCGGATGTAGTAGGTCATCTGGATGCTTTTCACCTACTGTTTTTTGAATAGTATTTATTTGGACATACTACTTTGTTTGCGTACTGTTTTGTCCATATTATATAGTAGGGAAGTATTCAAATTTGGATGCAGCAATTATGTATGCAATTCCGTTTGGGGACCCTGGTGCAGCAGACATTACACACCTCTCCTTAAAGGTTTTTCTGTGGATCCTGGTATATGGACAACATGAAACCGTATTTTTAGTATTGGGCAGACCAAATTTAATAATTTAGTCAACCAGCCACATATCTAAGCATAGATAAAAAAATATATTGTGTTATATGGCCCTGATTATGAGCAGTCTTGACCAATTGTGTTTTTCCAGCTCCCAAACCTATGCAAGATGGCTGGGGTTCTGGAGGGGAAGAGACTGGCATGAACACCAGCCAGTGGGATGCTGATGATGGTGACATGTGGAACAGTCCCACATCCCAAGACTCCTCTTGTAACTCATGGGGTCAATCAAAGAAGGGCCCACAAAGGGTAATTGAGGCCATTCAAAGCCATCAGTACTCTGTCCTGTAATGCATACTCAGTGTCACATATTCATTGTGTGGTTAAGAAATTATGTAAAAAAAAAATTCTGACTAATCATTTTTTATTAATAATTACTATGGGTCAAAGACGAGACTTCACCATTTTGATGTCTGCATCAAATTTAATTTACTAAAGGGATTTTATATACAAAAAAAAAAAAATTTTATTAAATGCAACTGCAAGTAAGGTGTCTACTTTCATGTTTCAGATAACTGTTATGAAAATTAAATATAAAAATATGGGTGAAATAATGTTCCAAAGTGTGACATTATTCACCCAAATGGTCCAGGCTTTTATTCTGATTAACATGTCAAATAAAACATATCTTTAAATAAACATAAAATACCAAGTTAAAAAAATAACATTTTCAAACAAAAACAAAAAACTGATAGTCATTTGACGGTGCTGCAGCAAAGTGAGTTTATTGCTCTTACCGGTAAATATCGTCTCGGTTACGTATGTAACCCTCGTTCCCCGAGTAGGGAACAGAGACGTTCCGTCGGATGACGACGATTGGGGTTTCGCTTAGAAGCCTATCATCTTCGAGTATTACAAAACGAGCCAATGGCACGAAAATGCCATGGGTCTGCGGAATTTGCATAGCGTAACTCCGCCCCACGCTGGGGGTATATAAGGAAGTACGCTGACATAACGCAGTCATGTTTTCCTGCTGAGGAGCCGAGACTGAACTCGGGCATTTCCAGCGGAACAGCGGAAGTGGCCATAAGTGCTGCCACTAACGACTAATTTTCTAACGACTAATCTTTCGACTAATTTTTCGATTAATCGACTAATCTAAACGACTAATTTAAAAAAAAAAAAATCAAGTGTTTATTTCGTTGTGTCCATTTTATTTTGAACTCAACTGAAGGGCCAAAACATAAAATGTCACCTGTTCAAAAACATTATGTATTAACAATCAAAGCAAGTAGGCTATCTATCTGCATTTCCATTATACTATACCATATTAGTCAGAGTCCTAATCCTCTATTAACAAACATGTAGGCCTATGTATTACTTAAATTAGCTCTTTGTTCTGCCTTAAATTAATAAATTATTAGCTTACTGTAGCCTACATTTTATATGTACATTTCTGAAATGCATTACTGATAACATCACTCTGAATTTTAAAGTAGATGCTTTGAAAATGAAATAGTGAAAAGGGCTTTACAAATAAATTGGAATTGAATTGAAAGAGTCTCTGGACTAGCCCACTCTGCTGAGTCGCGCTGAAAGCAGGCACGCGCGCAGCTCGCGTTTACACTTGCGTGCATGGCTGGCCTATGCCGCGGTTCACGTGAATGTGAAAGAAAACAACACGGACTCGGGTGCGCGCGCGCTTGCTCAGGAAGTAAAGTAACTTGCGCATGCATTTTAGCTGATTATGATGGCATTTAGTTAAATAAAACACATGTAAGTGATGATAATGTTGACGATTTACCTTGGATACGAGCGAGAGTTGAGCCTGCACTGTATTCGCGCATTGCGCGTGGAATCAGGAATCGGTCTCCTCAAAAGAGTCCGTTCTTAAGCAGCAGAAGGCCACCTTATGCGACACACGCACAGTAAACCTGTGTTGTTGTTCACTCAGCTGCGCATATATTGCACAGAATAAATAAACACAATTTGAACCGCGTTCTGTATTCTATCATGCGCCGTGCATGTTTTCGATGGCATAAGATGCACGCAAATGCACCAGGGTTCGATAGTTGAGTGTGAAACAGACCAACGCCGCGGCGGCGCCGGGAACAATCGGGCTCGGACCGCAGCAAACGAGCCCACTGTGAAAGCACCATCACCTGCCTCCGCAATTTTTAATATCAAAGCAGTGAAGGGAATGTGAAGGAAGAGGATAGCAGATTAACCAGCAGGGCACGCACGGCGCACAGACTGGTGTGTGGAGGTGAATTACAGTGAGCCGTTTGAGACGGGAGACCAAAAAAAATAATTGGCGGTCAATAGTAAAACGACACGTCGACTAAAAAAATTGCCGTTGACTAATTTGCATGGTCGATTACGTCGACTAAGTCGACTTATCGCGGCAGCACTACCTAGCACTGGCTAGTTGAAGCGAGTACATGGGAGGATACTGGCTCCACTCTGAGATAGAATCTTGCGAATGTGTTGGGTGTCGCCCAGCCTGCAGCTCTGCAGATGTCTGCCAGCGAGGCACCATGCGCTAGAGCCCAAGAGGAAGCAACACTCCGAGTGGAGTGTGCCTTCACACCAAGGGGGCACGGTCGACCTTGCTGTTGGTAAGCCAAAGCAATGGCGTCCACTATCCAGTGAGACAGCCTTTGCTTTGAGAGAGCCTTTCCCTTCAGCTTCCCACCATAACAGACAAAGAGCTGGTCTGAGGTCCTGAAACATTGCGTCCTGCCTACGTATGCGCGGAGAGCGCGTACTGGGCAGAGCAGTGCCAAGGCTGGGTCTGCCTCCTCCGGGGGCAGCGCTTGCAGGTTCACTACCTGGTCTCGAAAAGGAGTGGTAGGAACCTTGGGCACATATCCAGGCCGGGGTCTCAGGATCACGTGAGAGTCAGCCGGCCCGAACTCCAGGCACGCTTCGTCTACTGAAAATGCCTGCAGGTCCCCTACCCTCTTCACAGAGGCCAGTGCAATCAGGAGCACTGTCTTCATTGACAGGAACTTAAGCTCCACTGATTGCTGAGGCTCAAAGGGAGCACTCTTCGGGGCAGTTAAGACCACTGAGAGGTCCCAAGAGGGTACGAGAGGAGAGCGAGGAGAATTCAGTCTCATTGCGCCCCTCAGAAACCTGATGACCAGGTCGTGCTTCCCGATGGACTTACCATCAACAAGGACATGATGGGCGGCAATGGCGGCCACATAGACTTTTAGCGCTGATAGGGCAAGTACTGGGGTCTTCTCGGTGAGAAGAGCACCAGGAGACGAAGAGGTTCCACTTCAACTCGTAGAGGTGTCTCGTGGACAGCGCTCGCGAGGAAGTGATGGTAGCCACCACCGCTGGTGGTAGGGTACTCAAACCTGCCTCGTCCCGTTGAGAAGCCACACATGTAGGTTCCATAGATCGGGACGAGGGTGCCAAAGGGTGCCCCGTCTCTGAGAAAGGAGGTCCTCTCTCAGAGGGATAGGCCAGGGAGGGGCTGAAGCGAGGAGCATGAGGTCTGAAAACCAAGTCCGGGTGGGCCAATGGAGCGCAACCAGAAGGACCTGCTCATCGTCCTCCCTGATCTTGCACAGGGTCTGTGCGAGAAGGCTCACTGGGGGAAACGCATATTTGCGGAGGCCCCGCGGCCAGCTGTGCGCCAGTGCATCCGTGCCGAGCGTGCCCTCGGACAGGGAGTAAAACAGAGGGCAATGGGAAGAGTCGAGGGAGGCAAACAGATCTACCTGTGCGTCGCCGAACTGTTCCCAAATCAGCTGGACCGTCTGGGGATGCAGTCGCCATTCTCCAGAGAGTGGCTGAATCCGTGAGAGCTCGTCGGCTGCACGGTTCAGGTCTCCGGGAATGTGGATAGCACGAAGCGACCTCAGATGCTTCTGACTCCATAGGAGGAGGGGGCGAGCGAGTTGTGACATACGGCGAGAGTGTAGACCACCCTGATGGTTGATGTACGCTACGGTCGCGGTATTGTCCGTACGGACCAGTACATGTTGTTCTTTGAGCATGGCTCGAAAGCGACGCAGAGCCAAATGTACTGCCAACAACTCGAGGCAATTGACATGCCATAGGCGCTGGGGTCCTGTCCAGGAGCCTGCGGCAGCATGTCCATTGCACATGGCCCCCCAACCCGTGGCTGAGGCATCCGTTGATACAACAACATGCCTGGAAACTTGAACTAGGGGCACTCCGGCCCGTAGAAAGTTGAGGTCTGACCACGGGAAGAGGGTTTGACGGCAGGTCGGAGTAACTGGTACCCGGAGCGTGCCTGAGTGCCATGCCCACCTCGGGACTCGGTCGCGGAGCCAGTGCTGAAGCGGTCTCATATGAAGCAAACCCAGCGGAGTGGCGGCCGCTGCGGATGCCATATGCCCCAGGAGCCTCTGAAATAACTTCAGTGGAACCGCACTTCTTGCTCTGGACTTGGCGCAGGCAAGTCAGCAGTGACTGCGCGCGCTCGCTCGTAAGCTGCGCGGACATGGCGACCGAGTCTATTTCCATACCGAGAAAAGAGATCCTCTGCACGGGGCAGAGTTTGCTCTTCTCCCAGTTGACCCGAAGGCCCAGACGAGCTAGGTGCTGGAGCACTAGGTCTCTGTGTTCGCAAACCTGGTCTCGAGAGTGAGCTAGGATAAGCCAGTCGTCGAGATAATTCAGGATGCGAACCCCGTGTAACCGGAGTGGCACAAGGGCTGCCTCGACGACCTTCGTAAAGACGCGAGGAGACAGAGCTAGCCCGAAAGGGAGAACCGCGTACTGGTATGCCTGCCCCTCGAAAGCAAACCGAAGAAATGGTCTGTGTCGAGGAAGAATGGAGACATGAAAGTAGGCGTCCTTCAGGTCGATCGCTGCAAACCAATCCTGTGGCCGAATGCATTCGAAAATGCGTTTGGCGGTGAGCATCTTGAACGGAAGCCTGTGAAGGGATCGGTTCAATACTCGCAGGTCCAGGATTGGCCGTAATCCACCAGATTTCTTGGGTTCAATGAAGTAGGGGCTGTAGAAGCTGGACCTCATTTCGGCTGGAGGGACAATCTCGATCGCACCTTTCGCCAGTAAGGTAGCGACTTCCGCTCGCATGACAGGGGCATTGCCACCGACCATAGTGAAGCGGACTCCCCGAAACCAGGGAGGAGATCGCGCGAACTGAATCGCGTAGCCGAGCCTGATGGTCCTGGCGACCCAGCGGGACAGCTGGGGGAGCCGAAGCCACGCGCCCAGAAACTGCACCAGCGGGGCCATGGCGACCACAGACGTACCCTCGGTGGGGCAGCGAAGCGGGATGACTGACTCGGACTGGGGAGGCATAGCGTCCCCGTGTGGGAGTACAGTCATCGACCGCGTCCTGACAGAGGAGACCAGGGAAGGGTGTGCGTTCTACTGGGGTCTGCTCTGATAGGGGTCTGGCGACAGAGGGGGACGAGAGTGGTGAGGCTCGTGAGCTGCACACACAGTCGTGCGCGCCCTCTGGGAACTCAGAGATGGGGATGTCAGTTCTGTCTTTAACCACATTAGGGTGCCGCTGACTGGCTGGCCAGCGGCGGGAGAACAAAAGATTCTCCCCTGGCCCTCCACCAGGGGAAGGAGTGGCCCTGCTACCACCTCCTCGACAAAACTGCAGCCCATCTCTGAGCTGTCCGCATCAGGTATGCTGCTTGGCCTGGCGTTTAGCGGGCTGCGGAGCCTGTGCGGAGTGGGACGCCGATCTGCGCCATCCTCCACGGCGTGGCCCGGGTGGAGGCTACTGCGGGGGCCGAGCGGGAGGGGCGGGAGACGCAGAGGGGCGCCCTCGGCGGCGAGCAGGCTGAGCTGACTGAACCGGCGGCTGGGTGCAGGCAGCAGTGGGCCGCCGGGGCAGTATATGCTTAATAGCCTCAGTCTGCTTCTGCGCGGCCGAGAACTTTTGGGCGAAGTCCTCGACTGCACCGCCGAATAGGCCATCCTGGGAAATGGGCGAGTTGAGGAGACGAGCCCGCTCAGCCTCGCACATATCGGCCAGGTTTAGCCACAGGTGTCGTTCCTGGACCACAGCTGTGGACATCACCTGGCCAAGGGAGCGTGCGGTCACTTTCGTCGCTCGGAGAGTGAGGTCAGTGGCGGCACGCAGCTCATCGAAGAGCCCTTGGTCAGCTCTACCCTCGTGCATGTCCCTGAGCATCCTGGCTTGATAGACCTGCAGGATGGCCGTGGCATGCAAGGAGGCGGCGGCCTGGCCCGCAGCTCTGTAAGACTTTGCCACCAAGGTAGACGAAAATCTACAGGCTTTGGACGGGTGCTTTGGGTCACCACGCCAAGTCGAAGCGCTCTGAGGGCAAAGCTGCATCGCTACAGAGCGTTCGACTGGGGGAACCCCAGTGTACCCATGAGCCGCGGCCTCATCGAGGGCAGAGAAGGCGGAGGAGGCCGCCGAACGATCACGGGAAGACAACGGGGCCTTCCAGGATCTCGTGACCTCCTCATGCACTTCCGGGAAGAATGGAACCGGGGGGATCCACGCAAGCCCGATGCTCGCGGCCGCCCGGGCAAGCATAGCTGTCAACTCTGGGTCAGTCTCGGAAAATGCTGTAACGCCCGAGGGCGGCAGCACAACCGAGTCTTCATCCCCAGAGGAACCCAGCTCACCTTGTGATGCGGCGATCGACATCGCATCATCCTCTGGAGCCCCAAGTGGTGCACAAGGCGCGTCACTTTTTGAAGACGGCCCCGCGGCAGCACTCGAGCTCGCGGGTTGCTGAGGAACAGAGGGGGGTGTGGCCCGAGGAAGTATCGTCGGGGCAGTATTCCACACCGTCACCCTCAGATCACCCTGGCCACCAGCCAAAGTGTCTCCTCTCGTGGAGGGGACAGATTGGGGTGTGGCAGAGGGGACTCTACCTCTACTGAGGTCACGGAGTCTCGATCTCAACTCAGCGATGGTCATGTTCCCACAGTGAGAACATGACTCATCCATGAAAGCTGCCTTAGCGTGCTGTAAGCCCAAACACACCACGCAGCTTCCATGCCCATCAGAAGATGGAACGGAACGACCGCACCCAGAAATACACGGGCGAGACATCTTTAAAAAGACGTGCCACGTGCAAGCTCTTTTATGAGAGGACGCTCAGCAGCCTGCGCTGAAGCGGCCAGGGAGAAACACACACACTGAATGCAGACCACTGCACAGATCAGCAGGCAGGAATGTGAAACTCGCTGGAAATCACCTTTACACCAACACAGACTGGAGAGCTGCTCGTCTCGAAGAATACTCGATGACACTCAGAGAATTCAGGCTGCAGGAGTGAAGAGGACCTCTTGGCTCCGAAGCAAAAACATGACTGCGTTATGCCAGCGTACTTCCTTATATACCCCCAGCGCGGGGCGGAGTTACGCTATGCAAATTCCGCAGACCCATGGCATTTTCGTGCCATTGGCTCGTTTTGTAATACTCGAAGATGATAGGCTTCTAAGCGAAACCCCAATCGTCGTCATCCGACGGAACTCGGAGTGACAACGATGGGGAATTAATAATTTCACCTTTTAATGGTGTAGTAACCTAAGTTACAAAAACACATGCCATTGAAATTAGAAAAATAAGTAAATGTTGTGAATAATTGTGATTAACTTTACTGGTCAAGCTTACTGTTTGATATAGGTGTTTATACAGCTTAATATGCTCAATACAGCTTAATGCAGGCTATCAACTCGTAGCCTGCAATAAGCTGAAGTAGAAGTTCCGTTATTCAGAAAGAGTATGTTATTCAGTGTAATTCAAATGATCTGTTACACCACAGTATCATCCAGTACACTGAATGACAGTATAACAGTATAGACAACAATTTTAGCATTTTATTTATATTACAGATAAATGAGGAATGTTTAGCACTGACAAATATGTGTTAAACTTAATAAATATGACTATTTTAATGCATTTTGTTATAGTTTTATTTGTGTCGTTGATTTATTTTAGATGCCCCTGAACAGAGAGAGTTGCTAGGCACTTTTTTTTTTTTGTCTTTGACCCATATATGTATATATTGTTTGCTTTATGTGGTTTGGTTTTGCCTTATGGAGTGCTGTTTGTTCATTATAGGGAAAGGTTTCCAACAAGCAGGATGACGTTTGGATCATGACCAAACTTATCAAGCAGCTTACAGACATGGGTTTTCCAGTATGTTAAAACCTATTTATTTTGAAAAGATATGTCGATTCCATAATTAACAAGACATTTCAAATAAATATTTTTTAGCATAACAGTTTGTTTTCTTTTACCTGGTACAGAAGGATCCTGCAGAAGAAGCCCTAAAGAGCAACAATATGAATCTAGATCAGGCCATGAGTATGTAGTTCCTTTTGAAGTTAACCCATAACAGCAGACAGACATGCAGTGAGTCATATGATCTTGGTCTGGAACACTAATTTTGTACTTGCGTTTCCCTAGGCGCTTTGTTGGAGAAAAAAACTGAACTGGACAAACGAGGGATGTGCATGTCAGACTACAGTAATGGAATGAATAGGCCCATGGTGTGCCGACCCACAAACCTCTCAAAAGACCCATCACTGGATCGTGCCCCCTTCCTGGACAAGGTATAGCCTTGTCTCAAACTTTTTTGAGAATTTATTTGTTTGAATAAATTGGAGAAAAAAGTCCAATAAATTTTTCTGGACTGAAGTGGCGAGAAATTTGTGCTGGGTACATTTCTCAACATATTTTCTGGTCTCTTAGGATGGTAGGCTCTCAGATGATGCTTCAACCTCACCATTTATGCCTTCTCCTGGCCTCAAGCACCCATTGGCCAATAGCAGCCTCCCTAGCCACGGATTGGGTGGGGTCTCTTCTGGCCTGTCCATGCAAAACTTGAACAACAGACAGGTGAGTGTTTTGAAATATCTGCGTAGGGCATCGGACACAGTAGTTTTAAGTTTAGATGCATGCATTTAACCTAGTCTATACATCTGCATTGTCTGGTATCCTTGCGTCTACTGTTTGGTGTGATGTTTGCATAATATTTACTTAAAAGTGAGAAAGTATTTGCTTTAAAGTATTTGCTTTGGGGTGTAAATACACCCCAAAGTAAGTGTTTATGTATTTATTTATTTATTATTTATTTGTAATTATTTACTTTCAATCTGAAAGTGGTAGGACAATATGACATTGTGTTCAGGTCAATGTTAAGAGCACATTCTTTTTTTTATAAATATTTGAGCAGTCAAAAAATGTTGAGCTACCTAACCTTCCCTTTACTCTCTGTTTCCTAGATCCAGAATGGAATGTTCGGCACTAACGGAGCAGCACAAACTCGGGTCATGCAGCAGCAGGCCCCGCCCCCTCAGCCACCAGTGCCACCTCTTAGCTCCGCCCAGCCTACTCTACGTGCTCAAGTGCCTCAGCTTCTCTCCCCTCAGGTGGTACAAATTACACTTGTCATTTAAAATTCCAGTAAACTCCATTCAATATAAATAAAAATATTTAAATATTTAAAAAAATTATATAGAATATAGACATTTTAATTGATCGCTGCTTATTGAGTGAGTCATTGAATCCAAATTTTTTTTCAAAATGGCTAATTCCTTCAGTAACAGTGAGCAGGTCATTATTTCATTCACTCTACAGATTATTTCGAAATTGCATCTGGCTCTGAGATGTACTACTGTCCTGCAGTGACTTTGTTTAGATTTACTTTCATGACAAAATATTCATAATATTAAGTCTAAAAAGTCACTTACTATTAACTTCATGTTTATTGAACTGTTGTGTAAAATCTAAATCACACTTGCTATCTTACTGAAGTTCTAGGTAGGAAAACGTCTCTGGTTACCTGTGTAACCCATGTTCTCTGAATAGGGAACGAGATGCTGCGTAGTGATGGGAAATGCCCTAGGGCAGTGCTGATTGTCTGAACCTATATAAAATCAGGCCAATTCATTGGCTGATGGCGCGGGCACCTCCTCAGCGGAGCTACGTCTTTCACTCTTAATACAGTGAACACTGATTTTTCACTGAAGAAGCTCCCCTCGGCAGCGAAAGGAGCTTGGCACCAAAAGCAGTGTCGTTCCCTATTCAATGTACAGAGAGGACCAACCTGCCGCCACACAAATATCCTCCAAAGGAACTCCAAAAAGAGCCTGGGAAGACACAATACTCCTAGTAGAGTGAGCCTTAACAACACGGCCACATTAACAATAGGGCTAGGCGGGGCTAAAGCCCCGGGGCCCGAGCAAGGAGGGGGCCCGTGATTGGCTGTGGAGCATATTGACTACTACTAGACTCGATTGCCAAACAAAGCCTTACCACGGCCCACACAAATTAGCCCTGTTATTTAGTGGCACTTTGCCATATATTCCATGCATTATCATGGAATCATTATCATTAATATTAGTGACCGTTCGCAAAGACCCGCATTTTTTAGTTACTGTGTGTGTGACAAGCCAGGCGGCTCTCACGAGTCACGCACATCATGTTCTCACTCACGCAGTGAAAAATACATCGCGGGGCAAAGACTAACGTTACACTGAGTGACTACGCACCGACATACAAGAGAGAGCTCAGAGCAGCTTACTGTTGAAATGAAACGAAGTCTCAACTTTCAAATATTGTCATTTAAGTAATTTAAACAATATCGTTTTTCAAGTTCAAGTACACTGACGTTAATCTACTGACAGTTTTGTTGTCGGACAAAATTGCGTATTCTGCGTTATGATTGGTCAGGTCGCCTGTCAATCAAACCCCGTGGGCAGCAGGGCATGGTGAATTGAAACGTCACGTTTTAATTTGATATACCAATCAAATAAATTTATTCAATATTTAACTTGTGAACGACCGACCGACGTATGCCTGTCAGATGATGGCTGCCTGCGCCTTATTAGAATATACGCATCAACCAATCAATCGCCTCCACTCTTCACTTCATTCTAGAATCTAGACTATTCTTAAAGGTTGTATCAGTGATTTCAGGCCCAAAAAAGGCCGAAACATAAATGATCACATTTATCTAATCTTTCCTAACGATCTGCTAGCTGCCCGCCCCATAAGCATGCCGTCCTAAAACCGCATCTCTGTAGGCAGCCTAGGCTCTGAGATCTGCACACAAAAACAAATGGGTACAGGGGCGGGTGTTGTGAGGTTTTGTGCTCATGCACGGCTGGACGCGAAGTCGGAGCAAAACCCGCCCCTGTCGGTGATTGGTTGAAACACTGTTTATTTTGGTTTTGAGTGGTGGTGAACCCATTTGTTTTTGTGTGCAGATCTCAGAGCCTAGGCTGCCAACAGAGACGCGGTTTTTGGACAGCATGCTTATGGGGCGGGCAGCTAGCGGATCGTTAGAAAATTGTCACGCATTATCTTCGTCTTTGATAGCATAGCTAAAAATGTCATCTTTAAAAAAAACATGTGCGGGTGGGGCTCAAAAAAATTATTTTTTAAAAGCTAAACAGCAGAGGAAACATGAGCTGCTCAGTAAAATCCCCAAGTTATGATATATCCGGTAGAAATATGTAAATTTTGCATCATGATGTAAGTTTATAATTTAAATGCGTTTTTAAGCATTGTGGTTTAGATACAAATTACTTTAAACTGCTCAGGCACAGTAAGCAGCAGGAGAGAATTAATTTTGTAAATGCTCGTTTTGAGACCATGGTGAACTTGAGATGGTTTTGCACAGCGCACTTGAGTTCCGAACTTCCGACCCTGAGGTCTTAAAGTGACAGAAGCTGCTAATAAAGCTGCTGTCTGCAGTAACTCATAGCCCCGGGGCCCAGTGAGCTCTTAATGTGGCCCTGCTTAACACCCAGAGGTGAAAGGAGCTTCCGCACCTGATAAGCTAAAGAAATTGCGCCTCTCACCCGATGAGAGATTCTGTGCTTAGAGGCATCAAGCCCTCGGCAGCCGGCCCCAAAGCATACAAACAACTGAGACGACTTGCGCCACTGGCCAGAGTGGTCCACATACACCTTTAAAGCTCAGAGAGGGCAAAGCAAATGGAGTCTCTCTTCCTCCGTGGAAGAGAAAGGAGGAGGACAGAAAGAATGAAGCATGACCATTTGAGAACGAAAGGACATGTGCAAAATTTCACAAGACTCGGAGCAAACTCTATGCAAGGCTCCAAAAAGAACCTATAGATCCCCCACATGCTTGAGAGAGGCTAATGCTAACAAGAGAGCCACCTTGAGCATCAGAATCCGGTCAGGAGCTGACTCTTAAATGTTCAAAAGGGGGTTCCAATAACCCCTCCAAAACAACAGATAAATCCCAGGTGGGGGCTCTAACAGGATGCGCAGGCCTAAAGCTTTTAACTCCATGCATAAACAAAGACACAGATGGTATCAACCTAAGGGGACCTCGTCTGACTCTCGACGGGCGGTGATAGCCGTGACGTAAACCCTCAAAGTAGTCACAGCTTCTCCGGCCACAAACTTATTCTGCAGGAATTCCAGCACTGAACCAACCGGGCAGCTGACTAGATCCACTACACAAGTCAACTCAAAGACCTTCCAAATACAGCCGTCTAGTAGAAGGCGCACAAGCTTTATCAATGGTCTCCTGAACATTAGCAGGAAGACCAGAAGCCATTAGCGACCGCCCCTGATTGGCCACACCCGCAGCCTCCATATCTAGAGTTGAGGATGCTAAATCCTGCCCCGTAGCTTGAGACAACATCTTTTCCTGTTTGGAATTTCCCACAGGGAACTCCGCTCCGAAAACCACGTCTGGGATGGCCAGAATGGGGCTACCAATAGTGACGGGGGAGAGCAGACGAATCCTTTTCAAAGCTAGCAAGCCTCCTGCACAGAGTTTTAAGGCAATTTTTTTAATTGAATGTCACTCTATTTGTTACTCTTGGAGGTATCATTGATGCAAAGGTATTTAGCAATATTTAATGTAGGTCTCTAATAAAAGCAAATTTGTGACATTGACCAAAAGGTCAGATTTCCTTGCTTTCACTGAAACATATAAGACTTTATTTGGTACATTCTCAAAACATGCTGGATAAAATAGATCGTTAGGCTTTGCACACACCTGTGTTTCTTTCATTATTGTTATTATTATTATTATATATTTTAGTTTAATTTCAAATGAGGGTTTTGTTTATTTTTATTTTTTCAATAGGTTCAAGCACAGCTCTTACAGTTTGCGGCAAAAAACATTGGACTGAATCCTGCACTTTTAACCTCACCAATAAATCCTCAACAAATGACCCTGCTGTACCAACTACAACAACTGCAGGTGGTGAGTCACACAATTCATTCTCCTGCTCTGCTGTTTCCAATGAAAACCAGCTATTTCTCATCTACCCACTGGCCTGTCTGCAGGGAATGAGATGATACTGCTTTCTGTGTAAATAATGACCACATCTGCCTTCTGTACACTATTTCTCTTTTTATTTATGTTTCTCTATATTTCTCTGTATGTTCCTCTTTCGCACCTTTTTTCTGTTTCTCTCTCTGTCAGGCATATCAGCGTTTGCAGATTCAACAGCAAATGATGCAGGCTCAGCGTAATGTCTCTGGTCCCATCAAACAACAAGAGCAGCAAGTATGACACACTCACACTAATTTTACTAAAACAATGGGGGATATTTTTTTTACAGTTACAATGATTAATAGTCCTGAAATATTAGTTAGTGCTTATCTTTTGATGACTGTGACAAGTAATATATAATATAATATAATATATAATACACATCTAATATATAAGTAATATAATTTCCATATACAGTTGAAATGATTATCTCTGTCGTTCTCTCACTCAGGTTGCACGTACAATCACAAACATGCAGCAGCAGATCCAGCAGCACCAGCGTCAGCTGGCCCAGACTCTGCTTATGAAACAGCAGCAGCCTCCTCCTTCCTCTCACATCGGCCTGCACCCAAATCTTGGCAAGGCAAGCCTGGACACCTTCATGGGTCACCCTCAGAATTCAGGCCTCTCTGTGTCAGACCTGCAGACCAAAGATCAGCAGTCTTCTCCAAACTCCTTCAGCCCTTATACACTCTGTAAGAGAACAAGCCACATATGGAAACATGCCTGCATGCTTATGCTTGCTGTGTGTCTATTTTACAGTGTCCATGTTATACGTTACGTATACTTAGTAAAGTAATAACAATAAATCATGCATAATTACAAGCAACTAACACTGAACCAAACCACTTCCCTATAGTAAGGATATGTTGTTAATTAATAATTTTTAGTAAATGATTGTAAAATTACATTGTAACAAAGACACCTACAATTTAAATTGTAAACTCTTTTTGAATAGTAGCTTCTGATAGTTGATAGTTCTTTGTCATAATTACAGCATTGTTTGTACTTGGATTTTTATTCTTTTTTTTTTTCATTTTATTTAATTTTTGTATTCATATCTTTTTTCTTTTTGTGCGTGTACGTGATTGTGTGTGGAAAAATGTGCCTTAATCTGTTGTCTCTCTGTCACCCCCTGTAGCTGGTTTGAACCCGAACATGAATGTAAACTGTATGGAGGGGGGAGGTCTATCTCTGAAAGACCCTCCTCAGCCTCAATCCCGACTCTCACAATGGACTCATTCAAACTCCATAGATTCCATGACGGCTAGTGCTCAGCACATGGAGGCAAACCTCAATAAACATGGTATTAGTTTTTTCACTACTCTACTTTTTCACACTACAAACATATTATGGGCTTGATTTTGTTAGTTTTTTTTATGTAATCTAAAATGTCAAGACAATCATTTGCTAACCTCTAGGTCTAACATCCTTTTAAAGACATTTATTTCCACAAACAACATTCCACCCAATGAAAACACAGCAATATCTTTAATCAAACATCAAACTCCAAACACTGAGTCACACTTCTGATATGAAATGAGATTTGCGCATTTCAAAAGGACAGACCAAACTGCCTGTCAAGTTAAAGTGCTTGCAGATATTCCAGAGTTATTTTTGCTCTGAGTCAGCAGGGCCTTTTAAAATATTATCCTTCCTTGGCATTGATTCTCAGTAAAACTTGCCTGAACTGTAAGTCCAGCCAAACCGTTTTTTTGGAGTTTACTGGAGTGAGTTCAGCCTAGGACAAAAGCTCAAGCCTGTAATCTTGAATCGTATTATTCAGATTGTGTCTTTTCAAGATGGAGTATGTTTAGAGAGGGAAAATAGCAGTTCAAATATTTGGCATCAAAGTATATATCTGAGTATGGGTTGCTTAGTCTCTGAATATTTTATTACATGAGGTTTTTGGTTAGAACTTTTTGTGATTTTAAAGAAACTGTTATTTTGTTTCAGGTCCAATCTCTGCTGCTCAGTCCCATATGCCTGTCGGAAAGAGCGCCATGGAAGATTCTTTCAGCCCATACAATCTGATGTCAAGATCTGAATCCCCCACCAGCACCTTGGTATCTCCTGATAGCTGGACACAGGGCAAAAGTCCCAATGAGAAAATCTCTAGTGGCTCCAATATCACCTGGCCTCCAGGTGAGCTTCAGTGGTATATTATAATTTAAAAACAATGTTATTGCTATTGATCACAGAGATTTAAGGCACTGAGTCTTGAGTCAATTGTTATAGAATATTTTAATTATCATCAATGTGCAGCTGGACTGTATTTACCAGATTCAGTGAAACTCAATTTGTCCTTTTTTCCTCTCAGAATTCTGCCCTGGAGTGCCATGGAAAGGTCTGCAGAACATTGACCCCGAGAATGACCCCAACATGACCCCAGGAAGTGTTCCAAATGGCCCAACCATCAACACCAACATACAAGATGTGAATCGCTACCTGTTACGTGACAGGACTGGAGGTGAGGGATGAATGATAGCATATGACATGAGATATGACAGAGATTGTTAAATGGTAAATTAATGTTGAATTCTTTTTCTTTTTAATTAAAGTTATAACAAAATTCAGTATATTAAGGACCATTACATAGTAAATGAATTTCACTGTTTCTGCCCCCTTTTGCTGTCCACTTGGGACAAACGCCCATAATAGCCTTGTCTCCATCTCAGAGTGGGACTCTGTCATCCTCGAGTGAGTGGTCGGTCAGTGCCTATAATTCATATGGTCCATCCTCTCAGAATGAGAGGGATGCTGACAACCCAGGTACAGCCCAAAACACTAAACGGCCCACCCCCTAAAATCCTAGACCTGCTTACCTTTTTTTGAACCCCGTCCTTACACCTGGAGAGGTTCCTCACAAAGTGTTCTCCTAAAACCCACATTCTCCCTTGTTCTATTATACTGTTTTAAATGTTGGTGATAGCCAGAGACACTAAAGAAGTGTCCTATGCTCACCAGGACTGCATTTTTATGTAATCAAAAATATAGGACACTGTACTATTGTAAAATCAAAATTACAGTTTTCTATTTTAAGTAAAATATTTTAAATGTTATTTATTCCTGTGATGGCAAAGCTAAACTTTCAGCAACCATTACTCAGTATTCAGTATCACATGATCCTTTGAAAATCTTTCTAATACGTGATAATATTTGGTGTTCAAGAAACAATTATTATTATTATCAATGTTGAAAACAGTTGTGCTGACTTCTGAATGATCAAAGAATCATGACTGCTGAAAATTCATCACAGTATATCAATCACAATATTGTGATTCATCACAAAAGATGATATTCATCACAATATCATCACAGTAATAAATTACATGTTAAAATATATTTAAACTGTTATATCCTCCCCTAGTCTAGGGGTAAATAGGGAACAAAGAACAACATGGAGAGACTTTGAAGCGAGAATTACTTCTTTTTTTTTTAAAGCAGAGGCTCTGTTCTTTCTTTTGATATATTGCATACATTATATATTGTTCAGATATTCATACAACAAAATATCCTGGGGGCAATGAAGGTTTTGCAAAAACAAAACGCTGGTGGGGAGAGTTAAAGGAGGTGATGGATGGTGAATACAGTAGCTGCTAGCTGTTATTAATTTGTCTCTCTCTTTCTTTCTCTCCTTTGTTTTCCAGGTAAACTCTTGGAAATGAAGTCTACCTGGTCCCCTGGACCCATCTCCCACACACAGGCGTCTTTATCTCATGAGTTATGGAAGGTTTCCCCAGGTACCCGTAACTCCAGTGCTCCCTCTCGCCCCCCTCCAGGCCTGACGAACACCAGGCCTGAATCCCAGAACACCAGAACCTCCTCCACCTGGGGAGGAAACTCCCTTGGCCTCAGCCAGGGTTGGACCAGCTCTTACTCCTCAGGT
Organism: Semotilus atromaculatus; assembly: GCA_031834385.1. Classification (NCBI taxonomy): domain Eukaryota; kingdom Metazoa; phylum Chordata; class Actinopteri; order Cypriniformes; family Leuciscidae; genus Semotilus; species Semotilus atromaculatus. The sequence continues at coordinate 21,083,511 of JAULUF010000007.1, forward strand.
AAATCCTCAGTCCACCAGTGTGGGACAAAATCAGAAAAGCAGAAAAATTTATTACTTATGAGGTGCTGCTTTAGTGTGTCTAATCTTTTCTTTTTGTTATAGAAGGGGGAACTTGGAGCACTGACAGTCCCAACAGAGGAAGCAGCTGGCTGGTGCTGAGAAACCTCACTCCTCAGGTGCATAAACCAAACGCAACAAGTTGTAAATGTAACAAGTTTTTTTTTTTTTTTTGGCAATAACATTTAAAAATCACTCTCATTTTACACATCTAAATGTATTATTCATACTATTTTATGTTTATTTTAAGCTTCATGTTGCACTGCACTAGTTTATAATATTCTATGTAAAGATGCACTAGACATATTTTTGACCACTGCAATATGTCTAGCTGTTTTTTTAGCATATATCACATATGTACAACATTTTAAGATAATGTGTCAAGTTAACAGAAGTTTTGACTTGCAGAGCACCTCATCAATGCGAGTATCGAAACATTGGGCCAATTAGAAGTAGCTGTGGGCAGGCATATCACAAGCTTGTGTTTACAGTTGTCATTTGTCTGCAGTATGTAAAAAGAGTTGCTAATGAGCTTTGCTCACACCGCCCCTCTGTTCTTTGGGGATTTTTTGACACAATACACATGGAGTGTTGCCTTGACAACAGTTGAGGGTATATTCTGGAACAAGAATGGCAGCGGGAGTATTAATAGTTTTGAATCATATGCATTTGCAGGATGTAAACAGTATTTTGCCGGTACTGTTACCATTCATCTTCATGCAGTTCTAACTGTTTTTTTGACATTACTTCTTAATCAGTAACAGACAAGTAAACAAGGTGTAACTTAACGTTAGTGTTACCACGTTACCTTTAACACCTGCGTACACAGTTTTTAATAACACGTTAACCATAACGCGTTGTTTATTATAAATGTGGGATTATGAATTATGTTGATAACGTCGTAACGTTACATAGAAAACATGCAGTAATATATACTAAGTGTAAACATTAGCCGCATTCATCGTGAAGCGTGCAAGCAATATTTAAAGGTTAATAAAACGTTACACTCACTTCTTCTGGAGGTGCAGCAGGATTGGAACACGAATAGTTGGTAACGATTATTTTTTCAGGAGCAGCTTCTTAGCAAAACCAGATTTACACTGACCCTCGTTTATAAAGCAGTCTGGTGAGAAATGATTAGAGCAAAAATAAAAGCATTTACATTGATCGTTGGCAATATTCCCTTCAAAAATAAAACTCAGCCACTGCGTCCTCAGCCCTTCGAATTTAGGAACATTAAAATGACTGCTGTGTTCCTTATTACACCCAAGAACAGAACACCACAATCGCTTAAACGCCATTCTGCTCCAGTGTATCAACAATGGCGGACTACGATGACAGCTCGCTCAGGGCAGGTCTATGTTGAAACGCTGCTGTCAATTATCAATCGATTATCAATTATCAATTATCAAACGGCTCTTTGAGGCAGGGGAAAACATACAAGGAGATTAAAACAAAAACACTTGATGGATTTTTATCATTACATGATGGTTGTGTACAGACACTGCCAACACACATTTCAGTACAATCAACTTGTAAAAGTGCATGTACCATTAAATGACCCCTTTAAATGCAAGAACACATTCTGTCTGACAGGCCATTTAAATTGCACTTGCATATGAATAACACCAAATGTAATAACATATCTATGTGTGTGCATCAGATTGACGGCTCCACCCTACGGACTCTGTGCTTGCAGCACGGCCCTCTCATTACCTTCCATCTGAACCTGACGCAGGGCAATGCTGTCGTTCGTTACAACTCCAAGGAGGAGACTGCCAAAGCCCAGAAATCCCTCCACATGTAAGACTAAAGGCCCTACTACTTCATACTTCTCTGAGTACTTTCATTGAATGCTCCAGAACCACTTTCATTTAGGATGCGTTTTTTCCAAAAATTCTAATACAAAATTTTCCCTACATCTACCCTCTTGATAAGTGTGTATGACAAAGTCTTTCTCTCTTCAAACTGATTTTATGTGTTATCCATCAATAAATCTATTTAATAGTTAAATCCATTCCAACTATTTTTCTGCCAAGGTGTGTGCTGGGTAACACTACCATCCTGGCAGAGTTTGCCGGTGAGGATGATGTGAACCGCTTCTTTGCACAAGGCCAGTCCCTTACCCCCACCACTAGCTGGCAGGCCAGCCCAGGACCAGGCTCCAATCAACCCCGGCTGGGCAACACTGCAGCCAGCCACCCTACAGGCCTCTGGAGCGGGGGTGGAGGAGGTACCAAGACAGTCTGCAGTACCGGGAACAGTAGCAGCAGAAACGGTGGCGACATGCTTTGGGGCGGTGTGCCGCAGTACTCCAGTTTATGGGCTCCCCCAAACGGAGACGATGCCAGGGTAATCGGCAGCCCCATCCCAATTAACACCTTGCTCCCGGGAGACCTGCTGAGTGGAGAGAGCATGTAGGATGTATCGGACATCATAAGCCGGCAAAGTCAAAAGAAGTACTGGATCAAAACCCAAGCAAATCAATGTTGCGATAATCACTTTTTGTGGAGCTGTAATGGAGATTTAGAGTGAGACAAAGCTGCAAACCTCCAACTGCTGTTTATTTGTCTGGTTTATGTCATACTGTTTGTTGTATTCGTGCATCTTGTTCTTGGTGTCCAAAGACCTTGAGAAGCCAGAATCAATAGAAGCCTTTTGATGCTTTTTTTTTTTAATTCCTAAGGTTGTTTTTTGCTCAAAAGTGTTGTTCAGGAGAAGCCATCAACGAGGCAGCCATCTGAAAGTGACCCAGGCACAGTGAGACCTCATGACACCTTTCCCTATAACGGCACTGTTCTGATGATTGGAATGATCCTGGTACTTTTTTGGTTTTAAACTTTGCATCTTTTCTTCAGATCTTCTTATATTAGCCGTAAGTGCTCTCTCTCCAGGTCCTCCTTAAAAACCTTTATTTTATAAAACCAACAAAAAAATACTTTGTAACTTGCACAGTTCTGTTTCTGAGCCAGCGAATAGGCCAGAGCAAATGAGAAGAACACTCTTAGCAGTGGCCTGTCATCATGACTAATCACCAATGATATTTTTTTCTTTAATTCTTTTAGTTTTACAAAAGGGAGCTGCACTGCTCTTTGCTTTCTATTTACTCATGCCAGTTTTTTTTGTATGGTTAAAAAATAAGCGGAATGTTAAGCTTTGATTTAGATCAATGAATGTCAGAGTGTCTGCTGGAACATGACCAAGCATCTGTGTGAGAGTAACTTACCACTGTTAAAAACACTGTCAGTGGAGGCTTTTTAATTATACCTAATGGACATCAGTGCTGAATCAATCAAAAGTTATACAGTTACTGTGTGGTCGTCATTTTTATTGAGATACAACAGAGAGAAGAAACTCAATTCTGATGCATTGTGCAATAGAAGCCAGAGACCCTTTCTTCCGTCCACACTGACGCTTACTGAAACTTAAGACTGCTTTTTGTTTTGTTTTTCTTGAAGACTTCTGAAGAATTTAACCTTTGGACTAATTTTCTCACCGCCTCTGTCTGTTTGTCTGGCTTACTGGCTGTTCGGTATTTGTGTGGAAAGGAGAAACTGTTAATTGTGTTTTACGTCACTCCATGCGGTTTAAAACTGCATGTGTGGGATCTCACAGTCTCCCGGCCACTTCTTCACTAAACAGAAACGGAATCCAGAGCAGAGACACATGGCACAGGAGTCAGGCACAATACCAAATACAATGTGTTTCTCTTAATGCAGTACAGAATAAGAGATCCTTGCATTTGGTACAAACATAAAAGACATCTACGTTTTTAAGTCTCTTCTTAAAGGGGTATTATCATAGCACTTATTACAAAATGTGATGCTCCTTCTGTGAAGCCAATAAATCAGATAAAGGAGCATATAGTAAAAAAAAAAAAAAAATTCTTATGGCAACTTTTGGCTTTTTTTTTTGTACCAATGGTATTCAAAAAAGCTTGTATTTCGTCCATCTCTGGCCCAGAAGCTTGAGTCCAGAAAAAAAAACATTTCAGAATGAAGGGAAGAACAAACTCTACAATCAAACGAAACTTGCAATGTATGTTTTTTTGTGTGTTTTTAATTTTTATTTTTTTTTATCAAAGTGAAATGTCATTGTTACTCTGAAATAGTCAAAAGTCTTTACCCTGTCTGGAGAAGGTACCTCGATTGGATTGGATTTGAAAAGGAGGAGGTGCTAGTGCCTCGACGTGGAAACTGATCAGAGGACGTTCGATTCTCCATATCAACTCTATTTGTGCACTTCGTACAATGGAATGCAGGATAGTAATGATGTCATGATATGGATGTTGGCGGCATCATTCATCATTGGTGTACTTGTGGTTGTACTTGGGTACGGATTTTAAAATGTCCTCCCGTTCCTTCTCTGGATGACATCACACCTCTCATGCATTATTCCCCACACCGTCCCTCACGTTGTCTTGCATGATTTTTTTTTTTTTTTTTTTGCTCGAATTTGAGACTGAATGGAATTGCCAGTGCTGTGTAATATGTTTTTCACTTTCTATTGGTCTTCATCCAGTGATCTTTAACTGCCTACAGTGCTCATATGCAGATATCTGTCCTGTGTAACGAATGCAAAAAAAGATCGATGATGTGGGCCATATTTGTTTATTTCATGTCAAAAGTCATTTGTTTTTTGTTGTAAACAGTGTTCTTAGGTCATTTAGAATGTGTATGTGTGTGTGCTTGAACCCACCCTGGGTGTCCCACCTCTAACTCAGCTGCTAACATCCTCTCTCTCCTGTGTGGCCTCGGTTAAGCCAACCATGTTATCGAGACAAGCCGCCCGTACTTGAAAAGCCCTGTCCGAGCAGTCTTTCTATGGACAGACTCTTTCTGCCACTGGCTCTATAACTACAGCACACGGGATGCTGTCACTATGCAAAGTTAGAGAAGATGGGCACATAATGTCCGCCCTGTGCCAATCTGTGGCTTTGAAAGGAAGTTGAAAATATCTTGCAGTCCTCCCGTAATACTTTCTTACACACTCAAGGCCATTGTAATCCTAGTAAATTTAGGATGTTGTCTGACACTAAGCCTAATTCTGCTGAATTTGATCAATCTCATTTAAGTACAATCTCAGGGCATGACAAAGAACTAAATTTATGTTTAGTGAAAGTTGATAGTTTTGAAGATTTATCGTCTGTAAGCGGTTTTACACACTAAATGATGTGTAAAAGCTTAGGAAGTGTACATTAAAAGAAATGCAAGAGGATATTTATCAGTGGGGCAATAAAATTAGGAGGCTGGCTAGTTTGGGTCTTCTCAATTCTTCTGAACAGGGACTGCTGCAGAGCCATCAGTTCGTTTATACAGTAAATGGGACCTGTGTATCTTACCTCTCTGCTGCTGGTTGTTGAATTCCCCTCATGGTCTCATGTGCCAATGTATACATAAATATATGTACAGTACACTGTGGCATCTCTGACTTCACATTTGAAATTCCAATGTTGTTTTGTTTTAAAGCACTTCTGTTTGGAGGCACTTTGACGATTCTTGTGTGTTTTGAGGTGGGATTGAGTTTAAAAGGGGATGAGGATATGCGTCAGATATATTTGTCACCTCATGCTGATTATTTGTGATGATCTTGTTGCTGTCATTGGAAGAATCCTTTATAACAAGCAAGAACTTTAACAGCATTGGGGATTATGGTGTGCCAATGGCGTACAGATAAGGAGTAATCCCTGGTACTTTTTTTTGAATACCAAAAATGAAATAGCATTTTAGTATGTTTAAAAAAAAAAAAAAAAAAAAAAACGTTTGACAGAAACGCGTAAACAATGAAGAAAAAAAAAATATCTATAAAATTTTTAAATGCTCTTCTTGCTGATATTATCTCCTGTTTGCTGGTCAGGTTCTAAAGGTTGACCGCAAGCTGGAGTGCCTTTTGTGTATGCTGTATTAACTTTGTTTGTAAAATTGTGCCCTGAACTGTACATTTCCAACTCAGTCTCAGTTCATTTTGGGCCTTGATGCTGTATAAACCTTCTTTTATCTTCTTTTTTTTTTGGGGGGGGGGGGGAAGACATTTCAACTGATGTCTTAAGATGCTAAAGTTGATCATTGACTTTTTTTCTATGAATGGGGGGGGGGGGGGGTTCACTGTTGCCTGTGTGTAACTGCCTTGTTCCAAACTCAGTCGCAGCTGACTGACAGTGAACCACAATGTGGCTGTAATTCCAAACAGTCAAAAATCACAGGAAGTCTCTGGTGACACCAGCATAGACTATGACTACAGTTAAACATTATCATGTTCATTATGAAGAAAAATGCTATCAGATCTCTGAATCCTTCTCTTTTAAAATTACTGGGTAAAATACAATTTGAAATAAGCAATAGACCTTGATCCTTACGGTGTGTAATCTGAGAGAAAGGAAAAAAAAAGGGTGATCAATGATCTGAACCTAACAGTCTTACTGAAGTTGCATGTTGGTTTAAATGAAATGACACAGGATGTACATGCAGTATTTGTGTATACCTTCAATCGTTGTGATGAAACCCATGATTCTAAACAATGTTTATGTCTCTAGGCAAAGAAAGAAAAATCATAAACATATCAAAAGAAATATCTTCACCAATACTTGAATTAAAGCGCGCCAATTGCAAAATGTGAATTTATTTTTTCTTAAATTTTTGTTTGGGACTGACACTTTTAAGGTATTTGATAACATGCTCAAAAGGTTGAACATTCTTCATGAGAAAGAAAAAAAGCTGTTGAAAAACTTAGATTTTAGTATGAATGATTGTGTATGAATGGTTCTGTATGTGAAATCTCTAATCACTGCTTCTCGTCACGTAGCGACTGCCTGCAATTATGATCCATTTAGTGTTGTACTGTCTCCGTTATTTGTGTGCGTGTTTTAAAAAATGTTCCAACATGGTTATTAGCGTTGCACTGATTGTCTTTTTTCCCTTGCTCAACTATACAAAAAAAAACTGAAAACCGCAGGGGAGATGAGGACAATTCATGTGTTCATGTTTACTCAAGGACTTTTAATGATTTATTTTCATCTTAAAATATTAAAAACCTGTAAAATTGCATCCTCATAGTGGCTTTTATTGTGGAATATTTCCAACAAGTTATGATTTTGGAGTTAAGAGTTTTGCATAATTTCAGTTGCATTATTTGAAAAGAATACTTAAAATTAATTATGAAAAAGAGATTTAAAAAAAAAAAAAAAAAACTTTGGCCATAATAGTATAGAAGCAGTAACATTCATGAACAGTAAAGATAAACTGATGCAGGTTAGTGACATTCTGACTCATTTCAAAAGGTGCCTATATCTCTTCCATTCTGTGAAATTATTTTTTCTTTTCAAATCTACCTGCTGTTTACAAATGATGGAATTTTCAGAAATTTCAAAAACAAAACAAAAGAAGGAATTTACTACAAGAATGCAAGAAAAAAACTACAATTACAATCACATCTTCCAGAAAAAAATAACTTTTTAAATGAAGACGTATGCTACTTGCTGAACTCTGGGATTGTTTCAGTGTTGCGTTGAATTTTGCTTATGAATTACATTATTGTTCATTATTGTAACTTATGCCAAAATGTCTTTAAATTTTCGTTTCTGTAAAAGCAACATAATTCTGTCATTGCACACTGACAATGGACTTGGATATTTTCTCAGGAAGATTAGAGGTCCAGAGTTCCAGTTCCACTGTTATGATGTTGATTATCATGAGAATTTAACAAATCATTTAATGAAAAGAGGACAAAAGATATTGATAGCAATCCAGCTTGAAGCACTGAAGGTTATGGATTTTCAAAAATGTCTTTTTGAATTTTAATTCGTAGCAGACACATTTACCAAATATTAGATTTGTAATGAACCTATGCGTTATATTTCTTGAAGTGGAGTGCTTTCCATTTAAAATGTTTGTATCTATCGCTTTACGTACCAATACAGTTTTGTTTATTGGTTAGGTTGTGGAAAGACCTAGCACTGTTTGATTTTTACCTTGATTGATGTTTCTCAACGAGGTCCAGTAAAATATATTGATATTCCATCCTCTTGTCTTTTCTTGTTTTAGAAATTAAGTAGAGGCTTGTATGCAAAGGCCTGAGAATTGTAGATCAACACATAGAACTTGAACTCCTACCAGATTTTCTTACTAGTTTTTTTGAGTGTGTGTTGAAAATACTTCATCTAGGTTAAGACTAAATGATGAGGAATTAAAATGTTGTGAAAGAATTAAGAATCTATGCACAAAAGTTTGAGGGGACAGTGTGTCCGGTCATGCTATTCTCACAAGAATTTTTTTAGTGGGGGGGGGGGGGGTTGGGGGGGGAGCGTTCATACGCTTGTCACAAGTTTTCTTTGTACGAGTTCTGTGTTGAATGAGCAGATTTTTTTGTGTCATCACCATGCTCTGTGTCTGTCAACCAAGGAGCATCATCAACCAAGCACTGTGGGTTTATGCCGATCTGTGACATTCTAGTGTTTAAATGGAATGATGGGTTGTGCAGGGATTTGTGAGAGGGAATTTAATTGTTTCTCTTTATTGTTCAGATATTAAAAACATGACTGTACTGAGATTTAACAATGTTGCTGGCTTTTAAATGTGTTTTCCTTACCCTTAATAGAATGTGATCGTTGAGGACTTGCACCGAAAAAGTCTTTCCATGTGGTATGGAGATTATTTCAGCCTATATTAATAAACAGCATTTTTTTCTCTTGCACGTGTGTGTTCATCTTTTATGTGTGCTGTGGGCTACTATTTCATGTGCACTCCATTTAGTCAACATTTGAGTAGAATTTTCTTGGAACTCTCTGTTGAGTTCCTTATTAACATGTATGAGGTTTATAATATGCTGGCAGTCATGCTGACTCAAACTCAGTTAAACTTACATCAATACTGACATCTAGCAGTATGTCCAATTTTATTGCTAGTTTGAAATGTGAGATTGGCAAGCAGGTTTTTATATATTTTATCATTTAAATTAGATGTATAGCTGTACTTTAATGGTCAAATAAAAGATGCCTTTTTGACTTGCTTTGACCTTGTTAACAGTCGGAAATTATTAATCCATTCTGTGGGAAAAGGGTACTGAGATAAAGCATGCTGTTTTTAAGACTTTCTAAAAATACTTGTCATGTTTTCGTGTAAAAAATAAATAAAAATAATGGGGAAACTATTACTAAGGGTACTGGGGATAAATTATGTAGTGGAAAGGCACATGCAAAAGCTAACATGTGCTTCAGCCTTTGATTATTGTGACTTATACAAATCGTACACAAGAAGGCAGTATTGAGCTACATTCATTTCTATATTAGACAGCAGCATCAAGTATTTACAAGTAGGCTACCCATCAGGTCCTTGAGACTCGTTTGTCTAATCTTTATAGCATAAACATTCAGGTGTTTGTCAATAATCTTTATACTTCATTTCAGCAACAGACATAAATCATATTCACATACATGAGTGTAAATAATTATGCAGGTCTAATAATGTAATGGTGCATTTTTTTTATTCTCTTCTATCAGCTATCACTTTTCTTTTTTTTTTTCTTTTTTTTTGGAATATGCTTGGCAATTGTATAGAGTAAGTCACAAGTCTAAAAATGTGTGTGTAGGTGTTATATGCTATAAATAACTACAGTCTATATACGTTACCATGGAAATACATCCTCAGAACCAGTGCCAAGAGATACTGTGGGAACAAGCATGCTAAGTTTACTGACACTGAATTTAAACAAAAAGAAACGTGTTGGCCCCCCATGTGTTTTCCATATGAATTTTAAAAGTGATTAATTGGAGAAAATTATATAATCCTGGATAAGATTTTAGCTAGCAGGCACACAGTAAGTACAACATTATGATGGTTAGTGTGGTAGCCTATTACTTAAAAAAAATTCCAACACTTCTCCTTAAATTCGAGTAGCCTACTGAGAAGCACTTGGACATTTCACTATATCACGCTGAAGTTCCAAGTTGTTGTTAGTCTGTGTATTAGTGGTGGGTATTTTTCGTTTTTTGCAGGTTCACTTTAAACCAGTAACAAGTGACTTTTTGTGTATTATGAATGAGTCATTGAATCATTCCCTCAGATGTACACTTCATAATCTGTAGCAATGAATATATCTCACACATAAATTCACTTTCAAACACACTTTCTTAGGCAACCCAATGCTAAATTAGTGTGGAAATCTCTTAATTAAATTTTTAATTTTCACAGATTCCTATTAAAGGAGAACTCCAGTGCAAAATAAACCTCGGGTGTAATATAACACATTGGTACTGACTAAATCGTTCCCTGAGATTTTGTTTTCATGATAATCGAATGTAAAAACAGTTTAGCTTATAACGCTAGTATATGGGGCATATAATAAGCAAAAAGAGATCGCTAGTTAATACCACTAACAAGGCTCAAATTAGCCCCACACTAACATGGTAGCATAATGAGGGTCCCTACATGCAAACCGAAGCATTGAGAACTTTGTAAGTGTATAGACAGTTTAATAAGAAACAACCGGAAACAACGGACCATATGAGATTCCAAGTCACAGTTCAGCTTACGTATCACCGTGTTCGTGGTTCGACTGGTCGAGACTGTTTTCCAAGATGGCTCCTGCCTGTATTCGCGTAATGTACTGTCTTTGTAAAGTATCCTCTTATTAAACTGTCTGTACACTGACAAAGTTCTCAATGCTTCGGTTTGCATGTAAGGACACTCATTATGCTACTAGTGTGGGGCTAATCGCGGTCTTTGTCAGGTGACGTCACACTCATGATACACGAAGTGCATTATGGGGCGTAGCCGCCATTTGTAAGGTATCGATGCAGGGGTATTCTGTTGTTGGAGAATTGTGTTTTTCATTATTTTTTCAAACTAAACCATCCTTAACATGACATTATCATCATCATCAATACAGCAAACGTATCTTTGCTGTTACTACCGTGTCCTTCTGTGGGAATGTAAATAAATCCTGTACACAGCCGTTGGTGAAATGTCCGTAGGTTTTAAGAGATTTATAGTTTTTAAATTGTTCACTGGTATATGCGCTTTTACCATAAACAAGATAGTTGACAATGTCCAAGTATGAGGATGAGAAAATAATGCGGGATCAGCACTCCAACTTACTGCAATCAGCTCATATATGGATATGTTCTGAATGATGACAATTTCTCCAAATAACGGTACCTGCAATATTTATCGAGTTTATTGTGGTACGGCATTTTCTCAGTTTTCTTGTGTTTCTCCAGTTTTGCGAGTTATCGCTACTCTTGTAATCTCTTCAATGCTCACAGTCAGTATAGCGATAACTCAAAAATGGCGTCCGCGGTGACGTCACTCACAACAAACCCACGTGTCTGACAAAGACCGATTTGAGCCTTGTTAGTGGTATTAACAATCTCTTTTTGCTTATTATATGCCCCATACTAGCATTATAAGCTAAACTGTTTTTAGAGATAAAACTCTTTACATTCGATTATCATGAAAACAAATCTCAGGGAACGATTTAGTCGGTACCAATGTGTTACATTTTGCGCCGGAGTTCTCCTTTAAATTGACAACAATTTTACTGAAAAATTCACCAAACAAAGGTAGCCTAAGTGTGACATCTTTATTTTAATGTTCACGGTCGAGAATTCCACATGCAGATTTCACAACGGGTTCAATCTGGTCACGCGTATTCGCCACGTTGGCCAACAATTCGCTGCCTGGTTTGAAATTGACTTCTGCGTGAACCTGCTTATATTCAGAACCACATGACAGTCCGTTTGTTTTAAATCACCCTGGTCGCTATTAATAGATGTAATTTATTCAGCAGTAAACAAATCCAAGTGCAATAACCGCAAAAGACAAACTACACAAACGAACATGATGGAAGAAATCATCCCCGCGCATCCATGTTCACCTCCCATCATTTGAGACAAGCACTTGTAAAATCCCCCACATGAGGAGGATAATTAAAAGGAGGCGGGTGCCTTTCACTTACACCATGCTGGCTGTGCTCATCTCTGTCACAGTGAACTTTGGCAAAGCGCTCTGTGGATGCTGGCAGGAGTCGCTCCTCTCGGGCACTGCTGGCACGCGTTGATGATGCGAAAGAACAGCAAGGTACAATGACGCACCACAAATTAACACTTACGCATTTCACACTGCCTTGTTTTTTAGTCTTGCGTGGTTTAACGTTGGTACGATAAACACAAGCCGACCTGATCGTTTCGTTTATCGCATTCTGTTTGGTGCCAATACCTTCTGCTTGAGCAAAATCACGCCATGCACGACTCTGGATGGTAATAATCTGACACCCATGGGTGCCATGAAGGTATTTGTGAAAAAATTGTTGTTTCTCTTGCAGGTGACTGTTTAAAGATGAAGCCCGACGCTACTGGGAAAGACAGACGTGTTTAAAAATATATCACGAACTTATGTGTGACGTGCTGTGGATTTAAAGTGTCTAAAACATCCTGTAATGAAATATGGAAGCGAAGAGGAACTCCACTTACCCACTTAGTTTGGGATAAACTCACTTGCCATAGGATATTAGTATGACAGATCTGGAATAGTGCCAATTTAGCTCTGCATGAAGTTCTGAGTTGTCAAAGCCATATGGATATATGTGGAAGACATCATGGCAGAACTTTCTGAGAGGAGATAATCGTTTTTTTGAGTGGATTGAGAGGAGCAGAGGGGCTATGGTGAACTCATCCCCAGCCGTCGCTGCTCACGCAGAGGGAGAAGAGATCGAGGTGCTGGAGAGCACTGATGTCCTTCCTGTAGCTCCAGAGGACGTAAGTGACAATGTGCAGATGTATGATTTATGTTGTTTAAAAACAGCAAAGAACAGATTAATTTTAGGTTGGTTCATCTTTTTCTCAGTTATATCTCTGTGTTCATTCCTTTCTCCTTCCTCTTTCTCTGTCTTACACTAATGCTTCTCTCAGCAATGGAAGTCTCTTTTTGACAAGGTAGGATTTCTGCTCATGTTGCCTGACAATTCCTTGTCCGTATTTGTCAGGTTGGTTACGTGTAACTCTGTACATGTGCAGCGCTGGCCATGTCCTGTTTACTAATATGACAATAATTGATAACATTGTTTAATAAAATGATAAAATGCAAAGTAGTAGAATCGGAATAGGATTTTTATATCTGGTAATGGTTGGCCAATATTGCTTTTTCAATTGCCAATAAAGCGCCACTGCATACAGTACTACTGTAATACAATTAAGTGATAGTAAATTAAATGTACACAGCATGATTAGATGAAATTCAATGCAAGAATGAATTGGTTCTCTTTCAATTCACGAGTTATAACTTATGTCTGTGTAAGGCCTAGAATGTAAATCATCAACCTATTTTAAACTTTAAAATAAGACTTTGTCATGCTAACACAGATCTGTATCCTATTTCTTTTTCTAATCTTAATTCAAGTGAAGAATTTAATTGAAACAGAATTTAAAAGGTTCATAACCCTGGCACATTAAGTTGCTCAAAACAAAACAAAAACAAGCAAAAAAAACACAAAATGCTTTGACAAAATGGCCAATTTGGATCTGACAAGTGTGTAAATAATCATTTCTGTTAATTGTCCAAGTGGACATGTGTCATGAATCAAGTCCAATGATGAGAAAGGTTGATTAATTGGTTCAAAATAACAAGGTTTATTTAGAAAGAGCAAACAAGTCAGATTGCAATGGCACAAAAAATACCGGACACGGAAAGAAAGGAAATGAGGAACTTGATTAGACAAGGTGATGATCTAAATACAGACAGGTGTGCTCATTAATGAATGTCAATGACAACTAGTGACTGTCAGGAACTTAGAACAAAGGAAACAAGTAACTTTCACTATGAAAGTGAAACTAAATGGAACATAACTTTGACAACATGGATATTGGTTGATGCGGATAATCTCAAAATATCGGTCTGCGATCATTTCCAGGGTACATATGCAGTAGGCCTATCCTGGTTAGAGTTGTGTAGTCTAGTCCACTGAATCTTGCATTGGGAGGGGGGGTGGTTAGTGAAACAGAGCTGGGTGACAGACGGAGAGCGGTCCACCGTCTGCCCCTTCTTTCTCTTGCTTTCAGTCTCTCACTGGCTCTGCACCTGCCTAACCCTGACCCCCCACACATACTCCCCTGGGATAAAGACAGCAACATGAAGGATGAGGGGGGCCCAAATACAGAACAAGAGAGAGACAGATATCAATATAAAGGGAAAGGGAAATTTTAGGGTTAAGAGGGTGGCAGACGTGAACAGAGAATGAGATCTGTAAGGGTGCAGAAGGCTCGTGGCTGACCCTCTCCATCTCAGCTGGATAGGGGAGGGTGGGGGCTCCCTTACAAGTGGGCCTCTCACTCCGCTCCCTTTATTTAGCCGACAACACTCTGAGTCCTTTAAGTGGCCTTTCGTCCAGTTTTGGGGTCACTGCCCTGCAAGGCTGTAAATTGGAGGCCAAGAACACACTTCACTGATCGCAGATGTAACAAACTAATGAAAAAGAGGAGGAGCTGGGCTGTTATATGACACAATGTTAGAGAACAAACAATTTACAATTCACACATACATATTCATATGCTCAAACCTAACGGATGGTGAAAAGCTCTCAACATCAGATGATTGCATCAGATGATTTGCAAAGGCTACCAGTGACAGCAAATGTCTTGTTTATTTCTGACAACTTATTAACTCACTGCATCCAAAAAACGAATCCATAAACAATTATGTTAAAAGAATCATTGCGGATCAATTACAACTCTCTTTTAATAACACAGAATGTTAGCTTATGTCCCCAGATTAATTAAGTTTCATGACTGCAAAGCAGTAAATAATTCAGTTCACTGGCATATTTAGTTGATCAACTTAGTTATAATACTAATTATTTTATCTTTGTTTTCCATAAATTAGGCTCTGAATTGGTTGATTCAATTTCACACACTGCATAATTAGTTGTTTTTTTATTTAGAAAGAATACATAAAAGGCAAAATGTGCAAATGATAGACACTATTTACATTAAGTGAAAATAGCAGTATTTTCTTTGCCACTATAGTATTAGATGCTATTTGCACTAAGTGTACATTTTGATAGATGCTATTTATACTTCATTTATACAATACACTGCACCGTAGTGTATTGTTGTATATTATAAAACAGTATGCGCTAATAACATATTGAGTGCATTTAATTATATTTAATAAAATCATTAATGGTATCTCTTTTGTCCCTATCTCTAAAGCCCTCCACTACACCTATTCTCCATGTAATCGAATCAGACACGATTAATATTGACTTAAATGTTGCCAGTTGCTATGTCTCTTTTCACTCTGGCAACGAAAATGGTTACATACAAGCCCAATTAAGTGTATCTCTGAACAACACACAGTAGGTAATGTTTTGTCCCTGGAAGAGTTAGTGTTTTTGAACAAATCAGTTGAGTAAAGGATTCAATGACTAACTCATAATGCACAAAACCTATTGGTTTTGTAACCTATTGGTGTAAAAAATGTTACCTGCTGAATAAGTCACTGAAAATCCCCACCACTAACCAGACTGACAGCTTGTTTGGAACATTGCAAAGACAAGCAGTGGAATATAAACATTGAAAGTCCTCGTGCGTCAGTGATCTTGCAGTGCCGCCCAGCCAGTAAAATTCAAGAACTGTAACTAACTGTACAGAGTAAATAACAACAGAATCCTCAATTGATTACTAGAGGCTGTTATTTGTTGTGGAATGTATTTGAATCGAGATGCCATTGCGGTTTAACAGTGTTTTGCAGTTCTGCTATTATTCAACATAAACCTGGTTTCAGACATGACCTTTGTGCTATAAGTTATTTAATTGGTTGGATTTGTTGCAGCTCATGAGGGTCTTAGAATTAATACTGAGGATAGAATTTATATTACTAGTTTCAGTGGGTTTTTGCCTGTAATACCCCAAACATAAACCCAACACATAGCTACATTTTACAGATATTTAGCTTTAGAATTAATACTGGGGATATAATTCATACTACTAGTTTCAGTGGGTTCTTGCCTATAATACCCCAAACAGAAACCCAACACATAGCTACATTCTATAGATATTTAGCTTTACAATGTCCAACTGAGCCCTATAAATCAAAAGCAAATTCACTTCATTCCTGCTGATTATGTTGAGTTTAGGGTACAGAATCCTTATAACCCATTGTTAAAAAGAAGGGCATTTAAATGTATTGAGTGTTTATTTGCAGTGTACTTTAAAAAACAACTTGAAGAAAGTTGCAGATAATATAATATTAATAAAATAAAAGGCCACTTAAATGTAATTAAAGAGAGTACACTTGATTGTTACTTAAAAAAGTTTAATACACTTTTAAAAAGTGCACTAATAATGTCAAATTAAATATAAATTTTGTTATGCTTTAAAGAAGAACACTTATTTTTCAGCCTGGTCTCATTGTTAATATAGTATAGGTATCATTACGTAACATTTTCAGTTGTAAAACTAAAATTTTTGTATGTTTGGATAGATTTTGAAATAGGATATAGACGTATTGACAACATTTAAACAAACATTATTACATATTTACAGCTAAATTTTTTTTTAAATATTTATGAATCCTTTATATCATAAAGATATTTGTATGATTGCCCTTTTGACATTTTATAGATACATTTTAAATCCCTTACCCCACCACCAAACCCAAACTGAACCATTTTATAGAGAATATGAAAAGAACATATACAACATAATGGACCAAAATGTGTAGGAAAATACTTTATAGTGACAATATAGCATTAGAATATATATATTTTGAGCCGCTAATCAACTTCTACCTCTAAACCTACTGATAAGTATTTCTTTAAAATATGTAGAGTTAAAAAGAAAAACATAACAGACAGACAAGTAGAATCACAATAATGTATTTACTGCAAAAAAATGTCAAAAGCTATACCAAATGTGGTTTAAATGACGATTTGTTATGAGCGCAGGATTTGAAGTTTAATGAAGATCGCAAAATAAAGTCTTGAATTTGGGTATGTTCCTTACAAACGTATGGATTCTAAATATGTGGATTACAGCGCACAAATAAAATGGATTACTTTTGTGAATTTATGTTGAGTTTTTTGTGTATTTTTTAGTTCTATTGTCAGTCACAGCATAGGACTACTAAGAAAGCTATTTATTTTCAGGGTTTGAAGTGTAGTCTTGTTTAACATTATGTAATCTTTCTAAACGAGTTTGCAGCAGAAGTCACAGAACAGAGCAAAATTTTATTGTTTCATATAAAGTAGATGAGTAAACTCAACTGCGTTTAATAAATGTCATGTCATTGATATGACAAATGAACACAATATAATCAAAATATGAATGCCACAATTAATGTTGATAAGGATTTGTACACATTTGTACATCTAAAAGTTGTTCATATGTAAATCATTTATGTTTTAGTGCTTTCAATGCATCAATATTGTAAGTAATAACTTAAGAAATGTATGTGTCTTAGAACCACACTTTAAGTAAAAATTAGGGCTGTTAAATGATTAATCGCGATTAATCGCATAAATAAAAGTTTGTTTACACATAATAAATGTGTGTGTACTCTGTATAATTATTTTATATATATAAATACATACACATGCTTGTATATATTTAAGAAATATTTGCATGTATATACTATATATAGATTTCTATTTAATTTATATTCTATATAAATATAAATATTTTATATATAAATAACACATTTTTCTTAAATATATGAATGCACGTGTGTGTATTTATATATACAAAATAATTTTACACAGTACAAACACATTTATTATGTAAACACAAACTTTTATTTTGGATGAGATTAATCGTGATTAATCGTTTAACAGCCCTAGTAAAAATACGAACGAATACTTAGATCACATTGTATTTTTGTCTTGACTAACATACTAAAATATGTATGGGGGGTACTCTGGGTTCGGGCCGAACTCTGAGCTCGGTGCCCTCCTCCCGGACAGCACGCCAAATACGCATTAAACCTTACTCCCTCTAATTATATGTAAGTGTGAACTCGTGAAAGCACATATGAGTACCTACCTGATTGTAATTTGAAATGTAATGTTGAACTTTATTTAATATTACATTTAAAGTTTATATATGTTAAATGTACTAAATTGCAACTTCATCATTACAAATGTGTAATTGCACAACTATTTTAAAACATGATATACAAGTTTCAATAGAAATTTTATTAAAGTAAATTTTAGTTTACCATAAGTACTTGTCAGTACATTCGGCAGTACACATTAACCATATTTCCAAAACAATAGATGTAATTTCACATAAATATGCAATTAAGTCTTACTTAAGTTGGTTGAAAAAAGCCTTCTCACATTGAACTAACTGAATTTAATATACATTTAAAATATAATACATAATTTAATTTCAGTTAACATTCAGTTAAGAGTCAGAAAACAAAAAAAACATTATTTCTGTTATAAGTACCCTTTTTAAAGGTATGCTAAAGGATACTTCTTTTTCACTTGGGACATCTAAAATCTAACATCAAATGTATAGTCTGTCTTCTTTCTTTGGTATTGTTTTGAAGAGGCAGCCCATTATTGTTCTGTTGCTAACCACCTGCTCCTTAATATCTCTCATTCTACAAGCTGAGAAGAGAGTCTGACAGTGAAGGGGACCATTTGCATATACGCAACCCTATGTGTCCCAGTGGGCAATTAACACATAACAATCAAATACATTGTGTGTGTCCCTGAGCTCTTTGTGTTTCTGCGACATTCAGTGATAAAAGTTTGCGAAATATCTCTACATGTGGCCTTGTTTCTGTTTTCAGACACATGCAGCGAGTGATTGTCCAATATCTCTTTCACATTCTATTTTCAGTCTAGTTTCCTCGTCTGTCCCTCGCTATAGTCTTTCTTCACAGCCCACTCTTTCTCTGACACTTTGCTTCTTTAAAAAAGACTGTGATAATAAGTGGAATCTCCCACTTGCAAAGCGTGAAGAAAAAAAAAATCCTGGAGTGTTTGAACAAAACAAATTGACAGTTGCTTGAAATATCAGTTCAGTAGTACTCTCTGAAGCGTGAAAGTGTTGAATGTGGTAACATCCAGTTCAGATGCCTGTGTAAAGCGATTGTCAAGAAGCAAGTGCATGCTTTGTCTCCTGAGGAGAAGGAAGTTGGTTCTCTCTTTATAACCAATTCTACTATTCTGGGAGGGCTTTCTTCTAGAACATGGATTGACAGAACTGCTCTCTTTCAGACATCTCAGTAATGTTAGGCATGCTGGCAGTGGGGACTGGGTCAACGTCAGCATTCCAACTTATCTTAAATGGTGTTCAGAGGGGTCTTTGTGCAGGCCAATCAATTTGGACCAGATAAACCTTAACCTTTTTAACCTTTTTTGTACATGGGCTATTCATGCTGGGAAAGAAATGTACACCTAAAAAATAAGTCTATGGAGATTGCTTTGTTTTATGTTTGATTTGATCCACCTGTTAGTACTGGATATAGATAGACTTGACAATTAAAATAATGGTTTTCAAGCTGGGTTATGCAAGATGGCAATTGGGGGTCTGTGGTAAATTTTAGAATTGTAATGTGTGTAAATTAATGTGTTTTTAGGGCAGTCAAAGTTGATTTAAATGTGCTTAATGCAATATTTTTTAAACATAATTACTGAATTTTATATTCAGAATATATTTATATTCAATTAGAGACTCCATTATCAGTTTCAAAACAATCACATACTGTTTGTTTATTTGAATAAACAAATAAACATACTAAATATTCATGTTAAAAAAATGATCCATGTATAGGCCTACCACAAACATCAAAAAAATTTAAAAATAAAAATTTGTCTCACTGTTTTCACTGCTGTGAAAATGAAATCAAATGCAATTTAAAAAAAAATAATGAATACAGTTATTAGTAAATGCTAAAATATTTAATACAGATGTTAAATAAAAATGTTAGAATTTGATAAATACAGTTTATGTTATATTTATGTTTTTGTAGTCATAATTATGTCATAATATAATACTGTTTTGATCTGTTTGCTATTTGCTTTGGTTAATATTTACTATTTTTCATAGTGTGATTTTTGGTGAAAGGTCAGTAACCATAATACTAATAATTAATAGTGGGCCTTTATGGAACCTACAGAAATTAAAAAGCAAAAACATACCACAAGGCATAAACCTAGTCCTAGACTAAAATGCATGTTTGAGCTGTTTTAAATGAAAGCAACTTTCACTGACATATCTTAAAATGATGTCAGTGCCATTGTTTTGTCTTAAGATGCACATCAGTAATGTTTTTTTTTTTTTTTTTCTAAAGCACGTTTATAAAAGCTCCTTAAACGTCCTAACTGACCTAAGGCCTAATCCTGGTTTATTCTAAGCCCTGTCTGTGAAACCAGGCTATAATGTCCCCATTTTTCTCATTCATGGATAATAACAAGTTAAATTTGAATGATTTTTTTTTTTTACTATTGAACTGCCCCTGCCCATTTCAGAAATCTGGTCACCTTAAGATAGACGTATGTGTAGATGTAGTGTAATGAGTGTTGATATATCAGCATTGAGAGTGGGATCACTGGGCCAAGGAAACTGCATACATTCGAAAATGAATCTTTGATGTTTTAATTGAGGCGCAAGGAGGGTACTATGCCATCTCTGGTACTTCAGACTTGAATCCAGAATGAAGAAAGAGTGAATGATAAAGGGACACTGTGTGGGTGTACATGTGAGGGTATCATGGGCTACACGCGTGACAACCGTGTGTCCAAAATGAAGAACTTTGCTTGCTTTCATGCTCTACTCTTCTCATCACTTTGGCTGTAAATTGAGCTCACAGCCCACATTCTGTCTGGTCAACACACAGCTATCTCTCTCACACTCTCACATATGCACAGTGTGTGTGATCAGAATCTGCACATCAGTGGGGGTAGAGACAGTTTAGTGGTCAGAGATAGTGGTTGCAGCTTAAATCTCAAGATAGGGGCAACCCATGAGTAACTGTGATTCCTCATTATCATTGAGTCCTTCAATAAATCACTCCAGGTTACTCCAGGATAACTGTCCCCACAGTTAATAGCCCACATTGTGCTTTGGATAAAAACATTAATGACAGTGGAAGTAAGCGAGTCAGTCGTACAAAATGTGTTTTTCTGTTCCTTTATTGTCAGATCAATGCAAATGCTCTCAAATTCAGATTATTGATAGGCATAACTTATGTAGCATAGGTAATTGCTGCAATTGTATGTAAAAATAATGGACCAGTATCAGAAGATCTTAATTTGGCTCAGGGAGGAAATGGTAGAGTTCAATGATACACAAGAGTCACGGCTGCAGTGCAATTGTGAATTGTATTACATAGAAGACAACAAGTATTTACAATATTTACACGTGCACATAGGAGGTATTCAATTCAAAGTTAATGAGCATACAACAATTTCAGAATTCACTCAATCATAAAAAAGGTGCTTGAAGCCGCCACGGTTCACAACACACAGCCTAGAGACAGACAGAGTCCAAAGAGTCCAGGATGGAACAGTTCATAAGATCAGTACCAATATATAGATGTATAAAGTGTCCAAAAGTGTGTGAAAATGTCTCTGAGGGTGTGTGCGCAGGTGTAGCAAAGTTAGCAGTGGCTCGCCATCAATGCACAGAACCTGGCCTGTACAAAACAGGACCAATTAATACATCACTCTGGTTCCAAGCATCACAACTAATCACCACAATCATAATATAATAAAGTCATCATATTATCATAATCTCAGTTCATTCACTTCATGTACATGATTCAATTTAAATACTGCATATAGCAATATAAATAATTTAAGAATCAGCAAGAGTACTCTTATAAATAGACAATATTATCAATAATAGCTTCAAAATACATCTCAGAATCAAAGTGGGTGACAACTTCATAATTCAACATCAATATTAAGATTACGATTAATTAGTGCATTGTTCATATAAGTAAGCACAATATATAGTCAGATTCATTACAATTTAAACAAGTACAGCCAGCGCCAGCACCGGCTAACAGATCCATATACAATACACCATCAGCGCCGTATAATACAAACAATGACACTCACCAGTTCCCGTATCATTAAGTCACTCAACAGCAGTCATTTGCAAAGGTAGAGGCAATCTAAAAGATTGGCATACATAATAGTTAAACTAGCAGCTTAATTAATAAGATGTTTTACAGGGCTAAACGCCTACCTGCAGCAGCTCAACACACAGCTCACGCACACACATACCAAAACAACAGCGCGCGGCCGTATTTAAAGGAAATGACGCAACACTCCGTCTCAAGTCTCACAATAGTTCACGAAGTCTCGCGACAACGCGAACACAAAAAGGGAGCCGCGAATAAGGAGAATATAAGGGGAATGAGACAAAAACCATCTGGGTTACACCCTCCCCCCTTAAATCATGCACGTTCCGTTGCATAAAACTGCAGAAGCAACCATTACAGTTTAGGGACAGAGTCTGCTGCAGCGGCGTGACTAAGGGCCTCTGTATAAACGTTAGACAAGCTATGAAAAAGAGTTTGAACGACTGAAATGAATGGGTTGCCCAATACTGCATATTGAAGGCGTTGAAGGGGTTGACGCTGCTGCCCTGAACGTCTGGGTACTACATCAGATCCCAATATATCTGGGGACAGTAACAGAACTATGAACAATAGGACCCACAGATGACTCAGATTGGACCGGCTCACGAGCTTCAACCTCAGGCTCCAAAAGCACTTCAGCTTCAGGCACATTGATAATTATTTCTTCCACAGGGAATTCCAATTCTCCTCCCACAGGTAGCTCCATCTCTCTTGTAACATGTTCGGTTATCGGTTCAAGTAGAGGACTTCCAGATTCTTCCACTTCAGTCTCATCCACAGGAGTTTCTACCCCGCATCTGGACATGGATGAATCTTCACCAGTGATTGGCCAGGACTCTTCAACTTCGGGTAAGTGGTCTTCAAATGAGGTTGCAATTGAAGGTCTTAGTACAGGGCTTTGTGGAAAGGATGGAACAGAATCAGCGTCACTTGGGGCTGTTGGCAATGTCGACCCCACAATGTCACCGGTCGTTGGTTCATGTTCACATCCATTCGCTCTTTCCACACTGATCTTCATTGGGAACTGAGGAAAACTCCCAAGGATGGTAAGTTCAGCATCCTCTGTATCCTCATCCTCAAAAATATCAACTTGGTCAGTGCAGTTGCGACTCTGGCTGCGAGTATGGGGTTTTTGAGTAGGAAGATCTTCTGGAAAATCCTCTATAGCAGGAGCCGATAGGAAGCCACAGGGTAAGAGCAGATCACGATGGAGTGTGCGATTAGGTCCCCCCCTGGTCTCTGGTCTCACAATGTAAACTGGAAGATCCCCGGCACGTTTCACAACCACATACACCTCTTGTTCCCACTTATCTTCGAGCTTGTGTTTCCCTCGGATTCTGACATTCCGAACCAGTACTCGGTCACCAACATCCAAGCTTGCAGGTTTTACACGTTGATCAAACCGACTTTTGTTCCTTTTAGCATTCTGGCATGTAAGCTTGTAGCTCTCCTCAAGACGTGATCTTAAATCCCTCACATACTGGGAGTGTGAGGGAGATGGAGAGTCACGGACTGGCAACCCGAAAGCTAAGTCAACCGGGAGCCGTGGTGATCGACCAAACAGGAGTTCATAAGGTGTGAACCCCGTTACCTCATTCCACGTGCAATTATACGCATGGACAAGAAGTTTAACGTACTCCCTCCACTTAGCCTTCTGCTTGCTCTCAAGAGTTCCCAGCATGTTTAACAGCGTCCGGTTAAAGCGCTCGACAGGGTTGCCCCTGGGATGGTAAGGCGTGGTCCGAGTTTTCTTGATGCCGGCTACATCGCAGAGCTCTTTAATCAGCTTAGACTCAAAGTCTGGCCCTTGGTCAGAATGTAGGCGTTCTGGAATGCCATAGCAAACCATGAAGTCGTTCCACAGACACTTCGCCACAGTTTTGGCCTTCTGGTTCGCAGTTGGAATAGCGACTGCAAATTTGGTGAAGTGATCAGTAAGTACCAAGATGTTCTTGGTGTTGCTGCTGTCCGGCTCAAGGGTTAAAAAATCCATACATACTAGTTCCAAAGGACGACTGGTTTGAATATTTACTAAGGGAGCTGCCCTTTCGGGAAGAGCCTTACGTCTTATACACCGACCACAGGTTTTAATGAAGTTCTCAACATTAGCAGCCATTTTTGGCCAGAAGAACCGCTGCCGCACCAAGTCCAGGGTTCGCTCTATGCCCATGTGCCCCATATCACTATGGAGACTCTTCAGGACGGTAGAACGCAACACTGGGGGCAGAACGAGCTGAAGGACAAGTTTATCTACATTTACATTTACATTTAGTCATTTAGCAGACGCTTTTATCCAAAGCGACTTACAACTGAGGACTAAACCAAGCGAGTCATCGTGAAGAGGCAGAAACAACGCAAGAAGTGCTCAAAATACAAAGTTCAGACATAGCTCAGAGTAGCATGAGCCAGGCAAGCGAGGATTTAAAGGAAAAGGGAAGGATTTTTTTTTTTTTTTTTTTTATGTTAAGTGCTCCCGGAAGAGATGAGTTTTCAGTTGTCTTTTGAATGCTGTCAAGGATTCTGCATTCCGGATGAGGGTGGGGAGATCATTCCACCAGCATGGAACCGTGAATGAGAATGTTCTGGAGAGTGATTTTGTGCCCCGCTGTGGCGGTACCACAAGCCGCCGCTCATTGACCGATCGTAGGCTTCTGGTAGGGATGTAGACTTGAAGTAGTGAGTGGAAGTAGGAGGGAGCTGAAGCAGTGGTCAATCTGTAAGCAAGCGTCAACACCTTGAACTTGATGCGAGCAGCGAGTGGTAGCCAGTGCAGAGAGATGAACAGAGGAGTGACGTGGGCCCTTTTGGGCTCGTTGAAGACAAGACGGGCTGCAGCATTCTGGATCATTTGTAGAGGTTTAGTTGCACATGATGGAAGTCCAGCCAGAAGAGCATTGCAGTAATCAAGCCTAGAAATGACCAGGGCCTGGACGAGAAGTTGTGTTGCATGCTCAGTTAGGAAAGGCCTGATCTTCCTGATGTTGTGCATAGCAAACCTGCATGATCGAGCTGTCTTTGTAATGTGGTCTGTGAAGGTCAGCTGGTCATCAAAGATTACTCCAAGATTTCTGACCGATCTTGATGGGGTGACTGAGGA
This sequence comes from Semotilus atromaculatus, assembly GCA_031834385.1. Classification (NCBI taxonomy): domain Eukaryota; kingdom Metazoa; phylum Chordata; class Actinopteri; order Cypriniformes; family Leuciscidae; genus Semotilus; species Semotilus atromaculatus. Next base: position 21,108,750 of record JAULUF010000007.1, read on the forward strand.
AGAATCTAGCTGGATAGTGAGGTCGTGCTGTAGAGACGGATTGGCAGGGAGGACGAGAAGCTCAGTCTTTGCCAGGTTGAGCTGCAGGTGATGTTCCTTCATCCATGCCGAGATGTCCGCCAGACAGCTTGAGATCCGTGCAGCTACTGTGGGATCATCTGGTTGAAATGAGAGGTAGAGCTGGGTGTCATCAGCATAGCAATGATAAGAGAAACCATGTGCCTGTATGATGGGCCCCAGTGATGTGGTGTAAATGGAGAAGAGGAGCGGTCCAAGAACTGAACCCTGAGGAACTCCTGTGGTCAGTTGATGTGCTTTGGATACCTCGCCTCTCCATGTGACCCTGAAGGACCTACCTGTGAGATAGGACTCGAACCAGTTGAGGGAGGTTCCAGTGATGCCCAGTGATGAGAGGGCGGACAAGAGGATCTGATGATTCACAGTGTCGAAGGCCGCAGACAGGTCCAGGAGAATGAGAACTGATGATTTGGAAGCAGCTTTTGCGATCCGCAGGGCTTCCGTGACCGACAGCAATGCAGTCTCGGTTGAATGCCCTTTCTTGAAGCCAGATTGGTTGACATCCAGCTGGTTGTTCAGAGACAGGAAGGATGATACTTGGTTAAAAGCAACTCGTTCAAGTGTTTTTGCAATGAATGGTAGGAGAGAGACAGGTCTGTAATTCTCTAGAAGTGATGTGTTTAACGTTGGTTTTTTAAGCAGAGGAGTTACCCGAGCCTGCTTAAATGCTGTAGGGAAAATGCCAGTGTGGAGGGATGAGTTGATAATGTGAGTGAGAGCTGGTAGAAGTGTGGGAGAGATGGCTTGTAGAAGGTGTGAGGGGATGGGATCTAGAGGGCAGGTGGTAGGATGACTGGAGAGAAGAAGTTTAGATACTTCTTCCTCGGTTAGTGGAGCGAAGGAGGAGAGAAGGATATTGGCTGTGGGAGAGGTTAGTCTGGGTTCCTTTGTGTGTGAATCTGAGAACTGACTGCTGATAGTTATCTCCGTCCTGTCTTCTCCGGTATAAAACAGTCATCATATTATCATAATCTCAGTTCATTCACTTCATGTACATGATTCAATTTAAATACTGCATATAGCAATATAAATAATTTAACAATCAGCAAGAGTACTCTTATAAATATACAATATTATCAATAATAGCTTCAAAATACATCTCAGAATCAAAGTGGGTGACAACTTCATAATTCAACATCAATATTAAGATTACGATTAATTAGTGCATTGTTCATATAAGTAAGCACAATATATAGTCAGATTCATTACAATTTAAACAAGTACAGCCAGCGCCAGCACCGGCTAACAGATCCATATACAATACACCATCAGCGCCGTATAATACAAACAATGACACTCACCAGTTCCCGTATCATTAAGTCACTCAACAGCAGTCATTTGCAAAGGTAGAGGCAATCTAAAAGATTGGCATACATAATAGTTAAACCAGCAGCTTAATTAATAAGATGTTTTACAGGGCTAAACGCCTACCTGCAGCAGCTTAACACACAGCTCACGCACACACATACCAAAACAACAGCGCGCGGCCGTATTTAAAGGAAATGACGCAACACTCCGTCTCAAGTCTCACAATAGTTCACGAAGTCTCGCGACAACGCGAACACAAAAAGGGAGCCGCGAATAAGGAGAATATAAGGGGAATGAGACAAAAACCATCTGGGTTACACTTAGGTATTTACATACTGCTGACATGACACACAAGTGTGTTGAAGATCACAGCTGTTTTTCCTCCTCCCGTGCTGCATGCACAGACATACAGCACGACTTGTGTAGTCCGATTCATGAACATCTGACTTGTGCGTTGGTTCTTTTTAATGAATCATTCAGAAAGACTACCGCAACAGTTACAAATCCTTCACAACTTTTTCTGACATCATTCTTTGGCTTCTGAATCAACATAATGTATGACTCACTCACTGAACTGCAAGTTCCATGTCAATGCATCTTTACTTCAATATAGCCATTAGGCTTCTCTTGCTTGCGTACCACTAAGAACGCAACAATATGTATATTCACAATATATTCTCTCTTTCACAATATATTCTCTCCCACCCGCCCCTGTCGGTGATTGGTTGGAACACTTTATTTTGTTTTTGAGTGGTGGTTGTACCCATTTGTTTTTGTGTGCAGATCTCAGAGCCTAGGCTGCCTACAGAGACGCGTTTTTTTGACAGCCTGCTTATGGGGCGGGCAGCTAGCGGATCGTTAGGAAAGATTTATTTTTGGGCCTAAAATCACTGATACAACCTTTAAGAACTACGAACAACTAGCAGTTAGTTAGGGGTAATCATTCTTACTTTTAGGTATCAAATTAGTCCAATCTACATTTCTATGTAACTGACAAAGAAAAAAGAAAAAAAGTATTGATGACTAACTTAAAAATTTATGCAAGGCTAGTCTTAGCAGTTTATGCAACCAGCCTGGTTTTCACAGACAAAGCTTAAGCCTAGTCCCAGACTAAATGCATGTTTGAGCTGTTTATAAAAGCTACTTTAATCTACTAATTAAACTAAGGCCTAATCCTGGCTTAATCTAAACACTGTCTGTGAAACCAGGCCTAAATGTCTTACTGAGTCCAACTTTTGAACTGTAGTGTAACATAATTTTTTAGCTTTTGCTGGGATTTGCTTGAGATTTATAATAATAATAATAATAATAAACTTTATTTTATATAGCGCCTTTAAAAGCAGCTTCTCAAAGCGCTGTACATAAAATCATAATTCACCGATATAGACAACAAATAAAAATAAATAAAAACAAAAGCAGAAAAAAAAGAAAAAAAATAGCTGTAAAGCGATCACGAAGAGACATCAGCAATCAAATCCAAGTCTTAAAAAATTTGTCTTCAGAAGAGCTTTAAAAATGCCAAGAGTCTGTGCTTCCCTTAGATCAGGAGGGAGAGAGTTCCAAAGTGTAGGAGCATAAACAGAAAAAGCTCTGTCACCCATAGATTTCAGATGTGTTCGTGGAACAGTTAACAGATTACACTGTGAGGAATGTAGTCTGCGATTTGGAGTGTAACTGGTTAATAAATCAGATAAGTATTGCGGAGCTAATCCGTGTATAACCTTGTATGTCAGCATTATGATCTTAAAATCCACACGGAACCTGACCGGGAGCCAGTGTAAGGACTTCAGAACTGGCGTAATATGGTCAAATTTCCTGATACCTGACAGGATCCGGGTGGCAGAGTTCTGAACACATTGCAATTTGTTAATTGTGTTTTTAGAAACTCCAGCTAAAACAGCATTACAATAATCCAGCCGTGAAAACACAAATGTATTAATCAGCTTTTCCGCGACAGATACGTTTAGCATTGGGCGTAGTCTGGCTATATTTCTGAGGTGGAAAAAGGAAGCCTTCACAGTGCTCTGAACAAAAAAATCAAAAGTGAAGCTGGTGTCAAAAATTACACCAAGGTTCCTATATTATAGATTATAACTATATCTAGTCCTAGCAAATGGATGAAATGGGTTGGGAAACCCTACTGTAACAAACAGGATGTAAATCTCAAAAAGAAAAAGGAAAGCATACAATCCTCTGTCACAAAGACTTCTGTTCTGTCCTAATCCGTTGAAACAGTCTTTGGTGTTGAATGACATGTGAGTCATGACTGTAAGTACTGTAGATCACTAGAGCAGGTTCAGTGTGTTTGACAGGTGATACTCAGATATCAAAGTGTCTCTGGTTTATGCGATTAGAGAAGCCATTCACATCTTTGAAACCTTCCCATAGGTAACAGTTTCAGCCATGAAAACACAGCCACCACTGGTGGGATTTTCTGTTAGTTTCATTATGAGTCTTATGTGTCTGAATTTATTATCTGTGAGTATGTGTCTGCATACAGTACATGTGGAAAGGGAACCTGTGCACTGCAGACACATTCCAGCATGGCAGAAAATACAGCTTTTTCAAGATACGTCTTGTCTAACAGGTTGATAAACTTACTGTCAGTCAGTCCATATCAGATTTTCACTTGAGAAAATCTTACCAGGCCTGCTTATTATCATTTAATCTAACTCCATTTGGCCTTTTGCAGACTGACAGACAACAGACTCAGTTCATTCCTTTGACAGATGGTTTTCTTTGACTTGTCTTTGTCCCAAACCTTTTCAAAAGGTGTTTTGTGTACTTAAGTGGCTATCAAAACAGGGTCCAATTTTTTGCCAAAAATTATACTTATAGTTTTATTTTTTGGTAAATGGATTGCATTTATATAACGCTTTCAACTGACCCAATGGCCACCAAAGCGCTTTACATATTGCCACATTCACCCACCGACGACGGTGTCAGCCATGCAAGGTGCCATCCAGCTTGTCAGGTTAGGTGAGCATCTGGTTCTTGCTCATAGACACCTCGACACTTGGTCAGGTAGAACCGGGGATTGAACCACCAACCTTCCAGTTTGTAGACAACCTACATGAACCACTGTTAGTAACTTTAAAGCAAAATGTAATGATTTTGTTAGGATTTCGTGATTTATAATGATTTTAATAAAAATGAATTTATTCCTTCTGATTGAGTGTTTCGTGAAGATTAAAGATGAAGCTGGAAGCGTGACTATGAACTTCAAGGCTCCTTTGACAATGGACAACTTCAAGGCTCGCCGCAACTTTAAATGATAGTACTTAACAAAAAATAACTTTGTTTAGCAGAACTAATGTGAACGGTCTGCATCACTTAGTAGCAAATCCACGAATGCTGCAGGGACATTTTCACTGTCCCTGTGCAGTTATTGGCTTTGGATGATCATGTCTTCAAAAGTAAAATCTACTATAATATTTATTTTTATGTTCTCTAGCCGCATTTCCACTGAAATTACCCAGAACAATTTGTCCCAGGAATTTTATTCTCCCTATAAAAAACAGGTCGTTTTAGTCTGAGTTTCCATCGCGGTATAAAGTACCTTGAAGATTGGGCAAATTAGTCCAGTGTCGTAGGACTGCTCAAACTCAATTGTTGATTCAAATAGCAAAACAACTCTTACTGCACGCACCGCAACAGACTTTTAAAAATGGTGTTTGAGATAAAATGCTGTGTGGAGGTAGCCAATCAAAATGCTGCGTGAACTCAAAAAGTACTAACTTTTTTTTTTACCTGGAAATTTAGACTCTGGTCCCTGCGATCGAAACACACCGAGTACCACCCCAAAGTTCCTGCGGTGGAAACGCAGAACTAAGTCAGTGGTTTTCAGTCCTGCTCCTGGGGACCCACTAGGGCTGTCACTTTTGAAAAAAATCCAGTTCGATTTTTGAAACATAGGTGCTCATTGAATCGATTGTAAAATCGATTTTACATGTCTAAAGACGTTTCCATTTTCAACACCAAATATAGGCAAATCCACGGACAACTAACAGGCATTAGGACGAGCGTAAAGAGGGCGCTTGAGACGTGCACAAGTCAGCAATATTTCTGATGATTTATTGGCGTGAAGTTTCGTGCACAATGACAAACAGGAGTGCAACATTTAGGGATTGAAATTAACACGAGCCAATTTGGCGTGTTTCTAGTTGTACTCACTTTGCTGGGGAAGTTCGTGTGGCCAAAGCTGCGCGGATTTAGCACCAATACGCAACTCGTGAGTCCTCTTGATATATTAAATACAGCGTATTGTGCAGAATCTGCGTATTTCTGGCTTGCTTGAACACACACGTCACTAAGCAGCAAATAACGGCGCGCTTGTTCACTTGCATATTAAAAAGCATTTTGTTAACAAAAAAGACATTGTTATTTTCCAACATCCTACATGTTCCGTGTACTGTATTGGTCTGTCCACCTAAAACACATTTTTGGTAAAAAAAAAAAAAAGAAAAGAAAAAAGGACGTTAAAATCGATTTTCGAACGTAAAATGACAGCCCTAGGACCCACCACTCTGCACATTTTGTATGTCTATTATTTAACACACCTGATTCATGAACTGAACTGAGTGTGTCAGATAAGAGAGGCATACAAAATGTACAGAGCAGTGGGTCCCCAGGACAAGGACTGAAAACCACTGCTCTAAGTAAAACAGGACTTTACTGAAGTCAATACTCCTGCCAGTCTTTTTATGGCTGGGGGAGCATCCTTCATATGTTTGCAGTCAAATATTGGTTTTCAGCCCTCTAGATGCATTATCTTAAACATTAGCTTTTCATTTGGCTTCATTCGGTAACAGCTGTTGTGTTGTGTCTGTCTGTCTGTGTGTGCCTGAGTTACATGCACATGTAATTTGGATGTGTATTGATTTTATGAATTTATCTTTGAATATTTGTGGGTGGCTCAACTCTGTAAATTCATGTTTGAGGGAGTCTATCTCTAAGTGTGGGTGTCTCATCTGTGTTTATTCTTAATTACAGGCCGATAATGTGGATTCATGACTTAATTAGAAGACTTCAGCCTTTAGTGTGTTTAGTGTTGAGCCTTTCTGTCGTCATACAAATTAAAGGTAGAAATCCTGGGAATGTTCCGCAATGTGGCAGAAGATTTGTAACGCTCTGGTGAGCTGCAGCTTACTGTAGGATACAAGATTTGTTTGGGCTTTTGGGTATTTTGGCATCATTATATACTCTTATATTGATAAACAGGCATTATGTCAGCTCAAATTGCGTGTAACTGAAAAGTTGAGAAGGCTTACGCTCTGATCTGGTATTAAAATCTCTTCCTCATCTGTTCTTAAGTACAAAAACAGACCGGTTTGTCCCTGTTTTAGATGCAATTGTACGATTGTAGTAAAACTAGGTGCAATTTCTGAAGAAGTGATGCTAGGTTGTGGCTATGGTCTATACTGAGTGGTTGTTATAACATCCACCACCGCCTTTGTACCGAAAGGTACCTTTTCAACGTAATTGCGTATTACGTGACATCACGAACGCGCATCACAGAACAGAGCAAGGCGAGCATTTGTGCTTATAAAACTTAGACTTTTTTATTTATTTTTGAAATGACCGATCGTTTCGCTAGATAAGACCCTTATTCATCGTCTGGTATCGTTTAAAGCCCTTTGAAGCTGCACTGAAACTGTCATTTGGACCTTGAACCGTTTGGGTTCCATTGAAGTCCATTATATGGAGAAAAATCCTGGGATGTTTTCATCAAAAACCTTCATTTCTTTTCAACTGAAGAAAGAAAGACATGGACATCTTGGATGACATGGGGGTGAGTAAATTATCAGCCAAAGTTTTTTTTTAAAAGTGAACTAATCCTTTAAGTGTGTATGAGCACTGTATAAATATATATATATATATATATATATATATATATATATATATATATATATATATTTATACAGTGCTCATACACACTTAATGTAATGCAAAAGCCTCTAAGTGCCTCTAGATGCAAAAGCCTCTAAGTACCATTTGAAATTTTCTTCTAGAATGATAATTTTTATCAAGCTTGTATATTTAAGTTCAGTAATTTCACTTAAATGGCAATGAAGATTACCTATTAATTGTCATTTTAAGTGAAAATTTCAAATGGCACTTAGAGGCTTTTGCATCTGAACTCTTCATATATATATATATATATATATATATATATATATATATATATATATATATATATATATATACATATTTGGGACCATGTAGGGAGTTTTAACTAAAGGAATGGTGTGAAGAAGCCATTTTGAATTCATGAAAACTTTTACATCTCGAATTATCTATTATGTTTTATGTAATTTTGGATGACATTAGATGTATATTACTATACATATTGCATATGTATATTAGATGTATATTACTTTCGTTTTACATTACATTTTTGCTGACTCCTTTGTCCAAGGCTGATTTCATAGCTAGCATATTATAATAAATATGCATTAAATGATATTTCAATACTTATATACTTTAAATATTTGTAAAAAATTACAGCTTGATTGTAAATGACACATTACTGAAATGGTTTGTCTGTTTCACTCTATTTAGATTATCATAGTTTAAAATAATAACAAATATTTTTGATGGTTTGCAAAGAGATTGAAAGTCTAGGTCTCAGACAAGGGTATAAAGAGAAATAATAAAATTTACATAAATGTATTTCAAAAAACTTTTTTAAGATGTTTTCAAATAACAAAAAGTTAAAATATTTTAGTTTTAGTGAAATAAAAAATAAAATAAAAAAACATATTAGGCAGGGAGAGAATGATAAACAGAGACACGAAAAAAGATGGACAAAATTAAAGCGAAAGAAAGAGTAACCAAAAGTAAGAGTGAGAAAAACAGAAGAAAATGCAGAAAGAGAAGGTCTGACCTCTGGGGATTACAGCAATAGGATTATGGCACAGAGAAAGAATGGAGAGTGATCTCTGCACCCACGACCTCCACATGGCAGCTAAAGCAGAAAGCAGAAACACAAGTGAGCCAACACCAAACAAAAGCCCTTTGACCTTAACAGAAGAACTATTTCTTTAAAAGAGAGGTTTTTTCTCTCTTTATTACAAAGCTTTTTTAACTCTCTCTCTAGAGCCTTATAGGAATGACAATAACTCAGAGGGCCAATGATGGGTTCTTTTGGGCCCAGATGGCAACCTTGATAATGTCTCAGACAGTGACCTCCTGTCCCTGGCCCTCTACAACACACCTCCCTTTGCTGGATATACAGATGAATTCAGCCCCCCCGTAGATCACTGCTGGCCTGGTCCCCCTCTATTAGAGACCATAAATCTCTACGGCGAAAGACACTGACTTTCTATTGCCTGAAGGTCAATTCAGGGCGGGCTGAAGAAGAAGAAAGAGTGAATGAAGATCAAGACAGTGAGAAACTGTTGCTCTTTTTTCTCATTCTTTCTGTCTGTGACTAGTGCCTTTTGTCAGGTTTTATGGTAAGTGATTGCTGTATTGAGGATGGATGGTGCAATCAGTTACATTTTTACTTCAGTTTGCAGAAGATCTTTAAAGGTGAGCCTAAATGTGAAATTGAATTTATTTTGGCATAAATAACAAGAGTTCCCCTTCAGGGACTACCGCTGCGTGTAATCGCAGTGGGAACGCCCTCCAGCGTGAAGCGTCTGAATAATGAATGAAATCAGTCAATGGAGAGAATGAGCGTACGGCGAGTGACGTCATCGACCAGGAAGCCATAAATATCCCCTGAGCACACAAGCCGCCAGCTTTTTTACTTCAGCAAGCTCTTGTGTGTGTCTGAAATCTATCGATTGTGTTTGTCTGTTTTTAGACAGGAGTTTCTCACTATATATATATATATATATATATATATATATTATATATTAAAAAAACAATATGAGCGAGCAGTATAGCTATGTGTGGCTTGTTTGGGAGTGCAGCATGCCCAGTCGGCTCTCGAGGGAGTCGATTGTCAGCATTGCGAGCGTTTCCCTTGAGAACTCTGCGCTCGCGGCGACCGCTCTTCGAGGAGAGTGGTTTGCTGCGAGCTCCCCGAGGCTCAGGTCCCGCTTCTGTTGAGGCAGAGCGGCGGCGCGTTTCTTGGGGCTCGCAGATGGATCTCACTGGCGACGTTGAGACGGGCTCCGCCCTATCTCAGCTATCTCCAGCGAGATCTAGCGCCTCTCACCTGGCTCCGGAAGCACGCGCTGCGGCGGTTACTTCTGCCCGGGTGGAGGCACATTATGTTGTTGAATTAAGATTATCCAGTTCTGAGGGGCTGGATGTCGTGAGTTTTCAACTAGTAAAAAAAAACTAGATGATAGTTTTCTGTCTGCATTACCTCAACCTTCTCGCCGGTGCTTACCGTTCTTCCCAGATCTTCATGCTGAGGTTTCAAAGACCTGGGTTAGACCGGTTTCAAGCAGAATGTACACAATCAGTCCAATGCTTATGGTAACATTGTTGGTGCTAATCTGCTGGTTATGTGATGCCGAAGGCGGAGGAGACGCTTGCGAGCTATCTCTCTCCAGCTTCATCGTCTAAAAAAAAAATATATATATAAAAATTTTTTTTTTAAAAGTAAGGCTCCGGCTCTGCCCTCTAAACCACTAAAGAATACTTCTGTGTTAGTGGGGAAGGTTTACTCGGCGGCGGGTCAGGCGGCTGCACGTCTACACTATGGCCATTATGCAGGCTTACCAGGCCGACCTGCTTAAAGATGCGTGTAAAGGGGGGGAATTTTCTGTTGAAATGATTAATGAGCTCAGGCAGTCTGCTGATTTCACTCTCCTGGTCTATGGCAGCCATGGTGGCCACAGAGAGACCCTTGTGGCTGAGTCAGACCTCTATGAAGGGAAAAGATAAGACTCTCCTTTTAAATGCTCCAGTCTCGCCTATGGGCCTCTTTGGTGACGCTCTTCATTCTGTCACGGAGAGGTTCCTGGTAGAGAAGGAATAGGCGGCTGCTTTTCAGAATTTGATGCCCCTTAAATTGCGTGTCGCTGGGGCTGTTGAGCGAGGGCAGTCCCAGTCGCCGAGTACCTCAAAGAGAGCGCAGCAGAAACGAAGTGTCGCGTCTCGTGCCCCCCCGCAGAGAAACTGGAGGGACGAGGCGGGGCGCTCTCCGGCACGACCTTCTCGCGGTAGGGCTGATCTGAGGACAGTCATTATCGCCAAGAAGGCCGCGTCGAAAAAATCCTGACGTGCTGAACATCAGGACTCTGAGGGAGGTCCCCATCGTGAAAGACTTGAGTTCACTGCACAAGAACACGGTGCCCTGTCTTTCCCGATGCCCTCAGGGGTCTGCTCTACTAACCCTGCCTTTACAGGGCGTAGAGAGACTCGGCGAGCGATTTCCCGAGGGATGCTCGCCCCCTCCGACAAGGGTCGTGGAGTGCCCAGACCAGCTGTTCCCTGCCAGTGTGTTACAGGGCGCTGCGTCTGTCACTCGGGATGTTCATCCAGAGGCCAGCCTCGAGAGGCTGGTTCCCTTAGTAGAGTTCCTGGCGGAATGGAAAATTCTCCCCAATGTTTCTCAGTGGGTCCTGAATACTATAGAGAACGGGTCTTCCTGAGGTTTCGCTTTCGGGGGCGAAGCGTACCAATATCGGGTTCTTCCGTTCGGCCTAGCACTGTCACCCCGAACATTCACGAAGTGTATGGATGCTGCTATAGCCCCGTTAGGCTGCAGGGCATCCGTATTCTGAATTATATAGACGATTGGTTAATTCTAGCTTAATCAGGCTGAGGCTCAACGCCAAGAAGAGTGTTCTTTCTCCATTACAGAGAACCACTTTTCTAGGTGTAGTGTGGGATTCGACGACGATGCAGGCACGATTGTCACCTGCTCGTATTGCTTCGATTCTTGCCACAGTAGATCAGGTCAAGCTAGGCCAGTCATCCACTGTAAAACAGTTCCAGAGACTGTTAGGTCTCATGGCACCTGCGTCCAACGTGATACCTTTTGGCCTCTTGCACATGAGACCGTTACAGTGGTAGCTCAGAACCAAGGGATTCTCCCCGAGGGGAAATCCCCTTCGCATGATCGTGAGTTTGCGACGGTGTCATCGCGCCCTGATCATGTGGAAAGATCCTTGGTTTCTGTCCCAAGGCCCTGTGTTAGGAGCTCCTTGTCGTCGCGTTATGCTAACGAAAGATGCCTCTCTCACGGGTTGGGGGGCGATCAAGAATGGTCGCCCGGCTCAGGGTCCGTGGGAGGACCATCATCGTCTGTGGCACATAAACTGCCTAGAGATGTTGGCGGTGTTTCAAGCTCTGAAACACTTCCTCCCAGACCTAAGGGGCCACCATGTTCTTGTCCGGACAGACAACACATTGGTGGTCTCTTATATCAACCATCAGGGGGGTCTACGTTCTTGCCCACTTTACAAACTGGCACGTCAGATCCTTCTATGGTCCCAGGGGAAAATTCTTTCTCTGAGAGCTATTTATCTCCCGGGGTATTCAAATCAGGGGGTAGACGTCCTGTCAAGACAGGGGCCGAGGCCCGGGGAATGGAGTCTTCACCCCGAGGTGGTGGAACTCCTATGGAAACATTTCGGTCGTGCCGAGGTAGACCTATTTGCTTCTCGAGGAACATCACACTGCCCGCTGTGGTTCTTTCTCAGCCATCCAGCCCCGCTGGGGTTGGATGCGATGGTACATCCGTGGCCGAGGTCACGTCCGTACGCATTTCCCCCGATCGCTCTGCTCCCGGGAGTTCTGGAGAGGGTTCGCCGGGACGGCCTCAGTCTTCTGCTAAGTGCCCCGTTCTGGCCGGCTCGAGTATGGTTTGCGGACCTAGTGTCTCTCCTCGACGGCTCTCCTCTTGAGATACCGATCAGTAGAGATCTACTCATCGGCAGTGGCTCAGTGGGGGGCGGCAGTGGCTCAGTGGTTCATGTAGATTGTCTACAAACCGGAAGGTTGGTGGTTCAATCCCCGGTTCCACCTGACCAAGTGTCGAGGTGTCCTTGAGCAAGACACCTAACCCCGGCTGCTCCCGACGAGCTGGATCGCCTTGCATGGCTGACACCGCCGTCGGTGTATGAATGAGTGAGTGAATGGGTGAATGTGAGGCAATATTGTAAAGCGCTTTGGTGGCCATTGGGTCTGTGAAAGCGCTATATAAATGCAGTCCATTTACCATTTACCATTACTCTCTCAGGCGGTAGGGTCGATTCTTCACCCCCGCCCAGAACTATGGAGGCTGTGGGCTTGGCCTCTGAGGGGGCCCAGCTCATAGATTCTGGTCTCTCGACTGAGGTCGTTGAGACCATCCTCCAATCCAGAGCTCCCTCCACGAGGAAGTTATATGCCGTGAGGTGGAAACTTTTCACCTCTTGGTGTGGAGAGCGCCAGCAGGACCCAGTTAACTGCCCGGTTGGTACAGTGCTGGATTTCCTGCAGGACCATCTCTCCACAGGGTTATCCCACTCCACACTGAAGGTGTATGTGGCAGCCTTAGCTGCTTACCACGCCCCTTCAAGTGGAGGTTCCCTCGGGAGACACCCACTTATATCTCGCTTCCTTCGTGGCACCTTGAGGCTGAGGCCTGCAGTTCGCACGAGGGGACCAGCTTGGGATCTGGCCATCGTCTTAGAAGGTCTCTCCCTAGCTCCTTTCGAGCCCATAGAGGAAGTTTCGGAAAAGTTTCTACTCTAAAGACTATCCTTCTTCTCGCTATCTCATCTCTAAAAAGAATTGGAGATATCCAAGCACTTTCGGTGGCTTCCTCGTGCCTGGAACTGGCTCCTGGTATGGTTAAGGCCTTTCTCTGTCCGAGACCAGGTTATGTTCCTAAGGTACCAACTGTTTCTGTTAGACCTACAGTTCTGCAGGTTTTCTGTCCTCCGCCTTTTCTGACGTCAGACCAGGAGAAACCTAATTTGCTGTGCCCAGTTAGGGCTTTAGATGCTTATGTCCACAGAGCTGCCCTGTGGAGGAGATCGGAACAACTGTTTGTCTGTTTTTGGGTCACCTAAGATAGGGTGTCCTGCATCTAAGCAAAGGATGAGCAAGTGGGTGGTCGAGGCCATCTCACTTGCTTACGGTTCGGCCCATCAGCCTCACCTTTGGCTGTAAGGGCTCATTCCACTAGGAGTATGGCTGCATCTACAGCTCTTCTTTCAGGAGCTTCTCTTCAGGACGTTTGTGATGCGGCAGGCTGGTCCTCACCGCACACTTTCGTCAGGTTTTATTCCCTTGACCTTAGCTCCACTCCCGGGGCTCAGGTTCTCTCGTTGGTTTGTGTCTCCTAATGACACACGACGGGGATTTGGTCGTATGGGGATGTGGGTATTGCGTTCCCACTGCGATTACACGCAGCGGTAGTCCCTGAAGGGGAACGTCCCGGGTTACGTATGTAACCCTAGTTCCCCGAAGGGACGGACGCTGCGTGTCCTGCCATACTCCCAGCATCCCCTTGGGTCGCTTGCTTCAGTAACTTTAAGCTGGCGGCTTGTGTGCTCAGGGGATATTTATAGCTTCCTGGTTGATGACGTCACTCGCCGTACGCTCATTCTCTCCATTGACTGATTTCATTCATTATTCAGACGCTTCACGCTGGAGGGCGTTCCCACTGCGATTACACGCAGCGTCTGTCCCTTCGGGGAACTAGGGTTACATACGTGACCCGGGACGTTCAGTACATGGAGATGACATACAGTGAGTCTCAAACACCATTGTTTTCTCCTTCTTACTGAAATCTCGTTTTTGAAAAACACCCCTGAAAATTAGGCGAATCTCCACATAACACATAACATGTGACGCAACAGTCGGGATCATTAATATGTACGACTCCAAAAATGTGCATATGCCAGCCCATGTTCAATGACAGGCGGAACTGCGCAGCCGAAGCATGGCAGTTGTTCAGTGTTTGGATGTACAAATGAACACAAAAGTATTTAGTTCCTTCATCCGAGCCTCTGAAGAAACAATGGGTTAATTTTATTTTCTCTGGAAATTTCCAAACATTTCACAGACGAGACTGTTTCCTCAACTTGGGCCAATACAGAGCTGGCCTCGATGAACGTCTGAAAATATATCGATCGAGCTACCAAGCAACACTTTTTGATGTGTAATTGTTCAAGTTCAGACAGGTAATCTCTCTCAAAATCGTTCAATACTGTATTTATAACATCATCGTGTTTGCATTGGTGAAAGCATTAGAGAGAGTGCAGAAACTGCGTTGCAATGATAAGATCTTCATTCTTGCGATCAACACAGTCATCTGTTTGCTCAATGCTCATCACGGCAACATTTTATGTGATGGGAATAGATCTAAATACTTTAAAAACATCTCACGATTCGTTAATCTCGATAGCTGTAGTAGTAAAAACGTATAATATCTGTAGTAAAAGTATTCGAGAGAGTTTCACATGTAATACGTAGCTATTTCATATGCAAGCATGTCAGCCAATCACAGCAGAGGCCGGTTACACACAGCAGACACACCCCTTAAAACAGAGCATTCACATCAGAGGCTAAAATCAGGCTAGGAAAAATGCCTTTTATTTCTAAATTATGACTATTTTTTATCTAAAAAACATACTAACATTATAAGGGCAACCCAGAAAACATTATACAATAAAAATAAAAACCATTCAAGGGCACCTTTAAAAACAGGGCAGAAGGCCTGGTCTGCTACAACATGGCCTGGTCTGCTACATGACAAGTAATCAACCCTTCCAGTATGTGTGTCATCAGTGTTTTTACAAATTAGAAAATTTAACTGGAAATAAGACCAAACCACTCTTGTTGTTTAATTGTCTGAGCAAGTGTGTGTCCCTTGATGATAGTTTATTTGTGTTTCTCTCTCAATTGTGGTAATACAGAAAGCTGCTGCATTCAAATGAGAATAATTGTACATATTTTGAACATTTCTCCTTGTATGCAGCACTTTTTTTATCTTATAATGGCCTCAGGAGGTCAAAAAAGTATTTAAAAAATTTGCAACTATGTGACCAAAAGTTTGTGTAAACAGACACTCTTAAGAAAAGTGTAAAAATACAGCCTGTAGTTTACCATGTTAATATGAAGGAACTTTCCATATTGATTTTTTCAGTGGTGTTTACGCCTTGTAATGTGTTATGGGTTTAAGGAAATGTCTGTTAACTTAATGGAAAACGTACTTGTAATTTTCTGATAGGATATTATCTGTATTGCTACAGATTTTTTCATACAATGCAATTTAAAACCAGGGTTTAGTGGTTGAGTTTTATGAATGTAGTCAACACATTAACATTTATAAAAATTGAGAAAATGTAATTTAATGGTTTAATCATCTTCCAACCATGCTGGAGAAAAAGTACAAATGATGTTACTTCTTGAATATCACAAATTTAAGGAATGCTACATTTTGTAATGAGGGACAAAACAGGATGAGTTGCAGAGCTAGTACAATTAATTGAATATCAGTTTGACATTGTATGAGTTAAATTACTGCATATAGTCAAAGGTTGGGAAAGTTCAGAAAGGGCACATCACCATTTGAAAGGGCTGGAGGTATTTTACTAGCTTTTCTACTAACTTTTTCATTTATAAAATATTTAATTCTCAAAACAAAAACATGGGATTCGTAGAAAGCAACATGCAGTTGTATTCAACAAATGTATTCAAAATACTAAATTAATATTCCTAAGCGTCCCCTCTCCGGCATGACTGGTGTCTGAAGCATGAGTCTAAACACGACAATACATTTGACTATGATGCCACCACTGATGCAGCCGTAAGTTTAAAAGAGCACCTGTTAAATACGTCATCCTATTACTTGTCTTCAGGAGACTTTATTTGTACATGAGTGAGGAGCACGCATGTTTAGCTCCTACTACTTAGTAGAGTCGACAGCATTCCACCCAAATGTGTGGTTCGCGCCATCCCTATTCTCGATTTTACGGATTTTACTTTTACGGTGAGGAGGGATTGAGTGTGGGCGTTGTAGGCAGAGCAGGGACGAGTCGAACAGGAAGTTTGTTGGCTCAAATAATACTATTGTCAAGGGTGTAGTAATTGTTATTATTATAACTATTAGGGCTGTCACTTTACATTCGAAAATCGATTGCACAATCGATCAGACCAACCAACACAAGTTTCGAAAACAAAAATAGGGAATCGATTTTAACGGCCTTTGTTTTGTTTGTTTTTTTACCAAAAATGTGTTTTAGGTGGATAGATCAGTACAGTACACAGAACATATAGGATGTTGGAAAATAGCAATGTCTTTTCTGTTAACCAAATGCTTTTTAATATTCGCTATTACTTCAATGCAAGGGAACAAGCGCACCATTATTTGTTGCTTAGGGACATGTGTGTTTAAGTAAGCAAGAAATATGCAGATTCTGCACAATATGAGGCATTTAATATATCATGAGGACACACGAGTTGCGTATTTGTGCTAAATCCACACAAATTTGGCTTACACAAACTTCCCCAGCAAAGTGAGTAAACATAGAAACACGCCAAATTGGCTAGTGATTTGACAGCATTACCCGCCAAAGTTCCTTTTTACCCGCATTTGGCGGGTGTTAATTTCAATCCCTGAAAGTTGCACCCATGTTTGTCATTGTGTGACAGAAACAGGAGTAGGATACAATTGCAAATAACGCTTTTAATGAGTGGTAAATGGTAGGTCAGGTACACAATACAGGGGAACAACACAGATGGAAGACGGTCGTCAGGACGGGCGGACTCCAGCGCAGCTGGTGGGGTGACGCAGGGACCTCGTGGACAAAGTGTTCCCAGTCCAGTGCAGAATCTCTGGGGGGGGGGGGGATTAATGCGTGCATGAAACACAGGTTTAATCTTTGAGACATGGAAAGCGGGATGAATTCTCCTGTACGCAGGAGGAAGTTTGAGTCGGACTGCCACCGGACTAATGATCTTGGTGACAGGAAACGGGCCGATGAATTTGGGAGCAAGCTTATTAGATACGGACCGGAGAGGAATGTTCTTAGTAGAAAGCCACACTTTTTGACCAACGACGTATACGGGAGGCTTCGACCGGTGGCGATCGGCCTTAGCCTTGGTGCGCGCTCTCACCTGGAGAAGAGTCTCACGGGCTTGCCTTTAGGCGGAGACTCACCTGGTACTAAGTCTATGGCACAGTCATAGGGACGATGAGGAGGAAGAGAGGTCCTGGTACTCCTTGGGCACGTTAGACAAATTCACTGCCTCCTCCTGGAACACAGAAACAGGTACAGATGAACACGCAGACACAAGACAAGACTCATGACACTTATTACTCCATGTAGACACAGAATTGTGGCCCCAATCGATTCTGGGATTGTGTAAAGTGAGCCAGTGGTGACCAAGTACAACTGGTGCAAGTGGTGAGTCCTTGAGGAGGAATGTTATAGTCTCAGTGCGGTTGCCGGACATGATGAGAGTGATAGGTTCAGTCGTGTGTGAAATGTTGGGGAGAAGTTGGCCATTGAGAGCATTAACAGAGATCTGGTGCTTGAGTGGAGAAATAGGAATTTGCAGTTCTTGAGCCAGTCCAAAGTCCATAAAATTACCTTCTGCCCTAGAATCCAGTAACGCCTTGGTGTCATGCGTGCAGGTTGCCCACCTTAGTCTTACCGGGAGGAGAGTAGATGTTGGTGATGAGGTCTTCTCGGCGGAGATCCCACACGATAGTAGCCTCATAGTTACTACCAGGCTTGGTCTTTTTCCGGGCAGGAGTTGATGAAGTGGCCCGCCTTCCCAGAGTAAAGACACAGTCCCTGGGATCTCCGCCTCTCCCGTTCCTCCCGGGAAAGCCGAGCTCTACCAACCTGCATGGGTTCGGGATCGGAGACTGGGCTGACCGTGTCCCCACTGCCGACGCGAGAGTCCTCCATGCCGAGGAACTGGCGACTCTGCTGAAAAAGATTCATCCGACTCCATCGGGCATCGACTCTCAGTGCTAACTCGATAAGTCCGTTCAGCGTCTGTGCAAGGTCCAGCATGTAAATTTCCCTCTGGACACGGTCAGCCAACCCATGCAGGAATCGGTCCCACTGCGCCGCCTCGTTCCATTGGCACTCTGCAGCCAGGGTGCGGAACTGGATGGAGTATTCCGACACCGAGCCATATCCCTGGCGGAGATCGGCGAGTAGTCTGGCCGCCTCCCTACCCACCACCGCATGATCGAAAACCCTCTTCATCTCCTCGGAGAGTGCCTGGAATGAGGCACAGCATGGATCTCGATTCTCCCACACCACCGTTCCCCAAAGAGCCGCCTTGCCTGACAGCAATGTCAGCACAAATGCCACCTTGGTCTGTTCCAGAGAAAATGTCTGTGGCTGTAATGAAAAGTGCATAGCACAGCGAGTCAAAAAAGCTCTACAGAACTCGGGTTCACCTGAGTATCCTTCGGTGTCGGCAAGCGTGGTTTGCGCTGATGAGGCGGCTCTGGTGGTATGGGTGGCGCAGAGGGACCTCTCAGATGTTGGGTGAGCCCGGACACCTGCGTCACAAGCGCTTGGACCACCCGCCCTGTGTTGGCGATGCTCTCTTCATGTTGGTCCATTCTCGCAATACTTCAAGAGGCGAAATCATCCCAGCTCGTAGCCTGCTGTATCCATGATATGGTCAGATCATTCTGTGACAGAAACAGGAGTAGGATACATTTGCAAATAACGCTTTTAATGAGTGGTAAATGGTAGGTCAGGTACACAATACAGGGAAACAACACATATGGAAGACGGTCGTCAGGACGGGCGGACTCCAGCGCAGCTGGTGGGGGACAACCAGTGAAGTGTTCCCAGTCCAGTGCAGAATCTCCAGTGGTGGTGCTCGGGGGAATACGTGGATGGCGAAGAAACTCGAAGAAACACGATGACGAACTCAGGGAAATCACAGGAAGACGCACAGCACAGGAACAGGACACACCGGGAAACCACAACGATCTGACAACATGAGACATCAGTTACTGAACATATAAAGGGACAAACAGATTGAAACCAGCTGGCGCTGCTGATCAGCAATGATCAGTGACCACGCACACAGACACACACACAAACAACAGCACGTGAGACGAGAGAGAGACAGTGAATTCATGAACCGTGACACATTGTTCATGAAACTTCATGCCAATTAATCATCAGAAATTTTGTTCTCAAGCGCCCTCTTTACGTTCTTCCTAATGCCTGTTAGTTGTCTGTGGATTTGCCTATATTTGGTGTTGAAAATGGAAACGTCTTTAGACATGGAAAAAAAATATTTCTCAAAAATCGAACAGGATTTTTTCACAAAAGTGACAGCCCTAATAACTATTAGGAGTTATGGAAAGTTAGGCCTGCACCAGTGACAGATTAGATCTGGTTTGGCGGTATGAGACGGACTTGGAATGGGAAAAAAAAATTGTCTGGACATAACTGCCCCACCTGGATAGTCAAGTCAAGTCAAGTATATTTATATAGCGCTCTTCACAATATAGATTGCATCAAAGCAGCTTCGCAGTATCAATCAAAACAACATAATGTTCGTTTCTTAGTGGAAAAACATCCACGTTTGGTAGGGCTGATCAATTGTATTAATGATTGGTTAATTAATTTGAATATCCCCAATTAAGGTTGAACCACTGGAGTCACAAACTATTTTTACTATATTTACTACCTTTCTGGGCCTTGAAAGTCGCAATGACGTCGCTGCATATGGGTGGTTCAGAAACCTCTCGGATTTCATCAAAAATCTTAATTTGTGTTCAGAAGGTCTTACGGGTTTGGAACGACATGAAGGCGAGTAATTAATGACAGAATTTTCATTTTGGGGTGAACTATCTGTTTAATTATTGACCAGTTTATTTGTATTATAGTATAATCATAGACAAATAGCTGGGTTTAACCATTCATTTTAAATGATTCGCTTGACTACAAAGTTGGTACGTAAGTGGCATGTTGGAATTTCTTTCCAAAGTGAGGAAGTAAATGTGGACTTGGACACAACAAAAAACAGACTAATTGATCTTATTCAAATATATAGTGATTACAGGAGCACGATTAAAACTTTCTTAGACTACAAAAATACACAATATCACACAGAAATGTCTGATAACACTGTCTGCACATTTGAATTAACTGGACTTCCCAACTCTAACACAATACACTCAGGGCCTGACATTAATGCCGAAACAAGTGGATTTTTTTGAAGGGGCAAGTAAAAGATCATTTTATTTGTCCGACCTGACAAGTAGCCTGATTAAAACATAAATAACAAAAATAATTATGGAATCACCAAAAAGCGAGAATGATTCTGATAGTGGATAATAATATATAATGTACCGACAATAAGGTTGCGCTGTTGAGGCTCGCACAGCCTCATGTGGAGAAATAGAAACATGAGTGCAACACACACACAGAAACTTGGTTAACATACTGTGGTAAAAAAATCTAAATGTGGAGTTTTTATATTTATAACATATGACACAGTTAAGCAACATCACACAACCTAGAGTGCTGTTTTCCTGAATACCATCACGATTGAAACTGTGACTGATTTCATACAACAGGTCAATAAACAAGTAGTTAATATTAAACGTAAAAAAAAACACAAAAACGCACTCAGGGTAAATATAACTAATATCCAGATTTAAATATGTCAAAGCTGATAGAACACTGATGAGAATATTGCTTCAGAATAGATTATATTTACATCACAACACAAACTTTTTACTCGGACAAGTGAATGACTGATTTACTTGTCGTGAGCTTAGAATTATAAGGTTCTATCTCCATTTAGGGTAGTTCTGAGATATTGAGCATAAAATTTTTTACATCCCAGCTGGCAGAACTGTTGTAACCTTTTTATTTTATTAATAACTACTAACAAAATATTTTTTTACAAAAATAACACCACACAGGCATTAATAAACACCTAATGGATCAGATTACGTAAAAAACTCAATTTCGACCAAAAGTGGAGACAGAACCTTATAATTCTAAGCTCACGTTGTCTGAAGGACAAGCACATGACAAAGCTTAAATGTCGAGCATTGACACTGTATTACTGTCTTACTATAACAGCAGTATCGTGTCATTAGGCTTTCTGTAAGCCTCCTTGTTAAGCTGTCCAGAGCGTTGGACGTTGTTAGGCCATCTCTCACTTTTATGCTTTAGAAGGTCATTCTTCTGAGGCTCCCGCTCCCTAGAGCTCCGCCCAGACAGGGAGTTTGAGTTGTTAATCTAATCTAATGAGTTTGGGCTCTTTGTGAGCCACTGCTTTCAGAAGGAAGCTTGTTGTGAATGTGTTGTCTGACACCAGATAGTTTACTAATTGAGTTGTAGGCTCTTTGTGAGCCACCTTGCAAGATGTCCTGAGCGTGTATTTAGGTCTACTCTCAATTTAGAGAGTCGTCATTTTGAGTTGTTAGGCTCTCTGTTAGCCTCCTTTGCTACTGCAAACATTGTTAGGCCTCTCCTCGCTAGAGAGTTATCTTATTGAGGCCTCCACTCCCCAGAGTTCCACTACGATAGCAGTTGCGAGTTGTAGGCTTTCTATGAGCTTCCTTGCAAGATATCCTGACCATGGGGCATCGTTAGCCCCCCTCTCGATTTAGAGAGTCGTCATGCTGAGGCCAGCTCATAGAGCTCGGCTAGGCAGTAGAGCAGGCTCTCTGGGAGCCTCCTTGTCTACTGACCTTAGTGTTGCTAGGCCTCCTATCATTATGAGAGTAGTTGTATTGAAGCCTCCACTCTGTGGAGCTTCACGGGCTAGTTAAACTGAGTTTTTAGCTCAATATGAGCTTTATTGCTACTGCCCTTGGGTTAGATCGTTGCTAGGCCTCTTGATTGAGGCCTCCACTCTTCAGGGCTGTCTGAAAAGAAGTTCTGATTGTTAGGCTCACTGTGAGCCTCCTTGGACAATGGCCTGAATATGAATGTAGTTAGGCTTAGAGTCATCATTTTGAGGCCTCCATCCTTGAGAAGCTATGATCAGTCTATGATCACATTGCTGGTGTGCACCTTAGGGATGAGGACTCCTTTGAGTCCTTCGACTTAGCTCAGCCAATAGGGCACTTATCCCTTCAGCATGATGGTGTGGGTAATCCATTATCCATAGCGCCCTCTAGGGGATGCAGCACGAGTTCCCTTTCGAAAGGGAACATATCAGGTTACTGATGTAAGCATGGTTCCCTGAGAAGAAGACAAGAAGTGGATGATGTATTTCACAGGTGCCCTTTTATACTCGAGGTCGCACCAGTGGAGACATCATAGGCTGCCGCCTTCCAATGTCAAGTTCATGTTGTCGTGTTTAGACTCACGCTTCAGACACTGGTCATGCCAGAGACATTCCCCATAGTGCCCTCTAGGGGACGCAGCGTCTCGTTCCCTTTCTCAGGGAACCATGGTTACATGTGTAACCTGAGACTTTCTCACACTCTTTCTTTCTCTCCCTCCCTCTCTCTCTCTCTCTCTCTCTCTCTCTTTCTCTCTGATGCTGTGTTTTGCAATGGTTCATTGCATTTAGCATTATGCATTATGATAATGAACTGAAGACTTTTTATCTGAGTGTAGCATGTGTGAGATGTTTGTGGTTGGATGCCATTAGTATTGAATTGCAACGTTCGTCTGTTATAGAACAACTTAGTTTGAATAAACGAGCAGACACTGATAAGCTTGCTCTACATTGATTTAATATTAACAGCAAGACAACTAGAAGTGAATGTGCTTTCCATTAAATGAATCACACACAGTAAACAAATCCTTAACAACAACAAAAATGTTGCAGTGAACGTGCTTTGTTTTAAATAAATCACACACAGTAAACAAAACCTTAACAAAAAAAAAACTTTGCAATGAATGAACTTTGCAATTTAGGCTCGTTAAGCAAACTGGGTGCCGGTGCGGTGAGACGTACATGCTCGGGCAGATTCGGCTTGAAGTCGTTCATCCTCGGATGCGGCGCCGCGCGCGCTGTTACAAAAAAAGCCGTGCACACAGCCAAGCGAAATGGGGTCTTGCCGGTCTTGCGCACCCAACGCGTCATTTTTGTCGCACGCACCTTCGCGCTCGTGCGGATGCGTCGAGTAGCCTATAACAAGGCTTTACTCTCCGTGTCAGCGCGCCCTCTGATCGATAAAGGGGCAAAGACCTCTCCCAAATCATCTCCAGCAGTAGCAGCCTCCGAAGCACCACTAACTCCGCCTCCGCCTCCGTTTCCCTCGTAAGCTGATATTAGTTTTTAAACATTCTCTATGCTAAAAAAAATTTGTAAAAAATATTTTAATAACACGGTTTTGGCGGTTATAGAGTTCTAATGACGGTGTTCAATTATAACCGTCGGTCTCACGGTTATATGATAACCGTCACACCCCTAGTGTGAAGTTTTTTTTATTTACTTTATTCACACACCACAATCACTGTGCGGCATCATGTCGCTGAGCTGCATCGGGCCACATCACCTCATCCACATCGCAGGCTATATTGTCTCTTGTCAGGCACCGCGGGAAAAACGCCCTGGAATGGCGAATCCATCCTTGGAAGACCTCCACTGGGATGTCAACACAGGCCAACTCCATAGCCCTTAGGAGGTTCTCTCTAGTGTATGGTTGTCTGTCCTTGGTGTCTATGGTTGTAAACCTTCCATCTCCACGATAAGAAGAACTCCTCTATAGGGTTCAGGAAAGGGGTGTAGGGTGGCAGACAGACGTTTAAAAAGTGGTTACTGTTGGTGGTGAATCACTCTCGGATTTGGTTTGTTCTGTGGAAGCGTACATTGTCCCAAATTATCACATAAATGTGATGTGCGGGCCCATGATGGTGTTGTTGGCGGTCCAGGAGGATGTCTTTTAGCTCCTCTAGGAAGGTGAGGAGACGTTGGGTGTTGTAAGACCCAAGGACAGCATGCCGGTGGACAAGCCCCTCCAAACCCATGGCCGCACAAAGAGTAATATTACATGTGTTGTCAATTGACATGTTTTACAATACAGTAACAACTGATTTGAAACCAATAGACTACTTTCACAGGCTTGTAAAATTGTATTGTGACAAAGAAAGTAATAGAGTACAATACCTGTTGTGTTGTCTGAATGCCGTGATAATGGTGACCACGGTGAACCTACTCAGGTTTGGACGGACTCTTAGTCCTGTCTCAGCCATTGTCATGCCATCGACAATGACATGGTCAGTGACTGTTGCTCGCATCTCGTCCGAAATGATGGTGCAAGGTTTTCTTGCTCTCCCTCCTGGACCTCCTCCTTTCCCTTGTTGGCCTCTTCCTCTTCCTCGTTGGCCTGCTCCTCTTCTTCCATGGCCAGATCTTCTCCCTCCTCTGACTCGAATTCCTCTTCCCCTGACTCTGCCTTCATCCATTGTGTTTGTTTGGAATCTTCAGCAAATTGTGCACTCTGAACTTGCTTTTATACATGTGGTCACAGCATTAGCAACAAGTGTCTTCAATTTTGAGTTGTTGTGTGTAATGAATGACGCCAGGTGTGTTCATTGTGTTCAAATATTGCTGACTGTGGCAAGCATTTTGCATCACATGAGCTTTCATTTGAAAATATGAGCAGAGTTCTTTTGCAACTTGTGTTTTAGCAAGGAAAAATGTGTTAAGATTTATGAGAACGGAGGATTGTGTTTTGTGAATTGTGTCTTCATGTGAAATGTGTTTATGATATTGGAAAATGATGACTAGATTTAGTAAATGTGTTTAGACAACTGGTCATTTGGTTTAGAGGATTGATTTTTGCGTTTTAGCATTTGAGAAAAACTGTAAATGTGTAGCTTTGGATTCTCACTCACACAAACACACATACATATCTAAAGTCAACATGATAAAAATAGACCATTTTAAAAGTCTTATTGTGCCCATAAAAATAGCCTTAACAATCTTTTATTGTGATGTAATAACTTCCTCTGTCTCTAAAATGAAATGCTTACATAAAAACAGTGTTCCACACCTCTTCCTACACCGGTTTACTTCTCAATAATTGGTTATATTAATTATATTTAAAAATGCATCTCCTGGGACATGAAAGCTGAGGATGTAAAAGTCTCCAATATAGTAATTCAATACAACTGGACTTTAGGATCATTTTCAGTTGCATTTTGTAGTGCATTTAATTTCACCATCTACTTTAGGTAGTTACATGACAAATACCCTTTGAGACAGACTGAATAGTCAAATGAGTTTTTACATGGGTTTAACAATGATGTCATTATGATATTCTTCTGTCTCTGACATTAGAGGAAGTGTTCTTCATTCTCAACGATTATTGTTTTGTAGTGTGAAAGGCATTGAGATTTGTTTGCAACACACAGGGAATTGTGGGATAGCTGGTCTCTAAGGCAGCATTGATTACACTGCCAAGCTGCCAGCGCTTTCTCTCTCGCTCTATTTCTGTCTGCGTCATTGCAAGCTTGCTGATAACACCTCAAAACTGCTGCTGACGACAAGGGCTTGGGTGACAACATTCTTAATCTGCTATACAAACTGCCCTTTTCCAGACACTAAAGGAAAAAAACTGATCCATCAAAAATATTGCTGATAGATTTTGGTCAGTTGTAAAAGCAAGTACAATATCTGAAAATCTTAAACTTTCCAATGTATTTACCTGTAATTCTGATTACTGCTAAACAAATTAGATTTTGTTTATTTAAATGTTTGATTCTAACCCATAGGGATGCAGGCAAAGTCTAATGCAGTTTTGACTTTTGTTACAGTGGGATTGAAGCCTCTATTTAAGCCAGTTTCAGGGTTCTGTCACTTCGGTCTTGTTAATTTTTGGTTTGGTGACACCCTGACACTCCTGTGTTGTATTTTTTTTAGCATGTGGTTTTGAGTGTGCGCTCTCTTGTCTGCATGACTTGTGTCTTGTTTGGAGCGTGGTGTTTGGATCCCAGCACTCAAGTCTAGTTTGGTTTCATTTTCACGTTGGGGTTCAGGCTACGCTTACACGTGGCCCGCTATTTTCATAAACGCACACCTGTCCGTTTTCAGAAATTGTTAGTTTACTTTACACGAACCCATGTATATATGCTGTCAAGAGCATGCCAAACCTGTAGGTGGCAGTGTAACGAGAAGCTCAAGCCCACGTTAGCCAATCAGAATCCTGAAAATTGCAAAAACAGCTCCTCGACATAATAAAGCTGCTGTATTTGCAAATGCAAACAGACGAAAATGGTTTGCACCAACATAAATGTGACTGCTACTCTGAGGCCCTGTTTACACGAGAACGCTCGTGGGTGAAAACGTAAAAATATTTTATCAGATGTGCCTTTCGTTTACAGTGGCGGTCTTAACATAGAGGCATAGGTAGGCGGCTGCTTGGGGCCCCCTACCAGCGGTCGTAATAGGGGGGCCCCCAACCAACCTAAAAAAAAAAAAAAAAAAAAAGGAAAAAGCCCCCTTATCATCATTAACACTTCAAAAGCACGGTAAATGTTATTAATATTCTTAAGAAATACGTTGAAACGAAGTAATAGGCTAGTTAAAATGTCCAGTTCATGGTTATCTGTCCCTACACACCCCCTACTTTCACAATGAAATGGATTAGTCCATAACGGTGCGCAGCGCGAAAGATAAACACAGTGACAGGACTGTATACATTTCGGTAAGTTGTAGGCTACTGTATCTTTTAACACACGTTACACACCTATTGATCATTCGTGTTTATTTAGCCTACTATTAACTAGGGTAAAGAGAGATGATCGGTTCACGTGCCATTTGAACTGAGGCGCTACCTCAGTTAGAACTAAAACGGTATTTATTGTTTGAATTTCGTAATAAATTGACAGAATCTGAGAGCTGAGAATTTGTTCCATATCAAAAGTAACCTTTGCTGTCTAGTCTGTCGGTGTCAGTGTCCTGTTTACTTCGCGATTTTTCTCTTTTTGAGAAAATGGATGTGTGGCGTGAGAGCGTGTGAAAATGGTCAATTGCGCGAGTCTCACGTCAATGCGAAATTATACTGTAATTCAATCGCGGAAAGAGGACAATAAAATAGCTGGAGTAACTTTAGACTACAATGTCACAAAGTTATTACCTCAGTGAAGCCATGAGTAGTAAGTTGGCTAGAATTTTTTTTATTTTTATTATATATTTAGTATTAGTATAAATTTGTATTTTGCACTATAAATATGTGCACTATATTACATATTTATTATTTTACTTATATCATTAAAATATTATAAAGTTGTTGTAATGAAAACCGCACTAGGCTATATTTAATTTGAGTTGTTATTTTTAACCTTTAATAAATACCAGCTGACAGCTCTGTAGTCTATGTTTACAACTTTAGGTGAGATTTTCTTTCTTGAGAAAATCTACTGTAGCCTACCTAATATGTTAGCCTAATAAGTAGCAGAGTCTGGTATTACCAGGCTACTAATATGTATCCAAATTGAATCAAGATCGGAATAAAACCACAAGAATAAAATTGAAATTGTAAATTTTCCTCTCCAACCTTTACTTTACCATAGATTAGCTTTACCTGCCTATCCACCATTCAGTCGGGTTTTTTTTTTTTGTTTGTTCTCTTTTAAAGATCGGATGGGGGGCCCCCATACATACCTTTGCCTTGGGCCCCCAATGTGCTAAATCCGCCACTGTTCGTTTACACGGCGACGCCGTTTTTGGGGCTTAAAAACACAAAAAAGTGAAACCACCCTCCAGAGTGGAAATCTTAAATGTGTCCCACCTTTGCGTTCCCGTGTAAAGGATAAAAACCGGTAAAAACGCAAATCTACTCACGGTGGGTCTCGTCGCGTACACGTTTACGTCACAGGCATGCGCCAGTGCAGGAAAATAACAACCAACATGTCAGATTATTTCCATACGTCAGACCTTCAAGTTGCCCTAGCAGCTCTGATAAATGTACTAGAGTCTTTTCAGCAGTTGTACAAAATATTCTCAGATACTGGTGTTGTTGTGTGGCAGTGCTTCACATTGCCACCTAGCCACCTGGAGTGCATACTACATCGAATTTCACACACTTTTGCGTCACCATATGCACGCAGATTTCCCACCCATAACACTCGTCTAAACGCAGAATAAAAAGTGATAACGCAACGCCACTTTTGCGTTTTCTCTTCAGATCGTTTCCGTGTAAACATAGCCTGAATGCATCCATGATCACCAACATAGATACACTAGATATCGCCTTGGCTACAGCAGTTCATTGGAACGAATGCGTCAATAGAGCTACCATCATGGAACACGGGAGCCCCTCCTCTTTAATGCATCAGCGTCAATGTAGGCAAAGGTCTAACGGAAATAAAATCACCATAAATCGTCATGAATGCGATTTTCTTTTTTGGGGGGGTTCATTCCAACGGTCAGACATGTATTTATCATTGAGTCCAGAGAAATAATTTTTTTATTTATTTTTTTATTTTTTACATTCTTCCTAGTTCAGATTTAATTTGTGTGAACATCCATACGCAGCACTAAAGTTCGCCATCATCCATGAATTTGAAGTACAGGCAGAGATAGCAGCGTTACCTAGCTACTTCCTATGAGAAGACCCCTGTTCCAAGATGGCAGCGGTTTTGACACATGCTTAGAACTCCAAGGTGACATCTAGTGTATATATCTATGTATCTATATCAAAGCCAAATGAAAATGTATACATAGGTTGCCCTTTTGACGCATGTGCAAGTTTTGTCTCATACTCTGACGTCGGCTGCCTAAAACTCTTTACAATTTACATGCAAACGTGCAAACAAAGTTTTCCAAAATCTCCACTCTGGCTGGAGTTTTAAGAAAGAAGGGCACAAACGAAGGGAAATGTCTCAGTTT
Source organism: Semotilus atromaculatus (assembly GCA_031834385.1). NCBI lineage: Eukaryota > Metazoa > Chordata > Actinopteri > Cypriniformes > Leuciscidae > Semotilus > Semotilus atromaculatus. The sequence continues at coordinate 21,137,835 of JAULUF010000007.1, forward strand.
TTCAAAATAACCATGTACGTGTAAACAGGGCCTCAGACACTCATACTCCATGTTTTTTCTCTCGTGTGAGCAGGTGGTGTGTGTTCGTTTACTCGCCACAAGCTCTTGTCTTGTGTGTTTTGTGTTTTGTTTTATCAGCTTATGAATGTTCTCATTAGCTGCATGTTTTTGTCTTGTTCTTGTTTGGCTTGTGATTGTGTTTACTGGCCATGAGCTCTAGTTATTGTTTTGTTTGGTGTGAGCACATGGCACAAAGAAACAAACATGACAAGCCATGACAAGCTAATATCTATTGTCTAACCCCACCCTTCTTGTTATATGATTGTTGGTTGATTTGCCCCACCTGTCCTCCCGCGTTACCTGCTTTGTTTGCTGCCCTATTTATTCTCCTTGTCTTTTCAACATTGTGCCAGACAAATATATAGGAATTAAAGTTTCACTGGGGAAGGGTGAAGCCAAATCCATAATTAAATCTGAAAGTATACAACGATGGTAAACTGAATGGGAGGCAGAGTTTAATGCTAGACACAACCATAAAATTCAGAAGAATGTGACCAGGAAAAGGGTTACTTTGCTGAGTTTACACAGAAGGGAAGAAGTGGTCTATACCAGACTTAGATTAGGTCACACAGGATTGAATGCTACTTTACAAATAGTAGGTAATGGTACTGGTTTATGCATAGAATGCCAAGACATAGAAGATGTAAACCATTTACTTTTTGTATGTGATAAATATAATGATAGTAGAAGAAATTGGCAGGAAATGGAAGGAGAGAACTCAATGCATGATATACTTGAAGAAGAGGGTATGAAAAGGAAGAGTCTTGACGCTTTATTTATTTTTCTTAATAATACTGGCATAATGAAAAGTATATATATATTAATCATAATAATAATAATATATATATATATTATTTTATTTAATTTTTTATAAACAAATTCAAGCCTAGACTCTATGAAGTTTATGGTATTACACACTCCTGTACAGTTGGTGGCGGTATAATACAAAAGTAGTAATCTGCCAAAAAACAAGAAGAAGAAGAAATCTTGTACCAGTTCGTTGTCTAATGTTTCCCATAATGTATTACCAGTGTGCCTTGCCTGTTCCAGTCCTGCTGCCAGTCATGTTTTCGCCCCATGGGGTAGGTTTTATTTGTTTTTTGTTTTATTTTGTATTCAATAAAAAAGCCTATTGTTTCCTGCATCTAAGTCCTCTCCTCACCCCTCAACCCCAACCATTACAACCAGTAGTTCACCAAAAACAAAATCATCAGCTGTGTCCCAATGTGAAGGCTGCATCCTTCGAAGGCCGTATTTGAAGGCCGATTGGCCGCATTTTAAGGCCGATTGCGTCACAGCGGTGCGACGTTGGATGTCCCAATTCAAAGGTTGCATCAGAGAATAGGCTTGTTTGAGATGCGCCTTGCCTCGCCTGAAATGTATGTGAGAGTAGGCGGCTGCAGTGAGGGGAGGAGTGAAAAAAGCGCAGGCACGCCGGACAGATCTCTCTTCTTGCAGTGGATCAGACACCTGCGAGATCAAAGGCGGATATCGCGGGATTCACGCTCGTGCAGGTGTTGCTAATAAACTGGAAGTCATTTAAAGAGCCCCTATCATGGATTTTTGAAAATGACTGTTCATGTAGTGTGTAATATAGCTCTAAGTGAATGAAAACATCCTGCAAAGTTTTATATCTGAAAGTGCACCGTATATAAAGTTATTGTCTTTCAAAAGTGAGAGTCGACTCTTGAGTCTATGAAATTAATTGTTTTTGAAACGAGTCATTAGCCGTTTCGTAGTGATGTAGATACAAACATTAGCATATTGGCCGCGCCCAGTTATTGCGCACGCAGACGCAAGTGTAAACTTGAAGTCTTGAACACATTCAATACTTCAGCTGAATAGGATCATGTCGAGACGACGCTGTGTTCTACAATGCAAAGATAGTACAGCCACTTTGTTTTCACTGCCCAGGGACGAGCATGTGAAGTATAAGTGGTTAAAGTTCATATTTGCAACGATACCACAACAGTATATCCCGAACCGTGTTGTGTTCTCATCATTTTAATGACGAATCCTTCACAAACATAAATTAATTCAACTGTGGATTCGCAAGCCAGTTGTTCCTGAAGGAGGTCTCAATACCCAGTGTATAAACTGGGTCATTTGACCAATCACAGCAGATTTGCGTCACGCAAAGGAGGTGTTTGGGAAAATGAATCGTTAAACGAATCATTTGAGTCGTTGAGCAAATCAGGTAAAAATAAATGCATATTATAAGACAATTAAAGTGTTTTTTTGTCCATGCATGCATGTGAAACTGTTTTTGGGAACTCCCAAAACAAAAATAGGAACATTTCATAATAGGGGCTCTTTAAGTTCTGTTTGCTTTTATATGAAAATAAATATAATGAACAAGACACCCAAAGTACTTATTTAATTCCATTCCAGATACGCATTTATCAATATTTTTTTCTTTAATACAGACATGTGTTTTTAATCTTTTATTTTCTATAAAAATTACATCACATAACCCATATCGCACTGTCAGAGAGTTTATTCACACATAATGTACGTATACACATAAAACATGATACCAGAGTTTTAAAATAATTTTTTTAAAAAGAGAACAATACATCACCGTTGTTTAAACCAATGAGCATTAAGCTGTGTCGTCAGCAAGTCGTTTCCCATCATGCTTTTGATCAGCGCAGTCGGTGGAGAGCAACTGCGCTCGACTGCAGAATCCGATACGTGCGCCTTGCGCTCCCGAGAGTTTTTTGACATGCGTCAGCATGACATCAGAGCCAGGCGGACCGCCCTCGGACACATTTCTAACCGGCACGCATCTCGCGCTGATCACCGGTGATCGGTTCTGCGCAGATTTTGCTCATCTCAAACAAGCCTAATGTCTAATATGGCGAGAACTCCCACTCTCAGTAAACTTCCGTGTTCTGAACTGGTTGCAGTTCCACTCTGATTCCACATGAGGATGAGTGCAGAATGAATAGGGGTCTACGGAGCTATACCCCTCAAAATCCACTTTTCTCAGGATATAATTTTTTGTCTAGTAATTTGAATGTGGTTTTTGAAAGGAGATGTAAAGAAATTACAGGTTGCTGGGTGTTAGATTTTTTAGAGTCACGTATTTGCTTTAAAAAGTCTTTTAAAATGTCAATGACGTCATACAATCAGCGTCCATTAGCAGAATGCTAGCGTGTTATGGGCAACAACATCCTGTAAGAAATCGAAAGGACATAAGTACTTGTTCATTCAACTTTTGACCTATGACCCATGTTGAACTTGCAAAACCTACATTAAAATCTGAGATTTCTCAACGGCAATCGGGTGAAAGAGACACATTTAGCCGTTTAGCTCCATAGACTCCCATTCATTCTGCACTCGGACGATCGCCCCCAGTGGAACTCTGGTGGAACTACAACCAAAATTCGGTACAATAGTATTCGGTACAATAATATTCGGTACTATGCTTTCCGTAGACGGGCTTTGGTTGCATCTTCGCAGGCCGCATTTGAAGGACGATTGCGTCACTGCGGTGCGATGAAGGCTGTCCTAATTCAATTCCGCATCCTTCGAAGGCCGGTTTGGTCATCGCGGCGCGACGAAGGCTACCCTGATTCAAAAGCGACGCCAATGCACCCTTCGTTTCCCTGTGAAAGGAAGGATACATAAATGGACACTTAGCGGCCTATCCTACCCCATAAGTCATTGGAGCCGGTGACGACAGCATTTTTATGTTTAAAAAAACGACGGACGATTGTTCTTGTCCCCTAGCAACTGTAACAGCTACCGATGACGAGCGGGAGTAACATTTGAACTGCACTTTTTTATATTCAACTGGGTTTTATTCCCCTGGTACGGAGAAGTCACACTTGTGGGGAGAAAAAACAATCCGTGGCGACGGTTTTGAAATCCGTCCCCTCAGTTTATAAACTGTATTCACAAATTCTTAAACTGTTCCCTCGGTTTAACACGAGTACCCACGAGTTCCTAATCTGTGCTCTCAGATTTGTAAACCTTGCCTTCTGTTCTTGCAATATGTACCCACAAATAAATTCATAAACCTTGCCCACGCTTTCGCAATCCATTCCCAATACTTTTTCTACAAATACATTATTTGAAATATAAAATAATATAAGGTGCGTGTAAATTTTGTGTCCATTCGTTTTTCCTTTTTTAACCCGTAATTGAAAGACGAAAAATTAACGGTTGTTGAATTTTTAAAACGCAAAGTTGAACACTAAAATTTGAATTTGAACTGTAGGCTACACACCAAATGCTGCGCAAAATTTTTTTTTACAGATTTTTGTTTGACTTTTTGCCCCTTTATTAAACATTTAAAATATTCACAAATTAATAAAGGGAAAAAATTATTTTACTGCTTTTCTAAGGCCAAATTAGAACCTGGAAATGATATTTTCCCCGCAGTGCTGAATGAGAAGAGCCTCTGGAACCACAGAGAGATGATTTATAGGCTATTTTGCTAAACAACTATAGGCCTATTTCCAACTTGTCTGTGCTGTCAAAGGTCTTAGAACGATTAGTAAGTGAACAATTGAAAGAATTCCTGAGTGTCAATAATATTCTATCAGAGTTTCAGTCAGGTTTCCGAAAGGAACATAATACCATCTCTGCTTCATTGAAGGTGGTGAATGACATCATTGAGGCACTGGATAGCAAAAAGATGTGTGCGGCTCTTTTCATCGATCTTTCCAAAGCTTTTGATACGGTGAACCATTTTATTTTAAAACAGAGACTGCTTAACATTGGTCTTTCTGAGAAGGCAGTTGGTTGGTTTGAAAATTATCTCTCAGATAGGACTCAGTGTGTCACCTTTGACGGTATCTCTTCAGGTTTCTTACAAGTTGTATCAGGGGTTCCTCAGGGATGGGCCCACTTTTATTTACCATTTATGTAAATGATCTTGGTTCAAATGTTCACAATGCTCTGTTTCATTTTTATGCTGATGACACAATCATTTACAGTTGTGGAGAATCCCTTCACCAGACCTTTCAGTAACTGCAGGATGCCTTTGACGTTGTACTGTCTTGGCTATCTGATTCGAAGCTTGTGTTGAATGCAAATAAAACAAAGACGGTCTTGTTCTCAAATAATAGGAACTCCACAGCTATCCCTCCAAACATTGTAACCCTGCAGGGAAATCTAATAGAGCGTGTGGCTGAGTATAAGTACTTAGGCCTTTTACTTGATGAACATTTGACTTTTAAGGCTCATATCCAAAATTTAGCCCGGAAACTTAGGTTAAAGCTTGGGTTCTATTTTAGGAATAGGGCCTGCTTTTCTCTTGTAACAAGGAAGAAATTGGTCGAGGCTACTTTTCTCTTTCTTATGGATTATGGTGATTTTTTGTTATATATGCACGCCCCGAATAAATATTTGCACCAACTGGATTCAGTTTATCATGGCGCACTGAGATTCATTACAGGGTGCAAACCCTTTACACATTGTTGCACTCTGTACGATCTGGTCCAGTGGCCTTCCCTTGCTCAGCGCAGGCTAACCCGGTGGCGATTGTTTAGATATAAATCCATTATTGGGACATAGCCCCCTTATTTATGTAGGCTTATGTCCTTCAAGGCCAGCACTCCCTCTCTGCGGTCTAATGATAATCTCCACATGAATGTGCCCAGGGCTCGTACAGAGTTAGAGAAGCAAGCATTTAGAATTTCTGCCCCATCAGCGTGGAACTTGTTACAGAATGTCTTAAAACTTGATAACTTGGTCTCCTTTGGTCATTTTAAGAGGCTAGTAAAATATCGGGAAGCAGGCACAATGGGCACCTGTCCCTTGTATTTTTAATTATTGTAAGGCCATTGTATTTTTTAAGCATGACTGTTTCATTGTATTGCTAACGTATTATGTCTTGTATGTTCATTGTATTTATTATATGTTGTATTTTATGTGGAACTTTTATTGCGGCCTTCTTGGCCAGGGCTCCTTCGCAAAAGAGACTTGTTCTAAAAGGATTTCCCTGGTAAATTAAAGGTAAAATAAAATAAAATATTAATAAATGTGTTTTATTAATTTTAATTGGCATTTTAATTGCTCGTTTAAAAGTGAAACACAATATAGCCTATAAAGCTTGAAATGTCCAGGGCCTGGTTCCCCGATAACGCTCACTCTTAGCACGCTAAGAAGACTCAAAAATATATATCTTACCGAAGTTGTTTATGTTCCTAAGTGTGTTCCCCGAAGTGTCCCTTAGGAAGCTTCTTAACACGCTCCTCTTATGTTCGACGTTACAAAGGCACTGTCCCAAGTGAAGGTGCTGAATTAGTTGGCATCGATTGCTCAGGAATTGATTTTGCACTTCACGCGAAGGTGCATTACGGCGTTAAGAAAGACAACACGTTCTATGCAAATTAAACATTCCTCAAATTATTCCAGTAACATTTATTTTAACATAGTTGTTATTAGTAAAATATAGACTATTAATTAAATGATCAAATTGTGATATGTCAAAATGTTTGAGATGACCGATCAAAGCAGGATTTATGTTCACAGAAGCGTGAGCCGCGCGCGAATCCCAACGCGACTCCCAAGTGGCAAGTGGCAAAACTAAACAGCTGTTTTACAATATAAGTTTTAAACGACCGACATAAATAATCAGTTTGCAAAGACTGCATCAATCAAAGCTCAGCTTCGGGAAGATGATATTTACAGGTAAAGATAAAGAGACTGAGAGAAGGAGATGGAGATAAGAGAGGAGAGCAGGTAAAGCAATAGCCTTTTGCATACTATACCCAGAATGAGAATAACTTTATTGCAATGGATTCCTATTTAACACAGATATACATACAGTAGCCTAAGTTCTTTGACAATTACAGTGGAAAAATAATATGCCCCCGAACCCCCTAGCAAGATCACTTTTGGAATATCTGTATTTATAAAACCCTGTGTACGGCTTTGCACTGAATAGAAAATGATTTTTTGGAAAAATACAATGAATTACAAGGCTGTACAGAAGAGTGCACTATTGCAGACTTATATACTGAGGTTTTAATTACATTATTTTAATATAGTCAGTCGGGAACTAAAGTGGGCCGGTCTAAGGCATGAAACTCCAGGGCTGAAAATGAGTCCCACTCCGGCCCTGAAACTTCTCGCTCAAAGTGCAAACCTACACACCAAATCTCCACAACCATAAGCTATTTCTCAGCCTTTGACTCAGTTTTTAATTGCATAAAACGCTTTTTTTTTTCAAAACACTACACAGAATTATCTACCTAAAACACAAAAATCTAGCAGGAATTTACTTGCTTTCCTTTTCCAAACACAACCAATCAAAATGCTACACTTATTCACCAGGTCACACACACACTCCTCATATGTGCAAACACTAATTACTTTACTGATCACTAACCAATCACTGCTTTACTGTAGTATAAGCCTATAATAGGTCAAAGGTCAGATTACCTGTTTTGAACAATGGATGCCAACAATGGACAGAGTCCAGAGTCCAAACTACACTCAACTGTGTTGTTTACTGTATTCTAAAGAATATACTTTTGGTTTACATATGTTTATGGCTTTGTTGTATGCTACAGTATACAACAGTAATGTTTGGCCTAATAAATATTTTTTATTTCTACATTGCATTGGTGATTACAGTGTACTTGTTACCCCTCTCAGCAGATTACTTTCACTGTAGAACATTGTATTGAAATGTAGATATAAGCATATGAAAGACCAAAGAGCTTTAGATTTAGAAAAACAATGTTTACATGGTATGTCCAAAAATGCACTATTATAAAATAAGTGTTTGCCATTTGATGCAAATGCTTCATTCTGACATGTTTATGGCATTTTGAATGCAGTGTTAAATTTTTGAAGGAGATGTGAGGCATTTTGCATTTTGTGTGTGAAGTTTTGGGAATTGTGTGTAGAGTTTTGAAAAAAGGTGACATAGTTGGTCGATTACTGGACACCACCATGCTTACCCATTTATAGATCTTAGCCATTTAGAGCCAAATTGTTTGCCAGATTTTAATTAGCCTATCAAAAGTGATTGCCAATTTAAACACTTTAACACTAGAACTACCAAGGCAGTCATTTTGACCGTTTTTAAATTTTACAGTGTAATAACTTTGTTAAAATAAAATCAATGTGGCTGTAGGACTCTGACTTTTCCTAAATGTGTATATTTTATTCTGACACTGTTATTTTATTAAAATCACAAAACACAAAACAGTTCTGACTATTTCTACCTAGAATGGCCATGGCGGTCATTTTTACCGCACGCATTATAGATATCATAAGTCCGCTACATTTGCCGCCATTAGCGTGCACATATTGTTCAAGAAGTGCACAAATGAGCAAGTTTTCAGAGGGACTTCAACACGCTCCGACCACATGAAATCAAAAGCCACACAACTGGTGGTGCGAGAGCCAGTACCCGGGCAGGAGCAGCAGCTGATGGAGAGAAGGAGGCAGTTCCAAGTAAGGAGGAACTGCAAAAAAAATAAAACCTAGGAGACATGTGCCAAATGTCACAAAGTAGTGTGTGGGAGCTGCACACGAAATGCGGTGTTTGTGTGGACTGCGTAAGCGTTAGTGAATGATGCATGTTTTTTTGCGCCGTTCAAATAAGCCCTTTATTAGGCTACCTATCGTAACATTGTATATCCATTTATTTTTTAGATTTTGTATTGATTATTGACATTATTTACAAACAGGGCTGTACTAAACGTTATGAAGCTTTGACGTTTCCTAACTTTTTTGCATGTCTATTCATGTGGTGAAAAATATATTTTTGACGCAAAACTTTCCTTACATTTCCTTAGACCTGTCGGGGCAATCTTTCTTTTGTGCTTGTTTTAAGGGCGATGACGTTATAACATGAAGACAGGAATTAAAAGCATAATTGGAAACCTTAAAGAGAAGGTTCAAATGTAGATATGACATGACGAAAATTATGTTCAGTACAGCCATATGAACGTCAAAGTATGAACGGTCAGAATGACCGCTATGGTCGTTCTAGTAGTTATGGAATTCCGGTAGTTCTAGTGTTAATGACATTACGAAATAACCTAGGCTAATAACCACTATATTAGTTCTGATACCAAATAAAGTCAACTTCATAAATAGGCCTGTATCCATTGCGAACATATTTTATTATTAGTCTTAAAATGTCCATAACATAAAATCATTGTTGATGTTGAGATACAACATTGTCAACATACCATAGTTTGACTTGTACTGCGCTGCGCTGATTTCTAAAGACTGCTGCACAGTGGCGGCGACTAGCGTCTTGAGCTCAAACAACGCTAAGAGAGAGCTTACGAATCTTCCAGACCAACCTTACGAAAGTGTGACTTACAGAAGATATACTTAGCGTACGAACGTGTCGGGAATTGTGCCATAAGGTTAAGAGAGAGGTTAAGGAATAGGTTAAGAACTACTTAGCGATAAGAACGTTTTGGTGAACCAGGCCCAGTTCATTTATGAGACGCGCTCCAGTTCACGGAGATCATGAAAGCGCGCCTGATTGTTTTATTTTATTTTACAAAAGCACAACGTTTTCTTGTTATTGTGAGTTTGGACAAATAAAAGTAGTTGCGAATTATGTGTTATTCTTTTCTGTATGACCAGAAATTATAGAGTATTTTAAGTTGTTTCCTGTAGGAAAATGCAAGTGTTCACGCCCACGCCTCCATGCCATGCAGCGCGCGCTCCACAACTCCGCACAAACACATGCGTCAAAATCATGTGTTTATTTGTGATAATCTTAGCCCTGTATTATTATTGTCTAACCTGTATGCTACATGGAGCGTCCTTCGAAGGACGAATAGGCTGCATCCTTCGAAGTCTGCGGCCTTCGAAGGATGCAGCCTTCACATTGGGACACAGCTTTCATGTTTCTCAAAATCTGTATGACTTTCTTTCTTCCAGTTATTTTATATAATGTCCATGCCTCTCATTTCCATCCCTTGTGAAGAAGTGCACTTCAACGTATAGTACTTATTATGGAAGTAATAAACTTTTCAAGAATATATTTTAGTGCAAACACTTAGACACTTAGTATGTATTATAATTTAAATTCATATAAAAACAGTTCACGTGTTTTTGACCCACTTAAGTAAGACTTACAGTAAGTACATCTTTATATGTAATTTCATAATTTCTTTTTTTTGTCTTTAAATTATGGTTAAAGTTTACTGCTGAATGTAAAAAAATCTATATATATAATCATTCATTTCAGTTTTGACATTGTTAGAAAGTGCACTTTTTAAAATTGTACTTAAGTGTTAAGAAACATAGTGATGAAAGTGTACTATGTTTAAGTTCACTTAAGCGTCCTATTATTTAATTTATATTATATTATTTAAAAAATGAATTTATCCACACAGAGCTATCACAGACTTCAGAAGACTTGGAATATAGTAGATATGTATCCCTTTTGGAACTTGATACCCTTGTAGTCCTCATCCAGTTCCATATAGAAAAGAGAGCAGTTTGGACATCCAGCTAAACATCTCATTTTGTGTTCCACAGAAGAAAGTCATAGCTTTTTTAATGATATGGTAAAGATTACAATAACAGCGTAATGAGAAAATTACATAATTTGTATTGTCGGCTGAACTATTCCTTAAAGACCAGAATGAATCTGTGTAGAAAATACAGCATATTAAATATTGGCCTATCACATCAGGTGTCATTTGATAAACTAGTAGTTCTTTAAGAAATGTTTCTGAAGGGTTTCACAAAAACGCCAGGGTCAGACTTCATCTCAGAAAAGACATCTTTTTGTGTCTATCACCTGAAGGCTAGTGTTATGGCAATCAAGACAAAATAAGGATAACAAAGGGGGCGTGGTGACGTGACGAGACAACGCAATGCTGCACATGAAAACATGGGTCTGTCATGATTCTGCCATGATTCTGCCTCAAGACGAGAGAATATCAGGAACAAGATGGCAGAATCATGACAGAACCCCTCCCCTAAGGAGCGGCTACCAGACGCTCCCAAGGGGAACTAAACACGGGACATAAACTGTGACAAGGCCACGAACCAACAGAACATGACAAAAAACAACAACGGCAAACATGAAAAAACAATTACAGGGTTGAGGTGCAAAAACAAAAACAACAAACAAGGCAGAGGTGGTGGGGGAAACACAAAGTCCTTAGTGGGCAGTCCAGGGTGGATGGGAGGACTGGGGGTCTTGGGTCTTCGGGACGAGGGCTGAGGACAGGGAATCCAGGGGGACTTGGCTGAAGACACATGAGGAGATGACAGAGACACATGAGGAGATGACGGAAAAACAGTCCGGGGTTGAGACACGGCAGGGGAAACAAACGGAAGTCCGGGGACAGTGGGGACTGAAGCACACTCAGGGACAGTCTTGGGTGTAACGTTCACAGGGACAGACTTGGGTGTAACGTTCACAGGGACAGGATCGGGTGTAGCGCTCACAGAAACAGACTTGGGTGCAGCGCTCACAGAAACGGTGGGCTTGGGACAGGACATGGGAGGTATGATGGGAACCGCGCAAGGGTTCACGTCTCCGCTGGCGCAAACATCAACTGTGCGCATGCGTCAGTGGAACCAGACGATAGGCTTAAATGTTTCCCGGCTTGACTGTTAAAAGCAGACGATTGGCAGGACATTTGTATACAACTGCCATATTTGCCGTTACGGGTTTTCTCTATATAGTTGTATTGAGGATTGAGGAAGTGGCATGTCTCATAAATTATCTCTGGGTGGGCTCAGAAGCAGGGGCGGAGCGGGGGGGTGGCTTATGGGGCTTAAGCCCCGAATGTTTTGTCAAAAGCCCCGAATCTTTTAGGTTATTTAAAATAACTTCAACTTTGTTTCATTTCCTCTGTCTTTCTGACTGGAGCGGCAAAAGATTACCGTGCGACGTGCGTGGTGGCGGACGGTAATGCATCGCGCATCACTCAGCTTGTTTGCCAACTGCTAAACTAACGAAGAAGAATTTAAATTTTCTTCGTCGTTGTCATCAGGGGCTGGCGGGCTGTTGTATATAAAGTTTTTTATACGGAACACATTAAAGGTAGGAGAAAAGTGAAATAAAGTACCGCAACATAATAATATATGGTCATGTTTATCATACTGTGCTATTTCCCAAATAAATATAATATAATTTTAGAGTATTGATGAGCACATTTACTTGGCACTGCAGCATTTGCTGTTTGCTAGTAGAGCAGCCTAAATTATTATGGCATGGATTCTGATGTAGCAAATTTGTCAGCTAAGCACAAACTAAACAGAACTGAACTCTTAAGATTAGTAATGATGTTTACACCAAATTTCAGAATTTACTGTACATGCATAAACCAAAACCGTGTTCAAAATAAATAATATTTATACCTTTATCAAAATTGACCCCTTTATTTTCTTAATGCATATTTCTTAATGCATTGTCATGACAATGCGAAGACTTTGTGTGAAGACATCAATGTGAAGACATCTTTCATAAAAAATGTCAACTTCTTCCTGTGAAATGCCCACTTGACGTCTTTGAAACATGTAGGTCTTTAGTTAATGGGTTATTGATTGATTGATTAATTGATTTTAATTTGACCACTTAAATATAAAAATATGAAACAGTACTCTGTATCATACATTAAAAATACATAAATAGACAGGGATGACAGAATAAAGCCCAAATACTTATTTCCATTGTGGTCCCTTAGACCAGTGGTTCCCAAACCTGTCCTGGCGACCCACCAACACTGCACGTTTTCTTTGTCTCCCTAATCAAACACACCTGATTCAACTCATTAGCTCATTAACCCTGTAGCGTTTATACGCCCGTATAAAATATAACTAATTATTACTCATAACGGATTATGATCAATAATTAATAATTTAATTATTTTCAGAATTTACTGTAGCAGAATAAATAGTATGATAATTTTATCAGTTCATCCAATGAACGCAAAGCATAAACAATTATTAATTCTAGGAAATATAATATCTTCCTGGCCAAGAAAGACTAATTCCCAGCTAACAGCTAAATTAAGAAATAAATCAAGGGTAAAAGCATAGGTAACTTAGATCGAAGTTCAAGACAATAAATCTGTAAGCACATAACACATCTTTAATGTGTCTTTAAAATATAAACAAGACATTATTGATTATTCTAAAACATGAAACTAATATCTAACACAAACACACGCACACACATTCATACAAGTTGCAGAAAGAAAGAGAGTGAGGAAAGAATGAGTTTTAAGAGTGAGATAGTGAAATCCCAAGTTTCTATATGCACTTATAAGACATGACCTGAACGAACCATCAATCATTAATTTAACCCTTCTATCGTTTCTTTGGCGGGTTATTCAGTTTTATATCAGTGCACCAGTTCAGTTAAGAGTCTGGAGGTACTTGCTTGTCCGTGTTGCTTTGGGGACTCCCTTGTGTCGGTGTAGAGGGGGTTTCCCCGGGTCCGTTGTTTGGCTGGCTGTCTCCTCGTGCCTGCGAGATCTTGGGCAGCCAATCACGTGGTGTGTTGGCGGATGGATGAAAGTCTTTGAAGTTGGAAGGGAGCTGAGCAGAGGATTTAGTTTAGACATAATTTCCATTTTAAGAACATAAACATTTTACACAGATTTCAATCAAGCCATCGTCTGAATTAATAACATGTTATCGTATACGATCCTGCTGACAGGAAGCACGACACACTTTCATTCACACACCTAATATTTATAACAATTACATGACTTATATGTGATTAAGCAGAATAGACACATACAGAAATATGGTTGAACGATATCATTGAAGTCCATCAATAATTGTTTTGTGATGATTGTATGCATTTTTATATGAAAAGTCTCTGTGGTTTTTAAGAGATCTCAACAATGAGGTCATTCAAAGGTCTTCAAGAAGGGGGAAGTCTGTTTTACATCTCTGTCATGGGATCAGGTGACCTGTGGCGTTAACTTGGTGGGTCCAATCCCGTGACATCTCTGAACCCATCAGTCTTCCAAACTATCTAATTTTGACAACGTTCTTCCTGCTGAAGTCTGTTAAACAATAAAAGGTCTTTTTGGTTGAAGATTCGCTGGATCTGGTGATTTGAATCTGGAATGTGAAGACTCTTTGTGGGACTATGTATGAACAAAAATCCTAAAAGCTTCACTTGTGTTTGGGTCCATTCTCGTTGTCGCTACAACCCATGTGATAATGAGCTGATGAGTTGAATCAGGTGTGTTTGATTAGGGAGACAAAGTAAACGTGCAGTGTTGGTGGGTCACCAGGACAGGTTTGGGAACCACTGCCTTAGGCCATGTCCACACGGACACGGGTATTTTTATAACCGGAGTTTTTCCTCCAGCGTTTTTAAAAAAAATCCCGTCCACACATGCTCGCAAAAACACGCTATCAAGCTCGGTCAAGAGCATGCCACACCAGCAGGCGGCGATATAACCCTAGCCGTAAAGCCACGTTGGCCAATCAGAAGCCTAACAAAAAGTTATTAGCAGTTCCGGTAGACGCAAATCTGACGTCAAACACAGTGGATAACGGCACACACTCTGACGTCGCAAGGCGAAAACCCCGGTTTCACTGTCTACACGACAACACTGTAACCGGCGTTTCTGAAAATCCTCACCCTCAGCAGGGGTTTTCAAAAATGTTCGGTTTCAGTGCGTTTCCGTGTGGACGAACGGCCGAACCGCGTAGAAAAAGTCACGGTTATAAAAATACCCGTGTCCGTGTGGACAGGGCCTTAGACCACAAGTTCACCCAGTGAACCTACAAATTAGTGAGAAATAAGTGATTTGCACAAAGAAGTGATGAAGGTATATGTTTTTTTATTTAAAAAAAAGCAACTTAATGTTGAGAGATGAATATTAGATGCAGGGGTATGTTTTATTTTCTGATTTGATTACATTGACATGTATTGTGTGCTGCTATTACCTTCCATGCCCCATTTTTGGCTACTAACAGAATTATTTCTTATCCAATTTCTATGGTGCATACAGTTAGAGATGGAGCAGTGACTAAAGCACAGAGAAAGGCTTGGAAAAAATGTCACATTAGGTTACAATAGAACACATTTCCTGAGAGGGGCCGGAAGAACAGAGAGCGAGTACAATTGAAATTGCCCTGAATATGGGCATTACACAAAGCAAATAATTTCACAATTAATTTCCAATTTTACAGTATATTGAAGACTCAGAGTTTTCAATTCAGTAAAACCACATGTAAAAAACATAATAGTTTGGTCAAAAATGTTACCATGACCAGCTAATAAGAAACTTATGAGTTGCATTCACTAACCCTGCAACTCCTAGTGGATGAAATATGTAGTGTATAATAAATTTTTATAGCATTTTCAGTTTTAAAATTGTGCCAAAATTTGTCCTATAGGGAGACTATAATTGCATGATTATGGTCAATCTGAGCCAGACGTTGTGACCTTTAACAGATGTGAGAAATGGTGTCTGGGCAATTAATGGTGTGAAATATAACCTGCACACAAACACCCAGTGGCCCTGACAGTTAATCCATCAGTCCAGTAAGGCTTCATTGATGACAAACAGCTATTATGTTGTTTACTCAGAGCAGCATCTAAAAACATCATGAATGGCATTTGGTTTTATGTTGTTAGGAGAAAGATAAAAAGCACTGGGGATGTTTTACATATTTTTGAAGTAGGTTTGCAATAAGCAGAGTAACACACAAGAAGCCAGTTCCACTTTGCGTTCACATGTTGTGTTCAGTAACCTGCAAAAAATGTTTGTATTTACTCTGCTGTAATAAGCCCTGATGTAATCTTTCAAACATGTACTCTAGTTCCTGTCAGTGCTTTGGGAAAACATCCAGAACATGACAGGCTATAGAGTCTGCCTTTAATTTAAAGCAGTAAGTTGAGGCGGAACAGCCTTGATAAGCTGTCTGCCTTTTTGTTTTGGTGGGAAGAAATTCCAGCTGAAATGGAGTCATTTCCGCCTAGACCGGGCATGCATTTGGATATTTCTAGTGGTTTATGGAAATTTCTGAAGGTTCTGTGGGATATACGGTTATTGTTTTTACTGTCTGCATAAAATATATTGTTAGAAGACCGATGATTCTCAAAGGGATAAATCTGTCATGATTAATTACCCTCATGATGTTTTTGTTGACCGTAAAAGAAGGTATTTTGCCCATACAATAGAATCCAATGTCTCCAAAACTGTTTGGTTACCAACATCCTTCCAAATATATTATTTTGTGTTCCACAGAAAGAAAGAAATGCATACAGAACATGAGGGTGTGTACATTTTTGGAGGTACTGTTCCTTTAACACATAATAAAATACCCCTATTTGTCTCAAATTGGTTTTAGCTAGTTAATCAGTGTTATTTATAGAAACTATTCACAATGCTAACAGCTTTACAGGAAAAAAATATTGTGGTAATAATGTTTTATATTGTATTATATTGTATCCATTTTGCAATTCAGTTCACAGCGAATATTTAAAATTAGGCCTTAATAAATTTGCCTGTAACCCACAATGAACAAGTCAAAAGCATATGTGGCATTGAAAGAAAAACTCCATAAGTTTTTAGTAGTGCAGAAAAATAATTATTTGGGAGAAAGTAGGTCTAGCTGAGGTGTGTGTCCACCACATATTGTTTGCTGAGATGCATGTAGAATTAACATGGCCCAGTTAGCCCCTACTGGAAGATGGCATAACTACACCACGTCTGGTTCCTAAAACAATCATTCTCCACTGAGAGCTGTTCAAAATTATGTGCGTTTTCTGACAAAATGATGTGTGTTTTTCTGACTAAAGTTTTCACAAGTAACATATATATTTCTAATGTTATTAATATAGTACAGAAGATCTTATGTTGATGTTCATGATGTTATTTCCATGCTCCCTACATGATTACTCATTAGATGGGTGTAACCTGAAACGGAAACACCTTCTCTGGTTCATTGCTTTACTCAGTCCGTAACCTATTTAAATGTTCCTCTACAACACTATATCTAGCCGGTGTCTGAATGTTCGCAAACAGTATACCATTGCTCAAATGTTTTACCCTTGAGCGAAAAAGGAAAAGCATTGATGTGAGTAAACCAGAGCCATAAAGTCAAAATTTTACCCTTCTGTTAATCTAGTCTAAAAAAAAGAAAAAAAAGAATGCAGCCTTTGTGACAGCAGACATTTTATCCACATACATGTGAACTATTCAGTATATATGAGCCATCATCATAGAGGTCTGATAACACGTAGTGTCTGGACCATGTTGTGGCAATATATTTACTATACAGATTATACGGAATTGACTTTTATGTTGTTAGAATCACTTGTTGAAAAGAGCTGGATTTAAAAACAGACCACACACTTTAGGAGACAGTAAAATGAGAGCAATGCATCTGTATGACAGATTGTATCAACATAGGCTCATAAAAAAAAAAAAAGCCTCTACCTTAATTTATGCAAAACCCATAAAACATATACACATGCAATTCTCTGCAGTTTCCAGCTGAAATGAACAGTAGTGACGGTAATAAAATAACTTTTTTCATAATTCACATGTCAGATAAACAGAACCTTGGATACTTTGATCTCCTAAGATATGGACAACACAAACACATACTGCCATTTGTCTCGACACCCCACACAGTGAAGTTGCGGGAAAGCTGCTTTCCCTCCTGTCCTTCCTTAACATTTGTTCCTTCTCCCCCACTTCCTTCTCTTTACACATCCTTCTCTTCACTTAGTTCACTTAGAAAGATTATATAAAAAATAAAAATGTTATATGTCAATACAAGTTAATTAACAGTCATGTTAATTAAAGTTTGGTATCATTTAAAATGTCTCCGTGTGACTGGTACAATTGTCTCATCTCCACAGAAGTAAACCAAATGGTAATAAGGGTCTAGAGATACTTCGCTTACTGGGTGTGGACTTTTCCCCGGGGTCCTTCATCCAAACTAACTCCTGTTCCTCGACAAGGTGTGAACTCCCTGTATCTAATTCTAGTCAATGCAAATTCCTATTGTAAGTTCATTCCCCAGTTTGGAGGATATTTTGTCTCGGTCTGACTTTTTAAAGATTTTGTAGGCAGATCAACTTGTGACCTCAAGACACTCAGTATCATGTATTTTTCTAATGTCAGGTAGGCTATGAATCTTTTACTCTTTATCTCTTAGAATTTGATGTTATTGTATTTATTATCTTTGAATTGATTATGTAATTGGCATGATACATTTACCTGACTAATAATAAATTGTGACATTTGATTTTATTCTGACTTACTCTGAAATTATTGATTCTAGTAGTTGATTACGTTAAGTCCATAACACCATAAGTTTACGTGCAGGTTAGTAACGGACTAACGCTCAGTTTTGTGGAGCCTTGGGGCACGCCAACTGAATTTTTAGCGTTCCGCCTAACACATTGGCATTTATCAATGTATACTTAGACTGTAGAGGCAATTAATGGGTTTTCCGTTTAGAGCAACAGAGCATTGTTAGACCAATCTAAATAGGGTGAGCCTCAAGTAACCTCTGATTATTGTAGTAGTATTCTAACAAAGTGTACATGGGAAACTATGGCATGATAATACAAAGTTATCATTAGAAGAAGTTAAGTTAGTCAGCTTGATTTTTATGGTAATGGTTTTGACCTCTGTTTAGATATAATTTTACCTTAGTTAAAGGTGCCCTAGAATGGTTTTTATTTTTATTGTATAATGTTTTCTGGATTGCCCTTATAATGTTAGTATGTTTTTTAGATAAAAAATAGTCATAATTTAGAAATAAAAGGCATTTTTCCTAGCCTGATTTTAGCCCTGAGCCCAAACACTCTGTTTCAAGGGGTGTGTCTGCTGTGTGTAATCGGCCTCTGCTGTGATTGGCTGACATGCTTGCATATGAAATAGCTACGTATTACATGTGAAACTCTCTCGAATACTTTTACTACAGATATTATACATTTTACTATTACAGCTATCGAGATTAACGAATCGTGAGATGTTTTTAAAGTATTTAGATCTATTCCCATCACATAAAATGTTGCCAGGATGAGCATTGAGAAAACAGATGACTGAGTTGATCGCGAGAATAAAGATCTTATCATTGCAACGCAGTTTCTGCACTCTCTCTAATGCTTTCACCAAAGCAAACACGATGATGTAAATACAGTACTGAACGATTTTGAGAGAAAGATAACCTGTCTGAACTTAAACAATTACACATAAGAAAGTGTTGCTTGGTAGCTCGATCGATTTATTTTCAGACGTTCGAGGCCAGCTCTGTATTGGCCCAAGTTGAGGAAACAGTCTCGTCGGTGAAATGTTTGGAAATTTCCAGAGAAAATAAAACTAACCCATTGTTTCTTCAGAGGCTCGGATGAAGGAACTAAATGCCTTTTGTGTTCATTTGTACATCCAAACACTGAACAACTGCCATGCTTCGGCTGCGCAGTTCCTGTCATTGAACATGGGCTGGCATATGCTAATTTTTGGAGTCGTACATATTAATGATCCCGACTGTTACGTCACAGTCGGTATTATGTGGAGATTCGCCTATTTTTCAGGGGTGTTTTTCAAAAACGAGATTTAAGTAAGGAGAAAACAATGGTGTTTGAGACTCACTGTATGTCATGTCCATGTACTGAACTCTTGTTATTTAACTATGCCAAAATAAATTCAATTTCACATTCTATGGCACCTTTAAGTATGTACAGATCTATGGGGACTACATAATATACTTTTACTCTTTGGACCGATTTGGCAGGCCTTACACACACAAATGATGATTAAAATGATTATGAGGGCAGATTATCAATGAATAAATACTTATTTTTGACACAGTTCCTTGCACAATACTATGTTTGTGTTATGGCATCAATACACTTTTACCATATTACATGATACATTTTGACGTTTGCATCACATAAACAGTCCTATATGGCTTTTCTGACGTAGTAAACTAGCTCATCTGTGTACAGCACTGCACTTGTAAAGTTCTTAACATGAGTCCCAATAAAAGAGCTCAAAGACTTCAATCAAGCTAAAACGGCATGTTTGCTTCAGCATTAACCTTTTAGTGTCAGTCACCGGACATTTTATTTCTGAACTGCTGTAATGTATACAACAATAATAAAACATCATCAAATTCACATTCATATGTTTTGGATAGAATTGAATGCACTTTTTGTGTCCCTCACTGGACATGTCACTTTGAAACACAAGTGCAGTTGGAGGTTGGAGTAATGGACGTGACGGAATGTTGGACCAATGCCGAAAGGTAGGGGCGTGGCGAAAGGTCTTTATCTTTGGTCGCGAAAGCTGTCTGTCAGGGTGTGGGATATATAGGGCTAGGGGTTAGTTTCAGTTGTTGCAATTCACCTTTCGGTACGCCTCCTTTCATTACTCCAACCTGCAGCTATCCTTGTCTCGTGAAACATGCAAGAAGCAAAGTAATATCATTTTGCAGAAATGTTGCCATAGGCCCATTTTTTCCATTGAGCCTTGGTGGTTTTGTACACCCCCATGCAGTTCAGCCCTTGTTGGTACATAGCCTGAGGACTGGGCATATTTACAGCACAGACTTCTAAAGCAACTGAGCAATAGCTATCATAAGTGAAGCCCTAATGGCCATGAAGAAACTAAATGGAATTGAGCACCCTGAGTTCATTTTGTCTATGCATAATGTTTATGACACAATTTTTTATTAAAGTGCTAATTACAGTTGTCTCTACATTCTTGATTTGTTTCCACACACTGTTGCTTTGTAATTTTGAATTGCGTCTTCGGTACTAAAAGCACCAGCCATGAAATTACTGTGCTCCCAAGCAGAGAAAATGAGCTTGTGTTCACACTCCCTGCATGGTTCTGTTTTCACATTTCTTTTAATAGTGGCTGTGAATGACATCATACAGTGATCTGGGAACAGTGTTACTGCTTTTTTGTGAATGCTGTTACTTCTGAGCAGTATTAGCAACTTTTAAATCATGTCAATCAGGTGGGTTCTTTATCTGAATGCTGTACCGAAGCTGTAACTCTGGTCCTCCCTATGTTGTATGTATGTAGTTGCGTAGGGCCCCCAAACCACCAGGGGGCCCCTTTGAACTCAAATGATTTAATGACTACTGTGCGATTAATAGAATTTAGTTTCGTTTTTGATTTGGCTTCCAACGACTATGAAAACACGATTCCGCATTCCGTACCTTTCCTTAAGCGGTGCGCTGTCGCCTTTCCTACCTAACATCCAAATCAATCAAATCATGTAACATGACTGTAATAATATGCCGGACGTGCATGATACTAAAAAAAAGAGTTAAAAGCATATTGATTCCCCAGGCAGCTTTCTGTGCACGTGATCTGAGATGGAGCGAAACACTGACAAGTATAGGCTACATTGAGCTTTGGGCGTGCGCTTAGACAAAAACACACAAAAATATGTAAAAATGTCTGTCTTGCCATGTTTTCACTTAAACGCAGTCAGTTATGTCTTAAAGGTCCCATATTGTACATCTTTCTGAAGATTTATTTTAGGTTTTGATGTCCTTAAGAATATATATTTGTGGTATAAGTACCAAAAACCATCTCAATATATTTTTACAGCTCCTTTCTCAGTAGCTCTGCCAAGAACAGGTCGATTTTGGCCTGTCTACTTAAAGGTGCCCTAGAATGTGAAATTGAATTTATTTTGGCATAGTTAAATAACAAGAGTTCAGTACATGGACATGACACACAGTGAGTCTTCTCCTTCTTACTTAAATCTCGTTTTTGAAAAACACCCCTGAAAAATAGGTGAATCTCCACATAATACCGACTGTGACGCAACAGTCGGGATCATTAATATGTACGCCTCCAAAAATCTGCATATGCCATCCCATGTTCAATGACAGGCGGAACTGCGCAGCCGAAGCATGGCAGTTGTTCAGTGTTTGGATGTACAAATGAACACAAAAGTATTTAGTTCCTTCATCCGAGCCTCTGAAGAAACAATGGGTTAATGTTATTTTCTCTGGAAATTTTCAAACATTTCACAGACGAGACTGTTTCCTCAACTTGGGCCAATACAGAGCTGGCCAGGTAATCTTTCTCTCAAAATCGTTCAATACTGTATTTACATCATCGTGTTTGCATTGGTGAAAGCATTAGAGAGAGTGCAGAAACTGTGTTGCAATGATAAGATCTTTATTCTCGCGATCAACACACTGTCATCTGTTTGCTCAATGCTCATCACGGCAACATTTTATGTGATGGGAATACTGCCCTACAAAGCAAAAAGGCAGTAACTACGCAGAGTGCAGAACGGAGAAAAATGACTTTAAAGTTGTCATCCAGCCTAAGTAGTTGTAGGTAGATTATTGGACATGTGGCTGTTTTGTTACCTTATATTAGCTTATTCTTTGTATATATAAATCCTCATATTTAATTTGATAGTTTACCCCTATTTTGCAGTTACTGTATTCTTGCTTTGTATTACTTACCAAAAACGTGGCACCATACCAAGGAAAAAGGCAGTAACTCCAGATTCTCAAAAAACACTGTATCTGATACACTGTATTTGAAATAATTGGAACCATTTGTTTTCCTGATCATGGATATGAGTATTAGATTAATGTGTGTCTTTCAAACTCTTATGATGATAACTAAGATAAACAAGTTGATGATTTTATATGGTGCAGCCAGTATCTGTTTCAGTATAGGTTTATAAACACAAAGTACTGAATGAAATGAATACATGGGACAGATATTTCAAATTAGTACATTAACATACATTTAATAATAGATTGTAGATTATATATATATATATATATATATATATATATATATATATATATATATATATATATATATATATATATAATAAAATAATAATTGATGAACACCACATTTCATATGGTCATTAAGGGTGTCACGATTTCGATTTTAAATCGAATTCGATTGAAATTAAGTCACAATCTCGAACACCGAATTCAAAAATGGAATCGTCGATGCTGCCACGCCCCCATGTCACGTCCAGTCGGTTTGCAAAGCGGGGAAAAACACGCGTGTTGAAGTGCTGCGAGTCCTCTACCTAGCTATAGCTGTATACAGCCGGTCAAAAGATAGCATGGCAACTGCAGATGCAGGAGACCCATCGACAGGACTTGAACCCCTCCTCTTTCACTGAAGTCGCCGGGGTGGGACAGTGGAAGTATTTGTGATTTCCAGTGAGTTATGTTGACAACGTTCACATTCGCGTTCAAAGTTCGCGCTTCAAAAAAGCCACAGTTTGCAAGCTCTACTGTATTTGCGTGTACCATATTCTTCCACTTTTTAAATTAAAACTTTCAATTGACAAAAACAGCAGACTCAGACTCAGAACAGTATAAATCTTTATACAATAAATCTTTCATGTCACAAATAACTTGATTTTCCACCTCCACAAATGAGACGAGTGTCGTTCATTTCCGCACCGAGTCTATTTCTGAGTTAAAAAGTGTCAGCGCACAGTTCGTGCTCAAAATGAACATAATTTGACATGAAAATGTAGTAATTTCATCATAAATGCATTTAATTAAATACTACATTAAGTACTAATATTTTTCACAGTCAATGCAAGCTCATAAAACCATTATGATGTGTGTTCACCATGGCAACAGTAACTACACTGCGCAGCAACACGGTTATTTTTTGTTAGGTAAAACATAACAATAATACAGTAATGGATGTTACTGTACTCTTGCTTTGTTTCATTAGGGCTTTTTGCAGTTACTGTACAAACGACTACCATTTTTCTCCAAAACGACACACATTTGAGATACTATGTTATGTCACATAACAAAGGATGCCTTGAATGTCATGAAAATTATAATAACTCATTTTTGACCAAAAATGCAGTTACTGCCTTCTTGCTTTGTAGGGCAGTATAGATCTAAATACTTTAAAAACATCTCACGATTCGTTAATCTCGATAGCTGTAATAGTAAAAACGTATAATATCTGTAGTAAAAGTATTCGAGAGAGTTTCACATGTAATACGTAGCTATTTCATATGCAAGCATGTCAGCCAATCACAACAGAGGCCGGTTACACACAGCAGACACGCCCCTTGAAACAGAGCATTCACATCAGAAAAAATGCCTTTTATTTCTAAATTATGACTATTTTTGATCTAAAAAACATACTAACATTATAAGGGTAACCCAGAAAATATTATACAATAAAAATAAAAAAACATTCTAGGGCACCTTTAATATTCATGACCCTCTCTTCTGATTGGCCTGTTGTTTTCTGAGTGTCGCACGGCTAGGCCAACCACAAGTGACTGGGGGTCATGTATGCTGTAGCCTGCTGTGGCTTGGTGATGCTAACAAGTAAGGTAGATAAAACACCTGTAATGATGGTGATACAGTATTTGTTATTAAAGCATAAACATTCACAAACCACTGTTAATTTAACATAAAAGCAAGCATAGGCTTCTACGTGCATGGTTTGGCATGACAGAAATAGCGCAAAGTGCGCTCCCTTAATAATTCCTAAAAAACTGATATCTCAGTTCATCGCGATCTCACAAAGCTCCGTTATTATCAATGAAGCTGACTGCACAATAAATCTTTCATAATGTCAACACTTTTGTTGTAATCAGAGGATTTGCCAGCATGCAGAATTCAGCATTGAAGAAAAACGTACTCACTTACTACTGTAACTTCAGTTCCCTGAGAGTAGGGAACAAGTATTGCCTAGCTAATACACAGTGGGGAAACTCCTTTCCTCGAGAATATTGAAGCCTATAATTTAAAACGCAGTGCAGCTGCACAGCAAATGCCAGCAGAGCTACTAGCTCGCCCATTGGCTGTGCTGAGGCAACTGCACACCCTATGGTGAAACAGCTCAGACGGGCGAACCAATCAGGCACCTTGGTGCCAAGCACGTCAGAGCCCGCCAGAATGGGCGTGGCTTAAGCCATAAAAGCCAATCTATTTCGCCATAGCACAGGTTAAATCGACTGGAGCGAAAGCACCTGACAGATTGTAATAGTACGGCAGGCTACACAATACTCGTTCCCTACTCTCAGGGAACCGAGGTTACGATAGTAACTGAGCTAATACGCAGTGGGGACGCAATGTAAAACGCCACACCATTAACACCGCACAGATCTCTTCAATGGGTACACCACTAGACCAGGCCCACAAAGAGGCCATGTCTCTTGTGGAATGGGCTCTAGGGCCTATCGGACATTCTCGTCCCACTGAGACATAAGCCAAAGAAATGCCGTCCACTATCCACCTCGATAGTCTCTGCTTCGTGACCGGAAACCCCCTGGTTCGGCCTCCGAAGCACATAAAAACTCTTCTGACTGCTGAACGGTTCAGACCGCTCCAGGTAGATTTTGAGAGCTCTGACAGGACAGAGTACATTAGCTTCCCCGTCATCAATCGCGGGGGGAAGCTCAAATGTGTTGACCTGTGCTCTGAACGGAGTCAAGAGCACCTTGGTTACATAGCCGTGTTTCAGTCTGATGGTGACTCTGGAATCACCAACCCCAACATGCAGGAAAAGCTCAAAGAGAGTGCCTGAAAATCATCCACTCGCTTAACTGATGCCAGTGCCAGCAGAAGAGCAGTTTTTAGCGAAAGTGGCTTTAGGTCAGCTGACTGAAGTGGCTCAAACCGTGGGCCTTTCAGGGCTCCAAGAACCGTGGAAAGGTCCCTTGCCGGTATACACTCTTAGAAGAAAAGGTTCTATATAGAACCTTAAACGGTTCTATCAGCGCTACGTATTTGGAACCTCTAAAAGGTTCTATATGGAACCTTTTAGGGGTTCATTCATTATCATTTGTTTTGTCCTTTCCGGATTAAAAATGTCATATTATTTACAAACATCAAGACCCTAAAATGTATTTATGAATGCATGTGAATGATCACAAAATTCAAGATATGAGGGTTAGAAAATGTAAATATTTATATAATTTTCTGTAGTTAATCAATAGCACGAATAGTGCCATTTCAGTTTTTCTCCTCCAAAAATCAGCATGATTAAAATGTGATATTAAGTTACTACAGTTTAATAAACAATAATTTAATTACAACTACAAAATGTTGCAGAATAATGTAATATATGAATGAATAATAGCCTATAAAGAACCTTTGTGGCAAAATAAATCATTATAGAACCTTTTTAGCATAAAAGGTTCTTTGGAGTTGAGTAAAGAACCCTATGGTTCTATATAGAACCCCAATGAACCCTTTTTTCTAAGAGTGATAGAACCTTTTAAGGGTTCCAAATACGTAGCGCCGATAGAACCTTTTAAGGTTCTATATAGAACCTTTTCTTCTAAGAGTGTAGAAGGAGGCCGAGGAGGGTTCATCCTTCTGGCCCTTTTAAGAAAGCGAACAATGAGGTAATTTC
Source organism: Semotilus atromaculatus (assembly GCA_031834385.1). Lineage (NCBI taxonomy): Eukaryota > Metazoa > Chordata > Actinopteri > Cypriniformes > Leuciscidae > Semotilus > Semotilus atromaculatus. The sequence continues at coordinate 21,164,192 of JAULUF010000007.1, forward strand.
ATGCTAGTGATTGGTCAGACACAGGAGCATGGTAGGCTGCTATGGCTGCCACATAAACCTTGAGCTTGGAGGGGGGGCCTCCCGCGTCCAAAAGCTCTTGAAGGAACGAGAGTACTACTGGTACCTTACATTAATGACTGTCATGTATGAGTCATATGAATACCAACAGATCACAAGTCAGATGTTCCCACCCTATATCCTTTTCTTTTTCTTTTCTATATCTATCAGTCGGTCACTCGGTCGAGCAAAAGCAAATCAGTTGAGCAAAAATAAAAAAGCTATTTTTACAGGTGGTAAGGTGCGCCGTGAGATCGTTGAAAGGCTGTTTTCACGGCTGGTAAGATCACCAGCAAGAGAGACATGTATGTACGTTTGAGTGGGAGAAAGCGCAAGGAAGAGATGTGCTTTTCCAAAATAACTAATAAATGCAAAATACATAAACCATAATCTTGGAAATAATTGGTTGTTTTTATCCTATTGTTTACTATGTTTATTTTCACGGTCAGTGTCATTGTGGGTTTTAGTTGTGTGGGCTGTAAAGACCCTAAATAACTGAAATCATTTGGCAAAGTGATATGGAACTGTTATGCGGTCTGGTTCTACTTTAGTTGTGTGTTTCCCTGAAAATAATTGCACACCTTAGAACGTTCGTCAGCCAATCAGATTCAAGCATTCAACCGCCCCGTAGTTATTTATTTGATCACATCCAATCATCATGACCAACAAAAAATATATATATATTTTAGTTTATTTAAGGGCTTCTCTAAATGCAAATCTATTACCATTGTTAAGTCAAATTGTATTGTTCATGAATCTAAGTTAAACAATTTGAATAAAGTAAATTTACCCCCAGTTTCACATACAAGGCTTAAGCCTATTCCCAGACTAAAATCTATGTTTGAGCTGTTTTAACTGAAAGCAACTTGGCTCTGACATAAAATGCACCTGTGCCATTGTTTTGTCTCAAGGTTCTCACCAGTAATGTTTTTATTTATTTATTTAAATTTTATGCATGTTTAAAAGCTACTTAAATGCTCTAATTTAACTAAGGCTGAATTAATCTTGGCTTAATCTGTCTGTGAAACCGGGCCTTAATGTCTCACAAATGTGGGTTTAAACCTTGCAATCTGATTTAATCTCAAATTACCAATGTCATTTTTGTATCTTTCATTTATAACTTTGTTTCTCATAACTACAACTTTATATTTCGGAATGTGGCTATATCTCACAGCGTGTTTATTTCTTAACTTTTCTAACAATAATGCAGTCTGACATCCACCACTGTGGCTTAACATCTTACAATGTGACTTTAAACTCGCAATATGGCTTTGTATGTTGCAACTATTACTTTGTATCTCTTAATTGCAACTTTAATTAGGGCCCGAGCACCGATGGTGTGAGGACCCTCTTGGAATTGCTCTGTTTATTATTATTAGGGCCCAAGCCTTGAAAAGGCGAAGGCCCTATTGTTTTCCTTAGGATTATTAGGGCCCAAGCCCTGAAAGGGCGAAGAGCCCTATTGTTTTCCTTAGGATTATTAGGGCCCAAGCCCTGAAAGGGCGAAGAGCCCTATTGTTTTCCTTAGGATTATTTTTTTTTTTTTTTTTTTTTTTCTAACGACTATTCGGGCACTTTTGGGGCCCTTAACATGCTCGAAAACTCTTGAAACTTTGCACACGGGTCAGAACCCGCGGCCATCAGGGCCGGGCTGAAGCTGGTACCCGGGCGTGGCAGGGGGGCTCGTCAGCGCCCCCTGGAACGTGGTCTGAACACTTGGTCCATAACTCAAACACGCTTGTGTGTAATAATATGAAACTCGGTACACATGTCGATCTCATCGTTTCATCTATACCTCACACTCTTACTTTTTACCCCAGCCCAACAGGAAGTCAGATATTTGCGGATGTTTTTAAAACGCACGCAATGGAATTTAATATACTCCTCCTAGAGCATTCATCCACATACAACGAAACTCGGTCAGCCTGAAGTCAAGACATTGAGGATGAAAAATTGCGAGGGGATTTTTGATATCTCTAACGGTTTGGCCGTGGCGAAGAAACAAATTTATGGCGAGAAACGTGAAACAGGAAGTGTCTTATAACTTCAGCATACATTAACTGATCTTGATGAAACTTCAGAAGTGTGTTCGTTGTAAGAGCCCGATCACATGGATGTGACTATTGTGAGTCAAAGTTATAGCGCCACCAACTGGCAGCAGGAAGTGTGTCACTTTCAAAATGCTTTGAAATCACCCTCTTATTTTTACCCGATTTGCTTCAAACTTCATGTGCATAATGTAGACACACGCCAGATGTAGACCTGTGAAAGGATTATTGATATCTTTGATACTGTTGCCATGGCAATGCATCAAACATTAATATTCCTTTTTTTAAGCTTTTTCATGCTTTTTTATGCTTTCGGGCACTTTTGGGGTTCTTAACGTGCTCGAAAACTCTTGAAACTTTGCACACGGGACAAAACCCACGGCCATCAGGGCCAGGCTGAAGCTGGTACCCGGGCGTGGCAGGGGGGCTCGACAGCGCCCCCTTGAATGGGTCCGACAATTTGGTCCATATATCCAACACGCTTTACCCTATTTGCTTCAAACTTGATGTGTATAATGTAGACTCAAGCCAGATGTAGACCTGTGAAAGGATTGTTGATATCTTAGATGCTGTTGCCGTGACAACGCATCAAACTTTAATATTCTTTTTGGATACTTTTGAGATTCTTAGCGCACTTTTGGGGCCCTTAACATGCTCAAAAACTCTTGAAACTTTGCACACGGGTCAGAACCGGCGGCCATCAGGGCCGGGCTGAAGCTGGTACCCGGGCGTGGCAGGGGGGTTTGACAGCGCCCCCTGGAACGGGGTCCAAAAACTTGGTTCATAAATCAAACACGCTTGCATGTAATAATATGAAACTCGGTACACATATAGATCTCATCGGTTCATATATCCTTTGTACTTTTACTTTTTACCCCAGCCCAACAGGAAGTCGGCTATTAAGGCTTGTTTGGAAAACGCATGCAATGGAATTCGATATACTCCTCCTAGAGAATTCAACCAATCGCCACGAAACTCGGTCAGCATGAAGTCAAGAGATTGGCGATGAAAAGTTGCCAGGGGATTTTTGATATCTCGAACGGTTTGGCCGTGGCGAGGAAACGAATTTATGGCGAATAATGGAAACAGGAAGTGTGTTATAACTTCTGCATACATTAACTGATCTTGATGAAACTTCAGCAGTGTGTTCGTTGTAAGAGTCCGATCACATGGATGTGACTATTGTGAGTCAATGTTATAGCGCCACCAACTGGCAGCAGGAAGTGTGTCACTTTCAAAATGCTTTGAAATCACCCTCTTATTTTTACCCGATTTGCTTCAAACTTTATGTGTATAATGTAAACACACGCCAGATGTAGACTTGTGAAAGGATTATTGATATCTAAGATACTGTTGCCGTGACAACGCATCAAACGCATCAAACTTTAATATTCTTTTTGGATGCTTTTGAGACTCTTAGCATGCCTGAAATTGCTTAAAATTGCATGAAACTCGACAGACAGATCACATTTATTAGCCAGTAGACATGTGCAAAGTTTCAGAAACGGGCATGGTGCAGGGGCTCAGTAGCGCCACCTTTTGACAAAAGTGGGGGTGTTAGTTATATAGTTTTACCTACAATCATAAAACTCGGTACGCATATTGTTCAGATCAAGCCGGACAACTTTCTAGTTAAGTGTCATTAGCTCCAAACAACAGCAAGTCAGATATTTAAGTTTGAATGTGGATGTATCTGAGAATTTTCTCTCCCTCTCTCTCTGTCTCTGTGTGTGAGGGATTTGTCTATTGCTTTTAATGGATTTCAAGGTTTCAGGGGCTTTTGGGGCTCTTAACATGCTCAAAAACTCTTGAAATTTTGCACACAGGTCAGAACCCACGGCCATCAGGGCCGGGCTGAAGCTGGTACCCGGGCGTGGCAGGGGGGCTCAACAGCGCCCTCTTGAACGGGGTCCGACAATTTGGTCCATATATCCAACACGCTTGCATGAATTAATATGAAACTCAGTACACATATAGATCTCATCGGGCCGAACATCTTACCCCCGGTCAAGTTTTACGCCAGCCCAACAGGAAGTCGGCTATTATGGGTTGTTTGGAAAACGCTTGCTGTGGAATTTGAAGTACTACTCCTAGGCAATTCATTCAATCATCGCCAAACTCGGTGTGCATGATGTCAGTACTTTGAGGATGCTAAATTGCGGACGGACTTTTGATATCTCGAACGGTTTGGCCGTGGCGAGGAAATGAATTTTCATGGCTTAATAAGGACATATAAAGTGTGTTATAACTTAGTTAGTTTTACCTACAGTTACAAAACTCAGCGTGTATATTCTTCTCCTCAAGCCGAACAACTTTCTAATTTACAGTTATTAGCTCCGAACAACAGAAAGTCAGATATTTTGGTTTGAATATGGTCATTTTCTCTCTCTCTCTCTCTCTGAGCCAATATGGCAAGCCGTCTTAACATTTAATCATTTTAACCTACTAGTCTCTATTTTCATGCTACTAGTACTTATTTTTTAGATACTAGTATCTATTCCATTAAGTACTAGTACTTATTCATTAGCGACTAGTGCTTATTCTTTAGGTACTAGTGCCTATTCTTTAGATACTAGTGCTTATTCCTTAGGGACTAGTACCTTTTAAAAGATACTAGTACTTATTCATTAGATACTATATTAGTATCTAAAAATACTAGTATCTAAAAAATAAGTACTAGTAGCATGAAAATAGAGACTAGTGGGTTTAAATGATTAAATGTTAAAACGGCTTGCCATAAGCCTACGTCTCTGTGTCTGTGCCTGTCTGTGTGTGTGTGTGTGTGTGTGTGTAGGGGGAGGAGGGCTAGATTAACCATTTCACTGCTGTGTGGTTTGGCCTGCATTAAAAAGGAAAATAAATGTCTTAAGCCTTGTATTTTTTAGATAAGTTTTATTAATAAAGTAAAGGAATCACAGACTGTTTTTAAATGGGGTTGGATAAATATTTTTTTGTTTTTAAACTGTGTGTGCGTGCGTGCGTGCATGTGTGTGATTGTGCCTTGGTGTCTGTTACAGTTACAAGAGTTTAATCCTTGTTCAAGTTTAAGTTTAAGGCCTTGTCTTTTTGAATCCATTTGCAGCTTTTTATTAAAGGGGTCATATAATGGTACATGCACTTTTACAAGTTGATTGTACTGAAATGTGTGTTGGCAGTGCCTGTACACAACCATCATATAATGATAAAAATCCATCCAGTGTTTTTGTTTTAATCTCCTTATATGTTTTCCCCTGCCTCAAATTGAGCCGTTCGTTTTTGTGACGTCAATAAAACGGACGCCCCTCCCGCGATTGTTGATTGACAGCAGCGCTTCAACACAGACACGCCCTCGCTCGTGAGCGAGCTGTCAATCATAGTCCGCGTTGATACTGGAGCACTGTCTATGAGCAGAATGGCGTCTAAGCGATTGTGGTGTTCTGTTCTTGGGTGTGATAACAGCAGTCATTTTAATGTTCCTAAATCCGAACCGCTGAAGACGCAGTGGCTGAGTTTGTTTTTGAAGGGAATATTCCCCACGAGCAACGTCAATGCTTTCATGTTTGCGCGAATCACTTCACACCAGACTGCTTTATAAAGGAGGGTCAGTATAAAGCTGGTTTTGCCAAGAAGCTGCTCCTGAATAAAGGATCGGTACCAGCTATTCGTGTTCCTGCTGAACCTCCAGAAGAACTGAAGTGAGTGTACGTTTTATTAACCTTTATATTAATATTTAGATTAATCTTTGCAAATCGCTAGCTGCACGCTTCACAATGAATGAATGCGTCTAAGGTTTACACTCAGGATACATTACGGCATGTTTTCTATGTACGACGTTCTCAATATAATTCATAATCCCACGTTTATAATGAACAACGCGTTATGGTTATTGTGTTACAAACGGTGTACGCACAGAACAGAGGGGCGGGGTGAGCAAAGCTTATTATCATTTAAAGACACATGCACTGAAACGGTGTGCTGAAAACAGAGCTGTTTTTGACCAGGTAAAATAAGTGTTTTCTTACAATACTAATGAGAATTTTTAATTAAAGTATATTACAAACTTTTAATTTAGACCCTAAAGAATCATATTAGCTTGTAAAAAAATGGCATTATATGACCCCTTTAAGAATGGTCAAGACAGGCAGGGTGAACAATGGCAAACAGGGCAGAACAGAAAAGGCAGAGAGAAACCAGGTTGACAGGCAAAGGACAAAGACCTCCAGATAAATACTAGGCTTCTGGATTTACACATTTAAGTGCTACAAAACATATTGACATATGACATCCTATGACATTAAAAGTGATTCTAAATTTAAATTATCTCATATATGTGGCTATTGTGGTTCACGATCATAGGCCCTGTCCCAAATGGCACACTTCATATGAATTTTCGGTCTTGTGTACTTATTTCATGTGTCCGTTAAAACCATGAAATGGTAGGGTGTCTCATTTTTCATTTTAGGTTTCAGAAGGTTGCTCACGCATACTTTGTGGTTGATATGTGCCCTCGATGCGCACTTTTGCAGAGCCCACACTGATGCAAGCTCTACAGCACACTTCTTTTCGACAGTCAAAGCGGGGTTACGTTTTTGCACGTCGTGCACAATAACCCCAAAGGCACCGGGGTGGCGGTGCCACCGGGCCGTTTATATATATATATATATATATATATATATATATATAAATATAGCTGCGAGCAGCGATGAAGGGCCAAAGCTGGCGGAACCGCCACCCCGGTGCCTTTAGGTACTAAAGGCACCGGGGTTGCGGTGCCACCGGCTTGGGCCCGTAATCGCTGCTCGCAGCTATATTATATTTTTTTTTTTTTTTTTTCTAACGACTATTCGGGCACTTTTGGGGCCCTTAACATGCTCGAAAACTCTTGAAACTTTGCACACGGGTCAGAACCCGCGGCCATCAGGGCCGGGCTGAAGCTGGTACCCGGGCGTGGCAGGGGGGCTCGTCAGCGCCCCCTGGAACGTGGTCTGAACACTTGGTCCATAACTCAAACACGCTTGTGTGTAATAATATGAAACTCGGTACACATATAGATCTCATCGTTTCATCTATACCTCACACTCTTACTTTTTACCCCAGCCCAACAGGAAGTCAGATATTTGCGGATGTTTTTAAAACGCACGCAATGGAATTTAATATACTCCTCCTAGAGCATTCATCCACATACAACGAAACTCGGTCAGCCTGAAGTCAAGACATTGAGGATGAAAAATTGCGAGGGGATTTTTGATATCTCTAACGGTTTGGCCGTGGCGAAGAAACAAATTTATGGCGAGAAACGTGAAACAGGAAGTGTCTTATAACTTCAGCATACATTAACTGATCTTGATGAAACTTCAGAAGTGTGTTCGTTGTAAGAGCCCGATCACATGGATGTGACTATTGTGAGTCAAAGTTATAGCGCCACCAACTGGCAGCAGGAAGTGTGTCACTTTCAAAATGCTTTGAAATCACCCTCTTATTTTTACCCGATTTGCTTCAAACTTCATGTGCATAATGTAGACACACGCCAGATGTAGACCTGTGAAAGGATTATTGATATCTTTGATACTGTTGCCATGGCAATGCATCAAACATTAATATTCCTTTTTTTAAGCTTTTTCATGCTTTTTTATGCTTTCGGGCACTTTTGGGGTTCTTAACGTGCTCGAAAACTCTTGAAACTTTGCACACGGGACAAAACCCACGGCCATCAGGGCCAGGCTGAAGCTGGTACCCGGGCGTGGCAGGGGGGCTCGACAGCGCCCCCTTGAATGGGTCCGACAATTTGGTCCATATATCCAACACGCTTTACCCTATTTGCTTCAAACTTGATGTGTATAATGTAGACTCAAGCCAGATGTAGACCTGTGAAAGGATTGTTGATATCTTAGATGCTGTTGCCGTGACAACGCATCAAACTTTAATATTCTTTTTGGATACTTTTGAGATTCTTAGCGCACTTTTGGGGCCCTTAACATGCTCAAAAACTCTTGAAACTTTGCACACGGGTCAGAACCGGCGGCCATCAGGGCCGGGCTGAAGCTGGTACCCGGGCGTGGCAGGGGGGTTTGACAGCGCCCCCTGGAACGGGGTCCAAAAACTTGGTTCATAAATCAAACACGCTTGCATGTAATAATATGAAACTCGGTACACATATAGATCTCATCGGTTCATATATCCTTTGTACTTTTACTTTTTACCCCAGCCCAACAGGAAGTCGGCTATTAAGGCTTGTTTGGAAAACGCATGCAATGGAATTCGATATACTCCTCCTAGAGAATTCAACCAATCGCCACGAAACTCGGTCAGCATGAAGTCAAGAGATTGGCGATGAAAAGTTGCCAGGGGATTTTTGATATCTCGAACGGTTTGGCCGTGGCGAGGAAACGAATTTATGGCGAATAATGGAAACAGGAAGTGTGTTATAACTTCTGCATACATTAACTGATCTTGATGAAACTTCAGCAGTGTGTTCGTTGTAAGAGTCCGATCACATGGATGTGACTATTGTGAGTCAATGTTATAGCGCCACCAACTGGCAGCAGGAAGTGTGTCACTTTCAAAATGCTTTGAAATCACCCTCTTATTTTTACCCGATTTGCTTCAAACTTTATGTGTATAATGTAAACACACGCCAGATGTAGACTTGTGAAAGGATTATTGATATCTAAGATACTGTTGCCGTGACAACGCATCAAACGCATCAAACTTTAATATTCTTTTTGGATGCTTTTGAAACTCTTAGCATGCCTGAAATTGCTTAAAATTGCATGAAACTCGACAGACAGATCACATTTATTAGCCAGTAGACATGTGCAAAGTTTCAGAAACGGGCATGGTGCAGGGGCTCAGTAGCGCCACCTTTTGACAAAAGTGGGGGTGTTAGTTATATAGTTTTACCTACAATCATAAAACTCGGTACGCATATTGTTCAGATCAAGCCGGACAACTTTCTAGTTAAGTGTCATTAGCTCCAAACAACAGCAAGTCAGATATTTAAGTTTGAATGTGGATGTATCTGAGAATTTTCTCTCCCTCTCTCTCTGTCTCTGTGTGTGAGGGATTTGTCTATTGCTTTTAATGGATTTCAAGGTTTCAGGGGCTTTTGGGGCTCTTAACATGCTCAAAAACTCTTGAAATTTTGCACACAGGTCAGAACCCACGGCCATCAGGGCCGGGCTGAAGCTGGTACCCGGGCGTGGCAGGGGGGCTCAACAGCGCCCTCTTGAACGGGGTCCGACAATTTGGTCCATATATCCAACACGCTTGCATGAATTAATATGAAACTCAGTACACATATAGATCTCATCGGGCCGAACATCTTACCCCCGGTCAAGTTTTACGGAAGCCCAACAGGAAGTCGGCTATTATGGGTTGTTTGGAAAACGCTTGCTGTGGAATTTGAAGTACTACTCCTAGGCAATTCATTCAATCATCGCCAAACTCGGTGTGCATGATGTCAGTACTTTGAGGATGCTAAATTGCGGACGGACTTTTGATATCTCGAACGGTTTGGCCGTGGCGAGGAAATGAATTTTCATGGCTTAATAAGGACATATAAAGTGTGTTATAACTTAGTTAGTTTTACCTACAGTTACAAAACTCAGCGTGTATATTCTTCTCCTCAAGCCGAACAACTTTCTAATTTACAGTTATTAGCTCCGAACAACAGAAAGTCAGATATTTTGGTTTGAATATGGTCATTTTCTCTCTCTCTCTCTCTCTGAGCCAATATGGCAAGCCGTCTTAACATTTAATCATTTTAACCTACTAGTCTCTATTTTCATGCTACTAGTACTTATTTTTTAGATACTAGTATCTATTCCATTAAGTACTAGTACTTATTCATTAGCGACTAGTGCTTATTCTTTAGGTACTAGTGCCTATTCTTTAGATACTAGTGCTTATTCCTTAGGGACTAGTACCTTTTAAAAGATACTAGTACTTATTCATTAGATACTATATTAGTATCTAAAAATACTAGTATCTAAAAAATAAGTACTAGTAGCATGAAAATAGAGACTAGTGGGTTTAAATGATTAAATGTTAAAACGGCTTGCCATAAGCCTACGTCTCTGTGTCTGTGCCTGTCTGTGTGTGTGTGTGTGTGTGTGTGTAGGGGGAGGAGGGCTAGATTAACCATTTCACTGCTGTGTGGTTTGGCCTGCATTAAAAAGGAAAATAAATGTCTTAAGCCTTGTATTTTTTAAATAAGTTTTATTAATAAAGTAAAGGAATCACAGACTGTTTTTAAATGGGGTTGGATAAATATTTTTTTGTTTTTAAACTGTGTGTGCGTGCGTGCGTGCATGTGTGTGATTGTGCCTTGGTGTCTGTTACAGTTACAAGAGTTTAATCCTTGTTCAAGTTTAAGTTTAAGGCCTTGTCTTTTTGAATCCATTTGCAGCTTTTTATTAAGAATGGTCAAGACAGGCAGGGTGAACAATGGCAAACAGGGCAGAACAGAAAAGGCAGAGACAAACCAGGTTGACAGGCAAAGGACAAAGACCTCCAGATAAATACTAGGCTTCTGGATTTACACATTTAAGTGCTACAAAACATATTGACATATGACATCCTATGACATTAAAAATTATTCTAAATTTAAATTATCTCATATATGTGGCTATTGTGGTTCACGATCATAGGCCCTGTCCCAAATGGCACACTTCATATGAATTTTCGGTCTTGTGTACTTATTTCATGTGTCCGTTAAATCCATGAGACCGTAGGGTATCTCATTTTTCATTTTAGTTTTCAGAAGGTTGCTCACGCATACTTTGTGGTTGATATGTGCCCTCGATGCACACTTTTGCAGAGCCCACACTGATGCAAGCTCTACAGTACACTTCTTTTCGACAGTCAAAGCGGAGTTACGTTTTTGCACGTCATGCACAATAACCCTAAAGGCACCAGGGTGGCGGTGCCACCGGCTTTATATATATATATATATATATATATATATATATATATATATATATACACTCACCGGCCACTTTATTAGGTACACCTGTCCAACTGCTCCTTAACACTTAATTTCTAAGCAGCCAATCACATGGCGGCAACTCAGTGCATTTAGGCATGTAGACATGGTCAAGACAATCTCCTGCAGTTCAAACCGAGCATCAGTATGGGGAAGAAAGGTGATTTGAGTGACTTTGAACGTGGCATGATTGTTGGTGCCAGAAGGGCTGGTCTGAGTATTTCAGAAACTGCTAATCTACTGGGATTTTCACGCACAACCATCTCTAGGGTTTACAGAGAATGGTCCGAAAAAGAAAAAACATCCAGTGAGCGGCAGTTCTGTGGGCGGGAATGCCTTGTTGATGCCAGAGGTCAGAGGAGAATGGCCAGACTGGTTCGAGCTGATAGAAGGGCAACAGTGACTCAAATAACCACCCGTTACAACCAAGGTGGGCAGAAGAGCATCTCTGAACGCACAGTACGTCGAACTTTGAGGCAGATGGGCTACAGCAGCAGAAGACCACACCGGGTGCCACTCCTTTCAGCTAAGAACAGGAAACTGAGGCTACAATTTGCATAAGCTCATCGAAATTGGACAATAGAAGATTGGAAAAACGTTGCCTGGTCTGATGAGTCTCGATTTCTGCTGCGACATTCGGATGGTAGGGTCAGAATTTGGCGTCTACAACATGAAAGCATGGATCCATCCTGCCTTGTATCAACGGTTCAGGCTGGTGGTGGTGGTGTCATGGTGTGGGGAATATTTTCTTGGCACTCTTTGGGCCCCTTGGTACCAATTGAGCATCGTTGCAACGCCACAGCCTACCTGAGTATTGTTGCTGACCATGTCCATCCCTTTATGACCACAATGTACCCAACTTCTGATGGCTACTTTCAGCAGGATAATGCGCCATGTCATAAAGCTGGAATCATCTCAGACTGGTTTCTTGAACATGACAATGAGTTCGCTGTACTCAAATGGCCTCCACAGTCACCAGATCTCAATCCAATAGAGCATCTTTGGGATGTGGTGGAACGGGAGATTCGCATCATGGATGTGCAGCCGACAAATCTGCGGCAACTGTGTGATGCCATCATGTCAATATGGACCAAACTCCCTGAGGAATGCTTCCAGCACCTTGTTGAATCTATGCCACGAAGAATTGAGGCAGTTCTGAAGGCAAAAGGGGGTCCAACCCGTTACTAGCATGGGGTACCTAATAAAGTGGCCGGTGAGTGTATATATAAATATAGCTGCGAGCAGCGATGAAGGGCCAAAGCCGGCGGTACCGCCACCCCGGTGCCTTTAGGTAACTAAAGGAACGGGGTTGCGGTGCCACCGGCTTGGGCCCGCAATCGCTGCTCGCAGCTATATTTATTATTATTATTATTATTATTATTATTATTATTCTAACGACTATTCGGGCACTTTTGGGGCCCTTAACGTGCATGAAAACTCTTGAAACTTTGCACACGGGTCAGAACCCGCGGCCATCAGGGCCGGGCTGAAGATGGTACCCGGGCGTGGCAGGGGGGCTCGACAGCGCCCCCTGGAACGGGGTCCGAAAACTTGGTCTATAAATCATACACGCTTTCATGTAATAATATGAAACTCGGTACACATATAGATCTCATCGGTTCATATATCCTTCATGCTCTAACTTTTTACGCCAGCCCAACGGGAAGTCAGCTATTTAGGGTTGTTTGAAAAACCTATGCTAAGGAATTTGAAACACTTCTCCTAGGGAATTCAATTATTCGCCACCAAACTCGGTGTGCATGAACTCAAGACATTGAGGATGCTAAATTGCGAACGGATTTTTGATATCTCGAACGGTTCTGCCATGGCGAGGAAACGAAATTATGGCGAGAAACGTAAAACAGGAAGTGTGTTATAACTTCTGCAGACATTAACTGATCTTGATGAAACTTCAGCAGTGTGTTCGTTGTAAGAGGCCGATCACATGGATGTGACTATTGTGAGTCAAAGTTATAGCGCCACCAACTGGCAGCAGGAAGTGTGTCGCTTTCAAAATGCTTTGAAATCACCCTCTTATTTTTACCCGATTTGCTTCAAACTTCATTACTATAATGTAAATACACGGCAGATGTAGACCTGTGAATGGATTCTTGATATCTCTGATACGGTTGCCGTAGCAACGCATCAAACTTTAAAATTCTTTTTGGATGCTTTTGAGACTCTTACCATGCTTGAAATTGCATGAAACTCGACAGACACGTCACATTTATTACTTAGTAGACATGTGCAAAGTTTCAGAAACGTGCGTGGTGCAGGGGCTCAGTAGCGCCACCTTTTGACAAAAGTGGGAGGGTTAGTTTTATAGTTTCACCTACAATCATAAAACTCGGTACGTATATTGTCCGGATCAAGCTGGACAACTTTCTAATTTACAGTTATTAGCTCCAAACAACAGGAAGTCAGATATTTTGGTTTGAATGTGGATGTTTTGGAGAATTTTCTGTCCCTCTCTCCCTCTCTCTGCATACCTCTGTGTCTGTGAGGGGAGGGGGATTTCTCTGTTGAGTGAGAATGATTTTAATTATTGTTTTTCAAGGTTTCAGGGGCTTTTGGGGGCCTTAACATGCTCAAAAACTCTTGAAACTTTGCACACGGGTCAGAACCCGCGGCCATCACGACCGGGCTGAAGCTGGTACCCGGGCGTGGCAGGGGGGCTCGACAGCGCCCCCTGGAATGGGATTCGAACACTTGTCCATATATCAAACACGCTTTCATGTAATAATATGAAACTCGGTACACTTATAGATCTCATCGGGCCGAACAACTTTCGTGCTCTAAGTTTTACGTGAGCCCAACAGGAAGTCAGTTATTATGGGTTGTTTGGAAACTCATCCTCTGAAAATCGAAGTACTCCTCCTAGGTAATTCATTCGATAGCTATCAAACTCGTTGTGCGTGAAGTCAAGACATTGAGGATGCTAAATTGCGAACGGATTTTTGATATCTCGAACGGTTTGGCCGTGGCGATGAAACGAATTTATGACTAAAAAAGGACACAGAAAGTGTGTTATAACTTAGTTCGTTTGACCTACAGTCACAAAACTCTGTATTTATATTCTTCTCCCCGAGCCAAACAACTTTCTAATTTACAGTCATTAGCTTCGACCAAGAGAAAGTCAGATATTGTGGTTTGAATGTGGATTCTAAGAATTTTTTCTCCCTCTCTCTCCCTCTCCCTCCTTGTCTGTCTGTATGTATGTGTGTGTGTGTGTGTGTGTGTGTGTGTGTGTGTGTGTGAGGGGGAGTGGAGGGCTCTGTGGGTGATAGTTTAGTTTAAACACTGAATCATACATAGGGCTATACTGCCCTCTTGTGTCCAAAATTATATTTATGAATGAAATCGCCGTGTACGCGCATCGTTATGAATGCACGTGCAGCCGTTAGTTTCATTTTAAAATGAGCGCCTTTTCTGGCGGCGATTGCTTGAATTGTGAGTTCAATAGCCTATTATTCTTCATGGAAAACACAACAAAACAGTATAATGACAGATTCTCTTAAATAGGTGCTTTTACACAAAATATTCCTTCATCTATTCAGTCAGCTCTTCACTCTCGTGTTTTATGAAATTTAGAAGAGTTTATAGTTTGACAAAAGCACTTTGTTGTGTTTTATTGCGAGTGTACACAAATATAAGTAAACACTTTGCAGTTTGAATGATGTCCTCTTAGAAAACAAGGACGGAGTATGTTTTTATGTGTAACACTGTTCAATCGCGCTCGCACCACACCCACACACACAACATATTCCATCATTGCAATCTTGACATCGCAGCCTGTTCATTATAGCCGTAATAAAATATAATAATAAAATAGTCAACCTAACATATACAAATTACACTGCTCTGTTGAAATAGTCAGTAGTACAATTCGTATCATTCAGCGTAAGCACCGCTCCACTGTGATGTTTCCAAGCACATTTTTGCACAAGTGAAGAGGATGATTTTTTCCATCGATATTGGAACGTGAGTGAAGTACAAAGTCTATAATAAAGAATAGTTTAGCATCCAAATACATTGCAAATGTTGAAACAGTTTGATTCTAATGTGAGAGTTAAGTGAGCCCAACACTGCTCACTTTCACTTTAAATTATTTCGGTTATTTCGATCTTGTTTATATATTTTTTAAATTCTTGTTCTGTTCTGAATATCATTCAATTTAAAGGATTTGTTGTAGAATATTTTCAGACTAATTCTCTCAGTTTGTGGATTCCCTAGGTTTTTTTTTTTTTCATTGTTCAAATCAGGTAAGGCAATTGATATTCTCTGTCTTTTTATATATATATATATATATATATTTGTTATATTGGCAGGGTGAACAATGGCAAACAGGGCAGAACAGAAAAGGCAGAGACAAACCAGGTTGACAGGTGCTGCCCAACATATTGACCTATGACATCCTATGACATTAAAAACAATTCTAAATTAATAATTTTCTCATATATGTGCCTATTGTGGTTCACGATCATAGGCCCTGTCCCAGATGGCACACTTCATATGAATTTTCGGTCTTGTGTACTTATTTCATGTGTCCGTTAAATCCGTTTCATGTCTCCTACAGTTTTAATCTGATCATCTTAAAATTTGGTGAGTCTAATCTGAAGGCCTTTGCGACGTTAAATTGCGAAGATCTTGAGTTTTCGTCGAAGGGCGTGTCCTCGGCGGCCTGACAAATTTTGATGTTTCGCCATGAAACAGGAAGTTGCTGTAACTCAGGCAAACAATGTCCAATCTGCCCCAAACTTCACATGTTTGATAAGAGTTCTGTCCTGAACACATGTCCATGCTCATATTCAGTTACAGTCATAGCGCCACCTGCTGGCAACAGGAAGTGACATGTTTAACACTGTTGTGGACTCCTGATAACATATAAAAAAGTGCCAGCAAGTGTTAAACATGCTAACAACATACTTGAAACATGCTAAAACATGCTAGCAAGCACTTAGCTAAGTGCTAAAGCATGCTATTACTGCAATTCAATAGGAATTTGCTGTAACTCAGGTATGGAATGTCCAATCTGCCCCAAACTTCACACGTTTGATAAGAGTCATGGCCTGAACACATCTACATGAGAATATTCAGTTATAGTAATAGCGCCACCTACTGGCAACAGGAAGTGACATGTTTAACACTGTGATGCAGTACTAGCAACATATTAATTATGCCAATGAGTTATAAACATGTTAGAAACATGTTAAAACATGCTAGCAATTCTTAGCTAAGTGCTAAAGCATGCTAATACAATGAAACAGGAAGTTTTTGTTACTCAGGAAGGCAATGTCCAATCTGCCCCAAACTTCACACGTTTGATAAGAGTCCTGCCCTGAACACATGTCCATGCTCATATTCAGTTACAGTCATAGCACCAGCTGCTGGCAACAGGAAGTGACATGTTTAACACTGTTGAGGACTCCTAATAATATATAAAAAAGTGCCAGCAAGTGCTAAACATGCTAACCTCATACTAGAAACATGTTAAAACATGCTAGCAAACACTTAGCTAAGTGCTAAAGTATGCTATTACTGCAATTAAATAGGAATTTGCTGTAATAGCGCTGCCTACTGTCAACAGGAAGTGACATGTTTTACACTGTGATGCAGTACTAGCAACATATTAAATATGCCATTGAGTTCCAAACATGCTAGAAAAATGCTAAAGCATGATAGCAACACTTCCTCTTAGATTTTTGTGCAGTTTTTGCCATTTTCAGGCCTCGTACTTTGACAAACTCCTCCTACAGTTTTAATCTGATCATCTTCAAATTTGGTGAGTCTAACCTTAAGGCCTTCGCGACAGTAAATTGCGAAGATCTTGAGTTTTCGTCAAAGGGCGTGTCCTCGGCGGCCTGACAAATTTCGATGTTTCGCCATGAAACAGGAAGTTGCTGTAACTCAGGCAAACAATGTCCAATCTGCCTCAAACTTCACACGTTTGATAAGAGTTCTGTCCTGAACACATGTCCATGCTCAAATTCAGTTACAGTCATAGCGCCACCTGCTGGCAACAGGAAGTGACATGTTTAACACTGTTGTGGACTCCTAATAATAGATAAAAAAGTGCCAGCAAGTGTTAAACATGCTATCAACATACTAGAAACATGCTAAAACATGCTAGCAAACACTTAGCTAAATGTTAAATTATGTTATTACTGCAATTAAATAGGAATTTGCTGTAACTCAGGCATGGAATGTCAAATCTGCCCCAAACTTCACACATTTGATAAGAGTCATGGCCTGAACACATCTACGTGACAATTTTCAGTTATAGTAATAGCGCCACCTACTAGCAACAGGAAGTGTCATGTTTAACACTGTGATGCAATACTGGCAACACATTAAATATGCCATTGAGTTATAAACATGTTATAAACATGTTAAAACATGCTAGCAATTCTTAGCTAAGTGCTAAAGCATGTTAATACAATGAAACAGGAAGTTGCTGTTACTCAAGAAGGCAATGTCCAATCTGCCCCAAACTTCACACGTTTCATAAGAGTTCTGTCCTGAACACATGACCATGCTCAAATTCAGTTACAGTCATAGCGCCACCTGCTGGCAACAGGAAGTGACATGTTTAACACTGTTGTGGACTCCTAATAATAGATAAAAAAGTGCCAGCAAGTGTTAAACATGCTATCAACATACTAGAAACATGCTAAAACATGCTAGCAAACACTTAGCTAAATGTTAAATTATGTTATTACTGCAATTAAATAGGAATTTGCTGTAACTCAGGCATGGAATGTCAAATCTGCCCCAAACTTCACACATTTGATAAGAGTCATGGCCTGAACACATCTACGTGACAATTTTCAGTTATAGTAATAGCGCCACCTACTAGCAACAGGAAGTGTCATGTTTAACACTGTGATGCAATACTGGCAACACATTAAATATGCCATTGAGTTATAAACATGTTATAAACATGTTAAAACATGCTAGCAATTCTTAGCTAAGTGCTAAAGCATGTTAATGCAATGAAACAAGAAGTTGTTGTTACTCAAGAAGGCAATGTCCAATCTGCGCCAAACTTCACACATTTGATAAGAGTTCTGCCCTGAACACATGTCCATGACAATTTTCAGTTATAGTAATAGCGCCACCTACTGTCGACAGGAAGTGACATGTTTTACATTGTGATGCAGTACTAGCAACATATTAATTAAATATGCCATTGAGTTCTAAACATGCTAGAAACATGCTAAAACATGCTAGCAACACTTATCTGAGTGATAACGCATGCTACTATCCCCATAATAAAGGACATTTTTGTAACTGACTTTGACATACTCCTCCTATATTTACCTACTTAAATGCACATTGCCCACCGTGCTCTGTCTTCCTGAAGCCACCGGGTGGCGGTGGCACGGGTGCGAGGGCCCTTTCATCGCTGCTTGCAGCTTTCATTTTTGCAATTGAGACTGTATTTCTTGTAATTGCAACTTTATATTTGTATATGTGATATATTTCTGGCAACTGCAGGATATTTTTTTTTTCTTCATGCTTTTAATTTCAACTTTACCTAATTTAATGTCTATCCCTCCCCTTCCAAACACACACACAGAGAGAGAGAGAGAGATTGAGGCAGTTGGTGAACTCCATTATCTCCTCTGTAAAGAAGACTGTTTAATATGCGGCTTTATGAAAATGAGGGCTGGAATACCAGGGGTTTCTCACACACACACACACACACACACACACACACACACACACACACACACACACGTCATTTGTGTTTGTATGGTAATACAAACCATTTTCTGTACAACAGGGGTACAAAAGGGCACTATCAACTTAACAAAACTTCAACACCAAGGAATTAAATTATATTTTAGGAAAGCTCTTAGCACACTAAATTTAGCTGAGTCATTTTGTGAGATTCATCTGTTATATTTGTGCATGTGCACGCTCAGCAGAGAGAGTATGTATGTGTGTGAACTGTAATTAGGTAAGGTAGCAGAAGGCCATCGAAACCCCATTGTTGGAGCTGGATTCTCTCATTTTCATCTGTTTGCCAGTTTACTAAAAATTGTTCATTGAGGTATCACACCAAGATTGTATGTGTGTTCTTGTACACAGCAGAGGGTGTGTTTTTTGTGATAACTATGAATGTAGGCTAAGAGGTTGGGGGTGGAGTTTTTGGTGGGTGGGTGGGTGGGATTGTGTTTGTTTGTGTGTGTTTTCCAGTGGTGGGGGTCTTCACTAAACTGTAAATCCCCTATGGGTAGAGATTAGTCTCTGTCTCCAGCTTCTCACTCTCTCCCTCTGTGGGGACAGTGTGGGACAGGGATAGATCGCAACATGAAAACTAACAACACAGAGAAGTTATCAGAGGTCTTTCAAGAGAAGGTGGGTAAAACTTCAGCTAGGCTGTTGTGTGTTTGTATGTCTGAATAACAGGGGGAACAGTGGGAGATGTTTTAGCTTAAATCATATTTAGCAAACTGTATATTAATCTTGAGCCATATTTATGCAAATCCTCCAGTATAGAAGAAAGAGGTCCATGATGTCAGTTTGTGTGGGTGTGTCTGTCCATATATGCATACTGAGTGAATTTTAACTTGATGTGTACAAAGGGACTTTCAGAAAAAGACCTCTTGCTCCTCACACTTGGAATGTTCTGCCTTTGTCTCTGTGACCTCATGACCTTGGCTGCCCAGACAAACAGAAACAGTGAATGTTTGAAAGCTTGTAGGGCTGACACAGTGACAGCAATTACTAAAACAGGATGAGCTCTTTGAACTCATTGAACTGACTTAATGACACAGAAGATGTCATTGACATGATATCATTAAGCCATCTCTATTTTTATATTTTTGAGTACCTAAACAAAAATATGCATATTTGTAGTAAGCCCTAACATTACTTTTATTACAAGATAATAACTAACAAATACTTATTTTAATTAAGGTTGTTTTCTGAAGTTTTTACATTGTGTAATTTTATGCAACAGTGCTCTTTACTCACTTGCACACAAAAACATACTATATATTTCTGCATCAAACACAATAATGCAACCTTTCACACACTTTTTTATGGGCATGATCTGGCATGGATTACATTTTTTTTTATTTTGCTGTGGTACTATTTTCATAAGTGTACATTTGTAAAACTCTTAGAATCCAAATATTCCAAACTGATCACACTTGTAACACCACAACTTGTGTAAGTCAACAAATGCAAAAAATATATAGTTTGTAGAACTTTAAATTTTTATTTTGTACTATACAAACTTGTTAATTTAAATATTGACTAAGCAAACTCATACAATTTGATTGCATGAACATCATTAACTCAAACCTTTTAAATGTTTACTGCAAGCATTTCCATGTCCTAATGTATTTAATTGACAAAAAATAGCCTATCTGTCCAGTTTATTTAAAAAGGTAGAACAGTTTCCTGCCAACACATTTCTCACTGTACCATATGCCTGTTTCTGTATTTGAACCTTTCGAGTTTAGATACAGTAATTTGGCAGTCAAAAACATGGCAAGGCCTCTTTACAGTATCACTTGTCATACTGTCATGTAAAATGCCTGTATTGTATGCCATCTGTCTCCTTCCTTCTGCATCTCTAATCAATCTGATGGACACCGTCATTGATTGTTTCATCTCTTGTACCTTCTCTATGTTTACAAAATGCAAATGCTCTCTCTCTCTCTCTCTCTCTCTCTCTCTCTCTCTTTCTCTTTCTCACACACACACATACACAAGCACATGTCTGGTCCGCTATCTTTGTGGGGACTCTCCATAGGCATAATGATTTTTATACAGTACAAACTGTATATTCTATCCCCTTACACTAACCCTACCCCTAAACCTACCCATCACACAAAACTTTCTGCATTTTTACATTTTCAAAAAACATCACTTAGTATGATTTATACGCTGTTTTCCTCATGGGGACCAAAAAATGTCCCCACAAGGACAAGGATTTCAGATATTGCTATCTTTGTGGGGACATTTTGTCCCCATAATGTAGGGTTTACCAGACGCATGAAGACACACTCACACACACACACACACACACACACACACACACACACACAACCACTTTGAACAAAGAATGCAAATTACTCTGCTTTTGTTAAATGTCCCATCTGAATTTCTCTCTCATTTTCGGATAAACGTGTGATCCATCAGGAACATTGTATTTGTGACTTTTATGATGTTGCTCTGTTTAAGAGAACTAAATGAAACCATTATAATGTCAAAATGATTAAAGGTGTTTAAGAAACAATGTCACTGTCTAAGTCAGCTCAGGTGTAGCTTTGGTATGTAAATAAAATGCAGCATCAGAACCACCTTGATTCTTGTGATTTATAATTATTATTTTTATTGTTTTTATTGATTATGTGTCTGTATTAATCACTAATTTCATCAAATTACATCTGTAAACTTAAATATAAATCATGCTTTTCATTGTATATATGTTTCTTCAGATGCTGCCTCTGTACAGATCTTGCACTGTAAAGCCAGCTATGTTTAATGTCTTACCACATTCATTTTAACTTAGTTAGATACAAATTCAGTAATGTACCTCTGGTAGACTTCAAATGGAATGATGACTGAATTCCTCAGTAATAAATATCATTCATTTATTATTTCAGTGATGGCACATCAAATTAGTTTTAACTTATAATATTGTTAACCACTGAATTTTGTTTAAAGGTTTTAGAATCAGAATATGAGAATGTGTTCTAATTTACTGTTTATCTCCTCCCATATGTTCAGTATGACCCAGAAAATTCAGGCTTCATCAGTACTGAGCGTTTCCGAGACCTGCTTGCGGCTTATGGATCAGAACTGGACCCTCACAAGCTGGAGGTTCTTCTTGCCCTGGCTGACGGAAATGCTGACGGAAAGATCTGCTACCAGGATTTTGTTAACCTGGTGAGTTCTGCAGATGAACTTGAGGTGAGGTTTGAAGAACTTCTGACCCTGAACTAAAAGCCAAAACATGGAATATTCCATTCCACTTGCATGGGAATGCCATCAAATCTGTGGGAAAATCTCAATGCCACCCACCCTCAGTCTCACACCCTCCTTCGCCCTTTTCCCTGTCTCTTTCACATTTTCTCTCAGTCTTTCTTTCACACATACAGCAACTCTTCAAAGAGTCTATTGTCCACCACAGTGGCTGGAGAATAGAGCTATAGTGCTATAAAGCAATGCAGTGAAACATTGGATCAGATTCTGTGTTTTGATTGGCTGTGGCAGGTCATGTGAAAGGGGGATTGCAAGGAATGAGTAGTATGCAGTTGGTGTTTCTACACTGCTATTGTTCCTCTACAGCTCTCATTCTCTGTCCACTATTTTAAAAAAGTGAGAACAAAGAATCAGAGGAAAGAGATTGTAGTAGCAAGAATTGGAACGAAAAGGTCCTTTAGGGTTGAGAAAAAACAGGTAGAAAGAAAAGTAAGAGGGAGACTGGAACGAACTGAGAATTTTATATACAAATATTAAGATCCATGTTTCACTATTATGTTTTGATGATTACAGTGTGGCAGCACCACTCCATTATATCTTTTTCTGAGAATTCTTTCTTTCCTTCAGCCTTACAGTCTTTCAGCTGGATGTAGTACCATGGTGCCCCAACAGTAGAGCATGGTACAGATATCACAGTTTGTGTGTACTGTCTAAATCCCATATTGTTTGACTTTTCCTTGTGTGGTGTCCATGGAAACAACCAACACAAAGATTGTCCACAAATCATTATACCACAGAAAAGTGAAGCACAGGGAGCACTTAATGTCTATTTATTTGTGTGTGGAATGTGTATAAAGTGTTGCACAGAGACTGCAACTGTTAATAATAGTTGTTTTGTTTAAGCTGATGGGTAACAGCAGAAATATTCATGTATGAAATATAACAGAATATTCATGTGGTAGAGTAAGAAACTCACTGAAACTTTTCTATACTATAAAGATTTGCAATTTGAAGACTGTGCATTTTTTATATTTCCAGGTTTATTCATTAATATTATATTTCTATTATAAAATGAAGAGTTCAGATGCAAAAGCCTCTAAGTGCCATCTGAAATTTTCTCCTAGAATGATCATTTTTATCAAGCTTGTATATTTAAGTTCAGTAATTTCACTTAAATGACAATTAATACGTAATTTTCATTGCCATTTAAGTGTAATTACTGAACTTCAATATACGAGCTTGATGAAAATGATCCTTCTAGGAGAAAATTTCAGATGGCACTTAGAGGCTTTTGCATCTGAACTCTTCAAATGTTATTTATTCCTGTGAATAAATTTTCAGTAGCCATTACACTAGTCTTCAATGTCATATGATCCTTCAAATCATTCTAACATGCTGATTTGATGTTAAAGTAACATTTCTTATTATCACAACTGAAAATGGTTGTCCTGCTTCAATTTTTGTGGAAACTGTGATTGCTTTTTGTTCATGATTCTTTGATAAATAGAAATGTTTAAAAGAACAGCATTTATTTTACTCTCTTTACTGTCACCTTTGATCAATTTGATGAATCCTTCCTTGCTGAATAAAAGTATTCATTTCTTTAAATGAAACAGCCTTACTGACCTCCAACTTTTGAACTCCAATCTATATTAAAGGATTAGTTCACCCAAAAATGAAAATTCTGTCATCATTTACTCTCCCTCAAGTTGTTCCAAACCTGTATGAATTTCTGCTGAACCAAAAGAAGATATTTTGAAGAATGCCAGTAACCAAATAGTTAATGGACCCCATTGACTTCTATAGTGATGGAATAGTAACTGATTGGTTACCCACATTTTTGTTCAGCACAAAAGTTTGGAACAAATTGAGGGTGAGTAAATGAAGACAGAATTTGCATTTTTGGGGGAACTATTCCTTTTAAAGCTGGCCAGTACGTGTGTGTGTGTGTGTGTGTGTGTGTGTGTGTGTGTGTGTGTGTGTGTGTGTGTGTATATATATATATATATATATATATATATAAGAAAACATGTACTAATGTAACATCAGTAGAAACAGCTTGCAGCTGGTTGTGTGACCATTTCCATCTACAGAAACTCATTTTGTGATGAGCTGGTCTGGGTAGTGATCTGTGGTCAGTATTCCTCAGTTTATTTTTTCACAAAGTTGGCTTCATTCCTGTATTTAAAAGAGTAAACTGTTTTTGTTGCTTTACTGTGTGAAGCATGTAAAACTGTAAGCTTTGTAGGTCAGCTCAGTCATGTTTTAAACTATTTCATTTGATCCCATTGTGACAGTGAAGGCAACATCTTCAGGGGCTTTCTGGATACATTTCTTCATCCTACTCAGGGCCTCTTTCCACAACTTACATAATGCATGACCTGTATTCCTGATCTGGAGCTTGGCATGGGATAAAAGAATATTCCAGGTTTTTGAGGAAGGCTTTTTGCCTCAGTGGTGAAAAGCTTGTTTGAACAGCATTGTCTCATGCACACAAATGCACACACACAATCACTTACACACTGTTTGTTACACAGCTGCTCTGAGACTTGGAGATGAGCATGGAATATATAATCGGTTGCTAAGTGACAACAGGCCTCAACAGTCTTTGGTTACTGATACATGATCACATCACTATATTTGGTTACTGATATATGATTCCATGCATATTCATAGTAAAATACATGATTGGACAGATTGTATGTGTCATATTTTTTTTCAGATGAGCAACAAACGTTCAAACAGTTTCCGTCGAGCGATCCTGCAAGGTAGTCGGCAGCTCAGGAATTCGGCACTGAGAGAAGAAGTAGGTTTGGGTCTGTCTCGGAGACTCGTACGTCATGTTGCATATGAGACTTTGCCCAGAGAGGTGGACCGCAAATGGTACTTTGACAGTTACACCTACTGTCCACCACCATGGTTTATGCTGGTCATCACAATAGCAGAGGTTAGAATGAACTTTACTATTGAAGATTATTAAAAAAAAGAATTATTTGCCACTGCTTTATTTTTATTATTGAACTGCCAAACGTATCAGCAGATACTTTGGTTCCACGTTATAACAGCTGTCTTTAACTACAATAAGGTAAAAATGATGGTACAAAATAGTACAATCTACTCATTGTTCATATTGTATTGTAAAACACATTTGCTGCTATTGAGGTGGGATAAATGTAAGGTTAGAAATAGATTGGTGGATTGGTTAGGTTAAAGGGGGGATTAAGTGGTAGAGGTTATTTTTGATCAAAACTTGATTGTGGGTAAGTTTCACTAAAAAAGCAACATTTTGAACAATAAGCTGAGAAAAGAATAAACAACAGAAAATTCCGTCAATGGCAGGGAAAGAGTTAATTAACAAATAATGAATATACAGAGAGTAGAAAGTTGTTAAATAGAAAGTCTTCCACCATTTGCAAAAAAAAAAATGCAAGTGAAATGTGAATCTATATACCAGGCCCTACATCTCCATAGGGACGTGGGCATGCTAGAGCATATCCAAGCGTCTCAATTTTAATAGACTTTTACATTAGCATGTTGCAAAGCTAATGACTCAATACTAGCATAAAAAAAACAACATAAAAAATAGTTTAAATACAATTAATATGGTTTTATTAATTATTAGTGTACTAAATGTTTATTTATATTTTTAACATTAACATTTCGCTTTTCAGGGAACTCTATGCTGCGTATAATTATGCTCCTGCATGATTGTGTCTGAAGCACGTTCAAGAAACTCCAATGTCATTTGTGTCTCTGATGTTAAAATGTCCCTGTATATGTGGTATTGTTTGTCCCTTACTTATTATATTAGTAATGTGGCTACTAAGCAGTTTAGATTGTGTGTTCCTCCTTGCCCTCGCTACATTATAGGTGGCGATCCACACAATCTCTGTGTGGTCTGCTTGGGAGCAGTGCATCCACTGTCAGCTCTCAAGGTGTGCATTATGATCGTCTTCCACTGAGGATGCTCTGCGCCCGCCTGGTCCTCTTCGAGGAGAAATCAGCTCGTATCAAGTTGATCTTTTTACACGAAGGCAGGATAAAACTAAGCCAAGTCGTCACTGTAAAACCATTTCAGAGTGTCACGAATTGCGTGGAAGCAAAGGCGATAGTCGGATCTAAATGCAGCAGTAGACTTTAATAATATACAGACTTGGGTAAACTCAGAACAGGCAAGACACTAGACACTCGTGGTACGTAAAACATTCAATAACTCACCAGGAACAAAAGAGCACACAGGATTTAAATACACAGAGGGGATCAGGGAACAAGACACAGCTGGGGCAAATGAGAACAACGAGCGGAACCATACAAACTAACAGGACAACACACCTGAACCAAGGGACCTAATAATTGACATGACTAGGGATAACAGAATACAATTAACAAGGCAGAGAAACAAGGTACAAACTGAATGAAAAAACTAAAGACAGTGAACCACAAACCAGAAACATGACATAATAAACAACACTGTAACACAGAGACTGTTAGACTCAAGGCAGCTGCATTCAATGTAATTCATTTTGGCCTTCTGTACATGAGCCCATTGCCGTGGTGGCTCAAGACAACATTCCAGTCTCTCTCTTGAAGCTAACACAGAAGTGATTTAAACTGCAATTTATTGACTGGCCGCTAGAGACAGGCTCCAAAGCGGAGTTAATTCCATTAATTCCATCCCATGCTAAAATGGTCAACTTAACAGCAGAATTTTCTTTTCTTTTTTTTACAGCCTGGTACAAAACTTGGTTTTGGTCTGTATAGCTAATTGTGCCCTTCATGAAAACTGTGAGGGGGGTGCATTTTTTAACTCATCACTTTAAATTATATAAGCCTTAAAGTTCTGCATAATTAAGGGTGTGGCCACTTTAGTGATAGGTGGATTCCCGCTGCTGTCACTAGTAGCCATTTGTCTGCTGTCTGTTAACCGTTACGTCACTTATTTATTATTTCATACAATACACACATTATACCTTCTGTCAGGATTTGGGTGTGATTAAAGTAGCGCAGACTTGATTGCAGGACAATGGGTTTTTAATGATAATAAAATAAAACAAAAACTACCCCTAGAGGGAAGACTTGACTTGACTTGGGACTTGACTTGGTGTCATAGCTCTGTCACTTCTGCTTTTGTTACTAGTTTTGTGTGGTGACAGAGCTATGGCATTTCCTGTCTGTCTCGTGTTTATGTTAAGTCTAGTTTCATGTGAGCACATGGCTTCTGTGTATTCCTGGCCATGTGCTCTTCTGTCTAATTGTCAGCCCCGCCTATTAGAGCCCTGCATTTCAGCCCGACGGCCCCCGACTTATTTACGACCCTAGGGCCGGGCTTCGGGCCAATTTTCACGTCATAGTTCACACGCGGGCCGGGCCTCGGGCCTGTTTTAGGCTTATATTTTTTATAGCCTATTTTAGACATTAATTAAAATATAATATGAGAAGATGACGATTGAAAAGCAAACATAGAAAGACGTTTTATAACCTATCACACTGACATGTGACTGACACACGACAGTGCTCGCGCAAACACACACAGGTTTCCCGGCGGCGCCGTTTCAGAACACGACCTGGGCGGGAGGGATGGGCGCCATTCCATTTAGCTCATTTAGTTTGCGAACGCTGTTGCGACTGAGCAGCAGAGCAGTTTGCCTCAACTTTTCAAAAATGATAATAAACGTTAACTGTCTGTGTGATATGCTTAAATTTTTTATATCTATGGATTTTATTGTAGCCAAGTAAGTGTTGATTTGAGAGGCTAAATGGATCAAACATGTTTAACTTGCTGTCGGCTGCTTGGTCGTTATAAAAAAAACATTTGTCCAAATTAACTTCATAAATAAATGAAAATAAACTTACCGGTAACTACTTTGCCATTGAACATAACATATATATTTGAATGACTGCAACATAGTCAGGCTGTGATGTCAGGCAGGCTTTTTTTTTTTTTTTTTTACGGGCTCGGGTCGGACTCGGGCTGATAATTCTGATGAGCTGTCGGACACGGGTCGGGCTAGGGCCTGAGCGTCTCGGGCCAGGGCCGGGCTAGGGCCTAGATTTGAGGCCTGTGCAGGGCTCTACCGCCTATCTCGTTATCTGTTTAGTGGTTAACCTTCCTCACCTGTCGTGGCATTAGCCTTCTGTGTTTGTTCTCTATTTAGTCTCCGTTGTGTTTGCAGGTTAGTGTTGGTTCGTTTGTCCAAGTACCCGGTTCCTAGAGTTTATGTTCATGGTCTGTATTATTCCCGGTTTCCCCCTTGAGGGAGTTTTGATTTGTAGCTTGTGTTTGTTTGTTGTTTCATTAAATTCACCTTTCACCTGCAATTGCATCCAAACTTCCTGATTTATCCTCACGTGACACTTGGGACTTGACTTGGGACTTGACTTGGGACTTGACTTGACTTGGGATTTGACTTGACTTGGGACTTGACTTGACTTGGGACTTGACTTGGGACTTGACTTGGGACTTGACTTGGGACTTGACTTGGGACTTGACTTGGGACTTGACTTGGGACTTGACTTGGGACTTGACTTGGGACTTGACTTGGGATTTGACTTGGGATTTGACTTGGGATTTGACTTGACTTGGGACTTGACTTGACTTGGGACTTGACTTGACTTGGGACTTGACTTGGGACTTGACTTGGGACTTGACTTGACTTGGGATTTGACTTGACTTGGGACTTGACTTGGGACTTGACTTGACTTGGGACTTGACTTGGGACTTGACTTGACTTGACTTGGGACTTGACTTGACTTGGGACTTGACTTGGGACTTGACTTGGGACTTGACTTGGGACTTGACAACACACAGGAGGAACATAGATGGGTAGAATTACAACGACGAACCAGCACAGGACTGTAAACACTTGGAGAATAAACAGGGAAGCAAACAAAAGAGGGGGGACAGGTGGTGCAAATTAATCAATAATCATGTAACAGGATGGGTGGGGTTAGACAATCGACAGGAGAGCACATGGCACAAGGAAACACATGACAAGCCATGTCCATGCTTTCTCCGTCCATGCAATAAATGTACATCCTTGAATGAATGCAGAGTTCGAGCGCATTTACTTGAACTTCTTAAGTAACATCTTTGGTTTGACCCATTTGAAAGGTGGCCAAAATAAGAATTTAAAATGGACTGAATAAATTTCTCTACGAACTTAA
The DNA here is from genome assembly GCA_031834385.1 of Semotilus atromaculatus. Taxonomy (NCBI): domain Eukaryota; kingdom Metazoa; phylum Chordata; class Actinopteri; order Cypriniformes; family Leuciscidae; genus Semotilus; species Semotilus atromaculatus. Next base: position 21,193,367 of record JAULUF010000007.1, read on the forward strand.
CGTGCAATGTCGTGCTGACTTGAATTGACTTGGGACTTGACTTGACTTGACTTGGGACTGGACTGGACTTGACTTGACTTGACTTGACTTGGGACTTGAATTGACTTGGGACTTGACTTGACTTGACTTGGGACTTGACTTGAGACTTGAATTGACTTGGGACTTGACAACACACAGGAGGAACATAGATGGGTAGAATTACAACGACGAACCAGCACAGGACTGTAAACACTTGGAGAATAAATAGGGAAGCAAAAAAAGAGGGGGGACAGGTGGTGCAAATTAATCAATAATCATGTAACAGGATGGGTGGGGTTAGACAATCGACAGGAGAGCACATGGCTCAAGGAAACACATGACAAGCCATGTGCTCACACCTGCAGGTGTTAGCGCTTTCTCCGTCCATGCAATAAATGTGCATCCTTGAATGAGCGCAAATTTCGAGCGCATTTACTTGAACTTCTTAAGTAACATCTTTGGTTTGACCCATTTGAAAGGTGGCCAAAACCAGAATTTAAAATGGACTGAATAAAGCTCTCGACGGACTTAACGTACGATGCCGTGCTGACTGACATGTATGTGCATTAAATCACTGTCTCACGCTCCCGTTTAGAGCAATATTGTAAGTTACTGCATAATAAATTTTTAACTAGCAGAATAATACAGCATCACGACACACATTGTCTTACATTTATCTATGTCTTTTAACTATTATACTATTTCGAAGGGCAAAAACATGAACTTTAACTATTGGCTTTACATCATCAAGTCAGCTGTCATTTTAGCACTAGGCCCTGTGCGGTCACACACTTGGCACAGCCCTTGCAACAGTACTGCCAGTAGCATATAGCATTAGCTCCTTAGCCTGAGATAACTTGATCACGTCGAGCTTGGCGGGCGTAGTTTCAGCAACCAGGCATCTCAACTCCACCCACGTCCCACCTCTTTGCCCATTTTCTGTTATGCTGGCTCCACCCCATTTTGGCTTAAGAAACCTACAGGTGACGTCACGGACACTGCCAGAAGTGATGCTTTTGTGTTGCAGGTATCCTTTATAGCTTCCATGGTGCGCTATCACACATCACAGGGTGATGTTGCACCAATGACATTGGAGTATATTGAACATGTGCTTCCGACGCAATCAAGACTGACGCAGTGTCTCGTTACCTAGGGAACCAGGGTCGTAACAGAAAAGTTTTTTTTCCCATATTGTATCTATTTTCTACTAAGCTAATCGCATTACATTGGGGGATCATCTTCTCTAATACATTTAATGTAATCGTTTTTTTTAAGGACCTTTGGACAATAAAGACTGGAATTTGCTGAAAATTCAACAAAAATGTAACAAAAAATTAAAGTAAAACAAAAATAGAAAAAATTCATCTATTTGTTATATTTATTTTTTTATCAAATAAATCCAGCCTTGGTGGGCATAAAATACTTCTTCTTTTTTTTTTTTATCTTACTGGCCCCTAACTTTTGAACGGTAATGGACAGGTCGATGTACTATATGTGATGCTGCCTTAGGTTATAGCTAGGTTCTGAGGTTGCATATTTATGTTTTCTTACCCTTTGAGGCAAGAGTGCAAATATAATTCCATAAAATGCTTTAAAGTGCTGTTTTGGAGGACAGTGTCACACATCAGTAACAGCCTCTTACTTACCACATCTTTCTCAGGTTGTTGTCTTTATGTATTACGGACTGCAGCTGAACCGCTGGGTTCTGCAGGTGTCATCGCCATACTTCCTGAAGGGCCCATTGCCATACCACCCGCAGCTCAGAGCTCAGGCCTGGCGCTATCTTAGCTACATCTTCATGCATGCTGGGTAAGTTACACATACTTGATTATATTAATAAACATGTTATTCAACATATTGATATGACTTAAAATTATTTTATTATCTTAAATGAAGATTAGCTTAAAATTGTGTCAAAGAGAAATAGTCAGTTTCAACATAGGAAACAATCATCCTGATATGAGAGACATCAAACTGGCACTGGGATGCTGTCTTTAAACTATGGTAAACATATACAGTTTAGTCGTCATTATAAAGAAATATCCGACGGATCAATGCCACGACTGATGAATCTGAATACAGACAGCTGTTACATAAGCAGGAATAAAACCTTTCACAATCCTTAATGGTGCGTAACAAATAAATGTTTTTTTTTTTTCTCTCTTCTAAATGTATGTGTATATCAAATCATCCAAGAGTATTGCAGTCTCACAATGTGGCAGAGTATTGCAGTCTCACTGCTGCTAATTTGTGCCATTTTTAGATACTGCTTTTATTAGCTGTTTCTTTTATGGCATTTTAAAATGCTTACACCCCAGGCAACATTTTCAGGCACACAAAACATACTAAAGCACATTTTAAAAAGCTTTTTTTCTGCCGTGGACTGAATGTCTCTGTCCCCAGTTGACTGATGTGTCTGATGTCCTGTGATCTGTTGGGTTTAATGTATTATATTACACTCATCTACCGAGTAATCTCCCCATTAACCCAAGCTAGTGATCTGCTCTGTCTGCTGCACCAACAGAATCCCAATAAGACAACACTCTCTCACACAGAAACAGGCGTTTTTAAAAGTCACTCTCTCACCTGGTGTCACCACCAGCAGGCATGACTTATTCTGTGTGTCACAGCATTAAACACCACATGATATCCTTCAGGACAGCAGAATGCAGATTCTATTTGTAATCTGTTGGATAAAGGTCATTTTAAAGGTCAACACCATATTTTTTTAAAAACACATGAAAATGTTGTGCTTTTGAAAATGCTTTAACCTGTTAAGCTGCAACCCCACTTTTGAAAAATCCCCAGAAATGGCATACCCAAACTGAAACAGATAGCTACAGTTCATAAACCATTTGTTCTAAAAGCACAAGTATGATCTCATTTGAAAGCTGACACCTGGCAGTTTATTGTAAATGTAGAATTAATTATTGTCATAATGAAAAAAAATAGTTATAAATAGCTTCAAAGTTTTGTCAAGTTATTAGAAATTAATTTTTATGAAATATTTTCATGAAAATAAAATTGAAGTTGGCATTGTATCAATCTAGAAATGCACTGCAGCTAAAGCCACATATCTGACCATGTTATATTTAAAATCTGAAGATGACAAGTCTAAAACTCTTTATTTAGTTAAATGTTTTTCAAGATCATGTCATACAACTTTATTTTGATTAGACTCTAAAATGCAAACTGATGTTTATTGGCATGTTCTAAGCATCTATTCAGTCTATTGTCTCTTATTTATGTGGTGTAAACGATCTCCATTCAGTGTCAGTCTCCCCTGCACACATTCACACCTCTCCGGCCTGGTTATGGCTCTAAATATGCTTTTCTTTTGTCTGCATTATAATTACTAACGACTGGCTATTCACACTCTTTCAATCCCTAATCTCTTTTAGGGAAAGTTCTCACCTTACATTTTAAACTATATAAAATGACCTTCTTGAAAAAAGAAACATTTTAGCAAGCAGTCCTATTTAAAAATATTCATAAAAATAACAGCTAGGTAGCAGGTGCACCAAGCTAGCTAGCATATTAGCTTAGCACACCACCAATACACGACAATGTATGAGATTAAAACCATGTTTGTGCTCTAAAACTTACTTTATAGCACAAGTCGAGTGTTTTAAATAACATGTTGTGCTCTGATTTGGCTTCAGATAAAAAAATCAGATAGAAAATATATTATTCTATAGTATTCTGCACGATGAAAAAGTCTATATCGATTAGCATTACATTATCAATATAATCTATTATTATGAAAATACCTGACATGGCTCGAAGAACATTGGTAAATCAAATATCATTGCAATCATGTTTATTGTCTTCAAAACATCTTTATATGCATGTTACAGCGATCTCTGTTAGCTTTGTTGTGTTAGAGAGTTCCTGGAATGTCACATGATTATGGCACTTCTTCGTGTGTTCCATATATGGACTATTATACTGTGCACAGAGCGCCGGCGCCCTCAGGCTGCCAGTATGGATTGATAACACAGTACATCAGAGTCTCCAGCGCTCATAATGATTACATCGACGCATTTGGGTATATATTCAATAAATATGATTCCTGTCTTTATAAATCTGATCTAAACCTATGAGAATCTATCAATATTTCTCCAAATCTCCACATTTTTGAGCTAAAAGCCCTGATGGACGTTGTTTTGTCAAGCTCTGTCATGACGATCTCACTGGAGTTTTTTTCTGAATGAGAGCGGCTGACGCTCATAATTCATATTAAAGGTATCGACTCATTTTTTGATTACATAACTCCAGACACAAATTAAGACATAACTGTCACTATAAGTTTATCAGAATACAATAGTGGTCAAATACTGAACCTTGAGACTTATATCTTTTTAATGATGTATAGTTTGTCAAGGTAATAACATTAAATCTGATAGTAACTTTGAACTATTTAAAAAAAAAAAAACGCTTCAGTGCGCCGGCGCTCTGGCGAGGGTTAACAGGTTAACATTAAATGTCAGAATAAAATTGGTACTTAGTGTACATGATTTGTTTTTGGCATTGTCCTGTCCTTGAAAGTTTTGCGATTTTCCTGATAAGTAATTCAGTTACGTTTATATTCTGTTTCTGGGGACATGAACTGTCTCTTGTTGTATACCTATACTGAAGATAGGCTAATACGTTCAGAGATGTTCACTTCAGTCTACATATTAAAGGCTATCCAGTTGAATTTTTTTGTTGCTTTTGTCTGTCAGGCTGATGTCTTCGTCATCATCCTCAATAAGTTGTGTTACACTGATTCTTTCTTTTAGATCTGCATGATTATCCACCATGAGTTAAATTCGATTCACTTTATTTGTATAGCGCTTTTCACAATACACAGTTAACTTACAGTTAAGATAAGTTAAGATACATTATCTAGTTATCCAAAGCTTTATACATGTCAGGTTCTTGTTTTATGAGAATAATTAATCTGAACTGTTCCTGCTTCTTATTAGATCTGGGTCCATATTTTGCTTATATGGGATTTATTTGGCGATTTTGAGGAAAGCCAAGTATGTGACATGAGGAATATTGCCTGTAGTTAAAAGTGTCTTTGTCACCCAGATATGTCATTATTAAGGGCCAAAGTCACATACACTGCTGTAGGTGTGAAGGACTTCATGTGTAACAGTTTTCCATGTGCACTGCCGAAGGTCAGAGAATTAGAACAGTTGGAGAAATGGTCAGGGCTTCAGAAAAAAAACTGGACTAAACAAAGTTGGAGCAGGAGTAGAATTGGAAATGGACTCATGCCAGAATTAGGTCACTTGTGTGTCAGAGTACACACCAGGAGCTTTGTAAGTGGGGACGGGGTGGGGGACGGGTGACAGAGTGTGGTAACACTTTATTTGAAGGGGTGTGCATAAGACTGACATGACACTGTCATAAACATGACATAACACCAGTCATGAACATGAAGGAGTCTTTATGAATGTTTATGACTGTTGTCATTAAGTGTCATTCGGTAAATTATGACACTTTTAATGCAAAGTTGACATTGTTTAAAATTTCAGAAATGTCTTTGTTATGACAACTTTATGACATTATGACATTAACCAAGAAATCATAACCTGTCAACCTGTCACAACTTTGGCCGTCATGACACCATTATAACTGTGTCATGAATATTTTACTTGTCCTCAAGTAAAGTGGAACACATTGTACTAGTTATAAAGATGTCATTAAGGGTTATTACACTGTCAGATGCTTTAAGTTTGATAATTAGACCTGTTATGACATATTTGTGACAGGTTGACAGGTTATGATTTCTTGGTTAATGTAAAGTTGTCATAACAAAGACATTTCTGTCTTTGTTAATGTCAAGTTGTCATAATCAAGACATTTCTGTCTTTGTTAATGTCAAGTTGTCATAACAAAGACACTTTTGTCTTTGTTAATGTCAAGTTGTCATAACAAAGACATTTTAAACAATGTCAACTTTGCATTAAAAGTGTCATCATTTACCGAATGACACTTAATGACAACAGTCATAAACATTCATAAAGACTCCTTCGTGTTCATGACAGGTGTTATGTCATGTTTATGACAGTGTCATGTCAGTCTTATGCACACCCCTTCAAATAAAGTGTTACCCAGAGTGTATAGGGCCCTGGCATGTGAGGGGCCCATGAAGATCCTGAAATTATTTATTATTATTTTACAATTGTGCAAATCTGTTTTATTTCTCTGCTCGCTCATTTGGCAAAGTTTGCACCACCATCATGTATAATATATGTTCCAACAAAGACCAGGCAAAAAGAGGAGGAGAGGAAAGTAAAGATTGTGAGGGAAAAAAATTCCACACAAATTTCTTTCCAAAGAGACCAAGTGAGAACCTATATTGTTCGAGCGAGGCGACGGCGACTTATAAGCTGCTGTTTATGTTATGTAAATAGATGCTTGCTGCACGGGAGTCTGCATTTTCCTACATAATAAGAAACAACTTGTTTTAAGCTCATGATGTACTTATCGTACTCTAAACACTGATGTAAAGTGTGTGACAAATCTTTAGAGATAAACTTTAAAAATGAAAAACAATATGGAAAGTATGTGTGGAAACTTGTGGATCTTGCATTAAAATATTAAGCAGCAAACTTGATCATATGATTTTAAGACGGCGTTGTCAGGATTCCACCAGACTCACTCCTCCCACTCGTTCACCCTCTCCAGAGTATTAATCATCATCACCTGCACCTCATCATTCCACCACCCTTTATATTCACTCCTCTTCAGTCACTCATTGTCTGGTCTCGTCTCTACATGACACACAGACTCACCCAAGATACTTACCAGCTACTTACCTGACCTTCATCCACCGATCATCTTCATCCATATCACTAGAGTACCGTCTTCTGTCTTCAGTCTTCTGCACCTTCCAAGTGATCACCTTCAGCAAGTTCCATTCTGATTATCTACTGCTTACATACTCACCATATCTCCGCCTGGCCTTTGCAATTCTGTTAATAAACACTGTTAATCTTAAACTCCTGTTCCATCCGTGACAGAAGACCAGACCAAAGATGCAGAACCCAGCGGAGCCCGTGGATCCACCACACGATCCATTCGCGGAACTAGTTCAGGCTGTTCGTCAATCTTTGATTCCTTCTCCACCGGCTCACCCACCCACCGTACCCGGAGATATCCTTCACTCTGCACGCCAGCATTCACTTCCGCAAACAACCACTGCTTTGTCAACTGCCTCAGCGAGTCCCATGGCCCGACCAGCGGCATTCAACGGAGAGGCGGAGGATTGCAGCGTTTTTTTGCTTCAGGAATCCTATGCTTTCAGATGCATTACATTTACATTTATTCATTTAGCTGATGGTGGGTTGGTGTCCAGGCACAACAATTCTCTAATGATTCAGCTCGAGCAGCATTTGTTATCTCCCTGTTGTCCGGCCAGGTTCTCCAATGGGCCCAATCTCTCTGGAACTCGGATTCTCCTGTGGTGAAATCCCTGTCAAGTTTTATTCAACATTTCAAGGAAGTGTTTGGGCACACGGTTTCTGATCTCACCGTTCATGATCAACTCTACAATCTTGATAAGCAGTCTTGATTACTGCTTTTCGTCATGGTCTCAACCCTAACATCCGTCAGCTGGTGGTCGTATATGAAGATTCCTTGGTAATCGAAAGCCTCATTCAGAAAACTATTCAAGTATCTCAACGCTTGACTGCCTGTGACGTCCCTGCTACCACTGCAAGTCCTCCGCCATCTGCTCCATCTATCGCTCCTCCAGCACCCGAGCCTATGCAGATCAACTCCACTCATCTTTCTTCTGCGGAGTGGCAACATCGCATTCAACAACACCTCTGCCTATACTGTGGGGGCAATAAACACCTCATCAGAACCTGCCCCGTTCGACCTCCACGCCCAGCGGTAAGCTCGAATCAGATTCCTCCCAAGATTGCAACCTTGAACCGAACAATGGTTCATTTGTTAACCTCTCGTGTATGTGTCTCAGCACAGGCCCTCCTCGACTCCGGCTTGGCTGGGAACTTCATTTCCACTCAACTCCTACAAAAATTTTACGTCCGTAAATGCCGAAGTCTTCAAGATCTCAGAGTTCAAACCATCCAGGGTAAACCGCTGGGACGAGGTCGATTTCGCCATCTCACACCCACTCTGACGCTCCGCATAGGCTGCTTGCACTCGGAGGACATCTCTTTTATGGTGCTGGAGGAGTCCACTGCTGAGCTCATTTTGGGACGCCCTTGGATGGTCCAACACCAACCCACCATCGACTGGAAATCCGGACAACAGGGAGATAATGAATGCTACTCGAGCTGAATAATATGAAAGTATAGGGATACCTGAAGCAAAAAAACGCTGCAATCCTTTCAACAACTTAAAGAAGCCTTCCTGACCGCTCCAATCTTGATCCATCCTAACCCAGATCTACCGTTTGTTGTTGAGATGGACGCATGCTCAACTGGAGTTGGAGCGTTCCTCTCCCAGCAGCAGGGTGATCCTCCCAACCTCCATCCATGTGCCTTCTTCTCTAAGAAGCTATCCCCGGCGGAGTGGAACTATAACATCGGGAGCTGCTCACCATCAAGCTTGCGTTAGAAGAACAATCAAGCATTGGCTGGAGGGAGCTAATCACCAGTTTGAGGTTATAACCGATCATTGCATCCTTGAATACCTCAGAGAAGCGAAGAGGTTAAACCCCTGCCAGGCTCGTTGGGCTCTGTTCTTTACCCGCTTCGATTTCATTGTTTCATACCGGCCAGCAAAAATTGCAAAAATTGTAAAGCAGATGCTCTCTCCCGTCTTCATCATTCTTCGACCGAAGATTCTCTACCAATGCCCATTCTTCCTCCAGCCATGATCATCAGCCCAATCATCTGGGACATCGACGAGCAGATTTCCTGGGAGAACGTCAACATGCCGCTCCACCGGGAGGTCCTGAGGGGGGCGCATGTTCATACCTCAACATCTTTGTACCGCCCTTCTGGACTCCGCTCATACCGCTCCGGGCTCTGGACATCCAGGTAGCAGGGTACCCTCTCGCTCCTCTGTAACCGGTACTGGTGGCCGTCTATCTCACAGGATGTTTCCTGGTACGTCAGGGGATGCTCAGTCTGCGCCATCACAACACCCCCAGAGGGTAAGCTAGTGCCACTTCCTATCCCTCAATGACCATGGTCCCACATTGAAATTGATTTCATGACAGACCTCCCCAGATCCAATAACCACACCTGTATTCTCGTCGTTGTGGATTGTTTTTCGAAGGCGTACAAGCTGATTCCTTTGCCTGGACTCCCAACCACATTTGAGGCCACAGAGGCCCTCTTCAACCATGTGTTTCGAAACTTCGGCATCCCCGAAGACATAGTATCGGACAGAGGTCCACAATTAATTTCAAGGGTTTGGCAAGCGTTCTTCAGACTCCTCGGGGTTACTGTCTGTCTATCTTCTGGATACCACCCTCAGACAAACGGCCAGACTGAGCGGAAGATCCAGGAGATCGGACGTTACCTGCGGACCTATTGCCACCAGTACCAGGAAAGCTGGACCAGGACCCTCCCCTGGGCAGAATATGCCCAGAACTCCCTTCGGCAGTCCATCACTGGGCTCACCCCCTTTCAGTGTGTCCTGGGTTATCAACCTCCACTCTTCCCTTGGTCGGGTGAGCCCTCAGAGGTTCCAGCTGTCGATTACTGGTTCCATCAGAGCGAGAGGGTATGAGACTCGGCTCACTTGCACCTCCAACAGGCAGTGCGGAGGCACAAGGACCAAGCGGATTGTCGACGTTCTGAACCTCCTCAATACCAGCCCGGGCAAAAGGTGTGGCTTTTGACCCGGGACATTCGCCTCTGCATGCCCTGCCAAAAGCTGAATTCGGTTTCTTTGCGGGGATACCGCATTCACCTGCCATGTCTATCGGCTCGCTTTCGGGTTAAACTTTACGCGACTGCTGTTATAGGTTGCCAGTTGCCAGTTTGCCAGTTGAAATTGTATATGGTGTGTGGATTGGTTTAATATAATGCATTTCTGGCAACTGGTCAACATAGACAAACATATTGGTCAGGTTATTCATAAAGGAGTTTGGGCCATGCAAATTACGGGAGTTTCCCGGGAGAAATTACATACCGGGAGGGGTCCGGGAGATAGGGATAAAAAACGGGAGAAACCCAGGAAAAACGGGAGTGTTGACAGGTATGCTCTTCAGTCACTCATTGTCTGGTCTCGTCTCTACATGACACACAGACTCACCCAAGATACTTACCAGCTACTTACCTGACCTTCATCCACCGATCATCTTCATCCATATCACTAGAGTACCATCTTCAGTCTTCTGTCTTCTGCACCTTCTAAGTGATCACCTTCAGCATCTACAAAAGAGACTCTGATTACCAATCTGCTAAGTTCCATTCTGATTATTATTACTTTGTAAAAATACCATTGTTTCTACCATGTATACTATTCAGCAGCTATTATTCTTAAACTGTATGGTGATGGTAGCATAAATAACAGACATGTAATTTATGGCTTAGGGTAATATCAATCCTATGTTCATCATGCTTGTACAAGTACATACACTGTTAAATAGTTTGGAAAGATTGTAATTGTGGCGAGCAGGACGAGGTCAAGGGTCGAGAATCTATTAATTTATCTTTGAACAGCACAGTGGTCAACCTCTGTTGTGTTTATTTGTGCTCTATAAATAAATGCAATGAATGAATGAATTGAAATGAAATGAAATGAATGAACGTGATTACTAATGAGCGACACCTGCGCGACGCACCAGTCTCGGCTCTCTCACGGAGGAGCGACGACTGTAGAGATCGAGAGAGGCCAGGCTTGGATTTATGTTGTGGTTTGTTATCTTTATTTTCATTTTGTATTTATTTTTTTATTGAAGTCTTTAAATGTTTGCCGGTTCCCGCCTCCTTCTTCCGATAACAACGAACTGTGTTATAGTAATGTTTTGGAATACAAAGGACAATGTAAAAAAAACATAATTCCAGTTTGGAAATATTGATAAACTGTCATTTTATCAGGGGGATACTGGGGTGCTATGAGTATAGCACAATTCATATACAAATATGTGTGTTATACTTTATATATGATATACAGTACTATTGTTTTTCTATCAATGAGTGCTATGTGTATAGTTGTACACTATAAAAAAAAGTGTGATAAATAGGTGGATCATGAGATGATGATGGCAAAGGGGCCCCCACACACACAATCTTAGCACAGGGTCCAAGATTCGGTGCTACGTGCCTGCTACACGCATTACCCACCAGACCTCATCTCTGACATATTCCTGACAAGTATTTGAAACTTTTACTCACTTGAGCCCTGCCCAAAGAGCTCACCACAGACAGGCTGTGACATACTAGAACTGCTCCAAGATTCAGCACCCAAAGGCGACTTTCTGGAAAACCAGGGCAGCATATCACAGCCTCTGATAACACCAGAGAAACAGCCCCTCTCACCAGACATGTTATCCCTTTCTCCAGCATCTCTACAGCATCTTCTCTGCTTCTCAGAGAAAATGGAAAAACTGGTGTTTGCTGGAACCAAACTCTCTGCAGATATCAGATATCAGCCCCCAGATAGCAACCAAAAAATGGCAGGCCCCAAAACCACAAAAGCCTGCGGGCCCAGCTCGCCCTCCGCCTGTGAGAGCTCTTCGGCCTCTGCCAAAGCGCCAGGGCCCACACCCTCCTCCATCTGCTCGAGGTGAACCAAAAACAACTGATACCAGCTCTCAGTGATATGTGTCGTGTCCCTGCTATGATAACAGTAACTTTCTCAAATGTTTACAGAACAAGCGGGAACCCAGTGTGCCTGTATCTTTCTCTATTGCTGTTCGATTACATGATAGAACATCTAAGGCCTTCAAAAGCCGTACAGCAAACCCGTCTAATCTGGTGCCTATTACACGCCAAACTAAGATTGCTGTGGGGACAAAAAGTAAGACTGTCAAGTTAGCACTTTTAAACATCCGCTCATTTAAAAATAAATCACTCCTAGTCAACGACTTAATAACCACAAACAACCTGGATTTAATGTTTCTAAATGAAACTTGGCTAGAAGACAGCTGCAGTGCAACAATCTTCAATGAAACATCGCCTCCTAACTTTACTTTTATGAGTGTCTGCAGAGCTGTTAGGAGAGGAGGGGGAGTAGCTGCTCTTTTTAAAGATGTCTATCAATGTAAGCAAATGTCATTTGGGAATTACCCGTCTTTCGAATATCTGGGTATTGTGTTAAAAGGTGCTCCATGCATTTTACTTATCATTGTTTACAGGCCTCCAAAATGCTCTTCAGCCTTTGCTGAAGACTTTGCAGAACTGCTATCAACAATTTCCTCAGAGTTTGACTGTTTTGCTATTGCTGGAGATTTTAACATTCACATAGATAATGCAGAAACCAATATGGCAAAATAAATCAAAACTGTTTTAAAAACTTTTGATCTGACTCAACATGTACATGGACCGACACACAATCGTGGACACACTCTAGATTTACTTATCAGTAAGGGTCTAAACATTTCATCAATTGTTACTAAGGATGTAACACTGTCTGATCATTTCTGTCTTTTTGCCATTGAAGCTAGATCTGTGTCTGTCAAGAAGAGATGCTTAAATGAGAACACTAGTGTGCTATTTATGCTATTTATGCTATTTAACACCAAGCATATCTGCTGACTCTTGATTTTCTCCTTGATTCTTTTAACTCAAAAGTTAAAAGTGTAATTGATGATATTGCTCCTGTGAAAGTCAGGAAGAGTGGTGGACAAAAAGCACCTTGGAGAAACTCAACAGCAGTGCAAAATATTAACAGAAAATGCAGAAAAACAGAGCGCATCTGGCGGAAGACAAAACTTGTAGTCCATTATAACATCTACAAAGACAGCATTCATGCTTTCAACATGGAACTAGGCAAAGCTAGACAGACTTTCTTCTCAAATATTATAAAGAGTAACTTAAACTTAAACACATGCACTCTTTTTGCTACTGTAGGGAGACAGTAACCCCCAAGCCAGATTCCCAGTGAAATGCTCTCAGACAGCAAGTGCAGGGAGTTTGCTTGCTTCTTCTCTGAGAAAATTAATAATAAGGTGATCAGCAAATCCTTGAGTTGCGCTGGGGTCAGACAGATCAGACCACAACCTCAGAAAGTAGTTACTATGACTGATTTCAAAGAAATTGATGGCAAAAGTTTGGAAGAAACCGTACAGCACCTTAAAACATCAACCTGCGCCCTTGACACACTCCCCATATCTTTCTTCAAAAGTGTGTTAAACAGCTTAAAAGCAGATCTCCTAGAAGTGGTAAATGCCTCACTTCTCTCTGGGAGTTTTCCAAACTCCCTGAAAACTGCAGTTGTCAAGCCCCTCCTGAAAAAGAGCAATCTGGATAAGACTATATTAAGCAACTATAGACCGATCTCAAATCTTCCTTTCATAGGCAAGGTCATTGAAAAAGTTGTCTTCAATCAGCTGAACAAATTCTTAAGCTCGAATGGATACTTTGACAATTTTCAATCTGGTTTCCGATCGCATCACAGCACAGAGACAGCGCTCATAAAGATAATAAACGATATTCGCTTAAATACTGATAAAGGCAAATTATCAGTACTGGTACTACTCGACCTCAGTGCTGCATTTGACACTGTCGATCACAACATACTTCTTGACAGGCTGGAAAACTTGGTGGGGCTTTCTGGGATAGTCCTAAAATGGTTCAGGTCATACTTAGAAGGGAGAGGTTATTATGTGAGTATAGGAAACAATAAGTCTGAGTGGACGTCCATGACATGCTGAGTTCCTCAAGGCTCAATTCTTGTGCCACTCCTGTTCAACCTGTACATGCTCCCAATGAGCCAAATAATGAAAAAGAACCAAATCTCTTACCACAGCTATGTAGACAACACACAGATCTACTTAGCCCTATCGCCTAACGACTACAACCCCATTGACTCCCTGTGCCAATGCATTGATGAAGTAAACAATTGGATATGCCATAACTTTCTTCAGTTAATCAAAGACAAAACTGAAGTCATTGCGTTTGGAAACAAAGATGAAGTTCTCAAGGTAAATGCATAACTTCACTCTAGGGGTCAAACAACTAAAAAATCATGTAAGGAATCTTGGTGTGTCTCTAGAGTCAGAACTTAGCTTCTGTAGTCATGTCAAAGCAATAACTAAATCAGCATATTATCATCTACAAAAAAATTGCAAAAATTAGATGCTTTGTTTCCAGTCAAGACTTAGAGAAACCACAGCAGGGTGGATCATTGTAATGGACTCCTCACTGGCCTTCCCAAAAAGACCATAAGACAGTTGCAGCTCATACAGAACACTGCTGCCAGGATCCTGAGCAGAACCAGAAAATATGAACACATCACACCAGTCCTAAGGTCTTTACACTGGCTCCCAGTTACATTTAGGATTGATTTTAAAGTATTATTACTCGTATATAAATCATTCAATGGCCTAGGACCTCAATGCATTGCAGATATGCTCACTGAATATAAACCCAACAGATCACTCAGATCATTAGGATCACGTCAGCTAGAAATACCAAGGGTTCACTCTAAACAAGAAGAGTCTGCTTTTAGCTATCATGCCAGCCGCAGCTGGAACCAGCTTCCAGAAGAGATCAGATGTCCTCCTTCAGTAGTCACATTCAAATCCAGACTCAAACCACATCTGTTTAGCTGTGCATTTACTGAATGAGCACTGTGCCACTATTCGTCCGACTGTTTGTACTGGATTTTATTTAACTTTTTATTCTAAACTGTTTTATTCTTATTTATTTTGATTATTTTAATTTCTTTATTCTAAACTGTTTTAATTATTCTTATTTATTTTGATTATTTTAATTTCTTCTATGTAAAGCACTTTGAATTACCATTGTGTATGAAATGTGCTTTAAAAATAAACTTGCCTTGCCACAGCAACAGCATTTTCAATTATTACATATATTAAGTTTTAATGGTTGAATTTAAAAAGAATTAATTAAAAAAAACTCTTCTGCTAATCTAATATCTAATAATAATAATTTGAAGTCACTCAGTGACTTTAGAAAAGCAGATGTCCTTGGATTTACCACTGACATCTGGAGGTTGATAAGGGCAGGTGGGTGGCAAAATATATCTTTTTCTTTTGCGTTTATGATCTACGATCAATTATAGCATCGTAAAAGAATAGTTTACCCAAAAATAAAAATTCCATGCAACCTGACGCCATTCCTCATCTGTAAAAATTGGCAAATCCAAGGAAACGTTACAACTCTTTCAAGGTAATGGGTTGTGGCCATTCGCTGACTGCTTTGGTTTTGTGTTCATCCATGGCAACTCTGTCCGGGCTGATGACATACCCAAGGAACGTTGTGGAGGTCTGATGAAACACACTTCTCCAGTTTGGCGTACAGCTGGTGTTGAATGAGCCTCTGAAGGACGGCCCGAACGTGCTGCACATGGTCGGTGAAGGTGTCAGAATAAATCAGAATATCGTCAATGTACACAATGACAAAACGATGGAGCATGTCTCTGAACACGTCGTTGATGAATGACTGGAAGACGGATGGACTGTTCGCCAGGCCAAACGGCATGACCAAGTATTCGTAGTGCCCTGAATTAGTGGAGAACGCTGTCTTCCACTCATCCCCTTTCCTGATTCGGATGAGATTGTACGCACACCGCAGGTCGAGCTTGGTGAAATACTTAGCCGTACGGAGCATTTCCAAGGCGGCTGGAATCAGAGGGAGCGGATAGCGGAACTTTACTGTGATATCGTTCAGAGCACGATAGTCGATGCAGGGTCGGAGACCTCCATCCTTCTTCTGGACAAAGAAAATCTGGCAATCTGGTTGGTTCTCCAGAGGATCTGAGGGTTGTGCTTTTGGAGCCACGGTAGGCCGAGTATTACAGGAGTGCGTGGAGAGTGGAAGATGTAGAACTGGATGATCTCTGAGTGGAGTTCCTGGGTTAGGTGGGAGACGTGCCCGGAGCCTAACGGCCTTCCGTCGATGGCTTCGACTGTGAGGGAGGAAGGACAACGAATTAGTGGGATGTTGTGTTGATGAGCAAAGTCTGCAGACATAAAGTTCCCAGTGGCTCCGGAATCTACCAGAGCCCTGGTGTGAATCTGCTTGCCGTTAGTAGTGACCACGACAGACACTAATACAGATGGAGTGAGGTTGAGTGCGTCCACATCGATACTCACTGATTGAGAGACAGTTGAGCGAGGTCTAGATGGACAGGAGATGCGGATGTGACCAGCCTCACCACAGTACAAACATAGATGAAGCCGGATCCTTCGATCTCTCTCTTCCAGGGACAGATGGTGAGCGTTGATCTGCATAGGCTCAGGTTCGTCAGCACAAACGGGGATCGCGGCCCGGGTCACGTGACCAGCACGGGGAGTGGGAGTGGCGCGATGGCCAGCTCGTCGAGATCGCATGAGGTTATTAATCTGGATGGTAAGGTTAATGAACTGGTCGAGACCCCTGCCCTTATCACGACAGGCTAATTCTGACTGCAAGTCATGATTCAGGCCCCTTCGGAAGAGTGTCTTGAGAGTGTCGTCATTCCAGGAAGTCTGTGCAGCGAGAGTGCGATGTGCGAGCGCATACTCAGCGGCGGTTGATTTCCCCTGTGTAAGCTCGAGCAGGCGATCGCCCGCGCTCTTTCCCTCTCTGGAGTGTTCAAAGACCTCCCGGAAGCGTTGAAGAAACACAGCAAAGGACGGAAATGCTGAACCATCGACTTTCCACACGGCCGTTATCCATTCCAACGCCCTTCCCGTCAGTAACGAGCAGACAAAGGCTATCTTCCCTGCATCAGTGGAATACAGCGCGGACTGTTGCTCGATGAACAGGGAACACTGGAGAATAAACCCTTTACATTTGTCGGGGTCCCCGTCGTACTTCTCTGGGAGCGCAAGTCGAGGAGTGGCAGTGGGCATCCCCGGTGCGGGACTGACGACGGCGGGAACGGCTGGTGTGGGCGCCGGCTCTGGTGACGAGGCTTGCAGACCGCGAACGGCTTTGACCAGCTCGTCCATCAGTGAGGTAAGATGACTCAGCTGACGGTGATGGGCAGCGATTTGGTCGGCTTGGGCTGAGTAAGCGACTGTCAAGGTAGACATTGCTGCTGGATCTGGTTGAGGCGAAGTCTTCTGTTGCGAATCAACAGAGTCAGTGAGATCCATTTGCAGTTTATGTTTATTTAGAGAGAAGTTAGACAGGCAAAAGGTCAGAGACAGCAAGCTCAGCAGAGTAGACAAGGCTAAATCGTAGTCGAATACCAGGCAGAAGATCAGGGCAGGCAGAGAAGTGGCAGAGTCTGATATCCAGGCAGAAGTTCAGGGCAGGCAGAGAACTGGCAGAATCCGATATCCAGGCAGAAGATCAGGGCAGGCAGCAAACGAGGAGAAATCCAAAACAAGAGGGGTCGACAAACAATCAGGCAGATACAGGGTAATTATGCTCAGTAATGTTCACAATAGTAAGACAAGACTTCGCACTGAGAGCTGTGCGTGGTGTCATTAAATAGGCTGATAGATAGGTTACAGCTGGGCATGACAATCAGAGACAGAGACGGGGCTAGTTGGGAAATGTAGTGAACCTGAAAGTCAATATTCGGGCGAGGGTGCCCTCTGATGGCCAGAAAGAGAGGTTATGGAATCCGGGATTGTGACACAACCAATATTTTCAAGCTTCAAAAAGTGCATAAAGACATCATAAAAGTAATCCAAATGAATAGAGCGACTTAATCCAAGTTTTCTGAAAATACACAATCACTTTATATTATGAACAGCCTTTCTGATCAGCACACATAAATAGTGTACAGTATGTACACATACCACATAAATATGGTAAACAGAAGCTCAACTGTGCATGTTTGACTCTTGAGAATTGCATTGTTGAATTTTGTCCTTTCATTTAT
This sequence comes from Semotilus atromaculatus, assembly GCA_031834385.1. NCBI lineage: Eukaryota > Metazoa > Chordata > Actinopteri > Cypriniformes > Leuciscidae > Semotilus > Semotilus atromaculatus. The sequence goes on from JAULUF010000007.1 coordinate 21,211,310, forward strand.
GAAGGTTTTTCTCTTTAATGTCACTCAGTTTATTGTGTGATCCTAAAATGTTATAATTTACAGGTAGTTAACAAGTAGTACAATATAAGATTAATCAACTTTACATAACCAAACCTGTTTATATACCCTGCACTAAATCCAAATGTACCAAATTGGAAAAAGGGCATTCATCCCTTCCTCAGACACATCTGTAATTATGCTAATGCTAATGGCTTATTTATATGTTTCAGAATAGAACACCTGGGCCTAAACATGGCCATGCAACTTTTGGTTGGTGTGCCATTAGAGATGGTCCATGGAGCTTTGAGAATTGGCCTGGTGTATGTGTGCGGTGTACTGGCAGGTGAGTCAAATCCAGCATTTTGAATTGGTCAGATTGCCAGTGGTCTGAAACCTTCTCCATTTTCCATTATTTTAGATACAGTGAAATAGAGATTGAGAAAGGTTTGAAATGTCTTTAAATCCTTTTCCAGGCTCATGAGGTTCAACAACCTTCTTTTAATTGGTCAGGCATCGCTTTTGTTCAAGACACCAAAGCAGAATAGTTTATTCAGGTTTATTTAAGGTGTCACTTTCCTCTTTAATGATGTTATATTAATTTTCTCTTGTTTCTACTGATTGTTGCACCTGTTTCTGATTTTGAGCATCAGATATAATGATAAATGTACAAACATTTAGGTCCCGCTGAGTTGAAATCGCGTTCTTCGGGGCACCGCGATACAACCGAAAGGGCACTTTACCCTTCCCCGACCTTCTCATTCTAGAGAGCATGAAACTGACAAAAATCTCTATAGTGGAGCATGAGTCATCAATATTTATTTTCATGGAACAGAAATGTGTAATATGCAAAATGTCAACATTCAGTAGTATATAAATAGCCTTAAAAGCCACCTATTATGCAAAATTCACCGTTTTCAAAGCCGTTTACAGATTCTGGGCAATGTGACATACTTTTGCACAAGCCCCTAACACAACTGTTGACTGACACTGCCGTATTAGCATGACCTGCTCTAAGTGAGCTGTACACAGTCCGCAATAGTTTCGACGCAGGAGCAGCTGTAGACAAGAATGTCTTCTAAGTGATGGAGGTGTTTTGTTGTTTGATGTAAAAATGAACACAGCAGTCGTCATGTACTCCTGACATCAGAGCCACTGAAGATGCATTGGATTACTTTTGTTTTTGAAGGGAATACGCCCCCAATCTAGTTACCTAAATGCGTTTGTTTGCGCAAATCATTTTACACCTGACTGCTTTGTGAACGAGGGTCCATACAAAGCAGGCTTTGCTAAAAAGTTTTACCCGAGGATGGATCTGTACCAGGGACGTCGTTAGGCGTATTTTAGGGGTGCTGAAGCTACCCCAAAATGTTCCTAAGCCCCCCTAAATGATAATAAGAAAAACAATAACAATTATATTTATTAATAACCGTATCCTCATTCATATTTAGAATTAGATGCAACAAATTATATATATCCAGCTACAACAAATAGCCGAAAAGTCGGAAGTTGCACAGAAGTACAAAGAGTCGTTGTGCTATCAAGATGATGCACCGCACCATCTCGTTGCATTGGTGTGAACTGTGGCAGCTTTCAGAGCGTTGCAGACAGGAGCGCTGCAAGTAACTGGAGGATTCATCTTGTCTCGTCGTTACTCTAGTTTGGTCTGAAGTTGAACTCGCTATGCACCCTCCCGCCCACACACACCGATACACACGCTAATGGTGAAAGGAAGATTGGTAAGTGTCGTGATACAGAATTAAATTGTAAGTTGTTTTTAATTACCTGCTTACCTTTAGCTACGTTTTCTTGAGGTAAAGGAAAGGGGATATTTTGGTTTGCTATGGAAAACTGTAGTCTAGCTAGAGTGAACAGGCAAAATAAAAGAAATGGTTAACTTAGCAAGCTAATCACAACTCTTTATTCTTTGCCAATAATATAACCTATCTCTATAATAGGCATATTCTAAAACAATATCAATCCCCATAGAATGTTGTTGTCACTGAAAACTCAATATCATAGGGTCCCTATTACCGGTAATGCTATTACCGTTGTATCCTTATTCATTGAGCAGATGAAATGGATATTCGAAGATATTTTCGAAGAAAGAAAGAGAAGCAGCTGCAGGAGATTGCCAGGCCAGTTGATTCTGAGGGAGCCGGTGTGACGGAGGTCATTAATGGTCTATAGGTCTAAGGATTGTTTTGTTTTCTTCTAACAATAAGCATTTGTTGGCAGGTCTAGGCACTATGCATAGCCTAAACTAAATTATTTCATTATATTTATTATATATGCTAGCTATACCAATTTAACTTTCTGCATTCATTGGCTATGATTAATTAAATAAATACATCGTAGATGTTACCTAAATGTAGGCTAAAGGTGAGCAAATGCCCACACATACACATGTGAAACTAAAATGAAAGCAATCCTACATACATACAGTACATATATACAGTAATTATTACTCCTATTTGCCTATTTATTTATTTTTTTTTCTTGTACTGCTATAGTCATATTTGCTTAACTTACCAGCTTTTTAGCTGTCTGGAGCTGTCTTTTTAGCTGTTTGTCTGTTTTTGGACATTTTGGATGTTGTTTCATGTGACCAATGTGCATTTCGAAGTCATGAAATTAGCATCAGGGGGGGGGGGGGGGGGATATCCTATCTTAAAGGATAAGACAGAAGGAGAGGCTGAGGAGGAAAAGGGTCAACAGGCAAGATGCTTGAGGCAGGATGAGCAAGCGGGTCCAGAGACAGAGGAGCTTGAGCAAATGGAAATAGAGAGTGGGAGACCAAACTGATCCAGGGAGAGAGGAGCAAACAGACCTAGAGAAGGAAAATGAAGAAGCAACTGCAGCAACTTCTTCCAGTAATGTGCTTGATTTCGGTTACAAAGATACAGGGCCCTGACAGGTGAAGCTGAAGAGTTACCCACAAGATAGCTTTGGTACACAGAACAGGTCATTTCACCACAGCTGGTTTGAAAAGCACAACTGGTTGGAATATTCAATCAACCGTAATACGTTTCCCATGTCGAGTGTTTGGCAAAAACATAAAACATGATGTTTTGGTCAGTGGTTGCAAGAACTGGAAGAAAGCCTTGTTTATATTTGGCAAGCATGAGATGGCACACACAAATAAGGATAGTGTCGTTGCATGAAAAATCTACCAGGCAACTAGCCGACAGGGAGATGTTGCACAGATGATAGCATCTGCAAATGCAAGTGAGATAGCAGAGAGAAGAGAGTATCTAAGGCGAATTGTTGCAGTCACTTCCATGGTAGGGAGGCAGGGAATCCCCTTTCGTGGTAATTAAGAAGGTGAAGACGAACCAAACAGAGGCAACTGTCTTGCTTTTATGGAGCTTTTAAAGGAGTTTGATCCATTCCTTCAAAAATATAAACCTCCATCAAATGCTACCTATATCTCGCCAACATCTCAGAAAGAGATTATTGATTGCTGTGTTCAAGAAGTGACCAATGTCATTGTATCTGAGATGACAAAATCCCAAATCTATGCCATTATGGCAGATGAGGCAAGAGATGCACAGTCAGAACAGCTAGCTGTTTGTGTTATATATATGAGGGAAAATCGTTGTCGTGTCCATGAAGATGTGAAAAAATAGGCATAAATCTAGCTTACACATTTACTCAAATTATTATATGCCTGTTTAATAGAAGCTAATTTGGGTGGGTTTCTCCCATCCCCATACAATGTCACTTCTCTGTCTTTTACGGCCCTGACGAGAACGTCGGTCTCCTCGGCTGTGAACCGTTCCTGGCGTGCGCTTGGAATATCCGCCATTATAATAGCAATCCACTATTATGCAATCTGCATTCCCATCAGCTTGCGATAGACAATGCATAATAGCCCCTCTGCCCCGTGTCATACCGCCTCTGCTCCTGCTACAAGCAGTGCGGCCAGATCTGCCTCGTGCACGCTGAGTGTGCACAGCTCGGACTACTGTCATTGTCATTGCGACTCCCCATCCTGCCTCCACGTTACCCCCAAACTGTCCTATGAATACTTCGACCTTGTCTAACATACCCAGTGGCATTAGACAAAGTCTCCACCACAATACTCTCGCCTCGATTGCAGAAGACAAAGCTACACGGCTAGCGCGGTAAAAATCTCCCGCCTCGTTCCCCACAACACTAACACGCCTGCTAACTTCGCGATGAACACGCCATTATATAATAATAATAATAATAATAGTAATAATAGTAATAGTAATAATAGTAATAATAATCTAATGCAAATACTCGCTGACATTGACAATATTGCTCTGATAAAATGGCTCACTCGCACACTAGCTCCGCTTTTGTTCGCACTGATTCAATGCGCTCTAGCTCGAAGATTTTGTATAGAAGCATGACGTTTTTTTGAGTCGGGGATGAAGTATGACATGTCTGCCATCTAGTGGAGGGGAGGTCGAACGAAATTTGACACCGTGTTTGACAAATTTGTCTGTTTTATTCATAGACAGTAAAAGAAATACCCATTTGATGCCCAACGAGCCCATTGATACGGAGAAAATTGAAGCTGATTAAAAGCTGATCGTCAGGCGTACTGCGCAGGCTCAAACTGAGCTTGACTACGTAGATGTCACGTGAGAAACCTGTCTGTGCCGAGAGAAATCTGTATCTGAATAATTCCCTTCCGAATCTCGCAGAGACGGAGAGCGTGAGTATTAGATGTCCATGAGCTAGCAGCAGGAGAGACTTTATGACTCTCTATGGGCTTCTCCCTTTACTTTATCGGACTTTATGCCTCCACGTCCCCCTGATTGCCTGCGAGCTTCTCCTCCTGTCTATACGGTAATTTCTCTACTGTGCGACAGAGAGTCGAGTGGTTATGACGCAATCGTTTTTACATAAACTGGTCTACGGGGCCATAATGTAAGATACAAAGTAATGGAGCCTTTTATACATTGTTGTGTTTCTTTAGAAATAAATAATGGACAAATGGAGTCTTTAAACGCCTCAGATATAAAGTTATTCGCTGTCAAAGTGACCCCAAAATGAATGGGAGTCAATGGAATGCTAACAGCAGGTGATGTTCTGCTGCAATGGCGGCCCCCTGGAGGCTTCAGTTTCCGGCTGGTGGATTAGCCCCTTGGTTTTATTCAGTGCTGCATCTTGTCGACTAAACTCGACCGGTCCAGCGTGATGCAAAAGAAGTGCTCTGCGCCGACGAACTGCAGCAGCGACATCTTATAAGTCCTTTACCATCCGCATAAAGTTCAAACGATGTCAGCCACCTTGTCCATCTTGAACCAAGAGTCGCAGGATCTTTGTAGCACTCAAACGTAGGAATACCAGACTTTTCCATCGCGTGCAATCAGTGCTCACACCCACTAGGCTCCATCCCATCGCCAATGTTATATATCTGCTTTCTTGTGTAATCAGAATTAAATCAGTCACACGCTGGATAACCTTCCGTAAAACGTCTTTACTTCTTTTCTGTTTAACGTGAACTCCCCCCTACATCCGGTCCCCGCATACATATTAGTACACTCACATTTTAAAGATACAGACCATCATTCTAATACATGACAATCCCCAATGTCACTTCTCTTTCTTTTACGGCCCTGACGAGAACATCAATCTCTGAAAACTCATGTAGTAAAATTAAAAATAAAATCAAGTAGAAATCCCAGAAAGATGGATGGAAGCAAACATGTTGGTATAACATAATGATTATATAATTATATCCATGGTCCAGCCAAGTGCTTTCAGACTTGTGAAGATAGAACAAATAGATAACAAATAGAATACCGATTAAACGTTCCAAACACTCAGCTTTTCCAACATTAGAAAACCTCTCACAACAGTCTGAAAGCCCTGCTGAGAAGAACAGTGAGGTAAAAAAAGGAGAATGCAAGAAAAACAGAGAGATGAAGAGGCAAATGGGTGAAAGTAAGAAAGATGCAGAACAAATGAGAAAAGAAAGGAGGGGAAACCCCACCTGCATTTTCCATCAGCTGTAGGATTTGATTTGAAGTGGAAATGTCATTTCATTCTCCCTGATGACATTAGCAGCTAACATCAGTGTGTGTGTGTGTGTGTGTGTGTGTGTGTGTGTGTGTGTGTGTGTGTGTGTGTGCGTGTGTTCTCTTGGGTAATCAGCAGCAGATGTCATACACAGAGGGGAGAAGTTTTACCCGAGCCCTCACTTTACTGCAGCCCAAACCCAGAGCTGGGATATTTGTCATACATTTCTGAAATATTTTGGAGAAGACTCCAGTAAGAAGTTGAAATGCTAAAGGCTGTTTAGAGGTTCAGGCGCATTGTTGGCACATTGCTATTTTGAGGCACCTGAAATGGTGCTTAGATTGCTAAAATAGGGTCAATAGTTGTGGTGTGGACTATGCTTTTCTTTTATATTTAAAGGCACACAATGCATAAATTGTGTTTTTGTCACACAGCGACCCCTAGAGTCGCTGTGCAATACTTGCACTGTCGTAAATACACCCCCCACCCTGTACACCGATACCTGTTCGGTAGCAGGGATGGAAATTAACTTTTTTGTCCACCGGCCACTGTGACTGGTGGATTTCAAAATCTACCAGCCACTCAATGTTTTTACCAGCCACTTTCTTGTTTTTAATCGACAATGTGTAACTGCATGTGAAAATTAATACTACAAGATCTACAATAATTAAGCAGTTTATTTAATCTCAAGTCTCAATGAAATACTGGCATTTGCTCTTTCTCTCTTATAGCCTACACACACAAACCATGAACTGATATTCATTTCAGTTCGCATATGAGGAAAAAACAATGTTATGGACGGACGCACTGTGAAAGCGGCACTAAAAGATGCTTTAAAACTTTCACAGAGACATCAAACAGAAAGCACAAAACCTTTCTTTAAAGGTGCCATGTGGAATGTCTGCCAAAAAATAAATTCATACTCCACATTCCATACCAGATGGGGGCAGTATACCTCCAGAAAGTGAGTTGGTCTACTCTAAAGTAACAAACGAGAAACGGCAGTCTCTATGCTCCGCCCTTACAGTCTATGGCTCCGCCCCTCCCTTCACAACGACCCTAGCCTAGAGCCATTGCCGAAGCCGAGCCAACTCCTAATAGAGGACGATTTGACTCCAGAGGAACGTTGGTTGATAAGTGATTAAATGACATCTTCAAGCTACCCCCCTTCACCTTTACCAGTGAATATGTTCATATTAGTTTTGTCCATATTACATATTTATTGCTTGAATTACATTGATTTGACAGACAGCATTCGCTGATTTTGACCAAGCTTGCGCCATTCAGAGCTGCGAACTCTCACGAATTCACCGTGAGATACATGAAATTGACACTTTTCACATGTTCTCACGCCACCACACATCAATTTTCTCACGCACAGAAAAATCGCAAAGCAAAGAGGACACGGAGACCGACAGACTAGACAGAGCAGGTTAGTTATGATAAAAAAAAAATCTCAGCTGTCAGATTCTGTCAAGTTTGATTTCATTATCAATACCTCTTCTAGTGTTATCATTAGTCCACAAAAAACATTCGGTCTCATTACGTTTCGTGAGTCCATTTGGGGTTCATTATCATCAAAGACATTTCAAGCTTCTTGGCTAATGTTACATTTTATCATCAGTTTGTTAGAGACGGCCTCTGGTAGATTACAGGTGAAAACCGGATCGGATCTGTGGGTAACGTTAGAGCTAACTATTAAACGCTAACAGATAACGTTAAGTTAGATAACGGTAACAGTTAAGTTAGCCATCACATTAGCACTTTAATCAAACATCCTTCGATACATTTCTATGTTATAACTTCCCGAAAAAACTACACAAACTTCTAGTGAAATACTAACAGCATCTTACTTACCGATCCAAAAGAAATGTTGCAAGTTCGGAGTCGAACTTCATTTTTTTCTTGTCCATTAATAGTCTCCAGCGATGGAAAGCAGTGCCTATGTTGACTCTGGTTCTGCTCCTTTTTTTATCCGAATTTTGTTTTGCATCTGAGCGCGGTTTTTCCCTGCAGCGGGTGGTTGCGGTGTGGCTAAGGCTCTCTTGCCAAGGGCTTCAGCCATTTTTCCGCTATCGTCTATTCCCTGAACTGAAATGTAGTAATGGGCTGTACTTTCCACATGATAGACATCAGGTTCAAGTACGCCCACAAGCCGTGCGAGTTATTCGTGTATTACAGTTTGAATGGTGGTTATGTTGCCCGCATACCGCCTCCCATGGCCGAAACTGGTATTACGACACCGGCCGGGCCGGGGCTAGTAATTTAGCATGCTAATTCAGGTTTATATCTCGGCAGCAGTATAACTTGTCATTTTTTTAATGACATCATTGCACTTATTTCTTCTCATTCTTTTGATGCGTGTAGCTCATTTTTTGGATATTTATACCTCAATTTTTACATATGGCACCTTTAAAGTGAATTTCGTTTTGTATTAATTGTATCTTAATTTTAATCAATGTTTCATCAGCCAATTGCCTGGATTTAATAAATAATAATTAAATATAGCAGACGGTAGATAATCACGAAACGGAGGCGCCGGCGCGTGAACTGGAGCTCGTCTCAGAAATGAACCGAAACTCAGCGTATAAGATTAGCCTCACAGACAGACATGTCTACTTTTAAACAGAACAATTCAAAACGAAAGAAAATAGACACAGACTGCTCTCTGCTTATGCTATTCGTATGAAATGTGCATTTTCTCTCTTGCGCGCATACTGCGAAGATCACGATCAGCATCGTCAACTTCTTCTTTGCAACTGACACGGACAAAGAAAAGACTTGTTTATTAATAAATAATTAAAATATCTCCTTGCTATATTTTACATATTCATAATCATTACTTTTGCCTGTTCTTTGTGACAGATTTTAGGAGCTTTATTGGCAGCGCCACCCTTACATGAACGCATCACCACAGCATCACCGCACCCACCAGAATAGCCCTGTTTTTTTGTTTTTGTTTTTTTGTTAAGGATTTATTTACTGTGTGTGTGATTAATTTAATGGAAAGCACATTCACTGCTAGTTGTCTTGCTAATCAGTGTCTGCTCGTTTATTCAAACTAATTTGTCCTAACAGACCAACGTTGCATGATGTTATTTTTATTTACCCGCCACGGTGGCCGCCGGTAGGTGAGGCGAGTTTACCCGCAACAACACAAAATCACCCGCATTTGGCTGGTGGCGGGTGCTAATTTCCATCCCTGTTCGTTAGGATAGTAGCGTTGCAGGAACAGGCACAAGACACCAAAGATATTGACCAGGTAATGTTTCACGATTTCATAAAAATATTGGGCTATTGTATACATAGCCTACTGCATAGTCTACTGAACTAATGATGATGTTCAAAATCGTATAATATATGTCTTATAATATAATATAAGTGTTAGACTACTTTATAATAATCAAGTAGCCTACCGCGTTTGGCAGCTTATAACGTTTTTACATGATTGCAGCTAAATCACAAGTAAATAGCCTATAGTCTAGGCCTAATGTATAATTTCATTTATGTTTTTTGATTGTAATGTAAACATTACAAAATGCCTGATGACATCAATAAAGTTAAATGTACGTCGCATTATTTCATTGGCCGTTATGATGTCATTAGACATGATTATTGCAATTTATCATAATAGTTTGCAAATTGTGCTCGTTTACACTAGATAATTATGTGAGATATTGACAACTGTTCTCATGATAATCGCAGGAATCAACGTCAACAGCGTTGTGCGGCAAGCTAGGCAATAAAACATATAACGCAAAAAAATAAATTAAAAACTTAAGAGAAACAAGTGTTTATTAGCAAGTCTGCTAACAGCTCTGATAATCGAAATCTAGCTAAACATATGTGGAAATTATTGGACTGGTCTAATTATCACCAATGAATGAATGAACAGCATCGTATAAAACAATGACATATACTACAAGCAAGCGCAAGTTGCGCAACAACATACAACATAGAATGCAAACAAGTTTACAAGTAAGATATTTACTTACTAGTCCATCAACAAGATCGCCAGGTCAGCATCGCTGTTGCATCCAGTGCTACTTTTTAACTTGCGCCAACGAGTGAAAGCCTGACCGAGTGGGACTCTTGTCCGGTTCCTCACGCGGTCAGATTCTCTTTTCCTTTTCCTACTTTCTTTTTACCGCGTTTTCTTTGCTTTTTCCATCATCTGAAATGAGCGCAAGTGTCTTCGTGCTTCATATGTTGTTGTTGTGTGTGACGTCGTTGCCATTAAGCAAGTCGCGATTCTCGCGAGATTTGTCAGGGGCGCCCCTCTCAGACTTGCGTTGCTGGTATTTCCAGCGGCGACCCCCCCAAGCTTTACTACCAGGATGATTCGCCCTATTATGAGTTTGTTTACCACCGAAATTACTTTGAAGCTGTTATATTAATGTAAAATTCCTGCATAGTGTGCCTTTAAAATGTTATTAAAAAGAACAGGCCTTAATAGTCAATTTTGTTTTTTCCTAGGTTCATTCTTACATTATTAAATTTGCTTCTCCTCAATCATAAATATGTGTTTACATACTTGTGTAACTCACATGAGTGTGAGTAAATTATGACTTTTTTTCAATGAACTATGCTTTTAATGTCTGGTGGTAGGAAAAGGAATGAAGTTCTTTAATTTTGTTATTGCAAATCAATCACCCACATTGTACATTTAAAGTGCCATTATTACCACATAGATAGGCTGTTAGTGCATAAAAAATGTTGTCACTTAAGCATCGCAGCTATACAGTAATGTGCATGTGACCAAATAAAGATGGAACAACACATTGAGGTGTCACTAAGTCACATCTGTCTACTAGTATTTCACATTCTTACACAGCAATCAGACTGAAACACAGGAGTTCATTGGAGAATAATATAAACACAACCACACAGGGCAACTGGGAATTCTACCTAGAATGGCCATGGCGGTCATTTTGACCGCACGCATTATACACTCTGGGTTAAAAACAACCCAATTGGCAACCCAGCACTGGGTAAATATTGGACAGAACACATGCTGGGTTAAATTAACCCAGTGATATTTTAATCCAGGGGAAACGTTAACCGATTGGGTTAAATTAACCCAGTGATAATTTTAACCCAGCAGGTTGGGTTGTTGAGATGTAGTGTTTTTTGTTGTTTTTTTACCATTAATGGATTTGCTATTCTGGGTTATTTTTGCTGGGTTATTCTTATAATTTCCCCTGTGCTTTACTGTAAAACTATGAATTAAGAAATAATGAAGAACATACTGTTAAAATAATAATTTTTAATGCTTGTCAACTGAAATTCACAAATGTGTTAGAGTTGGAAGCAATGACAACAAACTGACAACAAACAAATTTAAATTTAAATGCAAAAAATAATTTAGTGCTGCAAAGTTAAATATTGTCAGTTTAATAAATAAATAAATAAGATTAGTTCTTAAACTATTACATGTTTAACGGTTTAAATACAGTGACATTGACAATTATATTTTAAAGTCAGCGAATGCAAAATAATTAAATACATCAAGTATTAAATAGGCATAGAACTAAATTAGTTCTGAACAATGGCATTTATACGTTTAACTATTACATGTATTACATGGTTTAAATACGCAGTGAAATTGACAGACAATTAAATTTTAAAGTAAATAAAATGTGCTTGTCCATTGATGATGAAGGATTGCGATATCTGCTGGGCGTTTCCCATGGCCATGACAAAGGGATGCGTTTTTGAGGACTCTAGAAAGTAAATACAATACACATTGTTTTAATGGCAACAGTGTCAACAGTTCAATAACTGTGTAAAGTTCATCATGAAATGGAGTTCATCATGATTTCAATAATCAATATTTTTATTTGGCAAAAAGCCATATAATAAGTGGTATTCTTTACATTATTCCTTAAATGTCTTGTTTGTTTGTTTTTTGTCTAGGATCGAAGCTGCTTAATAGGAATTATTTTGAGGTAATAAAGTTAAATGTACATCCAGGCAGTTTTCATCAAAAAATAAACTCCTTCATGGTGATACGAGATCCCTCCACTTTGTGTTGATTACCCTGTTGAAGTTTATTCTGCAATTTCAACTGGCTGGATGTACAGTATCCCTTGCTTAATGCACAGGCAGTTCCAGTCAGGTTACAATGCAATTTGAATAGCAGTTATGCAGTTTTATACTTACTGGTTGAAGATCAATGAAAGCCTTTCTAGCTTCGTCAAGATGGATGAAAGACTTTCTGACCAATTCTGTACACCATGGCAAGAAGGACAAAAAGAGTAACATCACCTTTATTCTCTGCAGAAAAGAGACATAACATCTCAGAAACAGGACCAGCTACAACAATACTAAAGTTATTGCAACAAGCTACAGACATAAACATAAATATGCAATAATGATACTAAATACCTAAAGTTGCCTTTTATGTTGTATCATTTTGAAGATCTAAAAAACTAGCCTAAGCTTGCAGATCTTTTTTATGCACAAACACCATATAACACACTAACTAAAGTTGAAAAAATTATAAAGCTTAATAGGGCCCCTTTAAGTAATTCTCCACCCACAAATTTAAATCTCTCATCATTTACTTGTCCTCATTCCACCCCAGTATTTCTTTCTTCTGTGTAATACAAATTGAGATTAACCATAACATAGGCCTAGTCCAGCTGACATATGCTTTATGTTTTTAAAGGTGCCATATGTAAAAATTGAGGTAACAATATGCAAAAAATGAGCTACACGTATCAAAAGAATGAGAAGAAATAAATGCAATGATGTCATTAAAAAAATGACAAGTTATAGTCCTGCCGAGATATAAACCTGAATTAGCATGCTAAATTACTAGCCCCGGCCCGGCCGGTGTCATAATACCAGTTTCGGCCATGGGAGGCGGTATGCGGGCAACATACATAACCACCAGCCAAACTGCAGTACACGAATAACTCGCACGGCTTGTGGGTGGACTTGAACCTGATGTCAATCGCGTCTATATGAGACCGGCCTTTATAATTTAGTGTTGAGATGTTGTTCATTGAGTCTCTAATCTCTAAAAATCTCCAAATGAACTGCGGTCTTACTATCGTGTCAGTTGATTTGATTAATATGCGCGAGGGAGAGAGAGAGAGCAGGAGGACTGCGCTCGTGTTGTTTGAAGACGTGAGAGTGCGCGCGCGCGGCCGGGACGCTATCTCTCTCCCTCTCTGCTCGTTATAAGCCCTGTCAAGCGCAGCAGTCATTATATTCTACATCACTCACCGTTCAAAATAGGCTTTGGCGGGACAAAGCGGACGATTTGACGGTTTTAGAAGATTAACAACCCGAAACTAAAAAACAGACTAGAGTAGGCCAACTTTCTGGAGGTATACTGCCCCCATCTGGTATGGAATATGTGGAAAATTAAATTAATTTTTTGGCAGACATTCCACATGGCACCTTTAAGCATTAGTTGAGAGATTTTTTTTTTCCTTTAAAAAAATTAACATAGCCACTACATCTGATATTTATCCAAAATGAATAGACATTGAATCAAGATCGGAATCGAATCACAAGCTTATAACGTTAACGTTAAATTGCTAAACTCAGAAGTTGGCAGCCTTGTGAACTACATTTTTCTGACTAGAAAAAAACGACATTTTGAATTACACCACTTACCAATAACAAATGTAGATGTATGTAAAAAATACTTTTTGTAATTGTTATTTGTAACACACATGCATCAAATCACTTCACGTCCAACCCACGGCACTGCGCATGGACACACGCACTATGAAAGTTTTCGCGGTTCTGACAAGTCGATTCAATTCTGGGAATTATTTGTTTCAAAATAGGTGAACTGGTTTATTTTAACCGGACGGTTGGTTCTTCCCACGACATTTTACTTATGTATTTTACATGCCGGTGTTTTTGCAGGCGTGTACATAAGAGCAGTGAGTCATATTACTCAATTGTTTTGTTTTGAGTGACTCGACTCACTTTGTTCAATTCGATTGTCGGTGACAGAAACGACTCTTTCCTCTGTGTTCACAGATATTAACATATTTCAGGATTCCGTGTGGTACATAATCACAAACTGTATATTTAAAATAATTATTAATAAAATAAAATAAAACATTAAACTTAGGCCTACCATAAAACAGTTGCACTTGCACCCAGCTGCTTTTTGCCCCTTTGTCCTCTCAAAATGACAAGGTTGGTAGCGAATTTAAACATCTCCAAGGCGCGAAACTCGTGAAACAACCCAGCGTTGCGACCCAGCAGTCTTAACCCAACAACTGGAAAATTAAAACTACCCAAAGGTGTTTAAAGTGTGATAAAATAGCCCAACAAAATTACCCAACAGACTCAACCCAGCATTTTTTAGAGTGTAGATATCATAATCTGCTACATTTCCTGCCATTGCCCAGCTAACACAGTTACGTTGTGAAGACGTAACCGGACCAGACCATATTCGTCGTAGCGACGTACCACATAACGTTTCAGCAACGTAACTTTGTGATTCCCATAATCGTCGTGGCGACATTATAGTGGTACGTTGCAAGAACGTGATGAGGACGTCTTAATGACCAAATTGGCATGTTATGAGGACGTTACCTCAAAAGACCATATTAGTCACAGCGACGTGCCACATAACGTTCCAGCAACGTAACTTTGTGATTCCCATAATCGTCGTGGCGACGTTATAGTGGTACGTTGCAAGAACGTGATGAGGACGTCTTAATGACTAAACTGGCATGTTGCGAGGACGTAACATCAAAGGACCATATTAGTCACAGCGACGTACCACATAACGTTCCAGCGACGTAACTTTGTGATTCCTGTATTCGTCGTTATAGTGGTACGTCGCTGGAACATGGCAGGTACTTCCTAACGACCAGGGCCCGGTTCCCCAAAACGTTCTTATCGCTAAGTAGTTCTTAACCTATTCCTTAACCTCTCTCTTAACCTTATGGCACGATTCCCGACACGTTCGTACGCTAAGTATATCTTCTGTAAGTCACACTTTCGTAAGGTTGGTCTGGAAGATTCGTAAGCTCTCTCTTAGTGTTGTTTGAGCTTAAGACGCTAGTCGCCGCCACTGTGCAGCAGTCTTTAGACATCTGCACAGTGCAGTACAAGTCAAACTATGGTATGCTGACAATGTTGTGTCTCAACAATGATTTTATGTTATGAACATTTTAAGACTAATAATAAAATATGTTCGCAATGGATACAGGCCTATTTATGAAGTTGACTTTATTTGGTATCAGAACTGGTGGTAATTAGCCTAGGCTATTTCGTAATGTCATTAAAGTGTTTAAATTGGCAATCACTTTTGATAGGCTAATTAAAATTTGGCAAACAATTTGGCTCTAAATGGCTAAGATCTATAAATGGGTAAGCATGTGGTGTCTAGTAAGCAACCAACTGTCACCTTTTTTCAAAACTCTACACACAATTCCCAAAACTTCACACACAAAATGCTAAATGCCTCACATCTCCTTCAAAAATGTAACAGTAACACTGCATTCAAAATGCCATAAACATGTCAGAATGAAGCATTTGCATCAAATGGCAAACACTTATTTCATAATAGTGCATTTTTGGATATACCATTGTTTTTCTAAATCTAAAGCTCTTTGGTCTTTCATACGCTTATATCTACATTTCAATACAATGTTCTACAGTGGAAGTAATCTTCTGAGAGGGGTAACAAGTACACTGTAATCACCAATGTAATGTAGAAACAGAAAATATTTATTAGGCCAAACATTACTGTTGTATACAGTAGCATACAACAAAACCATAAACATATGTAAACCAAAAGTATATTCTTTAGAATACAGTAAAGAACACAATTGAGTGTGGGGGGGTCTCTGTCCATTATTGGCATCCATTGTTCAAAACAGGTAATCTGACCTTTGACCTATTATAGGCTTATACTACAGTAAAGCAGTGATTGGTTAGTGATCAGTAAAGCAATTAGTGTTTGCACATATGAGGAGTGTGTGTGTGACCTGGTGAATAAGTGTAGCATTTTGATTGGTTGTGTTTGGAAAAGGAAAGCAAATAATTCCTGCTAGATTTTTATGTTTTAGGTAGAGAATTGTGTGTAGTGTTTTGAAAAAAGTGTTTTATGCAATTGAAAACGGAGTCAAAGGCTGAGAAATAGCTTATGGTTTTGTAGATTTGGTGTGTAGGTTTGCACTTTGAGTGAGAGGTTTCAGGGCCGGACTCATTTTCAGCCCTGGAGTTTTATGCCTTAGACCGACCCACTTTAGTTCCCGACTGTCTATATTAAAATAATGTAATTAAAACCTCAGTATATAAGTCTGCAATACTGCACTCTTCTGTACAGCCTTGTAATTCATTGTATTTTTCAAAAATATAATTTTCTATTCAGTGCAAAAGCCGTACACAGGGTTTTATAAATACAGAGGTCCCAAAAGTGATCTATAGGGGGTTCGGGGGCATATGTGACCAGTTACGGAAACTAGGGACACAAGTCGGTTCTGGGGCATTTTGAGTTATTTATAGATTCTGAAAGTGTAGTCTCCAAGCTTTCCAACGATGTGTAACACATGGTAATCTGATAATATTTGGAGAAGTTGTGGCCATTTGAAGGTAGACACTCAAAAAAACTAAAAGTTAAGATAACAGCCTCTAAAGATGTGCAGTTCTCACCTCTCTCTGCTGCTGGGAGTGACAATAGGGCTCATTTACATCTCATTTAGATAAGCCATACCCCCTGTAAAGCTCCCCCTGTGCTTTACAGCTTTTTTTCCTTCCCTGAGCTAGCTAATAACAATAGGTAGGTATTGGGAAGGTCTAAACAGACTAAACATGAGATAACGTGTAACCTACGTGTTCTTAGAATGAACACAAAACGACAAACTTTAATGTTTATGGAAACTCACCCCCAGGACCGGCGAATACACTTCTGCCACTCTAAGCGAAAAACAATTGTGCTGCCCCTCTATTTGCAACGTATACCCAGGGCCGGCGCGTCCATATAGGCGAACTAGGCAATTGCCTAGAGCGGCACTTTTGTAAGGGCGGCAAAATGTGTGCCAACCGGGAATGAACAATTCACAAAATAGGTTATAATATGATTTACTGAGCTTCCGGCGAGACGCGCCCCTGCTCTCACGAGTCATGATGACTGATTTGCTGAGCTTCCGCCGCCCAGCAGCGCCGGCGAGGACGCGCCCCTGCTCTCACGAGTTATGATTGGGTGATGGGAAGTTCGGATCATTTTACTGACTCTCTTGAGTCATTCGAGTCATTTCGTTTATTTAAGTGGCTTAAATGTTATACTTTTAACAGCCAAATTCCCCGATCACATCCACCTACGCAATGTTGATCATATTCTGAATTAAGAAATCATAATGCAGTAAAAAATTATTAACAGGGAACATAAATAATTACTTTACCTTCCCAGTCTTACGTTCATTTGGGTGATCCGTTCATTGCGTCACGTGACATACGTAATGAACAGATCGTTCATTAATCACCGATCAGGCACAGAGAATAGAAATGGAGGATGCTGTTAAGAGCTTTGCTGCGATGAAGGCCCGCCGTGCGCGCTTCTGAAACATAAGTTAAGCTTTATTTGCTCTTTAGTCGTCATTTAAGATGCTGAACCTGCTGATGATATAATGTGCTTGCGGACATTTCATTTGTGTGTGTTTTACGCACAGAAAGTGCTGTAAAGAGATTTGCAAGCAACAGTAATTTGAGGAGGTGAAATGTGATTATTTGGGAAAAAACCTGTCATGACTGCTGAAAGAAAAATGCCAGCAGGCATTTGCCTCCTGCATAAACTTTAATAGCCTATTGTTGACATTTTGGGCACGCGCGCGTTGCGCACTATTTACGTTATATGTAGGCCTATGGCTTATTGGTCTTTGTGTGTTGTTGCTGGTTTTGCGTTATCTGTATATGGCATATATTGGTCTTTGTGTGTTGTTGCTGGTATAAGTTGCAAATAGAGGGGCGCGGCACAATTGTTTTTCGCCTAGAGCGGCAGAAGTGCGTGCGCCGGTCCTGCGTATACCAGCAACAACACACAAAGACCAATATGCCATACATATATCGCAAAACCAGCAACAACACACAAAGACCAATATGCCATACATATAACGCAAAACCAGCAACAACACACAAAGACCAATAAACCATAGGCCTACATATAACGCAAATAGTGCGCAACGCGCGTGTGCCCAAAATGTCAACAATATTAAAGTTTATGCAGGAGGCAAATGCCTGCTGGCATTTTTCTTTAAGCAGTCATGACAGGAATTTTCCAAATAATCATATTTCACCTCCTCAAATTACTGTTGCAAATCTCTTTACATCACTTTCTTATGTGCGTATACACACACAAATGAAATGTCCGCAAGCACATTATATCATCAGCAGGATCAGCATATTAAATAACAACTAAAGAGCAAAGCTTAACTTACGTTTCAGAAACGCGCACGGCAGGCCTTCATCGCAGCAAAGGTCTTAACTGCATCCTCCATTTCGATTCTCTGTGCCAGTTCATGTTCTATGGAGATTGTTGCCAGTCCATTAAGTCTGTTCCCTGTTCACAAAACGTTCCCCATTCAAAGCAATCGGGACGTCACATGAAACAGCCAGCCACCGTTGTCCGCGAGCCGAGCCGCCGTATTCAAGCACCGAGGGCGCGCGCGCCGCGCCCATACCTCCGGTTCAGTTTCCCGAGCCCACAAAGTGCGGCGAAAACATTTTCGATGCTACGGTTCAGCTCGTCTGCGACAATCTTTGCGGCGTCCATCTTCATTGAATTTTGATATCAGATAGAGCAGGAGCAGAGCGCTGCATAATAAGTAGCCACGCGCTGTTGGGGGGTGGGGGCAAAAGCGCCGGCGGCTATTCAGTATGGAAATACACACAGACAATGACACGCTGTGTGCTAGAATCTCCGAAAAACAAGCCGATTTCAACCTCAAAATGTACGCTTTTAAATATACCAATACTGTTATCTCAAACATGGAGAGGCTTCTTCATGATCTCAACTAACAGATTCTGCAAAAAAGCGGAAATCACAAATTTTGGAAAAAAACGCTTGTTTCTCATTTTGCTCGCAAGTTGTGCTGCCGACTTGTGTCCCTGGTTTCTGTAACGGGTCACATATTATCTTTCCACTGTAATTGTCAAAGAAGTCTAGTCTATGTATATCTGTATATCATATAAATATGTATAAATAGTCTATGTATATCTGTGTTAAATAGGAATCCATTGCAATAAATGTATTCTCATTCTGGGCACAGTATGCAATAGGCTATTGCTTTACCTGCTCTCCTCTCTTATCTCCATCTCCTTCTTCTCTCAGTCTCTTTATCTTTACCTGTAAATATCCCCTTCCCGAAGCTGAGCTTTGATTGATACCAACTGATTATTTATGTCGGTCGTTTAAAACTGTTTAGTTTAGCCACTTGCATCTTATCTCGTGAAGCTTCGCATTTGGGATTCGCGTGCGGCTCGCGCTTCTGTGAACATAAATCCTGCTTTGATCGGTCATCTCAAACATTTTGACATATCACAATTTGATAATTTAATTAATAGTCTATATTTTACTGATAACTTAAACTATGTTAAAATAAACGTTACTGGAATAATTTGATGAATGTTTCATTTGCATAGAACGTGTTGTCTTAACGCCGCAATGCACTTCACGTGAAGTGCAAAATCGATTCCTGAGCAATCGATGCCAACTAATTCAGCACCTTCAGTTGGGACAGCGCCTTTGTAACGTCGAACGTAAGAGGAGCGTGTTAAGAAGCTTCCTAAGGGACACTTCGGGGAACACACTTAGGAACATAAACAACTTCGGTAAGATATATCTTTTTGAGTCTTCTTAGCGCGCTAAGAGTGAGCGTTATCGGGGAACCGGGCCCAGGTACTTCCTTCCTTACTACGTCCACATTTATTTTTAATATAGCCTACTTCTCACCTTTAGTCCTGGGAATTAAGATGTGCTTGATCCATAACCTCGAAATCCACATAGAACTGTTAAACTCAAACCTTTCATTCTCTGCTGTAAAACCTTATAAGTTCTAATAGGGAATTGTGTATATGTTTTCAGTTAATACATTTAAGGATCAATACATATGGAAACCAATACAAACCCCTATTAAATTCTAAATAGAAAATGGCCCAAAACCACACTGTATTCATTTATTAATCAGCATTTATTCAGTTACTTTGTACAATTACAGTACTAAGCCAATACATTTTGAACAGTAACTATTTTTTAACCATGAAAAGTGTTAACAAGTTATGAGAACAGAAATGTAACATCAATTATTTAAACAAAAAACATAATCAATGAATAATGTAACCAACTATTAAAACGTTTTATTCTTTTTATTGAAAAAAAGTGTCTTATCATTAGGGATGGGTGTAGTTAAATAATGATTTTACCAGATACTTATCAATACTCTTATTGACACTATACTCTCTATAATTTGGCGGAAAAACAATAAAGACCTTAAAAAAGATTCTGAAAAGATTCAGCAGTTTCTTTATTATTAATTTTATTTGCAGAAATAGGTTAAATTGTTTCCTGAGTGTCCTGTGGCTCCTGCTACAAATGCCTGGTGGTGATGTGCTTTATTGCTTCACTACCATTAGCAAAACCTATGCGAATATTACCAAAGATCTATAGTCCTTGAGCTTCTCTGAAGCAAAAAAAATAAAAATAAATACCGTTCACAAAGAGTAAAGATACACTGTAAAGAGATTGCTGTAAATTTTACAGTAACTTACTGGCAGCTGGACGTCCTCAGTAATTTTGCCAGACAAAGTTGACAAGCTCTCTGATGAGAAACACTGAGGGGTTCAGGCGGATGCTTTTTCTTTTTTTTTTGGATCCTTCCAGATTTCCATCTGCTCTGTGCCTTTAGTGTTTGGTGCCATCAGGGTTGATTCTCAGAATTAACCTGCAAGCACAAAGGGGGAAAAAATACATTAATTTTGAGATCGGTGTTGTCAGAATTTGCCCTGAGTCTCAAACTTGATGCTGCATGTACTTTTATGTTGATAAAAGCAAAACATCTGATTCTGAATGCACCTACAGGGATGGTACATAATTACCTCATAATCCATTACATTCAAATCATTTAAAGGGGACATATCATGCTAAATCCACTTTTTTAGCCCTTAAATGCATTTTGTTGTATATTTGGAGTGATTATAAGTACAGAAAAGTTGAAATTAGTCTTTTCAGGTGCTTCTTTGATATCTTTATATTCTGTTTTGGACATATTTTGCAACCTGTTCAGATTTTTCTATTCTCTATGACATTTTTTAACAATAATATTTTTAATTACACGTCTGTAGCAGTATTACGCCCGTTTCACACATACTCCGTATGCGGTACAGGAGCAGCACGCGCTATAGTGCTTTCACATATGCTGCGTTTGCAGTGTGCAACTGATCCGCGTCTGTACCACAAACACATTTACTCGCTATTTGTATTTCACATCCAGAAGTTATCAGCAACTTTTATTTTGTTAAATAGTCATTGTAAAACATGCAGTATTGTAGTAGTGGGCATGGATGAAGTTACTGTAAATACATACAGTAACACACCATTGCGATACATCCATATGAAGACGTTGTTCTGCAGGTTCGTCGTCTTCATTTTCATCTCGCTCCGGGTCCGACTCTGGCTCAGAGCGAGATGAAAATGAAGACGACGAACCTGCAGAACAACAGCTTCATATGGATGTATCGCAAAGGACAAGTCGTCCGTTGTTGACATTTTGTTAATAACGTGTGAATAAAAAGTTTCTGTGCCGCTAGATAATCGTAAATCTCTACTATCAAACTACAAAAATGGCCGAACAGGGTGGAGTTGAACCGAGTGTCACCTCTGCAGCATGGAGAGGGGGCGGGGTATGAAGTGTCTCTTTTGCATTTAAAGAGACCGCACCAAAACGAGTTGCTCTCAGACGCATATCAGAAAAGGGGTAGAAAAGGGGCCTGTGGAGCTATAATAATGAGGAATTCAGACCCAGTTATTGCAGTTCCGCTTTATATAGACCCCAAATGTACGATTTATATGTAAAAAGGAACGATTTAAAAGCATGATATGTCCCCTTTAAGCTTTATTATTTTACAATACATTCCTGTGTAGCTTAAACAGCAGAGAAACTCCCTGTATATTTTCTATATTTCTCCCCTATATTTAGATAGGTAGGCAAACGCATTTCTGTCTCAGTGCATGCATTGTCTTAGTCTGGCTGTGCCGCCGTTAGCTTAGCGTAGCATAATAAATGGAACCCTTTGTTGCCGGATAGCATGTTGTGAGTAAAAGTGATTAAAAAAAACTCAATTACTTCTTGTGGCCTGCATATTCACAACGAGTAAAAATAGCCATGCAGATTAAAGGAACACACCAACTTTGGGGCTTTAGCTTATTCACCGTAGCCCCCAGAGTGAGATAAGTCCATACATACCTTTTTCATCTCCGTGCGTGCCGTAACTCTGTCTGACGCACCCACCGCTAGCCTAGCTTAGCACAAAGACTGGAGGTAAATGGCTTCAGCTAGTATACTGCTCCCAATAAGTGACAAATTAACACCAACATTTTCCTATTTACATGATGTGATTTGTATAGTCACAGCATGTACAAATAACAAGGTCACCTGAGACACAGCCATCTTTTAACCATATAAATACTAGGAGCTATATTCTCAGAAGGCAAAGCACTGCTACTTCTGTGGAGTGATTTGCTCGCAGCACCTGAGAAGCCCCGTGGTGAGGAGCAGAGAGTTCGCTCAGAGTAGCGGTAATCACTCCGCCCAAGTAGCAGTGCTTCGCCTTCTGAGAATATATTTCCCAGTATTTATATGGTTAAAAGATGGCTGTGTCTCATATGACCTTGTTATTTGTACACTCTGTGACTATACAAATCACAACATGTAAATAGGAAAATGTTGGTGTTATTTTGACACTTATTGGGATTAGTATGCTAGCTGGAGCTATTTACATCCAGTCTTTGGGCTAAGCTACTGTAGGCTAGTGGTGGGTGCGTCAGACAGAGTTACGGCACACACATAGATGAAAAAGGTATGTATGGACTTATCTCACTCTGGGGGCTACGGTGAATAAGCTAAAGTCCCAAAGTTGGTGTGTTCCTTTAATCTGCATTGCTATTTTTACTCGTTGTGAATACACAGGCCACAAGAAGTAATTAGTTTAGTTTTTTTTTGGGGGGGGGGGGGTCACTTTTACTCAGGACATGCTATAGAGCGTCAAATTCTCGTGTACCGCGTCTTGTTGGACGCTTGAACATTTTGAATCCATTCGCGCGTCCAAAGCAAAATTGACACGCATAAAAAGCAAGCGTTTGAAGCGAAATTGACGCGCGTCCGATGGTTGTCTGTTTGCAAGATGGCTGATGTTGATTGACCTCTAGACATGCGTAATTGCGTCTTTACATTGACTTAACATTTAAATAACTCGCACCAGACGTTCTATTCGCGTTTGGTGTGAACGCACCATAAGACAATGCATGCACTGAGACAAAAATGTGTTTGCCCACTTATCTATATATAGGGGAGACAGTGAAAAACCATTTAAAAAAACGGTAGCGTGTTCCTTTAAACTTAAATACAATGTAAGTTGCTTTGGATAAAAGTGTCTGCCAAATGCATAAATGTAAATGTAATGTAAAAAATATATTTTGGGTTACCTAATTCTGCATTCGACAAAATGGACAGCTAATGCTGAAGAAGAGTCTGTTAGCTGTTGTAACTGGATGATGATTCTGCCCTTCATAGTCAGCATCCATGTTTTTGCTTAGAGAACAGACTCTGAAACAGACAAAGTCACAGCAGCCTTTTTAGTGTTATTATAGTTCACAGAAATAATATACAATAACCAAACTTATAACTAACAACAACAACATGAAGGGTAAAGATGATGTAAGATATGATGTTGTATGGTGTTTATAGTTTTTAATAAATTAAACAACATTTAAAATATTAGTTAGCAAAATTTTGCTATATTGATAATGGTATATTGCTAACCCTTTCCTCCTCCTCCTCCTCCTCAAACGTCAACCTATTCTGTGTATTAGTGGAGAGCGTCAGCAGTAGGGCTGGGATAAACGATTATTTTTTAAACGATTAATCTAGCGATTATTTTTTCGATGCGTCGATTAATCTAACGATTCGGTTTTTCGGTCCGATTCGATTCAATTATCGATTATCTCCCCATTAATTGACTAATAGCAGTTTATACATGTTGATTTACATATATGAATGAAAAAAAAACATGAATATATTGCATTATATGTTTATTGCTCTTAAAATTCCAAAATAAAAGACTATACAAGTGCAAAGTAATGCATTCTTATTTTCGTAACATTCTAATTTTCCACTAGATATTTTCCTCTATATCTCATCAGCAATTTCGACTTCGGCACGCTCTGCAGCAGCTGAGCACTAAGGAGCGAATGTACAGTGACGTGACATCACTGCCAGATTCAAACTGTGCTTTCGCGCGATGGCTGGCTGAGCCAAAGACGGACGCGCTCAGCGCTTGTCATATCACAACTGTTCAGTGTTTTTTACCACATAATGTTTATTTTAGGTTTCAGACATTTAAGTAAGGGATCATCATGTATAGCGTGGCGGTTGTTATAGCGAATACAACCCCGACAGGCTGATTATGACCCCGACGCGAAGCTATATAAATTGTCTCTGGTTATACTTAGCAGCGGTCTGTTATCAAGAAATAACAGACCGCATTCTACATTAGAATTCAACCAAGCCATGTAATAAATACATATCATTTATAGCAAAACAATAACGTTATAGTTTGTAAAATACACAATGGTGAGGAAGCAGCAATAACCCATTCAAATATATTTGCCGACATATCAGACACACAGTGTAAATAACTATAAAGTTAACTCTATTTTTCTCCCAGTTCACCGGCCACTTACTTTCATGTATTTCGGGAGAAACTGATGAATTCACGCGCTATAATAAATCCAACAGACAGGAATCTCTGAACTGCGGCCCAAACAAAAACATGACGGCGCCCATCTCACGTTACAGATCAAGATCATTTATAAAGGCTTTTTAAACGACAAAACAAATTCACTTATTTGAGAATCGGAATAGATAGGGAGGGAGTAGGGGGGGTCTGACGAATCGACGCGCATATTTTGCGTCGACGTATTTTTTGCGTCGACGTCGTCGATGACGTTGACGCGTTGTCCCAGCCCTAGTCAGCAGTGATGTACAGTCCGGAGGGAATGGCTTCTGCAAATTCAAAATAAAGAACAGAAACTGATGGATGATTACAAGCACTTTAACTCTGCTGCCTGGTAAACCCGTTTTCTCCCCTTCCGTTGGTTTCATCGGCAGTTACATTATATTATGTTTGCCTGCTTAACTAACGCATACTTCAGCTAATTTAGTTGATGTCATCTTACTCACCTGTAGAAGTCATCACCATTACGATGGCTATCACAAGAAAAGACTCCAAAACACACCTCCGACATTGCAGACATGATTCAGACTACAAACTTGAAAATAAAACAAAATATGTAATTAACAATGGTGTCGCTTAAAGGGTTAGTTTACTTACATTTTTTTTAATTATGTCACCATTTACTCAGCCTCAACTTGTTCATAACCTGTATTAATTTATTTATTGTGCTGTATACAAAAGAAGATATTTTAAAAAACATGAGTAACCAAACAGTTTCTGGTCCCCATTGACATCCATAGTATTTTTTTTTTTACATCCATACATAGCTACATCCAGCAAACTGTTCCATTACCAACATTCTTCAAAATATCTCCTTTTATGTTCAGAAGAAAGAACTTCATGCAGGTTTAGAAAAACTTGTGGGCAAGTAAATTATGACAGAATTTCTTTTTGAGGTGCACTATTCCTTTAACTTATTTTTTCACGTTAGCTCACTGTTAACGTTGTTACATCTGCCTAACTAGCTAAGTTGTGATAAATAGAGGACGGAACATACAACAGTTATTATTTTTCTCTGTTTAATAAGTTTACTTCGGCTTATTTAGGTGAAGTTAACCTACCAGTTGATGTTATCACCGTTATGACGGCAATGAAAAGGCTCCAACACACACCTCCATCGTTGCAGACTGCAGACATTATAGAGATCGCTAAGACATGTGACCAACTGGGCGGCAACGTCATCAGAACGCAAAGAATTATGGGTATGTTTGGCCCGTTTACATGGGCTGGCATAGCAGGCTATAGCGTTCTGGCATAAAAATAATGAAAAATTAGCGTGAAAAACAGAATATAATATAATATAATCCTACAAAATGCAGCGGGCTAAAGAAAACATTGTTGAACCATACTGCTTAAACCTAAATCCTAATGCAAAGATGAGATATGACGAGAAAATAAGGGAATCAAAGGACTGGATCCTTACGAGCATATTGACAGGTCAGGAGACGTCATCCTGTTGCCCAACTTCCAGCACCCATATACAACTACATGGTGTTAGTGCACACACACACGAAGTTTTCAGTAACTTCAAGTCGCTGCAGCACCCAGCAGATTTCATCATGAGTCAATTTTGTACCCACCACTTAAAAAAAAAAAAGCGTCGTCTTGTTGTCCACTTCTTTTTTACATGATGCTGGTATAATTATCTATATCTGACTATCGCGCTTCCTTTTTAAAAGAATATCATGAGTGTAGAATGTCCCCTCTGTGGCACCAGTTTATTTTTGTCATTTTCCAAATGAAATACTTCGATCCGCACACATTGTTTGAGTTCTTAAATGGTCTAGTGGTAGATATTCTGCCAAGCGCGTCAGAGGTTTTGGGTTCTAATCCACACAACGTTTAGTTTTTTTCTCTGTCAATAAAACCGAACATGTTTATCAGTGGTTACAGTCTATATTAAGCAGGGACAAATTTGTGTGCAGTTTATTTTGTGATTTTACCGGAACGAACAGAGAGTCTCTGCAACGGCGATAGATTGAAGCGCGCGTCCGACTGAGGACTGTGCGCGAGCCACAACACTATGCATGAGCAGCGGCAACGAGCGCTCAGCTGGATCTCAAAAACAGATTTAAGCGCTAGATCTCGTATTTAATAGCGAACTAAATGAATACTCTGCTAGTTAACTGGAGATGTTTTGTTTATTTGTATTAGGTATATCCGTTCTATGACATTAGTAGGCCTATATTTTTTACTAACCATACATTTACGTATATTGCGTCATTGTACCCAGCACTTCTGAAAATGCACTTCCGAAAGCGTCTCTGTCCCCAGCAGCACACTTCAGACCAAACTGATGGGGGTGGCTAAGGGCTGGATTAAGATAGAGGGGATAAATGGTTTACATGTGGGGGCTGGGGGGCAGCGTGTTGTATGTATGAAGGGAGTGAGTTTACTGTTGTTGTGGACAAATGCCACTTCTATCGTGAGAACGACTATTGCAGTTTATAACACAGCAGGTAGACGGCATCTTGAACACAGCGTTTTTCCCTCCATTCATTCAAGTCTGGCGCGTTATGTTTGTGCCGCGGATTCCCAAAATGCTTTGCGTTCACCATTGGTAATACGTCATGATGACGTCACATTAGCAATCTCTATACAGATCACAAACCTGAAAATAAACCAAAGCATATAGCAGTACTTGGAAATATTGTTTGAAAACCTCACTTAAACAAGGGTTTCGTCTATCTCACTTTACCTCAGTATTTCACGACACGTTAGTTCGTTGCGGTTAACGTTAAGTTAGCCTAACCGACGACTCCGCCTGGCGAGCTTACGTTAAAGAGGCAAATGAATACACAAACGTTATTGTTATCGTTTTAACTAAAGAATATTTCGGATAATATAGGTGAACTTAGCTTACTTACCAGTTAATATTATCACCGTGACGGAGAACAGGTGTTCTGACGGAACACCATACCCATCAGAATGGGATACCTTCGGTTAATGCGCATGCGCAGCAGTGAAATTTGTGGCATTGCGCATGCGTTAGATTTAAACCATCATTTCAGCATACCAGCGGTAAGTGTTGGTGTATTATATCGCATATTATATTTTATATAACAAAAAGACAAATCATGTTAGTTTGCTGTTAACATAAATGAAAACATTTTGCAAATGTTTGTTTTACATAAAATAGAAATAATATACTAACCTTTGTGGAGTTACCGGTAGGCTACATCTTCTGTCCACATTAACTGCCACTTCAACAATACAGTCAAAAAAATTCAAAAGAAATCTCTCTTGCCATTGGTCAGTTTTTCGCGGGCAAGTTCACTACTGTAAATTGACTTTACAGTAGAGAAGAATTACAGTAGTGACCATATATTTTCCCATAATCCTTTGCTGTTTACAGTAACATACTGTATAAACATTTTACAGTATCTTACAGTACATATTACAGTAAAATACTGTTCAAATTACAGAAATCAGTTACAGTGTATGTAAAAAATATATATAGATTTCTAGCATCTCACCTGTATTATTTATTTCGCCCACCCAAATATACATCAAGAGTTTTTTTGTTAAAGAAAATGAGCATGATGACTTTCTCAGAAAGAAATTGAGATCTCTCATTCCTGACTGTGTCCCAGCTGTGGTAAACGCTCCTTCAGCCAGTGTTGAGGAGGCAGAGGAGATGATGGAGAGCTGTGGGAGAAGAGGAAGAGTGTCTTTCTTACCCCACCAGTGGAGGGCAGGGTCTTCTGAGGCACGGATAGTAGGAGGGTTTCGCTCTAGATATTCACTGGAAGCTTGAATTGTACCATACTATAACGTTATTGTAGTCAGGTTTATAGCTTTTTGTTAGAAAGGTATAAGAAAATTGTCTAACTTTCGTGTTCCTCCTCCTCCTCATCCTGAGCTGTCACCTCATCGTTCTTAGGCAGCTAAAACAGAGGAGCATTTTATTAATATTGCTAATCTACAGCTTTTAATGCTTTTGAAAGTCATTTATGCTCACCAAGGCTGCATTTATTTGATCGAAAATACAGTAAAAACTGTAATATTGTGAAATTGTATTACAATTTAAAATAAGTGATTTCTATGTGAATATGTTCAAATGTAATTTATTCCTGTGATCAATATTTGTTTACCGTGAAAGATCAAAACGCATTTGAACTGGTATCAGACATTTTTTGCGCTCCGTGTGGGTGACGACATCGATTAACAGCAAATACATTTATCAGATTAAATAAAATAGCCACCTTCCAATCATCCATTTAACTGCCAGCAAAACCTTTCAAAACTAACAAAAAATATCATCTAGGCCTACACATAAAGATGTGATTAAAAGCCCACACATTTATAGAGCTAGCCTAACATAACGTTAGCAGCTACCTCTTCTGAAAACGGTTGAGATAACGGACTTTTTCGAAGACACTAAACTATTTCTATAAAGTAAATATTCAACAGTGTGTCAAAAACACGTAAGAAAAATGTCAGGAACAGTTGTGTGTATTATTTGTGTGATTTTAGGCTAAACTCACCTGAAGTAGTGAAAACAACAACGAGAGATGGAGTTCTCTTACGAGAGGTTCTCTCGTATTGCGTAAGCTAGCTTACGCTACGGGAAAGATTCATCTTTTCTGAGAAACTGAAGCCAAAAAATTATCCTATAATTTGTATCCATTGTCAACGCAGTTCAGCTGCAGCAGACCATGAGCGGGCTAGCTAGCAGCTCATTGGTTCGCTCACAGGGAACTGCTTAAGCCTATGAGGAGACGCAAATGAACTCTCGGCCAATGAGAGTCAGACATGCTCTCATTGCGTCAGAACCCGCCGAGTAGGGCGTAGTCAGAGAGTATAAATATCGGCGTCATAGGCTGTAACTCTGATTTTCATCTCTTCAGCGAGGCTACACGCATCTGCTGATCTTGAGAGAAGCCGCCGTCGTTGAAAAGGCAACTTAGCGAGCATCTGGGAGACTGAGGAAGCCGGCCGTCTTCGCCACCTTCAGCCGTCCTGCGAGCTAGCGCCATCCGACGGATTTGTATCCTTTTTACAAAAGCTTCCTATATTGTATCCTAAAGAGCTGAGCGTCTTTTTCAAGATGTCTCTAAAAATTTCCTGCGGTTCTTGCCGCGCTCCCCTCGGGGGCGGAGACCGCCACGTCATCTGCGCTCTCTGCCTCGGATTGGAGCACGCCGAGCTCGCCCTCGCCGATGGCGGCTGCGAGCTCTGCGAAAACATACCGTTGTCGACCCTGCGGGCTCGACTTCAGGTCACTAAACATGCTTCCGCGCCGCCTCTGACTTCGCCGCGGAAGAAGAAACGCCGCTCTCAGAGGCCGCCGGAACCCCAGCCTGAAGCGTTCATCCCGCCGGAGCCTGTCGCCTCCCGCTCTCCGTCTCCGCCGCTTCCGGACATACAGCTGCCGCCGAGTGGCCGCTCTGTTGCCTCCGATGACGCCGCGGACATCAAGGAGACATGTTTGCTTCTCGCTTCAGACAGTGAGGAATGGTCCGGTTCTCACGCCTCCTCGGCCCGAGAATCCACCGGGACCCGCGCTGGTATCGAGGAGGAATTTATGCGCCTCCTCTCTCAGGCCGTCGAACGCCTCGGACTCGAGTGGTCCCCTCCCCCCGAGCAGACCACCAACCGTATGGACGGCAGCTACTTCCGCCAGCGTTCGACTCCCGCCACTAAGCGGGCCGCGCCCTTTCTACCTGAACTGCACTCGGAACTCGCGAAGTCCTGGAACGCCCCGCTCTCTGCTAGAACTCGCTCTGACTCTTCCACCCCGCCTCGCGTTGTGGATGGAGCCGCAGAGAAGGGCTATCTCTCCATTCCCCCTGTAGAGGACCTGGTTGCCGCACATCTGTGCCCGCCCTCCGTGAGATGGCGCTCATCACCTGTGCTTCCCTCTAAAGCCTGCAGAGCGACTTCTAGCTTCACGCGCGCGCTTACTCAGCTGCCGGCCAAGCAGGCTCTGCACTTCACTCCATGTCCGTCCTGCAGATTCTACAGGGTGACGTACTTCGCGAATGGGATGAGAGTGGAGGAAAGCCCCCTCCAGTCGCGGATTTGAGGAGCGCAACGGACCTTGACCTTCGCGCTACAAAATCTGCCGCTCAAGCCCTGGGGAAATGCAGGGCCGCCATTTGTGTGTCTGAGAGACATTGTGGCTCACACTCACCGACATGGGAGATTCTGAGCGCGCCGCTTTTCTCAACGCCCCGCTCTCTCCATCCGGCCTCTTCGGATCTGCCGTCACGGGTATCGTCAACCGTTTTTCCGAAGTACAGAAAGCCTCCCAGGCCATGAACCTCTTTCTGCCTCGTCGCGCTAGCTCCTCTGCAGGCCGCTCACGTGTCCAGCCTCCTGCATGAGCGCCCAGCTCAGCACAGTCAGACTTCTCAGCGACGCCAGGGCGGCCGCCCTCGTTCTCGCTCTGACAGCCACCACAGACCGCCGCCGCCTCGGGGGCCTCGGCCTAGGAGCGCGCTGAAACCTGATCACTCGAAGTCTGCCTAACACAGCTGAGAAAAAGACGGCGCTCTCCCGCCGCGGCCGGACCGCCGTCAAAGTTTCGCCCTCTGTTAGTCCCCGCTCACGCGGCTACTACAGCAGTGTATTCCGCCATTACCAAGCCGGTCTCTTTTCCCGCTTGCATGAGCACAAACGCCGTTTTCACGGTGACCCAGAGAAATCGCAAAAAGAGCATAAAAGCCTCTTGTGTAGAAAATGTGCCCACAACACGGTGTTCACTCATACACAAAAGCACTTCAGTTCCCGTGTCTCACACAGAGTCCACTCATAAAGCGGTTCCAAATCGCTC
Organism: Semotilus atromaculatus; assembly: GCA_031834385.1. Classification (NCBI taxonomy): domain Eukaryota; kingdom Metazoa; phylum Chordata; class Actinopteri; order Cypriniformes; family Leuciscidae; genus Semotilus; species Semotilus atromaculatus. Next base: position 21,243,072 of record JAULUF010000007.1, read on the forward strand.
GAGTTTCAGGGTGCATAAGCACGCCCACGAGCCCGTGTCCGCGTCCTCCCTCTGTTCACTCTGTTACACGGCCCAAAAACTCCTCTCTGAGCATAAGTCCCACTGTCATAAATACTATGAGCACGCTCACGCAGCCCGCTATGTGCAGCGACGGGGACCATGTAGTCATTCACCCCCTAGCGTTACGCTTCAAAGCGTGGGAAGCTATTCCGGGAATTTCCCAGTGGGTACTAAACACAATAAGGCTAGGCTAGGCTCGCTTACAGTTTCACCGCCGCCCTCCACGTTTTCGAGCACGGCTAGAAACTACTGTGAACCCAGAAGCAGTAACGCTACTCCGTTCAGAGATAGCAAAGCTTTTGTGCAAAAGGGCTATAGAGAGAGTTCCTCTGTCTATGAGCGAGTCGGGGTTTTACGGCCGTTATTTTCTTGTTCCCAAGAAAGACGGCGGCCTCAGACCAATCTTAGACCTCAGATTTCTGAACAAAGTTCTCATGAAGAGACCGTTCAAAATGCTCACTATCAGAAAACTCCTTGCGCATGTGCGCCAGGGGGACTGGTTCATTTCACTAGATCTGAAAGTACTTTCAGATTCAGATAAATCCCCTTCACAGGCCATTCTTACGTTTCGCCTTCGAAGGCCAGGTTTATCAATACACCGTCCTTCCGTTCGGCCTATCATTAGCGCCCCGTATGTTCACGAAGTGCATGGATGCGGCGCTCGCCCCCCTGCGGAGTCAGGGGCTGCGAATACTGAACTATTTGGACGACTGGCTGATTTTGGCACAATCACAGAGAGAGCTACTGTCTCATCGTACAGTTCTCCTCGACCATCTGAAAGCTCTGGGCCTCTCTGTCAACTGGACAAAGAGCGCACTACAACCCAGTCAGACTATCTCCTTCGTGGGTATAGAGTTAGACTCGGTCACGATGATGGCTCGTCTGTCAACACAGCGCGCGCGCCGTGTTCAGCGTCTCGCCGCATCTTTTCAGATGAACAGACTCACACTTCTGAAAACCTTTCAGAAGGCGTTGGGTTACATGGCCTCAGCCTCCGCGGTGCTCCAGCTGGGGTTACTGCGCATGCGCCCACTTCAGTTCTGGTTGAAGAGCCGTGTGTCTCACCGTGCATGGACCACGGGCCGCCAGCTGATAAAAAGTAACGCAGACCTGTATCACAGCTCTGCAGCCATGGACTGTGGCAGAATGGTTTCAGCGGGGCGTTTCCATGGGGACCTTTTCTCGCCGAAAAGTTACCTCAACAGACGTATCCAACACGGGTTGGGGTGCGCTCTGCGAGGGCTCACCGGCCTTCGGCCCCTGGTCAGCTCAATAGAGCCTCCTCCACATAAACTGTTTGGAGGTGTTGGCAGTCGAGAACGCGCTCACGCGCTTTCTCCCGCGCATTCACGGTCACCACGTGCTGATCCGTTCGGACAATATAGCCGTGGTCTCCTATCTAAACCGTCAGGGCGGAGTCAGATCCAGGAATCTCTTCCGGCTGACAGAACGCATCTTAGTTTAGTCTCAGTGTCACCTGCTCTCGCTCAGAGTGACGCACGTGCCAGGCCATCTGAACGACGGTCCAGACAGCCTGTCCAGGATCCCCATTCCCCCCGCACACTCCCCATTGGTCCCTGCACACTCTTACAGTCCAAAAAACTGTGGCGAATATTCGGCAGAGCAGAGGTGGACCTCTTCGCCTCAGAAGAGAACACCCACTGCCCAATATTTTTCTCAAAGAGCGAGGACGCGCTAGCCCAGACCTGGCCCAGCCGCCCGCTTTATGCATTCCCTCCGGTTTCTCTACTACCACAGGTACTTCAGAGAATCAGTGAAACACGCCACTCGGTGCTCCTCATAGCTTCGCGTTGGGAGGGTCAGACTTGGTTTCCGGAGCTCACTCAGCTGTCACAGACAGCCCCGTGGCCCATTCCAGTCAGAGTAGATCTCCTCTCTCAAGCTCGCGGCACGATCTGGCATCCCCACCCAGAGCGCTGGACGCTACATGCGTGGGTAATCAACAACTACCCGTTGCTCTGCCAGAGGGAGTGTTAAACACGAACATGCAGGCTAGAGCGGCTTCTACCAGAAGGCTCTATGCGTCTAAATGGTCTGTGTTCTCAAAATGGTGCACCGACAGAAATTTGGACCCACGGTCAGGCGAGGTTCCTTCCTTGCTAGTTTTTCTCCAAGAGATGTTGGACAAGGGCAGGTCCCCGTCCACTCTCAAGGTGTATGTGGCAGCCGTCGCAGCGTTCGTTGAACCCCGGCGCGGCCAGTCACTGGGCAAAGACGGCTTGGTCATCCGCTTCCTCAAGGGAGCTAGAAGGATGAACCCCCCACGCCCCCCTTTGGTGCCGATTTGGGACCTTTCCATAGTTCTCGAAGCTATGAAAGCCCCCCCATTCGAACCACTAAACACCGTGGACCTGAAATACCTTTCGCCGTTTTTCTGCTCGCATCAGTAAAACGTGTGGGAGACCTTCCCGCGCTGTCCACTAGCGCGTACTGTCTCGAGTTTGGGCCCAATGACTCCTTAGTCGTTCTCAAACCTAGACATGGTTATGTCCCAAAGGTGATTGGTACCCCGTTCAGGGCACAAGTTATTTCCCTATCGGCTCTGCCTGCATCCGATAGCGAATCTGGCTCTAATCTCCTGTGTCCGGTCAGGGCCCTGAGATTATACATTTCTCGCACTGCTCCGGTCAGACGATCTGAGCAGTTTTTTGTTTCGTTCGGTGGGCGCACCAAAGGGTTGGCCGCCTAGAAACAGACCCTGTCCAGATGGATAGTTGATGCCATTGCAGCCACATACGCATCAAAAGACCTGCCATGCCCTCTGGGCATCAGGGCTCATTCCACTAGAGGCATGCCCTCATCGTGGGCATGGTCCAGCGGAATTTCCATACATGACATTTGTGTGGTAGCAGGATGGTCTTCCCCCTCCACCTTTGTCAGATTTTACAATCTGGAAGTTCCCGCCTTGCAGGCTCAACTACTAGCAATCTAGTATGTTACAGCTTTTCTGGTGAGCTGCACTATATAAGAGTTATTCACACAGACCGGTTTCCGCTCTGTTCCTCTCTATCAGGTGCCTAAGTACTACACAATCACCGGCCCGCACTGCTGGCCTTGTCACATGTACTTATATTCATTCCCACTCATATGGGTTCCCCGGGTCTCCCCTGGGACTCATAGTGGATGCTTAGCGTTGACCAGGTGTTCCCGTAAGAGAACCTCTCGTAAGAGAACGAATCGGTTACCTAACGTAACCTCGGTTCTCTCTAGATGAGGGAACGAGTATTGCGTTCCTGGCCGTGCTTGTGCTACTAGCGTTCTCGCTTCATTCTATGAAAACCAGAGTTACAGCCTATGACGCCGATATTTATACTCTCTGACCACGCCCTACTCGGCGGGTTCTGACGCAATGAGAGTGTAAGTCCTCGCTAAATCGAACCAATGGCGGCATTCGATCAGCGGTGAAGGTCTCGCGCATGTTCCGTCCTTTCCAGGCTAAAGGGATTTTGGATTAAATGCAATACACTTTCTCATATGTATTAACTCGTAATTTCATCTGACTCCATATATAAAAGGGTTTTAATGATATCTGTGCATCATTAAATGTGAGCGAGTGTCTGACTATTCCTTGTAACCATTAGCTAAATGAACAATGTCAAAGTCAATTAGAATAATCAAATGTAACAATTTATTATGTCGGGTAAAGTATCATGCCAATTTCACAATCAGTTCAAAGATAATCAATACAATAACATCGAATGCTCTAGGATAAGAGAAATGCAAACCCAACATTTTCAGAAATACATGAGGCTGAGTTTTTGAGACTCAACCTCACGGGCTCTCAGAATTACAGAAAGGCCTCGAGCTTCTCACTGCAGTCCATTAAATAGCAAGAATCTTTCACATGTAAACATGCTAATTTGCATTAAGAAGTTACACCTCTTGGGGTGGGGGAGAAAGACCATTTGCCTTTCTTTGTGTGTCAGTTATCTCTAAACTCTTAAAAACCTTAGTACCTTGTGTTTTACTCTTTGGGAATGAGACCATTGTACCAGTCGCACTGAGACCTTTAAAATGATACTAAACACAATACTTAATCATTCACATTAAACCCATATATATTCTTGTGTGAGTTAAGTGTTACTGAGACAGAGAGAATGCAGATGAAGTGAGACTTGTCCCAAAGGAAGAGGGGGAGGGAGTCAAATGTTAATTTTCCCACAAGGTTCTTTGTTTCATAAACCAGTGGTCATTCTTTAACCAGTTCTTCCAATTTCCAGCCTTACAAGAGCATGTCTGACTCTCATTGGCCGAGAGTTCATTCGCGTCTCCTCATAGGCTTAAGCAGTTCCCTGTGAGCGAACCAATGAGCTGCTAGCTAGCCCGCTCATGGTCTGCTGCAGCTGAACTGCGTTGACAATGGATACAAATTATAGGATAATTTTTTGGCTTCACTTTCTCAGAAAAGATTAATCTTTCCCATAGCGAAAGCTAGCTTACGCAATACTCGTTCCCTCATCTAGAGAGAACCGAGGTTACGTTAGGTAACCGATTCGTTTTGCTTTTTGTTTTCAGTTGCGCCGTTTCCATGGCAACTATGCGCCGCTCCAGTGTTTGAAAGGGACTCGCATGTTCAACGCGCACGCCCATAGCATAGTCAGTCAATTAAGCAGCTGTTACATAAATACACATCTAGACTTAACACATTATAGGCTACATCAATAAAAATCTCATGAATTTTAAACTCATTTTGAAGTTCTTCGACCCGCATATGTGCAAATTGCCCCCTCCACGTGAAGTGGCACTTTTAAAATGTAAGATTTTGTATTGTTGTTTTTACTAACACTCAACCTCCTTAATAATAATGAGAACATTTAAAAAAAAAAACATATATATATATATTATATATATATATACAGTATAAAACGTTCCAGAAACGTTGTGGGCACGTCCTCAAAAGATGTCGCTATATCCCAATTAGAACGTTAGAGACGTGGTCCACTGATAACTTAATAAGATTCTAAAAAATGGAACTTTACCTCGACGTCCTCACAACGTTCTCCATGTGATAAACTAGCGACGTCTTGTGAGGACGTGCCCACAACGTTTTTGGAACGTTAGCCAAGATTCTAAAAAATTTAACTTTACCACGACGTCCTCACAGCGTTGTCAAAAAGTAATGTCACGCTGACCAATGACGCTTTTAGCTGGGTTGTAATGAGTGTCTCCGTTGCACAGTGCCAAGTAGGAGGAACTGCAAAAAAAAAAACAAGGAGTCGTTGTTGCAAAGGTAGAAAAGAGAACCCAAAAGCGAGATGCAGCAATCAACAGTCTTTAATTAGGAATCAGCAGTCCTTAAACAAGAGTCTATAGTTCAGGGGGAAAAAACTTGAAAAATCAGGAACGGCCACACGGCTCTTAACGAGAACAGAAATCCCCTCTTCAGGACAGCAAAAGTGCAGATGCGGACGGCGACTGCAGAATCACTAAATCCTCGAACCATTCGTAGAGAGGGTAGAGGACGGCTGGCGATCTATGGCGAGGTGGAGGATCTCAGCGTCCGGAACTGAACAGAATGCAGAAAGCAGGTAACACAGTAGCACTTGCAGGTAAATAGCATCAATACACACCAAGACAGGACAAGACACGGATGGAATAGAGAGTGCGTATAGCATGAGCTTAACATTGAAATAATCTGACAATGAACCAGGGACAAGAAGAGCTAGAAAAAGGGGAAACAATCAGGAGAGAATTAGGAAACAGCTGGTGAAAGCCAGCGCGGAGGATGAGGAGAGTGAGATCAGCTGAAGGAGATGAGATAATGAGCATGATTGTATGAGCGTAAATGTGTGTGTGTGTGTGTGTGAGAGAGCGTGTGAGTGTATGTGAATGACCACAAGAGGGAGGCAGAGAAAGAAGAACCAGGATCATGACAGTACCCCTCTCTCAACGAGCGCCTCCTGGCGCACCCGAGGCAGCGGACCGAAGGAAATCCTCGATGAGCGAGGGATCCAAGACGTCTCGAGAGGGAACCCAGCTTCTCTCCTCAGGACCATACCCCTCCCAGTCGACTAAATATTGGTACCCACGGCCCCGTCGGCGCCTGTCCAAAATTCGGCTGACTGTATAGACAGGAGCGCCCTCAATACGGACGGGGGGGCAAGAAGGGCGTGAGGGCGGACGAACGACGGGTTTAATGCATGAAACATGAAAAACAGGGTGTACTCGACGGAGACTGGACGAAAGGCGAAGTCGTACAGTGACAGGATTGATGATCTTGATAATGCGGAAAGGACCAATGAAACGGGGTGCCAATTTACGGGACTCGGAATGGAGGGGCAAATTGGCTGTGGAAAGCCAGACCCTCTGACCGCGAATGTAACGAGGGCTCTTGACGCGACGTCTATTAGCCGTTCTACTCATGCGTCTCTTGGAACGACAAAGTGCTGATCTCACTCTCTTCCAGGTGCGTCTACATCGAGCAATAAAGGTCTGAACGGACGGACACCGAGACTCCGTTTCCTGCGCGGAGAACAGAGGAGGTTGGTAACCGAGGCAACCGTGAAAAGGTGAAAGACCAGTGGCGGAAGACGGGTGAGAGTTATAAGCGTACTCGGCCCAAGCAAGCTGCTCAGACCAAGAGGCGGGGTTACGAAAGACCATACTACGGAGAATGCGAGCGATAGTTTGATTGGCCCGTTCGGCCTGCCCGTTAGTCTGGGGGTGAAAACCCGACGAAAGGCTGGCAGTAGCCCCGATAAGCCGACAGAATTCCTTCCAGAATAACGAGGCAAACTGCGGACCTCTATCAGAAACGACATCGGTAGGCAGACCATGGAGCTTAAAGACATGGTCAACCATAATCTGGGCGGTTTCCTTAGCTGAGGGAAGTTTAGGGAGCGAAATGAAGTGAGCAGATTTTGAAAACCGATCGACTACAGTCAAAATGACTGTATTTCCAGCCGAAGCGGGTAAACCGGTAATAAAGTCGAGCGCAATGTGCGACCACGGACGAGCGGGCACGGGCAAGGGTCGGAGAAGGCCAGCCGGAGGAGAATTACCAGACTTAGTCTGAGCACATACGACGCAGGAGGCAATAAAACGGCGTGTGTCGTGTTCTAAAGTGGGCCACCAAAAGCGTTGACGGATAGAGGCAAGGGAACCCCGAACCCCCGGATGGGCAGCTAATTTGGAAGAATGACCCCATTTAAGGACCGCTTGGCGTGCCGACACGGGAACAAAAAGGAGGCCCCTAGGACAATCGGGAGGGGCAGTGACTCGGGAGAGAGTCCGTCTGACCAATCTCTCGATTCCCCAAATGGCTGCCCCCACAAAACGACCAGAAGGGATGATAGTCTCGTGGTTAGCCGGAGTAGCCGAAGAGTCAAAGAGACGAGACAGGGCGTCGGGTTTAACGTTCTTTGAACCTGGACGGTAAGAAATCGAGAAATCAAAGCGGGTAAAAAACAGTGCCCAACGGGCCTGACGAGCGTTTAATCGTTTAGCAGAACGGATATACTCGAGATTACGGTGATCTGTCCAAACGAGAAATGGAATGGAAGAACCCTCCAACCACTGCCGCCACTCTCCTAAAGCTAAGCGAATAGCAAGTAACTCCCGATTGCCAACATCATAGTTTCGCTCGGCGGGAGAGAGACGGTGAGAGAAAAAGGCGCAGGGGTGCACTCTACCGTCAGCGGCGGAGCGCTGAGAAAGCACAGCCCCGACCCCCACCTCAGACGCATCCACCTCGACGATAAATTGTCTCGAAACATCGGGAGTGAGGAGAATAGGCGCAGTAGTAAAAAGGGTCTTTAGACGATCAAACGCCTCTTGAGCGGCGTCTGACCATCTAAAGTTAGATCTGACAGAAGTCAGGGCAGTGAGAGGCGCAGCGACCTGGCTAAAATTTCTAATGAAACGGCGATAAAAATTAGCAAAGCCGAGAAATCGTTGTAGCGCGACGCGGGATTCTGGAATTGGCCAGTCAGTTACCGCCGACACCTTGCCAGGGTCCATACTGATACCCTCAGCAGAAACAATTGAGCCTAAAAACGAAATCGAAGATGCGTGAAAAGAACACTTTTCTGCTTTGACAAAGAGTCGGTTCTCTAAGAGTCGCTGAAGGACTCGGCGGACGTGCTGAACATGAACCTGGAGAGACGGAGAGAAAATCAGAATGTCGTCCAAATAGACAAAGACAAAAATGTTGAGCATATCGCGAAGAACGTCATTAATGAGAGCTTGGAAGACTGCGGGAGCGTTTACCAATCCGAAAGGAAGAACCTTATATTCAAAATGCCCCAGGGGAGTGTTAAATGCAGTCTTCCATTCATCTCCCTCCTTAATGCGAACTAAATGATATGCGTTACGGAGATCGAGTTTAGAAAAAATCCTAGCTCCTTGTAATATCTCAAAAGCCGACGACATTAGAGGCAACGGATATCGATTCTTTACAGTGATCTCGTTGAGCCCACGATAATCTATACAAGGGCGCAAGGAACCATCCTTCTTCTTAACAAAGAAGAAGCCAGCGCCCGCGGGAGACGACGAGGGAACGATTAAACCAGCATTAAGGGAATCTGACAGATAATTTTCGAGCGCCTTACGTTCCGGGGCGGACAACGAATACAATCTACCCCGTGGGGGGGTGGTCCCCGGGAGGAGATCGATGCTACAGTCGTACTGGCGGTGAGGGGGGAGAGAAGTGGCACGAGAACGACTAAAGACCTCTCGCAGATCGTGATACTCCTCCGGTACTCCAGACAAAAATGGTTCTTCCTGGAAAACAGAAACAGATGACACGGGAGGAACGGCAGAGGTTAAACATTTAACATGACATGACAGTTTCCAGGATAAAATGCATCCGTTAGACCAGTCAATAAGGGGGTTGTGTTGTACAAGCCAAGGATGGCCTAAAACCACTGGTGTAAAAGGAGAATGAAAAATTAAAAAAGAAATAGTCTCGTTATGGTTCCCCGAGACAGAGAGAGTAAGGGGGACAGTCTCTCTCCGCACTCTAGGGAGGGAACTACCGTCAAGGGCAAACAGAGAGGTGGAGCTCCTTAAGTCAACGAGGGGAATACCTTGCTCACGAGCCCATGTCTCATCGATGAAGTTTCCCTCCGCACCTGAGTCAACCAAGGCAGTACAGGGCACCGAGGAATTCATCCAGCGGAGGCGAACAGGTAGAGTGGTACAGGACATAGACGGAGAGATCCTAGAGGTAGCGCTCGCCAGTAACCCTCCGCCTACTGACGAGCTCTGGCTTTTACTGGGCAATCTGAGACAAAATGTCCTGCCGCGCCACAGTACATGCAAAGGCGGTTTGCAATTCGTCGCTCACGTTCCTTGAGAGAGATGCGAAGACCCCCGAGTTGCATAGGTTCAGGATTCGGACTGGAGGAGTGAGGAGTAATATCAGGAGGAGAAAGAAGGGCGGATTCCATTCCGCGGGCTCTGCGACGTGAGTCGAAACGCCTCTCCACCCGAATGGCCAGATCGATGAGCGCCTCGAGTTGGGTGGGTACTTCACGAGCAAGGATCTCGTCCTTGAGTTCTGGGTTCAGGGCCTCCAGAAAGCGCGCCACCAGGGCTGGAGCGTTCCACCCGCAGGTCGTCGATAATGTACGGAACTGGATGGAAAAATCAGCCACCGCACGTCTCCCCTGGCGAAGCGTAGAGAGTAAACGAGAAGCTTCCTCACCGTAGGCTGAGCGATCAAAAACTCTTATCATCTCTTGCTTGAAGAGGGAAAAATCAAACACACAGTTAGTCTCTGCCTCCCAGTTAGCCGCACCCCACTCCCGCGCCCGGCCCGCGAGGAGAGAGATGACATAAGCGACCCTGGACCGGTCAGTGGCATACGTAGAGGGCTGAAGTGAAAAGACCACCTCACACTGAGTCAAAAAAGAGCGGCATTGTGTGGGCTCACCAGAGTATACCGGGGGGTTATTAATCCGAGGCTCAGAGAAACTGCGAGGGTCAGAAACAGTGGATGACTCTTCCTTGCGTAACTGATGAACTCGCCGAGAGAGATCCGTCATCTGGACAGCCAGTGACTCGACAGCCTGTCTTGCAGACGAAATGTCCTCCTCGTGCTTACCCAGCAAGGCGCCCTGCATCTCGACGGCCGTTTGAAAGGGATTGCCACTCGCTGGGTCCATAGTGATGGTCAGATTATTCTGTTGCAAAGGTAGAAAAGAGAACCCAAAAGCGAGATGCAGCAATCAACAGTCTTTAATTAGGAATCAGCAGTCCTTAAACAAGAGTCTATAGTTCAGGGGGAAAAAACTTGAAAAATCAGGAACGGCCACACGGCTCTTAACGAGAACAGAAATCCCCTCTTCAGGACAGCAAAAGTGCAGATGCGGACGGCGACTGCAGAATCACTAAATCCTCGAACCATTCGTAGAGAGGGTAGAGGACGGCTGGCGATCTATGGCGAGGTGGAGGATCTCAGCGTCCGGAACTGAACAGAATGCAGAAAGCAGGTAACACAGTAGCACTTGCAGGTAAATAGCATCAATACACACCAAGACAGGACAAGACACGGATGGAATAGAGAGTGCGTATAGCATGAGCTTAACATTGAAATAATCTGACAATGAACCAGGGACAAGAAGAGCTAGAAAAAGGGGAAACAATCAGGAGAGAATTAGGAAACAGCTGGTGAAAGCCAGCGCGGAGGATGAGGAGAGTGAGATCAGCTGAAGGAGATGAGATAATGAGCATGATTGTATGAGCGTAAATGTGTGTGTGTGTGTGTGTGAGAGAGCGTGTGAGTGTATGTGAATGACCACAAGAGGGAGGCAGAGAAAGAAGAACCAGGATCATGACAGTCGTGGGAAATGTCACAAAGTCTGGGAGCTGCACACGAAAGGCGTGTTTACCTGTGCGGACTGTGCGTAAGCATCAGTGAATGATGCGGGGTGTTTGCGCCGTTCAAATGAGCCCACTTGGAGGAAACCGTGTTAACCTGATTTTGTTCGTTAATATTTTTTGTTGACTGAAACTATAATCAATCTAAAGCAGTTCGTTTTCTTGTTTAGCTAATGTTCTCATGTTTTTTTTTAGCCTGTTTCGTGTGTAGGCTACTTGCTGCATACGTGTCCATGAAAGTTTTTACAATGTATTCAAATGTATATAGGTAGTGTTTTTGTTATTGTATATATGTTATAAGTTATTGTATCATAAGATTTGTTTTTATTGTACAAAGAAAATAAGAAATATTGATCAATTAGGCTGGAAAATACATTTTCACATTTATATGAATAAAAATGTTGTGTCGTGATCTTTATTATTACCTAGTAACATTGTAAATCCATTTATTTTTAAATTTTGTATTGATTTTTTAAACTTATTTACAAACAGGGCTGTACTAAATGGCATGAAGCTTTGACGTTTCCTAACTTCTAATGTCTAATAACTTCCTAATGTCTATTCACGTCGTGAGTGCGGTAAAAAAAATATTTTTGACGCAAAACTTTCCTCACATAGAGAGGCAGCAACTGTCGGGGCAATCTTTCTTTTGTGCTTGTTTTAAGGGCGATGACATCATAACATGACGACAGGAATTAAAAGCTTCATTGGAAACCTTAAAGAGAAGGTTCAAATGGCAAACCGCTATGGTCGTTCTAGTAGTTATGGAATTCCGGTATAGTGTTAATTCATCTTTGTCATTATGATAAATACCAAAATCTTTTAAAGGTTGTATCAGTCATTTCAGGCCCAAAAAAGGCCGAAACATACATGATCACATTCACCTAATCTTTCCTAACGATCCGCTAGCTGCCCGCCCCATAAGCATGCCGTCCAAAAAACGCGTCTCTGTAGGCAGCCTTGGCTCTGAAATCTGCACACAAAAACAAATGGGACAACCACCACTCAAAACCAAAACAAACAGGGTTTCAACCAATCACCAACAGTGTTGCTCCGACTTTGTGTCCAGCCGTGAACGAGCTCAAAATACTCTTCATACTCTCGCACCGTATGAAACCCACTGTGCAAGAAATCTGGGCTTTCTGCTTGACCACAACTTAAAATTTGATAAACAGATCAGTGCCGTCGTAAAGTCATGCTTTTTTCACCTCCGCCAACTCTCTAAAGTGAAACCTTTTTTAACCCAGAGTAATCTCCAAGCAGTGATTCATGCTTTCGTAACATCTCGACTAGACTATTGTAATTCTCTTTATTTTGGTCTATCTCAGTCTTCTCTCTCTCGCCTACAGCTAGTGCAAAACGCAGCAGCTAGATTCCTCACTGGGACACGCAAGTATGAATCGATCACCCCTATCTTATTCAAACTCCATTGGCTACCGGTCAAATTTAGAATTGATTTTAAAATTTTACTTTTTGTGTATAAAGCTCTTAACAATTTGGCCCCTCAGTATCTGACCGATCTGCTCTGTCTGTACAATCCTTCTCGTACCTTGAGATCCAGTGACCACTGCCTTCTTATCGTGCCTAGATCCAGACTCAAAAAACGAGACGACCGTGCTTTTGCGACTGCTGGCCCAAAACTCTGGAACAGTCTACCTCTCTATATCAGACTGGCTCCCTCAGTTTCCATATTTAAATCGTCCTTAAAGACTTTTTTATTTTCTCTTGCTTTTAATTCTCCCTGATTGTTAATTGCTTATTTTTATTGTCCCGTGCATTATATCTTCTGCTTTGTACAGCACTTTGGTCAGCCCGGGCTGTTTTTAAATGTGCTCTATAAATAAATATTGTATTGTATTGTAAAATCTCACAACACCCAGCCCTGTTGGTGATTGGTTGGAACACTGTTTTTTGGGGTTTTGAGTGGTGGTGTACCCATTTGTTTTTGTTTTTGTTTTGTTTTAGGAAAGATTAGGTGAATGTGATCATTTATGTTTCTGCCTTTTTTGGGCCTGAAATTACTGATACAACCTTTAAGCTGGCTATGATTAAACTACTTGTTAAAAAAAACGCAACTTGATCGTACAGAATTAGTCAATTACAGGCCGATCTCGAATCTAACTTTTCTGTCAAAGATACTATAAAGATATTTATTTTTAGAAAGAAATGGTATCTGCAAGGATTTACAGTCAGGATTTAGACTATACCATAGTACTGAGACAGCTCTCATTAGAGTTAGAAATGATTTGCTCTTATCATCCGATCGGGGTTATATCTTTCTATTAGTCTTACCCGATCTTAGTGCTGCATTTGATACTATTGACCACAACATTCTTTTAAATAGACTTGAAAATTATGTTGGCATTAGTGGAATTGCATTAGCATGGTTTAAATCATATTTATCTGACCGTTATCAGTTTGTAGCAGTAAATGAAGAGATGTCTTATCGATCACAAGTTCAGTATGGCGTACCGCAAGGCTCAGTGCTAGGACCATTGCTGTTCACTCTGTACATGCTACCCTTGCGAGATATCATTAGGAAGCATGGCATTAGTTTTCACTGTAATGCCGATGATACTCAGCTCTATAATTATTCACACCCTGACGAAACTTACCAATGCACAAAATTAACAGAATGCATAGCTGAAATAAAAACTGGATGACTAGTAATTTCCTACTACTAAACTCTGAAAAAACAGAGATTCTAATTATTGGACAAAAAACTTCCTCACGTAATAACCTAGAATACCGTCTAACACTTGATGGCTTCTCTGTCAAACCTTCGTCTTGGTGTGCTCTTTGATACTAATCTTTCATTTGAAAGTCACGTTTCTAAAACCGCATTCTTTCATCTTAAAAATATATCTAAATTACGTCATATGCTCTCAATGACAAATGCGGAACAATTAGTTAATGCGTTCATGACATCAAGGGTCCACAGGGTTACACTTTCTACGTGATCTTATGAACCACTGACAACGCCTAAATAATTGGTTTGTAAATAATGCAATACTTAATTATAAATTGATCAATATTAAAGTATGAAAATACAATTATTACACACATTATAGATATGCTTTTAAATCAAGAATAAGGCATTTATTGCTGTATTTATGAACTGCTTTATAAACTGCTTAAACTGCTGTATTTATAAACTTTAGCTGGACAACAACTTTATTCTAGAGCTGCTGTAAAGCCGAAACAATCTCTGTTACCTTAATTTCCTATCATCACTGTAAAGCTGCTTTGAAACAGTCCATATTGTTAAAAGAGTTGACTTGACTTAAACATAGACAATGACTGACAACAAACTGAATCAAACAGGAAGTTTTTATACACAAGGAACATGAAGGAACTAAATTGGATCAGCTGGACTAGAATTAACTGATTAGTAACCATAGAACCATAAAAGAAACGACAGGAACGATCCAAACAGAACATAATCATGACAGTTTGCTTTCATCTCCGCATACAGCCATTACATTTTTACACTTATTCACTTGTTGCTCTTTTCTTCAGTAGTATCTGTTACGGGTAAATTCTGTTTTGGGTGGGTTTGACACATAGTTCAGTTTTCTGTGTTTGTTGCCATATCCAAATAACATGTTCCGAACCGATGCCTGATTTTCCTCAGAAGCAGAACTTACTTGTTTGTTACAGTGCTCGAAGTGGATGTGCTATTCTCACATGTTGCTGGTAGTCTGACTGCCCACAGCGCACCAGATCCCCCTCCACAGAGTGCAATTTAAACTGAAAATATACATTTTGTAAATATTTCAAAATAAATCCTTTATCTGCATTTCAATAAATCTGCCAATATCTTACGAGACTCTGCAGGACTTTTTCTCTGCAGGTCTTAAGTCAAGAGTCTTGTGTTATGAATATAGATTTCTCACAGTGATGCAGTAAATTGACTTTCATTTAAAACACCCACATTAAAGAAATTGTTTTTTCTTTATATTAAGTGTTTTTAACGACTGTACTATTTAGATGAATAATGTGCACTTATTTTGCATTCTGTTTTTTTATATGATACTTACGTTTAAAAAAATACCTGCATGTTACAACAGCTGTTATTAATTTCTGTAATTACATCTATAATTACACTGCTGATACAATTTATATTACATGTTCTCTACGGACCCTTCCCTTACACCTTAACACACCCTTAAACCTAACCATACCATTAAACCTTACCTCCCTCCTCAATAGCAGCAAAAGTGTTTTGCAATATAACATAAACACAATAAGTACATTGTATCTTAATTGTATTTAATTAAAGACACCTACTCTAACATAAGGTGTGACTAATTACCATTTTGTCATCCTTTACTTATTTATTTCCACCCCCTTATTATCTTAGGCAGAAGGTCTTATGAGCTTATAATAGCTCTGTGACAGATTAAAATTTAAGTCATTTTTCACTGATATTCTTTCAATCTCTTGACTCATATTTGCCGTCATTTGTTCAATTTACAATGGATTTATTTCAAGTGATTTTGGCTCCAGTTTTTTAAGAAAGAGAAAGTATTGGGGAAAATATCCTCAACATATTTGTGTTATTGTGACATGTCTGCATTGTCTTCCTGCAGGTTCATTGGCTGTATCAGTGACGGACATGACAGCACCTGTGGTCGGGTCATCAGGGGGAGTCTATGCTCTGGTCTCTGCCCACCTCGCCAATGTTGTCATGGTAAATTGAGCAATCACCATTTTCCTTTTTGAGGAATTGAAATTGTTCAGCATCAATTTGTGATAAAATAAAACTAAAATTTGATAAAAATAAAAATTATCACAATGGTGCCTTATAGTGGTTTATGTAGAATAGAGACTTCAATCTTCATTCAGGTCTTGTTATAAACATAAAAGAAGGAAGCCCATGACTCAGACTTGTCAGGATAAATAATGAGTGTGAAGATCAGCCTGATTTCTCTTGTCACAAAAATTACACAATAACTCAAGCTATTAACCCTATCTGACGTGTATGTGCGTTATTCATAGGCCTTTTTTTCTGCCTTTATTTCATACACAGCTGTTCCTATTCATATTCTCAGATTATCAAATAGCTGAAAGATTGTTAGGCTCTTGTTAGAGTTTTAGCCATTCATATGATATATACGCATGTTAAACTCAAGTATTTTATGTTGCTCCTCCCTCTCTTTCGCTGACCAATCAAATACCTCTGTGCTGCTCCCTAAAACTAAATCTCTAAGTGAATGGAGGTATTTTGTACTGCATATGACCTGGTCACACTCATTAAATATTAACACTGGCTGTACACAGTTCTCCCCGGTCAGATCATGAACCCTCCTGTACTTGCTCAGCATTTCAAATAGATTTTTTTGTGTCAGCACTGTTACATGGTCAGGACTCAAATTACACATAGTTTGTCCACACAAAAACTGATCTTTCATCAGGTCAAATCAAAACTGACTCAGTTATTATTTTGAATATTACATGCAAAACAGTGACCTTGAATTAGCTGATGTGTCACAGGTGCTCATCATCACGGAAAATGCCAGAACACATTTCCATTTCAGTTTAAAGCAACCTTGATAAAATGGGGTACCAAAACCAATTCTCTGGAACAACACCAGAACAGTCTAAGAAAGATTACTGATGTGCTTTCTCTCTTACCTTCTACCAATTGTGTACTCTTATCTCCTAATTTGATGTTTCTCTCCCTCGCTTTTACAGAACTGGTCGGGGATGAAGTGTCAGTTCAAGCTCTTTCGCATGGCAATGGCTCTGGTGTGCAGTATGTAAACTGTTTTTATGTTTCTCATGTTAAAAATGAAATACTTTGATGAAAATAACAAATATTGAAAGTCATTTCTAGGGACGCAAAATAAATTGGTACCATAAGTTATCAGCAAATAAGAAATTATTTCATTTATTGAATATTCAAAGGTGCAGTATGTAAAACTGACAGCTAGCAGTTCAAACCAAATTCAAAATATGGGAGAGAGTTGTTTCTGCTGCCCCCTCTTCCTCAAGACTCAATGCTCACGCGTGTTGCCAGTTTAAGAGACACAAAACAGGAATGAGCACAATTGACAATGGAAGGTGACGAGCCTCAAAATAGCTGCGTATCCATTATCCATATTTGTATTAAACTCATAAAAGGCAAAAGTATCACGGAAATACTGGATTCTAAACAACAAAGTACTGCCACAATTTATCAAGACCTTGAAGCAAATAGGATGGAGAAACACCTCATATGTGCTGCTCCCAAGTATAAGGGTCTTTCCTTGCCATTAATGCTTGGATAACATGCCTACGTCTCCTTCGATTAAAAATAATGGCTAGTTCGGTGGCTGGGATATACATAAACCTTCCAACATCTATTGGCATAATTTTTGTAATGACTTATCGTGAGAAGAAAAAATTAAGTTTTAGTCGCATAAAATCGGTTAATGGAAACCATAATTTCGCTAGCGTTTTTTTTTTTTTATCAACATTTGGAAAATATCGCAAAAGTTTTGCTTAAATCTGTAGTGGAAAAATGGCTAGGGTAAGTTGATGAGTTGATTTTTCTGCATTTTAATTTGCCTTTAAAATTTTACAGAATTTTAATATGGTTCATTTATCAGTTATCAGCTTAACCGTATCAGACAGAATTTTAATATGAATGCATCCCAAGTTATTTCCAGAACTAAAATCTGGGAGTTTGAAGAACTTTTCCATTCTCTGATGGTGACTTATTTTCCACAGATGTATTATGTATATGGTGGTTCACAAGAAATCACTTTATCTTGACTCCTAGTACTCCTAGTATCAGACATTTACCACCTATGAATTAATTAGTTACCAAATACCTGCAAATAGAGCATTTCTACAATGACATTGAAAACTGAAGCCTTTTAAATAAAGTTCAATAACCATAAATATATAAACAAAAAAATTACTTCATGCACTTTTAAGTTTACTTTATTGAAGATTTGCTGTATTTACTGAAATATATAATATAACCAGCACTCATATAGATTCTACATGTAACCCCTCAAACTAAGCATTTTCTATATTTACAGTGAGTGTGGAGTTTGGTCGTGCTGTCTGGCTCCGATTCTATCCCCCAGCTTTCCCACCGTGCCCTAATCCCAGCTTTGTGGCCCATCTTGGGGGTGTGGCAGTGGGCCTCACCCTGGGTGTTGTGGTTCTTCAGAACTATGAACAGCGCTTACAGGAACAGTCCTTGTTCTGGATCTTCTTTAGTGTCTACACAATCTTTATCCTCTGTGGAATCTTCTGGAACATTTTCGCTTACAATCTCTTGGATGTAAAGTTACCAGACATGGGGACTTGTAACTTGGTGACTTGGACTCGAGTCGACTCGAGTCGCTATTTTTATGACTTGTGACTTGACTTGACAAAAAATAAAATACTTGAGACTTGACTCGGACTTGGAAGTTAAAGACTCGGGACTTGACTTGACTTGAAACACGATGACTTGAATGACTTGAGTGTTAATCACATCATGTTTTCAGTTTGAATATAAAATATATAAATTATTTTAAAAAATAAAGTTGATCCAGCTGGAGCGCAGGCTGAGAATAGCGTTGTCATGACTGGATCACGACACTATCATCAGTCATGCCCTCTCGTACCTTACGCACACCACGCCCACTTAGATCAGATATCACATCAACATGTCAGCCGGAGGGGTACCGTCCGAGGGTCATCGCTTTCGGCTTCAAGAGTTGCAAAAGACGAACAGCGCTTTGCAAGACATGCAACATTAACATCGCGGACAGCCAGACGACAACCTCCAATTTCGTCCGTCATTTGAAGAGACATTCTGCCCAGTGAGTGCTTGTCAATTTGTTAATGTTATCTGGTTAGTTGGTAGTTAGCTAATGTAATAATAGCTAAAGTAGCCATTAACCCTTTCACACGTAAGTTTAAACTATTCTAACTGATCCATTCCACCCAGCGTGAGTTTTTCTAGGCGACCGTTATTTAGAACCTGTCACTCACTTTAATGTTTCCATGGTGACGCGTCATTGCTTGTCACGTGACACACCACAACCACAACAGCGCTGAATGAATGATGATCTGCTTTTATGTCATTTTTCCTGTTTTATTAAAAAATGTTCACAAATGTATTAGCTATAACATGAAACACTGATATTCCGATTGTCAAATATGTGCAAGTGGATGTGTTTTGTTGTTTAAACACCTTTATAATGATCGCGTTAGTTGAGCTGTATGTGCGAATGGGCAGCGCCATGTTACTTTACAACACGTCAATTTCTCTGGACTCAATGTTGAAAATTTAAAACATTTCAAACACTGTTGGCAGAAGTGAAAAATAAATAATTTTATGTAGTTACAATTTTGTTTGATTCCATTATGTATTTTACTGAACATGAGTATTTACAATGCAAATCCAAATTATTGTAATTTATACTGACAGTTACTTATATCTTGTGTTTTCACTTTATTAAGATTAGATTCTGCAGGTAAAATTACAATAATAAGGTGACTTGACTTGGACTTGACTTGACCTACTACAGGACTTGACTTGACTTGACTTGACATAGCCTGTGACTTGACTTGACTTGACTTGCCCAAGAAAAAAATACTTGGGACTTACTTGAGACTTGAAGGTTAAGACTTGAGACTTACTTGAGACTTGCACATATGTGACTTGGTCCCATCTCTGAAAGTTACCCCCTCCTCCATGAAGCACATTGTGTGTGCATGTGTGTGTGACAGGCAACATAATTTAACAGTTGTAAAGGTCATGAATGAGAATCAAATGCTAAGTACCTTACTGTAATGTAATGTTTGTGTTAATAGTGCCTAAACCATGCCAAGTTTTAGTGCCATCAGAGAAGCTAAAACCGCAGATTGTGATGAATGTAAATTTGCAGGACAAGCTCAACAGTTGATGCTTTTTTTCAGCTATATACTTTTTTCCAGCGACTGAGGGCTGTCTAACGATATCACAAGTATTCATTTCAAAATAACACCTAGGTTTAGAAGCTGTTGCTGGCTTGTCAACTGACTGTCAATGCATATATTCTGTGTCAGGTGAAATATTTCTCAATTATTGAAGGAATGAATACATTCCTTTACCTGGCACAGAACCTAAGGTTGCATTAGCAAAGAGAAGAATCAGTATTTTATGAGGACCTTTTAGTAAGTGTTCTATATTTTTTATAAATGCCTAAAGACAAGTAGAGCCTATTGTGTGTGAAGGGCCCTTAGAATATATTCAAGATTAAATAAAGTAGCAAGGAAAGAAATGAACAAAAATAAACTTCTCTTAATCTTGGAAATAATTAAGCATTTTGCAGAAAATAATGCAGTGTTACAAGGTTGACGTAAGGGACCTGCGATGTCTCCCTTTCTGTTCTCAGTGGCGGTCTGCAAAGGAAATTTCCCAGACTTTAATATGTAAATCAATATTAATCAAATCAATCTCTCCCTAATATCTAACAACATTAATAATAATTTGATAATGACATGTTATCTTTCTTATCACCAAGTCAACACTTGACCAGACCATAGTACTGTAGTAAAAAAACATAACAAATCATGCAGTGCCATCTACAGACTATGAACAATATTGAAACACTTGTAAATGAATTGAGAGTCAACTTTCACTTTTCCATTAAATTATAGCGCATTTTCAACCAAGGGTTCTCTATTCTGGCCCTCGAGATCCACTTTCTTTCAGAGTTGACCTCCACCGTTGATTAAACTGTAACTTTCTAGTAATCCTGAAGATCTTGATTAGCTTGTTCAGGTGTGTTTGATTAGGGTTGGAGCTAAACTCTGCAGGAAAGTGAACTTTGAGGTTTAGGGTAAGTTTACACAACAACAATGTACAAAAAAGGGAAAGGTTTTTCCTTTGCGTTTTTCACATATACAGCCGACTACCCTGTCAAAACGATCCACACGGATCCGCGAAAATGACTAAAACACTCCTTTGTAAAGAAACACTAGGCGCCTATAGGGTCACCGTGATTTTGCCAAGTAAGACATGGTCCTGGATCAACATATTTTGTTGATCCTGGATCAACATTCCTGTCCCAAAATGTAGTCCTACCCAATCCCTACCCCTAAACCTAACCCTATACCCATAACTTTTCCCTAAAATCATAGGGTAATGATAGGTGAATAACACTGATGTTTAAGTACTTCCCCCTGGTTCCAAGCCTAAACTTGATATAAACTGTAAACTTGTCCCTCAAATCTGATTGGTTGTTTGGAAAGTTGATCCAGGATCAACAAAGATGTTGATCCAGGAACATGTGGTACTTGGTGAAATCATGTTCACCGCGCCTATAGATATATCCATGCACATGGCATCACAGTTTTCACAAATCCGCATTTTTGTAGTTTACACGGAGGCAATAACAGTATTGTTTTCAAAAACATACACTTTGAATCCTATTTTCAAAAGTTTATGTTTTCAGGATCCCAAAACGCTGTTGTCATAAATTAATGGGCAAAACGCATAAACAGTTTTACGCTTTTAGGTGAAAATGGTGTTGTGTAAACAAAACCTTTTATAAGCACAGCAGGCTTCATGCAGGGGTGGCATCTCATATTTATGTGAATAGAAGTAGGCTAACAATTTTACTCCCTTTTGATTTATTTGTGCCACATTGCATCATTTGAATTAATGTTATTTAAAAATCCTTACTGACTGTGATTTAGTGATTATAATTCACTTGAGCTGTCTCATATGAAGGAAAATAATAAGTTATGCACGTAAGTAAAATGATTAAAACAAGATAAGGTTACACTTTTTTTAAGGTGTCATTGTTACAGTGCAATTATATATTTAAGTACTGAGTAACAGTAAGCAACTACATGTACTTACAATAGGGTTATAAAGTAGGATTAGGATTTGGTTGCATGTAATTAATTATGCATAATTTACTGTTATTACTATGGTAAGTACATGTAACATAATAACAAGGACACTGTAAAATAAGGTGTTACCAAGTTTAATCTTATCACTTTAGCTGCTATGTTTATTATGAATAATTTTTTAAGGAGACTCAGTCCATCTTTCCTCCTCTGATGGTTGTTGCATCAAGGAAGAGAATTTACAGTACCAACACTGTATCTGAATCATAATTTTTGTCCTGAAATCTCACACTTGATTTGATTTCATGAAACATATTTGATTATAAATTTGAATCATATGTTACAAAACCAGCATGACCTTGGGAGTCACCATAACTCAATTTCAAATCAATAATCAACAGAACGAAAACAAAATAACACGTAATTTGTTAGCTATACATTTGGCTCCAATTAACTCAATTGATCTGTTATATGCTGTTTAATATATAAGCCGTATTGCGGTAGTTTTCAATTAATTGTGTGACATATACTGTACCTCAAATACTGTAAGTGGTCTATGTTATGAATTTTATTTCTATTGGTGCTGTAGTATTTGAACAGGTTGCTAGGTGTCTGTGCCTCTAGTGACTGGTTATCTCCTCTCAGTTCTGTGCACATTCATTCTTTACAGCAACACTGATCCTGGTACAGCTTTGTGTGTTTTCTGAGTATCTTCTGCCTGTAGTGTGTGTTACCACTGATTCTCAAGCTAACAAGGAAATAAGACACTCTAAATAAAAACTGCTGAAAGTTAACGAATCCAGTACTTCAATCCTAGTTAATACTACTTTGTGTCCTGAACAACAGGAAATGTTTTAACAATGTGTGTAAACTTTTGAAGTGCCAGTATTTTGTTTTGCATTGCTGGCCTTACTGTATCAAAAATGTAATATTGGGATGTAAGTAACCTGGGATTGTGTGTAAAGGGCTATGGCACTTGACATATGAGTTCAAGCATATTTCAACATGCATCTATTTTGTAGATTTGATATGTAAATATGAAGTGCATTAAAAAAATCTGTAATTGAAAATGCCATTTTCTGTACTTTCATTTTGAATCAGGACCTTGGTTCTATAAGAGTATGTGTAAACCCTGAAACGTTGGATAAACTTCAATGAATTGCTTTAAAAAAAAACATACAAATTAGTGTGTTTTGATTTCTAAGCCACTAGAGTCTATAGTAGTAAAATATTGTAAAAATGTGTTACAATGGGAGGCAGTGAGGGAGGCAGTGTCTAAACTCTTGTTTTTTAAATTTATTTAAGTATTCTTTATTTAAAACAAACTCTGTTGCAAATGTGTATCTGTAAGTATAGTAGTAGTTGTAGGCCTCCTTCGGTCGTTTGTCGACCTTGGATGAGGCACCCTAAGAGTATGTGGTGTTGGGACTAAAACAGCATTGTTGGTGGCTGGTGAGATCGATGCGGGAGTGACAGTCTCTGTTGCACAAAGTGCAGATGTAGTTGGTCGTGGGTGGATGTCCGTGTGCGCGTGCCTTCCGCCTGGCTCTCCTCTCTTCTGCTAGTTTCAAGATCTTCTCCTCGACCCTTTATTTAGCTGTTTCTTGTTTCATGTTGCGCTTGCAGATATCTTTATATCTGAACTGGGGGCGACCTTGGGGTCCTTTGCCGGATGTGAGTTCATCATAGAGGATGTCCCTGGGGATCCGCCAGTCTTCCATACGGTGCATGTGGCCAAGCCAGCCCAGTCTGCGTTGTCTGAGCAGCGTGTACATGGTGGGGAGGCCGGCACGGGCAAGAACCTGGGCGTTGGACACTTTGTCGGATGCAGCGGAGACATTGCATGTGGTAACTGTTCAAGCTTCTGCTCTTGCTTGGCTTATGTTGTCCAGGATTCACTCCCATACAGGAGGGTGTACCCTTGGTTTGGGTGGTTAGCTTGGGGTTCTCCCAGACGCAAGTGGTCAGCCGTCCTAGGGTTGTTGCGGCCTTGCTGATGCGTTTGTTGATTTTGGCATCTGAGGACAGGTTGTCGCTGATGGTGGAACCCAGGTAGGTGAACCACTTCAAGTTCGTAATTGTCGATGGTGATGACAGGTGGTGTGTCCACATCTTGGCCCAGCACGTTGGTCTTCTTCAGGCTGATGGTTAGACCGAAGTCTTTGCAGGCCTGGGAGAATCTGTCCATCAGACACTGTAGATCTTCAGTGTGAGAGGTGACTGCTGCGTCATCGGCAAAGAACATGTCTCTAATGATGATCTCACGCACCTTGGTTTTTGCTCTGAGTCTTGCGATGTTGTAGAGTCTGCCGTCTGATCTTGTGTGCATGTACACCCTTTCGGTTGAATTCCCAAAAGCATGTTTCAGAAGAAGGGAGAGGAGGATTCCGAAGAGGGTTGGAGCAAGTACACAACCTTGCTTCACACCGCTTTTGATGTGCCACTGGATGGTTGCCTTTATACCATTGTGAAAAGATCTGATCATGCTGTGAAGCTTCAGAGGGCATCTGATCTTCAGGAGGATGTTGAGCCCATCCCGGCTAACCAGGTCAAAGGCCTTGGTCAAGTCTATGAAGGCAACGTAGAGGGGCTTCTGCTGCTCCCTACACTTCTCATATTGTTGGCAAAGGGAGAAGATCATGTCCACTGTAGAACATTCTGCTCGAAAGCCACATTGGGTCTCGGGGTAGACGAGTTCTGCCAGCTGTTGAAGAAGCACTAACAGCACTCTTGCATACAGTTTGCCCACGATGCACAAGAGGGAGATACCTCTGTAGTTTTTGCAGTCGCTCCTGTCATCTTTGTTCTTGTACAGGGTGACAATCTTGGCGTCTCTCATGTCTTGTGGAACACCACCTTCACTCCAACACTGGCAAAAGATGTTAAATAGAGGCTGCAAAAGGGTGGTCTTGCAGTGCCTGATCAGTTCTGGGGGAATTCCATAATTTCCAGGGGCTTTACCGCAGGCTAAGCTGTTAATGGCTTTGCTGACTTCTGCCAGTATTGTTTCAGCGTCTAACTCCTCCATGGTGGGTAAAGGATTGATAACGTCCCGTGCTAAGTTGACAACAATGTTCTCTCTGGAGTAGAGCTCTGAATAGTGTTCCACCCATCTTCTCCATCTGCTTGGTTTTGTCAGTGATCATCTTTCCGCAGCTGGTTTTCAGAGGTGCAGTTTTGCTCTGAGCTTTCTTGATGCCCTCGTACATGCCCCTGATGTTACCTGTTCCTGCAGCATTCTGAATGTCATGACTGAGCTCCTGCCAGTACTCGTTGGTGCATATTCTTACTGTCTGCTGTACTTTGCTCCTGGTTGATCTGAGTGCTTGAAGGGTTTTCCCACCTGGTGAGCGCTTATATTCACCAAGGGCAGCTTTGCTTCAATAACAGCCAACGGATCTAACGGAGCAGCAGGGCCGATACAGTTTGGGACCAGCGCCGTTGCAGGAGTTGACAGAGTGAGATTGCATGCAACCATGCACTGCCTATGGGACTCCAGCTCCAGATTTTTCCTCAAGGTTTCCTCCTGAAGCCTTTTCCCAAAAGAGATGTGGCCGCAAGGCAGCGGAGGTTTTTGACAGAATTTACCTTCTCTGCATGAGGCAGGTGGCACCGGGTTACATGGTTATCTGTAAGTATACAGCACCTATAAAAAATATTCAGAAGTGTTAATGTAATTTTACTGGCTTTTCTCCAAAGGCCACAGAAAGTGACTGTGACTGTGTATCATTTCTTAGAATGCTTAAAATCTGCAGTAAACCATGACGCACTGTCACACTGACTATGAAATCAAATGACTCCATTGCTCTTGCAAGTGACACTTCCATGTTACTGCATGTCCAACATAGATGTGAAATAATGGAGTGTTAATGACAGTAGATAAACATGCATCATTCTGAGATTAATGCAAATGAGAAAAATTCACTGGCTGTCTGTGTCCTCTGTTTCATTTAATCAATTCTTTTCAGAGTCAGATAGAACTATCACTGCATCATGTAAATTCCAGAGATGATTTAACATGTTGAAATCTTTATTCACTTGTTCTCTTGAAGAGGAGTACATTATTATTATTATTATCTATGAAGCATAATCCTTGTAGTAGAATGTCCTTATGGCATTGTCTCTGAATGGGGAAAAATCTGCTCTCAGGCATCTGCTAAAAAGCGTATTATGAACTTATCTTTACTCCTAAGCAAAGAACGAAAAATATCTTTGCCGTGAGTATAGGGACTTAACACACTCTATAGGCTGGGAACACACAATTCACCGACAACTCTGTCTGGTCTATATATTTCACAACCAAACACACTTGACTAGAGAAGTGATACAGGAAATAATGTATAAGATCACACGTGAGACAGGAATTCTCATGCGAGCCTAGATTTCTTCCTGTTAAAAATTGTAGCCCGCAAGAAGCTTGCAATCCAAGTTGGCTGTGCGCTGATTTGCAGCAAAAAAGGAAAAGCGAAAAAAATATGATGAAGAGAATGGTTGCTTGCAGAAGCCATGCTTGCTGATGTTCTTTTGCAGATATGACTTCTCCCTCTGAACTCTCCCTTACACTATATCTTGCTCTCTCATTGGTAGGTCATCGCAATGTCATTTCCAGTCAAAACACATTTCACACTGCAGTATTCTGAGTCTCAGACAGATCCACATATTAAGCATGCTAAATATATCACAGGCTATCACGAAGCATCTGCGCTTCTCTCAGATCACGTCTTTGATAATACACGGGATTTTCACTTACGTGAACGAGCACAGATTGCCTTTGATTCCGGGCATTTGTCTGTGATTTCCGCAAAACTGTTGGCGAGTGAAAATCGGGGCTAAAATCGTGGAGTGTGTACCTGGCATTCGTTGTCTTAGTGACTGGCTATGTACTTTTCCTAACACCTGTGTGATTAGTTCTTGTTGGCCCGGTGTCTGTGTAGGACTATACCCCTCAGTGTTCAGTTGTGTTTGTTGGTTACATTGCATGTACAATGGTTTTCTGGTCTCCAGTCCTGGATACTGTTCTCCTGACTCCTAGTCCCCCCTTTTTATTCAGTCAATCATCACACAATAAACCCAGGTCTTTATCCCAGTGACCTGCAGGAATGAAGGGTTCTGAGTACAACCTGGTCAAATAGGGAAATTACTTTACAAGGGTGCTCAATCCTGCTTCTGGAGGGTCACTTTCCTGAAGAATACCCTGTTATTAATAACCCTTTCAAATGCTCCAAAGTACTGCAATAGTACAAGAGAAGGTGCCATACAACACATGGGAAGCCTACAGCTTATCACAAGATTATCCCAGCATTTTCTATTCGATATTACAAGTTGAAATGATCATTTAAATGTAATTATGTTTCTGTATTATTCAAGTTAATTACATTTTAATAAAATATTTATTCATTAATGTAACTACAGTTCCTCTTTGTCGACATCTCTGTTTGAAATCTGCAATTGCAGTTATTTGTGGAATTATGAACTTTTCATGGGTTGTGCCTTGGCACGGCACAGCGCGGATGAATCCAATGTTTTGAGGAGAATGTGCGACTGCCAGTCGCCGCGCCGGTGTGGATACTGTCATTCGGAATCACAGATTCTACTTTTTGGAAGTATGACCAACATAAGAATTTTCACTGGAAAATGTCATCTGAACAAGTAAGTAATATCCACTTTTGTTCTGACCAACTAAGGCAAAAAAAGCATAGCAGTAGGCCTATATCGCGCTGATTAAAGCTAACGTACATCACGTCAAACTGTGCAAATTATACTTTGTTCTCAAATTGTTAACAAACATTTAAAGGTATTGTAGGTAGGATTTTTATAAAAAAAAAACGTTTCCAAATTTGTTAAAACTTTCTGTATTTATCAGTGCATAATTAAAATGTAAGTACTCTGAAAAAGAAAGTATAAAAATCGAGTGTCTGTAGACCTCTCACGACTGTTTTAAAGACAGCTCATTATTTCCATTCACTCCACCCCCTCCCTTCTGGGCTCCTTCCAAAGCCACGCCCCCAAAACACATGAACGCGCGACTCCGACCGCTGAGCTGAAGACGCATTATTTACCTGAGATGAGCGGAGAGGAAGGAGCGCAGTGCATGTAGTGACATCATGTCAGAATCACATGTAATAAAAAAAAATCTAACTTTATCATTATGAAGATAAACAAATAAGATGTATTTTATTAGCAAATTGATATTGGTAAAGTTTAAAATATATTGATTCGCTAACGAGCTATATCTATAAGGCAAAGCTAAAAACAGGTTGCATGATACACGTTTTTCCATTGCCATCATTTACACTGTGATGAAGATGAATTTCGTGTAAGATTCATAACATGGTGTTCTGCATGTAAGAGTTTCCATGATGAAAGCATTGTTGACTCTGATGAGGACTGTTCTCTGTGGCGTGCGCAGTCTTCACTCGCGCTCCTCAATCTATCGCAGACTAAGTAGCTAAACTTACCGTTTCATATTTGACAGTTTTTTAGGCCATAAATGTTAAACGAATGGGAGGAACTAATCAGGCAAACTAATATAGTTTTGTCTAATTTCGCCATTTTGAACTGAATATAGGCCATTGTAACGTCCTTGGATGGATGACGTCCATTCATCCATAATGAATGTACATATTGAGAATATAATACAAATTGTAGCCTTTAGTAAATTAAAAAAGCCAATTTTAGGAGGGGAAGAGACAGGGCAAGATAAAAAAAAAAACAAAGAGAAAAAGAGTGTGATGCTGATGAGGAGAGAAAAATAATCAGCTGCCCACTGACATGGTTTTAAAGCTGTTATCCATTTTTTTGTTTTGTTTTGTTTTTGCTTTCAAAACATCTTAAAATGCACATATGTAGTTCAGAGAAATCAAAATTTTCTCGGGGAAAGCCCGAACTAACCTGCCTCAAATTCGGGACCACAGTGATTATAAAAACCATGCCATTGCGTAATGAAACTTAATAGTGAGGCTTAGACCCTAAAGTGTTTTTTTTTTTAATTTTTTTTATTTTTATAAATCATACCCTCATTGGGGGCTTAGCCCCCCTAAATGAAAATCCTAGAAACGCCCCGTGTCATAATAATTATAATGCTGATATTATTTCAGTAGGCATATAGAAAAATTATTAGCCACTTTTTAGCATACAAAACAAAAACAGGCGGAACAAGAGTATTTAATTGCTCTACAAAGTAACGATGGGGCCGCAGCCGCCTCAGTTGTCCGTTGGATTGCGCGTTAAAAAGTTAAAGTTAAACAGGCAAACGTTTTTTTTTTTTTTTTTTTTTGTGGGGGGGGCATCATAAAGGAATTATGCTTAGGGCACCAAAACGGCTAGCAGCGGCACTGATCGCAGTTGTGGAGACTCTCTATTCATTCCGGTGAAATCACAAAATAAAATGCCCACAAACGTGTTCCTGCTTGATATAGACTGTAACCAATGATGAACATATTCGGTTTTGATGAGAGAGAAAAAAAACTGTACCGAGGGCGGATTAGAACCCGTAACCTTTGACATGCTTGGCAAAAGATCTGCCACTACACCATTGAAGAACTCAAACAAAATTAGCGGATTGATGCATTTATTTACGGGTTGAGCAGAGAGGCTGCACAGTTTGACAAGTTTGTACCTATTTTTTAAAGACTATGGTTTGTACCCAGCACTTTTGAAAATGCACTTCCGAATGCATCTCTGT
Source organism: Semotilus atromaculatus (assembly GCA_031834385.1). NCBI lineage: Eukaryota > Metazoa > Chordata > Actinopteri > Cypriniformes > Leuciscidae > Semotilus > Semotilus atromaculatus. Next base: position 21,272,485 of record JAULUF010000007.1, read on the forward strand.
CCCCACCACATTTCAAACCAAACTGACGCCCGTGCTCTTGAATTACTAAAATCAAACGGGTACGCGCAAGTGGGCAGATCATGTGTGGCAAAAGGGTGGTTGCCATGGTTGCGAGAGAGTGACAGTCGCCTAAGCCAATCCGTTGTTTCGTCCCGAATGGAAATAATGAGCTGTGTTTAGTGCAGATTAAACGGTCTAGAGTCACTCGATTTTTATACTCTTTTTATCAGAGTACTTACATTTTAATTATGCATTGATATATATAGAAAGTTTAAACAAATTTGGAAAAAAGTTTATTATAAAAATCCTACCTACAATACCTTTAATGTGTGTTAGGGCTAGTTCAGTTTCAGTCTAATTTCTATTGTCATACCAACATACGTTCTAATGTTTCTTAGAACTGGTTCTCTTTGAAATACAAACACGTATCTGTAATAAGATGCATTTATTTCATTATTCAATATTCCGATGCACGGGAAAAAAGCTATCTGCGTCCGTTTTAAATTCCTTCAAAACATGGAGTTCACGCCACCTTTCAAAATCCTGTAGGGTTTGGACCAATCAGTCACACACTAATTATTCATATTCATTATATTTAATGAATATATAGGTCTATGAAACTCCCCCAAAACTAACATCACAAATGAAGTTCCTATGTCGGTTGGGTGTCCTGTTACAGAGCACCTTAAGACTGATCACAGCCTTTTACGACCACAAAGGAATGTGGCCACATGCAAGAGAGAGACAAGGGAAAGACAGAAACAATCTTTAAAACAGACTTTGGTGCATTAGTCATAGACTAACTGATCTATGAATGAACATGCATCCCAGAAACTACTGTGTGATAATTTACTGTCTTGTGTAGTGTCTTTTGATACTATTAGTATTATTGTATATATATATATATATATATATATATATATATATATATATATATATATATATATATATATATATATACATACTGTGTGTTTTATAATAAGAGCAAGACGTCAATGTTACCTCCCCATAACATGCTTGGTCTTTATAAACTGATACTTTGAAGATCTAAATGATTGTGTATATGATATGTTTATAGCTGCGATAGCTAAGAATCTTTCCCATTTTGCTCATCGGCAAGCCAACCAGCTCAACATGTAAATGAGCACGTTTTGGAACAAAGATCCATAAATCAAATTCTCCCGCTTGGAATCTCACCTTCTTATTGGACAAGCCAACCCTAAAAGGTGTGGTCTCTCTCAGGCTACAAATAGCCACTACACAAACTCTGCCACTCTCTTAGTTTCCTCATCCGATCACAACACTGCTTCTGCTGATACTGGGGGGAACCCCTCCACCCTTTGCTGGGGCCCGAGGGCCCAGCCAGCTTTCGTGCTCCCAAAAGGGAGTCAGACTGCTTTTCTTCAATCCAGAAAACTACTAGCCTTCACAGGACAGAGAGAGAGAAGACTCTCTCTCAACCAACAACGACACCAATCACGCATTCTTCCGACTTCCTCACTTCTCCTGAGTGCTCGGCGTGGCCTCAACAGGGTTCAGGGCCCCAGGCCTTGACCAACCCAGCCATGTTATCTTTCTCCAAGAGCACTTTCAAATAACTTCCACTTGACATGGCCGGAACCCTCAACGACTTCAATTTTCAACAACTTCAAAAATTGTTCCCACTACAAATGCAAGTATTCAATTCAATGAAATGTCAAAATTAAGTGTTGTTGGTTCTTCTCATAGTTAGATGTTTTCCATCGTTACGTCAGTCCATCTCTCACTCCTTTTTCCTACACATGTATTCATGTATTTATGTATGTTTGTTTAGTTGATTCGTGTTTATGATTTAGTAAATAACACTTATGCACTTTATGTATTTGGTTCTGGTTGACTGCTTGCAATCAAAGTCACTTTTACGATCTTGGTTTTGCTACTTGCTCAAAGCGCTGTACATGCTAAGAAATAATTATTCTTCTGTGGCCATGGAAGATACCCTTTTCTTAATATAAATAATAATCAATAATAACTTATGATTAATTATGAATATTTGGCCAGATATAAATCGAGCGTAAGCCTTCTCTGACGAAGAAATCTCAGATTAGCCGCACGTATAAATGGTACCAGAACAAATTAATCTGATTATGGACGAATTATACTTATATATACTTGAAGAAATCTCCATTTTCAGCATTTTTGAAGGTGATCTGAAGATGCTCCTCAGTCACCAATTAAGGCCTTATTGTTCGTTACGTCATTGTATTCATATTAAACCGCCGAAGCGTTCATATGAAACAATCGCGTCAAATTAGTGGTATAAATTCTAGCCTAGCTAACTAGTCATTTTCCATTGTCTGAGAAAGAACGGTGCTGTTTGATTTGTGAAAGAGCCACTCACATGCATGTGTCTAAGCGAGAGACTCCGGCCGATCTGTGTTGTTGGTTGCCATTGAGTCTGGAATGCGAGCAGGCATTCCTATTTAGTATCTATCTGAGAACAGCACCAATCTAACAGACCCTCGTGTAAACAAGTCTATCATGGCAATCCTACATGCATACAAGTAAATCCCTTTACCTCGAGTGATAGTTTTAGCGCCGCCTAAAACTTAGAAACGTGTGAGCGTAAAATGTTAAACCAAAGACTATAGACTTTGGGCCATGGCCCTCACGAACAAAGGGATAACTTAGCGATTTGAACACGCGTAATGAGAGCCAAAGCTCCTCGAGGCTTTGAATCAAAGGAATCAATTGCGTCACAAATGATTTGTTGTATTGAAGCGCCCTCGCTGGCGACCTCTGCTGGTCAGAAGAACCTTTAACAACCCAATCACAAAGGTGTTGTCATGTGATGGCAATCCGCAAACTATCTAATACCTTTTAAATTGAGGTGTCTTCCAAGGCACGATATCTTAGTGTAACTGTAGGGCTCGTTTTAGGAAAGATTAGTCAATCAGACCAATAAGAGACTATTAATTTAGCCTTTTCCCTCTATCAAATGCGTCATTAAATGTGTACGAATCTATAAAAGTGATACAAGATCACATAAAGACCAGATACACTGGTTCACGAATCGTTGAAATTTAAAATAATTTCAAAATAGCTATGACGCATAACGAAGCCCCGTTTACTGAAATCACGTGACCTTACCAGTGATACACGCTCCGAATCAGTGATTTGAGACGAATGATTCATCCTATTTTCAGAGCTTCACAAAGCACGTCTCATAGGTTAAACCACTCTTCTCTCTCTCTTTCTCGACCCCCTCCCTCTTGATTTCACTTTCAAATTGAAACCCAGATACTTTTGTTTTCATTTGTTATTTCTTTTATTTCGCCTTAAGTCTACCCCTATTTTATTTGTGTGTTTACACCTGTTGAGCCTGAATATTCCTATTCAGTTCAGTTGAATTTAATTAAATTTGGAATTTAAATCAATTTGCTAAGTCGACTTCCGTTCTAGTTACTAGAGCTATGAGAACACTCGATGTGTAGGCCTACCTTTTATTTTGATTTCATTTCAATTTATTTATTTACTTTTATTTCAGCCTGAATCCTTATATTCAGCTAAATAAAGCTTAACTAACTTTGAAATTTTATTAAATTACTTGATACGCTTTCCTTTTAGTTTTCCTAGAGCTATAAGGACGTTCTAAATTTACCTTTACCTTAGTTTAGATCACTAGTCACTATCCTCATCTTCTCTCTCTCTATAGGATTACAATATCTAGCGACTGTTGTTTCCTTTGTGAGTTACACAGGTCATTAATATCCTACTTCCTGTCTGTGTTTTACCCCTCCTCACTACTTGGCAGTAGCACCAAGCTAAGTACATGAAGTACGGCTAACACAAACGCACAGTAGGCCCCAGACAGAACTGGAAACACTTCCCGCTGTTTCTTCTTCTGTTGACCTTGATGTTTGATGTGTCCCTGCTAGTTTAGTCTAAACCACAGCTTACCAGTGTTGGGCAAGTTACTTAAAAAAAGTAATTAGTTATAGTTACTAGTTACTTCTGACAAAAAGTAACTGAGTTAGGAACTGAGTTACATTATTACAAACGTAACTAATTACCTGGGAAAGTAACTATTGCGTTCCTTTATAAAAAAATTTTTTTAAATATGTGAAATCAATTGAATACCCCAATATTAAATATGTTAAATGAATGAAATGGACACTAAATAGAAAAAAATATTATTATAAAACATTGTACACTAATCTACACTATTTTAATGTTGCTATGGGACAATGTGAGAAACACCTATTAACTTAAATATTAAAATAGTATCATTACTATAGTGGAACAACAAAACACAATAGATGGTTTAGAACTTTTAATATTATTGCACACCACAACTGGCCAACAAAGGATTAACTAAGGATTCTTAAGAAATTTACCAAAAATAAATAAATAGTAATAAAAAATATACATACACAAACTCTTTGTAGTGCAAATTAAGATGATAAAACACACACCTTTACAACTGGAGGACATACTGTATAGCCTATTGAAGTATTTTCTTCCTCACAAAAGTAAAGAGTTTAACAAAAAGTGCTCTCAATATAATACTGAACAATGTACCAACATAAATATTAATAATAAAATATAATATTTTTGGGTTTTATTTTTATAACCTACAGAGAACGTCATCATCATTGGTTATTTATAAGCCAAATTCTAGTCGTGTCTGCCGCATGTGTTCACAACCGGTCGAACAAAGATGTTTTCTGGAACGTTCCCTGCAGGTTATTCTTGTGTTTTATTTTATAACCATGCAAACAAGTTAAAACGTTGCAGATGACCAAAATGCTACTGAGATTATTCTAATGCTGAATATGTGTAGCCTTTATTTATAAACAATTAAGCTCAGACACACCCGGTCTCTCTCGCGCACTATCGAGCGCGCTCTCGGACACGGTCTCTCTCGCGCACTATCCAGCGCGCTCTCGGACACGGTCTCTCTCGCGCACTATCGAGCGCGCTCTCGGACGGTCTCTCTCGCGCACTATCGAGCGCGCTCTCGGACACGGTCTCTCTCGCGCACTATCGAGCGCGCTCTCAGACACGGTCTCTCTGGCGCACCATCAAGCGTGCTCGCGGCGTTCGCCTCGCTTTAGTCCAGTCCGGCGCCTCATAAACACACGCACACCACCAGAGAAAAAACGTTGCAGGTCCAATGGCGGAGAGAGAGCCTACTCGGATGAAAACCGCTTCAGTGCAGCTCAATTATAGTAACGGCATATTTCAGTAACGGTAACGGCGTTGTAACGGAGGAAACAGTAATTAGTTTGATTACTCGTTACTGAAAAAAATAACGCCGTTAGTAACGCCGTTTATTTATAACGCCGTTATTACCATCACTGCAGCTTACCCATAAGTGACACCGGTTTACCTATGTCTCCTAGCTAAACTTAAATAGGTAAAACACTTCTTTCTTCCTCTTCCTTTTTGATTTCATCCTCTCTCTTATTTTTGGTTTTACTCTATTTGTTACTCTCGAAGTACAACATCTGAAAAGAACCAACAGCATTTTTGAGTAATAGGTTATGACATGTAAGAGCCCAGTCATCAGTCGACGCTGCTTAAAGCACGTCAACTAAGATACTCACAACCTTTTTGTGGTGTGTGCTCACCAACACTAAATTTTAGCTGCTCCACATAGCCGATCTCTTAACACAGATAGCTCACCACCTCTGTAGAAACTTGCATTTGCTTTTGCCATTTCTCTCTCCTGTGCCCACAAGTGTGCCAGTAGGCCTCAGACATCCAGCCCTGCCTCCCCACCAGGACCCCCTGGAGACCCGGCAGAGCAGTGTCATGAACATCCTTCAGCCTGAAGCAGGCAACAACCTGCCACGGCAGAGAAAGGAACAGTTAGACGACAAAAGCGGACTTCCGGCCTGAGCCACCAAGAGCTGACCAGAATCATCTTCTCCTTGGCCGCGCTCCCGCAGCCCTCAAACAGGAGGTAAATTAACTAATGCTGCCAGCCACAGAATTCCACAGAGAACAAACCCTGCTCAGCGTGAGAGGACACAGGACAGATGCAAGGACCCTGACAGAGCAGAGCAACTGAAAGAGATCACCAGTTTTCAGGCGGCCGACAGCTCTGAGCACCTGCAAACCGACAGGTAAAGAACTGTTTCACTCAAAGAACTTTAAGAACTGGTTGAACTCAAAGAGAGACGCTAAAGCCATCAGTGCTGAAGTTCAGACACTGACTCAGCAATACTGTAACATTATAGACAAACTCAATGTGGTCCTGAACAGAACTGAACCAATCCAACCAACTGCAAATGGACCCCACAAGAAAGATATACCCTGCTAAACGTCACACCAGCAGCGTAAACTTCCCTAGCCCTGCACGAAGGGGGGAGGAGCCAAACACTCGGCTTAACAATTCACCAGCCAGTGTCCTGAGAGCCCCTGCAGCTGCAGGAGGAAAAGGTCATTCAGACAAACCCTGAAACGACCCTGCCAATCTACGAGACATTGATTTTCACCTGCAGTTTGTGACTGTCCTGTCATGTGACACACCAAGACTCCAGCTGCTGGAGCACATCCAGCCCAGAGTGGCCCCGCGTTCTGGCTTTGGCTGTGGCACTACCCATTCATGGAACAAGCCACCATAACAGGATTCTCAGACTTAAGAGTCTGAATGCCAGCTGAACACTGCCCCAGGCACCAAGCAGGGCAGACCTAAAAGTGCCTGTGCTACCACCACAGACCCTAACGAGCTTTCCGTGGAGCTTACAATGAACCTGTGACGGAGGAAGACACCCCAAAACCAGTTAGTCACCATTTATGGCCTGCCCCCCACGCAATGCCTACTCAACGATGCGTGACCTGATGCAGAAGGCCTTTAACACAGAAGGCCTCCTCAGAAAGGGTTCCGAAGACCCACTGACTCTGAACTGCAAAAAAACCACAAGGCGTACAGCATTACCACGATGCTAGACTCTGCTACAAAGTTCCTAATCAACATAGGACATAAAACTTTTAAAGTAGACGAAAACATGTGCTCAAAAAGAAGCAAAAATCTGCATTAGTACAATTAGAATTTTACTGATTTAATGAAAATCTAGAATGAAGGTGTAAGCCTCACGTGCCAACAGACTATGCACTGCTTTTTCAAACATACAGACATTGCGCCACCCGCTGGTTGAAATATGCACTGCTGCACATTAGTTTCCATGACAATGACTTGTTACCGGAAATACTAACTTCAAATAGGGCATTCGTCACCCTGACGCCAGATAGTAAGCAAACCACCTGAGCTGGATAAACTGGCATGACCTAGAACCCTTTCATTAAACTACTGTTATCCTAAAAGTGTGCATTTGATCATTCCGATCCAAATGGGACACAACATGCGATATGCATTTTGATCACTGGTTGCTGGCTTGTCTAAATGCAGATAAACGATAGCTGAAATGGACATCTCTACAAAAAAAAAAAAGGGTCTTAGATTTTTAACTGGTATCGGTAATTTCAGCCTTAAAGCGTAAGTCTGTGTGACAAAGGAATCTCATCTCAGCGGCAGGTAAACTATACCGGTATTTATTATTCTGCTTTGGTTGAAGGAATCCAAATTGCAGTAGTGCTTAATCTGTTTCAGACGAAGAAATCTCAGTACAGTATTGTATACACGTAGACTTGGGTGATGCTCCCCTTTCTTCAAAATAAAGGCCTTACAAATTGTTAGATTGATGTAATTCATCTAAATTTTAGCTGCATCTACAAGCAGAGCTACCTAGCGATCAAAACTGTTCCACTCGCTGAAAAGTCAGTATTTATGCACGAGATGAACGTAACTATGAATGCTTAGACAAGCTTTGATTTATAGCAAATCTATTTCCTTACTCTTTCAACAAGTAGAATAAGTGGTTCAGAGTAAAGAGAAGAGCTACATTGAGAGCTACAAAATTTGCAAATGCCAAACCACATTTGAATTTTACTGAATGCAACATCAAGTTTTTGAAAGACTTAGTATAGGCGCCACGTTTTAACTCGTTCAACACGCATACCTCGTTTAAAATGTGCCTGCCTTCTTCATGAACTGTTAGAGTGCTCTGACATGCACTGGTTCCCATGACAACGACTTGTCACAGGAAGTGCTAACTCGTGACGTTATCTTGTAAACAAACCAGCTTAGGTGGCTAAGCTAATCTAACTTAGCGTCCATTAATAAATAATAACTTCTACAGTTAATGTTTAGCATCATTTACTTGAAGCCTTTTCCTACAGCTTGTGTGTATGCAGTGAAAAGTATTCTAAAATACTTTTCCTTTAACCCCATTTAGGATTTCACATTTTTATTACTTTCTCTTTCCTTACTTTCAATTCTTCTCAGCTGAATTTCACCCTCACTAGTTTAGGCTTAGTCCTCGCTGAGCACTGTCGGCTAACTTTGCAGTTACTCTGTCAATTAAACCTAAATTTAATTACACATAAACTGTGTAGCTAGAGAAGAATTCTTATAGTAATGAGAATTTATCAGCACATTGACTAAACTTTGAGGGACACACACGGTGTGGTCTCAAACACGCAGCAGCTGTGAACCACTATGGAGTGTCGGTCCAAGCAAACCTAAAGGTTAGTCACTAGTGCTATTGATTATTCCCAATTCCAGATAATTCCTGCTGTTTTGATCATCTTATTTAAATCCCTTTTATTTTACTTTGATAATAATAGCAGTCAGCTATTCACTTGTCTATTCTTTCATCTATATTCTTTATTTACATTTCTCCTTTTGTGTTTTCTAATGTGGTTCCATTTCCCATAGGGCCTAGAAAGGAACCAGAGACACCTTTATGTGTGATTGTTTATTTTCAACAAGTTGCCTCATTTGTATGACCCTGCAACACAAGTAATTTCAACAATTACTAGGGCATAACTATAGTCCTGAGGATTGATAATAAGCATAATCTGAATAGTAAAGCTGTCCCATTTCCTCCTTCACTTTGTCAAGCCGTCGTGAACCACCAGTAAAGTCCAGAGAAATAATTTAGTCATAAGAACCATCTTAAGTCATTTATTTCATCTCGGCTATGCCCTTTCCAGGAAATACTCTTGGAACCACACAACTCTTAGCCTCCTAACACCCACAGCTAAGATGATAAGGATACACTTTAGGGTCATGCATTAGTCTCTCACCACAAATGTGCCAAAATGTCGCAGATCCTCTGCTTAACCTGACTTTAACCCTCTGGGGTCTGAAATCAAGCGGCGTGATTTGCTCGCTTTTTTTCTTATCAGTGCAAAAGAGACTCAAAATACTCGGTTGATTTTGATCTTACATATAAGTGTTGTACATCATAAGATTCTTTTAAATGTCTATTCTTTTTCTGTATACTCACAAAAAAAACTAAGTGTTGTGCTTTTTGTCAAATAAAGAAAAATAAACATGATGCGAGTTTTGCCTTCTCTCTGTCAGTGCAGTCCATTCTGAAACGCGTCCGAAACTGAACTCATAACTCAGAAAATACTTGTCGTACAGGCACGAGATATTTTTCTTTATGAAGCTTGAATTCTCTTCTTTTCAATGAAGTAATTTATATAAAAAACAAATATTCTCAGTTTATGTAATCTGTATGAAAAGAGAGTGATGTCACTCTTTACGCGTTAATGTGACCACGCCCACGGAGAGCACGCCCCATTCAAACGCAAATGTTGAGGCAAGCCATGACAACACCCACATCAGCTGGATAAAACATCCAGTTCAATAAGAATCTTGTACTTACGCCTTGGTGCGCTGTGAGGAATAAAACTATCGTAATAATCCTGGAAAAGTTACCTCAGAAGTGCTGGTAGATTCATTACTCATTTCAGGAGCACGGATTCAGCTGATGAAGTAAGTTATTTATTCTTAAGTGCTTTGTTCTAATCGCGTTATTGAATAGTGTATGGAAACTGCACAAAGACTATTAATGAATTGCGTGTCTGTGTTTGAATAAGTGAATGAATGGCACAGACGCGTGCGATGTTACTACAGCTGTCCATCGCATCTGTGTCATTTATTCACTCTCGCTCCTACATTAATAAACGTTATTTTTACATGACCACATCCAAACGATATGCTATAGCCTACTGAGATTTGTTCTAATCGCGATATAGAACAGTGTCTGTAATGACAACATTTCGTTGACTATAGTTTTGGATAGATTATAAAGTTTTTACTATAAAATAGACATCAAATAAGATTTTGTTCATTAGTTCAACAGTTTCTGCTCATGTTAAATATATAGTATGTTTTGTCACAAATAAACTAATCAACTGTGTTTGTTCCAATGCAAGCTATATCAAAATAATGAATCCTTAACATTGAAGTATGTTAAAATGTATTGGCCTACTTTAAAAAAGTAATACTTTATAAGACATTTATGGAAAAAGACAATTTTCTTTTCAAGATGTTTCCAACTCTAACTTTGAACCAATTCTGTAAAATGGCCCATATAGCCTATTAGACCAGGATTTGTTTCTAGGTATGACTAAAAATGTGCTTTTGACTTTCATTTATATTTTGATTGTATATATATATATATATATATATATATATATATATATATATATATATATATATATATATATATATATATATTTTGTCCTTGCATTCTTTCTTGTGTGACACACCTGAATGAAAGGCTCATTATTATGCAGGGTCATTGTCTAGTCAGGTGAGAAGTACCTAATTATTCATGAGGGGGTTGGGCCGTTCACACCCATCCGCATATTCACTTTCCACACAAAAAAATGTTTTTCACAATTTAAAACAATCTATTGTTTTATGTGAATGATTAGGCAGGATGATTTTCAGATCATTTTGAAGAAAAAACTCTAGGCGACAACATCCATTAGTCAAAAGTCTTGTGGACCGATATTTAGTATGTGTTCTGTGGCCTTATTTCAGAAACTTTATTTTTTAGTTTTTTTCAATAACCATGCATGAACAATATTCTCTCAAAAATACAAACATGTACATACATGTTGCTCACATATTATGGTAGCCCTATTTGTGCTAAATATAGTGTAATTTCACCTGTGCCATTAATATGTTTATAAGCAACTGAAAAAAGCACAAATGTCAGGGCATGTCAAAACATCTTAAGAACCCCAAAAACACCTTAGACCCCAGAGGGTCACCAGACAGGAGACCGAAAGTACTGTCAAGCCATCGTGAGGAACACTGTTCCACCCATGGCTGCTGACATGCTACAGCACCAGAGTCAAACATAACTGCACCATGAGAGAAGAGGACCAATGACCCATGACCCAAGCCAGAGTTACAGCCACACCAGGATGACCAAGATTATCATCTCCTTACCCCAACTTATGGGTATGAAACCAATAAACAACCAGTAAACAACCTCACATAACAGATCACAGTGTCCCACCAGAAGCGGACCTGTGCTCAAAGCCTTACAGACCAGCTAGAGACTGAGGTTCAAACCAGATTCAATGCAGCTGGACTGAACATGCCCAGCCAAGCACAGAACTGTCACCATGGCAACAAACCAGGTACCAGCCAAGCCCCTTGGAGAAGCTATGGAGGACAGCACCCTCAACCTACAAACACCACAGGATGACCAACGGCTGTCAACGACAACATCCTCCTCCACACCCTTCAGACAGGTGTCGATCGGAGGCTCCACAAGGACAGCTTTAGAGTTACAGGAGCTGCTGACACACGCAAACTAGCTCCCTGAACAGGACTCACCCGAGGAGTCCTGTAAAATACAAGCTTCCAACTTCGCGCCCACCTCAGAACACCACTTCAATCCTTCAGACTTCTCGTGACTGAGAGTCTAACAACCACCTTCCGACCTCCTGCCACCAGCACTAGGTCGGCCTGAAATCCGCTCTATGCTACATAGAGCCCTAACCACTTCCTGCATCCACAAGGAAACACCTGCCCCAAAACTAATGGACTTCAGAATGACAGGTGACACCCTGTCAAGGCACCTGCTGCCTCAACACCTGCTGCCTCAACACGTGGACTTGGCTACTGTCTACATCACCTGCCGTGGAACAACCACCGCTCCAAAAGACACAAACAGCCAGAGGCCCCCATGGCCTTCCAGCCTTCTATGACATAGGTGTGTCTGATCTCTCTGCACTTTCAACGTCGCTCGTGGTTGTCCTTGAGAGGGACGACAACGATCGTAAGTGGGGAATCTGTAGGGTCTGTACCAATCAGACACACACTAATTTTTCATATTCATTATATTTAATGAATATATAGGTCTATGAAACTCCCCCAAAACTAACATCACAAATGAAGTTCCTATGTCGTCTGGGTGTCCTGTTACAGAGCACCTTAAGACTGATAACAGCCTTTTACGACCGCAAAGGAATGTGGCCACATGCGCAAAGAGAGAGACAAGGGAAAGACAGAAACAATCTTTAAAAAAGACTTTGCTGCATTAGTCATAGACTAACTGATCTATGAATGAACATGCATCCCAGAAACTGTGTGATAATTTACTGTCTTGTGTAGTGTCTTTTGATACTATGATTTCCATTACACGAGAGTAGATGTTAAAACTTCATGCTGATTTGTACTCGGCTTTCGCCAAGATAAGCAACACTAAGACGTAGCTTTACAGTAAACTATGCTTCTCCATCCATTTACGCTTCTTTCCATATGAGGGTGTGACTCCCCTTCTGTCCGGCGTTAACGGCTGCAGTGTACTTGGCGCGTCAGCACACACGACGGCTGCAACTACAGTGTGGTCTCCCTAGTGGACCAGCACGACAACCGTCTGGATTGAGCCGAGTAGGGGACATCTCTAGGGTCTTCAAGTGGGCACCTTCCGTCCTCAGTGTTTCGTCGACTAGCCCACGACACCTCAAGAGGGCTCGACAGTGACTCTGGCGTCCCAGAGTCACCCCCCTCCGTCCCCCACTCAACTCAGCCCAGCTTACTGACCTCTACATCCCTCCTGCTGCTGAGACCTAACCACAATCTCACAATCTCTCCGCAACCCAACCATACGCGCCAACCCGATTGACTAAGGCTGTCGAGCCCCACTGGTGCGTTAAAGCAGTTACAGTGGCAACGGTTCCGTATGGCATACCACCTACCGCAAAACACAATATCTGCCCAACCACCCGTCATTCTATACTATACAACCTATACTATACAACCTATACAAATAAACCAACAGACTCTTCAAGTTTTTCAAGAATTCTACGAAACCGTAGCGTGGCGGCCTGTACCTTGCCAGCTAGAATCTTTCCGTCTCAACCACAGCCAGTTGCTGCTCCTTTCTGCTGCTTCAGATAAGTTCTTTACTGTGCGACGCAACTCTTGGCCGCTGAATCCGACGTCTCTGAGGAACCGGGTTGTAGAGTGTGCCACAAAACCTCGACAACCCACTTCCACTGGATAAACCTGGATTCTCCATCCTCGCTGTTCTGCATCAGTGGCCAAATGAGCATACCGCAGTTTCTTCCTCTCATATGCCTCATCTACAGCATCCTCCCATGGCACTGTCAACTCTATCAGTTGAACAATGCGTGCTAATCCAGACCACAAAACAATGTCTGGTCGTAGGTTAGTGGTGGCAATCTCAGGTGGAAAAATAAGCCGTTGATCAAGATCAGCCAGCATCTTCCAGTCCCTAGCAGCTTCCAGTTGTCCTGACCGAGAATTGGTGTTAACACCTTTTCTTGGTGGTTGCTCGCCTGGGCGGAGGAATGTTGTCTTTTGCGTGTAATGTTTTGCTAGAACAGGCGGCAACTTATTGGTCATACTACGCTTGCCTTCCAATGCTAAAGCCAAACATCTCAGTACTTGGTCATGGCGCCAAGTAAACCGACCTTGGCTAAGAGCCACCTTACATCCTGTCAAAATGTGCCTTAATGTGGCAGGTGATGAACACAAAGGACAAGAGGGATCCTCTCCTACCCAGAGGTTTAGGTTCTGCGGTGATGGGAGAACATCATATGTTGACCTAATAAGGAAACTGATCCTACTCTCTTCCATTGACCAAAGGTCTTGCCAGCCCATTTTGCGTTGTTCCACACTCTCCCATCTCATCCACTCTCCCTGCTTGGCCTGGGAAATGGCCTTTATACTCCTCATCCTCTCCTCCTGCTTTCGCACCTCGTTGACTACCAGCTTCCTCCTTTGAGCTGGGCCTGCCTTGTGCCATTTAGGAGGAGCTAAACTGAGCCCAAAACCCCCTCTTCCATGCTGTACCTGTCCCACGATATCCCCTATTTGAAGGTCAGCCTTTGCCTCTACTACAGATTTCTTTGCTGACCACTTTCTACCAGTTTTTAACACAGGGGCTGCCTCTCTTACACATTTGTCACGTGACTCTACTAATCTCATTTCCAGTCTGACCTTGGCACACTTAAACTCCTCGGTTAAAGCAGAGACTGGCAGCTGCAATATTCCTTTACTATAAAGTCCCACTCTGCTGAGGCAGCGTGGAACTCCCAACCATTTCCTGATGTATGAACTTATTAACGCTTCCAGCTTATCCACTGTTGTCAAAGAAACCTTGTACACAGTCAGTGGCCACAGCAACCTCGGCAGTAGACCAAACTGAAAGCACCAGAGTTTTAGTTTGCCTGGTAGAGCACAGCTGTTTATGCTCTTCAACCCTTCCACTGCTTGTCGTCTAACTTCTCCCACTCGAACTGTGTCCTTTAGATCTCCATCGTACCATCTCCCAAGACTCTTCACTGGCTTCTCAGAAACTGTTGGTATTGCCTCACCATTAATGAAGAATGTTTTATCTACTACCTTTCCTTTAACTATGGAGATGCTCCTTGATTTAGAGGGCTTAAATTGCATTCGTGCCCATTCAATATTATCTGTTAACTTCCCCAATAACCGATTAGTGCAGGCTACTGTAGTAGTCATGGTTGTCATGTCGTCCATGTATGCTCTGATAGGTGGTAGACGCATCCCAGAAGCCAAGCGCTCTCCTCCTACTACCCATCTTGATGCCCTAATGATTACTTCCATTGCCATGGTAAAAGCCAGTGGAGAAATTGTGCATCCTGCCATTATTCCAACCTCTAAGCATTGCCATGCAGTGCTGAATTTTGGAGTTGAGAAACTAAATTGCAAATCTCCAAAATAAGCTTTCACTAAATTTGTTATTGACATTGGTACTCTGAAAAAATCAAATGCTGCCCAAAGAAGCTCATGTGGCACTGAACCATATGCATTAGCCAAATCCAGGAATGTCACATGGAGCTCCTTCCTCTCCTTTTTTGCTGACTGAATTCGTTGCCAGATAACATTGATGTGTTCTAAGCATCCTGAGAACCCTGGAATGCCCGCTTTTTGAACTGAAGTGTCAATGAAGCCATTCTTTAATAGGTAGGTGGACAATCTCTGGGCAATAATGCTGAAGAAAATCTTACCTTCAACGTTTAATAGTGAAATAGGACGAAACTGACTGATGCTTGTAGCATCTTTTTCTTTAGGTATAAAGACTCCACCTGCTCTGCGCCATGCTCTAGGTACAACCTGTTTTTCCCATGCCACTTTTAACAATTTCCACAGAATTCGCAGAACTCCTGAAGCACTCTTGTACACTCTGTACGGAACTCCATTAGGCCCTGGAGATGATGAAGCCCTTGCCTTTCTCACAGCCTGCTCTACCTCTTTCCACTTAGGTGCACAGACCTCCATTTGGTATTCTGGTGGGTTGATAGGTGGTATGTCTGATGGAATTGACATATGCTCATGCCTTTTTGCATCTGTATGCGTTTCCTCCAAATATCTCTCTAGCTCAACTCTAGATGCTTTTAAAGTGCCATTCTTCTCACTGGTGAATAACTTCTTTACGAATTTGAATGGGTCTTTATAGAAATTAGCCCTCGCACGTACCTTCTTTTTGTAGCGTTTCCTCCAGACGCTCAGCTCTGCGTAATGTTGCCAGCTTATCTTTTATGTCCCTTTGTAAGAGATTGAGTCCCTCATCATTTACGCATATGGAAGTGAGAGGTTTGGTGTGGAAAAAAGGCTTTGACTTTGTTCTGCTCTTTTCCATTGCTTCCTCAGCTTCGTCCACATACAACCACGCACTCGCATCAACACACACTCACATAAAATCCTGCGCACATAAACGTGTGCGTCTATCGCAGTCAGTGGGACTTGAGCGCACAACTCCTCCAGTCTCCACAGCACAACGCCACTGGTTGCCGTAACGAGCCGCCACACAGCAGCAAAACAGCGGTCAGATCTCTATAAAATAATTACCCAACTTAGCCATTAACCCCACATACACCATCTAAAATTACATCTTCGGTAAAAAAAACAACTCACAAAGTGCTATATAAACTTACCTGCAGCACGATTGACTGGCCCTCGGTACGATCGGTAAGAACGGTGAACAACCACCAATAGGAGCCGTTTCTCAATGTCAAGGAAGGATCCTCGGAAGCCGGAGTTTCGAGGATGCTATGTCATCGACATCCGTCGAAGGACTGTTCCAATGTCGAGGATCCTCAGAATTTCAACCAAGGACTGAGTCCTTCATTCGGAAAATATCCCATACACGGGAAAGGATGCATATGTGTAGCCTTCGCGCTCTCTAATCGCCCACAATCCTTTGCGCGCAGCTTTGCTATCTTGTTCAAAAAATAAAAGACGTTAGCGGAGTCGGAGCATATGCTTTCAAATGTAAATAAATTTACGTTACCATACATTTGTTATAACCGTCATATAAGTAAAGTTTAACGTTAATGTTTAAATGCCAGTAGATTTACTACCATATTGATATTACAAATTATACAAAATATACAAATTACGTTATTGATGGCTGAACCGGACCTGTAATTTTAACAATTGTTAGCTTGGTTGCCGTCACCGGTATTCCTTTTATAAATAATTAGTTAATTGTACAAAGTAATTTAACGTTAATATTATACCATTCACAGCGTTATTCATAGCTTTCTCGTCTTTTTTTATCAGGGACCAAGGAACAAACAGAGACGTTCATACGAAAAATAAAGTCAATTAAATTGAACTGGTTTTGTCTTTGCTTTATTATTTAATATAAACGTCCGGTAATGATTTATTTAATATAAACGTCCGGTCAAATTTATATTTAATATATAAACTGTATATCCATTTTGTTTAAACCTTGTTCTTTAGACTACAATACAATATGTAACGGGCCTTTTCACTGACGTAAGGACGTGCACTTGCTAGCCTGTTCCATTTACGTGTTCTCCGAATGCTAAAGAGGAGCCTCGCCTAGCCTCTGAAGGAAATGACTTGGAAGGACGCGTCCTGCCTAGGAAGTATCCTTGACATTGAGAAACACCTAGGGACTTGATCACACTACATAAACGAGCAATCATTAAAACCGACACTACTACCAAATGCAACATCATATCAATGCAGTAGCGTACCTTAAAATGTTTATGAAATTGATATTCACACAGGCCCACGGCAAGAGTCAAAAGAAGTGAATTTCCCACTTATGCAGTCTACTATCTCGCTCAATGCTTAACGCATATTAGGTAGCTTCTTTTTGCGACACCATGACGCTGCCTGCATACCATGCCAGAGGGAAAACGGAAATAAAAGTAAATCTCCGCGTTTTTAAAGGGGCCGTGAGCTTCCGCCTTAAAGGGCCACCCCATTACATGTACAAATGTGATATGCTCGAATTTGGAACTGGAATTAAAAACATTATTACAAGCTTACCGTTTTGAATCGAGCTAAGGCAAGCAGATAGTTTTGAACACTGGCTGGTTATGTACTTGCTCAAATTTATTTTGGATAATTTTTAACCCAAATAGGTTACGGATAGGGCCGATCCGATCCAGTATCGGGACCAATACCAGCGTAATTCACGTATCGGATTTTCCCGATCCAACCTGCGGAGATATCCAATATCCATGAGCCATGTCTGCGCTTTAACATTGTCTGCTGAAATGACTCCAAAAGTGATTCCCGCCTGCTAGTCAGGAAACACCGCAGAGCAAGACAGCAAAATGCAATGTTTGCAAAGCCGTATTAATTAAACCATTTGTCTGTGATGCAGTTTTGCTATTCACAGTCCAGAAGAGAGATCTTGCGCGGTGACACAGTGTGCACAACACGACAGCCCTGCTTAATGAGTGACAATGAGGACAGAACTAAACATTCAAACGTAGCCTATATGGTTACACTTTAGATCTGTGATATTAGTCTGATTTTATTTTAGATTTTGGCTTCCCAAGATTATAGGATATATTTGAGGTAAAACTATAGCCGCATTCTGTTTAGCGCAACTTCCTTCCCTTCGCATCAGTACGCTGTCATTTCTCCTTAAAACTCAAACTTTAAGACAGAATCAGCATGATCAGTGATTGTTGTAAAATGCAGTCTCTACTGTTGCTAAATTGCGAGACGCGTTTAATAATAAAAAGAGCTATTAAAAGCACAAAAATCTGCGCAAGACTTGCTGTTGGTGTTGGAGTTGCTGTTAGGCGCGCGCTCCGAAACAGACCGTAACAAGACGAGCAAATTATACTTTGGGCTTCATGTGCGCGTCTAATCGATCAAATGTACACAAAAATATGTCAAAATGACCGACTTGAAGATTCACTTAGTTCACGTAGTTATGGAAATCGTTAGGAGAAAATATGATGCCTGCACTCGTTCTTAAAGGGGAAGCAGTCTACTAAACATGCTGATGATTGCGCCATTACTGCGAATCAAACAACAAAAGGCAAAGAGAAAAATCACTCACAGCTCTTGAATTAAAGGGTACCCCGACAAGTGTGGCATGTTGGCCTTATAAGATTAACGTGGGCGTCAGCTATAAAAAGGTGATACAAAAACACTCCAAATGTTTTTAGTTTTATTAAAAAAAGCCGAAAATCCGTTCACTCGTAGGCCGCCATTGTTATTTACGACTCAATGCATTCTGGGTAGTGACGTGTAAAGGTTGTAGTCGGTTGAGCCTAGCCGCTGTAGCTGCTTCGTATATTGTTTTTCCAACGTACCGGATAGCTAGCTAAGTTTTGACAGTAGTGAGATGAACACGTCTGCCGTTCAGCCTTTTCAGTTTGAACCCGATCGCACCGTAGGCTTAAATCAACAGAATAACGCGGTGTCTGTGCGGCAACTGCTTGCCAATGCCAAGCGAGAACGACCGCGTTTGCTGTAAAGAGCTTAGTGTAGTCTCTATAGTCTGAGATTTCAGATTTTAAATATGTAGTGCACGGCAATTTAGTGCAATGGTAATTATTAATATTGTAATTGTAAGATTGAAAATGTACATGAGGTAGATGAGCAGAATAGTGTTGACTTTGTTCAGTGTAAAAGGGGGTTGCACACCGGTCCGGACGAGAAGCGCAGTGCCGCGCCGCATCTCTGACAACTCGAGGTATCGCACACCGGACGCGCACTTTGTCAGTTGATGGCCAGCAATATTGTTATGTTTAAGGACATTATGGAAATAAGATCATGTCTGTACTATGTTATGATTGTACTGTACAATTAAATACAATCGTTGCTTATTAGTCTGCAGTCTGAATTCACTTTGCCTCAGAGCGTCCGTTAACTTGCTCAAAATCCGGTAACATCAGCAATTTTCATTCAACCAGCCGATTTCTGTAAATGAATGTAAAACTAAATGTATATTTCTGCGCAGGGTGAAGTCAGTATATACATTAACAACGATTTGAGACAAATAAATGTAAATTTAATATAAAACTATGTAAATGGTGCTCTGTGGCGCGGCAGGATTTTGAACAAGATCCGAGAGGGTATTTCTATGCGTTCAACTACATAGTGACAGCTTAGGGAAAATAAAGCAAACGACGGCGGTAGATGACTTATTAAATTATTTATACCGTACGATCGTCTGATCTATAGCCTACCCAGGACAGCTGCGGACAAAAAGTGTATAGCTCTTTACAGCAAACGCTCTCGTTCTCGCTTGGCATTGGCAAACTGCCGCAGACACCATCTATTTTGCCCCACTCTCGCTTCCTCAACTCTCTGATAATCTTCATTTTCATGTAACTCTTGAGTAGGCCTATCGTTATCCGCGTTATTCTCTTGATTTAAGCCTACGGTGCGCTCGGGTTCAAACTGAAAAGGCAGACGTGTTCATCTCGCTACTGTCAAAACTTGGCTAGCTACAACCTTTACACGTCACTACCCAGAATGCATTGAGATGTAAATAACTATGGCGGCCTACGAGTGATCGGATTTTCGTCTTTTTTTAATAAAATCACCACACTAGTCGGGGTACCCTTTAATAACATTAGCTTTAATAAGCATAAATCTATCTATGATAAACTTTCCAGTGCTATTTTACTTTTGATGACTTTATTAGAATTATTTTTAGACCATACCTGAATAGTATGTACTGTAGACCTAAGTTTTTGGCATTTTGGGAATGTAATAAATATTGACATGACAATAAATTTGAAACCCCTACAGTTGCAAATTTGTTTTCAGAATGAGATCTGACCTTATACTTACCTCAAGTTGCCTTTTGGGACAATTTCATACTTGCCTGTAGAGAGGAGTTTATTTCAGCATCATATAAAATCAACAACAACAATAATATTAATAATAATAATAACAATAATAATAATAAAGCAAACAGCTCTGGTATCGGAATAGTATCGATATCGGCCGATATCCAAATTCAGGTATCGGGATCGGATTGGAAGTGAAAAAATGTGGATCGGTGCATCCCTAGTTACGGACTGCAGCTTTAAATATAGGCCTACTTCAAATCAGCTTTCAATGAAATCCCTAATTTAAATAAAGGGTAAATTCAATGATCGAGACTGCAAGCCATTAGCTTATCCATTTAAAATGAATAATGGAATTATTATTCACATTTATCTACAAGAAGGATACCTCTCTGGAGATGATAAAACCGCTGATCCACCAGAACATTGACATTTCAATGACATTTCAAGAGCGAGGAGAGTTACCTTATGCTTTATCGAACTGAACCATGCAACATCTTGAGTTTAACATCTACATTTGCACCAAATGTCCACAAATGATTCTGAAAGTGAGAATACATTTTAAACAATCCTGACAGCTAACTCAACATTCACAACAGTGTTGCCAAGAGAAAAACAAATGCCCAAAATAAGCGACCTCTGTTTTTTGGTGGTGAGGCACTCTGCATAGGACAACCCTTTGAAGGGGATTTTGTTTGACTCATGCTGTTCTGCTAAAAAACACTGAATTAATTGTTTTCATCCTTGATCTGTTTAGGTTTCTTTCAAAAATGTCCTCCAACTAACTCCCTGGCACATTATTCAAGGACCAGTGTTATGGTGTACCAGTGTTTATTGTCCTCAAAACTCTTAAGACACATGTTATGCACTTCTTCATCTAAGATTAGTTACAATTATTGCAGCATGCTTTGTTCAAATTCATATCTTCTTGAAAGTGAAACAATATATGTTATTATAGATGTAAGAGTTGGGTTCACTAGTTCTAAAATGTTTAATTTTGCTGCAAACTTGTGATTTATATCACATCTTAGAGCAGTTAACAGTTGGGTTAACAAGTTATAAATCATTTATCAGAGTACACTGTAAAAAGTGGTAACTTGATTTTGTAAGGGTTTTTTTCCCCCTAGTTGATCTAACTCTTAAAAATGACTTTTGCTGATGTAACCTTGTGTTATGAGGGTTAAGACCCCCTAAACTAATCTGATAACTTATCAGATTAGTTTAGGGGGTCTTAACCCTCATCCTTCAATCTGGGCATTTTGACCCGAAATTTATCTTTTATAATTTTTTTTTTAATTGAGTGTCCATCAGAGGGGCTCACTTGAAACACGGGTCAATTTGACCCCCTTAGGAATTAATGGAATCTCGGGAGGAATGCTTTCAGTACACATAGAAAAACCTAAAAAGGCTCAAAATTCAACCTAAAAATGCTAAAACTTTACCAAAAAAAATTTATTTTATGATGTCTACATGTGGATCTGAATGCATTGCATACTGAAGAAAAAATGACTTTAGGACACAGTGGAAACAGCTCATTTGCTCCAAATAGTGCTATAAGGCCATAGTGGCTACCCAGCTAACAATTTTAGGTTCTAAGAACGTTTTCATAACGTTCCCATTAATGTCACGATACCACACTCAGGAGACAGAGGTAGATCCAAGAGCAGTATTTAATAAAGAGTAATCCGTACTCACAACAGTCCAGGCAAGGGTCAAAATCCATATAAGCAATCCATACACAAGAAACAAGACAAGCACTCAGAAGTGGTGTGACGAATAACAAGGACTCCGTAACAAACACTAAACAGGCAGGGTATTTATACACACAGAAACTAACAATCATGATGGGGGAACAGCTGGGTGCAATGAACAGTGATGAGTGCAAACAAGGATTGTGGGAAATGCAGTTCTGAATGTGACTGACACCTGGTGAACGGAGGACCTCTAGTGGACAACCCAGGGAAACACAACCAGACACTGTGACAATTAAGTTATAAAAACGTTATTTCTGAATGTTCTAGGAACGTTCAAAACGTCCATTTTTTTAGACGTTGTATTAACGTTATTTCTTGGTTATAAGAACGTTATTCAAAACGTTATTAGAACGTTCAATTCTCCCGTTATATAAACATTGTATTAACGTTATTTCTTGGTTATAAGAACGTTATTCAAAACGTTATTAGAACGTTCAATTCTCCCGTTATATAAACGTTGGTTATAAGAACGTTATTCAAAACGTTATTAGAACGTTCAATTCTCCCGTTATATAAACGTTGTATTAACGTTCTTGCTTGGTTATAAGAACATCATGAGAATCGAGTCGTGAAATATGTTATTTAATTTTTTTTCACAAGAAGTCGGCAAAGACACCCAATGTAAGATTTTTAAAGGGGTCATACCTGCACTTTTACAAGTTGATTGTACTGAAATGTGTGTTGGCAGTGTCTGTACACAACCATCATATAATGATAAAAATCCATCCAGTGGTTTTGTTTTAATCTCCTTATATGTTTTCCCCTGCCTCAAATCGAGCCGTTCGAGCCTATGAGGTCACAAGCTCGCACGCCCCTCCCACGATTGTTGATTGACAGCAGCGTTTCAACACAGACCCGCCCTCGCTCGTGAGTGAGCTGTCAATCATGCACGCGCGGACGTTGTGCCGAAATGTACAATGGAGCACTGTCACTGAGAAATGGAGCACTGTCACTGAGCAGAATGGAGTCTAAGCGATTGTGGTGTTCTGTTCTTGGGTGCAATAAGGAACACAACAGTCATTTTAATGTTCCTATCCGAACCGCTGAAGACGCAGTGGCTGAGTTTGTTTTCGAAGGGAATATTCCCCACGATCAACGTCAATGTTTTCATGTTTCATGAAGTCATTTCACACCAGACTGATTTCGAGGAGGTATAAAGCTGGTTTTGCTAAGAAGCTGCTCCTGAAAAAAGGAATCGATACCAACTATTCGTGTTCCTGCACCTCGAGAAGAACTGAAGTGAGTGTAATGTTTTATTAACCTTTATATATTTATATTAATCTTTGCAAATCGCTAGCTTCACAATGAATGCGGCTAATGTTTACACTCAGGGTACATTATGGCATGTTTTTTCTGCTGGAAAAACCAGCATAGACCAGCTACCAGCAAGACCAGCATATGTTGTGTTTTGGTGCTGGTATGCTGGTGACCAGCATGGGATGCTGGTATGCTGGTGACCAGCATGGGACGCTGGTATGCTGGTGACCAGCATGGGATGCTGGTATGCTGGTATGCAAGCTGTATGCATTTATTAAATGCATCCCATGCTGGTCACACCAGCACCAACATTGGATGCTGGTTATAAACATTGGAAACTATGCAGGTCAACAGTAATAGATGTTAAGGATGGTAGCCTGTTCACCAGGATGGAAAGCTGGACAGCTACATTGAATTTTGGTATGATGAAAATCATGAAAATACAAGCTTACATTAATACATGTAACAAGTTCATTTAATAATAACAAGTAAACATTAACAATATTAACAATAAACAACACTCAGGACGACAGAACAAATCAACATAAAGAACATACACATCAACATTTAGTAATTTACCTGAAAAAGTAGGATCAATACAGTAATGATGACAGAACAGAACGATATAAACAGAGCATACACATCAACATGTACTAATCTATCTGAAAAGGTAGGCAACTGTTAGCAGTACAAAGCACAAAGCAGTCGACTCATTTTTGTCTCAAATGGAACCACATAGTCAAATTTTAAAGTTTTTTTTTTAGTCTGTTAATGTCCATTATTTTTTCTGTAATGAACCGTCCGGCCTTTATCCATCTGGCCTGCAACTCTGTCTCCTCCACATTCTTTTTATCAAGCCACTCCTTGAAGCAGACTGAAAAGAAATGAACAGATAAATAGTGATGCTTGTGTCGCACCAGAACAAATAAAAATGTATTACTCCATAACCCAGTACTTGGCATCCCACAATGACCTTGTGGCTACTGCTACCTTTTAATGTTTGAAGTTTCTGGGGGGTTAAAGGCTGCCTGCTGGTTTTGGTTGTGGGGCATTCCTTCCCTGTGAGACTCCTTTCCCCCAGAGTCTTAGTGCCCCAGATTGCCACTGCCAACTCCTTCACAAATAAGGAATCCCGCGTGCTATTTTGAATCCTTGACCAGGCCTCTCTGCGAACTCGAACATCTCCCCCCAAATGAATCTGACAAAATTAAAAACAAAAATAATCAAGGTACTAGATTGTACAAATGTATACAAAATGTATTTTAAGTGTACTGTAGGTGGGGGTTCTTATATCAATCCATGCACACAGATGACGACCCTTACGAAAAATAAGTTTATTCAGGTGTTCCATTAGTATACTTCTTTTAAACTAAAAATAAGAAAATATACTTTCAGTCTACATTTTATATACTTCTCAAAAAATATACTTTACTTAAGTATACTTTATAAAATGAACTTGAAGTATGCTTCTTTTTCGTAAGTGGAGATGCTGTACCTCATCTCCTTCTGAAGATACAGAGGGTTCCACCTCATTCAAACAGCCAGACTCTGCAACTATAAACAAAATAATGTCAATGTATTCAATATATATATTTACCCTCTTGCATCAGGGCCTATAGTTTGGTAAATATGGACCATGATAGATTTCAGATATCTGTGACTGTGAGTGATATATATATATACACTCACTGGCCACTTTATTAGGTACACCTGTCCAACTGCTCGTTAACACTTAATTTCGAAGCAGCCAATCACATGGCGGCAACTCAGTGCATTTAGGCATGTAGACATGGTCAAGACAATCTCCTGCAGTTCAAACCGAGCATCAGTATGGGGAAGAAAGGTGATTTGAGTGACTTTGAACGTGGCATGATTGTTGGTGCCAGAAGGGCTGGTCTGAGTATTTCAGAAACTGCTAATCTACTGGGATTTTCACGCACAACCATCTCTAGGGTTTACAGAGAATGGTCCGAAAAAGAAAAAACATCCAGTGAGCGGCAGTTCTGTGGGCGGAAATGCCTTGTTGATGCCAGAGGTCAGAGGAGAATGGCCAGACTGGTTCGAGCTGATAGAAGGGCAACAGTGACTCAAATAACCACCCTGTTACGTCCCTGTGGTCTCGCGCGTATGTGTTTTCTTTGTTTCTCTTTCTCTCTTGTCTATCACCTTCTTAGGCTTGCGTCACCACTCGTCCGCTGTTGGCTGAGGGAGATGTCAATCATCATCTACGTCGTGACGTCATCTTTCCTCCCGCAGCCTATCAAGTTCATCACGCAAGTTTAAAAGGAGGCTGAGAAGAACGCATGGCAGCTTGCTTCTTTCTGTCGCTCTGCTTGTCGCTCTTGTGTTTATTTTCTGTTACAGACATTGTCCTGTTTTGTTTTTCTTTCTGCCATAGTGGCGTGTCCTGAGATTACCTTGTGTAATGTGTTCTGCCATAGTGGCGTGTCCTGAGATTACCTCGTGTAATGTGTTCTGCCTATGATGGCGTGTTTTGAGGTTACCAAGAGTAATTCGGACAGGTAATATGTCACGTGACGTACACAAAGCAACACCTAGCAAACTCGATGTATACAAACACCAGGTAAGGAAGTGAATGCCACCCTTGTATGTTTTATTATTAGTTAGAGTAGTTAGAAAGGGCGCTCTGCGCTGAAGAACCCTGTCTTTTCTTTTCTTTCTTTTATTAGTTAGTTAAGAGGTTGGGATTAGTTAACCGGAGTTTGTTTTTGTTCTTTTCTTTCATTTGGCTTCACTAGTTATGTCCCTATTCTCTTGGGTTATTTTTCTCTGATTTCTCAGTCTGCATATTTTGTTTATATTTTTTTCTTTGTCCACAACTGTTGTTATCTTTATTATTATTAGTGTTTATTTGTTGTAGTACATTTCACAAGTACAATAAATTGTACTTTATAACTTTCATCGTACTTCGTTTCGTGTCGTTTCTTGCCATTTTAATACACCACCATCTGATCGCGACCTCAATGTTGCCCCTTTAAGGACTTCGTGTCTAAGGGTGCGTAACACACCCGTTACAACCAAGGTGGGCAGAAGAGCATCTCTGAACGCACAGTACGTCGAACTTTGAGGCAGATGGGCTACAGCAGCAGAAGACCACACCGGGTGCCACTCCTTTCAGCTAAGAACAGGAAACTGAGGCTACAATTTGCACAAGCTCATCGAAATTGGACAATAGAAGATTGGAAAAACGTTGCCTGGTCTGATGAGTCTCGATTTCTGCTGCGACATTCGGATGGTAGGGTCAGAATTTGGCGTCTACAACATGAAAGCATGGATCCATCCTGCCTTGTATCAACGGTTCAGGCTGGTGGTGGTGGTGTCATGGTGTGGGGAATATTTTCTTGGCACTCTTTGGGCCCCTTGGTACCAATTGAGCATCGTTGCAACGCCACAGCCTACCTGAGTATTGTTGCTGACCATGTCCATCCCTTTATGACCACAATGTACCCAACTTCTGATGGCTACTTTCAGCAGGATAATGCGCCATGTCATAAAGCTGGAATCATCTCAGACTGGTTTCTTGAACATGACAATGAGTTCGCTGTACTCAAATGGCCTCCACAGTCACCAGATCTCAATCCAATAGAGCATCTTTGGGATGTGGTGGAACGGGAGATTCGCATCATGGATGTGCAGCCGACAAATCTGCGGCAACTGTGTGATGCCATCATGTCAATATGGACCAAACTCCCTGAGGAATGCTTCCAGCACCTTGTTGAATCTATGCCACGAAGAATTGAGGCAGTTCTGAAGGCAAAAGGGGGTCCAACCCGTTACTAGCATGGGGTACCTAATAAAGTGGCCGGTGAGTGTATATATATATATATATACACACACACACACACACACACACGTATATCCTTACTTTGTAAGGTCTCCTTTGGGCTTGGGGCTCCAGGGTCTCCTCCTTACCACTGCACTTTGCTGTTGATGAGGATTTCAGTGCCTTCAGCAATTGTTGCTGCAATTGCATGTTTAGAGAACGTAGTTCTTTATTCTCTGCCTCAATTTCTGTTCTGAGTTTCTCCTGCTCCTCTAACCTATAATAGATGGACATGTATGTCATGATTAGCTGACATTATAAGAAAAAAGAAAAAAAAATCTATATATATCTGACGAGCAGATTAAATCAAACATTGGGCTAAAGATCAATTCTCTTGTCAGAACACATTAATTCAAAAACCACTTACTTGTTTTTAGTTTCCTGCAGTTGCAGGGACATATTGTTTATTTTTTTTATGTAGAGCTGTTGCTTCTTTTTAGCCTCCTCAAACAGTTTTTCTGGTACAACCCCACCACCATCATCATCATCATCATCCTCTTCTGACAATGAGTCAGACAGGGTATGAGCTCTCATTATCTTGCTTGGAGTTGGGCAGAGTGGAGACTGTTTTCTTCTAATTTTTCTCTCTTTTAGCAAGGTTAAGAGATTATTCTGTTTGGCCTCTTCTGCAGCTTTTTTCTGATTTGTCTACATGGATAACATGGATAAAAGCATAATTAGGAAAAAGCACCTCAGTGTATTTCAAGACTCCCACACATCCAAACAAAACAAACAAAGCATTGTAACAGCAATTACCCTATATGATTATTGAATAGATTAATGATTGGAGCCTAATATTATCACTTGATAATGGTGATAATTTGATAACCATGTGGGCAGAGACACAAAAATACATTGCAGTACATACATGATTTATGTAGTACATGCCCTGTAGTTACATTCAAGTGCCACAAGATGGCAATAGCTGTAATTACAGTTGGCAATAGCTGTAATTACAGTTAACAGGAAAAACGGGAGCAGATCAGCAGCAGCCAATAACATTAATTTAACCATTTACACAACTATTAAGTTAGCTAACATCGGAAATAAAACAGCAATATCAACTTTACATGTGTTGCTTTGGCGTCCTCCGCCTCAGAGCGCGACCGTGGAGGCGTGGTCTCCTTCAGAAGTCTCACACGGACCCGCTTACCCTTGTCTCGAAACCTTCCACAAATGCACGAGAGAGATCCACATTCGCGCGCACCAATTCACAAATGCACGGGAGAGATCCACACACACGCAAAGCAATCCACAGATGCACGGGAGAGATCCACACACACACAAAGCAATCCACAGATGCACGCGAAAGATCCACACACGCAAATCAATCCACAAATGCACGCGACAGATCCACACACACACACACACATAACAATCCACAGATGCACGCAAGAGATCCACACACACACAGCGATCCACGAATGCACGCGAGAGATCCACACACACACATAGCAATCCACAGATGCACGCAAGAGATCCACACACACACAGCGATCCACACACACAGCAATCATGTATGTATTATTGTCCTTAGTCACATTGCTTTGCTCACAATCCACAAATGCTTTATCTGTACCAGTAATTTCATGCACAGCAACTCACGTGACTTTTGAGACTGTTGTTCCGCGGCCTTGATTCACAAATGCACACAAGCCTATCTGTCCATATTACCTGCTCGGATGCGATATGGTGTCTTCCCCCAGAGGGCGCTAACCGGCCTTTGAGCTAAATCTTTCAAAGTGCTGGATTCATTTCGTTTTCTGACTGTGGAGACAACCGAAGTCTAAACATTACTAAATATCTAAATTTAGTAACTTTAGTAACTAATATCCTATACATAAATGCAAATATAGAGTAAAACCAAACCTCTTTTTTTATTCTTCAACGTATATAATCAGAATATATAGCCTTTTAAGAAAACCATTCGGATAACAGGACAGCTTTAAATTATTTCTGTAACTGTTAGCCAACTACTAGGCTGTACGTTTTCTTTTGTTTATATTATTGTAATTCTGAATGTACTTTGTGGTAATGTAATAGCCCCTCCCCCCATACACATATTAAATAGAAAATAATACACTCACCGGCCACTTTATTAGGTACACCTGTCCAACTGCTCCTTAACACTTAATTTCTAAGCAGCCAATCACATGGCGGCAACTCAGTGCATTTAGGCATGTAGACATGGTCAAGACAATCTCCTGCAGTTCAAACCGAGCATCAGTATGGGGAAGAAAGGTGATTTGAGTGACTTTGAACGTGGCATGATTGTTGGTGCCAGAAGGGCTGGTCTGAGTATTTCAGAAACTGCTAATCTACTGGGATTTTCACGCACAACCATCTCTAGGGTTTACAGAGAATGGTCCGAAAAAGAAAAAACATCCAGTGAGCGGCAGTTCTGTGGGCGGAAATGCCTTGTTGATGCCAGAGGTCAGAGGAGAATGGCCAGACTGGTTCGAGCTGATAGAAGGGCAACAGTGACTCAAATAACCACCCGTTACAACCAAGGTGGGCAGAAGAGCATCTCTGAACGCACAGTACGTCGAACTTTGAGGCAGATGGGCTACAGCAGCAGAAGACCACACCGGGTGCCACTCCTTTCAGCTAAGAACAGGAAACTGAGGCTACAATTTGCACAAGCTCATCGAAATTGGACAATAGAAGATTGGAAAAACGTTGCCTGGTCTGATGAGTCTCGATTTCTGCTGCGACACTCGGATGGTAGGGTCAGAATTTGGCGTCTACAACATGAAAGCATGGATCCATCCTGCCTTGTATCAACGGTTCAGGCTGGTGGTGGTGGTGTCATGGTGTGGGGAATATTTTCTTGGCACTCTTTGGGCCCCTTGGTACCAATTGAGCATCGTTGCAATGCCACAGCCTACCTGAGTATTGTTGCTGACCATGTCCATCCCTTTATGACCACAATGTACCCAACTTCTGATGGCTACTTTCAGCAGGATAATGCGCCATGTCATAAAGCTGGAATCATTTTGGAATCAAAGCTTGGTTTCTTGAACATGACAATGAGTTCGCTGTACTCAAATGGCCTCCACAGTCACCAGATCTCAATCCAATAGAGCATCTTTGGGATGTGGTGGAACGGGAGATTCGCATCATGGATGTGCAGCCGACAAATCTGCGGCAACTGTGTGATGCCATCATGTCAATATGGACCAAACTCCCTGAGGAATGCTTCCAGCACCTTGTTGAATCTATGCCACGAAGAATAGAGGCAGTTCTGAAGGCAAAAGGGGGTCCAACCCCATAGGCGTAATCCTATGGGGGGACAGGGGGACACGTCCCCCCCAATATTCAAAGAAGGACAATTTGTCCCCCCCAATATTTGATCATACTGTAGCCTATGATTATGCGGGCGGTTGCAAAACAATACGTCTTTCTTTCCAGCTCCGAAAATATAAAATCCCGGCCGGTCCATTTCCCAAATCCATTCGACTTGCCTTAGGCTACATCAACAAAACCTATTTCTCCTGAAATCCATGTCATGTTTTCCCTATAGCTCTAGTAGCTCGTGCACCGTCAGTGAGTTAGGAAAATCCAAACAGAAGAAGAGTTAAGGAGCGCGAAATCTGACAGACATTTGGCACATATGAATGGTAAATATCCTTGGCTGACATAGCCTATCCCTTAGCGACCAGGTGAATTTCACTAGAATTTATTTTTAGAAAATATCTAAATCAGAGAACTCATAGGTTCGGGTAGGGATGCTCATTTCGGTTAATTTTCCCGACCGACAAACGCCGCTCGTTAATCGATTATTAACGGTTTACTGATAATATTTAATTGAATTGGCATTAAATAAAACTAAAATTGACGCGTATCTGTGACCCATTAAAAATAAAAAATGTTTTTATATTTTTTTTATCAAAGGGTTTAATTTAACGTGCAAAGTGCAAACAGCAGCACACAGAACAGATTCAGATAAAATTTTCACTGAGCATTTCTGACAATGACAACAGAGAAAAACAGAATACAATAATATAAATAAAAAAACATAAAATAAGACTGCAGTAAATATATATATATATATTATAGCTTAAATAATTAACAAATTACGATGACAAAAAGAAAACACTGAATCAGTTTGCGTTGAAAAAACGGCATTTTTTTCTCTCCATCAGACGAAGTTTTTCCGTCAAATAAAATAGCAGCCCTACCTCAATCCACAGCTTGTCTAGTTTTTATTTTAAAAAGTAGCATTACAGTCTACATGCTGTTGGGTAGCCTAAAGTCTGGAGCGCAGAGAGAAAACAGTAGTCTCCGATGGCACAGATGTTCGGGAATACAGAGATAACGTCTCGCTATGGCAGCTTCGGGAAGCTGCTTCGCAAGTGATACTGCATTGTAGGCTACTTGGACGACTGCTTTATTTTAATACCACGTAGCATATTTTGTAAGTAACTTCGTCGCCCTTTCTGTCGAAATGGTCCCACATATAGTAGCCTAGCTAGGCTACTTTTCTCTCGCTTCATTTTGCTTGCTCAGGGAGAATATCTGTTGGCGCGTGTGATTGCGCATGTTGACGCGCTCAGTGAGTCAACAAATGGGTTTTTTTTTAACCATGAAGCAAAAAAATTGAATAAAAAAAATCAACAACAAAAAAAAAAACGTTTAACTTTCGGTTAACGGTTAAACGGTCAATATGAGCATTCCTTCTGCGATTGGCGGAGAGATTTTTCATTTTCAACAGTTTTTTGGATGACTCAAAGTGCACCAGATTAATGAATTTATCTTTAAAATGTACAAATTTTTCTTCCGGGGGTGCATGCCCCCGGACCCCCCTAGAGGTACTGAGCTACACTCACAAAAATACTGTGGGAATCACAGGATATGGTCTGTGAAAAATACAATTGTAATGATCTTAAAAAAGGCTATCAGAATTTTACCACCTCCACCTCGTTTTGAGCCAGGAAAACCCTGTGTGTTCTCATTGGGGGCTGAGCCTCCCTAAAATTAAAATCGCCCCTGGTGTCCCCCCCAATGTTAAACTCCTTCCTACGCCCCTGTCCAACCCGTTACTAGCATGGGGTACCTAATAAAGTGGCCGCTGAGTGTATGTTTCAGCAGTTACCTATATGTTTAGCATTCCTTATTTTTAAAGAAAGGATTAATACTTCCACATAATTTATCCAACAATGTAAAAGATTTATTTCAAAAGAATCCACAAGTATTACCCTCAAGTAAACAATTCTCAAGCAAACCATTACATGCAAAAGTTTGAGTTTGACATTCTTCAAAATATCTTTTCATTTGTGTTCAGCAGAAGAAAGAAACTCATATAGGTTCAAAACAACTTGAGGGTGGGTCAATTATGTCAGAATTGTCATTTTTGGGTGAACAATGCCTTTTTTTCACCCAAATCTGTTTACCTACCTGTTTACATAGATGGAAAAAACATGTTGTTTGGCAAATGAACCATTCAATTTAAAGTGTTTGTTGCTTTGTAATAAATATTGCCTTGAATTGAGTATATCATTCAGTCTCATTATTTAGTTGGTTGAAATAATATTTCAACCCCCCCCCCCCCCCTCCCCCTCCCCCTCCCCCTCCCCCTCCCTTATACGTTGAAGAATAAAAAAAGAAGGTTGAAATAATTTCCCCCCTTATTCTTATACGTTGAAGAATAAAAAAAAGAGGTTTGATTTTACTCTATATTTGCTCAAATATAGAGTTTTATCTATAGTTACTAAAGTTACTAAATTTAGATATTTAGTAATGTTTAGACTTCGGTTGTCTCGAAAGTCAGAAAACGAAATGAATCCAGCACTTTGAAAGATTTAGCTCAAAGGCCGGTTAGCGCCCTCTGGGGGAAGACACCATATCGCATCCGAGCAGGTAATGTGGACAGATAGGCTTGTGTGCATTTGTGAATCAAGGCCGCGGAACAACAGTCTCAAAAGTCACGTG
The DNA here is from genome assembly GCA_031834385.1 of Semotilus atromaculatus. NCBI lineage: Eukaryota > Metazoa > Chordata > Actinopteri > Cypriniformes > Leuciscidae > Semotilus > Semotilus atromaculatus. The sequence goes on from JAULUF010000007.1 coordinate 21,305,704, forward strand.
ATTTGCTGTGCATGAAATTACAGGTACAGATAAAGCATTTGTGGATTGTGAGCAAAGCAATGTGACTAAGGACAATAATACATACATGATTGCTGTGTGTGTGGATCGCTGTGTGTGTGTGGATCTCTTGCATGCATCTGTGGATTGCTATGTGTGTGTGTGGATCTCTCGTGTGCATTCGTGGATCGCTGTGTGTGTGTGGATCTCTTGCGTACATCTGTGGATTGCTATGTGTGTGTGTGGATCTGTCGCGTGCATTTGTGGATTGATTTGCGTGTGTGGATCTCTCTCGTGCATTTGTGGATTGCTTTGCGTGTGTGTGGATCTCTCTCGTGCATTTGTGGATTGGTGCGCGCGCATGTGGATCTCTCGCGTGCATTTGTGGAAGGTTTTGAGACTGTTTTCACTCCATACTTGGCCAGTTCCTCCTCGATCTCTTCTCTGGACTCTGGAATGTTAATAACACTGAATGTAAGTACTTGAAAACACCTGCTATAACGTTATATGCAATACTAACATCGGTAGCATTGCTTCCTCTGTCCTAAGCGCTTACTAGCTTTGCTAGTGCGTTAGCCAATACTCGCATCCCAGTTAATACACGTTAGTAAGTATATTAAAGTTAAAGTATTTCCAAGTTGGACATTTATGTTATTGATGAACTATTGGAGATAAATTACGACTCACCCTTTAGGAACAATATTTGTCCCTTGAAAAACTTCTCTTGCCAGCGCACCCAGTAAGTTTTAGTGAGGTCACTAACGTTAAGGTCAAAGTCCTTAATGTAGGATATGGGGACGATTTCTTTACACCCGTCCTCTATATATTTCACATAGGCGAACATATTTAATTTTTTATTCTATTTTATAGTTTAAAGTAGATTTGTTGAGTGAAGTTGTCTGTAAAATGTCAAGTAACGGTTACCTCAGGAGCGAATTTAACTCTAACGGCGGGAAGCGCGAGATGCACTGTTGCCTTGGTTACAGACTACAGTCTTAGCTCCCAGTTCTGTAATAAATCCTCCTCCATGAAGATTATAAGACTGCTTTATACTGCTATTGTTGAAACTGCTTTAGAGAGTTGTTGATTCAACATTATAATCATTGTGGAACTGTGTTGTGTTATACAGACGTGTTTAATAAACCCTTTAACTTTAAAGTTAAAGGGTTTATTTAACACGTCAAAGTTAAAGGGTTTATTAAACACGTCTGTATAACACAATGTAAACTAATATAAATAGTTCAATTAATACAGACAGTCAAAGGATTAGAAAACATTTCCAACAATGTTACCTGAATAATATGATTTATTAATGGCTTATTTTTATTTAAGGGCTGTATGAGGCATAGATTTTAGTAATGTAATTACTATGTAAATTCAACATCCTATTCATAATTATGTCTGTTAATTATTATGTCCTTTTTAATTTTAGAATGTCAAAACGCAAGTACAAATTGTACTTAGAGCCTAAGAGCAGAGTTACATTTCCCTGTGCAAGACTGAAAAGAGGACATTTGGATGTAAGTCAGTTCATGAGAAATATTTTGTAATCCTGGGTATCAATATTATATAATTATTATATTGTATTCAAAGAATGTATGAATTCATTCTTACCTGAAGATGTTCCTTTAAAGGTGGCAGATGGTTCAGGAGATGCAGATGTTGAGGTGAGAGAGTAATTTTTTTTATTCATTTTTTTTTTATTAAAAGTACATAATTTCCCATTAGGCTACTACAATGAGTACAGTTTTTTTTACTCTGTGCTTGTGCCATCTCTTCGTGATCCTGTGCAGAACTTGTCTCCATCTGGCGATCTTCGTCTTCAGCTGGATCCAGATGACACGGCCAACATGGTGAGCTCTTTTACCAACCACACCTGCAGGCTTGTGGCATGTTGTTTTTTTAAATTGTTGCCACTCTGGGCACACTCAGCATTTGTGTTTGAAAATGCAAATGGTGGTCTGTTGAAACTAGTGCATGGAACAAAGTGTGTAGCTCTGCAGATTGTGAACAAATTCCTATTGCACAGAGCAATACCACTCTTTACCACAAGGTATGCAGTTAGTGAGCAAGTTAAGGAGTTCTGTTTGGAAATGACAAATGACCGAAGAGTAAAGAGTTTCACAAAATGTCAAGACACAACTGTTCTGGATAGTGGCAGAGTGACAGAGACTACTGATGCTGAAAAAAGAGCCTTCATTTCTGCACAGAAACATCCACCAGACGAAATGGTAGTGCACAGGAGAATGGTGCATAAAGGACTAGTTTATACCAGCAAAAGCTATAGCCTAAGTAAGAGACGCAAAGACTTTTTTGCAAAGATGAGTGATGGTGTTTATGGAGAAATCCAGAATATTGTATCCTTTCCTTCAGAAGGGGGTACAGAAATTGCTCTCCTTTTCAAAAAGCTTTATACAAATACCTTCTTTCCTTTATCACAAGGTTATGGGTTTGTCTCACATATCCGACTTGTAAGTGGAAGCCTTTTTTCGCCAGTGTGTCTGATTTCAGTAGACCGGTTAGAGCAGAAATGCATGGTTTTAAAAACGGGTGATCAGACGTACATTTGCGACTTTCCAAATGCATATGAGAGAGACTAGTCTTAATCATAGATGGTCATTCTGTTAGTTGTTGGTGATGATATAAGCCCTTTCTGTTTAATATGATTTCTTGCCTTGAGTGCGAAGGCATTTCCATGAATGGAACTGGTTAAGGTGTCATTAGACGGCCTAAATGTGAACTTGGGTCATGTGATACACTCTCAGAAAATAAAGTACATAATTGTACCTTTAGGGGTACAATGGCTTGTCACTGGGGCTGTACCCTCAAGGGTACAATATTGTATCCTTGTCATAGGGTACATATTTGTACCCTTGTGATTTGTACCTTAAGAGACCAGTCTTGTACCTGTGGTGACAATTTTGTACCTTTATTTAACAGTACAAAAATGGACCCTTCAAAAATGGCTTTGACAGGGTACAATTGTTGACTATAACAGGAAGTGGTTTTTATATGTGAGTCTGATACTGCTTCGACATTTCTGTTCGACTATTTTATATTTGAGTAGTTTGACTATTTATATGTGAGTCTGATACTGCTTCGACATTTCTGTTTGATTATCTTATATTTGAGTCTGATACTGCCTTGCTACTCCTGTTTTAATGATTCTTCTCAGCTTTGCTCTTTCTGTTGTGTGTTGCTATGTAGGTACTATTTATATACATTTATTTATTTATTTATTTATTTGTATCTGGTTGTTCAGCTAAAGCACTGTAAAGCACTTTGGTCTGCCGAGTGGCTGTTTTAAACGTGCTAAACAAATAAAGTGACCTTGACCAAGCCCTGAAAAAAACAGAAAAGAAAAAACAGACAGGGCTTATCATTACTATCAAACAGAGATTGGTGACCACTGGGCTAGTGAGTGGACCTAGGCCTATACATTTAGATTATTATGTGACAATACTGATCCCTAAGGTCTAAGGAACAGTGAACTTCCATGCTGAAACTATAATCACCATGTTTGACAGATGAGGTGGTCTTTCAAGGGTCATTATTTCTCCAACAAACTGGTTTATAAAGTTACTGCAATGTCATTTTTGATTAAACATCCTCCACAATACAGTGACACCGGATGCTTGTAGGAACATTGTTAATGCAATCTCTTATATTGGTGTACATTGCTTGTTAACTGACTGTTACAGACCATATTACCACAAAGGCTAGAAAATGTAAATGGTTAAAGAAACATGTATTCATCTCACACATCAAGTATTAAGGGCGATTAAAGGAGAACTTATTGAAAATTATAAGAATTTTATATAAGAATTAAAAATTCCCCGGAGTTCTCCTTTAAGCATTCTAATTTATTAATGTGAATACTGAATGCACTGTATATATTGTCAAGGTAGTAATGGTATCAAATAATTCCTATAAATGTGAATGTAACGTGCAAATATTCTGTTGCAATAATAAACTTATTTTGAACAGATGTTAATGTTCAAGAATCTTTATTTTATTTATTGTAATGAATTTGTATAAGAAAAATAGTGGTATGTGTTGGCCAAGTATTTATGTACTGCCCTTAAAGAACTTCTTGACATTGCTAGCCTAATTTCTATTTAACTGTCTTCTTTTTCAGTACTTTAAACAAGTAACTTAATAAATGGACTGTGTAAGTACTGGCTGCATAATGTGTACAAAATAATGAGCTAAAGTATATCACACAAGACCATGCTGGTAGACCAGCATCACCAACAAGACCATGCTGGTAGACCAGCATCATTAATGAGACCTTGCTGGTTCACCAGCATCACCAGCAAGACCATGCTGGACCAGCATCATTAATGAGACCTTGCTGGTTCACCAGCATCACCAACAAGACCATGCTGGTAGACCAGCATCATTAATGAGACCTTGCTGGTTCACCAGCATCACCAGCAAGGCCATGCTGGTAGACCAGCATCATTAATGAGAGCTTGCTGGTAGACCAGCATCACCAGCAAGGCCATGCTGGTAGACCAGCATCATTAATGAGACCTTGCTGGTAGACCAGCATCACCAGCAAGACCATGCTGGTAGACCAGCATCATTAATGAGACCTTGCTGGTAGACCAGCATCACCAGCAAGGCCATGCTGGTAGACCAGCAAGACCATGCTGGTAGACCAGCATCATTAATGAGACCTTGCTGGTAGACCAGCATCACCAGCAAGGCCATGCTGGTAGACCAGCAAGACCATGCTGGTAGACCAGCATCATTAATGAGACCTTGCTGGTAGACCAGCATCACCAGCAAGGCCATGCTGGTAGACCAGCATGGTCTTGCTGGTCCACCAGCATAAACCAGCATAAACCAGCATAAACCAGCATAGACCAGCATAGACCAGCATGGAAATTATGCTGGTCTATGCTGGTTTTTCCAGCACGACGTTCTGAATATAATTCATAATCCCACGTTTATAATGAACAACGCGTTATGGTTATGTTACAAACATGTACGCACAGAACAGAGCATAGACTGTGGAACAGAGGGGCGGGGTGATCGAAGCTCATTATCATTTAAAGGCACATGCACTGAAACGGCGTGCTGAAAACAGAGCTGTATTTGACCAGGTAAAATAAATGTTTTCTTACAATACTAATGAGATTAAAGTATATTACACATTTTTAATTTAGACCCTAAAGAATTATATTAGCTTCTACGAAAATGGCATTATATGACCCCTTTAAAGGGTCATGAAATCCCCCTCTTTCAGCTCAAGTCTAGCTCACAATCTTTTTGAAAAATGCACTTAAATGGGCGTGGACGGCTGTGAGAAGAAGTGAGGGAGTGGGTGTGTCTGGCCATGTCATAGAGAGCCTAAGTCCCGCCCCTCCGCTTCCGGCTCATGGGACCTTATTTCGGAAAAAATATACATGGTAGTCAATGGGGAGAGACAACTTATCTTTTTATTCCGTCTGAGCTGTGCCCTGAATTACACATATGATGTTTGTCAATTTAAAAGGTAATTATGAAAGTCAAGAAAGTCGCAGTTTGTCATAAAACAGGAGAGTGACAGTTAGTTTTATGAAAATCGCTCAATGAATTACATCTCTCGTCTCGCACCAAGCTCGTGTGTGTGCAGTCTGGTACAAAACACACAGGCATGATGGCGTAACGTTACGATTATAAAGTTAGACTATAGAAAACATGACAGACGTTAGCTTAGCTTCATTCATTGAGAGAAAAGGTATATATGCCGTCTCATGCGCGCCTTTTGGGTTTTGTAGTCTTTGTAATTACGTATTTTCACAGTCTTATACCTCGACAGTTTTACATCAAACTGCGACTTTCTTGACTTTAAAATGTATATTTTAAATTGACAAACATCATATGTGTAATTCAGGGCACAATTCAAACGGGATCAAAATAATATGTTGTCTCTCGCCATTGACTTTCATGTAATATTTTTCCGAATTAAGGTCCCATGGTGGTTAACCGGAAGGGGAGGGACTTGCTCTCTATTGCCAGTGGCCCCAAGGGGGTAATCCATCGACCGGAAGTTGAAGCCTCGCGGGAGCCGCCATCTTGTAGCAGAACTTCACTTGCGTTAGCATTCCCATTGACTCCCATTCATTTTCGCGTCACTTTGACAGCGAATAACTTTACATCTGAGGCGTTTAAAGACTCCATTTGTCCATTATTTATTTCTAAAGAAACACGACAATGTATAAAGGGCTCCATTACCTTCTATGTTACATTATGGCCCCGTAGAAACAGTTTTTGTAAAAATAGGCTAACGATTGCGTCATAACCACTCGACGCTCTGTCGCACAGTAGAGAAATTACCGTACAGACAGTAGGAGAAGCTCACAGGCAATCAATGCATTAACTTAATATGGCGTACTGGCGTTACATTTTAAAATAAATACTATACAAATGACTTACTCCTGCTCACTCACGCCAAAGAACTCTTTGCTCAAGCTCGCCGTCTCTGCAAGATCAACGTTGGCAGTTTTCACACACAGCTACTAGAATATTTTCATCTGTCAGACGGGGTGCTCACGTCATCAAGCTTAGTTTGAGTCGGTTTGAGTCTGCGCGTCAGGAGCGGAAGTGCTAAAAAATCGCTAAAAATGGGCTTCAACCAAGGGGGTAATCCATCGACCGGAAGTTGAAGCCTCGCGGGAGCCGCCATCTTGTAGCAGAACTTCACTTGCGTTAGCATTCCCATTGACTCCCATTCATTTTCGTGCTCACGTCATCAAGCTTAGTTTGAGTCGGTTTGAGTCATAGACAGTATAAGAAGTGGACAGAGCCATCTCATTGGAACTCAGTTGAGACAGTTGAAGCCCATTTTAGCGATTTTTTAGCACTTCCGTTCCTGACGCGCAGACTCAAACCGACTCAAACTAAGCTTGATGACGTGTGCACCCTGTCTGACAGATGTAAATATTCTAGTAGCTGTGCGTGAAAACTGCCAACGTTGATCTTGCAGAGACGGCGAGCTTGAGCAAAGAGTTCTTTGGCGTGAGTGAGCAGGAGTAAGTAATTTGTATAGTATTTATTTTAAAATGTAACGCCAGTACGCCATATTAAGTTAATGCATTGATTGCCTGTGAGCTTCTCCTACTGTCTGTACGGTAATTTCTCTACTGTGCGACAGAGCGTCGAGTGGTTATGACGCAATCGTTAGCCTATTTTTACAAAAACTGTTTCTACGGGGCCATAATGTAACATAGAAGGTAATGGAGCCCTTTATACATTGTCGTGTATCTTTAGAAATAAATAATGGACAAATGGAGTCTTTAAACGCCTCAGATGTAAAGTTATTCGCTGTCAAAGTGACGCCAAAATGAATGGGAGTCAATGGGAATGCTAACGCAAGTGAAGTTCTGCTACAAGATGGCGGCACGCGGCCGGCTTCAACTTCCGGTCGATGGATTACCCCCTTGGTTTGAGTCTGCGCGTCAGGAACGGAAGTGCTAAAAAATCGCTAAAAATGGGCTTCAACTGTTTCAACTGAGTTCCAATGAGATGACTCTGTCCACTTCTTATACTGTCTATGGCTTCAACTGTCTCAACTGAGTTCCAATGAGATGGCTCTGTCCACTTCTTATACTGTCTATGAGTAGCCCATGCATATCGACTGTCACTAAAAAGCAGTGGTAAAACGTGAGGAAATGCTAGATTTTTTTTTATAGCTGGCAGAGTTAAAGCCTAATGAAATACACTGACACTTTATTATTGTCCTTTCAAAAGTAACTGAATGCCCTGCTACATATAGGCCTATTAGACTACACAGTAATCGTAATTCTATTTAAAACATATTAATGTAGGCTACATGTATAATTATAATGTCATTATAAAATATATAGTTGTTTATATAGATACTATAAATGCATATATTTGAAAATAATACATTTTCCTTAATTTCCGCTTAGAAACGTTCTGTGCATAGCCTAGATCTACGCGCCCCCTGAACCCCCATAATAAAGATCGCTCTGTGGAGGTGGAGGACTTCTCATTTTAGACACACACACACACACACATACCTCTGAAGGGATAGAAAAGTCCTCGGGACTTGGTACCGCATCACTCGCAAGATGCAAACTAGTGGTGGGCGATACTGCAAAATTTGGTATCGATCCGATACCAAATACATATAGGGTCAGTATTGCCGATACCGATACCAATACGATACTTTTTACTTAAAAAAAAATAATACTTTTGTGTAGGGGAGAGCAGTATGTCATTATTTCTGAGGTGAATGAATGATCAATTCTTTAGGCAATATTTTTTTATTAATGTATTGAAGTGCACACAATTATTAGTTATTAGCAGGGGCGTTGCTAGACCCCTTTTACTGGGGCACGTGCCCCACTATAAATCTGCTGTGCCCCAGTAAATCTGAAGTTTGAGTTTAACAATTTATTTTATATTTCAGTGTATTTAAAAGAAATTATATTATAGGATATTTGCAACGCATTAATAAAAGAACCAACACTCGTAAAAGCAACACAGTTTAACCGAAAACAGAAGCTGACCCGCGCGACAGAAATCCTTGTCAGCGCGCGTCTGTGATTCCTAGCAACTGCAGCGCGCACACATCTGAACACACAGATGACGGTTCGCACGCTATTGAGGTAGGCTATGAAAACATGACGAAACAAAAGTTTGTAAATAATACAAATAATCAAATTTTTATTCATTGCTGGCTTCTGTAGATGGACATCAGAATTGTTTTCTACGAAGCAGGGAAGGAGAGATGCTGAGTTTGAGGGAGGTAAACGATTTACATAATCAGACATCAAGCCTCAGAAAAAAAAAACATATGAAAAACCTCTGCCAAGAAATGGAATTGCACTTTACTTTTTATACAGAAAAAACAGTGCACTAGTCTCGCATTAGCCTACTATGAATTAGAGAATGTGCAACGTACAATATGGCGGAATTACCATATTTGTTCCGATCAGACTGTAAAAGATGGACGACGCCCCTCTCTTCTCAAGTGAAGCCGCTAAAGTCTCAGAGTCTGCGCACTAAATAAAAGTATTTAAACACCCTGCTTTTTCACAAGTTAGAAATCATGGAGGGGTCTGAAATTGTCATCGTAGGTGCATGTCCACTGTGAGAGACATAATCTAAAAAAAAAAATCCAGAAATCACAATGTATGATTTTTTTACTATTTATTTGTAAGATACAGCTGCAAATAAGTATTTGAACACCTGAGAAAATCAATGTTAATATTTGGTACAGTAGCCTTTGTTTGCTATTACAGAGGTCAAACGTTTCCTGTAGTTTTTCACCAGGTTTGCACACACATTTTGGCCCACTCCTCCAAACAGATCTTCTCTAGATCAGTCAGGTTTCTGGGCTGTCGCTGAGAAACACGGAGTTTGAGCTCCCTCCAAAGATTCTCTATTGGGTTTAGGTCTGGAGACTGGCTAGGCCACGCCAGAACCTTGATATGCTTCTTACAGAGCCACTCCTTGGTTATCCTGGCTGTGTGCTTCGGGTCATTGTCATGTTGGAAGACCCAGACTCGACCCATCTTCAATGGTCTAACTGAGGGAAGGAGGTTGTTCCCCAAAATCTCGCAATACATGGCCCCGGTCATCCTCTCCTTAACACAGTGCAGTCGCCCTGTCCCATGTGCAGAAAAACACCCCCAAAGCATGATGCTACCACCCCCATGCTTCACAGTAGGGATGGTGTTTTTGGGATGGTACTCATCATTCTTCTTCCTCCAAACACGGTTAGTGGAATTATGACCAAAAAGTTCTATTTTGTTCTCATCTGACCACATGACTTTATCCCATGACTCCTCTGGATCATCCAAATGGTCATTGGCAAACTTAATGTCACGGGCCTTGACATGTGCTGGTTTAAGCAGGGGAACCTTCCGTGCCATGCATGATTTCAAACCATGACGTCTTAGTGTATTACCAACAGTAACCTTGGAAACGGTGGTCCCAGCTCTTTTCAGGTCATTGACCAGCTCCTCCCGTGTAGTTCTGTGCTGATTTCTCACCTGTCTTAGGATCATTGAGACCCCACGAGGTGAGATCTTGCATGGAGCCCCAGTCCGAGGGAGATTGACAGTCATGTTTAGCTTCTTCCATTTTCTAATGATTGCTCCAACAGTGGACCTTTTTTCACCAAGCTGCTTGGCAATTTCCTCGTAGGCCTTTCCAGCCTTGTAGAGGTGTACAATTTTGTCTCTAGTGTCTTTGGACAGCTCTTTGGTCTTGGCCATGTTAGTAGTTGGATTCTTACTGATTGTATGGGGTGGACAGGGGTCTTTATGCAGCTAACGACCTCAATCAGGTGCATCTAATTTAGGATAATCAATGGAGTGAAGGTGGACATTTTAAAGGCAGACTAACAGGTCTTTGAGGGTCAGAATTCTAGCTGATAGACAGGTGTTCAAATACTTATTTGCAGCTGTATCTTACAAATAAATAGTAAAAAAATCATACATTGTGATTTCTGGATTTTTTTTTTTAGATTATGTCTCTCACAGTGGACATGCACCTACGATGACAATTTCAGACCCCTCCATGATTTCTAAGTGGGAGAACTTGCAAAATAGCAGGGTGTTCAAATACTTATTTTCTTCACTGTATGAAGGTCCGAGAAATCAAAATTTTCTCGGGGGAGAATTCCCCCGAAGCCCCCTAACTTTCAGAACTAACAGCCTGGTGTTTTTAAAACAATCGCCCCAGCCTTCAGCACTGTATAGTATAGCACATAAAATAAACACATTGTTGAGTTCTGTAGCCTACTATGTTTCATTGTGTGTGATAACAATGAATCATTAATAACAATTGACCTATCGGTAAGCCCCGCCTTCCTTAGTTACTGTTGCTATCTCAGACAAAAAATGGGGGACCTGTGCCCCAGTAGAGCTTTATGTCTAGCAACGCCCCTGGTTATTAGGCACTGTAGAATGAATGCTTTACAGCCTTTTTTTAAAATAAATAAAAATAAAGAATAACAAAAATCTCTCCCTTTTTTCTGGTTTTAAAAGCAAGTGAAATAAAGTGCACACAATTATTACTGAAGAGCAAACAAAGAACAAATATACTATGGCCGAGAGCAGGGAATGTATTTATTTTGCACAGGCAAAATAAATACATTCCCTGCTCTCGGCCATCCTGATCTCTCATTCAATGTACCTGTGCAATTACATTCGCTGCTCCTCGGCGCGTTGTGACAGTGAGTCACGTGACGACACAACAACGAATCACAGCAGAGCAGCAGGAGGGGGAGGAGGAGCAAATGGATGTGAAAGCAGCGTTTGCTCAGAATTGTAGAAGACACGAGCAAAGTATAGTGAACGTAGAGGAGAGATATTTAAATTAAAATATCGATTCAATTACAATTGTATCGATCTGATACCAATACCAGTGTTGGCATCGATACTATCGATATTTAGAGCGATCCGCCCACCCCTACCGCAAACTTAATTGGTTGTCAACAATGCGAAGTCCACCATTCTCCAGTTCTCGAAGCTAATGTTTGCGGCACACACTATAGTTTAGATGTGTCCGTGGTTGATGGTAAACCAACCGCCCAGAGCCAGAGTCTAGCCCTGGAAGCATCGCGGGGAAACATATTCAACCCACTTGAACGTTTGCACATGGAAAACAAACACTTGTTGCGTCCCATGTTTGTCTCTCTTATCTACTTCGCGATATCACATTTTGACATGTCATGCAACTTGGAAAGATCCACGTGGTGTCATGAATAATTAAGAGACAGTCTTCTCATAGGATATGAAAACTCAGTCTCATTAATAATTATGAGACACTGAGTCATCAACGCACTCAGGCCCAGTCCCAAATCGCACACTTCATGAGCACTTCGGTCTTGCGGAAGAAAACTAAAATTTAACAATTTTAATCATACTATTAAATCTAACAGATGCTAACATTGTCTTTAATGGTGTTCAACACACATACCTCTGTTAAAATCACAGAAAATTTGGTTTGGGGTTTCATGACCTTTTAAGCTGAATTAAAGGGTTATGCATGAAATTGGAAAAATAAAAAATTGAAAAAAATATTATCAAAATGAAATAAAATAAGCTCTCTGGACGAAATAAAGGGCTTCGGGTCATTTTGACCCACGAGGGAAAGATGTGTTACAAAGTATATGAGGGAAGGATTTAATCCACCTACCTGTTGAAATCTCATTTGATGTTTTGATCTTAACAATGTGCTTAATATTTCATGGATCATTATCCTGTTAAAAGGAGAATTAAGAACACAAATTTCCTTTGCAAATGTATAACAGAATGAGTTTGCCTTATTTTGTGGGTTCGTTCTAATAGCTCCATGAACAGATGTTCAGTGAACAGATGTGATGTGATAGCCTACTAACGAAATAAAGAGGGTCTGTCTCGTATTTTTCCTTTCTTTGGACAAGTCATTTTCTGACTATATATATATATATATATATATATAGCTTTTATGGATAACTTTTATGGATAGTTCTGTCTTTACAGTGTGGGTGAAATGCAGTTTTGCTTGTCTGGAATAAGGTGGAAAAACTATGGAATTTTAGCTTGCATCAGAAATGTCCTCTTATTGGAATAACAGTTGACGAAGCTGAGAGATGCTGTGCAGTTCCTATGGGGAGGGGAATCGGGGGTCTTCGTCAGGATCGCGCGACGCAGCTGCGTGGTTGCGTCATATACCGCTGCATTGTGGGTGAAGAGATTTTAGCGGAGCCGCGCCATTTCCTGTGTGTTCCGAGTCTCCGACCTGAAATCGAGATTCTGTGCGTATTGACGGGTTTGAACCATTTTCCTTGTGGATAAGAAGAAGATAACTAGTTGTTATTAAAATGGGAAGAAAGAAGAAGAAGCAAATGAAGCCTTGGTGCTGGTATCCTTTTCCATGACCCGATGCGGCCTGTTCAGTGTTGTGTTGCTGCAGCGTGATCATGAATTCAAGCTCATGCTGTCAGTCTCACGCTGCAGTTAACTTACATTTATTGCTACATATTAAAAGAAAACCAGAAGCCTGTATGTTTAGTATTGGTGCGTTTTGTTGTCTTGATGCCGTTTTAGTTAGACTTTCATGTTTGTTAGGGTTAAGAGAGTATTTTAGACACGATAGCGGTCTCAACGTAACGTTAGCTAGGTGCTATCTGAACATTTTGCGCTGTAATGGTGATCTAGAACTGCAGTCGGATGCATTTCTAAAACATTAAAGTTTCATGTGAAGCATTTCACATCTTTCTTTTTATTTATAGCTTTTTCTCCTCCCCTGAGTGTGATCTTTAACCAGAATTCAAGGTATTGCAACAGAGATTTTGATGATGAAAAGATTCTCATTCAGCACCAGAAAGCCAAACATTTCAAATGTCATATTTGTCACAAGAAGCTGTACACAGGGCCTGGATTAGCCATACATTGCATGCAGGTATGGACCATTTGTAACTTATACGTTGATGTTTGTTAAGGGGTGTTGAATAAAATCTTTTTCTTTTTTTAAAGGTGCACAAAGAGACAATAGACGGAGTTCCTAATGCAATACCAGGAAGAACAGACATAGAACTGGAAATCTACGGCATGGAGGGTATTCCAGAAAAAGACATGCAAGATCGGAGAAGAGTACTTGAACAAAAGTCGCATGGTACAGTGCAATAGTGCTTAGGCAATCTAAGTGGTTTGTAAAATGTCAATAGAATGGTTTGTCACAGATATAACCTTGTTGTGTTGTCTGAGCAGAGAGTCAGAAGAAGAAACAGAATCCGGATGATTCTGATGAGGAGGATGATGATGACGATGATGAAGCCGGACCTTCCTCATTTCAGCAGCCTGCTGCTCAGCCTCAGGCTGCCTACATGCCTCCTATGACCCAGGCAGGCATCCATCATGGAGCTCATGCCCAAGGCATGCCACATGGTTATGTAGGTGTGTATGACAGATCTTTACAGAGTACAGCTCAAATAAAAGTGTGGCCTATTAATTCTTCATATCTTTTCCTAAAGGCATGCCACATATGTTGACTGGTGTCCCACCAATGATTCCTGGAATGCCACCAGTAATGCCAGGCATGCCGCCGGGGTAGGTCTCAATGTTAATTTATGTAAATTATAACCTTATTATTATGGTCCAGTGTGATTAATCTTTGGTTCTGTTATGAATAGCATGATGCCAATGGGAGGGATGATGCATCCGATGATGCCTGGCATGCCACCAGGTCAGTTTTGTAGACAGTCATTAAACTATTTAAATAGACTTGTTGATATAAATAAGTAATTATTTTTAGTGATGCACTAATAGGAAAACTTTAATTTCGGCTTTGCTAAAAAAACTGAAAAAATAAAAGGTTGCTAATTAAACTCTGTATACTGTTCAGGGTTTTGTTCTTGGGTAATTTAAACGAGTTATTGTAAAGTTTTTTGGCAACAGGCTGCCTCTATTTTGGCTGAGCAAATTTCACATATTACTACTAAAAATGTTGGTCACTGTAAAGTGCTTCCACCCAGCTAACAAACCTGTTATATAGCTTATCCATATTGTGCACATGAAACACTCAAAACGCTTCATCCGAGGAGCGTCTATTAAACGCTTTTAATAAAGGAAATAAGGAAAATACTTTTTTTGTTGGTTTGACCGAATATATTGTCACCAAAACTTTGTGCATCTGTAATCATATTCAAGCATAGACAAAAATGGGGGAAAACTGTCAAAAGGTTGTAGTAGTAAACAATTTTCTTGTTTATAGGAATGCCACCTCATGTTGCAAGGCCTGGCATGCCTCCTATGGCACCTGCAGCCCCGGTCACAGCTCCTGGAATGGCCAGCAGACCAGCTGTACCTGCCACACAGTCTGTTGCTTCTAAACCTCTCTTCCCCAGTGCTGTGCAGGTACTGAGAGTAGGACCAGACTGACTTGTTTGCTGGATTAGTACCATATTGTTCCGAATATAAAACAACCCCCCCCCCCCCCCCCCCTTTCTTGAGAAAATACAAAAATCTTAAATTTAAATATGAAAAAATATGCAATATGAAAATCATTTTCAAATAAAGTATTTAAAGCATGGTAAATACTGGTAAAATGTACCAACAACAATCACATTAAAGGTGGGGTGTGTGATTTGGAAAACGACCGGCAGATTTTGAAAATACACAACTCAAATGGTCCTACCTTCTTTTCTCCAACGTTGTCTCTGATTCGCACGAGGGGGATGGGGGAGGGGTGTATGGTACGACCGTTTGATTGACAAACTTACTGTCCAATGATTCTAGGTGGTCTTGGAAATTATTGGCTGGAGTTTTTCGAGTCCTGCCCGTTCCACAGATGATTAAATTGCTTAATTTTCATTTTAGTGCTTCTAACTCAGTGGCTGTAAGTGGGTTAGGAATAGGATTTCAAGTAATTTTGAAAAAAATGGACAAAAAAGAGAATCACATACCCCACCTTTAAGAAATTAACACTTTATGGCATAGCTACCATAAAAATAACCTGAAGTTCTCATTTAGTAGATTTCACTGTGACTGATTTCTCACCTTTTTTTATGTACAGTGACAGATGCTGGCATGTCAAAAAACACAGGTGTTTGATCTGCATTATCTGATCCAGGGGATATGAATGATTTTTCCTTAGCTTCCTCCCTGAAGTCGGAGGGCAAGCGCTAATCCATTACACCGTAATACAGTACGTAGCCGAAATAAGAAATGATGAGCCTCGCTGGTGGATAAGTTCAGCTCTTTGGCGATTTCTAGTGCCTTCAGCTTGATGACACTCTGGTTATGGGCATCCCCTCATTTATTTTTTCGGCTATGTACTGACACTTGTCTGTCAGTTTCTTCGAAGCGGCTGCTTTTAGGACCGCAGTAAGCTTTTTAAGACTGTCTGCCATCTTCTAACATTAAACTCTGACACTGTATTTCTTGGCAGCTTATTGAGAGTTGTTTGACTCCGCTGTTGCTAGTCTTTCTGTTGGGATGTCGTGAAGCATCGCAGATGCAGCGACGGTTGCCGTCCACTATGAGACACCATGCAAGATAAAATGATCTAACTCTTGCATCCCTATGCCCATTGTCATTTATGAATCATCACAAGTCACAACACCCTACATAAAATGGATAGTACCAAAACCAGGCTGATATCATGTAGTCTGAACCCGGCATAATAGTTAAGTACTTTTTTATTTATTTTTTGACATATATTGCCAGTAAAGGAGAACAGCTAAGTTCTTGTCGCTACAGAGACTATAACTCGCTATAAACGATATAAAGTCTTTTGAAATTTTTGCACAAACGCACATGGCTTTCTAGAGTTATTGCCAGCTTACTTTGTGAGGTTGAATCCTGAGTTGAGTTTAAGGAAAGGTGTTTTTTTTTTTTTTTAAATTTTTTTTTATACATACTGTTATCCTTTCTCTCTGTGCTTCAGATGGGGACTGGTGTTGCGAGCCCCAGCGCCACCACTGCAAGTGCAGAGACACAGTCTGCCTCCTCTAAGCCTCTGTTCCCTAGCTCTGCCCAAGTACGCACTAGTTTGTGTGCTTCTCTTTACTGCAGAACAGCATGCAGATCAGATCTTCTTTCTGTCATTAGTATATGCACACCTGCATATGAATCTGTGGTGTTGATATTTAGGCCAATATTATTTAGCTGCTTAGTGATTTGACTCGGTTCTTGATGCATGCATATGCTATTTGCGTTCAGCATGTTATATATACATGTTATATGTACTAGCTTTTTCTTTTATATATATTGTTTGTATGATATACGTTTGTTTTTTTTTTACTTGATTTTTTTTCTAGAATGATCCAAAAGAGCTCAAATTTAGCAGTGTGTGCTGTGATTTGGGCAACACATTTGCTTTTCCAAGCATGTTTTGAAAATGTCAGTTTTTCCTTTCAGGCGCAGCAGACTGTATCAGGACCATCAAACACCTCTGATTCTCCTAAAGTGACATTCCCAGCCTACACCCAGCCTTCCTCCACTCCTTCTGTTGCTGTCTCCCCCAGCACTGTGGCCAAACCCCCTGCCACAGTCACAAGTAAGCCAGCCACCCTCACCACCTTGAGTGCTACCAGTAAGTTGATGCACCCTGATGAGGATATTTCGCTGGTGAGTGCTCGAGTTTTGCTCTAACTACTTTTTTTGACAGTAAGTAATTGTGAATGCATTATCTGGTGTTAAAGGGAATATTGCAAAAGCACAAATTTACCAATTAAGTGATGTTGTGAGAATACATGCAGTCCAAAGTTTGTTCTTGTTACTGCAAGTGTCTGATTACATTGTTATTGTCTTGGCACCAATTCAGGAAGAGAGACGGGCTCAGCTGCCTAGGTACCAGAGGCTAATCCCTCGGTCTGGGCAGACTGCAGCGGCTGCTGCCTCGGCTCCCCCTAGTGGAGCAGTGGGAGGAATGATACCTCCTCAGCAGCCTGGAATGAGGCATCCCATACATGGTAAGATTGTGTCTGTATGTCATATCATTTCTGTGTTGAAATGATGAGTCACCGTCACAGGGTTTTTCCTGCATTAAAACCATTTTAGCTGCCGCCAAAATTAATCTTAGTCCCGCCAAAGATTTATTAGATAATTTGGTGTGCCGTTCGGTAGCAGTGGTACTCGCTGATAGCCATCTGTTTTAAAACGCTCCCATTGAGTGTTTGTGTTTGCGCTCTGTGATGGACAGAGTGGCCTCCTTATGGATAGAGTGTCCCAATGGTGCCCGTATACCAAGCTTGTCCCACCTGGGCCACCCGTAATGTCTCAAGGCAGCCAATACTGAAACAGCGCTGTCGTCCCAGTAGGTTTGGAGGTTAAGTCTTAAGTCAAAGGTTTCTATTTACAACATGTTTTTGCATCATTGAGCTCTGTAGCCAATCACAGACGTATCTGTTGCAAGCGTGAACACAATGGTCGGTCAGATGTGTTTAAGTTAGTGAGAATCCAAAATGGTGGAGTTTTTGTTCAACGTGAGTTCTGCACAATCGTGAATCCTTTCATTATAACTAGGGCTGGGTATTGGCAAGGGCCTCCGATACGATACGTATCACGATACATGGGTCACGATACGATATATCACGATACGATACATATTGCGATATTGCAATTTAAAAAAAAAAATTGTTAAACTCCTACGACCTGGTGTCCACATACGTGGACATCACATTTTTGGTTGTGTGGAGCATAATACTTCATTCTGTGTAACTGGAACATGTTTTTCACAAACGCGGACACTTACACTGCCATCTGGTGGCGTCAGGAGAAAAAAAAACTTGATATGCATTATAGCAGGGGTCGGCAACAGGCAATATTTTCTGGCCCGCCGGATTATTTTGGAAGTCCGTTTTTTTTATTTTTTTTTATTTTTTTTATCAGCCTATTTTTATTTTACAATAACGGTTTACAAATGCCCCGTGTATCATTCGTTCAATCGTTTTGGTATTGATCAGTTTAAAATGATTTCATTGATATATGCCTACTAAGGTGTTAAATTAAAAATAAAAATAAAAATGTGTCTAATTCAGTACTATAGGCTATAGGCTAATTAATTTGTTCTTTTTTTGATCTGAGCACACAATCAGAAAATTCGTCGTTATTCGTTTTTTCATTTTATAGTTCAGGAAATATATAATGGAAAAGCAAGTAGTTTTTCATTATTTTATTTTTGGTTTTAATTTGAAAAAATGATTGAACGAATGATACACGGACCCATCATATTCCACGATTATATATGCCAGAAAAACACCAGAACAACCATTTTTGTAGCAATTTTTAATGTCGTCTTTCGAATCTGAAATAAAGACAATGTTGCTTGACAAAAGATTGGATAGTCCACATTGTGTGTTTTAGCAAGACGGGATGTGTTGTAAGATGCCGCAATATTTCGGGAAACGTGTGTCAGACATGATTTTGACCTCTTCATTAAGTTTTGTTTTGTAGAAAGCCTGTCTAAAATGTGAATTTCGTTTTGTATCAATTGTATCTTAATTTTAATCAAGGTTTCAACAACAAATTCCCTGGATTTAATGAATAAGAAGCAAATAGCAGACAAAATAACAGGACATGGAGGCGCCGGCGCGATTGCTTGTGAACTAGAGCTCGTCTCATAAATAAACCGAAACTCGGCGTTTAAGCTCCCTCACAGACACCAGAAATATATATATATAGAAAGCTTGTTTATTAATAAACAATAAAAATGTGTCCTACATTTTGTAGCATTCATAATCATTACTTTTGCCGGTTCCTTGTGACAGCTTTTGCGTTAGGCTATTGCCAGCGTCACCCTCTCGTTACGCGTCACCACCGAATCAACACCGCAAACATGGGGATTTTTTAGACAATAATCACACAACCTATTCGAAAATCTATAATTAAATAAACTAATCGAATATTCGTCAGTGTAAAACCCGGACTCCGCCACACATAGGCCTATGTGGCTTTTTGTTAATGACTGTTTTACTACAGGATTTAACACAGAGTAACAGCTCAGTAAGTTACCAGTTACAAAATACACTGTACCAGTCTGTCACAGCAGGCAATTCGCATTTTTCATCAATTCATTTCTTAAATTATCCGTTGAATATGCTCTGGCCCGCCATCTAGTGGGAACATTTTTTTTTGGCCCGATGCCAAACTTACTTGCCGACCCCTGCATTATAGGGTTGTATGAATAAAATGGCATGCACATTTGACAAACTTTTGTAACAGTAAAGATTTACTATGCTGCCAAATTTGATGTCCACATTTGTGGACAATGGGACTTAGCTTTGTTGAAACTGTATAAGAATGTTAGCAAAAAAATAAAAATTTGTAGCTTTGTGACGCACACTGGCTCACACACACACACACTCTTGCTCACTCGCAATCGCGCACAGACACTTACTCACTCGCGTGCATACAGACAGACACACACACTCTCTCTTGCTCACTCACTCACGCGCGCACACACACACTCTTGCTCACTCGCAATCGCGCATACACACTTGCTCACTTACTCGCGCGCACAGACAGACACACACACACACACACACTCTCTTGCTCACTCGTGATCGCGCACACACAAACACACACACACTCTTGCTCACTCGCAATCGCACACACACACACACGCTCACTCACGCGCGCACACACACACACACACACACACACACACACACACACACACACACACACACACACACACACACACACACACACTCTCTCTCTTGTTCACTTGCTCTGAAAGCTGCAGGCGTTTGTAAATTTTTCCGCCATTTTCTCACTCCCGGTAACATTAACTTTTGAGACATTGGCCGTATATGAGAGACAAGACAACTGGACGCGTCACGGAGACCGGTGTCTGTGCGCGAGAGAGACCAAGTGTGTCCGAGCATTAGTATGCGTGCGCTCTTTTACACACTCGGATTATTATTTTTTTTATATATCGATACTCGAGGTTGAAATATCGATACACTATTGTGGAAAAAAATATTGCGATAGTTAGCTGTATCTATTTTTGCACAGCCCTAATTATAACCAACAAAGCATAAACACGATGTCAATAATAGATTAATTGCACAGCTTAGACAGCTTCATTGATGATAACGGGAGTTTTCGCAAAAGTGCAGCTTTGTGTACCTTGTTGTAATTTACAGCATCAGTGATCTTCGCTCGCTTTCTGTATATAGTATCTTTTTAAGTTTCTGGATTGACAACTGTATTAATGCACAGTTGAATCCGATTGACAATGATAACCATAGCAATAGACAGAACAAAACAATCTGATGCTGTATGTCAAATGATCTGTGCATAGTCTTGTGCCACTTTTTCTGTGTAATGATACTCAGTTCATTTTATTAAAAACTTTTTAAATCAATGTTTATCAGAATGGTTGCCAAGCAACAAACAAATGCAGTGGTGCTGTGTGATAGTGATTTAATGATGTTACAGGTGTATCTTTAAAGAGTTTTTTACAGATTCAAACAGCCAATCATAATCAAGGACAGTGATTATCTGTTTATTATTATAATCATACTTTAATTCCGCAATCATGTTGACATTAAAATAAGTGATTATTTGATGAATAGCTCAATTCATTATGTTGGTCTCATCCTTCAAAATGAGATGTATGTTTAATATTAGCAGGGAGTCTTGTTTAATTTATGTAAATGTAAAATTTACTCTAGGGCTACACAATATTGGAAAAAAACGAACTTTGTTTAACTCTGTTAAAGCTTGTTGTTTAACACTTGTGGTGACACGAACAGCTGTAGGTATATTAGGCTGCTGTCATTTCAAGATAAATTCACGGATCCAATATAATGATACGCATCAGTTTTCTTTGTCAGGTGTTTACAAACTGACTGTTTACGAGGATACTCGCCGAGACGGTCATTTCACGAGTTCCAGTCTTCTTGGACTTGTTGTTTAAACTTACCAGGCTTAAAAGCACACACAAATAATACACTTTCACTATAGTTTAATCACAATGTGTTTTTTGCTTTCAGGTCAGTATGGTGGTCCTCCACAAGGCATGCCTAGTTATCTGACTGGTGGCATGCCTCCTTATGGACAGAGTGCCCCAATGGTGCCCCCATACCAAGCTGGCCCACCTGGGCCACCCATGGGCATAAGGCCACCCGTAATGTCTCCAGGCAGCCGATACTGAAACAGCGCTGTCGTCCCACTAGGTTTGGAGGTTAAACCTTTTCTCATCTTGTGCTTTTAATGTAGCCAAACCAATGAGCTCTAAACCCACTGCTGAAGAAAAACTGGACATTTAAGATATGTAAAATCACACAAAAGTATTGGATTCAGCCCTTAAATAAAGACTAAGAAGATAACAGCAGTATCAATGTTACAGTTGATACATGTATTGCTTTTCTTCCTATTGTGTTTCATTCAGGTTGTACAAGTACAGTATATTAGACAAAGGTTCATAATATATTGAAGCCGCTGGCCTAACAGTATCTCCATGCACAAGGCAAGTTCCCAGTAAGATTTCTGCTTTTATTTTAGTGAAGCCCTCACAGCACCATACTGTGCTGTTGGACTTTATGTCCCCAACATCAGATTGGTGAGGGCTTCAGATCACTGTTGTCATGGTGTTTTTTCTTTTAACTGTTTGCATTAATTTGTTCAGGGTTTAAATAGCACAAGGGTAAATGCGTCTCTGTAATTTTTATTTTTTTGTTTAATTTTTTTAATTTTTTGCTATGTTCATTGTAATAAAACATGCTTAATTTTGATTATTATTTTTTCTTCTTGATTTTTTTTTTTTTTTTTTGTGTGTGAGTGTTTCCTGAACAATGGAGTCTTCAGGCAGGTTGGTTTTCTTGATAAAGCCATAATGACGTTACAGATACACTCACTCTGTCAATAACTAATTTGTTCTGGAATGTTCATATAGGCATTTAGTCTTAACACACCATTAAAAGAGTCATTTATAGTAAAGAATAAAGCTGTAATCACTCCTTAATATTTTTAACTGTCAATTGACACATTTTTCACTTAACCTAGTTGCATGAATGAGCTTTCCAGAAGTTGGATTTGAATTGCACCACACATTTGTCTGAAATTACATGCTTCATGTGATATTTCTCACTTACCAGTATTAAATTGGTACAATGGCTTGGAAGCATTTCCTGGTCTGCAGGTAAGACCCGCGGTGTGAATTATATTGCAAAGAATCCAATTTACTGCATGTTTTTGTATTTCACCCATGGGATTTAATCTCATGTAATGGATTCCTCACAAGAAGAATGTTAAGTCTGTTTTATCATTTGGGGAAAGCAGGAAAAATTGACTGAAGATATTTACCAGTTAAGTGTTTGTCGGACAGTCACACAATTTAAATTTATCTCTTTTAGGGTAGCCAACCATGCTCCTGGAGATCTACCGTCTTGCAAAGTCAATCAAACACTTGAACCACATGTTATAACCATGTTGTTTAAGGATTACTTGAAAATTCCAGGTGTGATGGAGCAATGCTGGAACTGAACTGCAGGAATGTAGCTCTCCAGGAGTGGGGGTGGCTACCCCTGCTTTAAATTTACTTGATTTTACACCATAGGTTTTCATCTTTACTTCACAATTTGGTATTACTTGGAATGCCAAGTAGTATTGTTATGATTGTTGCTCCTGACTTAAAGTAGAAAGGTAGGGTTTTTTTATGGACTGATGTTGTGAAATAAACAACTGTATTCTAGTTTGAGTTTGTTTCATTGCTTGGATTTTTAACCCTTTCATGCATGAAATATGATAACCTCAGTCAGGATTTTTTTCCTGTGTTTTTTTTTATTGCTCTTAGGGCATGAAAAACAAGATTTTTTTTTTTTTTTTTAAAGCTTTTCAGATGTCCACTTGAGTGGAGCATGCATTTATGGTTTAAACTGAAGAGATACTGTATTAAACAATACAATAATCAAACAGATAAAATGTGTATTTAACAAACTAATCAATACAATTATATAAAATCATGTGAAAACTATAAAATATATCCAAAAAGTTTAAATATTGCAATATGGAAATATTGCAAAGGCAATTGAACTTCATACAAGTTGCACTTTGTGTATCTTTGATATCAGAACATGAGGATGTGATTCCATCAGAGATCTCTACAGCTTGTCAAGGTTAATGTATTACAAAGTAATTTAAATTAATGTATTACAAGTAACACGTATTACCTAATCAGATGACTCTTTGATCTTACAAGTAATGTGCATTACGTAATCAGATTACTTTTTGTTACGAGTAAAGAAACGCATTACAAGTAACATGCATTACGTAATCAGATTACTTTTTGATGTTATGAGTAAAGAAACGCATTACAATAACGTGCATTACGAAATCAGATTACTTTTAGATCTAACAAGTAAAGTAATGCATTACAAGTAACATGCATTACGTAAACAGATTACTTTTTGATGTTACAAGTAAATAAAATGCATTACAAGCAACATTCATTACGTAAAAAGATAACTTTTTGATCTAACAAGTATTATGTAATTACTTTTTTGATGAAATGAGTATAGTCACATAAATTATGTAATCACATAACTTTTTTTGATGTCAATGAAAATTACATTATAATAATAAAAATAATTTACAGTCAAAAAAAGTCACTGCAGATTAAATATTTTCAAAAACAATATTCACTATAAGTATGAATTGTAGCTGAAATATAGCCATTGATGCATGAGGTCCACTAGTGGACAGATGATTAATCAGATTTTTCTCCCAGTCTAAAATTATAAATGTGGAAAATGTTATGACTCATTCAATTGATATGACTCATTAGATATTGCTTGATGCTGCATATATTTTTTTTTTTACCTGCAAGAGTCTCATAGGATAGAAGGAATGGGTGGATATTCCGGAGCAACTTGGTATGTCTGACTGATCATTGCCATCTTGGTTTGGAGGGGAAAAAAATCGAGAAACAGCAGCTTGCAACTTGGTTGCAATGTATAGGATGATGCACCAGGGTCCACTGTAGAGATTGATGTGCAACTTTGCCATCCAAACCCTTGCAAATTTCAAGAAAAAGCTTTTTTAATAGCTGTCCACTGTAGTGACCTCTATGCGTGAACATACAGTACCAGTCAAAATGGTTTTAAAGTTATTTTCCACACATGACAACTTTGCCCACTCATGTCATGCTATTTGGTGCTAATTGAGGTGTTTTTCCAACAGTTTTGAATAAGATTCAATATACGATTGAGATGGTTTGGCCACAGTATTAAAACCATATTTTGGCAAAATTTCTCATACTGTACACATTTAATATACTTAATTTCATTCAACAAACCTTTTTTTTTTTTATGTAGTAAGTACAATTTTTCCACCAATTAGTTACAGTTGGTTTCTGTGTCATAGTAACCAGACATGGCTTTAGCAAACTAACATGTAAATTAAATTGCTGGTTAGTATGACAATAAGAATTTAAGTTGACTCAACAAAACATTTTGTCTAACTTCTTTCGTTTATACCGTATCGACCTAAACTGATTGTGCTAATTTGTGTGGAAACGTTTTGTTTACATTTAATTTAGCAGATGCTTTTATTCAAAGCGACTTACAAATAAGCAGAACAAAAGAAGCAATTAAACCGGCAACAAAGTGGTCACAGTTGATCTTGCAGTACATGGCCATTTTTAAATATATATATATAGATATGTATATACAGAATAGAATGTAAGTGTTAGTATTAATGGGTCAAGTGTTGACGAAAAAGATGCGTCTTCAACCTGAGTTTGGCAGATAATTCCTCCAGCATGGAACAGTCACGGACAGGTAAAGGTCTGTGAAAGTGATTTTGTGCACCACAAGGTGGCGTTCACTTGCAGAACGCAGGCGGCACTTTGCTTTGAGTTTAGGTATGGGGTGCTGAGCCAGTGGTTGTTCATTTGTGCCTTGAATTTGATGCAAGCGGCAATTGGCAACCAGTGCTAATTGATGAATAGAGGTGTGATGTGTGCTCTCTTCAGCTTGTTAATAACACTCTTGCTGCAGCATTCTGGATCAGTTGGAGAGGTTTGACAGTACCAGAAGGCCTGCCAAGAGAGCTTTACAATAGTCAAG
This sequence comes from Semotilus atromaculatus, assembly GCA_031834385.1. NCBI lineage: Eukaryota > Metazoa > Chordata > Actinopteri > Cypriniformes > Leuciscidae > Semotilus > Semotilus atromaculatus. The sequence goes on from JAULUF010000007.1 coordinate 21,331,229, forward strand.
TCTGGCTAGAACAAGAGCTTGGACAAGGAGTTGTGTAGCTTGCTTCGATAGGAAGGGCCTGATGTTGTACATGGCAAATCTGCAGGATCAGGTTTAAAGACTGAATTAAATTAATTGAACAAACAAATTTATTGGGTGCAGAATCATGGATCAGTATAGAATGAACAAATAAGGCAATGCGTCGGTATGTAGCATTTGATTGGAGCAAACTCCTGTCGCTGTTGCCAGATGTCTATTGTGTTTTATTCCTTTTTTGCTTGGCGAATAACAATACATTTAGTCTAAATTATATACAGTATTTTGCTGACTTTGGAAAGGATAGGTCTAAATATTAATTCTGTGGATCCAGCAGGATATTTATACATAAGATGACAATCTTTTTTAGACTACTTGCTTTCCTGCCCTCTAAGATGTGTAGCGTGTACATGTGTCCAGATGTACCCTGAATCCAGAGTTCCTGTTCCCGTTTTCACAACCAAATCTGTTTCGGTTTAGTCCTGTTTCTGTCTTCTCTGTACAACTCTGTATAACTGTTGGTTCTGTGGTGTGAATAGGCTCTGAAAAAAAGTTATTGGCATTGAAAAAGTAAAAGGTCAGATTTATTTAAACAACGACAGATTAATTTGGTTGTTGTTGTATCCAGGGAAAAGAAAGTCTGCATATCTCTTCAATCTTTTTAGATTGCAATGAAAAAGTCAATTTAATTTGTGTAATTTTGATTTACCACTCATGATCGACTGAGATTTATTTGTACTTTCATATTTATGGTTCCATGTAAATATTATTATCAAACATATTACACTCTTGAGTTATTTAACTAAGTGAAAATGACTGTATGCAAAAAATTTACGGTTTCACAATGATTAACTGAAGTTGACAAACCACCTAATGCTGGTTTCCTTTTTCTCTTGATCTTTAAAGGCCTCCAAACCCTACACCCCATTCAAGGTGGAGTCAAAACACTATGCTCCTCATGTTCATCTGAGATTATTTATTTGTTACACTCAGACGGTTTTGGCTTTCTTACCAAAGTCACTGTTTTCTCATTTAATTTCCTCTTCTATAATGTTAGGTTTGAAATATGCTCGTGTTGTTCTCTTGTTTCTTATCACCCCCTCTGCAAATGGTAAGTTAAAAAAAAAACTTTTTTGTTATATTGTTCTTTTTTTTTAAGATAATTTGAAGACTGACTAGTATTCTGTTACATAAAATGGTCAGGAGTGAAACTAATGTTTATTTAAAGTTTAACAAAAGTGTACTCATAAGACTTGTTGGATTTTATTTTAGCAGTCTAAAGCAGTTCTTTTTAGTGTGTGTAACTTTCATTATTTTTTCAATACATGTGATTCATCTATAAAAATGTAACTAACTTGTAGCCATTTCACCTCAGCACATGGAGGTATTGTTTATATCCACAGAGTAAGAAATGCATCCATTGACATTTCCTGTGAATCATCCAATAAGGAGGGCAAACCATTCGCCTTTTCACTGAAACGCATGTTGCTGCAGTCCAGACAAGTACTGTATCTTTCTAAAGGATTTTTACCAACTATCAATAAATCTGTGGACAAGGATCGCATCACAGTACGTGATGAGTTGGACAACCACACAGTTCATCTGACAATCTCAAACCTGCAGGGTCAGGACATAGACGTGTACCACTGTGAATTCTACTATGGCAGTCTTCCAGAAGATAAGAATATCCCTGGCAAGATGGAGTTCTTCATCTATGTTGAAGACTTCTGTAGGTGACCTTTATTTATTTTACTTTAAATGTGTTTACATAAAACAGTCTAGATTCAGCTCTATGGTGATGTCCCGTCCAAACAGTGGATAGCCGAAATAGGTTAATCTTGCCATCACCCTAACAAACCGAAATCATACAGATGCGCTTCATTTTCAACAGTAAATAGTTAACTCAGTGCATTATTTTCATGCAGTGTGGTGTGTTATTTTTGGATACAAATGTAGGATAATCAATCAATAACCCTCAACTGGAACAGATTGATTACTGTTATTTTTCAGTGCATTAGCTTGTAGTATCCGAATCTTTCAGTCAACATGTTAGTCATATTAAACTGGAATGAAACATTTTCAAATCCATCAAATCTACAATTAGATCTATGTTAGATTACTTACAATTTACTACCCCCGTTTATGTATCAACGTAGACTACTGTGAGTGAAACTAGACAATCTGATGCAGTCAAGCAGTGAAAGTCTCAAATTACTCATAAGGTCAAGCAGAAACCACAAAAGTATTTGTTCTTTTTTGTGTACTGTTCTTTTTTATTTGCAGATGAATTTTACAGAACATAAAATTGAAAATTTAAATAAAATAAACGTATCTATTGCATTTACTGAAAAAGAGATAAGCATAATTATTTTGTCTCCTCCTTGTATACTAATGGGATACAAATGGCTACAATAATTCAATAATAGTTTAGTATGAACTAAAGTTTAGTAATAGCCATAATAAAGACTATTAAATAACCCACTTTACATGTGTTCAGCCTATTTCTTATTGATTGATTTATAAGTCAGATATCTGTGCAAAAATAAAAAATATATATTATGTATATTCATTGATGGCCGATCACAAACTCAGCAGCATATATTAAATAAAATTAAAATAACCATGAGAGCTGTGGAAATACAAAGGATTATACACAGTAGTATTACAGCATGTTCCTTTATTGTGACTGTGTTTGTTGTGACTGTGTTACAGCTCGTGTGCAATTGCCATTGTGTAATTGTTTAAGTTACCTGTCATTGCTGTATGTGATCTCTGGAGCTGCATGTCTCCTGGGGGTTCTGGCTTTCACTCTCGCTATAGCTTACTGTGTAAGTATTAAGTTTCAAGTTTTTTTATTTTTTTATTCAATGGATAGGGTAAGCTGTGCCACCCTGTTTAGGTTGTTTTTTAGGCATTAAAAAGACATTAAATAGAAATACTCCTAATTATGGTCAAGATGTCTGCTATTCACTGAAAATAGAAGAAAGTGCATATAACAATAGGTCCATAGAGCTTTTTTCCTCCTCCTTAAAAAAGTGGTCCCTATATTATGGACCCCATCATGGGGAATATGTCAATTTATTTATATAATGATTATAATAAAATGATAATATGAGAAAGAACACATTTGAACGTTTCATTGCAACTTTATTTTCCAATATAATGTTTAATTGTTATATTGGTTCAACAAAATAAAAAATTAAATAAAGAAAATCATGAAACTGTTGACTGCGATTTGCCAGGAAATCTGCGGGTTTAAAGGTGGTGTCTTTCTGACCATATATGGTTTACTCCCCACTATATATTCAGTTTCAGTTAAACCCTCCCTTCTACCGATTTCCTCTCACATACAGTGTAAAAGGCCCAACCATAGAAAGCCACAAGCTGTAGTTCCTGTTTACGAGGAGATGACTGGGGTGCGTCCAGCCAAAAGAAAAGCCACAAGCTGTCAGACTGATATTGCAAAACTGGAAGAAGCAAACAGCTCTGTGGCCACTTTGTTCAGCAAGGAAAACCTCTATGTTAATTGATTCAATGAAATGTAGTTGTATAAGTCACTCTACTAGAGTGTTGATGTTCATGATGATGCTTTAGCTGACCCACAAGACTTTACTGAATCATCAGCTTTAAAAGGTGTTTAATAGCATAAAATTGGTCTTTTCATCTTTCATCTATACCTCTTTGTTAGGTACTTTTAAGACATGTAATTTTATTGCTACAAAAAACTGAATCTCAGCTTGTATCCTTAAATAAGATAAGATCTGAATAAAAATCTTAAAGCTTGTATCCTTCCGTATACAGAAATAAATTGCTTTTTTTAAAAGTACAAAATGTATATATTATATGATAAAAGACAGATAAAGTATTTTGTATTTCCCACTGTCTGCACAGTCTCCATGTAAAAAATGTTGCGATATCACAAAATACTGTTGCAGGACCTGTTTATTGAAAGGTTGGAAAATGAAGATAAGACTTTCACATAATTTTTCAGACATTATGTAAAACATTTAAGCATGCAAATAAAGTTTAGATGAAGTGTTTCCACAGTTTCACAGACAGGCTTCCGGTCTGATCTGCCATTTGATGGTTTTGGTTAAAAAACAGTGGACCACAGCGTGCTAAAAGTCTATTTGACAGTTTGAGATAAAAGTGAGAGCAAAGTGTGGCATTTGTTTGATTTAAATATGAATGCTATATGTTTTATTCACATGGCAACAAATAAATATCATCTCTCATGTACATATTTACAATTTGCTTGTATCATGTTTAAAGAAAACCTTTATAGTTTTCTGTCACAAATAGAGTCTCAAGACGTGGGAATGTGCATTTGACAATAAATAGAAATATAACAGCTATATTGCGTCATGCATTCTTTCTTAAAAACGAAATATTCATGTTTCGATTGATTCTTCTGCAAATGGGAGATAGCTAGGGCAGACTGGAAGAGAGGGATGTAAGTTTTAGGGTCTGCTCATCGAGATCTGAGGAGGGCTCTGTACATGGCAAAGCCTAGAACAGCACAAACAGTGGCTCCAACACTCGCTCGGAGCCAAAATGTAGAGCTCTTCAGGTCAGCATGGGTAATATGCCTAAAAAAATAGCAAATAGAAATGAAGAAAAAAAGGTTCAATTAATGCTTGCATTTAGAACTATACTAATTATAGAGTTACGTGGCTGCAACTTAAGATAATTATAAATAAAACATTTAGTAACATTCTGTTGGAAATAAATGAAACAAGTTCAGTGAACAATGATGCCCGAAAAGTGACAAACCAAAGAATTCAAATAAATAGATATGATATACAAACAGTGTTATTGAAAGGAAAGGAGGAAAAGCGTGACACTAAAATGTTACAAAACTCAGTCAAAGATAAAGAAAGATGACAATTTCAAAGTCAAGAAATGGCAATGATAGATGAAGAACACGAAAAACTTTAGGAAGAGCAAATAGCGACGAAAAGGGTAATAGCTGAAATCACTGTGTTGCAACTTAAAACTTAAAAATGAGACACTGAATTGCTGCATGTCACAAGTTGCAAGTCAGGTGAGGATGACAAGAAATTGAATTTAAGAAGCCTGTAGATTGTGCAGGAAAGTGTTCAATTCACTCAAGCAACCCAAAATCCACACCTGTGACCCCTTCGCCATGACTATCTCAAGACCAGCCATATGTGGTTTATGCGAAGGGTATATCCCTACTACTTGCATGGTTTGTTTTTTAATATAATTCATTATAATCATTAGGTCTAATTACACACCCACCCACACACACACAAAATGAATATTTTCATTAATACTGCAAATCTTCAAATAACATTTGTGTTTGTATGCAGACATTAATGTTTGTATAAAGCATAAGGAGGTGGCCTTCCCCAGCGTGTATCCCCAGATTCTTGGTTCCAACAAAGGATTTTTTCTCATCCATTTAAATATCTTAGGGAGTTTTTTCCTTGTCATTTTGCTTGTTCATTGGGGGAATTTGTGAGACACTATTCTTAGTAAATCTCCTTTGGAACTATACTTTCTGAAACCTGCTACACAAATAAGCAGGACTGAATTGAAAAAGTATCCAAAAATGCTTGGTAACCCATCCAAAAATCTATAGCCCAATTCTGAAAAGTCTGACAACTCTTGACAGTCCACAGAAGATCATAACTGCAGCAGCTCTGTTGCCTAGGGCCTCTCCACAATGCATTTTCATATAATCTATATAGTGTTATGACTATATGGTATATTCAAAAGTTGAAGATGAATGAAAGAAAATTTATGTGAATCAGCATGAGAGTAATGAATAAAGATAAATGCAGAAGAGATAAGTAAAAAACAAAGAGGAAAAGCAATTAAGCAAGATAAAAGCATCCTGAGAACCTGCTAAAGACGACAGTGTAGAGTTTGGTCCGAACCGTCTGCACAAGCTCAGAGTTGAGGAAGTTCTGACACAGACAGAAAGTGCACCTGTTACAGGTACACATGCAGCGTAGACGCGCATGGCTGCCAACACACAGAAAAAGATACAAGCACATGACAGAAATGAGCCATTTCTAAGAACCAAGAAAGTGTACTTTTGAGTACAAAGATAAAGGGAAAGTGTAAGGATTAAAAGCACATTGTCAATTTGAGTGTTTCTTTAGTATTTTTCAAACTACTAACAAGTATAACATTCTCTGTTGTTTTCTCTTTTGTTGTCTTACACATGAAGGAAAAATTATATCACATGCTTGGGACTTCACAAAATGACTCGCTTCTGAGTAAACCACCTGACACATGTACTAGTTTATTGTTATCTGCATTTGGAAAAAAAAAAACCCTGAGAGATAAACAAGAGCGGAAAATTAACTCTTTCACTGCCAGCGTTTAAAAAAAAAAGTTGCCAGCATTTTTGATAATTTTCACAAAAGTTTAATGGCCCCCAAAAATATCTTGTATGAATATCTGATCATGCAATGTCTCAAAAGAATTCTTTTTTTTTTTTTTAGCTTTTAATGGATTATTTTTTTAATCAACACTTAAGTGTGGGTAAGTCTAATAAAAACAGCAACATTTTGAGCAAAAAGCTGAGAAAATCGTGTTTTTGTCAAAGGCTACATCTAGATCGGATTCAGAACGATGATCAAAACATACATGGAGTAGATCAAGTCCATCAACAACCCCAAATACTTGCACAGTCCTATAACTCTTTCTGGGTCGACATTTCATTCAGTAACATTTGATTTATATGGTGTTTAATGTTGATGATTGCATTATATTATGCATCCGCTTACATATGTGACCCTGGACCACAAAACCACATGGGTAATTTTTTTGAAATTGAGAGTTATACATCATCTGAAAGCTGAACAATGAAGCTTTCCATTGATGTATGGTTTGTTAGGATAAGACAATACTTGGCCGAGATACAACTATTTGAAAATCTAGAATCTGAGGGTGCAAAAAAAGTCTAAACATCTGTCCATTTATGTTCGCGATTGTGCTGCATTCAATCACAAAAATAAAAGTTTTATATATTTACGGTAGGAAATTTACAACATATCTTCATGGAACATGATCTTGACTTAATATCCAAATGATTTTTGGTTTAAAATAAAAAGTGATAATTTTGACCGATATAATGTATTGTTGGCTATTGCCACAAACATACCCATGCGACTTGTGACTGGTTTTGTGATCCAGGGTCACATATGATATTGCTTGTTTCTGCTTCTTTTTCACATGTCTTTTGATCTTTGGATGATGTCTAATAGCACCCCCCACCATATAACAGTAAAAACACGGAAAGCCGTTGTCTCATAAATTACAGAAATTTCCATCAATGGCGGGGAAAGAGTTAACAGAGAGATAATTAACTTAGAGATAACAGAGAGAATTCAAAAATAGTAATTTATAGTAATAAGTCATTTGTCTTAAAACACCCTAAAAGGAATTAACAAGCAGATGCAAACTCTACTGTACTTCAAATGTGTTAAAATACCCTATAAATATTATAATTGTGGATAATGTAAACACACTTACGGGTACACGGCCATGGTGGTGAGTTTGATGAAGATGTCTTTGCTGGGAGCCGCAGCGGTGTTACAGGTATAGGACTGAGGCGGAGGCATCTTGTGCTTGCGGCAGAATTCCAGTGGAGTCATGCAGTATTGCTGCTTTGTTTCTGGCAGGTCTGACTTTGCGGCAATCAGCATACATGGAGTCTTGCTGTCCATGAAGTGTTGCTGGGAAATTAGGTAAAACATGCATTTAGAACACATATATATCAGAATACATGCAGAATGTAGGATGTTTAAATTACAGTCATAAAGGAACATTCTTTATGTTCACAAATGTGAACTTATTGCTCTCTTTATTAAACAGACAGCATGGCATTAGCTATGCTTTTTCTTTAGATAGCAAAAAAAAAAAAAAAAAAAAAAGACATCAAAGTGTAAAACAACAATACTGTGAACAACACTGTCAGTATAGCAAACCTTGAAGATTCGTGAGCAGTACTCAAAAGAGCAGGGGTTGCTGACATCATAGATCAGACACACAATGTCACATGAAAGTTCTGCCTCAGACAGGAAATCAAAATCTGGAAAGACTTCATGGAGCTGAAGGAAAACCATAGGAACTTGAACAAAATTTCAAAGATTCAGATTACTCTAAGAAACTGATACATAGTACAAATGGTGGTCAATTATCTAAACTTTCAAATGGTTTGAGGAACTGCAATAGAGTGAATTAGTCTTCCCTCAAAACCCAGTGGTTTCCTCAAGATTTTAATATGGGGTTTTATACTGGGGTTTTTCCATTTATGAGAAAACGAAGGTCTGTGGTAAATATAACTTGATGATACTTAGACATTTTGCTCTACAGCATTACTACAGCATTTAAGATACTTCTTAAATTTTGAAGTATCTAGATACTTAAGAGCGTTTGGGGTGTGAGTGTGTGCAGTTTACATGGTAGAGCAAAACATTCAAGAATCGTCCAGTTATATTTATTACAGACCTTATTTTACTCACAAATTGGAAAACCCCAAAGAAAATTCTCGATGGAACCAGTAGCGAATTAGTCTTCTGGGTTTTGATGTCATCCCTGCTCCACTCTATACTTTTTGAAATGAGTGTTCAGAAACTGTAGTTCCACAAACTCTAATGTGTAAAATTCTGTAAGAAAAAAAAAGCTATTTACCAACAAGTACTTCTCCTGTCCGTACACATGTGCAGTGCTGATTGCATAATATGATTTATGCTCTTCTCTTATTGTCCTCTGATGCTGTGAGGAGCATACAGTAAATAAACAGCAATCATGACAATGTCACATCTGAAACTACACAATGTCACATTTTTTAATGAATAAATTGCATAAATACCACAGATGAGCATGTCAAATATTTCTAAATCATGTTGCTGTTGTTCCTCTAATTTCTGACCAGAGTAGCTCTGATGAAATCGAAAACTGTGCAACTATGAACAAATTACTTAATGTTCGAACTATGAACAAACAACATAATCCCTAATGCATTAGATTTAGCACATTTTAACAAACTTAACTTTGTTGTTAAGTGTTACCCAAACTGCTTATTTAATTCCACAATATCATTAGCAAAAAATAAAAAAATCAGACAGGATGCTTATTTGAAGGTAAGATGTCTATATAGATTTTCAATTAAATGTTTTTTTTAAACCATTTAAGTGTTTTTCTTGTAACTGACCACAAGGTTTCTGCCGAGGAAGCCCTGCAGGAAACCAGTTTTGCCACTTCCAGTTAGTCCAAACACATGACAGCGAAATACATTCCGTTGCGTCTGTTTCTTCTGAAGGTCGAGCTTCTTATCACGAGTCACTACATGTGCAAAAACATTTAGTCACTCAGCACCACAGCTCTCATACTAATCTTTTATGAATTTTAAAATAAAATATGTAATGTCATGATGAATTTTACACAGTCATTGAACTGAACTGAATCAAGAATGAACTGACTTTAGCTGTATTATTTAGAACTGTTTTATAGCAGAATTGAAATCTGTTTGCATCATTGATCATTATTTTCCTGTTTATCGATGTAAGCTGCTTTAAAACAATCTGTATTGTACAAAGCACTACGTAAATAAAGTCAGGTCACCTTTATTTATTTAGCGCTTTATACAATACAGATTGTTTTAAAGCAGCTTTACGGTGATAAACGGAAAACTATGCATTTCAGCAGATGTACGGCTCAAGTCAGTTCAATGTTGATTCAGTTCCCTTGTAAATATCATTAGTTATTTATTTTTTAATTCAGTAGCTTTGGCACATTTTTCGAAACAGTCTTAACATTCTCTAAACTGTAAGCTCAATCTCACAACTGTTTTTTATTTTATTTTTTTACTTTAACTGCTTTCTATACTGTACAAGAATGTCAGTTTTTCTGTGTAAATACAGATTCAGAGAGTAGGTCAACTTGACTGGAAATAGTCAATACTGTAGTACACAAAAAGAAAGTGAACATTTGTATTTTTACAGTACATTTATTTTGCAGCAATGTGTTACATGTGAAAATTCTCAATTGCTTGTTCACTTTTATACACTCTATTATCTCTTTCTCTAACATACAGTACATCATCTTAGTTATCTTCCTATTGCTCTTCCATGACAATCATTTTTAGTTTACATGTAAAACTGTCGTGCTGTCAGCAAACTCCATATACATATACATATACACAGGCCAGCTGACAGTCTTGCCTGGGCCCGGGACAAGATAATCTTAGATTTTTTATAAAACACCATATACTTTTACCCAAACTGAATAATAAAAACATGTTTAAATGGGTACATTTTCTATAAATGTCTTCATTTTCTTTTTTGACATAGCCTAGGCTACTGCAGTTCTTGTTAAAACACACTAGACATGCAAAATCTGTGCATTTTGGGCACTTTTTGTGTGAAATCATATTTTTTGTCCATCAAAAGTGTGCTTTCACTTTTAATTAAGCATGAGCAGCGCAGCGAAAATAGACTCGGATCTGGCCCATTATCTGTTCACCGATGCCGACAGTGACGCATTTCAGCCGGCTTTTTATTTCTCATCTCCATAAATATATCTAGTAGTATAGCTAATGCAAGGGCTAGAAATCAATTAATTCTTTGCTAATACTTCCTCGTCATCATGGTGAGCGTAGTAGTTCCCACCGCTTTCTCCTTTCCACAAGCTCTTGCTCTCCCATGGCGTCTGTCGTTGCTATGCAACAATGAACTTAGGCGCGCCTGTAAAAACGAGCGCGCCGCGTCGCTATTATGAGCTAATATCCAAAATATTTCCATATGTGGCTCTTTCCTCCTTTCTTATCAACAAGTGGATTTACAGCCACAACCACATCAGCAGTACCGCCGGTCGCCATATCTCAGCGCTTTTATGAAGAGGACGCAATTGCACGCGCTTTGGGCATGACCATTTTTGTTTTGGGGGTGGGGGGGTTCTTGACCACTATTTCAAGGACAATTAGGAAGAAAACAAATAAAAAGCTTTTATGTAACTCAAATATTAGATATTTCTTCCACAAATATGCCTATTTTATTTATCTTTTAACAACTATTCCATAATGAGGAGGGCCCGGTTCTGGGCCCCCCCCCTACCCTGGGCCCGGGACAACAGACCCGTTTGTCCCCCCCTGTCGGCGGGCCTGCATATACATATATATATATATGTATATATATAGTTAAAATTTGATTGGTTGGTTGATTGATTGGTAAGTGATTCCTATTTCATTACGACGGCAGCCCATTTGCTAATTTATCAAACATTACATGTCATAAATATTCATGGAATATAACATGTCTGACAGATTTTGATCACTGAATGGATCATTTTGCATGTGATTGCTCAAACGTTGAAATATCAACTCATCAGCAAGCCATGTGCATTAAGTCATTGTGAAAATTGTAGACAATTGTACTTACTCTTTTGCACACATGCGCCGCCAAAGCACATGACATTTCCTTAAATCAATAAGAAATTAAAATCTGATGTGAACAAGAAACTATTTGTTCAGAAATCTGAACCTATTGTTTAGAGAGAAAAAAAAAAAGTCTCATTTAAGAATTGTGCCAAAGCGTTTGAGAAAAACTGTATATTAGTTAATTTAATCTATAAAGCAGTTTTAAAGAAAAACAGTGATATCAACAGGGTGTGGTTTAATTCCAGGCTAAATCATAGATCAAGGATTTGTCTCATAATTTATGAAGTTTGCAACACTGTTCTGTTATCTTTCTGTATATTATTGTGACGCTGTTTTGAAACAGCTGTACTGTATAAAGCGCTAGGCTTTATAAATAAAGGTGATTTGACTTGAGTTGACTACTGACTTTTGATTTCTGCATCTGCGATTACCATAATAACCACAGGAGGGCTCAGTGACTCGTGAACAGGTCACCCAAAGATGAAAATGCTGTCATTATTATTTTCTCATCACTTTTAAAAACCCGCTCAATATTCGAATATACATGCTTTTTGTTCAAAAATACCAAGTAGTAGTAATTCTAACCAATAGTAGTAATAGTAACCAAGGTAGTAGTTCATTTATTTGATCCAAAATACAGCAAAAACAGTAATATTTTACAATTTTACAATTATAAAACATATTTTGAAAAGCAATTTATTTCTGTGTTGGTAAAGCTGAATTTTCAGCATCATTACTCCAGTATTCAGTGTCACATGATCCTTCAGAAATCCTTCAGATATGATGGTTTGATGCTCAAGAAACATTTATTATTATTAACACTGGAGTAATGATGCTGAAAATTCATCTGTGATCACAGGAATAAATTGCACTTTGAAATATATTCAAATAGAAAACAGTTATTTTAAATTGTAAAAATATTTCACAATATTACTGTTTTTGTGAAATAAACGAAGCTTTGGTGAGCAGAAGAGACTACTTTTTTAAAACATAAAATAAATTCTAATAATTTTGACCACCACTGTATATGTATATACAGTACTGTGCAAAAGTTTTAGGCAGGTAAGATTTTTTAAGTTTTTAAAAGAAGTCTCTTCTGCTCACCAAGGCTGCAATTATAAAAAAAAAAAAAATATATATAAAAAAACAGTAATATTGTGAAATATTATTACATTTTAAAACAGCGGTTTTCTATGTGAATATATAGTGAAGTGTAATTTATTCCTGTGATCAAAGCTGAATTTATCATCATCATTACTCCAGTCTTCAGTGTCACATGATCCTTCAAAATTCATTCTAATATGATGATTTGATGCTCAAGAAACATTTATGATTATTATCAGTGTTGAAAACAGTTTTTACATTTTTATTTCATGATGCTATGATGAATAGAAACTAAAAAAGAACAGCATTGTGACACTGAAGACTGGAGTAATGATGATGAAAATTCAGCTTTGATCACAGGAATAAATTACACTTTACTGTATATTCACATAGAAAACCGCTGTTTTAAATTGTAATAATATTTCACAATATTACTGTTTTTTTTTTTTTTTAATTATCAAATAATTGCAGCCTTGGTGAGCAGAAGAGACTTCTTTTAAAAACTTTAAAAAATCTTACCTGCCTAAAACTTTTGCACAGTACTGTATGTTATACAGTATATAGCAAATATGTCTTTTAACTTACCAGTAATGGCAGATGCCTGAGACTCCTGCTCAGCAATAATAGAGTACCCAAGGTAGCCAAGATATTCTAGACATCGCTGGACATCCAGGTAAGTTGTTAACCTGCAAAAATTACATTGATAATTGATAAAAACCATCCAGACAGAAATGAACAACAGGGTAGCATTTCAATGATCAATAGATTAATTCTACTGTTCAAAAATACATCATCATTACATTCACAACATTAAGGACACAAAGACACATGGCATGGTTGATACACACGTCCACTGAGAGAGATAGCCTTGATATGTGATCCAGCCCTGGTCATTAGTGCAGACCGTACTGTTCACATCCAGTCCCCAGGGGATGTAGGGGAAAACATTAAACAGATCCATAAGCTCTTCAGGGGACAAAGCACAGTCTCTGTCCTAAACAGATACAAACAAGCTTCAGTAAAAACAAGGTACAAATGATCATCCAGAAAACGGCAACTGAAACTCCTGTAATTAAGTCTAGCACTACATTTGTGACAGGCATTTTTATCTAGACATTTTAATAACATGGTATATTTCATTAATTAATATTTCAAAAGGATAAAATAGGATAATCTTAATAAATATGTTACTTTTTTTTTTAAAACTTTCACTTGTACCTTATCATGTTTGTCAAAGACGCTCTGTAGAAACAGATAAGCATTGTGATTGAGCTCTGTGGTGCAGTCCGGTGGTATTTTTAACCTGTAGGAACGTAAACATGGAGTCGGATGTTGATAACTGAAAGATTAGCAGATTAGCATAGTTGGATGCTCACATGTAATAAATGAATAATTCATTAAAACAGTGGACAGAATTACAATATGTAACCAACACAACAAATAAAAACATCTGTATTTCGAACCTGAGGAATATAAATTTACAGTATGTTCAAACCAACAGAAAATGTACAGAGGTCTCTTCAAACAAAGCCAATTGAATAGAAATCAGAAATGAGGTGTAATAAAACGCTGCTGCTTCCACCCATGACAAGAGAATGTGATTTGCCAGAAAGAGTGACTGGTATTTCTTACGGGGGAAACAGGTAGTCCTGATGCAGCTCAAGATCGTCATCATATCCAAACCTCCGCAGTACCGTCCACGTGGTCTCATGCCTTCCTCTTTGGATGAAGAGAGTATGTAGGAAAAGGAAACCTGTGGGAAAAAAAACAATCTGGATATTCCTTTCGGAGCAGATTTAAGGAAGCACAGGGCTGTATGCAAATGTTAAGCTTCACAAATGCAGCCTTACCTTTGAGAGTGAGCCCATTGTCATGCACTCCATCCGTCAGGTTTTTACTTACAACATTTTTTACATCCTCTAGGGCTTGTGGGGCTAGTGGGGTGTTGAAACAGGTCCTCTAAAAATAAGAATCAGACAACGACATTGAATACGTGACAAAATAAAGGGATAGTTTATTCTGTCATAATTTACTCACGACCCTCAAGTCATTACAAACCCATAAGAATTCAGTTAACCTTCGAAACAAAAATGAAGACATGGTTAATAAAGCCTGAGAGCGTCCATTTCACCAAATATTTGACGCTATAAAAAGTTAAGAGTTTGTAAATGAAATCCATATGATAATCAGATTTATTTATGCTTTTATTATAAACATTGATCAGCACGCATACAAAGAGAACATCAAATATTCATCTTTTATATTTTTCACCTTCATATTTTGATTTTGTGTTTTAAAGATATAATATGATATATAATATGAAATAACAAGAGAGCGTGAGTAATTTATGACAGAATTTTCAATTTAGAGTGAACTGTCCCTTTAGTTTGATTATATGGTTATGGTTTGACTTAAAGCAAAATATAGAGTTAGATTGTCTTCTTTAAGGTTAGGACCAACAAATAGTAGTTTAAGTGTATAAATATGAAATTTTGTCCTTAGGAGACAAAGAAGTCTACATTCACAAATACACTACCATGACCAACACACCAAATATATTTGTTGAGAATTTATTTCAAAACCACTGGCATTTATAGGAGGTTGGTCCACATAAGCCTCCACTCTTCTGAAAAGGTTTGCTACTATATGATACTATATGGATGCAGGATTTGTCCCCATTCAGACACAAGAACATCAATTAAATCAGGATTTGATGTTGGTGATGGGACCAGTGTTCCAATTCTTCTTAATGTTATGAAAGTGGTTCAAATCTTGGCTTTGTGGAGGCCAGTTAAGCTCTTCCACACCACACTTTGTGCACCAATGTTAGAAAAGGGTTCTCCCAAAACTGTTGTAACAAACAGGAAGCAAACAATTCTCTAAAACATCATGATATAACCCTTTTAATTAGAAGGGGGTGACCACATATTGTGTCGCGCACCCTAAAAGGCCATGCATATACCATACACAGCAGGTATCTCACCTGAAAAAATGTGAGGTCATAATCATTGAGGACACCATTGTTGTCCAAATCTGACACCTTAAAGATTCGTGTCAGTGCTCGAACACAGGCAGACCTCATCTGTGAACCAAAAAAAAAAAAAACTTAAACTTCACATACATGAATTACTGTATGGTTTAAGCAACTACATATTAAAATGTATTCATACACAAAGATGTGCAGACCTCTTTCTTCTCTGGACAGTAGAGTGGCCCTGTAGGGTGAAGAACAGCTTTCTGTGCATAGTAAAACAACTCTGAAATATTCTTCAGATTCTTGGCTGAACACTAAAAACAGGTGGAAAAGATGCAAATTAAACATTAAAACCCTAGTTGCACAGACAAGGCTTAGATTAAGCCAGGAGTAGGCCTTAAAATTAGTTAGATTGAAGACATATGGCTACCGTCAATTGTCTGGTTACCAACTTTCTTTAAAACATTATGTTTTGTGTTCAACAGAAGAAAGAAACTCATGCAGGTTTGGAACAACATGAGGGTGGGTGAATTAAGACAATTTTCATTTTTGGGTGTACCATCTCTTTAAGTAGCTTTTATAAACATTCCTTAGAAAAATACTTTATTTGGTGTGCACTGTGCATCTTGAAACAAAACAATGGCACTGACATATTTTAAGATATGCCAGTGCAAGATGCTTTCAGTTACGACAGCTCAAACATCCATTTTGGTCTGGGACTAGGCTTAAGCCTTGTCTGTGAAACCAGGCATAAATGTTACACAGTCAAAGAAAATACAGAAATACAGGATTTTTTTTGTTGATATTTTTATCTGAGCGATTTAAACTTCCTAGATTAAGTGCTTTGCGAATCTGACAACTAGAGACTTTAGCTTGATTAACAAAATTGCAGTATAAATTCCTACAGTGAAGCGTAAGGAATTCACCTATGAACCAGACAAATAGCCACACAGAATTGTCCAAAAGAGGTGAAATTGACTGTGCCACGTTAAACCCACAAAGTTCAATAGTTAAAAAACATTAGATCTCACTTGACCATAGACCATTTATGTACACCCTTTTTTTTCTTTACAATCAATTACTTTCTTATACATCCCTGACTTTGCCTTGCAATTTACACTCCACTTAAATTGTTTGCAGTTTTTTTTTAATTTTTATTGTTACAGTCGTTAAGTGTGTCCCCGCTTTAGGAGACATTCAGCTGCTCAGCACACAAATAAATATGAGTATGCATGGCTCGACATACCTCCACACAAGTCTCTATCTCTGTGTATTTGTTCATGATGGGAAGGACAGTCTCCATACTGCTGTGTTCAACCAGATCAGATTTATTCCCCACAAGGATCAGAGGAACCCTTACACACACACAAACACACACACACACACACACAATAGACCAGGGGTGTTATTGTACACACTGCCAAGAAAGTCAGCATCAAATGCAAATTCAGACTTACTCTCGGTTTTCTAAATGTTATAGATATTATTGTGAACACTTCATCCATGTATATGTTTCTAATTATGAATTATTATTTTATGTTTTTAAATGTCATAACAGGATCTTCCTGTTATAGATAACAGCCCTCCCCCACACTTTGAGAACAACTGACTTAAACCCTGCCCCGGCAAGTTTGCGTTCATCTGCCTCCTTTTATTAGTGCACTTCAAAATCCAATCAAAAACCAATGCATAGAACCAAGTCCCCACTCTACATTTTTATTTATTAAATTATATTTTACTGCTACTGCTACTAATTTCATGTCCAAGAGGCTGTGCAACCAAGAATATAAAGGGCGTTGCTTATTTTTTTTGTATTTTGGCTACTGCCCATTTGATTGTGAAATAACCAACAGTCACTCAAAGTTAGGTAAACTTTGGGCCATTCATAAATTCATAAAATACGGGCTTTTTTTGGTAAAGTATTAGTAAGACTGTGTACTGACGTAAATTTTCTGATTTATTCATTGTTTCTATTTACAAAATGTAAGCTGGCGCTAAAGAAACTGACCACACATAAATTGTGTGTAAAGCCTTAGATGTTTTTCATTTAGGCAAACTAAGGACAATGCATTCTGATAACACCATTTACCATAAAAATGTATTTATATATACACTCACCGGCCACTTTATTAGGTACCCCATGCTAGTAACGGGTTGGACCCCCTTTTGCCTTCAGAACTGCCTCAATTCTTCGTGGCATAGATTCAACAAGGTGCTGGAAGCATTCCTCAGGGAGTTTGGTCCATATTGACATGATGGCATCACACAGTTGCCGCAGATTTGTCGGCTGCACATCCATGATGCGAATCTCCCGTTCCACCACATCCCAAAGATGCTCTATTGGATTGAGATCTGGTGACTGTGGAGGCCATTTGAGTACAGCGAACTCATTGTCATGTTCAAGAAACCAGTCTGAGATGATTCCAGCTTTATGACATGGCGCATTATCCTGCTGAAAGTAGCCATCAGAAGTTGGGTACATTGTGGTCATAAAGGGATGGACATGGTCAGCAACAATACTCAGGTAGGCTGTGGCGTTGCAACGATGCTCAATTGGTACCAAGGGGCCCAAAGAGTGCCAAGAAAATATTCCCCACACCATGACACCACCACCACCAGCCTGAACCATTGATACAAGGCAGGATGGATCCATGCTTTCATGTTGTAGACGCCAAATTCTGACCCTACCATCCGAATGTCGCAGCAGAAATCGAGACTCATCAGACCAGGCAACGTTTTTCCAAACTTCTATTGTCCAATTTCGATGAGCTTGTGCAAATTGTAGCCTCAGTTTCCTGTTCTTAGCTGAAAGGAGTGGCACCCGGTGTGGTCTTCTGCTGCTGTAGCCCATCTGCCTCAAAGTTCGACGTACTGTGCGTTCAGAGATGCTCTTCTGCCCACCTTGGTTGTAACGGGTGGTTATTTGAGTCACTGTTGCCCTTCTATCAGCTCGAACCAGTCTGGCCATTCTCCTCTGACCTCTGGCATCAACAAGGCATTTCCGCCCAGGCGCCCACAGAACTGCCGCTCACTGGATGTTTTTTCTTTTTCGGACCATTCTCTGTAAACCCTAGAGATGGTTGTGCGTGAAAATCCCAGTAGATTAGCAGTTTCTGAAATACTCAGACCAGCCCTTCTGGCACCAACAATCATGCCACGTTCAAAGTCACTCAAATCACCTTTCTTCCCCATACTGATGCTCGGTTTGAACTGCAGGAGATTGTCTTGACCATGTCTACATGCCTAAATGCACTGAGTTGCCGCCATGTGATTGGCTGCTTAGAAATTAAGTGTTAAGGAGCAGTTGGACAGGTGTACCTAATAAAGTGGCCGGTGAGTGTATATATAAGATAAGGCCGGTAAGATTTTTTAAGTTTTTAAAAGAAGTCTCTTCTGCTCACCAAGGCTGCAATTATTTGATAAAAAATACAAAAAAAACTGTAATATTGTGAAATATTATTACAATTTAAAACAGCTGTTTTCTATGTGAATATACAGTAAAGTGTAATTTATTCCTGTGATCAAAGCTGAATTTTCATCATCATTACTCCAGTCTTCAGTGTCACATGATCCTTCAGAAATCATTCTAATATGATGATTTGATGCTCAAAAAACATTCATTATTATTTTCAATGTTGAAAACAGTTGTGTACATTTTTTTTTTCAAAATTCTTTGATGAATAGAAAGTTCAAAAGAACAGCGTTTATATAAAATAGAATATTTTCTAACATTATAAATGTCTTTACTGTAACTTTTGATCAGTTTAACTCATCCTTAATGAATAAAAGTATTGATTTATATTTCTTTCCCCCAAAAATAAAATTTAAATTCTTACTGACCCCAAACTTTTGAAGGGTAGAGTTTAATGTTACAAAAGCTTTACATTTCAGATAAATGCTGTTCTTTTTTAGTTTCTATTCATCATAGCATCATGAAATAAAAATGTAAAAACTGTTTTCAACACTGATAATAATCATAAATGTTTCTTGAGCATCAAATCATCATATTAGAATGATTTTTGAAGGATCATGTGACACTGAAGACTGGAGTAATGATGATGATAAATTCAGCTTTGATCACAGGAATAAATTAAACTTCACTATATATTCACATAGAAAACCGCTGTTTTAAATTGTAATAATATTTCACAATATTACTGTTTTTTTTTTTTTTTTTATCAAATAATTGCAGCCTTGGTGAGCAGAAGAGACTTCTTTTAAAAACTTAAAAAATCTTACCGGCCTAAAACTTTGGCACAGTACTGTATATATATATATATAAAATAAAATGATTAGTTAACCAATTAGTTCAGTGTGAAATATTTTTGGCTCATAGTCTTAAAGGTGCAGTGTGTGATTTTTAGCGACATCTAGCGGTTCGGTTGCAAGTTTGCACTAAGGGCTCAGCCCACTGCTCAACCCTCCCTTTCGAAAGAAGCTACGGTGGCTAAAACGGGACAAACATCGTTGTCTGAGACAGCAGAGAATAGCCAGAGTAAACCAAGTTTCTGTACCACAGTTCATTATAAATAGCGTTGCCACCCGTCCCGGTTTTCCAGGGATTGTTCTCTTTTTTGAGCGACTGTCCCGGAAAATTTATATTCTTTCCCGGGACACGAATTGTCCCTTTTTTTGTGAAAATGTACTTCAAAAGTAGAATTTCCTGGTTTCAAATTAAGCTGTTTCCTTCTACTGCTTGTTGGGTAGCTACATCCAATCCTGTGTCCGAAAACGGGTAAAACAGTGGATTGGCCAATGCCAGGCGTTTACTTTTATTTGATTGAAAGCAGAAATACAAAGCAAATTATCGCCTATCAACTGCCTGTGCTGTCGGTCGGTCGCACGCGCACACATCCAGGATGAAACAGTGTTGCAACTAGGGTGGCGGCCATATGTCTGGATTTTGGCCGGACAGTCCGGATTTTAAGCCCCTGAATTTTTTATTTTTTTTTACCTATAAAAATCCCGCATACTGAATCTAGAGCTGCGCATGCGAGACAGAACATAGCCTACTGTATGTGCGCCAAACCGTGTAGCGCGCGCGCACGGCAGAGAGAGAGAGAGAGAGAGAGAGAGAGACCTTGCGTGCGAGACGTCACAATATGTCGACCTTTATAGAAGGGGGTGCCCGCGGTTATGTAGATATAAATGCCTCATTCTAAGGTAATAAAAACATTACGGTTTATTAAATAAGTTCTTTATACACCACTGAACACATAGTTATGGATGTCATATTGCATTTCTGTTAATAGATACTAAAAAATTTTACACATTGCACCTTTAAAGCTAAAACATGACAAATTGGGCACCAGGTCAGGAAGCAGACAGACTGGTTAAACCGACCGTCTGCTAGCGGCCTCGCGTCACCAAGGTCAGATAATTCCCATCACACAGAGCCTCTTTCACCTAGATATCATCATATAGAGACTGTGTCTGTTCCCCGAATTTGGAAATCCAAAAAACGTCCAAACCCATCTAAGGTTAAAAATGTAATTGACGTTCAACAAATAAAAAACAGATATAATACAGATAAGCAAATGATAAAGCTTGGGTTGCTGAATATTCGATCCCTTACTTCAAAATCGCTCATAGTTAATGATATGATTTCAGATTATAACCTAAATGTGCTGTGTTTGACAGAAACCTGGCTAAAACCTAATTATTATAATACTTTCAACCCCACAAGATTACTGTTATAAACATGAACCTCATCTGAAACGCAAAGGGGGAGGAGTTGCTGTAATTTATAGTAATATTTTCAAAACCACTAAGAAATCTACAAACCTGTGCACATATATTCAAATGCACATAACTATAGAATAAATTCTTAATTCTGTGAACGCCATCAGCGTTTATCACAGGTCCACGTTTAAAGTCTGTTTAGAGAGAACGGCGTCAGCTTAGCGGCCCCTAATTTTATAACAAATTATCATTTCAACGGAAGTGAATCAATCAAAACTAACTTTAGCTGGAAATAACATTATTCAAGAACCGCTATAAAGCCTAAACAATCTCTGTTACCTTAAATTATTTGTTTATCTCTGCAAAGCTGCTTTGAAACAATCTACATTGTTAAAAGCGCTATATAAATGAAGATGACTTGAAATATAAATTTCAATAATAATAATAAACAGAACAATTACAATAGGGTCCTCACACCATCGGTGCTCGGGCCCTAGTGATAAACAAAAATGATTAAAAACTGCCACGTAGTCTACTTTCCTTTTTATTATAGTTTACTATTAATCTGAGCACCAGTAGTGTGTACTGTAAGTGCATATATCTTGGTCTATTTTGTATTTATGCAATATACTGGAGCCAAATGTGTGTGAGAAAGGAGTTCAGAAGATCATCCCATCAGAAGATAACAACAGCAGGTACCTACCTGCTATCTTTGTCTGTTCTCTCATTTATCAGGGGAATCCAGTGACTTGTCACCTGTGACAATGACATTATTTTCAAAATCTGAAAGCTATAGAAAGACCTGTTCACACCAAGGATGATAATTATAACGATAACTATAAAGATTTAATAATCATTTTAATTATATCAGAATCCACACCAACACTATAACAATAACAGCAGAGAGGAACAATATTCTTATAATCACTTTCAGAATGATTTTTACCAGCTGATGAATGATAAAACATTGACAGTCAACCAGAATCCACTTTAAAGAGCTTGAGCATTTAAAGTGGCATCCTGGCAGCAAAACTAGTTATAATAAATGAGTTGGTGTGGAAGCTAACATAGTTATATATCTTCATAGGTATTGTTCTTGATGTGAACAGGTTGTACCATTTAAGAGCAAATTAAATATATAAATTGTAAATTGTATCTAAATTGTAGTATGAGACGGATTTGGAAATCATGGATCAAATTACTGATTATTCTAATGATCGATTAAGTTATTCTGACTTACAGCATGAAGACAAGATTGTATGAACAAGTTCTCTCACCTTCTCAATGGACTTCTTGTTGTTCACGGAGTAGACTATACATATAACATTGGCCTAAAAAGGGACGCAAATATAATTTCTCTGAAAATATCAACGACAAAAACAAATCACTGAGTGTTGTGAATCCCTTCTTACCTTTGATATCTCTTGATACAGTTGTTCATCTGTCTGTTCAGCTTCTGTGCATATTTAAATAACAACAATATTATTATCTCCCCTCCATTCAAAAATAATAATAATAAAAATATTTACTAAATATAAAAAAGTTAGTTAATTTTAGATTTTAAAAAGACAGAGGTTATATGCACTAAGTGCACAGAGCAATAGAGACTATTTACAGTAAGTTTAATTTTTGTGTAAACTAATAGTGCATAGAGAAAATAGTGACAGAAACACTGTAACATAGTATGTTATAAAACATTATGCATTAATAGAAACATCTTCTGTTTATATATTATATTTATAAAAGTAATAAATGAATGCTGCCTTATTGAAAACGTATTTGTCCCTATCCCTGAAGTCATCCCCGTACACAAACCCCTAAAGTAGCTTTTGCCACAAGATGGGCTATTGGCAGTATTTGCTGTGCTAGCTGCACAGTGTAAACAGACACTCCAAAAGAAAGTCAGTAATGTTGTGCTTTTGCTATCATAAAATCAATCTATCAATATATCAGTATCGGCCATTGAACTATAGTACATAATTCAATTGCTGGTTTAATACCTGAGTAGTCTACTATATGAGTGGGGACTCTCTCTGGTGTGACATCTGCTGGTATAGTGATTTCCTCAGCTCTATAAGGAACCTATTATGACAAAAACATCCATACTGACACCACTGTTGACACTGTTGCAAAAAATAAAGTCAGAATAATAATTTTTACAGAGACTGTAATGGTAATAATAATACATACCACAGCCGGGAACTCTTCACTGACCAATGACATGATCAGGGATGTCTTCCCCACTTTGGCTGTTTATACACACAGACAAATAAAAGGTTACCAGTTTCCTCATCTCCACAGATCAGCCTGATCAACCCTGAAATCCTTAATGTAACCTAGACACGATAATTCCTCATGCAATTTTAATTTATATTTTAGTGGGGACTGGGGACGTCCTTTCATAATGTTACAGGCTACCATGTCTATATTAAAATCCAGATGAAACCCTCTTATGGTCATAAAAGTCATAAACAAGTTAAGAGAGATCAGATAGGCAAATACATTTGAGTTTGGCAAACTACAATATTTACCAATCTTTTGCATTAAATAAAAAACCTGTCACAGCTATCCTTTTATTGTAAACAGGTCTTCATGGACCAACATATCTTGTCAAGTTATAGGAGTCAGAACCCTTAAAGGGATAGTTCACCCAAAAATGACATTTCTGTCATAATTTACTCACCCTTATGTTGATCCAAACCTGTATGAGTTTATGTTGAAGGTAGCCATTGACTTCCATAGGAAATAGCAATAGAAGAAAATGGCTACCATCAACTGTCTGGTTACCATACAATCATTCTTCAAAATGTCTTCTTTTGTGTTTAACAGAAGAAACAACAACAACAAAAAAAGAGTCAATTATCATTTTTGGGTGAACGATCCCTTTAAGTTATTATTTTTACACTTTGTATTTTGCAAACGCTGACTACCTAGATGTCATTCTGTAAACTTAGTGAGCTGCCTGCCTACCAAGAAAACCTTCTGTAAACCCAGTGAGCTGGCTACCAAGCATTGTTTGTAAAATATAGTTAGCAGAAAATCTGCGTAGTGAGCAGTCTAGTCCAAGACGGGTAACAGACTGAAACGGGCACGTAAAGATGCTCAAAAACGTTCACTGGGAAGTTCACTAACCCTCTCATCTTGTTAGATATTGTCATACATAAATCTAACCAAATGTCTCTGTTAAATGTTACCGTAATGAAGCATGCACGGTCATTACAAGAGCAGGTGGAGCCTGCAGTGACAGTACTCCAGTAACCTTGTCATCAGACAATTCAGCGATTTCATGTTACAATGCAACAATATCAAACATTATATCAGCTGTAAGCTCAATCATTCAGTGGAAGAGTATAAATGTTTATTTCATTTTAAGGTTCACTTATTTTAGGGTTACGGTCGTTTCGTATCAAACAAGGACACCATCCCATTAAGAGACTTACGTTCACCAACCAGCAGAATCCTCACGTCTTTTCGCATATTTCCCCACTTCTGAAGTCAAGTCGCATTTACCAGTTTATAATCGTCAGAATGTTACAGGCGTTCACTGCAATCCACATCAAACTTCACAAAAAATAAGCGTGGCATTATGTAGCTAAAAATCACAACAAGTTCATTTATTTCTTTTAATTATGAGTCGATACGACGTTTCTAGCTGATATTTACATCAGTATTGGTCGGATTCACTCAGTCAGCGCGGCTGTTAACTGGTGTAGATGTAACGCACACACGCCCCCTTCTGACCTCCAACATGCCTACGGGTCTCACAAAGGGACAAACCATGCAAAAGTCAAAATAAGACGCAAGATTCTTAAGTTTTAAAATAGTAGTTTGTTGAAAATAACCATTTACACATGTTTTCAAGATACATTCCATCGATAACCTTTTGTTCAATTCAATTCAATTCAAATTTATTTGTATAGCGCTTTTCACAATACACATTGTTTCAAAGCAGCTTTACAGAAAGTGCATTAAAAGTGTACATAGAAAATACAGTTAGTTCATCATGTATTAATTTAGGGCATAACATATCGCCGGCGTTGAGTCGTCTCTTCACAGGCGTCGAGTCGTCTCTCCTAGGGTGGCCATACGTCCGGATTTTGGCCGGACAGTCCGGATTTTAAGCCCCCTGTCCGGCGTCCGGCGCAGCATCAAGCCGGACACTCATTTGTCCTCCTTTTTGGAGTTGCGGTGATTTTTTTTTTTTTTTTAAATAACCTATAAAAATCCCGCATACTGAATCTAGAGCTGCGAATGCGAGACAGAACATAGCCTACTGTATGTGGCTATGTGCGCCAAACCGTGTAGCGCGTACGCACGGCAGGGAGGGAGAGAGCGAGAGAATGATAAAATTGGTGTTATATGATCATATTTTCTTGATCTAGTAAGAACTCTAGTGGCTGCATTTTGGACTAACTGTAGCTTGTTTATTGAGGATACAGGCAGCTAATAAAGCATTACAGTAATCTAGTCTCGAGGTCATGAATGCATGAACTAACTTTTCTGCATCAGAAACAGATAGCATGTTACGTAGCTTAGCAATGTTTCTAAGGTGGAAAAAGGCTGTTCTTGTAACATATGAAATATGATTTTCGAAAGTCAAGTTGCGGTCAAGTATGACACCCAGGTCTTTTACTGTAGTGGATAAAGTAACAGGGCATCCTTCTAAATTAAAGTTGTATTGTAAGGGATTTTGTGGGTAGTTTTTTTGGACCAATAAGTAATACCTCTGTTTTATCTGAATTTAATAGCAGGAAATTACACGTCATCCAGTATTTGATATCTTTAAGACATTCTGTCAAGTTAGATAAGTTAGTGTTTTCATCTGGCCGTGATGAAATATATAATTGAGTGTCATCAGCATAACAGTGAAAATTAATTCCATGTTTTCTTATAATATTACCAAGTGGCAGCATATATATTGAGAATAGTAGAGGGCCTAACACAGATCCTTGCGGTACTCCATAGTTTACTGACGTTATCTTTGATTTTTCCCCATTTAAACAGACAAAGTGGTAACAGTCTGATAAGTACGATCTAAACCAGCTTAATGCCTGTCCCTGAACACCAGTGTAGTTTTGTAGTCGATCCAGGAGTATTTTATGATCTATAGTATCAAATGCAGCGCTTAGATCGAGTAGAACTAGTATTGAGATGCAGCCTTGGTCAGAAGCTAAAAGTAAATCATTTGTAATTTTAACTAGCGCAGTTTCTGTGCTATGATACAGTCTGAATCCTGACTGAAATTTTTCATAGATATAATTTTCTTGCAAGAAAGAGCACAATTGAGCGGACACAACTTTTTCTAGTATTTTAGACATAAATGGAAGATTTGAAATGGGTCTGTAATTTGCTAGGTTATTTGGATCTAATTGTGGTTTCTTAATAAGAGGTTTTATTACTGCCAGCTTGAATATTCTTGGAACGTGACCTAAAAATAAAGATGAATTAATAATATTGAGAAGAGGCTCTTCCACTACAGGTAACACTTCTTTAAGTAATTTAGTGGGTATTGGATCTAATAAACAAGTTGTTGGTTTAGATGCAATAATACGTTTATTTAGCTCTTCCTGTCCTATAGTTGTAAAGCGGTGTAGTTGTTCTTGAGGGGCGATAATTGAGGCTGAATCATAAGACACCATAAAAGATTGTACATTTACAATTGTGTTTCTGATGTTTTCTATTTTCTCAGTGAAGAAATTCATAAAATCATTGCTACTACATTGTAACGGAATATTTTGCTCAGGTGATGCCTGTTTATTTGTTAGTCTGGCCACGGTGTTAAATAAGAACCTTGGATTATTTTGGTTATTTTCTATTAGTCTGCGGAGATGCTCAGCCCTGGCTGATTTAAGAGCCTTTTTGTAATGTGACATACTATCTTTCCACGCGATTCTAAAGACCTCTAAATTTGTTTGTTTCCATTTACGCTCTAAGTTACGAGTTTCTCTCTTGATAGCATGCGTAGCATTGTTGTACCATGGTGCTCTAGTTTTCTCTTTAACCTTTTTTAATCTAATTGGTGCAACAATTTCTAATGTACTATCTCCCAGATAGCACAAGTCTATTTGATGTGATATTTACATCTGGAAGACGTATTTTTAAGAGTGTTTGCTCATCTGCAATACGTCTATAGGACGTTCCTGTCAGATGTCAAAGAGACGTTTAGAAGATGTCTTTAAGATGTAATGATTTAGAATGCATGTTAAACTGACATCTTCTAAACGTCTATTTGACATCTGACAGGAACGTCCTATAGACGTATTGCAGATGAGCAAACACTCTTAAAAATACGTCTTCCAGATGTATATATCACATCAAATAGACTTGTGCTATCTGGGGAGAAAATGGTGCTCAAACTGCTATTCATTTCCTCTAGTTCATCTGTTTGTTTGGGTTCACTGAGCAGCTGAGATAGATCAGGTAGGCTATTTGAGAATCTATCTATAGTGTTTGGAAGGATTGTTCTGCCTGGTCGATAACGTGGCGCAACATGACAAATTTCAGCAGTACGTAACATGCAAGTTACCATGTAATGATCAGTTACATCATCGCTTTGCGGAACAATATCTATATCGGTTGGATTGGTTCCATATGATATAATTAAATCTAGTGTATGATTTAGGCGATGAGTGGGACCACTGACGTTTTGCGTGACCCCGAAGGAGTTTAATAAATCTGTAAACGCAGCCCCTAACGCATCATTTGTGTTATCTACGTGTATGTTAAAATCTCCAACAATTATTGCTTTATCGACATTGACCAATAGATTTGATAGAAAGTCTGCAAACTCTTTTAGGAAATCGGCGTAAGGCCCTGGAGGTCTATATACAGTAGCCAAGGCTAGAGATAAAAGGGATTTCTTTCTTAAATCTAAGAGTGTAACATTTAGCACAAGTACCTCAAACGAATTAAACCTGTGACCTGTTTTCTGAGT
Source organism: Semotilus atromaculatus (assembly GCA_031834385.1). NCBI lineage: Eukaryota > Metazoa > Chordata > Actinopteri > Cypriniformes > Leuciscidae > Semotilus > Semotilus atromaculatus. The sequence goes on from JAULUF010000007.1 coordinate 21,359,354, forward strand.
AACATTAAGAATATCTCTATAGATTGTTGCAACACCGCCGCCACGACCAATCAGATGGGGCTCATGCTTATAACAATATCCTGGCGGAGTAGACTCATTTATACCGAAATAATCATTTTTGTGTCATTGAGATTACAGTATATTAAACAATTAACAGTACATTTACATTACATGTAGGCAGCCTATATTTATTCATTAACCTTTATCCAAAGCGTCCAAACACACTAAAAAGACAAAATAACAATATCTTAAATGAGCCAACAGTATTACCCTACCGATATGACCAATAAAAATAATAGAAATAAGCAGGAAAACCCCGAAATGGTGTTGAGTGGTTTTAGATTGGTCTGGTCAGAGAGCAGAGCTGATTGAAGCTTGCTTTCTTATATATTTAAGTGTGTATATGTATGTATATAGCAACCTATTTATTTATTTTCAGGACATCTTTATTTATATAGCACTTTATACAATACAGATTGTTTCAAAGCAGCTTTCCAATGATTATTATAAAAAATATCCAATGATGAAAACAAAGTTACTTTCGGCTGTAGGCCTACAGCAGTTCTAAAAGAAAATAGTGTCATTGTTCAACTGAAGTCAGTTCAGTGTTGATTCAGTTCCGTTATAAAGATAATCAATTATTAAATGAGTTCATCTTATCTATAAAGCAGTTCTGCAGAAAACAGTGATGTCATTGTTCAGCTCAGTTCAGTTTTCATCCAATAGTGTCAGTGCAGTCAAATCAATAATATTGTTGAATAGTAGGCTAAATGTCCCCAACATTCATCCATTTATTTATTTTAATCAGGTTTAAGCTTAATTATTTATTTATTTATAATCAGGGACGATGGAAGATAAATTAAACTGGTTGAACAAGGCAAAAAAGGGGCATTCTTTGGTCCTAGAATATTTATGGTTGTGTACTATGTAAGCAAAATGGAGTGTTTAAGCTATTGTAAAGGAAATGTTAAAGCATTTTGACATTTCGACAACCCATAAAGCCAGAAGACAGGTCTGAGAGGGCCAGTGAAATGAATGTGGAAACTGTGTAATTCAAGCAGGCTATCATCCAGACTATGAAAGTACAGCTGTCCTTTTGCCATGTCCAGAATAACTCTGATCCTGTTAGGGACACTATGCTTAACAGGGGTCTTTATATTATTGTGCCAAGCACTCAGTTGCCTACAGCTCCACTCCAAACACCAAGATGAGGAAGTTCTTCCCAAAATCTCATTCTGCATCAAAGTGGGATATGCTACCCCAACAGCCCATCCAGTACTGCGTGTGATGTCCACGTCCCAGTAAAACCACCCTCCTGTGAATTCCTGCTTCGCCATCCATTGACAGGCATCAAAGCGCCCATGTGAAGTTCTAACTTTGTGCCCTGGTTCTGTTGCGATTGTACGGCTCTCTGTATGAAAAACCAGCCTTCGGTTACCCAGCTGGGGAGAGAAGGAAAGCTCAACAAACTTTGCATGAAGAGCAGCTGGGAGGGAGGGAGAGACATTTAAGTGAGAACATGAATATCACCAAGACACATTTTTTAGTCAAACATGCATGAACTGTTAGCATAAAAACATTACCCTCAGCACCGTCGTTGTTATGCTGCTGTGCTCCTGCACTGAGAGTTAGATCAGCATCCTCAGACAGATAGACTGGATCCTCTTCTACAAACTCCTGAGAACTCTCCTGAGAGAGATTAGGTTTTTAACAATCAGTCTCTTTCCACATCAAATTTAACAAGATCCCTAAATCACTAGCCAGTATATGTACTTGCTGGGCTGGTGTAATTGGATGAAAATACTTTGGTTCCAAAACCTCTCATTTAGACATCTCGTAAAAACATAATGGGTCTCATTCACATGCGTGCACACATAATTCATCATGAATAATCTATACATTTGTACATTCACTGCCATTTAAGAGTTTAGGCAAGTACGTTTTTGAAACAAGTCTCTTGTGCTCAACCAGGCTGTATTTTTTTTTGATAAAAAAATTTAAAAACAGTTATATTACTGAAATAATATTACAATTTAAAATAAATGTTTTCTATTTTAATATATAAAATGTATGTTTATATACTAATATATTTTAATTGTTTTTTTGTTTGTTTTTTTACCTGGCAAAGCTGTAGCATAGAAATGAATGAGAAATGCTGTAAACTGAATCCTATCTGCTGCAAAATTGTCTGTGACTACTCTTAAAAAACAGCATTTGTTCATTTGTAACACGAGGTCTGCAGCACGCACAACGAGACAAACTATAAAGCAAAATAGTCTTTATTCAATATTCTTAACACTCTGGAGAAATAAGGGAGAACATAGGAAACTAGCAAACCACATAAACATAAATGTCAATAAACACTGGTTAGCATAACTCAATCTGAAACCATGGAGACAAACAAAGGTAACACAGCTAAACAGAACAGAACCAAACTAAAACACTGAAATAAATCGTTACTCTGGTGTAAACTCTAAAAATAGGTCTATCCAAAACGAATGTTTCATGGCAAACATGTTGAAAATTATAGCCGATGTAGGCTGTAGATTCGATAAATGATAAGCTGGTTTCCCACGAAAGGGAAAACAGCTTTTCCTCCATAGACATCCATTCAAAAAAACTGCATTTGGTCTCCTTCCCTGCATACAGGGGTGTAACGTTTTTTTGCTAACCTTGGAGGATTGCCTTAAAGCGGATTTGTCCAAAATCAGAAATCAAAAATGTGCAGTATTGGGGGTACACAAACAGTTTTTTTGTGTGTTTTTCAACTGGCTTTGAAAATTACACACTTGGCTTTTCTCTAATATCAAACTATCTACGATCAAAATGTTGCTTTTGCTCCCGTTATTTATAAACTGAAATTTTGAGAAAACAAGTAATGACACTTGTATAATTATATAATTGTAGAAATATTTGTGAATTATTACTGAATGAGACCCAATAGGTTGTTGCTTTAAAGGTGCTGTAAGTGATATTTATGGCGTGGCTGTGGCTGCCATCACATCATCCAGTAGATGTTGCACACTGGTTGAGGAGAGACCCCTGATCCCATTGTAAAGCACTTTGAGTATACAATAGTATCTAAAAGCAGAAGCACTTTATGATTCATTCATTCGTTCATTCAATGGTATGATGAAGAAAATTCAGCATTTGTGATACTAAATTTACTAGCCAATCTCTCAACAACAGCTTAAATAGGCTACATCTTAAAAGCGAATGCAAAAGAAGGAAGATGTATGTGAACATCGGTAAAGTCGCTGAAGCTCTAGAATGGTCACAAACAACACCTTTAATAATTATTTACATTTATGTAAATGTTATGCAGCATTTCCCCACATGGAGAACTGTACACATACATACAAACATAATATTCTTTGTGGGCCATCTTCAGAGTCCTCATGTAAAGTGCAAACTTACAATGGTAAGATACCAAAGGTGCTGTACCTCTGTACTGTACTGAGAAGGTTGTTCCTGATGATCTCCTGATGCCAGACTAAAACTTCTGTCAGCATAACTTGAAGCATCACTGTCAATAGTTGAGCTGGAAACATCAATCGGAACAGCCGAGGAATCATAAAACCCATCCTGAGTTATACAAAATGAATTCATTATTTCTTAAGATTAATTTTTCATATAGTACATGTGCAAATTTGCAAGTAGACTAAGACGCTACACATTACCTCACAAGTCTGATTTGAGTTTAGTTCAGCTGAAAGTGAAGCCTCTGTCTTTTTGACCTCAGTATATAACCAATCCAGGTGTTTCATTAAATTATCCTATAGAGCAAGCAATTGAAGTAAAAGTTAGAATCTATTTAAATGTAGCACACTATAGGCTACACTTGCCCTGAGGTAGGTAGGTGTGTGTGTGTGTGTGTGTGTGTGTGTGTGTGTGTGTGTGAGAGAGAGAGAGAGAGAGAGAGAGAGAGAGAGAGAGAGAGCAACATCAGTTCTTTGTTAATGGCCAATAACACAAATAACCCAATAATGTTTTTTTCTTCAACCAGGAATTTAGGTTAAAATCAAATAGTTCCCTGCTGAAAAGTGCCAGCTTAAACCATATGATTTCCCAGGTTAAGGTTTTCCGGCCAGCCTGGCCAGGTGAAAAGTGACCCAAACCAGGCACCAGACCAGCCATGTAACCGCTTTACCTCTGACTATATTCAATATTATATTGTTTCATTATGCTGTTTGATATGATAAAACTATGAACTTGATTAAATTAAGACCATGAACTTGCCACTTTTGTAATAGTTCTCCCAGCATGTTGAGGTTTATAGTCTTGATCTGTTTCTGTCAGAATCTGCTCCCACCTCTCGCGACCACCAAGCTCCGGTAATTCCAGTATGTCACACAGAGTAAAGTTAATTTCTGGTTTACTACTGCTTATATCTCTCCGGCACTGTGGACAATCTCTCTTTGCGCCGCTAACGTTACGTGACCAATATTCATTGATGCATTTCAGACAATGGTTATGCCCACAAACTAATGTAACTGGCTTTGTGAAAATATTAAAACATATCAAGCATTTAAGATTATTCGCGACAAACTTCACAATATCCTCATATGATGTCGACATCATGCCAACAACTTTCTTTCGGAATCGAAACTGAAACTTAAAACGCATAGCTTTGTTTTCTAGGCAAAATAATACAATAGTAGTAGGAACCAAATTCACACGTGGCATGTTTCCTCACGAACCCTTAACTTCGGACCTCTGAGGGCACGGGGCACATATGTAAACACTTAGCTGTGGCGATCAAACATGTGGGTTGCGAAACGCCTTCTGTCCTCTGTAGTCCTGAAAGGTAACGTTAATACTAACACGTGTAAAGATATTAGGAATGAAATTCAATAACGTTAGACCTTGTCCTTTTGATGCTAATCACATAGCTTTTTGGATTAGCAGTTGCACTAATTCAATTTGAAGTGCAGTTATATACATCTTTAAGTATTTTACTTGAATGTATTTGTTGAATACATTTTTCAGTTTAAAATACAATTACTAATTCAGAAAATATTTATTTAACTGTAACGTTAAGTTACTGATGCGTTTGAGAACACAAAAACTTACACGGAATTGAGCTGGTTATAATGATACTTCTGTAGAGCTGCTTTATAGCTGAAATTGAAATCCCTTAATAAATGATAAACTTTGCAGCATTGTCTTTGTTATTTTCCTGTTTGATTGATTATTTTCTGACTAAACCATTCATTGATTACAGGGCATTACAGTCTGTTCGGTCGTCCTCCTAGCTCCTTACCTGAATATGAGCTCAGATTCTTGCACTGCACCTTTTGCAGAAGTAGCAAAATAATGGTGTCTGGGTTCGACACCCTCAATGTATCCATTTCCTCTGAATTGTGCCAAGAAAGCAACAAACCCCTGGACGCATGTTATACGACAGAGCAGCGTGCTGTCATCCTCCAGCGCCTCAATACAGCCACAGAGTCAGACCTGACACAGGTCAAACTTCTGCGAGGACGGAAAGCTGTCAACATCATCGACTACAGAACCAGACATGGACCGTTCAACAGTCTGGAGAGTGTCATAAATGTACCCTTACTAAAACACAAGAGTGCTGTCATAGTCTTTGACTCTATCCTCAAACCAGCTGAGAGGAAGGAGAGGAAAAAAAGAAAAGTCCATCTGGCTAAATTTATAAGGCCTGAGGTTGACCGAGCTTTCTTGGAGGTGAGGCAGTTTTTCTAAACCACTATATTTAATAGCTTTTTTGAATGAAGAATTTTGTGCTATGTTTTGTTCTTGAATGTCTTGCAGGATGCAAGCTCTGTCGTGTCCATTGTTTGTGGCATTAATAAAATTGCATGGACACACATGGATCGGGCGAAAACTGTCTTAGACTGGCAGGAAGCAGAGTGCAAGAGCTTTATGAAAGGAACGTACATGGCATCAGATTATTTGAACGATGTGAGTTTCTTAATTTTGTTTTTTGTTCATTTATTTGAGATTTAACTATTGAAGTTTAATATTAATATTTCGATTTTTGTATATTCTTTTGAGAAGGTAAACCAGCAACCCTTATGGTTTGAAGAAAATATAGGGTTCTAGGGACTAGGTTCTATGCATCAATTGTTAATTGGATGGATGCAGATTTGAATGCATAGCTTGCAGTTGATAATAAGAAAGGGATGGGGTTTATCTGGACAAAATTATTGGAGAAATAATTGGAGATGTCTGTCATTTACCCGGAAGATGCAGTTGGATCATTTTTATTTATTTACAAATTACAAGGTCAACAAATGAATAAATTAAATGCATTCATGGATAAAAAGTTCACAATAAGATAGAACTGCACGATTAATCGTTGAAAGATCACAATCTCGATTCAAACACAATCCTAAATGATCACGATTCGTCTATATCTATTAAACCTTTGACAAGTACGATCACAGCAAACATTCAGATCGGTGTTGCCAATGATCCAGAGAGAGCAGTTCATGAACAGTATAGGTATGAAACTGTTTCACAAACAATCTTTTCAACCACACAGTATCATTATGTGCTACATTACTGGGATAAAAGTTATATGTATAATGTGGATATAAACACTGATGTCTATGTGATCAAAATAGAGTAAATCACCTTTTGAAAGTAACTTGATGCTTTAAATAAAGATTGTATCAATTACATCGCTACACTAGTATGTGGCGACAATCTACTGTTGAAAACATGTATTTCTCATTGAATCATTTGAATTGAACATTTATTTGGGATACAACATACTGGAATATGGTGGAGTTGTAGCTGCCGTTATGTCGGAGGGATTGTCTAGTTGTTCTTTGCTGACATTCAGGGCTGAGTTGTGGTTATCTCAGTGTGCAGGTCTACAATCTGGTCTGGATATGGACCGGATCCTTTTGACTGTGGTAACCTCGGGATGAGGATGAAAATGAAAGACTAATATTAGTATAGAAGATACCATTCCTCTTATGATGTAACAAGTACATTGGAGGTTATCGGAAGTATTTCTGATTCAGGTTGACCTAATTCATGCAGCTTAACAATTTGAATTATAAAAGTGTGATAATATCTGTATGCTAGGTTAAGTAGCCTTTGCTTATTTTGAAGAATTCAGTCGTGTTTGTACATAATGTACAATAAATGGTATTTAGTGTCCAAAATGGGCAATTACATTTACATGTTGTACTGTTAAGGTCTTTATTTATTTTATTTATTAAAGAAATTTGGTATGTTCCTCACTGGGCCTGACAGAATACAATTCCAATCATTTGTCTGCCAAAACATGTAAGTTCTTCTGTCAACAAGAGTTGCTGGTTTAAATTCTGTTTAGTACTTACTTTCATGCACATTATTTGATCGTAGTTTTGCACTGTAATAACCACTTTGAATTACAGTGTATTTTCTTTGTCAACCCCAGATCTCTACTGTTCTTTCAAGCTTTCCTGCTGCCGACTTTTTTGTGGTGGAGAAGCCAAGCATCTCTCCCCAGAATACTTCCCTTTATCCAGTCATGGTCCATCTCCGGACAGTAGAGGCCATGCTATTTGCTTTACTCAGTTCAGCGAGGGAACCGGAAAGCCCTCCCAAAGTCCTTAACATGTTGCGCACAGCCATTGGCCGCCATTTTGACCTAATAGTGGGAGATTGTCGGACAAGTGGAGCTGAGACGGTGAGGAAAATGATGACGGAGTCGGTGATGAAGCGAGACCCACGTGTTCTTTTCCCTCACGACTTGGTGTTAAAGCACAGGAACTCCTTTCAGATGAGCAGTAGGAATAAAGGGGAAGAGCTGTGTGATGCTCTTCTGCAAGCTGTTGCGTTTTTCGAACTCCTGCAAGAATAAATCGCTAATGGATGACTGTCTTATTTGTTGGACTTAATTAGCTGATTAAGCACGTATCTTGAGCATGACATAGTATTTAAGTACTTTTGTGTCCCCAACTTTTAAACTGGACCAGGAGAAGCCTTATGAATTTAAATGCAACACTCAGGTGGTCATTGCTCCACCTCTGTATCCACGAAGAGGCCCGTGGCCTGAGTTAAAGCCCAAGGCATGTAATCATAATGATGTCGGTTTGATCCCCACAAAGAATGAGCAGAGCTCTTGAGGAAGGCACTAAACCCCTGGTTGCTGCTCGAGGGGGAATGTAAACTGTACTGTCCAGTGGGAAAGTTGTTTTGGGATTAAATCATCTATTAAAAAGAGTCAAGGTGGTTTGTTGTCATTTTTCACACGAGAATGAATCAAAATATAGAAATGTAGTGTCCCCTGAGTGGAAACATTTAACATATGACAGGCCTTTTCAAGCCCAACACATGATTAGACAAGGCAGGTTATTTTTAAATGAAGTCTCTTATACTCATTAAGGCTGCATTTATTTGATACAGTAAAAACAGTGAATACTGTGAAATATTACAATTTAAAATATTTGAATATATAAGATTGTAAACTAAGTAACACTTCTTAATATAATTAAAAAGGTTATGCTTTTTAATATTTTTGTGGAAACAGTTTTTCCCCCCAGGATTTTCTGATGAATAGGAAGTTCAAAAGAGCAGTATTCATTTTATGAAGTAGAATTTTTTGTAACAGTCACTTTTGATTAATTTAATGCTTCCTTGTTGAATAAAAACTGACCACAAACGTTTGAATGGTAGTGTAAACAAACATACATAGTGGCCACAAATAAAAATGTACAAATGTTTTGTATATATTAATTTGTTAAATATATATAAAATACAAAATATCAAAACACACAATGTTTCAAATATGAAGAAAGATAGTTGGTTAATTTGATTAACTACACTAATGGTTATTCTGCTGAAATGCTTGTGTGGATTTAAGGGAAACTGATTATACATTCACAAATAACCTTGAGACCAGTTAGTTCTGAGTATTAATTAGTACCTAGTTAGTTCTGAGAAAAGCTTTGTTTTGCATTATTTGTTTGCACATGGCACTTGGTTTGATGTTTAATATGCATTCAATGAAATTCAGACATTTTTAAATGTGACTTACTAAGTGTCCAAATAATTTCTGGAGTTACTGTATGTAATATGAATGGTACTAATGTGCATAATGACAGGCATTATGTTCATTTGAGGAATAGTGCAAATTCCCCACTGCTAATTAGTAAAATAATGTTTTTAAGTATTATATATTTTTTTTCCTTTTTCTGTATTTGGCAAGAGTGAATTATCTTCTATTAGACTTTACATATATTTCTGTAACTATGTACAAACAAGTCCTGTCACAAACAGTAAACAGTTTAGAAGTCATGGAGGTTTTCTAGAGAGCACATCGGTCACACATCAAGGGAAATCCAAGGCCATAAGCTCCAGCGTGCTTCTGGGAAGCTGAAGGCTTGAGAGGTAGTGTAAATGTCTGACAGTGAGAGACAAAAAAAAGAGCAAATTTTAATCATTAAAAAACAAAAAAAGATCACATTAAAGAATTGCGGTATATTTTTCTTATTATAAAACAAATTTCCTTTTAACGTACAACTTTAGAGTGGCACATTCATGAATCTTGAGACTCCAAGCTGTACATGGAACAAATTCAAATACCTGAACGAGTGCTGTTCTTTAACTCTCTCTGATCTACAGATTGAGCGCAGAGTGGGCAGGTAGTCCATGGAAAGAGCAGGTTTATTACTACGACAGAAGACCTTTTTGCTGGAGATCAGTACGGATAAAATGTCCTTGCGCTTCAGGACACCACTGTGAAAGAAGTCAAAAATCACATACCACATGATATTAGCACACTGCCACACACGGATTAAGTTAAATCTTCATGTAAACATTTAATACAACACACACCTAGGTGCACAGAATTTGCAGAGACACAATTTGAGGGGGTTTTTGTCAGATGGCAGAGAAAGGGCACAAATAAGTTTTTCCCATCTCTCTGAAGACAACTTCTCCCTCAGCATCGCAGCTTCCGTCCAGATCCCAGAGAGTTCAGTCCGGCACTGAAGGAAACCCAAACCTTCCACAATGGCCAATATCTCTGAGGAATTCTCAAAACATTGTCCAATTTGCTCCTCTCTTGGTAAGTCCAATAAGCTATCCTTCAGTGTTGCACCCATCCAACCAAGAGGTTCCGGTTTGCAATATCCAGTTCCACTGAGAGATAGTCTTTGTAAATAAGCATCCAGAAAAGACATGTTGTCAAAAAACTTTGCAATGCACACCAAATGCTGAAAAACCAGCATGAGTGACTTGTCTTGTCCATGGGCATCTGTTTCTAAAGACAAATTATTAGTTTGCTTTGAGGGAACTGAGAAAAGTGGACGGTCTGAAGGTGGGTAAGAAATATTTTTTGCCTCAAAAGATGACAAATGTTTTTTTCTTCTGCATGTAGAGAGGCTGTCTGACTTAACCTTGTGTATATTTCCAGAGGTCTGTAACATCAAGCCTTTGACTGGCTTTTCTCCTTTAGTCTTGGCCTTTATTGACTCTTGCTGAAGCGAGGATTGAGATGTGAAATGTGGAGAAAATAGTAGTTTGATGTTGGAGTAGAGTAGACCTCCTCCCGGTTTCTCTGCCAGGATCTCCAGACATCTGCTGTTTTCCAGCTCAGTCCATGATCCACACTGTGTAATTTAAGACAGAATACACACATTGGGTATATTACTATGAGGCCTAAAAGCTCTGTGAGACTATCAGCATAAAATATGGTCCACTTTAATGCTTATTAATCTCAAGAATCAGGGGCAATTCTAGGATTCTATGTCGTTCATGCTGATAAGCAGTTTAAATAAATCCAGTGACTGAGTGTTGTCTGTCACTGATTGTGTCTTTAATAATTCCTGTGCATTACTGCATATTAACCTAATGCCACAGCCACAATAATACGTTTTAATTAAAAAATCAGGTAACACTTTACGGTAAGGGTACATGAATTATCATGAATTCATGTATAAATTCATGAATGAATTATGCATTCATTCATGCATTAATATCTCATGAATCATCAGGAACTAACACGAGTTCAACGTTTTTCCATTCATGACTTCATGGATGAACAACACCTTAATTAAAACATTAACTAAGATGAGCACATCATCATGAATTATGATTTATTACGCATGATCATGATGTTTTCTTTGTTCTTTGTCTAGGTCAGTGACCTTGTCACCACTTTAGTTGAGGTGCCACACACATGATGAAGTCATTGATAGATAATGCTTAGTTAATGATGACTACTGTATTGGACAGACCCCAAAATAGACCAATCACAGCTCATAGCACACAAATTCTGCTAATCAAATACAATAGTCATCATTAACTAAGCATTATCTATCAATGACTTCATCATGTGTGTGGCCCCTCAACTAAAGTGGTGACTACGTCCTTTGAAACACTGATCAACAATGTGCTATTAATGGACCTAGTCACCACTTTATTCATTTATTCACGTTGTTCATCCATGAAGTCATGAATGAAAAACGTTGAACTCGTGTTAGTTCCTGATGATTCATGAGATATTAATGCATGAATTAATGCATAATTCATGCATGAATTTATACATGAATTCATGATAATTCATGTACCCTTACCGTAAAGTGTTACCATTAAATTTTCAAATAAATTTTTTTCTAAATTATGTCTTCATAGGTGTGAAGCGCTCTATTTTTGCTGGAGAAAAACACGCTGAATAACTGACAAAAAGATGGGGAGGACTTAAAGCCTACCGTCATTTCCATATATATATATATATATATATATATATATATATATATATATATATATATATATATATATGTGTGTGTGTGTGTGTGTGTGTGTGTGTGTGTGTTTGTTTTTGTGATATATGAGGACACAAATGTGTATGATGACATGCATAGGACATTGCATGAGTCCTCATATTTCAAATAGCTTAAAAAGCTATGGAATGTCCTCATAAATCACAAAAACAAAGCTGTGTGTGTGTGTGTGTGTACACACACGTCTGGTTCGCTATCTTTGTGGGGACTCTCCATAGACGTAATGGTTTTTATACTGTCCCATCACTTCACCATCACTACTTCAGACATTATCTGTAATGCTTATGGACTTTTCGGGCAGGATAAGCGATATATAGAAATCGTTAAGATACGTGTCTACTGCACACTGCTGAAAGGTAACTAAACTAACACAAAATAGATTTCCTAATGAATGTAATGTAGTGAACAGCAGACAAGATGGCACCACAGCTCCCCACTCCACAACAGGATCCCCTTTCATCTGCTGTGACAAGACAAAAGTTAGATGACCACAAACCAATGACCATTTGGCCAGGATTGCTAGGTGTGGGGGGCCAGAATGAGTACACCAGCATCCCATTGATCACATACTAATGTCACCAATTGGCCTTTGTTCACCCCAGTTCTTCATCCCTGAGACCAAGGTGAAAGGCTTTATGGGTTCAGAACACTACCCCCTAAGGAATTTGAAAGAGGTTTGGAAACATATTAATGCATATCCAAAGTTCTAAAGACACTGTTTGTTTACATGTGTACTTGGGACAATGCCAATGAGTTCCACCGAATGGAAGGGTGGGACATGATGGGCAGACACTTGGAATGCTACTATCCAATCACACAACTACAGTAGGAAGGCAGGAGTTGGCAACTCCCTCCCAGCCATAGAGTATCCCCCAGGTGGACACACCCTTGTTCTGAGTTTCTGACCAGATGAGGAAAGAGACAACAGCACAACAAAGGTTGCAAGTGAACCCTCTTGGCACAATCGCTTCTACAGAGGACTTCATCCCGGAGGAATTAAATTTTTTTAAGGCCAGACAACTAGTTTGTTGAGGTTTGTTTTTTTAGGGAAGGACCTGCGCACATATATTCAAACGCGCATACCTATAGAATTAACTCTTAATACGCATGTGCATGCCATCAGCGCTCACAGGTTCGCGTTTTTAAAGTTTGCGTAGAGAGAACTTAAGAGTTTTCTGTTAAAATGGTGTCGTGTTAGCAGCCCCTAAGTTAATAACTAATAATCGTTTTGACGGAAGCGAATCAATCAAAACTAACTTTAGCTGGAAAATAACTTTATTCTAGAGCTGCCATAAATGAATATGACTTGACTTCAGCAATCAACACCTTCATGACTCCTGTAGATTCATATTCCAGTCTGCAAAGGACCCTGCATATTATTCACCATCACCTGACAGTGCTCCAGACGACACAAGGATCAGCAGCAACCCACCAGCATCTATTGAATACAACTGCTGGAAAGCAATCTCACTGCAAGCGGAATAATACCCAGTGGAATACGTCCCTCATCGCTGGACTGATCACCCGGCCACGTGAAAGGTACATATAAACTCTTCCAAACCTCTTTCCAAATGCCTTTTGGTTAGGTTGTTGTTAATAGATTGCCGTTTGTGTAGAGACTGCTTATCTAGGGCCAGCTTATAACAGATAGACACGTTATACATGTTATCCAAAGCCTGATGTCTTCAACCAGAGTGTCAAAGGCTTTAAGCCAATAAGTAATAGAGACTACAAAAGCAGTAAACATGTACTGAGAAGAGAAAGGCCCAGAAAAGTTGGAGATGGCTCTTAAGATAATTCAGATCATTTCTGAAGTCAGAGAAGACAGACATCTAGAGAAACAGCAGAAAGGGGCCGTGGGTAGGGATGCAAAAACAATCGATATTGAATTAATTTTTATCGATAATGAAAATAAATTGACAAATTTGATTAACGATTAATCATGTCTGCACGCTGTGCTCAGAAACCATCAGCCAGTCACATCACCCTACAGTAGTGAATAACCCATTTCAGGACAAAACGTATTTGGAAAATAGTAGGGGTATAACAATATATCGTGATTCGTGTCACAATGTATCGCATTCGCATTACAAAAATGCAACAATATGCATCTTGGATAGTGACAATATACAGTTGAAACCAGATATTTACATACACATCAGAAAAAAAAAACTAAAACTTTTATTTCTTTACTGTCATACATTAAATCAGAGTAAAATCACATTAAATCACTTTCATCAAAGTCAGAAGTAAACATACACTTCCTTAGTATTTGGTAGAATTGCCCCAAAACTGTTTCACTTGGGCCAAACGTTTTGGGTATCCTTCCACAAGCTTTCTACAATAGTTTGCTGGAATGTTGGCCCACTCCTCTTGACAAAACGGGTGTAACTGGTGTCAGGTTTGTACTCCTTGCTCGCACTCGCCTTTTCAGTGCCGCCCACACATTTTCTATGGGATTGAGATCAGGGCTTTGTGATGGCCACTCCAATACCTTGACTTTGTTGTCCTTAAGCCACTTTTTAACTAATTTGGAGGTATGCTTGGGTCATTGTCCATTTGGAAGACCCATTTGCGCCCAAGCTTTAACTTCCTGGCTGATGTCTTTAGATGTTACTTCAATATATCCACAAAATTTTATTTTCTCATGATGCCATCTATTTTGCGAAGTGCACCAGTCCCTTCTGCAGCAAAGCAGCCCCACATTGGGTCAGAATGAAAACTAAAAGTCTAAAACTAAAAGTCTTAAACGAAAACTAAAAGTCTAAATCTGAAACTGAATTTGGTATTTAGGATTGGGCATTTGGTAATTAGGATTGGGTATTTAGTCATTTAGCCATTTAGGATTTAGGATTGGGCATTTGAGGATTGAGGAGTGTATGCAAATAAGGAGGCGTGAGACCTTATAGACAGCAGAGGGAGCTCCCAGTGCTAAGGAGCACACTGTAATGAAACCAAACAGAGCGAGTGAGCAGGGCTGGAGCGAGGACTGTACTTTATAATGTGATCACTTCAACTTAATGACAGCGTTGTAAAATGTATGTGGCCTCACACAAAGTCACCAGTGAAAGGAGTGCTATTGGTCTGATGACGAGAAAGCAGCAGCCATTGTTAATGTGGCAGCCAACGTGGATGGCAGAGCACGACAACTTTCACTTTGAAGAGGACGCTCTGCCAGTGTGCTCCTTAGCACTGGGAGCTCCATCTGCTGTCCATAAGGTGCCTCTGCGCACCAGCCAATTCAAACCCAGCCTCCAGTATTTGGCCCACGCCTCCTTATTTGCATAAACTCCTCAATTCTCAAATGCCCAATCCTAAATACAAAATACCATATCCTAAATACCAAAAGCCCAATCCTAATGACCAAATTTTTGATTTAGACTTTTAGGTAGTGTTGTAGTCAAGACCACCTAACCCGAGACCAAGACAAGACCAAGACCAGAGTGTATCGAGACCGAGACAAGACCAAGACTTTTAGGGGCCGAGACCAAGTCGAGACCAAGACCGAGGGAGGGCGAGACCGAGACCAAGACCAGCGCCCCACACTACATGACACAATAAAATGTGAAACATGATCAAAAGAGCTTCTCAAATTGATCTGAAAAATCCACATTAGCATAAAAATACATAGCCTAGATATTAAACACTCAAAGTTTAAATAAACGTAACCATCTTTATTCAATACTCCTGGGTGACTTCATTATTTAGTAGCCTACAGAATGTAAAACAATTATACATTGTTCATCACTAAAGTCTTCACTTTTCTCCGCCTTTTATATACATACTACATAAAGTTATATTGTTTTTAAACCTACAACAATCCTTTTTTAAAGGTAGCACAATTCACAACCAGCGGTAATTCAGGAAAAAATATCCGAAAGCTCCACATGAAACTATGGTCTTCCGACCTTACCATCATGTTGATTTATTTTTATTAATATGTGCCATGCAAGACAGCGCTTAGGAGACGGCTAACCCGTGTTTATACTTTCGCCTGGCTCCGAAGAGAAAGAGTGCGCGCGCGCGACCGGGGCGCTCTCGCCCTCTCGCTCGCGCTCTCTCTCTCTCTCTCTGTCACACGCGCAATATACTGGAAATTTAGTGATATTTCCACAGGTATGGTCTTGACTGGTCTTGAAAAAAAATCGCGAGTCCTCAAAGTCCGAGACCGAGACAAGACCGAGACCAAATGTGGTCGAGTCCGAGACGAGACCGAGACGAGACCGAGACCATCAAAAAGTGGTCTGGTCTCGAGTACTACAACACTACTTTTAGGTTTCGTTTTAAACTTTTAGTTTTCAATCGGACCCAATAATACCTCCATAGTTCTGAGGCTTCAAAGCTTCGCCCCTTTTTCCTCCAAATATACCGTTTATCATTATGGCCGAACAGTAACATTTTTGTTTCATCAGACCACAGGACAGAAATTAAGATTTTTGTCCCCAAGTGCAGTTGCAAACTGTAGTCTGTTTTTTTTATGGTGGTTTTGAAGTAATAGCTTTCTTCTCCCAGAGTAACCTTTTAGCTCATGATGGTACAGGACTCGTTTTACTGTGGATAATGACACGGTCTTACCAGTTTCAGCTAGCATCATCACAAGGTCTTTTGCTGTTGTCCTGGGATTGATTTGCACATTTCGCACCAAAAAACGTTCTTCTCTGGGACTCAGAATCCGTCTCCTTCCTGAGCGGTATGGTGGTTGTACATTCCCATGTTTTTTATACTTGCGTATTATTGTCTGAACAGATTAACGTGGGACCTTCAGGCATCTGGAAATTGCACCTAAGGACACTTGTGGAGGTTCACAATTCTTTTCCTGATGTATTGGTTGATTTCTCTTGACTTTCCCATGATGTCAAAGAAAGAGGCTCTGTGTTTGAGGTGTGCCTTTATATGCATCCACAGGTGTGCCACCAATTAACTCAAATGGAATCAATTAGAAGCAATCAGAAGCTTCTTCAGCTCAGAATGGAATCATCTGGAGTTTTCTTTTTGTTTAAAGACACAATAAACTTAGTGTATGTATACTTCTGACTTTGATGAAAGTGGTATGTGGAATTCAGTATCATGATATGTATCGAATTGTAACATGAGAGAATCGCTACAGCCCTAGAAAATAGTGGAGGACACAGTGAGCAGCTGCGGGTAAGGTAAATGATCCAAGTTGTCCGAAACATGAGAATGCTTTATATTCATAAGTGCTTCAAACAAAAGCATTGACCACATCTTGCCCTTTCATGCTTTGAAAACTTCAGTGTTCAATCAACAAGCGGCGCATGCACATCAAACAGACGGAGCACAGTAGAGTAGGAGCGTAATAATTCTGATTAAAATACACATTGTCTAAATATTTTTGTTAGAAATACTCGATGGTAAGATTAGATCTCCGTGTGGAGCATACCGACTCCTTGTGCATACAAAAATCTCACTGGATTATTACAATTAATGGCAAAAGGAACGTTTGGAAATGTAAATTCCTACTCACTACAGCAAAAGATATAAATAACTGGCTTTGAACCATTTTTGGGAGGTAAAAATGGAGGTAAATATGACATTTATTATGGGTTTATGTGAGGATTGTTTTAAGGTTCACAATGTAAAAGTTGTTATATACATTTTTTAAGCCTAATAAAGTTTTAAAAAATTGATAGCTTTAAATTACACTGTAATATTGAATGGCTATAATTAGGGCCCGAGCACCGATGGTGTGAGGACCCTCTTGGAATTGCTCTGTTTTTAGGGCCCGAGCACCGATGGTGTGAGGACCCTCTTGGAATTGCTCTGTTTATTATTATTATTCTTCTTCTTCTCCGCAATGAATCGCATTTTTGAGGGCCTAAACATGCACGAAAACTCACGAAAATTTGCACACGCGTCAGAACTGGCGAAAATTTACATCTGATATGCGTTTCAAAATTGGGCGGGGCAAAATGGCTCGATAGCGCCACCTATAAAGGTTCAACGGAGTGCGCCTCGCGTTACGTTTCACGTACGTGTACGAAATTCGGTACATACCTGTAATGGCCCAATACCTACAAAAAAGTCTCTTGGAGCGTAGCCCTAAACACAACAGGAAGTCAGCCATTTTGAACTTCCTCTCAGATTTTTGTGCAGTTTTTGCCATTTTCAGGCCTCGTACTTTAACGAACTCCTCCTACAGTTTTAATCTGATCATCTTCAAATTTGGTGAGTCTAATCTTAAGGCCTTTGCGACGTTAAATTGCGAAGATCTTGAGTTTTCGTCGAAGGGCGTGTCCTCGGCGGCCTGACAAATTTTGATGTTTCGCCATGAAACAGGAAGTTGCTGTAACTCAGGCAAACAATGTCCAATCTGCCCCAAACTTCACATGTTTGATAAGAGTTCTGTCCTGAACACATGTCCATGCTCATATTCAGTTACAGTCATAGCGCCACCTGCTGGCAACAGGAAGTGACATGTTTAACACTGTTGTGGACTCCTGATAACATATAAAAAAGTGCCAGCAAGTGTTAAACATGCTAACAACATACTTGAAACATGCTAAAACATGCTAGCAAGCACTTAGCTAAGTGCTAAAGCATGCTATTACTGCAATTCAATAGGAATTTGCTGTAACTCAGGTATGGAATGTCCAATCTGCCCCAAACTTCACACGTTTGATAAGAGTCATGGCCTGAACACATCTACATGAGAATATTCAGTTATAGTAATAGCGCCACCTACTGGCAACAGGAAGTGACATGTTTAACACTGTGATGCAGTACTAGCAACATATTAATTATGCCAATGAGTTATAAACATGTTAGAAACATGTTAAAACATGCTAGCAATTCTTAGCTAAGTGCTAAAGCATGCTAATACAATGAAACAGGAAGTTTTTGTTACTCAGGAAGGCAATGTCCAATCTGCCCCAAACTTCACACGTTTGATAAGAGTCCTGCCCTGAACACATGTCCATGCTCATATTCAGTTACAGTCATAGCACCAGCTGCTGGCAACAGGAAGTGACATGTTTAACACTGTTGAGGACTCCTAATAATATATAAAAAAGTGCCAGCAAGTGCTAAACATGCTAACCTCATACTAGAAACATGTTAAAACATGCTAGCAAACACTTAGCTAAGTGCTAAAGTATGCTATTACTGCAATTAAATAGGAATTTGCTGTAATAGCGCTGCCTACTGTCAACAGGAAGTGACATGTTTTACACTGTGATGCAGTACTAGCAACATATTAAATATGCCATTGAGTTCCAAACATGCTAGAAAAATGCTAAAGCATGATAGCAACACTTCCTCTTAGATTTTTGTGCAGTTTTTGCCATTTTCAGGCCTCGTACTTTGACAAACTCCTCCTACAGTTTTAATCTGATCATCTTCAAATTTGGTGAGTCTAACCTTAAGGCCTTCGCGACAGTAAATTGCGAAGATCTTGAGTTTTCGTCAAAGGGCGTGTCCTCGGCGGCCTGACAAATTTCGATGTTTCGCCATGAAACAGGAAGTTGCTGTAACTCAGGCAAACAATGTCCAATCTGCCTCAAACTTCACACGTTTGATAAGAGTTCTGTCCTGAACACATGTCAATGCTCAAATTCAGTTACAGTCATAGCGCCACCTGCTGGCAACAGGAAGTGACATGTTTAACACTGTTGTGGACTCCTAATAATAGATAAAAAAGTGCCAGCAAGTGTTAAACATGCTATCAACATACTTGAAACATGCTAAAACATGCTAGCAAACACTTAGCTAAATGTTAAATTATGTTATTACTGCAATTAAATAGGAATTTGCTGTAACTCAGGCATGGAATGTCAAATCTGCCCCAAACTTCACACATTTGATAAGAGTCATGGCCTGAACACATCTACATGAGAATATTCAGTTATAGTAATAGCGCCACCTACTGGCAACAGGAAGTGACATGTTTAACACTGTGATGCAGTACTAGCAACATATTAATTATGCCAATGAGTTATAAACATGTTAGAAACATGTTAAAACATGCTAGCAATTCTTAGCTAAGTGCTAAAGCATGCTAATACAATGAAACAGGAAGTTTTTGTTACTCAGGAAGGCAATGTCCAATCTGCCCCAAACTTCACACGTTTGATAAGAGTCCTGCCCTGAACACATGTCCATGCTCATATTCAGTTACAGTCATAGCACCAGCTGCTGGCAACAGGAAGTGACATGTTTAACACTGTTGAGGACTCCTAATAATATATAAAAAAGTGCCAGCAAGTGCTAAACATGCTAACCTCATACTAGAAACATGTTAAAACATGCTAGCAAACACTTAGCTAAGTGCTAAAGTATGCTATTACTGCAATTAAATAGGAATTTGCTGTAATAGCGCTGCCTACTGTCAACAGGAAGTGACATGTTTTACACTGTGATGCAGTACTAGCAACATATTAAATATGCCATTGAGTTCCAAACATGCTAGAAAAATGCTAAAGCATGATAGCAACACTTCCTCTTAGATTTTTGTGCAGTTTTTGCCATTTTCAGGCCTCGTACTTTGACAAACTCCTCCTACAGTTTTAATCTGATCATCTTCAAATTTGGTGAGTCTAACCTTAAGGCCTTCGCGACAGTAAATTGCGAAGATCTTGAGTTTTCGTCAAAGGGCGTGTCCTCGGCGGCCTGACAAATTTCGATGTTTCGCCATGAAACAGGAAGTTGCTGTAACTCAGGCAAACAATGTCCAATCTGCCTCAAACTTCACACGTTTGATAAGAGTTCTGTCCTGAACACATGTCAATGCTCAAATTCAGTTACAGTCATAGCGCCACCTGCTGGCAACAGGAAGTGACATGTTTAACACTGTTGTGGACTCCTAATAATAGATAAAAAAGTGCCAGCAAGTGTTAAACATGCTATCAACATACTTGAAACATGCTAAAACATGCTAGCAAACACTTAGCTAAATGTTAAATTATGTTATTACTGCAATTAAATAGGAATTTGCTGTAACTCAGGCATGGAATGTCAAATCTGCCCCAAACTTCACACATTTGATAAGAGTCATGGCCTGAACACATCTACATGAGAATATTCAGTTATAGTAATAGCGCCACCTACTGGCAACAGGAAGTGACATGTTTAACACTGTGATGCAGTACTAGCAACATATTAATTATGCCAATGAGTTATAAACATGTTAGAAACATGTTAAAACATGCTAGCAATTCTTAGCTAAGTCCTAAAGCATGCTAATACAATGAAACAGGAAGTTTTTGTTACTCAGGAAGGCAATGTCCAATCTGCCCCAAACTTAACACGTTTGATAAGAGTCCTGCCCTGAACACATGTCCATGCTCATATTCAGTTACAGTCATAGCACCAGCTGCTGGCAACAGGAAGTGACATGTTTAACACTGTTGAGGACTCCTAATAATATATAAAAAAGTGCCAGCAAGTGCTAAACATGCTAACCTCATACTAGAAACATGTTAAAACATGCTAGCAAACACTTAGCTAAGTGCTAAAGTATGCTATTACTGCAATTAAATAGGAATTTGCTGTAATAGCGCTGCCTACTGTCAACAGGAAGTGACATGTTTTACACTGTGATGCAGTACTAGCAACATATTAAATATGCCATTGAGTTCCAAACATGCTAGAAAAATGCTAAAGCATGATAGCAACACTTCCTCTTAGATTTTTGTGCAGTTTTTGCCATTTTCAGGCCTCGTACTTTGACAAACTTCTCCTACAGTTTTAATCTGATCATCTTCAAATTTGGTGAGTCTAACCTTAAGGCCTTCGCGACAGTAAATTGCGAAGATCTTGAGTTTTCGTCAAAGGGCGTGTCCTCGGCGGCCTGACAAATTTCGATGTTTCGCCATGAAACAGGAAGTTGCTGTAACTCAGGCAAACAATGTCCAATCTGCCTCAAACTTCACACGTTTGATAAGAGTTCTGTCCTGAACACATGTCCATGCTCAAATTCAGTTACAGTCATAGCGCCACCTGCTGGCAACAGGAAGTGACATGTTTAACGCTGTTGTGGACTCCTAATAATAGATAAAGTGCCAGCAAGTGTTAAACATGTTATCAACATACTAGAAACATGCTAAAACATGCTAGCAAACACTTAGCTAAATGTTAAATTATGTTATTACTGCAATTAAATAGGAATTTGCTGTAACTCAGGCATGGAATGTCAAATCTGCCCCAAACTTCACACATTTGATAAGAGTCATGGCCTGAACACATCTACGTGACAATTTTCAGTTATAGTAATAGCGCCACCTACTAGCAACAGGAAGTGTCATGTTTAACACTGTGATGCAATACTGGCAACACATTAAATATGCCAGTGAGTTATAAACATGTTATAAACATGTTAAAATATGCTAGCAATTCTTAGCTAAGTGCTAAAGCATGCTAATGCAATGAAAGAGGAAGTTGTTGTTACTCAAGAAGGCAATGTCCAATCTGCCCCAAACTTCACATGTTTGATAAGAGTCCTGCCCTGAACAAATCTACATGACAATTTTCAGTTAAAGTAATAGCGCCACCTACTGTCGACAGGAAGTGACATGTTTTACACTGTGATGCAGTACTAGCAACATATTAAATATGCCATTGAGTTCTAAACATGCTAGAAACATGCTGAAACATGCTAGCAACACTTATCTGAGTGATAACGCATGCTATTATCCCCATATTAAAGGACATTTTTGTAACTGACTTTGACATCCTCCTCCTATATTTACTTATTTAAATGCACATTGCCCACCGTGCTCTATCTTCCTAAAGCCACCGGGTGGCGGTGGAACGTGTGCGAGGGCCCTTTCATCGCTGCTTGCAGCTTTAATTAGGGCCCAAGCCCTGAAAGGGCGAAGAGCCCTATTGTTTTCCTTAGGATTATTTTTTTTTTTTTTTTTATTTTTCTAACGACTATTCGGGCACTTTTGGGGCCCTTAACATGCTCGAAAACTCTTGAAACTTTGCACACGGGTCAGAACCCGCGGCCATCAGGGCCGGGCTGAAGCTGGTACCCGGGCGTGGCAGGGGGGCTCGTCAGCGCCCCCTGGAACGTGGTCTGAACACTTGGTCCATAACTCAAACACGCTTGTGTGTAATAATATGAAACTCGGTACACATGTCGATCTCATCGTTTCATCTATACCTCACACTCTTACTTTTTACCCCAGCCCAACAGGAAGTCAGATATTTGCGGATGTTTTTAAAACGCACGCAATGGAATTTAATATACTCCTCCTAGAGCATTCATCCACATACAACGAAACTCGGTCAGCCTGAAGTCAAGACATTGAGGATGAAAAATTGCGAGGGGATTTTTGATATCTCTAACGGTTTGGCCGTGGCGAAGAAACAAATTTATGGCGAGAAACGTGAAACAGGAAGTGTCTTATAACTTCAGCATACATTAACTGATCTTGATGAAACTTCAGAAGTGTGTTCGTTGTAAGAGCCCGATCACATGGATGTGACTATTGTGAGTCAAAGTTATAGCGCCACCAACTGGCAGCAGGAAGTGTGTCACTTTCAAAATGCTTTGAAATCACCCTCTTATTTTTACCCGATTTGCTTCAAACTTCATGTGCATAATGTAGACACACGCCAGATGTAGACCTGTGAAAGGATTATTGATATCTTTGATACTGTTGCCATGGCAATGCATCAAACATTAATATTCCTTTTTTTAAGCTTTTTCATGCTTTTTTATGCTTTCGGGCACTTTTGGGTTCTTAACGTGCTCGAAAACTCTTGAAACTTTGCACACGGGACAAAACCCACGGCCATCAGGGCCAGGCTGAAGCTGGTACCCGGGCGTGGCAGGGGGGCTCGACAGCGCCCCCTTGAATGGGTCCGACAATTTGGTCCATATATCCAACACGCTTTACCCTATTTGCTTCAAACTTGATGTGTATAATGTAGACTCAAGCCAGATGTAGACCTGTGAAAGGATTGTTGATATCTTAGATGCTGTTGCCGTGACAACGCATCAAACTTTAATATTCTTTTTGGATACTTTTGAGATTCTTAGCGCACTTTTGGGGCCCTTAACATGCTCAAAAACTCTTGAAACTTTGCACACGGGTCAGAACCGGCGGCCATCAGGGCCGGGCTGAAGCTGGTACCCGGGCGTGGCAGGGGGGTTTGACAGCGCCCCCTGGAACGGGGTCCAAAAACTTGGTTCATAAATCAAACACGCTTGCATGTAATAATATGAAACTCGGTACACATATAGATCTCATCGGTTCATATATCCTTTGTACTTTTACTTTTTACCCCAGCCCAACAGGAAGTCGGCTATTAAGGCTTGTTTGGAAAACGCATGCAATGGAATTCGATATACTCCTCCTAGAGAATTCAACCAATCGCCACGAAACTCGGTCAGCATGAAGTCAAGAGATTGGCGATGAAAAGTTGCCAGGGGATTTTTGATATCTCGAACGGTTTGGCCGTGGCGAGGAAACGAATTTATGGCGAATAATGGAAACAGGAAGTGTGTTATAACTTCTGCATACATTAACTGATCTTGATGAAACTTCAGCAGTGTGTTCGTTGTAAGAGTCCGATCACATGGATGTGACTATTGTGAGTCAATGTTATAGCGCCACCAACTGGCAGCAGGAAGTGTGTCACTTTCAAAATGCTTTGAAATCACCCTCTTATTTTTACCCGATTTGCTTCAAACTTTATGTGTATAATGTAAACACACGCCAGATGTAGACTTGTGAAAGGATTATTGATATCTAAGATACTGTTGCCGTGACAACGCATCAAACGCATCAAACTTTAATATTCTTTTTGGATGCTTTTGAGACTCTTAGCATGCCTGAAATTGCTTAAAATTGCATGAAACTCGACAGACAGATCACATTTATTAGCCAGTAGACATGTGCAAAGTTTCAGAAACGGGCATGGTGCAGGGGCTCAGTAGCGCCACCTTTTGACAAAAGTGGGGGTGTTAGTTATATAGTTTTACCTACAATCATAAAACTCGGTACGCATATTGTTCAGATCAAGCCGGACAACTTTCTAGTTAAGTGTCATTAGCTCCAAACAACAGCAAGTCAGATATTTAAGTTTGAATGTGGATGTATCTGAGAATTTTCTCTCCCTCTCTCTCTGTCACTGTGTGTGAGGGATTTGTCTATTGCTTTTAATGGATTTCAAGGTTTCAGGGGCTTTTGGGGCTCTTAACATGCTCAAAAACTCTTGAAATTTTGCACACAGGTCAGAACCCACGGCCATCAGGGCCGGGCTGAAGCTGGTACCCGGGCGTGGCAGGGGGGCTCAACAGCGCCCTCTTGAACGGGGTCCGACAATTTGGTCCATATATCCAACACGCTTGCATGAATTAATATGAAACTCAGTACACATATAGATCTCATCGGGCCGAACATCTTACCCCCGGTCAAGTTTTACGCCAGCCCAACAGGAAGTCGGCTATTATGGGTTGTTTGGAAAACGCTTGCTGTGGAATTTGAAGTACTACTCCTAGGCAATTCATTCAATCATCGCCAAACTCGGTGTGCATGATGTCAGTACTTTGAGGATGCTAAATTGCGGACGGACTTTTGATATCTCGAACGGTTTGGCCGTGGCGAGGAAATGAATTTTCATGGCTTAATAAGGACATATAAAGTGTGTTATAACTTAGTTAGTTTTACCTACAGTTACAAAACTCAGCGTGTATATTCTTCTCCTCAAGCCGAACAACTTTCTAATTTACAGTTATTAGCTCCGAACAACAGAAAGTCAGATATTTTGGTTTGAATATGGTCATTTTCTCTCTCTCTCTCTCTCTGAGCCAATATGGCAAGCCGGCTTAACATTTAATCATTTTAACCTACTAGTCTCTATTTTCATGCTACTAGTACTTATTTTTTAGATACTAGTATCTATTCCATTAAGTACTAGTACTTATTCATTAGCGACTAGTGCTTATTCTTTAGGTACTAGTGCCTATTCTTTAGATACTAGTGCTTATTCCTTAGGGACTAGTACCTTTTAAAAGATACTAGTACTTATTCATTAGATACTATATTAGTATCTAAAAATACTAGTATCTAAAAAATAAGTACTAGTAGCATGAAAATAGAGACTAGTGGGTTTAAATGATTAAATGTTAAAACGGCTTGCCATAAGCCTACGTCTCTGTGTCTGTGCCTGTCTGTGTGTGTGTGTGTGTGTGTGTGTGTAGGGGGAGGAGGGCTAGATTAACCATTTCACTGCTGTGTGGTTTGGCCTGCATTAAAAAGGAAAATAAATGTCTTAAGCCTTGTATTTTTTAAATAAGTTTTATTAATAAAGTAAAGGAATCACAGACTGTTTTTAAATGGGGTTGGATAAATATTTTTTTGTTTTTAAACTGTGTGTGCGTGCGTGCGTGCATGTGTGTGATTGTGCCTTGGTGTCTGTTACAGTTACAAGAGTTTAATCCTTGTTCAAGTTTAAGTTTAAGGCCTTGTCTTTTTGAATCCATTTGCAGCTTTTTATTAAGAATGGTCAAGACAGGCAGGGTGAACAATGGCAAACAGGGCAGAACAGAAAAGGCAGAGACAAACCAGGTTGACAGGCAAAGGACAAAGACCTCCAGATAAATACTAGGCTTCTGGATTTACACATTTAAGTGCTACAAAACATATTGACATATGACATCCTATGACATTAAAAATGATTCTAAATTTAAATTATCTCATATATGTGGCTATTGTGGTTCACGATCATAGGCCCTGTCCCAAATGGCACACTTCATATGAATTTTCGGTCTTGTGTACTTATTTCATGTGTCCGTTAAATCCATGAGACCGTAGGGTATCTCATTTTTCATTTTAGTTTTCAGAAGGTTGCTCACGCATACTTTGTGGTTGATATGTGCCCTCGATGCACACTTTTGCAGAGCCCACACTGATGCAAGCTCTACAGTACACTTCTTTTCGACAGTCAAAGCGGAGTTACGTTTTTGCACGTCATGCACAATAACCCTAAAGGCACCAGGGTGGCGGTGCCACCGGCTTTATATATATATATATATATATATATATATATATATATATATATATATATATATATATATATATATATATATATATATATATATATATATATATATATATATATATATAAATATAGCTGCGAGCAGCGATGAAGGGCCAAAGCCGGCGGTACCGCCACCCCGGTGCCTTTAGGTAACTAAAGGAACGGGGTTGCGGTGCCACCGGCTTGGGCCCGCAATCGCTGCTCGCAGCTATATTTATATATATATATATATATATATATATATATATATATATATATATATATTTATTATTATTCTTCTTCTTCTCCGCAATGAATCGCATTTTTGAGGGCCTAAACATGCACGAAAACTCACGAAAATTTGCACACGCGTCAGAACTGGCGAAAATTTACATCTGATATGCGTTTCAAAATTGGGCGGGGCAAAATGGCTCGATAGCGCCACCTATAAAGGTTCAACGGAGTGCGCCTCGCGTTACGTTTCACGTACGTGTACGAAATTCGGTACATACCTGTAATGGCCCAATACCTACAAAAAAGTCTCTTGGAGCGTAGCCCTAAACACAACAGGAAGTCAGCCATTTTGAACTTCCTCTCAGATTTTTGTGCAGTTTTTGCCATTTTCAGGCCTCGTACTTTAACGAACTCCTCCTACAGTTTTAATCTGATCATCTTCAAATTTGGTGAGTCTAATCTTAAGGCCTTTGCGACGTTAAATTGCGAAGATCTTGAGTTTTCGTCGAAGGGCGTGTCCTCGGCGGCCTGACAAATTTTGATGTTTCGCCATGAAACAGGAAGTTGCTGTAACTCAGGCAAACAATGTCCAATCTGCCCCAAACTTCACATGTTTGATAAGAGTTCTGTCCTGAACACATGTCCATGCTCATATTCAGTTACAGTCATAGCGCCACCTGCTGGCAACAGGAAGTGACATGTTTAACACTGTTGTGGACTCCTGATAACATATAAAAAAGTGCCAGCAAGTGTTAAACATGCTAACAACATACTTGAAACATGCTAAAACATGCTAGCAAGCACTTAGCTAAGTGCTAAAGCATGCTATTACTGCAATTCAATAGGAATTTGCTGTAACTCAGGTATGGAATGTCCAATCTGCCCCAAACTTCACACGTTTGATAAGAGTCATGGCCTGAACACATCTACATGAGAATATTCAGTTATAGTAATAGCGCCACCTACTGGCAACAGGAAGTGACATGTTTAACACTGTGATGCAGTACTAGCAACATATTAATTATGCCAATGAGTTATAAACATGTTAGAAACATGTTAAAACATGCTAGCAATTCTTAGCTAAGTGCTAAAGCATGCTAATACAATGAAACAGGAAGTTTTTGTTACTCAGGAAGGCAATGTCCAATCTGCCCCAAACTTCACACGTTTGATAAGAGTCCTGCCCTGAACACATGTCCATGCTCATATTCAGTTACAGTCATAGCACCAGCTGCTGGCAACAGGAAGTGACATGTTTAACACTGTTGAGGACTCCTAATAATATATAAAAAAGTGCCAGCAAGTGCTAAACATGCTAACCTCATACTAGAAACATGTTAAAACATGCTAGCAAACACTTAGCTAAGTGCTAAAGTATGCTATTACTGCAATTAAATAGGAATTTGCTGTAATAGCGCTGCCTACTGTCAACAGGAAGTGACATGTTTTACACTGTGATGCAGTACTAGCAACATATTAAATATGCCATTGAGTTCCAAACATGCTAGAAAAATGCTAAAGCATGATAGCAACACTTCCTCTTAGATTTTTGTGCAGTTTTTGCCATTTTCAGGCCTCGTACTTTGACAAACTCCTCCTACAGTTTTAATCTGATCATCTTCAAATTTGGTGAGTCTAACCTTAAGGCCTTCGCGACAGTAAATTGCGAAGATCTTGAGTTTTCGTCAAAGGGCGTGTCCTCGGCGGCCTGACAAATTTCGATGTTTCGCCATGAAACAGGAAGTTGCTGTAACTCAGGCAAACAATGTCCAATCTGCCTCAAACTTCACACGTTTGATAAGAGTTCTGTCCTGAACACATGTCAATGCTCAAATTCAGTTACAGTCATAGCGCCACCTGCTGGCAACAGGAAGTGACATGTTTAACACTGTTGTGGACTCCTAATAATAGATAAAAAAGTGCCAGCAAGTGTTAAACATGCTATCAACATACTTGAAACATGCTAAAACATGCTAGCAAACACTTAGCTAAATGTTAAATTATGTTATTACTGCAATTAAATAGGAATTTGCTGTAACTCAGGCATGGAATGTCAAATCTGCCCCAAACTTCACACATTTGATAAGAGTCATGGCCTGAACACATCTACATGAGAATATTCAGTTATAGTAATAGCGCCACCTACTGGCAACAGGAAGTGACATGTTTAACACTGTGATGCAGTACTAGCAACATATTAATTATGCCAATGAGTTATAAACATGTTAGAAACATGTTAAAACATGCTAGCAATTCTTAGCTAAGTCCTAAAGCATGCTAATACAATGAAACAGGAAGTTTTTGTTACTCAGGAAGGCAATGTCCAATCTGCCCCAAACTTAACACGTTTGATAAGAGTCCTGCCCTGAACACATGTCCATGCTCATATTCAGTTACAGTCATAGCACCAGCTGCTGGCAACAGGAAGTGACATGTTTAACACTGTTGAGGACTCCTAATAATATATAAAAAAGTGCCAGCAAGTGCTAAACATGCTAACCTCATACTAGAAACATGTTAAAACATGCTAGCAAACACTTAGCTAAGTGCTAAAGTATGCTATTACTGCAATTAAATAGGAATTTGCTGTAATAGCGCTGCCTACTGTCAACAGGAAGTGACATGTTTTACACTGTGATGCAGTACTAGCAACATATTAAATATGCCATTGAGTTCCAAACATGCTAGAAAAATGCTAAAGCATGATAGCAACACTTCCTCTTAGATTTTTGTGCAGTTTTTGCCATTTTCAGGCCTCGTACTTTGACAAACTTCTCCTACAGTTTTAATCTGATCATCTTCAAATTTGGTGAGTCTAACCTTAAGGCCTTCGCGACAGTAAATTGCGAAGATCTTGAGTTTTCGTCAAAGGGCGTGTCCTCGGCGGCCTGACAAATTTCGATGTTTCGCCATGAAACAGGAAGTTGCTGTAACTCAGGCAAACAATGTCCAATCTGCCTCAAACTTCACACGTTTGATAAGAGTTCTGTCCTGAACACATGTCCATGCTCAAATTCAGTTACAGTCATAGCGCCACCTGCTGGCAACAGGAAGTGACATGTTTAACGCTGTTGTGGACTCCTAATAATAGATAAAGTGCCAGCAAGTGTTAAACATGTTATCAACATACTAGAAACATGCTAAAACATGCTAGCAAACACTTAGCTAAATGTTAAATTATGTTATTACTGCAATTAAATAGGAATTTGCTGTAACTCAGGCATGGAATGTCAAATCTGCCCCAAACTTCACACATTTGATAAGAGTCATGGCCTGAACACATCTACGTGACAATTTTCAGTTATAGTAATAGCGCCACCTACTAGCAACAGGAAGTGTCATGTTTAACACTGTGATGCAATACTGGCAACACATTAAATATGCCAGTGAGTTATAAACATGTTATAAACATGTTAAAATATGCTAGCAATTCTTAGCTAAGTGCTAAAGCATGCTAATGCAATGAAAGAGGAAGTTGTTGTTACTCAAGAAGGCAATGTCCAATCTGCCCCAAACTTCACATGTTTGATAAGAGTCCTGCCCTGAACAAATCTACATGACAATTTTCAGTTAAAGTAATAGCGCCACCTACTGTCGACAGGAAGTGACATGTTTTACACTGTGATGCAGTACTAGCAACATATTAAATATGCCATTGAGTTCTAAACATGCTAGAAACATGCTGAAACATGCTAGCAACACTTATCTGAGTGATAACGCATGCTATTATCCCCATATTAAAGGACATTTTTGTAACTGACTTTGACATCCTCCTCCTATATTTACCTATTTAAATGCACATTGCCCACCGTGCTCTATCTTCCTAAAGCCACCGGGTGGCGGTGGAACGTGTGCGAGGGCCCTTTCATCGCTGCTTGCAGCTTTAATTATTATTCTTCTTCTTCTCCGCAATGAATCGCATTTTTGAGGGCCTAAACATGCACGAAAACTCACGAAAATTTGCACACGCATCAGAACTGGCGAAAATTTACATCTGATATGCGTTTCAAAATTGGGCGGGGCAAAATGGCTCGATAGCGCCACCTATAAAGGTTCAACGGAGTGCGCCTCGCGTTACGTTTCACGTACGTGTACGAAATTCGGTACATACCTGTAATGGCCCAATACCTACAAAAAAGTCTCTTGGAGCGTAGCCCTAAACACAACAGGAAGTCAGCCATTTTGAACTTCCTCTCAGATTTTTGTGCAGTTTTTGCCATTTTCAGGCCTCGTACTTTAACGAACTCCTCCTACAGTTTTAATCTGATCATCTTCAAATTTGGTGAGTCTAATCTTAAGGCCTTTGCGACGTTAAATTGCGAAGATCTTGAGTTTTCGTCGAAGGGCGTGTCCTCGGCGGCCTGACAAATTTTGATGTTTCGCCATGAAACAGGAAGTTGCTGTAACTCAGGCAAACAATGTCCAATCTGCCCCAAACTTCACACGTTTGATAAGAGTTATGTCCTGAACACATGTCCATGCTCATATTCAGTTACAGTCATAGCGCCACCTGCTGGCAACAGGAAGTGACATGTTTAACACTGTTGTGGACTCCTGATAACATATAAAAAAGTGCCAGCAAGTGTTAAACATGCTAACAACATACTTGAAACATGCTAAAACATGCTAGCAAGCACTTAGCTAAGTGCTAAAGCATGCTATTACTGCAATTCAATAGGAATTTGCTGTAACTCAGGTATGGAATGTCCAATCTGCCCCAAACTTCACACGTTTGATAAGAGTCATGGCCTGAACACATCTACATGAGAATATTCAGTTATAGTAATAGCGCCACCTACTGGCAACAGGAAGTGACATGTTTAACACTGTGATGCAGTACTAGCAACATATTAATTATGCCAATGAGTTATAAACATGTTAGAAACATGTTAAAACATGCTAGCAATTCTTAGCTAAGTGCTAAAGCATGCTAATACAATGAAACAGGAAGTTGCTGTAACTCAGGCAAACAATGTCCAATCTGCCCCAAACTTCACAGTTCTGTCCTGAACACATGTCCATGCTCATATTCAGTTACAGTCATAGCGCCACCTGCTGGCAACAGGAAGTGACATGTTTAACACTGTTGTGGACTACTAATAACATATAAAAAAGTGCCAGCAAGTGCTAAACATGCTAGCAACATACTAGAAACATGCTAAAACATGCTAGCAAACACTT
Source organism: Semotilus atromaculatus (assembly GCA_031834385.1). NCBI lineage: Eukaryota > Metazoa > Chordata > Actinopteri > Cypriniformes > Leuciscidae > Semotilus > Semotilus atromaculatus. The sequence goes on from JAULUF010000007.1 coordinate 21,391,507, forward strand.
AGCTAAGTGCTAAAGCATGCCAATGCAATGAAAGAGGAAGTTGTTGTTACTCAAGAAGGCAATGTCCAATCTGCCCCAAACTTCACACGTTTGATAAGAGTCATGGCCTGAACACATCTACATGATAATTTTCTGTTAATTTTCTGTTATAGTAATAGCGCCACCTACTGTCAACAGGAAGTGACATGTTTTACACTGTGATGCAGTACTAGCAACATAGTAAAATATGCCATTGAGTGTTCAACATGTTAGAAACATGTTAAAACATGCTAACAATTCTTAGCTAAGTGCTAAGGCAAGGAATGTCCAATCTGCCCCAAACGTCACACTTTTGATAAAAGTCCTGCCCTGAACACATCTACATGACAATTTTCACTTATAGTAATAGCGCCACCTACTGTCAACAGGAAGTGACATCTACAATGTGATGCAGTACTAGCAACAAATTTAGATATACCATTGAGTTCCAAGCATGCTAGAAACATGCTAAAACATGCTAGCAACACTTATCTGAGTGAAAACACATTGTATAATCCCCATAATAAAGGACATTTTTGTAACTGACATTGACATACTCCTCCTATATTTACCTACATAAATGCACATTCCCCTCCGTGCACGTTTTACACTGTGATGCAGTACTAGCAACATAGTAAATATGCCATTGAGTTATACACATGTTAGAAACATGTTAAAACATGCTAGCAATTCTTAGCTAAGTGCTAAAGCATGCTAATGCAATGAAACAGGAAGTTGTTGTTACTTAAGAAGACAATGTCCAATCTGCCCCAAACTTCACACATTTGATAAGAGTCCTGCCCTGAACACATCTACATGACAATTTTCAGCTATAGTAATAGCGCCACCTACTGGCAACAGGAAGTGACATGTTTAACAGTGTGATGCAGTACTGGCAACATAGTAAATATGCCATTGAGTTATAAACATGCTAGCAATTCTTAGCTAAGTGCTAAAGCATGCTAATGCTATGAAACAGGAAGTTGTTTTTACTTAAGAAGGCAATGTCCAATCTGCCCAAAACTTCACAAGTTTAATAAGAGTTCTGTCCTGAACACATGTGCATGCTCATATTCAGTTACAGTCATAGCGCCACCTGCTGGCAACAGGAAGTGACATGTTTAACACTGTTGTGGACTTCTAATAATATATAAAAAAGTGCCAGCAAGTGTTAAACATGCTAGCAACATACTAGAAACATTCTAGCAAACACTTAACTAAGTGCCAATGCATGCTATTACTGCAATTAAATAGGAATTTGCTGTAACTGAGGCATGGAATGTCAAATCTGCCCCAAACTTCACACGTTTGATAAGAGTCATGGCCTGAACAAATCCGCATTACAATTTTAAGTTAAAGTAATAGCGCCACCTACTGTCAAAAGGAAGTGACATATTTGACACTGTGATGCAGTACTAGCAACATAGTAAATATGCCATTGAGTTCTAAACATGCTAAAAACATGCTAGCAACACTTATCTGAGTGATAACGCATGCTATTATCCCCACAATAAAGGACATTTTTGTAACTGACTTTGACATACTCCCACTATATTTATCTACTTAAATGCACATTGCCCACCGTGCTCTGTCTTCCTAAAGCCACCGGGTGGCGATGGCACGTGTGCGAGGGCCCTTTCAATGCTGCTTGCAGCTTTAATTAATGTTTAAAATTGACAAATTTTATTGAGATGTTAGTAGCTTTGTTAGTATCAGTGATACTGGCCTTCATTCATAAAAAGATGCCATTAAACAAGTATTTAAAATATACTGTCTTTATGTTGTTTATACATTAATTTTAGGACTAACTGTGAAATTATTACATTATAAAATATATTAAAAGCTTAAGTGTTTATAAATCTCGATTAATGACATACCCTATGTGTATATATCCAATTACAGAATGAAACTGCTGTACCTGACTGTAATGATCTTCGCATTCAATGCAGCCCAGCCCCAGAGAATTGTGGAACCTGGCCCTCCTACTGGCATCATACTTCAGGACGCCCCTGGAATTTTAGTAATTGACTGTCAAGTGCACACTCAAAGAATCTTTGTCCGGCTTGACCCTTATGATGTGTACAAGAAACATATCAGCACTGCAAGGGTAATGTCAGGGCGGGCAACACAATGGGCAGAAAACACCATTGAGCATGCACAGCTGGACACAATTCATATGCTCAATCAGTTGCAAAACTAACTTCAGCAAAATCAGCCCTCGGTTTACTTCTTTCTATTGGTACCTCAGCAGTTAATGCCATTAGCATCTCAACATTGAGAAAGCATGTAGAAGGACTAAAAAGAGAAATGCCTGAGATAAAAAATAAACTAGATATTCAGCAGAGGCAGTTACAAAATTTGGGCACGACACTTGAGGGTACAATTCTTGCAGTGAATCAGCATACAGCCCTCCTGAACTATACCATCTACCGTGTGGGAAAGATGTCAGGGTTAGATGTCATACAACATGACTATGCTCCTGTACAAATGGTCCACACTTTGATGCAAGATTTGCTTAGAGGAGTAAGGTCTGCTGTGGAAAAATTAGCAGACAACAGAATCCCTCCGTACTTAGTACCCCTTGGAACTGGTAGAGAGTATCTTGAAACGGGCTACACAGGGAACCACCCAAACGCTACAAGTATACTTGGCCTATAGTCTAGGTAGTGCCATACCAATCCATGTAGACCCAGAAGGTAGTGAAATTGGTTTCCTGTTAAACCTTCCCATTTTTGATGCTAGGAACATTTACCAGTTAAAATCAGGGATAAATGTTGGATTTTGGACTAAAGATATGCATGTAAAAGTTGAAACACCCTCGCTAATTGCTTACCAGGATGAAAATCCTGATATGTATTTGATACCAAATTTACAGATGTGTACTGCTGTCAAGGACATTCACTAGTTGTGCCGGAGTAAGCCTTTTATACGGGGCCCCACTGAAGGCCTGTGTGGCATAAAGAAACTAAGCCCCAATATCAAATGCAAGGCTGTCATAACACATAGGAAAGATGTAACCATCACAAACATTGAAAGGGTAGAGAACAAGTGGCTGGTCAACACACCAGTGGGCGAAGCAATGATAATATATGACCACTATTATTCAACTACTCCAATACACTTGCCAAACCAGACCATGCTAATCCAAGTTCCGGAAGGAGCAATCTTCCATATTGACCACCTAGCCCTGTACCACCTGGATAATGAGAGATATGATGTAGAAATTGAAATAGTTGATGCCTTTAATGGACAAACTCTTGAAGTAGATAGACTCCTTCAAGACCAAATTATGTCTGAAGGACCGAAACTAACAGAACTCAGTCACCAACTTCATAGTCTCCATGCTTTGCCTACTGAATCAAACTTGAAGACAGCGGCACTAACTTGGGGGTGGAACATAAGTGACAGCATATTGCTCATCTTGATTCTCAGTCCCTGGATTACCATAGTCCCTCTGATGGGGGTACTGTACTGGCAGGTGCACACGCTTCAGTCAAACCTGTTAGGGCAAAATAGGCCACAGCCAGCTGAAACTTTTGAATTAAAACCTAACATGTAGGCCACTCAACCCGCTACCCCCTATCACACCATGCAACATAGACTACTTAGACTAGTCAGCAAGTCCTCGACTACCATTGCTATCCTGTCCCTTAGAGTCTCCCACTTCAGAGGCTAGTTTTAAAGGTGCCCTAGAATGTGAAATTGAATTTATTTTGTCATAGTTAAATAACAAGAGTTCAGTACATGGACATGACATACAGTGAGTCTCGAACACCATTGTTTTCTCCTTCTTACTTAAATCTCGTTTTTGAAAAACACCCCTGAAAAACAGGCGAATCTACACATAATACCGACTGTGACGCAACAGTCGGGATCATTAATATGTACGACTCCAAAAATTTGCATATGCCAGCCCATGTTCAATGACAGACGGAACTGCGCAGCCGCAGCATGGCAGTTGATCAGTGTTTGGATGTACAAATGAACACAAAAGTATTTAGTTCCTTCATCCGAGCCTCTGAAGAAACAATGGGTTAATTTTATTTCTTTGGAAATTTCCAAACACTTCACCGATGAGACTTGTTTCCTCAACTTGGGCCAATACAGAGCTGGCCTCGATCGATCGAGCTACCAAGCATCACTTTCCGATGTGTAATTTTTCAAGTTCAGACAGGTAATCTTACTCTCAAATTCGTTCAATGCTGTATTTACATCATCGTGTTTGCATTGGTGAAAGCTAGAGAGTGCAGAAACTGCGTTGCAATGATAAGATCTTTATTCTCGCGATCAACACACTGTCATCTGTTTGCTCAATGCTCATCACGGCAACATTTTATGTGATGGGAATAGATCTAAATACTTTAAAAACATCTCACGATTCGTTAATCTCGATAGCTGTAATAGTAAAAATGTATAATATCTGTAGTAAAAGTATTCGAGAGAGTTTCACATGTAATACGTAGGCTAGCTATTTCATATGCAAGCATGTCAGCCAATCACAGCAGAGGCCGGTTACACACAGCAGACACGCCCCTCCAAACAGAGCGTTCCCATCAGAGGCTGAAATCAGGCTAGGAAAAATGCCTTTTATTTCGAAATTATGACTATTTGTGATCTAAAAAACATACTAACATTATAAGGGCAACCCAGAAAACATTATACAATAAAAATAAAAACCATTCTAGGGCACCTTTAAGTTGATTATTTTCTTGAATTATCTAATTTCTCTAATATTTCCTGTCATAGATGCAATTAAACTTACCTTTATAGCCACCAAGTCTGTCTTATATTAGCCATGGTAAAAGAGTTTACCGAAATCCCAATGGTTTTGCATGTTGTTTTCCTAACTGTTCCACCTCAGTACACCTGTCAGATCAATGACTGCAGCCTCAATCTGCCAGGGTAGAGGGGAAATGTAGTGAACAGCAGACAAGATGACACCACAGCTCCCCACTCCACAACAGGAGCCCCTTTCATCTGCTGTGGTGAAAAGACAAATGTTTGCATAGAACACAGAAATACCACAAACAAATGACCATCTGAGCCAGGATTGCCATCTGTGAAGGGCCAGAATGAGTACACCAGCGTCCCATTGATCACAGACTAATTCCGTCACCAATTGCCCTTTTTTCACTCCAGTCCTTCATCCCTGAGACCAAGGTGTGAATGACCATGGATTCTCTCAAGGCCATTAAACCACATGACCTCGTCATGTGTCAGAACAAAGAAAGGCCCCAAAAAGAAAGACAATCTCTACACATAGGTTTGATGCCACAAAAATGGTCAGAAAACTGAAAGGAACATGTCTTATATACCTCCTTGTTCATCTAGGGAGCTGTGCCTCTTTATCTCTTTCCAAAGGCCTTGGCATTAGGTTGTTGTTTATAGATGATATTGCTGTTTGTGTAAAGACTGCTTATCTAGGGCCAGCTTATAACAGATAGACATGTTAGAAATGTTATCTGTATTCATAGTAAATGCCTATTTACCATTCATGCAATCTTCTAGAGAAACCAAAATAGACTTCCCCATAACTGCCCATTCCCCATTCATTGCTTTGTCCAATCTGTTATTCATCTGCTTGGGATTCATGTTTGTTTATGTAGTAGTTCATATTTTCTGTTTGATTGTTGATTCTTTAATATCTTAGTAGTTTAGTCATTCTTTGTAGTAGTATCTGGTAAGTGTGGTAATTTACTCTTGTATATCTTTTTGTTTAATAAATGTATCATTTGATCATAATGCAACTGTGTTATTCTTGTGTTGATCACCAAAGGCTACTAAATTACTAAATTCACCGCAATCTCCCTAAAATCCTTCAGATTTATCGGATGTCAAAAAAGCAACACGCGCCAAATATGTAAAACTGTTACCCAATCATAGCAGTGGGCTTTAATTCAAGCCTGGAATGTGGCACACATTCAAACTGAATAATTGGGAAGAGGGGGTCAAACCATTATAAAAAAATAATAATAATAATAATACATTTTTTAAAAAATGCAATTCATGACCCCTTTAAAACATGGAAGGATAGTGGTGAACCACCATTCAGGGTTCCCACTCTAAACCAAATGTCAAATTCCCTGACTTTCACTGACTAAAAAGATGAATTTCCATGACCTATAATGAATGGCAAACAGGCGCAGCTTGTGCGATGATGGACAGGAATCCTACTCTCTGTATTACGCAAGGTCTCTCTGCCGTGTGAGCGCGCTACGCGGTTTGAAGCACAGTCAAGGCCGTAACCAGGGTTTGAAAATTAGTGAGGTCCGGGGTGAGGTGTAAAGAATTGTGCTATAATAACATCCACAAATGCAATATACACTCCATATAGCCTAAACTTTAAAATCGACAGGCATGTAGATGTTTGTGAAAAGCAATACCAGTGTTTCTCACAGAATTTTTTGGTAAAGCTGCAGTGAGTGGACCTCTGTCCCTCTAGGGGGGTTCGGGGGCATGCTCCCCCGTAAGAAAATGTTGTGCTTTTTAATGTTAAATTCATCAATTTGGTGCACTCTGAGAGTTCAAAATAAAAAGCTCTAAGCCATATTCAGTGTGAAAATTAACACCTTTCCATTAGTGGATCTGGCAACACGGGATCTGGCACCCACGCCCACACAACGCGCTCTCAAAGCCCCGTTCACTGCGCAGCAAAATGAATTGCAAACCCTCATATGAGGTGGTTTAAACGGAGGAAGGTAAAAAAATTACAGAGGTCCGGACCTCGGTGACCTCATAGCTGGCTACGGTCATGAGCACAGTCTGTCTCGCACACACGCTCGCTCTAGATTCTGGGAGATTTTAACTAATTTGCGGTATAACTAGTCGATCACGAGTGGCTCAACATGTAGATCTATAGATAAACTCATCTTTAAGGCATTTGACCGACCGGGTTGACACTTCAGCGTGAGAAATCGGGGGTGTGATCGTGTGAAACCATTCAAATGCGGGTGTCTCACGGGCCACGGCCAATGCGTGAGAGTTGGCAGCTATGTGTTAACTAAGTGATTTCCAATTGAGCGGGAAGGGAATAAATATGGCGTTAAAAATAGCCTAAGCACAACAATACAGAAAGATGTGTGAAACAGCGCGATAAAAAAAAATACAAATCGGTATAAAAACATTACATTTTGATAAATGGAAACAAAAATTTTAAGCAAAAAACTAAATTCCCTGATATTCCATGACTTGGACAAAAAATATATAAAATTCCATGACATTCCAGAAATTCCATGACCCGTGGGAAGAAATGTGGTTACATGCTATGCGAACACTGAATTTATTTGTTACAGACTGTTTATTTATCTTTAATAATGTTAGAAATTTATATTTGATTTATATAGTTTTTTTTTTCTTTTTTCTGATAAATATGACAATAACCACTTCAAGGCTGTTCCAGAGATACCAACACACTGTCTGAGCCTCTCAACTACTATGCAGAGATCAACAGTATCAAAAGCAGCAGTAGGATCTAAAAGAACCAGTACAGAGCATTGACCTCAATCCCTTTGCATTAACAAATCATTACAAACTCTAAGAAGAGCAGTTTTGGTAGAATGCAGATGGCAGGTAATTTAGAAATAGGTCTATAATTTGGGGGCAGGGATGGAATTTGAAATTAGAGTTTTAAATAAAGCAGAGAAAAATTTTCCAGGTTTATTGGCCTAAAGATACAAGGTATTTAAGAGGAAGTAGGAGGATTGAGGAATAATGCTCTCAAATATGATTTATCTTACCCACAAAAAAGAGAGTAAACTGTTGCACTCATCAACTGAAAAAAATTGGACAGTAGGTGATGGTGGAGAGAGACAATATTATTTATTACAAAAATAAGTAGAAAAGTAGTAAAGATTTTTATAAATAAATCTGGCTTACTTTGATTGTATTCTTGAGAATTTGTAGTTCTGTTCTCCCTCCACCACTACAGACCCAGAGCTGAAGCTGGAGAATACTCCGTCTGATATCCCCCTTATTCTGACACAGCAGAAAAGCCATGTCTTCTGGATCAGACCTCATGTTCTCCACCACACACAGGCACTGCAGATAGCTCCTGATGGTTTGCTGAGTTCAAAATTATACATATCATTACTTCAAATAATTATGCAATTAATCGAAAGTAATAATAAATGGCATATATTTTCCAATATCGGATATAAAAATTTGCTATAGTGACATTAAAAAAGGTGAACAGTAATTTACAATATCTGTGATTTTAAATATGTTGGTTTTTCTCACCAATGAAGGAGTTTGGAAATGGATTTCATCAAAATGCCCCTTAAGCCTTCTACCAAAAGATGGGTCTGTAAGGAAGCAACATTAAAATATATATATATATATATATATATATGCTTAACTGCATCTTGTGCCTTAAACTGTTGCTCACCGTTGGTTGTCAAAATTATGGGTCTTTTGGTTTTGCTCATGAAAGTCCTGATAGCTGCAAGAAATCCAACATCTTCAGGAAAAATAACATCAACCTGGGTGGACACATTTAACATAGGAAAGGAGTTGTATTTCTATTCTAATCAGGAAATTTAGTTAGTTATTAATCAAATCAACAATTTATTAATAAACAATTTATTTAAAAACATTGACGCTTAAAAACATTGACGCATTCGTTATCATGACGCTTTCATACTCATACTGCACAACACAGATACAATTTCACTCTACCTCCTCAAATAGAATGAGTGACATGGGGATTGATTGGCTCGGCCCAACTGATGTAGAATCTTTAGAAGAACATGTCAACTCCTTATCTCCTTGTCTCTTGTCCTTAAAACCAGACCTTGTACTTTGAAGTCCACCCGGTTTCAGTTCGACAGCTGTTGTAGTCAGATTTGTAACGAATAATCAGAATAATAATGACAACTGTTTATCTAGTGCATGCTTATTATTCTTCAGACATTATACAATGTCTTAAACAATACAATGCTTACTTATTTTAGCCAGACAAAGCATAAACATCTACTAAATGCTTTAGTGAAACAGGCCTATTTTTCAAGTGCTTACAAAACATGGCTAAATTAGTCTAGTACACTTACCAGGAATACAGCGTTCAGGTCCATCAGATGTTTTACCTACAGATTTTTTGCTACTCAACTTGAAGAAGTGAGTGAGTTTTATTGGTTGTGGTTTACCGCTTAGACAGGAAACACTAGGAGAACGTAAAGTCCCCTTAGATGAAGTAACCTTTCTATTGGCATCATCGCCTGTGGAAAAAGGGGAGATGTAGCCAATGTTAACAAAATATTTGGATTGAATTAACAGAATTATAATTATCCCCTTTCACTCATATGGGCCAGGCATGTGAGAATCCATGAGACACTTTGTGCAAGACAATATTAACTGATGAACCAAGAATTAATATTGTATGAACTAAAACATTCACTCACAAGGTGGAGCAGGATTTGTTTTGCTTTGGTTAATGATTTCAGGTTTGAGGGTTTTAATTCTCTGTATGTCCACCTGATGAGACTGAGTCGCTTCTGTCAGCTGTGATAGAATGAGACGACCACAGCGCAGGGCTGAGCTATTCACCTCAAACACCTGTGTGACCATGGAACAGAGGAAGGTGTCATTATGGCTGGTTTAACAGATATTCAGGATTATGCTTATTGTGATAAATGCACTGACAAAATTAAAACATATTGCACTGAGACCTTGAATCCCAGCTCCTGTGCACAGGCATAAACAGCAGCCGTTTTGCCCACTCCCGATGGACCGATCATGAGCACTGTGTTACACAGCTCCTTCTCATGGTCTATGGATATAGTATCACCCTCAAAATCACCACAGTCCCACGACTCTATTGGAATAGAAGTTTTTACACATATTTCTGTTACAGAAAAATACAGGTTTGACAAATATAATATACATTTTGTTGCAATAACTGCAAGTTCTCTGGCAGTTGCATACCATTACTGCTTTCTTTTTTCATCCTCCTTTCTTCTTGTCGTCTTCTCCTCTCCTCAATGTCTGCTCTTATTTTCCATTCTTTTAACCAGCTGTCATTAAAAGAATGAACAAAAGTAGCTGCAGTTCTGTTTGTCAGTATTGTCTTGTTAATAATTTAAACCATTATTATTGTGAGTAGTAAAATACTTATCAGACATTTCTATTGTTAGAGACATATGAAGTTCTCCTAGAACAGTGGTTCTCAACCTTTTTGACTTCATTATTGCCCACAACAATATACAAATTCCCCCACCCCCATGTAGGCTAATACATTTCGTCAGGTAATAATTTAAGGCTAAAGGAGTTTTCAGAGAATAAAATAAGTAACTATTTTAGTTAAATAAAATTAAAATAATAACATTTCTAAATTCCAAAAGTTTAAAAAGCAGAACGTTCTTCAGGGTTCCCATTATTTTTAATACAATTTACTTAGAAACAATTTCTACATTTTTTTTTATTTTTTATTATTTGCTGAGGCCCTCTGATTCACAGGTCATCCCTTTATAAATGTGCCTTTTGAGTAATAAACCCTAATTATGAAAGGAGTACTTCACCCATAAACAACAATTCTGTCATACGCAACTTGCATTTTGTTATCTTTTCTTTTCTAGCTCACAAATCTCATTCATTCTTCTGCACATTCAAACCTGCCGCATTCATCACAAGAAAACAAGTTAAGTTTCAGTGTAATTTCTTCTACTCCAATTCTTCTTCTATACAGTATTGTGTGCTATGCAAACTATATGCATATGTTCTGTAACTTCTATCATTCATCATACTTCTATCATTTATCATAATGATGATTTCAACATTTACTAATACAACAATTTTAAGATTAAAAGTTGTACCTTTTAATATGAATGCACTGTAAACTAAAATGAACATGAAGATATTTTTTAAATGAATAAAGGTTAATACATTCTATAAGAATGTAGATTTTCTACATACAAATCTATGTAGAGTCATACATAGCTTTGTATGAAGTTAGTCATGACTCTATGACTCTAAGTAAGTCATACTAAGCAGACTTACCTGTGACATATCACACAAGTTGTAAGGACTAATTTAAGAAATTTGGTGAAGTCAATTTGTAAAGAAGGACTACACGCCTGCGCACATATATATATTAAGACGCGCATACCTATGGCCTAAACACGTGATAGGCATGTGCCTTGTCACTGTTTTCACAGATTCATGTTTTTGAAGTTTACATGGGAGATAACGATTTTCAAAACTTCCACCTTGGAACCCATTTCAAAGTTTGGGTTCTCGAGCCACCAAACACTGTTAAAAGTTTTCTGTGTTCAGTTAAAACAGTGTCATGTAAGCAGCCCTAAGTTAATAACTAACAATCTTTGCAACGGAAGTGAATCAATCAAAAACTAACTCTAACTAGACAATAACTTTATTCTAGTTATGCTGTAAAGCCAAAACAAACTCTGATACTTTAATTTCCTATTATAATGTGAAGCTGCTTTGAAAAATCTATATTGTTAAAAGCGCTATATAAATGAAGGTGACTTGACTTGAAATGAACTTGACACTTTGGAGTATATTTTTTGTATAGAAAAAAAGTAGCTTGGAAATTCTTCTCCTTTTATGGTCCATTAAAAACAAATTGAGACATGGTAATTAAATGACAACATATTTTTGGGTTAACAACTAGGCTATCGTCTAAAATGAATGCAGTGACATTTCACCTGTGCAGTTGCTGTACTGATGCAGAGTTGCCAATGACTTCGCTAGACTGTTGAGGGTTGTATTTATCTGTCCAGAGGACATCCTCCTGTTGTAGACAACTGGGCCACGGGTCCTGATGAACAGACTCATTCTGCATTGGTTCAGTGGCAACAGCACAGAATGCAGTTTGTTGCTGTCTGCGTTTTGTTCGGCTCAGTCGGTTTCTGCATTTTGTGTGAGAGTTCGTCGAACTATCTGAAAACTGCTCAAAATCCAACTTAGCAGCAGAAATACTGCCTTTGTTGGTCCTCTGACTTTTGTATGTCCTGTCACACATCTGTTCTTGAACCTCTCGTTTTCTCTTTCTCTGGACAGAGGAAGCTGAAGGATGCTTAGGATCGTCCGTTTTTTCTGCGTCTGAAAATGTATGGCAATACAACATTGAAAAACTTGGATCAATAAAAGTAAAAAAACAACAAAAAAACCTGTCACAAAACACTTTGCAAAAAGGCACATCCCACATCCAAACAGATTTCCAGTCAACCAGTCATTTGTCCTGATTACTATAGTAGTAGTAGAATTTTTTTTTTAATTAAATTTTCTTGGTCGCATATTATTGGTGAAGCCATGGCCTGCAGAGAGCTTACAAAAGATGTGCTGGATCTCATTGTGAAGAGGCACCAATAAGAAGAAGGCTACAAAGGAATTTCCTCTTTCAGCACGATAATAATTTCAAACATAATTCTAAGTCAAAGGAATGGCTTCAGAAGAAGAAAAACAACATTTTCAAATGGCCCAGTCCTAAATCTAATGGAGAAAAAAACCTGTATGAAATGACTTAAACAGGGATGTAGACAGTAGATCCCCCTGCAATATGATCAACCTGAGGCTCTTTTGCGAGGAAGAGTAGAACAAATTGAGTTGATATACTCTTATGGCAGCTGTATTAAAAGGAAAGAGTGTTTTAACCAAGTATTAGTTTACATGTGAGCACAATTGTGCAACCAGGATATTTTAAGTCTTTACTTTTTTATTCCCCCCCTCAAAAGTTTATATTTATTTGTTACATTAATTTAGTCGTTTTCAACATTACATTAAATGTGGAAAAAGACCTGACATGAATTTAAAAGGATTCATTTCTTACATCTCAAAAAGTTGTAATTATAATAGTGGTGTGTAATGTTTTATACCCTCTGTAAATAAAACAAAGATCTGTCTGTTGCTTCCTCTTTAAAATATTGAGAGGTTGGTCTCAACATCTATTTGAACGTCTATTTACCCAAAGCAGCACTCTCCTCCTCAGGTGCAGTTCTCTTCCTCAGAAGAAGAGTGAGAAACCTGTGGATGGGAAACTGCAAATTGAGTATCTGAATCTCTTCCAGAAACTCATTGCTGATTTCATTGGGAAATTCATTTCTCCAGCCAGACACCTGAGAACAAAAATTAAACACAAGACTGAGCAAACTAATTATTTTACTACTACACTAAATCAACAACAACAATCAAATATTATCATACATACATATTTGTTGGTTTGCAAATACTGTTTAATTCTGCTGATAAATGTCAACTTGGTCAAACCTTTTAGAAGAGCCCGTTTTCCAACACAATATTACTTCTTTTTTTTGAAATCGTGATAAATGCTATAGAGAGATACTCATGTATTTAAGCATACCATGAAGCAGACCCACCATTTCCCTGAGGATTTTGACATTTGGTTCTCTACAGATGTGCTGACTCCGAGGCTTGATGGGAGTCAGGGTTTGGCCAATTTCATGATGTTTTGTGCTCTCTGGGATTTGTCCAATGTTCACTTCTGGCTGATCAATCAAACTGTCCCCCTCACTGGTGTTTATTCGTAAACAGCTGGACAACACCTCTTTATCAGCTGCAAAAGGGTCAATGTCTGGCTTTAAGCTCCTGTCACTTGATCCAGCTGGAATGGAGACAAACTGCACACCTATATTGCTGCTCATCCTCCTTAATGTCAGTTTATTGCGTTTTAGAGATCCCTTTGTAGATACCTCGTTTTGCATTTGAGAAACTTTTTGCACTGTTTGAGAATGGTGTCCTTCTTTTCTTATGCTTTCTGTGAGACGATCTGGTGATACAGGAAGAGAAACTGAATGGTCTTTACCGTTAGTAGTTAGTTATAGCAGCATCTGCAAATCGTTTTCCTTTACAGTTAATGAGAATAACGTCAGAAGATGCATTGGACTCCGGGGTCTCAGTCATGTGGGTGAGACTGTTTCCGCAGTCAGTAAAATGTTCCACTCCTTTGTGTGTTTTTGTCCGTTTCAGCCTGTTTTGGTTTGTTTGGGGTGCACCTGGGTTTTGCATTTGCTGTCCGTCTCCAGGTTCTCCGCACTGAAAAGTCCTTCTGTCGGAGACACTTCTGGAAGAGTTCTTGATTCTAGTAGGCTGAGGTAGAAAGAACGGCGTTTCCATGTTGCCATAGATATAGGCTACTGCATTCATTAAACACTTTTAACTGCAACAAGCAGCAGTCAGCCGTTGTATTGTCATATCGTAGTTAGCCTAACAGTTCCCATTTCTTGCTTTGGATAAAGTCATAGCTAGCTCTATATTAACGAAGATTCTAGTGCGCATGTTGTGCCTTAATGCGATTTTAAAATCGTAATTGTAATAGATTTCTCTCGTATAGACCAAGGTCTTACGGTCTAATAATAAATCTCGCTCACAACAGAAATGGGCTGGGCTGCGTAATCGACGCCTTCTCACGTATGACGTTCACTCCGTTCATTGGATATGATTGCCACGGAGGCGTGGGTTCATGGGTGCAAAAACTACTTCCAGTTCAACGTATAAAGAAAAGAAAAATGAAAACGAGCATTTACTTGTAAATTAATTGTTGATCTAATATTGTAAATAATGTTTTCACTTGAAATCATGGTGTATAGAATGACACTAACTTCCAAAATAGGTGGTCCCACTGAATTTTTGAATTGAACAACTAAGCTAGTTAAAATACATTTAAATCGAGCATTTACACATCTTTAATTTGTAAATAATTTTCTTGTGTACACCAAACTTGTGCATTTTGCAAAGAAAACAAATTGAAGGAGTAAGGATGCTGTATCTGATATACTTTGGCATGTACAACATCTGCACATTATAATAGCAACAAACTATTATATAACCACATTACCAGTAGTAACATCGGTTTGACATGACCTACAAATTATTCCTGATCCTCATTCTAAATGGCATAATGAGGTTTGTTGACAAAGATTTATGAAACAAGGACTTCTTGTTGCCCAAACACAGGCAGCTCTCCTTTCACATGGTGTGCATTATATTGCTGATTAAGAAAAAGAAAAAAAATATACACAGAAGAAGCCATTCTAAGATGGAAGGTTCTTAACACTTCACATGTGAGACAAGAAGCTGCTGACAGAATGCAATGTATATATTGATTGGTCCAATCTAAAACCGATAAAAGATCATCTGTAGGTTATTAAAAAAAAGGAAATGCAAAGCTGTTTAGCTTTCAAATCCCACTTGAGAAACCTGAATATCACAACTTATGGTCTACAGCCACTGAATAAGTAGTAACACAAGTGCTACAATGTGCTAAATAGTCACTGAACGCACAGTGGTTAAAGAAAAAGTCAAAATCTGTATGGAAAAAGTTGATTAACAGTACTCCCAATTCTACAGTAACACTTCTTTTCAGAAAACAAAAAACAAAAACACCTAAAGACTATTCTACACATGACTGCTGAAATGATAATGGTTTATGACAGACACTGCACTGGAAAACATTGAAAAATTGCATTAATTCATTCAAAAGCACTTGCGTCAGTTCGTAATATCAGCAGCTAACTCACAATCGAGTCTCAAATGGGCTCCTTATTTATAAATGGGCAGATCAGAAATAGAACTTCTGTTCTAAGCCACAGAAGCACTGCTGGCTGAGAGTTCTAGACCTCAAAACAATAAAATGATTCCCAGGGATAAGTATGAAGAATTTGAGTTCAAAACAGAGCTCGTTGATTCTGTTCATAATTTTTCTTGTAAAACCAGCTGTTGTCAGTCTGAGACTCCACTTTTGGTGCGTTTGCCATGTAGTGAAACACCCGAGGACACTGCGTGACCATTGCAAGTGGCATCCGACAACTCCTGCCCCTCCTCTAGTTCAGGAAGTGACTCCTCTATCTCCTTCAAACGGGCCATGGCCCGGTCAATGGTTGCTATGGTGACCAGGTTGAAGTCATGCAGGTTGACCAGGTGAAGGAGAAAGTTCCGACACAGATTCCTGCGAATTATGTGTGGCCCGCAGTTCTCCACAAACAGCATGCTTGCCTGACTCATCTGATTATCAGCAATGAATCTGGAGAATGGACAGTTAGCAAATAAGATGCAACAGTTTTTGTAAATCTATGATCAAGGTTTTAAAGCTACTTAAACAGTTAATATAAGGAAAAGAAAAGACTAAATTAATGTATTCTTTTACCCATTCTTCATAACGTGAAGATTCCATAACTTCATTACTTCTTTTTCTCCTTCATTCACATCTGTGAATTCTTCAATTTGCTTCATGCAAAACAAAACATACTATCAGTGAAAGTACATAGTGCAAGAACTGAACCGTTTCAGTGAGTGAAAGAATGATTTTCATATATTATCTATACTTACACATAAAAGAGAACGAACTGTTCCATTCAAAATGCAAAAATCTATTATTTCAGTGTTGAGAATGAAACTTGATTGACCATTCGACTAACCGTGGTGGTCTTTTCTCTGAGCCACTCTGGGTCCCTTTCATCCTCGCTGTCCACCTCCATCTCCTGTGGACGGAGGGGCATGCAGCTGTCACTGTGGAAATACAGACGATTATGTCCGCTCACATAAGTCCGCTGCTGCTCGGGCTCACCGTCCTCCGACTCCAAAAACTCAGACAGGCTTGGCTTGGTTCGCTTTGGCCTAAGTGAAAGTGGGATATTAAACAACCATGGGTATAAATAAAAAGGAATGTTCAGCATTTATCTGTATTAAATTTTAAGAGCTTGCAGCACCATTGATTTGGTCAACAATAAGAACAAGAGTACAATACATCCATATCATACATCGATTGTGCTCAATATGTAAAAAATATGTAAGGTGATGTAAATGCCCTAAGCAGTGTTTTTTTTAATCAAGTAAAACTCATAGGCCCGGTTTCACAGACAGGGCTAAGACTAAACCAGGATTAGTGCAAGTTGCTATCAGTTAAAACAGCTCAAACATGGACTTTAGTCTGGGACTAGCTTGAGCCTTGTCTGTAAAACTGGGGATAAGGGTTTAAGTAAAACCAGAGTGGAAGACTTTGGCACAACACGTCATTAGTTTCCTATTCATCACTGTAAAGCTGCTTCAAACCAATATACATTGAATAAAGCACTATATAAATAAAGTTGACTCAACTTACCCCAATTTTGTTCTATGTAAAAATCTTTACAGCATTCTGGCTTATTCAATCACATCCTGTATATATTTTGACATCAAAACTGAAGACAATTCAAAACCCAAACAATTTAAAAATCAAATGAGCTGATTTTAAATAGTTGTCAGAGATTGAAAAACACTTATTGATTATAACATTGACTTAAGGTCGAAATTAAATGGAAATTGTGATAGTCTTTTCTTCACTATAGTGACATATCCTAGTAAAACAATTTTTCAGACGAAGGAAAAAAGACATAGGTGGGGCTTGATTTGTTAATCTGGAACTGATCGCTGTAATTTGCCAATTGCTACAATCGTTTCATGTGATTGACAGTTTGCTGGAAGGGGAAGGGTTCTCCTAACCTGGTATTGGACAAGTGTAATGCCTGGCCCTCATGCCATTTAAATTTTTTTTTTATATAATTATGACGGATTATTCATTTACGATGCAACTTTCAATAAACAAACATAAATCAATAAATCTTTTCTTTTTCAAAAAAAGAATTGTCAATTCTGCTTTCATGGTGACTTTGAACAAAACCTAAAAAACTATACAAACATACATATATATATATATATATATATATATTATTTTTTTTATATGTTTTAATATATATATATATCAGGGCTGTCAAAATAACGCGTTAATTTTGATTAATTAATCTGAGAAAATATAACGCGTTAAAAAAAATAACGCAGTTTAATCCATTCTGTATTGACCGTTGACCCGGAGCCGTTCAAGCCACCATTTGACTGTAAAATGAAGTGGGAGATGAGAACGCGCTGCCTGGATCATTGATTGGAACATTTACTAACAAACAGCCTGATGGAAGTGTTGATAAAAATAAAGTCGTCTGCAAGGAATTTGCATATCACCGGAGTTCGTAAACTCTAAAGTACCACATCAATGCAAAGCATCCAGGAGTTAACATTAATCCGGATGTACGACGATAGCACGTCACGTGATACCACTCTAGTAGTCATCTTCAAACACTGAAACGCAAATTTAGCAAATCTGTGTGTGTGTGTGTGAGAGTGAGTGAGTGCGTGCCACACAACCATTTTCTCCCGCACAGAAAAATCGCGCACCAAAGAGGACACAGAGACCGACAGACAAGACAGAGCACGTACGTTACTTATGATATAAAAAAATCTCGGCTCTAAGATTCTGTCAATTTTATTACGAAATTCAAACAATAAATACCGTTTTGGTGCTTGTAAATGTGGACATGACATATCCCTAGCGGCACGTGAACCGATCATCTCTACTAGCTAATAGTAAATAAACACGAATTAACAATGTTGAAAGATATACGTAGGCCTACAACTTACCGAAATCTATATTCCTCGATCAATCAGTGTTTTTCAACCGCGAAAAGAGGTCAATAAAACAGCTGGAGATCAATTATGTCACTAAACATTTACCTCAGGAAAGCCATTTCATGACCATATAGTAGGCTATAGTTGGCTATAAAAAAGAGCTATAGAGAGTATTTTTCTAAATATATGTAGCCTACTATATTACATATGCATTCGATTTTTTACTTATATCATTAAATAAAGTAGTTATTTATAATAAAAAATGCATTATATTTAATTTGAGTTATTTTTAACCATACAGCTGATAGGCTCTCTGTATGTTTACGGCATTGGGTGAGATTTTTTTTTTCTTGAGAAAAATTAACACCTATCTTGTGTACCTAATATTTATCCAAATGAGTCAATATTTAATCAAATCACAAGAATTTAATTGAAATCGTGAAATTTGTGTCAAAGCAATAATTAAAAACGTAGCTTACCAGAAATTTGACCATGTAAACATTGTAACATGTTGTCACTAAACCTAATAAAATTATGTATGCGATTAATTTAGATTAATTAATCAAAGAGTATGTAATTAATTAGATTAAATTTTTTTATCGATTGACAGCCCTAATATAATATATACACACAGTTGTAATCAAAATTATTCAAAGCGCATGGAAAATCAGGTTTATAGGAAAAATTGGCTAGATTTGTTGAGTCACGTTTGACTGCATGATAGAAATATAGATATAGCTAAGTCAAAAGAATGGTCCCAAAAGTTAAGAGAAGATATCATCGCCCTGAAACAAGAAACAGGATACAAAAATATAGTGAAGGCACTAAATTATCCAAGAGAAACCGTTGGAAGCAATTTCAAAGTTAAAGGAACAGTGGTTACACTGCCTGACCGGGGCAGAAAAAGGACGCTATCAACTGCTGCAACCAGATTTCTGAGAAGGCAGGTTCAGAAAAACCCTCAAGTGATTGCAAAAGACCTCGGCAAGACTTAGTGGCAACAGGCACTTAGGTTTCAGCTTGCACAGTAAGGCGCGTACTAAACGCATGCGGTTTCCATTCCAGAACTGCAAGTCGTACACCACAACTGACCCAAAGGCAGAAGAAAAGTGCTCAAAATCATATAAATAAGCCACCGAAGTGTTGGGAGAAAGAGGAATGAAGCATAATGCTGAAAAGAACACTCTGCCTACAGTTAAGCATGGTGATGGCTCGGTGATGCTCTGGGGCTGCTTTGCATTATCTGGCACTGGAATCCTGCAGCGTGTGGAAGGCAAGATGGATTCATTGAAGTATCAGGAAATCCTAGGAGAAAACACCATGCTGTCAGTGAGGAAGCTGAAGCTTGGGTGTCATTGGACCTTCCAACAGAACAATGATCCCAGAAAATGTATGGTGGGATTTGAAGGTGTTGGTTGCAGCACGCAAACCTAAGAATATTACGGAACTGGAGGCCATTGCTCATGAGGAATGGGCTAAGCTTCCTCAGAAATGCTGCCAGAACCTGATGTCTGGTTATACATCTCATTTGCCGCAGGTCATAACAGCAAAAGGGTGCTCTACTAAGTACTAAATATGCTTGTCATGAAGGGTTTCAATTAGAGATGCACCGATTACTATTTTCTAGGCTGATTCTGTTTTTTATTAAGCCGATACCGATTTTAGCCGATTCCGATTTCATTTTTTTCTAACCACTTTATAGCACACACAAACATTTATTTTCTATCTTTTATTTAATAGAACATTTTACAATTTGCATAGAACAGATAATCGCTATAAAATAGAACTATATAAATTACCCCTGGTGTGAGAAATTCACACACATCTAAAGTGCAGTGTTATGGAAGAACCATTTCCTTTTCACATCCAATATCTAATAATTTTTTTTGATATATATTTAGCAAACTAAACGTCTGTATGAAAACAGGTAATGGCAATAAAATAATATATAAATATTAAAATTTAATATAGCCTTGCAGTATAAAGATATTTCTCAAAACACACACACAGGCCTATTGCAATCACTTGTACAAACTGAATAATAAAAACAAGTTTAAATGGGTTCATTTTCTATAAATATTTTTGAGTCTACGTTTTCTTTTCTGACATAGCCTACTCCAGTTCTTGATAAAAACGTAAATTCTGTGCATTTTGGGCACTTTTTGTGTGAAATCCTATTTAGGCTGTTTTGTCCATCAAAAGTGTGCTTTCACTTTAATTGAGCGCGAGCAGTGCAGCAAATAGACTCGGTGCGGAAACGTTTCACTGCTGCTCACGCGACACTTCTGCTTGACGCTCACGCGCTGCTCCCGGTGTGAATGCACTCATTGATTAACATGCACGGCGACAAAAAAAACACAAGCTTGCGGTCTGAACGGCCGTAATTCATGAGGTTTCCCTACATGTGCGTTCTGTGTGCACGTGTGATGCTGATGTTGCGCGATGTTAATCATGCGTTGCCCGAGTGGATTTGACCGGCATCAAATCGGCATGTGTCAGACTGACTGGCCGATCGCGTGAAATTGGCCAATTCCGGTCACCAGCCGATCAATCGGTACATCTCTAGTTTCGATAATTTTGAGACTGCAGAAGTCATTAAAAGTTGCATTTTCAGTTGAATTTGGGGAAACACTTGAAACTTTTGTTGTGTTGAGCTATTTCAATTACTTTTGTTTGACTCGTTCATTGCAAACAACTGAAAGTCTGTAAATGTTGCCTATAAACCTGATTTGCAATGGAGGTTGAATAATTTAAATTACAACTGTGTAAATATATATATAACCCTACAGTGAACAAAACAAAAGAAATTGCCCAAAATACTGTGACACATCCAGAACCATTTCATACCGACAAACAAGTATGTGGGTGACAGCAGTCCTTTTAACAGGGCCGTTGCGGCTGAAGGCAAAGCCAGGCTGACTGTGGATGTCTTGTGGATTGCCGACATATGAGCCATCATAGCACTCATTTATGGAAACGTCTATCCGAGCACCTTTAGGATGAGGCTGGAAAAAAGGGAAAATTTTAGTTGTGTGACTGAATTCTTGAAATTGTCTATGAAATTTAAGAGACAAAACCAATGATTATAGCATGATCCCTAGTTCTTGTGCCAATAAAAGTTCATGCATACACGATCTATATAAGAAATTATAAAATGAATATAAGGAACTGTTACACCAAGTATTAAACTAATAAAAAAACTGTTGTTTTCATATTTAAAACGAAGCAGGCAGATATTAATGATAGTGTGTTCTTCTGTTCTCACCACGTAGTTAAAGATGAATCTATTGTGGGAGACTTTGAGGTGTTTAAGCAGACTGTAGAGTTTACGGCAGTTGAGCGTGCACCAGGGACAGTGCAGGTCATCTCTGGCCTCTGTTTGCTGACGAGTGTTATTGTTGTACAGAAACTGTGGACAAACAAACAAAAAAAAACAGCATATTACATAAAGTTAAATTTTTCATTTATTTAGACGGAGCTCCACTAAACCCTCAGTGTAAATTGTGTTTTCTTACTATTTGGTAATATACTGGACTTTGAATTCAGAAAGCCTTGTTATTGGCAACACTGATGGCCTTTACGTGAACTGCGGCCAGCAACTAAACTCACTCGTGTACGTGTAATGTAAGAAAATTAACGTGATTCAAGGGCCCGATAAACTCACTGTGAAGTTCTTTTTCATTCTTTGCTAACAGTAAAAAGAAGTTTGAAATACCTTGGCAGCGATATACTGTTAACAAATATGTGCTGCGTGCTTTCTTCTCAATAAAAAAAAGAAACACACTACAAAAATTACAGCGTGAGAAAGTGGCAGTTAAGAAAGGGTAAGGTAACCGATGAGGTAATTAAAATTACACTGTTATGATAGTTTGATTAGTATATGTTGAGTTAATCCTTTTTCTTTGCATGACAGATGGACTTTACAGTACAGTATAACCATTGTTTCATGTGACAGAATGGAAGAGAGGCTCTCAGGAGCATGCATAAAACTTTAAATATTCCTGGCAAAAACGTCCCGAGTCCTTCACATAAAAATCAGTCTACAGTAGGGCTGTGAATCTTTGGGTAGACAGCGAATCGATTCAATGACATTCATGTAACCGAGGGTGACGCTGCCAATAACACATCTAAAAGCTGTCAATCAACTCTCAGACAACAGAAGAAGAACACATTGTCTTACACCAGAGCATGTGAGTGGAGTGGTAATATTTCCTCCAGAGCAGAGAGCGCATTTCTGAAGATTCCGCTCCGCTCATTCATTCTGCATAAAGACTTAAGAAATATGAAAAAAATAAACTGTTAAATGTCTACTATTTTGATGTGTTCACTTACAATTGAAATAAAACATTGTGCTTTTGTAAAATAAATAAAACAAACAGGGTGTGCTTTCTGCCCCTCCGTCACCGTGAACTTTTTTTCTGGAGCACGTCTCTAAACTTAAACAAAACATGAGCAATATATCTTTATAATCATTTCAGTGTGTACTTTTAAATGATCTTATTCAAAACTAAAACAAATATTCTCTGTTTATGTAATCTATATAAAAGAAAGAGATGTCCGTCGTTCTCATTTCAGCTCATCTTTTAATGTGAACATGCCCACGGAGAGCGCACGTTATTCAAACGCAAATGATCTGAGGCAATACATGCAAACGTGTCAACGCCCACTAGAGCTTGATAAAACACACCAATTATCACGTGCTGAATTAAAATGACAGCGCATGGTTCATTGTCAAAATGAACACGGATTGACATGAAAATATAGTAATATCTCCATAAATACATTTAATTAAATCATACTACTATGTTTCAGTCATTTTCTTTTTAACTTTAAGCTTGGGGTAATTAAAGCAAGGAAAACTGTAATTATACAACATAATGTTGCAGATAAATTAAATTCAAGTACACTAGCTGAAGAGACTTTAACAAAGAAAAAGCTTAACGTATTGGGTTTCTTTCCTTTAGTGCACGCCTGTTTCACACATACTCCGTGTGCAGTGCGTATGTGGCGCAGCACGCGCTATTGTGCTTTCACATATGCTGCGTTTGCAGTGCACAACTGATCTACGGCTGTACCACAAACACAATATTTATTCTCTATTTTTTATTTCAAATCACTATTTTTATTATCAGCATCTTTTATAAAATATAAAAAAAGTTTCAGCATTGCGATTCTATTTGTACACAGACAGTAGTTATACGTCTACACTTTTCAGAAGTAGGCTATTCACGTTTAAACTTAATACACTTAAACTTATTATTATTACTTCTATATAGATTTATATATTAAGTTGCTCAATCAAGTGGCAAAACATTTAAACATTAATGTTAACATCGCAAACATTTTAAATTAGAACATACACAATTGACAAAAAAAGCCCTCATTCCTTTTCTTTTGCATTTAAATCTTTTTTACAAGAAGTATTGTGGGTCACAAAGAACTTGTTTTTCCACCTCCACGAAGAGACGAGTGCCATCCATTAATGTCGCGTTGTTGAGGTACTGTGTAGTTTTGCACAATAAATGTTCTCAAAACTACAAGCAACGTTTCTTTCTTTCTTTCTTTTTAAAAAATACATGTAGCAGTTTGGCTTTCCTTAGAACCATTTCAGAACAGGTTACATAGAACCTATTATAATTTATATATCGTGATATATACCGTTATCGCAAGAGGCTGCAATGTATATCACAATATGGATTTTTGGCCATATCGCCCATCCCTAGGGTAGATGAGAGCTATAGGGACCGGGCACGAGCGAAATCAAGTGAAAGACGGTAAAGAGTACAGCGCCTATCTGGGCGTGAATGACGTCGCACAACATCTCCATTAATTCACACATGTAGTAATTTAATGTTTATATATTTTAAAGCACTGAATCGCTCTCGAATCATGATTAATTCGATTCTTAGCATTTTAAATCGATTATTGACCGAAAAAATTAAATACGAAAAAAATCTGAAATTAAATAAAATACAAAAATATATAAGTTTCATTTCAAGCCGTTTACAAACTGGCAATAAAAAAAGTAATTAATACATAAATTCTTACATATAGCCCCTTTAAAGAGTGCAATATACATAAATGTATCATCATAAAGAGTTCAAAATTTATACCTGGTAAAAGATGCGTAGTTTCTGTCTGGGTTCACAGGGGGACAACTCTCTTCTGGTCTGTATGCTGGTGCTCACTGAATCCTTCACCACTGAGAGAATAACATTATCATTTAACAGTTAACCAATATTACACAAAGAGTGCCGTTTCTCTTCAAATATCAGCATGATTACACACGTGACATTGATTTTATACAACGTACAGTTTAATAAACAAGTTGATATTAAGTGAGTTACATTTTAGACATCCAAAATTTAGACAATCGCCTGTTTTGCCAGCGAAAATAGTTCCAAACAAAGTCCACAGCAGTGTCTGAGCAACACACAACGATTTATCTTCACTGAATGAATCCGCTTTTTGAACAAATCAGCTGAATCAATGATCAATGACCATAAAATACTTCCTTCCCGAATGAATCAGCTGTTTGAATGAATCGGTTGAATCTCTATGACTCATTTATTAACAGTGACTTGCTACTACCTCATGGCGGGTTCAATTTAACATTTAAAGTATCTTTTCATTTTTAATTAATTTCAAATAACAGTATTCAAACATTATTTATGCATCTTTAACTGCTCTTCACTGATTAACTTTAATAAAGGTTGATCAATTTATATAGTTATACATTTCAATTTCTCTACCTGAAAATCTCCTGTTTAAACCTACATTAAAAACCTGAAAAGCACCATTTATTTAATTGATATGTTTCTACTGTTGTATTTATTTGTGCTATTGCTCTTCTTTTGATAATTTGTTCCCATTTTATTAATTACTGATTAAATTAGTTAATCTAGTAGCTTTTGGTGTCATAAACTTATTTATTATGGTTACATGTATAAAAAATAACGAGAACAATACTAGGCTTATTTTATAGGCCCATTTTCTTTTACTTAATTTTTTGTTGTGGGGCCAGTGAAAATTTGGGCAGGGCAAGTAAACATTAACCACTGGCCTGACCGGGCCAGTAGAAAAAATCCTTAGCGTTGAGCCCTGAGTCTGACAAGAAACAATCGTAAAGGACCATTATAAATCGTACACTGTACACCCGACTTTACTCACATAAATTTAAAATATTGTTACAGACAAGTAAACGGTCAGTCATTAAATTAGAACAAATAATCCAATTACGAGAAATTACAAAAGAACAAGTATCGTTTACAGTGGCCAAGGGCCATCAGGCAGTCGAGCCTTGCAAGATCAGGCAGATCTTTGCTTCCTTACCAACAGGTGCAGGTCGGAGAGTGCTGGGTCTGCTCTCTGTGGTGCTGGTGTCAGAATTGCGGGTGGAGAGAGGTTTGGCCACAGGGGCCGTTGAAGGGTCACTGGGGTCACCTGTCCAACGAAGGGTGAACTGCAAAGTGGGTCCCTGAGAGAAGGTCTCAAATGGGGGCAACCTCTTCAAAATACAAGAATCGACAATTGCAATCTACATCGCCACTGAATGAAATCCATACAGCTGTTAAAATATGTGATTTAAACCAGGAAATTCATTAAAAAAAAAAAATTTAATAAAAAAATAATAATAATAATTGTATAACACAAATGTATAATGCTCTATAACACATTTATGTTTGACTGCCAAATAATTCCACAATTGTTTTGTTCAGAAGTTCAAATGCTTGACAGGAAAGTTAACAGCTTATTAAAGGATTAGTTCACTTTTTTAAAAACTTTTGCTGATAATTTACTCACCCCCATGTCATCCAAGATGTCCATGTCTTTCTTTCTTCAGTCGAAAAGAAATTAAAGTTTTTGATGAAAACATTCTAGGATTTTTCTCCATATAATGGACTTTACTGGTAGCCAAACCGTCCAAGGTCCAAATGACAGTTTCAGTGCAGCTTCAAATGGATTTAAACGACACCAGACGATGCATAAGGGTCTTATCTAGCAAAACGATCGGTTATTTCTAAATAAATAAATAAAAAACGAAGTTTTATGCCTTGCTCTGTTCTGTGATCCGCGGTCGTGACTCTCCTGTTCGAACTCGTTCATCAAAATGAACAAATCTTTTTTTCGAGTCATTTCGTTCATTTTGTTCGTTGAATGAATGAAATGACTCAAAAAAAGATTCGTTCATTTTGATGAACGAGTTCGAACAGGAGAACAGAGCAAGCCGAGCATTTGTGCTAATAAAACTTAAACTTTTTTATTTCTTTTAGAAATAACCGATCGTTTTGCTAGATAAGACCCTTATGCATCGTCTGTTGTCGTTTAAATCCATTTGAAGCTGCACTGAAACTGTCATTTGGACCTTGGACGGTTTGGCTACCAGTAAAGTCCATTATATGGAGAAAAATCCTAGAATGTTTTCATCAAAAACCTTAATTTCTTTTCGACTGAAGAAAGAAAGACATGGACTTTCCAAAGACATGGGGGTGAGTAAATTATCAGCAAAAGTTTTTTAAAAAGTGAACTAATCCTTTAAGAGACATAACTAACCTTTCCATCCAGGATGGTTTCCCATGTGGCCCGCTTCTTGCTGACTGGACAGTCTTCAATCTGTTGCATGGAAACCTCATACTCACCATCCAGCAGCTGCAACCGTCTGTAGGGCAATTGTGTCATCATGCATGTCACATAGGGAACGGCAAGCTATATGAAGCTTTCAAAAGCACTGAAATTACTAACCGGTTTTTATCAAAAACAGTCATCTGAGCAACAAACGTTTCGGTGGTCTCTCCGTCACCCCTGTGGGATAAGGATCTCTTCTTTCTGGATGGGAGTTCCTCTTTTACATCTACAGATAAAAGCATTAAGACTGTTTTGTTCCGGCCTTGTATTTGTGACGCTGAGGCTACAAAAACTGCAGTGGGCAGTGCGCAGTTAAGTGTATTGACTATGTTTGAAAATGTAGGGTGCTAACTTTAATTGCTCTTCGCACCAATTCATGCATCATCATGGACAGATGACAGAAAAGGTTCGATTTCAGTCAGTCACTCACCATCAGATTTTCTGAAAAAAATGATACTACTTAAATTGTCATCCCTCTCCTTGATTCATGGGCAGTAAAGCGAAAGTTCACCCAAAAACTAAATCTTTTCCTCACGCTCATGTCATTCCAAGCCTGTCCAAAAGACTTTCTTAATTCTGTGGAACACAATATTTAGAAAAACTGGTTTGTGCATATAAATGAAAGTCAATGGGGTTCAGTGACTGACTTTTTATGGACAAGAAAAGACGACATTTTTCAAAATAACTTCTTTTGCATTCCACGGAAGAAAGTCGTATAGGTTTAAACATGCGAGTAAACGACAGCATTTCCATTTTTTTGGATGAACTATCCCTTTAACTTACACTCAAGCCATGAAACAGATTAGGATGGTCGCAGAGCTTTTCCACAGCATTCTACACTTTTTTTCACTACACTGCCACTCACCAATATTCTCATCCGCCTCACAGTTGATGAAGCCATTGGGGTCTCTTTTGCCTGTGCGAGACACCCTGAAGAGAAGAGAATAGGATTTGACCATGTGGCTGTTACTGGGCTCAAACTCATTGCTGGACACCAGCAGGGAAGGGAAGGCACCAGGCTTGGTTTGACTGAGATCCGGGTTCAAAAGCACCTGCTTTTTCCCAGTAGGCACTTGCTTTATAGGGCAGCTGACATCCTGAGGGAGAAAAAGACCATCATAACAAAAAAAGGTTATGATCTTAAAATTGGCATACTTTTTTAACTAATGTTTTCATCCCCTGTATATTTTAATGTAATAACACATTTAAGTAAAGAGAAGCTCACCTTGCGCTTTTTATGACAGACTTTGATAAGTAGCACCTCAAGTGAAACTGAGTTTTGATCATTTTCTGAGATTTGACATGGCTTATCTGGTAAAACAAAAAAATTATAAAAGAACCCTAAAATGGTAAATGCACATTAAAATGATAATTCAGACACATTGGTACACTTTTGATTTAGACTAACCATTCTTGTGAAAAAATCCAGTGAATGTCAGTTGCAGATGTGAAGTCACACTGAAATCACAAAACTAAAAATCACCATTTGGAACCAAATGATCCTATAACATTTTCCTAAAACAGTTTTCCGTAAAAACTATTTAGCCACTCTAAAGCACAGTCATTCTGAAAACAACAAGTAGTTTTAAATTATAAATTCAACAATTTTTTCTCTTCCGTATGAGTCTTCGTTCACGAGAGCACCACAACGCATGCGCGTGGAAAGCCGGGATCCTCTGTTATACAGTGAGATACATGTGTCGTCTCATCGTCTGAATTATCAAAACTTTCAAGATGTGGCATAGGGGTGTGCGATATCACGATTTTTGATCGTGGACGATTAAAATGTCTCCACCATCTGCTTTTGAAGAAATATCATAGTATCGTCTTACAGTGCATTCTATCAGTTGCGGTTCTGCCACCTCCGTCTCAACATACAACAGCGACGTACATACACATCACACGTTAATGCTGAGGTACGGGACACTGCAATTCACAAAAGTATATTATTTGCATGTGCTTTAAAGCCTTGACGGTTAAACATTTAATTCGTGTGCTGATCAGTGTTGGGAATAACGGCGTTTAAAAGAACGCCGTTAGGTAACGACGTTGTTTTTTCAGTAACGGGGTAATCTAACTAATTACTTTTCCCGTTGTTACAACGCCGTTAACGTTACTGGACGTTGAATGGGGAGCGTTACCACGGGCGTCAGTTTGGTTTGAAATGTGCTGGGGACAGTGACGCATTCGGAAATGCATTTTCAGAAGTGCTGGTACAAACTTGTCAAACTGCTGCCTCTCTGCTCAACCAGTAAATAAATCAATCGATCCGCAAATGATGTTTGAGTTCTTAAATGGTCTAGTGCAGGGATGGGCAACATCGGTCCTGGAGGGCCACAGTCCTACGGAGTTTAGATCCAACCCTGAAAAAATCACCTGCCTGTAACTTTCTAGTAATCCTGAAGGCCTTGATTAGCTTGTTCAGGTGTGTTTGATTAGGGTTGAAGCTAAACTCTGTAGGACAGTGGCCCTCCAGGACCGAAGTTGCCCATCCCTGGTCTAGTGGTAAATCTTTTGCCAAGCGTGTCAGAGGTTACGGGTTCTAATCTGCACTTGTATAGTTTTTTTTTCTCTCTCTCAAAACAGAATGTTCTGCAGTTCTGCAGCAGATGAAGCAGCAGAGATGGTGAGTCAGGAGCAATCCGATGAAAAGTTGGCATTTTCAAGGTGCAATATAAGCACTAATTCTGTTCTACTCATTTCAACTGACTTGTGAAAAACTGCAAAAAAAATTCTTTGACATATAGCAACATTTTTTTTAACAGTAACGCAAATAGTTACTTTCCCTGGTAACGAGTTACTTTTATTATAGAGTAATTCAGTTACTTTTTGGAACAAGTAGTGGGTAACTATAACTAATTACTTTTTTAAAGTAACATTCCCAACACTGGTGCTGATGCGCTGTACTAACGTTCGCATTTCTAAGCGTGTACACCCGAAGCGCAGGAACTAACAGCCTGTCAAACAGCGTCTGATTACTGGGCTAAGTTATCTTTAGAGTCCCATTGAGCTAATATTGTCAAATACACACAAGGTTTACATAAACAGAGTTGGTTATGTAAGTGACAAACATTTGAGAGAAAATCTGGTGCGTGTGTTATATGCGTGTATATTAAATGTGTCGCGTGCCGGTCTTAAAACGACAGTAGTCTAATAGTTAACATGCTACCGCTTGTCCTTAAAAGGAATAGTTCACCAAAATTTTTTTAATTCTGTCATTATTTACTTACTTTAATGTTGTTCCAAACCTGTATTAATTTCTTGTGCTAAACACAAAAGAAGATATTTTGAAGAATGTGGGCAACCAAACAGTTTCTGGTCCCCACTGGTTTCCATAGGAGAAAAAACTATACACTTGGGACTAGCAACTATTTGGTTACCCACATTCT
The DNA here is from genome assembly GCA_031834385.1 of Semotilus atromaculatus. Classification (NCBI taxonomy): domain Eukaryota; kingdom Metazoa; phylum Chordata; class Actinopteri; order Cypriniformes; family Leuciscidae; genus Semotilus; species Semotilus atromaculatus. Next base: position 21,421,944 of record JAULUF010000007.1, read on the forward strand.
TCAAAATGACTTTTATTTTCAACAGAAGAAAGTAACTTATTCGGGTTTAAAACAACTTAATCAAATTATGACAATTGTGAAAATTGTGAATTTCCTGAAATTATATTTTTTTCCATATCGCCCACCACTAATGCGGCATGAAAATATCACAATGGATGCAGCACACACTATCCTGTTCAGTAGGCATCGCTTGCCACTGATGACATCTACACCACCAGCGTTGCTCTCGGTCTTTCAGAAGCTTGTGGCTGTGGTTGTGTTGCAGCCTCTTCTATGTCTTTTAGTTCGTTCTCTGTATGTTCTGGTTCGAATAAGTAAGGTTGTGAACAAAAATGCAATTCATCCTCTGTCGAAATCTGCAGACATAGTTATGTCTTCCTCTGCTTGTAAACACAGCCCTGCGTTTCCTGGTCATATGTCAGAACGCCAGCTTCTGCGTCATCACCACACGCGTATGCATCGTGGTGCTCTCGTGACCACGGAGACCGATATGGAAGAGAAGAAATTGTTGAATAAAGTCTGTATTTGTATTTTTGGCACACAAAAAGTATTCTCATCACTTCATAAAATTAAGGTTGAACCACTGTAGTCACATGGACTATTTTAACTTTGTCTTTCCTACCTTTCTGGGCCTTTAAAGTGTTAATTAAATACAGGTCTTACGGGTTTGGAACGACATGAGGATGAGTAATTAATGACAGAATTAATATTTTTGGGTGAACTATCCCTTTAAAGTCAGAACCAGTCAGCAAATTTGGGCAGTTGGTGTTGACAGAATTAGCAGAAAATGGCTACATTTATTATGGGCATTTTTTTATATTCAGTCTATAGCTGCTTTTACAGCTGCCGGGCCGAATGGTTCTAAGACCGGTAAGTTTCCACTTGAGCCTAGTACGGCACGATTACGAACCGTTCTCAGCCCGGAAATCTCGGCAGGGTTGGCTAACCGTGCTGGTAGAATCTGTTAAGTGACGTCGCAACTCAGAATTGGTCACTTGTCTGTTGCCGGGCTACCACTTTCTCTGTAGCTGGCTAAGCGCTCTATTTGAGCGGCGTAAACTAGGGGTGTAACGGTTCACAAATTTCACGGTTCGGTTCGATACGATACACTTGTGTCACGGTTCGGTACGGTTCGGTACGTTTTCGATACAGCAAAAAGAAAGAAATGCCAGAGAAATATCCTTAATTTAATTTTTTTTTTTTTATTAAAACTAACATCATAAAGTATGATTTTTTTTACTTTGAGCAATGATGGAGCTATAATTGACTCTTCTTAGGAGCATATAAAACAAAACAGCTCCTTGGAAAAATGAAATGTAATATTATAGTAGTTATAAACAAAGGTTTATATTAGTTCAGATTAACATTTGAGGGCAGCAATTGTATTCATAATGTCAAAATAAAACCGACGTAATGTTACTTGAAAGCATTATAGCCTACAAGTGTTACTACAGTAAATCCATGGTGAATGTTGCTGATCTGTGGACACTGGATAGTTCATTCATGACACAATGTTTCTTCCTGGTTTCCACGTCAGCGCTGTTTGATCCGTTAATAACAGAGAAATCTGAATGTTTCTCACTAGATCTCGCAGCGATGTTATTACTTCAGTGGATAATTCAAATGCTTTCTTTACTGGATGTCTCAGCGCTGTGTAGTAGGCCTAACTGTAGCTTGATCGAGATCGGCTCGCGCTGCTTTGGTCCAAACTGATAAACGGTCCGTCAAACACACAATAACGAGTCTCAGTTTCGCTCCGCTTGCATTACGTTTGCCATTTGATGTTGGGCAATGTTGTGGTCGCGCCAGCGTCTTACATTATGAGCGCGCTTGCCACGCGTGACGCGCCTACATTTGAAATAACGAAATTTTGGTCGGCAGGAAAAATGGTCCAACGAACCGTTCGGTTCGAAAATGCGTACCGAGAACCGAACCGAAAGCCTCGTACCGAACGGTTCAATACGAATACGCGTATCGTTAGCTTCTGCGTCATCACCACACGCGTATGCATCGTGGTGCTCTCGTGACCACGGAGACCGATATGGAAGAGAAGAAATTGTTGAATAAAGTCTGTATTTGTATTTTTGGCACACAAAAAGTATTCTCATCACTTCATAAAATTAAGGTTGAACCACTGTAGTCACATGGACTATTTTAACTTTGTCTTTCCTACCTTTCTGGGCCTTTAAAGTGTTAATTAAATACAGGTCTTACGGGTTTGGAACGACATGAGGATGAGTAATTAATGACAGAACCGAAAGCCTCGTACCGAACGGTTCAATACGAATACGCGTATCGTTACACCCCTAGCGTAAACACATTAATAATAAACTAAAAGAAATATCTGATCATCCTCTATAACGCCATTGCTATTTATATCTTATATCGTAAACTCTTGCGTTACCAAGGTAACGACTGACGCTTTTGTATTACATTCCAAAGAGCGGCTGTTATCAGCCCCACAGTGGAAAATGAAACCGTAACCGTACCGGGCGGCCCGGATCGGCACGGAATGGAACAGTTACGCAATGAGAACTGTTCGGTCCGACGGTGGAAAAGCGGCTTATGATTCCATCCAGTCAGAGGAAATCAAACATGTTTGATATTTTGAGCCAGTTTTAGAAAGCATATTGTTTACATTTGTCATGTGTCTCGTAGCAATGAGGCACACGTTTCTGCATTACATTGTTGTGTTCGGAACGACTGGTAGTGTGTGATCATCAGGGTTTGAATGAGCTTGCGAGTTCCCATTTCCTCGCGTGCAGATCTGTTATCCTCTCACGGAAGCAATTTACCGCGCGCGCCAGCATCAGTTGTGTCCTCGGTTCTTTTAGGCATTGATTTGCCGCCATAGATTTCTTACACTTTTGTAAGAACACAGCTTGCAAAACATCAGGAGAAAACCGATACCTCTGAGACTCTGGCTCCCCTTTCATTCTCTCCACACTGGACAGCAAGTCATCCACTTTAAATGCTTTCCTGAAGAAAGAAAAAAGACCAGTTTATTCAATAAACACACTTTAAGAAAGCTAAGCAAAGCAGATATTTGGGTAACCATTATTAACATTGAGAGGACCCACCTTTTGGCATTTGTTCGTGAGTTTCTATGAGACATAAAGTTAAGGGTCCTGTGAAGTAATATCGGCTGTGAAAGAGCAAGAAAAAAAAATAAATAAACCAAGTACAACCAGAATCAACTTTACTGTTATTGTAAATTCAGTGTTAAGGCTTTTGATTCACTTATAAATGTATACTTACTGCTATTAAATTCCTTGTTCGAAGGAATCTGTAAATTTGAGTAGGCTCTGAAGGGAAAATGCAAAAGTATTAACAATTATTTTATTTAAAGTTTAATCTGTAAAGTGACATATTGTGTCTGTCGTCTTTACAACCTTCATCTACAATAAACTTGAGGGGTTTAAGTAGCTGCTATCAAAATCAGTTATTACTTGTTATTAGAGATAGTAATAAAATGTTGCCTCTTCTAACGTTACAAACCCTTAAGAAATCACAAAGATAAACCTAAGGGCTCATCCACGTATCTAATTACAGAGCAATTTAACATGTTCAAGTGTTTTGACAGATGTGAGTCAGTTAATGTATTTTCTCAGAGGCCTTCAGAAAGAGCTAATGGGTTTAACTTTGTGTGCTAAATGAGATGGACGTGGACTCACTCTCAAAGGCCTGCAGGAAGAGCTCATGGTCGGCCTGCAGTTGCTCCATCTTGGGCTTCTTGAGTGAGCTCACACCAGAAGACGGGTATACAGCACCATTGGCTTTACAGTTCATCACCTGAGCCGAGTATTTCTGAGGAGCCATCATAAACTAACAACCAACCGGAACTTTACACAAAAACAACACCAGGCGAAATGAATATCTGCACATTAATGACAGACAGCCGCCCTAGCTCCTTTAATCAGCTCTCTACCATCACCTAAACATCAGATACCGGTGGTTACCAGTCTCTCTGACTAGTACGTGTTTTAATATGACTCATATGAGTAAAACATATGACTTGTAAATATGTTATTGAAGTGCGTCCTCAATCTGGTCACTGATCCTCAACAGATGAAAATTAGCACGTTAGCTTGCGGTCCTTCACGGCGATAAAAACAGAGTTAAATAACACCAGGTTATCCAGCCATATAGACAGCCGTTAACCTTCCGTTTTAGATAACCGTTAAGGTTTATTAAATATTTGTTATTTACGACCGAAAGTGCATTTATTTTGGATGTGGAAATCCTACCAACTGATGGACATCGGTACTACTGGATCGCCCGAGCCCTTGAGGAAAGAGCCGCGAGAACCGGCCTACTTGCAATGTGGCAGCCAATCAGAGACGTCGGCTGGTGAATTCGAGGTTTTCTATTGGGCTGACTGATCTTGATAGACGCGGGATTAAGATTGGTAGAGGAGACAAATTGCCGCCAAGAATGTTTTGGTTTTGCAAAGAGAGACGACTCGGGGCAGAATCAAACACATCGAGAGCTTTAGTTAATAATATAATTGTATATTATCATTTCAAATAAAATAACAAAAATATGTACCAACATAATGACTGTGCGCAACATTTGAATCAAATGATAGAGTGAAAAACCATTGACAGCTTTTGTCCCTCGCCAATCCACGAACCTGCGCAAAGACGGAAAATAGATCCAATTATTAACGCTCTAAATTATAATGTTTCCCTAAAAACCGCCGAGCTTTTAAAAATAAAACCCAGGATCCATCATTCGTGTGCAGAATTCTCGCCGGAGTTTTTTTCTCATGAGCAACCGGATGTAGCGCTTACAACTTCCCGTCCACACGTGTGTCGTGATGTGATGTAAAGTTGGTCAGTTTTCGTTATTCTACTAAAACTCTTAATATTTTACACATTTTGTGTAGATTTCCCTCACAACCTTTATAATGGCTGACATTGTACAACAACGGTTAGAGGACAAAATACCAGCGCTTGAACAGCTCGAGAGAGTCGGTTTGTTCACGAATAAAGAAGTCAAGTGAGTATCACAGTAAACATACTAACAGAAAAAAAGTGGTTCTTCTCCGAAACAAACAGTTTCCTCAAACAAGACTTTTGTTTCAGGTCCATGTTGAAAAGATCTACTGCTCTAGAATACAAGCTGCACCGGGCAGTTCAGAGTAAAGATGACTTTATTACATACATACAGGTCTGTATTCTCTAAAAGCTGATTGATTTATTTTGTGAATCACACAAATAATCAGTATACATAGTAGCAGCAGCAGGGTCCAAATAACTTGATATATGAATATGACTTATAATTGGCTGGTTTGATTTTTGTTCTTCATCAGTATGAAATAAACGTCCTAGAGCTTATCAGGAAGAGGCGGGCGGTGAGTAGAGCTTTGGTGTCCATTAATTGTCAAATTAATTGTTTTAGTAATAAAGATCCATGTTACCCTGGGTTCTCAACTCCACGTGGTCCACTTTCCCGTAGATTTTAGCTCCAACCCTAATCAAACACATCTGATCAAGCTTATCAAGGTCTTCAGGATTAGTAGAATGTTACAGGAAGATGAGTTTGATCAAGGTTGGAGCTAAACTCTGCAGGAAAGTGGACCTCGAGGGCCAGAGTTCATAACCCCTGCCCTACACTGTACTTTAACTGAACTGTACCATGTTGTTTACAGAGAATTGGTTACCATTTTAAACGCGAAGAAATTGAGTATCCCATCATTCATCGCATAAACAATGTTTTCAGAAGGGCTACCACAAAATGGCAGGTTGGACAATATAAAAACGATAACCTCACTTTATGGTGCTGTAAAGTGATGTTCAATTTTTGATTGAATAAATGCTTTTCTTGTAGGAAGACGTGCAGCTCTGGCTTTCTCAGGTTGCTTTTAATAAGAAATGGGTATGTGAATTTGTTATTAAACTACGGTAGTAAAAACCAACAAATCCATGTAAATGGTGTATGATGATGTTATATGTTTGTCATTAGATTTAAAAAAAAGATCATAATCTTGCTCATCTTTCAAACAGGGCACAAAGACTCAGCTCAGCAAGGTTTTGTCATCTATGTTAGCTATCCATCCGGACAAACCAGGTAAACTTTTAGTGGATTTATATTGTCATTGCTATAGACAGTTATATTACTCCGACTGCTCTATGGAACCATACTTGTATGTATTTTTATGTGAGGCTCTCTGTGTGTCAACTATACATATTTATTAGGGCTGTGCAACGATTAATCGCATCCAAAATAGAAGTTTGTGTTTATATAAGATATGTGTGTGTACTGTGTATAATTATTTTGTATATATAAATACACACATGTATGTGTTATTAAATTGTGTTATTTATATATAAAATACTCATAAGTATATACATTCAAATATTTATTGTGTGTCTATATATATAAAATAATTATACACAGTACACACATATTATGTAAACACAAACTAATTTTGGATGCGATTAATCCCGATTATACAATTTCTAACAGATGGCCAGGAATAATGTAATTTCATAATTATTGCAGCTCTATGGATATTGGCTGCTAAGTGTGAGATGGAGGACAGGAACTCTTCAGAGAGTGCTCGACATCTCTTCCTCCGTGCCCTGCGCTTTCATCCAGAGAATAAGAAAGTATATCAGGAGGTGAGGAGCATTTCTCTTTGAATTTGCCTGTGTAAACTAATAAAACATTGAGTTATAAAAGGTCCACACTGTTCATGCAGTAATCAGTATTAATGTGTGTGTGCAGTATTTTCGGATGGAGCTCATGCATGCTGAGAAATTGAGGAAACAGCAGCAGGAGTTGGAACACGCTAAAATAGATGTGGTGGGTTAATAGGTGAAGATCTGGGCCCGTATCCCTAAAGAATTTTTGTGCTAAAAGTGGCTCCTAGCGGCTAAATTCTAAGAAAATTCTCAGAGTCATGACGTTTTCTTAGAATTTCCCCTAAAAGTGACACGAAAATCCCAGTTAATATAAAAGCTATTCCTCAAGATTCCTAGCGCTTAAAAGGGCTCCTAAGGCGAGATCTGCTAAGAGCAGGGAAGAGGACTTTTAGTGGCTTAGGAGTTCCCCTAAGCAGCTGCACAAAATGGGTTAGGATTCCTTTTTTTCTCCATTTTCTGTGTTTGTAGGATATTTGTTAACAAGCCTTCATAAATAGACCAGCCAGCAATCACAGACATTGATAAAAGCTGAGCCGTGTTACCCTCGTTAAGACCACTCTGAGTTGTAACGTTGCAATTTCTACTTCATTAAGGACAGCCCCTTGAGATAGGCCATCTTGTTTTCAATGGGGTCCATATGGGAGTGAAAGTACAAAATATGCCAGCTAGGATATTAATATGAGCAAATAAGACACGAATCATTATTTGAACAGGGTGTAATGAGCTTAAGTTTTCACATATTTTAGATTCTAATGTTAGGCTATAACCCCTACAGCTTACTATTCATTTTCCAGATATTTTCTTGAATGTGAAATATTATTTACAATTACAGTCTGCATAAGATTAGAGTGTATAATTATGTTTATTGATTTGAGGGTACATCCTTTGCTCATTATCACCAAAAGTTCATTTTCATCAAACTTGTAGGATCAACCAATCACGCCTTTTGAAATGATGACTCATACCTAGCAACGGGGTCAACCACACCTCCTCACTAAGATAGGATTTTCCATCCATTCCTTGCTCAGAGTTCACTGAAAATGTTCTGGAATCACTTCTAAGCTAAAACTCCTGGCAAGGAATTTTTAGGTTAAGTTAGGAGCTCTCTGAGAGGATTCTCAGAATCTTTAGGGATACGGGCCCTGGGGCCGTATTCACAAAGATTCACATTATATTTTAAATAAAGTATTCACATTATATTTTACTTTTACCAAAATCACTAGGAGTACTCCTAAATCGCACTAAAATATTTTAGCTAGGAGTTTTCTCTTAAAAGTTATTCACAACGCCTTTCAGACCTACTCTTAGTAAGGAAAAATGACCACTCCTAAACTAAGAGAGAGTCTTCGTTGCTATGGATGACGTCAATTCTCATGCACGAGCTTCCTCGCAATGATCACGGTGATTGGTTGTTAGATGACAGGGCCATCATGCTGAACATAACACAGACGCAACAAATAATGGAATTACGACATCTAAATATGTCTGTCCTACACAAAATAGTAATAGTAATGTCATCGAAATGCATATCATGTTTTTGCAGGCCCCATGAAGTGTAATTCTAAAAAGGCAGAGAGAGAGAAAAAAGTCATGAATTAAATTAAATTAAATCAAGGTAGTAATGAAAACTGCCACTTGCCTAATAATGATAAACGACAATGATAAATTCAAACCCCTCCTTTACGTGACGCTAATCTGCTGCGGTGATTGCTCAGATGACACAGTCAGTTATTGTTTGCGTTAGCCCAACGCTTAAACATATTGATAAAGCTCTGCAGTACTACAAGACACTCTATTCTTTGACAACTCCAAAAACAACAACAAACATATTTAAAAAAAAATTGACATTGGAGACCTAGAAGCTGCGCTGAGCGTAACTTAAACAACACACACACACACATACTTATTGAGCATGCTGCTACAAAACACATAAAAGCAACAATTATTAATAATACTTACAGGTTGTGATTCGGAGGATGAAGCCGATCCAAATAAACTGGTACTGAACCTTCCTTCAATATCAACCGGCTCGCAAATCCACACTTGAAAGCATTTATGTTTGTAAAGCGATCTTCATTAAAACGAGGCGAACACATAACGGTTAGGCTATACTTGTGTGGTATAGTTGTAAATATAAACTCTAGCCACTGATTCTTCACATGCTCGTCCCTGGACAGTGAAAAAAGGTCGCTTTTGATTCGCACTTCAGAACACATCGTCTCGTCGTCGCCATGATGTTGTCAAGTTTCACTGGTGTCTGCGCGGCGCACGCAATGAGTGGGTGCGGCCAATTTGATAATTTTGCTTCTTGACGTCATAAATCTAGAGAAAAAGCATTGTTCGTCGAACGATTCATATCAGCGACTCAGAGTCGACTCTTACTTTTGAGAGACAATAACTTTGTATACGGTGAACTTTCATATCGTCACCTTCCTAAAATAATTGCCTAAGTCATTTTTTGACAAAAATGATTTTTTTGCATAAGTCATCTTCTCATGATGCTGGCCACATCTGGTAAAATTGCCCACATCCTTAGTTGAACAGATCATGCAATTCTACCCCTGTAGTATAATGGCCTATGTCAAAAGTGTGACTTAGGCCGTTTTATTTTGCCTAAGGTAGACTTAGGCAATTTTACAAGCTTTTCAAGATGGCAGTTGCATCAAGAAGAACACAAATCTATTCGGCCTCTGAAGTTAGATTCCGTTTTTTGTGTTGTCTGAGAAACTTGAAAAAATGACTTAGGCAATTATTTTAGGAAGGTGACGATATTTAAAACTTTGCAGGATGTTTTCGTTCACTTAGATCTATGTTACGCAATACATGACAGGTAATTTTCAAAATTCCATAATAGGTGCCCTTTAACATCCGAGTCCGACCGAGTCCACAAAGATTTAAATGATTTGAAATGGACCTTTCACAAAGACCCGTCCCTCTTAGTTACTGTTGCTACGTCCGATAAGCCATTCCGCTCTCACTTCACATGTTCTCACACAGTGAAAAATATATTGCGGAGCAAAGAGGACACTGACAATGCGCCAACATACAAGACAGAGCAGCCTACTTTTGGTATGAAATAAAATTTTCATTAATTTAATAATAAACAATTTTTTCAATAATTATTATGAAATTCAAACAATAAATACTGTTTTGTGGTGCTTTAATGTGTAGGCCTCAGTTCAAGCAGCACATGAACTGATAATCTCTTCTAGTTATAGCACAAATTAAGCATGAATGAAAATCAGAACTGCAAAAAGAAATCAATACACACCATTTTTCAAGTTCAAGTCCACTGACTTTAATCTACTAACTGGTTTGGTTTGTTTGTCGGACAAAAATGGCGGGTGTCTGCATTATAATTGGTCAGATTGCCTGTCAATCAAATTTCGGCAAAAGGTCTCACCACTGAGCTCTTAAATGAATATTTTAAACCTTACAAAATTATTGCAATGTATAGTCACAGTCAGGCACGTGCACACATAGACATGAAAAGGGGCTTGAGCACCTGCCCTTTTTATTCCTGGAGAGAAAGTGCCCTTTTTTCTGGGGTGCTTTTTTTATTTTTGAAAAATATATATTCCTGTTTGCGCACAGCTTCCCTGTCAAACAAATATATTTATTGAATAGTGTATCTAAATATCAGGTCAGGAGTTCTGAAGCGCTCCCTCTCGTCCCTTAAAATACGGAATCATCCCGTATATATTTACAAGTAAAATAAATGATGCGTCCCGTATCAAATCAATAAGGGACGCGATTTGTCCCGTACTTTACATAAGGCCCACACAAAGTTGAGTAAAAACTTTAAACCTGCTTCAAACCAATTCGCCACAAGTTAAAAGAGAGCCCGCTGCCTGTGAATGTGCTGACTCACAGAAAGACGAGCGCCAGATCATGCGCAAATTGCGCATGCACAGACCGCGCGACAGAATACAGTTCTCTTTCGCGCTTGAACGAACAATAACACACAATTATGCCAAAATCCAAAATGTCGTTTGTCAAGTATCTTCAATCTCATAACATAAGAGCAGTCTTATGACGGGCATAAAGAGTTGTGAGAGAATGAGGCGTGTGTGAGATCCGCGTCTCTGTCAGAAGTGGCTGGTCTTAAAGGGCCAGCTGCCAATAAAGCGTTCTGTCAGTAAAGTTAATCAAAGAACAAAGGGAACAGAGAAAATTACTCACTGCTCTTGACTAAAGAACTTGTGTAGCTTTAATATGGATTAGTCTATATATAATTTATAATTTATGCAGCGCAGACTGTCTGATAACTTTATTCAATTTCTGTATATGTCCTACCTGTTAGACAGGAAGGGCACAGGTAAATATGACATTATGGGTTTATGTGAGGATTGTTTGAAGTTTACTTAAATTAAAAGCGGTTTTATTTTATTTATTTTAACTTTTAAAATAAATTTTTTTTTAAAGAAAGTCAGAGGTGTGTTAATATACTTTTTTGTTTAAAAAGAGTAAAAAAAAATACGTAAGGGAAGTGCCCTTTTTTTCACTTGAGCCCCTGCCCCTCAAAATGTCTGTGCACGTCCCTGGTCACAGTGATACGTTTACCTATTGTACATCTTTCAGAATATGCAAGGTAATGCTCAAGAATGCAACACGATGCATTAAGAGCCAGGGGGTAAAATTTTAGCAAGATGATGGTGATGTTTACATTTTTCTAATATTGTTTTACATGCTAATATCTTTTTTAGCCTCTGAAGGGCAGGACTAAATTAATTAATTAATTTTTAAACAAAGTAAGAACAATTTACACCAATTTACATCGTTCAAAAGTTTACACCCCCTGGCTCTTAACAGATGCTTCCTTCTTGAGCATCACTAAATGTTTGCAGGGTTTGTAATAGTTGTGTGTGAGTCCCTCAGTTGTCACCAGTGCGAAAAGATGGATCTCACAATCATAACCACTGCTAGTAAGGAGTCAAATATGAAGAAGATGCTGGAAAAGCAAAGAATGTGCAGGAGCTGGAGGATTTTTCCTCATGAACAACCATAAAAAATAAAATAAAAAACAAATAAAAAAAACAGTTGTGGATCATTCAGGTAATGACATACAATATAAAAATCAAGTAATTTGTCTTGTATTTTGTGTTTGTATTTTGTCTTGTGGACTAGGCTATTAAACATCTGTTATGTGAAACATCTAGTTAGACGCTTGAACATTCGCTCAAGTTAAAATTTTTCAACTTGCATTCGCAAGACATTCGTGGCAAACGCGTCGCCCAATTCGCCGGGCGTTGCGAATGACGCGTCTATTCGCGTCTTTGCATTGACTTTGTATGTAATCTACTCGCGCAAATAATTAAATTCGCGTTCGGTGTGAACTACTGCTGGTAAGTGTACCACTGCACCATTACTGCTGGTACCTCAGTTGGTGCTGAAAAAAAAAATTATAAATGGGAAATTCGGCACTGGGATATCAAGCAAAACACATGGGAGAGGATTTGTTTGCAGATCAATGCAGCATTCCCGCTTGTCGCGGACCCCGGACGACTGCGAGAGGCGGTGGTATGCGCTACAATCCTTTGTGAATAAGTCTTAGTGAGTTAGGAGTCCTCTCGACTTCTTTTAAGCTGTCCCATACTGAAGTGCTACTTTTAGGGCTAAAATGCTTCGTGAATTACTCTTAGTGAAAAAAATTAGGAGTCCTAAAGTTAGGAGTGACACGCCCATTATTTTTAGGAGTTGCTCCTAAATTCGCCAGTTTGAGCTACTTTTAGCCTTAAAATTCTTTGTGAATACAAAGAGCCTGAGTACTGAGTACTGAATACTGAGCCTTTGGGTAAAATGCAATTTACAAAAATAAATAACGTTCATTTTCTCAATTTAGGGGGAATATAAATTTTCTCCGGAAATCTTGAGTGGAAAACTTGCTGAGGTGGTATACAGAGACTCTGCACAAAAAATTAAAGGTCAGAAGAATTTCCACAGAGCTGTTCAACTGAACTGTTTCAGGTTGTATTAGTTGAGTGCTGTAAGGTTATCTGTCTTCTCATCAGGGGCTGAATTCATCTTGTCCCTGCTACAGATCGCTGCCATCTTTGACTTCACAAAGGAGCTACATGACACCATCCTGCAAGAGTAGAGTCTATTCCCTTTTTTTTGTTTGTTTTTTTGTGCTATTTTACGTAGATTCATTTCTTACTTTTTTCCTCTTTCATGTCTTAGTTTTTACATGATCATCTTAATTAGAGGTTGACTAATTGATTGTTTTTGCTGATTAATCCGCAACAATTAACGCTGTTTTAGGAACTGTTGTAAATCCAGAAAAATGTATTTACAGTAAGTTCAAGTCAGTAAAGGTGATGTTTGAATACTGTTTGATTTCAGTCTACAGAGCAAGTATAATGATGACTGCCTGATGTGGGATTTCATGGCTAAGCGTGAGCTGGATGCTGCTGGCGCCCCGGAGCTCCAGTCTGCGAAAGGAAGAGCTTCCGATACAGACCGCAGAGAAGATCGCTGCTGTGCCGTTTATGAGGAGGCTCTGAAGAGCCTTAATACAGGTATCATGATGTAACCCTTACTTCAGACACATGTTCACTGTTCAGTGTTTGCATCTAAAAATTTTAAGTTAGAATTCATTGGTGGTAATGAGTGGATTCTCATGGTTCTAGCTGTACATAATTTGCCTACTGATATGCAATTTCTTTTTGTAGAGGCCATGTGGACATGCTATGTCACGTTCTGTCTTGAGAGATATAAGAGGAAGACAAATGTCACTGAACTCAAAGAAAAGGTAATGATCCTGGTGTTTTATTGGGGATTTGCAGTCTGAGATTTATATATAATGTTGATTAGAAAAGCATGGATTTTCTTGATTTGGGAATTTTGATTGAAGTTTGATGTTGGATACACTTAATTTAAAGGTGTTCGAGTTACTGTGTAATTATACAATTAAGTACTGAGTAATAATAATAATTAACTACATGTACTTAGGGGTTGGATTAGGGTCAGTTGCCTGTAATTATATAATTAGAGTAATTAATTTATAGTTATTTCTACAGTAACTACATGTAACGTGTAACAAGGACACTGTAAAATAAAGGGTTACTATTATGTTTAATCAGATTTACAAAATTACATTTACAATGTGAATATGAAGTCATTCCCCTTTTACAGGTGAAAGGCACATCAGGAACTTTAACAGTTGTGTATATCAGGTCAAACAATAACCAATAAATTCTTACCCATCATTCTTGTTTTTGTGCATTCCTGTGTCTCAGGAAAATGGCCAAGCCTTTACAGGGGTTCTTATGATTAGCTCAGTTTGAGGTGAATGAAAATGAGCCTCTCTTTGTCTCTGTTTACACCTGGTATTAAGATGCGTTTTGGTCGATCGGATCACAAGTAGACAAGGGAGACATACCCATTTACATCTGGTATTTTAATCTCTCTCTTTTGTCCACTTTCAACCACTTCTGTCCTGATTTCTTTGAGGAGAGGGTCTATGGTTGGGTAAATGTATGGGTTTTTTCAGATCTTTCAATCTAATGGAAAAAATAAGCTCACGCAATTTACATATGACCATGACCGGAGAAAACAGAAGAACATATGGAGAGCAGTAGCTTTTGTTTCTGCTCTGGTAGCCGCAAGACCCAGCCGAACGCTGTTCTTGGTACGTTTTCATCTTCAAACCAAACTTCGGTCTCCAGCCAAATTTTAAATCCCGTTAGGCTAGCGCCCTCCCATAGTGTTTGCGCATTAGGTCAGTAGGCGGTCTTTTGGGGCTGTTCAAACACATATTCGGCCACACTACTATTCGAGCGTCTCCACTACAAAAGCAATCCGCAACCTCTGGAAGTGGCCGAGCTCAAAACTTTTTAGACCCCCTTAATACCTGTATAAAGCGTCGTCCATTTGTGATCCGATCGACCAAAACATCTTAACACCAGGTTTAAACTGGGCTTTTGAATAATTTATTATAGAAGATTTTTTTTATTTTGTTTTTGGTGAAATTGCATGTTATTGATAATACTTTAATACACCAACTACCAGTAAGAAATAAAAAAACATTAAGAAATGTTGTTATTGATCTCCTGTTACTAATACTAACCTTCTTGCTTTCTTAGGGCGCTTTCACACTTGGTTCGATTGCCTGTTCCGAACCCGAGTTCGATTGCTCTCCCCCTGCCCCCGATGGACTGTTCACATTATAATATTTCTATCCGAACCGCAGTACGCTTGCGTCATCAGGCTGCAGCTGGCGTAATGGTGTTGCTTGGTAACCGCGAATGAAAAGACGCACAAATGGATGGACTCGCTCGGTTGACATTAAATTTGTTGTTCTTTTTTTTTTTAACCTTTTTTTTTTTTTTTTTTTTTTAGACATACAGAAACACACGCGTCTGTCTGCCGCAAAAATTCTGAAAACGAGACAGCAGGCTGTCCGCCGAAGATTCCGAAATTCTCTCTCTGCTTGCAGTGCGTCAATCCAGCTTTTCATCAAGTGTATACACACGCACGCACAAACAAACGAACGAAAGAGCTAACGTTTATCAAATATTTTACCACATTATACATCATCAATAGCCTGTTCACTTCCAAGGTTTGGTTCGATTTGCGTTCATATCAGCAGCGAACTGTACCCGAGTTCACATGAACCGTACCCCTGACCACCTTTTTAATCTGACTCGAGTACGGTTCGCGGATGCGCACCCGAGTTCGGAAGACAGTGTTCACATCATCCTAACGTACCGAACTCTGACGTCATTCAATCCCGGGTGCGCACCAAAAGTGCTAGTGTGAAAGCGCCCTTAGACAACAGTGGTCTCAGTATTTGTTGATTTATTGTTTTGTGGTTATAAATGCCTAACTCAATTGTGTGACTTCAACTTTTCAGAGAAAGGAACGATTACTCCAAGTTTTACAGAGTGCTCATGATGCCAAGCTTTTGCAAGAAACTTACTACAAGAACTGGGTAAAGGACACTTAACATTGGCATCTCACTGAAACACCTTGCCCTTACATGCCGCTTGCAGCAGTTTGTTCAAATGGTGCTGCTGTAGTAATATAGGCCACTTCCATTCCCTCAAAAAACAGCTACAGGTCCTGCTGTCATCAGGGGATACAGTATCTGCTACTCAGATCGCCATCACAGCCACTCAGCGCTTCAGCCAATCAGTAGAGATGTGGAGCTTCAGCCTGCAGACATTGGTCCATCTGGAGAGTGCAGAGGCGGGACATCTATTCCAGGAAGCCCTTAAACACGTGAATCCCAAGGTAGCAGTTGTGCCACAGCTGCCTCTAAGTGGGACATCTTCCCGCAACAGCAGATTTGCCCTAATTAGTCCACTTTAATAAGTGAACTGAGTGCTTTATCAATAGTTACATTTTATCCATTTGTATTTTATTCAAAGTGACTTAAATTGCATTTAATGCATGCATTTTATCAGTTAATGCATTCCCTGGGAATTGAACTCTTAAACTTGGTGTGACTAGCACCATGTTCTGTTTGAGCTACAGTAGTGCCTATATATAACTTTAGTCAAGTGATGAGTCATCCTCTGCTAGGATAACTCGGGTTTGCACATTCATTTGAGAAGTAGCCGTGTGTGCAGGATTATGAAGCCTTTAGTTACATAACCCCACAAAGAGGCCGTTATCCAACCACATGGGAACATGAGGCTATAGAGCAGGGGTCGGCAACTGGCGGCCCGCGGGCCAAAACTGGCCCGCCAGCAATATTTTCTGGCCCGCCGGATTATTTTGGAAGTCCGTTTTTTTTTTTTTTTTTTTTTATCAGCCTATTTTTATTTTACAATAACGGTTTACAAATCCCGTGTATCATTCGTTCAATCGTTTGGTAGGCTACTTGATCTGTTTTAAATGATTTCATTGATATATGCCTACTAAGGTGTTAAATTAAAAATAAAAATGTGTCTAATTCAGTATAGGCTAGGCTAATTATTTTTTTCTTTTTTTGATCTGATCACACAATCAGAAAATTTGTCGTTATTCGTTTTATAGTTCAGGAAATATATTATTTTATTTTTGGTTTTAATTGGAAAAAATGATTGAACGAATGATACACGGACCCATCATATTCCACGATTATATGCCTACTGCGGGCGCAAACAGACAAAGAAACACCTGAACAACCATTTTTGTAGCAATTTTTAATTTCGTCTTTTAAAACTGAAATAAAAGACAATGTTGCTTGACAAAAGATTGGATAGCCCACATTGTATGTTTTAGCAAGACGGGATGTGTTGTAAGATGCCGCAATATTTCGGGAGACGTGTGTCAGACATGATTTTGACCTCTTCATTAAGTTTTGTTTTGTAGAAAGCCTGTCTAAAATGTGAATTTCGTTTTGTATCAATTGTATCTTAATTTTAATCAAGGTTTCAACAACCAATTCCCTGGATTTAGGCCTAATGAATAAGAAGCAAATAGCAGACAAAATAACGACATGGAGGTGCCGGCGCGATTGCTTATGAACTGGAGCTCGTCTCATAAATGAACCGAAACTCAGCGTTTAAGCTCCCTCACAGACACGAGAAATATATATAGAAAGCTTGTTTATTAATAAACAATAAAAATGTCTCCTACATTTGTAGCATTCATTACTTTTGCCGGTTCCTTGTGACAGCTTTTGCGTTAGGCTGGCAGCGTCACCACCGAATCAACACCGCAAACATGGGGATTTTTTAGACAATAATCACACAACCTATTCGAAAATCTATAATTAAATAAACTAATCGAATATTCGTCAATGTAAAACCCGGACACCGCCACACATAGGCCTATGCCTATGTGGCTTTTTGTTAATGACTGTTTTACTACAGGATTTAACACAGAGTAACAGCTCAGTACCAGTTACAAAATACACTGTACCAGTCTGTCGCAGCAGGCAATTCGCAGTTTTCATCAATTAATTTCTTAAATTAACCGTTGACTATGCTCTGGCCCACCATCTAGTGGGAAATTTTTTTTTTGGCCCGATGCCAAACTTACTTGCCGACCCCTGCTATAGAGAAATATCAGCATGCACAATTGCCCGTTTCATTTCTCATTCCTTCATGTCTTGGTGTTTGTTTTGTCCAAACAAAATGGTTTTGTCAGTTTCTTGCAGAAGTAGTGAGGGAAGTCATCACTATTGTGTAATGTAATATAATATGGTGGGGGTCCAAAAGACTTGTAGCAGTAGTGCGAATGCTCTTATTTGCATGAATTATATTATCAGCATTGTAGATTGGAACATTGAAGAAATTTTAATTTTTGAAAAAATGGGCCAGTGTCACACAATTTCTTATATTTATTCATACTCAAATCCCTTACAATATTCAAAAAGCATTTAAAAACTCATCTCTTCTGTAAGCAGAAGACTTTGTTTATTGTTGGTGGTTCTTGTGTTATTGCCTCAAGATGAATTGCTTGGTTTCTCATTTGTAAGACACTTTGGATAAAGGTGTGTGCTAAATAAGTCATTGTAAATCTGCATTTGATTAATGACCTAGAAAATCATTTTACGCCTTTTTTCCAAATCCTAAAATGTTAAATGTTTTTCATTTAAACCTAAAATTATTTTAAATGTGTACCCAATGATATCTCTTTTATATTTAATCATTGTATAATGTGTTATACAGGAAAGTCTGGCATTATGGCAGCTGCAGGCAGATTGGAGCATGACCTCACAGACACCAGAGGAAACGGAGATGTTTTTTCAGGTGGGACATGACATAAAAAAAATAAGTTTACACTAAAGATCGGTCGATGATGGTGAATATAAAGGCATTCTGATCATTTCTGACTTTTTTTTTTTTGTCCTGATTGCATGTTGAATTTGAATGTAAATGCAGTCCACAATGTTAATGTATCAAATGTAATTAAATTGCTCCTGATTCTATACTTGCAGAAAGGCCTACTGTCCCCAGTACCTGCAGTGTCAGCTGCCATGAAGGAAAAATACCTTGATTGGTCATACAAAACTGGTAGTTACAAAAGGGCTAGAAAAACATTCACAAGGTACACATCAAATGTGCTCTAAAGTTCTTTCTTTTTGTATATATAGTGGGACCCTAAAGTAAAGTAAAAATGCTTATATTTTACATTGTTTTAATGGAATTTTAAATTTAATCGAATTATTTTCATCTGCATTTTAAATATTTCTATTTTATATTGACATGCCTTATTCCCTTTCCTTATTCCTTTTACTCCTTTAATTTAGCAGATATCTCTATATAAAAAAGCAATTTACAAATGACGATAAGCAAAATCAAATCCTGAAACATTATTTTCAGTACGGTTTTAGACTTTTGGCACCCACCGTACAGTATCTCATGAAAGTGAGTACACCTCTCACATTTCAGCAGACATTTTAGTATATCTGCTCAAGGGACAATACTATAGAAATTAAACGTGGATATATTTTCAGAGTAGTGAATGTGCTGCTTGTATAGCAGTATATATTTACTTTCCTCTGAAAATAACTCGACATACAGCCATTATTGTCAAAATAGCTGTGACGTAATCTTCTACACAACACACACTCCTCGTTTGACCACTGTGTATTCTTACGAGTTGCCATAATAATAGTAGTAATGGTTATATCACGCAATCTCTGGCCAAACTATTTAAAAATAGCGGCGTTATTCAAGATGAATAACGTGCGTGCAATGATGACGCAGTGAATAGTGATGATTTTCTCTGACCAAGCAGCAGTCTGCCGTGTTTACACATCACATTTTAGTATCGCCTCAGCTTGCTCAGAACCTCGCCGGAGGTGGTATGAAAAAAAAAAAATCTGTTTTTTTTGTACCCGAAAGCAGGTACAGGTACAACTTTTACACAGTGGAAAACCAAACAAAGGCGAGTCGAGCCGGAACTGTGTAGTGGAAAAGCACCATTAGTGGACATGTCAAAACTGTGTTCAAAGTGTCAATATTTTGTGTTAGGAGCATTGTTATCTAGCTTTGCCTTAATCATCCAATATGGAATTCACCAGAGCTGCACAGGGTTGTTGCTGGGATCCTCTTCCACTGCTCCATAATGACATCACGGAGCTGCTGGATGTTAGACACATGGTGCTTCACCTTCCGCTTGAGGATGCACCACAGGTGCTCAATAGGGTTCAGGTCTGGAGAAATACTTGACCACTCCATCACCTTCAGCTTCCTCAGCAAGGCAGTTGTCATCTTGGCGGTGTGTTTGGGGTCATTATCATGCCGTTCAGTCCAGTTTCTGAAGAGAGGGCATCATGTTCTGGTACTCCTAACCAGGGCTTCGCCACACATGCTGGACACTATTTGAGCCAAAGAAGTTTATCTTAGTCTCATCAGGCCACAGGACATGGTTCCAGTAATTCATGCTGTTGGACAGGTTGCTTTCAGCAAACTGTTTGCGGGCTTTGCGGGCTTTCTTGTGAGCCAGCTTCATAAGAGGCTTCTTTCTGTGACAACGGCCATGCAAACTGACTTGTTGTGGTGTATGGTCTGAGCACCGACAAACTGACCTTCCACTTCTGCAACCTCATGCGTCTGTTTTTTTAAGCCAGCTTCTGCACCTGACGCACAAGGATTCAACTTCTTTGACCCTAACGAGGACCGTTCCAAGTGGAAGCTGTCTTGGAAAACCTCCGTAGGACCCTGGCCTGTACTGTAACTCAGTTTCAGGGTGTTACCAATCTTCTTATAGCCTTGGTCAACTTTGTGGAGAGCAACAATTTTAGTTCTCAAATCCTTAGAGAGTTCTTTGCCATGAGGTGCCATGTTAAACATCCAGTGGTTAGTATGAGAGAACTGTACAAATTGTAACTGCTCTAATAAAAGATACATACATTTGTATGGTCCTGTCAAGCAGACAAAAACATGAAAATTATTAATAGGACATGTGGCTTTGTATGGTTATTTGTACAGCTATTATCACTTAGGGTGTACTCACTTTTGTTGCCAGCTATTTTGACAATAATGGCTGTATGTTGAGTTATTTTCAGAGGACAGTAAATGTATACTGCTATACAAGCAGCACATTGACTACTCCAAAATATATCTAAGTTTCATTTATAGTATTGTCCCTTGAGAAGATATACTAAAATGTTTCCTGAAATGTGAATGGTGTACTCACTTTTGTGATATACAGTGTATATACTATATATCTACAAATGTGATATACTGTATATCTACAAATGAGAAATATGCCATTTGAAAACAACCCTTTCTTTTACTTCTTGGGTTTCAGCTTACATGAACACAGACCTTTCACTAAGGCATTCTTCCTGATGATGATTCGGATCGAGAAAGAGCAGGTAAAAGTGATGTAGTGTCAAATTCCTATTAACCAGCAGACATGTGTATATATACGCATAGTGTATTTCTGATCTGTATTATTCTCTCAGGTGACACCAAAGATGAGTAATCTGAGAGATTACTATGAGCGAGCACTTCGTGAGTTCGGCTCCTCAGATGAAGGTGAGTGTGATTCAGTGCTTTTTATCCTTTAAAGAGGCAACTCTTTCATATTTTAATATATTACAGTGAGCAACAACAACTATTTGATGTTTTAGATCTGTGGATGGACTACATCAAGGAAGAGTTAGCTAGGCATGGAAACCCAGAGAACTGTGGGAAGCTCCACTGGAGGGCTGTTAAAACCCTGGAGGGTGAAAGTGTTGAGCGTTTTACCACCAAGTACACACTGTTGCAGACCGGGAACATTTAAAACCAGCATGAATCTTTAACGTGTCTGTGTTGATCATATTTGGAGCACACATTGACTGATAGCCTCAGGAGTTTCTCTTTGAAAAGCCTAATTGTTGAAAACATTGAAGTTCCATTTATCTTTTTGATATTTTTTGAAACATGCTGCCATTTGATCTTTCCATGTTGTTCCAGAAATAAACATTTTATTATGGCACTGTTATTGTCTTTAAATGTTAAATAAATTATTTGTTGTATTTTGGCAAACCCTAGCTTACACCAGCACACCAAATAAAACAAAAGTTCAATACAAAAAGAAAAATTCACTGTGGTGAAATGTTGTAGCCTCTTGAAATTATTTTACATTATAAAGCTAGACATTCATTTTGCTATTACAGATAACTGATTTCACATAAAAAAATAAAGTAAAAACTCCTTAAGCATGACAAGTAGTAGTAGTTAATACACTGATAAAATTGTCAAGTTAACTACATCAACCTTTCTTTAGTGATTAAGGACACTTTCAAGTTGTGAAATCGAGAGTTTAATCGATGTCACTGATTTTTACTAATAAAGCTGGGAAATAAGCTGTATGAGATATAGGTTAAAGTTATAATTTGTCATTGACAAAAGTTGAATGTGTTGTTTAAAAGTAAGAGACAAAAGCGGAGTCGATTGAAGATGGCAGCAAACAGGTTGAAAAGCCTGCTTATCCACTGGTTGTTGTGTTGGTTCAGCTTTCACCAAGCTTGTGTAAAGAAACCATGGTCAGGTAGCATCTCTGAATCCTTTCCTCTGTGATGGCCATGAACAACCTATAAAATCCATAATGGAAATCCATGGTGGAGGCCTACTTTTTAATCAAGAAACACGTTTGTTTTGGTTGACCAGATTACCCGGAATCGCATCAACTTATAATAAAGCAGCAAAATGTTAGGAGTAACTAGAGTTTAGTAGGTTATCAATTGGGTAAAAGTCAGACATGTTAAAATCCCTTTAAGGTGAGCAGAACATAGCTTGATGCCAACATTCACCGTTGTAGTGTCTCTGGCTTGACTAGTCCTGAGTCAGTTCTTCCTTAGCAAAATGTAGGTGAAGAGAGCCACAAGTGCAGCCGATAGAAGGCCGATGACACACTGGTGGATGGTTATAACACTCTCCAGTGAGTGAATGCGCTCTTCCATGGCACTGGTGTGGATGTAGTCATAGATTGAGGCCCCGATGCTCCACACCGCCCAAACTGCATCCACCAACGCCTTCATTGTGGGAGACACCATTGAGTGTGTGACTGCCCCACAGTTTGGGAATCCTCACAGCAGCCCTCAATAACCCTGCCCCCCCCTGAGAGACAGAGAGAGACAAGAATTGGTACAGCATACCAAAGCCTGAAGAGCAAAGAGTATTTACACAAGACAGTATACGCTTGACCACATCTTCATTATTATTATTTTAGAAAAACACCTGGGGCCAAAAACTAAAATTATGGTAGTTGAACAAACTCCTGGTTACATGATTAGTTTTGAGTTAACAAAACCAAACCAATCCAACCAGGCTTTGTTGGTACCATGATTCTGATCATCTTTGATTTTCTCTGTCAACTCAGGCTTTGATCCTGGGTTTAGGAGTTTAGGTGAACATGCTGAGAAAGAGTGAAACTGTGATTCATTGCGAGAGCAGCAGTGCGATTCACTTCTCTCTTCTGCAGAACATTACGAGATTGAAAACTATTAAGAATTTAAACAAATTTACACAGCAAGAAGAAAATAGCTGTCTATGAAAGACAACTAAAAGAAAAAGTCTTGCTACAGTATATCAGTGCAAGTAAAAGTTGTGAAGTTAGTTTATACAGTTGATAAAGGTATCCGAGAGAATTGAACTTTTAAGCTCACATGTAGTCGTTTTATAGATTTATCTATTGATTCTAAGGTGTATTTATATTACCTTTAAATATTTATTTATTTAAACTGTGTGTAAAAATAATTGGTAAACTAAAATTGTACATGTGTGATCGATTAATAATTACATAAATAAGATAATCTAAATCATACAAAATTATTATTCTAAATAAGTGTTACTAAAAGCCAGATCATTTTGTCTTTAATTATCATTTGCTATTTAGTGACCTTTAATTTGGAGTGGAAACGGGTGGAGTGACTTCATTGTGATCGCATCAGACATTGTGTCACTTTTCTCACAGCTGATTGGTCCAATTTCGGCTTGAGATCTCTTACCTGGACCATAACCTGCCCTGGACTGGCTTAGCCGTGGAGCGTAAGTTACTATGGCGATGAACACTGCTAAAACCCAAACCACTTTCAGGGTGCCTAACCCAGGGTTGGTGCAAACTAAACTGAAACATAGCTAGCTAAACCGGCTTCATGTTATAGGCCCCAGGGTGCATGGTAAAATTAAAACATATACTCAAACTAAAGTAGCAACACTGAGTACAATGCTGTACATTTAATGTTGTATGCAGCCTCTATTGTAATACTCATTGCAATATCTTGTTTGGCTGTGAAACAAAATCATGTTATCAAGTGATAGTTCAAAATGAAATTTGTCATAATTTACTCACCTACAAGTCATTCCAAACCGTTTTCTCTAGAACATAAAATAAGCAATTTTAGAAATTGTTGGGTTTTTTCCCCATAGAGTAGACAATGGTGACCAACTGGTTTGGTGAACAACATTCATCAAAATATATTTTTTTGTGTTCCACAAAAGAAAGTCATACAGGTTTGGAACAATGACAGAATTTTAGTTTGCGTGAAATTGAACTATTCCTTTAACTACAATCACATTGAGCATGTGACCAAAAAACGTTGTACACCTACGCATCCACAAAAAAAAAAAAAAAAAAAATCTTCTCCACACCAAACTAAAGCACTTTAAAACCTATGTATGTACACCTTCATTTGGTCTCTCTGGAACGAGACCCCTTCGTAAAATACCATTAAAGGGCAACTGCTAACAAGCTGCTGTTTCACTCTTATTTTCTGTGAATATGCCATAACGCAGTTGCTATTATTATGAAACAGAACAAGTGTGCAGGCATCTTCACCGTGGTGCATACAGTAGCCTAATACATTTACTATCCAATGGAAGATAATCGAAACAATGCACTTTCATTCAAATTCAATGAGATTACGTTTCATTATGTGTTTCTGCTTGTACTAGTGAAAATCATTTGCTACTGTATTGACCAGTCCAGTCTGTCCACTGACTGAATGAGCCCAGATACATCTCACAGCCCTTCATGTTTCAATATAAGCATGACATGACATCCTTCACAACAATAGCAAGCAACAGTGCAACACAAGTTTGAGCACAATTCTGCCGACTCAATCGTCAATTTCAAAAGCTAGGAACTGTATAACTTGCACTGATGTAACGCAACAGGCCATTATTGCTCAACTCACTAGGCCGATCTCTCCCTATGGGCAAAATAATCATCTCTGCTGAATAAAATGCACTATGTGTGGTTTAGTATCTGAGAGTTTCTGAAGCAGCCAGATAAAAGACTTTAGGAAATGATGAGAGGCGATGAAAACATGATCAGCTGACATCCACTGCTCTGACAAACAGCGTGATGAACAATGATAAAGACTCACCGAAGGATCGCCGATGTTAGCTGAAAAACAAATGCAATGTGAATGATCATTCGTACAGTTGAATATTTGTGAAAATATGACGTGCTGTACCGTATGACAGAAATCCTCGATACTCCGCCGCGAGCCCGAAGCGGCTCCCGTGATGACGACATACGTGAAGGGCGTGTCTTCTATTGAGGATTGTATTGTCTCTTTAAATATTATGTGAGCGGAAAATACGTCAACTGCAGAAAGATCGAAAAAAAATCTTACAAGCAGAATATAGGCATTTTAGCATTTAAAGATATTTTTTACGCATGTTCTTTTTGCTATACTGTATAAACGTATTAAAAATAAGAGGATAAAAACAAGGCCCATTATAATTTCTTACACAATTACAGTCGTTAGTAGCCTACGAATGTTTAGGGTGTGTAATGTCACCACAGGGAGCCGCTCCACACTGCAAGACCAATCCTCCAAATAAACTAGTCTTCATCAACCCCCTTCTGCCTCGCAACTTAAGAAAAAATCATAGATTTAAGGTGATGATATACAGGGGAACTTTTTGAGCATTGTTGTTGGGCAATGTTGCCGTCAACGGGCAAACAGGTGAGACCTATTGCGAGACACATGGGGAGGGCCCACCGAAGTGCCGATATACCCTACAATTTGTCCATTCTCAATGGGAAAGTGCCCAAGCAACATTGCTCAAAAAAGTTGTCGCTTATGTACCATATGGGTAGCCTGTAGAGAATGGAGGGATTATTCGGTCAGATTGAAAACTAAAAGTCTAAAACTAAAAGTCTTAAACGAAAACTAAAAGTCTAAATTTGAAACTAAAAGTCTAAGTCGAATCTAGACTTTTAGTTTTCGTTTAAAGACTTTTAGTTTTAATAGTTTTCAATCTGACCGAATAATCCCTCCAGGTATAAATGGAATGTATCAATTGTTCTAATTATTATTTCACCAAAATGATTATGAGGCGGTTTTTAAGAAAAAAAAAATAATTAGAACAACTGATTAACATTTAGTTTAGACATGGATTTCTCGGCGACGTCATCACTGCTTGCGCACGCAATCAGGGGGCAAAAAGACCCGCGGTCTTCGTATGTAAAGGGTTTAGGTGTAGTAGCCTACTGCCGTGCAAAGGCAAAAGACCTTAACTTAAATTTTGTCAAAAATGAGTTATTGTCATATTTGGAACAATGGACATCAGTTTTATCATGTGGAGAAATGTCTTGCGTCAATATTGTTATTTTCTGCAAAAAATATTATGTTGGTTTTGCCATAACTTCCAAAACCAGAGGGAAAGCAAAGGCAGAAGCCTCGAGTTACAGTCTTTTAGCTTTGTTCCACTAACACAAACCAACCCAGCAGATAACTTAGATCGCAGCTTACCTTTTTTTCTTTTCTTATTTTTAAAACATCCAATGAGAATACAAATCCATTGTTTAAATCCATCATGTGCCGGCTGGCTAGCCTAATTCTATCAAAGTGCAAAGTTGTCCAGAGGTTGACAATCAATTCCAAGTGTCGCTGTGGGTAGACTATGTGACCAGAGGTCCGGTTTACACCAACCACTATGAAATTGTCCCGGTTAAACAGTTAAAATGCTGACAGCTAAACGGTGTAAACGTGTCCAACAGCGCGACGTACAACAGTCTGCCGTTAAAGCTAAGAGCTAAAAGACAGCTAGCACTGTCGGAAAAACAACACAGACGTGAATGGTTGCGTTTTCTTAAAACTGGTAAAACTCGTGGTGCATTCATAGTTAATGTAAAATACCCCTATCTCATCTGTTTTTGTCGTTTAACATAATGTATACAAGAAACCCGTGTATTCTCAACTAGTTGCTCATTACCATATTGGCTGTTTATTATTAAGCCTATTAAAGGACATATTAATACCTATTCTGCATAATCTAGCCCGCATCCCTTAATTCTACCCGATACACTCAACTACGTTAATGAGCACTAATTAAGAATTTAGTTAAAACTTTTTAGTTAAAAGTGAGAATTGAACATATGTTTTAATGGAACTGGTTTGGAATGAGAATAATCCGAACACAATTATCCTGGATAATTTATAATTTACATTACTATTATTGCTATGTGTTTTGACGTTGATGCATGGAGGATAATACAGCAAATATGAGTGAATTTACTCCTATTAGTCGTTTTATCAACATACATCATTTATTATGACAGATCTATTGCATTCATCAACAGTTCCGCACCAGGCTATGCAGTTACATTAACGATCCAATTCTGGGAGGTCCCGGGCTCGGATATACACATCCTACTACGATGAAGTACTGGATTTTGAATATTAATTAGGTTGAGTGACGCTAACCGTGAAGGCCAAAACAGCAGGCGGTTTAACCAAAATACGAGGATTAATTGGGGTACGTGAATGGACACTTCAGGAGGGTTACTAAGCAACGTCAGCCTGGCTTAATTAATATTCATGAACTGCCTTCACCATAGTAGTACTCACTGATTCTAGACCCAGACACCATCCCGCATGTTGACGAAAGAACCAGTCGGTGGCGCTTAAGCGCAACATGTACAAATATGATAGGCTATGTGTGCAGCCAGATGGATAATTCATTAATAACGAGCACATGGGGTCGCTCTGGCAGAAACAGCATACATGGAGAATTTCAAAAGCCTTGCGCAGTAAACGAGGCTCACTGTTCCACCGCGTATTGAGTTTTTCCCTTCGTCCACTTTTGCGCTAAGGGAGAATGTTGTAAGCGGTCCCTGTGGATATGTGTCTTCATGAGGAGTTGAGCGCAAATAAGGGGGCGGGTGATGATAATGTGTGAAGAGTGGCAGCAACTTCTCACTACACGGCAACATTTTTCGTTCTTCTTCAGGCGATATGCCCCTTCTTTCTAAAGAAGCTCCGAGGAGGAATGCTGGTGGTGGACATGGTGGAAAATGACAGGTACAAAAAAAAGTGAGACCTGGTGGTTGGATAGACTCGCTCTTCACTGAACGCGTTCCGTGTCGTTGTTTCACATGTCATGTGCGATGGCATGATCGCGTTTCCGAGATTTACCGATTATCAACTGCAAATGCCATAGATTAACACCTTATACACTTTTAACGCATGATCACAAAACCTGCAGCAGAAGTCAGCAACAATTGATAGTGTGTCAGAGGCTGGGTCTTTGCGGGCAAGGTGAGTTTTCCTTTTATTCAACTGGCCTACAAAGTCCCAGTTTTCGGCCCATGTGACCATCTCTGTCAATTGACCGTGCTGAATATATATGGTGTGTGTATAGTGGAGTTTATCTCTAATAGGTTACTGATAATAACAAAGTGCTGAAATATAATAGATTAGTTCAAGTTCTTGTTTAGGTAGATCTTGGTCGATATTCTGTTCTTTCTTTTTTTTTCTTCATTATGACGTCATACACATTTTAAATTTCTGTTCTTCACTCCAAACCCTTTTCAAACTTTTTTAAACCTTTTATTTTCATTTTTTATTTAAATGTATAATTATTTATAGCCTACATTTAAAGATTTAAAGTTTGACTATTTATTTATAGAATTGAAAACGAATATAATTAAAAATATATTAGAAAAATCTAAAATTATCTTTAGTCATAAGCAGTTTTACAGTAGTCTATCTGTTAACTATCTTATAAAAGTACTATGTGTAGTAAAGCGCTTTGGAAACATTTGACAGAAATCACCTCTTACGGGGTACTAAAATATAGCACTTTAAAAAGATAAAAAAAAATAAAAAGGATGCATTATGATAAAATTAAACTTTTGATACACTTTTGTTAATTAACTAGTAACATAGAGTAATATTACTTTTTTTTTCTTTTGTTATTTTTATGATCTAAAAATATTTGTGAATATTGAAGTGTTACAAGCTCTACAATCAAAACATTTAGAACATTTAAAAATACAAACAAATTATTGTCTTCAAAAGTGCTTGGAAGTTGAGACTTTTGTAATAAATTATTTACAATCTTTTGCAGATTTTGAAATTAATAACAAAGTAACTGAATAAAATTCAGTTTTTTAACTTTCACATGAAAAAATACTGAGTTCAAGCACAATTAAAATATATAAAAAAAACAAAAAAAAAACACACATAAACTTCATTAGTTTCTGTGAAGATAAAAGTATGTCCAATTTTACTATGGGGAGTGGCAGAGGCAGGTTAAAAGAAGCTTTGTTTGTGTGTATGAATTCTGCAATAGCTTCCAAGCATGTCTGATATAGTTTGTCATATTAAGCAGTTCTCAAAGCTACTTGCCAATAGTTTCCCAAAGGATATTGTTCTGACTCAGTCACACATCTTGACAGTTGCAAAGGCCTGTAATCACTGTAAACTAACCTCTTCCAATGCAGCACATGAAAAGCTACAAGAATAATAATTTATAGAATAGTTTATTGAAAGTTATTTCATTAGATGCTATGAGATTAGTTTCCTATTTAAATACCTTAAAATATCTAATTTGCTCTATTTCACCTCACTATCTAGCCTATCTAATGTAGGAATAAAAACACCCATAATGTCATAATATGCAGGTTAAAATATACATTGATTTTACTATCAATTTACATATGTAGTTGTTTTCCCATTCACCAATGATTGAAACTTTTTAAGAAAACAAGTCATTACAGCAGTTTCACAGAAAATGGCCCTTTCACTGAAACACACTGGAGTTTGTATTAAGCAACTGCTTTGAATTCTTACAATCCATTTTTTAAAGTTAGAGCTCTATTTTTTTTGCGATGTTTGTGATTTGTAAATGAATGTTTTCTAATGTTCAGGACAGGTTAAAAAAAGGCCTTAGTTGAAAATTGGACACGGTTCGTCATTTGAAATAGTTTGGTCATTTAATGCATTCTAATAATAAGGGTCTGACATTATAGTTGGCCTTCGTTCAGGGAGAGGAGGGATATTATAGTCCAGACTGACCTTTAGTCTGGTTTCCTCAGAGTCTTTAGAACCATGGTATAAACCTTAAACGTTCTTGAACAACAGGCAGATCCCGGACAAAGAAACTGTGAATAAGTCAGCAAGAAAAGTGAGGGACTTTTAGGGGCAGCTGTGTTATACTGACCCAGTCATAATGCCCCTAAAAATCCTTATTACTCTTGCAATGCTCAGCGATGAACTGCTCTTAAATCAGTTCTAACAGAACCGCTCCCTCGGGATCTGTAATATAGTGATTAGCCTCAAAATGTGCTTTCCTTATGGACATCATCCTTTAGAGAAGAGTGTTTAGAGAATCTGAGGTTTGTTACAACAATTGGTTATGTTTCAGCTACTAAAAATGTTTCCCATGTGCAATAAAAACCAGATCCCAGTGCTTGAGATCTGTTGCGCATTCAAATCAGCAACTCTTATGTCAAATATATCTGCTTCTCTCATTCACATCACACTTTGACACCTTGGCATAGGGCCACCCTTTTTCTCCTAGGCAAGCAGTGAGGGGAATTTTTAATGTGACCGGGGAAAACCAGTGGCGTTGCTTAGAACGTACGCACATTTCTAACCGATTGTTCTTCTGCTGTTTGTTTCATACAGGAAAAGAGAGAGAGAGTGCGAGAGTGACGGGTAGAAAGTGGCAGCAGAGTAACTGAAAAAGAATTAGTGAGAGAAATAAAGGGTGGGAAAGAGAGAAAAGAGACAGACAGCATGCTTGGAGCAAGAGAAAGAAAGCTAGCTGATGACTCAGGCTCATACGCTTCGTATGTAGGGAGGAGGGAGGGATGGAGTGGGGGATGAGGAAGGGAGGGAGGGAGAAATGACTCATCAGAGCATGTGGAATCTCATATGGCTATCACAGGATCGAGGTTCTCTCTTTCTCCTCAATGCTGCCTGCCTGTTCATGACTCTGTCTGAGGTAAGTGAAGACTGCCCACTCTGTCTGTCTCCAGCAACAGTCTGTATCCACAGGGAACAGCCAATCGCAATGCACAATCCTCCATAGCTGCTGGCCTTTTGGAGAGTCTGGTAGAAAAAAGAAAAAAAACCACCTTAGAATTAGACCATATTGAATGGCCTCAAGTAGATGTTTAGTCATTATAAAACTGCATCTACAAAATGTAGAGCAAGGCCCCCCTAAATACACTTACAGTCAGTGGTCCCAAAAATAGTTTGGACACTTCAGAATGTGACTGTAGCTATGTTTCCAAAGGTGCTAATTTAACTTAACAAAACTGGAATATACATAGAACATTTGCGAATAAAGCAGTGTTTCCATCCCATCTGTTCAAGAGAACAAATTTGTTACTTCCTGGGAAATTGGCGCAAAATATCTGTACTAAAAATAGATGTTGCTGCAATCAGGGAAGCCACTCTGGCTCTTATTTCCTACATCATAAATCATTATACCAAATCATTCTGGTGACATTGGCGTAGGCATTTCAGAATTAAAATTTCATTGGCATTTCAGAATGATCAAACCAACATTTGAGAATCTGAGCAATGAAATTGGACCGCTGGTTAGTCCAGTTATCCAATCGCATCCAAGTCACACAAGTTTTTTGCTACATTTATTTGGTAAATGTGTTTCATAGTTTATGCGCATGCCTTCTTATTGGATAAAAAATATATCTGCCTCAATTAAGCAGATACAATTTTTATGCACATTTTTATGCAAGCTTTTTTTCCATGCATGCGATATCCCAAAATGTGCATAAAAATAGGTGGGTGAAAACATATCTAATGAATGAATTTCACTTTTCTAACACATTTTGGCAATGACTAATAAGCAACTGGTATCAAAGTGATTGGCTGCTTCTGAAAGTTTAAACAGCTGACTTGTCTCGCTGCCCTATCAGGCAAGGACTTTGCGGTGTTTGCGCATGAAGGTACCTTACAATTTTAAACAGATTTTTCAGGCCCTGTTTCTACCTAGTATTAGACTGTGTTTTCAGTGGTCCGATCACCGGTGATCAGCCTAGACACATTACAGTTTACAGCTGGTCTTAACATGTGTTTTAAATGCATCCCCTGTGCCCACTTGTGTTTGGTTTTCTTCTAGACCCTCCCCTCTTATTTCATCACACTTTACATCATTTTCCATTTTCACGTTAGTGCCAAGTGCGGCACACAAAAATGATTGAATGAATGAAGCCGTTACCTTCCTTATGAGTAAGCAGCAAAGGAAGCGGACGGAAAGGATACAAATGGTAACACCGATTTCAAACGTATTCCATGCGTTTTGCCACATAGCGAATTTAATCAGTTGTTTTGGTGCACTTTCAAAACGCATCCCATTACATTCTATTGTGGCTGTTAAAAAATACATTTGACCACATTAGTATCTACACTAAGAAAGCAGTGTGGTTAAATACGTTTCCAACTACCTCTGGAAGTGTTGGAAAGTGATGGACATGGTCAAAACTTTTTAGACAGAAGCTTTGGTGATAACTAAGCAACTATTTAATTACTATAAGACTGTGTGTGTGTGTGTGTGTGTGTGTGCGTGCGTGCGTGCGTGCGTGCATCTACGTATGTATGTACTCCAGGGCAAAAGAAAGGGCCAAGCCCAAAATGTCTGAACACTAAGCTTTTAATTGTCTTAACCACAAATTATTGGTCAAGAAATTTAGCATTTAAGCAAATGGACCACTTAAAAAAACCATTGATGTTTTACAAAAGCATCAAAGACAGAATGAAGATTTTGCCAGAATATGGGAAGTTTGATTCAGTGTGAATCAGCAAATTTGTGTGGAGTGATGAATCACAATGAAACACAAGTTGCATAGTGATGATCCAGAGGGTGTCTTCGAAAATCTGGTGAGAAGTATAATAATAAATGCATCTCTGTTCTCTACCACATGTGAAGCATGAAGGAAGAGGTCTCAATGTGTGGGGAGCCTTTTTAGCTGCTGGTATTGGTGAGCTACTTCAAGCTTCAAGTAATTTAATGCTTTGGAGTACAGGAGAATATTGCAGAATGGCTTTCTTCCCACAAATGAAAAGTTATTGCAAATTGCCCAAATTGCAAAGACAACCAAGAAACGAGTTAAGTCCATCAGGCTCATGTTTTGGCAGGTCAGAGTCCAGATCTGAAGATTATAGTGAATATTTGGTCTCACAATAAACTCAAACGAACTGGGAGACATTTTTCAACTACTCATGAACTGTTTGAATTCAGTTAACTATTCTAGTTATTCAGTTATTCGGGCTATTCAGTTACCTACAGTATTTGTGCAATTCTTGCTCGTTTTCTGACCAGTGATTTGATTAAATCAATACATTTAGGTTAAGACCATTAAAAGACCACTAAATATTTTGACATTTTTGGCATTTTTCGCCCAGAAGTGTGCATACAGAGGACAGTTTGCGAGAATGGGTTACCATACTTGGCCTTCACGTCATGTCACTCACCATGTCACTATTTGTTCAAATATCCAGTGAAAACAGTAATATTATGAATTATAAATATTTATTAAAATTGTAATTTTCAGCAGCTTGTACTCACACACCGTCAGAAATCATTATAACATCCTGTTTTGGTGCTAAAGAAACATTTATTATTATCAATGTTGAAACCTATTTTTGCTGCCTAATGTTTTTGTGAAAACCATCATACAATACTATTTAAATGTTTGTGGTAAGTAAGGTTTTAAAAAATATATATATTTAAGAAAGAAATTAAATGACTTTTGAATTCTGAAATAAATGAATATTTTTTGCAGCAAGGATGCATTAAATTGATCAAAAGTGACCATAAAGGCACTTGTAATGT
Organism: Semotilus atromaculatus; assembly: GCA_031834385.1. Taxonomy (NCBI): domain Eukaryota; kingdom Metazoa; phylum Chordata; class Actinopteri; order Cypriniformes; family Leuciscidae; genus Semotilus; species Semotilus atromaculatus. The sequence goes on from JAULUF010000007.1 coordinate 21,455,569, forward strand.
TACAAATAAATGAAATAATGTAATGTTACAAATAAATGCTGTTTTGAACTTTTGATTCATCAAAGAATCTTGAACAACATTTATCATGGTCCATTTAAAAATCAATCAGCGAAGCAGTTTTCAACATTGATTATACCAGAACCATTATTAATAACTGATGATAATAAATTAATTATATCTTAAAATATATTAAAACATTTTAAATTGTAATATTATTTCATAATATTACTGATATACTGAATTTTTGGATCAAAATAAATGCAGCCATAATGCAACATAAGAGACTTGAAAAACTTTACAATAAAATCTTAATGATTCTGAACTTTTGGCCTGGTAGTGTATATATATATTTATACTATGCACTGCAGTCATCTGTGTCAAAATTCCAAAGATTGCCCTGATTAAAACTGCGTTTCGGTTCTCACGTTTGTAAAGGTAACCGCACGCTTTCATTGCACATGTGAATCTGAGGGAGTTTGATGAGTCACTACTAGAATAGGACACACCTTATTAACAAGTGTCAACTCCAAACATCTCCGTGGGTTCTGCAGTTATGTGGGTGTGGGATCCAAATGCACAAAAAAAGCAGGTCCACATACATCAACCGAGAGGCAATGTGCAAACAAAATGTATAAAGGCAGCAGCAACCGCCCCCACCCCCAACACTCCTCGGCCCCTCCAGGCTAAACTTACCCGACCTGATTTCTGCAGCCACCTTCCAATGTAAAAGTTGGGAAACACATAGTTGAACACCCTCCAGAGCAAATAAAATGCCAATGCTTGTTGTATCCTTATAAAGGGTGGGAAGGTATTAATATAAATAATATGTGCATTCTCTTTCATTGGTGTTTATCTTCTCCAACAGTAAACTTAGCATGAACTAATATGGTCGTGCACTACTATTAGAACAAGTCTTGTGCATTAGCGTATCTCAGTGTGACTGAATGGAAGAGAGGGGGGAAGGTTAAATAAACAGCTCACCGAAATCCCAGTCATGGCTCTTGGCAAATACAACTTTTTTGAATTGGCATTATTGTATATTTGATTTATGGTCAGCATGAGGATTATTATATGGGATATATCTTGAGCCTCCGATACTGAGAGAGTGGTACTAGGTTTTTGGTTGTTTATGCACAGTGATTCAGGTTAATTGCCATGGCTTTTTGCATGATGAAATCAGGATTAACCTGTATCCTGAAAAGCTTATTCCGCAGGAGAGCAATTCACTTATGTGTAATATCACTGATATATGAATGAATTACTTGTGAATTACTACAAAGTCCATCAAATTTGGAATTAACATGCCGAAGAACCTCTCAAATTGTGCTATTAAGCACTTTTCTTCTACATCTGTTTTTTTGAGCATTTTTGTGTAGCTAAACTGTAAAGTTGTTCACAGGAAATTGAGAACATGATTTTTTCAAGATGATATGTCTCTAACACAATAACTGTGTTAATTTCCTCATTGAAGATTTTTAGTTATATATTTTATTACACATTTATTTAAGTATTTAGGTACGTTGTAGTGTTTATAATAATAATACATTACATTTCTGCATAAATGGCAGGCCCACACAATTATGTGTTTTTATTTGTTTCATGTTTACCGAAAAAAATCTACAATGTTCTGTAGAAGGGCAAGAGAAGAGCAACATTGGCTCAGTGAGAATGGCTGGCTTTTATGAAAATATTGAAGGTGAAGGATAAAAGAATGCTACTTATTTGTGTTTAAATGAATTATTTGAATTCTTAAAAGAAACATGAATTTAATTAGAGGGAGGCATTTATACTTACAAATCTAGTCTATTTAAGAAAACCTATTCAATTGTAGTACCTAATTTCCCAACATTTACCACAAAAATGTGCTCTAAAATGTCTGATATTTTATGTCTAAAAATCTAAAATAATATTTCATAATTAGACATATTGCATACCAAAGAGTGTTGCATACTCACTCAAGTTGAATGATAACTAATACAACAACATAATATGAACTTACTGAGTGCAGAAACAATTTGATGAAAAATTTAGAACTGCACGTTTTTTTTATTAGACAAAAAAAAAAAGTCTTTCTTGCCCAACAACATAGTTTTTAAAATCATACATCTTATAACACAAGCAGACACGATTCTTAATATACATGTTATGTAAAAGGAGAACAGTGCAGAACTAATAATGCCATTTTCAGAGGGACCTGTGTGACTTTGTATTATTATTTTATGTGTGTTCTTTTTCTGTGATCTGTAACATTGGGATGTTTTTCTGCAGAACAGATGGGGCCCCATCTAAGGTGTAGGTGTTCTGTGCCAGAGTCACCAACTTGAGAAGCAAAGAGTGTGTTTACCATGTCTGTCCCATGCAGTGAACCTACAAAAAGTCAATAGCACTGAAATATGGGCCCCGCCAAAAAAACGTGTCAGGGGAACCTCCACTAAAATATGGGAAAACATTTTACTGACGTAACAAGGTAAGTTGCAACACAAACTGTTATACAAACCTAAATTTTCATGCGCAACAAAACAGAATTTTGCTATTTGAATATCCAAGCCTGGTAGGCTTTGTTATAAATTCACGGTGGAAACCATAAAGGTTTGTTGAGATTGGCGTGGGTGAGGATTGATTGTTTCTATTTCCTGAAAACTTAAAATCCTTGACCCATAACCCTTTCACCCACTCATTAGACCGATCACACGCATATATTCACATACACACACACACACATACACACACACACACTAATTGAAAGGAATTTTACAAAAAAACATGCAATGCCTCTCCCCCTCTCTCCTCCGACACACCCTTATTATGTGTACCAAAGACTACGACACCCAAAGGAGTATCTTAGCATATTTTTTAAAAAAAACATGTGGAATCTTCCGATAATGAACAAACCAGGGCCTCGTTTGAAAAGTAGACTATGAACTTGTGCAATATATTTGTTGTATACTGTGACTTTAAGGCTGATCAAAAGGAAGTCATTTTCACATCTTTAACATTTTTTTGTTTGATGCTGCATAGGAATTCTATCTTGTTTATTCAGTTGTTGATGTTGCTGTTCTCACACATTCTTTCTCTGTCTTCTGTGATGGGGGTTTAAGATTAGGGGACAGAAAATACAGCTTGTACAGTTTAAAAATCCTTATTTCAATGGAATGTCTCCATTAAACATGAAAACCCAAAATGTGTGTGTGCGCGTGTCTTCTAAACACATTTACAAACATACAGACATCTTCTGTCTTAAAGAGGGCATGCACATGACATGAAGCCTGGGGCGAAATCTCTTATCAGACAGCAGTGAAACTCAGATGAACGGACTGTTCGTTTCTGAGTAGTATTAACCATATACCAGTGGCTTTGAACTTTAATGAAATACCCAATTTGCAATAGGTCCTATATGCTAATAAAGCAGTAGTACAGTTTTTTTCGATTGCTAAACGACGGTGAGCACAACTGGAGCTACATGTGCAAAACTCTAACTACAGTCTGCACAGCTGTGGTTCATGTGGACCAAACTCTAGTTCGTTTTTCATTGCTTGAACACAGTTTTCAAAACTTTACACACTTATCCCATGACTTTAACCACAACCTGCACAACACTGTGGATTTACAGCACTTTGTTCAAATGCTAACACACTGCAGTCAAAACTGTGAACCACACATTCAAAAAATTTTTCAGCCTTGTGCCTTTCAAACACTGCTGCAATTTCAGCTGAAAGGCTAAGCAGGTGTCTTGTTTTAGACTTGTTAGTGAACACACACACATATCGCCTACATATATATATATATATATATACAGTATATATAATTTTGGAAAAGGAACCAGGAAGACGGGTTCGTGGAAGGAGAAGGGTGGCAGGGAGAGGGTGAAGGGTGGAGGAAGACAAAGAAGACAGAGAGCTGTTATTTCAGATGAAAAAAATGTTTTCTCATTACTGTAATTCCATAAATTACTACAGACTATTGAAGCAAACTGCTAATTTTCATTTACCTTAAAGAATTGTTATGTTCTAAAAAATTTAATAAATCATGTGAAAGAATGTCACTCTTTTCTTTGAAGAAAATATTACTTTGTATGAAGTCACTGAAATTGTTCAAACCTGTAAAGATGAAAAGTGTGTATTTTCTGTATTGGTGTTTGATGCTATGTTTTACTCTCAGTGTGTTCTGAGTGACAGTGTGTGTTATCTCAGTGAGGGTTGTGTATAGTGTTTGGCTGCACTGAGCCTGTTTTGAGCCATGTGTTAAGAGTTGTGTTGCTTGGAGTGAGTTTTGCAGGTGATGTGAACTGTTTAGCTCAGGTGACTGTTGGTAGTGCAGACTGTACACTGTAAAAACTAAAGGTGCCTCAAATATCTTGTTGGATACTCAATGAACTTAAAAATGCAATTTAAGTGCCTCAAAGCTCTTTCTCCTAGTAGGGTTACTGGTGGAGCCATTGACAATCTTTGTGGTTCTTGCAGGAACTTATGGGATCCTTTAAGCACTTTGCATTCAGTTCAGAGGTTCTGGAGTCACCTTTTCACTACCATGAGACCTCGAAGTGCTTTGGGGAAATTAGAGGAACTTGAATGCTATAAAAGGGTTATTGTAAGATCTTTTAACATTTAAGTGGTTCCTGGAAGATCTTTTATGTTACAGTTTTTTACAGTCGCTAGGACACATTTTTCAATACTTAGGTCACTTTTTCAAAACTCTTCACACAGTGAGCACAACAGAAGTATATGTGGGCTAAACTGTGGATCATTTATCAGTGCTTTGGCACAAAATGCATTCAATGACTATATCTTTCAAATTACATTCATTCTTTTCTCACTTCGACACAACAACCGCCAAAACTCTGTGTACCGACAGGCCAATTTGCACATGCTTACACACTGTTTTCAAAACTGTTCAACTTAAGTTCAAAACAATAACATAATACAAAACTGAATAAGACAGCATTTTGCCACATTTCTACAGTAATATTGTAATGAAATATATTTAGAATCTAAAAATTAAATGGTATAAAAACAGTTGGACCAACCACAGCTGATTCCTATTGTATCTGTATCGGTGGATGGTGTGTACACAAATGATTGTACTTTGGAATTACTCCAAAAACATAAAATATAATAACTGCATGATGTCTGATTCATTCTATATATTGCAGTGAATTCTAAACAGTGGAGAGGTAGAAGAAAGAAAGCATTTACATAGGAAAACATTGTATAAAGTTACCTGTTGTTAGTGTTTTTTATGTTATTGTTTTGTGGGTGACAAAGTGTGTTTGTTAGCTGTCAACCTTTGCTAGTGTCATGGAAGAATGTGTTCATTTGAGATATGTATGAAGTGATTTGATAGTTTTAGTGCATTTTGAATGTGAAATGAACCGCTGTGCCGAGCTGAAAGTTGGTTAGGAGAACTGTGTGAAGAGTTTTGAAAAAGTGACTTAAGTATTGAAAAATGGGTCCTAGAGACTGTAAAAAACTGTAAAGCCAGCATCTGGAGGAACCCAATGGTTCTATGAGGCCAGAAATAAGATTATTATTATCCTATTATTATTATTATTATTATTATTATACTTAAGTTTTAAAAATATATATTCATAAATATATTTCATAAATTATACTTCTGATTCAGTATACATATAGGCTTATATTTATTTAGTAGCCTATAGGCCTGTTTTATTGATTAATTTAAACCTTAAACAACAACAACAATAAATAGTAGGCTATTAAGGCTAATATTAATAATATGAAGCAGAAGAAGAAGAAGAAGAAAGAGAGCAGTTTTATTCTGTCACGAAACTGCTCCTCTGCTGTCATCGCTTCAGTGAACCTCACGCTGCGCTCGCGCGCAACAAAGATCAGCTGATCATCATCATCGGATTTGAAAGTAACGGCTCCTCTCATCAAAGCTTCAGCTGTTTGTTCGACTCTCCGTTACAAGGTTTGTAAACTCGCCAATGAAATATAAATACAGAGTCTACTCACTATTATATTCAAACAAATACATATAAACTAAATATATTTGTATTTTTTTTTTATGTATCGTTTTTACAGTGTTTAGCTACCACTCGTTTATTGCACACAGTAAGTTATGTGGTATAGCAGCTAAATGTTTTAGCCGCGATGCTAACGAACTAACTAACGTTAACTTAACGTTAACTTAACGTTAATGAACAAATGGAAATCATTGACTTATTGTCTTAGATTTTTTTTTGTTGTTGGTCAATTCAATGTATTCTGTACCACTGTGTCTTCAAATTGCTGATATAACGTTGCGTTTGGTACTAGTAACACAAGTGGATATAGTTAACGTTATAGTTTGATCTGTTTTTGTTTATTTACTAACGTTACAGGTTCCCTGATTCTTTCAAATACCATTTTAAAGCCCTTTACTGGCCAATAAATATTATGTTGTGAATGAATATAATCAGATTTTTTCTTTTGTTTCCCCAGGACAACCACGGCATTTCTAAAACATTTCAGAGACAACATTGAATTACAGTAAGTTACCTGCACCACATGCAAGTAACTTATTACTATTAACTTTTCTGTGAAATTGTATTGTTTGACTGTACTTGTGTTTTTTAATCAGTTATTCTCTGAAAATCTTCCCTCATGCTCTCAAAGCTCATTCATGTTACTCAGAAAAATTATATCACAGGCTTTAACTTAATCATTTGAATTTAAGACAATTGAACTCTGAATTAACGTTATAACTTTAAGTTTAGTCTTTTTAGACAAAAAATATATATATATATATATAATATATGGCTTCAGAAGACTTACAACACAACTCATAACACATGAGTTGTGGACTAATTTTTAATTTGACATATTTTTGGATCTTTTCTGGGACCTTTTTGGAGCATTTTTACATAAATTGTTGCATTGAATTGAACTAGACAAGTGTACATAAGAATGGTTTCATGAATGATTTACACAATTGTTTTATGCTTGTTTTATGCAGTGAAATTGAATGATGGTTGCGTTATGCCTGAGATCTGCTTTTGGGTTCCACCAACAGAAAGTCAAACAGGTTAGGAGTGTCTCATGGCTGAGGAAATTATTTTAGGTTCACAACTATCACTTTAATAACATTACTAACAGTAATTTTTGTTCTTTGCAGGGACCTCGGTAAGCTGAAATACAAGTTTGAACAAGAATAAAAGTCTTCCAAGCAGCTTTCTGTTGGTCAAATCCAGCGAATTCCAGTGACCAACTTGGTCCCATAGTGACATTTTTGACCACACACAAAATTTCTGATCGTGGATTCTTATTGAAATGACTGAAATTTACCAGTGAAAATTCACAACAACATTTGCACCTTAACTATCTATCTTGTTTATAGTGAGAATACTCAACCATTTATGAGTACTGTTGATTCAAGTCACACATTTAAGCTTTTCAAAAGCCAAGCCGTGTAGATTAGTCTCCCAGGCTTCAATATTTTACGCTTCAAAATAGCTGAATAACTATCTGAGATTTCAGTATAGAGATAAAAGTTATGATCATCATTTCCAGGAATATTACAGCACATTGAGTGTATATTAGCACCGTTTGTTGTGTGGTTTTGGCATCTGATAGAGCTTTTGGATTTGGAAATAGTGACATCAGACTTAACAAGCTTAACACAACTTAACTTAAGTGAAGATTTACATGAATTTATTACATGGAACATATGTGTTTCCATGCATTTTGTTGAGATGTCTTTTCTTATAGCCTATTGTATATATACATGGTTGATTATTCATGTTGCTTATGTATTATACTGTTTGTTTGTGTATTATATTCATTGATGTTAATCCATTAGCTTCTTTTCCCAAGTGCATGGAAGTGTATGTATTAAAATGGATCTAAAAAATTTAATAAACAATTCTTATTTTGTATTTGGTTCAGTGTTTATTATAATAGAAGTTAATGGTAACTATAGTAACAACATGAAATAATAATAAATAAATAAAAATTGGTTCCTGGAGGCACCCAAAGAGGTTCCACACAGTGCCTTATATAAGAGTTCCTCAGGAAACCTGGGTGGTTCCTCAGAGAACCGCCCCTTTTTAAAGGGTTCCTACAGGATCTACAGACGGTTCCGCCGGTGTGGCAAAGTGAAGAACCCCAAAAGGTTCCTCCAGGCACCTTTTCTTTTTACAGTGTAGTTTTGCACATGTAGCTCCAGTTGTGCTCACTGTCGTTTAGCAATGGAAAAAAACTGTAGTAGCAGGGTAAAGATCTGTGAAATGCTGTTCTAGGACTAAACTCTGTAAAGCATGTGAAATTGAATTGAAGACGCATTGACGTCAGCTGACATCACAAGATTTTTCAATTCTCAGATATTGCCCCCGGTTCTTGACAAACTGCCAAACCAAGCAATTTAAAATCAAGCCTTTCTGTTGAGAGTGTAGAGATAAAATAAAATGGTATTTGTTGTCTTTTGTACTATTTGGGTTGCTAATATTTTCTTTAATGGACTTGAATTATACATAAAGCACAGCTTGTAGTAGGCCTATTTTCTACATACACTGTATTTTGTCATAAAATGTATCTGAAGTTGCTTGTGTTCCTGTAAATGCTTAATGTCTGTAAAAATTAAATGAACAATCTAATAAAAACAATACATTGTCAATACATTTAATAAAAACAACATACATGTCCTAATGTTTAAAATATGTGTCAAAATCATGGTTGCATAAAAATTCACATGAATGGTCATAAAGGGAAGTAACAATTCCCAAATTATTGTACACAGAACACATATGCTTGGCTCGGTTGTAGTTCTCTGTTCAGTGTGTGTAAGCATTATTGTAAAAAAATGTGGGCTAGTCTAGTAGGCTATTGCTATTTATAAATGGCTTTATATAAATAGAAGTCCATGGTATGTCTCCATTTAGAAACGTATGTAAATGGATATGTGTGTGTAAACATGAATTTAACAGCAAAATAACAAGTGAAGCACAAATATACAGCAATACAAGTCTGAATTCACAGCTGTTTTATAGAATCGTTTAAATGTATTTCATATTTCCCCTGTGCATGAGTGCGCCAGTGCAAGTATTTCTATCTACAGCATGGGCAAATGATTTTGAATGTTCGTGTCTGTGTACAAAAAGCATCTGTGTAACAATATGAATTTACTTTGAAAATGAACACATTTAAATATAAATTTAGCATGTGTAGGATGATGATGCATAATGTATTAAGAGTAATTTAATTGAGAATGTATTAAGTTATTAAGAGAATAAAATAGATACTAACTAGTCATAGCACAAGTTGTAAAATTAATATGGACCCCTATACCCATGGGGCAAGAAAAACCCCTGGCTAATCTTTTGCAGGATGTAAAAAAAAGACTTTAGATATCATTTTTATTCATTAAGGGAACATGTTTAAATAGTGTTTTAACACGTTTTGCCCTAAGTGATGCTTTTTTCAAGCATATATTATGTTTACACTGTTGTTACCATAATAAGGTACACTGAAAAAAAACTTAATTCAAGCACAATAGAAGAAATGGTATGGGACATTCATATGTTGCCCCTGTGTTTAATCACACACACTGCACAAGACACTGTTCTTGATCAGTGGAGACAAAATTAGATAAATTACAGTTTTTTACAGTCGCTAGGACCCATTTTTCAATACTTAAGTCACTTTTTCAAAACTCTTCACACAGTTCTCCTAACCAACTTTCAGCTCGGCACAGCAGTTCATTTCACATTCAAAATGCACTAAAACTACCAAATCACTTCATACATATCTCAAATCAACACATTCTTCCATAACACTAGCAAAGGTTGACAGCTAACAAACACACTTTGTCACCCACAAAACAATAACATAAAAAACACTAACAACAGGTAACTTTATACAATGTTTTCCTATGTAAATGCTTTCTTTCTTCTACCTCTCTACTGTTTAGAATTCACTGCAATATAATGTTACTAGAATAAATCAGACATCATGCAGTTATTATATTTTATGTTTTTGGAGTAATTCCAAAGTATAAAAATTTGTATCCACCGATACAGATACAATAGGAATCAGCTGTGGTTGGTCCAATTGTTTTTATACCATTTAATTTTTAGATTCTAAATATATTTCATTACAATATTACTGTAGAAATGTGGCAAAATGCTGTCTTATTCAGTTTTGTATTATGTTATTGTTTTGAACTTAAGTTTAACAGTTTTGAAATCAGTATGTAAGCATGTGCAAATTGGCCTATAGGTACACAGAGTTTTGGCGGTTGTTGTGTCGAAGTGAGAAAAGAATTAATGTAATTTGAAAGATGTAGTCATTGAATGCATTTTGTGCCAAAGCACTGATAAATGATCCACAGTTTAGCCCACATATACTTCTGTTGAGCTCACTGTGTGAAGAGTTTTGAAAAAGTGACCTAAGTATTGAGAAATGTGTCCTAGCGACTGTAAAAAACTGTAACCTCAAAATTGTTTTGACTGACAAAATCTTTCGGTAACACTTTATTTTGATGGTCCCTTTTGAACATGCTATTGACTATAAGTAACTTTGCCAACTAACTCTCATTGGAGTATTAGTAGACTGTCTGCTTAATATCTGCAAATACTTTATTGTGATGGTCCTCCAACAGACATTCAACTGACTATAAGTAATTTTGCAACATGTCAACTTAATCTAACCCTAACCCTACCAGTCTATTAACACTCTAATGAGAGTTAGTAGACATGTAGGAGCAATGTTACTTACAGTCAACATAATGTGTTAAAGGTACCATCAAAAGAAAGTGAAACCAATCTTTCAAATGTTTATATTCAGAAGAAATGTCAAAATAAAGAATAGCCTAGCTATTCGTAAGATGTGTTGAGATCCAATTTTGTTCAATCTATGATCAAGAGAAAAGAAAATGAAGGTGGTGGGGTGTCATCTTACACTGTAAAAAGTGGAAACGCAATTGTGATGTTAAAGAGCTATTTCTACCTGATCTTACACTTAAATTACTATAGTCACTTAGTTTTGTTGATGTAACTTAATTTGTTGATTCAGTAATGTTCAATAACATTTTGTATTTGAATAAAAATCAATTCATTTAGATGTTATCACACTAAGCACATTTGATTACACTTTATTTTAAGGTGTCCGTGTTACAGTGTAATTATGCATTTAAGTGTAATAATAACATGTACTTACTGGGTTAGAGTTAGAAATGGGGTTTGGTTTAGGGTTATGTAATTATGCATAATTTGTAATTATTACTACAGTAACAAGACGTGTAACAAGGACACTGAAAAATAAAATGTTACAGCACATTTTTGGGTAAAAAAAAATTTCAGTGTACCTTCTGTATGATAACAAAAGTGTAAACATAATATATGCTTGAAAAGCATCACTTTGGGCAAAATGAGTTAAAGTTTGTAACATTAAAAACACTATTTAAACATATATTTTTTTTTTACATTGTTTTGTTGATGCTGCCCTTTTTATTTTCAAAGACAGATGATGGTGATGAATTCTAATGAGCTTCAACAAAAAAAAAAAAGTAAGAAAAAACCCCCAAAAAAGGTAGATGCATTATATTACAAGTCTTCTGAGGGCACATGATAACTTTGTGTGAGGAACAGACTGAAACATCTTTATTCATTGAAAATACGTCCCTGGGCCAATGCTCTCAAAATTAACTTATATAAATCACATATTTTAAAATATGCCATGTGAAGATACATTGCACCAGGTTTGACGTCAATGATTCCGAATGCCTCTGGCTTCTTTATTTCATGATTGATCGAGTCTTGGCACGTTTGAATATTCAGAAGTGTGAATGAGATTTCAAAGCTATATATAGGGAAGATGCGCTATAGGCTCTCTGAGAGGTGTCTGGGATTTTTTTTTCAATTCAATTATATTTATTTATTTATTTATTTTCAAATAACAACAAACCCCATGTTTTATGGAATTAGTAAGATATTATGGCTTGTAATATTGTTGAGTGAAGGTAAAAAAAGGTTCCCTAAAAATACTCCCTTAAATTATAGTGTATAATTGAAAATGGATTAGGGTTCGTAATAAAGTAAAAACTTAGTGTCCATCCTCATATTTGATCCATAACTTAATTCAAGCACAATGGAAGTTATGACATGTAATACACATTCATCTTTCCAGCCCCTGTATCTAATCACACACACACACTAGACGCTGTTCTTGATCAGTGGAGACATGTCTTGAGTTCTCCGAGCTTAAAAAATTTACTTTTCCCCCTACAACGGACAAAGACGATGATGAATGCTAATGAGAGGGAAAATTGCATAGTTCCTTCTGTGTATATGTGTGTTCAGGGCTCTTAGATTAATCTGTAAAGAATGGAGTTAATAAACTTTTAAGTAAATATATTTAAGATTAATTAGATTCAAATATGATTTAGATTCATATTTATATAAATATGAATTCAATATTTTAGAAATGAAATGACTACATTTACTTTATTTTTTATTTTATTGCTTACACACTAAAAGTGGTATGCTCACTCTGGGAAAATATTCACTCATTCCTAATCATCTGACCAGATCTGCAAAACTACTAAGACATTATGTGCTTAACACTCATTTTGTGATTGTAAATTATACTTTTTGCAAAACACTAAACACAGGTTTTTTCATTTGGGAAACACTGCCATTTAAATGGCACATTAATTTACTGATTACTTACACCAAATTATCATGAGTGAATACACTTATACATAAATTGACCACTTAGAAATCAATTCTCAATGTTTTCAAGAAAAATTACATTTGTACCCCTTGCATTTCTGTTTAAAATGAAATGTGATCACAAAAATTTTCACCCTTGAATTTTGAAATTGTTTTCCATTTTGAAAAATTTTAACATTCAAACTTGGGCTGCCAATCAATTATATATACACTCACCGGCCACTTTATTAGGTACCCCATGCTAGTAACGGGTTGGACCCCCTTTTGCCTTCAGAACTGCCTCAATTCTTCGTGGCATAGATTCAACAAGGTGCTGGAAGCATTCCTCAGGGAGTTTGGTCCATATTGACATGATGGCATCACACAGTTGCCGCAGATTTGTCGGCTGCACATCCATGATGCGAATCTCCCGTTCCACCACATCCCAAAGATGCTCTATTGGATTGAGATCTGGTGACTGTGGAGGCCATTTGAGTACAGCGAACTCATTGTCATGTTCAAGAAACCAGTCTGAGATGATTCCAGCTTTATGACATGGCGCATTATCCTGCTGAAAGTAGCCATCAGAAGTTGGGTACATTGTGGTCATAAAGGGATGGACATGGTCAGCAACAATACTCAGGTAGGCTGTGGCGTTGCAACGATGCTCAATTGGTACCAAGGGGCCCGAAGAGTGCCAAGAAAATATTCCCCACACCATGACACCACCACCACCAGCCTGAACCGTTGATACAAGGCAGGATGGATCCATGCTTTCATGTTGTAGACGCCAAATTCTGACCCTACCATCCGAATGTCGCAGCAGAAATCGAGACTCATCAGACCAGGCAACGTTTTTCCAATCTTCTATTGTCCAATTTCGATGAGCTTGTGCAAATTGTAGCCTCAGTTTCCTGTTCTTAGCTGAAATGAGTGGCACCCGGTGTGGTCTTCTGCTGCTGTAGCCCATCTGCCTCAAAGTTCGACGTACTGTGCGTTCAGAGATGCTCTTCTGCCCACCTTGGTTGTAACGGGTGGTTATTTGAGTCACTGTTGCCCTTCTATCAGCTCGAACCAGTCTGGCCATTCTCCTCTGACCTCTGGCATCAACAAGGCATTTCCGCCCACAGAACTGCCGCTCACTGGATGTTTTTTCTTTTTCGGACCATTCTCTGTAAACCCTAGAGATGGTTGTGCGTGAAAATCCCAGTAGATTAGCAGTTTCTGAAATACTCAGACCAGCCCTTCTGGCACCAACAATCATGCCACGTTCAAAGTCACCCAAATCACCTTTCTTCCCCATACTGATGCTCGGTTTGAACTGCAGGAGATTGTCTTGACCATGTCTACATGCCTAAATGCACTGAGTTGGCGCCATGTGATTGGCTGCTTAGAAATTAAGTGTTAACGAGCAGTTGGACAGGTGTACCTAATAAAGTGGCCGGTGAGTGTATATATATATATATATACACAGTGAAGAAAATAAGTATTTGAACACCCTGCTATTTTGCAAGTTCTCCCACTTAGAAATCATGGAGGGGTCTGAAATTGTCATCGTAGGTGCATGTCCACTGTGAGAGACATAATCAAAAAAAAAAATAATCCAGAAATCACAATGTATGCTTTTTTAACTATTTATTTGTAAGATACAGGTGCAAATAAGTATTTGAACACCTGTCTATCAGCTAGAATTCTGACCCTCAAAGACCTGTTAGTCTGCCTTTAAAATGTCCACCTCCACTCCATTTATTAACCTAAATTAGATGCACCTGTTTGAGGTCGTTAGCTGCATAAAGACCCCTGTCCACCCCATACAATCAGTAAGAATCCAACTACTAACATGGCCAAGACCAAAGAGCTGTCTAAAGACACTAGAGACAAAATTGTACACCTCCACAAGGCTGGAAAGGGCTACGGGGAAATTGCCAAGCAGCTTGGTGAAAAAAGGTCCACTGTTGGAGCAATCATTAGAAAATGGAAGAAGCTAAACATGACTGTCAATCTCCCTCGGACTGGGGCTCCATACAAGATCTCACCTTGTGGGGTCTCAATGATCCTAAGAAAGGTGAGAAATCAGCCCAGAGCTACACAGGAGGAGCTGGTCAATGAAGTCATGTGGTCAGATGAGATCAAATTAGAACTTTTTGGTCATAATTCCACTAACCGTGTTTGGAGGAAGAAGAATGATGAGTACCATCCCAAGAACACCATCCCTACTGTGAAGCATGGGGGTGGTAGCATCATGCTTTGGGGGTGTTTTTCTGCACATGGGACAGGGTGACTGCACTGTATTAAGGAGAGGATGACCGGGCCATGTATTGCGAGATTTTGGGGAACAACCTCCTTCCCTCAGTTAGAGCATTGAAGATGGGTCGAGGCTAGGTCTTCCAACATGACAATGACCCGAAGCACACAGCCAGAATAACCAAGGAGTGGCTCTGTAAGAAGCATATCAAGGTTCTGGTGTGGCCTAGCCAGTCTCCAGACCTAAACCCAACAGAGAATCTTTGGAGAGAGCTCAAACTCCGTGTTTCTCAGCGACAGCCCAGAAACCTGACTGATCTAGAGAAGATCTGTGTGGAGGAGTGGGCCAAAATCCCTCCTGCAGTGTGTGCAAACCTGGTGAAAAACGACAGGAAACGTTTGACCTCTGTAATTGCAAACAAAGGCTACTGTACCAAATATTAACATTGATTTTCTCAGGTGTTCAAATACTTATTTGCAGCTGTATCTTACAAATAAATAGGTAAAAAATCATACATTTTGATTTCTGGATTTTTTTTAATTATATTATGTCTCTCACAGTGGACATGCACCTACGATGACAATTTCAGACCCCTCCATGATTTCTAAGTGGGAGAACTTGCAAAATAGCAGGGTGTTCAAATACTTATTTTCTTCACTGTATAAACTTATAAAGTTGATTACATGATGTACTAAATAATTAATTCAATTACGTTAATATATAAACATTTGCTAAGACAAACCCCCAATAATGATAAAATAATTGAATAGACATGTTTTAAAAAAAGTGCCTTTAGAAGTCAGTAGGTGCTTCATGGTTGAATTGCTCCTATTTTTGAATGTTATTTTTATTTAAATTTAATTGTATTAAATGAATGAGTTAAACTGACAACTCATTCTGTCCAACAATGGTTCCTTGTTCTATAGCAACTTTATGAATCTTTTTATTTTTAGTGTATTTTAGTTTATCATATTTTAGGACCATTGAAAGGCTGCTAGTGTCACGGAAGCACACAAATGGGTGAGGATCCAAGTGCAGTTTATTAGGGTAATCCAAAATCATACGTCAGCCAGGCAAAGGTTCAAAATCCATAAAGCAGTCCAAAAACAAGAAACAAAACAAGACAGACCTCCAAACTGTAGTGACATCTAAACAAGGACTCGACAACTAACACAGAAACAGACAGGGTATAAATACACACAGAAACTAACAATGTGATTGGGAACAGCTGTGTGCAATGATCAGATGATGAGTGCAGGCAAAGGGTTATGGGAAATGCAGTTCATGATAAGGGTGACGATCAGGGAAAGAAACCTCTAGTGAAAACCCAGGGAACACAAACCAGACACTGTGACAGCTAGAAACAATGAACACACACACATCTAAAGCATTTTGAGAGTGAACTCACTTTACTATTATTTATTTTGTCTGTGTATGATTTACTATACCAGATTGTTTTAAGCTTCTTCTTTTGGAAATGATGACTGTTTTATGTTATAAAAAAGAATGACTATGTTTACTCTAGAAGGGAGGGAGCTTGTCAAACAGCTGCAGCACGCTGCGTTCTGTAGTCAGCCCACTCATGATTCTCTTCAGGTTAATGTCTGTGGATTCCTCCGTTAGATACTGCATTATCAGAGGTGCATTCTCAGCACTTCTGTGGAGGAGGGATTTCCAGCTGTGTTCTTAATCAAGAAAATGAACTACGGTTATTCAAATTTCTCATTAAACATGCAACCAAATCCATCCAGCCTCAATGTTTAAAATACAAAGGCATAATGCAGTCTAATTTTTCCAAACAGGGCACATTACAAGACAAAAAAATATTTTTTTGAAAATGATTACAGTTTTTTTCCAACTGCTTACACACATTTTCAAAACTATGTCACCTTTTTTCAAAACTCTGCACACAATTCCCAAAACTTCACACACAAAATGCAAAATGCCTCACATCTCCTTCAAAAATTTAACACTGCATTCAAAATGCCATAAACACATGTCAGAATTAAGCATTTGCATCAAATGGCAAACACTTATTTCATAATAGTGCATTTTTGGATATACCATGTAAACACTGCTGTTCTAAATCTAAAGCTCTTTGGTCATTCATACGCTTACATTTCAATACAATGTTCTACAGTGAAAGTAATCTGCTGAGAGGGGTAACAAGTACACTGTAATTAACAATGCAATGTAGAAACAGAAAATATTTATTAGGCCAAACATTACTGTTGTATACAGTAGCATACAACAAAACCATAAACATATGTAAACCAAAAGTATATTCTTTACAGTTTTTACCAACTGCTTACACACGTTTTCAAAACTAAGTCTCCTTTTTTCAAAACTCTACACACAATTCTCAAAACTGCACACACAAAATGCAAAATGCCTCACATCTCCTTCAAAATGCAACACTGCATTCAAAATGCCATAAACACATGTCAGAATGAACAGGGGGGCAGGGTGGCAGGGGGGGTGCAGTCCCCAGTGCTAAGCTTCATCTCTTCTCCGAGCTGGGTCTGGCCACAATACTTCGTCCACATCACAAGATACATTTTCTCTTGCCATACATCGAGGAAAGTATCTCCTAGCATGGCGTATCCAACCTTTGACAGAGGCAACCTCTATGTCCCCACATGCGTCCTCCATTGCCTGGAGAAGCGGCATGCGGGCAAAGGGTTGGCGTTCATACACTTTCCAGCACCAGGCTGAGAAGAATTCCTCTATGGGATTTAGAAAAGGTGAATATGGGTGGCAAACCAGTTTTGGACCAGAACAGCCCGGTGAAAACTAACATTGTCCCATTTAACCACAAATCTAGCAGGCGCCTGATCTGGACCAGGGACAAGCATTGTGTGAATTGCATCCAGAGGCCAGTGTTGTATGGACCCACCCACTTCCCCTTCCTCTTCCTCTTTCCCTTCCTCCTCCTCCTCCTCCTCCTCCTCCTCCTCCTCCTCCTCCTCTTCCCCTTCCTCCTTCTCCTCCTCCTCTTCCTCCTCTTCTTCTTCCTCCTCCTCTTCCTCTTCCCCTTCCTCCTCCTCCTGTTTGTCCTCGTTGTCCCCTGCCTCTTCCTCCTACTCCTCTTCCTCTCTGTTCATTGTTAGCATCCATTGTTCAAAACAGGTAATCTGACCTTTGACCTATTTATAGGCCAATCTATACTAAAGTAAAGCAGTGATTTGTTAGTGATTAGTAAAGCAATTAGTGTTTGCACATGTGAGGAGTGTGTCTGTGTGACCTGGTGAATAAGTGTAGCATTTTGATTGGTTGTGTTTGGAAAAGGAAAGCAAGTCACTTCCTGATAGATCTTTGTGTTGTAAGTCCTCGCTAAATCGAACCAATGGCGGCATACGATCAGCGGCGAAGGTCTCGCACGTGCTCCGTCCTTTCCATGCTAATGGGATTTTGGATTAAATGCAATACACTTTCTCCTATGTATTAACTCGTTATTTCATCTGACTCCATATATAAAAGGGTTTTAATGATATCTGTGCATCATTAAATGTGAGCGAGTGTTTGACTATTCCTTTTAACCATTAGCTAAATGCACAATGTCAAAGTCAATTAGAATAATCAAATGTAACAATTTATTATGTTGGGTAAAGTATCATGCCAATTTCACAATCAGTTCAAAGATAATCAATACAATAACATGGAATGCTCTAGAATAAGAGAAAGATGCAAACCCAACATTTTACAGTTTTTTTGGATTGCTTACACACTAAAATTAAAAGTAGTACACTATTAGCAAAACCTTACACTCAAGAAGCAAAACATCAGCCCATATTTGCACAACTATAAGCACATTGTCAACCTCACACTTGTTGCAAAACTCTACACACAGTGATTTGCAAAACACTAAACACACTTAACATACATTACACACAAAAATCTATCATGAAGTCACTTCCTTGCAATACCAAAGCACTGACTGTCAAATTACCGCACCGTCCAACCAATTGGTTCAACACAGTCATCAGGTGTGCAAACACTTGTTTGCTTAATTGTAGACACACCAATCAGGTGTATAAGCACTATAAAAAGCAGCAGGTGAGTTCATCGGTCTTCAAGCTCAATGGAAAGAGTCAGAGAAAGAGTAAGACGAGGAGGAGAACGAGGAAGGGGAGGAAGAGGAATCAACAGAGGAAGAAGAGGAATCAACAGAGGAAGAGGAAGAGATGGAGGCCATGCTGGAGGTAGAGGAAGAGGAAGATGAGGAGGAGAACAAGGAAGGGGAGGAAGAGGAATCAACAGAGGAAGAGGAAGACAAGATGCTCAAAGAGGACCGAATCTGACAAATGAGATCCGCGCAACACTGGTTGACCACGTTGTCACCCACGGCCTGACGCTGAGGGAGGCTGGACTGCAAGTACAGCCAAATCTAAGCCGATACACAGTGGCAAGTGTGATAAGAACATAGGTATTGTAAAAATATCATCATATCAAAAACATCTGCACGGTTTCAGTAACTGCTTACAGTACTGTATTCTATGCACTATAAGAACCTCTGTTACCTTTTCCTGTGAAATTACTGCACTATTGTATACAGTGTTTTTTTCTACATAGGATTGAGGGTCAGGAACGACAAGGGGGATGGCCTCCTATGTTCACAGAACAGCAAGAGAGGGAGATAGTAAACATGGTTTTGGTCAACAATGCTATACAGTAACACTCAATCAGCTCCAAGCTAGCATTGTCAATAACCACGCCAGTTTCAACGATATCCATCAGGTCTCAACATCAACACTGGAACGCATCCTAAAAAAAAACCATATTCAAATGAAGCAAATTTATCGAGTGCCTTTCGAGCGCAATTCCGAAAGGTTGAAACGACTGCGGCATGCAGAGGTATGTATTCACTTTAGCAGTGTGATCTTGCATACTGTCTCATAATCTTTTACTGTACTGTAATATGTATAGTAGATCTACACTGAGCTACAAAATTCTGCCTGACACTGTTCTTCAGCGAGTTTTATGAATGAATGGAGAGGAGATCCAGCATGAGTTCATGTACGTAGATGAGGCTGGGTTCAACCTGGCGAGAACACGAAGGAGGGGAAGAAACATCATTGGCCACAGGGCTATAGTCAATGTCCCAGGGCAACGTGGGGGTAATATAACACTCTGTGCAGCCATTACACAGAATGGGGTCCTCCACCGCCATGCCCATATGGGCCCTTACAACACAGCACTCATACTTACATTCTTGGACCAATTGCACAACATAACAGCAGCAAATCAAATCGATCATATGCAATACATTGTTGTCTGGGACAATGTGTCTTTCCACCACTCTGCTCTGGTTCAGAACTGGTTTCAGCAACATCCACATTTCACCGTCCTAGGTCTTCCACCATACTCTCCATTCCTCAACCCTATAGAAGAGTTTTTCTCGGCATGGCGGTGGAAGTATGATCTCCGTCTCCAGGCTGACGTACCCCTCATCCAAGCCACGGAGGAGGCCTGTGACCAGATGGAGGGAGCAGCAATGCAAGGGTGGATTCGTCATTCAAGACGTTTCTTTCCAAGGTGTCTTGCTAATGACAACATTGCCTGCGATGTTGATGAAATTCTCTGGCCAGATCCAGCTAGGCGAAGAGACCATGTCTAGTTTTTTTTTTTTACTACAGTAAACTTACAGTACAATACGTAAAGTGACATTTTGTTACAGTATTATGAATCTCCATGTCAACATTTTGGGCATTTTGAGAAATAAATTAGTTTCTTCAGTCTGCAACATTGGTCTTGTGTAGTGTTTGCTGAATTTACATTATATTAGTACTTTGTTGATTGTAGCCTCTAATCATAGGGAAGTAGAAGTGCTAAAAGTGTTTTAGGTTTATCACAGCAGAGTGTAACTCGTGCAAACAGAGTATAGTAATGTGAAACGTGTGTGTTTCATATGGTAACAAAGTGTGTTTTTTAAACAGAAGTGTATAGTTTTTACAAGAGTGTTTAATTATGCAAAGGATCTGTAGTGTTTTGCTAATTGGGTGTGTGGTTGTGCTAATTGTGTGTAGTGTTTTGAAAACACGGGCCCTGATTTGAAAATCGTGCTTAAGCAATCCAAAAAAACTGTAAGAAATACATGAGGCTGAGTTTTGGACACTCAACCTCACGGGCTCTCTGAATTACAGAAAGGCCTCGAGTTTCTCACTGCAGTCCATTAAATAGCCAGAATGTTTTCACATGGAAAACCTGCTAATTTGCATTAAGAAGTTACACCTCTTGGGGTGGGGGAAAAAGACCATTTGCCTTTCTTTGTGTGTCAGTTATCTCTAAACTCTTACTGTAAAACCTTGTGTTTTACTCTTTGGGAATGAGACCATTGTACCAGTCGCACTGAGACCTTTAAAATCATACTAAACACATTCCTTCAATGATCATCATTCACATTAAAACCATATATATATATATATATATATATATATATATATATATATATATACACTCACCGGCCACTTTATTAGGTACCCCATGCTAGTAACGGGTTGGACCCCCTTTTGCCTTCAGAACTGCCTCAATTCTTCGTGGCATAGATTCAACAAGGTGCTGGAAGCATTCCTCAGGGAGTTTGGTCCATATGACATGATGGCATCACACAGTTGCCGCAGATTTGTCGGCTGCACATCCATGATGCGAATCTCCCGTTCCACCACATCCCAAAGATGCTCTATTGGATTGAGATCTGGTGACTGTGGAGGCCATCTGAGTACAGCGAACTCATTGTCATGTTCAAGAAACCAGTCTGAGATGATTCCAGCTTTATGACATGGTGCATTATCCTGCTGAAAGTAGCCATCAGAAGTTGGGTACATTGTGGTCATAAAGGGATGGACATGGTCAGCAACAATACTCAGGAAGGCTGTGGCGTTGCAACGATGCTCAATTGGTACCAAGGGGCCCAAAGAGTGCCAAGAAAATATTCCCCACACCATGACACCACCACCACCAGCCTGAACCGTTGATACAAGGCAGGATGGATCCATGCTTTCATGTTGTAGACGCCAAATTCTGACCCTACCATCCGAATTTCGCAGCAGAAATCGAGACTCATCAGACCAGGCAACGTTTTTCCAATCTTCTATTGTCCAATTTCAATGAGCTTGTGCAAATTGTAGCCTCAGTTTCCTGTTCTTAGCTGAAAGGAGTGGCACCCGGTGTGGTCTTCTGCTGCTGTAGCCCATCTGCCTCAAAGTTCGACGTACTGTGCGTTCAGAGATGCTCTTCTGCCCACCTTGGTTGTAACGGGTGGTTATTTGAGTCACTGTTGCCCTTCTATCAGCTCGAACCAGTCTGGCCATTCTCCTCTGACCTCTGGCATCAACAAGGCATTTCCGCCCACAGAACTGCCGCTCACTGGATGTTTTTTCTTTTTCGGACCATTCTCTGTAAACCCTAGAGATGGTTGTGCGTGAAAATCCCAGTAGATTAGCAGTTTCTGAAATACTCAGACCAGCCCTTCTGGCACCAACAATCATGCCACGTTCAAAGTCACTCAAATCACCTTTCTTCCCCATACTGATGCTCGGTTTGAACTGCAGGAGATTGTCTTGACCATGTCTACATGCCTAAATGCACTGAGTTGCCGCCATGTGATTGGCTGCTTAGAAATTAAGTGTTAAGGAGCAGTTGGACAGGTGTACCTAATAAAGTGGCCGGTGAGTGTATATATATATATATACACTCTCTGAGAGAAAGAATGGTGTGGATAAGGTGAGACATTTGTCTCAAGGAAGAGGGGGAGGTCAAATGTTAATTTCCAGCTTCAACCACCTATTTCAGCCTTACAGTGTTTTAGGTAGAGAATTGTGTGTAGTGTTTTGAACAAAGTGTTTTATGCAATTGAAAACTGAGTCAAAGGCTGAGAAATAGCTTATGGTTTTGAAGATTTGGCATGTAGTTTTGCACTTTGAGTGAGAGGTTTCAAAAATCGTGTGACATGAAAAGATTTTGTGTGTAAGCAGTTGGTAAAAACTGTAAAATACAGTAAAGAACACAATTGAGTGTGGGGGGGTCTCTGTCCATTGTTGGCATCCATTGTTCAAAACAGGTAATCTGACCTTTGGCCTATTATAGGCTTATACTACAGTAAAGCAGTGATTGGTTAGTGATCAGTAAAGCAATTAGTGTTTGCACATATGAGGAGTGTGTGTGTGACCTGGTGAATAAGTGTAGCATTTTGATTGGTTGTGTTTGGAAAAGAAAAGCAAGTAAATTCCTGCTAGATTTTTGTGTAGAGAATTGTGTGTAGTGTTTTGAAAAAAGTGTTTTATGCAATTGAAAACTGAGTCAAAGGCTGAGAAATAGCTTATGGTTTTGGAGATTTGGTGTGTAGGTTTGCACTTTGAGTGAGAGGTTTGACATGAAAATATTTTGTGTGTAAGCAGTTGGAAAAAACTGTAATTCACCAATTCTCATAAGGAAAATGTGGTAGTTAATTACAATAGGCAAAGGGGTTAATTATGACACGTACAAATAATGGTTTAATATTTAATTTAAACTTCAGAATTTGGACTATGTAATTAACTATTCTTGCTTTTGTCATCAAATTATCTGGTGAGCGTGATTTCACCAAGTATGTTCCTGGATCAACATCTTTGTCAACATCTTTGTTCCAATCAACCAGTCAGATTTGAGGGACAAGTTTACAGTTTCTGTCAAGTTTAAGGCTTAAAACCATGGGTTAGATTCTCATGCAATGTTATTCATCTATCATTACCTTCCTATTTTAGGGAAAAGTTGTGGGTTGGGTTAGGTTTAGGGATAGGGTTAGAACAAAATTTTCAAACAGAAATGTTGTTCCAGGATTAACAAAATATGTTGATAAAGCCAGGAACATGTCTCACTTGGCAAAATCACATTGACCAAATTAAGTGATTTATATATCTTGACGCGCAGACATTTTATAATTATTGATATCACTAAATTACTTTGTTGGTCAAAGTATTTTATTTTTAAGTATATTCTTTTTTTTCTTCTTTTTTTTCTCAGTTGTATCACCCTGACATTTTTGCCACAAAATTCTTTTGAGATTATTTTTATGAAAAACATCCATCAAGGGGTATCTTTCAGTCATTGTATGTATAATTTGCATTTTGAATGTATTTTTAAATAAATTAAAATGATCCAAAAGAAAGTGAGCCTCATGTCATTGACCTATATGATAAATTTTCCCATTTCTACGGACACACAATATGTCAAAATTATGTTCTGGCTTAATACTTTTTTTTTTATGAAACAAGTTTGCACAAGCACAAAACCAAGGCTGTGGGTGTTTGAAGCAGCAATTCCATGGGCCAACTATAAGCACTATTACCAAGAATCCCATATGAGATTCCCTTTCATCAAATGACCAGACTCTTGAAAGCGCACACAAAGAGCATGTCATGAACTACTTTGCAAAACAGCTCTTACAAAAATCTGTTTCATAAGAGCATGAAATTGCCTTTTTGCTGTGCTGTTTAGCAGTGTTCCTCCCTGAAGACTCTAGTCTGGGTCTTGAGGATCATTCAGCTCCTCTCTACTAGTTAGTTTTTCCGCTGACTGGGAGCATAGAGCAGCCGTTTTTGCCCGTTTCTAATAATAGCTATAGATAGTGTACAACAGTCAGATGGTTTTGAAATAGATGGCAAATGCCTGTGGGCCAACACATTAACACTCATCAGACAATCAACATTCAGGAGAGAAGGTCGAGGACGACTCAGAGAGAGAGAGAGAACAAATGAGACAGCCAAAGAAGAAAGCGGGGTTGTGTGCGCGGTCATGTATTATTAGCGAAAGGGAAAGAGTGCTTGAGAGAGAAGTGTTTGACTATTCAAACATCGGAAAACACCTGTGCCCTATACTTTAAGACGAGACAAAGGGCTCAATAAGATCTAATAATATGACAAGCGCTGATTAGGAGTCTAATATGGATAAGAGAAGTTACAGACTTAACATAGTCTGCTGACTAATGACTAAGTCAGAGAATATTTCCTCCATGTTGAATGCATACTTTGGTAACCTAACCAAAATAACTGAGCCAGGTTTAACAGTGTGCAGATTCCTAATGATTTAACCACATCATCTCCTCCATGAGTCATCCAAGAACAAAAGCTCTAAGTCAAATAAATAACTGACTTAGGATCAGTTCCCTCCACGACAACACAAAGCAGATCAATTGCGGGAAACTAATCCAGCATCGAACCAAAACTGAGTCAATGCTGGGGTCTCTTGCCATCCTGTCTGGGGTTTGAAAACCACAAAAAACCAGAAGACTGCCTATTAAGACCAGATCTCCACCACATCACAGAGCTGTCAGTGGGTCAACGAATCACAGGCTTGTCAGGAACACATTCCAAAACTATTACAGATCAAGAGTTGGTCAATTGGATTTTCTTCCCTACGCAGGCCTCCCACGTCTAGTACTCCCAATGGAGTTACAGGAAGCCAACTGTCCACCTATAACAACAAACACACCATACAAACATCTCCCTGCAGTCCAGAATCCAAATCATTCACAAATGTACTTGACTGTTACAATCATATAAAATAATAACTTTTATTTTAGCACCTCTTTATTGTGGGATCTATGCGGTTTTTTTTTTGTTTGTTTGTTTTTTTCTCAAGGTAGTTTAGTGGTAAGTTACTGGTTTGCCAAGATTCTCATCTGCAAAACAAATCCCAACAGTCTCACACATATCTGATCAAATGATTTGTAGTAAATCTATGTATATTATGGAGAAATTAAGATTTAGTTTGTTGATTGATCATAGTTACAATCATTCCAAACTATAACACAACAACACAAATCCACATAACTTTTCACTTAAAGAGGCTATATGCGTTTTTCTGAAATTTAAACTCGCGACTGACACCTGTGGCCAAAAAACAGAACTGCTCTTCCTTTCTGCTCGCTCTCACAGCGCGCTCGTACGTGCACACTTCACAAGTCATCTGCTGCAAGGAGGTCAACATTATGTTTACAGAGGTAAGAACAGTCAGATACATATATTCCATTGCACTGCTTGCGAGTGTAGGCTACTTGCTGATTAGCGGTGGTGGCAGAGTGATCTGAAACGTTTAACATGAACGCGCTCGACGTCACATCCGCAGACAGCGCGGGAAAAATCCGACCCGACAGAAAATAGGAAAAATAGGATACAGGCTTATAGGTGCACCCACTGTGAGCGGACAAGGTGTCAGTATGCTCAACAGGAGATGTTTGAGTCATAAATGGTAAAATAAAAAGGCCATTGTTACGTTTATTTTGGGGAAAAAGCTGCATATAGCCCCTTTAAGTACAAATAGGCCTACAACTTGAGTCATTCACAAAGAATTTTGCCATTATAGCATTTTTCACAATATATCAAAAAAATTCTGTGAAGTTGTCATTGAGCAGTTTAATTTTAAAGCTTATATATTCCGGATGGAGAAGCATAGTTTACTGTAAAGCTACGTCTTAGTGTTGCTTATCTTGGCGAAAGCCGAGTACAAATCAGCATGAAGTTTAACATCTACTCTCGTGTAATGGAAATCAAAATCTCCATATAATTGTCAGGGTTTTTTTGGGATATTATTTTAGGGATGCAACATGACATCACATCAAGACCCAGAGTTAAAGTTATCCCATTGCACCTAGAGAGATGCTCTCTCTGCAAAAGCATGTGCATATATTATACCACTGAAGCTATAGTGGACTTACTCTATGCTTGACAAAGGAAAAACATTGCCTAAAAATGGTGCACTTGTGAATTGAAAATAAGTTACCTGATCTACAGTAGGTGTAGCATTCCACAACAGATAAAACAACACTATAAAGCACACTTGGATTAGCGCAGTGTATGAACCTGAGACGAGGAGTCTGCATGCAAATAGATATGAGCAAAAACAAGCTATGATGACTCATCATTTTACAACAAGTCTCCAACATCAAACACGGGCGGCAGTTCAAACTTGTCACAGTGGCGGGATCCTACAGGCAAGGATGGGATCTACCTCAAAACACCTACATAAACTTGGCAAAGGTGTGGAGAGGCAACTAATATGTTGGTAGCTTTAAATAAAAAACTTAATTTACTAGTTAAGAAGATTTGGGACAGGAGAAAGTTCTTGAGTTCAGGAGTCAACCTACATGGCATTGAAATGCAACCTTTGCATTACAGAACCTCAATGCAGATTTTTTTTGAGACTTCAAAACGTAAAACTTCTTCATTAATATGTAAAACTAGTTTTATACTGGTTAAAGGGTGCATTTTCATCTATTTTGTGACTTGATACAACACTGCCATCAGCAGTACAACACTGAGAACATGAAATACCAAATCAGAGGATTTTATCATTAGTTATCTTTGTTTTGTATTTATCTGCAACGTATTGCAAGATAATAACATTCGAACTCATACTGTATCGGTTTCTGCTGAAAACATACTGCTATCTTTTTCCAAATCATACTCATAACTATAACACTGCAATACTTCATTCTGATTGGTCGATCACAGCATTCTGCATTTAAATCTTTTTGTAGAATAACCACTAAACTAACAATTTTCACAGACAATTGATTGTATATACAGCTGTAGTTTCATCCCTCCTTACATTGTAGTTTCCAATGTAAGGAAAGCCTTTTCTTAGCTGCAGTTAATCCCGAGAATAACAACTTTTTCAAATCATCATTTAAAAGCAACAGTTTAGGACAGCATGATATCAGTTTCCAGAATGTCCTTCAGAGTAGTATACCTGTCTCCAAAAATGATTAACTCTAGGACAATCCCAAAATATTAGCCTGGATGCCAGCCGAATTTAGCCCCTCCCACAACATTTGAGGATGGGAAGTTCGGTCTGGACTCGATCCGTTGTGAAGCAAGTATGCCCGAACAAAAGTTGTTCGGACCAATCAAATTGTCAGGGTGGGCTTTATACGATGATCGACAGATGATGAACAGTAACATAATCACCACGTCACCAAAGAGCGCTTTGGTTGAATTTGTTTACAACAAAGAATGGCTGCCGCTGGAGAATTTAGATGTGTAGATTCAGCCATTGCGTCTGTTATAGAAGATGTTAAAATGGTCACTTTTTGAGGGTGAGCAAAAACATCTAATTTTGTGTGTGTCCCATTAAATGCAAATGAGTTGCTGCTCCCGGCACAGAGGGCAGAGCTACAAGAGCTTGTGTGTGTGTGTGTGTGTGTGTGTGTTTGTGTGTGTGTGTGTGTGTGTGTGTGAGTGAGTGGGTTTGTTTATGTGATTTATGAGGACACAAATTTGTATAATGACATGTGTATAACACTGGTATTACAACTTATGGGTGGTTTATGAGGACATTTCAAAAGTCCTCATAAATCAAATGGCTTAAAAAACATAAAAAACAATGTTTTATTAAAAAATAAAAAATCCAGCATGTCTCCTGTGATGGGTAGGTTTAGGGATAGGGGCAGTGTAGGGGGATAGAATATATAATTTGTACAGTATAAAAACCATTACGCCTATGGAGAGTTCTCATAATGCTGTCGCACCAACATGTGCTACTACAACAACTCCTCCTCTTCTCAACATGGACTGCATGTTCAATGACAGGGTTTATGTAAATTTTAGGGTTAGTGATGTCACTAACCCGGGAGGAATGTCTTGTCTGTTGTTTTACAAATTCATTAAATGTTTCATTTAGGTTCCAATACAGTATATATCAGCTGAGATTCCTGCCAGTCCTGTTTCTCTCTATTGTAAGTTACAGTTTTTTTCAGTCGCTAACAAGTGTTTGTCCAATCAGTTGTCACATTTTCAAAACTCTAAACACAGTTAGCACAGCATCTGTCTTTTGTGGCCATACCATTCACACATTTCATGTCGTTTTCATGCAATATGCAGTCAGTGAACACATTTCCACAATGCTTGCATTTTCTTAACAGACAAGCTATACCTCCCAACAAAATTATGGATTGTTTTTGTAGTATTTACAAATGTTAACACACACCATGCCACAATAGCAAAAACAATATTCCAAACCTTAGATACAGTATAAAAACCTCTGCTTCTGCAATGATATAAGTTCAAAAACAATATATCTCAGCTGATAATAAAAAAAAACTATTGAATAATTGACCCACAGCTTATTTATGTTGGGTAAATTGGGCCAAGCTGATTCCAGTCTGGCTTAGACTCAGTGTCAGGGGTTATTTTTTTTCTATTATATTGACTCTTATACAGTAAAAGGAGGACTTTGAGGAGTGATGTTTTTGGAAACATAAACAGAAAAGACAAACACTGAAATGTCTGGACGAGGAAGGAGAAGAGCAGGCCCAGTGAGAAATGCAGTGAGAGGTGCAACAGAGATGCAGTGAGAGGAGCAGGAGCATGGAGGTGGAAGGTTTATGACACATGACCAGATGTCCCTCCTTGAAGCCATGGATGCTGGCTGCAGGGACATCACAGTTCAGGATTGCCACGGGTGGATCCGACATACCAAGCGGTTTTATCCCAGGTGCATAGCCTTGGATAATATCAGATGTGATGTTGATGAAAACATGTGGCCTAACCCTGAAGATCGCAGAGATTAGATACAGTAATTTTGTGATTTTTTTAGTTCCCCCCCCTTTTTGTCTGGGCTTTTTGCTGTTGTTTTTTTGTTCAGAATGCTCTTGTGAGTTTCATGGATATTTTGTTCACTGTAAGCAATACTGTAAAACTTTTTCTGTTCTATCATGTGAACATTACTGTACATGTGGACATACAGTTCCCAACCAAGAAATTTAGTGTAAAAACGGTGGATTACATGTTTTGCATGCAAATACCTGTAAAACTGAAACATTAAAAGTCTATGCAGTTTTTGTAATGTCAACAATAGCCAGTATTTTGAAACCTGGTGTAGTTTGATTGACTGCATGCACTTTGTGAAGTGAAAACAAGTGTTATTCTTTGACAGAATCATTTCATTTTGAGTCAGATTTCCAGTGTTTTGGTAAAATTAGTGTGTGCAGAGAAAGATGTGTTCTATTTTGAAATGATGAGTTAGTATATATTTAACAAAATGTGTTTTTGAGAAGAAAATGATCCATTTGGCCAAATGTGTTTTGTAGGTGTGAGTCTGTGTTAAGAGTTTAGAAAAAGTATCTGAAGTATGGGTAAGTGCTTGTTAGCGATTGAAAAAAACTGCAAATGAGTCAGATTACTGAGACTCCCACCCTTTGTCTTTTAATGGCTCTTGGAGCCCCTGGCCCAGTCGTTGACTAGTCAGGCTGATTGGACTATTTGAATGACACTGTTATGCTGATGAGATCAGGGCTGGGGAATTTCCGGTAACGAACTGACTTCCGTATTTACATGCTTTGTTTCAGAGTGTCTCCAGCTCTATGTAAACCCTATATTGAATTCTATATTGAATCCCAACAGACATCATCATTGTTATCTTCTATTTTCCGTATACTGTCTATCTCTGTACCAGATGTCCAAAATTGGTAACTGTAAACGGTAACACTTTATTTGAAGGGGTGTGCATAAGACTGACATGACACTGTCATAAACATGACATAACACCTGTCATGAACATGAAGGAGTCTTTATGAATGTTTATGACTGTTGTCATTAAGTGTCATTCGGTAAATTATGACACTTTTAATGCAAAGTTCACATTGTTTAAAATGTCTTTGTTATGACAACTTGACATTAACAAAGACAAAAATGTCTTTGTTATGACAACTTGACATTAACAAAGACAAAAAATGTCTTTGTTATGACAACTTGACATTACCCAAGACAAAAATGTCTTGATTATGACAACTTGACATTAACAAAGACAGAAATGTCTTTGTTATGACAACTTGACATTAATCAAGAAATCACACCTGAAATCATAACCCAAATATGTCATAACAGGTCTAATTATCAAACTTAAAGCATTTGCCAGTGTAAGAACCCTTAATGACATCTTTATAACTAGTACAATGTGTTCCACTTTACTTGAGGACAAGTAAAATATTCATGACACAGTTTTAATGGTGTCATGACGGCCAAAGTTGTGACAGGTTGACAGGTTATGATTTCTTGGTTAATGTCAAGTTGTCATAACAAAGATATTTCTGTCTTTGTTAATGTCAAATTGTCATAATTAAGACATTTCTGTCTTGGGTAATGTCAAGTTGTCATAACAAAGACATTTTAAACAATGTCAACTTTGCATTAAAAGTGTCATAATTTACCGAATGACACTTAATGACAACAGTCATAAACATTCATAAAGACTCCTTCATGTTCATGACAGGTGTTATGTCATGTTTATGACGGTGTCATGTCAGTCTTATGCACACCCCTTCAAATAAAGTGTTACCCTGTAAACTTTAGGGAGCTCCTGATTTAAGGAGCATTGAACGCTGTGTAGTGACTCATATATCCCCAACACAACCCTAACATAACATATTTCTCTTCATGTTGGAGTCTTGATCATCCTAATGGGGTTTATTTTTTGATAATTTGCTGACTGTACATTATTGCTTGATTCGTGTGTTTATATGATTATGAGGGTAGAATTCATGTCAAGGTCATTTTAACTTTCTATTGTAATATCCTAAAATCCCCCAAAATGGTCTTTTAGGATAGTGCATCAGTTTGGTCAGCTGTTTTATAGATTCATCCAGGCAAAGGTTTATTCGGCAGTGCCATTTTCAGCACAATGAAACAGACTGTCTTGTGAATGATGTCTAAGAAATGTAGGTGAAAGAGGAAGCGCATATCTGTCATTCCCCACTCAACTCTCAAGTGGCCACTATACTTTAAAGTACTGTCAAAACGTTCTTGCCCAAGACACTTTTAGTGAAACCAGCAGACAAACTGGTGAAATGTTAGGGGTCAGGAGAAGGTAGGGTAACACTTTATAATAACTGCACACTATTAATCATTGGTTAAGCATTAGTAAACAATTAATTCATCATTTCTAAAGCATTAATAGACATTAATAAGCAATTTATAAATACAGCTATAAATGCTTTATTCTTGATTTAAAAGCATATCTATAATGTGTTTAATAATTGTATTTTCATACTTTATTAATGATTAATTTATGATTTCTAAATTAAGTATTACATTATTTATAAACCATTTATTTAAGAGTTGTCAGTGGTTCATAAGATCACTTAGAAAGTGTAAGTAAATGATTAATAAACTATTTAAATGTACATTCATACATCTTATTATTCAGACATATAGTAATAGTTACTTAGTATGTTAATAAATGCTTTATTAACATGTATTTATACTGTAATTCAGGGTTAATTCGGGTAGTTATAAAGCATTTAGTAGTGGTCAGTTAACTATTTGTGTGAGCTCATCTAAAGTGAGGACTATTCATGCCTTGTAAAGCATTTACAGAGGATATTTGTGTTGTTTCACTGTGTTGTGTTTGTTTCATTTTTTCTGTTTAGAAGACAAATGAGCCTTTAAATCTCATTTGTAAATGCTTTACAAGACATAACTAGTCCTCACTTTAGATGAGCTCACAAAAACAGTTAACTAACCACTACTAAATGCTTTATAACTACCCGAATTTACTCCATTTACTTACACGTTCTAAGTGATCTTATGAATCACTGACAACTCTTAAATAACTGGTTTGTAAATAATGTAATACTTCATTTAGAAATTATTTATTGATCATTAACAAAGTATGAAAATACAGTTATTAAACACATTATATATATGCTTATAAAACAAGAAAAAAGCATTTATAGCTGTATTTATAAACTGCTTATTAATGTCTATTAATGCTTTATAAATGATGAATTAACTGTTTACTCATGCTTAACTAATGATTAATAGCGTGCAGTTATTATAAAGTGTTACCGAAGGTAAGAGACATGTGTTTACCTATAGTCCTTCCTAAGCAAAAGATTGGTATGATTGGACTTTTAATAATGTTTCACGTGAACACACGATCCCTTCTTTAGGAATATGTTTGCCACTCCAACTGTCAAAAAGGGCATGCAGGGTAAAATTAGAAGTTACCAACCACATGTGACTATGCAGTTCGGCATCTCTCGGTACACATCACATGTCCTGGATCTACAGGATAGTTTTGTGGCATTTTTACAGAATATTGTAATATTGAATATTGCCATTCGTCCGTCCGTCCGTCCGTCCGTCCCTCTCTCTCTCTCTCTCTCTCTCTCTCTCGGCTCTGAGCCAGAGGTGACAGATTTAGAGGAGGCACAGGTTCTATTTTCTCCACCTGTATAAATGATACAGAAACTCAAGCCTGGACCACTCTTGCTGCTCCGCGTCCCGAGGCATTTCCATGGAAAGCCAGACTCATGACCTGGACACAAGGATCACTTACAGCCACTGAACATTAAGTTAAACCAAACTATGTTTCTCAGGTAATTTGTATTCTCTGGAAAGAACTTTTATAGATATTAAGACGGTATAGCAACCATTTCATGGACCCCTGAATAATTTATCTTGGGCATTACAGTTTTTTACAATCGCTATGACAATTTTTTCAACACTTTTAACAAATTTCCTAAACTCTTAACGCACCAACACACCTACAACACACAATTGGCATAACAGTTAATTTCATGATCAAAATCACACATTGTAAACTAAACTCCAACACTAATTTTCAAAATACAATAATACACAAGCAACAATACATTATGTCTACCAAAACACTGCAAACATGTCTCAAAATCAAATAATTTTTCAAAACACTAACATATGTTCTTGTCCAACAGGAAGATTTAGTCAATTATAACAAAATGTCATAGAAACACTAACATCATGCTGACAATGGTAATTGTTACATAGAGATAGAAATAAGAATAAAAAATAAAAATTGACTACAGTAATACAATGTTGTCAGTATTATGGTGGTGAGGAGTGGTGGTGGTGATGGAGGTGAAGATGGTAATAAATAATAAATGGTTACTTTGCCTATTGTAACACCTGCTGTACAGATGAATATAATTACCTTTACAGTCAGGGTTTTCTCAAAGATGTTGATTCACTATCACTCGAACGTGTGATCAACAAGTTCAATGGACCAATCAGAAGACACCAGGAGCGAAGGAGACAAAGGTGCACACACATAAACTTTTCCAACCACACTTTTATGTATTTAGGAGAAGCAAATGAAGGATTAGAATTTAGTAAATAAAAATAACCTACCAAATAAAGTTGACAAAAAAATCAATATTCCTTAAAGGAAGAAATTATACACAATTCAATGGCGTATTAAATTCAATTACCAGATGAAACAATTTCCCAAAATAAATAACTGTATCAGCAAAGAATAAGTATAAAAAAGGTAACCCTTCAAGTCCCCTTCTCTTTTAGCTAATTTGCATTTAGTTCTGAGTTGGCTTATTATTTAAAATCTTCCTCACTAACTTTTGACTCAATTTAGTTCACTTAATTGACTGGTATAATTAGCTATATTCTTAGGTTTTGAATATACACCTTTAGTTTTGTTAGAAATGTTCCTTTCTTCAACCAAAATATCAATTACAGTTCCCCGATGAAGTATAAATTAACTCAATACATGTACAAAACCTTTCATAACCACATTAATAATGAAAGAAAAAGAAAATAAAATATTCAGAAGGTAAATATCTTGTCAGATCAAATAATTACTTTCAGTTCACAGATTTTAGTTCAACCAATAACAAAATGTAACTTCTCTCTTTCCTTCTTGCCCTTAGAACTGTCCAGTCCAAAGAGAACCAAATACCTCAATCCTTAAGTCAACAGAGAACAAAATCCTCCAGATGAATGAACTGTTGAAACGATGCAAATACAAAGGAAAGTGAGAAACAGATCCAAGTTCGGTTGGTTCACGGGTGGCTCGCCATCTTCTTCCTTAACTCGTCACGCGACTCGATGCATCCGCACCAAAGAACGAAGTCCACAGTATAGAACAAATACATGCAAAAACTGGCCGATTCCTCTATTAATCAACTGTTCATGTGTTTATCTTTCCAGGTTTCACCTAATAAACCACGATGAGCTGCTTCGTTAGCGTTAGCTTAATATCCAGAATCTCCAGATTCAACCGGACTTCACGCACGGTAAGTATCCAACAGAGTTTCTCAATCGATGAAATTATAACATAAACTTATTCTCAAATGAAAACTCTAAGATTTCTTGTAAATATTTCACAATTAATCTTCTAAACACTTTCTCCTCTCTGTGTTCTATTTCCGTCTGTCAGGATTCAGACTCGGAGACAGAGGTAAGTGATAAACATAAATGTATCTTTATTTAACTCAAAGGTAAATTAGCAGGGTTTCAGGAGTTCAACGGTGATCTGGAAGAGGATACGTGTGGCAGGATTGCATCCAGGTGAGTGAATCCTCTTCTTTAAGGGATAACGTGACGGATAACACAGATCAATAACTTGCATCCAGTGAGAAACGGGACTCATGGCGGATTCCAGGAAACAGAGAACGGGAGTCATGGAGCGGATCCTGGGAACATCAAAACAAGGACAACGAGGTTAGTTTCTTTCAGGTGAGTATACTTTACTTTCGTTGCTGACGGATGGCTCAGAGTGAGACAAGTGGTGACTGGTAAGGGTCGTTCCTGTTGGAGGCTTGACAATGACTGGGAGTGAATCGGGTGCATTTGTGCTGGCTGGGAAGTGAATGCTGAGTGGAGACAGGTGCGGGTGATCAGTAATCTGGGGACAGTGATCTTTGCGTGGTGACATGTGAGGAATCTGATTGGCTCCTGACAGTACCCCCCCCTCCAGAGTCCGCGCCAGCGGACCTTGGACCTCGACGTCGTGGGGGTCTGCCTCTGGGCCGTGGTGCAGGTTTCTCGGGATGTTGAGCATGGAATTCTAGGAGCAGATTGGGATCAAGAACATCATTACGAGGTACCCAACTCCTCTCTTCTGGCCCATATCCTTCCCAATCAATGAGGTATTCTAACTGACCTCCCCGACGTCGAGAGTCCAAGATCTCCTTGATGAGGTAAATGGTCTCTGGTTCAATGGGTGGTATCGGGGGGTTTTCTTCGGGTTCGACCTCGTTGACTGACTGGGGAACCTGTGGATGATGGGGTTTCAGAAGTGAGACGTGAAACGTGGGGTGGATACGGTATTCTGGGGCCAACCGGAGCTGGTAAGTGACTGGATTGACTTGTTTGACAATTGGAAAGGGTCCGATGTACTTGGGATTTAATTTCTTACATGATTGGCGCAGTCTGATATCCCGAGTGGAAAGCCAGACTAGCTGCTCAGGCTGGTATTCTGGTGTGGGTCTTCGGCGGGTGTCAGCGAACTGCTGTTGTCTATTCATAGCTTGTCGGATGTGCTGATGAGTTTGGTTCCAGACCTGTTCGCTCTCCTCAAACCATTTGTTAACCGCGGGCACTTCTGAAGGTTCACCGGACCATGGGAATAATGGAGGTTGGTAACCAAGGATACATTGGAATGGAGTCAATTGAGTGGATGCTTGTCGGAGGGAATTTTGAGCATATTCTGCCCAGATGAGATACCTACTCCAGATGTTCTGGTTAGAGTGGCAGAATGTGCGCAAGAACCGACCTAGATCCTGGATCTTTCTCTCGGTTTGTCCATTGGTTTGTTACATTCATGAGAGTAAGAAATGAGCGCCAAACTCGGGAAATGAACTGTGGCCCTCGATCGGAGACAATGTCCTCTGGCAGACCGAAATTTCGAAAGACATGTTCCATGAGAAGCTCAGCAGTATCAAAGGCGGTTGGGAGTCTCTTTAATGGAATGAATTTGCATGCTTTCGAGAAACGATCGATGGCTACTAGGATGCAAGTATTTCCATCAGAAATCGGAAGATCAGTAACAAAGTCCACTCCGATGTGGGACCAGGGTCTATTTGGAATGGGCAAGGGGACCAGTTTCCCCACTGGCAGATTTCTTGGGACCTTGGAGATGGCACATGAGATACAACCTTGAATGAACTGAGTGATATCTTGGCGCATGTGAGCCCACCGATACTTCTCCTGAAGTGTGGCTAAGGTCTTGGTTATACCTGGGTGTCCAGTGGCCACTGAAGAATGAGCTGAAGAAATCAAGGCGTTGCGAAATTCTTCAGGGACATGAATCTTCCCGGGGGGACATCCGGGAACTCTGGGTTGCTGATGAGCCAATTCTTGAAGCTGTTCGTTGATTTCCCACTGGATAGGATTTACGAATAACTTCTCGGGTAGAATGGTCTCAGGTTGATCAACAGGGCTCTCAGGGGCATGGATACGGGAAAGAGCGTCTGCACGGGTATTCTTGGATCCGGGACGGTAGGCAATCTTGAAATGGAAGCGTGTAAAGAATAACGCCCATCGGGCCTGACGTGGATTTAAACGCTTGGCATCTCTCAAGTATTGGAGATTCTTATGATCGGTTAGGACTAGAAATGGGTGTTTGGCTCCCTCTAGCCAGTGTCGTCATTCCTCCAAGGCAAGTTTCACTGCGAGAAGTTCTCGATTTCCAATGTCGTAGTTTGCTTCTGCTGGAGAAAACTTTTGGGAGAAGAATGCACAAGGTAGCGGCTTTGAGGAGGACTCGGAACATTGGGACAGGATTCCTCCAACCCCGGTGGTGGAGACATCGACTTCCACCATGAATGGTTGTTCGGGGTCTGGATGGTGAAGCAAAGGGGCACTGGTGAAGGCAGATTTTAGGGCATGAAAAGCTTTCTCAGCCTCGGAGGTCCACTGCAGGATCTTAGGTTTTCCCTTTAGCAGGGAGGTTAATGGAGAAGTGAGAAGACTGTACTGGTTTATAAATCTCCTATAGAAATTAGCGAACCCGAGGAATCTCTGGAGCTCCTTCACGGACTTGGGAGTTGGCCAGGACAGGATGGTCTCGGTCTTTTGTTGGTCCATCTCCACTCCTCGATCGCTGAGTATGTATCCTAGGAAGTCGATGGTGCTTTGATGAAATGTGCACTTCTCAGCTTTCAGGAACAGAGTGAATTCTCTGAGACGTTGCAGGACTAGAGACACATGTCTCTGGTGTTCAATTGGATTCTTGGAATAGATCAAGATGTCGTCGATATAGACCAGAACAAACCTCCCTAGAAAGTCCCTGAGGATCTCATCCATGAAACTTTGGAAAACGGAAGGACCGTTGACCAACCCATATGGCATGACAAGATATTCATAGTGGCCAGCAGGGGTTATGAAAGCAGTCTTCCACTCATCTCCCTTTTTGATACGGATTAAATTGTATGCACTCCGTAAATCAAGTTTGGTGAAT
The DNA here is from genome assembly GCA_031834385.1 of Semotilus atromaculatus. Classification (NCBI taxonomy): domain Eukaryota; kingdom Metazoa; phylum Chordata; class Actinopteri; order Cypriniformes; family Leuciscidae; genus Semotilus; species Semotilus atromaculatus. The sequence goes on from JAULUF010000007.1 coordinate 21,493,665, forward strand.
ATTTTTGCCTCTCGGAGTTGTTTAAGAGCAGCGGGTATGAGAGGCAAAGTGTAGCTAAACTTCACAGTGACCTGATTCAAGGCTCTGTAATCAATGCATGGTCTTAAACCACCATCTTTCTTGGCCACGAAGAAGAAACTTGCGGCGGCAGGAGATGTGGAAGGTCGGATGTAACCTTGATCTAAGGCTTCGTGGATGTATTTTTTCATGGATTCTTGCTCTGGAAGGGACAAGGAGTAGATTCGACCCTTGGGGAGACGTGCATCAGGGATCAGGTCTATAGCACAATCCCAGGGTCGATGAGGGGGTAACTTGGAAGCAGTGACAGGACTGAAGATGTCAGAGAACTTGGAATAACAAGCTGGGATATTAGTTGACAGGTTTTCTGTGGGACTCTCTATGGACGTGGAGTTAACCTTGAGCACTTGGATTCTTGGGTTACTGGTTGAACGGGATACTAGATCGTTGATCTTTGGACATTGACATCCCCATTGCAGGATTTTCCCAGACGTCCAATCAATGGTGGGTTGGTGATGGATGAGCCATGGTCGACCTAGGATGAGGTCTGTTTGGCTGTTTCGCAACACAAATGGTTCAAACAACTCTTGGTGTGATTCTTCCACACATAATTGAATAGGAACAACCTGGGTAGTAACGTTCTTCTTGTTAATTAACTCACCCGTTACAGCGTAGATGGCGTAAGACTTGGGAGTGTTGATCTCTCGCAGACTGAGTCTCCTACAGAGTTCTCCAGAAATGAAGTTTCCCGCGGACCCCGAGTCGATGATAGCTGTTACAGAGATGTGTTTGTCTTGAATTTTTAACATCACAGGAATCATGAGTGGTGCTGAGACATTGGGTTGATTAGAAACTGAGCTTACCATAATTTTCCCCGGTCGAATTGGGCAGTTAAGTCTGAAATGACCCTTGGTACCACAGTACATACATAACTTCATCTCTCTTCGACGAATACGTTCAGCCTGTGAAATTTTAGTAGTGTCGACTTGCATCTCTTCAACTTGATTTTCTGGATTTAGATTCTTGGGATTCTGAAAAGACACAGGATGGTGATGAGACTGATCAGCGTAACAACTCAAAGATCTTTGATGGACTCGTTTGGCTTGTTGCATGAACTTCTCAATTCCTAAGCTGTCATCATAGATCGCCAGTTGGAGGCGCAAAGTTGGGTTTAAACCTCGACGGAAAACAGAAATCAGAGCTCTCTCATTCCATCCACTATTTGATGCAAGTGTGCGAAATTCCACAGAATATTCAGATAATGACTTCTTTCCTTGACGTAATTGTAGGAGCTGTTCTTCAACTGAAGAATCCTCTATGGGTCGTCCGAAAACTTCCTTAAAATGATTTACAAAATCTTGAACTGACGTAACCACTGTGGATTCCTGCACCCATAACGCCTCTGCCCACCTCAGAGCTGCTCCAGAGAGTTGCTGAATGATGAATGCCACTATCGATCTCTCATTTGGATAGAGCTGAGCTTGCTGTTCCAGAGCTAACGAACACTGGAGTAAGAATCCGCTGCAATCCTCCGCCCGGCCAGAGAAGGGCGCTGGGCGCGACGGGGGAGTTGCAAAGCAGGTAATCGAAGAAGCGGCGCTCCCGGAAGTTCTCCCTGGAGTAAACATGGGTTTTGTCGGAGGATTGGTGGTTAGCGTGGAGCTGGTAGCAACAGCGGGCTCGTTAGAATCCATTTCTCACCTCTTTCTGTTGTTAGGTCAAGCCTTCTGTCAGGATTCAGACTCGGAGACAGAGGTAAGTGATAAACATAAATGTATCTTTATTTAACTCAAAGGTAAATTAGCAGGGTTTCAGGAGTTCAACGGTGATCTGGAAGAGGATACGTGTGGCAGGATTGCATCCAGGTGAGTGAATCCTCTTCTTTAAGGGATAACGTGACGGATAACACAGATCAATAACTTGAGTTTTCTCTCTATTCAGGTCGTTCGTGGATAGACGTGATTCAAGAAGGATTCCAGGTGAGTAGATCTGTTGAAGTGCACTTGACATTGAGCTCACCAGTTCAGTGATACTTTCACTTTCTCTTGCAGCGCATCCAGTGAGAAACGGGACTCATGGCGGATTCCAGGAAACAGAGAACGGGAGTCATGGAGCGGATCCTGGGAACATCAAAACAAGGACAACGAGGTTAGTTTCTTTCAGGTGAGTATACTTTACTTTCGTTGCTGACGGATGGCTCAGAGTGAGACAAGTGGTGACTGGTAAGGGTCGTTCCTGTTGGAGGCTTGACAATGACTGGGAGTGAATCGGGTGCTTTTGTGCTGGCTGGGAAGTGAATGCTGAGTGGAGACAGGTGCAGGTGATCAGTAATCTGGGGACAGTGATCTTTGCGTGGTGACATGTGAGGAATCTGATTGGCTCCTGACACCGTCTTTTTCTCTCGATCTGCGTCTCTGTATTTTTTTTCCAATCTGCGTTGCTCACAGGGCGGAGTTAATGCTGCGGCCTGTTTTCCTGATTGGAGGCCTAACATCTGCAGTGCTATTCCCAATTCTCATTAGTTGAAATCTGCTGCAATAATTTACATATCACTATATAAATAATAAAATGTATGATTTACATATTAAAATAAACTTGTACATTATCACAAGATTTCGTTTTATTTGCTGTCCACTCACATACATATTTAATTAAATATGCAATTAATTAGATTTATATTTTGAGTTTCTTTAATTGTTTTAGAACAATTTACTTTAATATAGACTGCAAATGTACTAATTTGAGTCTGGGTTACACCCTCCCCTCTTAGAACTATGCAAGTCCCTTTGCATATCACCAATGGGTGCATTCCCCCTAGTTAGGAGATGTCCTATTTGAGAGGAATCTTGCAGGGATTCTGAGAGAGCAACATTCAGACCTTGAAGGAGGGATTGAACTATGGTCACAAGAGGATTTCCCAGTTCAGGGTAAGTCAGAATTTTGGGTCTCTCTCTATGTCGGGCAGACCTTCTCAGTTCAACCTCATCCTTCTCTGCCTCACATGGTTCTTCTCCATCCATTAGCCTTCTTTTTGCTGAACTGGGTTTCTGGATGAATGATTCTCCATTATGATTCGGATCCTGCGACCCCAAGGTAGGTGAATGACTCATATCCGCATCCTTTTCTCTTTCAGGTTGGACTTCAGGATTTTCAGGTAAGTCAGCTCTAAGATTCACAGGTTCAATCACAGGTAAGTCATTAATGACCTGAAATTCCCTTCCAGGTAATTCACTTTGAACTCCTTGGTTGATCTCTAAGTTTACTTCAGGTGATGGAATCACAGTTCTTGCTCTGTTTGGGTTAGTCACTTCAGAAGTGTGAACCACGAAAGACTCATTCACAATATCAAGTTGATGCATTGAACAATATTCTTCCTCTTCCTCAGTGTCAGGGATTTCCTCTGTTTCCTCAGGATGTCTACAGACTGCCTCACTGCGAGTTCTGCACTTGGAAACTGGACTTTGGAATTCACATCCTTGAATTTCAGATGGAAGAGTTCCACAAGGGAGTAACAAGTCCCGATGTAATGTACGGATGGGTCCTGTTTGTGTCTCAGGGCATACTTTATACACTGGCAAATCACCATGTTGGTCTATGACCACATAGACTACTCCTTCCCATTTGTCAGCGAGTTTGTTCTTTCCCCTGAGTCGAACACTCCTGACCAAAACTCTGTCTCCCTTGTGCAATGTTGATGCTCTCACAGATTTGTCATAACGAGGCTTGTTTCTTTCAGCCATTTTCTTGGAATTTTCACTCGCAATACGGAAACTTTCTTCAAGATGTGACTTGAGATTCTTTACATATTGTGAATGCGTTACTTCTCCTTTACTCTTCAAGGGTAATCCGAAAGCCAGATCTACAGGAAGTCTAGGCTGCCGCCCGAACATCAACTCATAAGGACTGAACCCTGTGGTCTCATTGCGAGTACAATTGTAAGCATGAACAAGGGGTTTTACATACTCTTTCCAGTAGCTTTTCTTTTTGTTCTCTAGAGTTCCAAGCATGCTTAACAACGTCCTATTGAATCTCTCAACAGGGTTTCCTCTCGGGTGGTATGGTGTTGTCCTGACCTTTCGCACTCCAGCTATTTCACACAACTCTTTGATTAGATGTGATTCAAAGTCAGGGCCTCTGTCACTGTGAAGGCTCTCGGGATATCCATAATGGCAGATGAACTGCTCCCATAAACACTTCGCAACAGTTTTGGCCTTTTGGTTAGGAGTGGGAATAGCTAGGGCATATTTGGTAAAATGGTCAGTAATTACCAACACATCCTTGGTGTTGCTATGATCAGGCTCTAGACTTAGAAAATCCATGCACACAAGTTGCAAAGGACGAGTGGTGGAGATATTTACAAGAGGTGCAGTTTTTCCAGGTAAGACTTTCCTTCGTATGCACCGACCACATGTCCTAACTTTGTGCTCAACGTCGGAGGCCATCTTGGGCCAATAGAACCTGTTTCGGACTAGGTCTAGGGTACGATCGATACCCATATGCCCAAGATCATCATGCAGAGATTTAAGAACATCTAGATGGAACTTTTCAGGCAAGACGAGCTGGTACATTATTTTCCCAGCGACGTTTCTTCTTCTGTATAAGATTCCATCCTGTAACTCGAGACGGTCTTTCTCCCTGAGGAGGTAAGGCAATCTGGGAAGGGCATTCCTTACTGTACTCGAAGGGGATTCTCCAGTTTGAAGCTGTGCAATAACCTCTCGGATGCAAGGATCGGCTAACTGAGCACTTTGAAATTCAGACAGGGTAAGATGAGGAATGAGTGGTAGTCCTCCACAGTTATCCTCTTGCGCATAAGCATCAGGTACAGCGGTTTCCTGCATTGCCAAAGAACTGACGAATGCAGCAGGGAAGTCATTCGGACACTCTGGCCATTGGATAAGACGACTTTCACAGATGGCTTTTACCACATCATCACTAAGTGCATGCTCACTAGAGTTACTGGTAAGCTGTTCAGTGAAATTACGAATGCGGTTTTGTTCCTTCAGAGAAACCTCATCAGTCGGAAGTTTCTCGTTGGGTCGACGAGACAACCCATCGGCATCCATATTCTGCTTTCCGGATCTATACTGCAGTGTGAAATTGTAAGTCGAAAGTGCAGCCAACCACCTATACCCAGTTGCATCAAGTTTAGCAGTAGAGAGAACATAGGTGAGAGGGTTGCTGTCTGTCACCACTGTGAAAGTGCCTCCATAAAGGTAATCGTGGTATTTTTCTACCACTGCCCACTTAAGTGCCAGAAATTCTAATTTATGGGCAGGGTACTTGGACTCACCACTCGAAAGCCCCCGGCTCGCATAGGCTACTACTCTAACCTGCCCATCCTGCTCCTGATACAAAGCAGCTCCCAGGCCTGACGTGCTTGCATCAGTATGCAGGATGTATGGTAACCTGGGGTTTGCAAAGGCCAGTACCGGTGCAGATGTGAGCTCTTCGATGATTAATTCAAATGCATCCTGACAAGCGGTTGTCCACCTGCCATTAAAGAGATCTTTAGGGTTCCGGTACTGGGCATTACTCACTGACTTGAAATTCCGTCGAGTAGGGGGGTACCCTAAAGTTAACTCATTTAGAGGCTTCATTTTCCTGGAGAAGTCTTTGATAAAACGTCTGTAATACCCCACAAATCCAAGAAAAGAACGAAGCTCTTTCAAATTCTTAGGAACCGGCCAGGTTTTAACAGCTGCTACTTTGTCGGGATCAGTTTTCACTCCTTGGTCTGACACTATATGGCCGAGGTATTTAACCGAGGTTTGTGCAAAAACACATTTCTCTGGAGCAAGCTTGAGACCATACTCCTTAAGTCTACTTAGAACTCTAGTCAGTCGTTCCTCATGTTCTTCCAAATCCTTGGAGAAGATGATTATGTCATCTATGAACACCAGAACCTCACGAAGGTTTATGTCTGCCATACACTTCTCCATGATACGCTGGAAGGTGCTTGGGGCATTAGTGACCCCTTGTGGCATACGATTAAACTCATAAAATCCTAGTGGACACACAAAAGCTGTTTTTGCCTTGTCAGATTCTTCAACTTCAATCTGATAATAACCAGATTTTAGGTCAAGTACTGAGAACCACTTAGACCCCGTTAAGGCCATGAATGTGTCTTCCAGTTTGGGGAGCGCGTACGCGTCCTTGATGTTTTTTTTATTTAATTTCCGGTAGTCTATGCATAGTCGAATGTCGCCACTTTTCTTTCTGACTACAACAATGGGAGACGAATAAGGAGATTGAGATTCTCGTATGACTCCCACATTGAGTAATTCCTGAAGGTGTTTCTTCACGGCTTCGAGATCCTCCGGATGTATGGGCCTCGCCCGATGTTTGAAAGGCGTTTCATCAACAAGATTGATCCGATGCTTGACCTTATCGGTGCATCCAAAATCTTGGGAATGCAAAGAAAATACTTCAGGCATCTCCTGTAACCGCTTTGTAAATCTGGTTTTCCATTCTGGCGGAATGGGTGAATCACCAAAATTGAACTCGAGAACAGATTCTGGAGTGGCCTCTTGTACATTCCCATGGTCTGGCTGTTCAGAGCACACAGACTGGACTGCCTTCAATTCAGCCACCACGCATCTAGGAGGAATTGTGATGTCGTGTGTGGTAGGATTTGCAACTACAACGGGCACGTGACAATGTCTGTTGTCTCCAAGTGTGACCATACATGTCTTGACGATCAGACCACAAGGTAAGGGAGAACAAGACGGATGTTCAACAATTGCCCACTTGTCTAAATGTGAACTAGCAACAGAGGCTGCTCCACAGAGAACTGCACTTTGGCTGGCTGGAATCACCTGTGATTGGTTCTCAGATAGCCGCACTAATCCAACATTTCCTTCGACATTCTGCATCCGGCGCAACTCCAAAATCTTAAGCACTTGCTTATATCCATAAGTGGGAGAAAAGTATTGAGTCTCTTGCTGTGAAAAGTTCTCATACAGGTTGTCCAGAGTGTTCGTGCCAATCAACACTGAAGGCTGAGAAGTGGAGGGAAGATCAGGGACAATCAGGGCTAAAGTAATTACCTCTGTGTCAACTCCCACAAAGTCCTTTGGGAAAGTGATGGTCAGCTCAACATAACCGAGGTAAGGAACATTTTGTCCATTCGCTCCCTCAACTTCCAAAAGATCATTTAAGGAATGAATTGACTGATTGTTCAAATTCTTTTGTGATGGTAGTGACCTGTGAACCTGTGTCAAGTAAACAATTACACATCACACCTGCAACATTCACTTGTGTGGTGCACTTTGCTCCAATTAACCCCTTGGGTAGAACAGATTGTCGTGGTCTCACTTGTGCTTGGGCAGACAGCGCCCTAAAAGACTTGGGACAACTTGACTCAATCCCAGTTCCCATTCGTCCCGCAACGGAAACTGCAGTCAGTTTAACTGAGGTTTAGTACTGCCATTCCGTAAGTCCCATTCACGCTGTCTCTTTGCGAGTTCATTCCGCTTCTCTGACACCAAGGCTGGGTTCGGGTCATTGGAACAAGAACTGACAATGTGCCCATCCTCTCCACACCTAAAGCAATAGCATGGCTTTGGTCTAGCTATCTGGGACGTGTCTGGAACTTTGGTTCTTCCTTTAGGACTGATGGCACTCTGCTTACTTGAGGACTTAACCATGTTCGACTTGGGGTTTGGTTTGTCTTTAGACTGCTTCGAAGTTAATAATGCAAGCTGATTTTGGAGTTCTGCTATCTGACTTGCCAACTGAGCAGTAACAGAAGTAGATAGATCGTCATCTCTGGTAGCTATTTGAGACTTTCCTAGATGTTGTTTCATTCGTACACTTTTGGAAGCATGCCTGCTCTCCTCGGTTCGTAATAAGGTCATTAGCTCTGCAAAGGATGGGGGTGAATGCTTTTTCTGCTCCAATTGCAACTCTAGAATCAAGGAATTTTCCCAACATCCTCTGCAAAACTGCTTAAGCAGATGCTTGTCAACTTCTGATCCAAGGACTCCACCTCGCCGCATTGTGGTCTGTAGTGCCACATGCAACCGTTGCAAGTAAGCAGAAGGTTGTTCTCCCGGGTTCTGGAATACGTTCAGAAACTTGGCGAATAACTCATCGCCATCTTCAATGGGTGCGAAAGCAGAATCAAGAAGCTGAATGTAAGTTGAAGGTGATGCCGCCGGGCCAACAGATTTTACTATGTCTGCTGCTGGGGACAGAAGGCACAGATTTTACGTACTCTGTGGAAATCAGAGACTGTTGGGTCTTGAAAAAGTAGTTCAGCGCTAGTGCGCCAAGTTTCATAGTCAACCTCGTTGGGTGGACGGGGAGTTCGCCCAGAGAAAACACGGAGTCGTAGCGGTGAGTTTCCAGGTATGACTAAGTCACTGGTGCGAACGAGATGCTCCACTACTATAACTTTCTGCACACCAGGTGGGTTTAAATCACTGACAGTGATTGGCAGGAATTCTGAGCCTGTGGCTGATACTTGTGGAGCAGAGTGATGTCGTGCAGAATTTATTGGTGTCTGAGACGGCTTAAGAGAAAACTCAGTCAAGGATGGTTCTGCTGAATGAGCAGGTAAAGCGTCATCATCTTCAGAAAGAACAGGTACAGGACTTTGGTTTGACACCACACTCTCTTGGATATGAGCCAACATGCCCTTCAAGACATCCTCAAAATTTTCTCCACTGCGACTTGCCAGCTCTTTCAGCTCGGTGAGGTAAGTTTGGGTTGTGTTTCGTCCCAGCCTTTCAACATAGACATTTGATAAAGCAGTCACATGGAAAGAGACATCAGGATTGTTCTTCGCTTGTTGAGTATATGGTAGCATTGGCTGGAGGTTTTGCACGGCTAGCCCAGAGCTGAACTCAACTATCACAGACCTCTCTGACTCTAAGGTGGGATCACTTAATGGAATGATTCTGTTAATTGACCCGTACTGTTTTACAAAGTCCAATGCTTCCTCATCCACTTGAGTTTCAGTTAGGCCACTAATTAGGACTGCATTTGGGACCTTTACATCCTTTTCCTCTATAACTTCCATGTCTTTTAACTTTTTTCAGTTTGGTTGATTTCTACACTTAGCCTATGTCTTTAGTTAATTTTTCCAAGGGGAACTCTAGAATTGAAAGTATTGGTTAATGTGTGTGTTTCTCTTTGTCTCCTGGCTGGCGGCTCGCCATAAATATATGTAACACCTGCTGTACAGATGAATATAATTACCTTTACAGTCAGGGTTTTCTTAAAGATGTTGATTCACTATCACTCGAACGTGTGATCAACAAGTTCAATGGACCAATCAGAAGACACCAGGATCGAAGGAGACAAAGGTGCACACACATAAACTTTTCCAACCACACTTTTATGTATTTAGGAGAAGCAAATGAATGATTAGAATTTAGTAAATAAAAATAACCTACCAAATAAAGTTGACAAAAAAATCAATATTCCTTAAAGGAAGAAATTATACACAATTCAATGGCGTATTAAATTCAATTACCAGATGAAACAATTTCCCAAAATAAATAACTGTATCAGCAAAGAATAAGTATAAAAAAGGTAACCCTTCAAGTCCCCTTCTCTTTTAGCTAATTTGCGTTTAGTTCTGAGTTGGCTTATTATTTAAAATCTTCCTCACTAACTTTTGACTCAATTTAGTTCACTTAATTGACTGGTATAATTAGCTATATTCTTAGGTTTTGAATATACACCTTTAGTTTTGTTAGAAATGTTCCTTTCTTCAACCAAAATATCAATTACAGTTCCCCGATGAAGTGTAAATTAACTCAATACATGTACAAAACCTTTCATCACCACATTAATAATGAAAGAAAAAGAAAAGAAAATATTCAGAAGGTAAATATCTTGTCAGATCAAATAATTACTTTCAGTTCACAGATTTTAGTTCAACCAATAACAAAATGTAACTTCTCTCTTTCCTTCTTGCCCTTAGAACTGTCCAGTCCAAAGAGAACCAAATACCTCAATCCTTAAGTCAACAGAGAACAAAATCCTCCAGATGAATGAACTGTTGAGAAACAGATCCAAGTTCGGTTGGTTCACGGGTGGCTCGCCATCTTCTTCCTTAACTCGTCACGCGACTCGATGCATCCGCACCAAAGAACGAAGTCCACAGTATAGAACAAATACATGCAAAAACTGGCCGATTCCTCTATTAATCAACTGTTCATGTGTTTATCTTTCCAGGTTTCACCTAATAAACCACGATGAGCTAGCCTGGCATGCCAGACCTACATCAAGATGTTAGGTCTGGGAACTCTCCATTGACAGGGCTCAATACGAGGGGCGGGATAAACGGTTGTCTTTCAAATTCCCTCTGCACGCAATAGGATAGCGCTACAACCAACCAGAGCAACGAAGAAGGTGACGTCTTTTATATCTTCCTTTTTACAAAATGACTCAAGTGCCGTTCTTTGTTCATGTTTTAAAGAAAAGTTTAACTTAAAATCCTCCAGATTCGCGGCCAAAGCCGAATCGAAAGACAGCTGTTCGCCAGCCATTCTTTGTTTTCAAGTAGCAGTGAACCGTCGCAACTCTGTCGTCATTATGTTAAGCCCGCCCGCCGACTCTATACACGATGTGATTGGCCTGACCTGAGTTTGGTTTTTCCAGCTCGAAAGTCAACGGAGAGTTGCTAGACTACACTGGCTGCGAAATAATTTTTGCAGCCGCTAGGTGGAGTCTAGATTTCTAGGCTAACGATGAGCTGCTTCGTTAGCGTTAGCTTAATCTCCAGAATCTCCAGATTCAACCGGACTTCACGCATGGTAAGTATCCAACAGAGTTTCTCAATCAATGAAATTATAACATAAACTTATTCTCAAATGAAAACTCTAAGATTTCTTGTAAATATTTCACAATTAATCTTCTAAACACTTTCTCCTCTCTGTGTTCTATTTCCGTCTTTTTCTCTCGATCTGCGTCTCTGTATTTTTTTTCCAATCTGCGTTGCTCACAGGGCGGAGTTAATGCTGCGGCCTGTTTTCCTGATTGGAGGCCTAACATCTGCAGTGCTATTCCCAATTCTCATTAGTTGAAATCTGCTGCAATAATTTACATATCACTATATGAATAATAAAATGTATGATTTACATATTAAAATAAACTTCGTTTTATTTGCTGTCCACTCACATACATATTTAATTAAATATGCAATTAATTAGATTTATATTTTGAGTTTCTTTAATTGTTTTAGAACAATTTACTTTAATATAGACTGCAAATGTACTAATTTGAGTCTGGGTTACACCATGCATACACACACATACACATACACATACACATACACACACCCACACTCTTAGAAAGAATGTGTTAAAAATAACACAACCTGTGTTAAATTTTAACACATCCGTGGGTGAGCTCCAGGACTACTAGTTTTGTGTTAAATTGAACTCATTCACTGTGTTAATGAGATTAACACACTAAATGTGTCAGAAAGGTTAACATAAAGATGTGTAAAAGATGTGTAAAGATGTGTAAACGTGTAACATTAACACATTATGTGCTATCCTTGGCTACACACATTGTGTTAAAAAAGGTATTTAAGTCAAGTCAAGTCAAGTCACCTTTATTTATATAGTGCTTTTTACAATACAAATTGTTTCAAAGCAGCTTTACAGAGATAACAGGAAAACAATGTTGTAATAGTATTGTTAAATTCAAAATTAAATGTTAAATGTCCCCAACTAAGCAAGCCAAAAGCCAATGGCGACAAAGGCGAAGAGAGGCGAAAAAGGCAACAGTGGCAAGGAACCAAAACTCCATCAGATGACAGAATGGAGAAAAAAACCTTGGGAGAACCCAGGCTCAGTCAGGGGGCCAGTCCTCCTTTGGCCAACAAACGAACAGTGTATGATTATGAGTTAGGCAGCATAATGTCAGGAGTCAGATGTGATCAGAACTTTCACGATATTTATCCAGTTCATCTGGTTGGGTTGGGTCATCCGGCCGGTGAGGAGATGAGTGTGTTGAGGTGTCCATGGGCCTTTACAGTGTTGATGGGCCTGGCTCATCAGGGATGCGTTGTCGTCGTGTCCATGTGATGGTCCTTCCTCAGCTCTGGATATGGCCTGGATCCGGCGGTTCGCGGTAAACCTCGGGATAAGCAGAGAGACTAATATTAGCGTAGACGCCATCCTTCTTATGATGTACAAAGTACATCAGGAATGATGGGAAGTGTTCCCGGTTCCGGCTGATCTAAACTATGCAGCCTAACATTGAATTATAGAAATCTATAATGTGTTATGTGTATGCTAAGCCAAAGAGATGTGTTTTTAGTCTAGATTTAAACTGACAGACTGTATCTGCTTCCCGGACTTATAGGTATGAAGTGTGTAAGCTCTTCAGTCTACTCATATTGTGTTAAATGCTTTGAGAAAAATTCCAAGTTGTGTTAATTTTAAACTACACATTGATATGTGTAAAACGGTTTATTTTTTTCAACACATTTTTTGTTAATATTGACACAAAATGAGTAAATTATGTGTTACACATATCTTGTGTAATTTTTCTACACATTCCTTCTAAGAGTGCACCCACACACACCTATACATTTACACACTTTTATTTCACTTCTGGAGTTATTGAGTTACTAGATTGTTCGTTACTGCACATTAGTATTTTGGTCTGTGTGTCTGTCTGTAAAAAAAGAAAGAAAAAAGAAACACTAACATCAGATGGGATTACAGAAACTGCATTATTTTATATGTGTCAGGTCTGCCCTTAAAACAGACAGTATATTGTATTGATCATAGATTGTGTTTTGCACTGCAGTTTCTTTTGAAGCCACTCTACATTTTAGTTTTGTTGGGTTTAGGTCTTTTGCTGCAGAAATTCAATAAAAAAAGACCCATCTCAGAGTGCGTTATAAAATACGGTTACTGTATACCATATGTCATGCGATTGAAAGAACCTCAACACCTGAGTGTGTTTCCTAGATGGGAATCAGTGATTTATATATTTGCATAATTCAATCAGAATACAGGGGATATATTTTTGTTTCAATTCACAATATAAACAGCTGTTTACCTTGACTTTAGCCTGTAAGGTTAGGTTATGAACATGGTGTTATCTGTTCTGACATACAGTGTTAAAGCGTTGGTAAATTTGGCAGTAAAAATCCATTGTTTTGGTCTTGTTTGAGCTTGTGTGTAAAAGAAGTTCAAGCATTTTCAATTTGTGTTAATTGTATGCATTTTGTGTTAAAGCAACAATAAATGTGTTAATAGTATAGCTTACACAGACGGATGTAGTGCTAACTGTGTTGAGTTTTGCAAAATTGTTAAAAGTATTGATAAATCTGTCATAGCAATTGTAAAAAAAACTGTAAGTGGGTACAGTAAGTGGGTTAGTTAGGTCATCTCTACCATTTGGGTAACATGCTCAAGTTGCAATGCTTGCTCATTTGGATAAACCGAGATATGAACTGAGCGTGTCCTTTGTATGTTGGTTTCATATGGTTTTGAAAAACCTTTATACTACTATTACAGTTTTTTACAGTCGCTAGGACACATTACTCAATACTTAGGTCACTTTTTCAAAACTCTTCACACAGTGAGCACAACAGAAGTATATGTGGGCTAAACTGTGGATCATTTATCAGTGCTTTGGCACAAAATGCATTCAATGACTATATCTTTCAAATTACATTAATTCTTTTCTCACTTCGACACAACAACCGCCAAAACTCTGTGTACCGACAGGCCAATTTGCACATGCTTACATACTGATGTTAAACTTAAGTTCAAAACAATAATATAATACAAAACTGAATAAGACAACATTTTGCCACATTTCTACAGTAATATTGTAATGAAATATATTTAGAATTTAAAAATTAAATGGTATAAAAACAATTGGACCAACCACAGCTGATTCCTATTGTATCTGTATCGGTGGATGGTGTGTATACAAATTTTTGTATTTTGTATTTACTCCAAAAACATAAAATATAATAACTGCATGATGTCTGATTCATTCCAGTAACATATATTGCAGTGAATTCTAAACAGTGGAGAGGTAGAAGAAAGAAACCATTTACATAGGAAAACATTGTATAAAGTTACCTGTTGTTAGTGTTTTTTATGTTATTGTTTTGTGGGTGACAAAGTGTGTTTGTTAGCTGTCAAACTTTGCTAGTGTTATGGAAGAATGTGTTGATTTGAGATATGTATGAAGTGATTTGGTAGTTTTAGTGCATTTTGAATGTGAAATGAACTGCTGTGCCGAGCTGAAAGTTGGTTAGGAGAACTGTGTGAAGAGTTTTGAAAAAGTGACTTAAGTATTGAAAAATGTGTCCTAGCGAATGTAAAAAACTGTAGTATTTAATTTGGTATTGTCCTTACACCTTATTAATCATTATCAAACGAATTCTATAAAGTATGGTAACACTTTACAATAAGGTTCATTAGTTAACATTAGTTAATGTAGTACAGTTTTTCTCAATTGCTAAAACACTAAAACCCATTGGCTGAACAAAGTTCTCAGTTGCCTGAACTCATTTAGCTAATTGTGCAGTCTGTTGTCAATACCTTAATCCATTTCACGTGAAAATACACAAAATACATTTTTTTACGATTGCTATGACAGATTTTTCAATACTTTTAATAATTTTCCAAAACTCAACACAGTTAGCACTACATCCGTCCGTGTAAGCTATACTATTAACATATTTATTGTTGCTTTAACACAAAATGCATACAATTAACACATATTTTAAATGCTTGAACTTCTTTTACACACAAGCTCAAACAAGACCAAAACAATGGATTTTTACTACAAATTTAACAATGCTTTTACACTGTATGTCAGAACAGATAACACCATGTTCTAAACCTAACCTTACGGGCTGAAGTCAAGGTAAACAGCTGTTTATATTGTGAAGAGAAACACAAATATATCCCCTGTATTTTATTCTATTGTTACTGAGAAACAGCTGATTGAATTATGCAAATATATAAATCACTGATTCCCATCTAGGAAACACACTCAGGTGTTGAGGTTCTTTCAATCGCATGACATATGGTATACTGTAACCGTACACTATAAAGCACTCTGAGATGGGTCTTTTTTTTATAGAATTTTTGCAGCAAAAGACCTAAACCCAACAAAACAAAAATGTAGAGTGGTTTCAAAAGAAACTGCAGTGCAAAACACAATCTATGATCAATACAATATACTGTCTGTTGTATAAGGGCAGACCTGACACAGATAAAATAATGCAGTTTCTGTAATCCCATCTGATGTTAGTGTTTATTTTCTTTCTTTCTTTTTTTAACAGACAGACATACAGAGCAAAATAGTGCAGTAACGAACAATCTAGTAATTCCATAATTCCAGAAGTGAAATAAAAGTGTGTAAATGTATAGGTGTGGGTGGGCGGGTGTGAGTGTGTGTGTGTGTGTGTGTGTGTGTATGTGTGTGTATGCATAAGCAAAGTTACCATTTACAGTATTATTTATTACCATCATCACCACCACCATACTGCCAACATTATTACAGTAGTCAATTTTTATTTTTTATTCTTATTTCTATCTTTTCTCCTATGTAACAATTACCATTGTCAGCATGATGTTAGTGTTTCTATGACATTGTGTTATGATTGACTAAATCTTCCTGTTGGACAAGAACATATGTTAGTGTTTTGAAAAATTATTTGATTTTGAGACATGTTTGCAGTGTTTTGGTAGACATAATATTGTTGCTAGTGTATTATTGTATTTTGAAAATTAGTGTTGGAGTTTAGCTTACAATGTGTGATTTTGAGCATGAAATTACAGTTTTTTACAGTCGCTAGGACCCATTTTTCAATACTTAAGTCACTTTTTCAAAACTCTTCACACAGTTCTCCTAACCAACTTTCAGCTCGGCACAGCAGTTCATTTCACATTCAAAATGCACTAAAACTACCAAATCACTTCATACATATCTCAAATGAACACATTCTTCCATAACACTAGCAAAGGTTGACAGCTAACAAACACACTTTGTCACCCACAAAACAATAACATAAAAAACACTAACAACAGGTAACTTTATACAATGTTTTCCTATGTAAATGCTTTCTTTCTTCTACCTCTCTACTGTTTAGAATTCACTGCAATATATGTTACTAGAATGAATCAGACCTCATCCAGATATTATATTTTATGTTTTTGGAGTAATTCCAAAGTACAAAAATTTGTATACACACCATCCACCGATACAGATACAATAGGAATCAGCTGTGGTTGGTCCAATTGTTTTTATACCATTTCATTTTTTGATTCTAAATATATTTCATTACAATATTACTGAAGAAATGTGGCAAAATTCTGTCTTATTCAGTTTTGTATTATGTTATTGTTTTGAACTTAAGTTTAACAGTTCTGAGATCAGGGGCCCGTTTCAATAAGGAGGTTCAACCAACTCTGAGTTAAAACTTGAACTCTGAGTTGACTTACCCTAAGATGGTAAACTCTGAGTTTTCGGTTACAGAACAGCTGAAATGAGTTGGTTCAATCAACTCTAAGTTGCCTGACTCTGAGTTAAGCGCGTGCACCACAACTATAAAAAGCCATTATCAATGGAGCGCAGATATTACGAGTCACCATGGCAACAGCGCCAGACAAAAAGAGGAATTACTGTTATACAGTGTTGGGTGTAATTAATTACCAAGTAATCTAAATATTGTAATTTAATTAAAGGGATTACTCTTAATTCTGTAATTTAAAATAAAATCTGATGTAATTACATTAAATACTGTAGAGACTATAGAACAATTCAGTATAAAACAATAATGGATTTAAAATAAATTTTTAAAATACAAGGTATATTTTTAATGTAACCTTCTCCCTCTACACACTTTGGTCAATTCAAGAATAATTCATGCAATTGTATATTGTTAATTTGAAAGCATTAAAAGTGCAGTTTCTTGTCTCTCCTTGTATTGTTCAAGTGGTTGAGGTTGATATGGGATTTAGTAATTAGTAATAGACCAATACTTTCTAAAGATAGTAATTATTACATTAATCTAATTACACTGTTGAAGATGTCATTTGTAGTAATTAATAACTATTTTAGAGTAACTTACCAAACTGTTATAATATCAGAGGTGAAACTGGAAGAACAGTAGCCTATGTTATTCAACCTAATTTTAATTTTCAGGCTATAGGTGCAATCCTGCAGGCATTAAAAGAACGTGGCAGCAGCTGAAAATAAAATATATAAACATAATTCAATCAGGTAAGGCTTGAGCATATCATGGGTGTAGGCTACCTGACTTTACAAACATTTGACATATTAAATAACTAAATAGCATCCAGTATATAGCAGTGCAGCAGCATTTCTGGCTGAGGGAATTCCTTCATCAGAGCCAGTCACTCCCGAAGATCCAAGCCTTCATAAAATGTAAGAGGTCTACATATGTGTTATTTTTTATATAGGGTATTTTTGATATTTCCATTTATTTTACTTTGGGTTGGGTTTTTCGTTGGTCCCAACAGATTCTGATGGTAATATCTGTCTTTTGGAGCCTCCTGTCCCAACAGAACCCCAGGCAGTTGTAAGTAGCCGACTCAATACACCAGAAATTATGACAAATAAGCCTAAACTTAGTAGGGACACACTTCAGTGTGTAATGCCACAGTTTAATTCTGTAGAATTTGTTTAGAACTACCGGAGGTGGAAAGAGTATTAAAATATTTTACTCAAGTAAAAATACTATTACTTTGATAAAATTTTTACTTAAGTACAAGTAAAAGAAGCCGGTCTAAAAATCTACTCAAGTAAAAGTACTTCTATTCAACGACTCTCCTATGTAGGGTTGTAATGAGAGTTTCACAGTATGATAACCGTCTCAAAAAATATCACGGTTTATGGTATTAAACAATTATTAAATATATAAACTGCATTATTAAATTACGGTTATTATTATCATCAGTTAAAATGACAGTTAAATAAATTAAACATTTGTTCAATAAAACCTATCTAATCAACTAATTTCAATAATTGATTATGAATTAGATTAACAACTTATTTTGTATCATTAATAACTTATTAAAATGTTTAAAAATAATTGAGCTCTATGAAATGTTTTTATTCAGATTTTTGTATTTTTATTATTTAATACAAATATATTATCAAAAACGGTGGTAATCAAATAAAAGTTTAGCAAACGTTTTAATCCTTTTATTTTTTGGCAAAGTGCTGCAAAACAGATTTAGTCAATTAAACCATAGACAAACAATATATATATATTCCTTAAATAATGTTTAAATAAATTGTAGTATTATTGTTGGTGTTTAAACACTGCTTCCTCTTTAAAAAAGGGGAGGAGACCGAAATAAACTCTGGGTTTACCGAAGAAAACCTGCTCCCGACCAGGTTAGGTTCACAGAGTAAGTTACCATGGTAACTGACTCTGAGTATAAGTTACCTCTCTTTCAGAAACGGGCTTGACTTACTCTGCTTTCTCGGGTTTGATATACCTCCCATTCTGAAACAGAAAACCCAGAGTTTCCCTCATTTCAGGGTTAACATACTCAGAGTTTTCACTTAACCTCCTTTCTGAAACAGGCCCCAGTATGTAAGCATGTGCACATTAGCCTGTAGGTACACAGAGTTTTGGCGGTTGTTGTGTCGAAGTGAGAAAAGAATTAATGTAATTTGAAAGATGTAGTCATTGAATGCATTTTGTGCCAAAGCACTGATAAATGATCCACAGTTTAGCCCACATATACTTCTGTTGTGCTCACTGTGTGAAGAGTTTTCAAAAAGTGACCTAAGTATTGAGAAATGTGTCCTAGCGACTGTAAAAAACTGTAACTGTTATGCCAATTGTGATTTGTAGGTTTATTTTGTAGGTTTACTCGTGTGTATGTGTGAGAAAGTGTGTGTGTGTGTGTGTGTGTGAAAGTGTGTGACAGTGTGTGTGTGAGTGAGGGAGAGAGAGTGTGTGTGTGTGTGATTAAAAAATTAGTCTGACATTTTTTGTGATCATATGTGAATAATTTTTCAGTGATTATTAAACTTTATGAATTACAGTTTTTTACAGTCGCTAGGACACATTTCACAATACTTAGGTCACTTTTTCAAAACTCTTCACACAGTTCTCCTAACCAACTTTCAGCTCGGCACAGCAGTTCATTTCACATTCAAAATGCACTAAAACTACCAAATCACTTCATACATATCTCAAATCAACACATTCTTCCATAACACTAGCAAAGGTTGACAGCTAACAAACACACTTTGTCACCCACAAAACAATAACATAAAAAACACTAACAACAGGTAACTTTATACAATGTTTTCCCATGTAAATGCTTTCTTTCTTCTACCTCTCTACTGTTTAGAATTCACTGCAATATATGTTACTAGAATGAATCAGACATCATGCAGTTATTATATTTTATGTTTTTGGAGTAATTCCAAAGTACAAATATTTGTATACACACCATCCACCGATACAGATAGCCTACAATAGGAATCAGCTGTGGTTGGTCCAATTGTTTTTATGCCATTTAATTTTTAGATTCTAAATATATTTCATTACAATATTACTGTAGGAATGTGGCAAAATGCTGTCTTATTCAGTTTTGTATTATGTTGTTGTTTTGAACGTAAGTTTAACAGTTTTGAAATCAGTGTGTAAGCATGTGCACATTGGCCCGTCGGTACACAGAGTTTTGGCGGTTGTTGTGTCGAAGTGAGAAAATAATTAATGTAAATTGAAAGATGTAGTCATTGAATGCATTTTGTGCCAAAGCACTGATAAATGTTCCACAGTTTAGCCCACATATACTTCTGTTGTGCTCACTGTGTGAAGAGTTTTGAAAAAATGACCTAAGTATTGAGAAATGTGTCCTAGCGACTGTAAAAAACTGTAATTTGCCGAAGCATGTCGATTTTCTTGTAGTTTTTAAAGTCTTAAAATGTCTTAATTTTTACAATATTAAGCCTTAAAGGTCAAATAGTTAACAATTTAATTGATGGGGTCTTAATTACAACAATAAACGTTAGGATGTTATTTCAGCCATACTGATGTCTAGAGAGAAAGCCATTTTCCCTGGCCCACTTTAGTCCTGCTTAGATGTATTACAGTGGCTGCTTTCTGTCTAAACAAAAGAAAGATTAAAGTAACAATTTATGCAATAATGTGTTTAATTACCCACCAAATTGGTAATGAAAATTAAGATTCTGCACTGGACAAAATATTTAGACCTACCTTGCTTAATTTGAAATGTCCTAAATACATGGAAGTGCTAAAAAATATGAAATAAATGTCATAGAAAGGATAAAATTTTACTTTCTAACACATGTTGAGACATTGTTACAACATTAATTTTATATTTAGTAATGTTCAAATAACGTTTTGGCAGATAGAACCTTATAATTCTAAGCGAAAAGTGTTTTTTTTAGAATTAGAAGGTTCTATCTGCATTTGACCCATTCTAAAAACCCCCATTTACAAATTTGAGAGGATTTTGATATTGTATATTTAGAATGCATTTAGGGTCCCTGTTATTTTCATGTTTGAAAGAAACTTGTTCCCCATATACATTTTCCTATGTAATGCAAAAACTTTGAAGCTCAATATCTCAAAACTGCTCAGAACGCAGATAGAACCTTATAATTCCAAGGGGACGAAATATCACAAAGTATTAATTCAAAAATAGGATCTGGGTTGTCACGCCACATGATTATTAGTTTAGTTATTGACTTGACAACCAGTCATTAGGGTCCTCAGATATAATTTCCTTTTTTTTCCCCTTCAAATATTGCAATGTTTATTCCCACCCATCCTCCCACACAAAAAAAAAAAAAAAAAAAAATAATAATAATATATATATATATATATATATATATATATATATTTAAATACATTAAAATACATTTTAATACAAACATTAAAACATAGTGAAGTTCACAACGTACTTTCGGGAGGAATGAACCCATCTAATCTTTCAATTAACTGCAGTAGGATATGGCATCAGCTGGCATCCCTCCATCTCCCCACTCCACCAACATAATTTAGGCATCTTGTTACTATACTCATCATCCAAGCATTAGTACTAGTCACACTGGAGGGTATATCTAAGCTCGAGTTGAAGTTGCTTCCTCGAGCCGAAGTCCAGTGCGGACTGCAAGCCAAATACACTTAACCTGTAGCTTAAAGATTATTATGGGCAAAGAAACTTGTGAACTTATTGTAAAAGTAATGTATTGTAATTGTGTGTATGAATTACATTTTTAATGTATTTCTGAATAGATTTTTAGACTAATTACTTCATATCTCTTAGAGGGAAACAACAATGTCTCTCATTCGACCTCAGTCTCTCTCATTATTATAATTATTGAATGATAGCTGCCTAAAAATGTACATAATTCATTCTCAAATAATCAAACTCATTGATGCTTTTCACCTATGATTGCTTTGTCTTTGAAAAACACCAAAGTATATCACTTAATCTAAAGAAACACATTTACACATGAGCACACTAGTTCATATTTAACTTGCCTGAACTCATTTTTTCCAACATCGTGACAGACTTCGTACTCCAATCACCTTTATATAAATTATCTTGAAATATTCTCTTTAAGACTGAATTCTATTAAAAACTAAATTGACAGGGATAAATTAGA
Organism: Semotilus atromaculatus; assembly: GCA_031834385.1. NCBI lineage: Eukaryota > Metazoa > Chordata > Actinopteri > Cypriniformes > Leuciscidae > Semotilus > Semotilus atromaculatus. Next base: position 21,515,310 of record JAULUF010000007.1, read on the forward strand.
GAGGAACAGTTTTACATTTCTTTTTTTTAACATTGGTATAAAACTCAAAGGAGCAATTTGATGTTGGTTTCTATCTTTCTTTCTCACAGGTGTGTACACCCACGTCCCTATGCACTTTTCTTTTTATTTCATTCTAATACATGCACACACCCAAATATCTCTTTTGTCTTTTGTGAATTTAGAAGGTTGCCCACACCTTTCAGCACTGCATCTGGAGGAGTGACCTTGCAATGAGATGTCCTGGATTCTGGGTCAAATCCTGTTGCTATGTTTGCTGTGCAGAGCAGGCCAAAAAGTGTGCCAGAGACAGACTATGGACATTTATTGTCGAATCCAGAGAGGAGATGATGTCATGAAGCAATGGAACGGGACCCTGCTTGGAATCATAAAAAGACAGGGACTGATGATGTCAGAAAATGAGTGCTAGAACTACCTGCAAGCAAAAAATGAATTCCACTCTGTAGTATATAAAGTGGATCTATTTACTTCAGCGGAACCACTCCCCTAGCTACTGAGTTTACCTATAGGTTATCCGCTGGTGCATGGTTACTGTGTCATTGTCTGCCGATGAAACTAAGTAAAGGCACGTTCATTCTACCTCCGCGTTGGATCCTTTATTCTAATATACTATGTTGGGGTAAAGACACAACAATTGGCGACGAGTAAACCGGACCCTAAACAACTGCACGAAATAAAAAGTTAAACCGGAGGGAAGGAGAAAGGAGAGGAAACGAAACCTAGCAAAGGATCCGTGAGTAACAGTGCATAGCACACAGTGAAAGGATAAACGGATAAGATCTGGATTTCATGTCCGAAATGGCTTACGTTGGAAAAGTAGAGGAGTTTGATAGTTCAAGTGAAGACTGGGAATCATACATAGAGCGAGTGGAGTTATACTGCGCTGCCAATGATATCGATGACGCAAAAAAAAGTTCCGTCCTCCTCAGTCTAATGGGAGCTAAAACTTACAGTCTGCTGCGTAATCTCCTGAGCCCTGCTAAACCGTCGAGCATGTCATATAAAGACATTGTTGACACGTTACAGAAGCACTTAAATCCCGCACCACTAGTGATAGCGGAAAGATTCCGATTCCATAAGAGGAATCAAACAAAGGATGAAAGCATATCCGAGTATATGGCTGAACTGCGCAGACTCTCGCAGCATTGTGACTTTAAAGAAGGACTTGGCGATGCCTTGAGAGATCGTTTAGTGTGTGGCATTCACTGTACAAGCACACAGAAAAGGCTACTGTCCGAAAAAGAGCTAGATTTGAAGAAAGCACTCGAACTAGCTATCTCAATGGAAACAGCAGCTAAGGGTGCATCAGAGCTACAGAAGAAAAGCTTAGAAAACGAAGTGCATCAAATGTCCTTGAATGGCAAAAAGCAAAAATGCTACAGGTGTGGTAAATCATCTCACAGTGCAAACGACTGCTGGTTCAAAGAAAAGATATGTCGGAAATGCCACAAACAAGGCCACATAGAAAGAGCATGCAAATCAGACCAAACCAATGCCCAAAAGGAAAAATCTGGAAAGAACAAAGGTTTTAAACCCAAATCAAAGACCAAAGCCAATGAAATGCACAAAGTAACAGAACATTCAGACAACACAAACAGCAGTGAGGAAGATGACCTGTCATGTTTAGAGTTGCATAGCATAACTGAAGAAGACAGAAAAATAATATGGGTCACAACAACAGTGTCTGGAGTGAAACTCAAAATGGAACTGGACACAGGTTCAGCTTTATCAGTGATCTCTGAGACCGACTATGACAGGCTGTTCTCCCACTTATCACTGAAAAAGACGTCAGTGATGTTAAAAACTTATACAGGTGAAAAAGTGTCACCAAAAGGGAAGCTTAACGTGGACGTGGTCTATGGTGACCAAACACACAAGTTAGAGCTCTATGTCCTGAAAACCACAGGCCCAGCACTACTGGGGCGTGAATGGCTGAGGAGAATTCAGCTTGACTGGCATGCAATAAAAGCCCTGAATATCTCAACAGGCCTCAAGAGCTCCACCCGCAGGGTTGACCAGAGACTGCCACAGTTGTTGGAGGCTAATGCACACGTGTTTGAGAAAGGCATTGGTAAACTCAAACACCTGAAAGCAAAAATTGAACTTGACAAAGATGCCAACCCGAGATTCCACAAGGCGCGCCCGGTGCCGTATGCACTACGTCCCAAGATAGACGCCGAACTGCAGAACTTGGAGGCATCCGGCATTCTCTCAAAAGTTGACTGGAGTGACTGGGCTACGCCCATTGTTCCCGTGATGAAGAAAGGAAAAAGTGAAGTGCGCATATGTGGGGACTTCAAAGTGAGCATCAACCCGGTGCTGCGCATGGTGCAGTACCCCCTTCCACGAATCGAAGACATCTTCTCAGCATTGGCTGGTGGGGAGAAGTTTTCAAAGATCGACTTGTCACAGGCCTATCTTCAGATGGAAGTGGAGGAGTCAAGCAAAAAGTTCCTAACCATCAACACGCATAAGGGACTTTACCAATACAACCGACTTGTGTTTGGTGTTGCGTCCGCCCCAGCCATTTGGCAAAGAGCCATGGACCAGGTGCTCCAGGACATCCCTGGAACACAATGCTACCTGGACGATATTATCATAACAGGAAAAGATGATGATGATCACTTCCAAAACCTGAGCAAAGTACTCACCAGGCTAAATGAGTATGGCCTACGGGCAAAGAGTGAGAAATGTGAGTTTTTCAAAAATGAAATCTCATACTGCGGGCATGTCATTGACAAGCACGGCTTGCATAAGTCACAAGAGAAGATTGAGGCAGTGTTGAAAGCACCTAAACCTGAAAATGTGTCACAACTCAGATCGTACTTGGGTCTCGTCAACTATTACCACAAGTTTCTACCAAACCTTGCCTCAGTGCTGTATCCACTAAATGCACTGCTACAGACAGGAGTGGAATGGCATTGGTCAAGAAAATGTGAAAAGGCATTCACAGAAACAAAAAGACTAATAACATCTGACGAGCTACTGACCCACTATGATCCATCCAGACCCATCCGTCTAGCATGTGACGCGTCCCCGTACGGCATTGGTGCAGTCCTATCGCACACAATGGATAATGGACTGGAACGCCCAATCGCATTCGCTTCAAGGTCCCTTTCAAGTGCCGAACGCAATTATGCACAGATAGACAGGGAGGCCCTTAGCCTAGTATGGGGTATCAAAAAGTTCCACCATTACCTTTATGGCCGAAGGTTTACCTTAGTGACTGATCATCAGCCCCTAGTATCAATATTCAATCCACGAAAAGGAGTCCCAGTGATGTCAGCCGCGCGACTGCAGCGATGGGCCCTGTTCTTAGGAGCACACTCATATGACATCGAGTTCAAGGGTACTAAACAACACTGTAATGCTGATGGTTTGTCACGCCTCCCACTGTCAACATCTGTGAAAGAAATTCCATCAAAGAGTGACCCGGCTGAAATGTTCCACACAACACTGGTAGACCAGTTGCCAGTTACAAATGCCATGATACGAAAAGAAACGCGGAATGACCCAACACTTTCCAAGGTGTATGACATCACCGTACAAGGTTGGCCTGCCCATGGGAATCCATGTTTTCCTGAGTTTTCAGCAAGACGTGATCAGCTGTCAGTCTGCCAGGGAACCCTGATGTGTGGATCACGTGTGGTAGTGCCCTCCAGGTTTCGCACCAGAGTGTTGGACAGTCTACATGAGGGTCACGTGGGCACGGTGAAGATGAAAAGTCTGGCCCGTAGTTACGTATGGTGGCCAGGGATAGATAAACAAATCGAGGACATCACCAAAACCTGCCCAGGATGCCAGAGCATTCAAAACGCACCGTCACAGGCTCCCCTACATCCGTGGGAATGGCCGTCTGCACCCTGGCAGAGAGTGCACATTGATTTTGCTGGCCCTTTCATGAACTCTATGTTTCTCATAGCTGTGGACGCTCACTCAAAATGGCCAGAAGTAGTCCCAATGAAATCAACAACATCAGAAAAGACTGTTTCTGTTCTGAGAACCATCTTCGCCAGGAATGGCCTGCCTGAGCAAATTGTGAGTGACAATGGTCCACAGTATACTTCTGAAGAGTTTCAAGATTTCATGAAAAAGAATGGTATCAAGCATTTCAAGTCAGCACCTCACCATCCAGCAACAAATGGATTAGCAGAACGGTTCGTACAAACATTCAAAAAGTCCATAAAAGCAATGACAAAAGAAGACATCTCACTTCAACACAAAATTGACAATTTCCTCCTGGTGTACCGCAATTCTGTCCATGCAACAACTAATCAGACACCTGCAATGCTGTTTATGAACAGACAGCTGAGATCTCGCATCGACCTTCTGAAACCAAACCTGAGGAGAGAAGTGCAGAACAAACAGTTCAGTGGCTTTTCAAGTGAACAACCAAGGAGCTTCGATGTGGGACAGCAGGTACTGGCACGTGACTACCGAGGGGACAAGTGGACGCCTGGAAAGATTGTCACTAGGAGCGGCCCTCTGATGTACGAGGTGGACACTGGCGAGCAGACCTGGAGACGTCATGTGGATCAGCTGTTGAATGCTCAACCAAAAACACCGGAGCAACCAGGACGTCCACCTGACCCTGGAACCAACTCTGATCACAGTACAGTGACACCCATGGTTACAGAGGAAGTGCCCCCTGCAGTGAGCACTCCGCAAGTGCCCAGGCGTAACCCTGAACGACTCAGGGCACCACCGAAAAGATTGGATTTATGAGTTCACTTATGAGACTTATGGACAAAAAAAAAAAAAAAAAAAAAAAAAAAAGGGTTTCAATATTTGTCAACTGAATAACAAATTGTGTTTAATGCATTGGCAATGTTGTATGTTACTTAGTTATGTAGCATTAATCTAAAAGGGGAGGAGTGTAGTATATAAAGTGGATCTATTTACTTCAGCGGAACCACTCCCCTAGCTACTGAGTTTACCTATAGGTTATCCGCTGGTGCATGGTTACTGTGTCATTGTCTGCCGATGAAACTAAGTAAAGGCACGTTCATTCTACCTCCGCGTTGGATCCTTTATTCTAATATACTATGTTGGGGTAAAGACACAACACACTCTATCACCGATAATATTCCCAGAAGAATTTAATGACATAGTTATTACAAAAACAAAACAAAACTCCAAATAAATTATTTTAAATGCATACAAGTGATCTTAGGCATCACAACATTAGGCTATAGAGTACAATATGAAAAACTGATTTTCATTTTAAAAATGGCAAAACACGTAACATTTAACATAGGTCTGTCATGACAACTCTCGTGAGATTGGTATGGTAATAGAGATTGGCATGGTAATGGATATGCCAATGTTAATGTATTTGACCTTGGCGGAATAGATACGCTGCTGCTGCTGCAGAGCAAGTACCGAGACTTGGTACTGCCAATACCTTCACAAACACTACTATGAGCATGTAAGACATGCTGCTGCTGCTGCTGTACATGTACCATACATGAATTAACCCCGTAGCCGATCTATACACGTGGCGCTGTATGGGGAGATGGAGGGTTTCTGAAAACGCGCTGCATGCAGACGTAACAGCAAACAATGCCAAGTACAAGAATGTTTGAGCAGGAAGCTCATTGGCCGCTGATTAAACAGCAACCAATCAGCTTGTGCTATGTAGATAACGACACACCAAAAAGTTAAAGACCTATCAGCCTGCACCATTCAGAGTTTCATGCCAGAACTATGTAATTATTAGATTATTATTGAGAGATCATCAGATTAGGGCAATAGACAATATAAACTACAGCTCAAATGTTGCATTTATTTGATCAAACATACAGTAAAAACAGTAATATTCTGAAACATTATTTCAGTTTAAAATAACTGCTGTGTTTGCTATGTAATTTATTCCATTCAATTTATTCCTTGAATTCATATATTGGTAAATACTTTCAGTAACCGAAATGACATCCCTAAAACCCAAACAGTATGTGCCTCCCAAAACACAATCTGACTCTAATGAAAGTGATATAAACGAAACTAGGACAAATAATTGGATTGTGTATTCTGAATTATCTTCCCTTCTATCCCCTTAAGCATCCTTTTCACACTCTATACAGTCGGTGTGGGTAGCAGGAGTCTATAGCTTGACCCAGACAGCTGCCTGGTGCTGGTCTAGACAGTGATGGAGACAAACGTCACGGCTCCATGCGCACAAACTCTGCATCTCAACATCTCAGGGACACAGACATGTAGAACACCACCCTCTGACGGGTCTGCCTGTGAACTGCAGTCAATCTGCCAACAGCTATGATAGTCTACTGATGGCAATGACAATTTTATTTATATAGCACTATTTACTGCAACCAGAGTTGACCAATGTGCTTTACAAAAAATTACTCAAAAACACCAACAACACAAGGATAAAAATACAAAGCAGTAAAGCATATCATAACATTATAAACATGCGGCAAACATCAGACAAGAATAAGAGTGCTTCAATCATTAAAAGCCATGTCGAACAGATAGGTTTTTAACTTAGATTTAAAAATAAACACTTTGATCTTCGAGACATGTTCATTTAGGCATATAAGTCACACATGACTCCTGAAAAAAAAGTTCTTCAAACAACCCATTTATAATTGATTCAAATTGCATTTAAACTAAATCATGCACCATCGTGACAATGCAAAAAGTCTGGCCTAGTTGGAAGGCCTGCACAACAGCATTGCATTATTTTATAGTTCATTTGTGTTAGGAAATTAACTATTGTACCAATAAGCCTTTGCACTTGCCAGGTATTTCTAAACATTACGGCCCTAATGTTTCCGAAATTAAGTCTGTTGCACTTTTGCCCAAAAAAGCCAGCTGCACTAAACCCCAGTAGATATGAGGGTTAAAAAACATTGAATAAAATCAAAACATTTGTGTAACTGACTGTGTGCAACACATTTTAAGCACATCAAGATTATGAAGTTTGAAGTTTCTTCACTGACATAACGGATCAACATTGTGATAATGAGGAGGCTGTTTTCAGATGAAAGTTAAATCCCAGAAAGGTTTGCAGTTTCTGGGCAGGATGTGGTGACAGGATCAATAAATAAATGAGTACTGTATAGAATAATAATATTGAAGCCGACCATCCTTATCTCGAATGTCTCTTGTCAAGTCAACTAATGATTAAAAGTTAAAGTGTCCTTGGTTTTTAAAATACACTTAAAAAAAAAAAAAAAAAACTGAAATGTTATATAAAATATATTACAGTTTTTTTCAATCGCTAACAAGCGCTTACCCATACTTTAGATACTTTTTCTAAACTCTTAACACAGACTCAACAAAACACAATTGGCCAAATGGATAATTTTCTTCTCAAAAACACATTTTGTTAAATATATACTAACTCATAATTTCAAAATAGAACACATCTTTCTCTGCACACACTAACTTTACCAAAACACTGGAAATCTGACTCAAAATGAAATGATTCTGTCAAAGAATAACACTTGTTTTCACTTCACAAAGTACATGCAGTCAATCAAACTACACCAGGTTTCAAAATACTGGCTATTCTTGACATTACAAAAACTCCATAGACTTTTATGTTTCAGTTTTACAGGCATTTGCTTGCAAAACATGCAATCCACCGTATTTACACTACATTTCTTGGTTGGGAACTGTATGTCCACATATACAGTAATGTTCACATGATAAAACAGAAAACGTTTTACAGTATTGCTTATAGTGAACAAAATATCCATGAAACACACAAGAGCATTCTGAAAAAAAACAACAACAGCAAAAAGCCCAGATAAAAAGGGGGGAAACTAAAAAAAGCACAAAATTACTGTATCTCTGCGAAATTACTGAATCTCTGCGATCTTCAGGGTTAGGCCACAAGTTTTCATCAACATCACATCAGATATTATCCAAGGCGATGCACCTGGGATAAAACCGCTTGGTATGTCGGATCCACCCGTGGCAATCCTAAACTGTGATGTCCCTGCAGCCAGCATCCATGGCTTCAAGGAGGGGCATCTGGTCATGTGTCATAAACCTTCCACCTCCATGCACCTGTCCTGTCATTCCACCACCATGCACCTGTCATTTAGAGATAAAACATGACAATCTGGGGCTCAGGTCAGGAAGCAGACAGACTGGCTAAACCGACCGTCTGCTAGCGGCCTCACGTCACCAAGGTCAGATAAATCCCATCACATAGAGCCTCTTTCACCTAGATATCATCATATAGAGACTGTGTCTGTTCCCCGAATTTGGAAATCCAAAAAACTGCCAAAACTTTCTAAGGTTAAAAGTTTAATTGATGTTCAACAAATAAAAAACAGATATAATACAGATGAGCAAACGATAAAGCTTGGGTTGTTGAATATTCGATCCCTTAATTCAAAAGCGCTCATAGTTAATGATAAGATTACAGACTATAAGCTAGATGTGCTGTGTTTGACAGAAACCTGGCTAAAACCAAACGATTACATTACTTTAAATGAGTCCACTCCGCAAGATTACTGTTATAAACATGAGCCTCGTCCGAAAGGCAAAGGGGGAGGTGTTGCTGTAATTTATAGTAATATTTTCAAAACCACTAAGAAATCTAGTTTTAAATATACTTCTTTTGAAGTGTTGGTGCTTAATGTAAAAATACATAGTGTAAACAATAAATCACATTTGAAAATTCTGCTGGCTACTGTATACAGGCCACCAGGACACCATAAAGATTTTATCAAAGAATTTGCTGACTTTCTATCAGAATTAGTATTGGCTGCCGATAAAGTCCTAATTGTTGGTGATTTTAATATACATGTAGATAATGAAAAAGATGCATTGGGACTGGCATTTAAAGACATTATAAACTCAATTGGAGTGAGACAACACGTGTCAGAACCTACTCATTGTCGTAATCATACTCTAGATCTAATATTATCTCATGGAATAGATGTTGATGCCGTTGAAATTCTGCAGCAGAGCGACGACATCTCAGATCATTATCTAGTCTCGTGTAAATTACATTTAGCCAAGGCTGCAAAGCCGACTCCGTGTTATAAATATGTTAGACCTATAACTTCTGCCACTAAAGATGGCTTTATTAATAATCTTCCTAATCAGTTTCATCATCTCAGCATCCCGGATACACTGTAAAAAAAAAACCCGTAAAAAAACGGTAATTTTCTGGCAGCAGGGGCGCCAGAAAATGTCTGTTAAAAAACGGAAAAATACTGTCAGGAAAAAAACTGTAAAAAACTGTAAAAACATGGTTATTTCTTATCCTATAATTATGGTTTATTACTGTTATTCTACACAAAATTATCTTTCATTATCTGATATAATGTTAATTTACTGACCTATTGAAGTATTAATATCTGTTTTGTACCATTGTAATACACTGACAACCAACAACCACAGTGGTGATGTGAGTCACATGATCATTCAAAGCTCATTACAAGCAGCTCTTCCACAAGAGAGTTAATACTAATATATAGAAACTGCACAGTGTCATTCGCACAAACATTAAACACCATCATGGTAACACATGAAATTTTAAAAATGCCATAAACATTAGTTTAACAACATTAAATGTAACATAAAACCCTAATATACATAACTGATTCAAAAAAAAAAAAAACTAGAGAGAAAACTATGAAGAAACATAGTTATTTCAACAAAAACACATCAAATGTGAAGTGTCACGCAGGGAATTGTGGGAATGTCAATTTACGGTTTTTCACTGTAAATTATACAATGAGTTGTTCTTTTTCACTTTCAAAAACTGTAAATTTAAATGTATTTTACAGTAAAATTACAGTAAATGTACCATTAGATCTATCACAGTTATTTACCGTATATAGTACGGAAATACTATTATTTAACCTTAAAACTCACTTTAACACCCACATGCTTAATGATCTTCAAGGAAAACATGTTAAATGACTGCTGATTTCTGCAGTTATACCTTCTTTTCTGTGTTTTCTAATTTAACAGAAAAAATCTGTAAAATATTACGAATATTTTATGTAAAATTACACATAACCCTGTAAAAATACAGACAATTTCCTTTAAAAAAATTTAAAATTGGTGTAAAACCAAAATACAAGCAATTACCTGTAAATTTAATAGTGGACCTTTAAATTACAGCAAATATCTGTAAAATAACAGGAATTCGCTGTATAATGACAAAACGGCAAATTTCTGTAAAAAATACAGGCCGTTACCTGTAAATTTACGGGGTTTTTTTACAGTGTAGCTTAGAAGAACTTGATATTGCAACAGAAACGTTTAAATCTCTCTTTTCCAGCACTTTAGACATAGTTGCTCCGTTGCGCTTAAAGAAGATTAAAGAAAATAGTCCAACGCCGTGGTACAACGAGCACACCCGGGCCCTTAAGAGAGCAGCCAGAAAAATGGAGCGAAACTGGAAGAAAACAAAACTAGAGGTATTTCGGATTTCATGGAGGGAGAGCTCGATTGCTTACAGAGAGGCATTAAAAGATGCTAGAACGGATTATTTTTCAACCCTATTAGAAGAAAATAAACATAATCCTAGGTATTTATTTGAACAAGTGGCTAAACTAACGAAAAAGAAAGCTTCAAGCCCAGAAGTTTCCAAGAAACACAGCAGTAATGACTTTATGAACTTCTTCACTTATAAGATCTATAATATCAGGGACAAAATTATAACTATGCAACCGTCTACTACAGTAGCGCATCAGGGAGTGCATTGTAGTCTCCGTGAGGAACATTTTGATTCATTTGTTGCTATAGGAGAGGAAGAATTTTGCAAACTTGTTAATTCATCTAAATCCACAACTTGTATGCTAGACCCTATACCGACTAAGCTACTGAAAGAGATGCTTCCAGAGGTCATAGATCCTCTTCTAAATATCATTAATTCATCTTTGTCTCTAGGATACGTACCAAAAACCTTTAAGTTGGCTATGATTAAACCGCTTGTTAAAAAACCGCAACTTGATCCTACAGAATTAGTCAATTACAGGCCAATCTCAAATCTGCCTTTTCTGTCAAAGATACTAGAAAAAGCAGTATCATCACAACTGTGTTCCTTTTTAGAAAGAAATAATATCTGTGAGGATTTTCAGTCCGGATTTAGACCGTACCATAGTACTGAGACTGCTCTCATTAAAGTCACAAATGATTTGCTCTTATCATCCGATCGTGGTTGTATCTCTCTGTTAGTGTTACTTGATCTTAGTGCTGCATTTGATACTATCGACCACAACATTCTTTTAAATAGACTAGAAAACTATGTTGGCATTAGTGGAATTGCACTAGCATGGTTTAAATCATACTTATCTGACCGTTTTCAGTTTGTAGCAGTAAATGAAGAGATGTCTTATCGATCACAAGTTCAGTACGGCGTACCACAAGGCTCAGTACTAGGACCGCTGCTGTTCACTCTGTACATGCTGCCATTAGGAGATATCATTAGGAAATATGGAATTAGCTTTCACTGTTATGCTGATGATACTCAGCTGTATATTTCTTCAAAACCTAACGAAACTTACCAATTCTCAAAATTAACGGAATGCATAGCTGATATAAAAAATTGGATGACCAGTAATTTCCTATTACTAAATTCTGAAAAAACAGAGATTCTAATCATTGGACAAAAAACTGCCACACGTAATAACCCAGAATACTGTCTAACAATTGATGGCTGCTCTGTTAAGTCTTCGTCGTCGGTTAGGAACCTGGGTGTGCTTTTTGATACCAATCTTTCATTTGAAAGTCACGTGTCTAGTATCTGTAAAACCGCATTTTTCCATCTTAAAAATATATCTAAATTACGTCATATGCTCTCACTGACAAATGCGGAACAATTAGTTCATGCATTCATGACATCAAGGCTAGATTATTGTAATGCTCTTCTGGGTGGTTGCCCTGCACGCTTAATAAACAAACTACAGCTAGTTCAAAACGCAGCCGCTAGAGTTCTTACCAGAACCAGGAAGTATGACCATATTAGCCCGGTTCTGTCAACACTGCATTGGCTGCCTATTAAACATCGTATAAATTTTAAAACATTGCTGATTACTTACAAAGCACTAAATGGTTTAGCTCCCCAGTACTTGAGCGAGCTCTTAATGCATTATATGTCACAGTGTCTGGTGGTGGTTCCCTGAGTTTAACACTAGAGGTCCTCAGTTTCACGGTGTCTATGCATCTTCACTACAATTCCCATGATTCTGTCTGTCACTGATTGTTCATTGCCTGTCAGCTGTTTCTCGTCACCCTGTTAGCACTTGTGTATATATCCCGGTCTAGTTTAGTGTTTGTCACGGAGTCCTCGTTATTGTCCCCACACTTCAGTTTACTGTTTGAGTCTGTTCCTTGTGTTTGTCTTCCTGTTTTTGGATTGCCTTTTCTCCTATGACCTCCTCGGGTCCCCGAAAATCTTGCCAGCCGGGTTCCCTCGAATGATTCCCTGGGATGGTCAAAAGGGATTGAGGAAGCTTTCTTAACGTCAGCTTCCTCTGTCAGTCGGGCCCACAAAGCAAAGCAGTCAAAGATATTCATACGAGGAGGAATCTCCTTAGATTGAGACTTCCCCCTCTGCTGTTTCCTCCACTTCTCAGTCTCCATACCGCTGGATCACTCTTGACGGAGTCCTTCTGTCACGACCAGCACACACAAGGAATTCAGTGATCCAATAGCGGTCTTTATTTAAAGGGTAATCCGTACTCACAACAGTCCAGGCAAAGGTCAAAATCCAGAAAAGGCAATCCAAAAACAGGAAGACAAACACAAGGAACAGACTCAAACAGTAAACTGAAGTGTGGGGACAATAACGAGGACTCCGTGACAAACACTAAACTAGACCGGGATATATACACAAGTGCTAACAGGGTGACGAGAAACAGCTGACAGGCAATGAACAATCAGTGACAGACAGAATCATGGGAATTGTAGTGAAGATGCATAGACACCGTGAAACTGAGGACCTCTAGTGTTAAACTCAGGGAACCACCACCAGACACTGTGACATTATAGTCCTTCACGTCTATTGCGATCTCAAAATTCTGGCCAGTTGATAATACCTAGAATATCAAAATCGACTGCTGGCGGTAGATCCTTTTCCTATTTAGCACCAAAACTTTGGAACAATCTTCCTAACACAGTCCGGGAAGCAGATACAGTCTGTCAGTTTAAATCTAGACTAAAAACACATCTCTTTGGCTTAGCATACACATAACACATTATAGATTTCTATAATTCAATGTTAGGCTGCATAGTTTAGATCAGCCGGAACCGGGAACACTTCCCATAATTCCTGATGTACTTTGTACATCATAAGAAGGATGGCGTCTACGCTAATATTAGTCTCTGTTTATCCCGAGGTTTACCGCGAACCGCCGGATCCAGGCCATATCCAGATCTGAGGAAGGACCATCACATGGACACGACGACAACGCATCCCTGATGAGCCAGGCCCATCAACACTGTGAAGGCCCATGGACACCCAACACACTCATCTCCTCACCGGCCGGATGACCCAACCCAACCAGATGAACTGGATAAATATCATGAAAGTTCTGATCACATCTGACTCCTGACATTATGCTGCCTAACTCATAATCATACACTGTTCGTTTCCTTGGCCAAAGGAGGACTGGCCCCCTGACTGAGCCTGGGTTCTCCCAAGGTTTTTTTCTCCATTCTGTCACCTGATGGAGTTTTGGTTCCTTGCCACTGTTGCCTTATTCGCCTCTCTTCGCCTTTGTCGCCATTGGCTTTTGGCTTGCTTAGTTGGGGACATTTAACATTTAATTTTGAATTTAACAATACTATTACAACATTGTTTTTCTGTTATCTCTGTAAAGCTGCTTTGAAACAATTTGAATTGTAAAAAGCGCTATATAAATAAAGGTGACTTGACTTGACTTGACCTGCACCTCTCACTGCACCTCTCACAGCTCCTCTCACTGCTCCTCTCACAGCTCCTCTCACTGCTCCTCTCACAGCTCCTCTCACTGCTCCTCTCAGCTCCTCTCACTGCACCTCTCACAGCTCCTCTCACTGCTCCTCTCACAGCTCCTCTCACTGCTCCTCTCACTGCACCTCTCACTGCATCTCTCACTGCACCTCTCACTGCTCCTCTCACTGCACGTCTCACTGCATCTCTCACTGCACCTCTCACTGCACCTCTCACTGCATCTCTCACTGCATCTCTCACTGCACCTCTCACTGCACCTCTCACTGCATCTCTCACTGCATCTCTCACTGCACCTCTCACTGCATCTCTCACTGCACCTCTCACTGCACCTCTCACTGCACCTCTCACTGCTCCTCTCATTGCATCTCTCACTGCACCTCTCACTGCACCTCTCACTGCACCTCTCACTGCATCTCTCACTGCATCTCTCACTGCATCTCTCACTGCATCTCTCACTGCATCTGTCACTGTACCTCTCACTGCACCTCTCACTGCACCTGCTCCTCTCACTGCATCTCTCACTGCACCTGCTCCTCTCACTGCATCTCTCACTGCACCTCTCACTGCATCTCTCACTGCACCTCTCACTGCTCCTCTCACTGCACCTCTCACTGCATCTCTCACTGCATCTCTCACTGCTCCTCTCACTGCATCTCTCACTGCATCTCTCACTGCACCTCTCACTGTATCTCTCACTGCATCTCTCACTGCACCTCTCAGTGCTCATCTCACTGCACCTCTCACTGCATCTCTCACTGCACCTCTCACTGCATCTCTCACTGCATCTCTCACTGCACCTCTCACTGCTTCTCTCACTGCATCTCTCACTGCATTTCTCACTGCATCTCTCACTGCTCCTCTCACTGCATCTCTCACTGCATCTCTCACTGCACCTCTCACTGCATCTCTCACTGCATCTCTCACTGCACCTCTCAGTGTTCCTCTCACTGCACCTCTCACTGCATCTCTCACTGCACCTCTCACTGCATCTCTCACTGCACCTCTCACTGCATCTCTCACTGCACCTGCTCCTCTCACTGCACCTCTCACTGCATCTCTCACTGCATCTCTCACTGCACTTGCTCCTCTCACTGCATCTCTCACTGCACCTCTCACTGCATCTCTCACTGCACCTCTCACTGCAACTCTCACTGCAACTCTCACTGCATCTCTCACTGCATCTGTCACTGCATCTCTCACTGCTCCTCTCACTGCTCCTCTCACTGCATCTCTTACTGCATCTCTCACTGCACCTCTCACTGCATCTCTCACTGGGCCTGCTCTTCTCCCTGGGCTCCTTGCTCTTACTCTTCCTCGTCCAGACATTTTAGTGTTTGTCTTTTTCTGTTTCTGTTTCCAAAAATATCACTCCTCAAAGTCCTCCTTTTACTGTATAAGTGTCAATGTAATAGAAAAAAATAACCCCTGCCACTGAGTCTAAGCCAGACTGAAATCAGCTTGGCCCAACATAATTTACCCAACATAAATAAGCTGTGGGTCAATTATTCAATTGTTTGTTAACTTTGTTTATTATCAGCTGAAATATATTGTAATTATATTATATATATATTTACATATAAAAATATATAATCTAAAATATAAGTGATATCATTGCAGAAGAAGAGGTTTTTATACTGTATCTAAGGTTTGGAATATTGTTTTTGCTATTGTGGGATGGTGTGTGTTAACATTTGTAAATACTACAAAAACAATCCATAATTTTGTTGGGAGGTATAGCTTGTATGTTAAGAAAATGCAAGCATTGTGGAAATGTGTTCACTGACTGCATTTTGTGTAAAAACGACATTAAATGTGTGAATGGTATGGCCACAAAAGACCGATGCTGTGCTAACTGTGTTTAGAGTTTTGAAAATGTGACAACTGATTGGACAAACGCTTGTTAGCGACTGAAAAAAACTGTAATATATATATATATATATATATATGTTATTGTCCTGAATTGGTTGAAGCAAGGGAGGAAGCAGGATCCAAATGCAGCACACTTTATTAACTAAACTTCAAACTTACAAACTCAGGGCAGGAAACAGGACTCAGGGACAGAACAACCAACATCAAGGCAGTAACATCAAGAACTCACAAAGACTGAACTAGACACAGGCTTAAATACATACAGGATTAACGATGAGACAAGGGACACCTGTGAACATTTAAACAATCAACCAATGACAACATGACACAACAGGCAGGGGAACACAAGGCAAGATTACATGACAAGAACAGGGGATCACATGACACAAGAACCAGGAACAACACACAAAACCCACACCGTGACATAGCCCCCCCTCTATGGGCGGCTCCCGACGCCCATCAAAACAAAACAAAAAAACACAAGTTCAGGAGGATGGTGAGTGGAGGCGGTCTTGGGGGAGGGACGGAGGGCCAGGCTCGCACTGGGGCCAGGAACCAGGAGACAGGGATGGCGAGCCTGGGCCACGGAGCATGAGTGGACCTGGCTCGTGAGCGACCAGGGCGGAGCAGGAAGCGCAGGCGGCGGCCGGGGCGGTGAAGAGCCCTCGGGCGGCCACGGTGGTGAAGAGCCCTCGGGCGGCCACGGCGGTGAAGTGCCCTCGGGCGGCCACGGCGGTGAAGTGCCCTTGGGCGGCCACGGCGGTGAAGACCCCTCGGGCGGCCACGGCGGTGAAGACCCCTCGGGCGGCCACGGCGGAGAGACCCCTTCGGGCGGCCACGGCGGAGAGAGCTCAGGCTCGGCGTGGCAGACGTGAAGCTCAGGCTCGGCATGGCAGACGTGAAGCTCAGGCTCGGCGTGGCAGACGTGAAGCTCAGGCTCGGCGTGGCAGACGTGAAGCTCAGGCTCGGCGTGGCAGACGTGAAGCTCAGGCTCGGCGTGGCAGACGTGAAGCTCTGGCTCGGCAGGTGTGACGTGAAGCTCTGGCTCGGCAGGCGTGACGGGAAGCTCTGGCTCGGCAGGCCTGCAGGGAAGTTCTGGCTCGGCAGGCCTGCAGGGAAGCTCAGGCTCGGCAGGGCTGCTGGACGGAACCAGCGGTGAAGACTCGGCTGGGCTGGACGGAACCAGCGGTGAAGGCTCAGCTGGGCTGGACGGAACCAGCGGTGAAGGCTCGGCTGGGCGGAACCAGCGGTGAAAGGGGCTTTGTGCTGGATGCATGGGCCAGAACTGATGTGTGTGTAGCCCACACACACAATATCGCCGCAGACATCACCATCAATGCAGTGTCCTCTTGAGTGGACTCACGTGTGGTGTGCTTAGTCTCTGGCGGGTAGGTGTGCACCAGCAGTGAAGCCTCTGGCTGGACGGTCTCAGGCTGGACGGTCTCAGGCTGGACGGTCTCTGGCTGGACGGTCTCTGGCTGGACGGTCTCTGGCTGGACGGTCTCTGGCTGGACGGTCTCTGGCTGGACGGTCTCTGGCTGGACGGTCTCTGGCTGGACGTGGCTGACGTGAATCTCTGCAGTGATCTCGGCGGGACGAGGCTTTGGAGGGATGGTCCTCCTGGCAGTTAGGACTGACAACAGTGGGGGATGTGCCAGGCTGGCCATCAGTCTCGATTTCCCATAGACTGACCTGGTGGCTGGACTGAAAGTGGGAAACTCAGGCTCGACAGGGCTGGACACGGGACCCACAGTGAAAGGGGAACCGCTCAGCAAAAGGGCCAGGTCGATATATTGTTCCAACGAGGAAAAAGATCAACAGGCATTCGGTGCTCATTTGCACAAAATGTGCCAGTTCGACAAAATCTGCAACGTAGTCCTCAATGGATCGATCATCCTGACAGAGACGCAAGATCTGGATGTCTGGGCACAGGGTTGGCATGGCTGCTGCTGGATCTCAGTGCGGTGAGTTCTTCTGTCCTGAATTGGTTGAAGCAAAGGAGGAAGCAGGATCCAAATGCAGCACACTTTATTAACTAAACTTCAAACTTACAAACTCAGGGCAGAAAACAGGACTCAGGGACAGAACAACCAACATCAACGCAGTAACATCAAGAACTCACAAAGACTGAACTAGACACAGGGCTTAAATACATACAGGATTAACGATGAGACAAGGGACACCTGTGAACATTTAAACAATCAACCAATGACAACATGACACAACAGGCAGGGGAACACAAGGCAAGATCACATGACAAGAACAGGGGATCACATGACACAAGAACCAGGAACAACACACAAAACCCACACCGTGACAGTTATATACTAGGGGTGGCACGGTACATGAAAAAACATCCGAACCGTTCGGTTCGCTTGTCTCGGTTCGGTGCGTGTGTGCGTCGCACGGTTCGTTCGTCGCATGCGCAATGTAACCTCGTGCCCGTGACCTCAGACGGTGCGTATACTTTTCGCGCGAAATAAGAGATGTGTGGACATACATATGAGGCTTGTTCGACTTGAACCGGCGCTGCACAGACCGGTCGATGAATAACATCAAAGTACCGCGAGAGCAACGGCTCCGTATGCTTTTCAATCTCTCTCGCAGTACTTCGATGTCATAAACTGATCGGTCTGTGCAGCGCTGCAGGTCTCGTCACGTATAGAAATGGCAAGTGGGAGAGATAAGGAAGGCTAACAGGAGTTGGGGAATGCACCAGCGTCGTATAAGTCGGTGTGTGGGAACATTTTGGATTTCATCTTACCTATGATATTTAAATATATACAGTGACACTAAGTTTAGATGAGAACTCCAGTCACATGTTTCCAAACTGCACTTTAATTTCACGTGAAAAAAATGTATCCTCACTCTCAGGGAATAGAAGCATTGTTGATATACTGTTTTTGAGTTTGAGCTTATGTTTCACTTTATGATTATGGCCTTTGCTATATTGTTATAGCCTCATTATCTATAGGCAATTATTTGTAACGTATTTTGACTTATTTAAAAGATAGTGCTTTAAGAGTTCCTCTCTTTTTCTTTTAAAAGATAAACATTTTGTAAGAGCTAACGTTACACTGAAGTTGACAGTTTGATAAATGCAAGTTAATTCATTCTTTGTGTGTCAAATAAACAAAAGCATTTCATCAATGTCTTCTCTTTTGCTGTATAAAAATGTCACCGGCTTTCCTCAGAGATGGTCTCTCAATGTGCTTAAAGTCAAGTAAAAAAAAGACTGTATCCTGAATTGTGGATAATTAAGCTATAGCCCATATCGTATGCTGAAGTACATTTCTGGAGTGTTAAAGATTAAAAGAAAAAATAACAACAAGAACCGTACAGAACCGAAAACCGTGACCCTAAAACTGTGAAACGA
This sequence comes from Semotilus atromaculatus, assembly GCA_031834385.1. Classification (NCBI taxonomy): domain Eukaryota; kingdom Metazoa; phylum Chordata; class Actinopteri; order Cypriniformes; family Leuciscidae; genus Semotilus; species Semotilus atromaculatus. The sequence continues at coordinate 21,534,500 of JAULUF010000007.1, forward strand.
ACCGAACCGTGGGTTTTGTGAACCGTGCCACCCCTATTATATACCCGATGTGGTGGAGTCAATATGCCAGAGGTTCTGCCCAGTGGAAGTGAACCTATTTGCATCTCGAGAGACGACCCACTGTCCACTGTGGTTCTTCCTCACTCATCCAGCCCCGCTAGGATGCCATGGTGCAGACGTGGCCGAGGCTGCGTCTGTACGCATTTCCTCCGATCGCTCTGCTCCCGGGAGTTCTAGAGAGGGTCTGTCGTGACGGGATCAGTCTGCTGTTTGTAGCCCCGTTGTGGCCGGCCCAAGTATGGTTCTCCGACATAATATCGCTCCTGGACAGCCCTTCATGGGAGATTCCCATCAGGAGGGACCTGCTGACACAGGCAGAAGGCTCAATATTTCACCCTCGGCCAGAGTTATAGAAACTGTGGGGCTGGCCCCTGAGGGGGCACAGTACTGAGAGGCTGGCCTGTCAGCAGGAGTAGTGGAGACCATACTCAGCTCTAGAGCTCCCTCCACGAGGAAATTGTATGGCCTAAAATGGAATATTTTCACACATGGGGTAGAAAGCGTGAGGTTTCAGACCCAGTTAACTGCCCAGTGGCTTCAGTGCTGGAGTTCCTCCAAGATCACTTCTCGGCTGGTCTTACCCCGTCCACACTCAAGGTGTACGTGGCTGCCATTGCGGCTTTCCACGCTCCTCTGGGTGATGGACCTCTGGGGAGGCAGCAGTTGGTCATACGTTTCCTCCGTGGTGCTTGGAGGATGAGACCTGCGGCTCGTACCAGGGTTCTCAAATGGGACCTGGCAGTGGTTCCTGAAGGGCTGGCCGAGGCCCCCTTCGAACCTCTGGAGTCTGCTGAGGCCAAGAACCTTTTCTTTTAAAGTGGCTTTTTTGTTGGCCTTTACTTCTATGAGGAGGGTAGGAGATCTTCAGGCACTCTCTATATCCAAGGGGTGCCTGGAGTTTGCTCCAGGCGACATTAAAGCCATCTTACATCCCAGGCAAGGCTATTTGCCTAAGGTGCCATCTAATATGGCACAGCCTACGGTTCTGCAGGCTTTTCATCGTCCACCTCACGTGAAGGCAGATGAGGAGAGACTTCATCTGCTCTGCCCTGCCAGAGCTCTTAAATTATATATTCAGATGTCCTCTTCATGGCAGAAGTCAGACCAGTTGCTAGTGTGTTTCGGGTCGCCCAAGAAGTGGCTTCCCGCTTCCAAGCAGACCATTAGCAACTGGATTGTTCAAGCTATATCTATGGCCTACCAGGTGCACAGTTTGCCTTCACCTTTAGACGTGAGGGCTCATTCGACCAGAGGCATGGCGTCCTCTAGAGTCCTCCTTTCGGGGGCCCCCATCCAGGAAGTCTGCGATGCAGCAGGATGGGCCACCCCTCACACTTTTATTAGATTTTACAGCCTGGACATTCCATCTACACCCGGCACCCTTGTGCTCTCATCCTAAGTGTGCCTGTGCGCAGCTTCACACACTGGGACAGGCAGGGCTCGTTGTGGCATAGTGGGTACTCGTTCCCCCAAAGTGTCAATCTACGCAGTTCGAGTTCCCTCAAAAGGGAACGTCTCGGGTTACGACTGTAACCCTTGTTCCCTGAGAAAGGGAATGAGAACTGCGTCCCTTCGCCATGCCTTCCCCTGTCTGGAGAGCTGTCTTCATCACAGAAGCTAACTCTGTTGTGTGCCGGCGTCCTTTTGTAGCTTCCGCATATGCCGTCACACGTTACGTCATGACACAACACCAATCAAGATTGGCTTAGTTTCATTCATACTTCAGAGGCGCTATGCTGAGGGGCGTTCCCCCAAATTGTCAATCGACGCAGTTCTCATTCCGTTTCTCAGGGAACAAGGGTTACAGCCGAACCCCGAGATGTTTTTCTGAATTGCTAAAACATTAAACCCCATTCTCTGAACCAAATTCTCAATAGCCTAAACCAATTTGTCAAATAAATCAGTCTTTCTGTAAAACATTAAACAAGTTCAGGTAGTTAAAACACTATTTGCAAATCTCATGCACTCTTTTTTCAAAACTCTCACTCACTAAAACACATTTTGCACTTTGATGCACTTGTGTTTCAAAACGTTAAACACAGGCAGGCAAAAGTTAAACACAACTACAACACTGTTGTCATTGTTTACACAAAACGACTCACAACTGTTCACACTTATTTCTAATAATGTGACCAAACCAACTGTACATAATACTTCAGTTCAGAGTTCCAAAATTTACTCCAAATGTTGCACTGAATGTTCATACCAACAATGGATGGAAACAATATAAGAGGGAGAGGAGGAAGAGGATGAGTAAGAGGAGGTGAACAAGCAGGAAGAGGATGAGGAAGAGCAGGAATGGAGAATGTTGCCAAAGCTGGATCTGCTTTAAGGTTTTTCCCTTTGCCTGCAGAGTCGCAATGTGGAGAAACTCCTCCGGCTGGACCAACATGAAGACGTGATGCTGAAGCAGAATACATCTCTCTCACTGACCTTGATTCTGCATTTGCACAACTCTTCTGAGTGTGCTTTACTGTAACATGCTTTTCATTTAGGGGTATTTACTGTATCCTTTTTGGCTTTTGCAGTTGGGTCACTGTATTTTCACAGTATGCAAGTGGTGAATATACAAACATTCGATAGGCCTACTATTCAATATTCAGTACAATACTATAATTGCAGTGCATACAGTATACAATTTATTCACCTTACTTGTAAGTTGTCATTACTATAATGTTTGTGTAATTGCAAAATTTGTTTAGTTTGTTACAATATACTTTTTTTGGTAACTGCATACTTTGGATTCTGTTTGGATTCTCCATTTTTTGATGTAGTGTCTAATTAATGATCTGTAGTGTTTATATTTACTCTTGTGGCTGTGTGTTTGATTTGAAAGCATTGTTTGATTCTGAGCACAGATAAAATGGTTTTGAGGCAATTGTTTGATTTTGCCACGAGTCAGAGGTTCTGTGAATGTGGTTTGAAAATTTGGTTTTGTGTTTAAGGTTTTAAGAAAGTGAGTGATGGTTTCAATAAATGTGTTTTAGCAATTCAGAAAAACTGTAGGCCCTATTGTTTCCATCCATTGTTGGTAACATTCAGTGGCACTTTGAACGGACTTGTATTATGTACAGATTGGTCACAAGTTCAATTCAATTCAATTCAATTCAAATTTATTTGAATAGCGCTTTTCACAATACACAAGTGTGAACAATTTTGAGTCATTGTGTGTAAACGATGACAACAGTGTTGTAGTTGTGTTTAACTTTTGCCTGCCTGTGTTTAGGGTTTTGAAACATAAACACAAAATGTGTTTAAGTGAGTGAGAATGAGTTTTGCAAAAAGAGTTAATGAGATTTGTTAACAGTGTTTTAACTACCTGAACTTGTTGAATGTTTTACAGAATGAGTGATTTATATCCGACAAATTGGTTTAGGCTATTGAGAATTTGGTTCAGAGAATGGGGTTTAGTGTTTTAGCAATTCAGAAAAACTGCAATTCAAGGACAAATTTATCATGAAGATTGAGTCTATATTGCCACCTATTGGACACTCTTGTGAAATGACATTTCTCATTTTCAGTTAAATTCAAATCATTCTTTAATGTTTTTTAACACTAAATAAGAACACAATCCCCTTTGTTTTACGAACCTTAACATTACAATGCATTATTTTATAGATGTACTGTAATTTAAAATTGTGCTTAGACCAAGATTAAAACATAAATATGCTTCAAATGGCAGAAGTGAATGAATGAAATAAATTGGCAAAAAGTAATGCTCAGATCACAATCACAATGATTTGTTCAACGTATCTATATAAATCAACATTAAATATTGAGATGTCATTTAAAACAACAAAATTACTTAACACTGGCCTGAGCTCAGTTGTTTATAAACCAACTAATTTCACATATATATTTTTTAACAAAGAGCTATCCTTATAGTTCGGCATCAGCAAACTGGTCGGCCACGACGGTATAAACAAAGCGGACCCATTTGACAGGTTTAATGTGGTGAACTGCTGGGCTGTAGTGTCCCTGGTTTGAGCTTGGGACATTCTGGACGTGACAATGAAACATCTCCTTTTCTTCCGTAATTAAGTCATCTCTAGGATCTGTGGTAGACATACAGACATAAATACCTTATTACAAAATGTACGAAACAGAGATTCTATAAAACATCATTTGTACATGAAATTACCATAAGGAGGCTGATTCTGATTTTCTATGCGTTGTGAAATCTCCTCTAACTCCTTTTCCCAGTCCTCTTCCTGACTAGGGGGCTTTGGCTGTGGCTTGATGCTCCGGTTAACGTTACCCATCCGAGGAAATGTTTTCTTTACTCTTCTTTGTCTCCATTTGTTTGGGTGCATTTCTTCTTCTTCACCACAGAGAGATATGCTCTCCCTCCAGATACTATAAAAACGTGCGAAAAGCAATCAACACGTGAACATTCCATTCTGGTACTGTTGGATACATTTCTGGGCTTTTACCATGCCATCACAAACCGTTTAAACAAAATCCTTGTATTTAAGAATCAGGTTTCAAGTTTAAATTCTATTTTCGTTTACTCTCCCACAATCCGTTGAGAAAAATACACTTGAGTTAACCCAACCTTTTGTAAATGTAATTGAAGGTAAGTTAGACTACGAAACTTTGTTTTGTTCAAAATTAACAACAGTCAATAAATCATCAATCCTTCTTCCAAACATGTTTTTGTCTTACCCCGATTCACTATGGTAAGCCTATAATAAGTGCAATATCTTAGACCAGTCGGGATGGTTTCGCAGAAAATTGCGTAGTGCGTACATACGTCACTCACCCGTGTGTGTGTGTGTGTGTGTGTGTGTGTGTCGTCATATCCGTAAATAGAGAAAAGTTGCTCCGGCCACTTTGACGCGTGTGGTGTGGGAGCCCATGTGTGAGAGTGACGTTTGTTTAGATGTCACAACGAGCAAGAAGGTTAATGAAGCAGCTAAATCTCAAACCCGTAAAAACGCAGAGCAGAGTCTGCTGGCAAAAAGAGAATGTAACAGAGCTCACAATAAAATGAGAATCATATGCTTTTCGGAGATGGCGAGAACTGGGATTCCAAATGTTGTTAAAAAAAAAAACTACCCAGAGATGGCATTTGTATTACTCAACAGGTGAGTTATTGTATTGAACAGACAAATTCCTAGTAGCTCTCTAACAAGTCATTGTAAAGCATCAATTGGTTATTTCATTATGGGTTGTTGTAAGTTAGTGCTGTGCTGGAATTTTTTTTTTTTTTCAAGGAAGTACGTTAGCCTAAGTTACCGTGTCTGGGTTTAGCAATTCAGCTAGTCAGTCAGCTTGAGATCGTTTTAATCTAAACTGGTTATATCTCGACTTGTTGTGAATATTTTAGTAGGATGAGATCTGTCTTTGGCTAGAATATCAGTTATAAAAAAAAATAAAAAATTTTTTTAACCATCAGACTGGCAATCGTCATAATAACTTTAGTTTTTTTCATTCATTTAAAAGTATAAGTGTTTCAAATTAGTCAAAACAACAGCATAAGGTGACATTGGATTTCCATGTTCACTGTGCCGCAAACCATATTCATCCGCGGTCATGCAAATAGCCTAAAGCCAAAGCACAACCAAAACAGTGGCTGAAACCGAAATCACACCCTAAATGTTGGTCCACTAATACTGTTCACGAAGGAGTGAATGAAAACAAGTGAGTGAATTCGGTCAGTTGTTAGGCCTAAATCGGCGATCGTTATTGCAGTGCAATGTGGGATTGAATAGTGAACTCGATAACGTCCACTATGGTTTCGGAATTCGGACCACTACAAATGACTGCCCCCTCAAATAACGCCGTACTTGAGGGTTTTAAGATTAGATTGACGCCTAGGCCTATCCCCTATGACGACTCAGCCCGTGTTCTTTTGCAAAATGCATGCAGTTTTGTTTTTTAAAGTTACACCCGGGTTCACAGACAAATAAAACTAGTCCCAGACTAGAATGCATGTTTGAACTGTTTTAACTGAAAGTAGCAGTGACATCTCTTAAAATATGCCAATGGTTTGTCTCAAGATGCACACCAGTAATGTTATTTTTTCTAAGGCACGTTTATAAAAGCTACTTAAGTACCCTAACTTATTTTACGCCTGCTCCTGGCTTAGTCCTGTTTGTGAAACCCAGGCCTGGTTCCACAGACAGATTTTAAATCAATATAGGCTTAGGCCTTATGTCAATTAGGATACTTAAGTAACTTTTATTAATGCCTTAAAAAAAAAAAACATTACTGGTGCATCTTGGGCTAAAACTATGGTATTGACATATTTTAAGATATGTTAGTGCAAGTTACTTTCAGTTAAACCAGCTCAAATATGCATTTTAGTCTGGGACTAGGCTTAAAGGTTGTATCAGTGATTTCAGGCCCAAAAAAGGCAGAAACATAAATGATCACATTCATCTAATCTTTCCTAACGATCCGCTAACTGCCCGCCCCATAAGCATGCCGTCCAAAAACCGTGTCTCTGTAGGCAGTCTGAGATCTGCACATAAAAACAAATGGGTACAACCACCACTCAAAACCAAAATTAACAGGGTTCCAACCAGTCACCAACAGGCAGAGGTGGGCACAAATACATCAAAAACTATTTTGTTACAAAATACAAATACTGGCTCATGAAATGTAACAAAATAAAATACAAAATACTGATGTGAAAAATGTATTTAAATAAAATACAAGTAATTAGTATTTTGAAAATACAAAAATACTCCCACAATAATCTTAAGTCTTTTTTTTATTACTGAAAGGTCAATAACACAAATAGTAGCAATAACACAAATATGAGAAATGTGTAAATTCAAAATGGCGAAGTAGCAAAATAAAAAAGTATGGGCATTTCACTAAATCTTTACAGCGCCTGAAATAGCTCCCTCTGACGTAAATGGCATGTATAGCTAAGTTCACATAAATGGTGTGGTAGGCTGCCCTTAATAGCAAAACGTGTTTGATGTAAGCTACGTAGCCATATTATCACCAAGGCCTCATTATGCTTCTGTGTCAACTCCACGGCGTAGCTACGCCGTCACTCCTACTGCATCGTGGCCGTTTTATTCTGCGTAGGGGTCGGAGAGGGGTTCGCGGAAACGCAGAGGGCTCTGCGGGGGTACGCCGTCGATTCGACGCAGAAGCATAAAACAGGCATAAAAACAAAATGTTTGTATTGTGTTAGTCTAATCAAATTTATTCTTATCCACTCAATGTCAGTAAAGCACTTCAATTCAACAAAATTCTGCCTTGTTACATAAACTAGTTAATGTCTTGTTTTGGTAGTTTAATGAATATCTATCTTGTTGTTTCATTACATTTGTTTTAGATGACAGCACGCTGTGCATACTAACACAATACAAACATTTTGATTCATTTAGTTGTAAAGAAGTTACATTGACATATACAATCATGTTGAATCTACAAATGTATATTGTGTTTACATAAAATATTAAAAGTAGTCCAAGTTTACTTGATTTGATTAGATGCATAATGGGTGCTACGATTAAATCACGTTCATTCAACAATTTATTTTTTTGAGTGTATGTTATGTGAGCTAACAGCTTTAATGAGGAACTTTATTGAAAGGTCAATAACAGAAATAGTAGCAATAACACAACTATGCTACAAAAGAGAAAACTAAACCATTGTCATTTAGGCTAGTTGTTTTAAGTACAACCAACTTCTCCAGTAATTCAGGAGTTAATCCTCTTCTATGAGGGCGGTAGACCATGGTGATTTTTTTTAAAGTATTTAAGTATTTGAAATACTCTAAATACACTCCCTCAAAATATTTTGTTACAAACTACATTTTATTTTTTCCACACCTGCAAAATACAAATTACGCTAAAGTAATTAAATACGTATTTAAAATACATTTAATTGAAATACTGCCCATGTCTGCCGACAGGGGCGGGTGTTGTGAGGTTTTGAGCTTGTGCACGGCTGGACTCTGAAGTCAGAGCAACACCCGCCCCTGTCGGTGATTGGTTGGAACACTGTTTATTTTGGTTTTGAGTGGTGTTGTACCCATTTGTTTTTGTGTGCAGATCTCAGAGACTAGGCTGCCTCAAGAGACGCGGTTTTTGGACGGCATGCTTATGGGCCGGGCAGCTAGCGGATCGTTAGGAAAGATTAGATGAATGTGATCATTTATGTTTCGGCCTTTTTTGGGCCTGAAATCACTAATACAACCTTTAAGCCTTGTTTGTGAAACCGGGGACAGTTGCATAAACAGCCACTAATTTAAGACTGTGTCTTAAGAACTCGTCAGACAAACAAGCAATTAGTTAGGGCTTAATCGGTCTTATACGTTTCAGATTCAAATTAGACCAATCTACATTTTCATGTAACTGACTTAGTTATTACCAACCGAGACGAAGCCCCCACTCTGAGTCTCCCTGGACTAGACTCCCTGATCAGCCAGACGAATAATCATAACGTCTTCATTCCATAAAGCGAATTCTGTGTAGTTGTGGCCTGGTCCTTGCTAGTGAAATATACTCAAAAAGCTGAAGGACCATATGTAAGGTTCCACAGCAAGATGGATAGAAAAGGGGGGAAAAAAGTGATTATTTTTGTTGACTTGAAAAAAGACGACAGGAGAAAAATGCCACACATTCGCTTTATGTGAATGGAGTTACGGTATAAATAAATACCTGCCCTAAAATATTTTCCTCAGATTCCTCAATTCTATAGTTCCTTGTATAGCTCCTCCTTCTCTGCATCTGACTGCAAGACTCTCTGATAATATACACTAGTCTTCAACTATGAAACAATGTTTAATTACTCTCATCCCCAAACCAGGTAAAGGCGCATGACATATAGATAACCTTCGCCCCATCGCTCTACTCGTGAGATTATAAAATTATAGCTCATATATTTTCCAATAGACTCAAGAAAAACTTAAATCAAACAATTAGTGAATCACAGTCTGGTTTCATAAAAGGGAGATCAATACATAAAAACATCAGATTAATCCTCGAGAATGGACTGAGGATGACGGTTCTCTTACGAGAGTATCTCTCGTACTGCGTAATATCTTACGCTATGGGGAAAACTCTTTTCCACGAGATATTGAAGCCAAAAATTATCCTTAATTTTTTAATCAATGTAAAACGCTTTGCGGCAGCAAGCAGACATAGGCGAGACAGCTCGCGCGCCTATTGGCTGTCCTGCGGCAAAAGCAGCAGTCTATCGAGAGAGGCTCTGCGTGACGTCATGACAAATGAGGGCACTTCGCGCCCATATCGTCACGTCCCGCCAGAAAGGGCGTGGTCTCGCCCTATAAATAAGCTCGATAGGCTGCCATACACTGATTTTTCAACTCTTCAGCGAAGCTCACGCATCACTGGATCCGGAGTGAGAAGCCGCACCGTCGACCTGTAGCCTTCAGCGGGACGTGCCCTTAAGTCTGGAGTCGCTGGCCTCGCCGCCTTCAGCCGCCGTACCTGCTGCGCTTTCCGGCGTACTATATCCTTTACTCTGCCTAGAGTGCGTGTTTGCTTACGTGACGCAACACACACTTCTCTCTCTAAAAGAGCTGCGTCTTTTTAAAGATGCCATAGTGTGGCTCGTGCCGCGCCCAACTCAGCGACGAGGACCGCCGTGTCATCTGCGTGTCCTGCCTGGGTGAGGATCACGTGGCTATCGCGCTCGCTGACGGCGGATGCCCTCATTGCGAGCTATTGCCTATGGTGACTCTGAGGACTCGCCTGGCATCATTCTCCGAGCCTGCATTCCAGCCCGCTGTGGTGCCGCGCCGCAAGAAGCGTCGCGCTCAGCGCGCTCCCGAGCTCTCTCCAGCCCGCCAAAGCTCGCCGGTTCGCCTGCCAGCTTCGCTCGAGTCGCTCACTGACGGACAATGGCCGCCGTCTGCCGCCGCGTCCGCCCCCGAGCTCGACGAACCTACCGAGGCATGTTCTCTTATGGCGCCCGATAGCTAGGATTGGGCGAGCTCTGTGGACCTCCCCTCTGCTAACGTTTCCCACCAGCCCTCTGGGAAAAGAGCCGGCATTGAGGCTGAGCTGATGCGTCTGCTCTCTCAAGCCATGGACAGCATCGGCCTCGACTGGGAGGCGCCCGCGCAACCAACCGTGGGCATGCGTCACGGGCGAAATGAGGAAAGAGTGTATTTTAGTCCCGCCGAGGCCGGACCAATCTCCATTTCTCAAACATTTCTCAGCTCCTAGTTTAAGCGGCTGAAAATGTCAATATTGCAGCAATGAGTCTGTTGTATAACACGCACGCCTGCAAACAAACGCCGACACACACACAAAACTGTGATGACGCTCTCTTATCTGCTCGAGCTAATTTATGCTTATGTTGTTTTCCCCTGTGGCTCAGTGGCGAAACCCAAAGCCTTCACACGAGAGACCCGTGTTCGATCCCAGCTCTCGCAGCAAATAAACTTTAATCTCGCCGCAGCCAGATTAATTTTTCGCTCGTTCAGTTCCAGGAAATGCGACTGTTCCAGTGTTTTTTTGCAGTAAACAAGCCGGTACCATGGCCCGCTTGCCTGCACACAAATGCCGTTTCCACGGTGACCCAGAAAAATCATATAAGCAGTGTATTTTCTGGTATTCCGGCCACAGCCGATGGTGTTATGAGTGTAATAAAAATGCCCACAGCCCAGTGTTCATTTCTACACACAAACACAGCCCGCAACAGTGCAGGGCTCGCACAAATGAGATCAACTCATGTCAATTGTGCATTAAATGTAGTGAATGTGCCCACAACCCAGTGCCCACAAACACTACACACTGCATGTACCACGGTTTCTGTAAAACGAAACCAGCACACATACAGTCAGCTCAGAGTCTTCCTAGCCTCCTAGGAAAACGACGGTGCTTAAGTCTCGCCGTGGCCAGACTCCACCGAAACTTCTCGCTCGTTCAGTTCCAAACAATGTGACTGTTCCAGTGTATTTCGCAGTAAACAAGCCGGTACCACAGCCCGCTTGCCTGCACACAAACGCCATTTTTACGGCGATCCAGATAAATCCCAAAAAGAGTGTATTTTCTGGTATTCCGGCCACAGCCGATGGTGTTATGAGTGTTGTAAGAATGCCCACGTCTCAGTGCCCATTCCCACACACAGACACAGCCCGCCACGGTGCAGGGCTGGCACAAATAAAATCGACTCAGGTCGATTGTGCAAACAATGTAGTGAACGCGCCCATGTCACAATGCCCGGTTTCTGTAAAAACGAAACCAACACACATTCAGTCGGCTCTAACCGACAGTGTTTTCAGTGCAGTAAATGTGCCTACGGTCCCGCGCCCACATTCTCTCACAGACACGCCAAATCCCACGGGATTCGTCCCGCTCGCTCTCTCGGCGCGAACCGTCATAAAGAAGCTGAGTGCGGCCAGGCTGCCCGCTGTGATCAGCGCGCCCCCCGCCTCGAACGCTGTAAACACGGTGTTGTGTTCCCAGTACACCGGGGCTCTCGAGCCGCCATCCTGCCGCGGCCAGAGCCCGGATTTCATTCTACCCCTAGCTATTCACGCAGATGCGTGGTCAAAGCTCCCCGGGGTATCAGAATGGGTGTTGAACACTATAAAGAGAGGCTATTCGCTACAGTTCGCTCGACGCCCCCGCCGTTATACGGCGCGCGTCAAAACTACGGTGAAAAACGAAGTATCTCATCTACTTCAAGCCGAGATAGCGAAACTACTGAGCAAAGGGGCTATAGAACCTTTATCTCAGGCTCAGAGCGAAGGGGGCTTATACAGCAGATATTTTCTGGTACCGAAAAAAGATGGGGGTCTCAGACCCATTCTAGATCTGCGACAGCTGAACAGAGCGCTTGTGAAGCGCCAGTTCAGAATGCTTACGACCAGGAAAATCCTCGCGCAAGTGCGCCAAGGGGACTGGTTTATGTCAATAGATCTGAAAGACGCCTATTTCCAAATACAAATAGCATCCCATCACAGGCGATTCTTGAGATTCGCCTTCGAGGGCCAGGCATATCAATACACAGTCCTGCCGTTCGGCCTGTCTTTAGCACCCCGTACATTCACGAAGTGCATGGACGCGGCTCTCGCACCCCTGAGACTTCGGGGCATGTGAGTTCTGAACTACTTGGACGATTGGCTGATTCTAGCACGATCACAAACCGAGCTCATAGAACACAGGGCCGCATTACTCGAGCACCTCGAGCAGCTGGGCCTTACAGTCAATTGGGCGAAAAGCTCGCTGTCTCCCAGTCAGAAAATTTCTTTCTGGAAACAGTGTTGGACTCGCTATCCATGACGGCACGGCTGTCACCGGAGCGCGGATTAAATATTCAGCACGTCGCGAAATCCTTCCGCCACGGCTCTATAGTCCCGCTCAAAAGGTTTCAGAAAATGCTGGGCCTAATGGTCTCAGCAGCTTCTGTACTCCAGCTGGGCCTGCTTCGCATGCGCCCACTGCGGATGTGGCTAAAAGCGCGGGTTCCGCCCCGGGCGTGGACCGAAGATCTGTTTCGCCTCAGGGTCGACCTACAGTGCGTTTCAGCTCTGGAACCTTGGAAAGTAACCGACTGGTATCAGTCAGGTGTGAGTCTGGGGACCGCCTCGAGTGTGAAGGTGGTGTCTATGGACGCCTCCACCTCGGGGTGGGGAGCGCTGCTCGAGGGCAGACCGTTAGCTGGCCTGTGGTCAGCACGGGAGAAGCTCCTTCACATAAACTGCTTGGAAATGATAGCAGTCGACAAAGAGCTACGGCGCTTTTGTCCCCAGATAAGAGGCCACCACGTCTTGGTCCGGTCGGACAACATGTCAGTGGTGGCGTACATAAATCGCCAGGGCGGCGTCAGGTCCCGAAACCTTTACAGGCTGACGGAACGCCTCCTGGTCTGGGCTCAGCACAACCTGCTCTCGCTGAAAGCAGCGCATGTGCCTGGTCACCTGAATGTGGGACCAGACAGATTGTCCAGAAACAACGTCCCAGCAGGAGAATGGTCGCTGCACCCGCAGACGGTCCAGCTGCTGTGGGAAATGTTCGGCAGAGCGCAGGTGGACCTATTCGCGTCCCACGAAAACGCTCACTGCCCAAAGTTTTTCTCGAAAAGCAAAGACGCGCTGGCCCATGTCTGGCCCCGCTGTCCCCTATATGCTTTTCCCCCTGTCTCGCTCCTGCCTCAGGTGTTGGAACGAATCAGGGAAAACGGATGCCCAGTGCTGCTCGTAGCTCCGCTCTGGACGAACCAGACTTGGTTCCCTGTCCTGATGCAGCTGACCAGCGCTGCCCCATGGCCTGTACCATTGAGGAGAGACCTCCTCTCTCAGGCGGAGGGCTCGATTTGGCATCCTCGCCCGGATCTGTGGTCCCTGCACGCATGGGCCATCAACGGGTACCCGCTAACCTCCCAGAGGGAGTGCTAAACACGATCGCGCAGGCTAGAGCTCCATCTACTAGACGGCTCTACTCCTCGAAATGGTCGGTGTTCTCTGCTTGGTGTCAAGCCCAGGGCTTTTCACCCGTAGACTGCGGGGTTACGGAAGTGCTTTCCTTCCTTCAAGAGCTGCTGGATAAGGGCAGGACCCCATCCACGCTCAAAGTATATGTGGCGGCCATAGCAACTTTTGCAAAACCGGTGTCTGGCCAGTCGCTAGGAAGGAACGACTTAGTCGTGCGTTTCCTAAGGGGAGCTCGGAGGTTAAACCCGCCTAGGCCCCCTTCAGTCCCGACATGGGACCTTTCCACGGTTCTGGAGGCCATGAAAGGTGCCCCATTCGAGCCAATCCAGTTGTTGGACATGAATCACCTGTCCTTTAAGACGGTGTTTCTCATGGCTCTCGCTTCGGTGAAGCGTATAGGGGACTTACAAGCGCTTTCTGTAAGCGCGTCATGTATGGAGTTTGGGCCTAATGACTCAAAGGTCATACTCAAACCTAAACACGGCTACGTGCCGAAATCCCTCAATACACCGTTTAGGGCCCAGGTAATTTCCCTGTCTGCCCTTCCGGTTCTCAATGAGGAGAAGGACGCGGGTCTCCTTTGCCCCGTCAGGGCATTAAAGGGGTCATATAATGGTACATGCACTTTTACAAGTTGATTGTACTGAAATGTGTGTTGGCAGTGTCTGTACACAGCCATCATATAATGATAAAAATCCATCCAGTGGTTTTGTTTTAATCTCCTTATATGTTTTCCCCTGCCTCAAATCGAGCCGTTCGAGCTTGTGACGTCACAAGCTCGCACGCCCCTCCCACGATTGTTGATTGACAGCAGCGTTTCAACACAGACCCGCCCTCGCTCGTGAGTGAGATGTCAATCATAGTTCGTCATTGTTGATACACTGGAGCAGAAAGGCGCCTAAGCGATTATGGTGTTCTGTTCTTGGGTGTTATAAGGAACACAGCAGTCATTTTAATGTTCCTAAATCCAAACCGCTGAAGACGCAGTGGCTGACTTGTTTATGAAGGGAATGTTCCCGACGAGCAACGTCAATGCGCTCATGTTTGCGCAAATCATTTCTCACCAGACTGCTTTTTAAACGAGGCGAGGGTCAATATAAATCAGGTTTTGCTAAGAAGCTGCTACTGAAAAAGGAATCGGTACCAACTATTCGTGTTCCTGTCTGTTGGACCTCCAGAAGAAGTGAGTGTAACGTTTTATTAACCTATATATTAATCTTTGCAAATCGCTTGCACGCTTCACGATGATTGTGGCTAATGTTTACACTCAGGGTGCATTACGGCATGTATTCTATGTAACGTTACGACGTTCTCAATATAATTCATAATCCCACGTTTATAATGAAAAACGCGTTATAGTTATTGTGTTATTAAAAACTGTGTACGCAGGTGTTACAGTTAACGTAACAGGAATATCAATGCAGTTACAATACTATAGATGTACTTAAAAGTTTTCTTAAAACATAAAACATTTTCGTACTGCACTAAACATAAACATACAACAAATTCTTAGGTATCTTTCAACTACTGCTAGAATCATTACTGACATGACCTCATGTCAGTTTCAGTCACGATAGTTGTACCTAACACTGAGATAACGTCACGCATCACTGACAAGCCTACATTTACAACAACAAAAAAAAGTTTTTCAACATAAATCTGTCAACGAACTAACCTATAACTTACATTAGTAACGTTAAACACATAGCGATTGTATCTCACAACTCTAACGTTACCCTGCCAGTACATAAATAGATCAAAGTTACATTGTTAACCAACCATTCAGAAACGTCCTGTTCGAGCCTTAATTGTCGCACTTCTTCGGGGCCGTCATCATGTTTCGGTTCCGACTCCGGTTCAAACTGATACGGTTGCACAGATGTGTCCTCAGAGAGAATCCCGCTGCCATAATAAACCCTCAACTGTTGTCAAGTCAACACTCCACGTGCGTTGTGTCAAAGCACCCACAGAACAGAGGGGCGGAGTCAGCGGAGCTCATTATCATTTAAAGGCATATGCACTTAAACGGCGTGCTGAAAACAGAGCTGTTTTTGAGCAGGTAAAATAAGTGTTTTCTTAAAATACTAATGAGAATTTTTAATAAAAGTATATTACAGAGTTTTCATTTAGACCCTAAAGATTCATATTAACTTGTACAAAAATGGCATTATATGACCCCTTTAAGAGCTTATGTGTCCTGCTCGTCTGGTTTCAGACAGACTGAGCAGCTTTTTGTTTTGTTTGGCGGGCGTTCCAAGGGACTTGCCGCTTCAAAACAGAGCCTATCCAGATGGATAGTCGATGCCATAGCGCTGGCTTACACTTCTAAGGGCCTGCAGTGCCCCTTGGGTTTCAGAGCGCACTCCACGAGAGGCGTGGCCTCGTCGTGGGCATGGTCTAGCGGGGTCACCCTGCAAGATATCTGTACGGCCGCGGGCTGGGCCTCGCCGTCTACATTTATAAAATACTATAACCTGGAGGTGGGTACCTTACAAGCTAAGCTTTTGGCGATCTAGACTTCAGTGCTATCTGCCCGCTGTGCGGCTCAAATACTGAGTTTTGGCCTGCGCATCGCTCAGACCGATGCAGCAGCTCCATGAGTATTGACACATGTATGGCCACCCAGTTTAGGCGGAAAGCTTTCACCCTAGCTGCGTGGTTTGATGGTCATATAATTAGCTCCCCTGGATGCTATTTTATATGGAAAGACGCTTTTTAGCCTCTATTCCTCCACTCCCTGTGGGTTTATCTATAAGGAGTGATGCTTCTAGCCTCTCCTCCTCTACTCTCTGTGAGTATATGGTGATCATGCACTATATGCGCCCCGGGCCTCGGCCCCTGGGACTTTGGTGTTGGATCCCTGTCCGCACGGCGTGTTACACTGTGTTCCCCATAGCGTAAGATATTACGCAGTACGATAGATACTCTCATAAGAGAACGTACTCGGTTACTAACGTAACCTCGGTTCTCTCTAGAGAGGGAACGAGTACTGCGTATCTTGCCGTGCTTGGAATACGCGCTGGTTCGCTTCGGCGTTGAAAAATCAGTGTATGGCAGCCTATCGAGCTTATTTATAGGGCGAGACCATGCCCTTTCTGGCGGGACGTGACGATATGGGCGCGAAGTGCCCTCAATCGTCATGACGTCACGCAGAGCCTCTCTCGATAGACTGCTGCTTTTGCCGCAGGACAGCCAATAGGCGCGCGAGCTGTCTCGCCTATGTCTGCTTGCTGCCGCAAAGCGTTTTACATTGATTGAAAAATTAAGGATAATTTTTGGCTTCAATATCTCGTGGAAAAGAGTTTTCCCCATAGCGTAAGATATTACGCAGTACTCGTTCCCTCTCTAGAGAGAACCGAGGTTACGTTAGTAACCGAGTACGTTATATTCTTCTATTTTTTTTTAATTTAGAAAAGCATCTGGTCTTTTTTTTAAGGACCAATATCAAATTGATATAGCCATCCAACTAATTAATCTCTTCTCCAAAGCATCAGGTTTATACTTAAACATAAATAATTTGCAATAATAAAAATAATAATAATAATAATAATAAAAATTATTAATAATAAATAAATAATAATAAATATTTGCAAATAATTTGCAAATATTTGCAATTCATATCAGCAAATTAGACTCATGTAACATACCGATAAAAACATCTGTAGATAGAGATAGCAATCAAAGCGTCCAAGAAAATTAAGCATACAATTTTTCAAAAGCAAAAATTATTCTCAATAACTTGATACAAAAAGATATCTTTTCCCCGCTATTTCAGCCTCCCTGCTAGCTATCCCACCTAAAATAATGTAACACTGCAATATCGAACTTTATTTGGAAAAATAAGCATCACTACATTAACAAAATTAATATATTTTTTTATATTTATATTTTTGTTTTAAACATGGATTTGTATGTCATCCTAAAGAGTTTTATACAGTTGTAAATGCCATACCAAAAAAACATGTATTATTGGTAAAAGGGATTCTTTCACACTACTCTGTGACATTATCTCTCCCACGTCCTTGTCTGGGTTGAAGGAAAACAAATTTATTAAAGGTTTAATTTTGATTTCCAATACTGTAGAATATAAACTGAGGAAGTTTATTAGTGTGAATGTCAGCTAGCAGATGTCTGAGACTTTATTACCGAGAACGTCTTGGAGTTCCTGCCCCATCCTGTCTCAGCATGTGAAGTGACCTGCTGAGAGGGTCTCCCCCCCCCTCACCTTTTGTCCTGTCTCAGTGCTGGAAGTTCTCCTCCATCCTGCTCTCCTGGCTCAGCTAATTTACATGCTTTGTTTTGATGTATCCCCCCTCAAGGAAACTCCACCCCCTTGAAATGAATATAAGCTAAAATTGTATCATGTTTTAGTGAGACTCGTGACTAGCTTGAAGACTACAGCAACGAACAAGCTGGTGTGCTCAATAAAGAATCCTGCTTAAGATACTGCCCGAGTCTCCTGGTCTTAGCTTCTGAGTTTTCAACACTTTAGAAGAAATAAGTTTACTACAGGGTGAATGATCTATTAGAGATTATAAATGCAACAACAAATATATGAGAAGGGTCTTCATTGATAAACTTATATCCGAATATAATTAAAAGATTTTAACCCGAAAGAGGTGAGGGAATTGTAATTGGAGGAGTAATCCTACCTTTCCAAGTCTCCCTAAAGTGAAAGAACTTCATTTTCAAATAACAAATGACAAATGCCCGTCTAAATAATTCCTTAATTCAAAATTTGATATTGAAGAAAACTCTTGTCAATTTTGTGAAACTTGATATTGAAACCACTGAGCATATTTTCTTATATTGACATTTTTCAAAGTTGTTTTGGTCTCAATTGTACAGTAAAATGTCATGTATTATTACAAGTGAATACCCTTAAAATTAAAATAAAGATTTTTTACAGTACTACTTGGTCAATAACCTTTTTGAATTTGCTATAAATGCAGATTTTTGAAAACCCCTCTGTCCTTTCCTCATTTGACTAATTAACAAAGATTTTGCTACTTCTCTTTGTACCCTTTCAAAAGACGAGGATATAAGCCTATTTTCCGAACTTTTACCTAACTGCAACTTTTTTTAAAACGCTGAGAACTGTAGGTAGAGGTGAAGGAATAGCGGCTATTTAAAAAAAAAAAAAATTGAGTGAAAATGTCGATTAATCCCTGCTGAGAGTTACCAGAGTTTTGAGGTGCAGTCATTTTTAATTGCTCTGCCTTTGCAGACTTTATACAGGAGTTTTCAGACTTTTTATTTGTGATTGTAACCTCTTTTGACAACATTGTACTTTGTAATTTTAACATTCATGTTTGCTGTCAATCGAAGCTTTTAGAGAGTTTTTAAACATTATTGATTCATTTAACTTTTCACAATGTGTAACTGGCCCTACTCATTAACATAGTCACACTCTTGCATGGGTATTTCTGTGTGTAATATACAGATCTTAGATCGTAATTTTTCTGACCATAAGCTTATTGTTTTTAATATTACCCTCTTATGTGGTCTCCTGGAAAAACAGCCTGTTGCTTATTACTCTCATGCATTTACATCTAATACGGTCAGTGATTTTTCATCAGCATTTTATACTCATTCATTAATTGACACTATTGAATCTCCATCTGTTTCAGTGGGTCCAGAAGAATTGATTAATCTGTTCAATGATGCTTGTTCTGATATTCTTGACCATGTTGCCCCATACAAATTAAGGAGATATAAGACAAAAACCCAGACATGGTTAAATGAAAATATGCGGTTACTTAGACAGGAGTGTAGGAGAGCAAAACAGAAATTATGTTTTATTAACAAAGTTCGGTAGGGGCACATTCAGATAATTAACACGACTGGAGTGCACTCAGTATCAATGATAATAGTATATAGATTCAGCAGTCTCACCTCAATCCATTGACAGTTTATCAATCCATTGACAGTTTAGCACCGAACTCCGAGCTCAGAGCCCTCCCCCCGGACAGCACGCCAAATACGCATTAAACCTTACCCACTCTAATTGTATGTAAGTGTGAACTCGTGAAATGGCAAAAAGATAAGCTTCAGGGCCCGTATTCCTAAAGAATCTTAATACAAAAAGTAGCTCCTAGTGACAAAATTCTAAGAAAATTCTTAGAAATGTGGGCGTTTACTCCTAAAATTAAAGAAAAAATCCTAGTAAAGAAAAAAGTAATTCAGAGAGTATCTTAACCCTTAAAAGAGGTCTTAAGGTCAAAATTGTTAGGAGCACGGACGAGGACTTTTAAGAGGCTTAAGAGTTTCTTTAGCAGAGGAGAAAATGGCAGAAAGACGAAGAGGGAGAAGAAATGTGTTGCAGACGATGGATGACAGTGAGTTTGATATATTAAAACCAACATTCAAACCACCACTTAAATAGACACGCCAGCAATCAGTGTAATTGGAAAGAGTGGAACAATTTTTATCATTCTAAGCCAATCAAATACCTTATAGGAAATTAACAGCATGGTAAATAAAAAAAGGATTTATACACACATATACACTCACCGGCCACTTTATTAGGTACCCCATGCTAGTAACGGGTTGGACCCCCTTTTGCCTTCAGAACTGCCTCAATTCTTCGTGGCATAGATTCAACAAGGTGCTGGAAGCATTCCTCAGGGAGTTTGGTCCATATTGACATGATGGCATCACACAGTTGCCGCAGATTTGTCGGCTGCACATCCATGTTGCGAATCTCCCGTTCCACCACATCCCAAAGATGCTCTATTGGATTGAGATCTGGTGACTGTGGAGGCCATTTGAGTACAGCGAACTCATTGTCATGTTCAAGAAACCAGTCTGAGATGATTCCAGCTTTATGACATGGCGCATTATCCTGCTGAAAGTAGCCATCAGAAGTTGGGTACATTGTGGTCATAAAGGGATGGAGATGGTCAGCAACAATACTCAGGTAGGCTGTGGCGTTGCAACGATGCTCAATTGGTACCAAGGGGCCCAAAGAGTGCCAAGAAAATATTCCCCACACCATGACACCACCACCACCAGCCTGAACCGTTGATACAAGGCAGGATGGATCCATGCTTTCATGTTGTAGACGCCAAATTCTGACCCTACCATCCGAATGTCGCAGCAGAAATCGAGACTCATCAGACCAGGCAACGTTTTTCCAATCTTCTATTGTCCAATTTCGATGAGCTTGTGCAAATTGTAGCCTCAGTTTCCTGTTCTTAGCTGAAAGGAGTGGCACCCGGTGTGGTCTTCTGCTGCTGTAGCCCATCTGCCTCAAAGTTCGACGTACTGTGCGTTCAGAGATGCTCTTCTGCCCACCTTGGTTGTAACGGGTGGTTATTTGAGTCACTGTTGCCCTTCTATCAGCTCGAACCAGTCTGGCCATTCTCCTCTGACCTCTGGCATCAACAAGGCATTTCCGCCCACAGAACTGCCGCTCACTGGATGTTTTTTCTTTTTCGGACCATTCTCTGTAAACCCTAGAGATGGTTGTGCGTGAAAATCCCAGTAGATTAGCAGTTTCTGAAATACTCAGACCAGCCCTTCTGGCACCACCAACAAAGTCACTCAAATCACCTTTCTTCCCCATACTGATGCTCGGTTTGAACTGCAGGAGATTGTCTTGACCATGTCTACATGCCTAAATGCACTGAGTTGCCGCCATGTGATTGGCTGCTTAGAAATTAAGTGTTAAGGAGCAGTTGGACAGGTGTACCTAATAAAGTGGCCGGTGAGTGTATATCTCCAAAACGCTGCAGTAAAATGGTTAGATATTTGGTGTGCACACTGTATGGGACGTCCCGTATAGAAATTGACCATTGTTTTTTTCTACTTATTAGAAATGAGGTTTTTATTGGTGTCTGTAGAAGTTGTTACGTTCTACAGTGTAATTTTATTTTTATTTTTTTGTGATATTTTGTGTCAGGCCACTAGGTGGCAGTAGTGGTTGTTTCTCTGCATGTCTTCTGTGCAGGTAAAGTCAGGTGAGGACAATCACCTCTGCTGATGGCTGCTTGATGACATTCGTCTTCAAAGGAAAAGAAGAATATAAAGCCCCACTGAAGAGAAGCTTGGTTTTCCTGCTGGTTGGACTTGACTTATTTGTTGTATTGGTATATTGCTGCTGCTGTTTGGTTGTGACCAATTGTAAAACTTACCCACCCTACTTTTCATTGTTGTTAAAAGCTTCTGAATAGTGTTAACTTGATGTATATGCTTGTTGTTGCTGAACCCAACTGTTACACTATTTATTTTGATGTTTCTTTTGTATATATTGTATATAGACAAACTTGGAAGTTCCAGGGAGTGAGTGCCTTTTTTTGTTTTTGAAACGCTTTTCTCCTGTTTAAAGTAGAGAGGGAGTCAAGGAACTATTTTGTTGTTTATTTCCTTTTTCTTTCCTTAAGGTAAGTGTAGATTGGGTCTCTACATTTAGAGGTATTTTGTTTATGTATTTTCTTTGGCTTTTCTCACTCCTGAAGTCTTAAAACTTCCTATACTTGTGTTACACCAAATAAATCTTGTTGTATCACATTTCTGTTGTTATTGGTATGTAACCTTTTGGAGCCGAACATTTGTTTTGTTAATTTTAGTTCTTTAATGTTGCTTTCCCTATCCTAGACTGGGTGGAACGTAACAATGCTGCAGTAAACTGGTTTGATATGAGGTGTGCATACTGTATGGAACGTTCCCTATAAGAACTGACCATTCGTTTTTTCTACTTATTAGAAATGAGGCCTTTATAGGCCTCTGAAGTTGAATAATATGACATTTCTCCAAAATGCTACAGTAAAATGGTTTTATATTAGGTGGGCATACTGTATGGGACGTCCCGTATAAGAACTGGCCATTAGTTTTTTCTACTGATTAGAAATTATGGGCCTCTGAAGTTGAATAATGTGTAATTTCTCCAAAATGCTGCAGTAAAATTGTTTTATATTAGGTGGGCATACTTTATGGGACGTCCCGTATAAGAACTGGCCATTCGTTTATTCTACTTATTAGAAATGAGGTATTTATGGGCCTCTGAAGTAGAATAATGTTACATTTCACCAAAATGCTACAGTGAACTGGTTTGATATGAGGTGTGTATACTGAATGGGACGTCCCGTACAAGAACTGACCATTAGTTTTTTCTACTTATTAGAAATGAGGCCTTTATGGGCCTCTGAAGTAGAATAATGTGACCTTTCACCAAAATGCTACAGTGAACTGGTTTGATATGAGGATGTGTAAACTGTAGGCTATGGGTCGTCCCCTATAAGAATTGACCATTTTTATTTTCTTATTAGAAATGAGGCCTTTATGGGCCTCTAAGTCGAATAATATGACATTTCTCCAAAATGCTACAGTAAAATGGTTTTATATTAGGCGGGCATACTCTATGGGACGTCCCGTATAAGAATTGACCATTATTTTTTTCTTCTTATTAGAAATTAGGCCTTTATGGGCCTCTGAAGTCGAATAATGTGACATTTCTCCAAAATGCTGCAGTAAAATGGTTTGATAAGAGGTGTGTATACTGTTTGGGACGTCCCCTACAAGATCTGACCATTAGTTTTTTTCTACTTATTAGAAATGAGGCCTTTATAGGCCTCTGAAGTTGAATAATATGACATTTCTCCAAAATGCTACAGTAAAATGGTTTTATATTAGGTGGGCATACTGTATGGGACGTCCCGTATAAGAACTGGCCATTAGTTTTTTCTACTGATTAGAAATGATGGGCCTCTGAAGTTGAATAATGTGTAATTTCTCCAAAATGCTGCAGTAAAATTGTTTTATATTAGGTGGGCATACTTTATGGGACGTCCCGTATAAGAACTGGCCATTCGTTTATTCTACTTATTAGAAATGAGGTATTTATGGGCCTCTGAAGTAGAATAATGTTACATTTCACCAAAATGCTACAGTGAACTGGTTTGATATGAGGTGTGTATACTGAATGGGACGTCCCGTACAAGAACTGACCATTAGTTTTTTCTACTTATTAGAAATGAGGCCTTTATGGGGCTCTGAAGTAGAATAATGTCACATTTCACCAAAATGCTACAGTGAACTGGTTTGATATGAGGATGTGTAAACTGTATGGGTCGTCCCCTATAAGAATTTACCATTTTTATTTTCTTATTAGAAATGAGGCCTTTATGGGCCTCTAAGTCGAATAATATGACATTTCTCCAAAATGCTACAGTAAAATGGTTTTATATTAGGTGGGCATACTCTATGGGACGTCCTGTATAAGAATTGACCATTATTTTTTTCTTCTTATTAGAAATTAGGCCTTTATGGGCCTCTGAAGTCGAATAATGTGACATTTCTCCAAAATGCTGCAGTAAAATGGTTTGATAAGAGGTGTGTATACTGTATGGGACGTCCCCTACAAGATCTGACCATTAGTTTTTTTCTACTTATTAGAAATGAGGCCTTTATAGGCCTCTGAAGTTGAATAATATAACATTTCTCCAAAATGCTGCAGTAAAATGGTTTGATATGAGGGATGTATACTGTATTGGACGTCCCATATAAAAACTGACCATTCGTTTTTTCTACTTATTAGAAATTAGGTATTTATGGGCCTCTGAAGTCGAATAATGTGACATTTCTCCAGAATGCTACAGTAAAATGGTTTGATATGAGGTGTGTATACTGTATGGGACGTCCCGTATAAGAACTAGCCATTAGTTTTTTCTACTTATTAGAAATGAGGCCTTTAGAGATAGATAGATAGATAGATAGAACAATAGATAGATAGATAGAACAATAGATAGAAAAAGAAAGATAGATAGATAGATAGATAGATAGATAGATAGATAGATAGACAGAAATAAAGAAAAAGATAGATAGATAGAAATAAAGAAAAAGATAGATAGATAGATAGATAGAAATAAAGAAAAAGATAGATAGATAGAAATAAAGAAAAAGATAGATAGATAGAACGATAGATAGAAAAAGAAAGAAAGATATATAGATAGATAGACAGACAGACAGAAATAAAGAAAATGATAGATAGAAAAAAGATAGAAAGAAAAAAGAAAAGAAAGAAAGAAAGAAAAAAGATAGATAGAAATAAAGAAAAATATAGATAGATAGATAGAAAAAAGAAAGATAGATAGATAGAACGATAGAAAAAGAAAGAAAGATAAATAAATAGATAGATAGATAGACAGACAGAAATAAAGAAAATGATAGATAGATAGAAAAAAGATAAAAAGAAAGAAAGAAAGAAAGAAAAAAGATAGATAGATAGATAGATAGAAATAAAGAAAAAGATAGATAGATAGATAGAAAAAAGAAAGATAGATAGAAAAAGACAGAAATAAAGAAAATGATAGATAGATAGAAAAAAGAAAGAAAAAATATAGATAGATAGAAATAAAGAAAAAGATAGATAGATAGATAGATAGACAGACAGAAATAAAGAAAATGATAGATAGAAAAAAGATAGATAGATAGATAGAGAAAAAGACAGAAAGAAAGAAAAAAGATAGATAGATAGACAGACGGACGGACGGATCGATCTGGGCAACTCAAGCGCTCTGAAAGCGCGTTCTTTCTCTGCTGTTCCTGAAATTACCGTATTCATAGTAATAGGCGCACACACTTATTTTTTTGGCGGCTGGCTTGACCGTGTATTTTCAAACCGCGGCTGGCTTGACCGCAGTCAAAAACTGGTGTTGCCTACACAGTGTTATCGTCTTTTTAAAATTTGCTCCCTGTTGACTTCAATGGGGCAAGTTTTAAATCTGCTTTTAGCCTCTTAACATCCTTGATTTGTCATTACAATGTGAGTGGTGTTATTAAGAGTGAACACGGTCAATCTGACTGCAGTAGATGTGAAAGATATGAATAAAAACTATGTCAATTCAGCCAGCTTTTTAAAAAAAAATTATTGGCATAATTGTAACACATTAACAAAAAGACATTCATAGATTTAAAATTTTACAAACAATCTGATCACATTAAATTGACAACAAGGTAAAATAAAACAAATAAATAAAAGGAACAAATTAAAAAAAAGTAGGGAAGTAGGACGTTTTTCAAATTATAAAACCAAAATCTTCCAATAAGGAGTACAAAAACATTGCTTTAGGACTTTTCATCTTTCTCACTGTCTCCAAATATACTCAAAATTCCTCCTTAAAAACCAATAACTGTGGAGGAATTTTGAAAAATTTACATTTGTGTATATACAATTTTAACAGAAGCAACACATTATTAGTTACAAAAGATACCTTTTTATCCTTAATTAATAGTCCAAACTTAACAAATTCCCACGACAATATCAGCCTTACGGGTATTCTTTGTTGCATCCAGCTCAAAGCATCATTCCAAAATTAGTTAAACCAACCTGCACTGAAAAAACAAGTGTTCAACTGTTTCTATCTCTACTTTACATATTTGACATAAATTTGAATCCCCAACATTAAATCTTATTCTTAAAAATTCTTTTGTTGGATAAATATGATTAAAAAATTTTAAGTGCACCTCTTTACATTTATGATTTACGGGAAATGAAAGAAAATTAGTCCTAATTTTACACACTTCTTCCTTCTTATAATGACGAAAAATATAATTTCTCAATACCTGTCCTGGGAAACATTGATGTACTAAACAGTCTCTTAAGAATTTGTTAGAACATTTTCTGTCCACAAAACTTACATTTTCTATAATAAGTCCTTGTAGTTTAGGCTAGGTGTTATCATTGAATATTTCAAATGTTCACTTACTAATTTAACCATCGGTAATGGAATATTCTTAATAATTCTTTCATACATTTTAGAGGAGCAGCTTAAATTGTATTTACCACAAAAAGTAACATGACTCAGTATATTTCCAACATTGTCCATTACATGTGTTAGTGACCATATGCCTTTCTGCCACCACTCATCAATAAACAAAGATTTTCTGTTCACAGTTATACATCTGTTGTTCCAGATTGACATATTATGAGGGCTAAAATTATGCTTGAAAATCAATTTCCAGTATAATAAAACTTGCTGATGGAAAGCAGAAAGTTTTACAGGGAGCTTGGAAAGTTCGAAGTCACATTGCAGCAAAAAACTTATGACACCACATTTATTGAATACGAAAGTAGGAATCTCAAACCAGAAAGAGGACTTATCATTAATGAAAGACTGCAGCCATCTAAGTTTAATGACCCCATTCATAATATCAAAGTCAATCGTTTTAAGACCACCTTCTTCATAATCTTTAATTATATTGCTTTTAAGTATATAATGACTCTTCATTTTCCATATAAAATCAAAGTTTAATTTGTTAACTGCCTTTATCTTTTTTGCAGAAACCGCTAAAGAGAAACACGGATAGATGAATCTAGAAAGATTCTCTACTTTTGTCAATAAAATTCTTCCAAAAATCGTTATGTCTCTTTGCAGCAAGTATTCATTATTAATTTACAGTTTTCCAAAGTTTTATCAAAATTTAAATGTTCTAAATTATCCATCCTCTTAGATAGCCAGATACCTAAATATTTGACTTCATTTTTAACTGGGATATTGTATAATGTTAAATTAGGATGATCATGAATTGCCAACAGCTCACATTTTGACATATTTAGCAGTAGACCTGAAGCTTCTGAAAAAAACTTGATTGACTGAAGTGCTAAGGGTATTTGCTGTTCATTCCTTAAAAAAAAGAGTAGTGTCGTCAGCAAATTGACTGACAATAAAATTATTGCCCTCAAAATCAATGCCAGATATGGTTCCCATTTTGAGTAGAATAGACAACATTTCTGCTACCATTATAAATAATAAAGGTGAACATCCACATCCTTGCCTAATGCCTCTTCTAACCTCGAATCTTGGACATGTACCTTGGGTAAGAGCTACAGAACTATTTATGTCTTTATAAAGCATTCCAACTATACTAATAAATTTAGGACCAAAACCAATGTGTTTAAGAGTTTGAAAAATAAAAGAATGTTCCCCCATATCAAAGGCCTCATAGAAATCCAAAAATAAAATGAAACCATCTTCTTCAATTAGATGACCATATTCAATCAAATCAAAAACTAACCTGATATTATTATGAATTGACCTATCCTTTAGGAATCCTGATTGGGTAACACTAATAATTTGTGATATTCCTGTTTTTAATCTGGAAGCAAGTGCTTTAGTAAACAATTTGTAATCTGTATTTAGTAGTGTTATGGGGCGTAAATTATCTAATATCCTCTTATCTTTTCCTGGCTTTGGTATCAAAATTATAAGCCCTTGTTTCACAGTTGGCAGTAATTCACTATTATTTATACAATCTTGTAAGGCTTCAAAAAATATATATTTTAGGTCATCCCAAAAAAATTTATAAAAATCTGTGGTTAACCCATCAGGACCCGGTGATTTACCAGGTTTACTCTGTTTAATAGCCGCATCAAGCTCTTGTATGGTTATGTCTGATTCACAAAGTTCTTTAAATACAATATCAATAGACGGTATATTATTTTTTATCATCTTAAAAAAAGAATTAGAATTAACAGAGGAAAAAGAAGAGGAATACAATTTAGAATAAAATTTAAACACCTCTTTAAGTTATGATTTAATAGCTCTACTTGGTCCACCAGTAAACTATTAATAGAATTTTTTACTTGTCGTCTTTTCTCCAAATTAATGAAGTATGAGCTATTTTTTTCCCCTTCTTCCAGCCACTTAGCTCTGGATCTCACGTATGCCCCTTTTGCCTTTTTAATATAGAATTCGTCTAGAATAGAATGAAGCTTAATAAGTAATTCTTTATCTACATCTGACATGTTAGGTTGACAACAACATTTATTAATCTCTTGAATTAACTGGATTTCTTTTTCACGTTTCTTTTCCATCAGATTTTTGCTAAAGGTAATTGAATATTCTCTTAATTTATGTTTTAGATATTCCCATTTAATCCCATTTGGCATCTTTTTTACTGTAAATTCAGCAATGATTTTTTTAATATATGTACAAAAGTCAGTTTGATTCAGCAAGTCTACATTGAATTTCCAATAGCCTTTAGTATTACAAGATTTATTTCTTTGTTCTAAGATTAAGTTGATCACACAATGATCTGTTAAAGGGGCACCTGAAATAGTGCATTTAGTTGCATTACTTGAAAGAGTATCAGAACCGAGCCAATAATCAATTCTCGACCTTGAAGTGGCATTTGGTTTGAACTAGTGATGCTCCGATTGATCGGCCGATATTGGCAAAAGATAGCTTGATCGGCGAACCCCAAAAGCACCGATCAAAAAAACCGATCACGTGACGTAAATTTCTCGCGCGACTTTTTTCCACCTGCTTGCATGCGCACGGGGTCGGGCACACAACATCAGAGCGGAGCTTGCCAGTGTCAACATGAGTTCTCCCTTCTGGAAGTTTTTTAAAGTGTCTGACAGAGACGTTGCTAACGGCGAGATTTAACTATTTGTAGCGTGTATTCTAATTCTATTCACGAGTTGCATGCGCT
Source organism: Semotilus atromaculatus (assembly GCA_031834385.1). NCBI lineage: Eukaryota > Metazoa > Chordata > Actinopteri > Cypriniformes > Leuciscidae > Semotilus > Semotilus atromaculatus. The sequence goes on from JAULUF010000007.1 coordinate 21,563,370, forward strand.
TGATGAACGCTCTGCTAGTTAACTGGATATTAATTAGATGTCCGATGTTCGCGGGACACGAGTTGCACGCGCTTGATGCATGTCTCATAAATCGTTAAAAAAATTTAAACGTCTGGGAGAAAGAGAAGACATATAGATCTATCTATCTGAATAACAGTGACGACGCGAAAGAGCTTTATTCGGTATGTTTTTCTGTGCGCACAGCCGCACACACACATAACGTTACACACACACACACACACACACACACAACCGACGCGAAGCGTGCAGCCCTGCACATAGACCGCTATACAGCGCGCGAGGACTGAACTGAGCCCTCTTTCGCGTCTGAATGGGCAAATACACACACAATTATGTCTAAATGTCAGTTTTGGAGAGTATTCGCGTAAACACAGTCGGTTATGTCTTTACAGAGCGTACACTCTAAGAAATAAATCCGTAAAATAACAGAAAAAGTACTGGCAGCTCATTACCCGGACTTTGTCCCGTAATTAAAAAACGGAAATTTTCTGTTAATTCACAGTGCGCCCACTGTAAATAAAACAGAAATTTTCTGTTATTTAATGGTGTATCTATAGTAAAAGACCAGACACTTTCTGTCATTTAATGATGTATTTATAGTAAAAAAACAGGACACTTTCTGTTATTTAATGATATAACTACAGTAAAAAAACCCGCAAATATTCAATAAATCCGTAAAATAACAGAAAATGTACTGGCAGCTCATTACCCAGACTTTGTCCCGTAATTAAAAGATGAAAAAATTCTGTTAATTTATGGTTTTCCTACAGTAAATAAAACAGATGAATTTAGGCAATATACCTACAGCAAATATAATTTTTACTTTTCTGTTAGTTAACAGTGTAATAACTCTTGTTGAAAACATTTCAAACAAATCTTCTGTGATTAAAAAACATTTTTATTTACTTATAGATACAACAATTTCATGAAAACTAAAATATAAAAAAAAAATATATAAAAAAAAAGGGAAAATTATATATGAAGAGTTCAGATGCAAAAGCCTCTAAGTGCCATTTTAAATTTTCTTCTAGAATGATGATTTATCAAGCTTGTATATTTAAGTTCAGTAATTTCACTTAAATGGCAATGAAGATTACCTATTAATTGTCATTTAAGTGAAATTACTGAACTTAAATATACAAGCTTGATAAAAATGATCATTCTAGAAGAAAATTTCAAATGGCACTTAGAGGCTTTTGCATCTGAACTCTTCATATAGTTTATCATCTCTAAATTGTTTCAAGTCTGCTAATTCATGACACTCTGTGTTAACATTACAACAATTGCATCCACTGAATAAATTATTTTAAAATGTGTGAGGGGAAAAGGTTTTTCAGAGGAACATGGTACTTTTCTTGTCTTCAGGTAAGATGAAGGCTGTAAAAGAAATACAAAACACTATTACTGACATACAGAATGTGTCAAAACAAAGAAAACAAAGATTCTAGGTGGGGAAAACTCATCACTCACCAAGAAACGTGTAGTAAATTCTTCAGAGCCACCGGACTGATTGGACCAGGTCCTGGTAGGACTGCCACCGGGTTTTGCCACCAAAAGCTGCAGAGGGGAGGAAACAGTATGTGGCCTGTCCATCATGATGTTTTAAATGTAGTTACCGTGTACTGTAATGGTTCTGTCTGTGGTTAACCGTACCTGTCTGTCTCGCGGCGAGAGGCCTGCATCACGGCCCAGATGTCCCTCCAGGTTGTCGTTGTTCTCTCCGTGCTGACACAGGTAGATGGTTCGGGGCTGGACGTAGATGTTCATCAGGTAGATTATACTGGATCTGTTTGATGAGGAAGTGCCGATCCCCGTCTATCACCTAGATGGAGTGATTGGTATGTTCAGTTAAAGTTCCATTTTGAGATTTGACAAAAGCTAAAACTTTACATGGTTTTTCGAAGTTGTTCATACAGGAACTTCAGTAGTCTTGGAGGAATGTGTAGACGTTTGGTTTCCTTCATCTCAGCCTTTTCGAACTTCGTTCAGGATTTCTGCACAGAAAAGTTGGATATGAAGAAAAAAAAAGATATATTTTTATCTACACAAGAAATTAAATGAAGGAAAATGAACTACAAAGTATCATGCAGACCAGGTTGAAAAACAATTGTACAGTATTTTACGTTCGTTAAATTATCAACTATAAATAATCAGCCATCCCTTATTCTTTCAAATTCAAACACTGTATATAAAATGCTAAGACTTTTGTTTCCAGTGGACTCCAATTGCATGTCATGGTAGCTTGTCTGCTCAACTATACATTATAATGTGTTTAATTATTTTAAACTAAATAAACAGAAACACAATAACAATCTATAAATCATTTAATAAAAAATGTGTTGCTTACCTTTATATGAACTCCAGGATAAGTGCCATTTTCTTCAGGTATTTAGCTAACTGCCTCAATGAGGAAGAGATGTGGTCAATAATAACTTCTTGAATGACAGCAATCCTGAATGTCCACCACCTTAAACAAAAAAGATATTACAAAATGATATTACATTAATAAAGATATTACATTACACAATCATTTCAGAAAACCGTTTTAAAGGGGTAGTTCACTTTAAAATTAAAATTCTGTCATCATTTACTCACTCACCCTCAAGTTGTTTCAAACCTGTATGAGTTTCTTTCTTCTGCTGAACACAAAGGAAGATATTTTGAAGAATGTCCGTAACCAAACAGTTAACTGGAGCCATTGACTTTCATAGTAGGAAAAAAAAAATACTATGGAAGTCAATGGCTCCAGTTAACTGTGTTAACCTTTGTGTTCAGCAGAAGAAAGAAATTCATGCAGGTTTGAAACAACTTGAGGGTGAGTAAATGATGACAGAATTTTCATTTTAAAGTGAACTATCCTTTTAACCATAGTTGTTTAAATCTACTGACCATGTAAGCATACACATCTTTGAAGGGGGTATTCAGCAACCAACTTTTTCTATCAACATTTTTCCTCAGACTTTAAATTTAAATGTGTGTTGCCAGTATTAAACACTCAGTGATTAATAATGAAAAAAAAAGCTAATAAAACAAAATACAAACCCATAAGCAGCATGCAGGTGGTGCTTGGGATGCAAACTACAGCAGCAAAGTCCTGTCAATAGATAAAACAACAGAAAAACTATTAAACATACTGAGGAGGGATCTGGTAAAGAATGACTAACGTTACAGGCAGAAGAGTAGATAATAGCAGTCATTTTAAATGTAAATTAATATTTTATGGTCATTATTTAGGGTTTAAAGTCGTGTGTGTGTGTGTCGTCTAAAACAAAAACAAGAAGTCTAACGTAAACATAACGTTAACGTTAACTTACCTCAGATTTGGCAGAAAATGAGGTGGTGTTTTCCTTTATCCAGCTGTAACGTTAACTGTTACTGCATCTTCACACACAGGATCTTCACGTTGTATCTTCATGCCTTTTAAATCAAGCAAGTCTTAATAGCCTTTACTTTTCTTGACGATTCCTCTGGTAGCTTTTGTTTTCGTTAGTACTGCACTTTATCACACCTGGTTAACGGATGCGCTCGTCAAGAAAAAACCGCATCACTGACAAATAAAAGTAAATAAACCAAACTACAACGAGGACACTATAACACATATATCAGGGAACCTCCACGAGTGTAAACTAAATATTTGTATGTATGACGATATGCATAAAATGATAAACGCGACGGCTCCGGCATTCATTTGCCAGATGGCAACTAAATAACGTTACGTTAACAGCTTATTTGACATTTAGCAAAACATAAATTTCTTATTTTACCACAGAAGTGTCAAAATGGCGTCCACACACCCGAAATCCGACTTTAATAAGCAACTTTGGCCGCGGTCATCTGCGTGTGTAATGGCGGTTGCGTCTTAAACTCTTCGCGCCGCCAGGTTCTTGTTCCCACAATGCAACGCGTAATTCAAAATACGGGTAAATGACCTGTAAAAGACAAATACGGAAAAATCCTTCAAATTTATATGGTACATTGTACCGTAGTTTTACGGAATTTTTTTACAGTGTACAGCAGCCTGTGAGAATATAGGACGTGCATCAGTGCACAGTCGGTCAAGTGACAGTGCGTCATAAACCTAATGCCGTTTGTACACTTAATATTAATCAAACAACAAAATAAAAAGAGAAAAGCATTCACTGCTCTTTTAATAGCTTTAATAAGGATTAATTATATTTAATTCATAGGCTACAAATAAATATGTCTGCTTGAAAGAATAAAGAATGATGTATGTTAAAGAGTGCATCATTCATTGAAGAAAAAAAGACTGTTTACTTTAGGAGAAGTGTTTTTATTTAATTTTAAGATATTATTTTATGTCACAGTGCTTAATCTGTGTCTGTATTGCATGTTCAATCTTTAAAAATTATTCATATTAACAGGTTAATAGATGTTTTCTACAGGAATATATAATGGGTTTGGAAATTTTAGAGAAATTCTAAATTAATGCATTACAATTTAACTAAACCCATTATATTTTAGTCTACTAAATCTACTGTAGATTTAGTCAACTAAATTCTTATTGTATTTTGTCGACTAAAACTAGACTAAAACTAAAACAATTCAGATGACTAAAATATGACTGAAACTAAATGGCATTTTAGTCAAAAGACTGACTAAAACTAAATCAAAATTTGCTGTCAAAATTAACACTGCAGTATATTTATATAACAATTTCCAAGTATGCCTAAGTGTAACTTGATCCCATCCCATTAAGCTGATCTAGTGTGTGTTGATCTGCCTGACCCCTCTTTGTTTGGAATAATTTTACGTTACTCTCCCTTATTTGGGGAAGATGGCCTACAGTAGCCTTAAGTTATCTCATTTTCTAAATACAATTAAATAAACACTTGGTGGTTCTTCAAGATCTTGACTGTAGCATATTTATGTCTACTGGTTTTTTTTTTCAATACAGTTTTCATATTTCAGAATATTTCAAATATTTCATAATTCATAGTTAGTTTCATTTCTACAAATGGTGCAAACTCTGCTAGATTATAGATAAAAAATTCCCATTCCCCTGCCATTCTGTGATCGGCAGTAATCGGCAATCGGCAGATCATGATTTTGGTGATCGGTAATCGGCCCCAAAAATGCTGATCGGAGCATCTCTAGTTTGAACCACGAAAAGTATCTGGCAGTGGGGTTTAAGTTTCTCCAAATATCAATTAATCCATTGGATAAGCAGAAATTTTTAATTATATTGTTAACATGAGAAATATCAAATTTAGAAGGTTGTCTATCTAAATATTCATCTGGTGCTATGTTGAAATCGCCACCAATTAAAATATAATCTGTAGGGTAGCTAGTTTTTAGGTCACTTATGACATTTGTTATTGACTCCAACAGATCTTTATTCTGGGTTTGGACATTATACCCATAAACATTAATTAAAATGAAAAATAATTAGTCTAAGTGTAGGACCACTGCAAGCCAATGGCCATTAACATCAGCCTTGTGAGTAATAATCTTGCCTGGGCATTTATTCATGCATATAGCGACCCCTGCAGACCGATTTGAACCATGACTAAACATCATATCATCCCCCCACTGCTTTTTCCAAAAGGTAACATCTGCCAACTCTGAATGTGTTTCTTGAAGAAAAAAACAATGTGATTTTTGATTTTTACAAAATAAAAAAATTGCCTTTCTTTTAACTGAGTCCTTTAAACCCCTACAATTTAAAGAAGAAAATGAGATATCAGACTTTAACGCAAACATGAATGATTAAACAGAACTTCAAATTGAATACAAAAATAATAAATTTGGAACAAAAACTAAAGATGTAGGCTATATACGTGTAGAGTTTATGGGTTAGAAAAAAAACAACAAAGTCCCATTCCTTTATCACTCCACCTCACCTCATTTCAAAGAGCAGCAGACAATACCCTTTTTACGAGATAGCGTACGTTACCTAAATATATCCAAATGGACCTCTAAACCCAGCTGCCTTGCCTTCCTTTCTGGCTTGCTTGATTCTTGGCCATAGTTCACATCTCAATAGTCTATCTTCTTTCGTCTTCGGCAAAACGGATGCCAGCTTCTTTGCACACCGATGACGTCTTGGTTCTCTTCCATACTTCATCCCGCACCAATCTGCGGGTAAAGAGAATGATCACCTCGAACGACCAGACACCTTCCTTCCCACCCGATGCACGACATCCACAGCCTCCCCCATGGTAGAAGCAAACTCAGGCATGATCTTGCCCAAAAGTTGAATCACATCCTCTCTTATGCACTCGTTAGAGTTCTCCTTGAGACCTTTTATGCGAAGACACCATCTTCTCTTGTATCTTTCCTCTTCCAACACACGAATTTTCAGATCATTGTTGACTTCAGAAAGATTCTCAATTTGTTTCTCCATCATTTTAATTTTGTCTTTGCATTCTCGTAACTCCTGCGCATTTATTTGGACGGACTTCGCAACGCTTGCAATCATCGCACTGTGCTGCTTCATTTGTGTGCTTAATTCTTCGTGCTGTAAATCTACCTTACTTCCAAGGGCTTTAATTGCATCCAGTATAGCCGAATTGGGCACCTCCTTTTCCTCACTCTCTGTTGGTTTTTTAGACTTTTCCCTTTTTGGGGTTTACTCGGTGTGGGTGGATCATCGGAATCCGCTCCTCTCTCCCTTTTGCTCGAACCTAGTATTTCCATTTCGCAACAATGGTCATCCATATCGACACCACAACTTGGGGTATGTAATCAGCAGTTGGAGGTGGAAAAAACTTGTCAAACTAACCTAACTTGGGAAATTTTGTGAGAGCACGAAACAGCTTGACTATTCAGTCCGCCATCTTGCTCCGCCCCCAGCTCACATACCTGTATTTTCTTCCTGTTTTTGGTCGAAGTCCACAGTAGTCGATTGTCGAGTTCGCGGGCGCGATCATTGTTGCAAACCTCCTCCGTGTGTTCAACATCTGATTCGGATGAATTATCCATTTTAGTTGATATTCTCGAACACCACACAGCACCGTCATCGGCTGACAGCTGACAGTCAGTCTCTACTGTTGCTTAGTTACCAATGATCGCGCACGCGAACTCAACAATCGACTTCGACCGAAAACAGGAAATAAATACAGGTATGTGAGCTGGCTGAATTAACATCATTTTATTAATATCGTTCACATCACTGCAGTCAGATTGACCGTGTTCACTCTTACAGTTTTTTTCAACTGCTAACAAGCGCTTACCCATTACTTCAGATACTTTTTCTAAACTCTTAACACAGACTTATGGTGCGTTCTATTATTGCCAACGAACCGACTCGGACCTCGGATATGACGTCACGTCCACACTTCTTCTTCTTCTTCTTCTTTCCAATTTTACGGCGGTTGGCATCCAGCTTTTTGGTGCATTACCGCCCCCCTCTGCTCCGGAGTGTGGACCAGATAGTAGATTACAATACATATTTGTCTATTCTCTCTTACACTTACATAATACTCACACCCTCAAATAAACACTCACAAAAAAAAAAAAAAAAAAAAAAAAAAAAAAAAAAATTTCATTAAATCCTATTGACAACTCCCGCTTCCTTTAAAAAAGACATCAATATTCTACTCTGTGTCACATTTACTGCACTTAATAACCCTTTTAAAGTAATCTCCTGCACCCCAATCTGCCTCAACTTATTCTTCATTACCTGCCTCTGCATTTCATACCTCTTACATCTCATAATTATGTGTTCCACTGACTCCTCTTCTCGACACCCCTCACACAACCCTGTCTGGTGCTTCCCAATCATCTTTAATGTTTTGTTCAGCGAACAATGTCCCAACCTCAACCTCGTCATCACAGCCTCTTCTCTCCTATTCCCATTTCCTACCCTATCCTCTTTAACATTCCTCTGAATTTGGTATAAGTGCCTCCCTTTCTCCTCTCTATCCCACCTCTCCTGCCACCTTTTATTTATTTTCTCCCAAATTATGCTTTTAACCTCTGCTTTACTAACATTAACCTGCACTTCTACATTCTCTTTTGTTAGCGCCCTTTTAGCCAGCCTATCTGCCATCTCGTTACCTGTAATGCCAACATGTGCTGGGACCCACATAAATTTAACCTGAACACCCATATGACTTAATCTTGTGTTTAATTGAAGTACTTCATACAGGATATCTTGCCGAGCTTTTGAATGGAATGACCTTAAACTTGCCAAGACTGATAATGAATCAGAGCATATTAATACCTTTTCCTGTCTTACCTTTTCCACCCATTGTAAAGCAATTAAAATTGCCATCATCTCTACTGTATATACCCCTAAATTATTAGATGTTTTTTTACTAATTTCTACTTCTATCCCTGGAATTGCCACCCCAAACCCTGTTTCTTCGGTCTCTGGCTTTTTAGATCCATCTGTATAAATCTGCATAAAATCACTATAGTTTCCACCTACTCTTTTGCTAAATATGCTTTTCAGATTTACTTCTTCCTTTACTTTACTTTTTTCCTCAAGTACATACCAGTCTACCTCAGGCCATGCCATCTTCCAAGGGGCAATCTCTGGAAAAACTACTGTAGGGCTTATTCTAATATTATATATTTCTAACTCTTTTGCTACAATATTTCCAATTCGTCCAAAGTTTCCCTTTAATTTCCTTCCATTTTCCCAACAATCCTGCAATACTGCTTTCGTGGGATGCGAGTCATTATGGCCCTTCAATCCAGCCCAATAATTAGCCATCAGTTGAATCCTTCTTAATTCCAGTGGCAATTCTCCCATTTCCACTTGTATGGCCGGTGCTGAGGAAGTTTTAAAAGCACCACAGCAAATTCTTAAAGCTTGATTTTGAATAACCTCCAACCTCACTAAAAGAGACTTAGCCGCAGACCCAACCACTATACTACCATATTCCAACACTGATCTTATCATAGCCACATATATACTTTTTAGCGATGAACGACTGGCTCCCCACTCTCTTCCTGTCAAACATCTAATCACATTAATTACCTTTTTGCACTTGTCTTCCATTTTCTTTATATGTTCTGCAAATGTCAACCTTGCATCCAAAATCACTCCCAAAAACTTAATGGAACTTACCCTCTCTAACTCTCTCCCATACATCATTAGCTTAATCTCTTCCTGAATTCTTTTCCTGGTAAAAAAGACTGTCTGAGTCTTTTCTATTGAGAACCTAAATCCCCAGTCATAAGCCCATTCTACCACTTTATCTATTGCTTCCTGTACCTTCCTTTTTGTGTACTCTATATTCCTTCCTCTTTTCCACACTGCCCCATCATCTGCAAATAATGATGTTCCAATGTCTTCTGAAACATTTACAAAAACATCATTTATCATTATAATAAATAACAAAGGACTTATCACACTTCCTTGAGGTGTCCCGTTCCCAATCTCATATGTGCTTGACAATTCTGCCCCTATTCTCACTTGAATTTTCCTACCAAACAAAAAATCTTTTATCCAATTAAACACATTCCCACCTACCCCTATTTTATCCAACTTGATTAATAACCCCTCCTTCCACATCATATCATAGGCCTTTTCAATATCAAAGAATACTGCAACTACAGTCTCTTTATTTACTTGAGCCCTTCTTATTTCAGTCTCCAATCTTACTACTGCATCCATTGTATTCCTTCCCTTTCTAAAACCACTCTGACAACTTACCAGTACACCTCTTTTCTCCAAATCATACGACAATCTCTCCGTTATCATCCTCTCCATTATCTTACACAAATTAGATGTTAACGCAATTGGTCTATAACTTATGGGTTTACTTGGATCTTTCCCAGGTTTCCTAATTGGAATCACTACTGCTTCTTTCCATGCAACTGGCAGTTTTCCCTCCTTCCATATCTTGTTAAATACCTCCAGTACCTTTAATAGTGATCTTTCTCCAAGGTGTTTTAACATTACATAACTCACCTGATCCTTCCCTGGAGAAGTAGGCTTTGCTCTTTTGATCGCTCTAACCAATTCCCCCAGAGAAAAAGGCTCATCTATGCTACTATCAGTCTCTTCCTTCCTATTTAATGCATGCATATTTTGATTTAAAGTTATTGACCTTCTCCTTCTCTCTTCTTCTGATAAGTTTTCTGAACTGTGTATCTTTCTAAACGACTTTGCCATTATTTCGGCCTTTTCCAAATTAGTGACCCCTATCTCCTCCTCTAACATCAACACTGGATACTCCCACTCTCTTCTATCTCCACCCATCCTCTTTATCATTGACCATACCTTACCCACCGGTGTTGACCTTCCAATTTCACCACAAAATTTTCTCCAACTCGCCCTCTTTGCCTGTCGAATAGTTCTTCTCACTTCTGCCTGCGCTCTTTTATACTGAATTAGTGACTGCATATTATGATCCCTCTTTACTAGTTTGAATGCTTTATTTCTTTTCCTCACTACCTTTTGACACTCTTCATTCCACCAAGGCACCAATTTCCGATAACCACTGTTTTTCCCTTTGGGAATAGCTTCTTCCGCTGCCACTATGATTGCTGAAGTAATTTGGTTACTTATCTCCTCTATACTTCCTGCTGTATCAATCCTAGTCATTATCTCTTCACTCATCTTCTTGAATTTATCCCAGTCTGCTTTCCCAAATATCCACTTTGGGATCCTTTCTTCTACCCTTATTTCTTGTCTCCCACCTACTCTACATAAAACTGGGTAATGATCACTACCCAGCGTAGTTGTTAGACAGACCTCCCATCTAGTGTTTCCAGCCAGAGTGTTAGACACTAAAGTTAGGTCTAATGCAGATTCCATTCCTGTTACTAAATTTATCCTAGTTCCACTTCCATCATTCAGACTAACCAATTCTCTTTCGTCCATCAATTCTTCAATTATCTTACCATTTGCATCTGTTTGTACTCCCCCCCACACAGGGCTATGAGCATTAAAATCTGCACACCAGATTACTTTCTGTCTATCCTGACCTTGAATACTTAATAATTTATCAATCATCAACCTTTTACAGGGGTTATAGTAGTTAATAACACTTATCCGCTCACCTCTTTCCCACACCTCCACCACTATATATTCCTGATCAACCCCCATTTCTATTAACCTATATGTCAATCCAATCTTTATAAATGTGGCACACCCACCTCCCCCTCCATCAATCCTATCTTTCCTTAACACAGTGTACCCATGTATTACAAAATCAAGATTTGGTTTCAGCCATGTTTCCTGTATACACATCACATCTGGTTTCTCTTCCAATCCATTTATGAAATGCTTAAATTCTAGACCATTAGCCACTAAACTTCTTGCATTCCATTGTAATAGAATTACCATTAATATTATTATCCAACCCATGATGCTTCTTGGCTTGACTGAATAGTGAGATTCTCTCTCACTTCTTCCCATGTCAGTCCCACCAGTCCTAAATGATTAACTGCAGCTTTAACTATCAACTGAATTTTTTCATTTTTTGATTTAACCTCTGCAGTGCTATTAATCACCCCTGCTATGAATGTAACTAGATCTCTTTTTCCCACATACATTCTTTCATTGGTTCTTTGATGTTGTACTTGTTCTTCCATAACTACTGGCTCTCTCATTTCATCTATCCTCTCTTTTGACATTCTTACAGCTTCAGCATAGGATATCCTTTCCTCCACTATTATCTTCTGAATACTAATCTCCCGTCTCATAATGTCACACCCTCCATATGCCACACTGTGGGCACCTCCACAGCTGCAACATTTTGGTGGAATCCCTGTACCACACTTTCCATATTCATGGTCTCCTCCACATCTAGCACACCTTCTCTGCCTATTACAGTTCTTTGCTGTATGCCCAAATCTCTGGCAGTTAAAGCACCTCATTGGCTTTGGTACAAACATCCTAACTGGATAACTCATAAAACCCAAGAATACTTTCTTTGGAATATGATCTCCTTCAAATTCTACTGACACAGTTTCACTATCTCTCATCACTCCTTCCTTCACTGCTTTCAATCTTTGTACATTAATTACATTACCTCCTTTAATATTCCTTTTTAATTCGTCCATGTTAACACTTATTGGCACCCCCGTTATCACTCCTGTGCTTCCTCCTCCCATCCGAGCTCCTACCCTTCCCGTATTATCCACCTTGCATTTTCCCATCTCTTTAACTTTTAGCGCTTTTTCCATTTGCACTACATCAGCACACCTTACCAATAAATTGCCATCATTTAGAACCTTTGCATACTCGATATCCCCTATCTTACTTGCCAGAGTTGTTGTTAGCACTAGTGGGCTAACTTCTTCATAATCCCCTGGTTCTTTTCATTAAATCTTATTATGACTACATACCTTTCCTCTCTATCTTTTTTACCAATGACTTGCCCCTCTTCTTCACTTTCTGTGTCATTATCTTTCTCATTTCTGATTCTTTTATTCCCTTTGGTTCTTTTATCACTCATCCGTCTTCTACTTTCTTCCATGTCTTCCTCTTCTCCTTCATTATAATCCATATTATTCCAGCCACCTACCTCTGACCCATTCACGGAGCAGTCGTGCTCAACCGCCAATAATATTCTCTTCCAATCTTCACTATTGTTTTGTTGTTTGACAGTTTAAAGTATCCAGGAAGCTCAAAAACCACCCAGCGTTTTTTCCCAGCGTGTCCACCGACCGACCGTGTATCACGTCCACACTTCAAGCGTTCTATTATGTTTTGCGCGTCCGAGTCGGAGAAAAACATGGACGCCACCCGGAAAGCTGTTGTTATGAAAATGTTCACTTTATTTCATGTTTTTCATGTTAATCTTCTGTTAGCAACGCTAGCCACGTTAGTAACACCCTTTTGAAACAAGGCTTCATTCAATATTGCACTCTCAACAACCGATTCCCATACCCACATGAATTGATACAGACGCAGTAATACGATACGAGTGATTTAACTCGTCATTTAAAATACTAAAGCGGTTCAAAAACAATGAAAACAATTCATACAAGTCACACAGGGCGCAGCCATCTTGAATTCCGTAACGGTATTCTTGCTCGGTCTCCTCACAGTTGTCCGACGTCCGAGAGGAGAAATCCGAGGAAAGGGGGCGTGTTGCTAGGCAACGTCTGTCTTCCGATTCGGATCTCCGAGACGGATAAATAATAGAACGCACCATCACACCTACAAAACACAATTGGCCAAATGGATAATTTTCTTCTCAAAAACACATTCTGTTAAATATATACTAACTCTTCATTTCAAAATAGAACACATCTTTCTCTGCACACACTAACTTTACCAAAACACTGGAAATCTGACTCAAAATGAAATGATTCTGTCACAGAATAACACTTGTTTTCACTTCACAAAGCACCATGCAGTCAAAGTACACCAGGTTTCAAAATACTGGCTATTGTTGACATTACAAAAACTGCATAGACTTTTATGGTTCGGTTTTATAGGTATTTGCATGCAAAACATGCAATCCACCGTTTTTACACAAATTGGTTGGGAACTGTATGTCCACATGTAAAGTAATGTTCACATTCAAAAGCAATCCAGTAAAAAGCAAATAATTTTTTTTCCCTTTACTGTTTACTACTGGAGGTACAGTAGAAACACGGTATATAACAGATTTTTTTTTTACAGTTTTGCTTACAGTGAAAATTATAAAAAAAAATTGTGCTTTTAAAAAAAGCACAAAATTACTGTTTCTAATCTCTACGATCTTCAAGGTTAGGCCACATGTTTTCATCAACATCACATCTGATATTATCCAAGGTGATGCACCTGGGATAAAACCGCTTGGTTCTACCTCTCACTGTATCTGTCACTGCACCTCTCACTGCACCTCTCACTGCATCTCTCACTGCATCTCTCACTGTATCTCTCACTGTATCTCTCACTGCATCTCTCACTGCATCTCTCACTGCATCTCTCACTGCATCTCTCACTGCATCTGTCACTGCATCTCTCACTGCATCTCTCACTGCACCTCTCACTGGGCCTGCTCTTCTCCCTGGGCCCCTTGCTCTTACTCTTCCTCATTCATACATTTCAGTGTTTGTCTTTTTCTGTTTCCAAAAACATCACTCCTCAAAGTCCTCCTTTTACTGTATAAGTGTCAATGTAATAGAAAAATAACCCCTGCCACTATGACTGGAATCAGCTGTGCTTGGCCCAATTTACCCAACATAAATCAGCTGTGTGTCAATTATTCAATTGTTTGTTTATTATCAGCTGAAATATATAAATATATTGTTTTTGAACTTATATCATTACAAAAGAAGAGGTTTTTATACTGTATCTAAGGTTTGGAAAAATGTTTTTGCTATTGTTGTGGGTTGGTGTGTGTTAACATTCGTAAATACTACAAAAACAATCCATTGTTTTGTTAGGAGGTATAGCTTGTCTGTTAAGAAAATGTAGCCTAAGCATTGTGGAAATGTGTTCACTGACTGCATATTGTGTGAAAACGACATGAAATGTGTGAATGGTATGGCCACAAAAGACAGATGCTGTGCTAACTGTGTTTAGAGTTTTGAAAATGTGACAACTGATTGGACAAATGCTTGTTAGCGACTGAAAAAAACTGTAATAACACCACTCACATGGCTGTGCACTTGTAATGACACATCAAGGATGTTAAGAGGCTAAAAGCAGGTTTAAAACTTGCCCCATTGAAGTCAACAGGGTGCACATTTTAAAAAGACAATAACACGGTGTAGGCAACACCGATTTTTGTCGTTGTTCTCTGTACTGACAGCACTCCAAATGTACAAAAAAATGAGCTCAATGTTAAAATTGACCGGAGTTCTCCTTTAACACTGTATGTCAGAACAGATAACACCATGTTCTAAACCTAACCTTACAGGCTAAAGTCAAGGTAAACAGCTGTTTATATTGTGAATTGAAACACAAATATATCCCCTGTATTTTATTATATTGTTACTGAGAAACAGCTGATTGAATTATGCAAATATATAAATAACTTATTCCCATCTAGGAAACACACTCAGGTGTTGAGGTTCTTTCAATCGCATGACCATATGGTATACAGTAACCGTACATTATAAAGCACTCTAAGATGGGTCTTTTGTATTGAATTTCTGCAGCAAAAGACCTAAACCCAACAAAACAAAAATGTAGAGAGGCTTCAAAAGAAACTGCAGTGCAAAACACAATCTATGATCAATACAATATACTGTCTGTTGTATAAGGGCATACTTGACACATATACTGTAAAATAATGCAGTTTCTGTAATCCCATCTGATGTTAGTGTTTTTTGTTTTGTTTTGTTTTTTAACAGACCAAAAAAATAGACCGTGCCAGACCTATTATACAGACCAAAATAGTGCAGTAACGAACAATTAGAAAAATCTAGTAATTCGAAATAAAAGATTTTGAGCATGAAATTAACTGTTTTGCCAAGTGTGTGTTGTAGGTGTGTGCGTTAAGAGTTTAGGAAATTTGTTAAAAGTATTGAAAAAATTGTCATAGCGATTGTAAAAAACTGTAATAATAGTATATAGTTTTAAATAGTACCTGTCGACTGTGAGCATTTTTTGCAATTATCCTTAAAAATGTTCTGCTCTAGAGGTTTTCACTGCTTTTTTATATTTGCATAGACACTCTTAAGAGTCTCGTAAGATACCTGGGCCCGTATTCCTAAAGAATCTAAGAATCCTTTTAGAAAACTCTTAATTTAGCTTAAAAACTTTTACGGAGTCTTAGCTTAAGAGTGATTCGGGACCGATCTGAGAGCAACTCTGAGTAAGGAAAAGACAAAAACTTTCATCTTAGTGAGGAGGCGGGGTTGACCCCGTTGCTATGTATGACACAATCTTTTGAAGACTGCGATTGGTTGGTTGTCCAAGAAGGAAAAAAAGAGTGATTTAAGTATACAGGTGAAACTCGAAAAATTAGAATATCGTGCAAAACTTATTTCAGTAATTCAAAGATGAAAGATGAAACTAACTGCACACGAGATGAAACTAATATATTTAGTATATATAACTATAAACATATGCATGATTATACTTTTCAGAGGGCCGACATTTCTGTGTTTAAAATTCTCTTTTTTTTTTTTCATGTAATATTCTAATTTTCTGAGAGTTTGAATTTTGGGGGTTTCATAAGCTGTAGTTAGCCTAATCATCAACATAATAACTTTTGCACGATATTCAAATATTTCGAGTTTCACCTGTAGGGTCTACTATAAGCCTTCACTTTGAAATTACATGCGTAATTTTTCCTATTTGACCGCTTTCACACACACACACACACACACACACACACAATATATATATATATATATATATATATATATATACACACTCACCGGCCACTTTATTAGGTACACCTGTCCAACTGCTCGTTAACACTTAATTTCTAAGCAGCCAATCACATGGCGGCAACTCAGTGCATTTAGGCATGTAGACATGGTCAAGACAATCTCCTGCAGTTCAAACCGAGCATCAGTATGGGGAAGAAAGGTGATTTGAGTGACTTTGAACGTGGCATGATTGTTGGTGCCAGAAGGGCTGGTCTGAGTATTTCAGAAACTGCTAATCTACTGGGATTTTCACGCACAACCATCTCTAGGGTTTACAGAGAATGGTCCGAAAAAGAAAAAACATCCAGTGAGCGGCAGTTCTGTGGGCGGAAATGCCTTGTTGATGCCAGAGGTCAGAGGAGAATGGCCAGACTGGTTCGAGCTGATAGAAGGGCAACAGTGACTCAAATAACCACCCGTTACAACCGAGGTGGGCAGAAGAGCATCTCTGAACGCACAGTACGTCGAACTTTGAGGCAGATGGGCTACAGCAGCAGAAGACCACACCGGGTGCCACTCCTTTCAGCTAAGAACAGGAAACTGAGGCTACAATTTGCACAAGCTCATCGAAATTGGACAATAGAAGATTGGAAAAACGTTGCCTGGTCTGATGAGTCTCGATTTCTGCTGCGACATTCGGATGGTAGGGTCAGAATTTGGCGTCTACAACATGAAAGCATGGATCCATCCTGCCTTGTATCAACGGTTCAGGCTGGTGGTGGTGGTGTCATGGTGTGGGGAATATTTTCTTGGCACTCTTTGGGCCCCTTGGTACCAATTGAGCATCGTTGCAACGCCACAGCCTACCTGAGTATTGTTGCTGACCATGTCCATCCCTTTATGACCACAATGTACCCAACTTCTGATGGCTACTTTCAGCAGGATAATGCGCCATGTCATAAAGCTGGAATCATCTCAGACTGGTTTCTTGAACATGGCAATGAGTTCGCTGTACTCAAATGGCCTCCACAGTCACCAGATCTCAATCCAATAGAGCATCTTTGGGATGTGGTGGATCGGGAGATTCGCATCATAGATGTGCAGCCGACAAATCTGCGGCAACTGTGTGATGCCATCATGTCAATATGGACCAAACTCCCTGAGGAATGCTTCCAGCACCTTGTTGAATCTATGCCACGAAGAATTGAGGCAGTTCTGAAGGCAAAAGGGGGTCCAACCCGTTACTAGCATGGGGTACCTAATAAAGTGGCCGGTGAGTGTAGCATTTCAAATCATTTTTATGCTGATGACACCCAGATGTGTCTGCCCATAAAGCCTGGAGATGATAAATCTGTTAATTCACTTTTTGAGTATCTAAAAGATGTAAAATGCTGGATGAATAATAACTTTCTCCAGTTAAATAAGGACAAAGCAGAAGTTATTATATTTGGCCCTAATAGCTGTGCAAACAATACAGCTGAAAACCTAGGTCCTCTGTCATTCAATCTGAAAACACATGTTAAGAATCGTCTCGGTTACGTATGTAACCCTCGTTCCCCGAGTGGGGAACGGAGACGTTCCGTCGGATGACGACGATTGGGGTTTCGCTTAGAAGCCTATCAACTTCGAGTATTACAAAACGAGCCAATGGCAAGGGAAATGCCATGGGTCTGCGGAATTTGCATGGCGCATCTCCGCCCCACCTTGTGGGTATAAAAGGAGGACGCCGGCAATATGCAGTTTATGTTTTCCTGCTGAGGAGCCGAGACTAAACTCAGGCGTTTCCCAGCGGTAAAGCGGAAAGTGGCAGACAGATGGAACGTCTCCGTTCCCCACTCTGGGAACGAGGGTTACATACTGTGGTGGCAATTTTATGATATTCATTGATCTTTGGTAAAATATAGATGATTCAAAGAATGTCACATGTGTGTCTCTCACTTGTAGTGAGAGAAGATTCTGTTTATGTACCTGGGGAGGCAGAAGGGGGAGACACTCCAGAGAACAGACGAACAAGGACCTCTGACCTAGATGTCAGAAGGCCATTTGGTGCAGGGGGAGGCTTAGTGGGCCAACTAGTGACGTCTATGGAAAACTACTGGGAGGAAGGCTCCAGGGGGAAGAAGGCCTTGAAACTAAGATAAAAGCTCGTTCAGTCTGTCTGGGGGTGTGTCACTCTTCTGCACAGGGTAACAACTGTGTATTAGACTGCTCCTATTCTTGCAAGAATAAATACTTCTATTTCTATAATTTGACTATGAGTGTCTCTTACGCAGTGATGTTTGTTTAATGAATTTTTGCCACAACAGTTTTGGTGTCAGAGTGGGATTCCTTGGGAGTGCCTTCTGGACCTGAGAGCGGACGGTGTTTGGCCACCTGGACTGAGCAGTTCCAGCTCTACCTCGTAAGTTTCAGAGAGAGGGGCCGACCGCTATCAGGGCCAGGAGAAACTCCACTGGAATCAATTGAAAGAACCCGGTGGCAACAGAAGCATCTCTGGTAAGAGACAGTTAAATTTATTTTCTTTTGGGTAAGGTAATTAAAGCCAGGTTTAATTGGGGGGAAGAGTGAAATTGAACCATATTGGCTGAGGGCTGTTTCTGTGGTACGTAATCTGGATTGATTAAGATCTACGGACAGATCAAGAGATTTCAAACAGATGCGGGAGAGAATTATCTAAGATTGATTAAGATCTACGGACAGATCGAGAGATTTCAAACAGATAAGAGAACCTGAAAATTAGTTGTTCCATCACGGAGCAAATTGTTTTTAGGTACCGAGGCTAATTAAGGGGAACCAGAAAATAATTTTTGGTAAACCATAATTAGGAGGGCACTAACAGTGCAACCCGACCGATTTGGGTTAAAAGAAAAGAATCGGATTTGCTGGGGACGCCCAACAGATTAAAAAAAACACGCGTTGAAGAGAAATCCACAGAAAACAGAAAAGCAGCCAGTATGGGGATGTCTCAAAAGCAAGCTTGCGAAATTTGGTACACCGGTGTACTACCAAATGAGAAAACATTATGGTCAGAAATGTATGATATTGAGCGCCACAAGATTAAAGGTGGTGCGGGAATCAGTTGAACAGGGCAGTGAGAAACAAAAGTTGTTGTATCTGTGTTCAACATGTGGGTAGAGATGTGAACAGATAATGGATTGTTGGCTTGAAGATAAAAAAAGTCGAACTGCCAGGAGAAATAATGTTTTTTACTTCTTCATCCAGTAAATGGATGCATGACATTAGATGTCTATAGAACTTAAATTTATATGATAAGGATTGAAGTAGCAAGCAGCAATAAGGCTGGCTGTGTGAAATAGAGGGAACTGTAAGTGAGAGACTTAATGGAAGAGGGAAGTGAAAAACAAAAGGTTGAGACATGTGTGTGTGGGGATTGTAAGCAAACAATCATGTACTGGTTAGATAATGAAGGAACTGGCATGTAGGGAAAAGAAAGGAGAGGATACAGAAGGAACTGGCATGTAGGGAAAGATTGAGAAGAAATATAGTAGAAAACTATATGTGATGAAAAGAAAATTTCTGACAGAATTTATGGAAGTCAAATTAACTGTTTAAATTGTATGATTGACAGGGATTAACATGATATGAAGAATGTTTTAAGCAGAATGGGGAACAATTCTATATTTTGATAAAATAATGATTGAAATGATGATATATCTGCTTTATTTTATTAATGTTAAGAAAATAAGGGTATTGAAGCAAGTAGCTATAATGGTTGTCTGTAATTTACAGACTGAGTAATATAATCTGTTTTGGAGAAACAGTAGAGATAAGACTGAGACAATAATGATAATATTAAGTTGAATCTGCAGACTAACCATGTGATGGAAGGAAAAAGGCTTCAAACCAGTTTTAATGAAAATAATGATGTACAAATCGTAAGGTAAAGACAGAAAACAAATTCGAATATTTTGAGCATTTCCATGCAGCTTATGAAAATTAATGTTCTGCCAATAATAATGATGAAGATTATGATTCGGCTATTGTTGTATCTGCCATTGGTGGACTATAAGAAGAATACAGAGAACTGCTTATCAGTGGCTCTGTTTACATTCCTGGTTGGGACACACTGCTACAATGGTGTGCAGTAAGTTGGAGCCGTTTGCAAGCTCACAGTGATCAAACTAGGCAAGGTGTCTGTGGCTGTAGTTGAGGCTGAAACAAACCCACCAGGTGACAAAGTGTTTTAATTGTGGTCAGCAGGGCCATTTAACACGTAACTGTAAATGCCCACCGAGAAGGTGTTTAAAAATGTGATAAAGTGACAAAAATTTGAGGTATTAATGTGGGTTTGAAAGATCAGTGTTTAAATGACGATATTAAAGTTTTCGTCTGAGAAAGAACAGGAGATAAAAATAAGGTCATAAGATTGAAAACTTAAGGAATTCCTTTTTAAAGGAAAGATCTATAATATGTACCGGTTGATTACAGATAATGACTAAAAAGAAATTTGAGTTGCAAAATATGGAAGTAACTAAAAGGATGATTGTGTTTTAATGAAACACTTTAAAGAGTTGTACGAAAGTTAGTGTGGATCCTAATAGCAGATTGATAAACTCCTAGAGAAAACATTGAAGTCAGGTGTTAAAACGATGGTAATTGAGAACCTGACGACTAAAAGTGAGATGAAATTTGAAACGTTACTAAGAACTAGAATAATTATTATTCTTTCTTTAAGATAAAATAATTCAGAAGCAGTGTTATAGGATTAACAGTTGCTAAATGTAAAATGTGTAGAAAGGCATTTGATTAAACAAAAGCCTGTTAGTGTTGACCATGAAAAGAACAGAGCTGATGGTTTGGTTTTTAAAAGATAAGCTTGTGATTTGGCTGAAACAGCTCGCTTATCTGGATCTGGTGTGTGTGTGACTGAAAGTGCCAGTGCGACAGAGACTCAATTTGAGTGGAAATTTGTAATGTCTAAATTCCTTGATATATGGGCACAAGACAATAAAAATTATGTTTATTTGAACACGCATGTAATTTCTGTCAAAGATGCCTTAAGCTGGGCTAGAGTTAAAGAATGATAGGTAAAGTATGATGTTTGATGTTTATGAAAGTACAGTGTACCAGTTCTGAATGCCTCAGAGTCTCTCTCTCATTCAATGTCAGCTAAAAGCTGTTATCTGAGCCTGTCATAAGTGATAATAAGCTATTGATAGTAAAGCACGGTTGAAAATTATAGACACAGAGTTAAAAGAAATCATTGCCATGCAGAGGGCAATTTGTATTTGTAAATGTTTTAAAAGTAAAACTGAATGACTTTAAAGAAGTCTTTAAAATAGTAATACAGACCTTAACCGATAGTGACATTTTGATTAGCTTATTTTAGGACCAGTGACTTCTTTGTCTCATTTAGTCTCCACCATTCAGGACCGATGGCTCCGGCTACAGATGAAGTACACTGAATGTACGGTTGTGATCTAAATTAACTGAGCATAATCTAAGCAGCTAGGTTTCTGCTTTTAAGAATGGATTTAAGTGATTAAATACGGTTGTTATTAACCTGTCTCCCTGTGTGAACACTATTAGGCAATAGGAATGGCTCTGGTGACTCTTGAATGTGCCTTTCCTAAGCTCCAGAAAACATATGATTTTGTTGAAGAAAACGATCAAAGATTCTGTAATGGGGAAGAGCGGTTTGCAGTGGGTACGAGGTGATCACCCAACGACGGGTAAGATCCTCTTTGGCCTAACAGAGGGCAACCCAAGCCAGGGGGTCACCGTAAAGACACTGCTATGTGAGATGGGTATGAGAGTTGAGCAGGAGCTGTGAGGCCACCAGCATCCTTATACCGTTAAGGGGAGATGAAGCTGTGACGAGTTACGGCAGTCTGGCCCATAAACGTAAGTTCCTCTATAACCCGAAACCGCATTCATTGTATGGCTTGTTTTTCATTGTGACAAGTGTCTGCAACTATGCCAGGGGAGACTTTCAAGAGACAGCTGAGACCATAAGGGGATTGCCATTATTTGTTGTGGAGACAGGAGCCAAACTTTTTATGATGTTGGTTGCCTTATAGGCAAGAAAATGTATAGAAGTGTTGATTTTGAACTAATATGTCTATAAGATGGTTTTAACTCCTGAAGGTCATTAGACATGGTGGTGACTAAAGATTAAGACAGTTTTTGTAGAGTTTGGATAACAAAGGAATTTATACAAGTACCGTATTCAAACTAAAGATAACCTTAGAAATGCTCATAGCATAATTTATTTTAGATTGTTGTAATGGTTCTAATTTGAGTTAAACATTTGTATATTAACATTTGTGAACTATTAAGGGTTCTAGACTATGATTAATTAAGTTTCAGTCTTAGGAGGCTGTTGAAGAGATTATTTGTATAGTGAGAGAGACTGCTGGAGGAAGGGATTGGTACTCTGTCTGTCTTTCTGTTATCAGGCCTGGTAAGGCAAGCTTAAACAAAATAATGATAATGAACCAAAACAACCCAGCTGACTTTTCTAAAAAAAAAAAAAAATGAATAATGAACAGACATGCTTTGAAACTGTTTAAGAGTAAAGTTTAAGTAAAGTTAGGTAAAAGCTACAGAAAAATGTAAAGTTTAAAATCTTATTTAAAATTTAAATCCTTTTAACGATGATATAAGGAAAGGCGAACATTGAGAATGAGCAGTTAAGATATGTGTGTCCAGTATGAGTGTGTGTGTGATGGTGACAGCACTTTAGGTCTTGTATGTGTTAGTTTGGGGTACTAATATTCCACCTGAATAGTGTGTATATTGTGTCTTTAACCTCTGGAGAGTGGTTTATCATTACAGATGGGTTAAAGCAGGTGACAAATTTTAAAGAAGGCAAATGCTGAGTGAATCTGATGAAAAGATAGAGAACATGGGACGAGCTTTAAGTTGATTGGTCATCAAGCTCTGTCTGGTAATAATTACTTTTGTCTTTTATGATGGGGATTTGAATTACGTTCTGGATCAGTTTAAGTATTTGGGTAAATTGGAATTGTGGAGTTGTAGATCACAATCTGGCATGGGCTGAGATAAATGAAAATGTTGTAGATTTGATGGCAACAATAAAGTGACACATTGGCTGAGTCAATATCAAATTATGCAGAGAGCCATTCATGATTATTGTAAGCAAAGGAGGAGAATGTTATTTGACTGACATTAACCAAGTCTGTACACCACAACCTGACTTGATAGAAACAATTGATGACTTTGAAAATGTTTGTAGATGACTGAATTAAGAGACCAAACAACAGGCCTGAAAAGCAGGATCCGTGGTGAGACTGAGGGCCGTTGCCCTTCAAATACTTCGATAAGAAGATGAGATTGTGGCTTTAAGTGAGGAATGTAATATTTTTGTTTCAGAGGCAGAGAAAGATGTCTGGAGGAAATTTGTCTGAAGGACAACGTTTGGGTTAGTGTTGATGGGGAAACTTTATAAAAAACATTATGTTAAATGTTATATTAAATTGATGCTCAAGTTGTGTCGTGCATCAAGAGGGAGATGGTATAACAATTGCCAAATATGGTTTATTAATGGGTTCACATTTGCTGAATAAATGTTGGGAGAACACTAGGGGTAATTGGATAAAAGCCCTGAAAGAAGCCATTTTTCTGCCTAACAAAATTGATGTCTGCGAGTGTGCCGCACACACCAATAACAAAGATTGTTTCAACAGAAAACGCCAGGGCATCGAAGGCCACGGGAGAACAGTAGACAAAAGAAACTACGTACTTTACTATCTGACAATAACCTCGAAATTTGTTTCTCTATACAGAGAGCATGCAGGATTGGAAGACAGGGCAAAATGTGCCCAATGAAATAATGGCTATGGATAAATTTGCTAACTGTCCTGGCCTGGGTTATTATTATGGCTGAAAGAAAAGGTGCCACACCTGCGCAGCACATAACTTAAAGTTTTCCTTTTGCAGAATGTCAGGATGGCTGGAATCAAAGAGGTTAAAATAAATCATTGCCATTTTGAGGGCAACTTGATCTGATTATGTTCCAAATGTATAAATATTGTATTGTTGATATGAGCACAGGGGGGAGTGTTTTTCAGGGGAAAAGGACCCTGAGTGCTATTATGGCAGCAAGTGCTAATATGTTAGTGATAATATGTTTCAGTAAAATGAGAAGAAACAGAGTTGAATTGGCTAAATGTAAACAAATGGTGAACGTTCCACAGGTCACACCAAAAGGGACGGCCGGCTAGACAAGCGGTCAGTAACAAAAAAATACTTAGGTTTTTCATTCACAGGTGAAAATAGCCAGGAAATGGCTCTCTCCTCAAACAAGGTTGTGAGGTTGGAGATGTGACACCTAAGTCAAAGCAACTTAAGCTTCACCAATCAACCTCAGATACCCCAAAACGCCGACGCCAACGTGAAGCATAAAGTGGGGGAATCAAGGACGTGCTAGTAACGTAACCTCCCCCACCAACGTGGGAAGACCAGGGCTACGGCTCGCAAAGAGCTACACCTGGCGAAGACGGAACGTCGATGGGGCAACGGTCAACACACCTGGAGGAGGATGTGGTAAAACTAACAGTGTTTTTGTGATGACTTTGATGATATGGATCAAAATATGTATTGGTATAGATCTAATGATTTGATTGATTAGTGCAAATGTTTTCGGGAAAAGTAGAAAATATTTTGGTGGATTAATGGTATGTGTTATTCTGATAATTTTGTTATTCATGGGTGAATATGAGAAAACTGGAGTGTCTGTTCAATTGGTGAAAATGACAGTCTATCCGAATGATGATGATGATGATGAACAAAATTATGCAGACAATTCAAATAGCGATTACAGTGAAATGTATTAATTGTTGGGGTTTTTCCATCCTTTTTATTCTTATGAATGCTTTGAATTTGGAATGAAGGATTTTTTTTATACTTTGTATTTTATAACCAGGGTGAATTGATGGTTTTGGTTTTCTAACTAATCTGTACACTATTTCTTATTTATCTGAGATGACTGAGGGTTCGATCTAGGTCGAGAGTGCAATAGCAGTGTTTATTCATTCAGCCCGGTTTCAGATAAATTCTTTACTTGCTTGCTAATATTCAAGGGACTATCCTTACTAAAAACAGCCTAAGCTTTTTCACTTTCCTAAATAATGCTTTACAAATGTTTAAGAAGAGCATAAGTGATGATACGACTTAAAATTTTCTTTTTGTTTATTATTGTGATTATGAGTAATCTGAATGATAAAAAAGTGAGGAGTTGTGGTGGCAATTTTATGATATTCATTGATCTTTGGTAAAATATAGATGATTCAAAGAATGTCACATGTGTGTCTCTCACTTGTAGTGAGAGAAGATTCTGTTTATGTACCTGGGGAGGCAGAAGGGGGAGACACTCCAGAGAACAGACGAACAAGGACCTCTGACCTAGATGTCAGAAGGCCATTTGGTGCAGGGGGAGGCTTAGTGGGCCAACTAGTGACGTCTATGGAAAACTACTGGGAGGAAGGCTCCAGGGGGAAGAAGGCCTTGAAACTAAGATAAAAGCTCGTTCAGTCTGTCTGGGGGTGTGTCACTCTTCTGCACAGGGTAACAACTGTGTATTAGACTGCTCCTATTCTTGCAAGAATAAATACTTCTATTTCTATAATTTGACTATGAGTGTCTCTTACGCAGTGATGTTTGTTTAATGAATTTTTGCCACAACAATACGTAACCGAGACGTTCCCCAAGGTGGCTTGCCAAGGGAAAGACACACGCTCAGAGAGGCTTACAGTGGAAATACACATGTGGGGGTCGCTCAGGGGAGGGAACATGCACACGGAAGGCACCTAGCCAACGCGCAGGCAAATAGACACTGGTGTCGACGTCAGCAGTGCTGGAGGAACTCAGGGCTTACGGGGAAGCTCACCTGAGGAAATATCGCACCTATCCAGTCCGTGGAGTGGAATGGCGAGCAAGCGAAGACACCTGAGCACGTCCGGTACTAGCTAGTTGAAGCAAGTACATGAGAGGACACAGGCTCCACTCGGAGATGATAGAATCTGGCGAATGTGTTCGGTGTCGCCCAGCCTGCAGCTCTGCAGATGTCTGTTAGCGAGGCGCCATGCGCTAGAGCCCAAGAGGACGCCACACTCCGGGTGGAGTGGGCAGTCACACCAAGGGGGCACGGTCGACCTTGCTGCTGGTATGCCAAGGCAATGGCATCCACTATCCAGTGAGACAACCTTTGCTTGGAGAGAGCCTTTCCCTTCAGCTTCCCACCATAACAGACAAAGAGCTGGTCTGAGGTCCTGAAACACTGCGTTCTGTCTACATAGGTGCGGAGAGCACGTACTGGACAGAGCAGTGCCAAGGCTGGGTCTGCCTCCTCCAGGGGCAGCGCTTGCAGGTTCACCACCTGGTCCCGGAAGGGAGTGGTGGGAACCTTGGGCACATATCCAGGCCGGGGTCTCAGGATCACGTGAGAGTAAGCCGGCCCGAATTCCAGGCACGCTTTGTCAACGGAGAATGCGTGCAGGTCCCCTACCCTCTTGATGGAGGCCAATGCAGTCAGGAGCGCTGTCTTCATAGACAGGAACTTAAGCTCCACTGACTGCAAAGGCTCAAAGGGAGCACTCTGCAGGGCAGTTAGAACCACTGCGAGGTCCCAAGAGGGAATGAGAGGAGGGTGAGGAGGATACAGTCTCCTCGCTCCTCTCAGGAACCTGACGATCAGGTCGTGCTTCCCCACAGACTTACCTTCTACCGTATCATGGTGTGCGGCAATAGCGGCAACATATACCTTGAGGGTGGAGGGAGACAGCCTTCGCTCTAACCCAGCTTGAAGGAAGGAAAGCACAACACTGATCGAGCATCTCCGGGGGTCTTCTCGGCGAGAAGAGCACCAGTTAACGAAGAGGTTCCACTTCAACGCATAGGCGTGTCGGGTAGACGACGCTCTAGAGGAAGTGATGGTAGCCACCACCGCTGGTGGTAGGGTACTCAAACCTGCCTCGTCCCGTCCAGGAGCCACACGTGGAGGTTCCATAGATCGGGACGAGGGTGCCATAGGGTGCCTTGTCCCTGAGAAAGGAGGTCCTTCCTCAGAGGGATTGGCCAGGGAGGTGCTGTCGCGAGGAGTACGAGTTCGGAGAACCAGGTCCGGGTGGGCCAGTGCGGCGCGACCAGAATGACCTGCTCCTCGTCCTCCCTGACCTTGCGCAAGGTCTGCGCAAGAAGGCTCACTGGGGGAAACACATATTTGCGACCCCGCGGCCAGCTGTGCGCCAGTGCATCCGTGCCGAGCGTGCCCTCGGTCAGGGAATAAAACAGGGCGCAAAGGGTCGAGTCGTGAGAGGCAAACAGATCTATCTGTGCGTCCCCGAACTGGTCCCAATCAGCTGAACCGACTGGGGATGGAGTCGCCATTCTCCCGGGAGGAGCTGAAGCCGTGAGCGCTCGTAGGCTGCACAGTTCAGGGCTCGGGGATATAAAATGGCTCGAAGCAACCTCAGAAGCTTCTGACTCCATAAGAGGAGGTGGCGGGCGAGTTGCGACATACGGCGAGAGCGTAGACCACCTAGATGGTAGATGTACGCTACAGAGGCGGTATAGTCTGATCGGGCTAGTACGTGTTGACCCTAGAGCAGCGCAAGAAAGCGGTGCAGAGCAAGGCGTACTGCCAGCAACTCGAGGCAATTGACATGCCAAAGGCGCTGGGGTCCTGTCCAGGAGCCCGCGACAGCATGTCCATTGCACATGGCACCCCAGCCCGTGGTGGAGGCATCTGTTGAGACAACAACATACCTGGAAACTCGTTCTAAGGGCACACCGGCCCGTAGAAAACTGAGGTTCGACCACGGGGTGAAGGTCTGACGGCAGGTCGGAGTAGCTGGTACTCGGAGCGTGCCTTGTTGCCATGCCCACCTCGGGACTCGATCGCGAAGCCAGAGCTGAAGTGGTCTCATATGAAGCAAACCGAGCGGCGTTGCTGCGGCTGGAATGCCATATGCCCCAGGAGCCTCTGAAAGTATTTCAGTGGAACCACACTCTTACCCTCGAATTGTCTTAGGCAAGTCAGCAGTGACTGCGCGCGCTAGCTCGTAAGCCGCGCGCACATGGCGACCGAGTCCACACTGAGAAAAGAGAACCTCTGCACGAAGCAAAGTTTGCTCTTCTCCCAGTTGACCCGAAGGCCCAAACAGGCTAGGTGCCGGAGCACAAGGTCCCTGTGTTCGCAAACCTGCACTCGAGAGTGAGCTAGGTACAGCCAGTCATCGAGATAGTTCAGGATGCGAATCCCGTGTTGCCGTAGGTTACACGAGGTAGCCCTTGCACAAGGGCTACCTCGACGACCTTCGTAGAGATGCGAGGAGACAGGGCTAACCCGAATGGGAGAACCGAGTACTAGTATGACCGCTCCTGGAAAGTAACCGTAAAAATGGTCTTTGCCGAGGAGAAAAAGGAGACATAAAAGTAGGCGTCCTTCAGGTCGATCGCTGCAACCTAATCCTGTGGCCGCACACATTCGAAAATACGTCTGGCCATGCGCAGCTTGAACGGAAACGTGTGAAGGAAACGGCTCAAGACGCGCAGGTCCAGGAAAGGTAATAACCCACCGCTCTTCTTGGGTACAATGAAGTAAGGGCTGAGAAGCCAGACTTCATTTCGGCTGGAGGGGTGGTCTCAATCGTGCCCTCGCCAGTAGGGTAACGACCTCCGCACACACGACAGGGGCATAACCACCCTACAGGGTAGCGGACTCCCCGGAAGCGGGGAGGAGACCATGCGAACTGAATTCCATAGCCGAGCCTGATGGTTCCAGAGAGCCAACGGGACTGTTGGGCAGAGCTCTCAACCGCGCCACCGAAAAGGCCAGCCTGGGACATGGGGGAGTTGAGGAAACGGGTTCACTCAGCCTCGCGCACATCAACCAGGTTAAGCCAGAAATGTCTGACCACAACTGTGGACATCACCTGACTCAGGGAGCGTGCGGTCACCTTCGTCGCTCGTAGAGCAAGGTCGGTGGCGGCACGCAGCTCTAGTATGAGCCCTGAATCAGATCTACCCTCGTGCACGATACATGCAGTGAGTCGGCAGCCAGTCCCGCAGCTCTATAGGTGTTTGCCACCGGAGTAGACAAAACCTACAGGCGTTGGAGGGGTGCTTAGGGCCGCCACGCCAGGTGGAGGCGCTGTGGGGTCACAGACGTGTCGCCACAGAACACTCCACAGGGGGAACCCAGTGCACCCTGGGCCGCGGTCTCACGAGGGCAGAGAAGGTGGAAGAGGCCGCTGAGCGGTCACGAAAGTCAAAAGAGACTCCCACGAGCTCATGACCTCTTCATGCACGTCCGGGTAGAAAGGAATTGGGGTCGCCACCCCCAAAACCAATCATCAGCCATGAGTACTCGGGACATGGCAGATGTCCACACAAGCCCGATACTCACGGCAGCCCGGGAAAGCATAGCTGTCAACTCTGGATCAGATTCGAGAGGCTGACGCACCCGGAGGTGGCAGCACAGACGAACCGTCATCTCCAGAGGACTCCAGCTCACCTTGTGATGCGGCGATAGACATGATTTCATCTGCTGGGGCCGCCGGCATCCTACTGGACACGGGCAGTCAGCGAACACATCCGGACACCGCACGGGTTGCAATGTGTAAGAGGGGGGTGTGGACAGAGAATAAATCGTCGGGTTTTGTTCCACACCATCAGTCTCAGGTCACCCTGGCCACCAGCCAAAGTATTCCCTCACGTGGAGAAAATAGATTGGGGTGTGGATGAGGGGGATCTGTTGAGCTCATTGAGTCTTGACCATAACACTGCGATGGTCACGTTCGTTGAATCTATCAGACTATCGCACTCAGAAATACACGGGCAGAGCGTCTTTAAAAAGATGTGCCGCGTGCAAGCTCTTTTTGTGAATGAAAGCTCTTTTTATGAATGAAAAGCTCGCAGCAGTGCTGAAGCGCCCAGGGAGAAACACACGCGCTGTCGCAGAACACTGCACAGATCAGCAGGCAGGAAAGTAAAACTCGCTGGAATACGCCGTCACACCAACACCGACTGGAAGCTGCTCGTCTAGAAGATTCTCGAAGATAATCAGAGAATAGACTACGGAGTGAAGAGGACCTCTTGGCTCCGAAGCAAAAACATAAACTGCATATTGCCGGCGTCCTCATTTTATACCCACGAGGTGGGGCGGAGATGCGCCATGCAAATTCCGCAGACCCATGGCATTTCCCTTGCCATTGGCTCGTTTTGTAATACTCGAAGTTGATAGGCTTCTAAGCGAAACCCCAATCGTCGTCATCCGACGGAACTCGGAGTGACAACGATGGGGAACTGGGTTTTATCTTTGACACAGAATTAACATTTAATAAACAGATCAATTGAGTGGTGAAGAAATAGTTTCTTTCAATTGCAAAATCTCACGTTTAACCATGTTTAAAATTCAGCTTAAGTATTTGTTTGATGAGGCCTTTGCTACTTTGTAAGGACCGTTAGGCTTTGATTTGATGTTTATATTAGTATTAGTAATATTATTATTATTTAATTTTTATATTGTATTATTTCTTTTTTTGTATTTTACTGGTGTATCTAATCCATTTGAAATTGTACAGCACTTTGGTATCACTGTTTTTTTTTAAGGTGCTTTATAAATAAACTTTGATTTTGACAGTTCACTAACTCTTGGCATGCAAAACTAAAAAGCATGTATGCTCATCTTGATCATAGAGACTAATAGATCTGAGACAGAAATAAGCTCACACAGTCATAAGTATCACTAAGGCATTTTAGACCAGTCTATTATTCAACAGATTAAGTATACATTTTGTGCATGTGAACCGATAACCCTTTCTGAATTAAAGTGTGTGTTTCCATTCAGCATGTTGTGACCTCATGAGTCATTAACCCAGTCTGCCGTCTCATAAAGTAAATCTAATACTGCCTTTTTTCCAGCACCTCGTTTATAAATATAAATGAGAATGAGAAATGATCAGATAGTCATGGTTTCTACGCCTAAAGTATTTACAAAATAAAGTTAGAGATAAAGTAAAAGCAACGAGTGGCACAGTAAAAAAAAATGTTTTAACATAATTTACAAGTTGTTAAAATCCCATACACAGCAATTATAAAGTGTAATGTAGCTTAGTAATTATTTAATGTGACTGAACAAAAAAAAAATAGGTCTACTAGTGAGTGAAAAGGGAGACATGATGAGAAAATGTGTACAATAACATTTTCAGGATTGCATAATATACCCAAAAATGTAAGCCTAGATCGACACATAAAATTACCCATTGAATTAGCAGATTATAGAAAATTCTTAGATGATGCATTTTCAGGTGCATCTGAAATGATTAAATATTTTAGTTTGGAAGAACAAGCGCAAGTTCCTTTTAAGGCCATTAAGAACATAATTCAGCTGATGAACAGACAGGCCTTAAACTATTATGCCAAAGCCTGTAAATAACCTGAAATACTACTTGTTTGGTACATTCTTTCACAGTTTACATTCAGCCTCCTGCATTTTGACTCCTTTTTGAAGCACATACAGCTTAATGTCAGAATAAACATCTCAAACTTACATTGCAAACACAGATTAGAGCATTCCCCTCGTCCAAAATGGATTTCTTTTACAACAGGCAGTGTTATCAAGTTCCAGTTCCAGCTCCGATTACCTCTCCTTTATTCTTCTCATTTGTCTCTCCTTACCTTTCCTTCACACACCATACAACAAAATCCTTACATATCTACCTACAAAAATCTTTCATCTCATCATATAATCGCAACTCTGAATGGACAAGCTCTTATGGCCATCAAATATTTTTCTTTTTCATCAATAGCCCTTTCTCATCACATTCCAGTGCAAACTCAGCAAGCATCAATCATCCATATAACACAATACACTGTGTGAACACCCAGTGCTAAAATATTCACATATTAGTTGGTGCAATTCAGTACCCATAATGCCATTCCAGTGAAAACTCCCTTGTGTCGTACAGAGCAGCAAAAATGCCCTTTAACTGTGCATGAATATTTCACCAGTATATTTGAGATTTTTGTAACATGAGATAGGTGCACAAAACCCCAGCACATTGTTACTGTGGATTCAGAGGCATACGTCATTTGAGGTTCAGTGCGACCTCAGGGGGAGCTCTAGGTCCTCTTAAGTTTCTAAACAGATTATGACAGTCTTTTAGGTTTTGATTTCCAGAATAGATGGGTTGTGGTCCAGAATGGATAAAATGATCTTGTCCAT
Organism: Semotilus atromaculatus; assembly: GCA_031834385.1. Taxonomy (NCBI): domain Eukaryota; kingdom Metazoa; phylum Chordata; class Actinopteri; order Cypriniformes; family Leuciscidae; genus Semotilus; species Semotilus atromaculatus. Next base: position 21,595,780 of record JAULUF010000007.1, read on the forward strand.
GTATTGTCTGAGACGGAAGTTGATCTCCTCTTGTTCTTTTAGGGCTTCCATCACCTGTGGGAATCAAAAGTTATAGAATGATTTTTGACAGGTCACCAAAAATTAAAAAGGTTTGAAAAAAACAAATGTTGAAAAAACTGAGGAAGGCTTGTGTTCAGCACACAAAGCTATAGTGCCACAAATTCTGATTTATTTCTTATTTTGTGTTCCATAAAGTCATTCAGGTTTGGAATTACATGAGGGTGAGTAAATCACAATGTTCCTTTTAAGGTGAACTATTCTCACAAAATTAATTAATTGTTTACAGTATATTGGACTAAAGGTCATTTTTAGAGAATGATCCAGAAAACAACAATAACAAAAATGCTTCATATTGTTCTCTTGCTCAGACGTACACATTAAGTTCCTCTTATTTGACTTATCAGCAGATCAAGGTCAAGCACTTCTCTTACCTGGTCACGGGAGGCATGATCAATCTCCATGGCCAGAGACTGCGCTTTTGTCTGAGTGGCAAACAGGTTTTTGGCCTCATGGAGGCTCAGACTGAGAAGCTGACCATTTAGATCTTCATTCTGTTCTCTCAGTTTTTGGTTCTCCTGTGATAGAAAAGTAAAGAGGATGGAGTTACAATTACCCCAGAAAGATGGTCCAAGTGTCATCTTGCTTTTCCTTTTTATTGTGGCCTAGTTGTGACTGAAACAAGGGACGTTGATTAGACCAGCTTCTGCTGGCAAACAGAAAGCAGTAATCTGCAGATGAAGAATCTGGATTGAGAGGATTACGCAATGAATGTAGATTGGAAGAATTTTCAGATAACATTCTTATAACATACATACACCAAATGTAATACTACTAAACCTTTATTTTCACAATGATGCAACAGCATTGGCTATATTAGTTATAGCACAATTAGTTCAAGCCCTCCATTTTGATTGGCCAAGCAGTGTCTAAGAGTGCTCATATTGTGTATAATAGCAGTGGGATTTTTCACTATTTATATCACTCCAGAGTACCTAAACAGAGATGTGTGATTTTGCATGGGTGATAAAAAAAAACACTTTGAGCAACATGCCCTGTGATTCTGCTTTAGGCACGAGGTGATTTACTGATATTCAGTACAACAGAACTTTTGTGATATTGTCTAGTTATCCTCTTCTTTTGACAGCAACATGGAGCTACAAAATCTACAACCAAAAAACCTATATTAGATGTTAGGTGAGAAGAAACAGCAGCCTGGCAGATAATCTGAAAATACACTTTTTATGAATGAACATATTAGTAGTTTATTAGATGATATTAAGTCTGCACAGGAGTTACAGTTTACCATCAGACTCGGAAAGAGTCGTGCCCAAGCAGACACAAGCTGCTGGAGGTCAAAGGGCATGTCCTTGGAAACACTCCTCTGCATATACACACAGTAAAAAATATTAAATAAGAGACAGAAAAAGAAAAAAAAAGAATTCATTTTGGGATCACTTTTTTATGGAAGCTTCTTTCCGCCACAAAAAAAAGAGATAACTGCAACTTTTATCTCACAATTTTGAACAAAATTGCTTTTCATTTATTACTATTATCTCAATTTAAGTACTTCAATACCCCAGCAAAAACTACCAGACTAACAAATAAAGTAAAAAAAAATATTAAAGACAAATTAACAGTCAGTATTAAAATAAGAACAAATACACAAATTACAAGCATAGATGAAACCTATATATAAACTCTAACAGTAGTATGCAGGTACAGAATAATTAGGCCTAAATGTAAAATAACACTAATGTGTTCACTGTAGAAATACATTATAGATGAATCTTTGTTAAAGCTGCATTTTGTTGTTTTATTAACATAAATGACAGCAGAAGGAATATTAGGCTGCTGTCCCTTGAAGACTGAATGCACGGACCAAATATATACTGACACGTTCATCCAGTATCTTTCTCAGCTGTTCATTTACGACAGCCGAGAGAATACAAACAAAATTGCCAAAATATCCGTCTCGGCAAGTATGTATCTGTTCAAGCGCAAGGAAACACGAAAGAGGAATTAATTCTGTGTTTGCGCACTATCTGAAACTTTCCTCTTTCTCTCTGCGCGTGCGCACTGCGGGTCTGTATAAACTCGCAAATCTGATTTTTTTTTGTTGCCATTATGACTGTATTACATGAAATTGCGACTATCAATCAAAAATATCGCACAAAACCGCGCTGCGCGCAAGGCAGCATGGGGAGACCCAGGCTAACTCAATTGCAAGATTTCACGTAATTCTGACTTTTTTCTAGCAATCATGAGTTTATATCTTGCAAATACGGACTTTTCCTCTCAATTGCATAAAAGAAGATATAATCTCAAAATTGCGAGAAGTCGCAATTCCCCTTTTTATTTTTTATTCTGTGGTGGAAACAAGCTTCAATAGTTTTATTTTATTTATTATTATTAATTTTAAAACAAAAAGTGGAGACTGCCTGAAGGGAATGAAGTTCACAGTCTTTACTGGAGGAAACAATAGTAAATAAGCAAATAAAAGTAAATAATTCCTTAAATGTGTTTTTATAATGGTAGGCATATTTTTATGTGAAAACATTTGTACTTTGACAAACATTTTGTCAAAGATTTAACTATGCGGGACTACTGTAGTCAAGGCTATAGGAAATATACATGAGATCAAGTTACCAGCTTTCCATCTCTCTCACCTGTTTTAGTCTCTTGACCTCCTGTTCCAACTCACTCTCACGTGTTCGAGTGCTGTATTCTGATAGGCTAATTGAAGATCTGCGAACACGCCCCATTCGTTCTGCCTCCAGCTTGTATACTTGGAGGTGCTCCAGCTCTCGCCTAAGGTCTTCAATCAGCTGAACAGAAAATACACTTTTAAAAGCACTTCAAAATCACTAAGCTACTGAACTGAGAACACATCTGTTTTATATGTAGTCAAGGACAGGATTGCTGTATAGTCTATGGACAGAATAAGACATGATAATTCTGAACTAAATCTATTAATTTCAATATACTAGCAATTCTCAATAGAATATGCTCCTGAGTTTTCATACAGTTTGTGTAAATGTATCTCAGTGTTTTACTTGTATGTGTGCACATTTTAGACTGTTAAATTGTTGTTTTTTAGGTAGGCTACCGTTTAAGCCTGAGGGCAACTAAAGCTGGCCAAGGCTCTGTCACTCTTTTTCTATCTGTAAATATATTTGGGCTACTATATACATGGCATAAAAGATTAGGAAGAGCTTTTGTCAACTTGCTGAAAAACGTGCTGAATAAACAATTGTTTAAATCACTGCCATTTTTACAGTGTTTACTTTACATTTACTTAGTGACCAGTGCAAAAATCACCATTATCTCAACATTTACATACGTTTCTATGAGATTTTCTATAAATCAAAAATTGCCAATTTGTATATGAAAAATATTCTTAAAAAATGCTAAATGATTGCATGGTCATAGTTCTCAAATCATTATTATAAAGACATTTCTGTCATTAATAGGTTATTTAGTATGTCCATTTGGTAACACTTTATGGTTAGGCTTCCTTTTACAGTCCAGTTACCCATGTAAATACTATGTATGTAAATACTACCTTATATTAGCCAGTACTTTCTAGGTAAGTACACTGTAAGTACTGTACTGTAAAAGGAAGCGTTACCCACTTTATTTTACGGTGTCCTTGTTACATATGTTACATGTACTTACCGTAGTAATAACAGTAAATTATGCATAATTACATGCAACTAACCCTCAACCTAATCCTAATCCTACCCTATCCCTATAGTAAGTACATGTAGTTACCTAATATTACTCTGTAATTAAATATATAATTACACTGTAACAAGGACACCTTAAAATAAAGTGTAACCACATTTTAGAACATGATCTTACCTCCTGCATGGTATCTTTTTCCTTCTTAAACTCATTTCTATTCTGTCGTAGCTTGTCCATCATCTTCTTGTACAGATTCATCTCATCCTTCAACCGCAGGCTCGTATCCTCCAGCTTATCTGTCATCCGCTGCCTCTCCTTAAACATAAACAGGACATTTAAGCAGGCGTACAGTCAATTTTGACAATTACTTGTCATTTATTTAAGATCCCTATAATGCTTTCCAATGAACTCTGTTAGAGCTACATATGGCAATTTATCCGTTCAATAAAATACCTTACTCTTTTTTCTTACAATATTTGAAATTCCTCAGTTGTCGCCATCTCCGAAAAGCCAAGTCAATGTTAATTCTCATTTTATTGTGAGCTCTGTTGCATTCTCTTTTTGCCAGCAGACTCTCCTCTGCTCAGCGTTTTTTTAAAAACGGGTTTGATATTTAGCTGCTTCATGTCAACCTTCTTGCTCATTGTGACAACTAAACTATACCACTCCCACACCATACACTCGTCAAAGTGGCCGAAGCAACTTTCCTCCATTTACGGATATGACGACACACACACGGGTGAGTGACGCATGTACGCAATTTTCTGCGAAACCATTTTAGAAGGAATGATGTATTGAATCATTATTTAAATTCTGTTCATTTTTAACAAAAAATACAACAATGGTGTACCTTTAAATAAAGCTGTAGCATTACAAGCATTCATTCATCCTCATTTACATTCCCTTTAACCTAAATAAATATGGTCAAACATTATATGTATGTATAGTAAAACTATCCCACCTCATCCAGTTTATCTGTCTGGGATTTTAGTCTGTTCATATTCATTGCCATCTCTCCATTTTCCTCCTCTAGATGATGTAGTCTGCCGGTAGAAAAAAGAAAAGAAGCCTTCCATCATACTACTGATGCTATAAGTGTCCACTGCACAATAGCTCTGTGAATCAAGATCTCAGGTTTCTAGATATAATGCAATTCTCCCTTCAGTGGCTTAACTGTGTTGCTTTTCTCTCTAACACTCTTATGAAGGACCATCTGAGATGGCTTCATAAGTGCACTATATACTGGAATATACACCAATACTGGAAGACCTCCAAGGAAGAGTGTTTAACTCTTCCCCTGCAGTTGATGGAAATTTCCATTATTTGAGACAACGTTTCCCTGCCCTTTACGGAAATTCGTGTTCGTTATACCGTAGGGTGCGCTATATGACACCTGAAAGAGTACTAAATCTCCTGATCAAAAGGCATGTAAAAAAGAAGCAGAAACAAGCAATATCATGTAAGCACATGCATAAGTAAAATAAAGCGATCATCACCCTTTAAACATATAAATCAAAACTACCAAATTTTACTGAATAAAATTGACCCAGAACGATATAGGACTGTGCAAGCATTAGGGGTGTTGGAGTCGATCTACTTCATCTACTGTATGTTTTGATCATCATTCTGAATCCGATCTGGATGTAGCAATTGACAAAAAACGCTTTTTTCTCAGCTTTTTGCTCAAATAGTTTTTTTTAATGCAACTTTCAAAACAAGTGTTGATAAAAAAAAGAAAAAAGAATGCATTTAGATGCATAAAACAGGTTTTGTTTTTTGGTTTAAAAGCAGAGGCTCTGATCTTTCTTTTGATATATTGCATGTTCATTCAACAAAGTATTCTGGGGACCATCAAAATGTTGTGAAAATTATCAGAAATGCTGTCGGTGACAGGCAAAAAAAAAAAAAAAAAAACACTGATGGGGAAAGAGTTAAAGCTGAAATAGCCGGACAGTGGAGTGTAAAACCTGCTAAGGCGAATATCTAAAACCTCTAAATGAAGTACAGTTAAAAAAATTACTTTAAATTAAGCATTATTGTATTTACTGCATGACAAAAAAAAATGGTTTTCTTTATACATTTACTTTAGAAGCAAATTTCTATAAAATTTGTTTTTAAAACACAGAATTACATTTATTTTTGTTACCCTATAGTATAGGTCACACTACAAGTCACACTACTTGTTAAAAATGTGAAATAATTAAGAATTTTTAATGTTTTTGAAAAAGTCTTTTTTTGTTGTTGCAGTTTTGCAATTACAATTTACACATTGTGCTGCAATGTTATTTTTTTGTATCTTACTGATTTGTAAGCAGCTCTATCTGTGTGTTCTTGTCTTTCTCCAGTCGACTGTAGGCCTCTCTGTGTCTCCTGAGCTCCTCCTCCATCATGTTTTCCGCTCTGGTCTCCTGGTCTTTTAACTGCTCCTCCAACTCGTGAATCCTGTTTAAGCACAGTCCTCATCATTAACATGAATCTTTGACAGACCTGCTGAGACCCGTTTTGACCTTTTGGCATTTATGAAATGCAAAACTTTTGCGAAGACTATTTTCATAGAACGCTTTGCTACAGGAAAGAATCTGCTCTTTAAAGAGACAAGTATGCAAATACATATGGATATAACATAGTTCCAATGAAATTAACTGTGTGTGGACCTTGAGTAGCAATTCACCTGTGGACCAACTGTATGTTTTCCTGTTTCAGCTTGGACTTCACATCCCCGTTCATGAGAATCTCATTTTCCAGCTCTGTCACTTTCTTGTCCAAGTAACTCACCTGTGTAGGAAACAACAATGAATGTAAATCTTACTATTAGTGGCTGCTTCTGAACCAGTCTGAATGACTATCAGCACGACCATGAAAAAAAGTTTTGCAACAACAGTACATGTTAAATTATGTTTTATTAACAAGGTTCGGGAGAAACACGTTCTACTGATCAAACAATCAAGTCACTCCAACCAGCTATGACCAGGCATGAAAAAGGGTCAGGGGTAAAAAAGGTGAGAAGGATACGGCAGCAAAAAATCCAATCCAATCAACTTTATATATATATATATATATATATATATATATATATATATATATATATATACACACACACACATATACATATATATATATATACACCGCCACTCCCACCCAAAAAAAAAAAACATATATCCCACCCATATATCAACTTTATATATATACAGTGAAGAAAATAAGTATTTGAAGCTATTTTGCAAGTTCTCCCACTTAGAAATCATGGAGGGGTCTGAAATTGTCATCGTAGGTGCATGTCCACTGTGAGAGACATAATCTAAAAAAAAAAAAAAATCCAGAAATCACAATGTATGATTTTTAACTATTTATTTGTAAGATACAGCTGCAAATAAGTATTTGAACACCTGTCTATCAGCTAGAATTCTGACCCTCAAAGACCTGTTAGTCTGCCTTTAAAATGTCCACCTCCACTCCATTTATTATCCTAAATTAGATGCACCTGTTTGAGGTCGTTAGCTGCATAAAGATCCATGTCCACCCCATACAATCAGTAAGAATCCAACTACTAACATGGCCAAGACCAAAGAGCTGTCCAAAGACACTAGAGACAAAATTGTACACCTCCACAAGGCTGGAAAGGGCTACGGGGAAATTGCCAAGCAGCTTGGTGAAAAAAGGTCCACTGTTGGAGCAATCATTAGGAAATGGAAGAAGCTAAACATGACTGTCAATCTCCCTCGGACTGGGGCTCCATGCAAGATCTCACCCCGTGGGGTCTCAATGATCCTGAGAAAGGTGAGAAATCAGCCCAGAACTACACGGGAGGAGCTGGTCAATGACCTGAAAAGAGCTGGGACCACCGTTTCCAAGTTTACTGTTGGTAATACACTAAGACGTCATGGTTTGAAATCATGCATGGCACGGAAGGTTCCCCTGCTTAAACCAGCACATGTCAAGGCCCGTCTTAAGTTTGCCAATGACCATTTGGATGATTCAGAGGAGTCATGGGAGAAAGTCATGTGGTCAGATGAGACCAAAATATAACTTTTTGGTCATAATTCCACTAACCTTGTTTGGAGGAAGAAGAATGATGAGTACCATCCCAAGAACACCATCCCTACTGTGAAACATGGGGGTGGTAGCATCATGTTTTGGGGGTGTTTTTCTGCACATGGGACAGGGCGGCTGCACTGTATTAAGGAGAGGATGACCGGGGCCATGTATTGCGAGATTTTGGGGAACAACCTCCTTCCCTCAGTTAGAGCATTGAAGATGGGTCGAGGCTGGGTCTTCCAACATGACAATGACCCGAAGCACACAGCCAGGATAACCAAGGAGTGGCTCTGTAAGAAGCATATCAAGGTTCTGGCGTGGCCTAGCCAGTCTCCAGACCTAAACCCAACAGAGAATCTTTGGAGGAAGCTCAAACTCCGTGTTTCTCAGCGACAGCCCAGAAACCTGACTGATCTAGAGAAGATCTGTGTGGAGGAGTGGGCCAAAATCCCTCCTGCAGTGTGTGCAAACCTAGTGAAAAACTACAGGAAATGTTTGACCTCTGTAATTGCAAACAAAGGCTACTGTACCAAATATTAACATTGATTTTCTCAGGTGTTCAAATACTTATTTGCAGCTGTATCATACAAATAAATAGTTAAAAAATCATACATTGTGATTTCTGGATTTTTTTTTTTGATTATGTCTCTCACAGTGGACATGCACCTACGATGACAATTTCAGACCCCTCCATGATTTCTAAGTGGGAGAACTTGCAAAATAGCAGGGTGTTCAAATACTTATTTTCTTCACTGTATATATATATATATATATATATATATATATATATATATATATATATATATATATATATATAAAAAACACACAAAAAAATAAAAAAATAAAATAAATATATAAATAAAATAAATATATAAATATATATATATATATATTGAATTGTGCCATGAATTACACACGATACATTTTAAAGTCAAGAAAGTCGCAGTTTGATGTAAAACTGTTGAGGTATAAGACTGTGAAAACACGTAATTACAAAGACTACAAAACCCAAAAGGCGCGCATGAGACGTCATACCTTTTCTCTCAATGAATGAAGCTAACTTTACTAAAGCTAACGTCTGTCATGTTTTCTAGTCAAGTCAAGTCAAATTTTATTTCTATAGCACATTTAAAAACAACAGAGTTGCGCCAAAGTGCTGTACAGAACTACAATGTGCAATTAAAATCATCGAAGTAGAAAGGCAGAAGACAGTTATAGATATAATTACACTCGACACAATCCATTTAATAGATTCATATAGAATCATCGTTCATATAATTAACGTAGCTTAATTAAAAGCCAGAAAGAATAAATAAATAAGTTTTAAGAGCCGATTTAAAACTAGATAATGCCGGGGCAGATCTCATAGCAAAGGGCAGACTGTTCCAGAGTTTAGGTGCCGCGGCAGAGATGGCCCGACCACCCATGGTTTTACAGCGAAAGTGTGGGACAGTTAAAAGAAGCTGATTACAAGACCTAAGAGTTCTTTGGGGGGGTGTACAGAGTCAGGAGGTCACATATGTATTTTGGTGCAGCACCGGATAGCGCCTTGTACACAAAAACTGCAATTTTAAAATCGATTCTGAACTTAACCGGAAGCCAATGTAAAATTTCTAGGATAGGAGAAATGTGATCTCTCTTTTTTGTACCAGTCAGAAGTCTCGCTGCAGCATTTTGAACGACTTGCAGGCGAGAGATTAAGTTTGAGGTAATGAAGGCGTGGATTACAGTCTCTAAATCTTTTGGCGACAAGAACTGTTTTACTTTTGCAATCGATCTCAATTGAAAGAAACTGCCTTTTACCACAGAGCTGACTTGTTTTTCAAAATTAAGTACCGAATCCAATGTAAATCCGAGATTCCTTATATGAGGTCGAACACTGACAGGCAAATAACCGAAATTAAAAGTAGATGAGGAACTAGATGGGCCGAAAATCAAAATTTCGCTCTTACTTTCATTTAGTTGTAAGAAGTTATTTGCCATCCAGCATTTGATCTCCTCAAAACAGTCACGCAGGGCTTCCAGGGGATAAGACATATCAGTTTTTGCCGGTAGATAAAACTGTGTGTCGTCAGCGTAACAGTGGTAGGATATCCTATGTTTCTCAAATATGGCACCCAGTGGCAACATATAGAGTGAAAAAAGGAGCGGGCTTAGAAAGGACCCTTGGGGCACACCACAGACTAGGGGAACAGATGCAGAAGTAAATTTCCCCATATTTACTGAGAAGGTTCTGTCTTTGAGATACAAGGCCAACCACCGTAAGGCAACACCCTGAATGCCCACCACTTTTTCCAACCGATGCAACAAGATACTATGGTCGATCGTATCAAAAGCTGCACTTAAATCTAATAAGACAAGCACTGCGTGCGATCTAGTGTCGAGGATTTGCAAAAGTTCATTGTTGACCATCAACAAAGCAGTTTCTGTACTGTTCATAGATCTAAAACCAGACTGAAAAGTATCAGAAATATTTGATGTACTGAGATAAGAATTCAACTGGCAATGCACGACTCTCTCTAAAAGTTTAGAGATAAAAGGCAACTTTGATATAGGTCTAAAATTTTTGAGGAGAGATGGATCTAATTGGGGTTTCTTTAGAAGAGGGTGAACTACAGCATGTTTAAAACTAGCGGGAACAATTCCGGTCGCTAGAGAACTGTTAATAATATCTGTTACAGTTGGACTCAAAGTTTCAAAAGCGTCTTTAAAGAGACGAGTAGGGACGACATCAGACTCACAACTGGAACATTTTGCCTTAGAAATAGTATCAGCCAGCTGAGAAGGGGAAACCAGATGAAAACAAGTTAGAGAATCAATCGGTGAGCAGGTCAAAGGAGGATAATATATTGCTGGCTTAATTAAACCCTTGATCGTCAAGACTTTTTCATTAAAAAATTGTGCAAAATTCTCACATGTTTCCTGAGATGGAATAAGAGTAGGGGCTGGTAAGGGTTTTAGCACAGAATCAATTGTCTTAAACAATCGATCGATTTTCATTTTCTGAGATGATTTTTTAAAGAAATTTGAGTTTTGCCTCTTTCACTGATTTTTGGTACTTGTTTAAGCATGCAGTTAAACATTCATAAGAAATTTGAAGTTTATCTCTTTTCCACTTCCGCTCTGCCTTACGACACTCTTGTCAAAAAGAGCGAGTAGAGTCATTTAACCAAGGCTGTGTGGGGCCCTTTCCCTTAGCTTTCCTGGGCTTAAGGGGAGCAGCAGCGTCTAAAGAAATGGAGCAGGCTTTAATAAAAACCTCCACCATCTCTTCAGTATTTAATTTGTCGAATGGGATATCATCTGCAAGGTTGGCCTGATAGTACTCAGAAAATAGGCTAGCAGTAGAAGGTTGGATAAAACGAGAGTAATTCAAAGTTTTTGAGCGAGAAGAGGTGGGAAAAACACAAACAGAATCAAACACAATTGGCAGATGGTCTGAAATAGCAGCATCGACTACTCTCAGATTTGTTACAGGAAAACCATGTGATAACACCAGGTCTAAAATGTGCCCCAGATTATGAGTAGGGCTAAAGACTGATTGTGACAGGTTGAAGGATTCAATAAGACAAGAAAACTCTTTAACCAGAGGTTTGGATGGACAACAAATGTGAATGTTAAAATCTCCTAGAATCAACAGCCTATCACAGCGAGATAAAATATTAGAGAGAAATTCAGAGAATTGTTGGATGAAGTCTTTGTTAAACTTTGGAGGCCTGTAAATCAATGCACATAGTACAGGACTCCCTATGTTGATTCTCATTAACTGTACTTCAAAGCTTGAATACACATCCGTTTGCAATTGATTGTTTTTAAAATGATTTTTAAAAACAGTAGCAACACCCCCACCCTGACCAGAAAGTCTTGGAGTGGTAAAGAAGGCACAATCCGAACAAAATAAATTCTATAGTCTAACGTTATAATCGTAACGTTACGCCGTCATGCCTGTGTGTTTTGTACCAGACTGGACACACACGAGCTTGGTGAGACGAGAGATGTAGTTCATTGAGCGATTTTCACATAAAACTAACTGTTACTTTGCTGTTTTATGACAAACTGTGACTGTCTTGACTTTCATAATTACCTTTTAAATTGACAAACATCATATGTGTAATTCAGGGCACAGCTCAGACAGAATAAAAAGATAAGTTGTCTCTCCCCATTGACTACCATGCATATTTTTTTCGAAATAAGGTCCCATGAGCCGGAAGCGGAGGGGCGGGACTTAGGCTCTGTAGTAAACTTATTTCTTCTCAAGTGTAGAAACTCAGAAGCGAAGACCAGGAGACTCGGGCAGTATCTTAAGCAGGATTCTTTATTGAGCACGAGCTCGAGTTGCTGTAGTCTCTTCCAAGCGTCGTCACGAGTCTAACTCAGGGAGCAATTCCCTCACAATTATAACAATCTTAAAAAGGGGAGGAACTTACAAAGCATGTGAATAATGTAAACAGGTTTAGGGAACCAGTTATAGATTGAAACTGTCGCCCATCTCGGTCCAAATCAAATTCCTATTCAAACACTGAGAGTTAAGAAACCAGGACCAAGGGTCTTATAATAGAGGGAAACAGGAATGTCATGAAGAAGCAATTAAGAGTTTCAGTAATCTGACAAATACAGAAAAATAGGATTTGCCAGATTCTCTTGCTGGAAACTGTTTCAAAGCTGATATTCTAAACTGGAATGCATATTCTCAGTTATAATTTGGTATTGGAATCTAAATTAAACATTTAATACATTTGTAACACTTCAATCCCCTCTTTGGGAGTTCTAAATAACTCCCACACTATATACAAATTTAAACACTTAAAAATTCATTCTTGCAACTTGTAATCGTTACAGGCACATAGCTTGATCTGTGTTGGTGTTTCTGCAATTGCATGTTGACACAGAAACAAAAGATGCAATTAGAGTCCGTGTAGTTCTTACGGGTAATAGTCTTTTCTGGTAGGAACTGGGATTTTCTCGTGAGAGGCGTGATTCATTTGTTGGATGAAACACTTGATACTGTGGACGCATAGATAGTACGCTAGTAAGAGAAACAACAGCAGAATTGCTATTTCCTTTATCCACATCCACGGTTTACCTAACAAGTTTCCGAACCATGAAGAATTATCTTCAGTCATCTGGCGTAATTTTGCTGAAAGACCAAGAATGTCTTGTTGGATTTTGTTCAAGTTCTCTGTTGGATCCATTAAACCGGTGCAGCACTCAGGGCCGATGATTGTGCAGGCTCCACCTTGCGTTGCTAGAACGTAATCCAAGGCCACTCTGTTCTGTAAGATCATTATCTTGTGCGAAGCGAGAGTGTCCGTGATGTTACCAAGGGGCAAAGCCGTATCATTGGCCAATTTCTGTACAGAATTCGATAAGCTTCTGACTTGATCAAGGGCCTGCATGACACCATAAGACGGAATTAATGCTCCAAGAGTTCTTAACCACCATGTTTGTGCACAAGTGAGTCCTGGAATGCAGTCATCTTCGTTGTTTGTGGTAGACGGAGCTGCATTAAATAACTGTGGTGAGCTTGGGGTGGAGTGTGTATTTTCTCTGATAGCTGGTAGAACATAAACCAGGGTGCACCTGCCGTTGAATTGGCTGGGGAGGATGCTGTAGACAGAAGTTCCACACAACCAAAAAGTGTCAGTTGGTGGAGAGATCATACACACCTGATTTATTGCAAACAAATTGGGTAAGAATGGGTTCCTGGAGAGACACTCTGTTAAGTCTTTTTCCTTCGTGAGGAATTTCACCCAGAGGAGTTGATGCTGGAGCATAATTTTCCATGCACCAATAGAACATCATTGGCAGAAGTAGATCGGTCATGATGGGAGTAGCTTAAGTTAGGTTGCAGGATGGTAGTCCTGGAATGCAACACGGAGAAGCTGGAGGAATTGTTATGTTGTGACATGTATCCTTGTTGAATCCACTGGTATGATGATTGAATAAGGTACACGTGTCACATTTGGAGATAGGGTGTGCCACCCATGGAATTCCTGCTCCTACTGAAGGTGCGTGTGGCATGCAAACGTTCTTTCCTGCAAACAAGGCATTTCTTGACATATTCATCAGCTCTAAGAATATGTTGTTTCTGGAATCCACACTATGTGCGATGTCCATGATGGTTAGTAGTATGACAATCTTGATCATGTTGATGGATGACTGAAGATCCCGTATGTGGGTTTCTGTGTTGTGTATTTTTTTCTTTTTTTTTTCTTTATCCCTTTCGTGATAGTTGGCAGTGGGTCTCGTTGTTTTCTAGAGGTTGTGGATTCATACACTGGTTAGGAGGTTGGTGCATATGGGTCTCGGGTCAGCCAACACCCATCAAGTGGTATCTGCACAGAGGTAAACAGAAAAACAAAAGACAGGAGAATGGTATTTGTTCAAACACTAGGGTTGTAACTCGGGACAGCCATCAAGTGGTATCTTGCACAGAGGAAGAGAGCAGTATTTGTTCAAACACTAGGGATTTAACCTTGTCCGAGTTTGTTATTGTTGTTCCTTCTTTCCCTATTTCTTAATTATTTTGACACCTAAAGAAACAGTGAAGTGAGGATTGACTAAATGGATGGGGAAGGCCTATGAGGGAGTCTTCGCCGCAAGGGTTGGCCCCCGATTGCCTATTGCATTTTCGGTTCTTCCCTGGGTTCTTCACTGATTCGTGTGTCCTATCCTATCCCTGTTGGTGGAGGAACAACCTTACAATGTGACACGTGAGTCCAGGTTTTCTTTCCCTGACACAATACTGCAGCAGCTGTAATCAACATCACTTGATGTGGTCCGTACCACTTAGGTTCTAATGGCTTGTTTCTGAATGACTTTATCATGACCCATTGACCTGGGATGATTGCGTGTCCACCTTCTGGTAGAGTCTGCCAACACGACTCAACTCTCTCTTTGGCACTCTGTACTGCCTTTGTAAGGTTTTCACAGTAAGCTATCAGGGCATCTGAGGCAATGTGTACATCAGCATTTCTAAGATCAATCACACCTGGCATCTGCATTGGGCGTCCAGTAATAATCTCATGAGGGCTCAGTCCTACTGATCTGTTAGGTGACGCTCTCATACTACACATTACTGCTGGCAGCGCTTCGACCCATGGTACTCCTGCCTGATGCATTTTGCTTAGCCTGGTTTTGATTGTTTTGTTTGCACGTTCAACCTGTCCTGATGCTTGCGGCCTATAGGGGCAGTGAAGGTTCCACTTAATCTGCAACATTTTAGCCACTTCCTTGACTACCTGTCCTGTGAAATGTGTACCTTGATCTGAGTCAATGCAATCTGGTAATCCCCATCTGGGAATGAAATCAGTGACAAGACATTTAACAGTATGTGCAGCTGTAGCATGCCCTGTTGGATAAGCTTCTACCCATCTTGAGAACTTGTCTATTACTACCAAAACATCAGTTTTTCCCTTACAACGAGGCAATGAAATGTAATCAACTTGCAGGTGACGAAATAGCCCTGGTGGAGCTGGAGTATGTGCTGCTGGCGTAATGGCTGCTGGTACATCATTATTTTTCTGACATGTAACACACCTCTTGGCTGTTTCTGTGGCTACATTTCTGAATTTTGGATTCCACCACTGATTTGAGAACCTGTGATTCATCGTTGCTGGACCACTGTGACCCAAACTTGTGTATTTGTTGAGCCAAATATGGCAGCAGTGATTCGGGAGTGACATACTTTCCCGCTTTGGTCCAGCAACCAGAGGAATCCACTATGGCTCCTTTGTCTAACCATGTCCATGCTTCATACAGCGGAATGTCTTTGTACAAATCAATTATTGATTCAGGAGGCAGAATTGTCTTTTGTGCTGTACTACCTGAACACACTTGTACAGTTGCATATAAACAAGCCTGTTTAGCTGCCACATCAGCAAGAGAATTACCTTTAGCTTCTGCAGTATTAGTTGTGAGATGTGCTTTCACTTTGATCACTGCTAATTTCTTTGGGAGTTTCATTGCAAACATTAGATCTTTCACTAATCCAGCATGCTTAATGGGGGATCCAGCAGAAGTTAGAAACTGTCTGGTTTGCCAAATGACACCAAAATCATGAATTACCCCAAAAGCATACCTGGAATCTGTGTAGATATTTGCCACTGATCCTGAAGCTAGCGTGCATGCTCTTGTTAAGGCTACTATTTCTGCAGCTTGAGCTGAAAAATGATCTGGAAGACGACCTGAAGCAACCACTTCAGTGGTGGACGTTACTGCATAACCTGCTCGTCTGTTACCGTCAATTACTTGAGCTGAACCCTCGACAAACAACTCAAATTCTGAATTCTCTAAGGGAGTTTCTTTTACTTCACTCGTAGGTGTATATGTAAGCGTAACACAATCGTGAGTCATTTCTCCTTCATCCTCTAACAAACTTTCAGTCATTGCGGACATCATACATGAGGACGGGTTTGTGACTGGTGCACGCTGTAAAACAATGTTCGGGGCTGTGAGTGTCGCTAACCAATTTCCCCAACGGGAGGAGGTGACAGAAGTGACTTTTGCTTGATTCATTAGTGCGGACACGGAATGAGGGCATTTTACATTTACAGTCTGACCTAACACCATTACTGATGAAGCCTGAAGAGCCAAATGAACTGCCTGCACTGCTCTAAGACATAGGCCCATACCTTGAGCGACTATGTCAAGTTTACCAGAATAGTAATGAATTGGGCGTAAACTGCCCCCATGATCTTGCATTAGACATGCAGTCATAAAACCTAAGTGTTCATGAACATAAAGCACAAAGGGTCTATCAGATTGGGCAATTCCTAATGCTGGTGCTTGACATAGTGCTCTCTTCAAATCATTGAACGCTTTGAGGTGTAATTCTTCCATACAAACAGTATCTGAATCTTTACCATGGCCTTTCAACAAGTCATAGAGAGGCTGAGCAATCGAGGCATATTCTTCAATCCATGGTCTACAGTAACCTGCTGTTCCTAAAAATGAGCAGAGTGTTTTAATGGTGGTAGGCGGAGGTATGGTTTTGATTGACGTAGCTCGATCCTGTGTAATGGATCTATTTCCTGCACCAATCGTTTGACCCAGAAATGTGACTTGCTTTTGAGCAATTTGAGCTTTGTGAAAGCTGCATTTGTGTCCTTTTTTATGCAAATAGTCCAACAATGCTTCCAATTCAGTTTGATGTACCTCGTGATTTGTTGAGGCAATCAAAATATCATCGACATATTGGATCATAGTTTACTGTTTTACAGGACATTCTGGGTCACACAAATCACGTCTGACAGCCTGATGGTATATGGTTGGGGAGTTTTGAAATCCCTGTGGCAAACGTGTCCACTGGTATTGCTCATAGTCAACTGTGAAAGCTAACCATGGCTGGCTGTCAGAGTGCAACGGTACAGAAAAGAATCCATTAGACATATCAATTACTGAAAAAATCTTACACTCTAATGGTAAGCCATTACAGATTGTGGAAGGATCTGCCACTAGGGGGGTGATTTTATCAGTATGTTTATTGGCTACTCTGTAGTCTATTGTGAGTCTCTTGGATTGGATTTCTTGATGGGCCATATGGGTGAATTACATGGACTGTTAGTTTTAACTAGCACTCCTTGCGTCAGCAATTTTTCTACAATAGGTTTGATCCCCTGTATAGCTTCCTTATTGATAGGATATTGTTTGGTGACCGGAGGTGTAGTTCCTGTCAATTTTACTGGTTCTACACCTGTCAACAACCCACAATCATCCTTGTCTTTAGCCCAAATTGGATGATTCTGTAAGAAAGCATACTCTGGACGGATTTCATTATTGGTAGAAACTTGCGCTGAGGAAATTTGAATGCTAGCAGATTCTGAGGACATGTCTAAAGTTAGATGTACTTGTCTCAGGAGATCCATGCCTAAAATTGCACCTGTATTTAATGGAGCACATAACAATTTTGTAGTCAGAGTTTTCGGGCCAAATTGTACCTCAATGGGCGGGGTTTCATACAAAACAGAATATTCACCTATTACACCAGTTAAAGAAAGTTTGGTTTTCTTGTACGGGATGTCTAAACCTTTAGCTAATTTTGTAGGAATTACTGTAACTTCTGCACCTGTATCAAGCGAAAAATCAATCTCTTTATCACGTATGCTACCTTTCACAAAAATTATTTTGTCATTATGATGGATTACAGGGGAAAGGTAGCTATTCACAGCCCTAACAATTCGTTTTTTTCCTGGTCTTTTTGTGCTCTTAGAAGAGCCTGAACGAGCTGTCCTAAATTTTCAGTGGACACTTGCGGAACTACGTCAGGGTTGTAAGCAGGCTGAGAAGGAGCAGAATTATGCATAGCATTTCTTTTTGTATCTTGCAACTTTTTCCTACACTCTTTTTCCCAATGTCCTAATTTTTCACAGTAGTGGCATTTGCTATCTTTTCTAGACCACCTGTTTTCTTGTTTTGCTGTGCTAAACGTAGCTGCGGCTGCTACTCTCACTTTAACATCAGCATCTCTTTCCCATGCAGCCAAACTGTCTAAGGGTGTACTCACACTAGGCACGGTTGCCATGAATCGGGCCCGAGTACGATTGTCCCCCCTCCCCACTCCCCCTCTGGCCTGCACTCACATAGGGTTTCAGCATTCGTGCCGGAGCACACTTACGTCATTATGGTGCGACGGTTTCGGGATAAACAAGAAGAGCGGCGCTCTCTGAACACAATGGAGTCATGCGTCCTGTTCCGTGCTCCAGCACGGTTAGCGCTCACACTGCATGCGAACCGCGCCCGAGTCCAACTGAACCGTGCTCTGGCCCACCTCTTCCAAGCGGGCCAGGGCCGGCTAATCGAGCCGCGCCCGGGCACGGTTCGGAGCACTCACACTAGTCAAACGAACCGCGCTTTGGTGGTCAAACGCACTCGGGCACGGTTCAAACTGGCTAGTGTGAGTACACCCTAAGTTACTTCTGAGAGTGCTGTTAGACCAAGTTAGATTTAGGAACGGTAAAGCTCTTCTGTATTCGGCTACAAGGCCATCTGCCCAGATACGAATTAGTGGCCCTTTGTCATCAAGCACACTTTCAGAATCATCTACTATTCCACTGTAAGTTACGGCTGACTGACAAAATCTTTCAGTATATTCATTTACATTCTCTTCTTTCTTTTGTACACAGCTCGTAATTCTAGACCAATCTATTTTGGGTCCTAGGATATTCTTTAGCCTTTTCAGAACACCTTCTCTCATATCACTTCTACTGGCATTTCGTAGTATAGAAGTCACTGCAGATTCAAAACTGTTGAATTCAGATTCAGTTAAAATTTGTGACATTAACTGTGTGACTTCTGTTAACGACATGTCATACAAACGCATTTTACTGTTCAATGCACTTCTAAATTCAGAAAAATGTGTGCGCGCTGAGGGTAAGTTCTGGGACAGTCGCTCAATGTCTTTAGGTCCTAAGGCCTTAGCAACAGTTTGTATTTGAACAACAGAGGAGTTGGGAGGAACACTTTCAGTTCCCTCAATTCCCTGAGATCTTCTCCTAGCCCCACAAACATTTACAGAGTCTACAGGCTCATCAGTTACGGATTGGAGAGCTACATCCGTTTCAAAAAACGCTTGTAAGTCAGGGTAAATGTTATCTGGCTGACTAACTTCTACTTCAGTTTTATTTTCATTTTTGTTGCGGTTTAATTTCTTGGTCAAAGAACATACTCTAGCACGGAGCTCTTTAATCTGTGTCTCTAGCTCTGAGTTACTCTCAGACTGTTGAGTAGCTAGTGCTAAACCAAATTCTCTATGGCAACAGATTATGCCTTTAACATTGTTCTTGCGAATACATGCTCCTAGTACTTTTTTACACTCATCTACCAACCAAGTCTTGTCTGGATGAATTTCATATTTCTGGGTCAATTCTTTTCTAACTTTCTCAGTCACTATCGAGTCCATTTGCTCTCCTAACAATGACTTGAATTCGCTATCGGACCACAAAGGTGTCGCAAGACCACCTTTTTGATTTGTGGGGATCAGTCTAGCATTTTTCCTAACCATTTTGTGATGTTCTTTATCACACAATCAAAAAACACAAAATTTTCTCTGATCAAACAGAGGCTACACTCGAACACAGATCAACTGTTGTTAAATCTTCTTTGTTACCAACACATCACAAACTATTAGCATGTTACGCTAATCTTCTCTGACAAGAAATGCAAAGGATCTTTCACCTTCCTAATTTTTAGAGGATAAACAAAACAAAATAACTAGCACGTAATGCTAAAATCTTCTCTGTGAACAGAGGATACAACAAAATAACTAGCATGTAATGCTAAAATCTTCTCTGTGAACAGAGGATACAACAAAATAACTAGCACGTAATGCTAAAACGTCCCTGCCTGAAACAGAGGATCACCAATATTAACACGCAATGTTAACCTTCCCTAACTTTAGAGGATAAACCTTCTCTAGCAATGTAGAGGATATACTTTCATCCTTAAAATAAACTTTTAAAGGGTAACTTTGTTAGTCAAACACTGCAGCTGTCTGATAACGGTTCTCTGACGGCGCAGAGATTTGTACTGGTGAAACTCACCAAATCGTTGTTTGTATGAAAAGATTCCGTCTGGAACTCAGTCAGAAAAGGTTTGTTCTTTGTTGAGATTCAGTTCTGGAGTTCAGTCAGCTTTGTTGAGATCTTTGTTGAGATTCAGTTCTGGAACTCAGTCTTTGTTGAGATCTTTGTTTCAAATCTGGATTCAGGTGATTCAGTCTGGAATGCAGTCAGATCTTTGAGCTTGAATTCCAATCTGGATTCAGGTGAAGTTAATTCTATCCGGGTCACGGCACCATCTGTAGTAAACTTATTTCTTCTCAAATGTAGAAACTCAGAAGCGAAGACCAGGAGACTCGGGCAGTATCTTAAGCAGGATTCTTTATTGAGCACGAGCTCGAGTTGCTGTAGTCTCTTCCAAGCGTCGTCACGAGTCTAACTCAGGGAGCAATTCCCTCACAATTATAACAATCTTAAAAAGGGGAGGAACTTACAAAGCATGTGAATAATGTAAACAGGTTTAGGGAACCAGTTATAGATTGAAACTGTCGCCCATCTCGGTCCAAATCAAATTCCTATTCAAACACTGAGAGTTAAGAAAACAGGACCAAGGGTCTTATAATAGAGTGAAATGGGAATGTTAGGAAAAAGCAATTAAGAGTTTCAGTAATCTGACAAATACAGAAAAACAGGATTTGCCAGATTCTCTTGCTGGAAACTGTTTCAAAGCTGATATTCTAAACTGGAATGCATATTCTCAGTTATAATTTGGTATTGGAATCTAAATTAAACATTTAATACATTTGTAACACTTCAATGCTCTCTATACTTGAAAGAGTTTATTTCTATACTTCACATTAAAGATGTGATTGGGCTAGCCCAGTGTCAATCAAGAAAAGAACCAATGGGCCACTGATCTACGCGTTTCATCATGGGGTGTCAAACTAATGCCGCGTTCCAGTCAACCTGTAACCCGTGTTTTTCCAACCTTATACCCGTGACGTCAGAGCTCGTAACTGGGAGTACATCGATCTAGTTCGAGTTCACGGGTGGAAGTCACGGGTTTGACCGCCGTTCCAGTGCACTTTCACAGATTTAAGGTTGGAAAAACACGGGTTACAGGTTGCCTGGAACACGGCATAAGGCTGAATTTTTTTTGACCAATGCATAATGCATTACACCGGCACACTAACCTAGCGCCGCCAAATCAAGCAAAACAAACCGAATGGGCCGATGTAACTTTACGAGTTCTATGGACCGTTAAGACAAAAAAAAAAAAAGGTATGAGATGTATTCGGCCCTAAAAGCAACGGACCAGGAATCTCCCGGTAGTCCCGATGGCATTAGTCTACATGCCTGGACGTCACACTTTGAATCCTACCTGTGGCCTTGCACCATGCACTTATTGAGCTGCGGTCGCATCAGTTGATGCCATCTCCTTTCCCCTCGATCTTTTTCTATTTGCTTTATTCATCTTTTTCGACGACAACTCACTAACTTGCTCGTTCCTTGCTCTGCGCTAACGGCCCGCTCGCGATATTATATAGCCTATACCGCTCATTTTATAACATTGAGGAAATGCAGAAATGATTTAGAAACACACAAAAGCAGCTAAATATATAAAATACCCAAACATTTTTATTTATCCATCGCTTTTGATCTAAAATTAGTCAAAATCACTGCGTATCTGACAGGGCCGTTAACATTGTAAGCTATGCCTCAAGCTTGCTGTCCGACGTGCAGGTCTCTGTTCGGCAGTGTCCAGTTTCAGACTCGCGGAGTAAAGCATGAGTAATGCCTAGAAATATACGCAGTCGACTCATATTCCTCGACAGTTTTCAGCATCCCTCGACCACCCCATCTCCTCACACTAGCTGGTTGTCCTCCTAACCAGAGATACGGAGGGAGTACTCTGGGTTCAGGCCCAAATCCGAGTTCGGAGCCCTCCCCCCGGACAGCACGCCAAATACGCATAACCATTTACTCTCTGATCATTCGTAAGTGTGAACTCGTGAAAGGTTTTAAAAGTGTTTGCGTGTATAAACCTGTATTGATCCGGTTTTAAATAAATATAAGAAACAGGTGTTTTTAAACTATGAGCACATTTGGCCCTGTAGACATTTAGAAAATAAACTCTACTCTGAATTCTCTCTCTCTCTCTCTCGTGTGTGTGTGTGTGTGTGTGTGTGTGTGATCATAATCCACGATCCAACAACTTTACTTGCCTTGTACTTTGAATTATGTACTTACATACTGTATTTAATAGCATTCTGTGGTGCAAATGATCATGGGCGGCACTAGGGGTGGGCTTTGTTTTTAGCAGAGTCATAAGTTTTTCAATGGCTCTTGTTTTTCTTAAAGCCCAAAATGCTTTGCTACCTTGTCTTTCTTATGGATCTTAAAACTTAATCTGAAAAATAATTGTGAATACGATTACAGTGCCCGTGTTTACCTAATGGTGACAAATGCATTTTACATGATTATATTTATATTTTCTCCCTTTGTATCAAAGGTACTTGGCAACGTGCTTTTGCAGTATTGAGCATTGAAGCCAATCAAAGACGTTTAAAAGAGTGGCTGCGCTGAAGATCTGTTTTGCGCATTTTTGCTTTTGCGATCTTGTCATTATAGCCAATAAACTATACACTCACCTAAAGGATTATTAGGAACACCATACTAATACTGTGTTTGACCCCCTTTCGCCTTCAGAACTGCCTTAATTCTACACTCACCGGCCACTTTATTAGGTACACCTGTCCAACTGCTCCTTAACACCTAATTTCTAAGCAGCCAATCACATGGCGGCAACTCAGTGCATTTAGGCATGTAGACATGGTCAAGACAATCTCCTGCAGTTCAAACCGAGCATCAGTATGGGGAAGAAAGGTGATTTGAGTGACTTTGAACGTGGCATGATTGTTGGTGCCAGAAGGGCTGGTCTGAGTATTTCAGAAACTGCTAATCTACTGGGATTTTCACGCACAACCATCTCTAGGGTTTACAGAGAATGGTCCGAAAAAGAAAAAACATCCAGTGAGCGGCAGTTCTGTGGGCGGAAATGCCTTGTTGATGCCAGAGGTCAGAGGAGAATGGCCAGACTGGTTCGAGCTGATAGAAGGGCAACAGTGACTCAAATAACCACCCGTTACAACCAAGGTGGGCAGAAGAGCATCTCTGAACGCACAGTACGTCTAACTTTGAGGCAGATGGGCTACAGCAGCAGAAGACCACACCGGGTGCCACTCCTTTCAGCTAAGAACAGGAAACTGAGGCTACAATTTGCACAAGCTCATCGAAATTGGACAATAGAAGATTGGAAAAACGTTGCCTGGTCTGATGAGTCTCGATTTCTGCTGCGACATTCGGATGGTAGGGTCAGAATTTGGCGTCTACAACATGAAAGCATGGATCCATCCTGCCTTGTATCAACGGTTCAGGCTGGTGGTGGTGGTGTCATGGTGTGGGGAATATTTTCTTGGCACTCTTTGGGCCCCTTGGTACCAATTGAGCATCGTTGCAACGCCACAGCCTACCTGAGTATTGTTGCTGACCATGTCCATCCCTTTATGACCACAATGTACCCAACTTCTGATGGCTACTTTCAGCAGGATAATGCGCCATGTCATAAAGCTGGAATCATCTCAGACTGGTTTCTTGAACATGACAATGAGTTCGCTGTACTCAAATGGCCTCCACAGTCACCAGATCTCAATCCAATAGAGCATCTTTGGGATGTGGTGGAACGGGAGATTCGCATCATGGATGTGCAGCCGACAAATCTGCGGCAACTGTGTGATGCCATCATGTCAATATGGACCAAACTCCCTGAGGAATGCTTCCAGCACCTTGTTGAATCTATGCCACGAAGAATTGAGGCAGTTCTGAAGGCAAAAGGGGGTCCAACCCGTTACTAGCATGGGGTACCTAATAAAGTGGCCGGTGAGTGTACGTGGCATTGATTCAACAAGGTGCTGAAAGCATTCTTTAGAAATGTTGGCCCATATTGATAGGATAGCATCTTGCAGTTGATGGAGATTTCTTGGATGCACATCCAGGGCACAAAGCTGCCGTTCCACCACATCCCAAAGATGCTCTATTGGGTTGAGATCTGGTGACTGTGCGGGCCATTTTACTACAGTGAACTCATTGGCATGTTCAAGAAACCAATTTGAAATGATTCGAGCTTTGTGACATGGTGCATTATCCTGCTGGAAGTAGCCATCAGAGGATGGGTACATGGTGGCCATAAAGGGATGGACATGGTCAGAAACAATGCTCAGGTAGGCCGTGGCATTTAAACGATGCCCAATTGGCACTAAGGGGCCTAAAGTGTGCCAAAAAAACATCCCCCATACCATTACACCACCACTACCAGCCTGCACAGTGGTAACAAGGCATGATGGATCCATGTTCTCATTCTGTTTACGACAAATTCTGACTCTACCATCTGAATGTCTCTACAGAAATCGAGACTCATCAGACCAGGCAACATTTTTCCAGTCTTCAACTGTCCAATTTTGGTGAGCTCTTGCAAATTGTAGCCTCTTTTTCCTGTTTGTAGTGGAGATGAGTGGTACCCGGTGGGGTCTTCTGCTGTTGTAGCCCATCGGCCTCAAGGTTGTGTGTGTTGTGGCTTCACAAATGCTTTGCTGCATACCTCGGTTGTCAGAGGTGGAAAGAGTAATAAAATATTCTACTCAAGTAAAAGTACTACTACTTCAATGAAATTTTACTTAAGTACAAGTAAAAGTACCGGTTTAAAAATCTACTCAAGTAAAAGTAAAAAGTAGCTCATTTAAAATGTACTCAGAGTAAAAGTTACTGAGTTACTTTTTTAACAGCGGGGGTGGGGGGCTGGTATAAGATTTTCACAGTATGATAATGTCTCAGAAAAAATTACGGTTTATGGTTGAACACCTCAACACAGTCATCTCCTCACCGGCCGGATGACCCAACCCAACCAGATGAACTGGATAAATATCGTGAAAGTTCTGATCACATCTGACTCCTGACATTATGCTGCATAACTCATAATCATACACTGTTCGTTCGTTGGCCAAAGGAGGACTGGCCCCCTGACTGAGCCTGGGTTCTCCCAAGGTTTTTTTCTCCATTCTGTCATCTGATGGAGTTTTGGTTCCTTGCCACTGTTGCCTTTTTCACCTCTCTTCGCTTTTGTCGCCATTGGCTTTTGGCTTGCTTAGTTGGGGACATTTAACATTTAATTTTGAATTTAACAATACTATTACAACATTGTTTTCCTGTTATCTCTGTAAAGCTGCTTTGAAACAATTTGTATTGTAAAAAGCGCTATATAACTAAAGGTGACTTGACTTGACTATTAATTAAAGGGATAATTCACCCAAAAATGAAATTTAGTCCATGATTTATTCACCCTCATGTCATCCTAGATGTGTATGACATTTTGCTTTCAGACGAATACAATCAGAGTTATATTAAAAAAAGTCCATTAAAGTGCATCTATTCAGCATAAAAGTCCTCCATATGACTCCGGGGGGTTAATAAAGGCATTCTAAAGCGAAGCAATGAGTTTAAGAATAAAATCCACATTTAGCATTTAAGTAAACGTAGTTTCCGGCCAAATGCAGTCTACTTGCGTCTAAAGCACAACTTGCGCAACTTATGGCACTGAAGTAGCGTAGTGCATCATGGCGTAGCAGCACGTCGCATTACTCGCATAAATTGCACTTTAGACTTAAGCGGAATCTGTATGTTCGTGTGAACGGAAGCTGGTTATTTTACTTTAAAAAGTTTTAAATATGGAATTTTTTACACAAACTCAATGCTTCGCTTCAGAAGGCCTTTATTAACCCCCCGGAGCCGTGTGGAGCACTTCATGATGGACAGATGCACTTTTATCATGAATGGATGCACTTTTATGATGGACAAATGCACTTTTATCATGCATGGATGCACTTTTATGATGGACAGATGCACTTTTATGATGGACAGATGCACTTTTATCATGGATAGATGATAGATACTTCAACAGAAACGGCCATTCACTGCCATTATAAAGCTTGGAAGAGCCAGGACATTTTTTTAATATAACTCTGATTGTATTCGTGTAGCGAAGAGCTACCTGAAGCTGCTAGGGCTAGTTGGATCGCAGTGAACCAGGTGTGTCGGTCAGAACACCACAGAGCGACGTGTCAGTTTGAACTGATTTTATTATTGCTGGTATGAAGAATCAACATTAGAGGGAGGAGTCAGCCTTTACAAAAACATTAACAAGCTATGAGGGTTTGAGATGAATAGTGCAGTGGACTGTGTAGGGCTTCCTTTCGCAGCCTCCAGAGGAAATGGATCTCCTTAGCTTTGATTGAGCCTGTTTGAGCCTGAGGACGATTACCGATGAGCATGCAGTGGTTGATCGACAATGACACACTGCGTGAGCAGAGTAGGCACACTTAGCGGAGACCTGATGTACAGTCAGTGAGTCCTGCTTAACTGAGGTGAACTTTGCTCATAAGTGGACTGAATGCATATCAGCTGCCGTAGACTTGGTTGACATTATCGTAGGTAGGGATGTAGATGCATGTACGGGTGTGTGTGTGTGTGGTTTCTATCCAATCGGAGGGTGATAATGATTCTGATGCACGTCTTCAGCTGTTCGTGATTGCGGTGAACCTGACTGCGAGCAGCGGCTGATGCAATGTCATTCGCACTGAGCGGAAAAGATAGCTGCTCTTCCGGTCACTCCCTACAGACTTTATAATAAGAGTCCCAACTAAAATAGTGCAACTGTGCTCTAACACCATCTTATTAAGAGCCTTTTGCACAGCCGCCCCCAAATTGCGTGCAATTTGCTCACGTAAAAGGCTCATCCTAAGTTTGAAACCGTCGGAGGGCAATCCTCATCCTCCTCAGCATCTGGGATGACTGGAAGAGTAATAAGCCGGGCAACTGGCCGGGTATATACTTTGTCTTTGACTTGCACGTCCGCGGATCGCACATGACCATCTGCACTCGGATGTACTTTAACCACTCTACCAACTGGCCAAAGTGCCCTGGGGAACTGGGGGTCCATCAACAGGACTACTGAATCCACTGTCAGATCAGCTGGGGCACCATGCCACTTCTGCCTGCATCTGCTATAACTTGGCAGTGTCGCCATCTCCGCCGGCTTAGTCCCTCGCTCTTAGGGTAGACAACTGGAGGCAGTGCTCCATCAAGCCGCCCCATCAAGAGGACATTAGGAGTCACAGCGTCCAAGTCAGCAACACTGGATGAGGTATAGCCCAAAGGTTTGGTATTCAGTATTGCCTCTACCTCCAGTAAGGTAGTATGTAGTACCTCCTCAGAGATAGGTTGACCTCCAATGACAGTATACAGTGCAGTCTTGACAGACTTGATCTCCCTCTCCCATGTTCCCCCGAAGTGAGGCGCTGCAGGTGGGTTGAAGTGGAAATTAATTTTCTGATTGGCTAAGAGTCGTTGGAGGTCGGAGGACATGCTGTTAAAAGACTCACGGAGCTCCTTCTCTCCTGCCTTAAAGTTCGTACCCTGGTCGGAATAGAGTTCAGCTGGAGTCCCTCTTCGAGCGATGAACCGCCTGAGGCTCATCAGGAAGGAGTCGGCATCCATACTGTGGAGAATGTCTAGGTGCACCGCCCGGGTGGTAAGACACTTATAGATGATGCCCCATCTCTTCTCTGAGCGTCGTCCTATTTTGACTTGAAAAGGCCCGAAGCAGTCGACGCCAGTGGAGAAGAACGGCGGTTTGTATAAGCGTAGACGGGCCACAGGTAGGTCGGCCATCTTCGGGACCAACGGCTTAGATTTCCATCTTCGGCACTCCTTACACTGGTGTTGCACCCTTCGAACTGCCTCCCTGCCACGGAGGATCCAGAAGACCCAGCGCATCTCGGCGAATACTCGCTCAGGACCCGGATGACAGAGACGAGCATCGTAGTCCTGGATAAGGAGTTTTGTTGCTGGATGCAAAGGGTCCAGGATAACAGGATGTTTGAACGCAGGGTCTAACCATTCGGCACGTCGGAGTCTTCCTCCAACTCGTATGATTCCCTCGTCGGGGTCCAGCTCCGGGGACAGGGCAAGAAGACGACTACTTCGGAGTACCATTTTCCCTGCCTTTAGGTGACGCAACTCCTCCGGAAAGCACTCAGCCTGAACTCTCCGGTAGATAGTCATCTCAGCCTGCCGGTAGTCTTCCGCTATCAAGGACTCATCACGGTCTGCCGCCCCATGTACCTCCTGCGCTACGGCCTCAACCATATCCTTCCAGGACTCGTATGACTGGCCCAGTTGAGTCTCCTGTCTATCTGCTTTAGATACCACTCCACACGAAGCAGATTTCTTGTACTCCGTGACATCCTCTACTGGTGCCCCTCCTGGTGAGGATGGCCATTCATCAGGTCCCTTAAGGAGGAAGGACGGTCCTTGGCTCCAGCGGTTAGGCCCAGCCAATTCTGCCAGGGTTTTCCCACGGGTTACATCATCCGCTGGGTTCTGCACGGAGTCAACATAGTGCCAGGTACTTTCTCCTGTCAGCTCCTGGATCTCAGAGACACGTGTTCCCACGAAAACCTTGAAGCGGCATGACTCCGACTGCAACCAGGTTAACACTGTTGTCGAATCGGTCCAGAGGATTGTCTGATCCGTCTTCAGCGTCAGTTCTCTCTCTAACGTCTTTGCCAACTGGGCAGCTGTCAAGGCACCACAGAGCTCGAGACGGGGAATGGAATGTTGCCGTCGGGGTGCTACCCTGGATCTAGCCGCCAGGAATGCCAGGTAAACCCGTCCTTCAGTATCTTCTGTTCTCAGATAAGAGACTGCTCCGTAAGCCCTTTCAGAGGCGTCACTGAACACGTGGACCTGTCTGGAGGCAACCATCTGATCGGCTTGAGCTGAAGCATAGTGCCGGAATAATGAGATGCTTGGCAGGAGATGTAACTCTGATTCCCACTCCTTCCATGCTTTCTGCAGATCCTGAGGGATAAGTGGGTCATCCCAGTCACGCGGCTTGTCCCACATGGTCTGGACGATCATTTTGGCGCGGGTCGTGTAAGGTGCAATGAATCCCAAGGGGTCATATTGTCGGGCGAGCACCTTGTAAACATTCCTCATTGTGAGTGCTCCATACTCTAGAGGTCGACTTTTGTAACCTAAGGTGTCTGTCTCCCAGTGCCAGCTGAGTCCAAGGGCTGGTTCAGAAAGTTCAGGTTCATCGTGCGAAAGCCATCGCTCCATGCTGTCGGACCTCGCCTCTGCAGGTAGGTGTCTGAGGACATCAGGTATGTTGCAGGCCCACTGCCTGATCTCAAACCCTCCAGATGCTAGCACTTCCCTGAGCCGGTCCACTAGCTCCTTAGCTTCCTCTGCTGTGTGCACACTCTGAAGACAGTTGTCCACATAGAAACAGTGCTCCACTGAATGCTTGACGACTCCTCCAGGCCCCCCATGTTCCCTTGCATGCATTTGGAGGGCGAAGGTGGCGCAACACGGTGAACACGCAGTGCCAAATGGTAATACCTGCCACTCAAAGACATCAGGGGGGTGTCCACTCTTCATGTCCCTCCAGATAAACCTGAGGAGCGACCGATCTTCTGGTAAGAGCTGAACCTGGTGGAACATGCCTCTAATGTCACCACTGACTGCTACTGCATGTTCCCTGAAGCGCAGCAAAACGCCCAGAAGAGAGGATCCCAAAGTCGGTCCAGGAAGGAGGGTATCATTGAGGCTTCGACCTCTGAATTGGAAAGAGCAGTTAAAGACCAAACGACTCTTTCCGTTATGGCTCACTAAGTGGTGGGGTATATACCACGGCTCATCTGAGGTTGAGGCTTCCCTTTGGTCAATCTTCTTAACCGCTCCTGTCTCCACCAACTTGCGAATTGCTGCACAGTACTCATCGGCTCTTAAGGGGTCCCGGACCAAACGTCTCTCCAAACTTCTGAGGCTGGGTAAGACGGCTTCCTTGGGAGCTTGGAGAGGGGGGATGTCTCGCTTCCGTAGCAGAGGCGTGGCATATCTGTGGATCCCTACAACCTTTACTCGCTTTGTCTTGGCCTCTAGGAGCTCCACCGCGTCCTTATCCTGCTTTGACCTCGTTGCCAGTTTAACACTCTGGAATGGCAGTGTGTCCATCTTCCAAAGCTTCTCCACATTCTGCATCAACTCCGTCGTCTGGGGTGAGACACTAGTGAAGAGACACTGCTGGGTGCTAGGTGCCCACTGGGTAAGGTGCGCGGGTCCTTGAAGCGTCCATCCCAGTCTCGTACGAATGGCTGCCGGACCTCCCGGAGGGCCCATCTTCACCGGCTCGATAGGGTTAAGTAGATGGGGGTAGTCAGCGCCAATTAACACGAGCGGCTTAACATGATTGAATGCCTCGAGGGGGAGATCTGCCAGGTGCTTGTACTTCCTCTTCAAGCTGGCGATGGGGTAGGAGTGGTCCGCTAGACCCAAGCGTTGAGAGGTGAAGGCCTCCACTATCCGGAATGTTCTCTTGGGATTGGTAGAGGATGATATTTTAAATGAGACAGCAGCTCCCTTCAGGGTTTGAACTTCCTGCCTAATCGTGCGGAGAGCAAGGTCCTCAGGCTTCTTCTCCAAACCCAACTTATCAACGGCCTCGGGGAGGAGCATTGTGCGCTCAGAACCATCGTCCAGAACTGCGTAAGTGTCTAATGTCCTGTCCCTGTTGCGCAGGAGAACTCTGACGACTTTCAGCAGAACCCGAGAGTGGGCCGATGGTCTGTCCAGGTAGAGGACTTCTGTACTAGTGCTTACCAGACAGCTTTCAGCCTTCGGCATCTCAATCTTGGGGCGTGCGTTGGCGTCATGCAAGACCCGCAGATGCTTCCCTTGACACACCTCGCAGAGTTTCTTGAGGTCACATTGCGCTGCCTGGTGTGCTCTCCCGCATCTCCAACATCTCTTTTGAACCCTGATCCACTCAATGACCTCCTCTTTGGTGAGTCTCTGAATGGCTGGACACCTATTCAAGAAGTGCTCTGTGTCCTCACAGTATGGACAGTAGGGTTTTGATTTACTCTTCCATTTTGGCGCAGATGAGCTCTGACCCTCCCGTCTAGTTGCTCGGTTAGACGAATAGCTCTCTGCTCCATGCAGCACTGTAGCTGCTGGCTTGCTGCGACGTTTCTCGGCTCGGTATCCTGACAGCCCTGGGATACGGATGTCTGAAGGGTTGTCGTAACCTTGGCACCACGATTCGTATCGGAGCCATTCCGCCAGGTCGAGCAGTGTATGAGTATGTCCGGGACGATGGAACGTCTGATGTCTGAAGTTTGCTCTCATCTCCATCGGAAGCTTGGTGAGGAGTCGTGCCACATGTGAGCCACATCTCAGCTCGACTTCTCCATCTGGGCCCAGTGTCTGTAACATACCCACAAGTGACTGAACATGCAGGGAGAACCTCTCAAAGGCAGCTACATCTCCTCTTCTGATCTCAGATGAATCCATCACTGCAGCGATCCTCTGTAAGGCTACATGGTGCGGCTGGCCGAACTTCTCGGTCATGGCTGCCATGGTGTCAGTGTACGGCCTAGGCGAGTTAATATAGGAGTCAGCAATGAGACAGGCCTCTTCAAGTTTCACGTGATCCACCAGAATCTGATACTTAAAAAGCTCTGTAGCGTCGGTGGGTAGCAGGTTTGCTAGGGCTAGTTTAAGCCGAGAGAACTCCATCGGGTCCTTATGGACGAAGAAAGGAATTCTTGGTGCTGGCCCCCTGTACTCTCCTCCTCCCAGAGTCACTGATGCTGGCGAGAACTGTCTTCCTCGAGCAGGGTGTGGTTGGCTTGTATCAGGCCTGGCTGGGTACTGAGTTGAGGATTCCGCATCAGTGCGATACATACTGGGCTGCGGACGTGAGATGGGCATGTAAGGTGCTGGCCCCGAGGTGTAGGACCGGGTGTGATGCTGCTCAGGACCTTCTTTAGGCTGAGGGTGGTTCCAGCTACGAGGGGTAGACTGTGGTCGAGTGTGGGCTGTGACGCTGGATATCATACTGTCCCTCATTAGCTGTAACTCGCTCATCATTCTGTCTATGACGGTAACCACCCGCTGCTCCTCGGCAGCCGCAGGTGGTGGAGGATAGTCATGCGAAGGCCATGGTGGAGGTGGCAATCCTTCTTCATACTCCTCTTCCTCAAGCACTAATGAGTCGCCCGGTAATGGAAGGGGTGGCACTGGCCATGGCTCTGAGGGTGGATCCTGCTGCGCTGCTCCTAGCACTCTGGCTGAGGCTGTTAACTCACGCGATTCCCTTCTATTGCCATGTGGTGAGGCAAAACTGTACTGCATGCTCTCTCCGTGTAGCCTGCTCGGTTCATCCTCCGTGTAAGGCATAGGGGTATGTTGCCATCCTAGGCTTGGGATGTTAATGCTCTCCTCAGGGCTTGTGGAATAATCATCCTGTGCATTGGGGAGCCTACCCCACTTCACATGAGGGTGTGAACTCCACTCATCCCCTCTAGGCGTGTGTGGTACTGGGCTGACATGTGGTGGGCCACGTATCTTTGGTCGCACTGCACTGACCTCATAATCCCTCAAATAGGATGGCTGCCTTAGCTGCCGTCTGGGCCGGGTGGATGGGGCCCACGATGCTTCATCACTCTGTTGCATGCTCCCAGCACAGCTGCGATCCGGCTCGAAGGACCAAAAATGTAGCGAAGAGCTACCTGAAGCTGCTAGGGCTAGTTGGATCGCAGTGAACCAGGTGTGTCGGTCAGAACACCACAGAGCGACGTGTCAGTTTGAACTGATTTTATTATTGCTGGTATGAAGAATCAACATTAGAGGGAGGAGTCAGCCTTTACAAAAACATTAACAAGCTATGAGGGTTTGAGATGAATAGTGCAGTGGACTGTGTAGGGCTTCCTTTCGCAGCCTCCAGAGGAAATGGATCTCCTTAGCTTTGATTGAGCCTGTTTGAGCCTGAGGACGATTACCAATTGCATGCAGTGGTTGATCGACAATGACACACTGCGTGAGCAGAGTAGGCACACTTAGCGGAGACCTGATGTACAGTCAGTGAGTCCTGCTTAACTGAGGTGAACTTTGCTCATAACTTTGACATTATCGTAGGTAGGGATGTAGATGCATGTACGGGTGTGTGTGTGTGTGGTTTCTATCCAATCGGAGGGTGATAATGATTCTGATGCACGTCTTCAGCTGTTCGTGATTGCGGTGAACCTGACTGCGAGCAGCGGCTGATGCAATGTCATTCGCACTGAGCGGAAAAGATAGCTGCTCTTCCGGTCACTCCCTACAGACTTAATAATAAGAGTCCCAACTAAAATAGTGCAACTGTGCTCTAACACCATCTTATTAAGAGCCTTTTGCACAATTCGTCTGAAAGCAGAATGTCATACACATCTAGAATGACTTCAGGGTGAATAAATCATGGGCTTATTTTCATTTTTGGGTGAACCATCCCTTTAATCAATTATTAAATAAATAAACGGTATCATTAAATTATGGTTATATTATTATTATTATTATTATTATCATCAGTTAAAATGACAGTTAAAGTAATGAAAACAGGTTTTTTGGTTTAACAAATGCTTTTATTATAACAAACTTAAAACCATTTGTTTGTTTTGTTTAATACAATTTCAATAAAGCATGTCTAAATTCAATAACTGATCATTAGATTAACAAAAAATTTTAAGAATAATAGAGTCCTATGAAATGTATTTTATTCAGAAAATGAATATTTCTTTTTATAATTAATTAACTTCATTAACTTTTATTCTTTTATTTTTGGGAAGGTTCTGCAAAACAGATTTACTAAATTAAACCACGGACAAAAAAAAAAGATACCCTTAAATTATGTTTAAATTTTATTTTTAAATTCATATCATTGTTGTTAATATTTTGAGAAGTACGTTCTATTGTAGGCCTAAAATAGTAGACTGAAAACACAATGAGCATCAGGCATACTTGAGGCACGCAGTCAGAACAAGCTGAATATTTACATAGCAGTCTTTTTGCGCTTTCATATTCAGAGACCATGTCGCGATTGGATTTATTGCACAGCTCTACTTTCAATTTATTCATATAGCTTACATCATTGCGTGTTTTACATGATACCTGCGCTGTGTAAATTCCATTAGCATGACTGGATTCCGGGATTCATACTGGCCATGGTTCGCTTCATAAGAATTCGACGGCGTTTCAGTTTCGGCTGGGTCTGCATCACCTTTTTGCGCGTTTGTTCTCCCGCCCTTCAGTCAATGCAGTAGTTTCCGGAGCGCGATTTTTTAATTTTTTTCCCCATGTACATTTTTTTAAATATTTTTCTTACTCAGTAAAATATGATTGAAAATGTAGCGAAGTACAATACTTCAAACAAAACGTACTTAAAGCTGCTGTCCGTAATTTTTTTAAGTTAAAAATAATCCAAAATAATTATTTAAAAAAAACATCTTCAGCCAGTGTTCAAATCTATCTGCTTGCCATAGCTAGATTCAAAACGGTTAGCTTGTAATAATGATTTTAATTCCAGTGGTACTGGTGGGTTTCCGCGGGAAATTCGAGCATGTCTTTGCGTCATTACGTCACATCCGTACACATAAAGAAGCACATAAAGAAGGAGTTTCGGCTGCCGGCTATGGCTATACTGCGCGTGAGGAGATGTAGAGATGTATAGGCTTTTCTCGCAGCACTTTACATAATTAAACTTATGGCGGATCCGAAAAAGATCCAAACAACAATCATCAGAGTCAACTTGAGATTCACCATTTATAAAACCCAAAAGACTTCGTACTTCGGATTTAAGGTGGCTAGAGAAAGAGAAAGAAATTAACCGTCTCATGCGAACACAAGGATAAATATCAGCGGGACTTTTGAAAGGTGCGTGAACTGCGTGTTTTGAAGAGTTCAAAACGGAAGAATAGACCACTTTTTTCTGCTTAACAAGTAAGACATTTCAATAGTTCAATCACAGTACCACTGTTTTCTTAATTCACACAGTTATGGAGTTTCCTTGTTGTGCCTTTCTCGTTTAGCTATTATGGAGAATATGAATTCTGAACTACACAGGTAATAAAACACATTAAATGCAACGTTAGTCACGCAATCCTGATGTTGTTAACATGAACAATTTGAGAACAAAGTAGGCTATAATTTGCACGGTTCCTGTAAATTGCGTTGATTAAATCTAACGATCGCTTGTCATGTCGAATGCTTTTTCCCCCTTAGTTGATCAGAACAAAAATGGATGTTACTTACTTGTTCAGAAGATATTTTCCGGTGAAAATTCTTATGTCGGTCAAACTTTCAAAAAGTGAATCTGTGATTCTGAATGACAGTATCCACACAGCACGGTGACTGACAGCAGCACTCGCCTCAAAACACTGTGTTCATCCGCGCTGTTTCATGCCGATTTACAACCCACGTAAAGTTGATAATTCCGCAAATAACTGCAATTGCAGATTTCGAACAGAGATGGTGACAAAGAGGAAAAACTGCGGACTAGCTTTAAGTAAAAGTAAAATGACAGATTTTAAAAACTACTTAAAAAAGTAAAAGTACACAAAAAAACTACTCAATTACATAACGCGAGTAAATGTAATCCGTTACTTTCCACCTCTGTCGGTTGTAACAAGTGGTTATTTCAGTCAAAGTTGCTCTTTTATCAGCTTGAATCAGTCGGCCCATTCTCCTCTGACCTCTAGCATCAACAAGGCATTTTTGCCCACAGGACTGCCGCATACTGGATGTTTTTCCCTTTTCACACCATTCTTTGTAAACCCTAGAAATGGTTGTGTGTGAAAATCCCAGTAACTGAGCAGATTGTGAAATACTCAGACCGGCCCGTCTGGCACCAACAACCATGCCACGCTCAAAATTGCTTAAATCACCTTCCTTTCCCATTCTGACATTCAGTTTGGAGTTCAGGAGATTGTCTTGACCAGGACCACACCCATAAATGCATTGAAGCAACTGCCATGTGATTGGTTGATTATTAGGAACACCTGTTCAATTTCTCATTAATGCAATTATCTAATCCTTTAGGTGAGTGTAGATGCAAAAAGAGATATTTCACTGCAATGTATTTGATATTATTGATACTGCTCTGTAGCGCTCCATTACACATCGCCAAAATGATTAAAAGGTAGCAGGGTTTCATTCGTAATCTGAAAGTCGCAAACGCAAAACGTTTCTTGCACCATCATATTCGGTTAGCATGAATCATGGAAATTATAGGATTTTTTTCCAGGCATTCTTTCACTGTTAAAACTAGGGTCGCGTAGGAAAGGTCTACAGTGAACGGTAATATATGCATACTTTAAAATAAAATTTACAAAAGTTTAAATTGATTACTTCACAAGCACAATCTGACCTTTATTTTTCTTTATTCCCTTAAATGGCAATTTTTTAAAAATAAAATACTAAACATTTATGCACATTGAATGCACATATGCGCAATTGAAAAGCCGAAAAAAACAATGCTTTGGCAACAAAAAGAAAAGTTCTGAAATGTGTTAAATCAAACCATGGGACATAAAGGTGCAAAAAGTTGAAGAAACACCCAGATACAGACAAAATCCAATTTAAGTATCAGCATCATCTGGAACCATTTGACCCCCTGCATTAAGAAGCTTACACATATACAAATGTGATTTCCTGAGCAGAGATCAGCATGCATTTAAAAAGACACTCCAAAGATAGTCTGCATTGGTGATGC
This sequence comes from Semotilus atromaculatus, assembly GCA_031834385.1. Classification (NCBI taxonomy): domain Eukaryota; kingdom Metazoa; phylum Chordata; class Actinopteri; order Cypriniformes; family Leuciscidae; genus Semotilus; species Semotilus atromaculatus. Next base: position 21,632,719 of record JAULUF010000007.1, read on the forward strand.
GGTTTTCACAGGACTATGATCAGGAAGTAGATGAGTGTGCTGTAAGGGGATTTTACCTTCTCAGTAATGTCTAGTTCACAGGAGTCAATGCTGTCATTGAACAAATCCTCTGTGCTGCCGTGACTACTGCTGAGGTTACTGTTGTGGAACAGCTGCCTGTTGGACCCACATGCACACAAAACAAAAACAGGAACAATTTAATCATAGAATACTATCATGCGTCGCAATAAGAGAAGGCAATTATATTTTGATTTATGACACCAGGTCATTTTGTGTACCCCTCAGCATTCAGATCCTATGCTGACAGCTACATTTTGCAAGAGGAACGTCCCACTTACCTCTCTGCTCAGTTCTATGGATGGATTGGACTACACTGCAGCATCAATACTTGCAAACTATGCTACCCATACTGCATCACTGCACCCATCCGTTCTATGAATCTACATTCAATGCCTGTGCATCTTTAGGAGCACTGCGGTTACAAGAGAGAGAAGCCATTGACCAGCAGAGGCATTATGAGAGCTGGAGCAGTGCCCGATCCAGTCCACCCACCCACACAGAACCAAAAAGTACTCGTCTAAAAGACGCATGCGCATGCGCAGGCATGAACACTATTCTCTTGTCCCACTTACATTAGGCTCTGAGAGCCATTAACTTCTGTGACCACAAATACACATTCACACTTCTGCAGAGTCAGGTCTTAGTTTTCACTTTGTTTTATTTCTGTCATTGTCGTTAAAGCAATGACTTCACACATGAAAATGCATTACAAATTGCACACATTGATCTCTCACTCTCTAGTTCTGCTTTCACTCTCTCTCTTGCACTCAGGTCAGCTGTAGCAGGCCATTTTCATCTGGTCACTGTGATTTAGAGTACGAGATTGGTTGCCAAAGGGACAAGAAAAACTGCCATTCACCCACACAATTTTTGCCAACCAGCGTTTACATTCCCACACAACATTTGATCAGATTCTTACAATTAAACACAACAGAACTGTCTAGACCATATTTTATACATATGTGTGAGTGTGTATATATGCATGTACACACACACACACACTGCCCGGCCCAAAGAAAAGTCACTGTTTGGATTTAAATAGGCAAATACTTTAGGATCATTATTGCAGTGATTATTATGTTTCTAGTATGTTATATGTTTGGAAACAGTTCTTCTAACCCAAATTGATGGAGTGTGTAGCTTTTTATTTCTTAAACAACCATGTAGGAAGACACATCATGGCCATTAATCCAGGATGACAAAACCAAGATTCATCAGGTTCAAATTGTGAAAGAATGGTTGGGAGGGAGCATGAATAATTGTTTTGACGCATGAATTGGCACCTCTGAGTCCAGACCTTAAATTCTTTGAAAGTCTTTGAGATTTGCTGGAGTATAGACTTTACAGAATGTTTGACTTTTGCATTTCAATACAAGACCTTGACCAAAAATTGATGCACCTCTTGATGGAAATAAATGTTGTGATGTTATTTCTATCTAGATGCGCATACATTTTCGTTCAAAATCTATTTATTCTTGCATACATTGATACTTAATATGTATAGGATTATTTATTTTATATTTATATATATATATATATATATATATATATATATATATATATATATATATACACAGTATATATACACTATAATCAACTATAGCTTAATATAACCCTAACTTTGTCACAAACATTGTTCTAATTATCACAAATAACAGATTTCACCCTATATTTCTTTGTGTTGACATGAGAAACAAATTTCTGATTTGGTGTGACTTTACTGAGGGGTTGTTGGGGAACAATATACCAAATATCTTTGCAGATACTGGTCTGGAGCACATATAAATGCAATGCTCCACTGCTCTGGTTTTTTTCCACTCTATTGTGAAATTTACTTAACTTTGACATGAATTGACATGTTCATGTTCTCATCTTCCCTTCCCAAATTGTTTTCACCTTGTGATTAAATATTTAGCCTGCCAGATTAATATTAATTAATGATACTGCTCCACAAATTCACATAACACTTATTAAACCACAGGTGGTGCTCACAGTCATAGCAATGAGGGAGATGGGAACACGATAATGATTAACAGAAGCATAGACGACACAAACAAACACTGAGCAGAGTGATATGGAGTGACCTACCTTCCAAATGCAGTGCTGGAGATCTTTCTGTTCGGGCTGGGGGAAAAAATATAGATTTTATAGATAGGACTTGTTTTTTCTTCTTTTTTAAATAACTGTTCAGTAAAACACCATATATGTACATATGAGGTTTGGCTTGCATAATTGTTTAAATAATAACATAATTGAATGTTTGACCTTGACAAAAGCAGCCAATGCTACAATTGAGTAAATATTAAGAAACTCGTTGTTAAAGATTTACTTCTTCCCAAATGATATTACTTTCTTTTAAATCAGTTAAACATTACATTCTTTGTAATGAAACATACATACATGATTTCAATTATACGATAGAGACAAGATGGTCAAGTGCTCTGATGTGGAACAGATCAAAATACAGACATGCTAGTTAATAGATCTCAAAACAAAAACATGGGATTTGTGGATCTTTTAAAAAATAATAATGGGACACCAAATTGTGCCTTATCAGTGGAAAGTGTCATAGGCTTTATTCCATTTTTGGACATTGCACTTAAACCCAGGCTCACTCAAAACATATTTGAATATATTGTCGGCCTTGACACAAGTTCAGATACCTCCAACCATGCTCACAAATAGTCTTTAAATAGTTTTTTCAAAGAATTAGAAATGTAAAGCACATACTAAAATTCATTCACAATCTCTCTCCGGTTCATACACGCACACAAATAGATTTATTGCTGACAGCTTTCTTCCAGCAGTGACAGAATGAGGTGTGAACTAATGCATTTCTTGAAGCAGTCTGCTGACAGAGCATTTACCTTTCATTCCTCCACACATCCTGTCTTTCTCTTTCTTCCCCTTCTATCTGATGCCCTCTTCCCAAAACAACATGTTCCATTTGATCTAATTCCTATTTCATCTTTTATTTTGAAAGGCTAAGATATGAGTGGCTAATTACAAGCCCTCTCAAAGGAGAAAAATGTTAAAGTAAACTCACTGACAAGCTTTGAAACCAGCAGTGATGAAGAAAAGAAGAGAGAAGATCTGGTTGTATCTCCGGATTCTCAACAAATCATCAGAATCCAAAGGCTTGCCAGTTTGTTCATGTGTGGATATTGATGTGAGTGTGAAAGAGACGACACAGAGAGATGGCAAAATAAGAATGCGTAGAGACAGATTAAAGTGTGGATGTGTGCAGGTGCTAATAAAGCTCTAATGGGCACTAAAGTGATGGGCTGGATGATGTATGGAAAAGAGAGCGAATCATTAGTGGTGCAGAGAGACTGCAGCAAGATATCAGAGCCCTCATATACTCACATTAACTCCTAGAGGAAAACCCTGCTTCTATCACCCTGTCGCTTTAATATTGTCTATTGTGGCACCAGGAAGAGAAGGAAGAACAAATAACTTCTAATCCTCCCAGAGAGCCTCTAATGTGTATTGCAGGCCACTAAAAGCTTATTTCCCAGATGAGAGGGGTCACCCCTTTTCTCATTACTGAAGAGAAACTAGACAAGTCCATAACCACTACACTTTAGTTTCAGAGCGAACTGTAATCCAAAGTCTTCCTTAGGATGAGCACACAACCAGTGTATGACAACTCCCTCTGGATGAAAAAGTAGTGTTTAATATCTTTCATAACAAATGTAAACTTTACTGTCAATGTTGTACCTGTTGGTTTTGAGGTTTTTCAGCCTATTCTCCAGGTCATTGAGCAGGCTGACCCTCTTCAAGCACTGAGAGCAAAACACGTCCATCTGGTCACCAGCGCGGCGCATCTTCCGGGGAGTCTGACCAGCACTTGATGGGGTGAGAGTGTCAAAATAATAGAAGCATCATGTCCATCCAAATATCCTTCAATAATTTTTTAGTCAAGTATATTTCTTAAGAGCTATTGAGTCTCATTCACTAATAATTGCGTGGATTATTTCGTATTTGTACGCACAGGAACTTCTCACGAAAAATAGCGGTCTATCGATTCATGAAGAATCATGATTTCAGTAATTCTGAACGCCTTACACACATTCTTACGAACGGGTCATAAAGCCCACACCTCACAAACTCCCCTATCTAGATCATTAGCGCCAGCTAGTCTGAAGTTTTAAGTGATTCCTGACACCTTTACAATATAACGATTTTAACCAGAGATCCGCACACACACACCGATGCATTCCTGACATTAAAACCCAGAAATGAATGATTCTGAAATGTATATATGATGTATTCCTCAGCCTGTGTGTTTGAGTGTTATACTGTTGTATCAAGTTAACGTTAGCTAGAATCGTTATCGTGTAGTCGAATTCTAAAAAGCTTCTATTAAGAATTTAAGAGCTTATATACACCATAGGCGGAGTTTGGGGGGGGCTAGGGGGGGCACTGCCCCCCCCCAGACCAGAGCCAATTAATGCCTGCCTTGTGCTTTGAAAAATAAATAAAAATTACTGAATTCATATTTTCTCATTTTATTTGTCTTATCTTATCATTTTTGCGGGTATAATGAGTAAGTAAAGGCTAAATTATTTTTAATTACTGTATTGAAAAAGAAGCTAATTTTCTCACGACTGGCGGATCTAAAAGTATCGCGGTAAGTGAGTGGACTCTCGTTCTGTTCCCGCTAGTCAGATAAATAAACAAAATGGACATTCGTCGTTTTTTTAATAAGCCCACTTCTAGTGTGGAGTTTTCTAACTCTGACACTTAAGCTACCAATTCCATTTCTGCTACTACTGACACAGCAATCGAGGCCGCATCTGAGAACAAAGCCAGCAGCACCGCTACCGTGTCAGCGGAGATACCGTTACCCGCGCAACCTGCCGCATCTGGATCTGGGTACGTTGACCTCGGTGAAAAAGCTATTGGGCCGAAACAGCCCATACTTTCTTCTTTCCCTAAGCGCCTAATTGGAAATGTTACGTGCCTTCTCTACATTTTACTATCACAAGTTCCCATGGATGGAGTACTCAATTTCACTGGATTCCGTTTTTTGTTTTTGCTGTCGCCACTTTTCTTCAAATATTGCAAGATCAGGCGCAGACGAACTATTTACAAAAGTGGGAGCTCGGAACTGGAAAAAACTGTCAGAGAAGCTGACAAAACACGCTTCGTCACAGGTACATTTAAACAGCATGACGATGTGGGAGAGCTACAAACAGGCTGGTGAATCGGGATCTGTGGCAGCACAGCTGTCACACAGCCATCAAAGCACAGTAGAAAAAAACAGACAGTACCTCTACAAATCCGTTAATGTTATAAAATTGCTTGCTAAATTAGGCCTCCCTTTCCGCGGACATCGTGAAGATACTGATGCAGAAGCAAGGGGGAATTATTTAAGTATTTGTAATTTGTTTTCAAAATACGACCCTGATTTCGAATCCATGCAGTCAAAATATTTTAACTGCACAAGCCGAGACTTTCAGAATGAAATAATTGCATTGTGTGCAGACCTCATTCGTGAAGAAATCTCCAAGAAAGTACACGAGACTGGTTTTCTTGCTATTGCTGATGAAGCAAAGTCATCAAAGACTGAGCAACTTTCTGTTTGCATTAGATACACAGAGGGACTTCAGATCAAGGAGCGATTTATTTGCTTTGTTGACTGTTCCAATTCTCGCGATGCTGCAGGGATTGTTTCTGGCATTAAAGAAGGATTGCAGTCGTGTGGGCTGAAGGACATTCCCATAGTTGCTCAGGCATATGATGGAGCCGCTGTAATGTCGGGGCATTTGAGTGGAGTTCAGCAACGGATCAGAGAGGAATTCCCCTTTGCTGTGTATATTGTATGGCACATAAACTAAATCTCGTACTCGTTGAATCATGCACAGTGAACAGAGACATTAAAATGTGTCTAAATGTCATTGACAAACTATACTCCTTGTTTGCAGAGCCAAGCAACCATTGCAGATTTCTCATGATGCAGAAAACACTGGCTCTTAAACCAAAAGAGCTAGTCCAGCAAAGTGATACACGATGGGCTTGCAAATATAGGTGGGTGATTCTTCAACTATGGTACTCTTTGAGCTAGACAGTTTCAGAAAATAAAAACATTTCTACAAACAATTTTTTAGGATCAGTTGGTTTCTCAATCTGTCTAGAAACCTTCCCTTAAGTTGGCTGTGATGATTTGTATTGAATAATATATATATTTTGCCATTTTTATCTGACAGTCCAAGAAAACAGTCATTTCCATCACATAGCAAAACATGTGTTTTGAAGAGAAAATAATTAAATATCTTATGTTATAAATATATTTGATTAAACAACACACACATCTCTGATCAAATTTGTAATTTATTTATTTTTTAGAAATGTAACTGTAAAGATTTTACAACGTTTATTCTAAAAAACACCTAAAACTAGATCACTGGAACATTTCATTTACTTACCATAGCTCAAAATCATGTATTTCTCAAAGTGTATACACATGCCTTACCCCTAACTGCACAATTATCAACACCACTGAATATAGTTGGTTTGATTGTATGTTTTTATATGTTTTACTTTAAAATATGTGTTGTGGTGGAAATGACATGGCGTGGCGGAAGAGACAGTGTGTGGTGGAAATGACATAGATAGGCAACTTCCAATTAAAAACTATTTTTCAACTGCTCTATGTGGTGACCCAGAGCAAATCAATAAGCAACAGCATTAGTGAATGAAAACATATCAATATTTTTAAATGAAAAACAATGAAAAAACATGAATGTGTTAAAAATCAGCAAATAATTTCTTAACTATTTTCTACATGCTGAACTAGGCCAAACTAGTACAAACTAGAGCAAACCCTTTATGTCATCATTATCTTAATGTAAGCTTAATATAACCAGTTGAATAACAGATAAAATAGGCAATATTTTGAAATCGAAAACGTATATGCTTATATGCCTATATGCTGAACCAGAGTAAACACTCTGTACTTAAAGGATTAATTCACTTTTAAAAAAACTTTTGCTGATAATTTACTCACCCCCATGTCATCCAAGATGTCCATGTCTTTCTTTCTTCAGTCAAAAAGAAATGAAGGTTTTTGATGAAAAGATTCCAGGATTTTTCTCCATATAATGGACTTCAACAGGACCCAAACGGTTCAAGGTCCAAATGACAGTTTCAGTGCAGCTTCAAAGGGCTTTAAACGACACCAGACGATGAATAAGGGTCTTATCTAGACAAACCATCGGCATTTCACAAATAAATAAAAAAGTTTAAGCACAAATGCTCGCCTTGCTCTGTTCTGGGATGCGCGTTCGTGACTCACGTAATACGCAATTACGTTGAAAATGTCACGCGTAGGCGGAAGTACCGAGTCAGTGTTTACGAATGTGAGGAAGGAGGACCATATACACATATTCAAATGTCTTTGTGTCAGTTTATCATTTAAATGCCCATTTCGTGTGCGTATCCTGGGTGTTTTAATATTAAAAAGGCTAAAAGAAAATTTTCGTCAGGACAGAAGCGTGACCTTTTCAACGTAACTGCGTATTACGTGACGTCACGAACGCGCATCACAGAACAGAGCAAGGCCAGCATTTGTGCTTATAAAACTTCAACTGTTTTATTTATTTGTGAAATGCCGATGGTTTGTCTAGATAAGACCCTTATTCATCGTCTGGTGTCGTTTAAAGCCCTTTGAAGCTGCACTGAAACTGTCATTTGGACCTTGAACCGTTTGGGTCCTGTTGAAGTCCATTATATGGAGAAAAATCCTGGAATGTTTTCATCAAAAACCTTAATTTCTTTTCGACTGAAGAAAGAAAGACATGGACATCTTGGATGACATGGGGGGAGTAAATTATCAGCAAAAGTTTTTTTTAAAGTGAACTAATCCTTTAAACGGTACTGACATGTGTGTTATGTTGTAAATCCATGTACTGTCAAACGTAATCATGTGGAATAACAACTTGAATCTGACTAAATAGACATTATATTTTCTAAATACTGTATCTGTTAAACTTGCATGGCCAGAGGTTCAGTTATGTTTCATCTCATTGTTCTCTTATTTACCAACAATATTGTAACAATAATAAATAATAAAATATTTTCTTACTACACAGCAAAATCCCCAGTGTTAATCGAACTCTCCTGGGGTACATATAGGTCCATGGACCTATATGTACACCAGGAGAGTTCGATTAACACTGGGGATTTTGCTGTGTACCTTAAAGTTTTAGTATTATAGCCCAAATAATTAGCTGTTTAGCATGAACAATGTCATTTCCACCACAACCTGTCTTTACCACCACAATGAACACCGTGGTGGAAGTGACTGTGGTGGAAATGACATTTTCCCCCTTTTTCTTCTAAAATATCATGCTATGTTAGGCTGCTAATATTAGTTTTAGAGTTAGCATTAAATATACACAAATAACACATTATTAAATTAAATTTATCCAGTTATTTTTGCGTCCATGTAAAATATGAGCAGTTTGGAAATGACGACCAATAAACATACTCTCAGTTTTAGTCATATTTACCTTGATTTTTCTTCTTTTCATTACACCCTAAAGAGGTCACCTTTTCACCCAACCATGTGTTCCACTGCGGAGTTTCTGTTGCTATGGTTACTAAGTATACAAACCTAAAGCAATGATCCCAGGATTCTATTTTGTATGGTGTGGTGGAAATGACAGTGAACCCAAGGGACAAGGGTTATATTTATGACAAATATAGGAAAATGTGAATAAAAATTGCAATTTATAATATGTATAATTGAAATAGACATTATTTTATCATTTGCACTTGAAATCTACATTATTTAAATATTTAATTTAGAATTAAGCGAGGTTGAAGGTACAGAGTCTGGCTTAGGGACAGAGGGAAAACAGTAAAAACCATGCATAAAAGGCCTCATATTATATAATAAAAAGAATGATTGAGCCATGATAAATTTTTTATAAGTTCCCCTTAGGGTGAAGTAAAAGTGACAAAAACAAAAAAGAAGAAATGTTTTTTAGATTGTATTATTTCATCCAGGGACAAGAAAAGTACCATAGTTAAAGAATCACCCAGGTGTGTTTATGCTGTCAAATCACAATATGCTGCCATCCCTCGCTGTTTGAAAGAGATGGAAGAAGAGGGAGAAAAGTGGTCTGTGGATGCAGGTTGTATAATCACATGACAAGTCTCCGATTCATTACGTCCTTAATTGTTCTCGAGGAAGTTCTCAGAGTTGTACATGTAACACACAAACGTCTGCAAGGTGCAAGTACAACCATGGCTGATGCGGCCTCAGCAGTCAATAGTCTGATAACACATCTCCAGCGCTGCAGAGAGGAGAGTTCATGGGAGGCAATGTGGAAACAGGTGAAAACGTTTTGAGAAGATGTCGCTGGTTTTTGTGCAGAGAGTGCCCCCCAAACTGCAGGAAAACGAAAAAGAACTTCGCGACAACCTCCCGGGCTTTCGCAGTACTTGGTACCAACCACACTTGGACAGCGTGATGAAAATGAGACGCAATGGGGATCAGAATCACAGACATTTAAATGTCATTTGTATCTCCCTGTTTTAGACACTATGCTGGCTGAATTGGACAGGCGATTTTCCACTGAAGCAATGGGCCTGAGTGTGGCATGTGATGCTGTATTAAATTGTGACAAGAACGGCATCGGTCCTTTACTAAGCATGTATGCGAGCGAGCAGCTTTAAGATTCACCCTCAGCTTGTGGCAGCTGAAATGGATCTTGTGAAATGTGCAATTGCATCGCCGATCACCCTAAAAAAACTTCAAGATGAAGTTCGGAAGGATAGATATCCAAACTTTTACCGTCTGCTGCAGCGTGGACTCACACTGCCAGTTGGCTCTGCTACGTCAGAAAGAAGTTTCTCAGTTATGCGAAGAATCAGAAACTGGCTCCGATCTGCAATGGCTCAGGACAGATTCTCGAATCTTTCCCTACTGCATATAGAGAACGACTTGACTGCAAATTTATCGGAAGAAAAGATAGTGGACATCTATGCAACGCGGAAAAAGAGGCGGCTTCTTCTGCATTAGGTAAGATATGTTTTTTTAACGCTATTCTTAGTATAGCAGTCCTTGTTCATTGTAAATGTATTTTAAATGTAAATGGTATGATATATACATATTTTAAATATGGTAGCCCATATAAAAAAAATCTGAGCTCGTGGTCTGCCGGCAGGTGCCCCCCCACGCACAAAAGTGAAACTCCGCCTATGATACTTGTCTGTGAATTTACAAATAAATTAATCAATGAGGCCCTTTTAATATATATATATATATATATATATATATATATATATATATATATATATATATATATATATATATATATTATATAGGCAGTTTTTTAAATTTAATATATTATAAGATTTATTTTTGTCAATAGGCTATATCTTCATTACCTAGAGATATAATTAAACAAAAAGTAGCCAAAACACATCTAACAGAACATAGCCTAAGTTGTTTATTTTTTACAACATTGTGTTCTTATTTTGTTTAATTAATGAAATGTCAATCTTCGTCTTTATATCAGAAGATACAATACAATACAAAAATCTTCAAGATACAGCCTACAATCTTGCATGTATAACGAATTGTCACCTTATAAACAGTCCTTTGTGTGGTGGAATAAGCAATGTTATATAGAAATATATGATAAGTATCTTAATTTAAACTTTATTTTATTAGTTCATCAACTAATCATGCTAACTCAACTAATTTAATGTAAATAGCTGGATAATTACTAATTAAATAATGTCAAATATTAAATGTAGGCTATTGATTAGAGTTGCCATAGACTAAAGATTTTTCTAGACTATAGGCATTCATTTAAGCAATTATGACTAATCGCACGTTTATATTCAATCCTGGGTGCATATAGCCATTCCGCGCTCAAGTACATGCATAAAAAATAATGATAATAAATGTGTCTGAAAAAAATAACGAAGAATTTTAATTGTTTATTAATAAACTCTTTTCTAATCAGTGTATGCTGCCTGCAAACATATCTCCATACATCTCCGCTGTAATGTAGCCTAGATGCGCCTTTACGGGCAGGATTACATTATCAGATGGTACCGTACGTATTTGCTTTCGATTGTTTTTTTTTCGTTGGTGGAGATTTTTTGTATAGAATGCTATATTTCACATGACTGTGAGGCTTTTTTCAGTTAATTTTTGAGACGCGCTCCAATTCAGAGACTATGAAAGCGCGCCCTGTTCGTTTTATTTTATTTTACAAAAGCACGTTTTCTTATTGTTGTGAGTTTACACAAATAAATGTAGTTGCGACTGATCTATTATTCTTTTCTGTATGACCAGAAATTATGGAGTATTTTAAGTTGTTTCCACGGTTGATAGGAGTGCGAGTGATGGCACCGGCGCCTCCATGTCATGCAGTGCGCGCTCCACACTCCACACACACTTGGATATGCGCTTAATAAGTTATCCAGGTTAACTTAAAATTCTCCATCATTTCTGGTCGTCAGAACGTCTTAACCCCAGTTGTCCAGATGGTACAAGGGATGTACAGTGTGTGTGTGTGTGTGTGTGTAAATTTTCGTTAAAGTATGATCCTTTAATGCACCTTAAAACAATCAGTTTTAAGTTAAAACAAACAGTCAGTAGGCTATATGTTGGATCGGTTCTGTTAGGTTAACAATAGATGAAAACACTAGTTTTTGCCTACCTACAACTTAAGTTTACCGATTGCCATTCTAATAGAAAACAGACTGTACAAAAATATTAAAAACCTTTCGCAAATAACAGGATGTGAGTGGGTGCAAACCCGCGACCCACAGAGACATGCCTTACAAGGTGGTATCGTTAGCAGTGAGCTAAACCATATCTCTCAGTTTCAGTATACATTCAGTGAGCGGAGGCATGGAAGCTCATCCTTGTGCTGGGTTGGATTAATGTGGTCTGTTCTTGTTCTTTACTGATTGGGTGATAACAGTTCAAATTGATTGGCTTTGGAAAAGACAGTGTGGAGATAATTATCATTTTACACTACGCGTCTTGTGACGCGTTATGATACGCGTCCTGTGTCCCGTAAAAAGCGGCGTTACATGAGCATAGAGCGTCGTTTTTTTTCGCCGCCTCCGGACCGACGAAAAATACGCCGTAGTTTACACAGTCCCATGGCGCTTTTTACGGCGTTTCGCTTTTTTGCGGCGTAAAAAGCGGCGTCCTGGCCGTTCAAACGGCGCTTTTTACGCCGCTTTTTTTAACAAAACGTGGTAGGATAAAAAATGATTTGTGAGCTGTAGAGGAACTAAAGGTGTTCGAATAAACACGAAACACACGTGATCGTTGTCATGCGGGTGAATCCGGCCAATCGTGGAACTGCAGTGTCATCATCAGAGCTCGTGCAGCCCAGAGCAGCCGCTCTTCAGAAGCTGCGCTGGCTGAGTTCTCCAGCTACTCTCGAATCGCTCTCGCGGTACTTTGATGGCATACGTCACAGTCACGTGGCGCCGGCGCTGTATCAAGTCGGACAAAATTTCTAACCGGCATGCACTGCTTCATATGGCGCTTGAACCGTGCCAAAATCAAACATTCGAACGACCGACCGACCAGTCGAACACTGCAGTCAAGCCAGCCTCCTGTTCAAAATGAGCAGTCAAACTAGCCGCCCCTATATTTCCCTATGCGCTTATACGTTAGCTATTACGGTAAGACCGTCTTTCATCTGAACTGAAAACATTGATTTAGCTTATCTGTTTCTATAATCTATCTATCTTTATAATTATCTATCTATCTATCTATCTATCTATCTATCTATCTATCTATCTAATTATATATCTCTAATTATCTATCTATCTATCTATCTATCTAATTATATATCTCTAATTATCTATCTATCTATCTATCTATCTATCTATCTATCTATCTATCTAATTATATATCTCTAATTATCTATCTATCTATCTTTATAATTCTATATCTATATTATTATCTATCTATATATTTCTATAATTATCTATCTATCTATCTATCTATCTATTTATATATCTCTAATTATCTATCTATCTATCTATCTATCTATCTAATTATATATCTCTAATTATCTATCTATCTATCTATCTATCTATCTATCTAATTATATATCTCTAATTATCTATCTATCTATCTTTATAATTCTATATCTATATTATTATCTATCTATATATTTCTATAATTATCTATCTATCTATCTATCTATCTATCTATCTATCTATATATATCTCTAATTATCTATCTATCTATCTATCTATCTATCTATCTATCTATCTATCTAATTATATATCTCTAATTATCTATCTATCTATCTATCTATCTATCTATCTAATTATATATCTCTAATTATCTATCTATCTATCTTTATAATTCTATATCTATATTATTATCTATCTATATATTTCTATAATTATCTATCTATCTATCTATCTATCTATCTATCTATCTATCTATCTATCTATCTATCTATCTATCTATCTATCTATCCAAAACTCATATATATATTTGCTGTTTTGTCCATACATTCAGAAAATCATAAAAATAAAAGTCCTAGCTTCCACAGACCAATTCCACCTCAGCTGGAGAGTACACCTTCTCAAGGTGTGAACTACAATGTTTCAAGACATTCTGATGTTGTTTTACAAAATAAGAGCCCCACAAAACTCATGTATTAGCTCTTTTGTCCATACATTCAGAAAATCATAAAAATAAAAGTCCTAGCTTCCACAGACCAATTCCACCTCAGCTGGAGAGGACACCTTCTCACAGTGTCCCCTGCAAAGTTTCGGGACATTCTGATGTTGTTTTACAAAATAAGAGCCCCCCAAAACTCATATATATGCTGTTTTGTCCATACATTCAGAAAATCATAAAAATAAAAGTCCTAGCTTCCACAGACCAATTCCACCTCAGCTGGAGAATACACCTTCTCAAGGTGTGAACTACAATGTTTCAAGACATTCTGATGTTGTTTTACAAAATAAGAGCCCCACAAAACTCATGTATTAGCTGTTGTGTCCATACATTCAGAAAATCATAAAAATAAAAGTCCTAGCTTCCACAGACCAATTCCACCTCAACTGGAGAGTACACCTTCTCAAGGTGTCAACTACAATGTTTCAGGACATTCTGATGTTGTTTTACAAAATAAGAGCCCCCCAAAACTCATATATATGCTGTTTTGTCAATACATTCAGAAAATCATAAAAATAAAAGTCCTAGCTTCCACAGACCATTTCCACCTCAGATGGAGAGGACACCTTCTCACAGCGTCCCCTGCAAAGTTTCGGGACATTCTGATGTTGTTTTCCAAAATAAGAGCCCCCCAAAACTCATATATATGCTGTTTTGTCCATACATTCAGAAAATCATAAAAATAAAAGTCCTAGCTTCCACAGACCAATTCCACCTCAGCTGGAGAGTACACCTTCTCAAGGTGTCAACTACAATGTTTCAAGACATTCTGATGCTGTTTTCCAAAATAAGAGCCCCACAAATCTCATGTATTAGCTCTTTTGTCCATACATTCAGAAAATCTTAAAAATAAAAGTCCTAGCTTCCACAGACCAATTCCACCTCAACTGGAGAGTACACCTTCTCAAGGTGTCAACTACAATGTTTCAGGACATTCTGATGTTGTTTTACAAAATAAGAGCCCCCCAAAACTCATATATATGCTGTTTTGTCAATACATTCAGAAAATCATAAAAATAAAAGTCCTAGCTTCCACAGACCATTTCCACCTCAGATGGAGAGGACACCTTCTCACAGCGTCCCCTGCAAAGTTTCGGGACATTCTGATGTTGTTTTCCAAAATAAGAGCCCCCCAAAACTCATATATATGCTGTTTTGTCCATACATTCAGAAAATCATAAAAATAAAAGTCCAAGCTTCCACAGACCAATTCCACCTCAGCTGGAGAGTACACCTTCTCAAGGTGTCAACTACAATGTTTCAAGACATTCTGATGCTGTTTTCCAAAATAAGAGCCCCACAAAACTAATGTATTAGCTGTTGTGTCCATACATTCAGAAAATCATAAAAATAAAAGTCCTAGCTTCCACAGACCAATTCCACCTCAGATGGAGAGGACACCTTCTCAGGGTGTCAACTACAATGTTTCAAGACATTCTGATGTTGTTTTCCAAAATAAGAGCCCCACAAATCTCATGTATTAGCTCTTTTGTCCATACATTCAGAAAATCATAAAAATAAAAGTCCTAGCTTCCACAGACCAATTCTACCTCAGATGGAGAGTACACCTTCTCAAGGTGTCAACTACAATGTTTCAAGGCATTCTGATGTTGTTTTCCAAAATAAGAGCCCCACAAATCTCATGTATTAGCTGTTGTGTCCATACATTCAGAAAATCATAAAAATAAAAGTCCTAGCTTCCACAGACCAATTCCACCTCAGATGGAGAGGACACCTTCTCAAGATGTCAACTACAATGTTTCAGGACATTCTGATGTGGTTTTCCAAAATAAGAGCCCCACAAATCTCATATATTAGCTCTTTTGTCCGTACATTCAGAAAATCATAAAAATAAAAGTCCTAGCTTCCACAGACCAATTCCACCTCAGATGGAGAGGACACCTTCTCAGGGTATCAACTACAATGTTTCAAGACATTCTGATGTTGTTTTCTAAAATAAGAGCCCCACAAATCTCATGTATTAGCTCTTTTGTCCATACATTCAGAAAATCATAAAAATAAAAGTCCTAGCTTCCACAGACCAATTCCACCTCAGCTGGAGAGTACACCTTCTCAAGGTGTCAACTACAATGTTTCAAGGCATTCTGATGTTGTTTTCCAAAATAAGAGCCCCACAAATCTCATGTATTAGCTGTTGTGTCCATACATTCAGAAAATCATCAAAATGAAAGTCCTAGCTTCCACAGACCAATTCCACCTCAGCTGGAGAGTACACCTTCTCAAGGTGTCAACTACAATGTTTCAAGACATTCTGATGTTGTTTTACAAAATAAGAGCCCCCCAAAACTCATTTATATGCTGTTCTCTTACGAGAGGTTCTCTCGTATTGCGTAAGTAACTTACGCTAAGGGTAAAGTTATCTTTTCTCGAGATCTGAAGCCAAAAATTATCCTTAATTTTTCACACTTTGTCAACGCGGTGCAGCAGGCAGCAGACCAAAGCAGGCTAAGGGAGCGTGCTTATTGGCTGCCTCGCAGCAACTGCAGCAGCCTATCCATGAGCCTTCGCGCCCTCCGCGCGTCACAGCCCGCCAAAAGGGGTGTGGTCTACGTGTATAAAGGGAAGGCTCAGAGGCTGATTCTCTGATTTTCTTCTCTTCAGCGTGCTCTACGCATCGCTGGATCTTGAGAGCCGCCGCCGTTGGAATCAAGCGACCAGCCGCCGCCGCCTCAGGGGATGAAGCGGATTCTTTAGTGGGGGACGCCGCTGACAGCTGTTCCATCCTGGCATCTGACTGCGAGGATTGGTCCGGTTCACACCTCTCTTTCGCCTCGTCGATCCAGGAATCCGGCCGGACTCACGCCGGCGTGGATGCGGAGCTTATGCGCCTCCTCACCAAGGCTGTTGACCAGCTGGGCCTCGAAGTAGACGCCCAAGGAGCCCGCGCCTAACCGACTCGACGGCTGCTTTCTCTCTCGCCGCCGTCAAGCGCCTGCATCCAGGACTGCACCCTTCCTGCCAGAGCTCCACGCGGAACTCTCCAAGTCGTGGAAGGCTCCGTTTTCGGCCAGAGTCCGCTCTCACGTCCCCTCGGCGCTCTCTCAGGTTGATGGCGCTGCCGAGAAGGGATACACCGCTATCCCCCCAGTGGAAGAAGCGGTAGCTGCACACCTTTGCCCGCCCGCTGGTTGGCGCTCAAAGGCTGCGCTCCCTTCTAAGGCCTGCAGAACCACTTCAGCCATCGTCGGCCGCGCTTTCTCCGCCGCCGGACAGGCCGCTTCGGTTCTGCATTCGATGGCAGTCCTCCAGATCCTCCAAGCTGATCTCCTCCGTGAACTGGACGAGAGAGGCCCGGATCCGGCTTCCCTCACGGATTTAAGGAGCGCGACGGATCTCTCCCTTCGTGCCACTAAATCCGCTGCTCAGGCCCTGGGAAGATGTATGTCCTCGCTGACCGTCACAGAGAGGCACCTGTGGTTGACGCTTGCGGACATGAGAGAGTCAGAGCGCACGGTTTTTCTCAACGCCCCGCTCTCCCCCACCGGCCTCTTCGGCCCAGCGGTTAACGGGATCGGAGGTGCAGAAAACGACTCAGGCATGAATCTCTTTCTGCCTCGTCGTTCGAGCTCAGCTGCACGCCGTCCACGTGACCAGCCAGCGCGTAGCTCCGCCCAGCGTCCAGCTCAACCTCCGCCTTCGCAGCGACAAGCTGCCGGACCGCCGTCAAAGTTTCCCGCCTTGCCATCCCCGTTGCCATGGTTACTGAAGGCGAGTATTATGCAGCCAACGAGCCGGTAATACAACCCGCTCGCCTGCATCTAAACGCTGTTATCACAGCGACTCAAAATGTGTTTATTGCAGTCAACGAGCCGGCAACTCAGCCCGCTCGCCTGTACACAAACGACCCAGGGCGACCCAGAGAAATCTCAAAAAGAGCATAAAGCCTGGTTATACGGCTCACGCCGCATGTGTTTCAAGTGTAGAAAATGTGCCCACATCCCAGTGTTCACACCTACACACAAGCACTATAAATCCCGTGTCTCTCACAGAGCCCACTCTCATAAAGCTGGCAAATGCCGCTCGAGTGTTAGATGTAGATCACGTGCCCACAACTCTGTGCACACACCTACCCACTGCCCGCTCTGTTTCACGGTCATCCCCCATAGACCACACAATATATTCCCCGTACAAAGCCACCGGGACATCATGTATAAAACGGCCAGCCATCGCTGTGTGCGAGCTGCCGTATACAAGCACAGAGAGCGTGCGCATGGCGCGCGCGCCTCCGATTCAGGTTCTCAAGCCCGCAGAGTGCGGCGATCAGAACCCGGAGGCCATTCTGCCCCTAGCCTTACATGCAAAAGCATGGGATGCTATTCAGGGTGCGTCAGAATGGGTGCTGAGCACAGTAAAGAAGGGCTATACACTGCAGTTTGCTCGCCGTCCCCCGCGCTTTATATCGCGTCTCGAGACGAGAGTGAATGAGGAAGTAGCACATCTACTTCGTGCAGAAATAGCGAAACTTCTGTGCAAAGGGGCCATAGAAAGGGTGCACCCTTCTCTGAGCGAGTCGGGCTTTTACAGCCGTTACTTCCTCGTTCCAAAGAAGGACGGAGCCCTCAGACCAATATTGGATCTGAGATATTTGAACAAAGCCCTGATGAGGAGACCGTTCAAAATGCTCACTACCAGGAAAATCCTCAGGCATGTTCGCCCAGGAGACTGGTTTATCACCCTCGATCTGAAAGATGCTTACTTTCAGATTCAAATCATACCCCGTCACAGGCCATTCCTGAGATTCGCCTTCGACGGTCAGGTATACCAGTACACCGTCCTGCCGTTCGGCCTGTCCCTAGCACCCCTTACATTCACGAAGTGCATGGACACGGCGCTCGCCCCCCTGCGGAGTCAGGGAATGCGAATATTGAACTATTTGGACGATTGGATGATTTTAGCACAATCAGAGAAAGAGCTGATTTCTCACAGGACAGTGTTTCTCAGCCACCTGGAAAGCTTGGGTCTCACGGTCAACTGGACCAAGAGCTCATTACTGCCCAGTCAGTCTACTTCTTTTCTGGGTATAGAACTGGACTCTGTGGCTCTGACGGCGCGGCTGTCAACAGAGCGCACGCGCCGTATTCAGCGCTTGGTCGCGTCTTTCCAGGAAGGCAGCATCGCACCCCTGAAAAAGTTTCAGAGGATGCTGGGCTTTATGGCATCGGCTGCAGCAGTCCTTCAGCTAGGTCTGCTGCGCATCCGCCCGCTGCAGCGCTGGTTGAACGCCCGTGTGCCTCACCGAGCCTGGACGTCCGGCGGCATACGTATCAGAGTGACTCACAGCTGTGTCTCAGCCCTGAGCCCCTGGTCGGTAGCCGACTGGTACCAGCAGGGTGTGACAGTGGGGGCTGTTTCACAACGAAAAGTCATCTCGACGGACGCCTCCAACCTAGGCTGGGGCGCCGTTCTCGAGGGCAGACCGGTCTTTGGCCTCTGGTCAGACCAGGAGAAATGCCTCCACATAAACTGTTTGGAGATGTTAGCGGTCGAGAACGCGCTGAAGCGCTTCCTCCCGTTCATACAGGACCACCTCGTTCTAGTCCGGTCGGACAATACGGCGGTGGTGTCCTACGTGAACCGACAGGGCGGAGTCAGGTCCAGGAAACTCTGCATTCTGACAGAACGCCTTCTGGTGTGGGCCCAGCATTCACTGCGCTCGCTGAGAGCCGCGCATGTGCCAGGCCTCATCAATGTCGGCCCAGACAGACTGTCCAGGGACAACATTCCTCTGGGAGAATGGTCCCTGCACCCCCATACAGTCCAGCGGCTGTGGCACCTATTCGGCAAAGCGGAAGTAAACCTTTTCGCGTCGAAAGACAATGCACACTGCCCGAGCTTTTTCTCCAAAAGCGAGGACGCGCTGGCCCAGACCTGGCCCAGCCGCCCGCTGTACGCTTTCCCTCCGATCTCTATGTTACCACAGGTAATCAAGAGGATCAGGGAAGCGCGCCACTCTGTGCTCCTCATAGCTCCACGATGGGAAAACCAGACCTGGTTCCCAGAGCTGGTGAGTTTGTCACATGGAGCCCCATGGCCGATCCCGGTGAGGAGAGATCTCCTCTCTCAGGCCAGCGGATCGGTTTGGCACCCCCACCCAGAGCCATGGGCTCTGCATGCGTGGGTGATTAAAGATTACTCGTTGCTGTGCCAGAAGGGGTCGTGAACACGATCACACAGGCTAGAGCGCCCTCCACGAGAAGGCTCTATGCTTCTAAATGGTCAGTGTTCGCTCAGTGGTGCTCCACTAAAGGCACTGACCCACACACATGTGGTATCGCACGGGTGCTTTCCTTCCTACAAGAGCTACTGGACAAGGGCAGGTCCCCCTCCACGCTCAAAGTGTACGTTACGGCCATTGCGGCGTTTGCAGAGTCGACGCGCGGCCGTGCGCTAGGAAAGGATGAGCTCATAATCCGCTTCCTCAGGGGAGCTAGGAGATTGAATCCCCCGCACCCCCCCTCGGTTCCTATGTGGGATCTTTCTTTGGTCCTAGAGGCCCTGAAAGCTTTCCCATTTGAACCACTGGGGTCTATGGACCTAAAATACCTCTCGCTCAAAACCGTTTTTCTGATAGCGCTGTCATCAGTAAAACGCGTAGGGGATCTACATGCGCTGTCTGTCAGCCCTGCGTGTCTCGAGTTCGGACCAAACGACTCGAAAGTCATCCTCAAGCCGAGGCATGGTTATGTCCCCAAGGCAATGGGCACGCCCTTTAGAGCGCAGATCATCTCCCTATCGGCTCTGCCAGCATCCGATAGCGATGACAGTGATAATCTCCTTTGCCTCGTCAGGGCGCTGAGATCCTATATCACGCGCTCCGCCGCCTTCAGGCTCTCTGAGCAGCTCTTTGTTTCGTTCGGTGGGCGCACTAAAGGTCTCGCTACCTCGAAACAGTCTGTCTAGATGGATAGTGGACGCTATTGCCGCAGCATACGCGTCTAAACACCTGCAGTGCCCAGTGGGCATCAGGGCTCACTCCACTAGAGGTATGGCCTCATCGTGGGCATGGTCCAGTGGGATTTCTATTCACGATATCTGTACGGCGGCAGGCTCGGCCTCCCCCTCCACATTCGTGAGGTTTTATAACCTAGAAGTTCCCGCGTTGCAGGCTAAACTGTTATCATTATAAGTGATGTGTATGATCTGCCCATTATGCATGCGCAGGCTACCGTCATATGTTTATTAGCTCTCCTGGTTGAGCTGCACATAAAGGATTGGATGCCTACACACAGACCGTCATTCGCTCTGTGTGTTTTGCCTAATTCTTGTGCTTATGTACTGTGCTGGCCCGCGTTGCTGGCCACCTTAATTACAAACAAATATAGAAATATAAAAATGATGATCTTGCCTAAAATCAATTACTTGTTTTCTATGGTTCCTACGAAACCTCCCTATACATGGTTTAGATTACTAGAATCACGCATTTCTCAATTTCTGTGGAAGAACAAACCCTCTCGAATCAGCCTGAAAACTCTACAGAAAACTAAAGACAGGGGTGGACTAGACTTCCCTAATTTCCATCATTACTTCTTAGCAAATAAGTTACAGTATATTTCTAAATGGCTCAAACCTAGTGCATTAGATGAAACATGGATGGATATAGAGCAAGCACTATGCGACAACCTGGAAATTTCTAATCTACTGTATTTTAGTTCAAATATTAAATCTCATAAGTGCTTTAAGAGCATTAACATCAGCACTTGTTTGACAGCCTGGTGGGAATTTCTTAAAAAAACAGATTCTTCAATGATCCCATGTAGGCTTACCCCTATATGGAATAATCCTGATATTACACTAAACAAAAATATGATTAATTTTATCCAATGGGAAAACAAAGGAATTAAACATTTAGAGCATTTAATCCATAACCGTAATTTTTTACCATTCCAAACAATCACCTCACAGTATGGGATAAGTAATAACAGATATCTAGAATACCAACAACTCAAATCAGTAATAAATAAAAAATTCCCTATTAAGCAAATGTAAGACTGGAAAACTGGAAACTGGTTGAAGAGATAGACCACTGCTGGTCTATGAGACAAAGGACCTTGGCAAATTAACATTTGAACTCTCACACTCACACACACACACACACACTTCTTCCCCGCATCCCCCACTCTTGCAGAGATCATCCAAACTCACACAAGAATCTATATGGTTTTAATTTGAACAACTATCATACAGTTTTATTAGTATTATTTGATGTGTCTACAAGTGCGACTGGTACACGTGTCCTATTTCCAAATAAGTAAAATAAAAGATAATAAGGTTTTTAAGAGTTTTTAGATAAGTGGATGGGTAAACCCTCCTGCTCTCAGAAGGTGTGAACTCAATGCTAATTCCCACTGTTAGCAAATGGTACCATGTAAATCAACTTCTGCCCCCAGTAAGTCTGGGAGGGTGGACACAGTAAATTTCCACTGTGAACCCATGTTTACATATGAAATGAGGTCTGGTATATAAAGAAATGCAGCAGAAGGATCAGGGCCTTTTCTGTATCTCAGATCAGCCCATGGATGTTGAGTCGCCGAGACTCAGCATTCATGTATTTCATAACGTCGGGTAAAAGATTTTCCCCTTTGTTCTAGAACATTTGATGGTTTGCATTGATTATATTTCAATTGATTATGAAATTGTAATAATACATTTACCTGACATAATAAATTGTTATATTTGATTATTCTAACAGACTTTTAATTTATTTTCATTGGAGTTAAAAGGAATAGTCAAACATTAACATATATTTAATGATGCACAGATATCATTGAAAAACCTTTTCATTTTATGGAGTCAGATGAAACGAGTTAATACATAAGATAAAATGTATTGCATTTAATTAAAAAATCCCTTTGCCATGGGAAGAGACGGAACACGCGTGAAACCTTCACCGCTAATTTGAATTCCGCTATTGGATCGAATTAGACGGCCTTACACAAATAAACCTGGAACTCCCACCAAGTGTTACAGAATTCAGGAGCCTTGGTACTCCAAAGCTACTATCGAAAATACACTCACCGGCCACTTTATTAGGTACACCTGTCCAACTGCTCCTTAACACTTAATTTCTAAGCAGCCAATCACATGGCGGCAACTCAGTGCATTTAGGCATGTAGACATGGTCAAGACAATCTCCTGCAGTTCAATCCGAGCATCAGTATGGGGAAGAAAGGTGATTTGAGTGACTTTGAACGTGGCATGATTGTTGGTGCCAGAAGGGCTGGTCTGAGTATTTCAGAAACTGCTAATCTACTGGGATTTTCACGCACAACCATCTCTAGGGTTTACAGAGAATGGTCCGAAAAAGAAAAAACATCCAGTGAGCGGCAGTTCTGTGGGCGGAAATGCCTTGTTGATGCCAGAGGTCAGAGGAGAATGGCCAGACTGGTTCGAGCTGATAGAAGGGCAACAGTGACTCAAATAACCACCCGTTACAACCAAGGTGGGCAGAAGAGCATCTCTGAACGCACAGTACGTCGAACTTTGAGGCAGATGGGCTACAGCAGCAGAAGACCACACCGGGTGCCACTCCTTTCAGCTAAGAACAGGAAACTGAGGCTACAATTTGCACAAGCTCATCGAAATTGGACAATAGAAGATTGGAAAAACGTTGCCTGGTCTGATGAGTCTCGATTTCTGCTGCGACATTCGGATGGTAGGGTCAGAATTTGGCGTCTACAACATGAAAGCATGGATCCATCCTGCCTTGTATCAACGGTTCAGGCTGGTGGTGGTGGTGTCATGGTGTGGGGAATATTTTCTTGGCACTCTTTGGGCCCCTTGGTACCAATTGAGCATCGTTGCAACGCCACAGCCTACCTGAGTATTGTTGCTGACCATGTCCATCCCTTTATGACCACAATGTACCCAACTTCTGATGGCTACTTTCAGCAGGATAATGCGCCATGTCATAAAGCTGGAATCATCTCAGACTGGTTTCTTGAACATGACAATGAGTTCGCTGTACTCAAATGGCCTTTACAGTCACCAGATCTCAATCCAATAGAGCATCTTTGGGATGTGGTGGAACGGGAGATTCGCATCATGGATGTGCAGCCGACAAATCTGCGGCAACTGTGTGATGCCATCATGTCAATATGGACCAAACTCCCTGAGGAATGCTTCCAGCACCTTGTTGAATCTATGCCACGAAGAATTGAGGCAGTTCTGAAGGCAAAAGGGGGTCCAACCCGTTACTAGCATGGGGTACCTAATAAAGTGGCCGGTGAGTGTATATAGAGTCTTCTCCAAAATAGATGATACAATCTCATTACCAATTGCAAAATGGGAGTCGGATCTATCACTGAATCCCACCAATCAGTTTTGGTCAGAAATAATATTAAACAACTTTAATATGACTGACAGCTTAAATCTACAACTTATACAATACAAAATCCTCCATAGAACTTATTATACAGGACAAAGGATGTTTAAGATGGGTTTTAATCAATCTAATGTTTGCACGCAGTGCACAAGTAATACAGCAGATGATTACATGCATGCCTTGTGGCTTTGTACACCAGTCCAAAGATTCTGGACTAAGGTTTGAGAGGACTTATCAATATGGCTTAAGTGTAATATACCTACTTGCCCAAAACTATGCATATTAGGGGACTTAAATGATATCAATATGGAGATCGACAAAGCATACATGGTCCTCACCACATTATCTGTTGCAAAGAAAACTATTCTTTCGAATTGGAAAACTAAAAATAATCTTAGTATTAACCAGTATAGGAATCTCCTGTCGGATCATATCAGTTTGGAGTCCATGCTTGCTTTTAACAATCTTCGATCGGCTGACTTTGATTCTCTCGGGGCCCCGCTGATTAATTATGTCACTTAGTGGGAGGGAAGGGATATGTGTTCTGCCCTGCTGGGGGATACGGGGATCCGTGGTACGATCAGCGCAAGCCCGTAACCAGTCTGTGCTCCTGCCAGCAGGTGCAGTTAGCATAAGCCCCTGACCAGTCTGTGCCCCTGTCCAGCAGTCTGTAGTTAGCACATTTCCGCTACCAGGCTGTGGTCTAGTCCAGTGGCCTATATTTAAGACAAGCTAGTTCCCAGTCTGGAACCCAGTTCAGCGGCCTGCAGTAAGCATAATCCCGTTACTAGTCTGTGCCCCAGCTTAACGGCTTGCAGCTAGCCTAATCTAGTCGCCAGTCTGCAAAGCACACATGGCCATCATCACACTATTTGTCACAAAGAAAACTATCCCCTTGCCAGCTCATAGTTTGTGGAAAAGTCTGGCATCCAACAACTAGCCTAAGCCAGCCCAAGGTCTGGCATTTAACAACCCACCCAAGCCGGTTCACAGTCTATGGACCAGTCTGGCATTCAACAACCAGCCCAAGCCGCCTCACAATCTGTGGACCAGTCTGGTATCCAACAACCAGCCCAAGCCAGATCACAGTTTGTGGATCAATCTGGCATCCAACAACTAGCCTAAGCTGGCTCACAGTCTGTGGACCAGTCCGACATTCAACCTAAGCCAGCTCACAATATGTGGGCCAGTCTGGTATCCAAAACCAGCACAAGTCAGCCCACAGTTTGTGGAACTGTCAGATGGCCTGCTGTCAGCCCAAGCCAGATCACAGTCTGTGGACCAGTCTGGCATCCAACAAACAGCCCAAGTCAGCTCACATTCTGTGGACCAGTCTGGTATCCAACAATCAGCCCAGTCCTGCTCACAATCTGTGGACCGGCTTGGCATCGAACAGCCAGCCCAAGTCAGCACACAAACTGTGGACCTATCTGGCATTTAACAACTAGCCCAAACCAGCTCACAGTCTGTGGATCAGTCGGGATCAGTCGGGCATCTAACAACCAGGCTAAGCCAGCTCACAATCTGTGGACTAGTCTGGCATCTAACAACTAGCCCAAGTTAGCTCATAATCTGTGGACCAATCCGACATCCAACAACCAGCCCAAGCCGGCTCACAATCTGTGGACCAGTCTGGCATCCAACAACCAACCTAAGTCAGCTCACGGTCTATGGACCAGTCTTGCATTCAACAACCAGCCTATGACAGCTCACAATAAGTAGACCAGTCTGGCATCTAACAACCAGCCCAAGTTAGCTCACAGCCTGTGGACCAGTCTGGCACCCAATAACCATCTCAAGCCAGTTCACAGTCTGTGGACTAGTCTGGCATCCAACAACCAGCCCAAGTCAGCTCATAACCTGTAGACCAGTCTGGTATCCAATAACCAGCCCAAGACAGCTCACAGTCTGTGGACCAGTCTGGCATCCAACAACCAACCTAAGTCAGCTCACGGTCTGTGGACTAGTCTTGCATTCAACAACCAGCCCATGACAGCTCACAATCGGTAGACCAATCTGGCATCTAACAACCAGCCCAAGTTAGCTCACAGCCTGTGGACCAGTCTGGCATCCAATAACCATCTCAAGCCAGTTCACAGTCTGTGGACTAGTCTGGCATCCAACAACCAGCCCAAGTCAGCTCATAACCTGTAGACCAGTCTGGTATTCAATAACTAGCCCAAGTCAGCTCACAGTCTGTGGACCAGTCTGGCATCCAACAACCAGTCCAAATTAGCTCACAATTTGTGGACCAGCCCAGCATCCAACGGCCAGCCAAAGTCAGCTCACAGCTTGCGGACCAGTCTGGCATCTAACAACCAGCCCAAGTCAGCTCGCCATCTGTGGACCAGTCTGACATTCAACAACCAGCTCAAGCCAGCTCACAGTATGTGGATCTGTCTGGCATCCAACAACCAGCCTAAGCCAGCTCACAATCTGTGGACTAGTTCGGTATCCAACAACTAGCCCAAGCCAGCTCAAAATCTGTGGACCAATCCGGCATCCAACAACCAGCCAAAGTGAGCTCACAATCTGTGGACCAGTCTGGCATATAACAACTAGCCCAAGTCAATCCGGCAATCCAACGACCAGCCAAAGCGAGCTCACAACCTGTGGACCAGTCTGGCATATAACAACTAGCCTAAGTCATCTTACGGTCTGTGATCCAGTATGGCATTCAACAACCAGCCCAAGTCAGTTCACAATCTGTGGACTAGTATGGCATTCAACAACCAGCCCAAGTCAGCTTACGGTCTGTGGTCCAATCTGGCATTTAACAACCATCACATGCCAGCTTACAATCGGTAGACCAGTCTAGTATCCAACAACCAGTCCAAGTCAGCTCATAATCTGCGGTCCAGTCCGGCATCCAACAACTAGCCCAAGCCAGCTTACAAGCGGTGGTCCAGTTTGGCATTCAACAACCAGCTTAAGCCAGCTCACAGTTTGTGGACCAGATCTCAGTGGCTTGCAATCAGCATAAACCAGCTCTCAGTTTGTGTCCCAGCCCAGCAGTTTGCAATCAGCACATTCCCGTTACCAGTCTGTAGACCAGCTCAGTGGCCTGCAGTCAGCACAAACTCGTTACCAGTCTAAAGTTTTAAAATAAAAAATAAATAAAAAATAAATAAAGTTGCCCTCCGAAGAGGGGGGTGGAGGTGGGAAAAAAACAAAAAAAAACAAATATAGACCGGCAGCGCCGCTCTGTATTCTGTTATATGTTCAAGAGTGATTATTACATGTGTTGGCCCGCGTTGCTGGCCACCTGTTCTCGCTTGTATGCTCCCCGGGCTCCTGGGATGTATGCAGCGTATGCTTGGCGCGCACGGCGTTGACAAAGAGTTCCCGTAGCGTAAGTTACTTACGCAATACGAGAGAACCTCTCGTAAGAGAACTTACTCGGTTACCTAACGTAACCTCTGTTCTCTCTAGAAGAGGGAACGAGTATTGCATAACCTGCCGTGCTCGCGCCACGAGCTCACTCGCTTCATAGAAGAAAACCAGAGAATCAGCCTCTGAGCCTTCCCTTTATACACGTAGACCACACCCCTTTTGGTGGGCTGTGACGTGCGGAGGGCGCGAAGTGTCCTCATTGGGCGTGACGTCACGCCAGGCTCATGGATAGGCTGCTGCAGTTGCTGCGAGGCAGCCAATAAGCACGCTCCCCTAGTCTGCTGCCTGCTGCACTCATTGACAAAGTGTGAAAAATTAAGGATAATTTTTGGCTTCAGATCTCGAGAAAAGATAACTTTACCCGTAGCGTAAGTTACTTACGCAATACGAGAGAACCTCTCGTAAGAGAACAGCATATATATGAGTTTTGGCGGGCTCTTATTTTGTAAAACAACATCAGAATGTCTTGAAACATTGTAGTTGACACCTTGAGAAGGTGTACTCTCCAGCTGAGGTGGAATTGGTCTGTGGAAGCTAGGACTTTTATTTTTATGATTTTCAAAATGTATGGACACAACAGCTAATACATTAGTTGTGTGGGGCTCTTATTTTGAAAAACAACATCAGAATGTCCTGAAACATTGTAGTTGACACCTTGAGAAGGTGTCCTCTCCATCTGAGGTGGAATTGGTCTGTGGAAGCTAGGACTTTTATTTTTAGGATTTTCTGAATGTATGGACACAACAGCTAATACATGAGATTTGTGGGGCTCTTATTTTGGAAAACAACATCAGAATGTCTTGAAACTTTGCAGGGGACACTGTGAGAAGGTGTCCTCTCCATCTGAGGTGGAATTGGTCTGTGGAAGCTAGGACTTTTATTTTTAGGATTTTCTGAATGTATGGACAAAAGAGCTAATACATGAGTTTTGTGGGGCTCTTATTTTGTAAAACAACATCAGAATGTCTTGAAACATTGTAGTTCACACCTTGAGAAGGTGTGCTCTCCAGCTGAGGTGGAATTGGTCTGTGGAAGCTAGGACTTTTATTTTTATGATTTTCTGAATGTATGGACACAACAGCTAATACATGAGATTTGTGGGGCTCTTATTTTGGAAAACAACATCAGAATGTCTTGAAACTTTGCAGGGGACACTGTGAGAAGGTGTCCTCTCCATCTGAGGTGGAATTGGTCTGTGGAAGCTAGGACTTTTATTTTTATGATTTTCTGAATGTATGGACACAACAGCTAATACATGAGTTTTGTGAGGCTCTTATTTTGGAAAACAGCATCAGAATGTCTTGAAACATTGTAGTTGACACCTTGAGAAGGTGTACTCTCCAGCTGAGGTGGAATTGGTCTGTGGAAGCTAGGACTTTTATTTTTATGATTTTCTGAATGTATGGACAAAACAGCAAATATATATATGAGTTTTGGATAGATAGATAGATAGATAGATAGATAGATAGATAGATAGATAGATAAGATAGATAAGATAGATAAGATAGATAATTAGATATATATAATTAGATAGATAGGTAGATAGATAGATAGATAGATAGATAGATAGATAGATAGATAGATAGATAATTATAGAAATATATAGATAGATAATAATATAGATATATAATTATAAAGATAGATAGATAGATAGATAATTAGAGATATATAATTAGATAGATAGATAGATAGATAGATAGATAATTATATATATATATAATTAGATAGATAGGTAGATAGATAGATAGATAATTATATATATATAATTAGATAGATAGGTAGATAGATAGATAGATAGATAGATAGATAGATAGATAGATAGATAGATAGATAGATAGATAGATAGATAGATAGATAGATAGATAATTATAGAAATATATAGATAGATAATAATATAGATATAGAATTATAAAGATAGATAGATAGATAATTAGAGATATATAATTAGATAGATAGATAGATAGATAGATAATTAGAGATATATAATTAGATAGATAGATAGATAATTAGAGATATATAATTAGATAGATAGATAGATAATTAGAGATATATAATTAGATAGATAGATAGATAGATAGATAGATAGATAGATAATTATAAAGATAGATAGATTATAGAAACAGATAAGCTAAATCAATGTTTTCAGTTCAGATGAAAGACGGTCTTACCGTAATAGCTAACGTATAAGCGCATAGGGAAATATAGGGGCGGCTAGTTTGACTGCTCATTTTGAACAGGAGGCTGGCTTGACTGCAGTGATCGACTGCCTATCCGAACGTCTATCCGAACGTGTTGTACTTTTGAGCGTCTGACCGAGCGGGTTGACCCACGTGACGACCTGACGTGACGTCAACGTCTTGAAATTAGCAGTTTTTTAGCCATGCAAGTATCCAAGCTGATGTGTAAAGACTATAAATTAACATGAAAGGTCATACATATAAATATTGTATCACTAAAACAACACCAAAACATTTTTTCGTGAATCTTGTGCTTGTGAGGCTATGTGTTTTACTTTCAATGAGCAGAAATGCTGTAGAATAGCCTAGATACAGACATTCAATAGTCTTAATTTGACCAATATAATCATTTAAACTATTTATGTTGTTAATTGTATTGTACAATGTTCTCACAGTTTATAAAAAAACACTCCAAATTAATAAATGTAGCCTACTTTTTGCATTAATATTTAAAACACAGATCCAGAAGGTTTTCATACATATATATTAGATTTATATCTTTGGATATCCATATACAGCATACAGTGTACAATGTATTCTGTCAGTACCAACTACTATAGCCTACTTTGTTTTACATAAAACTGCAAAATTGATTTTGTTACAATACTCTTTTTCTGTAACTGCTTACTTTGGATGCTGTGTTCTCCATTTTTAGATGTAGTGTCTAATGAATGATCTGAAAGTATTGTTTGATTTTGAGCACAGATAAAATGGTTTTGAGTACATTTTTGATTTTGACAAGAGTCAGATGTTCTCTGAATGTAGTTAGAAAGTTTTGTGTTTAAGGTTTGAGAAAATGGGTGATGGTTCCAAGAAATGTTTTTTAGCAATTCAGGAAACCTGTAATAAAGACTAAAAACATGCATAAAATGTTTTATAGGCTACATATAAAAAAAAATAACAAACTAATAAAAAGTTAATCTAATCAAGCATGATCTTTTATTTCAAGAACTTAGAGATCTCAACACTGACTCAATCTTAATAAAATTTTTAAATTATCATAATTTTTCACAAATAAACATAAATGTTAAAGTAGAAAGGTTTATTAAAGACACATGTATACGAGTTCTATTACATTTGGACATAATCAGCTGGATATACTTTACTTTGTAATAAGGTTCGTTGATTTTCATGTCAGCCACATATAAACAATGAGGCTAAACGAAATTATTGATCATTTTCATAAAATCATCTGTAACACGTTCCTACATGTGCTTACGTGTTGTTAACGCGTTCCCATGGCGACTGGTCGGAAGTGCGAGTAACCGATTGTCTTCCCAACGTGTTGTTTACGTGTGAAGACACGTTGTAACACGTTTGTGTTTTTCTTACCTTTGTTTGACTTCTTATGCTTCTATTGTCCTATAACTAGTCCACATTTGATTAGTGCAATGGCTGATGGCTTAGAAAGTTATGTGCGCTGTAGGCTATTATTAAAGTTAAATATAGCAGAGGCTAAATATTATTGACAAATCGGGCATGCTTTAACGACTATTTCGGAAAAGCACGGTGTTATACATCATTTTTATACATCTCCCATTAAATCGGCAGGTTTAGGAATAGATCTAATTTCGGGATGTGTCTTATTTAATAGAAATACGCTGTACCATATTCACCACAAATAGCGTAATCAAATAACCAATTTACAAGCTATTATATCATAGCAAAATATGTTAGAGCGGAGATATGTTTTACTTGTAATACAACTATGATTTACAATTGCATGTTTTTCTTTTTAGTAAAAGTGCATGTAAAATATAGCCTAACATCAATATTTTGCCTGATAAGGACAAATAGATATGGTTGATAAAACATTTACCAGAGAATTATAAAAATCGCAGATTAGTAACAACAGTTTGAACATGCACTGTCAACAAAAATAAAATAGATTTTTCATCTATAAAAAAGTCGTTTCATTTCAATTGTTTCCAATAAAAAAACTGCAATCTCTATGGATGTGATATAAATGCATTTAAGTTTAAGTTAAGTTTAAGGGTAAGGGCAGGGATTAGTATTAAAATCATGCTTGTGTATTTATGACATCAAGGCTACTTTATTTGTTCATAGACGGAATATTTAAAATGTTATTTGTGTAGCTATTGTATAGCCTACTTTTCAGTAGCTATATAGGCCTACAGCAAAATTACAGCTCATCCAAGGCTATTTTACGGAGCTGTCAACACTGGAAACTCCGTCGCCATATGCAGTTGACGAACACCCTATTTATAAATAAAATGTATGTTATTAAATGGTATACTGGTATGGTATATGTTATTAATGGTATATCAATGTACAAGACTACAAGTTTCGTGCTTGTGCCCCCCCGTTTTATTCGTTGCGTTCGTCGGAAAATTGCATTATCTACATAATTTAGATTAATCAATATTCAGAAATTGGCCGGGTTTTTTCCCCCTCAAACGTGAATTGCAAGAACCGTGAAAAAAATTGCTTATTCAGAAACATAAATTAGGATTAAGATAATTATTATATATTATAATGATTATATAGCCTATTATATATATATATATATATATTAGTCTCTAACATACTATTATTAGCACTCTTTTTAATGTCAAAATATGCAATCTTTCCGAAGTCTTTATAGGCCTACATTAACAAGGATTTGGGACGATTATAATGCTATGCTGCAAACCACTTTAATAATGTTTACAAGATGAGAACACGAGAGACAGTGAAAATTCATATTAGAAACAGTGACCTCTCTCTCTGACAGAAGAAATGAATATATCAGAGTTCATCTAGGCCTATCAGAGTAGCCTATCCAAAACCATCAACTCAACAGCTTGTTATGTTACAGTAACTCAGCCCACGAGTCAGCAGAGTCAGCAAAGGAAATTTCAGAAGGAAGAAAACGAAATCATGGTAACAATGAACAAAGTCTTTTGAATAATCTTAACTGCGTCTTTCTCAATGTGTTACAATGAAAAGTGAATGGGCAATTAATGACAACATGGTCCCATGGCATTGAAAACTTTTAAATGAAAACCTTTTTTTCTTATATCTTGTAACTCTTACTTGTAAAACAATATATCAGACAATATATAATTAATCAGTTTGACAGAAAAAAAAGCTTACCACTGTATGTACAGTTACAATAGGTGAGTTTGTATTTCATGACTCTAATGTTTCAAACACCAGAGAAAGTCATGATATACAGGTGGTATCTTTTTCAGTTCATCACTCAGAAAGACTTAGAATAGCCTACAACACCTATCTTCAAAGGCTTATTCAGGTAAGTGCAGCAGAATGCAGGAAATGGTTGAGTATTTTAGGTAAAACTTCTGTATTTAGTGGCTTTCATGTTGATTTATAGTCTTTACACATCAGCTTGGATACTTGCATGGCTAAAAAACTGCTAATTTCAAGACGTTGACGTCACGTCAGGTCGTCACGTGGGTCAACCCGCTCGGTCAGACGCTCAAAAGTACAACACGTTCGGATAGACGTTCGGATAGACGTTCGATCGGTCGGTCGGTCGGTCGTTCGAATGTTTGATTTTGGCACGGTT
The DNA here is from genome assembly GCA_031834385.1 of Semotilus atromaculatus. NCBI lineage: Eukaryota > Metazoa > Chordata > Actinopteri > Cypriniformes > Leuciscidae > Semotilus > Semotilus atromaculatus. The sequence continues at coordinate 21,665,970 of JAULUF010000007.1, forward strand.
CAAGCGCCATACTTTGCAACATGCACTCGTCTCAATGAACGTGACGTCTGCGTCTGCCGAACGTGACGTCAGCGTGACGTCTGCGTCTGCAGAACGTCTCGTCTGCGTCTGCCACATCACTCATGCGTGTGCCGAACGTGACGTCTGCGTCTGCAGAACGTCTCGTCTGCGTCAGCAAGGGGGTTTCCAACACATTTCACACACTTATTCGTTCTTTATTATTTTTCCCCACTGATCTTCAGTTGACTTTTATTAGCAATTAAGTGATTTTACCTTGCGTATGTATAGCTTTTTATTCCAAATAGTAAATATGAATTTACACAAATGATCATGTTAAAATTGTGTGCCATTGTTTCTTGTCAACATATCCACTTATGAAGAAATCATAAAAAGTTGTTCTAGCATGTATGTATATTCACCAGGAGTCTTTTGACTAACACAAAATAACGTAGGCCTAGTTGTAAACATTTGGGCTTATTTAACTAACATAAATAATATTTGTTATTTGTAATGTTTAATTTTAGAGTTGTAATATTTAGTTTTAGAGTTTCGCCGAAGTTTGATTGACAGGCGATCTGACTGTTAACAGAATTATATAAAACAGTAACTTATCAAAAGAGAAAGGCGAGCACAGTTTATTATTAGGCTATTATTATTATTTAGACTATGTCTTTGCTGGTGCATAAAAACATTTAGATTTGTATCAACAGGTAAATGTTGCAGACATTACTTGCCTTTTTGATGTTCATACGACTTCCTCAAGATATTTTATTATTTCCCATTTGTGAATTTAACTGATCTCAAATCTACGGAGCCCGGGAAGTCACCTGTTGGAAAAAAAATAAAAATCCGTGGCGACGGTTTTGCAATCCGTCCGCTCAGTTTATAAACCGTACTCACGAATTCTCAAACTGTTCCCTCGGTTTAACAAATCGTGCCCACGGATTAATAAACCGTACCCACGAGTTTCTAATCCGCGCTCTCAGATTTGTAAACCGTACCTTCAGTTTTTGCAATCTGTACCCACAAATTCATAAACCGTGCCCACGCTTTCGCAATCCGTTCCCACGGGTTTGTAAACTGTACTCACGGATTTGTGGCTCCTCCCCCAGTCTGTGCCGGCAGCATTGCATTGTGTTTATAAACTTTAATTTTCCAAAACTGTAAAAGGTTGTAATATACGGAGCCCGGGAAGTCACCTGTTGGGAAAAAAAATACAAATCCGTGGCGACGGTTTTGCAATCCGTCCGCTCAGTTTATAAACCGTACTCACGAATTCTCAAACTGTTCCCTCGGTTTAACAAATCGTGCCCACGGATTAATAAACCGTACCCACGAGTTTCTAATCCGCGCTCTCAGATTTGTAAACCGTACCTTCAGTTTTTGCAATCTGTACCCACAAATTCATAAACCGTGCCCACGCTTTCGCAATCCGTTCCCACGAGTTTGTAAACTGTACTCACGGATTTGTGGCTCCTCCCCCAGTCTGTGCCGGCAGCATTGCATTGTGTTTATAAACTTTAATTTTCTAAAACTGTAAAAGGTTGTAATAGGTTATATAAAAATAATTATTATGATTATTACATTTAGGCTATATTTAGAATTTGCTTTTATCCAAAACGACTTACAAGAAAAGGAACACAGCAATTAGTCAAATGTCAGTCATAATACAGGTTAAAATAAGTTAACTTAAGACAGTAATATGTTTATCATAAAATAATTTATGAATGATTTATTTGTAGGCGAAAATTATGCAAAAAATAGGCCTATTTTATCCAAAACTGTAAAAGCCTTTGTAGCCTATAAAAATAAAGCATTGATAGGCCTACATTATTTTATGACAAACATATTACTGTATTACTTGGTGAACTCATTTTGTTATAAACTCTAATAATAATAGGCTAATTATTATTATTACATTTTAGGCTACATATTTAGAAGAGCTTTTGTCCAAAACTTACAAAAAAGGAACAAAGCAATTCGTCAAATATCAGTCATAATACAGGTTAGGCAATAATAATAAAGTGCTAAGATTATCACAAATAACCACAAGATTTTGGCGCTCATCATTCATATTAAATCGTCTATTCCAACATATTCCAGCATTATTGAGCGCGCACTGCACGGAGGCGCCGGCGAGATCACTTGCATTTTCCTATCAACATGTGGAAACAACTTAAAATACTCCATAATTTCTGGTCATACAAAAAAGAATAATACATCATTCGCAACTACTTTTATTTGTGTAAACTCATAATAACAAGAAAACTATGTGCTTTTGTAAAATAACTTTCATGGTCTCCGTGAACTGGGTCTCATACATGAACTGAAAAACAGCGTATACATCATAGACATTAGAAAAATACATAGGCTATATAAAGCTTGAAATGTACACTTGTAGCCTAAAATTTAATAATAATAATAATTATTATTATTATTAGAGTTTAAAACTGTAAATGAGTTTACTTAGTAATACAGTAATATGTTTATAAATAAAACATAAAATAATTTAGCAATGCTTTATTGTTAGGCTATAACGCTTTTACAGTTTTGGATAAAATATATGCCTACATTTTTTGCATAATTTTTGCTTACAAATAAAGCATTCATACATTATTTTATGATAAACATATTACTGTATTACTAAGTAAACTCATTTATAATTTTAAACTCTAATAATAATAATTATAATAATAATTATTATAAAATTTTAGGCTACATATTTAGAAGACCTTTTGTCCAAAACAAGGCAATTCGTCAAATATCAGTTATAATACAGGTTAGACAATAATAATAAAGTGCTAAGATTATCACAAATAAACAAAAGATTTTGATTCAGATCATTCATATTAAATCGAATATTCCACCCCATACCCGCTACAACTGAGAATCACTTGAAGCATGTACGCAGTTAAGAAAATTTGATGTATTCATACACAACAACAATTATAATAACCTGTATTATGGCTGACATTTGACGAATTGCTCTGTTCCTTTTTTGTAAGTCGTTTAGGATAAAAGCATATTCTAATTATGTAGCCTAAATGTAATAATCATAATAATTATTTTGACATCTGCGTCACGTCAGCGTGACGTCTGCGCCTCGTCTGCGTCTTAAATTTAATGGAATAAATAGCAGAATAAAAAAAAAATTAAGACGTTGAGTGAGACGTTCATTGAGACGAGTGCGTGCTACAAAGTTACATTTTTGAGCCTATCGGAACGCCATACTCATTATGCTTCTGCGTCAACTCCACGGCGTAGCTACGCCGTCACTCCTACGGCGTCGTGGCCGTTTTATGGTTCTGCGTCAGGTTGCATTGCATCGCGTTGAATCTGACCAATCACAGCCCTTGCGGCCTGCGTCGCCTCGACGCGTAGTTACAATTTTTTGGAGGTGCACGTCGAGCTACGGCGTAGGGGTCGGAGAGGGGTTCGCGGCGACGCAGAGGGCTCTGCGGGGGTACGCCGTCGATTCGACGCAGAAGCATAAAACAGGCTTAAGTGTCCGACTTCACGTCTCCGTTTGCAGCTCCTCCCCGGCTGCACGCGGCTACTCTCGCCGATCGCTTACATCCAGCCGCAGCCGATGTCGAACACACCTAGAGTTTCATCATGTTGACTGTCGTAACCGAACACGACGCGCTGTTTGAACGCTGAATGGAGAATGATTGACAGCCGCAACGGAGGGAAAAGTTTACGTGAATTTAATGACTTAAATATTCATTTCTATTCATTTCTATGTCACAGTATGGCTTCATATAGTATCGGCACATCCGTATCTCATATTTTCCTGATGTCTTGTACCATTAAACATGGTATCATGGTGAATGAATATGCATATGCAAATGATATGCAGGTGTTGTAAGCTCCATATATGGTTATTTCGGGGAGGAGACACATCTGCGCAAAATCTTCCACTGACATGGACTTATAAAGTGAATTTTGCCTTTCGTCACTTGTCAAACTTGCCGCTGTTTGCAGACACGCTCTCGCCAAATCCTCGAGCAATGCAATTCTCACCAGTTCTCACAATAAACACCTTTTATACAGACCTCTCATTAGCCATCTGTATATACGTGTATGTCTGTGTTATTATTATTTTAAGAATTAAAATTACGAAATTTTTGGTGAACAGTAATTTGTCCTAAAAATTGTTCGTACCCACATTTTACACACAAATTTGTGCGTACGCATTCTTAGTGAACGAGACCCATTATTCGTATTACATTTTTTCTTTGGAATTTGGGGGTAGAAAACATTTAAATTTTGGGTTATAACTTGATTTGCAATCAAATTAGTGCATATTAGATGTCAGAACATGCATCTTAAAAATCTGCAGATTCTCTTTCATTTGATATTTACTACATTTCAGTTAATATATTCTACAAACAAACATCTACTTTATTACATGTAAAAAAAAAAGAGAGACATATAATGGCTGAACAAACAGGAAGGGTAAAATGTTTCCCCTTTTATTATTAAAATAAATATAAAAGGAAGTCAGTTTGGTTCACAAAACAATATTCTACTTTCTAGTCTACTCTGTGTTAATAAATGAATAAAACCATTTTGGATAGTGTCAGGACTAAAAAAGCATCATAGTGCTGTTTGAGGGAGGAAGTTTCCCACAGTCAGACCGTTCTATCCACTAATACAGTTACTGTGTTATGAAGGCTGATATCTGGATTTCTTAACTAATTATTCTTTCATTTTAAAGTAAATCCGTCTGAAAACAGACCTAAGGACAGTGAAACTATACCTATACCACGAATAGTGTCTATACCACGAATTTACTTTGTTGTGCCATTTATACGCTAAAAATGGTTTTTGCGTGTACATGATACGCAGTTTCCGCGTGCGCACTTTATGCCGTGTAATACGCACGCACTCAACACCCCTAATCCTACCCAAGGGTTTACAGTGTGTAGCATATGCACGCCAAGAAAATGTTGGCGTGTAAATGTTACGAGAAATTAAGTTCATGGTAGATATGCACTTTTATGAGATCGTGTTGGGGCCGTGAGAGAGAAACACACACATAGGTACACACACTTACCTGGAGGAAACAGAGGAGCCCAGATCCGAACATCCATTAATGCGGATCTCATCGTCTGGACAGGGGTTGCTAGGAGTGTATTCTCTATCCTCTACTTCTCCATAGTCCTCAAACTGCTCCTCATTTAATGAGGCAGATGAATGTGTAGATTGATCAGAAGTCTCGGAACGATTACACATCTGACTAAACCTGCAGCAATGAGAGATTTTTTTGTGCGCTTTAGGCTTTGTCTGTAGATTTTTCTTCCCCCTTACTTAAGCAATTATTATTCTGTTCATGCATTCCTTTACAAATCAATAAATTCAGCCTTATGTATATTGAGAAAACGATAATACAAAAGTAAACGAAAATAAAAGTACTCACTTTTCTACTCTGAGGCAAAGCCCAATCCCTTCCTCTTTTTCTCCAGTTCTCCCTCCATCGGATATCACAGATGACGGAGCGCTGTCTACTGCACTGTCTCTGTCTGACTCTCTCTCCACCCCTCTGCCTTCCTCACCCTCCTCATCCTCAAGCATTGGGCCATCTAGGCACTCCTGGATGGACATTGATGACTGCAGTAGCCCGGCCTGTCCTGATTGTTCTGTCAAAAGAGATCAAACTGTTAGAATAGTCACAGCACAACACCTAACTAGGGTTACATTAGAGCAGAAACCATTCTGAAAATGTCAGAGATAAAATCTTGGTTATACTTAATTTCCAAAGTCCTCTATAGACATTTTACTAACTAAAAGAAACGCAATAGAGTATACTATTAGATTAGGGTTAGTAGAATAAGTTGTCTTGCAATGTTAGTTATATTCAGTAGGATGTCTGTTGGGGGACCACTGGGTCGCACCAGGACCCACAGAGTGGGCGGCCATTTTGGGGGGCGGGCAGTGTTAGCAGATAATGACTCTACTGACTGGTAGTTGACATGTAGTTGCAAAGTTACTTATGGTTAGTAGAATGTTTAAAGTGGACTATCGAAATAAAAATAAAAAATTCTGAGAGTGACAACTGCATTTTTCAAACGACAAAAATATTTTGGCATCTCTGCAGAGACCATGGATACTAACAGTTTATCTGAATGGTGCAGCTATATATAGTAACATTTGTGACTGGAGGCATACTGAGCAACAACAGCTAAAATCTTTTTAAAATCAAGTGTTGCTTTTGGCTTGCTCAGTTGGGGATATTCAAATTAAATAACCAATCATTAATACCATTGATCAGCCCTACCAAACGTGGATGTCTTTTTTCCAGTAATAAACAAACATTGTTATGTTGTTTTGATTGATACTGTGAAGCTGCTTTGATACAATCTGTATTGTGAAAAGCGCTATATAAATATATTTGACTTGACTTGTTAAATACATGTGCAAAATTCTTAGCAATGTACCTTATGTTCATGTTAGTTTTACAGTTTTGAAAAACTTTTATTTACACCATATAAATGTAATAAATCTAATAATGGCATACGTTTAAAAAAAAAAAAGGGTAAACATCTTAATTATTTTCCAAAACGTTTTTACATACAGTATGTGTGATTCAAAGTAAAACAAATTATTAATGATTTTTTTAAAAATAAATATCATGAATTAATATTTTTTTCTTTTATTATTATTAATTTGAGTACATAGAATTTATTTATAAATATGTTTTTGTTCAAAGTTTTTTTATTTTTATTATGTCACAGTTTAATATATCAGATATTTTAAGAGACTTATAAATGCAGTCCATTTACTTGATACACAGTCATGTTTTTTTTTTTTATTAATGGATCCAATGACTTTAATTAGATTTAGCTAAGTTTTTATCAGAAATAATATTAAATGTTCCTATATTAAAAGCTTAGAAAGGAATATTTACATAGCCAGCCACGATAGGACCACATAAAGAAAACACAAAAGTTTAATCACAGCTACTGGATAAAATTGTGTAGACACCCATGTTACCTCTTTGCATTCTGCTTGGCATTTACAGAAGAATGGACAGAACTGGGAAAGCATAAAGCATTCTCTTCCCAATTTTTTATTAATCAGACACTGCTTCTGTGGTTTACAAAACTGGCTCTACAACTAACAGTCACTTTTGTAAGTTGATCACACAGCAGGCGGGTGTGAATGTGTGAGAAAGAAAAAAAGGGCTTTTTAGTATTCTGCTGTGCTGAACTTGAGGGGATAGGGATACAAAATGCCAGTGTGTGTGGTCAGGGTGCTTGATCAGCGAGTGGTCCTAGAGACACACACAAAGCATTTTTTCTTTCATACTCTCTCACATTTCATTGCAAAGGACAAAATCAAATAATTATGTGCTCTTCTATTTGTGAATAGATCTCCTCCTCCACAATATGAACATTGACTGTCTCAGCAGGGTATGGTTACACATATTTGAGCACCTGATTATAAATGCACACAACACGGTGCAGCGTGAAACATGACATTCTAAGCCCTGCAGGAAGCTCTTACATAAAGGATAGCAACATCCATTCGTAAAGCTAGAAAGTGAATGTCTAAAACTCTGAAAGCATTAATATGCATTTGTGAAAAATGCAGAAAAGTTCATTGCTTGCCTGGCAAAAGCTGTTAAATTCGCATTTCACAGTGCAATTCCCCTTAAGGATAGCATTATATAATGGTCTCTATAAAAGAATATTAACATTCATAATAAAAAGTATAGTAGGATGGGTGCATTTTTCAGATGTTGATAAATCTTTTCAATGTTATGCATAATGTAATCCAGTACAAGGTACTGTAGTGTACTGGACAATACAGACAATATGCCATACATGAAACTTGAAAGGTCTGAAATGCTGTCTGAAAACAGTGCTTTATGAACTTCTGAGACCTGACATGACTTTACACAATTAAAATTTTGCAGGTTATGATGTAGATTTATGTTAAACTTTCTGCTGTTTTCTTTGTTCAACTGAAACCAGTTGGTAAACAGAGCATGAGGCCATTTCAAAAAACCATGACAGGATGAAAACAATAAATATATGAATGATCAGGAATATCTCTTTAAAAAAAGAAAATAAAAGAAGTGCCTGAAGTGCAACCATACATGTCGGAGTGTTGCCCACGAGGATATTGACTCCGACATCAGGAGGATCTTTTGATAAAATGTTGTTTATTACAGCACAGGGGTCAATGATGAGTTTTAAATTTTTTTTTTCTTTTTCTGTTGAAGTTGGTAATGATAATAAAAAGATAAGACACACTTTTTTAGAGCGGGGGGCATATAAAAAAAGTCAGGTTGATGGAACTATCCTGATATCCTAATAAAAAGAAAAACAGAAAGAGTAAAAAAAAAAAAAAAAAAAAAATTATTTGGGAAAAAACAGCTTCACTGCTTATGAAGCTGCTGAAAAACAAAACAAAACCTTGAAATAACAAAAATTTACTCTCTTTTTTACAAAGATTATTTCAGGTTATGAATAAATAAACTATAGGCTAATAATTCGATTCTAAAAAAAAAAAAAGTAAACTTTGATTCTAAAACCACATACAAATATTTAGAGCCAATACACTTGTTTTTTAAATTGTATAATAAAAATACAAAACCATATAAAGCCAACATGAATAAATAGGTACATTTCTAAAAATGTGAACCGTGTTTTTGTAAGTTATAAAAGATTTTTCTTTTTCTTTATCACAGACAGACTAATTTGTTGGCCACTTCGATATCTTTTATATTCTCATCTTTCCCAGCTGTCATAGAGCACAATATCTAAAGCTATTTTCAACACAAACACAATGTTGTTAAGGACTGAAAAATTGTGCAATAACAATGACTGATTGTCAAGGACTTTTGAGTTTTCCACAGTCCACGTAGATGCATTATGAAGACACAAACTTACCACCCAGCAGCCAAAATATAATACTTTAATGGGTTTCAAGGCTCCTGTGGGCAGCTGTTTCATGAGTACAGTGAGCGAAACTAAATGAGGCTTGCTTCACATGTACAGTAAGTAGGGGCTATTTTAGACAAAGCAAGCGGTGTGCCCCATTTATAAAATGACTTAACCAACTGAAATGAACAGGGAAAAAAAACTTGTAACAGTGTAGATTCAAACAATAGGATGAAATATGAGTAGGAAGAGTACGCTTATATGACAAACCTCTCCACCTGCCTCTTACATCATTTTTGGAGAAGTCTCGATCAACACTGGAACACACTGATCCCAAACCAACAAACTGGTTTAGTCAGGTAATTACATGAACTACAAAAACAGAATCTAATAAGGTAAACTATCACCAAGGAGAAATTTCCCCAGGGCAGAATGGGTGCAACTAAAGGCAACTTCAGAATCAATGGCGTACATCAGGGTCTCAGACCCTTTCTGGAGTGTGACGTCTCATGTTCGCCCTTGAACTGAAGAGCCCCAGGGCTCTGTTCTCATTTCCATCTTATTAACAACTTATAATCATAAGCTCTATTTAACTGCTCACTGTCAAGAGAATTGAGCAATACTCACCAGGCTGCTTTACTCACTAAAGGCACATTTGTGAATCAAAGCAAGTCAAACGTCAAATTACGTCAAACGTCAAGTCAAATTATGTATGTGGGGCTAGAAAAGGAATCCTTACCTTGAGAGATTTATATATTGACTATAAATTTTGCCACATTCACTCAACTAACAGAGAAATATGACCTTCCTGCTTCACACTTCTTTAGATACCTACAAATTAGAAATTATGTTCGTTCCACTGTGCCAAATTTTGAAATATTATCAGCCGATAATGAATTACATAAATTGCTTTCTTGCATTCCCAACACTCTAAAGTTAGTTACAACATTTGTTGACTTCTTCACAAGTCAATTAGATTTTTCTCCTATTCATCTGAAAAACATTTGGGAAGAGGAACTAGATGTTCAGCTCTCTGAGGACTGGGAAAAATGTCTTAAAAATATATACACCTGTTCTATTAATGCTAGGCACCAACTTATTCATTAAGGTGTTGCACAGATTACATTACTCAAGGGTTTAACTTAATTCTTTCTATCCTACTATCTCCCCTCTCTGCAAAAAGTGTGAATCTGCGGAGGGCTCTCTTGGTCATCTTTTCTGGGCATGCCCAAAACTGGGTAAATTCTGGTCAGAAGTTTTTCAGTTTCTTTCTGAAGCTTATGCTTGTGAGCTTCCCTTAGATCCTGCAACTGCCGTTCTTGGCTGGTCAGCCTCCTTGCTGCGCCTTAATAATGCTACCCGACTGCCTATACAGTATGGTTTGATGATTGCCAAAAAATGTATACTCTGCATGTGGAAGAAAAATTCAAAGCCACAATTCAAGGTTTGGTTGTCAGAACTTTTCTCCACTCTGCATGTGGAAAGACTCAGATATAGTATTTCTGGAAATATAGATAAATTTGAAGCCTCTTAGAGGCCTCTTTTCAATAACTTGTTAAAAATCAATAATGATGAAGCTATATAAAATGTATTTCTATTCATTTTTTTTGTTTGTTTTTTATCAGGATTTTATTGTCATTTCCGTTGACTTCTGTCTTCAATGTAAAGATACCTAGGCCTACGTATATCTCATGTGGTCCAGTTGTACAATCTCACATGGTCTGTAATGTCACACTAGGCAAAAATCTGTTTTGACCTTCCTTGCCTGTGCCTGGTGATGTGGTTATTTGCAAACTTGAATCTAACTGAATCTTTTTTTGTTGTGTAGTGTAGTTGTGTTTGGTCCAGTCCTGTGATTGTATTGTCTATTTGTCTGAAAATTGGGGAGGAACAGCTTCACTGCTTATGAAGCTGCTGAAAAACAAAAACAAACCTTGAAATAACACATAATTGTACATTTTTCTTTTTTACAAAGATTCAGGTTATGAATAAATACACTATATAGGCTAATTTAAAAAAAAATGTAAACTGTTTTGCTTTGATTCTAAAACCACATATAAAAAAAAAATGTTTAGAGCCAATACACTTGTTTATTAAAGTGCCCCTATCATGGTATCTTAAAGTTTGCTAATGTTGTTGTAGAGTCTCCTACAACATGTTTACACGCATCAAATGTTAAAAAAAACTTTTTAATTTCCTCACAATATACATTTGCACATCACATTTTCCATGAATCTCAAACGGCTCGTCAAATGAATCAATCTCTGTAAATCCCTCCTTTCCGCAAATTTATTTGCTCTAATTGGCCAGACAGCTCAGTCTGTTGTGATTGGCCTACCGGTGTACAGCGCGTCTCCAGAGCTGAGCGTGTCGAGAACAAAAACGCCCATTGCATAACACCGACAGCTCTGCGTGTCCTGAGGCTTCCTACACCGTAAACTAAACACAGTAACGAACAATGACGTAGATTTTACCATATTAATGCGAGCGCGAGTCCGGTGATGAAATATTAGAAGAACTATTCAACCTTCATTGCAAGGACGACTCGATAATAGTGGCCCACAGCTGATCAGCAGAAGTATTTCAGTTAGACAGTGATAATGATAGTTAGCCAGTTAGCAGGAGACCTACACAATAGAAAACACAAAACTAAGTATTTTGAACACCATCTTTCAAGAGCAAGTGGTTTGTGAATCCTGCATTGAACTCCCGAGATTTGAGAAGCAGTCGTCTATAATATAAAATAAAGGGAACACAGAAATAGTTTAGGATTATACTGCTGTGATATCTTGGTAAAGATTAATTTTAACCACCGATTCTTCACATGCTCATCCTTGGGGAGTGAAAAATAAACTGGCTTTACCTTCACATCATGCACAGCGCCATCTTCTCGACATGATGCTGTCCAGTTCAGAAATCAGTTCCAGTTTGAGGTTTAAGTTTCCCTGCGAGTGCGCGCGCAATAACTGGGCGCGGCCAATATGCTAATGTTTCGTATCTACGTCACTACAAAACGGCTAATGACTCGTTTCAAAAACAATTCATTTCATAGACTCAGAGTCGACTCTCACTTTTGAAAGACAATAACTTTATATACGGTGCACTTTCAGATATAAAACTTGTTGTTGTTTTCATTCACTTAGAGCTTTATTACACACTACACGAACAGTCATTTTCAAAAATCCATAATAGAGGCCCTTTAAATTGTATAATAAAAATACAAAACCATCAAGCCAACATGATATAGGTACATTTCTAGAAATGTGAAACGTGTTTTTAAGTTATAAAAGATTTTTCTTTTTCTTTATCACAGACACTAATATTTTGGCCACTTCTACATCTTTTATATTATCATCTTTCCCAGCTGTCATAGAGTACAATATCTAAAGCTATTTTCAACACAAACACAATGTTATTAAGTACTGAGAAATTGTGCAATAGCAATGACTGATTGTCAAGGACTTTTGAGTTTTTCACAGTCCACTTAGATGTATTATGAAGACACAATGGATTGCATTGATATTTATTCTGTCTAAAATAGCCCCTACTTACTGTACATGTGCAATGGAATGCGCCTGTCTGCCTCGCTGCCTGCTGTGAGTTTGTTTACTTCAAGGCTGTAAGCTCCGTCTAAGCCAAGTCAAGTATATTTATATAGCGCTTTTCACAATACACATTGTATCAAAGCAGCTTCACAGTATCAATCAAAACAACATAACAATGTTTGTTTATTATTGGAAAAAGACATCCAAGTTTGGTAGAGCTGATCAATGGTATTAATGATTGATTAATTAATTTGAATATCCCCAACTGAGCAAACCAAAGGCAACAGTGGGAAGGAAACGAAAAACTCCATTAAGTGACCTAATGGTGTCCTAAAACTCCATCAGGTGACCCAATGGAGAAAAAAAAACCTTGGGAGAACCCAGGCTCAGTCGGGGGCCAGTTCTCCTCTGGCGTTTATGAACTAGAGGCCGGATTTACAGTAACTGTAAGATAAAAATTTATATGAATGCCTGGCTGAAGAGATGCGTCTTTAGTCTAGTTTTAAACTGGGAGAGCGAGTCTGAGCAACAAACAATATCAGGAAGGCTATTCCAGAGCTTCGGAGCTAAATGTGAAAATGCTCTCCCTCCTTTGGTGGATCTGGATATCCTAGGTATGACCAGAAGCCTCGAATTTAGTGATCTTAAAGAGCGCGATGGATTATAGGGCGATAGAAGATCCGTTAAATAGACTGGAGCTAAACCATTTAGGGTTTTATAAGTCAGAAGCAATACCTAGTAATTGATACAGAACTTTATAGGTAACCAATGAGGTGATGATAAAATCGGTGTTATATGATCATATTTTCTTGATCTAGTAAGAACTCTAGTGGCTGCATTTTGGACTAACTGTAGCTTGTTTATTGAAGATGCAGGACAACCAGCTAATAAAGCATTACAGTAATCTAGTCTCGAGGTCATGAATGCATAAATTAACTTTTCTGCATCAGAGACTGATAGCATATTACGTAGCTTAGCAATATTTCTAAGGTGGAAAAAGGCTGTTTTTGTAACATATGAAATATGCTTTTCAAAAGACAGGTTGCAGTCTAGTATAACACCCAGGTCTTTTACTGTAGCGGATAAAGTAACAGGGCATCCTACTATGTTAAAGTTGTGTTGTGAGAGGTTTTGTGGACTGTTTTTAGAACCGATAAGTATTACCTCTGTCTTGTCTGGATTTAATAAAAGAAAATTACGCATCATCCAATCTTTTATAACTTTAACCCAATCTGTCAATTTGGATAATTTAGCATATTCATCTGGCCGTGATGAAATATATATCTGAGTGTCATCAGCATAACAATGGAAATTAATTCCATGTTTCCTTATAATATTACCAAGTGGCAGCATATATATTGAGAATAATAGAGGGCCTAACACCGATCCCTGCGGCACTCCATAGTTTGCCGAAGTTATGATCGATTTTTCTCCAGTTAAATAGACAAAATGGTAGTGGTCAGATAAGTATGACCTGAACCAGCTTAATGCTTGTCCTTGAACACCAGTATAATTTTGTAGTCAATCTAAGAGTATTGTGTGATCTATAGTATCGAACGCAACACTAAGATCAAGTAAAACTAGTATTGAGATACAGCCTTGGTCCGAAGCTAAAAGTAAATCGTTTGTGATTCTAACAAGCGCAGTTTCAGTGCTATGATGTGGCCTGAATCCAGACTGAAACTTTTCATAGATGTCATTTTCTTGTAAGAAAGAGCCGAGTTGAGCGGACAACTTTTTCTAGTATTTTAGACATAAATGGAAGATTTGAAATGGGTCTGTAATTTGCTAGGTTATTTGGATCTAATTGTGGTTTCTTAATAAGAGGTTTTATAACTGCCAGCTTGAACGTTCTTGGAACATGACCTAAAGATAAAGATGAGTTAATAATATTGAGAAGAGGCTCTTCCACTATAGGTAACACTTCTTTCAGTAGTTTAGTTGGTATAGGATCTAATAAACATGTTGTTGTTTTAGATGAGGTGATAAGTTTATTTAACTCTTTTTGTTCTATAGTTGTAAAGCATTGTAATTGTTCTAGCGGGGTGATAATGTAACGGGAGGAGAACATTGACTATTGACAACCTGTGAGGGTGGGTTAATTGTTTATCAGGTGTGCACGTGTATCTGTAAGGCTCTGTTTACAGGTGTGTCCAATATTGCTGATAAGCCGGCGGTACAACGTGATTGGTAGATCCAGCGAATAAAACCACAACATGCAGTCCAGTGGGGCAGGAAAAAAAAGGACCGCGACAAGCTCGATTATCTCCAACGAATTGGCTTTAAGCCCAACGAAGCATTCACGCCCGATTTCACGCCGTGACGACTACCGATCGATTCCTGGCAGCGAGAGGTCCACAATATAAATCAACGCACTCTACTCCTCTTGATTAAGGGAAGTGTGAATTCTTATCACGAATGGACGAGTGAGCACTGACGTGCGTTTGTGTAGAACTTATTTCCCTTCCTCTGTCTCGCAGCTAGGATTCACTGTTCCGGATTTCCCCGTTGACCACTCGGAGTGTACTGCTAATCGTCCGAAGCCGGGGCTTGGGTGTGCCACAGATTACTGTTGTTTCGCCGCTAGCGCCTGTCATACTAAGAGCGCAGAGCGGGCGGGGTCGTGAGTGACTTGATGTTGACTGTGTTTTAAGAAACTTTGCCAAATGCACACAACTGTTGTTTTGCTTATTTAAATCTCTATTGACTTAGTGAGGTGGTTGCTGTGGCTGCTCGCCTAGGTTTTATTATTTTGTCTGGCATCATCCAAAAGGAATTAGGTTGGAGGCTACCATTGATTGAACTAATGCAGTTTTAAGAAATTATATCTCTTATTGTGTGGGGTTTATTTTAAAGTGCTTACACCTGTATATTGTTACACCTATCATCTGCTCTTGCTGTGTACTTCTCACGTGTGAATGTGTGCTGTATTAGGTATGATTTTCTTTAACGTATTGGGGTAATTCGTGTGATAGCCTCTCTTGGTTCATTCACTGGTTACAAGGGGCGCCAGATTGTGGTATTACCCTGGCCATTGAACTGAAGCAGCCAGCTATGTAACATTTATTGTGTTTTTATCTTTTTGATTGTGTATATTACTACGAATAGCTTTTGAACTGTTGTCTAAATAAATTTTGTATTTTTATACGATTTGTGTATGTTGTTACTTGTGTATCACAAGGGTAAAAGTCCTGCGTGTTTCTAAATAACACTTGTTACAATTTTGGCTTAAGTCGGCAGGGTCCTTGACATACACAAGTAATATGAGTCACGGCGAGCAGCCCCAAGTAAATGCGTTAATGCCATGGTTTATGGGAGGGCCATGGATCCCAAAATTCGGTGGAGGGGAGCCCTCTAAATACCATGAATGGAGAAACCAAATTGAGGCTTTTATTCGAGCTCAGGGGCTGAGTGAGGTGCAGCGGGTTGATTTTGTGCTGAGTGCATTAGAGGGAAATGCTAAAAGAGAAGTCCTGTTATTGGCTGTAGGGGAACGAAACACTGATGAAAAAATTCTAGAGGCCTTAGCTTTATTGTATGGGGGTCAGCAGCCTGTTGCTCAACTACGTATCCGGTTCTTTAATTGTAAACAGCAATCAGGGGAGGGAGTAGGACCATTCACCCTTCGGCTACGTGAACTGCATAACAGGTGGCGAGCCAGAGAACCCTTGACTGCTGGAACAGACGACGAATTGCTGCGAACTCAATACGTTATGGGATTGAGACCCGGACCAATAAAACAGGAATTGTCAAGACAGCTCTGCCGGGCCTCGACATCCACTTTTGCTGATGCCTGTGGGGAAGCGAAGGCGTTGGAACAAGAGCTGGCCCCAGAGGAAGAGGTTCAGGTTTGCCCAACCTTTTCGACTCCTCCATCTAACTCAGCAGTAACACCGACTGGAGTGAAGGACCAAGGGATGACTGCTTCTGACTGGCAACGAATGAAGGATTCATTGCGAACGGAATTACAACAGGAATTAAAAGAGCAGCTAACACACTTGGGGAAATCCCTGGCAGAGGAACTGCGGGGGCATCTGGGCCCAGCCACCTTGGCGTCCTCACTCTGATCTTGACCCCCGTCGCCAACGTTTGGGGTCAGCCCCCCCCGACCAACAGCGTTACCAGTGGGATGCTCAAGGTCGAGCCATCTGCCGTGATTGCGGAGAAAGGGGACATATACAGCGTTTTTGCCCAAGGAGACGTCCAGCTCAGTCGGGTTTTCGATACCCCCGGTCACAGCAGGGCCAGTGAACCGGGAGGGGCCTCCAACCGCGTCCCTACAAAGGCCCTCGATGATAGGCAAGTGCCCAGAGGTTGAAGTGTTGGTCCAGGGTCGACGGATCCCATGCATAATAGACACTGGCTCTCAAGTTACACTCTTTAGCCAAGCCTTGTTCCAGCGCCATTTTGGCGAGGACTGTATGCAAGATCCCAGTCAAATATCCTGGTTAGCTCTGAGAGCTGCTAATGGCCTTCAAATTCCTTATGTGGGATATGCAGTATTGAATTTTAACATTGGAGGTGTGGAAGTGCATGAGAAGGGAGTGGTTATCGTGCGAGATGATTGCATAAACACAGAATACGGACTTCTAGGTATGAATGTTGTGGCAGACTGTTGGGCGGGCATTTTTCAGGGTAGACACCCTGGCATTGCAGCTTTTAAATCGCAGGCTGGATTATCGCAGGCTTAATGCAGTGACCCACAAAGACTCCTTCCCATTGCCACGCATAGAAGAATCCCTCACAAGCCTCACCAGGGCCCAGTGGTATTCAACTCTGGATCTGGCAAGCGGATACTGGCAGGTGGAAGTGGCACCTGCAGACCAAGAAAAGACTGCCTTTACCACCCCATTTGGTCTATATCAGTTTGAGCGCATGCCCTTTGGCCTCTGCAATGCTCCAGCCACGTTTCAGAGGCTAATGCAACGCTGCCTGGGTGCCCAGGTCTTCAATTCTCTCCTCATTTACCTGGATGACGTCATTGTGTACTCGCCCAACTTCGACACCCACTTACAACATCTTGAGCAGGTTTTTAGCTGTCTCCAGGAACATGGTCTAAAGCTGCAGCCTCGCAAATGCCATCTATTTCAGCAAAAGGTGACCTATTTGGGACATGTGGTCAGTGGCCAGGGGGTAGCAACAGACCCAGAGAAGACTGTGGTCGTTCGTGATTGGGCTATCCCAGCAACAGTGAAACAGGTGCGTTCATTCTTGGGTTTCGCAGGATACTACCGGAGATTTATCCCTGCTTTCTCAAGGGTAGCCGCCCCCCTCAACCAGCTCCTGCAGGGAAGTGCCCATCGTCCCTCTTCAGCCATCCAATGGAGCCCCGAGTGCCAGGTCGCTTTTGAGTCGCTCAAACAGGCCCTCCTCAGTGCCCCGATACTGGCCTACGCCGATTTTCAACTCCCGTTCAGGCTATATACCGACGCAAGTCTGAGTGGCCTTGGAGCAGTCCTTGCCCAAGTCCAAGATGGCAGGGAGAGGGTTATAGCCTACGCTAGCCGTAGCCTCCATCCCCCAGAGCGCAGTGATCAAAACTATAGCTCCTTCAAGTTAGAGCTGTTGGCCTTGAAGTGGGCTATCACTGAGAAATTTAAGGATTACTTGTGGGGGGCCCAGGTTACGGTGTTCACTGATAACAACCCTCTAGTTCACCTGGAGACCGCTAATTTGGGGGCGACGGAGCAGAGATGGGTGGCCCAACTGGCCAATTACTCCTATGAAATCCGTTACAGACCAGGAACCGCCAATAGGAATGCGGATGTGCTCTCTCGAATACCAGGAGAGACAGCTGATGTTTCGGTACACAAAGTACGGAGCACTATATCTCCGGAGTCACCCAGGAGGTTAGGACGATGGGAGCGCCAGCAGATGATGGACCCTGACCTGCAGCAGCTGCACACTTGGAAGACACGAGGTGAGCCCCCAATAATAAAAGACCTTTCTACTTTGTCGCCACAGCTCCGTTGCTTACTGAGGGAGTGGGACCGGCTGGAACTCCATGAGGGGGCCCTTGTTAGACTTGTCGCTGAGCCGGACACTGGAGCTCCTGTACGGCAAATCATTGTGGCAGTAACCCAAGCCAGGCGAGTGTGGGAAGAATACCACAAAGCAGCAGGTCATGCAGGTGGCGACAAAATGGTCTCGCTACTGCGGAGGAGATTTTACTGGGTGGGGATGAGCACAAATGCCAGAATGTGGGCAGCTGAATGTCTTAACTGTGTGGTAGGCAAACGGGGAGGATCACAAAAAGCACCCCTGTGCCCCATTTCTACCAGTTACCCCTTTGAAATCGTGGCAATAGACTTTCTGTCCCTCGGGAGGCCATCTGATACTTTCCAGTATATACTTGTGATTACAGACTTGTTCTCCCGTTATGCGTTGGCAGTGCCTACCAGAGACCAGTCCGCTCCTACTACCGCCAAGGCTCTATGGACGGCACTCATCCTCCCCTTTGGCTGCCCAGAACGCATCCTTAGTGACCAGGGGGGGGGCTTTTGAGTCAGACCTGATGCACCAGCTCTGTGCAGTATATGGTTGCAAGAAAAGTCGCACTACGCCTTACCACCCGCAGGGAAATGGATCCTGTGAACGGTTTAACCGTACCCTCCTATCCCTCCTGAGCACCATGGATGCAGATTTGCACGCTCGATGGCCCAGCCAGTTGCCGGCTCTTTTGCAAGCCTATAATAATACAACTCACTCAAGCACCGGGATGACCCCATATTATGTGCTTTTTGACCGTCATGCTAGACTGCCGGTGGATGTGCTTCATGAGGTCGCACCGCCACAATATCGGGATGACGTGGAAGGTTGGGTGAGGAATCATCATCAAACTCTCCTCCAAGCTTATGCCACTGTACGCAACAATGTCGAACATCGCCAGCAGTGGAACCAATCTAGCTATGACAGACATGCCAGAGCCTTGCCACTGTTACCGGGGGAGAGGGTGCTGTTAAGGAACTTCCGCCGTAGGGCCAAAGGAAAACTATCTCCACAATGGCTTCCTACGCCCTTTGTAGCGGTTGCACAGCCACGCCAAGGTCAACCAGTCTTCAGCATCCGGCCCGAGACAAAGGAGGGTCCCATTCGAACCATTCACCGCAACAATTTGCGGCTTTACCCTGGGGGTCAACAAACGACCAGCCGTAATGAAGAGGGTTGTTCGAGAGAGGGCCAGGGCCCCAACCAGCGTATCCTCGGACAACACCACTGGCCCTTCAATCCACAAGCTCTGCCCCACCTTGCCCCCCAACTCCCGGCAGTCCCTCCAAGTCTTTGTTGCGAGCCAGTGGACCTAGCAGCTAGTACCTCCCTTTCCCCTGCACCAGCCACTTTAGCCCATGAAGCCCCTGGGCCTGACTCAGAAATATTGCCTCTTGCTGAACTTGACCCAGTGATGTTACCCCCTGCAGTAATGAGTCACGACCCCGCCCTAGAGCCTGATGCGGTTCTCGACAATCAGGACTCTCGTCGATATCCTCTGCGTGCCACCCGTGGCGCGACACCTGCACGCTACAGGCCCTAACTGTCTAGGCATTCCATGGCATTTGCCACCTGACTTTTAAGGACTATGTTCGGGACGACCATCATTAAAGACTGGGGGAAAATGTAACGGGAGAAGAACATTGACTATTGACAACCTGTGAGGGTGGGTTAATTGTTTATCAGGTGTGCACGTGTATCTGTAAGGCTCTGTTTACAGGTGTGTCCAATATTGCTGATAAGCCGGCGGTACAACGTGATTGGTAGATCCACCGAATAAAACCACAACATGCAGTCCAGTGGGGCAGGAAAAAAAGGACCGCGACAAGCTCGATTATCTCCAACGAATTGGCTTTAAGCCCAACGAAGCATTCACGCCCGATTTCACGCCGTGACGACTACCGATCGATTCCTGGCAGCGAGAGGTCCACAATATAAATCAACGCACTCTACTCCTCTTGATTAAGGGAAGTGTGAATTCTTATCACGAATGGACGAGTGAGCACTGACGTGCGTTTGTGTAGAACTTATTTCCCTTCCTCTGTCTCGCAGCTAGGATTCACTGTTCCGGATTTCCCCGTTGACCACTCGGAGTGTACTGCTAATCGTCCGAAGCCGGGGCTTGGGTGTGCCACAGATTACTGTTGTTTCGCCGCTAGCGCCTATCATACTAAGAGCGCAGAGCGGGCGGGGTCGTGAGTGACTTGATGTTGACTGTGTTTTAAGAAACTTTGCCAAATGCACACAACTGTTGTTTTGCTTATTTAAATCTCTATTGACTTAGTGAGGTGGTTGCTGTGGCTGCTCGCCTAGGTTTTATTATTTTGTCTGGCATCATCCAAAAGGAATTAGGTTGGAGGCTACCATTGATTGAACTAATGCAGTTTTAAGAAATTATATCTCTTATTGTGTGGGGTTTATTTTGAAGTGCTTACACCTGTATATTGTTACACCTATCATCTGCTCTTGCTGTGTACTTCTCACGTGTGAATGTGTGCGGGGCGCCAGATTGTGGTATTACCCTGGCCATTGAACTGAAGCAGCCAGCTATGTAACATTTATTGTGTTTTTATCTTTTTGATTGTGTATATTACTACGAATAGCTTTTGAACTGTTGTCTAAATAAATTTTGTATTTTTATACGATTTGTGTATGTTGTTACTTGTGTATCACAAGGGTAAAAGTCCTGCGTGTTTCTAAATAACACTTGTTACAATAATTGCGGCTGAATTATAAGGCGCGAGCAAAGATTGAACGTTTACAATTGTGGTTCTGATGCTTTAAATTTTCTCAGTGAAGAAGTTCATGAAATCATTACTACTAAACTGTAACGAGGTATTTTGTTCAGACGACGTCTGTTTATTTGTTAGTCTAGCCACGGTATTAAAGGGCACCTATTATGGCATTTAAAATTTTCCTAATATTGGTTTGGGAGTCCCTAACAACAGTTTTACAAGCATGCAATGACAAAAAACACTTTTGTTGTTTTATAATATGCATTTATTTTTATCTGATTTGCTCAGTGACTCCCATTTGAATCGTTCAACGACTCATTTTTCCAAACCCCGCCTTTGCGTGACGCTAATCTGCGGTGATTGGTCAGATGACCCAGTCAGTTAGTTAACACGGAGTACAGTGTACAATGCTTTTATCAATTACATTGTGTTATAATAATGATTATAGTTCACCGTTTTGTAGTCAAAAATTCAAAATAAGAGAAGGAATTTAAGTTGAGTTATGTTAGCGACCATAGCCCAAAGTTCAGTGGTAAAAGCACATTCAGTCTTTGTTTGCATTAGCCCAACCCATAAACATATTGTTCATGCAGTACTACGAGGTATTGCTCTATTCTTTATGACAACTCCAATAACAACGACAAACACTTCACATATTTTAATACAATTGACATTGAAGACTGTAGAAGCTGCGCTGTGCGTACACAACACACAAAATAATTATTGAGCATATGCTACATAAAACATAAAAGCAACAATTATTAATAATACTTACAGGTTGTGATTCGTAGGAGGAAGCTGATCCAAGTAAACTTAACCTTCCTTCAATATCAGCCAGCTCGCGAATCCATAACGTTATTTGATAGCATTAATGTTTGTGAAACAATGATCTTCAAAATGACGCGAACAAAGCACAAGCTTCGGGCTATACTTCTGTGGTATAGTTGTATATATGAACTGTAGCCACTTAGTCTTCAAATGCTCCTCCCTGGGCAGATGAAAAAAGTTCGCAATTGCGTCGCTCTTCAGAACACAGCGTCTCATCGCCATGATGTTTTCAAGGTTTCCCTGGCGTCTACGAGTGCAATAAGTGCAACTTGTCAAGTTGACGTCATCTAGACAGAGAAAAAGCATCGTTCGTCTATCGATTCATATCAGCGACTCAGAGTCGACTCTTACTTTTGAGAGACAATAACTTTGTATATGGTGAACTTTCATATTTAAAACTTTGCAGGATGTTTTTGTTCACTTAGATCTATGTTGCACACTACATGAAAGGTAATTTTCTAAATTCCATAATAGGTGCCCTTTAAATAAAAACCTTGGATTGTTTTGGTTGTTTTCTATTAATTTGCTGAGGTGCTCAGCCCTGGCCGTTTTTAGGGCCTTTTTATAACGTGACTGTCTTTCCACGTGATTCTAAAGACCTCTAAATTAGTTTGTTTCCATTTACGCTCTAAATTACGGGTTTCTCTCTTTAAAACATGCGTAGCATTATTGTACCATGGTGCTATACTTTTCTCTCGGACCCTTTTTAATCTAATGGGTGCAACATTATCCAATGTTCTAGAGAGAATGGTGCTCATAGTGCTACTTAGTTCATCTAGTTCATCTGTTTGGGTTCTGGCAGCAGCAGCTGAGACAGATCAGATAAGCTATTTGAGAAATGATCTATGGTGGATGGAAGGATTGTTCTACCTGGTCGATAACGTGGCGCAGCATGACATATTACAGCAGTAGCCTACGTAAGCAAGTTACCATGTAATGGTCAGTGACATCATCCCTTTGTGGAATGATATCTATATCGGTTGGATCGGTTCCATATGATATAATTAAATCGAGTGTATGATTAAGACGATGAGTTGGTCCGGTGACATTTTGCTTGACCCCGAATGAGTTTAATAAATCTGTAAACGCAGCCCCTAACGCATCATTTGAATTATCTACGTGTATGTTAAAATCTCCAACAAATAATGCTTTATCGACGTTGACCAATAGATCTGAGAGAAAGTCTGCAAACTCTTTTAGGAAATCGGCGTAAGTCCCTGAGGTCTATATACGGTAGCCAAGATAATAGGGATTTTTTTCTTACATCTAAGAGCATAACATTTAGCACAAGTACTTCAAACGAATTAAACCTATGACCAGTTTTCTGAGTAACATTAAGGATATCTCTGTAGATTGTTGCAACACCGCCGCCACGACCGATCAGACGGGGCTCATGCTTATAACAGTCTCCTGGCGGAGTAGACTCATTTAGACCGAAATAATCATTTGGTTTAAGCCAGGTTTCAGTAAGGCACAGTACATCGAAATTATTATCTGTGACCATTTCATTTACAATAACCGCCTTAGGTGTGAGCGATCTAATGTTTAGAAGACCTAGCTTTAGAAACTGTTTTTGTTCACTAACAGCGAGATTTTTTGTTTTAATAACAATCAGATTTTTTCTAGATCCCGCAGTAGATTTATTAGGAATAGACAGTTTCTATGCAATGTTCTACACTAGTATTAATATAAATTAAATAAGCCTCGTATTAGCTTCGTATTTCTTTCTGTTTTGAACTATCATTTACTATCATTACTAGTTGTTTATACTCCTAAATGCAGCTAAAGCCTAGTTCACACTACATGATTTCAAGCCCGATTTAAGCCCGATTTGCAAATCGTTGAGCTCGCCGACAGGTCAGGGTGTTATCGCGTGCAAATCGCGGGGGATTAGCGGGTGATGAACGCTCGCCAATCTGTTAGTATGAAAGAGCCAACAACGCATCAAAGACGCTGCAGCCAATCAGAGCAACTAGAGATTAAACATACAAGTATGTGTAGACATAAAAATATAATTGGGCCAGTGACAAATAAGGTTTTCAACTGATAAAAAATTCAAATAGGTTAAAACTGCACATCAAAGTAGTTATTATGTTTATGGGGATGTTTTTTACTTATTACTAAAATCTCAATTTTAAACAATGTATTTTAAGCGGTTTAACTGAGAATCATGTGACGACACCAGCCAAAATGTCATACGGGATAAACGTTAATGCATTTTCTAAATATTATGATATTAAAACTTTTCAAATCAATAATACTTAATGAATATATATATAAAGTGATGCAGTAAACAATATTTAGAGCTCAGAAAAAAAAATTTGCACAACTATATTTTCTCATTATATTGTGATTTCTTTAATCGTGACCCTTGTTCAAGTTCTTTACCCACATTTTAACAACGCAATGTGATTTAAAATGCAAAATGTCTGAAAATGTTTTACAGGACTTGTTATGTTATTATTGTTTCCTCAACTCCATGAAGTGAAATTATGCATTTCAATGGAAAAAACAGCGTTATCCCGTCTGACTTAAATTGTTACCCGGTATGACACCATATAAGTTAACACATGAATTGTCATTTTTACAACACTTACACATAATAATGTTCATAAATAATTAATGTTTATGTTATGCAATGTTTTTTCAAGGAAATTAATTAGGCTCCACTGTAAAGAAATAAGTTACAGAGGTGGTTTTCAGTGTGTAAACTGTTACACACAAACTCAGTGTGGTTTCTTTCCAGATTTGGCAAGTATGCAAATACATTTAAACAATTTTTTCATGTTTATGAATATCAAAACAGCACAACTTTTCAACATTAGGTTTAATTTAGTACTGAAAAGAACCTTGAACCATTTTATTGATGATCATAGTCACTCTACATCAATATTCATAAATAATGTAAAGGGTTAAAGTAGGCGACCTTCACTCATTTCACTGAACATCCTTTATTTGAACAACAAATTTACAAAAGCATGTAATTGAACAACATATTTATAAAGAAAAATCTTATTAATGGGTTGAAGTACCTTGAGTCACTAAATTTCTGTAGAATTAGAGTGGATGGCCTGTTCTTAAAGGGGCGGATTCCCCAATATGACAGGTTGGACAATAATTAAATGTAATTGTAATTGAATATTATTATGAATTATATAATTTGCTAATATTCAACTAAACAATGTCAAAGATATGTTAATATCACAATTTGAATGGAAATTATACAAATTAAAGCTGAAAACTGTATAATGTCATTATGGGCTAAGAGGAAATAACTGTTATCCTATATGACAATATTGTTATCCGGTATGACAAAACTCAGTTTAAATCTTAATCAGGCAGTATTTGTGGCTACCTATAAAAATCTGCAACCTTTACCTTCAACTTCCAAATATGTAAATTCATGCTAAATAAACATATTTACATAAAATCCACATTATATATGTTATTTTAGCGTTATCCCATATGACACAGGATTTTACTACATAGTGTGCTAGTGAGGAAAAAGGGTAAGTTAAACACATTTTATGAAAGACACACTTATCTTTCACCATTGTTTGGGGGTCCTTCAGGGTCTTCCTGATTGTTTAACATGCTGTCTCACATCATGTCAAAATAAAATTCACAATAAAATTGCTCCAGTTTGCTTGTTATCCTGTATGACATTGGCTGACAGACAGTTTTTGGACAGAATGCTCCAAAATATAACAATCAACTGGATGTCATATTCTTTGTAATATTTAAATATATTGTTGTCAAGACTCATACAATAATGCCTGTGGCAGAGATGTTAGGGTTTATTAGATTTTTAACAGTTTGTTTGGCTTTTTTGTATGCCACTCTAAGGTCCGGACAGTTATCCGGTATGACATTATGTGACTATGACGTCTAATAATTCTTACTCTTTGTAATACCCTCAATATATGTTCATATCATTTGATAAACAAAGATCAATAGATTCAATAAATGTGCTTTTTATTAAACATTTCCTTATTTTGACTTCATAAAGGGGTTTGGACATCAAAATTGCACGTCACGTCATTGGGCCAATTACATATGTTTTTCGGAAGTATATCCCAGTTTGTAATCATAGGTTTTACTAAAATACTTTTAGGAAAAAGGACAGTCAACTGTATATTGCCGATGTCCACAATGTTGATGTTCTGGGTGTTCTTTTTTAAAATGAAGTTGTAGAGTGTATATATGTTCTCAGAGAAAATCATCGCGCAAACAGTTTGCAGCACTAGTTTCTGTCTGACGTCCATATTCGCGTGTTGTGGTGTTCTTCGCTGGGTATTGGCGCGCGTGCTGTTTCGCGTCATTTTCGGTTCATTTTATCGCGTGATTTTTCGTGACAAAACGTGGTTTGTAGACAAGATAGAATCGTTGGGTGACAGTTGTTGTCAACTCGTGTAGTGCGTTACCTCCTGTTGCGGATCAATCACGTTGTGTCGTGTGGTGTGCTCAACAACTTGAACACTCCTGATTTCACAGAGAGCAAGTCATGTAGTGTGAACCGCCCACTTCAGCCCAACATTTTAAAATAATGTAGTGTGAACTAGGCTTTACCCAACATCTCAGATTAACCTGACATCGCTAGCTTCCGTTATTGTTAACACAACATGCTAGTAACTTGCTAGCCTGTTAACGCACCAGGACACTGTACAGACACTGTAATTTGCTCTCGCCCCCTTCCTGTTCGCCAGAGTGATGAGATAGTTAGTAGATTGTGAATTCATAGACAATTGGAAAAGTTTTTGGGGGAAGCCTGTGTGGTGGCGGTTTTATGATATTCATTGATCTTTAGAAAAGTCAGATGATTCAAAGAATGTCACATGTGTGTCTCTCACTTTTAGTGAGAGAAGATTCTGTTTATGTACCTGTGGAGGCAGAAGGGGGAGACACTCCAGAGAACAGACGAACAAGGACCTCTGACCTAGATGTCAGAAGGCCATTTGGTGCAGGGGGGGGCTTAGTGGGCCAACTAGTGACGTCTATGGAAAACTACTGGGAGGAAGGCTCTGGGGGGAAGAAGGCCTTGAAACTAAGATAAAAGCTAGTTCAGTCTGTCTGGGGGTGTGTCACTCTTCTGCACAGGGTAACAACTGTGTATTAGACTGCTCCTATTCTTGCAAGAATAAATACTTCTATTTCTATAATTTGACTATGAGTGTCTCTTACGCAGTGATGTTTGTTTAATGAATTTTCGCCACAACAGTTTTGGTGTCAGAAGTGGGATTCCTTGGAAGTGCCTTCTGGACCTGAGAGCGGATGGTGTTTGGCCACCTGGACTGAGCAGTTCCAGCTCTACCTCGTAAGTTTCAGAGAGAGGGGCCGACCGCTGTCAGGGCCAGGAGAAACTCCACTGGAATCAATTGAAAGAACCCGGTGGCAACAGAAGCATCTCTGGTAAGAGACAGTTAAATTTATTTTCTTTTGGGTAAGCTAAATAAATTCAGTTTAATTGGGGGGAAGAGTGAAATTGAACCATATTGGCTGAGGGCTGTTTCTGTGGTACGTAATCTGGATTGATTAAGATCTACGGACAGATCAAGAGATTTCAAACAGATGCGGGAGAGAATTATCTAAGATTGATTAAGATCTACGGACAGATCGAGAGATTTCAAACAGATAAGAGAACCTGAAAATTAGTTGTTCCATCACGGAGCAAATTGTTTTTAGGTACCGAGGCTAATTAAGGGGAACCAGAAAATAATTTTTGGTAAACCATAATTAGGAGGGCACTAACAGTGCAACCCGACCGATTTGGGTTAAAAGAAAAGAATCGGATTTGCTGGGGACGCCCAACAGATTAAAGAAAACGCGCGTTGAAGAGAAATCCACAGAAAACAGAGAAGCAGCCAGTATGGGGATGTCTCAAAAGCAAGCTTGCGAAATTTGGTACACCGGTGTACTACCAAATGAGAAAACATTATGGTCAGAAATATTGATATTGAGCGCCACAAGATTAAAGGTGGTGCGGGAATCAGTTGAACAGGCCAGTGAGAAACAAAAGTTGTTGTATCTGTGTTCAACATGTGGGTAGAGATGTGAACAGATAATGGATTGTTGGCTTGAAGCAGATAAAAGAGAACGGAGTCGATGTAGAATGTATTGCCATAGTAAGATTGAATATAACTGATAAAAGGGTTTTTATTTTTCATGACAGATGTCAGAAGATTTTTTTCGTAACAAGGATTGAAGTAGCAAGCAGCAATAAGGCTGTCTGTGTGAAATAGAGGGAACTGTAAGTGAGAGACTTAGATGCGACAGAGAGAAAAGAATGGGAAGGATTTCTGATAAAATTTATGGAACTATTTTATTAGCGCCTGTTAAGTCAAATTAAGTTGTGTGAGATATGTTTGTGTGGGGATTGTGCAAACAATCATGTACTGGTTAGATAATGAAGGAACTGGTATGTAGGGAAAAGAAAGGAGAGGATACAGAAGGAACTGGCATGTAGGGAAAGATTGAGAAGAAATATAGTAGAAAACTATATGTGATGAAAAGAAAATTTCTGACAGAATTTATGGAAGTAAAATTAACTGTTTAAATTGTATGAAAAGTGAGTTTCAGAGTAAAAATAAGGCATTGTATGATTGACAGGGATTAACATGATATGAAGAATGTTTTAAGCAAAATGGGGAACAATTCTATATTTTGATAAAATAATGATTGAAATGATGATATATCTGCTTTATTTTATTAATGTTAAGAAAATAAGGGTATTGAAGCAAGTAGCTATAATGGTTGTCTGTGTAATTTACGGACTGAGTAATATAATCTGTTTTGGAGAAACAGTAGAGATAAGACTGAGACAATAATGATAATATTAAGTTGAATCTGCAGACTAACCATGTGATGGAAGGAAAAAGGCTTCAAACCAGTTTTAATGAAAATAATGATGTACAAATTGTAAGGTAAAGACAGAAAACAAATTCGAATATTTTGAGCATTTCCATGCAGCTTATGAAAATTAATGTTCTGCCAATAATAATGATGAAGATTATGATTCGGCTATTGTTGTATCTGCCATTGGTGGACTGTAACAAGAATACAGAGAACTGCTTATCAGTGGCTCTGTTTGCATTCCTGATTGGGACACACTGCTACAATGGTGTGCAGTAAGTTGGAGCCGTTTGCAAGCTCACAGTGATCAAACTAGGCAAGGTGTCTGTGGCTGTAGTTAAGGCTGACACGAACCCACCAGGTGACAAAGTGTTTTAATTTTGATCAGCAGGGCCATTTAACACGTAACTGTAAATACCCACCGAGAAGGTGTTTAAAAATGTGATAAAGTGACAGAAATTTGAGGTATTAATGTGGGTTTGAAAGTAGATCAGTGTTTAAATGACGATATTAAAGTTTTCGTCTGAGAAAGAACAGGAGATAAAAATAAGGTCATAAGATTGAAAACTTAAGGAATTCCTTTTAAAGGAAAGATTGTTGAAACGTGAATGGATAAGTACCGGTTGATGAGTTGCAAAATATGGAAGTAACTAAAACTTGTGTTTTAATGAAACACTTTAAAGAGTTGTACGGAAGTTAGTGTGAATCCTGATTGGAGATTGATAAACTCCTAGAGAAAACATTGAAGTGTTAAAACTATGGTAATTGAGAACCTGACAACTAAAATTGAGATGAAATTTGAAACGTTACTAAGAACTAGAATAATTATTATTCTTTCTTTAAGATAAAATAAGCAGAATCAGTGTTATAGGATTAGTTGCTAAATGTAAAATGTATAGAAGGGCATTTGATTAAACAAAAGCCTGTTAGTGTTGACCATGAAAAGAACAGAGCTGATGTTTTGGTGTTTAAAAGATAAGCTTGTGATTTGGCTGAAACAGTTTGCTTATCTGGATCTGGTGTGTGTGACTGAAAGTGCCAGTGCAACAGAGACTCAATTTGAGTGGAAATTTGTAATGTCTAAATTCCCTGATATATGGGCACAAGACAATAAAAATTACATTTGAACACGCATGTAATTTCTGGCAAAGATGCCTTAAGCTGGGATAGAGTTAAAAGATGGTAGGTAAAGTTTGATGTTTGAAGTTTATAGAAGTGCAGTGTACCAGTTCTGAATTCCTCACAGTCTCTCTCATTCAATGTCAGCTAAAAGCTGTTATCTGAGCCTGTGTCATAAGTGATAATAAGCTATTGATAGTAAAGCACAGTGTTTCAGTTGAAAATCATAGACACAGAGATGTTAAAAGAAATCATTGCCATGCAGAGGGCAATTTGTATTTGTAAATGTTTTAAAAGTAAAACTGAATGACTTTAAAGAAGTCTTTAAAATAGTAATACAGACCTTAAACGATAGTGACATTTTGATTAGCTTATTTTAGGACCAGTGACTTCTTTGTCTCATTTAGTCTCCACCATTCAGGACCGATGGCTCCGGCTACAGATGAAGTACACTGAATGTACGGTTGTGATCTAAATTCACTGAGCATAATCTAAGCAGCTAGGTTTCTGCTTTTAAGAATGGATTGATTAAATACTGTTGTTATTAACCTGTCTCCCTGTGTGAACACTATTAGGCAATAGGAATGGCTCTGGTGACTCTTGAATGTGCCTTTCCTAGGCTCCAGAAAACAGCTGAGTTCTGTTGAAATAACTGATTGGGTGTGATGGGAAAGAGCGGTCACCAGTGTGTACGAGTGGCTACTCAATGACGGGATGATCTTCCTGGCCAGGGGACAGCCCAACGCAGGGGGTCACGAACACTGGGCATCTCCGGATGGAGGTGTTATATGTGAGAAAGGTATGAGAGTTGAGCGCTGATTACTGGAGGCCACCGGGGTCAGCAGAGCATTGAGAGGTGAGATGCGCTGTGAGGAGTTACGGCAGTCTGACCCAGAAAATGTGAGTTTCCTCTATACCACTCATGAGAAAACCGCATTCACTGCATGGCTTGTTTTCAATTGTGACAAGTGTCTGCAACTATGCCAGGGGACAACACCCTGATGGAAATTATAGATAAAGAGCTAATGGGAAATGTGCTTTCAAGAGGGTATTGTCATTATGTGTTGGGGAGACAGTAACAAAACTTATTAGTTTATATCAGGAACATGATGTTGGTTGCCTTATGGGCAAGGAAAATTATAGAAGTGTTGATTTTGAACTAATATGTTTATAAGATGGTTTTAACTCCTGAAGGTCATTAGACATGGTGGTGACTAAAGATTAAGACAGTTTTTGTAGAGTTTGGTGAACTATTAAGGGTTCTAGACTATGATTAATTAAGTTTCAGTCTTAGGAGGCTGTTGAAGAGATTATTTGTATAGTGAGAGAGACTGCTGGAGGAAGGGATTGATACTCTGTCTGTCTTTCTGTTATCAGGCCTGGTAAGGCAAGCTTAAACAAAATAATGATAATGAACCAAAACAACCCATCTGACTTTTCTAAAAAAAAAAATAAATGAATAATGAACAGACATGCTTTGAAACTGTTTAAGAGTAAAGTTTAAGTAAAGTTAGGTAAAAGCTACAGAAAAATGTAAAGTTTAAAATCTTATTTAAAATTTAAATCCTTTTAACGATGATATAAGGAAAGGCGAACATTGAGAATGAGCAGTTAAGATATGTGTGTCCAGTATGAGTGTGTGTGTGATGGTGACAGCACTTTAGGTCTTGTATGTGTTAGTTTGGGGTACTAATATTCCACCTGAATAGTGTGTATATTGTGTCTTTAACCTCTGGAGAGTGGTTTATCATTACAGATGGGTTAAGGCAGGTGACAAATTTTAAAGAAGGCAAATGCTGAGTGAATCTGATGAAAAGATGATACAGAAAATAGGACGAGCTTTAAGTTGATTGGTCATCAAGCTCTGTCTGGTAATAATTACTTTTGTCTTTTATGATGTTGATTTGAATTACGTTCTGGATCAGTTTACGTATTTGGGTAAATTGGAATTGTGGAGTTGTAGATCACAATCTGGCATGGGCTGAGATAAATGAAAATGTTGTAGATTTGATGGGAACACAAAGTGACATATTGGCTAAGTCAACATGAAATTATCAAGAGAGCCCCTCACATTCATGATTATTGTAAGCAAAGGAGGAGAATGCTATTTGACTGACATTGACCAAGTCTGTACAGCACGACCTGACCTGAGAAAAATTGATGACTTTGAAAATGTTTGTAGATGACTGAATTAAGAGACCAAACAACAGGCCTGAAAAGCAGGATCCGCGGTGAGACTGAGGGCCGTTGCCCTTTAAATACTTCGATAAGAAGATGAGATTGAGGCTTTAAGTAAAGAATGTGATATTTTTGTTTCAGAGGCAGAGAAAGATGTCTGGAGGAAATTTGTCTGAAGGACAACGTTTGGGTTAGTGTTGATGGGGAAACTTTATAAAAAACACTATGTTAAATGTTATGTTAAATTGATGCTCGAGTTGTGTCGTGCATCAAGAGGGAGATGGTATAACAATTGCCAAATATGGTTTATTAAGGGGTTCACATTTGCTGAATAAATGTTGGGAGAACACTAGGGGTAATTGGATAAAAGCTCTGAAAGAAGCCATTTTTCTGCCTAACAAAATTGATGTCTGTGAGTGTGCCGCACACACCAATAACAAAGATTGTTTCAACAGGAAACGCCAGGGCATCGAAGGCCACGGGAGAACAGTAGACAAAAGAAACTGTACTTTACGGACAATAACCTCAACATTTGCTTTCCTTTACAGAGGATTGAGACTTTTGATACAGGGCAATATGTGCCCAATGAAATAATGGCTATGGATGAATTTGCTATCTGTCCTGGCCTGGGTTATTATTGTGGCAGAAAGGTGCTAAACTTTTCTTTTTGCAGAATGTCAGGATGGATTGCATCAAGCTGAACTGATTCTGTTTTTCCAAATGTATGAATATTGTTAACGTAAGCAAAGTGGATATGTGTTTTTCAGGGGAAAAGGACCCTGAGTGCTATTATGGCAGCAAGTGCTAATATGTCTAATGATAATATGCTTCAGTTTGTTAACATGGTGAACGTTCCACAGGTCACACCAAAAGGGACGGCCGGCTAGACAAGCGGTCAGTAACAAAAAAATACTTAGGGTTTTCATTCACAGGTGAAAATAGCCAGGAAATGGCTCTCTCCTCAAACAAGGTGGAAAGGTTGGAGACGCGACACCTAAGTCCAAGCATCTTAAGCTTCACCAATCAACCTCAGATACCCCAAAACGCCGACGCCAACGTGAAGCATAACGTGGGGGGAAAAAGGACGTGCTAGTAACGTAACCTCCCCCACCAACGTGGGAAGCCCAGGGCTACGGCTCGCAAAGAGCTACACCTGGCGAAGACAGAACGTCGATGGGGCAACGATCAACACACCTGGAGGAGGATGGGGTAAAACTAACGGTTTAAGTTTAGCAGAGGAGTGTTTTTGTGATGACTTTGATGATTTTATTTGATTAGTGCAAATGTTTTCAGGAAAAGTAGAAAATCTATTAATTATGGTGAAGTAATGGAAATGTGTGTTAATTTTGAACAACTACATTGATTAGGAGAATTGATAAAATTATAAAACTTTTCTGGAAAGATTTTTTTGAATAAGGCATAAAATAGAGCATACTAAGTAAAGTTTTAAGATTTAAAAGTTAACAGAATATGGCTAGAAAATATTTTGGTGGATTAATGGTATGTGTTATTCTGATAATTTTGTTATTCATGGGTGAATATGAGAAAACTGGAGTGTCTGTTCAATTGGTGAAAATGACAGTCTATCCGAATGATGATGATGATGATGAACAAAATTATGCAGACAATTCAAATAGCGATTACAGTGAAATGTATTAATTGTTGGGGTATGTTTTTCCTTCCTTTTTCTTCTTATGAATGCTTTGAATTTGGAATGAAGGATTTTTTTATACTTTGTATTTTATAACCAGTGAATTGATGGTTTTGGTTTTCTAACTAATCTGTACACTATTTCTTATTTAACTGAGATGACTGAGGGTTCGATCTAGGTCGAGAGTGCAATAACAGTGTTTATTCATTTAGCCCGGTTTCAGATAAATTCTTTACTTGCTTGCTAATATTCGAGGGACTATCCTTACAAAAAACAGCCTAAGCTTTTTCCCTTTTCTAAATAATGCTTCACAAATGTTTAAGAAGAGTATAAGTGATGATACGACTTAAAATTTGTCTTTTTGTTTATTATTGTGATTATGAGTAATCTGAATGATAAAAAAGTGAGGAGTTGTGGTGGCGGTTTTATGATATTCATTGATCTTTAGAAAAGTCAGATGATTCAAAGAATGTCACATGTGTGTCTCTCACTTTTAGTGAGAGAAGATTCTGTTTATGTACCTGTGGAGGCAGAAGGGGGAGACACTCCAGAGAACAGACGAACAAGGACCTCTGACCTAGATGTCAGAAGGCCATTTGGTGCAGGGGGGGGCTTAGTGGGCCAACTAGTGACGTCTATGGAAAACTACTGGGAGGAAGGCTCTGGGGGGAAGAAGGCCTTGAAACTAAGATAAAAGCTAGTTCAGTCTGTCTGGGGGTGTGTCACTCTTCTGCACAGGGTAACAACTGTGTATTAGACTGCTCCTATTCTTGCAAGAATAAATACTTCTATTTCTATAATTTGACTATGAGTGTCTCTTACGCAGTGATGTTTGTTTAATGAATTTTCGCCACAACACCTGACCTGTTGAAAAGAGATGGTATTCATCCCTTCTGGGATGGTGCTGCTCTTCTCTCTAGTAATTTGGCTCATAGTCTTAGAGATAAAACATGACAAAATGGGCACCAGGTCAGGAAGCAGACAGACTGGCTAAACCGACCGTCTGCTAGCGGCCTCACGTCAACAAGGTCAGATAAATCCCATCACACAGAGCCTCTTTCACCTAGATATCATCATATAGAGACTGTGTTTGTGTATAGAGACCAAAAAACATCCAAACCCATTTAAGGTTAAAAATGTAATTGATGTACAACAAATA
This sequence comes from Semotilus atromaculatus, assembly GCA_031834385.1. Lineage (NCBI taxonomy): Eukaryota > Metazoa > Chordata > Actinopteri > Cypriniformes > Leuciscidae > Semotilus > Semotilus atromaculatus. Next base: position 21,700,913 of record JAULUF010000007.1, read on the forward strand.
AAAAACAGATGTAATACAGATGAGCAAATGATGAAGCTTGGGTTGCTGAATGTTCGATCCCTTACTTCAAAAGCACTTGTTGTTAATGATATGATTTCAGATTACATCCTAAATGTGCTGTGTTTGACAGAAACCTGGCTAAAACCAAACGATTATATTACTTTAAATGAGTCAACCCCACAAGATTACAGTTATAAACATGAACCTCGTCTTGAAACGCAAAGGGGGAAGTGTTGCTGTATTTTATAGTAATATTTTCAAAACCACTAAGAAATGTAGTTTTAAATATACTTCTTTTGAAGTGTTGGTGATTCATTTAAAAATATATAGTGTAAACAATAAATCATGTTTGAGAATTCTGCTGGCAACTGTATACAGGCCACCATAACGATTTTATCAAAGAATTTGCAGACTTTCTATCAGAATTACTATTGGCTGCAGATAAAGTACTAATTGTTGGTGATTATAATATAAACATAGATAATGAAAAATATGCATTGGGATTGGCATTTAAAGACATTGTACGTGGAATAGATGTTGATGCTATTGAAATTCTGCAGCAGAGTGATGACATATCAGATCATTATCTAGTGTCCTGTAAATTATATTTAACCAAGGCTGAAAATCAGACTCCGTGTTATAAATATGTTAGACCTATAACTTCTGCCACTAAAGATTGCTTTATCAATAATCTTCCTAATCAATTTCATCATCTCAGCATCACGGATAGCTTAGAAGAACTTGATATTGCAACAGAAACTTTTAACTCTCTCTTTTCCAGCACTTTAGACACAGTTGCTCCGTTGCGCTTAAAGATTAAAGAAAATAGTCCAACGCCGTGGTACAACGAGCACACTCAGGCCCTTAAGAGAGCAGCCAGAGACATGGAGCGCAACTGGAAGAAAACAAAAAGTTTTCTGTTAGAGGTATTTCGGATTTCATGGAAGGAGAGCTCGATTGCTTACAGAGAGGCTTTAAAAGCTGTAGAACTGCCTATTTTTCAACCCTATTAGAAGAAAATAAACATAATCCTAGGTATTTATTGAATAAGCGGCTAAACTAACGAAAAAGAAAGTTTCAAGCCCACAAGTTTCCAAGTAACACAGCAGTAATTACTTTATGAACTTCTTCACTTATATATAAGATTGGTAATATCAGGGACAAAATGATAACTATGTAACCATCTACGTATCGCATCAGGGAGTGCATTGTAGTCTCCCTGAGGAAAAATTTGATTCATTTGTTGCTATAGGAGAGGAAGAATTTTGCAAACTCGTTAATTCATCTAAATCGACAACTTGTATGTTAGACCCTATACAGACTAAGCTACTGAAAGAGATGCTAACAGATGACATAGATCCTCTTCTTAATATCATTAATTCGTCTTTGTCTCTAGGATACGTACCAAAATCCTTTAAGCTGGCTATTAAACCGCTTGTTAAAAAAAACGCAACTTGATCATACAAAATGAGTCAATTACAGGCCGATCTCGAATCTGCCTTTTCTGTCAAAGATATTAGAAAAAGCAGTATCCTCACAACTGTGTTCCTTTCTTGAAAGAAATGATATCTGCGAGGATTTTCTGTCCGGATTTAGACTGCACCATAGCACTGAGACAGCTCTTTTCATCCAATCACGGTTGAATCTCTCTATTAGTGTTACTTTATCTCAGTGCTGCATTTGACACAATTGACCACAACATTCTTTTAAATAGACTAGGAAACTATGTTGGCATTAGTGGAATTGCACTAGCATGGTTTAAATCATACTTATCTGACTGATATCAGTTTGTAGCAGTAAATGAAGAGATGTCTTACCAATCACAAGATCAGTATGGCGTACCACAAGGCTCAGTACTGGGACCACTGCTGTTCACTCTGTAAATGCTACCATTAGGAGATATAATTAGGAAACATGGCATTAGTCTTCACTGTTATGGCGAAGATACTCAGCTCTATATTTCTTCAAAACCTAACGAAACTTACCAATTCACAAAATTAACGGAATGCATAGCTGATATAAAAAATTGGATGACTAGTAATTTCCTACTACTAAATTCTGAAAAAAAACAGAGATTCTAATTATTGGACAAAAAACTTCCACACGTAATAACCTAGAATACTGTCTAACACTTGATGACTGCTCTGTTAAGTCTTCGTTGTCGGTTAGGAACCCGGGGTGTTCTCTTTGATACCAAACTTTAATTTGAAAGTCACATGTCTAGTATCTGTAAAACCGTATTTTTCCATCTTAAAAAATATATCTAAATTACGCCATATGCTCTCATCGACAAATGCGGAACAATTAGTTAATGCGTTCATGACCTCAAGGCTATATTATTGTAATGCTCTACTTGGTGGTTGCCCTGCATGCTTAATAAACAAACTACAGCTAGTTAAAAATGCAGCAGCTCGAGTTCTTACCAGAACCAAGAACTATGACCATATTAGCCCGGTTCTGTCAACACTGCATTGGCTGTCTATTAAACATCGTATAAATGTTAAAATATTGCTGATTACTTACAAAGCACTGAATGGTTTAGCTCCGCAGTACTTGAGCGAGCTCTTAACGCATTATAGTCCTTCACGTCTATTGCAATCTCAAAATTCCGGCCAGTTAATAATACCTAGAATATCAAAATCGACTGCTGGCAGTAGATCATTTTCCTATTTAGCACCAAAACTTTGGAACAGTCTTCCTACCATTGCCCGGGAAGCAGACACACTCTGTCAGTTCAAAGATAGATTAAAGACGCATCTCTTTGACCTAGCATTCACAGAATACATTATCGACTTCTATAATTCAATGTTAGGCTGCATAGATTAGGTCAGCCGGAACTGGGAACACTTCCCTTTAATCCTGATGTACTCGTTACATCATAAGAAGAATGGCATCTACGCTAATTTTAGTGTCTTTGTTTATCCTGAGGTTTTCCCGCAGTCTTCCGGATCCAGGCCGTATCCAGATCTGACTATGACCTTCGCCTGGACCCGATGACAATGCAGTGCTGAATTGCCAACTAGCCTCTCCCTATGGAGGATCCCTTTACCACTCTACAGATAAAGCGTTGTGGGGAAATTCAGTTTGCGTACCTACCCCGAAGTGATAAAATAAAATGATGTATCAAAATGTGACTACAAAAGTAGTTTGTTTAGGCATGGTTTGTAGGGAATTACAAACCTGCACACATAACTATAGAATCAATATTTAATGCGCATGTGAACGTCATCAGTGTTTATAACAGGTTCGCATTTAAAGTCTGTTCAGAGAGAACGGCGTGGTCTTAGGGGCCCCTAATTTAATAACAAATCATTTCGACGGCAGTCAATCAATCAAAACTAACTTTAGCTGAAAAAATAACATTATTCAAGAACTGCTATAAAGCCAAAACAATCTCTGTTACCTTAAATGATATGTTTATCTCTTTAAAGCTGCTTTGAAACAATCTACATTGTTAAAAGCGCTATAAAAAATGAAGATGACTTGACACGTGTCAAATGTGCAACATCACTATAGTGCATACACTCTTGGCTAAGATCACAAGTTTACACAGTCAACATACCTCAAGAACATGAGGTTTTGAATCAATTACACAAAAGCACAGTAAAAATTGTTGCAATTAGCTATCATAACTTAAAATTTAGAAGAACTTTCCTGGATTGAACTCATATCTAAATTTGTGTGTTGACATTTCACCTTCATCTTTCAAATTGATAAAACATAAAATTAACAGTGTGAATAATTTTTGGTAACTCAATGCTTCAAACTAAAATTCTAATATGAACATACACTCACCTAAAGGATTATTATAAACACCTGTTCAATTTCTCATTAATGCAATTATCTAATCAACCAATCACATGACAGTTGCTTCAATGCATTTAGAGGTGTGGTCCTGGTCAAGACAATCTCCTGAACTCCAAACTGAATGTCAGAATGGGAAAGGAAGGTGATTCAAGCAATTTTGAGCGTGGCATGGTTGTTGGTGCCAGATGGGCCGGTCTGAGTATTTCACAATCTGCTCAGTTACTGGGATTTTCACGCACAAACATTTCTAGGGTTTACAAAGAATGGTGTGAAAAGGGAAAAACATCCAGTATGCGGCAGTCCTGTGGGTGAAAATGCCTTGTTGATGCTAGAGGTCAGAGGAGAATGGGACGACTGAGTCAAGCTGATAGAAGAGCAACTTTGACTGAAATAACCACTAGTTACAACCGAGGTATGTAGCAAAGCATTTGTGAAGCCACAACACGCACAACCTTGAGGCGGAGGGGCTACAACAGCAGAAGACCCCACCGGGTACCACTCATCTCCACTACAAATAGGAAAAAGAGGCTACAATTTGCAAGAGCTCACCAAAATTGGAAAGTTGAAGACTGGAAAAATGTTGCCTGGTCTGATGAGTCTCGATTTCTGTAGAGACATTCAGATGGTAGAGTCAGAATTTGGCGTAAACAGAATGAGAACATGGATCCATCATGCCTTGTTACCACTGTGCAGGCTGGTGGTGGTGGTGTAATGGTGTGGGGGATGTTCTCTTGGCACACTTTAGGCCCCTTAGTGCCAATTGGGCATCGTTTAAATGCCACGGCCTATCTGAGCATTGTTTCTGACCATGCCCATCCCTTTATGGCCACCATGTACCCATCCTCTGATGGCTACTTCCAGCAGGATAATGCACCATGTCACAAAGCTCGAATCATTTCAAATTGGTTTCTTGAACATGACAATGAGTTCACTGTACTAAAATGGCCCCCACACACAGTCACCAGATCACAACCCAATAGAGCATCTTTGGGATGTGGTGGAACGGGAGCTTCGTGCCCTGGATGTGCATCCCACAAATTTCCATCAACTGCAAGATGCTATCCTATCAATATGGGCCAACATTTCTAAAGAATGCTTTCAGCACCTTTGTTGAATCAATGCCACGTAGAATTAAGGCAGTTCTGAAGGCGGAAGAGGGTCAAACACGGTATTAGTATGGTGTTCCTAATAATCCTTTAGGTGAGTATGTTTGCCATATATTTGTTACTGTATACTGAAGTGAAAGGTAAATAAACAAAAAAGGTTCTATCATGTATTTAGTCAAGGATCAACTATATAATGAAGGTAAATTTTTAAGACAAGTTTATTTCTCATATTAGGTCGGGGGAAGTCACATTTTATTGAAATGGGTTGTCATGGTTATAAACTTACATAACTTAATTGCAACATCAGTTGGCCAACCCAATGGATTGATATTTGTTATATAACCATATCATATTTTTTCATATTCATTATGGTAAAAAATAGAAACATATGAATAGGCTTTATAATAGGTTGTTTAGTGACAGGTTTCTGGTAGCCAAGGAATTAAGGTATGTTCCTATTGAGAAAATAAATCTACTATGACAAATGTTCACCAGAGTAAAATTGATTCTAGAAGCAAAAACTGTGAGTGCATTACGTTTCCATCAAACCAAACTAATATTAATCATACTTGTTTTTGTTGTTAAATAAATAAATTGAAGAAAAAAAAAACATGACTGTAGAAAACATGATTGTTCCATTAGCTCAAAAACAGGCTCAGTTTTTTTGTCACATAATGGGAGGAGAGGTTGCTATAGCTGAAGGATTTCTATGGAATGTTCTTATTTGTCATCTGTAAGCCCAGAAAATCTTTGGACAATGCTATGTGTGATCTATGGGAGGTATAGCAACCTCTCCTCCCATTATGTGACAAAAAAGCTGAGCCTGTTTTTAAAATAGTAATTTTGTGCATTTTTCATAACAATAAATGTAAAAATATTTAAAAGTAAAAACTATCATTGGGCCCTGGCAGGCTGTGACCACACCCTGCTATGCATTCACTCTCCCAACAGAGTCAGACTGTATTTTCTTCAATCCAACTCAGAGGAAAACGGCAACTCTTCCATTACTGAATGGGCAGCCATCTACTCTTCCGACTGACTTACTTCCGGTTGCCTTCGTGGCCCAGGACCGGCAGGTCACAATCTGCATGTGCTCAGCCATGTGCTCATGGAGGCAGAGAAAACCTTCAACCAGAACAGAGATGAACTAACCATGCAAGTTCAATCATATCTTCTTCATCCAACGGAGAAGAAAACAATTGCAACTTCAACATTTGACACTCACGGAACAACGACTTCAATTTTCAACAACTTCAAGAATTGTTCCCACTGCAAAGCTATGCAAGTATCAATTTAATAAGGGGCTCTGAAAATGATATGCTGATGGTTCTTTTCATAGTTAAATGGATCTTTCCCATAGTTCTATTTCCTGCTTCCGATTCCATTCTGTCACTCACCCTTTTACCCATGCATGTATGTCTAATTGTTTGTATGTTAGTTATATGTTTGTGACTTAGATAATAAAACTTGTGCACAACATGTATTTGGTTCTGATTCTCTGCTTGCAAACAAAGTCTTTGTTACAATTTAGATTTTGACTACAGGTACTTACTACTGTACAGTAAGAAAGACATTTCCCTTCCCCGGAAATGAATATTTCTTAGAACTGATAAACAATTAACGCTGAGTGTTCATGGTACAAACAGTTGGGTTGATTGTAATGTAAATTTTACTACATTAAGTAAATTATATTAACTAATCCAAATATTCATAATCAATTATAACCAGTTATTATTGATTATTAATATTTCATAGAGTTAATTTTTTTACACTAATTACAATTACCTAAATAATGTTATGAGATGATTAGATTAAGGTTTTAAATCTAACACTTAATAAAGAAAGGAAATGTTGGGAAATCCTATATGAAACTAAAACAGCCAGTAGGTGGCAAGTCGTAATAAGTGAATCATAGAATCATTCATGATTCCACTGATTTGTTCAAACAGGCTGAAATATTCATGAATTAAGCAAGTCCCAAATAGCACACTTATGCACTTTCGGTTTTGTGGACTTCCAATGGCTGCTCTAATGTCCATTAAGTCCATGAGACCATAGGATGTCCCATTATTCATTTTAGGTTTCAGAAGGGTGCTCATGAGTGCCCCCCTTGAGGTCAATAATATATGCGCCCTCGATGCACACTTTTGCTGAGCCCGCACTGATGCGAGGTATATGTCTGCAGCAGACTTCTTCCCGACAGTGAAAGTGGTGTTACGTCACGAAAGTTCGGACTCGTAGGAAGACCGGAAGTGCTCAGGATGCCATTTGGAACAGTGTCCCCTGGCTTTATGAATGGGTCATTGAATCATTGACTCACCCAATTAGTTCATAAACGGTGAATCATTCACAAATGAAAGACAAAATAGAGCAAAAACTTAATTTACAAAGTTGTGTATAAAAATATTCAATTCATATAAATCAACTTTATCGAACTGTTGTTGCATAAAATTTATTTCACATTTTACAATTGTGCTGATATTCTAGAAAACAGCACTCTCATATGTGACAAGGTATGACGTTGTAGAGTGCGGTCTCGTATAATTATTAAGAAGTTCTCGGACACACGCTGAGAATTGTTTAAGAATTGAACATTTATGCCACGGGCCAAGTTTAAACAAAAGCTAAAACAAAATAATAATAATCAAATGTTTTGCAAAAATGGCACTTATCAGAGGCCAAAAGGGCAGGTCACTGAGCACCACATGGGGTCTATGTGTGCACATGCCTTAATCTAGAGTCTATAATAACATTGCTGCATGTACATCTTGACTAAATGGCCCATCTCATGGTATTTTACATATTCTACTAAAAATATGGAACTATCACAGTTTCTGAACTGAAGATACAATTTTCCATTTTATATTGATTACAGTCAGTGTAATGTATCATACTGATTCACAATTCTCACTCATCTGAGACGACAGTTTTCCCTCCTACACACACCCAGGAAAAAACAAAAAGATCTGTCAAGGCCGAGCTGATGCACAGGAACCAATGAGTCACTATCCTGAGATGCACTGCAGTTTTTGCAAGCCAAAGAAATACACAACATGCCCAAACCAGGGTATTGCCAATAGCAAAAACTCCCTGCCAAGACCAATTTACTTCCCGAAATCTGAATAATGAATAATCATAAACCGCCTGTTTCTTTCTGTGTAAAGCTAGGGGTGTCACATACAAAAGGTTAGGAACAGGGGGTAGGGGGGTTAAACAGTGGTTTACTGAGCAAATTGTCTCTCTATCTTTAAATGAATTCAGTTTATCAGTTTATGAATAAAAAAATTTCTCTACTAATGCTGTAAACTATATGTACAGGAGTCCTTACTGGCACATTACTATAATATTAAAGGTTAACAACAGAGCCCAAACTATTAGCCTAAATTCAGCTGCTATATATTTTTTAGATATAATCAACACTCAAATAACAAATTGTATGCAAACCTATAAACTGCACAAGGCAGTTTTTGCATTACCTTCTAAATTTAATCATATATTTTTACTCCAATTCGTTGTTGAAATACAATCATGTACACACTGGGTGCCATTTTCATGACAGATATTTTAAACCTACATTAAATAATCAAGATAACACTAACAGGTTAAGTAAAATATAGGCTAATGAATATATAGTCATAGTGCATATATTAGCAAAAGGGTTAATTTTTCTAGCTGACTATAGTGACTAACAAGCTGTGGACACTGAATGACTTGCCTGAGGTAGCCTACCTGCTACGCGGGATAGCTATTGTTTGTTAGGCTAATTGTTTTACTGATGTCTTTCTGCCATTGAAACACTAATTGAGAGATTACACGAGATATAGCCTAATAAGTTTCAATAAGTTGTACTGTGTCATTTATCATATATATATATGGTAAGATTTTTTAAGTTTTTAAAAGAAGTCTCTTCTGCTCACCAAGGCTGCAATTATTTGATAAAAAATATTAAAAAAACAATAATATTGTGAAATATTACAATTTAAAACAGCGGTTTTCTATGTGAATATATAGAAGTGTAATTTATTCCTGTGATCAAAGCTGAATTTACAGCATCATTACTCCAGTCTTCAGTGTCACATGATCCTTCAAAAATCATTCTAATATGATGATTTGATGCTCAAGAAACATTTATGATTATTATCAGTGTTGAAAACAGTTTTTACATTTTTATTTCATGATGCTATGAAATCTAAAGCTTTTGTAACATTAAACTCTACCCTTCAAAAGTTTGGGGTCAGTAAGAATTTAAATTTTATTTTTGGGGGAAAGAAATAGAATAAATCAATACTTTTATTCATCAAGGATGAGTTAAACTGATCAAAAGTTACAGTAAAGACATTTATAATGTTAGAAAATATTCTATTTTAAATAAACGCTGTTCTTTTGAACTTTCTATTCATCAAAGAATTTTGAAAAAAAAAATTTTACACAACTGTTTTCAACTGTTTTTGAAAATAATAATGAATGTTTTTTGATGATGATGAAAATTCAGCTTTGATCACAGGAATAAATTACACTTTACTGTATATTCACATAGAAAACCGCTGTTTTAAATTGTAATAATATTTCACAATATTACTGTTTTTTTTGTATTTTTTATCAAATAATTGCAGCCTTGGTGAGCAGAAGAGACTTCTTTTTTAAAAACGTAAAAAATCTTACCTGCCTAAAACTTTTGCACAGTACTATATACACTCACCGGCCACTTTATTAGGTACACCTGTCCAACTGCTCGTTAACACTTAATTTCTAAGCAGCCAATCACATGGCGGCAACTCAGTGCATTTAGGCATGTAGACATGGTCAAGACAATCTCCTGCAGTTCAAACCGAGCATCAGTATGGGGAAGAAAGGTGATTTGAGTGACTTTGAACGTGGCATGATTGTTGGTGCCAGAAGGGCTGGTCTGAGTATTTCAGAAACTGCTAATCTACTGGGATTTTCACGCACAACCATCTCTAGGGTTTACAGAGAATGGTCCGAAAAAGAAAAAACATCCAGTGAGCGGCAGTTCTGTGGGCGGAAATGCCTTGTTGATGCCAGAGGTCAGAGGAGAATGGCCAGACTGGTTCGAGCTGATAGAAGGGCAACAGTGACTCAAATAACCACCCGTTACAACCAAGGTGGGCAGAAGAGCATCTCTGAACGCACAGTACGTCGAACTTTGAGGCAGATGGGCTACAGCAGCAGAAGACCACACCGGGTGCCACTCCTTTCAGCTAAGAACAGGAAACTGAGGCTACAATTTGCACAAGCTCATCGAAATTGGACAATAGAAGATTGGAAAAACGTTGCCTGGTCTGATGAGTCTCGATTTCTGCTGCGACATTCGGATGGTAGGGTCAGAATTTGGCGTCTACAACATGAAAAGCATGGATCCATCCTGCCTTGTATCAACGGTTCAGGCTGGTGGTGGTGGTGTCATGGTGTGGGGAATATTTTCTTGGCACTCTTTGGGCCCCTTGGTACCAATTGAGCATCGTTGCAACGCCACAGCCTACCTGAGTATTGTTGCTGACCATGTCCATCCCTTTATGACCACAATGTACCCAACTTCTGATGGCTACTTTCAGCAGGATAATGCGCCATGTCATAAAGCTGGAATCATTTCAGACTGGTTTCTTGAACATGACAATGAGTTCGCTGTACTCAAATGGCCTCCACAGTCACCAGATCTCAATCCAATAGAGCATCTTTGGGATGTGGTGGAACGGGAGATTCGCATCATGGATGTGCAGCCGACAAATCTGCGGCAACTGTGTGATGCCATCATGTCAATATGGACCAAACTCCCTGAGGAATGCTTCCAGCACCTTGTTGAATCTATGCCACGAAGAATTGAGGCAGTTCTGAAGGCAAAAGGGGGTCCAACCCGTTACTAGCATGGGGTACCTAATAAAGTGGCCGGTGAGTGTATATATATATATATAGGCCAGTGATCTGTCACGCCACATTAAAGAGTGTCAAAACGGCATTTATTGTTTGAATTTCTTGATAAAACTGACAATTTGAAAAATGACACTTTGTTTCTTATCGAAAGTAACAAAACACGGAACTTATTGTGATTATTGGTGGTTAATGGTGGTTAGGCTACAACGCTGTACTCGTCTTGTACACATAAGATATGAAAATTCGCAGGAAAACACTTGTACTGTTACACCCCTTATTTTTTAAAGATTACTTAAAATAAAAAATGTACAAATTACTTTTTAATCAAATGTCGAGGAAGAAAAATGTGTTTTGTGACAATGTAAAGTGAGGACAACCTCAACAATGGGCTAGGGCTTGACGGGGCAGCAGGGCGCGTTTGGTATGCCATGAGAGTATCACGACACATACCGTGGGTGGTGTATCGCGGTTTTTTGGTTCGGTTACACCACACTATTTATATGGATTGCACCTGGCTGAAGTACAGTTTTTTTTTTTTTTTTTTTAACCAATATCCAGTTAACAAATATATAGCCTATAGCGTGTCTTTGTTTAGAGAGAGATTGCATTACCAGACCACATTGCTCTGTTGTGGAGCTTGTAAAGTGCATCGAAACCTGCACTGTGCTAAAGCAGTAACTCAAGCCGAGGGGTTTTGTGTGAGAGATAAGCCAGAGAAGCTACAATTTCTCAAGCTTCTCAGAATGTTATACATATAAAATAAATGTATGTGTTAAATATATTCACAGTTGAATAATGGTCAATGGAAAGAAATTAATTCTGACAGCTTTCCAGAGGTTTTTATGAAGTATTTTTGTATGAATTTTTGTGAGTATTTTTATACAATACATTAAGCGTGTGAAACACAAGTGAGCAATTTAATGCAACTACTGGTCCTCTTGTGTCTGTATATTTAGCAGACTCAAACAAACAGTGCAAAGAGAGAGCAAAGGAGAAACTGTTTGCAGGGGGGAAAAACAGGTGACATAACAAATGTCAGCAAGATGACAGATAGGAACAGCAGTGCAGCAACACTAACTGAAACATTTACACACATTTACTTCCATTAACAGTTTATTTTTCAAATCCTTTTGAGACAAATTAATGTTGATCTTTCTCAAAAAATTTGTCTACTTTCAGTTACAGCTGTCTGCAGGTTTAACCATCCCCTTATTTCAACTAAATAAACCATACAACTACAATTCAAAGAAAATGCTATTTGTAGATTTCAGTTAAGCAACTGACACGCATATTCAATGACACTTGAATCATACAACACTCGAGCATTAACCCAGAACACATTTGATGTCTAGCTACGTGATGAGGTGCATTCTAACCTATGTGTTCCATGACTACTGTCAATTATATGAGATATTAAGAATTTTTTTTTTTTACCATAGACAAGATTGTGAAATTACAATGAGTATAATATTCAAAACTTTACAGTGGTCTAACTTTTACCAGGTTTTATGGAATATGGAAATGATTGAATGGCATTCTTCAAATAAACACTCTCTTCCATCTCTTTTTTTTTAATTTTTTTTATGTGGTTTAAAGTGACAAGGTCACAACTAACTGTGAAACAATTTAACCTACATTATAGCTGTGTCCCAATGTGAAGGCTGCATCCTCCGAAGGCCGCGGACTTCGAAGGATGCAGCCTATTCGTCCTTCGAAGGACGCACCTTGTAGCCTTCGTAGGATTTCCTAATTGCGCATCCAGGTGTTCCCGATTACCGCTCCATGGCGCCAAGCAACAGTGCGAGACGGAGCTGCCATCCTGATGATTAATTTGTTATAATTGAGTAAACAGCTATGGAGCCAGAATTGGCTATTGTAATTTTTATGTTTTATGTTTTACTGAGGATGTTAAATACATGAATTTTCTAAACGACATTTAGGCCACTTGTCTTTAAAGTAAATTTTTTAGGAGGAAAAAGTTCAGTATAATAGAATAAGCAAAAAAAGACTTCACATATAAAAAAGAAATATAACACAAACACAAGGTTAGGTTATATAAAAATAAAACATTCATAAATTATTTTATGATTAACATATTACTGTCTTCAGTGAACTCAACGCAAATGATATTATTATTATTATTATTATTATTAGCCTACATTTAGGCTACATATTTAGAAGGCGCTTTTATCCAAAAAAGGAACAAAGAAATTCGTCAAATGTCAGTCATAATACAGGGCTAAGATTATCACAAATAAACACAAGATTTTTACGCAAATGTGTGTGGGAGTGTGAGCGCGCACTGCATGGCACGGAGGCGCGGGCGCGAACACTTGCATTTTCCCATCAACAGTGGAAACAACTTAAAAAATACTCTATAATTTCTGGTCATACAGAAAAGAATAATACATCATTCGCAACTACTTTTATTTGTCCAAACTCACATAACAAGAAAACGTTGTGCTTTTGTAAAATAAAAAACAATCAGTCGCGCTGTCATGATCTCCGTGAACTGGAGCGCGTCTCATAAATGAACTGAAACAAAATATACCTAGCCTAAAGCTTGAAATGTTCACTTTTAAACGAACAATTAAAATGCCTCGTTATTTATTCAGACACATTTATTATCATTAGCCTATAAATCATGGTTCCAGAGACATGGCTCTTCTCATTCAGCATTGCGGGAAAAATATAATTTCCAGGTTCTAATATGGCCTTAGAAAACCAGTAAAGTCGACATTTGTCCCATAGTAATTTGTGAATATTTTAAATGTTTTTTTTTGTTTGTTTTTTTTTGCGCAGCATTTGTGTAGCCTACTGTTAAAATGTTGGTGTTCAACTTTGGCTTTTAAAAATACAACAACCTTTCATTTTTAGTTTTTCAATTACGGGTTAAAAAAAAGAAAAACGAATGGACGCAAAAGTATCTACCTTATATTATTAAATATTTCAAATAATGTATTTGTAGAAAGGTTTGATAGTCAATCAAAATACTATAGTAAAATCAAAGACTTTAATCTAAAAAATATCACTAAAAATAGTGATAACTATCACTAAACTATCTTTAGTTTAATAGTCCGTGTAAATTTGCGTCCATTCGTTTTTAATTTTTTAACCCGTAATTGAAAACGAAAAATGAACAGTTGTTGTATTTTTAAAAGGCATGGTTGAACACCAACATTTGAATTTGAACTGTAGGCTACACACCAAATGCTGCACCAAAAATGCTGTCGTCACCGGCGCGCAATGAATTATGGGGTAGGATCAGGGTAGGATAGGCCGCTAAGGATCCATTTATGTATCCTTCCTTTCACGGGGAAACGAAGGGTGCATTAGGCCCAATCCCAAATGGCACACTTCATGTGCACTTTCGGTCTTGTGGACTTACAATGGCTGCCGCGTGCGCGTGTCCGTTAAGTCCGTGAGACCGCAGTGTGTCCCATTTGTCATTTTTAGATCTCAAAGGGTGCTCGCGAGCGCCCCCTCTGCGGTCGATTTGCGCCCTTGATGCGCACTTTTGCCGAGCCCACGCTGATGTGGACTCCACAGCAGACTTCTTCCCGACATTCAAAGCGGCGTTACGTCGCGAAAGTGCGGACTCAGAGGAAGACCGCGAGTGCTTAGGGTTCCATTTGGGACAGGGCCTTAGGCGTCTTTTGAATCAGGATAGCCTTCGTCGTGCCGCGATGACGCAACCGGCCTTCGAATACGGCCTTCGAAGGATGCGGAATTGAATTGGGACAGCCTTCATCGCGCCGCGGTGGCGCAATCGGCCTTCCAATGCGTCCTTCGAAGATGCAGCCTTTGAATTGGGGCAGCCTTCGTCGCGCTGCTGTGACGCAATCGGCCTTCAAATGCGTCCTTCGAAGATGCAGCCAGTTGGGACAGCCTTCGTCGCGCTGCTGTGACGCAATCGGCCTTCAAATGCGGCCAATCAGCCTTCAAATGCGGCCTTCGGAGGACGCAGCCTTCACATTGGGACACAGCTATTAAGTCTGCTAGCCTACTAAAAAATTACTTTAAAGTCCCTGTAAAGTCAAAATGAAGTATGTGTTCTGAGTTTGTCACACCACAGACAAATGTGTTATTAGTCACCCAGCCAAATTTGAATGATAAAAAAAGCCGGCAAGTACATAAAATAAGCTTTTAAAATCTTGAAAAAATTAGCAGTAGTCTCTGCTCTCAAACGCTGGGGGCGTGTCCGCTGGCTGCGCTGAAACCACGCCCACTCGCGGGAAAGGTGCCTTCGCCACACTCAACTCTGTCACCGCTACAGCCGAAATGGATGCTTTAGTAGTGTTACTGTGTGGACTCCGACTACCAATTATAATTATAACATAAGCACACAAGGCAACTTACACTCATTGGTGGGCACGCACTGCCGATGATGGCACCAGTTGTCGGCGCGACGGGAGGATAAAGGGGGGAGATAGTCGGTTCGGCCCGTTCGGCCACATTCACCAGTAACAGCGGATTATCAGTGAATCCCAGTTGTCTCCGACGAACATTTATAAAACTATCCCGTGTAAAATGATCACTACAGATGGGACATTCTAAAACGCTTAACGTGAAAAACGCTTAACGTGGCTTACTGTAGCTACTAAGAAATTGATATTAAAAGACCAAAATCAGTACACATCATATTAATAAACCATACTATGTATAAAAAATCAGATGAGCCCAGAATATGAACGCAACGCGTTTAATTACACGTTAAGCATTTTCCTCCCATATAAAACCAGAAAACGCTTAACGTGGCTTACTGTACTAAGACAGTGATATTAAAAGACCAAATTCAGTACACATCATATTAATAAAACATACTATGTATAAAAAATCAGATGAGCCCAGAATATGAACGCAACGCGTTTAATTACACGTTAAGCATTTTCCTCCCATAGAAAACCGTTATAAGAAAACGCTTAACGTGGCTTACTGTAAGACAGTGATATTAAAAGACCAAATTCAGTACACATCATATTAATTAAACATACTATGCATAAAAAAATCAGATGAGCCCAGAATATGAACGCAACATTAAGCATTTTCTTATAACTGTTTTCTATGGAAAATGCTTAACGTGTAATTAAACGCGTTGCGTTCTTATTCTGGGCTCATCTGATTTTTTATACATAGTATGTTTTATTAATATGATGTGTACTGAATTTGGTATTTTAATATAACTGTATTAGTAGAGTAAGCCACGTTAAGCGTTTTCCTATGGGAGGAAAATGCTTAACGTGTAATTAAACGCGTTGCGTTCATATTCTGGGCTCATCTAATTTTTTTATACATAGTATGTTTTATTAATATGATGTGTACTGAATTTGGTATTTTAATATCACTGTCTTAGTATAGTAAGCCGTTAAGCGTTTTTCACGTTAAGCGTTTTAGAATGTCCCCTACAGATGCGGGTTTTGTCGGTGATCCTCATCTCTCCATCAAGGTGGCTCTTCACAAAATTAATACACCTCTTCTTGATGTGATCGTTTTTCGGAAATGTAAATAAGGACACCGATCTGTTTTGTACGTGATGGCATCCAGGTAGTACGCATTTCCGTGATGAAGGCATAGCTAGCTAGCAAACTGTAGGCGAGTATCTAATAGACTGACGCGATTGATCGGCAAACTGATGTGAATTTGCTCTAGTGTGGCTCCAGTGCGTCATCAAGTAGGGGCGTGTCCAGGAGCTCAGGGGCTCCAGTGCGTCATCGAGCCCCCTTTTAGCCCCGCCCAGAAAATCCGGAAAATTGGAATGGTGAAAAACTGTTTAACGGTCTAACTCCACAATTCAGTACTTCACAGTTCACAGTCTTTGTAAAATGTGTTAGCAATACATTTCTAACATTTATAATGTGTTTAGAATTTTTTTTTTAATTGCCTTTACAGGGACTTTAAGGTTTATGAACACACAAGTTGCCAGCTGCCCTCAATTAACAATTAATCCCATTATCATCTGACTGCAGGGCTATCAATCAGTTTAACAATGAGAGAAAAACAGGTACAACAGAGAACTGTTTGGAGACCAACAAAAGACAGTCTCATATTAGTGTGAAAAAATTAGGTTAAGGGGAAAACAAGTGAATGTTAGAAGAAACACAAATGAGAAATGGTAAATGTAATCATTAAGTGAGCAACACAAACATGAAACCCTTGACATTAACTCTTCATATTCAAAGTCCATTCCTTTCCCCTGCCAAACACAATAAAAGGAGAGATAATTTTACCCTGTCTCTCACAGTTGAGGGACCATGATTTCTTCCACTCCTCACAGTCCACTGTTGTCATCCAACTCAAATTCAACAGGTGAGGCCTCATTCACTGGTAAACTTCTGTATCAAAATTCGTAATCCACAGCCAAGTACAAGAGATAATCCTTATGATGACTACTTTTATCTGCTCACTTCTTGAATGAAACTTGTGAAAACACACCGCACAATTCAGGCTTGCTTGACCAAACACCCTCCCTCTACACACTCACAGAAGCTCTGACAGCAGTTGTGTGTTTCCAGCCACTCCTACTCTCCCCTTCTCAAGCTCTATGGCTGTTGCCAAGCAACCGGGTTTCAGGGGAGGTCCTGTGGGTGGAGCTGAAAAAAGCTGCACACTGGCTCCTGTATAAAGCATTTGCATATGCAGGTACTGTTACACCTAACCACTGTGGCAAGAGCATTTGTTTGAAAAGTGTAGGGACTTAGGGACTTCAACATTAAAATAACTCCAAAAAGTGAATTGTTTTCAGATCAAGTTTTAAAGTTATAAATACATAAATAAATAAACACGTGAAAATAAAACTTTTTTTTTTTTACTTTCAAACTATTTGTAACACCAAAAAACAAGGGGAAGTTGGAGGAGACGATATTAATTGCAACACACCGCACACAAAGGCACCTAACCTCACAATTTCACTTCCTTCTTTGCAAGACCAGTTTGTATTGTGTGAGTGTGTTTGAGCATGATTCATTGTGAAACTGGATTTGTGTGTGTGGTTGTTTTGCACTAGGCTATTGCAGACTTGGGGAAAAAAAAGTTTTATATTTGCAACAGTCTCCCAGAGGTGAAACCTACTCTTAAACTAATGTTATATCTGCTTTGAAATCTAATCAAGAAACAAATACAAAAGCATTAAATGCTAATATATTTCCTTGAACTGTCCTGTTTCCTCCCACTCTGATCATTCTAACAAATGACCTATGATTTCTAAAGCCCAACACTTTGTCTTCTGATCCTTTTTATTCTCACAGTTCCTGTATGTCTCCTCATATCATGTTTCTCACTGTGTGTTTAGCATTAGCTCAGGTACATTTTTCACCATCCACAAACCTGTCTTCGGTTTCCCGCTTCGCGTCGCATTAATACAAGTGACCCCAAATCATACAAAAACACAGCCAGATCTTTCAGCCAAACCTCTTGAGGGAGTTTCAAAACAAACACACTACTTTACGGCTCTCATTTAGACAGTTGTATCTTGTTTCTTCTGGTGTTTATCAGGGGAACAGACCGGATGGTGTTAATTTTATTTCACTAAGATTTTATCTTTCACATTTCAACTTTTTAAAAAGAGGAAGATTTAGGGAAGGTGGAGAAATATTGAGAAAAAAAAGAGAAAGAGAGAGATGGTGACAGGGGGAGATAAGAAAAAGGGGGCTGAAACCTTGAGGGGTGAAAAGCTAATTATCTGGAAAGGAATCTCTCATGGGCTCTCTCACAGAAAGAATTTGGCCACAGGTCCACCAATGGCTGCAAGCTATTTGTTTAATGCAATTTGTTAAAGCTTTGTACTCCTTTCCTTGTAAAGGGTATCAGTGATTCTATTCAGACTTTACAGACCAGAGTATAACTCACATGGACAGACTGAATAAAAGCCTTGAAAAAATTGATTTCCTTCCCTTTCTCCCTCTTTTTAATCAAACAAGTGTTCAGTCCTCAATTATTTAGAATTAATGTGTGGGCTTATTACAGTCCAATGTGAGATAAAACATTTTTTAAAGTTTTAAAGACTTGCATTGACGTCTTTGAGTCTTAAGATAGAATGTGATCGTTTCAGTTTGATAAGTAAAAGTTAAAAGTGAAGAATTTAAAGGCCCCCTGAAATCAAAATGTAAGTTTTTTAGCTCTTAGTATGAATATGTTAGCCTCAATGTTATAAATAAGCTGGTGTGTTCCAAAGCAATGACAAAACTCGCATTTAGGAGATATAAGCATTCTAAACTTACAGTCTCTCACTTCCGATAAAGCCTAGTTCACACTGCATGATTTTAAAACGTCGGGCTGAACTGTGCGGTTCACACTACATGACTTGCTCTCTGTGAAATCAGGAGTGTTCAAGTTGTTGAGCTGGTCACACCACACGACACAACGTGATTGATCCACAACAGGAGGTAACGCACTACACGAGTTGAAAACAACTCTGTCATCCAACGATTCTAGGCTTGTTTGAGATGAGCAAAATCTGCGCAGAACCGATCACCGGTGATCAACGCGAGATGCATGCCGGTTAGAAATGTGTCCGAGGGCGGTCCGCCTGGCTCTGATGTCATGCAGACGTATGTCAAAAAACTCTTGCGAGCGCAAGGCGCACGTGTCGGATTCTGCAATCGCGCGCAGTTACTCTCCACCAACTGCGCTGATTAAAAAAGCATGATGGGAAACGACTTTGCTGACGACACAGCTTAATGCTCATTGGTTTAAATAACCGTGATGTATTGTTCTCTTTAAAAAAAAAATATTTTAAAACTCTGGTATCATGTTTTATGTGTATACGTACGTTATGTGTGAATAAACTCTCTGACAGTGCGATATGGGTTATGTGATGTTAGTTTTATAGAAAATAAAATAATAAAAACACATGTCTGTATTAAAGAAAAAAATATTGATAAACGCGTATTTGGAATGGAATTAAATAACAAGTACTTTGGGTGTCTTGTTCATTATTTTTATTTTCATATAAAAGCAACAGAACTTAAATTACATCCAGTTAGTTAGCAACACCGTGCACAGTGCACTAGTGTGAATCCCACGATATCCGCCTTTGATCTCGCAGGTGTCTGATCCACTGCGAGAAGAGATCTGTCCTTCTTGCCTGCGCTTTTTTCACTCCTCCTCTCACTGCAGCCGACTATACTCTCGAATACATTTCAGGCGAGGCAAGGCGCATCTCAAACAAGCCTTCTATCTTGTCTACAAACCACGTTTTGTCACGAAAAATCACGCGATAAAAGAACCGAAATGACGCGGAAGAAGAACACAACACGCGAATATGGATGTCAGACAGAAACTAGTGCTGCAAACTGTTTGCGATATATATATATATATATATATATATATATATATATATATATATATATATATATATATATATATACACTCTACAACTACAGTGAAGAAAATAAGTATTTGAACACCCTGCTATTTTGCAAGTTCTCCCACTTAGAAATCATGGAGGGGTCTGAAATTGTCATCGTAGGTGCATGTCCACTGTGAGAGACATAATCAAAAAAAAAAAATCCAGAAATCACAATGTATGATTTTTTAACTATTTATTTGTAAGATACAGCTGCAAATAAGTATTTGAACACCTGTCTATCAGCTAGAATTCTGACCCTCAAAGACCTGTTAGTCTGCCTTTAAAATGTCCACCTCCACTCCATTTATTATCCTAAATTAGAGATGCACCTGTTTGAGGTCGTTAGCTGCATAAAGACCCCTGTCCACCCCATACAATCAGTAAGAATCCAACTACTAACATGGCCAAGACCAAAGAGCTGTCCAAAGACACTAGAGACAAAATTGTACACCTCCACAAGGCTGGAAAGGGCTACCGGGAAATTGCCAAGCAGCTTGGTGAAAAAAGGTCCACTGTTGGAGCAATCATTCGAAAATGGAAGAAGCTAAACATGACTGTCAATCTCCCTCGGACTGGGGCTCCATGCAAGATCTCACCTCGTGGGGTCTCAATGATCCTAAGAAAGGTGAGAAATCAGCCCAGAACTACACGGGATGAGCTGGTCAATGACCTGAAAAGAGCTGGGACCACCGTTTCCAAGGTTACTGTTGGTAATACACTAAGACGTCATGGTTTGAAATCATGAATGGCACGGAAGGTTCCCCTGCTTAAACCAGCACATGTCAAGGCCCGTCTTAAGTTTGCCAGTGACCATTTGGATGATCCAGAGGAGTAATGGGAGAAAGTCATGTGGTCAGATGAGACCAAAATATAACTTTTTGGTCATAATTCCACTAACCGTGTTTGGAGGAAGAAGACTGATGAATACCATCCCAAGAACACCATCCCTACTGTGAAGCATGGGGGTGGTAGCATCATGATTTGGGGCTGTTTTTTCTGCACATGGGACAGGGCGACTGCACTGTATTAAGGAGAGGATGACCGGGGCCATGTATTGCGAGATTTTGGGGAACAACCTCCTTCCCTCAGTTAGAGCATTGAAGATGGGTCGAGGCTGGGTCTTCCAACATGACAATGACCCGAAGCACACAGCCAGGATAACCAAGGAGTGGCTCTGTAAGAAGCATATCAAGGTTCTGGCGTGGCCTAACCAGTCTCCAGACCTAAATCCAATAGAGAATCTTTGGAGGGAGCTCAAACTCCGTGTTTCTCAGCGACAGCCATGAAACCTGACTGATCTAGAGAAGATCTGTGTGGAGGAGTGGGCCAAAATCCCTCCTGCAGTGTGTGCAAACCTGGTGAAAAACTACAGGAAACGTTTGACCTCTGTAATTGCAAACAAAGGCTACTGTTCCAAATATTAACATTGATTTTCTCAGGTGTTCTAATACTTATTTGCAGCTGTATCTTACAAATAAATATTTAAAAAATCATACATTGTGATTTCTGGATTTTTTTTTTTAGATTATGTCTCTCACAGTGGACATGCACCTACGATGACAATTTCAGACCCCTCCATGATTTCTAAGTGGGAGAACTTGCAAAATAGCAGGGTGTTCAAATACTTATTTTCTTGACTGTATATTTTAAAAAAGAACACCCAGAACATCAACATTGTGGACATCGGCAATATACAGTTGACTTTCCTTTTTCCTAAAAGGATTTTAGTAAAACCTATGATTACAAACAGGGATATACTTCCGAAAAGCATGAGTAATTATATTTTTATGTCTACACATACTTGTATGTTTAATCTCTAGTTGCTCTGATTGGCTGTAGCTCATGACATCACGTGAGGTTGAGTCGTGCGACAGCCCTGGATATCTAGCATGCTAGATATTTTTCTGGGCTCGGCGATGCGTCTGTGAGGCGTCTGCGAGCGTCTTTGATGCGTTGTTGGCTCTTTCATACTAACAGATTGGCGAGCATTCATCGCCCGCTAATCCCCCGCGATTTGCACGCGATAACACCCTGACCTGTCGGCGAGCTCAACGATTTGCAAATCGGGCTTAAATCAGGCTTAAAATCATGTAGTGTGAACTAGTCTTACAGTGGATCACAGATTTTTATGATGTCACAGCAGACATCAGCTTCTCATCAAATGCTTTTGAGAATCTGATGCATCCCGCCCCCTTTGCTATAAAATACTACTTGGCCAAAGCGACCATGGCTGTACCTGACTGTACTTTCGGTAGTACACACTTGCTCCGTATTAGCTGCTTGTGCTCATCAGTTTCATCAGTTAACTGTCAGAGTTACTGGAGTAACATACTCCAGGCCAACACACCAACATAGGCCAGCAGTCATATCTGTAGCCCAAGACTGGTTGCCCACTGAAGCTAAGCAGGGCTGAGCCTGGTTAGTACCTGGATGGGAGACCTCATGAGAAAACCAGGTTGCTTCTGGAAGAGGTGTTAGTGAGGCCAGCAGGGGGCGCTCTCCCTGTGGTCTGTGTGGGTCCTAACGCCCCAGTGTAGTGACGGGGACACTATACTGTCAAAGAGCACCGTCCTTTGGATGAGACGTTAAACCGAGGTCCTGACTCTCTGTGGTCATTAAAAATCAGGATGTCCTTCGAAAAAGAGTAGGGGTGTAACCTTGGCATCCTGGCCAAATTTGCCCCGTGGCCCCTGTCCATCATGGCCTCATCCACACATACTGACTGGCTTCATCACTGTCTCCTCTCCACCAGTAAGCTGGTGTGTGGTGGGCGTTCTGGCGACCTATGGCTGCCGAGACATCATCCAGGTGGTTGCTGCACATTGGTGGTGGTTGAGGAGATTACCCCATGTAAAGCGCTTTGATGACCCAGAAAAGCGCTATATAAATGTAATGAATTATTATTATTACTCTGGGATATTGGTTTATTTCAAGTCGGAGTGACTGTCAGGCACATCCGAAAGCGAGTAACTTTAGAAGACAACTCGCGGTCTGAGGTAAACAAATGCTATTGGATATTTGAAAAGGGGGAGGAGACATTCAATATGTCCCGCCTGAGCTTCCTGTTTCAGCAAATTACAAAGCTGCGCGTTTCAAGGCACTTCAGTGGGCCTTTAATGTAGCAGTGGAGGACACAACGTTCTAGATGAGCAAGAATCATGTAATACATTTAGCAAAATTACAGAAAAAGCTCATTCAAACTGTGATTTCATTCATATTTACTTATGGTCTGAAAATTTCGCAGATTATATCTGGTCATCCACGCGAGGGTGAAAGTTTTTCCCCACACAGATTTCACAGGTTCAAGTCAGTCTTGCAGATTTGCAGTGCTGATCAACAGAAAGCTGATTGATAAGAAAGTGACTTCTGTGTGAGCTGATTGCTATACTTCAGTTGATTTTTGGTCTGTGTATTTAGCTTTTTTTTCCGTTTTTCGATTTAAAATGAAAGTAGAACAATTAGAAAATGGCGCAACATCCCCTAAAAGTTCTCTAAAGGTGCAACGAACATCCAGAACTTTTACAGAACATTAGGGACATTCCTTACGGCGTTCGTTACCAGAACGTTCCCACATAGTCCTCTGTTGGTCATACAGTATAATAAAGTTCCCAATATGACTATAGGGGGTTACCATATTAGCAGAGCCGGCTCTAGACCTTTGGGGGCCCTAAGCAAAATTTGGTTGGAGGCCCCTTTGACCGTTTTAAGTAAGGCCTAAAGAAAAGCAATGACTACCTTATAACTATAAATATTATATCTACTATGTTTGATGTCTAACAGGAAAATTATGATACCACTAAGCTGAATGACAGTGCAAGACCAAACACACACTGATGAACTTGAGTTTAGAACACCAGAGTTTAAGAGGCACAAACTACAGCATATATATAATTTAAATTAAATAGAGCAAATAGAATAACATTTAAATAAAATATAAAATAATAAATATAATTAAATGTTTGAATTTTTTTAATTAACAAAATTAACAATAACATGTAAAATATCACAAACAAGATCCGAGACGCCTGGCGTAACGTTACCATACCTTAACTTAAATATACAGCAGTGCAGAGATGTTTCCACATCGAGTCTATTTCTGTGCTGCACCGCACTGAATTCAAGTGGCAGCGCATTGTTCACATTAAAATAGACATAGACGGACAAGAAACATTAATTCCATCATATAGGCCTACGCATAATTACAGTTAATGTGTTCTACAGTTAGCCTACTAAATTACAGGGTCAAGAAAAACAAAAAAGTATGATTATAGTTCCAAAAGTTGCAAAATGTCATCATATATGATTTTCCCCCTCAAAAAATACATTATTTTGGGGTGGGGGGAACAATGTACATTTTACATGTAAAACAAAGAATCACAATGATTAAAATTAATTGTCATACTGTTTCAATATATTAAACAATGTCAAGGTGAATTTTTGGATTTAAAATCAAACTTACTTAGCCATTTTTGATTGTGTTGCACACAGAAACTGCGGATCAGTAGCGCACTGCAAACGCAGCATATGTGAAAATAAAAGCACTATAGCGCGAGCTGCTCCTGGCTGTACCGCATACGCAACGTAACACATCGGCAGAAAGATTCGTGGTGTGATCACGAAAGATGCTTCCCCATGGAAATAAACTAGTTTAAAAAACGTGCTGGTATCACGAAAATAACTAAATAAACGTCCTCGTGTCACGAATCAATAGATTAAATTACGTGACCATATCACGAACTGCCGTGAGACTGGGTCGCAACACGCACTGCACACGGAGTGTGAAACGGGCGTTAAACTGCGGAGACGCCGGCGAGTACCATCTGTAGTTAGGGGGCCCCCTAGTGGCGGCGGGGCCCTAAGCAGCCGCTTAGTTCGCTTATAGGGAGAGCCAGCTCTGCATATTAGTTATTCTATGGTCACACAGCAATTACAAAGAGGACATTTGGGACGTTAACGGAACGAAATATTCAGATGGTGGACGTCTCATGTCGGTTAAAAGTGGGGTAAACGATATTTAAAAAACGTTTTTTTAAAAAACGTTTTAAATTGCCGCGTTCATTTCACCAGTTTTGCCACGTAAATTTCATCCGTTTTGCCTGCCCTTACAAAAATAACCTACAGGAATCCTGCAGGAATATTATGCAGATTTCCTACAGGATTTTCAGCTCATTTTCCTGAAGGAATACCTGCAGGAATTTTATGAAGGAATACCTGCAGGAATTTTATGAAGGAATACCTGCAGGAATTTTATGAAGGAATACCTGCAGGAATTATATCAGGGTTTTAAAATATAATATTCAAACTTCCTGCAGGACTGTTGTGCAGGATATATATAATCAATTATGCAGGACTTTGCAAGTTGTCTTTTGCTGGATTCATGCAGGGGAAATAACTTCACAACAAACAATGTATTTTCACAAATTATTGATTTTATTTATTGAAACTGTCAGAGCAGAGAGAAGCAGAGTCCAATTCACAGCCTAAATTAAGCCTCTACACTGTTTTCCTGAAAAAAAGGGGGAAAAAAGAGTTAAAAAAATGTGATTGTGTGTGAGAGAGAGAGCATGAGCGTGTGTGTGTGTGTGTGTGCGCGCGCGTGTGTGTGTGTGTGTGGTGTGTGTGTATGACAAATTATTACCTTACTCGTAACTTGTGCTCATCATTTAACTTTTCTCTTAGTGCTGCCCTGATGAACTTTTTTGGAACATCAGGAAACTTTTTTTGTACTGTGTCTGTAAATGCAATTCCACTTATCATATGTGATAACATATGATTACAATTTTGCACTGTAACTGCAACATCATGTTTGCGTAAAGAAAAAAGAAGGACAATTTACTCACCTAGGATCAGCACAACTTTGTCCTGGTCAAGAGCTGGCTTTGCATTAGCGCCTTTGTTAGCATTGCCAGCTTTTCCAGACAGCCCATGTGTGGCCAACGTCTCTCTCCCAAACACTGCCACCGCCAGATCTTTCACCATGGCAGAACATGATGTGCCACCCCGTCCACAACTTGTCAGGACAGTTGGACTAATTCCTAGCCCATGTGTCTGTCAAGAAAAAAGGGGGACACTATATCTAAAAGCATGTAATGTTGACTACATACTGAGCAAAAGTGTTAGGCTTGTTAGATTCTTCAACAAAAAATTGAATTATTTTCCTTTAGTGTGCCAGCTGATTTATAGACAAGGGTATAATCATACCAAGTTTGTATTTAGTTACAAAAGTTAAATGATACATGAAGAAGTTAACATGCATTCTACGACTTCTGCACAACACTTTACGTGAATATAGGCTATATTCACCTTTTCAGGGGGATTCTTCTGGCTTGCACTATCTTGTGGTTGTTGATGAACAGTTACAAAAGTGTCCTGGTTCATGCACTTGAGCATTGGAAGAATTTCTTTTTTTTTTAAAAAGAACAGAAAAAAGATTACGGACAACACTGACAGATAAATTGAGATGGATAGACAGAAATACAGATATATGAAAATAATAATAATACCTTGTTGCAGAGATATATTAAGAGCTCTTAGATTTTCATTTTCTTTTTTTAATTTGAGAATTTCTTTCTCAAGTATAGTTTCTCGGCTTGAAGGCTCTCCAGCTTGACTGTCCATGCTGTTAATTTCTTGCATTAAAATACTATCCTTTCTGTGGTTGACCTAAAGATGGACACACAATATTAGTATCTTGGTGTAATTAATATTTGTGATTTAAAAAAAGCATAATGAAAAACAAAAGTAGCCATTTAAAAGATGTAAGTATTACTTGATGTTTGACTGTAGGCTCTTGATCAGATGATGGGGACGTTTTGGAGTGAGATGGGGACTGAGTTGGAGTGTACGTTTTTTTTTTCTTTGCCACTCTTTTTGCATCATTTAGCAAACATGGCTGTCTTTTTCTTTTTCCCTCTAGCCTGAACATCCTCCTCCTGAGGGTTTCTTTGCTCTCTAAAGGGACAAAAATACTCAAGTACACTTTAAAGAGATTGCTGTAAATTTTACAGTAACTTACTGGCAGCTGGATGCCAGTAATTTACTGTAAAATGTTTTACAGTATTATTACTGTATTTTCACTTACAGTATACTGGACCTTTACTGTATTTTCACTTACAGTATACTGTACCTTTACTGTATTTTCATTTACAGTATACAACCATTTACTGTATTTGGATTTACAGTAATATTACCGTATTTTCATTTACAGTATTAGTATTGTTTTTTTTTATTTTTTTTTTTTACATGTTTACCCCACTCCCAAAAATTACAACAACACATGAACATTTGTCCTTATAATATTCTTTTTAATCATTAAACATTTTGTTTTTAGAAGTACAAATTACAAATCTTGACCTCAATAGCTGGGAAAAAAAAGGCAAAATCACCAAAGTCCATTGAACTAATCTCCTGCAGACCATTTGTATCTGTAGCATGGCAAAAACGTACACACACTGAAAACCAAAACAGGCCTTAAAAAATTAAATACAGTAAAAGTCAGTTTGTGGTGTTATATTTCAGTAATTTTGCCAGTCAAAGTTGACAAGCTCTCTGATGAGAAACACTGAGGGGTTCAGGCGGATGCTTTTTTTTTTTTTGGATCCTTCCAGATTTCAATCTGCTCTGTACCTTTAGTGTTTGGTGCCATCAGGGTTGATTCTCAGAATGAACCTGCAAGCACAAAGGGGGAAAAAATACATTAATTTTGAGATCGGTGTTGTCAGAATTTTCCCTAAGTCTCAAACTTGATGCTGCATGTACTTTTGTTGATAAAAGCAAAACATCTTCTGAATGCACAGGGATGGTACATAATTACCTCATAATCCATTACATTCAAATCATTTAAAGGGGACATATCATGCTAAATCCACTTTTTTAGCCCTTAAATGCATTTTGTTGTATATTTGGAGTGATTATAAGTACAGAAAAGTTGAAATTAGTCTCTTCAGGCACTTCTTTGATATCTTTATATTCTGTTTTGGACATATTTTGCAACCTGTTCGGATTTTTCTATTCTCTATGACGTTTTTTAACAATAATATTTTTAATTACACGTCTGTAGCAGTATTACGCCCGTTTCACACATACTCCGTATGCGGTGCGTATGCGGTACAGGAGCAGCACGCGCTATAGTGCTTTCACATATGCTGCGTTTGCAGTGTGCAACTGATCCGCGTCTGTACCACAAACACATTTACTCACTATTTGTATTTCACATCCAGAAGTTATCAGCAACTTTTATTTTGTTAAATAGTCGTTGTAAAACATGCAGTATTGTAGTAGTGGGCATGGATGGAGAAGTTACTGTAAATACAGTAACACACCATTGCGATACATCCATATGAAGACGTTGTTCTGCAGGTTCGTCGTCTTCATTTTCATCTCGCTCCGGGTCCGACTCTGGTTCGGAGCGAGATGAAAATGAAGACGACGAACCTGCAGAACAACATCTTCATATGGATGTATCGCAAAGGACAAGTCGTCCGTTGTTGACATTTTGTTAATAACGTGTGAATAAAAAGTTTCTGTGCCGCTAGATAATCGTAAATCTCTACTATCAAACTACAAAAATGGCCGAACAGGGTGGAGTTGAACCGAGTGTCACCTCTGCAGCATGGAGAGGGGGCGGGGTATGAAGTGTCTCTTTTGCATTTAAAGAGACCGCACCAAAACGAGTTGCTCTCAGACGCATATCAGAAAAGGGGTAGAAAAGGGGCCTGTGGAGCTATAATAATGAGGAATTCAGACCCAAGTATTGCAGTTCCGCTTTATATAGACCACAAATGTACGATTTATATGTAAAAAGGAACGATTTAAAAGCATGATATGTCCCCTTTAAGCTTTATTATTTTACAATACATTCCTGTGTAGCTTAAACAGCAGAGGAACTCCCTGTATATTTTCTATATTTCTCCCCTATATTTAGATAGGTAGGCAAATGCATTTCTGTCTCAGTGCATGCATTGTCTTAGTCTGGCTGTGCCGCCGTTAGCTTAGCGTAGCATAATAAATGGAACCCTTTGTTGCCAGATAGCATGTTGTGAGTAAAAGTGATTAAAAAAACTCAATTACTTCTTGTGGCCTGCGTATTCACAACGAGTACAAGTAGCAATGCAGATTAAGACTAGGCGATTTCCTAGCCAGATATTGACTTGGGACTATATTGGAGCGAAGCACAGGCGAAGCACTGCTACTTGGGCGCAGAGATATCAGGCAACACCTGAAATCCCCCAACTTCCATCAACATACCGGCGTGAATATTAGCTGGCTATTTTTCCTACAGTAGACATAGTGAATGGCGATAAACATGGCGGATTTTGTGAGAGACGAAGAGGATGACTTCTCAGACAGTCAAGATCCAGAACCATACCTCTACGAACCAGAGTTTACAGAAGAGGAGCTGCGTGCTTTGGAAATAGAACGACAGGAGGAGGTGGTTGCGATCGCTCAACAGCCTGAGGACGTGAGGAGAGCCGACACAAACTGGTGGTGTGAGTGTAGGGGAATATGCCAGCCTATGCCGACTGAAATACAGTATCTGTGCTGTGGCGAGTGGGACAAGGTACTGCCATCGATGACCAGGCTCAATGTGTCAGATCAAGATGAGGTGCCCGCAGTTGTGTCTCAGCTACCAAGGACTTCTCTGCGTTGATCCATCCTGCAGTCCTCGACTTTTTTGAGAAGTCATCTTCTTTGTCTCTCACAAAATCCGCCATATTCATCGCCATTCACTATGTCTACTGTAGGAAAAATAGCGAACTAATATTCACGGCGGTATATTGATGGAAGTTGGGGAATTTCAGGTGTTGCGTGATATCTCTGCGCCCAAGTAGCAGTGCTTTGCCTGTGCTTCAAGTCAATATCTGCCTAGGAAATCGCCTAGTCTTAAAGGAACACACCTTTTTGGGACTTTAGCTTCTTCACCGTATCCCCCAGAGTTAGATAAGTCCATACATACCTTTTTCATCTCCGTGTGTGCTGTAACTCTGTCTGATACACCCACCGCTAGCCTAGCTAAGCACAAATACTGGAGGTAAACGGCTCCAGCTAGCATACTGCTCCCAATAAGTGACAAAATAATGCCGACATTTTCCTATTTACATGTTGTGATTTGTATAGTCACAGTGTGTACAAATAACAAGGTCACATGAGACACAGGCATCTTTTAACCATATAAATACTAGGAACTATATTCTCAGAAGGCGAAGCACTGCTACTTCTGTGGAGTGATTTGCTCGCAGCACCTGAGAAGCCCCGTGGTGAGGAGCAGAGAGTTCGCTCAGAGTTGCGGTAATCACTCCGCCCAAGTAGCAGTGCTTCACCTTCTGATAGTTCCCAGTATTTATATGGTTAAAAGATGGCTGTGTCTCATATGACCTTGTTATTTGTACATGCTGTGACTATACAAATCACAACATGTAAATAGGAAAATGTTGGTGTTATTTTGTCACTTATTAGGATTAGTATGCTAGCTGGAGCTATTTACATCCAGTCTTTGGGCTAAGCTACTGTAGGCTAGCGGTGGGTGCGTCAGACAGAGTTACGGCACGCACAGAGATGAAAAAGGTATGTATGGACTTATCTCACTCTGGGGGATACGGTGAATAAGCTAAAGTCCCAAAAAGTCGGCATGTTCCTTTAAACTGCATTGCTATTTTTACTCGTTGTGAATATGGTCACTTTTACTAAATACATGCTATCCGGACATGCTATCCGGCGGCGCTGCCAAACGCGAATAGAGCGTAAAATTCTCGTCTACCACTTCTAGTTGGACGCTTGAACATTTTGAATCCATTCGCGCGTCCAAAGCGAAATTGACACGCGTAAAAAGCAAGCATTTGAAGTGAAATTGACGCGCATCCAATGCGAAATCCGCTTCTTGTGGGAGGGGCAAGTGCTAGACGGTTGTCTGTTTGCAAGATGGCTGATGTTGATTGACCTCTAGACGGTATATGGTATATTGCTAACCCTTTCCTCCTCCTCCTCCTCCTCCTCCTCCTCAAACGTCAACCTGTTCTGTGTATTAGTGGAGAGCGTCAGCAGTGATGTACAGTCCGGAGGGAATGGCTTCTGCAAATTCAAAATAAAGAACAGAAACTGATGGATGATTATTTAAAAGCACTTTAACTCTGCTGCCTGATAAACCCGTTTTCTCCCCTTCCGTTGGTTTCATCGGCAGTTACATTATATTATGTTTGCCTGCTTAACTAACGCATTCTTCAGCTAATTTAGTTGATGTCATCTTACTCACCTGTAGATGTCATCACCATTACGACGGCAATCACAAGAAAAGACTCCAAAACACACCTCCGACATTGCAGACATGATTCTGACCACAAACTTGAAAATAAAACAAAAGATGTAATTAACAATGGCGTCGCTTAAAGGGTTAGTTTACTTAAAAAAATGAAAATTATGTCACCATTTACCTCAACTTGTTCATAACCTGTATTAATTTATTTCTTGTGCTGTAAACAAAAGAAGATATTTAAAATATATATATTAAAAAAAAAAGAGTAACCTAACAGTTTCTGGTCCCCATTGACATCCATAGTATTTTTATTTATTTATTATAGAAGTCAATGGGGACCAGCAAACTGTTCCATTACCAACATTCTTCAAAATATCTTCTTTTATGTTCAGAAGAAAGAACTTCATGCAGGTTTATAACAACTTGTGGGCAAGTAGGCCTAAATTATGACATAATTTCTTTTTGAGGTGCACTATTCCTTTAATTTATTTTTTCACGTTAGCTCACTGTGCACGTCGTTACATCTGCCTAACTAGCCAAGTTGTGATAAATAGGGGACGGAACATACAAAAGTTATAATTTTTCTCTGTTTAATAAGTTTACTTCGGCTTATTTAGGTGAAGTTAACCTACCAGTTGATGTTATCACCGTTATGACGGCAATGAAAAGGCTCCACACGCACCTCCATCGTTGCAGACTGCAGACATTATACAGATCACAAACCTGAAAATAAATCAAAGCATATACTTGAAAATATTGTTTAAAAACCTCACTTAAACAAGGGTTTCGTCTATCTCACTTTACCTCAGTATTTCACGACACGTTAGTTCGTTGCGGTTAACGTTAAGTAAGTTAGCCTAACCGACGACTCCGCCTGGCGAGCTTACGTTAAAGAGACAGAGGAATACACAAACGTTATTGTTATCGTTTTAACAAAGGAATATTTCGGATAATATAGATGAACTTAGCTTACTTACCAGTTAATAGCCTATTATCACCGTGACGGAGATCCGGCCGACAGTCAGGAAAAAAAGGCACCAAAACCATTCCGACGAAAACAAAAAGACAAATCATGTTAGTTTGCTGTTAACATAAATGAAAACATTTGCAAATATGCGTTTTACATAAAATATAAATAATATACTAACCTTTTTGGAGTTACCGGCATCTTTTGTCCACATTAACTGCCACTTCAACCATACAGTCAAAAAAATTCAAAAGAAATCTCTCTTGCCATTGGTCAGTTTTTCGCGGGCAAGTTCACTACTGTAAATTGATTTACAGTAGAAAAGAATTACAGTAGTGACCATATATTTTCCCATAATCCTTTGCTGTTTACAGTACCATACTGTATAAACGTTTTACAGTATCTTACAGTACATATTACAGTAAAATACTGTTCAAATTACAGAAACCAGTTACAGTGTAGGAAATACATATCTTCTATATCATGACTGAGTCTTGTTTGCTGAACTTTTACCATCAATATCTATAATTGTGGCTGGGGAACTTTCCTCTTCATACACCACATCCACAACATCTCCAGGTTTAAATTTTTTTTTTAATGTCCTTTTTAGGGACAATATCATAGGTCGGAGGCTCCTCCCTCGTTCATTTCATCAGTTGGAAAGCACTAATTGATAATGGGGGTGTTTTCAGAGCACCCCTGTTTCACAGACGTAACAGTCTGTATTCAGAACACCCCTCTTGTTTTTACTTCTTTTGGATTAGCCCAACCCACTGGAGAAGAGAGACAGATTGAAGAAAGTAGGCTATACTAGAAGTTTTGCTGAATATTATTTATTTAATTGAAAGAGTGTTTAATTCATAGTCCTCTTCTACCATGTCAACAAAGACATCGTGGCAGCATTAAAAAAAAATTAATAGTCTATTCGTTTCTCAGCCGCGAAACTGAGCTCCTATGTTTTGCTGCACAGACCGGCTGCACAGAGCAGCTGAAATGATAGTGTCTGTCAGTCATTATAATACATATGACAAAAACAATTGTCTAAATGATGTTGCATATTCCTCAAAAGTTCTCGTGATGATATCACTAGTTGACAACATAGTACTATTTTCGGAAATCATCAGCTAAATAATTTAAAGTTTTTTTTCGATTTAGTGTAGCCAATCAGCATTAGCGGTGTATGACGGTGGAGGAGAGAGAACGAGCAAGAGGGAGATTTAAAGAAATACCGAATTAGAGATGTGAGTGACACAATTACAAAAGAGAACAGCTCAGAAGAAATCACTGTAAAATAAAGGGTTATTGGGCAAGAGGTTAGGACCCGCGTTAATATTAGAAAAGCTTTCCAGTGCTGGAGAGAATTAAGTGGGAAGGCCTGAAAACAGACACGGACATTTCTTTGATTTCTCTCCACACGTGAGTAACAGTGGGTTTGAGTGTAATTGTTTGTCTGGAATTGCTGTGCTGTTGGCAACAACAAACTCTTGTTTGAAATTACTATTGTGTATACGTTAATTATTTTCTGCTTCCTTGTCATTCGTTCATCATATGCGATTTTTTTTTTGTGTGTGAAGCATTATTTTGTTGTGCTTCAACTATGATAAACAGAAATCCACTCTTGGATTGCGTGCGTATAGAGGCCCGCTAGTGAGAGAGTAGCTCGCATGACAGGAAATTCGAGACCGACTCGGAGGGTGGTTAGGATTGGAGGGTGAGTTTCGGAGGCAGAGCGGGTGTAAGAGAGGGGTGTGTTTGTTTGGGTTGATTTCAAATATCAACAATGTCCAACAGTGTTTTTGAAATATCGCTTAATATCGGTCTAAATGAGTCTACTCTATGGAGGACCAAACCTGCATAAATTAAAAATGAATAAATGTAATAAATGGATAAATAAATGTGATAAATGGATAAAGAATTTTGATAATAGAAAAATAAATAAAGGAATAAACGACTTGATAAAATAAATATGATTACTTTTTAATCAAATTTATTTTTGTATTATTTTTTGCCTTAATGTATTATTTTCTGCTTTTATACATTTTTAAAAAAATCGTTTTAACTTTGATTTATTCGTCAATATATTGATTTATTTTTATATTGATATATTTATTCTTACATTTATTGTTTAGATTAATTTATTTATGCATTCATTTATTTATAGATTTATTTATTTCCACATGTATTTATTTTTAGATTTATTTATTTATTGATTCATTTACTTTTACATTTCTGTGTGTAACATGGAAATGAGGAAGGCGGTCCTTGTGTAGCTTCAGTGCATCATTGGTTGAGAGCTCACGAACAGAATCGTCAGGCCAGCTAATCGATAGTGAGGAGATTTTTCAAAGAAAATGGCAGCAATAAATAATTCGTTGTCCAGTTTGTTACGGGATGTGGCAGATCAGCTGGAGAGTTGATCATAGGCGTCATTTACGGGGGGGGGGGGGGACGGGTGGGACATGTCCACACCACTTTTTGCCAGGGTCGATTTTGTCCCCAGCACTTTTGAAACATCTCGCGATATGGATGTACCAGTAAAACATCTCCAGTTAACTAGCAGAGCATTCGTTTCGTTCGTTTGTTAAATAAGAGGCGATCTGGCGCTGAAATGTGTTGTTTTTTTAATCAAGTGATCACGTGCTCGTTGCCTGGATTATAGGCTTGTTCGACTTCATGCAGCTCTGCGCAGAACGATCGGCGGCTGACTTGAAGCAGTGTATGCCGGTTAGAAATTTTGTCCGACTTGATACAGCGCCGACGCCACGTGACTGTGACGTATGCCATCAAAGTAACGCGAGAGCGATTCGAGAGTAGCCGGAGAACTCAGCCAGCGCAGCTTCTGAAGAGCGGCTGCTCTGGGCTGCACGAGCGCTGATGACGACACGGCAGTTCCACGATTGGCCGGATTCACCGCATGACAACGATCACGTGTGTTTCGTGTTTATTCGACCACCTTTAGTTCCTCTACAGCTCACAAATCATTTTTATAACATTAAGCACTCTTTTCATGTAGTCGCAATGTTATATTGTGTCATGTTTATCCAATTAAAACTGATTAAAAAACGTTGATTCCACTTCATTGATAGTAGGCTAGCTGTAGGCTTATGGTGAACTTTATTCTTGTTCAAACAGACGCTGTATGAAGCAGTACATAAAGTATTGAATGAAAATGCTTCTGAAACATCCGTGTATTTAGCAAATATTGCATTTATTTCACTTAAGCTGTGATAAAGTATGCAAACACCACGTGAGCGGTCACTACGGGAAGCAGAAGTGTCCGACTTCACGTCTCCGTTTGCAGCTCCTCCCCGGCTGCACGCGGCTACTCTCGCCGATCGCTTACATCCAGCCGCAGCCGATGTCGAACACACCTAAAGTGTTCTGTTGTGGCTCGCGCACGCAATCAGAGGCTTTGACGCAATGTCTTCACTCGGACGCGCGCTTCAATCCGTTGCGGAGATTCTCTATACGTTCCGGTGAAATCGCAAAACAAAATGCAAACAAACGTGTCCCTGCTTGATATACAATCACTGAAAAAAATTATCGGTTTTGATGAGGGGAAAAAACTATACGAGTGCGGATTAGAACCATAGACTGTAAAAAATAACCCAGAACCTCCGACACCCTTGGCAAAAATTCTGCCACTGGACCATTACAGTACGTTACATACATACATCAGGCTGATCTACTAACACTAACAACATATTTGATGCGTTGTTATCAACTTCATTTGCTAAGTTGCGCAACTCTCTAGCTATTTGTAAAACATCGCCGTACACACCTGTCCCCACCACCCGACGTCACTACAAAGCAAGCCAGAGTAATCGAGCAAGCGCTTCAATCAACGATGAACCAATGGTATGCAAGACCAACCCACCTAATTATCATACAAGACAAATAAATGTAAAAGTAAATGAATCAATAAATAAATACATCTAAAAATAAATACATGTGGAAATAAATAAATCTATAAATAAATGAATGCATAAATAAATTAATCTAAACAATAAATGTAAGAATAAATATATAAATATAAAAATAAATCAATAAATAATTAACGAATAAATCAAAGTTAAAACGATTTTTTATTTATTTAAAAATGTATACAAGCAGAAAATAATACATTAAGGCAAAAAATAATACAAAAATAAATTTGATTTAAAAATTTATCATATTTATTTTATCAAGTCGTTTATTCCTTTATTTATTTTTCTATTATCAATTTTTTTTATCCATTTATCACATTTATTTATCCATTTATCCATACATTTATTCATTTTTTATTTATGCAGGTTTGGTCCTCCATACTACTCCACCAGGATACTGTTATAAGCATGAGCCCCGTCTGATCGGTCGTGGAGGCGGTGTTGCAACAATCTATAGAGATATTCTTAATGTTACTCAGGCCATGTTTACACGGAAACGATCTGAAGAGAAAACGCAAAAGTGGCGTTGCGTTTTCACTTTTTATTCTGCGTTTAGACGAGCGTTATGAAGGGGAAATCTGCGTGGATATGGTGACGCAAAAGTGTGTGAAATACGATGTAGTGTGCACTCCAGGCGGCTAGGTGGCAACGAAGCACTGCCACACAACAACACCAATATCTGAGATTATTTTGTACAACTGCTGAAAAGACTCTTGTATGTTTATCAGAGCTGCTAGGGCAACTTGAAGGAAATAACGTATGGAAATAATCCGACATGTTGGTTGTTATTTTCCTGTACTGGCGAATGCCTGTGACGTAAACGCACACGCGACGAAAGCACAGCAGATTTGCGTTTTTACCCTTTACATTGGAACGCGACGGTGGAGCGTTTTTAGTTCCCTATCAAGGCTACGGAACTTCGACATTACGGATGTCGTATATGGGAACTCCTCTCATCCTTCACTTTCGCTGAAATCTTATAGGCTAACGCCAGCAGAGCTGGCCAATTGACGCAAAATATGCAAATACTGAAAACTCGTAGCAGTAATAAGCAAGTGCAGCGTCAATTCACTTCAGAATCTCTCTCTTCACACTCAAATCGTGTGCTAGAAAGCTGATACTCCACTAACAACCTAGGATTATTCGCCGTCGTTGAAGTTGCGCCGAGATACTTGCACTGTCTCCTGCATCCGATGGCAACTATCTGCAACCTGTGCTCGGGCCCCATCGTGCCCCCCGACACGCACCTGTTCTGCGTCGCGTGTATGGGGCTGGCCCATGCTGAGTCAGCCCTCAGGGACGAAGGGTCCTGCGACCTCAGCGCGGACATGTCTCTTCGAGCTCTCAAAGCCAGGAGGGAAGAGGCTCGCGCAGTAGCGGGGATCGGGTCTACCGCCGCCACTGAGCCGCTGGTAGCCCCCCCCAACCGCGGAGTCGAGGTTCGCCCCCCAGTGAGCTTTCCCGACCCCATCTTTCAGCCCCCTCGCGAGGTCGCTGACTTTGTTTCCTTCGGGGCGAGTGAGGAAGACGACTCCATGTCTCTGTCTGCCTCCGAGAACGACTGGGGTGCGGAGCAGGCCGCACCGCGGGCGACCGCGGAGCAAGAGACCCCGGCGGACCTGCAGGACGAGCTCTTCCGTATCCTCTCGAAGGCCGTCGAGGAACTGGATCTCTCGTGGAAGGCTCCCGACGAACCTTCAAAGAGCAAACTGGATACGTGGTTCCTCCA
The DNA here is from genome assembly GCA_031834385.1 of Semotilus atromaculatus. Taxonomy (NCBI): domain Eukaryota; kingdom Metazoa; phylum Chordata; class Actinopteri; order Cypriniformes; family Leuciscidae; genus Semotilus; species Semotilus atromaculatus. The sequence continues at coordinate 21,738,931 of JAULUF010000007.1, forward strand.
ATCGAGCCGCCGTCAGGCCGTCAGGGGAACACCGTTTTTTCCTGACGTGCATGAGCACGCGGTGAAGTCGTGGGTGGCCCCACAATCGGCGCGCACCCTCACTTCCACCCAGGCCATGTTTGCCCCCATGGACGAGGCGGGGGACCACGGCTACCTCCGCATCCCCCCCGTCGAGGAAACCGTCGCCGCGCACCTCTGCCCGTCGGCTCCCGCCCTGGGCTCGGACCGCAGCCTGCCGTCCCGAGCCTGCAGATTTACGGCCCACCAGGCTAACAAGGCCTACGGTGCCGCGGGGGAGGCGGTTTCTGCGTTGCATGCCATGGCCGTTCTCCAAGTGCTGCAGGCTAAGCAGCTCAAGTCTCTGGATGACGCCGCCTCTATCGACGCTGACGCCATCCGGGATCTCCGTTCGGCCACGGACCTCGCGCTCCTGGCCACGAAGCGTTCGGCCCAGGCGATTGGCCGTTCGATAGGGTTTCTGGTGGTCCTCCACAGACACCTGTGGCTCACCCTGTCGGACGTGCAGGAGGCCGATAGGAAGACGCTGCTTAACGCACCGATCTCCCCTGCAGGCCTGTTCGGAGACGCCGTGGAGAAAGTCACCGAGCGTTACTCCGAGACGCAGAAGAAGGCGAAGGCTATGAGCCACGTGATTCCTCGGAGGGCGCCGCTGCCGCCGCCGCCGCAGCCGCAGCCTCGCTCCCGTTCGTCTTCCGCCTCAGGCCGCCAACCTCAGGCCGCGGCTAGAAGACAGACAGCGCCCCGCCCGGGACCGGATGCTCGTAGAGGCCGTAGCGGCCAGTGGCAGGGAACGGGTAGCAAGAGGACGCAGAGGAGCCCACGCAGAAAGCCCACCGCGTCCCCTGCGAGGCCCAAGCAGTCGTCCTAACCGCTCGGGCAAGAGGAGAAGAGAGCGCCAGGTCGGCCCCGCGTCCAAGCGGCGCGCTCTAATGCACTTGGTCCCTCAGCGTTCTGTGAGCGACGCGTGCAGTTGTTTTGTGAATGTTGTCGATGTTGTTTCTTGTTCAAAAATAAAGCAGATCACTACCTCACAAACAGAGCTTTTTTCTCCACTTGCACCACACACTGTGTTACCCGCCCTGCCTTCGAGCAGCGCAGAGTCACGGTCAATAAATATTCCCAGCCCTCACATAGCGGCTATGACCGCAGCGGCGATGACCGCAGGTTTAGATCAGCCCACGCTCAGTCGTTTTCAGGCAGCGTGGGAAGCTATTCCGGGCATTTCGCCGTGGGTGTTGAATATAATTCCGCTTCCGCGGCGTAATTCAGTCATTAACTTTGCCCCAAAACGCTCATGTGCTGAGGCAAGAAGTGTGCAGCTTGCTCGAAAAGTAGGCTATAGAACCGGTTCCCCCGAGGGAGCGGGAGAGCGGATTCTACAGGCGCTATTTCGTCGTGCCGAAGAAGGGAGGGGGGCTCCGCCCCATTTTGGATCTGAGACCCGTCAACAGAGCGCTTCACAAGTGCGCCTTCAGGATGACTACTCTGAAGCAAATCCTGGCGCAAATTCGCCCCGGGGATTGGTTCGCTTCAGTGGATTTAAAGGACGCTTACTTTCATATCCAGATAGTAAAGCATCACAGGCGATTCCTGAGGTTTGCGTTCGAGAATTCGGTGTACCAATATACGGTGCTTCCGTTTGGACTAGCCCTAGCCCCCCGAACGTTTTTGAAATGCGTGGACGCGGCACTTTCACCCCTCAGGTCGAGCGGGATGCGCGTCTTGAACTATCTGGACGACTGGCTGGTTCTCGCGCAGTCGAGAGAAACGCTGGTCAGCCATGTGGAAGCCCTCCTTCGACACTTGGAGATGCTCGGTTTGAGGGTGAACGTCCAGAAAAGTGTGCTCACGCCGAGCCAGACTACAACATTCCTGGGAGTGTGTTTGGATTCAGTGAGAATGAAAGCGCGCCTCTCCCCCGAGCGAGCGGAGGCTCTGAGTTCTTCTCTCGGTCTCTTCAGACCTGGCAGACTCGTCCCACTGAAAGAGTTTCAGAGGCTACTGGGACGTATGGCAGCGGCTTCTTCGGTGTGTCGTCTGGGGCTGCTGCATATGAGACCGTTGCAACACTGGCTGAAAGCGCGCGTCCTCCGGAGCGAGTGGTATTCTGGCCACAAGCGGATTATGGTCACCCGCGGATGCGCCCGCGCCCTGGCCCCGTGGAGGAACCCAGATCTCTTCAGCTCAGGCGTCCCTATGGGCATAGTGACGCGACGCGTGGAGGTCCTGACGGACGCTTCGTCCACCGGATGGGGAGCCGTCTGCTTGGGAAAGCCCGCCTCGGGTCGGTGGTCAGGGAAGCAGATGGAGTGGCACATAAATCGTTTGGAACTAGAAGCGGTCTCTCTAGCTCTAAAAGCCTTCCGGTCTCGGCTGGAGCAACAGCATGTGTTGATTCGGACCGACAACACTTCCGTGGTCTCGTACATAAATCGCCAAGGCGGTGTACATTCCAGAGCCCTATTCAGGCAGGCGGAATCCCTTCTGTTGTGGGCGGACCGGTTTTTCCTCTCGCTGAGAGCGGCTCACATCCCCGGCGTTCTGAATCGCGGGGCAGATATGCTCTCGAGAAGCGGGATTCCCCAAGCGGAGTGGAGGCTTCACCCCGGGACGGTTCAGCTGATATGGAATCGTTTCGGCAGAGCGGACCTCTTTTGGTCGACCTCTTTGCGACGAGCGAGAACGCGCATTGTCAGATGTTCTTCTCGGTGTCTCGTTCCCCCCGGGAGGTGGACGCGCTGACTGCGCGATGGCCGAGAGTCCGTCTCTATGCTTTTCCTCCGGTGAAAATTTTGCCCATGGTGTTGTGCAAAATCAGGGAGGAGAAGGCGGCGGTGACTCTGGTAGCCCCGAACTGGCCGAATCAGCCCTGGTTCGCGGATTTTGCCCTGGCAAAAGTGTGCATCAAGGGTGCAAATCGACTACTTGTCATCTAAAAATGACAAATGGGACACACTGCGGTCTCACGGACTTAACGGACACGCGCACGCGGCAGCCATTGTAAGTCCACAGGACCGAAAGTGCTCATGAAGTGTGTGATTTGGGACTGGGCCATCACCGCGCTTGACTTTGAGGTGTAACTTTTATTATTGTTCGGTCTGAAACGGCACCCAGTGACAGATGGTGTAGCAATATTGTTGTCCGGGTGGAAATCGGGAGAAATTCAGGAGACAGGTCGGTCCGGGAGATTTTCAGGAGGGGCTTTGAAATTCGGGAGTCTCCCGGAAAAATCGGGAGGGTTGGCATGTATGCCAGGGCCCTATGCTGATTTCCTAAAAGAGTTTGCAGACTTTCTCTCAGATCTATTGGTCAATGTCGATAAAGCAATAATTGTTGGAGATTTTAACATACACGTATATAACACAAATGATGTGTTAGGGGCTGCGGTTACAGATTTATTAAACTCCTTTGGGGTCAAGCAAAGCGTCAGTGGTCCTACTCATTAGAAATTAGAAAACGTAAATCTGTGTTCAACAGGCTACAGCTCTGGGGAAAAAGCTGTTCTTAAGTCTGTTTGTACGGGTTCTGAGTGTTCTATATCTTTTCCCTGATGGAAGGGGTGCAAAAAGACTATGTGTGCTGTGTTGTTTCTATTATTGTTTTTAATTTCAAACATCTCAACTTTGCTGACATACAATCGCCAAACCCTTCTAAACATTCAAGAAATCTTCAAAGAGCTGCCTAGCCCTAACTGGAGCAAGTCACGCTCATATCCCCCTCCCGTGCTGTCGTCTGTCCCGGATTTTCTACTTCGACAGCCCAGTGCTACACAACGACGAAAATGCAGCAGAAGACGAGGCAAGCGCGGGGGTATTTCAGCTGCTCTAAAGTCCCGCCTGGCTGACTGGTCTGCGACCCATGTTCGGCTGGATGTGCGGTCTTTTGAACAAAACTTTGAGTGCTCTATATCCCGACGCTCTCTGGAACCACGACATGAGTGGATTCAGCTTGTGATTCCAACACACTCGCTAAATAGCTTCTGTCAACGACTGCTGCTTGTTCGTCGAGGTGGAGTAAATCATCAAAATCTGAAATCCTTGTGCTGGGAAACTCACTATGAAGATGACTCGCTGCTGTTAAGGATGGCATCGATTGTAAAGGATCAATTTAGATGCTGTGTTGAAACAAGGGATTTATATCCCAGTTTTGAGCTTCAGGTTCTAAAAATAGATTTGCCTAAACCTGTGATGATAGCGGTGATGTACCGACCCCCAAAACCAAACAAAGACTTCCTGAATGACTTCGCAGCCAGCTTTACAGACCACAAACCTATATTATTTACTACTCTCTATTGTCCATCTATAAACCAGCAGACCTCTACAAAATGGTCTCGGAAAATTTGTGCTGATACTGGGACGGTTTTCTCTGTAGCATTTGAAGTGGCATCTAAGTCATGTAATCTAGAAGGTCCCTTAGAAGAACTGAGTGCTGAGGAACATCTTAGTCTCTTCAACTCTACCTGCACAAATATTTTAGACGATATTGCTCCCTTAAAACAGAAAACGGTTAAACCAAAATTAGAGCCTTTGTTAAATGAAAATATACGTACACTTAGACAGATCTGTAGAAGTGCGGAACGGAGGTGGAAAAAAGACAAGCTAGGTTGTCTACAAACCGGAAGGTTGGTGGTTCAATCCCCGGTTCCACTTGACCAAGTGTCGAGGTGTCCATGAGCAAGACACCTAACCCCGGCTGCTCCCGGCGAGCTGGATGGCGCCTTGTATGGCTGACACCGCCGTCGGTGTGTGAATGGGTGAATGTGAGGCAATGTAAAGCGCTTTGGTGGCCATTGGGTCTGTGAAAGCGCTATATAAATGCAGTCCATTTACCATTTTCCATTTGTGTCTTATCAAATTTTGAGAGATTCAATGTCTATTTTTCAAAAAGCAGTAAAAGCCGCCAAGACTAAATATTAAAGAGGTCATTACAAAAAATTGTCATAGACCAAAAATTCTATTATACAATCAACTCTGTTGTAAATACATCTTCAGATGTTCTTCCCAAACCATCACAAACACTTTGTAATGATTTTTTACACTTTTTTTGTGGACAAGATTGCTAATATTAGATCTCATATTCAACCATCACTGTTAGATCCGTCGAACCCAGCCATTTGTTCTAGTTTTTTAGCCTAGTTTGAACCCCTCTTCAAGAAGTGGTTAACCAGCTAAAGCCTACCACCTCGCAGCAGGACAAGATTCCAACTCACCTTTTCAAACAAGTTTTAGATACTGTCGGACCTAGTTTACAGTCCATGATTAATAAGTGCCTGATTGTAGGGACCATGCCAGAGGATTTGAAACATGCCGTTGTCCAACCCCTTATCAAGAAACCAAATCTTGATCCCTCTGACATGTCAAATTTTAGACCAATTTCTAAATTACCTTTTATTTAGAAAATTATAGAGAAAATAGTACTGCAACAAATACAGAGCTATTTGAACATGAATAACATTTCGGAAATATTTCAGTCAGGTTTCAGGAAATATCATAGCACAGAGTCTGCCTGTCAGGTTTGTGTGCAGGTAGCTGAAGACGAGGACGAGAGGAGCTTAAATATAGTAGATTTATTAACAAAGTTAATTTCTTTAAACATACAGGAACCAAAACAACAAATGCCAGGACTTCAGGGAACTCAAATGACACAACCATAAAATGACGACGACCAACAAACACTGAGGGAAAACATAGGGCTTAAAAGAACTGAGGCTAACAAGATAATTAACTAAACACAGGTGATGAAACTGAACACAAACAAGAAGCGGGAAAACTAACAGGACTAAACCAAAAACACAATAGACAGGGGGAAACGTGATCACAAAACTAAACAGAACACATCAAAACGTGACAGTACCTCCCCCCTCCCCGAAGGCGCGTCCTCGCGCCGTATAACATTCAAAGGGGTGGGAGGGTGGGCATCCTGGACTCCAGGACGGTCCAGGCGGAGCAGGCTGGTCAGGGGACCAGGGCGGAGCAGGACGTGGGCGTGACCAGGGCGGAGCAGGACGTGGGCGTGACCAGGGCGGAGCAGGACGTGGGCGTGACCAGGGCGGAGCAGGACGAGGGCGTGACCAGGGCGGAGCAGGACGTGGGCGTGACCAGGGTGGAGCAGGACGTGGGCGTGACCAGGGTGGAACAGGACGTGGGCGTGGCCACGGCGGAGCTGTCGGACCCTCGGGCGTCCAGGGCGGTGGTGACCCTTCGGGTGGCCATGGCGGTGAGGACCCTTCGGGCGGCCATGGCGGTGAGGACCCTTCGGGTGGCCATGGCGGTGAGGACCCTTCGGGCGGCCTGGGCGGATCAGACCTTTCAGGTGGCCAGGGCGGTGAAGACCCTTCGGGTGGCCAGGGCGGAGCAGACCCCTCGGGCGGCCAGGGCGGATCAGGCCTTTCAGGTGGCCAGGGCGGTGAAGACCCTTGTTCAGACTCAGGGATAGACAAAGGCTCAGGCTCTGGGACCGACACCGACTCCGGGTCAAGGACAGGCTCCGGGACAGGGACAGGGACAGACACTGGCTCAGGGACAGACATTAACACAGACACAGTCATAAGAACAGAAACAAATACAGAAACAAACATAGATTCCGGCTCAGGGACAAACACAATCTCCGGGATCGACACAGGCTCAGGGACAGGGACAGACTTGACGTCAGCGGGCTCTGGCGCAGGATCAGTGGGCTCTGGCGCAGGATCGGCGGGCTCTGGCGCAGGATCAGCGGGCTCTGGCGCAGGATCAGCGGGCTCTGGCGCAGGATCAGCGGGCTCTGGCGCAGGATCAGCGGGCTCTGGCGCAGGATCAGCGGGCTCTGGCGCAGGATCAGCGGGCTCTGGCGCAGGATCAGCGGGCTCTGGCGCAGGATCAGCGGGCTCTGGCGCAGGATCAGCGGGCTCTGGCGCAGGATCAGCGGGCTCTGGCGCAGGATCAGCGGGCTCTGGCGCAGGATCAGCGGGCTCTGGCGCAGGATCAGCGGGCTCTGGCGCAGGATCAGCGGGCTCTGGCGCAGGATCAGCGGGCTCTGGCGCAGGATCAGCGGGCTCTGGCGCAGGATCAGCGGGCTCTGGCGCAGGATCAGCGGGCTCTGGCGCAGGATCAGCGGGCTCTGGCGCAGGATCAGCGGGCTCTGGCGCAGGATCAGCGGGCTCTGGCGCAGGATCAGCGGGCTCTGGCGCAGGATCTGTGCTGGACGGAACCAGCGGTGAAGGAAACTCTGGGCTGGACGGGACCAGCGGCGAAGGAAGCTTTGGGCTGGACGGGACCAGTGGCGAAGGAAGCTCTAGGTTGGACGGGACCAGCGTCGAAAGAAGTTCTGCCTGGACGTGGCTGACGTGAAGCTCCGGCTGGACGTGGCTGACGTGAAGCTCCGGCTGGACGTGGCTGACGTGAAGCTCTGGCTGGACGTGGCTGACGTGAAGCTCTGGCTGGACGTGGCTGACGTGAAGCTCTGGCTGGACGTGGCTGACGTGAAGCTCTGGCTGGACGTGGTTGGACGGAACCAGCGTTGAGGGCTCGGCTGGGCTGGATTCATGGGCTGGAACTGATGCGTGTGTAGCCCACACACACAGAATCGCTGCAGACATCACCATCAGCGCAGTGTCTTCTTGGATGTACTCACGTGCTGCGTGTTCAGTCACTGGCGGACATGTGACGGACTCAGCTTCGGATGGGCAGACTATGGGTTCTGGTCCTGGCAGATTGACAACGGGTTCAGGATAGACCGGACTTGAAATAGGCTGAAGGGGAAGATCCTCTACCACGTAGTTCGATCCACACACCCATAGCGTGTGATCAACGAACTCCAGAAATGACAGATTGAGATCTTTCACCAGAATCAGCTGGGCAAGCGGGTCCTTTAATCCACCCCAGAAACTTTGCGTCAATTCCTCCTCATCCCATCTCACATCATCATATAGGCCCATATAAAGTCCTGCATACTCTTCCAGGGAGCGTTCCTCTTGGAAAAGGATGGGTATGTTGAAGGGTTTCACCTCTTTCTTCTTCCTCCTACGGCCCATCTTCGTTTTCCTTTTCTTTTCTTTTTCCTTTTTACTGGTTGGTCGTTCTGTCAGGTTTGTGTGCAGGTAGCTGAAGACGAGGACGAGAGGAGCTTAAATATAGTAGATTTATTAACAAAGTTAATTTCTTTAAACATACAGGAACCAAAACAACAAATGCCAGGACTTCAGGGAACTCAAATGACACAACCATAAAATGACGATGACCAACAAACACTGAGGGAAAACATAGGGCTTAAAAGAACTGAGGCTAACAAGATAATTAACTAAACACAGGTGATGAAACTGAACACAAACGAGAAGCGGGAAAACTAACAGGACTAAACCAAAAACACAATAGACAGGGGGAAACGTGATCACAAAACTAAACAGAACACATCAAAACGTGACACTGCCCTGCTGAAAGTTCTAAATGAATTTTTTTTTTTAACCGTGGACTCAGGTGATCATGCTATTCTGGTGTTATTGGATTTAAGCGCAGCATTCGACACTATAGATCACAAGATCCTTATGTTCCGTCTCGAACATTGTGGAGGGATCAAGGGAAATGCTCTAAAATGGTTCAATTCGTTTTTATCGAACAGAAGCTTTTCAGTTTGTCTTGGAGAATTTTCTTCTGCTGCACCCCCTTTAAATTTTGGAGTTCCGCAGGGATCTATTTTAGCTCCTATTCTCTTCTCTCTGTATATGCTTCCGTTGGGCACCATTTTTAGGAAACATGGTGTTTCTTTCCACTGCTTTGCAGACGACACTCAAATTTATCTGCCATTGAAACTGAGGGATTCAGATACACTGCAACCTTTATTTGAATGCCTAACCGACATAAAACGCTGGATGTCACTAAACTTTTTAAATCTAAATTAATCCAAAACAGAGGTTGTCGTGTTTAGTCCCTTCGATAGGTATGATGTTCAACATCTTAATTTGGAGCAGCTGTCTTGTTTTCAAAAACCGTGTGTTAAAAATTTAGGAGTTTTATTTGATGGCTCCCTCAAATTCAGTGGTGGAATGTAACGAAGTAAAAATACTTCGTTACTTTACTTAAGTACATTTTTCACGTATCTGTACTTTACTTAAGTAGAATCAATAGTGCATACTTTTTACTTTTACTTTGTTACTTTTTGCAGCAATTATTATACTTTCTACTCCACTACATTTCTACAATGTTTCGTTACATTTTCGTTACATTTTCTGATCAGTTTTTCCCCCTGCCAAAACAGGGATTGAAAAAAATCTCCATGTTTTCGGTGCTGACGCGTTCATGAAACGTAACGGTGGCGCTGCCAATAAAGCACCTAAAAGCTGTCACAAAGAACCGGCGAAAGTAATGATTATGAATATGTAAAATATAACAAGGAGACATTTTAATTGTTTATTAATAAACAAGTGTTTCCTGCTGTGTCAGTGTCAGCAGCAAAGATGAAGTTGACGATGCTGACGCGCGATCTTTGCAGTGAACTCGCCAGAGATAAATGCACATTTCATACGGATTACATGCAGAGAACAGTCTGTTTTCTTTCTGTTTGAATTGTTCTGTTTAAAAGTAGACATTTCAGGCTTTCTATACACGTCTCAGGTCTGTGAGGCAAGTAGGCTACAGACCTGAGTTTTGGTTTATTTCTCCAGTTCACGCGCTGGCGCCTCCGTGACCTGATTATCTATTTTCTGCTATATTTACTTTATATTATATTATACTTTATATTATACTATATTTATATTAACGAAATTTATTTTAAAGAAGGGCTTTCTATTTGAGTTCTCTGTAAACGTTTTAAAGCAGTATTTTAGTGCCGCTTTCAGAGCGCTCACGTAATGGAGAACTGACACGTCTGTAACATTGTTTTTTCCTCATAAAATATTCATTTTATTTTTTGTGTTCACATTTATGTTCTGTGGAGAGCCAACCCTTCTTCATCCGATGTGTATATTAGCCTACTTTTGGTGTGCGCAGTGAAATTCACAGAATTACAAAAAAATATTTTGCCATCTAAAAGTTAGAGATGTTGTTGTGTTTCGTCCCTTATGGACCTCCCTCATTTAAATATAAAATGTGTCTGTAGACTGATATTTTTCTAATGCCTGGACTTCTTTATTAAGGGAATATGGATATATAAGTTTCAATTGGTATTAAATGCATTTTCTGAGAAGTTATATTTCAAGTTTTTACTGCAAATGTCACATCCATAACGCTGGGATTGCCCAATTTTAACGAATTTATCCTAAACTAGTTTTGTGGTGTAGGTCTACGTATTGTATAATGTTAACTTCAAATAAGGGGTGTGTCGTCTGCCTTCACACCGCGACACAGGTTCGTGGATCTGAGTGTCGCGATTTCGGTTTCATATTGCATATTGTTACAGCCCTAATTAGGCCTATTAGAATATAGACATTAAGATAATAAATTGTTATGCAAGTACTTTTACTTTTAATACTTAAAGTACATTTAAAATCAGGTACTTTTTACTTTTTACTTAAGTAGGGTTTTCATTGTGGTACTTTTACTTTTAATGAAGTAAATATGTCTCTGGTTATTTGTACTTTTACTTAAGTACTGGGATTCAGTACTTCCTCCACCACTGCTCAAATTTGATAAGCAGGTTAACTCGGTTGTAAAATCTAGCTTCTACCATCTAAGAGTCGTGGCAAAAGTAAAGCCCTGGCTCACCCGCAAAGACTGCGAAAAGGTAATCCATGCATTCGTTTCTACTCGACTCGACTACTGTAATTCTCTCTATGTGGGAATTAACCAAAGATCGATCTCCCGACTTCAAATGGTGCAAAACTCTGCGGCTAGACTTTTGTTGGGTATACGTAAGCGTGATCATATTACTCCTATTTTAATGTCTCTCCACTGGCTCCCTGTTCTCTATAGAATTAATTTTAAAATCCTCTTATTGGTTTTTAAATCCCCAAATGGCTTGGCGCCTGCGTATTTGTCAAGTCTCCTGGCTGTTCATAAGCCATCGAGATCTCTCAGATCTTCAGAACTGTCACGGTGTGGGTTTTGTGTCTTGTTCCTTGTTCTTGTTTGTCATGTGATTCCCTGTTTGTCATGTGATCCTGCCATGTGTCTTGTCATTTTGTTTATTGGTTGCTCAGTGTCCACAGGTGTTCCCTGTCTCGTTTATTAGTCTCCCCAGGTGTCCCGGTTTACCACGCCCCCTTGTTATCTTGTTGAGCTTGTCTGTTTGTGTATTTATACCTCTGTGTTTCAGTTGTGTTTTGTCGGTCGTTGTTTTATGTTATGTTCCTAGTCCCGTGTTCTGCGGTTTCCCTGGATTATTTGGATTTTGGTTTGTTGGATTATTAAAGTGCTTGCGTTTGGATTCACTCTCTGCTTCATTCCTGCCTCAACGTAACAGAACGACCGACCAAAATGAATCCAGCAGCACAGATTATGTGTCTCCGCCAGGGTGACCGGTCCATAGGGGAGTATATCATTAACTTTATTGAACTAGCACATGTCTCATCTTTTGATGAGGTATGCCTGATGATATACTTCCGGGGAGGGCTATCTGAACCACTCTACTCCCTTATGCCACTCCATCACCCTGGCTGTAGTCTTGGGGAATATGTTGTCCAGGCTCTTTTATTGAACGATTCTCTGTCAGCTGAGCCTAAGCTCCACGTCACCTCTGCCGAGCCAGAGACGCTCCACGTCACCTCTGCCGAGCCAGAGACGCTCCACGTCACCTCTGCCGATGCAGAGACTGTTCACGTCACTTCTGCTGATCTAGAGACTGTTCACGTCACTTCCTCTGAGCCAGTGTCTACGGACAAGATGGCCGATCCAGAGACTGTTCACGTCACTTCTGCCGATCCAGAGACAGTTCACATCACTTCTGCTGATCTAGAGACTGTTCACGTCACTTCCTCTGAGCCAGTGTCTATGGACAAGATGGCCGATCCAGAGACTGTTCACGTCACTTCTGCCGATCCAGAGACTGTTCACGTCACTTCTGCCGATCCAGAGACTGTTCACGTCACTTCTGCCGATCCAGAGACTGTTCACGTCACTTCTGCCGATCCAGAGACTGTTCACGTCACTTCTACCGATCCAGAGACTGTTCACGTCACTTCTGCCGATCCAGAGACTGTTCACGTCACTTCTGCCGATCCAGATACTGTTCACGTCACTTCTGCTGATCTAGAGACTGTTCACGTCACTTCCTCCGAGCCAGTGTCTACAGACAAGATGGCCGATCCAGAGACTGTTCACGTCACTTCTGCTGATCTAGAGACTGTTCACGTCACTTCCTCCGAGCCAGTGTCTACAGAACAGATGGCCGATCCAGAGACTGTTCACGTCACTTCCTCCGAGCCAGTGTCTACGGACAAGATGGCCGATCCAGAGACTGTTCACGTCACTTCCTCCGAGCCAGTGTCTACAGACAAGATGGCCGATCCAGAGACTGTTCACGTCACTTCCTCCGAGCCAGTGTCTACAGACAAGATGGCCGATCCAGAGACTGTTCACGTCACTTCCTCCGAGCCAGTGTCTACGGACAAGATGGCCGCCTCCGAGCCAGTGTCTACGGACAAGATGGCCGCCTCCGAGCCAGTGTCTACGGACAAGATGGCCGCCTCCGAGCCAGTGTCTACGGACAAGATGGCTGCCTCCGAGCCAGTGTCTACGGACAAGATGGCCGCCGCCACAGAGTCTGTTTCTGTTCCCGAGCCAGTGTGTGTGTCTGTTCCCGAGCCAGTGTGTGTGTGTGTCTGTTCCCGAGCCAGTGTGTGTGTGTGTCTGTTCCCGAGCCAGTGTGTGTGTCTGTTCCCGAGCCAGTGTGTGTGTGTGTGTGTGTGTCTGTTCCCGAGCCAGTCTGTGTGTGTGTGTCTGTTCCCGAGCCAGTGTGTGTGTGTGTGTCTGTTCCCGAGCCAGTGTGTGTGTCTGTCTGTTCCCGAGCCAGTGTGTCTGTCTGTTCCCGAGCCAGTGTGTGTGTCTGTTCCCGAGCCAGTGTGTGTGTCTGTTCCCGAGCCAGTGTGTGTGTCTGTTCCCGAGCCAGTGTGTGTGTCTGTTCCCGAGCCAGTGTGTGTGTCTGTTCCCGAGCCAGTGTGTGTGTCTGTTCCCGAGCCAGTGTGTGTGTCTGTTCCCGAGCCAGTGTGTGTGTCTGTTCCCGAGCCAGTGTGTGTCTGTTCCCGAGCCAGTGTGTGTGTGTGTCTGTGTCTGTTCCCGAGCCAGTGTGTGTGTGTCTGTTCCCGAGCCAGTCCGAGCCAGTGTGTGTGTGTGTGTGTCTGTTCCCGAGCCTGTGTGTGTCTGTTCCCGAGCCTGTGTGTGTGTGTGTCTGTTCCCGAGCCAGTGTGTGTGTGTGTGTCTGTTCCCGAGCCAGTGTGTGTGTGTGTGTGTCTGTTCCCGAGCCAGTGTGTGTGTGTGTGTGTCTGTTCCCGAGCCAGTGTGTGTGTGTGTGTCTGTTCCCGAGCCAGTGTGTGTGTGTGTCTGTTCCCGAGCCAGTCCGAGCCAGTGTGTGTGTGTGTCTGTTCCCGAGCCAGTGTGTGTGTCTGTTCCCGAGCCAGTCCGAGCCAGTGTGTGTGTCTGTTCCCGAGCCAGTGTGTGTCTGTTCCCGAGCCTGTGTGTGTCTGTTCCCGAGCCAGTGTGTGTGTGTGTCTGTTCCCGAGCCAGTGTGTGTGTGTGTGTCTGTTCCCGAGCCAGTGTGTGTGTCTGTTCCCGAGCCAGTGTGTGTGTGTGTCTGTTCCCGAGCCAGTGTGTGTGTGTGTCTGTTCCCGAGCCAGTGTGTGTGTGTCTGTTCCCGAGCCTGTGTGTGTGTGTCTGTTCCCGAGCCAGTGTGTGTGTCTGTGTGTCTGTTCCCGAGCCAGTGTGTGTGTGTGTGTCTGTTCCCGAGCCAGTGTGTGTGTGTGTGTCTGTTCCCGAGCCAGTGTGTGTGTGTGTGTGTCTGTTCCCGAGCCAGTGTGTGTGTCTGTTCCCGAGCCAGTGTGTGTGTGTCTGTTCCCGAGCCAGTGTGTGTGTGTCTGTTCCCGAGCCAGTGTGTGTGTGTCTGTTCCCGAGCCAGTGTGTGTGTGTCTGTTCCCGAGCCAGTGTGTGTGTCTGTTCCCGAGCCAGTGTGTGTGTGTCTGTTCCCGAGCCACTGTGTGTCTGTTCCCGAGCCAGTGTGTGTGTGTGTCTGTTCCCGAGCCAGTGTGTGTGTGTGTGTGTCTGTTCGCGAGCCAGTGTGTGTGTCTGTTCCCGAGCCAGTGTGTGTGTGTGTGTCTGTTCCCGAGCCAGTGTGTGTGTCTGTCTGTTCCCGAGCCAGTGTGTGTGTGTGTGTCTGTTCCCGAGCCAGTGTGTGTGTGTGTGTGTGTGTGTCTGTTCCCGAGCCTGTGTGTGTGTCTGTTCCCGAGCCAGTGTGTGTGTCTGTTCCCGAGCCAGTGTGTGTGTGTCTGTTCCTGAGCCAGTGTGTGTCTGTCTGTTCCCGAGCCAGTGTGTGTGTCTGTCTGTTCCCGAGCCAGTGTGTGTGTGTGTGTCTGTTCCCGAGCCAGTGTGTGTGTGTGTGTCTGTTCCCGAGCCAGTGTGTGTGTGTCTGTTCCCGAGCCAGTGTGTGTGTGTCTGTTCCCGAGCCAGTGTGTGTGTGTGTCTGTTCCCGAGCCAGTGTGTGTGTGTGTGTGTCTGTTCCCGAGCCAGTGTGTGTGTGTGTGTGTCTGTTCCCGAGCCAGTGTGTGTGTGTGTGTGTCTGTTCCCGAGCCAGTGTGTGTGTGTCTGTTCCCGAGCCAGTGTGTGTGTGTCTGTTCCCGAGCCAGTTTGTGTCTGTTCCCGAGCCAGTGTGTGTCTGTTCCCGAGCCAGTGTGTGTGTGTGTCTGTTCCCGAGCCAGTGTGTGTGTGTGTGTGTGTGTGTCTGTTCCCGAGCCAGTGTGTGTGTCTGTTCCCGAGCCAGTGTGTGTGTCTGTCTGTTCCCGAGCCAGTGTGTGTGTCTGTCTGTTCCCGAGCCAGTGTGTGTGTGTGTCTGTTCCCGAGCCAGTGTGTGTGTGTGTCTGTTCCCGAGCCAGTGTGTGTGTGTGTGTGTCTGTTCCCGAGCCAGTGTGTGTGTCTGTTCCCGAGCCAGTGTGTGTGTCTGTTCCCGAGCCAGTGTGTGTGTCTGTTCCCGAGCCAGTGTGTGTGTCTGTCTGTTCCCGAGCCAGTGTGTGTGTCTGTCTGTTCCCGAGCCAGTGTGTGTCTGTCTGTTCCCGAGCCAGTGTGTGTGTCTGTCTGTTCCCGAGCCAGTGTGTGTGTGTGTCTGTTCCCGAGCCAGTGTGTGTGTGTGTGTGTCTGTTCCCGAGCCAGTGTGTGTGTGTGTGTCTGTTCCCGAGCCAGTGTGTGTGTGTCTGTTCCCGAGCCAGTGTGTGTGTCTGTTCCCGAGCCAGTGTGTGTGTCTGTTCCCAAGCCAGTGTGTGTGTCTGTCTGTTCCCGAGCCAGTGTGTGTGTCTGTCTGTTCCCGAGCCAGTGTGTGTGTCTGTCTGTTCCCGAGCCAGTGTGTGTGTCTGTCTGTTCCCGAGCCAGTGTGTGTGTCTGTCTGTTCATGAGCCAGTGTGTGTCTGTCTGTTCCCGAGCCAGTGTGTGTGTCTGTCTGTTCCTGAGCCAGTGTGTGTGTGTGTGTGTCTGTTCCCGAGCCTGTGTGTGTCTGTTCCCGAGCCTGTGTGTCTGTTCCCGAACCAGTGTGTGTGTGTCTGTTCCCGAGCCAGTGTGTGTGTGTGTCTGTTCCCGAGCCAGTGTGTGTGTGTGTCTGTTCCCGAGCCAGTGTGTGTGTGTGTCTGTTCCCGAGCCAGTGTGTGTGTGTGTCTGTTCCCGAGCCAGTGTGTGTGTGTGTCTGTTCCCGAGCCAGTGTGTGTGTGTGTCTGTTCCCGAGCCAGTGTGTGTGTGTGTCTGTTCCCGAGCCAGTGTGTGTGTGTGTGTCTGTTCCCGAGCCAGTGTGTGTGTGTGTGTCTGTTCCCGAGCCAGTGTGTGTGTGTGTGTCTGTTCCCGAGCCAGTGTGTGTGTGTGTCTGTTCCCGAGCCAGTGTGTGTGTCTGTTCCCGAGCCAGTGTGTGTGTGTGTGTGTCTGTTCCCGAGCCAGTGTGTGTGTGTGTCTGTTCCCGAGCCAGTGTGTGTGTGTGTCTGTTCCCGAGCCAGTGTGTGTGTGTGTCTGTTCCCGAGCCAGTGTGTGTGTGTGTCTGTTCCCGAGCCAGTGTGTGTGTCTGTTCCCGAGCCAGTGTGTGTGTGTGTCTGTTCCCGAGCCAGTGTGTGTGTCTGTCTGTTCCCGAGCCAGTGTGTGTGTGTGTCTGTTCCAGAGCCAGTGTGTGTGTGTGTCTGTTCCCGAGCCAGTGTGTGTGTGTCTGTTCCCGAGCCTGTGTGTGTCTGTTCCTGAGCCAGTGTGTGTGTGTGTCTGTTCCCGAGCCTGTGTGTGTCTTCCCGAGCCTGTGTGTCTGTTCCCGAGCCAGTGTGTGTGTCTGTTCCCGAGCCAGTGTGTGTGTGTGTCTGTCTGTTCCCGAGCCAGTGTGTGTGTGTGTGTGTCTGTTCCCGAGCCAGTGTGTGTGTGTGTGTGTCTGTTCCCGAGCCAGTGTGTGTGTGTGTCTGTTCCCGAGCCTGTGTGTGTGTGTGTGTGTGTGTCTGTTCCCGAGCCAGTGTGTGTGTGTGTGTGTGTGTGTGTGTGTGTGTCTGTTCCCGAGCCAGTGTGTGTGTGTGTGTGTGTCTGTTCCCGAGCCAGTGTGTGTGTGTGTGTGTGTGTCTGTTCCCGAGCCTGTGTGTGTCTGTTCCTGAGCCAGTGTGTGTCTGTTCCCGAGCCAGTGTGTGTGTGTGTCTGTTCCCGAGCCAGTGTGTGTGTCTGTTCCCGAGCCAGTGTGTGTGTGTGTGTGTGTGTGTGTGTCTGTTCCCGAGCCTGTGTGTGTCTGTTCCCGAGCCTGTGTGTGTCTGTTCCCGAGCCTGTGTGTGTCTGTTCCCGAGCCTGTGTGTGTCTGTTCCCGAGCCAGTGTGTGTGTGTGTCTGTTCCCGAGCCAGTGTGTGTGTGTGTCTGTTCCCGAGCCAGTGTGTGTGTGTGTCTGTTCCCGAGCCAGTGTGTGTGTGTGTCTGTTCCCGAGCCAGTGTGTGTGTGTGTGTCTGTTCCCGAGCCAGTGTGTGTGTGTCTGTTCCCGAGCCAGTGTGTGTGTGTGTTCCCGAGCCAGTGTGTGTGTCTGTTCCCGAGCCAGTGTGTGTGTGTTCCCGAGCCAGTGTGTGTGTCTGTTTCCGAGCCAGTGTGTGTGTGTGTCTGTTCCCGAGCCTGTGTGTGTCTGTTCCCGAGCCTGTGTGTGTCTGTTCCTGAGCCAGTGTGTGTGTGTGTCTGTTCCCGAGCCAGTGTGTGTGTCTGTTCCCGAGCCAGTGTGTGTGTGTCTGTTCCCGAGCCAGTGTGTGTGTGTGTGTGTCTGTTCCCGAGCCAGTGTGTATGTGTGTGTGTGTGTGTCTGTTCCTGAGCCAGTGTGTGTGTGTGTCTGTTCCCGAGCCAGTGTGTGTGTCTGTTCCCGAGCCAGTGTGTGTGTGTGTTCCCGAGCCAGTGTGTGTGTGTGTCTGTTCCCGAGCCAGTGTGTGTGTGTGTCTGTTCCCGAGCCAGTGTGTGTGTGTCTGTTCCCGAGCCAGTGTGTGTGTGTCTGTTCCCGAGCCTGTGTGTGTGTCTGTTCCCGAGCCTGTGTGTGTGTGTGTGTGTTTCTGTTCCTGAGCCAGTGTGTGTGTGTGTGTCTGTTCCCGAGCCAGTGTGTGTGTCTGTTCCCGAGCCAGTGTGTGTGTGTGTCTGTTCCCGAGCCAGTGTGTGTGTGTGTCTGTTCCTGAGCCAGTGTGTGTGTGTGTGTGTGTGTGTGTCTGTTCCCGAGCCTGTGTGTCTGTTCCCGAGCCTGTGTGTGTGTGTATCTGTTCCCGAGCCAGTGTGTGTGTGTGTGTGTGTGTGTGTGTGTGTGTCTGTTCCCGAGCCTGTGTGTGTGTGTGTCTGTTCCCGAGCCAGTGTGTGTGTGTGTGTCTGTTCCCGAGCCAGTGTGTGTGTGTGTCTGTTCCCGAGCCAGTGTGTGTGTGTGTCTGTTCCCGAGCCAGTGTGTGTGTGTCTGTTCCCGAGCCAGTGTGTGTGTGTCTGTTCCCGAGCCAGTGTGTGTGTGTCTGTTCCCGAGCCAGTGTGTGTGTGTGTGTGTCTGTTCCTGAGCCAGTGTGTGTGTGTCTGTTCCCGAGCCAGTGTGTGTGTGTGTGTCTGTTCCTGAGTCAGTGTGTGTGTGTGTCTGTTCCCGAGCCAGTGTGTGTGTGTGTGTGTGTATGTGTGTGTGTGTGTCTGTTCCCGAGCCAGTCTGTGTGTGTGTCTGTTCCCGAGCCAGTCTGTGTGTGTGTGTGTCTGTTCCTGAGCCAGTCTGTGTGTGTGTGTGTCTGTTCCTGAGCCTGTGTGTGTGTCTGTTCCCGAGCCTGTGTGTGTGTCTGTTCCCGAGCCTGTGTGTGTGTGTCTGTTCCCGAGCCAGTGTGTGTGTGTGTGTGTGTCTGTTCCCGAGCCAGTGTGTGTGTGTGTGTGTGTGTGTGTGTCTGTTCCCGAGCCAGTGTGTGTGTGTGTTCCCGAGCCAGTGTGTGTGTGTGTGTGTGTGTGTCTGTTCCCGAGCCAGTGTGTGTGTGTGTGTCTGTTCCCGAGCCAGTGTGTGTGTGTGTGTGTGTGTGTCTGTTCCCGAGCCTGTGTGTGTGTGTGTGTCTGTTCCCGAGCCAGTGTGTGTGTGTGTGTGTCTGTTCCCGAGCCAGTGTGTGTGTGTGTGTGTCTGTTCCCGAGCCAGTGTGTGTGTGTGTGTGTGTCTGTTCCCGAGCCAGTGTGTGTGTCTGTTCCCGAGCCAGTGTGTGTGTGTCTGTTCCCGAGCCAGTGTGTGTGTGTCTGTTCCCGAGCCAGTGTGTGTGTGTGTGTCTGTTCCTGAGCCAGTGTGTGTGTGTGTGTGTGTGTGTCTGTTCCCGAGCCAGTGTGTGTGTCTGTTCCCGAGCCAGTGTGTGTGTGTGTCTGTTCCTGAGCCAGTGTGTGTGTGTCTGTTCCCGAGCCTGTGTGTGTCTGTTCCTGAGCCAGTGTGTGTGTGTCTGTTCCTGAGCCAGTGTGTGTCTGTTCCCGAGCCTGTGTGTGTCTGTTCCCGAGCCAGTGTGTGTGTGTGTCTGTTCCCGAGCCAGTGTGTGTGTGTGTCTGTTCCCGAGCCAGTGTGTGTGTGTGTCTGTTCCCGAGCCAGTGTGTGTGTGTCTGTTCCCGAGCCAGTGTGTGTGTGTGTCTGTTCCCGAGCCAGTGTGTGTGTGTGTCTGTTCCCGAGCCAGTGTGTGTGTGTGTCTGTTCCCGAGCCAGTGTGTGTGTGTCTGTTCCCGAGCCAGTGTGTGTGTGTCTGTTCCCGAGCCAGTGTGTGTGTGTCTGTTCCCGAGCCAGTGTGTGTGTGTGTGTGTGTGTCTGTTCCTGAGCCAGTGTGTGTGTGTGTGTGTGTGTGTGTCTGTTCCCGAGCCAGTGTGTGTGTGTGTGTGTGTCTGTTCCCGAGCCAGTGTGTGTGTGTGTGTCTGTTCCCGAGCCAGTGTGTGTGTGTGTCTGTTCCCGAGCCAGTGTGTGTGTGTGTCTGTTCCCGAGCCAGTGTGTGTGTGTCTGTTCCCGAGCCAGTGTGTGTGTGTGTCTGTTCCCGAGCCAGTGTGTGTGTGTCTGTTCCCGAGCCAGTGTGTGTGTGTCTGTTCCCGAGCCAGTGTGTGTGTGTCTGTTCCCGAGCCAGTGTGTGTGTGTGTGTGTGTGTGTGTCTGTTCCTGAGCCAGTGTGTGTGTGTGTGTGTGTGTGTGTCTGTTCCCGAGCCAGTGTGTGTGTGTGTCTGTTCCCGAGCCAGTGTGTGTGTGTGTGTGTGTCTGTTCCCGAGCCAGTGTGTGTGTGTGTGTGTGTGTGTCTGTTCCTGAGCCAGTGTGTGTGTGTGTGTGTGTGTGTGTGTGTCTGTTCCCGAGCCAGTGTGTGTGTGTGTGTGTGTGTGTGTCTGTTCCCGAGCCTTTGTGTGTCTGTTCCTGAGCCAGTGTGTGTGTGTCTGTTCCCGAGCCTGTGTGTGTCTGTTACCGAGCCAGTGTGTGTGTGTCTGTTCCCGAGCCAGTGTGTGTGTCTGTTCCCGAGCAAGTGTGTGTCTGTTCCCGAGCCAGTGTGTGTGTGTGTGTGTGTGTCTGTTCCCGAGCCAGTGTGTGTGTGTCTGTTCCCGAGCCAGTGTGTGTCTGTGTGTGTGTGTCTGTTCCCGAGCCAGTGTGTGTCTGTTCCTGAGCCAGTGTGTGTGTGTGTCTGTTCCCGAGCCAGTGTGTGTGTGTCTGTTCCCGAGCCAGTGTGTGTCTGTGTGTGTGTGTCTGTTCCCGAGCCAGTGTGTGTCTGTTCCTGAGCCAGTGTGTGTGTGTGTGTCTGTTCCCGAGCCTGTGTGTGTCTGTTCCTGAGCCAGTGTGTGTGTGTGTCTGTTCCCGAGCCTGTGTGTGTCTGTTCCCGAGCCTGTGTGTGTGTGTCTGTTCCCGAGCCAGTGTGTGTGTGTCTGTTCCCGAGCCAGTGTGTGTGTGTGTCTGTTCCCGAGCCAGTGTGTGTGTGTCTGTTCCCGAGCCAGTGTGTGTGTGTCTGTTCCCGAGCCAGTGTGTGTGTGTGTGTGTGTGTGTGTGTGTGTCTGTTCCTGAGCCAGTGTGTGTGTGTGTCTGTTCCTGAGCCAGTGTGTGTGTGTGTGTGTGTGTGTCTGTTCCCGAGCCTGTGTGTGTGTGTGTCTGTTCCCGAGCCAGTGTGTGTGTGTGTGTGTGTGTCTGTTCCTGAGCCAGTGTGTGTGTGTGTGTGTGTCTGTTCCTGAGCCAGTGTGTGTGTGTGTGTGTGTGTGTCTGTTCCCGAGCCAGTGTGTGTGTGTGTGTGTGTGTGTGTGTGTGTGTGTGTCTGTTCCCGAGCCTCTGTGTGTCTGTTCCTGAGCCAGTGTGTGTGTGTGTCTGTTCCCGAGCCAGTGTGTGTGTCTGTTACCGAGCCAGTGTGTGTGTCTGTTCCCGAGCCAGTGTGTGTGTGTGTGTGTGTGTGTGTGTCTGTTCCCGAGCCAGTGTGTGTGTGTGTGTGTGTGTGTGTGTGTGTGTCTGTTCCCGAGCCAGTGTGTGTGTGTGTGTCTGTTCCCGAGCCAGTGTGTGTGTGTGTCTGTTCCCGAGCCAGTGTGTGTGTGTCTGTTCCCGAGCCAGTGTGTGTGTGTGTCTGTTCCCGAGCCAGTGTGTGTGTGTCTGTTCCCGAGCCAGTGTGTGTGTGTCTGTTCCCGAGCCAGTGTGTGTGTGTGTGTGTGTGTGTGTCTGTTCCTGAGCCTGTGTGTGTGTGTGTGTGTGTGTGTGTGTGTGTCTGTTCCCGAGCCAGTGTGTGTGTGTGTCTGTTCCCGAGCCAGTGTGTGTGTGTGTGTGTGTGTGTGTGTGTCTGTTCCCGAGCCAGTGTGTGTGTGTGTGTGTGTCTGTTCCTGTTCCTGTTCCTGAGCCAGTGTGTGTGTGTGTGTGTGTGTGTGTCTGTTCCCGAGCCAGTGTGTGTGTGTGTGTGTGTGGCTGTTCCCGAGCCTTTGTGTGTCTGTTCCTGAGCCAGTGTGTGTGTGTCTGTTCCCGAGCCTGTGTGTGTCTGTTACCGAGCCAGTGTGTGTGTGTCTGTTCCCGAGCCAGTGTGTGTGTCTGTTCCCGAGCAAGTGTGTGTCTGTTCCCGAGCCAGTGTGTGTGTGTGTGTGTGTGTCTGTTCCCGAGCCAGTGTGTGTGTGTCTGTTCCCGAGCCAGTGTGTGTCTGTGTGTGTGTGTCTGTTCCCGAGCCAGTGTGTGTCTGTTCCTGAGCCAGTGTGTGTGTGTGTGTCTGTTCCCGAGCCAGTGTGTGTGTGTCTGTTCCCGAGCCAGTGTGTGTCTGTGTGTGTGTGTCTGTTCCCGAGCCAGTGTGTGTGTGTGTCTGTTCCCGAGCCTGTGTGTGTCTGTTCCTGAGCCAGTGTGTGTGTGTGTCTGTTCCCGAGCCTGTGTGTGTCTGTTCCCGAGCCTGTGTGTGTCTGTTCCCGAGCCAGTGTGTGTGTGTCTGTTCCCGAGCCAGTGTGTGTGTGTGTCTGTTCCCGAGCCAGTGTGTGTGTGTCTGTTCCCGAGCCAGTGTGTGTGTGTCTGTTCCCGAGCCAGTGTGTGTGTGTGTGTGTGTGTGTGTGTGTGTGTGTGTGTCTGTTCCTGAGCCAGTGTGTGTGTGTGTGTGTGTGTGTGTGTGTGTGTCTGTTCCTGAGCCAGTGTGTGTGTGTGTGTGTGTGTGTCTGTTCCCGAGCCTGTGTGTGTGTGTGTGTCTGTTCCCGAGCCAGTGTGTGTGTGTGTGTGTGTGTCTGTTCCTGAGCCAGTGTGTGTGTGTGTGTGTCTGTTCCTGAGCCAGTGTGTGTGTGTGTGTGTGTGTGTGTCTGTTCCCGAGCCAGTGTGTGTGTGTGTCTGTTCCCGAGCCTCTGTGTGTCTGTTCCTGAGCCAGTGTGTGTGTGTGTCTGTTCCCGAGCCTGTGTGTGTCTGTTACCGAGCCAGTGTGTGTGTCTGTTCCCGAGCCAGTGTGTGTGTGTGTGTGTGTGTGTCTGTTCCCGAGCCAGTGTGTGTGTGTCTG
This sequence comes from Semotilus atromaculatus, assembly GCA_031834385.1. Lineage (NCBI taxonomy): Eukaryota > Metazoa > Chordata > Actinopteri > Cypriniformes > Leuciscidae > Semotilus > Semotilus atromaculatus. The sequence goes on from JAULUF010000007.1 coordinate 21,761,457, forward strand.
TTCCCGAGCCAGTGTGTGTCTGTGTGTGTGTGTCTGTTCCCGAGCCAGTGTGTGTCTGTTCCTGAGCCAGTGTGTGTGTGTGTCTGTTCCCGAGCCTGTGTGTGTCTGTTCCTGAGCCAGTGTGTGTGTCTGTTCCTGAGCCAGTGTGTGTCTGTTCCCGAGCCTGTGTGTGTCTGTTCCCGAGCCAGTGTGTGTGTGTGTCTGTTCCCGAGCCAGTGTGTGTGTGTCTGTTCCCGAGCCAGTGTGTGTGTGTCTGTTCCCGAGCCAGTGTGTGTGTGTGTCTGTTCCCGAGCCAGTGTGTGTGTGTCTGTTCCCGAGCCAGTGTGTGTCTGTTCCCGAGCCAGTGTGTGTGTGTCTGTTCCCGAGCCAGTGTGTGTGTGTGTGTGTGTGTGTGTCTGTTCCTGAGCCAGTGTGTGTGTGTGTGTGTGTCTGTTCCTGAGCCAGTGTGTGTGTGTGTGTGTGTCTGTTCCCGAGCCAGTGTGTGTGTGTGTGTGTGTGTGTCTGTTCCTGAGCCAGTGTGTGTGTCTGTTCCTGAGCCAGTGTGTGTCTGTTCCTGAGCCTGTGTGTGTCTGTTCCCGAGCCAGTGTGTGTGTGTGTCTGTTCCCGAGCCAGTGTGTGTGTGTGTGTGTGTGTGTGTGTGTCTGTTCCTGAGCCAGTGTGTGTGTCTGTTCCTGAGCCAGTGTGTGTCTGTTCCCGAGCCTGTGTGTGTCTGTTCCCGAGCCAGTGTGTGTGTGTGTCTGTTCCCGAGCCAGTGTGTGTGTGTCTGTTCCCGAGCCAGTGTGTGTGTGTCTGTTCCCGAGCCAGTGTGTGTGTGTGTGTCTGTTCCCGAGCCAGTGTGTGTGTGTCTGTTCCCGAGCCAGTGTGTGTGTGTCTGTTCCCGAGCCAGTGTGTGTGTGTCTGTTCCCGAGCCAGTGTGTGTGTGTCTGTTCCCGAGCCAGTGTGTGTGTGTGTGTGTGTGTGTGTCTGTTCCTGAGCCAGTGTGTGTGTGTCTGTTCCTGAGCCAGTGTGTGTGTGTCTGTTCCCGAGCCAGTGTGTGTGTGTGTG